>CM038674.1:390042270-392811427 GCA_021605145.1 Aegilops bicornis
CCCCGTCACTAGTAATGCGGGCTCACAGCCTAGTATCGGCCTAGGTAATCAATAATGCCCTTTCCCATATAAGGGTAGAGTGGTTGCGCATGTAAGGTTGGAATAGCAGTCGCAACTTAAACCAATCCGTTTTGGAAACAACACACACACTTGCCTCGGTACACCACTTCGTCATCAAGTGGTTACCCAACTCATCATCTCCCCCGAGCATAAGTGGCACCCGATGGGGTTTTCGAAAAGTCTTTTGAAAATACTTTGTCTCCATCACCATGCATATTCCCGTCCCTTTTTGCGTAGCACTACTTTAGCATCCTATCTACTCCCACTTGCATAACCCTCATAGAAAGGTAGTGTCATGCATCATGCAAGTGTCAACCAGAAAAGCAACGGAGGCAAACCACCTCAAGTGGTCACCATTTTATCATGACTTCGATGCAAGCAATAAAAGTGCCATATGACATGCATAAAAAGGGTTTCTTTGACATGGTCAAATGGCTGCTTGACTGTTTTAACAAAGTCTTCGAGGTCTTCAAATATCTCTGGTCCAACTCCGAGCATTTCGTCTATTTCGTCAACTATCGTCGAAAACAACCATAATAAGCAACACGACAATGCAAGAACAAAAGTGCTCAAAAAAAATGTGAGTTGGACTTTTCTAGGATACCTCTGGTCATATGAGGAATGACCAAGGTGATTTCATTGGAAGTGGATCAATGGATATTTCTAAACATTTCAATATGATGGAATCAATGGATTTGATGGATCCACAAGTTGACCACAGAATGCCATTTTATAAAAATGAGTAAAAGTACCCATTAATTCAGGCATGATTTTAGAAACATTTAGAAATTGGCTTCACTGGATTTGGAGTTGAAATGAATATAATATGGATTTTTCAAGTGGACTTATGTGGATAAATGACCTTTTTAAAAGGTTCAGTGAAAACCAAGGACAACAAAAATGTCCAC
This sequence comes from Aegilops bicornis, assembly GCA_021605145.1. NCBI lineage: Eukaryota > Viridiplantae > Streptophyta > Magnoliopsida > Poales > Poaceae > Aegilops > Aegilops bicornis. Next base: position 390,043,239 of record CM038674.1, read on the forward strand.
TATGGCCTATTAAATAGGACTTGATTTATGGTGTCTCTGGAAATTTGAATCATTAAATTTGGAGTTTATTTGATTTATTTGTGGATTTTACAAATTTACAGAAAAAGAAAAAGGAAAGAGAAAGGGTTTTACCCTTATCCAAACAAGACCGGGCGTTAGCTTAGCAGATGGGTCGGCCAGTGGCTCGGCCGCGCGGGTGAGGAGGGGTGACGTCGGAGGTGCATTTCTCCCGGCCCGTCTCCACTTAAATGGCGGGCCCCAGCCGCTGGTCGCTGGACGCCAGCAGGCCCAAAGGTTCGTGCCATCGCCACCTCCCGCCGAATAGAGCAGGAGGCAGGGGAGGGAGGCCGAGTGGGCGCCGACGCTCTCCCGGCAAAGACGGACCACCTCGGCGGCGCCCGACACACCAGCGGACTGGCCATGACTAGGCCTCTGTCCATGTCTTGCTGCATGCACGCGCCGATGCTCGGAGTTTAGCAAGGCTTCGGGTCCAGCGGATGGCGGCGGCGGGCTTGGTGGTGGCGCCCACTTTGGCTGCGGAGGAGGGGTCCTAGGGTGTTGGGGAGGTTAGTGGAGGATTGGGGGTGCCACGGACCGGTTCAGCGGAGGAAGGGAGGCCGGGGCGGCTTGAATTTGAGCGGGGATATGAGGCGGCAATGGCGGCAGAGGAGGAGGGAGAAGGCACGGGAGGAGGAGTGGGTTGGTCCGAGGGTGCATGGGAGGGAGAGAGAGCAGTTGGAGACGAGAGAAGGCTCTGGGTGGTTTTATACTCTGGCGCGGCGGGAGGTGTCAGAGGGCGGGCTGTGACGGCCACGGCCGTGGCGCTGGCGAGAGGCCAGGCTGCTTCCAGTGCGTGCCCGGGGTGCTCGTGGTCCAGTGCCGAGAGGAGAGGAGAGAGGGAGCAGGCGAGCTCAGGAGGTCCCTTGACGAGTCGGTGATGGCGGACGCGGCCTTCGGGCACGCATGTCAGAGGTTGCCGGAGAGAGAAGGAGGAGAGGGCCGACCGTCTTGCGTGTCCCTGACGCCGAGGCGGCCTCGGGGGACACAAGGGGAAGGCCCTAGGAGGTCAGAAGCCTCAGGAAGGAAGCGGCTACAGTGCCCTGGTGCACTGTGGCGCGCTCCAGAGCATGCCTATGGATGGCATTGGCATCTTTTTGGCGCCCAGGGCGTGGCCACTAGTGTCTAGGGGGTCAGGGTAGGAGTAAACAAAGGGGTGGTGGCCTTGGAAGCCCTGGTGACCCAATGGGAGAGAGGTGGGGTTGAGAGAGAGAGAGAGAGAAGTTGCTGTCCAGGAAGGTAAATGGGGGTGTTTCACCCCTTAATCATTGAGCAATGGCTGTGGAGGAGGGTTACTTTGGAGGTTCTTTGGTGATCGTTCACTGTGTGGTAAAAACTTGGGCTCATGGAGATTAGTGGAAGAGGTCAAAATGATGATTTTGGAAAATTGGCAGATAGTGTTTGTTGTTGGTTTCGGCAAGAAAATTAATTTAACTTGCCATGAGAATTAACAGGATGGAATGGCACTTAGAAATAGTGTGTTCCACCAAATTTAAGCTCATTTGGGAAAAGTTGACAGTGCAACTTTTGTAAACCCTAGAAATCAACAGAAATGGGTTTTCCAAGATCTAGTCATGCACAACCATTCTCCTTGATGCACCACTTGGTTTAGTGTCATCATTTGGGGATTTGAACATGTCCACAAAAATTCAGATCAAAAGGACACACTTGGCAATGTAGAGTTGTTCAAATTTGGTTCTGGACAGGAAGGGTTTTGGGGCACTTTGATCAATCTAACATTTTCTCCAACTTGTGCCATTTGGTCTAGATGAATGATTAGACCATTTGAACATGTTCACAAGGTTTGAGAATATTTGGACATGTTTGGCAATGAAAAAGTTGCTCAAACTTCAAAATGGACAGAAATGGTTTTGAGGGGATTTCATGGGGTTATACTACTCTCCTTGACATGATACTTGTCAAGATCATCAAACATGTCATATGTGACATGCTAGAATTTTCTTGGAATGTTTGGAGAATATTTCCTTTTTAAATATTTCAAAAGCTTGAAATATCCAGAAAGGGTTTTTGAGGGATTTAACCAATTTTTTGAACATGACCATGTGTTGAAACTCTTATATATGGACAATATATGTCCACTGAGTTTCCCTAGGTTTTACCAAATAATTTTAAAGCATTAAAATAATTTTAAACTATTAAAGACAATTTCTGGACTTAAGAAAAAGCCTTTAAATAAAATAGGAAAATAACTTTTAAAATTATATTTTTGTGGTTTATGGAAGTCCTATATCTAATAGGTGTCAAATATATTTTTGGAAAGATTTTTACTGCCCTTAATTAAGTACTTGCGATTGCAAACCTCAATTCAGGGGTTTTTGGAAAACTAATTTTTGAAAATACTATTTGGCCAAATTATTTTTGTAAGAAATTATTTTTTATGTCCTATACACATGGCATGATCATTGGTTCAAGAGTTTGGAGCAAGGAGATGAAGTATTGGAGTTGGAGGATTTATTTGATTTTTTAGAGCACTTGCAAACAGTAGACAAAAACCAATAAAGGCAGGGTCCAAAACACTCAAAAGTTTTTGTCAAACCACATTTTATCATGATTGTTAGCTTAAGTGTAGTGGCATGAAAATCAGGGTGTGACAGACCTACCCCCCTTACAAGAATCCCGTCCCCGAGATTCCCAAAACTAGGTGCGGAAAGGGATACAGAAACTTGGATCTGGGGTAGTCTTCAAGTCCTCATGTTGCTTCTGCTTCCGTGTAGTGCTCCATTGAGCTTGAAGTACTTGATGGTGTGGCTTCATGTATGACGCTCTTCTTGATCCAGGTTGCTAATGGGTAGCTCGCGGTAGGTTAGGTTGGGCTAGGGGTCGATGGCTTGGTGGTCAATGCCCTCATAGAGATCGGGCAAGTTAGGAAGTTGGAAACACTTCCGGGGTTGTGATGCATGGAAAGCGCTGCGCTCATCAGGTAACTCAGGTGGTAACTCTAGCTGGTAGCCGTCTACTCTTTGTCTTGAAGTGATCTCGGAGGGGGCTGTTAAATCTTGGAGTGATCTTGAAGGGGGCCGATGAATCTTGGTGTGGTTCTCCTTGTCATGGAAATGCTTGGTTCCTTAGAGAGGAGTGGCTTGCAGATACACATGGTCTTACGTGGAAGTATACTTCTTGAAGATGGTGGTTGGTGTAGTTCTTCCTCCTAGACATGACGATCTTCAGGTGTTCCTTGACCAGCTCAACGATTCTTCTTCCGTCTTCGGGTAGACAAGTATGTCATCAGAGAAAGATGAGAACTAACTTGTCCAAGAACTCCATGAAGTCTATGGGGTACGTAAAGTGGTCTGAGGCATTGGTGATGGTCACGTTTGAGCATTGTCCAAGGTCTTATCGATCCAGAGCCAAAGCCCAAGGTCAGGATCCGACCATGTTGTGGCTTGGTAGGGCGTAAGGGTTTCAAGGATTCTAGTGTGCGAGTGAATGTTTATCATCCCATCCTTGAGCACAGTTTCTGAGATGCCAATTGTGCTATCTAGTCCTTTAAACAAATCACATCATATCACTGATAGTACCATTTCGTGTAGGTCAACTCCAATCATCACACATGCTATTCATATCCTCATGACTCCCCAAGAGGAGGTCTAACAAAATCATATACGTCTACGATCCCCAAACTCATATGTATGGCTACCCCTAAAAGTCCATGGGTAGATCATACAAGCTTCCAAGCTTGAATTAAACATGACATTCCAAGTGCTCAGCCTATTCTTCCAAGGTCCAAGATAGTGCATCTCTATCCTAAGGAAACACGTCAGATGCCACTCCAAGATCTTGTTTCCTTCCTATGAATCAACTCCAAAAGCCCATTAATTGACTTACATCAATCACTACACAATTCATTAATTCTACAAATCCAATGTCTATGGTGTTCCACATGATCTCCTAAAGTCCTTATAATCCCCAAATACTTGAAGGGCTATCTTTACTATAGTCAGTCCACCAATTTCCATTTATCATGGCCAACTAAACTCCAAGGTCAGGCTTACATAGATCCCTAAATCAACTCTGACAATTAATCCAATCTCCTAGTTTATCGCCCACAGAGAAACATGGTACCATGATCGAGATCATCAGTCTAAATCCAATTTACTCTGAACCATGTAGATATACTCAAAGATCTATACTCAACTAGAATCACCTACTTAAATCCAAATCTCATGTCCAACAAGAATTTCTACACTTTCCCCCAAGTCATTATCGTAATATCAACTATCTCCTTTCAATATCCCCTGGCTAAGTCAAATCCTCATACTTCCAAGAACTCAACTTGCGATCTTGATTGTCCCACTAAATCCAATTTATCCAGGCACTACTAGAAAAACCACTATTAATGGCGCACCTAATTTGGCTATTAATGGCGCATCTGTGGTGCGCCATTAATAGCACGCCATTAGTAATTTTTACTAATGGCGCACTGTGTGGTGCGCCATTAGTATCTGGTATACTAATGGCGCACCACCTGGTGCGCCATTAGTATATGCGAGGGTGCGCCATTAGTATGCCTCCTGTGAGGCATGTATACCGGTGCTTTGGCATACTAATGGCGCACCACCTCAGATGCGCCATTAGTAATCATGCGACATACTAATGGCGCACTACCCGATGATGCACCATTAGTAACCATGGCATACTAATGGCGCATCGACGAGTGATGCGCCATTAGTATGCTTTGTCATACTAATGGCATCGTCATGTGATGCGCCATTAGTATGAATATTAGGTTTTTTTATTTTTTATTTTCTGTTTTTTGCACAGGTTACAAAATGTATAATTTGACAAAATATAGACAGCACACATCAACAATAGATTCATCGAGATACAATAGAAGATTAGTCTTTGAATACAATTCATCATATTAGTCTCCGAATACAATCCATCATATTAGTCTCGAATTGAAAAGACCGAACAAAGATAGAACATTATATTACAAGTCTCGAGACCGCGAGTGGCGAGTTTGTCTTCACATTACAAGTCGATATCGATCATCTAAACTACCATCACATAGAAGAGAGCTGCGGTCATCACGATGAGCATCATCACGATGAAACTTCGTCTTCATCCGGTTCCTCCAACGCCTCCTCCCTCTCCCGCTAGATAGCGGGCGATTCTAGATTCGCCTCGGCCCTAGTGGTGTACCCTTTGTAATTGTTACCGCTGAATCGGTGAACCTGTCTCCGACACTCCTCCCGCCATCGAGACTCCGGGAACCTTACCCTTGTACCACGACATACGTCGGCATCGCTATGCACTAGCCAAACGAAACGTTAGTACCAATTCACAGACAATACATAAGCAATATATAAGTATGCAATGAGCGATCGAAGAGAAAAGCAAGACATTAATAGCATCGATTACATCTAAGTTGAACGACTCTCGAAACCAAAGAGACATACTACAAGTTCATTAAAGTTTAATTACAACATGAGCCAATCGATGTTTCGGAACTAGACAACTCGACTCAAGGGACGGAGCGTGGATGAAGCCGCCGTCTATCGTGGGAGTCATGAAAGAACGGGCGTTGTCATCCTGCATTTGTATTATTGTGTCGATGTCACCGTTGGACGGTTGATTTCGAGGTAGAACTGCCCCGAGGTACGAAGCGACATCTTGATGGATGATTTCCGCAAACTCCGATCGGATGCGAAAGAATTCTTGTCGGAGGTCCGCTGGCCCCGGATTGCCGACACGCCGCGACCCCAATCTTGAGTTTACTCGGTAGCAGAAGTTGATGATGGTCCCGCACGATCGCCTCGCATGTGATGGATGGCGAGTAGGCACCCTTCCGATCGCCAAAGCGGCCGCTTGACGAGCGTAACGCCGGGACATTGTGGGAGAACACGTGCTTGCCGTGACGAATAGGCCCGGTGAAGGTGCCTCAGATTTGGCGTGGCCGGGAGAACATCATCAAGAACCTTCTTGACATTTGTGTAGTCTACGTTCAATCGACGGTCCGGTCGAAATACGTGGCCATGGAATATTGGGGCCTTAGGAGGATGAGCGTGCAACGTGTGTCACTGCAGAAAACACGGAATGTTAAAAGAAAAACGATCGAAATGTAAGAATTCATATGTTACGGGCCGGTTGAGGGGAGGACTTACTCGGGAAAGTAAGGCACGAGGAAGTTATCCTTATCTTGGTTTGCCGAATGACGCCTTCGAGGTAAGAACTCGCGACTTTGCCGGTCCCCGCCGCTGCCCAAGAACTTGGCACGCATGTAGAAGGGGTCGACTATCGCGATGTCCGGGTCTTGTCGCTAATGATCCGCATCTCCATACTCAGCGAAAGTAGCCGAACGAAGGTGTAGTGCAGCGGATGAAGGTTCAACATAGCGTGGATGTCATCAAAACGCAGGACGATCGTCGCCCGATGGAGTTATCCACAAAGCCCTTGCCCTCGGCACCTTGGCCGCGAAAACCGGTATGCCACATCCTTCTCCACGAGACGCAGCTTCTCCAAAGAAAGAACAACATCATGCAGACTCAAGCATAGCACCGGTTGCAGCATTGAGCATATTTGTCGGTAGCATCGCCCTACCCGCCACATGCACCCTCCTCGAGATATCCTGCGGTGAAGGTGGCCCGTCCCGAGCACGGATCGCATTTCGGTGCCGGGCTGGCTCGCACCCTTCTTAGTCTTTCTTTGCGTGCCTTCTTCTTCTCCCGTAATGGGACCGAAGTTTTGCTCACAGACCGCCTTCTTGAGTGTGTTGGGGCTGATAATATTTCCGCACCTCGCCTTATCCGAGGCTCGGTGAAGTCGGCAATGGAGGCGTCTCCCGAGAGCTGAACGCCAGACGGCGCTCATTGCAACTTGGCTTCTCCGCTGCACGAGCTAGATCGCACACGCCTTTTGTTGGGTTTGGTTCTTGAGAAGGAGGCCCCATGAAGTCGCCATCGCACCCATGCTCGGCAAAGTACTGATCGACGTTGCCAAATGTATCATAGTCGCCGTCGTCATCGCTTCCGATCCCGTGCCATATGCATGTTTGGATCCAGTGGCATAGGGATGTCCGGCACCGTTACGGCGGTCTTGCTATGGGGCCGACTTGGCGCCGACACGACTGGCGGTGTTGTCTTTGGGGTGGTGTCCCCCACCCCCAAACGAATCTGGCTCTTCGGCCAAAGTAGGGGCCAGCTCAGGCAGGCGCTGAGGGTCATCACGTCATCATCGTCGGCCCCGACGGATCGATTCGGAGGTAACAAGTCATCGCAGCCTGGCAGCACCCGAACCAGTTGAACCCTAAACAAGTTGGGTGGCATCTGGGTACCGTGGAACAAGGGGTTGCCGGTTGAACGATTTTGCCCTTGGCGACATCGACCAACTCGTTGTTCACGTAGTGGAGGAGAGTGCACGAACGTCGGCGGTGCCCTGGCGAAAACATGTAGGGCGTCGGGGATGCCCAATCAAAGGCAAGGAGATGAAGTCCTCGGCCGAGAGAGGCTTAATTAGTTACCGTGATGATGGCGCCGAGCTCGGCTAATGTAGAGGCACCGCCAACGGCGGCGTGGTAGTTGACGGAGGGGCCGCTTGTCGCAGAGGTGCTCGCCGGCGACACCCGGTGCATTAAGCTCCCGTGCGGCCGGAGACACTAATGCCGCCTCGCCGGAGGCACCAATGGCCGCCATATCGCATTATGCGAAGTTGCTGGCCGTGAAGCTAGGAATCGGGCGGCCCTTCGCTACGCCCGCAATCCACGCACTCAACCCCGAGATCAAGGTAGGCACAAAGGCGGTGATCGCCGCTCCAGTCGTTGTTCCACTTGCTCTTGGACAATCTCCGAATCCGCGCCACCGTGCCTTGAGTTTTTGAACCTCTCGCTACCGGGCTTTCCGAGCTGGTCTTTTCTCCTTCCGCACACCAGCGTATAGTATGACCCCATTTTGTCGACAAGCCTTTGCCGCCACACGACCAGCCGACGTTCTGGCCATCGAGCTTATCCTTGTTCTTCATTACATTCAACCCCTATTTAGAGTGGTGTCCCAAGGGTTGCTCTGAGTCGACCCAGCGCTACTGCTTTCGATCGCCTACTGGAAGGAATGTGAACCATTTAGAAATTCGGCTTCATTAATTAGAATGCAACCATATGGAGCTAATTACGCTGGGTGTATTCCTTACACGTAACAATGTCAAGCTGCACGGTCTTCGGATCCGTGGTAAGCTCCTTTGTTTTCGGGTCCTTCTTGTACCGGGCCCCGACAAAGTTCCTGGTCCGCTTGTCACCATATGTATCGAAGATGGGCGGTAGGCCTTGCTCGGCACGCCTCCGCCTCCTCCTTGTCCCATATAGGCTCCGCCACTCAGAACCGGGGACCGAGTGTGTGTTCCCCTATGTTCAGCTCCGCATTTGTTTCCCCACTCACTTGATTGGGAGCTTGCGGTGCTCGAGCAATTGATCTTGAAGTCGTTGTAGTCATCTTCGGTGATCGAAGGATTTTTCTCCTTGATCTTCCTCGATAACTCTCACCTTTCTCGACCATTCTCTTCACATTGCTTTTCCAAGTAGATGTGGCCTTGCTCATCTTCGTGAGGGCAGTAATGTTCACTTTATTCCCTTTGAGGCTTGTGTTTTCAAATTCAGCGGGAACTTGTATCGCTCAGGCAGCTTCGTGAAGAGGAGGTTATGAAATTCCCTCGGTCGGGATGCCTCGTGTTCTCGGTGTTGATCGAGACGGTGCTCCGGAGAATGCACCCGAGCTGAAGCGAAAATTCTTGACTATTCGCTCGGGCGCCGTTGGATTCCCGTTGGAGTCCACTTCAAGAATTTCCTCCTTGAGGGTGCGGAGCACGATCGGGCGCCGGTCCTTCCGTTGCCTCTTCGGGTTGGCTGCCATCCGTAGCGGCGCCGCCATCATCGATGGTGGCATCCTCGGGCGGCACCATCGGTGGTGGCATCGGTGGGGTCATCCTCGGCGGTACCATCGGTGGTCTCGGGATCGGTGGGAAGGCGGCGGCCTCATACAAGTGAGGTTGTTCCTCCATCTCCGGGACAGCTCCTGTAATGCCTTGCCGCCGAACCCCGGCCTCATCGTTGTGGGCCATGTTTCTCTCTAAATAGAAACAAAGTTTGGTCAAAAGTTGGTTATTGTCAAGGAACAAGATCATGGTCTCATCATTTAGGGTTTGTCGACATCGAGGCATCCTAAAATCTAAGCTTTTATCATTGAGGGTTTTTCGACGCCGAGGCACCCTAAAAGCCTAAGCTTTCATCATTTCGGTTTTTATCGACACCGAGGCACCCTAAAAGCCATGCATTAGTCACAAGTACGCCGGGCAGTTGATCCTACTTAATTAACTACTAAGATACCCGGCCCATGCATTAGTCACAAGTACCCCTTATATGTCCTATTTTAGCAAAGTGATGCTAAAATTCACGGAAAATTTCAGCATGACCTTTGCTGAAAATAGGACATATGGAGTACCCGAATTCTGCCGGAACGGAAGTTAATCGACATTCCGGCAAACTCAAGGGCCTCTCGTGGTACCCGCAAAATCATTATCCCAGCTGTAATGAAGTCGCCAATGGGTCATTTTAGAAGATCACAATGAGACTACCCTTGACAATTGTATCGAACCCAACTCAAGACTTTTGTCATGGGATTCCACAAGCCCACATTGGTAACAATTGTACTTCAAACATGCCGTTATCGGCCAACAACAACTCCAGAATCGGAGTTAGCAGAGAAGAAAAGCACTATAGACATTCATCTAAAAACTCTTAAACGCACAAAGGCAGAATCGTAAGCAAGATAGCAGGTGAAGCAACTACATCATACATTAGCAGCAGTTCATAGCAAAACTAGATGAATGTTTGGCCTCTTGATAAAAAACCATACATCGCAAAGATCACATACATCATACAGTGATACAAGAAAGAATTGATCGCCAAAGCATGTTGATGACTTCTAATTTAACAAAGTATCCTATTATTTTACCCTAATGAGACTAACCAACTGTTGAGGAGTTTGGCATATCTTCATTTTGCACCACAAATATATTTGAAAAAAAAAACTTTTTACACGTGTGAAAATCTTCTCTACAAATATGAGAAAATAGATATAACTTGGGTCGCCATGTATCTCTGCCATTGATCATCAAAACTAAATCAATATAAGAAAATATGGTGAAAACTAAATCAGACAAGATATTTGAAAACATTGCATTGTTTCAAGATGAACAAAAAGAGTCAATGCAAAGTGTTTAGTATTAGCAATGACTAAGCCAACATTTTCCCCCAAACAAATGTATGGTAAGTTGTCGCATTCCTCTACATCACATTGTGTCCATTTGATGTTCCAATATTGTTAGAATGCACGCTTAGCATCTTTGGTGTAGTCAAATCTACTCTTTTTACCGCAGTTTAATCATTGAACAGCAGAGGGGTAGTGCAGTATTAGATGATATACCTGTAATCGATGACCTTCCTCGCCCGACCTTTCGAATTTAACTTTTATTACGCAGTCCAAGTGATTTCTTGGTTTCTCCTGCATTAAGAGAAATTCAGATAGTGGACAATCAATGAATGGCCCCGGTTACAAGAAACTGGAAGAAACACATAACCATCAAATAATACTAGCAGAAATCAAGCACCTAAACAATGGCAACTCGAAGACAGGATTTTTACTCACACTTGATATTCCAATCTCTAGCTCAGCCTTGCAAAAACAAGATCGAACGACACATCAGATCTTACGCATCGCAATGTGCCTCTCAAACACGCATTTGAATCTACTACGCTCGCACTAAATCCATGTGATGTAGAGGAATGCTGACAACTTACCATACATTTGTTTGGGGAAAATGTTGGCTTAGTCATTGCTAATACTAAACACCGCATTGACAAGATACTAAACACTGCATTTGAAAATATGGTTCATGTAAGTCCGAATCTAGTCGAACTACCCCTCCGCAAGCTTCAAAGATAGTCTCCAAGGTTTATCTCAGTTCTCATATCACAAGTGTGACAAAAGTGGATACAAATTGCACAACAATCGCAAAATAAAATTCAGCTACCATCCCCACATCTGAAACACTTCTTGCTCTTACCACGTAACTCGGTGAACTTCGATGCTATCTTCCTCCTAGCAATGAAATCGGTAGTAAGCGCACCAAAGATATCTCCTGTGCTTTGAAAATGGGCTTAGATTAAGTGGGGAAAAAGAGAGCATAATCTATGCATCATTTATACCACCAATTCGATCAACGACACATGGGACACATCGACCATCTAGGACAAGAATAACTCCATAAACTTACTAATCAACCATAAGTCCGTCTACAAACTAACCAACCAAAAATTTACGAATCAACAAGAACGTCTTGCCAGGGCCTGTGACAGGCCACACGATTTAACTCAAAAGAGCAGCCTACACTTTGGAACAATAGGATTTATTTATTGAAAGGAAATCACCTTGGAGGCAAAGAATGGCAGCTCATTATTGATTGGACAAAAGAGCACTCTACAATGTCGGGAACACCGTTGAGCCCCTTCAAGCATGCATCTCCAAAACTGCACCAAAGATATCCGAAAAACAAAAGATAAAATACTTATCAGCCAAAACCAAATAATGCAAAAGAGTCCGATCTAAAACCACTTGATATCTTCTCTTTTTTTCTAAATAGCTGGCAGTCCGTATGGTTTTTGCTTTCAATTTTAGTGAGTTGGTTTCATCAATGAAATCAAGATTCAACTTCATTTCATCAAAAAGAAAAGAAAATCTTCCGAAAGCATCTTGACACAATAAAGTTATGCACACTTACATTTGCTCTGAACTTAAATTGATGCCATCATTGCTTAAGACCATGATCTTTTGGTACCATTTTTGGGAACACAGGCATGGATAATATCCTTCAACTAGGTTGGTAGTATGGACATTCTGTCTAAAACTGACTTTTGGAGATCATGCTTGCTTTATCAGTCACATTTTCGCACAAGACTAGACTTAAGATGTTGTAGTAACTAGGAATACTAATTCTTATCCGATGAAAAACCCCTTGCTCGGCCCAATATAAGAAAAAGGAAGCTTCGCTCTGTTAACAAGAAAATGAGAGGAGGGGAGGGAGGAGGGGAGGAGGAGGGGAGGAGGAGGGAAGCTCACGGGGTGGTGGTGCTCTGCCACGGTGGCTCTGGGCGGGTCGAGGTGGGGCAGCGGCGTCGGGGCAGGGTCGAGGTGGGGCAGCGGCGTCGGGCGGGTCGAGGCGCGGCGCTGGGCGGCGGGCAGCTGCCGAGGCGGAGTCGGGCGGCGGGCTGGGCGGGGTCGCGGCCGAGGCGGCGCCGGGCAGCAGTGGTCGCGTCGAGGCAGCGCTGGGCGCGGCCGAGGTGGCGGGACGGTGGCGCCGAGGGAGGCGGGCGAGGGAGAGGGAAGGCGAGGAGAGGGCGAGGGAGGGAGAGGGCGAGGGCGAGGGCGAGGGTCAGGCAGCGGGCGGCGGCGGGCGGTGGATCGAGAGGGAGAGGGAACCGCGAGGGGAGAGGGAAGGGGATCGGGCGAAGGCAGAGGGCAGGGGATCGGCACAATACTAATGGCGCACCTCACCGTGGTGCGCCATTAGCATGTTCACACTAATGGCGCACCTCACCGTGGTGCGCCATTAGTAATTTTTTTATTTCAACTCAAGCCGAAAGGTTATGTAGTACCGTAACCTATCCATGTCAAGCCCACTCTACTAGCTCGACCGGTCACCGCCAGCTTCTCACACCAGAGGTCCCGGGTTCGACTCCTGTGCTCCACAAATTTTTTAGCATTTAAAAAGCTGTTTGATACTTATTTATGTTTAAATATGTCCAAACTTGTTTAAATAATAACAGTAATATTTTTTATAAGACAGTAGCATTTAAAAAGCTGTTTCATACTTATTTTTTTTATTAGACGCAGTGCTGGGTGCGGGGTCATGACGGCGGTTGAGTAGGGGAATCGAGGGTGGGGGGGCTGGCGGCGGCCGGTGGTCCGGGAGGGTGCTCAAGTAGGGGGACCGGATCTGGCGAGGTGGGATAGCGATCGAGATGGAGGGGGATCGAGGTGGGCTCCACAAATTTTTTTTTACCATTTTAAAAGTTGTTTGATACTTATTTGTGTTTAAATATGTTCAAACTTGTTTAAATAATAACAGTAATATTTTTTTATAAGACAGTAGCATTTAAAAAGCTGTTTGATACTTATTTTTTATAAGACGGTGCGCGGGGTGCGGGGGGTCGGCGGCGGCGGTTGAGTAGGGGAATCGAGGGTGCGGGGGGTCGGCGGCGGCGGCCGGTGGACCGGATCTGGCGAGGTGGGATAGCGATCGAGATGGAGGGGGATCGAGATCGAGTGTCCATGAAATTTAAAAATATTCATGATAGTTCAAAAAGTACCCATGAAATACAATCGAGAAATGAAGGCTACGATTTAAATACAATCGATCTTAGCAAGCTATCTGTTCACAATCTTCTTTCCCTTCTTTTTCGCAAATGGAGTTCTTACGTGGAACGGACGTCCTTTAGGTAGGGTGGTCCCGCTTCTTCTTGTGGTGTATGCTGCTACTTCATCATCATCGTCATGTTCGATCCTCGGTCGCCCGTACTTGTCAAGTCTTGCTCATTGGCTACTCCATCCATTCCGATGATCTTCCTTTTGCCTCTCCTCACGACAACACGACCGGGCTTTGGCGGGTCGGTAATGAAGAAGCATTGGTCCACTTGGGAAGCCAGTACCCATGGCTCATTTTTCGCGGTGACGCTTATGCGCCGCGGTCTTGGATTTGGCTTCGGTATAACCATGGTGGTGAAATACCGGTCTTCTTTTATGACGTTCTTGGCCCATCCGACACGGAACATCGGACCTTCTCTCCAACAGAGCTCAGCTCCAGATCTCCTCGATCCTTCCGTAGTATCCGTCCCTTGTCGTTACCGGTGTAGGATTCCATCGTTACCCGTAGTTCTGATAACCATCGCTCTTCATGTCCTTGGCCTCGGTGTAGAATGTGTAGCCGTTGATATCGTGACGCCTCATAGGTCATCAGGTTGTGCTCGGCGCTCGCGTGACAAGGCGAATATGAGTTGTTCTTCCGCGGAAGAATCCTCATGTAAAGGGTACGGCGAAGCTTCGCTTGAACCAACGCGTGAAACATGAGTTGTGCTCTTTGAGTGTATCTCCGTCCGTCCTCTATTGGCCTCGGTCATTGTATGTCTTTTAATAAAGGTTTTGTGCTCTACCACCCAAGGATCGGCCACGTCTATGTGTTGTAGCGCGACTAGGTTTGCTCTTTTAAAGTCGGCGAGTCGACCCTCGAAGTCGACATGCATTTTGCGGCAACCCTCACGGTGACCCCATCCAGCGAGCCTGCCGAGGTGCCCGCTGACGGGCAGACCAACGGGTTCTCGATGCCTAGATAATTCGCGGCAAGAGGAGATGCACTCTTCGGTCGAAAGCCCCGGCTATGCTTCCTTCTCGACGTGACATGTTGCGTAACGTATCCTTAGATGACACCATTCATCCTTTCGAACGGCATCATGCTGTGCAGGAAAGGCGGCCCGAGTTGGATTAAAACCACCACTATATGGACCAGCAGATGAACCATAACCTCGAAGAATGCGGGCGGAAGTACATCTCAAGCTCGCATAGTATCACCACGATCTCTTCCTCGTAGCCTTCGAGTTGCCTCACGCCAATCGACTTCCGAGAGATGACGTCAAGAAGTTGCATAGGCCAAATAGCGCTTTCACGGACGTGCTGGCCCATGATCCCAATGGATTGCAATCGGAAGTATCTGCGTCATCAAGACGTGATACCGTGAGACTTCATCCCATGAACTTCGCTTCACTGGGTCTAGGTATCCGCTTATCTTCCTCACAGAATCAGAAGGAAGTTTTACTCCTAGGAGGCAGGTGAAAAACTGCTCGATCTCCTCGACTTAGAGTGAAGCACGGGAGGGTAGTCATTTCCGGTCTTCTTGGCCTTTTTGCCTTTGGCGACGACTTTCTTCGTGGTCCCGCTTCGCCTCATCATCATCATCATCATCATCATCATCATCATCATCATCATCATCATCATCATATATAGCGTGAAGCTCTGCACGATGCCCATTGATTTCAAGTCTGCCCTTGCTTTCGGCCCATCTTTGGTCCTCTCCGGCATGTTGAGCAGGGTACCAAGCAGACTCTCGACACGTTCTTCGTGATATGCATGACATCAAGGCTGTGAGGCACACGGTGGATCTTCCAAGACGGCACGTCCCGTAAAAGACCTCGCTTTCCATACCTTCAGCAGCTGACTCGCGCCTTTCGCTTCTTTCCGGCTCGCGCCTTTTGCTTCTTTCGGCGGTGGGCAGTCTATCCAATTTTTCAACAGCTTGTCTATTTCCTCGCCGCTCCTCGTACAGGCGTTTTCGGGTTCGGTTTCACCATCCAACAGATCCTTGCATTTCCTCCACGGGTCATCGTCATGAAGCCACCTTTGATGTCCCATGAACACGGTTTTCGAAGACCCGGATCTCTATCTAGCTGGCGATACGTTGTGTCATCCATGCACCTTACGCATCCGTAAAATCCGTGGACTACCTGCCCCGCGAGATATCCGTGAATCGAGATAGTCGCGGCACCGTCGTGAGCAGTGTGGCTCTCATAGGGAAATATTCTTTCTCTGCGGCCCCACGTATTGGCTGGCGTTTTCCACAGCGTGTCAAGCTCCTCTTTCAGCAGCCCCTGTGACATGATTGATGTCGTTCCTGGTTGTTTCGCCCTTCAATTAGCATACTCATGTGAATGTACTTCCTCTTCATGCACAACCAGGGGGGAAGGTTGTACATCCACAAACACAGGCCAGGTGCTATGTGTGCTTCTCTGGCTGCCAAACGGATTGACTCCATCAGTGCTCGCGCCCAAAGACGATGTTCCTTGGATCGCTCCCAAATTCCGAAGTCTTGAAGTTCAACGCTTGCCACCGCTCGCATCCTTAGGGTGACTCAGCATCTTGTCTTTTTTATCTATCTCCGGATCATTTGCGTCATCTTCCCGCTTCTTCTCCTCCCTATCCGCGTGCCAACGCAGGAGCTTTGCTACCTTAGGGTCCGCGAAATAGCACTGCAGACGAGGAGTGATCGGAAAGTACCACACCACTTTTCGAGGAGCTTTCTTCCTCTTCTTGTATCGAGTGACGCCGCACACCGGACATATGGTAGACTCCGCGTGCTCGTCCCGATAAATGATGCAATTGTTCATGCACACATGGTATTTCACGGCGGTAAATCGAGAGGACACACGATTTTCTTCGCCTCCTCCAAACTGGTCGGGCACTTGTTCCCTTTGGGAAGACGTTCGTGCTGTAATGACATGTTCTCGCCGAAGCTACGCGTCGGTCATTTTGTGTTTTACCTTCATCTCCGTGAGCCATGAGCGTTACTTTCAGCGGGTATCCTCGGCCTGCATCCTTCATACAATGGAGTAACCGCGTCTAACTCAAGTTGATCCATCTTGGCTTTCTCTCAGCGGCAGCTCTTGCGTTATCCGCCGCTTGAGAAGCAGCTCTTGAATATGAGGGTCCTGCACCCAGCCCATCGATGGTCCAGCTGCCGTCGCCTCCGCCGGCATCATCATCTTCATGATCATGCCCGCCGCCTGCTCCGCAAGATCTTCCTCATCATCATGTCTGCATCTTCTACATGATGATCGTGGTACAAGATCACGCCGTGATCATCTCCTCGGGATTCTTTGTCTTCTCGCCCGCCCAAGCCGCGGTGGTTGTCTTGCTGCCCTTCCTCATTTCTTGCCCGCCCGCATGGACGACTTCAGTAGTCATCTTCATCACCTTGCCACCGATAGCCATCCATGAAACCACGCAACAGCAGGTGGTCCCAAGACCTGCCCGGAATCCGGGTCCGCAATAAGGCTCTTCATCTTGCATCTTCGACACGGACATCTTATCTCCGCCTCGTTCTTTTGAAGCATCTCGGCCTTCGCGGACCTCAAAAACCTATTCACGATGCCTTCGGTCATCGTATGCGGACCATGGTCGTCAAGGGTAGAGCAAAACGATATTTTAGAACCAAACAAAAATTTGGCATGACTTTCCCTAAAAATAGGACCAAAAGAATGCTTAATGCCAAAATTCTCACTAAACGGAAATGAATCAACATTCCGCAAAATATTGGCAACTATCGCATTTCAAATACCGTACACCTCCAAACACAAACACATATGCAACACCACAAACATATGCAACACCACAAACATATGCAACACCGTAACATACATAGATCTAGCTAGGTCAGTAAAAAGTGCATGTGCACATTGTTGTAGGGAGAACAACCTAAATATAGCTTCCCCTTACTTACCTATTAAAACAAGGTAATTTAACCACTTAATTTGAATGAATCTATGGTGGAAATGAGGTGAAAAGAGGAGGCACCCGAGACAAGGAGGAGGTGGAGAGAATGAAGTGGGGAGAAAGTGAGTGTGTGGGTAGGAGAGGCTGCCCCAAATATCTTGTTGCTGCCCACTTACTAATGGCGCACCTCTTGCATGGTGCGCCATTAGTAGTTACAACTACTAATGGCGCACCCAAGCAGGATGCGCCATTAGTAAGTTTGGATAGGCGCGCTAGTTTAAAAAAAAAAAAGAATTTCTATACTAATGGCGCACCCACAGCTGCGCGCCATTAGTAGTTACAACTACTAATGGCGCACTTGGGCAGGATGCGCCATTAGTAAGTTTGGATAGGCGCACTAGTTCAAAAATTTCTATACTAATGGCGCTCACAGCCTCGGTGCGCCATTAGTAGTTACAACTACTAATGGTGCATCAAGGTGATGCGCCATTAGTATGTTTGGACAGGCGCTAGTTAATTTTTTGATACTAATGGCGCACCCTTTGCCAAAGTGTGCGCCATTAGTAGTTTAAACTCTAATGGCGCATCAGATTGTGGTGCGCCATTAGTATATACTAATGGCGCACCAGCTTTCTGGTGCGCCATTAGTGTCAATCCCATCTATAGCCCTTTTTCTAGTAGTGAGGGGTAATGAAAGCTATGCTAGTCTATAATCATGATCCCACCAAGTTCACTACCAACATGAAAGCCTCATAATCCACCAAATAGTCTCATATAATTCCTCAGAGTCATTGATATAAACTCATCAAGTCATTTTTCCTCAATTCCTATATCCTCAAACTGGTCTTCCCCATGGCATCGTCAGTTCTTGTGCTATATTAGGATGATAATGTGCTTGTTCACTATGCCCACTAGTTCCATAATGAACCTAGTTTTGTGCAAGGTTACAGAGGCTTAACTGGTTTTCTTGCAATTTGCTGGTTAAGATCATGGTTAAGAATTCGAGTGAAGTCTCGAGGGGTCTAGGGATGGGTTTCTGATCTTTGAGGGGTAAACATAACTCTACGGGGTTGCACTGGGTCGAGGAAGCTGTAGCAAAAGTCTTCAATGCTAGTTGATCGCCGAAGTAGAATCCTTGGTGCATCTTGTCTTGCTGGCCTTTAGTTGAGGAGAGAGATGAGAGGGAAAAGTAGCATAGAGGAGGGGAATGCCTAAACGGGGGTTCTATAGTGCAGGTGCAAACAAACAAGTGCCGAAAGGGCCAAACACAAGCATTAAGATAAGGAAGGTGATATTGTCGCATACTTGTTGCCTAGGGCAAAAGGGCGACTTATATCGAAACACAAAAAGATAAGAACAAGCAACACTCAACATGGTTTCATTTGAACCATCATATGGACTCGACTGCGCATAGGGGGTACACGACTCATCCTACCCTAGGGGTTCTTGGATTCGGTAGTCGTGCCTTGTGCCTCGTGCAGTCTTCTGAGTTTTCCTCAGGTGTTGCTACGTCTCTTGTTCGGTGAAACGATCTGTGTTGAGCCTGAAGAATCTTCAACAACTTCTCGCCTGATCAGGTAATGGGGTGAAGGTGGCTCCTCGTGGCCGGCATTGACTTGATCTCCTCTTGTCTTCTTAATCATGACTATCACTTTTGCCTTTTTAAGGTGTCAGCGGTTCCATGTGGCACTCCTTTATGCAATGACATTAACAAGGCATAATAGAGGTCCAATCTGTCGGACTCATTGTTGACAATATCGTCACCTAGAGCGGGGGATGAAGAGAACCGTTTTCCTGCTCACTATAGTGAGGCGGACCAAATGGCTAGGTTCTCATCCACCGGTGGTTGCCGATGCAACAATGATAAGGACATGGTTGCTCTATTTCGGTGTATATCATGATCTTGCATTTCCTACGCCCTGATCATCATAGGATAAGTTCGCATCATCTTGGGGCAGTGTCAAGGGTGTCACCATCTTCTGGGTCTTCTTGTCGTCATTCCTCGAGGATGTATCTTCTATTGGTATCGTCTTATTGTGGTGTCGCCAATATCGTGTTCAGAAGGTGTGGGTGAATGTTTGGCAAGACGTCTTCTTCTCGTTTATCCACAAGGATTACAAGGAATCCCGTGGTCAGGGGCATGAGGGTGCTAGCAACCGTTAAATTTTGAAGGGGAAGAGGAAAGTATATCTTAGTTTTCGAAAAACTGAGAAGGGAAGAGAAGTATAGATAGTTTTGGAAAACTAGTGGTAGTTTTGGAAATAGTTTTACCCTAACTAACGACCATGCTAACTAAGGCTTCCTACAGTCAGGATGGCTCTGATACTAGCTCTGTGGGTACCCCGACTCATAAGTCGAGATCACCGA
Source organism: Aegilops bicornis (assembly GCA_021605145.1). Lineage (NCBI taxonomy): Eukaryota > Viridiplantae > Streptophyta > Magnoliopsida > Poales > Poaceae > Aegilops > Aegilops bicornis. Next base: position 390,062,984 of record CM038674.1, read on the forward strand.
ATGCACGTGTACAGTGATCCCAAAGATCAATGCTCACTGTACACACAGAAGCTGAATAACAAGAGTCTTACATCCGTACATACCGTTTTACACAAGTAGGACCATTATGGTCAAGTCTTGAGTGTATCATCGCATGGAAATCTTCAATAACAACTTGGACCCATGCCATCCGCCTTAACCCTCTGTACATTCTCGACCGGGAAGCGTCCTAGCTCGCATGTTCGTCTCCAAGGTACTCTTCATTATATTCTGTTCTTTCATGCCTGGCCAATAAAATAACCAGTGGCAAGCTAATGAGTACTTTGAATGTACTCGCAAGCAACCCATGGTTTGGTTCAAGATACAACACTACATGATATAGGCAAAATTTTGCAGAAAGCTAGTTTTGAGTGCAATGACATGTTCAATAACTTGGAAGACATGCATCAGGAGAATTCAAGTAACCATGAGGACAGATTACAGATATCAACATAAATAGAGTGGGCACCAACCCAACTCAATCATGTCAAGTCCTTTGACTTGATCCAAGTAGATCTTCCCACTTATCCAAACACACACACTGGTTTGTAAACATGTGGACGTAGCCCAAGAGCGGTTATCCAACTGTCGTTGACCGTGGACACGGCTATTCGAATAGTTTTACACTCTGCAGAGGTTGCACACTTTACCCACAAGATCCAAGGAACTTCCGTGTCATCCATGACCCGCGATACCTCAAGTACCTGGGGTAAGCACCCGATCACTATCTTTCCCTAGACGACACTAACAAGGAGTCCACTCGTTATTCTGTATCCTCACGATGTACATCATACGAGACTCACTCGAGATCGTAACATCCGAGAGGGGACACAACGGTGTATCCGGTGCCCTGTGAAAACAGTCATGGCCGCCCTACCTGGCACGACCCCGTCCCGAGAGAGAGAGCACCAACTCTCCCCCGTCACTAGTAAAGCGGGCTCACAACTAGTATCCGCCTAGGTAATCAATAATGCCCTTTCCCATATAAGGGTAGAGTGGTTGCGCATGTAAGGTTGGAATAACGGTCCCAACTTAAACCAATCCGTTTTGGAAACAACACACACACTTGCCTCGGTACACCACTTCGTCATTAAGTGGTTACCCAACTCATCCTCTCCCCCGGGCATAAGTGGCACCCGATGGGGTTTTCGAAAAGTCTTTTGAAAATACTTTTGTCTTCATCACCATGCATATTCCCGTCCCTTTTTGCGTAGCACTACTTTAGCATCCTATCTACTCCCACGGGCATAACCCTCATAGAAAGGTAGGTTCATGCATCATGCAAGTGTCAACGAGAAAAGCAACGGAGGCAAACCACCTCAAGTGGTCACCATTTTATCATGACTTCGATGCAAGCAATAAAAGTGCCATATGACATGCATAAAAAGGGTTTCTTTGACATGGTCAAAGGGCTACTTGCCTGTTTTAACAAAGTCTTCGAGGTCTTCAAATATCTCTGGTCCAACTCCGAGCATTTCGTCTATTTCGTCAACTATCGTCGAAAACAACCATAATAAGCAACACGACAAGGCAAGAAGAAAAGTGCTCAAAAAAATGTGAGTTGGACTTTTCTAGGATACCTCTGGTCATATGAGGATTGACCAAGGTGATTTCATTGGAAGTGGATCAATGGATACTTCTAAACCTTTCAATATGATGGAATCAATGGATTTGATGGATCCACAAGTTGTCCATAGAATGCCATTTTATAAAAATGAGTAAAAGTACCCATTAATTCAGGCATGATTTTAGAAACATTTAGAAATTGGCTTCACTGGATTTGGAGTTGAAATGAGTATAATATGGATTTTTGAAGTGGACTTATGTGGATAAATGACCTTTTTAAAAGGTTCAGTGAAAACCAAGGACAACAAAAATGTCCACTATGGCCTATTAAATAGGACTTGATTTATGGTGTCTCTGGAAATTTGAATCATCAAATTTGGAGTTTATTTGATTTATTTGTGGATTTTACAAATTTATAGAAAAAAGAAAAAGGAAAGGGAATGGGTTTTACCCTTATCCAGCGCACTGGGCGCAGTTTAGCAGTGGGTCGGCCCAGTGGCTCGGCCGCGCGGGTGAGGAGGGGTGATGTCGGAGGCGCATTTCTCCCGGCCCGTCTCCACTTAAACGACGGGCCCCAGCCGCTGGGTCGCTGACGCGCAGGGCCCAGCGCTCAGGCCATCGCCTACCTCCCGCTTGAATAGAGCAGAGGCAGGGGAGGGGAGGCCGAGTGGGCGCCGGCGCTCTCCCGGGCAGCATGGACCACCTCCGGCGGTGCCCGACACACTGACGGACTCAACGCGACTAGGCGCACCTGTCCATGTGCTGCACGCACGCGCCGATGCTCGGAGTTGAGCAAGGCTTCGGGTCCAGCGGATGGGGGCGGCGGGCTTGGTGGTGGCGCCCGCTTTGGCTGCGGAGGAGGACTCCTAGGGTGTTGGGGAGGTTAGTGGAGGCTTGGGGGGTGCCACAGACCGATTCAGAGGAGGAAGGGAGGCCGGGGCGGCTCGAATTTGAGCAGGGATATGAGGCGACAATGGCGGCAGAGGAGGAGGGAGAAGGCACGGGAGGAGGAGTGGGTCGGTCCGGGGGTGCATGGGAGGGAGAGAGAGCAGTTGGAGACAAGAGAAGGCTCGGGGGTGGCCTTATACGGGCGCGGCCGGGAGGTGCCGTGAGGCGGGCGTGACGGCCACGGCCCGTGGCGCTGCTGTGAGGCCAAAGGGCGTTCAGTGCGTGCACAGGGTGCTCGTGGTCGTGGTCCAGGCCGAGAGGAGAGGAGAGAGGGAGCAGGGAGAGCTCCAGGAGGTCCCGCACGAGTGCGGTGACTGGTGGACGCGAGCGGCGCTCGGGCACGCATGTCAGAGGTCGCCGGAGAGAGAAGGGGGAGAGGGCCGACCGTCTTGCGTGTCCAGGACGCCGAGGCGGCCTCGGGGGACACAAGGGGAAGGCCCTAGGTGGTCAGAAGCCTCGGGCAGGACACGCCATAAAGGCTCGGTGCATCAGAAGGCCTCCAGAGCATGCATATGGATGGCATTGGCATCTTTTTGGCGCCCAGGGCGTGGCCAGTAGTGTCTAGGGGGTCAGGGTAGGAGTAAACAAAGGGGTGGTGACCTTGGATGCCCTGGTGACCCAATGGAAGAGAGGTGGGGTTGAGAGAGAGAGAGAGAGAAGTTGCTGTCCAGGAAGGTAAATGGGGGTGTTTCACCCCTTAATCATTGAGCAATGGCCAGGGGAGGGTTACTGGAGGTTGCTGGTGATCAGGTTCAGCTGTGGTAAAAACTTGGGCTCATGGAGATTAGTGGAAGAGGTCAAAATGATGATTTTGGAAAATTGGCAGAAGGTGTTTGTTGTTGGTTTCGGCAAGAAAATTAATTCCACTTGCCATGAGAATTAACAGGATGGAATGTCACTTAGAAATAGTGTGTTCCACCAAATTTAAGCTCATTTGGGCAAAGTTGACAGTGCAACTTTTGTAAACCCTAGAAATCAACAGAAATGGGTTTCCCAAGATCTAGTCATGAAAAACCATTCTCCTTGATGCACCACTTGGTGTAGTGTCATAATTTGGGGATTTGAACATGTGCACAAAAATTCAGATCAAAAGGACACACTTTGCAATGTAGAGTTGTTCAAATTTGGTTCTGGACAGGAAGGGTTTTGGGGCACTTTGATCAATATAAAATTTTCTCCAACTTGTGTCATTTGGTCTAGATGAATGATTAGACCATTTGAACATGGTCACAAGGTTTGAGAACATTTGGACATGTTTGGCAATGAAAAAGTTGCTCAAACTTCAAAATGGACAGAAATGGTTTTTAGGGGATTTCATGGGGTTATACTACTCTCCATGACATGATACTTGTCAAGATCATCAAACATGTCATATATGACATGCTAGAATTTTCTTGGAATGTTTGGAGAATATTTCCTTTGTAAATATTTCAAAAGCTTGAAATATCCAGAAAGGGTTTTTGAGGGATTTAACCAATATTTTGAACATGACCATGTGTTGAAACTCTTATATATGGACAATATATGTCCACTGAATTTCCCTAGGTTTTACCAAATAATTTTAAAGCATTAAAATAATTTTAAACTATTAAAGACCATTTCTGGACCTAAGAAAAAGCCTTTAAATAAAATTGGAAAATAACTTTTAAAATTACATTTTTGTGGTTTATGGAAGTCCTATATCTAATAGGTGTCAACTATATTTTTGGAAAGATTTTTGCTGCCCTTAATTAAGTACTTGCAGTGCAAACCTCAATTCAGGGGTTTTTGGAAAACTAATTTTTGAAAATACTATTTGGCCAAATTATTTTTGTAAGAAATTATTTTTATGTCCTATACACATGGCATGATCATTGGTTCAAGAGTTTGGAGCAAGGAGATGAAGTATAGGAGTTGGAGGATTTATTTGATTTTTAGAGCACTTGCAAACAGTGGACAAAAACCAATCAAGGCAACGTCCAAAACACTCAAAAGTTTTTGTCAAACCACATTTTATCATGATTGTTAGCTTAAGTGTAGTGGTATGAAAATCAGGGTGTGACAGGATCTTCCCTAATATGCGGTTGGATAAACATACTGTATGGACGAAAAATATGTGTCAGCGGTAGGATGGCTGAGTTTGATTTGATCACATGTAGGAGCGACTTTCTGAGGGTGCGGTGCGACCACGACAGTCATGCGCAAGTGTACCTTCTTTTCATTTTAAAAACTTTAGGCAAGCTTGGCAAAAATGTGTGGCGAAGTATGGCAATGCAAGGCCTGGACGCAAACAGGATACAAGTACGTACGTACTAGTTTTGTTCAAAAAGAAAGGCGGGGTTTTGCTTCGCGGGATTGATCAATACAAATCCTTGTTTGACATGTCAATTAATGCGTATTTTTTTCTCCAATGCCCAAAGAGCTAACCATCTCACTCCTCATTGCTTGATTAATGCAGCGCCATGCAAACCAACCTTCTCACTTCCGCATGCATCCAAGGGTATATTAATGTCCTTGGTTGCTAGTACGAAGTAAACCCCATAAATTTTGCCTCAATTAGTGTTAGTGGCCTTCTGAAAATTGTAATTTTGATACTGGCCTTGTGTACAAAAAAATGGAGGTATTAACTATTTGACATCCTTCCCCATTGCGGTGACGTCGATGATATCTCGAACGTTGTGGTTTGGCGAAGTGCGTTCGACAGAGAAAACCATTGAGGGAGACCATGGTAAGTCGTTTGCAAATGCCACCTGCAAGCCGAGAGAACCGCCTTCTTTGCATCCAGGAAGTCCGTTGAACCAAAGGACGCATAAATGTACTAGTACTACACAATAGCGTCGTCCGTCTAGCTCAGTGCGGTAAGGTGGTTTCTCGAAGGAGATGATGGAGAAGCGGAGTCAACGAAGAGTGAAATGATGGTTGCTTCGTCCGTGCTTTGTGATTTGATGCCTCACTGCTTTGTGATTTGTGATAGAAGGGACAGGGGAGTAGACTCTACGCTCTATACCGTACATGCGTCCAAGCATGGGAGAAAGAGGAGAGAGGTTGCATTTTTCTATTCCTTCAATGAATCAACCAGGGAGCTTCGGTTCCATCTTTTTGGTTTTGGTAGCACCGTCCACAATGGTTCCCATTGATGCCAAAAGATATTTTCACATTTGGCTACACATTGTGGATGCCCTTAACCGTACCACTTGGTTTTGCTCCTGTGTGCTATCTATACAAATCTCGATTATATTGATCTAACAAATTATAGTATCAAGATTAGTAAAAAGGAGGTGATTTTACTACGCAGAAGGTGGGGGAGGTTTCTTATTTTTAGAGGACGTTGGCCTGGCGGTTTGCTAACATGTGGTCCCACGTGTCAGTGCTTTACCAAGCCGATCCGCGTCCCACATGAAGCAGAACAACGGCAGAAGCAACACGTGGTTAACTTGAAGAAGATGAGGGAGAAGCGGATTTAGCAATGAGTGAAATGATGGTTGCTTCGTCCCTCCAACTTCTTTTTTTAGCATTACTTCGTCCCTCCAACTTAACTGCAGGAGAGGTGCAGCTTTGTGATTTGACGCCTCATTGCTCATTACTACACCGGGGCCATGACTAGGGTGCTTCACCCTTGCTGCTCTGCACTCTTATTTCAGTATGGCACGTGGACCCGGTTGCTTGATGTCCCACATGTCGGCGAAAGGGACTAGAACATTTATGAAAGCGAGTGCTCCACTGTTACGACGGAGGAGTACACGACACGGCGGCCCAGTGAACTGTTACTTGTACTGTACTACTACTATAGTTTTGCTGTTTCGCATGATCCATCAATACAAACCTGATTAAACAGGCAAGGGCGGGATTTTTCCCGCGCGGTAGATGATACTAGCCATACATTTCAAAGACAATTCTAATGTATGCAAACTGAATAATCAAGTAAAAATATGAGATCTAATAAAACTAAAAACACATATGATTTATTGTGTTAGAGTGTAGTTGTAGTGTTGTATTGCATAGTTGTTAGATGTAACATGCGAGAACGTGTAGAGATGTACTTTTTGAGGGCCTATGGAGAAAAACTGGGCATAAAGTGGATGCAAATATTTGTATTCATCTTCATAGCATTTGTAACTCGTATCTACAGTTTGTATAGTAGACGTGAATGCTTGTTTGCTCTTATGAAACCAGTACAACAATAATGGGGTGGCGTGCGGCAATTTAGGCACTGGCACGTTGGCCTACTAGGCTCAACAAAGAGAGTGAGAGAAGAGATAAATACACGTGCGTTCAATGTATTTCAAGCGAAAAGTGCAATACGGTCACCGGACTTCAGAATACACTCATTACGGTCACTATAATACGTTTTGTGGTGATTATACGGTCACTGGCTCACCATTTAGCATCAGATTGCACTCTGTTGACCGGCCAAATAGTCTGCGTGGCACTATGTTGACTGGTTAAATTGACCACATTCCTTGTGGGTCCCACCTGTCAGTTCACATAGGAAAAAAGTAAGATGAACACAAATTTACGCAGGCGCGACAAGACTCCAACCCGTGCATAGGAACCACCTGGTTGTGTATGTGTCTGTCAGGGCCTGATGTGCGTGCATGCACGTGTAGGTTGAACACTTGAGCGTGAGAGTGTGTGTTGGTCATGTGGTGTGTGCATGCATGCGTGCGTGTGTGCTTGTGAGTGTTGCGTGCATGCGTGGCTGTGTGTGTACGTGTGAGTGTTGCATGCGTGTGTGGCTGTATGTGTTCATGTGAGTGTTGCGTGCATGTGTGGCTGTGTGTGTACGTGCGAGTGTTGCCTCCGTGCGTGGCTGCATGTGTTCGTGTGACTGTGAGTGTTGCGTGCATGCAGTTCATGTGCATGTGTGTATAATCACCACACCAGCTCTTGTGTGTTAAAACAGACGGCTTGGCATACCAATACAAGGCCACCTTGTCCGCTATGCCCACGATCATGACTTCGAACCACCATCCAATATTTTTTTTATTGTTTGTTTTCGTTCTTATATATGCCGATAGGTGGGACCAATGGTAGTGAAAGCACAAGTGCTCCCTGGGTGGTTTTGGTAATTAATGTCAACATGTCTCTTGTTGGACTAATGTTTTCATCTAGAATATTTCAGACAAGTTCAACAGATGGAGTGGCGTCGACAAGAGGATGTGGAACCCCTTCAAGATGCTAAGGACTAAGGATTGGCTGAAGCTAAAAAAATCAAGACTCTATATTTTACTTTTAGTGATCCAAGATCACATTGAGTCCATAGGAAAAGCCAATACTATTAAAAGGGGATGAGGTGTTGCTTAATGGCTTGCTTGCTAAAAGTGCTTAGTGATATGCTCCAAAGCCCTCAACCACTTTCTCATATCCACATATGTCCTAAACCAAAAGTCAAACTCGGCCCCGCCGATTTGATCTATCCGGTGCCACCGAGTTCACTTGACATAGCCACTACCAGAAACCCTAGTCAATTCGGTCTCACTGATGGGATCCCGGTCTCACCGAGATGGGCGTGCAAACTCTATGGTTCCTATTGCAATCAATTCGGTCTTACCGAGTTTTGTAATCAGTCTCACCGAGTTTTCTTGACCAACTCTCTGGTTAGCTCATTAACAAAATCGCTCCCACCGAGTTTGTGTAATCGGTCAAACCGAATGAGGTTTTACCCTAACCCTAGCACATCGGTCCCACCGAGTTGATCATATCGGTCCCACCGAAATGCCTAATGGTCACATTATGAACTAAATCGGTCCGACCGAGTTTTCTGATTCGGTCCCACCGAGGTTGGTGAATTGTGTGTAACGGTTAGATTTTGTGTGGAGGCTATATATACCCCTCCACCCACTCTTCATTCGTGGAGAGAGCCATCAGAACATGCCTACACTTCCAGCCAACATTTTCTGAGAGAGAGAAGCACCTACTCATGTGTTGAGGTCAAGATATTCCATTCCAACCACATAAATCTTGATCTCTAGCCTTCTCCAACTTGGTTTCCACTCAAATCATCTTTCCACCAAATCCAAATCTGTGAGAGAGAGTTGAGTGTTGGGGAGACTATCATTTGAAGCACAAGAGCAAGGAGTTCATCATCAACACACCTCTATTACCTTTTGGAGAGTGGTGTCTCCTAGATTGGTTAGGTGTAACTTGGGAGCCTCCGTCAAGATTGTGGAGTTGAACCAAGGAGTTTGTACGAGCAAGGATGTCGCCTACTTCGTCAAGATCTACCCTAGTGAGGCAAGTCCTTCGTGGGCGATGGCCATGGTGGGATAGACAAGGTTGCTTCTTCATGGACCCTTCGTGGGTGTAGCCCTCCATGGACTCGTGCAACCGTTACCCTTCGTGGGTTGAAGTCTCCATCAACGTGCATGTAGGATAGTGTCGGGGCAGGCTGATCTGGCCCACGAACACCTATGGGACCGGCGGACCGAGCCCCTTTCGGTTCGTCGGGGGGCGGAGGTCGCACGAAGAGCAGATCGAGGCGAAGCACACGCGCGGTTTACCCAGCCGAGCTCTTGGAGAGATAACACCCCATCGCTGCATGTCTGAGTGTATTGGGTTCTTGCTCAGGAGCGCTGAGTGCTACAGTACACACAAGCTGCTAACGAGACCGAGCGTGACTCCAACCTTTCGAACCCCTCCCTACGTTGCGCATGGGCCTCCTTTTATATGCTAAAGGGGTGTCCGACAGGTGGCAACGTAGACAAGGGTAAAAATGGAAAAGGAGTGGTTGGTACAGCTACTTGTACAGTGTATCATACCTAACCCCGACGGCAGGGGACAAAGGCATTAAATGCCCGTCTCACGCCGCCTCTAACAAAGGCGGGAAAGGGACCGTCAGGGGCACCACCGCTTGCCACGATGGCAATCTTGTCAGCGCCGCTTGCCACCGCGCTCCGCTGGCCGCACGGCCCCTTGCCACGCGCGCCTGGACAGGTCCCAGGGCGACACGTTAGTGGATGTCTTTGAGCACAGTGTGAGTGGTAGTCTGCGCGGCAAGCGCCTTGTCAGCGGTTGTTGTCTTGTCGCGTCCGAGAAGCTTGTCGCTCACGGGCCTTCCGGCAAGCTCCTCTTGCCGGGGCCTTGTCTCCTAGGTGCCTTGGGTGGCCTTCCCGGCAAGCTCCTCTTGCCGGGCCTTGCCTCCTAGGTGCCTTGGGTGGCCTTCCCGGCAAGCTCCTCTTGCCGGGGCCTTGTCTCCTAGGAGCATTGGGTGGCCTTCCCGGCAAGCACCTCTTGCCGGGGCCTTGCCTCCTAGGTGCCTTGGGTGGCCTTCCCGGCAAGCTCCTCTTGCCGGGGCCTTGCCTCCTAGGCGCCTTGGGTGGCCTTCCCGGCAAGCTCCTCTTGTCGGGGCCTTGTCTCCTAGGTGCCTTGGGTGGCCTTCCCGGCAAGCTCCTTGGCTTGAATACTTTGTTCTTGAATGGCTCGAAAGGAACCACGGAGGACCTTGGTGGTCACCCGGTAAGCCTTGCCGCGGAGGGCTGCCACTCCCGTGCACAAGTTCGGGATACTAGGGTACCCCTACTCTAGTACACCGACAGGAGCCCCCGGGCATGGGCCACACACGGTGCCGAGCGCTGTTGGGCCAGGCCCAAAACAGGGCACGGGCACTGCGGCCTGGGTTACGCCGTAACTCACCCCGGACCCACCACGCCCTCCACGAACGGCACGCGTCGAATGCGGCGTCGTGTGAGAGATCGTGGGTGGTTTCTTTATTCGGAAAAACGGAACGTCCGCCCCCTCCCTCTTTATAAGCAGGGGAAACAGGGGCAGTTCGCCCATCTCACCAATTGATGTCCAATCTCGCAAAACCCCCCGCTGCTTCCCCCTTCTTCCCAAGGCTGAAGAGAGAGCAGCGCTCCGCCCCCCATCGCCACCAGCATCACCAACGCCGTCGATCTCCCTCACCACCTCCGCCATGGCTCCGAAAACCGACAAGGGGAAGGCCGTGAAGTCGGCCGAGGCGCAGCGGCTTGCGGCGCTGCGGAAGGAGCGGGCAATCTTTCCCCAGCCGCCGCGAGGGAGCCGAGGGAGTACTACTACCTCTTACGGTCGACAGAGACGCGGCGCATCCGCGCCGCACGAAGGTACTCCTAGCCATCGCTGAATCGGCTCCGAAAGGATACCCTTTCTTCGCTGTTCTTCATCTGCGGGCTCGCCCGCCTTTTCTCTGAATTTTTCTGCGATATCATGAACACCTACGGGTTCCGCCTCCTTGACTTCACCCCCAATGCTGTTCTGACCATGGCAGTTTTCACACATCTCTGCGAAAACTTTGTCGGAGTCCATCCAAACGTAGCCCTTTTCCGCCACTTCTTTATGCCCCGCGTTGAGAGAGGGGAGCCCCTTTCCGGTGGGATTGCCTGGATCTCAAGGACCGGCAAGAAGGAAGCTTATCTGGAGGGAGAGCTCCGCAGCAAATGGGATGAGTGGAGAGCAGACTGGTGCTGGATTGTCGAGGAGAACCCAGCCGTTTACCACCGGCGCCAAACCTCGTGAGTGCGCGGCAACGATTGGAGCAGTCGGCCCCGGAAGACGCTTAGCTGAAGATTGTCGTCATCCCGATCCTACGCTCGAGGCTTGCCGGACTCATCGAGGCGCCCGTTGGCGCATATTTCCTTCGTCGCGCATCGCCCCCTGCGAGAGAGGAGGAGACCCGCACTGGGGAGTTCCGAACGCAGCGGATATCATGAGGCTGCGCCCGGGCCTCAACTTCAATTTCACTGCCCGAACTGACGCGATGCTCTTGGAGCTGTTCAAGCACGATCCCGAGCATCCCGGGCGCTCAGTTGCGAAGAATGTCGCCCCGCCAGTGCAACAATTCCTCGCCGACCGCAACCGTGCAATGATGCTTTGTTGCAGCGACTCGCATGGAATCGTTCCAACCTGGCAAGAGCCTGCAGATGACGTCGTGCGAGTGTTCTTTGACAGCTGGTAGAAGTGCCGGTCCGCCCGATGAATGTAAGAGCCTCACCCGCGACACCACCGATGATGAGATGCGGCGACGCCACCAGCCGGAAGAGGCGGCAGAGGGCCGCGCGTAATCTGGATTCACCGTGGAGGAGGCAGAGGCAGCAGAGGCGGCAAGCCTTGTCGAGCGAGGGGAGTTTGCCGGCGAGGAAGAGCTTGTCGGGCCTGAAGCTGAGTCGAGCGAGCCCGCCGAGGGCGTCTCCTCCCCTCCTTCAGACAGCTTGCATGAGCGGAGCCCCAGCTCCACCAAGAAGGCGTCTCCGCAAGGCTGAGATGTAGCGGGCGGGCAGACGGGTTAACAGCCGCCGCCAGCGCGCGGCAGCTCCACCGCGGCAAGCACTGTTGCCGCGGGAGCACCTCACGCCGCTGCGACAACTGGAGCGGGGTCCTCACAGACCACCGCTTCTGCTCCCGCCAAGCGGCCAAGGGAACCTACTCTTCCGCCCCGTCGTACTGGAGGCGAGCCAGAATTTGATCTCTCCGCGGTCAGCTCCGACGAAGAAGAGTAAGATTCTTTGCAGCATTTGTAGTTCTTCGGCTTGTTGCTTTGTCTTGTATCTGATTTGCTTCACTCTGAACCCATTCCTTTTCAGGACGCTGGCCCAGAGAGCGTCGAAGAGAGCCAAGGCCCCGGTGATTGTCATCGAGGACGAACCCACCGCGATAGCAGGAGGCGCGTCCTAGACCACCTTGCCGGACGTGGCAACTCTTCCTCAAAGTAGCCCCCAGCGCAGCCCCCAGCGTAAGTATATGGTTTACTTCCTGCTGTTAGGCGTGCATGGGTGCCCTTTCTTCTTCGATATCGGATCGCTGGTTTGTGTAGGAGCAGAGCAGCCTTACTAGGAGTGCCCTGAAGCCGCCCCTGACATGCCTTCTGCTTCGACTACACTGCCAAGGGAGGATTCCCCGGCAAGGGAGCGTTCTCGGGCAAGGGAGACTTCTCCGGCAAGGGGCAGTTCTCCAGCAAGGGACAGCTCTCCGGCAAGAAGGGACAAAGACCAGCGATCCCCAGTGGCGGAGACCATGACTGCAGACCACGCATAGGTAATCCTCTTGCTTGAAAACTTTCCTTGTGTTCTTCTTCTTCTGATTTTCTTTTTGAATATTTGCTTGACTTTTCTTCATTTTCCGGTCGCCGATCCACCCGCCATGAGCCAATGGAGACCGAGGTCACGCGGCGAGGAGGACGCCATGGCAAGATCGACGACGCCGCTGCCATCGGAGAAGAGGCTGGCGCCGACGAGCCCTTGGCCGAAGAGGCCGCCAAAGCTGCCGCCGCAGAAGCCGGGCGAGGGGTCCGGCGATCGACCGACGGCCCCGAGGCCGCAGGAGCGCCAGGCGCTACGCCGACCGCCGATCCCTCCGCCGCTGCGGCAGCGTCGGGCTCCGAAGAGTCCCAGCCAGACGCCTATTTGAAGGCCGGCGATGGCGTCTTCATCAAGCTCCCATGTGCGTCGAGCTCCAGGGCGCCGGCCGAAGGAGAAACTTTTGATGAAGAGCTGCTCGCCTCTGCTGGACTGACGCTGGTCGACGCACCAAACTGCAGTGGCGGCGAGTCTGAGGAGGAGCAGCTGTTGCGGAAGCTGCTGTCGCTCTACCGCGCCCGACAAGCCAAGCTGGAATCCCGGGAAGCGCTTGTCGCGAAGGCGGGGGTAGACATTGAGAAGCGCGCGGAGCAGCTCCGGGGCCTCAACCAGGAAGCTCTCCGGTCCTTGGCAGAGGAGCGGGAGCGACTCGCCGAGGAGCGCAAAGCCTTCCTCCTCGAGAAGGCTGAAGCTGAGGAGCAACAGCGGCTTGTCACGAGAAGCTATCTGCGCAGAAAGGCGAGTTGGCGCAGAGGAAGGTTAATCTTGACAGCCATGAGGAGGATCTAGCCACGTGCGAGCAAACATTTGGCGGGGCTCTCAAGGAAGCAAAGGATGCTGCCGCAGCTGCCGAGGCCGCCAAGAAGGAGCTGGAGACGAAGGTGATGCAGCTGGAGGCCAATCTCAAGGAGAGCGGCGAGGAGCTTGCCGCACTCAAGCATGAGCGCGAGAAGGACGCCTACACTCTTGGCGAGCTGCAGGGCCGTCTCGCCGAGAGGAGCAAGGAGCTCAGCGTCGCCAAGGACTCCAACGCAGATCTTGAGTTGAAGCTGACCACCTTGACTCAGGCGCTGGACGGCGCCAGGGAGCAGGAGGTGGCCTTGAAGGAGAAGATCAAGGCCGACGAGGCGTTGCTGGCGAGTGCTGCTGCCGCCCAGAATACCTTTAGGGAAAATGTGGAGCACTGGACCGAGGGTCTCGTGGATGTTGCTGCAGCCATCGATAGGGAGCTGGCGCAGCTGGGGATGGAGGATCTTGGATATTCCTCCGATGAGCACCTCCGACCCAGCGCCAAGCTCAGCTTGTTCTTCAAGGGCGTGGTGACGGCCCTCTAGCGACTCCGGGAAGAAATCCCAAAGCGGCTGGCCGAGGAGTCACGCCAGATCTGCGCGGGAGCTCTTCAAAAGGTGCTGATGAAGGTGGCCTTCCGCAACCCAGGCCTAAAACCTCACCGACGTCCTCAAGTCCTTGCCGCCGGATGCTGATGTGGAGGCGCTCAAGACCCTTGTCACACCCATCGTGGACAGGGTGAGCGGAATCAAGAGGGTTGAGGGCGATCGCGTAGATTAGGCCGCCCGCTTTCTCTTTTTCTTGCCGCTGTTGGTCATGTTATGAGAACAATCTATTAGAGCTGCGACAAGCTATCTTGTAATATAACTCTATTTCGGTAGCAATTGCTATGTTATTTCCTTCACTTGGTTCCTTCCTTTGTATGTTTTTGCCCCACGCTTTTAGGGAACTTGTCATGAGGCACACAGGTCATGGCCGAGTCTTGAGACGTCGACGCCTGCTTTGGCGGTGCTGCTGCCGACAAGAAACCTTGTCGCAACTAGTCGCAGCTCACTTAAGTTGTTGAGCGGACTCGAAACAAAGTAAGGGCGCAACTAGCTACGAGTTGGTTCCTCCGCACAGGTTTTCCATACATAGTACGGTCGTTCGAGGAAGATAACTTAAAATTTTTAAAACTGATTGCTCAAACTTTAGCAACTTAGCTTTTACATCGTTTGCTTCCCGGTAAGGCTAGACTTCCTTGAGCGACGCTTGGTCCACACCATTATCTTCTCCTTTCCCCCCGGCAAACTTGTGGGCGAGGGAGCCTTCTTTTCTTTGAGAAAGAGAAAGAAGAGAAAATAAAGATATGGAGCCTTATGGCTCGTTATTGCTTACCGGGGGTAGGTGCTGCACAAAGTGTCAGATAACGCATGCAAAATAGAAGTAGAAAGCATGAAATTGACAAGATGTGCGGCACATTAGCTTTACTTATGCACGGGTCTGCGCCCGGCTTTGTACAAAGGATTACATGCAACATCGACAAGACTTGTACAAAAGGTGGTTGCGGAACAGGTTCCGCAACCGCCTTTACCGTAAAACTTACGAAGATGCTCAATGTTCCAGGAGTTGCTCACCGGAATGCCATCTTCGGTCTCAAAGCGGACAGCGCCAGCCTAGTGACTCGTTTCACCCGGTAAGGGCCTTCCCACTTTGGCGTCAACTTGTTGGAATTCTTGGCGGACTGAACGCACCGAAGGACAAGGTCGCCTTCCTCGAGACTTCTGGCATTAACTTTGCGGCTATGGTAGCGGCGCAAAGCTTGCTGGTATCGAGCAGCTCGTACAGCAGCCTGAAGACGATCCTCCTCAAGGAGCAACGCGTCATCTTGTCGCAACTGCTCTTGCTCAAGCTCATCATAAGCGAGCACTCGAGGTGATCCGTATACGAGTTCCGTGGGGAGAACTGCCTCTGCTCCATAGACTAGAGCGAAAGGTGTCTGGCAGTGGCTCGATTTGGCGTCGTCTGATCGACCAAAGAACCACCGGTAGCTCCTCAATCCAGTTCTTTCTGCACTTGTGCAGCCTCGTCGAAAGTTCTGGTCTTGAGCTCGCAAGAAGACTTCAAGATTCGCCCTCTCCGCTTGACCGTTACTTCTCGATGAGCAACGAGCGAAGCGGACCTTGGCGCCAAGATCCGGGACGTCTTGCATGAAGGTGCGGCTCGTGAATTGCG
Source organism: Aegilops bicornis (assembly GCA_021605145.1). Taxonomy (NCBI): domain Eukaryota; kingdom Viridiplantae; phylum Streptophyta; class Magnoliopsida; order Poales; family Poaceae; genus Aegilops; species Aegilops bicornis. Next base: position 390,078,547 of record CM038674.1, read on the forward strand.
TGCCGTTGTCGGGCGATGATCCTGTTAGGGATTCCAAACGGCAAACAATCGACCTAAAGAACTTGATCGCCGATCAGGCTGTCACCTTCCTCATCGCTTCCACTTCCGGCCACTTTGTGAACTTGTCGATTGCAACGCATAAGTACTCAAAGCCCCCAACAGCTCGGGAAAGGGGCCGAGGATGTCGAGCCCCAGCATCGAAAATGGCCAGGATAAAGGGATCGTCTGGAGAGCTTGAGCTGGCTGGTGTATCTGCTTGGAATGGAACCGCACGCTTCACACTTGGTTACTTGTGCGGTTGCATCTGGAGGGCTGTCGGCCAAAGAAACCTTTGCTTAACGCTTTGCCGGCAAGTGCTTTCTGGCGCCAATGTGGTGACCACATATGCCTCCATGTATCTCTGCCAACAGCTTTTGTCCGTCTTCCCGGTGAATACACTTCAATTTCACACCGTCGAGTCTTCTTCTGTACAGTGTGTTGTCGACAAACTGGTACATACTTGACTGACGGGCTACTCTTTCCGCTTCTTCTTGCTCTTCGGGAAGTTCTCCTGTCTGAAGGAAACGGACAATCTGCTGTGCCCATGCTGGAGCTTGCGGCTCGACAACAAGGACTAAAGGCACATCTGCTGCTGCGGGAACATCTGCTTCCACGGTGAGAACCTGCGGCTCAGCCGGAGCTTGACGTTCCCCGGCAAGCTTGCCGGAGCAAAACTTGTCGAGAGCGTCTGCTTCAACGGAACAAACCCTAGGGCTTGCCGGAGCAGACTGCTCCTCATCACCCTTGGTGTTGATCTTGAGGACCTTCTTGACGGCGACTTCGGGAAGCTCTGCTGGAAAATAGTCACCAGAGATCAACTTCCTCTTCTTGCTCTGTCCGGTTGAGGGCGTTACAAACGGTTGAGTCAGCTTGAGCACAAAAATCCCTGGTTCCACAGGTAACTTAAGTGCAGCGCGACTTGACGAACCATCGGCAATGTCGATTCGAGCTCTTGGAACATGTTCCATTTGTAGGCCGTCAAAGTGCTCTTCTAGCTTTCTCACTTCATCAACATAAGCTTCCATCAACGGACTCGATAACTCTTGTTCACTTGGCGGATGACAAGTCGTGAGTCACCCACGACAATGAGCTTCTTGATCCCAAGGTCTCTGCGATCCTGAGACCGGCAAGCAAACCTTCATACTCTGTAGTATTGTTTGTCGCTTGCTCCTTGGGAAAGTGCATCTGGACTACGTACTTGAGGTGCTCTCCGGTGGGTGCAACAAGTAGCACGCCCGCGCGGGCGCCTTGCAGCGAGAAGGCACCATCAAAGTACATCAGCCACACTTTGCTTGCTTCCTTGACGGGGATGCTCGTTTCTAGAATTTCTTCATCTTGTGTTGGCGTCCATTCTGCTACGAACTCCGCCAATGCTCGCTTTGGATAGTTGAAGTGCTCTCAAACTTGAGGCCAAAGCTTGACAGTTCCAAAGGCCCACTCGACAATCCTGCCCGTTGCCTCTGGATTTTGCAGTATCCTCTTCAGCGGAAAACGAGTGACAACTGTGATCTCATGTGCCTGAAAGTAATGGCGCAGCTTTCTTGAGGCCATGAGGAGGCCGAAAAGCAATTTCTGCACACCAGAGTACCTTGACCTAGCCCCCTGCAGAAGGGAACCGACAAAGTAAACTGGGCGCTGCACCATTCTTTTCTGCATCTTCTCATGCGTCTGCGTAGATCCATCCTTGTCGGGACCAGAGCTTGCCGGTGAAGCCCCCTGCTCGTCGCTGGATGCATCTGCCATGGTTGCTAGCTCATCATCTGCCTCCCTCTCCACTACTAACGCAGCACTAACCACTTGATTGGTTGCCGCTATATATAGCAGCAACTTCTCTTGTGGCTTAGGTGCGACAAGTGTTGGAGTGGAGGACATGTATCTCTTCAAGTCCTGCAGCGCAGCCTCCGCTTCCGGAGTCCATTTCATCGGACCTGCCTTTTCAAAATTTTGAAAAATGGCAGGGCGCGCTCAGCAGACCTAGAGATAAACCTGCTGAGAGCAGCTACGCAACCGGCAAGTCTTTGTACATCCTTGACGCGCTTTGGTGCTTCAATCTCCTCAATGGCCTTGATCTTGTCGGGATTGGCTTCAATCCCCCGCTGAGACACGAAGAACCCGAGAAGCTTGCCGGAAGGGACTCCAAACACACACTTCTCAGGGTTGAGCTTGAGGTTGATCTTGCGCAGATTTGCAAAGGTCTTATCTAAATCCTGAATCGAGTCGCCTTGTCCTTGCTTTTGACCACTATGTCATCCATGTAGGCTTCCACATTTACATGCATTTGCGGCTCAAAAGCGCCATGGACTACTCTTGCAAATGTTGAACCAGCATTCTTTAATCCGAAGGCATCCAATTTAAACAGTATGTGCCACATGGGGTGATGAATGCGGTCTTCTCCTCATCCTCTTACGCCATGAAGATCTAATGATATCCTGAGTATGCATCCAGAAATGAAAGCAAATCACATCCGGCCGTGGAGTCAACAATCTGGTCGATGCGCGGCAAGGGAAATGGGTCTTTGGGACAAGCTTTATTGACATCGGTAAAGTCGATACAAAGCCTCCATTTCCCGCTTGCCTTGCGTACAACTACAGGATTGGCCAACCACGTAGGATGGAGCACTCCTCTGACAAGGCCTGCTGCTTCTAATTTCTTGATTTCTTCTGCGATGAATTCTTGGCGCTCCACTGCCTGCTTCCTGACTTTCTGCTTGACGGGCCGCGCATGAGTACAAACGGCAAGATGGTGCTCAATTACTTTCCTGGGAACACCGGGGATGTCAGACGGTTGCCACGCAAACACGCCGACAGTACCGCTCACAGGAAAGCAACGAAGCCGCCTTCCTATTTAGGGTCGAGAGTGGCAATCGATGGTGAAGGTACCACCAGTGCCGTCCTCCGTGGCGGACACCTTCTGGGTCTCTGGTGGAGCTGCCATCGTCTTCTTACACTTGCCGGTGGAGCTCGATGGTGCGTCCTCGACGGTAGCGCAGCACTCCAAAGGGGTGCGCTTGCCGGAGTGGGCATCGAGCTCTTGCGGACTTGGTCTTCTTCTTCGCCCGGAGCTTCAGCGGCAAGTGGCTTGCAATCTGCTACAGCAGCTGCTTCCCGGTAGATCTTGTCGGCGCAGATAAGAGCATACTTCTTGTCGCCAGGGACAGAGATGACACTTATCGGGCCTGGCATATTCAGCATGTTGTATGCATAGTGAGAGGCTGCCATGAATTTGGCGAGTGCTGGACGGCCAAGTATCCCATTGTAAGGTAATGGAAAGTCAGCAAACGTCAAAAGTGACCCTCTCAGTCCTGAAGTTCAACTTCATTGCCAAATGTCACCGCAACGTGATCTTTCCCTTCGCTTGCTCCTTCGGTTTGATTCCTTGGAATGTGCCAGTCTCTTCGAGCTCGCCATCAGGGATCTGGAGTTTCTGGAGCACCGCGGAGGAGATCAGGTTCAAGCCGGCCCCGCCGTCAACTAGTATCTTAGTGACCTTGAGGTTGCGGATAGTTGGTGAAACCAACATCGGCAAGCACCTGACCGCAATTACGCGATCAGGGTGGTCCTCAATATCAAAGATAATAGGCGTGCTGGACCATTTCAGAGGCTTGCGTGACTCGACGGATGGTTCTGCCGCATTGACTTCCCGCATCCACCGCTTGAGCCGGGCGGTGTGAAGTATGCAGAAGCACCGCCGTCAACGCATAGGACCTCTGTGGCTTTCTCGGAACTCCTGCTCATCGGTTTCGTCATCATCCATGTCTTCATCATCGCCGCCGTCTTCATCCTTGTCGCGCGGCTGGGAGGTCTGTCTCCTTGCCCTTTGCTTTGCCTTGCCAGGCGTCCTCCTCGGCCGGGGCGTTTCTTGCTAGCTCCTCCAAGACCTCCCTGGGCCTTCTCCTTGTCGCGTCGCTCGTATTCAGCCTTCGCTGCTACTCGACAAGCTGCTCGACCTTTTGCAGCTCCGAGGTCATGGCCCTTAGTGCGGTGGATCTTGCAAGATCGCTGTTTGTTGGAGCCGCCCCGCTTGTCGGCGACCGCCACAGCTGGCGATTGGTGCCGGCAACCTCCTTGCCGGAGCTACCAGCTTTGGCTTTCTTGGCGCCACCTCCGTTGCCGGACTGCTCAACAACTAGCACATCTTTGCCTTTCTTCTTCCTATTGTTCCGCCGCTGGTTTTTCTTTGCCGGGGCGGTCTCCTCACTATCAGATCCTCCTGCTTCAGTATTCTCTCCGGGGAGTCTCCTCCCTTCCTCAGCACGTGCACACTTGTTGGCCAGGGCATATAGCTCACTGACGTCTCTGATCTTGCACATCGCCATCTCCTCCCGCATCCTGCGGTTTCGCACGTTCTGATGGAACGCGCTGATTACCGCGGCAGGGTGGACATCTGGGATGTTGTGTTGTATGCGGCTGAATCTCTGAATGTACTTGCGCAGGGGCTCTCCTTCCTTCTGGGCGAGGAGATGAAGGTCGCTTTCTTGACCATGGGGCTTGTGGCCGCCAGTAAAGGCACCGACAAACTGATGGCATAGATCTGCCCAAGAGGATATGGAGTTGTCCGGCAAGTGCATGAGCCAGGATCTGACATTGGGCTTGAGCACCAGCGGGTAGTAGTTGGCCAGGATCTTGTCTTCTCACCCCCCGGCAGCTTGCACCGCGGTGGTGTAGATGCTGAGGAACTCCGACGGATGCGTCTTGCCGTGCATTTCTCTGCACGTCGGCTTGAAATTCTTCTTGCTGGGCCACCTGGACTTGCCGCAGCTCACGAGTGAACGCAGGGCAACCTATCGCGTATGGCAAGTCGCTGGTTCCTTGGCGCATGCATGTCGACAGAGGGCCCGGTAGCGCTGGTCGGATTGACGCCGCGCTTCTCTTGGCGCTCGCGCGAAGTTCGGCGTCTTCTTCTTGTTGTTCGTGAAGAACTTGGCGCTGATCGCGACGCAGCTCGTGGATCCGATGATGCGGTGGAGTCGCTGTCGAGGTGGATCCGGCGAGTCGGGCGATCTTGGCCTTCGGGCGGAGAGTGCATGGTGGTTGCACCCCCACCGGTTTAAATGCCGCCACCGGCTCGTGTTTGGCAGTCCTGCGCTGCGGCGATGCACTCGGCTGCCGCGGAGCGCCGCCGTTGGCAAAGCCGATGAGACTACGAATGGTGGCCTCCATTCATCGACCTTGTCGGCTGTTGGAGGGTAATCCAGAGCAGTGAGCTCGCCAAAGCTTCGCTGGAGTGGTGGGTGGCGATGGCGAACGGCGCGAGGAGCGGATATGCTCGGACTTCTAACTATGTTAGAAGGAGCAGTATCCCGCCCAGCGATCGTCTCGCCGCGCCACAGATGTTGGCGTGCATGCTGGTCTTGAGCATCCCGAGATCCACTAGCTCGATCTTGGTCCAACGAGCGTATGGCGTTAGGAATACCATGACGCAGACGGTCCCGCGCCTCCTGAGACGGGCGCGGTGCATGTACGGACGCCGAGGTCTGCGCAGCCTTGTCCTTGGACTTGGCAGCACCGTGGGCTCCCCCGTTGACGTCCATTCTTCCGCCGGCGTCTACCCCACCACCCGTTTTCTCCGGTGGTGGTGGGTTCGACGCGGACGGAACATCTGCCGCCCAAGCCTTCTTCTTCGGTGGCATGTCGATGAAGATGATGAAGATCTAGCTCGTGTGGACGCCGGATCAGGTTCACACAATCTCGACGCCCTACCTGGCGCGCCAAAGATGTCGGGGCAGGCTGATCTGGCCCACGAACACCTATGGGACCGGGCGGACCGAGCCCTTTCGGTTCGGGCGGGGCGGAGGTCGCACGAAGAGCAGATCGAGGCGAAGCACACGAGCGGTTTACCCAGCTTTGGAGCTCTCCGGAGAGATAACACCCCTACTGCTGCATGTCTGAGTGTATTGGGTTCTTGCTCAGGAGCGCTGAGTGCTACAGTACGCACAAGCTGCTAACAAGACCGAGCGTGACTCCAACCTTTCGAACCCCTCCCTACGTTGCGCATGGGCTTCCTTTTATATGCTAAAGGGGTCTCCGACAGGTGGCAACGTAGACAAGGGTAAAAATGGAAAAGGAGTGGTTGGTAAAGCTACTTGTACAGTGTATCATACCTAACCCTGACGGCAGGGGACAAAGGCATTAAATGCCCGTCTCGCCGCCTCTAACGGTGCAGAAAGGGACCGTCGGGGCGCCACCGCTTGCCACGATGGCAATCTTGTCGCACGCTTGCTTGCAGCTCCGGCCGGGTCAAGACCTCTTGCCACGCTTGCTACCTGGAAAGGTCCTGTGGCGACACGTTAGTGGATGTGCCGGAGCGCAGGTCTGAGTGGTGATGCTGCAAGCGCCTTGCCGCGGTTGTCGTCTTGTCGCGTCCGGAAGCTTGTCGCTCACTGGGCCTTCCCGGCAAGCTCCTCCTGCCGGGGCCTTGTCTCGTATGTGCCTGGGGTGGCCTTCCCGGCAAGCTCCTCTTGCCGGGGCCTTGCCTCCTTGGTGCCTTGGGTGGCCTTCCCGGCAAGCTCCTCTTGCGGGGCCTTGTCTCCTAGGGTGCCTTGGGTGGCCTTCCCGGCAAGCTCCTCTTGCCGCGGCCTTGCCTCCTAGGTGCCTTGGGTGGCCTTCCCGCAAGCTCCTCTTGCCGGGGCCTTGCCTCCTAGGTGCCTTGGGTGGCCTTCCCGGCAAGCTCCTCTTGCCGGGGCCTTGTCTCCTAGGTGCCTTGGGTGGCCTTCCCGGCAAGCTCCTTGGCTTGAATACTTTGTTCTTGAATGGCTCCAAAGGAACCACGGAGGGCCTTGGCGGTCACCCGGTAAGCCTTGCCGCGGAGGGCTGCCACCGCCCGTGCACAAGTTCGGGATACTAGGGTACCCCTACTCTAGTACACCGACAGATAGCACCACCTATCGGAACCACACCAAAAATCTCCGTGTCTCCAATTGCGTTTGCACACTCCAATCTCATCCCTTTACATTCTCGCAAATTGCATGCTTTACTTTCTGCTGCTCATATACTCTTGTCATGCATGCTTGATATTGTATTGTGAATGTTTAAACATGTGCTAAAACTCCACCTTAACTTGAAGAAATTAAAAACTGCCACTTTTCTTTGCTAAGAGTCTATTCACCCCCTCTAGACACCTCTTCTTGATCCTTTCAATTGGTATCAGAGCTTTGGTCTCCATTGCTTTGGTTTAAACACCTTTGGAGGAAGATGGATGAGCCTATGTTGGGGAGTCTTAGACGTATAGTGCCTATACTTGATGGAGAGTACTTTCATGAGTGGAAAAATGAGATGCTTGTGATTTTCAATGAATATCATTTGAGCAAGTATATTACTAGCCCTTGTGCACCTCATGTTGATCCTTTGCATCCTACCCTTGATGAGTCTATTTACATGATCCACAATCTTAGAACTGTTAATCTTATCACTAGAGGTTTGCCTAGAAACTTGATTGGTTGCTTGCCTACTCTTGATTGTGCCTACACTATATGGAGATTCCTTGAGGAACGATTCCCAAACTATTCCTTGAAAAACTTAGATGAAATTCTTCATAAGTCTATTGCTTTGACCAAGATGAGCCCTAATGATCCTAAGTATGGTGATTGTTTGTTTGAGCTTCGTGATCTTATGCGTGCCAAAGGAGATGTTGGAATCATTAGCAATATCATTCTCGAAGTCATTAGAATCCATAAAGATGCACATTGTTATGGTCATAAATCTAATGAATCACCCTCTCTAGGAATTGATCCATCACAAGACGATGTTGAACATGGATACTATGATGAGGATGATGATAGTGACTTCGATCTCGATGAGTCTATGAGACACTTTGGTCTTATGGCTAATCTTCGCGGCTACATGGCTGGAGGAAAGGAATGTGCCCTTGATAGTGGATGTACCGATCATATGACCGGAGATAAGGATATGTTTCGTGAGCTTGCTGAAAACGATGACCCTCGAAAGTATGTCACTTTTGGTGATAGCTCAAAGGGTAAGGTGGTTGGCCTTGGTAAGGTGGCCATCTCACATGATAGCTCCATACAAAATGTTATGCTCGTTGAATCTCTTGGCTATAATCTACTTTCCGTATCTAGACTTGTTGATTTTGGCTTCAATGTCCTATTTACTGAAGTAGATTGCCAAGTGTTTCGTAGAGATAACCATAATATGGTGTTTACCAGTATACGTACAGGTGATCTATACATTGTTGATTTCACTAAAAAGGCTCAACCTAGAACTTGCTTTGTTGCTAAATCTTTGAAAGGTTGGTTGTGGCATAGAAGGTTAGATCACGTGGGCATGCGTAATCTTGATACTTATTAAAGGTAATCATATCCTTGGAGTGATAGATGTTATATTTGACAAGGATAGATTCTGTAGTGCTTGTCAAGAAGGAAACAAGTTGGAGGAAGTCACCCCGTGAAGAACATCATGACCATGAGGATACCGCTCGAGCTACTTCATATGGATCTCTTTGGTCCTAATGCCTACAAGAGTCTTGGTGGAAACTCATTTGGTCTAGTTATAGTAAATGATTATTCAAGATTTACGTGGGTGTTCTTTATTGATGATAAATCGCAGGTCCAAAAGATCTTCAAGAACTTCGCTAGGAAGGCCCAAAATCTTTGAAGTGAAGATCAATAAGGTTCGGAGCGACAACAGAATGGAGTTCAAGAACGCGAATGTGGATACCTTTCTTGACGAAGAAGGGATTTCACATGAGTTCTCAGCTACGTACACACCTCAACAAAATGGAGTTGTTGTGAGGAAGAACCAAACTCTTATTAAGGTGGCAAGAACGATGCTTGATGAGTACAAGAATCCAAAACACTTTTGGGCGGAAGCGGTTGAGATGGCTTGTCATGCAACAAATCGCTTGTATCTTCACAAGCTACTCGGCAAGACGGGATACGAGCTCCTCACCGGTATCAAACCCCAAGTTGGATACTTTCGAGTATTCGGCTCAAAATGTTACATTCTTGATAAGCATCGTGTTCTAAATTTGCTCCTAAATCTCATGAGGGTTTCCTACTTGGTTATGGCTCAAACTCTCACACCTACTGATTCTACAATAATTTCACCCGAAAGGTTGAAGAGACGGTAGATGTGAAGTTTGATGAATCTAACGGCTCGCAAGTAGAGCAATTGCCAATTGATGTAGGAGACAAAGACCCTTCGGAAGCAATCCAAGACTTGTCTATTGGCAAGATTCATTCAACGGAGGTAAAGGAGAGTACCTCGTCCGTCCAAGTGGAAGCTTCTACCTCATGACAAGGTGAACCAAGAGTTGACATGGAAGCATCCACAAGTGGGACACATCAAGATGAAGAAAACGAGGAAATGCATCAAGATGAACCTCATCAACCTCCTTCTCCACCACGATGAGAGAATGACAACGTCAATAATGAAGAAGGCCAAGAAGAAGGACAAGATGATGAAGAAGATGTTCCACCCTGACCCAAGCAAAAGCTCTCACGAGTTCGAGCAAGAGTCTCAAGAGACCATCCCATAGAACAAATCTTCAATGATATCCAAACCGGGAGAATCACTTGCTCTAAAACTCGTTTGGCTAACTTTTGTGAACATTATTCATTCATCCCTAGAATTGAAACTATGAAGGTTGAAGAAGCATTGGAAGATCCGGATTGGATAAATGCCATGCATAAAGAGCTACTCAACTTTGAGAGAAACCAAGTGCGGACATTGGTCGAGAAGCCCGACAACAACCACAACATCATTGGTACCACTACAAAAAAATACACTTCCATGATGATACGTGCTTGTCACAGTAGGTCACGTTTTCTGTCATGCATGTACATCCATGAAAAATTTATGACAGAATCAAGATAGTCATACCTGTGTTGTCGTAGAAGTGTTCCATGACATTACCAAAATTATCATCACAGAAGTGTCCACTTCCATGACGATAAATCGCGCGTCACAAAAGTGCTTTCGTCAAGGGTTACCGACACGTGGCATCCACCGTAACGGAACGCCGTTAAGCTGTCGTGTCCGTTTTTGGATCCGATAACCCGTTAACAGTCCCGACCAATGGGGATTTTCCACATGTAAAATCATCATTGGCTGGAGGTAACACGTGTCGGCTCACCGTTGGGACAGATGTCATCCACTCATTGGACCCAAAGTGCCTATGATACGTCGACACGTGGCATGGCCCAACAGAGGCCCATATAGGTTAAAAAGGCCGACCCAGTCAAAGGCCCGTAGTACTTACTCAGGTACTAGTGGGCCAACCCGATAACGGCCTGCTTAATAAAGGGCCATTTACGGCCCGAAGCCAGATCTGGCCCGTTAATTGTTCGCCGAATATTTGGGCCCATTTACGGCCCAAAGCCAGTTCTGGCCCGTTAATTGTTCACCGAATATTTGGGTCCAATTACAGCCCAGTGACTTTCGGCCTGTTAGAGGCCCGATCTAGACATGTGCCCATTTCAGCTCGGTGTGACTTTTCGCCTAGGAATCGCCCGTGCTGCCCATGGGCCATATATGGTCCGACGGGACATCGGGCCCACTAACGGCCCGTGATAAAGGTGGCAACAGTTAAGCCCAACGTGACTTTGGGACTGTTAAAGGCCTGTCGCATAATTCGGCCCGTTGATGTCTGTACTAAGCTTTCGGCCTCTTAGAGGCCCATGATATCAGTGGGCCAACTAAGGCCCGAGATATGTTTCGGCCTGGTAACTGCCTGTGATATAACTAGGCCCAAAAAGGCCTGGTCTACATTTCAGCTTGCTGAAGGCCCGTCGACGACTAGTGAAAATTGAGGCCCAATATGCATTTCGGCCTGCTAAAGGCCCATGGTTTCATCTGGACCGTAATAGGCCAGTACAATTGAGGGAGTCCCAGATTAGGGGGTGTCCGGATAGCCGAACTATCATCACGGCCGGACTCCAAGACTATGAAGATACAAGATTGAAGACTTCGTCCCGTGTCCGGATGGGACTTTCCTTGGCGTGGAACACAAGCTTGGCGATATGGATATGTAGATCTCCTACCATTGTAACCGACTCTGTGTAACCCTAACCTATCCGGTGTCTATATAAACCAGAGGGTTTTAGTCCATAGCACGAACAACAATCATACCATAGGCTAGCTTCTAGGGTTTAGCCTCCTTGATCTCGTCGTAAATCTACTCTTGTACTACCCATATCATCAATAATAATCAAGGAGTAGTAGGGTATTACCTCCATCGAGAGGGCTCGAACCTGGGTAAAAACATCGTGTCCCTTGTCTCCTGTTACCATCCGCCTAGACGCACAATCGGGACACCCTACCCGAGATCCGCTGGTTTTGACACCGACATTGGTGCTTTCATTGAGAGTTCCGCTGTGCCGTCGACATCAGGTAGGATGCCTCATCTCGTCTTTAAAGACGACACCATCGCCAAAGAAGCCTTTGCCACTGGTCAGACTCTTCGGCTAGGCGGTTTTCTCATGACCGCTTGTTCGGCCGCCGCGCCGACGGTGACCTCTAATCTCCATGTCAGTTCGGAACTTGCCGAACAGTTAGATCCGATTGAGCTCTCCTCCGTAAACGAGCTCTTGGATCGCATCGCCGCCCTGGGAGTCGCTACAGACTACGACCGGATCGGGCCTAAAACCGATCTGAGAGAGATCAACTCTCCCCAGGCTACTCATCATGTTGTTGTGATAGAGGAGCAATGCGGCGATTCTTCTTCTACCTTAAGGACTAGCTACGTCCGGATTCCCGATCCCTCCATGCCGGATTCCCGCGGAGGGACGGATGTCGATCAAGCCCTGAACTTAAAGTCAGGCGGCGGGTCGGACTCACTGGATAGCACTCAAAAATCCAAACTTTCGAGTTCGGAAACTGCTCGGCCCTTGAGTCCTAAATTGGACGGGTTTCCGGATTTAGTGCCACCCGCCCACCCAAACATGAGCGATCTCTCTCGAATTCGGCAAGAGCCCGCTGAAACAGTACATCATTACTGGGCCAGATTCCTCCTAGTTTTGAACAGGATAAAGGACTGCCGAGAGGAGGACGCAATCCCAATTTTCTGCAATAATTGCACGGACAAGAGAATCTTAAACGCCATAAGTCGTCGCGAAATCACACGCTTTGCTGACTTGGTGACCATAGTACAAAAGTACTGTGCGATGGAGAGCGCCTGGACAACCGAAAGTAAATTTTGGGATACTCCGGCCCCGAATACATCCCTAGTCCGGAACAAAAGGGTGCATCATTATCAAGCACCTGGGTTGAATACCAAAAACCAAAACCCCCTAAAGGTTACGGAACCGTACTTGAGGGTTGGCTAAACGGACACTGCAAAGACGGCCTCCATTGGGGCACAATTAAACCCTGATGTAGACGCTGCACTACGAGAATTTCTACAAAAAAACTGGGACATCTTTGCCTGGCACCCTTCAGACATGCCAGGAATCCCACGTCAGCTGGCCGAGCACAGCCTAAACATCCTAAAAGGATTCATGCCAGTCAAACAGGATCTTCGGCGCTTTTCCGAACCCAAGAGACAGGCCATGGGAGAGGAGCTAGCCAAACTTTTGGAAGCCGGATTCATCAGAGATATAAAACATCCGGATTGGCTAGCAAACCTGGTGATGGTACCAAAGAAGGATAAATCCTGGCGCCTATGTGTTGATTTCAAAGACCTTAATAAGGCTTGCCCAAAGGATCCCTTCCCCCTCCCTCGAATTGATCAAATCATTGACGTTACAGCAGGACACGACTCATTGTGCTTCCTCGACGCATTACTCCGGCTACCACCAAATCAAGATGGCGGAGCCAGACCAAGCTGCACCATCATTCATCACTCCATACGGCCCGTTCTGTTTCAACACAATGCCCTTTGGGCTAAAAAACGCCGGCGCAACATATCAGCACATGATTCAGACATGTCTGGCAAACCAGATCGGCAAAATGGTGGAAGCATACGTAGATGACGTGGTCGTCAAAACCAAGCACGTCGAAACTCTAGTAGACGACTTGAGGCTCACATTCGACAATCTTTGAAAATATGACATCAAGCTCAATCCGGAAAAACTCGTCTTGGCGTTCCACCGGAAAGCTCTGGGCTTCATTGTGTCCGTAGAGGAATTGAAGCAAACCCAGCCAAGATCCGGGCTCTGTCACAATTGGATATTCCAAAAGACCTCAAACAAATACAAAAATTGACGGGATGCGTAGCGGCTCTAAGCCGCTTTATTTCCCGATTGGGAGAAAAGGCGTTGCCCCTTTACCGCCTCCTCCGGCGCACCGAACACTTCGAGTGGACGGAGGCCGCCACGGCCGGACTCGAAGAAATAAAGGCCATTTTGGCAACAAACCCGGTCCTGGACGCGCCGAACGTGGGCGAACCAATGCTATTTTATATCGCCGCAACACATCAAGTTGTTAGCGCGGTGCTCGTTGTCGAACGAGCAATGGACGGACACCGGTTCCCTCTTCAAAAACCAGTTTACTATGTGTCCACTGTCCTAACTCCATGCAAGTCCCGGTACCCACACTATCAAAAGATAGCATACTCGGTGTTCATGGCATCCCGGAAGCTGCGACACTACTTTCAAGAGTGTTCGATAACGGTAGCCTCCGAAGTACCTCTTAATGACATTATAAACAACCGCGACGCGACGGGCCGGATTGCTAAATGGGCCATAGAGCTCCTCCCATTCGACATAACTTACAAGCCACGACGAGCTATTAAGTCGCAGGTTTTGGCCGACTTCGTGGCCGAATGGACCGAAGCCGAACTCCATAAAGAGTACGGCGCGTACTCCAATTGGATCATGCACTTCGACGGCTCCAAAATGTTGGCTGGCCTGGGGGCTGGCGTCGTCCTGACGTCCCCAACCGGGGACACAGTGCAATACGTCCTTCAGATAATGTATACGGACTCAAACAATGCAGCCGGATACGAGGCCCTTCTGCACGGCCTCCGAATGGCAGTCTCCATGGGCATTCAACGCCTAGAGGTGCGCGGGGATTCGAACCTCGCAATATCTCAAATAAACGGGGACTTTGACGCCAAAGATCCGAAAATGGCAGCATACCGCACTGCGGTCCTAAAATGTCAAGACGCAGTTCAAGGGCTCGAATTTCATCATATAGCCCGGGATGACAACCAGGCGGCGGATATATTGGCTCGCATCGGTGCAAAACGCGATGCCGTCCCACCCAATATCTTTTTGGAACGGCTGTTCAAGCCATCCGTACTATGGGAAGGGGAGTCCGGCAATAGCAATCCGGACCCAACCGCACTGCCTGACGCCGAACACTCTGACACAACCGGAGGCTCCGCCCCCAAGATAACACCCTCTACTCATGAAATAATGGCGGTTATCGCCTCGTGGACGGAACCATTCCTAGCCTACCTAACGAGGCAGGAACTCCCCGAAGACCAAAACGAGGCTCGCTGCATAGTACGGCGCTCTATAGCCTATAAAGTCCATGAGGGAGAGCTTTATAAGAAAAGCACTACCGGAGTCCTTCAAAGGTGCATCTCCGAAGAGGAAGGGCGCAACCTCCTGGCTGAAATTCATGCCGGACTGGGTGGGCACCACACCGCAGCCCGGGCACTTGTAGGCAAGGCCTTCCGTACAGGATTTTATTGGCCGACGGCTCGGGCAGATGCGCAGGATTTAGTCCAAAGATGCGTCGGTTGCCAGCTTTTTGCTAACCAAAGCCACATGCCACCCACCGCCTCAAAACTATACCCATCACCTGGCCGTTCATGGTCCGGCGGCTCGACATGGTTGGACCCCTTAAGGGAGGAACCCACAAGCAAAAATACCTATTGGTCATGGTGGATAAATTCACCAAATGGATAGAGGCCAAACCAGTTAAAACGGCCTTATCCGGACCGGTGATAGACTTCATATCAGGGGTAGTGCACAGTTACGGTGTCCCCCACAGTATCATCACTGATAATGGCACCAACTTCACGGCCGATGAGTTCAAATCATGGTGCAAAAACATGGGCATCAAGCTCAATTACGCCTCAGTCTATCACCCTCAAACCAACGGCCAAGTCGAACGGGCAAACGGTCTAATCATGAGCGGCATTAAACCCAGACTAGTGCAGTCCCTCAAGAAATCTAACACGCACTGGGTTGAGGAGCTCGACTCCGTGCTCTGGGGGCTACGGACCATGCCAAATCGCACTACCGGATTCACACCATTCTTCATGGTGTACGGCGCAGAGGCAGTCTTGCCCTGCGACATAATACATGACTCACCTCGAGTGCGCATGTACGAAGAAAGAGAAGCCGAGCTCGATCGACAGGACAGCTTGGACGCATTGGAGGAGGAGCGCGACGTGGCAAAAGCTCGTTCCGCATTTTATCAACAGCGAGCTCGAAGATATCAAAGCAAGGAAGTACGGGCCAAAGCTTATAACGTTGGCGAACTAGTTCTACGCCTGCCGGACAAGAAAAAGGACAAACTCAAGCCCAAATGGGAAGGTCCCTTCATCATTGACCAGGTCCTGACCGGCGGAGCATACCGTCTGCGGAACGCATCGGATAACCGACTCGAGCCGAACCCATGGAACGCAGCCCGTCTACGAAGATTCTACGCCTAAGTGCCGGACTCCAAGTTCGTCTCTTTCCTCCGTCCGCATTCTTTATTTTTTCTTTTGTGCTGTCTTTTATTTCTCTCCTTCCTCCTTCTTCTTCTTGTAGCCTCTAGAGGCTCGTTTGCGCTTTTTCCGCACACACTTGATGCGCTGTAAGCGCTCATTATACCTGGGGGCTTCTTTAACAGAAGCTTATCTATACGGGCTTCATGCCCAACACATGCGTTAAGCTTCTGCATGTACCTTTTATTCACCATTATATGCATCGATATGACTTAAGTTTTGGCCAAGCTGGGTTATGCGGCTCCTGTGCTTACCCCTACATTCCCGATTGTTCGGCTAGGTGGTAAAGGGAGCACCTCTGTGATTGTTACTGCCGGGTCAGCCGGATGTGTACCTCAGACTGGGTGAAGCCGAAAGCTAGTGTTCTTAAGGGAATATTCGGTCGGTGAACTAAAAGATGATTTTTAAACTATTTACCCATCTGCCCCCAGATGATTTTCTGCTTTCATAGCAGCTTTTACATGCACTTTAGGGCATGCATCCCAGCGAAAGGAACCCTTAACGTAACTATTCTACCAGGAAGATTTTTCTTACTACCCATGTAATATAACATAACTAGTTGGGCACTTGTCTGATACAGCAACAATGACCCCTACGCCTTGTCTCCATGCATACCACGGTTCTTATATAACCACGAAGGTATTCGGACACACTCCGGACTATTGGGTCCGGAGGTCGAGGCGAAAAGGTCCGCTATGACAAACGATCTACAATCCGGCTAGAAGACATTCTTTCATGTCATATTTTTACATAGTCAACTCGACTCATTGTATTCCTCCTCAATGCCATCTAATAGGCTATCTAATTTACAATCTTGCTTTGGGAATACTTGGCGGCCAATTCTACTTGGCCGTACACTAAGCTTACAGGATCTCCATCCCATCCGCCCCACAGTCCGACCTCGCCATGTGGTTTGGGTCAATTGCGTGTACTGCTGTCTTCACCATGGCCCAGGCCTCCCCGGCGCCTTAACGGCAGGCTGATATCTTCCATAGCCGGAAGCGCCGCCGTGCTCCTTGAAGCCGCTCCACCAGCTCCCCAATGCCTTCGGGCAGGGAGATAGATGGCCACAAGGCTTGGTCGATGCCTTTCATCACCTGTCGGACTCGTTCGTACAGCTGACGCAATTCGGGTTGAAGATCACCCGAAGAACTGGGCATCTCCTCCTCAGGACGACCTGTGAGTAAACCTACATACATGTTTATGTTAGTGGCCTTCCTCGCCGAACTCTTTTCAAAGTACGCTTAAGCACTTACTGAAAATGTCGCGACGAAGCCGATTCTCCTTTACAGAGTCAGACAACTGGGCACGAACGTCTTTTAGTTCCTCACCCAGCTTGGTGTTGGCGTCTTGGAGGTTATTCTTCTCCTGCCGCACCCTTGTAAGCACGCTCTCGCCGGCCTTTAGCTGGCGTAAGAGCTGTTGCTTGTCCGGATCTAGTCCGGCGCCATCTGCAATGTTTTTGTCAGATTTACACACCCGCCGCACTTTATAAACTATTTAAAAAAACATATATTACCAGAGGGGTTCTCTGTAGCTCCCCCTGTAGCGGCTAGTGCGGCCTCAAGTTGGGCCTTGCACTCTTCAAGCTCCTGGGACAGTCGGGTATTCTTTTCTGTAAGATCCTGCACAACAAATGATCCTTAAATCGGTTATTCTAACTACTTTAAGTCTCGGGGGCTACTGGCATATATAAACTGTCAAATTTTCTTACCCGTATGTCCTTTACATACTGCTCCGTGGCTCTGGCTAGACCATCTCGAGCGGCACGAAGGTGCGCATCTCCCGAATTGAAGGCATTCAAGGCCTCTTGGGAGAAACACGCGTCGTGAAGAACTGTCCGGCGGCGCCTGTGATTCAAGGCGCTCTCCACCTCGGAGTTGGTGGCGGACAACCTATCGACATCCTCTGTCGGAGGAGCATCCGACGCACGTCTCATGCTCGCCTCAGCCTCCGGACCCGGCTTTGAAGCCTGGCCAGTGAAGGTTCAATTGGCAACCTCTCCGGACTCGGTTCGGCGCTCTTTTCCTGAAAAGAGCATCAGCGTTAGTACGCCTTCCAGGAATCAATCCTGGGAGTATGGTGACACACCGTACCGTTGCGACGGAGTTTCGATCCGAACCGCACTTCTTTTTAACCCGCGGGGCCGCACTGCCCTTTGTTGGCAAGCCGTCGCGAGCTCGGCTTCCTGCCTCGAAGGCGCCCCCTGCGAAACACCATTGGTATACGGTGATCAAAGATAAGCATGGATGGGTCATTATCAGGGTTTTGAGATCTCGATCTCATTTACTCGTGAGGCTGGAAGTATTCCGGGGTAATCAGCCGTAATGGCAACCAAAGCATTATCGATGCTAAGTTGATAAAACACCCCGTCGATCAACTCCACCTTTATATCCGGATCCTCTTCAGAGGTCGGATCGAGGGACCGTTCCGGATCCTCGGGTTGTGGGGGCGGGCTGTGTATCTTCTCCACAGTCCGGCGCAGTTCCTGCGCAGAAACCGCGAAATGAGATATTTAACCATGGGTACATGGATTGGACAGGTCATAAAGATGTTTGCTTACCCTGCTTCGAGGATTATTCGAAGAAAACTCCTTCAAGGGATTGACACGGAGGAAATCCTCCTCCTCCCCTTTGTACATAGCAGGACAAGATCTTCACCAGTTCGGTGACCGATCCCGCCCTTTATGCGGCCATGGCGGGTGGCGTCGTCCTCCGTTGAAGTCCCACATGGGGTGGCCCCTATATTGAGCGGCTGCACCCCCTCATAATACAGATTGCCATGACTCCAATCATGGTTAATCCGGCATGAGCCAGTAACCTTATTCGGCTCATTAGATAGAGGACGTCCTTGTCATCTTCCCTCTGGGGGCTTCGAGGGCGCCAGCTTAGGCGCTTCTTCAGAGGAGCACTACTGAACTCCGGAAGGCTGATCCGAACCGGATCTGGCAGCGGGACGTCCTCCATATAAAACCATTCCGAGGGCCAGTCTTCGGACGCCTTCTTTGGGGTTCCGGATAGGTATCTGGTCCCGGCGATGCGCCATTGCTCGGCTCCGCCTACTTGATATATCGACCCCTCGTGAGAACGGGGTACTAGGCAGAATATTCTCTTCCACAGCCCGAAATGAGCCTCGACGCCCAAGAACAGCTCGCAGAGGGCCACGAAGCCCGCAATGTGCAAAATGGAGGCAGGCGTAAGGTGATGCAACTGGAGGCCGTAGAACTCCAGGAGCCCCCGGAGAAACGGATGGATTGGAAATCCGAGTCCTCTTACTAGATAAGAGATGAAGCACACCCGCTCTCCTTTAGAGGGATCGGGGATGCTCTCCGCTTGCTTTCCGCCCTTGTAGGTGGCGAGTCCGGCTCGAACCGGAACCATGAAGGCCGGGGGAAGAAATCCCTTGGTCTGAAGTATAACTAGCTCGCTATGCGGGACTGAGCATCTCTCCAGTTTCCAGGCTAAGGGCTGGGAGCGCGAGAGGAGGAGCCGCATCAACTGTCCATGATGGAATGTGCTTTGGTCAGGGGCGCTCCGATGGAAGCTCGCAAAGGAGGGATGATGTGACTCAGATCTAGATCCTCGCCCCTTTTATAGGCAGCTCATTTGCGTAGCTAAGGGGCTAATTGTAAAAATACCCTGGCTTTTCGCATTCATTCAAACACGTGGAAGATGGCCATTATTGGGCGCAGAAGCCAAGGAGCACAACATTTATCAGAAGCGGTTTATTAATCGCTGGTATATGGAATTTGGAGAAGAACCCGCCTCGCAATGCCGAAGACAATCAATGCACCGGACTCGTCGTCATTGAAGCCTGGTTCGGGGGCTACTGAGGGAGTCCCGGATTAGGGGGTGTCCGGATAGCCGAACTATCATCACGGCCGGACTCCAAGACTATGGAGACACAAGATTGAAGACTTCGTCCCGTGTCCGGATGGGACTTTCCTTGGCGTGGAAGGCAAGCTTGGCGATATGGATATGTAGATCTCCTACCATTGTAACCGACTCTGTGTAACCCTAACCTATCCGGTGTCTATATGAACCGGAGGGTTTTAGTCCATAGCATGAACAACAATCATACCATAGGCTAGCTTCTAGGGTTTAGCCACCTATCTCGTGGTAGATCTACTCTTGTACTACCCATATCATCAATATTAATCAAGCAGGAGTAGGGTATTACCTCCATCGAGAGGGCCCGAACCTGGGTAAAAACATCGTGTCCCTTGTCTCCTGTTACCATCCGCCTAGACGCACAGTCCGGGACCCCCTACCCGAGATCCGCCGGGTTTGACACCGACAACAATATTCAGCCTGTTAATGGCCCCACGCTACCTGGGCCAAACTAAGCGCTGGGTCCACAAAAGGCCCAACTAAAATATAGGCCAGTGTAAGTTGTGGGCCTCACGCAAAGTGTGAAGGCCCGAATCATTCGGGCCCAAGAAAGATGCAGGCCGGCCCAATTGTGGCCCGCTAAACACCAGGCCCGTTAGAGGCAAATGTTTCGGCCCGGTCGACTACATCTGATTTTTTTCAGATAGCGAATGATGGCGAATTAGTAGGAATTAAGAACAAACCTACTCTATACAATAAACAAATTACGGCATAGTAACTAAGAATAAACCTACACTATACAATAAAGGATTTATGGTATATTATATCCACTGGGCATCGAAGTTCACCACCAGTGATCATAAAGCGCAACGAAGAAGCAGATTACAAAAGCTGGGCACCATTGTAGCATAAAAAACAATACTGAACCGAGACCAGTTCCAAGATAGTTCAAGAAAGGTTAGCCTTGCGCGGGAACTGCTGCGCAAGCTGCTGGGAAAGGCTGTGAGACTGGCCTAGCATGTCGATCATAGCTTCCAGGTGTAGCTGTTTAACGATGAGGTTCTCATTGGTGTTCTCCGCAATCTTTCCTAGAGATAGGACTTCAAGTCGAAGTTGAGTTGCAGAATGCCTTTCTGCTAGAACTTGGGACTGAAGAAGTCGAACTGATTTAGACAACGAAGTCTGTGAGCCTGTCTGACTGCTAGTCTCAAGTAACTTGAACACTGCATCAAGACAAGACTTTGGGGTTGTCTCACTATCTTCAAGATGTTTGCCTTCTTTGCTGCAATATATGTTGGGTTTGTCGACAGCCTTCAAGCAGACTTGTGCATGCCATCGTGCATATCACCTGAAACAAAGCGAGAGATGACAGGTTTTGCATGTGTATAAACAAAGATGATAACTGTCTTTGTCAATTCCATCCAATTTCAAATTAGAAAATAAAGAGTAAGTTCAAAATATCAATAACATAATTTGGCATTGTTCATAATGCGGAGCTTCACCACACTACTGGATTACCATGTCAACATAACAAGCATAGATGAAGGGCAAAGAAAATCATTGTATCTATTTTGGTTAATGTGCATGGCATGTTGTTCATATCATCAGCCACATCAGTAAGATAAAACAGGAGATGACAAGGTGCAAACGTGGGCTGCTTCACCACACACTGGATTATAGATCCACAAAACAAGCATACATATAGGGAGTATTGAGTAATGTGCATGGTATGAATAAGGAATTTGGTTTTACAAGTAAAACTTAGAACTTACGGTTCTTGCGAACATGCATTTTGGTAGAAACAGCAAACTAAACAGCAATAAACGATAGGGAGTATGAGCAAATTAAACAACAGTTGAGGATAAAGGCTTTAGAAGGACTGACTTACATTAACAGTTAACGCCGACTTTATAATGCCCTTCTCCATGCCAAGGGAATGATAACTCAAGAATTTCAGCATAGAATCTTCTTCATAAGCATTGCCTGTACTCTACATTTTGTAGAGAGTAATTATAGATATGATAGTACTGGAAGGGATAGAGGATAATGAAGATAAGATGCAGACTGATGTTACATAATCAACTACCAATCCCTGGAAGTACAAGCATTACAGGACAAAATGTACTGACAAGAGCAATGGGCTACACTTCTGCACTGGTATTGTCTATGTATTCTACTTTTTGGTAAGATTAAATATAGATATGATCTTTTTTAGTAAATGGTGGGCGAGGGAGATAAGATGCAGAATGCTACAAAATGAACCAATCCCTCTTCCCGTAATACAAGAGTGTTTTTGAACACTGGTGTCTTTGTACAAAACGTTCTTATATTATGGGACGGAGGGAGTAGCTGTTAATGTAAGTACAGTGATAGACCACGTTCAGTCCTTACAAGAGGACTGCAGAGCTAAACCTCTTCAAAAGCATTGGGTTGATTCTAAATTTATGTAAGAGTCCATACGGATCTTATAATGTCCACCAAATGGACGATTACAAGGCTAACATGTGCAGTGATGCTACATAATCAAACAGCTATGAAAGTAAGTATGGTCATACAGGCAAGAGGTACTCACAAGAGCAATGCGATGTGCGGTATAGTTGCGAGATTCTATGGTCCCTTGAGAACGAATGTTCTTACGCTAACAGTTTTCATACAAGTGAGACATTAAGGCAAATGCAGAAATGTAGTTCAAATTGTGATGTGATATCATAGACAGTACCTTACGCTGCAGCCAAGACCAATGTGTAACAAGATTATTCCAGTCACCGTCGGATAAATGTAGCACCGGAGACTTTACAGAAATTTCATTCAGAGGCTTGCCATCAAAGTTCTCTTGCCTCAGGTAGGAACGATACTTCATCAATGAGTGCTTGAAAAGCGCAACCAACCCTTGCTCGTCATCACAATCCAGTTTGCTCCTCGCCTATTTAAAAGAATGAAATCTTGTGTCTTCTCGTCACAGAAACATATGCAGTAATGACCATGAATAACATTAGTACATTACTTACGCGTAAGTTATGGAGGAAGACTGGAAATTGTTCTGTGTTCATGTATAATCTTTCCATGAAGGAAAGATGCGCACAAAGTTCGACAACAAAGCATAAGCTTCGTCTTTCTAAACTAGGAAGAAATGGAACAGGGTCCTATTTGCTGCAATTGGGGCTCTCTCCGTTCGAAAAGGATTTGGCAACTGGATTTGGTGTACTCTTTGCTGGAATGGGGTTTTGCGTCGTACGGTGGTGCTATGTCAACTGGCATAATCATACTGCTTTGCTAGCTTGGGGTCTGCTGAGTTGGGGCATCACAAATGACCAAAGTCTTGAGAAGGGCTAGAGTCTGCTAGAGTTGGGGTATTTTGTGGGTCGGGTGATATTGCAACTACACCTAATGGGCTATTTGATTTATCAGGTGCCACTACCTTTTCCAAATACTTTGCTTGTGCTCCTCCACGATCAGCAATCGCCCTCTTCCTTTTGAACGTCTGATACACAAGAACAGCATTTGAATGGATAAATATGGTATGATGACAGATGGAATATGTACTGAAAATGGATAGGCAGGGCGTATTTACATACACGATGTGTGAACTAAGCTAATGGCAGTTCAACAAAGTAGAAGCAATGCAAAGCATCAGTTGCAAGATATGTGTGAGCAATGTAACCTTGGAAATTTAGAGCAAGTACCGTGATGGGTGAATAAGATAGGGCATCTTCCTCTGACTACTCCACTAGGGAGCTACATTGACTTAGGTCTCCCTCTAACTCAGAATCACTGTTAGGATCATATTCTGAGCATGAATCTGTAGGTGGAGAGCATTTGCATTGCATTGCATTGCATCCAGACTTGATTTTAGTCCCTTAATGCCAAGTTTGACAGCCATGTCATTGTTCTGCTTTATTCTTTTCATGTGCGCAAGCTCATAATCATTATGATGCTGTTCAGAATCTGAGATTCATGAAAACATAAAAAGCAGTCAGATTATCTATGGAATGCATTGTGGATTTAACTCGAAAAGTGTCTCCCTATAAACCCTTGCATATGCAAAGTTCACCCCCAACCTGTCTTGACGGACCACACACGTAAATACAAACCCCTTATGTCTCTATAACAGTGGACACACATTTCAAAACTGAAGTAGGAACATTAGAGTTATATGAAATTCGTATTTGAACAAATAAACTAAGGAATTATGAGTGGCATAATGTTTAGCTTCAAGGGTGGAGTGTTGGTAGTGCGACACAAAGCAAGTAGGAAGATTGTATTCCATGTAAAAGATCGAAGCCTATGTAAAAGCTGGAAATGACACTTTCTTTCCATACAATGTAGTGTTCGTTGCCCACACATGATGGAGATCACATAGAGAAGTACTATTCACTCATGTCTACGGTTGCAGTATTTAGAAACAGGGTGGTCCACCCTAAAAGAATATTGACAACAAATATGACAAGGCAAGCATAGATGTAGTGAATCAATCATTTACTTGTGAGCTCACTAGGACAAGTATGTAGAATTGTAACTGCAGTAAGAGACCGTCCAAATTCTGAATCAAGAAGTTTGTCTAGCACTTATTGTTTGCAACTAATCGACGTGAATAATTGGATATTATATCCAATGAGTAAGAAAGACAAGTAAAATTTTCAACAAACCTGGCTTGCAGTAGTAATCTGGGTCAATGTCACTACGACCAACAATCCAAAATGACTAGTGCCTGTTCCTAGGGCCGGAATTTTGAAAACCTTGTGAACTTTACAGGTACTAAACATTACCAAAATACATCTGAACCATTAAGTGTAGGTAGTACTGAGCATACAACAAACCCTAATGACAGTCCTGCCTAATGAGTAATGAATCAATTAGAAAATGGGTGATGAGGAGTGGCTGCTGAGTGTTGAGGACTTATCTCAGGATAAATCAGGTTGGCTTAGTGGGTGTTGCATGCCTGAGCCCTGAACGGACTGGGAAGGTAGTCACGGCAGCGGTGACGCTGTTGGGCGAGCGGCTTCTGACCTCCTGTTAGTCCTGCGTCTCCTCCTAGAGTCATGCCGTCCGGGGACGGCAAGTCACCAGCGAGGCAGCGGCCGGGGCGTAGTAGAGATCGGCGCCAAGCAGCAGAACAGAGGGGAATCGGGGCCTGGGACGACCCAAAATCTCAGGGTGTCCGGCCCACCGTGGGCACCCTCTAGAGATACACACCCGAGCGGCGAACATGCATTTTCGAAACTAATTTAGGAACATTTAGCTGACCAATTAAACAAATCTGTTTTAATAATATCAGATTCGTATTTGAACAACTAAGCTTGTTTAGCTTGATGGGTCGAGCAGTGCTATTATGACACGAAGCACGTATTCTGATCATATAGTGATCATAAAAGGGGGAAACCGGAGAAATTATATTTAGCAGCCATTGTTTGCTTCGAACTAAGAACTAAATTCTAAGAGCTGAAAAGAAAGTAGAGTAACCAAGTTAAGATCTATTTTCTGGTTGAGATCAAAAAGTTGAGGAGATATGAAGTACCACCTCTCTTGCGGGGGTGCGATGGCTGTCGGTGGCGTTGAACGAGATCTGCAACGGTAGACGGGTGCATCGGGGGATAAGTCCCGTTGCAGTGGAAGAGAAGGTCGTGTGAGTGGCCCCGGCAAAGAGGACGACGGCGCCAATGAAGCGATAGGACGTGATGCAAGGCTCTTGGTCCGTCGCCGTGGATGAGAAACGTCCATCTCTAGCAGTGGACGACACGATCTTGGTAGGCGCTTCGGCATGGTGGAGGACGGTGGCGATGGATGTGGTGGAGGATGGCGGCGATGGATGTCGTGGAGGACGGCGGCTATGGATGGGGTGGCGGATGGAGGCTGGTGTGGGGATGGTGTTCTAGCGCGGACGGTGTATGAATGGGAAAATGGAGGGAGAGGTACGGGGAACCATGTTTTTGGGACGCGCCTGTCTGAAATATGGGAAAGTTACGAACTTAGCTCCCGTTTAAAATTTGGACGTCTCGTCGGTTGGGGATACGATTGTAATCTCGCATCTCGCCAATATTTGCCGAGAGCGATTTCGGGCGAGGAGAGGGTGGTTGGCGCCCATGGTTGGCACCCACGGTGTATGAACGGGGCTGACAGGTAGGGCAGTTGTGTCACGTCTGAGTGAAGTTACAAACCTGCTCCTATTGAAAATATTTGCCTACATCGGTTTCGGCCGAGTCGAGTTAGTTTTGCCGCCCACCGTGTATGAATGGGGAAATGGAGGGAGAAACAGAGGTCATTCGGACGAGCTTGAATCAAATGTGTTTTGCCGCCCATGTTTGGCGCCCACCGTGTCGGAATGGGCTCAGAGGCAGTCGTGTTACGTCTTATTGAAGTTACTATCCTACCCCTATTTAGAGCAGTGGAAATCCGGCCGATGGATTGTCCGTGTAATGGGTTGACATTAATTTCCATCTCGCAAACACTTGGCTTCGGGCAGCCGACGTGGGAGTGGACATTTTGCTGCTTCTTTCGAATTTTGGGACAATAAGCATCCACATTTACCCTAGCAACTAAATTCGAATCCATTTTGTATTCCTATACGTATCTTTATAAATCATTCTATGTGTTTTTATATATCTTCAAAAGGACGACAAAGATGTATTCCACTATCATATATGAATATGGTTTACAAATGCCGATACTCAAATTCAGAAGCTAGAATCCAGTTTAAGGTGAATTCGAATATTTGGAACACTTCATGTCCAACTCAAATGTCACACGCAGCATAATGTGTACTCCCATTTAGATATGTACACAAGCGATGTATCAAGATTCAAATACCGAGTGAATCGACCAAGAATGTACAGAACTAACAGACATATAAACACTTATAGAGTATATGGATCAATAATATCAACTAACATACATAAGCCAGGCCACTGTACCTTTCTTTGCTACAACAGCATCCTTTTTTAGCCAAGCTACTACATCATCTTGGCCCTTTCCGATGCGTGCCACTTATGGTCCATCTATACTACTATTATTGCTGAATGCACATTCAGCCCGATTGGCATATTTGTAGGTCTGGCACAACAATCAAAATGAAATGTCTCCGAGTCTTATCAATTAATACAGACTTGTGCTCAAATAAAATCACAAACCAGAAAACAAAAAACAATTATTACATGATCTCTAAAACAAATGGTTTGATTGATTACATGAACAAACAACACAAAGGTTATTCAACGATGGAAAGAACATTTCACCTATGATTTACCAAGTGGGAATTTAATTTCCTTTTTTCCTTCAGGACCTTAACAATGTGGTCAGTCTCAGCTTGCTTCGTTTTGAAATCCACCAAATATCTAATAGTTGTCTTGAGTATCGCCATCGATTGTGTTGTTTGCTTCCTCAACATGTCAACTTCATATCTAAGTGCGTATGTAATCTCTTTCTACCACTAGTTTAGCCTCTAGAGCATCAAAATGGCAATTCATAATGCACGATTGAGCGATTACATCATTGTGGGATGATACAACGTCCATGGGGACCTCGCTCTTTGATCTTGGGCTAACCTGTTTTGCCATTAAAGTTCCGATTGGATTCAGAAAAGTTGAAGTTAGCAAAACATCTCAACTGGGAGTTATAACAGCAAACCAGTTAAACAAACATGGAATTAAAGAGTTTCAATTCGATGATGAAAAGTAGTTATTCACATCATTGTAACCCGTTGTTGCAGCAGCAAAGCAGTTAAACAAACAAGTAGCTATTTAAGTTCAGGCAAACAGATAATTCTTAACAGTAAGTATCAAACACATAGATAGGTGTAGTCTATAATAGGATTAACAGGCTGTGGCATTATGTAATCAGTAGAAAACTAAATTAAGCCAAGCAACATAATTGAACAATTTTGCAATAAGTGGCTAACTATAATTCCAAGAAGGTGTAAATCGAACTTACGCTAGTTCTTTGTACAGCACACCGCAACTTCTTTTTCGCTACAAGGTTGTAATGAACGAGTCCATGGCATCAATTGCTTGGATACGCAGTCGAATACTTCTTTCTTCCCACAATCGCATTGGTAAGTCAAATGGTTAATCTGGTAAGATGGTACGCCCTTGATATGTTATATGAGGACGTGTAGTCGGACTAGTTGTAGCCACACACATCACAATCGGCTTTCATCAGTATATTTCATGCGATTACTTTTGGCATATCAAGATCTAAGCAATCTATAATAGGATGAAAAGACTGGCATCCTTCACATTATTGGCGAACTCAGTTCATAGAAACAAGCAATTCAACCATTCTGTGGGTAAATCAAAAGCGCCACTGGAATATTTCTCACTACCCCTATCATACACGCAAAAGGGGCGACACCACCATAGGGGCTGGTATGGGCGGCCGCCTCGGGTGGCTCGAAAGTGTGCACCTAGTTTGAGTCGTCCAGGTTGGCCCAGGCTAGTTTTGTTCGTCCCAACGCACGAGCAGGCAATGTAAAACATGAATAAAAATGTTTCAATTTGGATAGGCCAAAAACATAAGTGCAAGGCATGCCCTATAGCAGGCTTGCGGCCCAAATGAGCGCCTCCCATATTGATCGACAGCAGGAAAAATCCCAATTCATCCGCTCCATCCTCCAGTCTGGTTCGCTCCTAACCTAGCCGCCGCTGGACAGACTGACACAACACTTCCTCGCGCCCTTGTTGGGGGGCGGTCACCGGGCTTCAAGCGAACGTAAGGACAAGAAGATGAAGATCCAACCCTGGGTGTAGCCTGCGTGAGAGGCAGCGGCGGTAGCACGGGCATGGCATCGAGCTTGCGCAAACGAAAAGTCGCAGCTTGCAAGAGTAGGATGCGCAACGAGCAGGTACATCACATCCCTGATTATATCTAATTCAACTCTTCAATTTCTGGCCAATAGTTAAACCTGACGGTGTTGTAAAACTACTTGTGTGTAGGGAATCTATGAGAAAATGAAATCAATTTCTACTTATGTTATAACTCCCCAAATCAATACTGAACTGACTGAATCTGATGTATCTAATCAAGTTTCCGAAGCAAACATCCAAGCTCATGTTGTTCTTGAGCCTGAAGTGTCTAATGAACATACTGCTAATGAAGGATTTGATGCAAACATTTTACATGCTCCTGGTGATGAACATATAGTGTCAAATGAGGCATCTGATGCAAGCATTTTGCAAGCTCCCATTGAAGGATTTAGTGTCTAATGATGATCTGCTATGTTGAGAGAGACATAGAGATTTGCAGGCATTGATGACAAGCAATTTATAGTGCATTTTCATGGCTTGAGGAAATGTCGAGGCCATCTACCAGAAAGTCCCCGTATCATGACAACGTAGCATAAATACTTTTCTAATCTGTTGTTTGAAACTATTGGCATACTTGTGCAGGATAGATATATTGATATGCAGTTTATGACTGGTTATAGGTGAAATTACACTTCGATATTTTCAGCGGAGAACGAATAATTCAATGTGCAGACCATGTTTGTAGTCCTTGTACACCATGTTGCATTTTGTGTTTTTGGTGCTTGCATCATTTAGTGTTTATAATCTGAACTACTTTGGATCATTAGCTGGTTTTCAAAGTGCATGTAGCTTCACATTTCTCAAGTTATGTTGATTTCCGGAGTGCAAGTGCCTTCGTATTTTTTAAGTTAAATGTTCGCCCCTGGTAACTTGAATTTGTGGATCCTCCACTTCACACAAATCATACACGAATGCCAGTATGAATTAAATGAAATGCAGGGACTTACGCTAGCTCCTTGTACAGGCTCACTGCAGCTCTGCTTGCACTTGGGATGTTCCATGTACAAGTCCATGTTACCACTTGCTTGGATGTGCAGGCCTTGTGCTCCTTGCATCCCCGTCTGTATTTTTGACACGACGAATGGCTAATCAAATAAGAGGAATCGACCTTGCTGTTGTACCGGAGGACAGATACTTACAAGGTTATGCGGGTGTGCAGGATGTGTACCAGATCCCGTAGCGCCGTCATGCTGTGCTAAAAATGGATTTTCTCATTTCAGATGATATCTCCAGAAAAAATAAGAGTTAAAGTCAGAGTTGGATAGGCGTGTAAGCTAAGAGAGCAGTGAAAGGATATCCAAACATCGTCGGAACAGTGCACAAGGGAGTGATGTGTGGATACCTAGTTCGGGTCGGCCTTTGGACATGCTCGCCTAGCTAGAGTGCGGGTCACATCAGAGCCGTTGAGGGTGATGCACTGGCGTTGGCTGTCCGCGCACGGATGCAGATCTTGTGTGGCAGCGGAGCACTATGATGCGGTGGGCGAGACTGTTGGTGAAGCCCCATCGGCCTCGGGGGGCGGAGGCATGACGATGTGCTCGGTGAAGTAGCCCCGGTGAGCTGGGAGACGGCATCGATGAAGCGCACCTGATGCGGTGGAAGTCAGTGTCTGTGAGGCACGTCGCTTGCGGCGACTGACGTTGTCGGTGGACCACCCGGTGCGGTGGACGAGGGCGTAGATGAGGTAGCTCCGGTGCGATGGTGAAGCGCAACCGTTGTCTTCGTCGTCGTCATCCGCCACAGAGGTGGGGAAAGAGTCGAGACGAGGGGCGATTCGAACTTTGCTTGGGTTGGCGGCGAATTAGGGATTTGAGCAATCTGGGCACGGAAGGGGATGGTGGAGAAGGGAGATTTTGCAGGGCTGGAATTGGGGCCGCCAGATATTTCAATCCGAAACGTGGAAGCACAAACTTATTCTGTCTCGTCCTTTTTCGGGGGGGGGGGGGGGAGGGGGAGTGAGGGAGGGGGTGGGTGACTGGGTGCTACGCGTCCATCCAACACACGCGACCACCACGACACGACCCTGGTGCGCCTACATTTGAGAATGCAAACGAATCTTCTTTCATTTGCAAACACATCTGTATGTATTACCATGCCCGTGTTTTCCTTGCAATAATTAGTCATTCAAAACGAGATACTATAAATTAATTAATGAGGAGTTATTTGAAAAAAAAATCAAAACGGTATCCACTCTAACGTGGATTAGAGTGCGTGTCACATAGTTAGTTATTTGAATTAGAGTATGTGTCACATAGCGAGCTCCAATTCTAATGTGGATTTCACATTTCACTCTATCCACGCTACTTTTTTAATACAAATTCACATGTATATGATGAACACCACGGTAGTGAGAAAACTTTTGGATGGATTCAAACATATGACCTACAAAATAGCACAATAAATCGAGTCAATGTCAACTTTTCGAAACCTAGTATGGCACGAATTCGAAATAATTACCCATATGGATGGTCCTCAGTTCAAATCTTACAATGTACACCGAATTGAAACATCGATATTAAGTCTCGTACTATCTACATTCAAATGTTGTTTTCAGCCCCCCCCTCCCCCCCCAAGACACACGCTACATACTTCCAAAGATCGGTCAATCTTCCTCTCCTAACCACCTTAGGAAGCTATCGGTTTCCAACACACATCCATTCTTTCTCTCCATGTTTCGATCTCTAACTCTCTCAACTACACAACCCCCTTTTTCCACTCTTTTACGAAACTTATTTACCTCACACACCCGCCATTGCACCCCATGCCGAGCTCTCTCTCTCTCCCTCTCCCTCTCACCCTCTCGCGCTAAATACATGCATTGCCTATCTAGCCCCCCAACCTCTCGTGTGCACGCACACACGTTGTCTATCTAGGTCACTCCCTCGAGACTGTCTCACTCTTTCTTCCGCACGACGGGCCACACTCGCTCAATCTCGCTCTCTTTATCTAAGTCTCATTTAACCTCATTTTATATCTACCTGTTCGGGCCTCAATCGACACACTCTATACTCTTTCACACAGATTATCTATCTAGGTCAGTCCATCGAAGCCGCCCCCACTCTTTCGACCTCATGGCGGGCCATGCTCTCTCTCTCTCTCCCTCTCTCCCCCCTCTCTCTCTCTCTTTGTATGTCTCGATTGACCTCGCTCTTTCTCGGACAAAAACGATATATCACCATGTTTGAGCCCAATTCGACTTATTCACATTGTATACTCTCTCACGCACATTGTCTATCTAGGTCACTCTCTCCAACCTGTCTCACTCTTTCGATCGCACAACGACCCTATGTGATCGATCGACCTTGCTTCCTCCCACGCACAAAATATATCTACACGCCTGTGACTGGATCATCTCTCAAGCTCTATCTTACAACCCTCACCCTTGCCAAAAGCTCAATCGGACAATATCTCTCCAGAGCATATATATTTTTTCCATGAATGTCGGACCACACTCACTTTGTCTCTCTATCTACATGTCTCTCAATTGACCTTGCTTTCTCACGCCGTATCTTCCACACATTGAAGCTACCTCTCCATCCCTCGCAAAGCTGGAGCTATTTACATTGCGAGGGGCACTCCAACCTTGGATTAATTTGTGTAGGCATTTATTCCGGTCGGTTTTGATTATATTTTCATAGCATTCGGCCCACAACAACTCGAAACACCGTTGCAACCCCTGCAACTCCCCTAGTTGATCTCCGTCTAGCTCGGTCATCGCTCTCTCGCACGTCCTTTATCGCCTTTAACGTTGCACCATGGTATTATTGCAAAAACTCTGTTGTTCTCTTTAATTATTATAAATAAGCTACAAAACTACACACGGATAGTCCACTTGGAATGGAACAAATTTGGACCCACAAATTAAAGTGCTACAAACTACACACCGAGGGGCCCATATGTCATGAAACAAATTTGGACCCATATACAAATTAAAAAATAAAGGACGAGGATCGAACATGCGACCAGGGCCTTCAAGCCGCACGTCAATAGGCAACATACGTAGAACAACAATGTTTGTTGTACCTCCCTTTGTTCACATAATGTTTTTATATTACCACAGCCTATTTAATTGATAACATGTAATATTATTTTTAGTCCTATTCGCCTTCACTTGCGGGTGGGTTCCATGTGTGCTCTCTCTCTCTCCTCCCCTTCTGCGTTTAGACGCACGGGCAAACACGAAGAGCTCGCGGACGATGTTGCCGTTGACCATATCTGGACGCATTCATAAGTTACGATACCAGTTTCACGTGCTAGCAGCACTAGTCAGTGTGTACGTGCAATGCACGTTAATTTGGAAGTATATTAAGTGCATGTGAATATTAAGTTGGATATTATTTGCCTGTTATTATGTGATTAGCACTATTTTTGGCATGAAATTAACTGCACGCTAAACGTGTTGAGCGCTCGACATTGAAGCAGTCTAGGTCGTTGGATGACAAGGAATACATGTGGCTTGATGACATTTTATATTTAATTTGATACGGCTCTAGCAGAACATTCAATCGATCAAACCATAGATTTTGTTCAGTCTGACTCCAACTTTAAATTATACGACGGTCGATTTAAAATAAATGGAAATGATAAATGTTCGGATTTTAAGCATGGCAATCCGAACGTTTTTCATGGCAAATTTAGATTACGTGGCGGCGGCGGGGGCGTCTTGCGGTGGGAAGCGGCTCCTCTGCCGTGCTCTGTGTGTCGTCGGGCCATTGACCGACGGCGACGGCAGTGTCTTGCGCCGTTGTTGGCGTACTCCTGGATGTTGGCCCTAGCTTCAAGGAAGGCCTCAATGTTCTGGACTCCGGTCTCCAGGAGCGAGTCAACTGGCGGGAGGAGGCGACTAGCGTTGGTGCAAGGAAGCGGTCGACGGCGGCCATCCATGCCGCTGAGGGGGGCACTGGCACACGCACGGGGACAGGCGCTGTCAACAGCGCGGCGGAGACATTTGTGTGCACGGGCATCGGCACAGGCACGCACGCTGCCAGACGCGCAGGCGCATACCGGCACCGGCACGGGCGTGTTCGTCGCTGCACACAGGCGCATGCACTGGCAGGTGCACGGGCGCGTGAAAGTCGGCGGGGACCTCGTGGAACCCCGTGGCATCAAGCTCGGCGACAATGTGCGGCTCCCAGCCCATCAATGCCACGGGGATGGGCGCTGGCACAGTCGGGGCGACGGGAGCCGGAACGGGAGCGGGGACAGGCGCGACGTCTTCCCGCAAGGCCAGTTCAAGCTCATCCCAAAGCGCCCTATGTTCTTGAGACTCTGGCTAGGTGTCTTCCTCAGGAAACTGGAAGACTAAGGGCAGACCATCGTGATGCGGCATTGCATACGTTTAGGTCAGGCTGGTTGGAGGTAGACGACAGGAGAATCGGAGAGGAAGAGAGAAGGTTGTAGCGATACCGGGTAGTGCAGGGTTGATTTTAAACTGCAGCGCCGGCGACATTAAAAGTTGGAGCAGTTGGGACGAAGGTGGGCGGCGGAGCATGGTCAAAGGGCTCACCTCCCGGTGAGCCTGCATAGTGGTCTGCTCGCACGCCTCCCTGTCAGCCGGCGCAGCGGTCTGCTCGCACGCCTCCCGTCGACTCACACGCTTGCTCGGACGACAGCTTCCAATGAGAAGCGGGACTCGTGGCGGCACGTAAACGCCCATGCTTTCAATAGTGAAAGTGTTCACCTTAACGTGACAGGTCTTTGTTCTAAAATACCTTGTCTCTTCATTTGTGCAACTTGTCATAAGCAGCTTGTCTCAAAATGAAGAAAAAATTACGAAGTAATATTTGTGCCATATCACGTGACCATGCTCAGTTTCAAGAATTTATGTTCACTTTTGGATTTTCTGAAATTTAAGATCCAGGATTCGAAACAATATCATAACCTGCATCATGCAATAAATTTTCAAGCAATACATCTGTCCTGTTGTATTTCTTAAGAAAGGATTTGGTCAAACATTTTGCTTAGTTAGACTTCAGACATGTTATATATGCAGAGCAAAGGGATAATCCCTCCGTACCAGTGCATTGCCTGATATACTAACTCAAGTACTAGGCACGGACAAACGGGCTCAATTCTGTGCTCATCCTGGTGTAGTAGTAGTACTAGGAAATGCAGTTGACGGGTGACCTTGGCGAGCGGCGACCAAGGGAATTGAACCGTGCTCGGCACGGTAGGTAACGTTGTCTAGTTACTTTTTTTGAACACAATGTTTTCTACTTACTAAAGCATCCCTCCGTTGTTCATCGGTAGTCATTATGGAACGGGGACATGAGGGGAATTTCCTAGGGCTGGAATTCTGGCCGCTAGATATTTCGACTCGAAACACGGAGGCTCGACTGATGTAATGTGCATACCACACACGCAACCAGAAGGACACGATCCCGGTTTTTTATTTCTTATTTTTTTAGGATCAACACGAGCCAAGGTCTGGCCGGTACGCCGTTGGGTCCTACCATTCGAGAATACAAAAGGAACCTTTTAAGTTGCCGAACGAATCTATGTGTATTACAATGCCCGTATTTTCCTTGCAAATACTAATCTCAACGTGGTAATTGATTTATGACGAGTTGTTGAATTAGAGTGAGTTTGTGATATAGTGATCTCAACGTGGATTTCACATTTCATGGTATCCCTGCTAAGTTTTTCAATGCAAATTCAAATTTAAAAGATGAACAATATGGAGGTGAGAAAAATTTGTATGTATCAAGCATATGACCACACACACACACAGACACCCACACATGAACACAACAACAATCCAATAAGTATAGTGCATCTATTTTTCCAAACCATGCATGTATGACACAAATTAAAAAATACTCCTTTTGTTCCTAAATATTATTCTTTTAGATATTTCAACAAGCGACTACATACGGAGCAAAATGAGTGAATCTACACTCTAAAATATGTCTATATACATCCGTATGTGCCAGTCCACTTGAAATCTCTAAAAGACTAATATTTAGGAACGAAGGGAGTAAAATGTAAGACATGCATGGTCCTCAATTCAATATTTAAAACGAACATGAAACTAAAACATGAATATTAAGTCTAGCACTATAGTACATGCAAATGTTGTGTTTAATTAGGCGGAGCTATGATTGTCGGGGGTCACCCCCTCGACCTCGGATAAACTTGTGAAGCTCTGTTTAGGGTTGTTTAGATTATATTTGTCCCCACCCTCCCAACCACCGATTGGTTGTGCACCCCCAGCCCAGGGCGTGTACAGCCCCACTCGTTATTACGTGAGAGTGTCACGGGCGACGAGCTTCACACGCATTTGCCTTCTTCACAGGCACCGGGCCTTTTCCCAATCGCAACAGCTTCACAGGCATTCGCCTTCTTCACAGGCACCGGGCCTTTTCCAAAACGCAACAACTTCACAGGCATTCACCTTCTTCACAGGCACCGGGCCTTTTCCAAAACGCGACAAGTTCACAGGCATTCGCCTTCTTCACAGGCACTGGGCCTTTTCCAAAATGCGACGACTTCAGAGGCATTCGCCTTCTTCATAGGCACCGGGCCTTTTTAGGGGTAAAACCTTCGAAGATGTTGGATGTTCCATGCGTTCTGGACGGGCACCCCCTCCTGAGTCTCCAAGCGCGCGGAGCCGGGCCTGGAAACATGAACAGCCTTGAACGGGCCCTCCCACATGGGAGAGAGCTTATGCAGTCCCTCCCTGGAGAGAACTCATCTGAGCACGAGGTCCCCTACCTGAAGAGTCCTGGGGTGAATGTTGCGGCAGTGGTATCGCCGCAGTGCTTGTTGGTACCTTGCTGCTCGTAGCGCGGCTTCTCGACGATGCTCCTCCCCCAGCACGAGGTCCGTCCCCCGCATGGCGTCCTGCTGCGCCTCGTCGAACGCCAGGACCCGTGCGGAACGACGTCTGACCTCGTGAGGGAGGACCGCTTCAGCTCCATAAACCAGGAAGAACGGGGTCTCGCCAGTCGGCTTGGTCGCGGTCGTGCGGATGGACCACAAAGACAGTGCTGAAGCTCATCGTACCAGCCCCTGCCGCAGGCTTCCAGCTACTTCTTGAAGGTCCTGGTTTTGAGGCCCCTCAGGACCTCTGCGTTAGCCCGCTCGGCCTGACCGTTGCTCCGCGGGTGTGCAACCGAAGCGTAGCATACCGTTGTCGGTGATGATGCGGTTCGGCACCCTGAACCGGCTCATGATGCCCTTCATGAACTTGACCGCGGAATCTACGGGGATGGTGCGGACGGCTTTCACTTCAGCCCACTTGGTGAACTTGTTCACGGCGACGTAGAGGTAGAGATAGCCTCCCGGCGCCCGTGGGAACGGGCCCAAGATATCCAGCCCCCAGACTGCGAATGGCCACGAGAGGGGTATAGTTTGCAGACCTCCCGCCGGCTGATGGATCTGCTTGGCATGGAATTGGCAGGCTTCGCAAGCTTTCACCACTTCCACGGCATCATTGAGCACAGTGGGCCAATAGAACCCGCTACGGAACGCCTTGCCAACAAGGGTCCGTGATGACGAATGATGCCCACAGTCTCCACCGTGTATGTCTGTCAGCAGCTCCTTCCCTTGCTCCCTGGAAATGCAACGTAGGGACACATCATTAGGTCGCCTCCGGTAGAGCTCTCCATCCCTGACGCAGTACGCCGTGGCTTGTCGCGCCACACGCTCCGCTTCCTCCTCCTTTTTCGGCGAGGTCCCTTGCGTCAGGTAACTCCTGAGCTCTGTGATCCAGCACCCTCCCCGAGGCTCCAGCCGGGGAGCAGACGGCCCTGAGGCCGGGCCGCAGACCGGGGCTCCCGAGGCAGGTGGCTGGGGGAGCTCTTCCCTAGGCTGCACCATGCTTGACAGTGATGGCGTTGTCGAGGGCTTGAAGAGCCGCTCCTCGAAGACGCCAGGCTCCTGAGGTAGTCGCCTAGATGCCCGTTTGGCGATGTCATCAGCCTCTTGATTGGTGCCGCGAGGCACATGCTGCAACTCCAGTCCCCAGAACTGCTTCTCCATCCTGCGGACCTCCGTGAGGTAGGCTTCCATGTGCTCATCCCTCGGCTCGTATACTTTGTTGGAGAAGTTGACGAGGAGTTGTGAATCACCCTTGATGGTAAGGCGCTTCACCCCCAGGGCGACCGCGGCTTTCAGGCCTGCTATCAGGCCTTCATATTCTGCTATGTTGTTGGAGACCTTTTCTCCGTGCTGGAAACAGAGTTGCACGGCGTAGTAGAGCTTGTCTTGAGTGGGAGATATAAGCACTGCGCCAGCCCCCGCGCCGTGTCTGGAGAACGCCCCGTCGAAGTACATGACCCAACCGTCCGATGCCTCGCTTCCCGGGGAGAGGGATTGATCCTCATCAGCCTTGAGGCCCGGCGCCTCCACCCATTCCGCCACGAAGTCCGCTAGCGCGGCCCCCCTGATGACTCTGGTGGTGCTGAATTCTAGCTGAAACGCTTGCAGCTCGATGTTCCACTCAGCGACTCTTCTAGCCGACTTGGGGCTCCTGAGCACCCTTTCCAAGGGGTACACTG
Source organism: Aegilops bicornis (assembly GCA_021605145.1). Lineage (NCBI taxonomy): Eukaryota > Viridiplantae > Streptophyta > Magnoliopsida > Poales > Poaceae > Aegilops > Aegilops bicornis. The sequence goes on from CM038674.1 coordinate 390,116,329, forward strand.
AGACAACCTTGATGGGATGGCCCTGAAAATAGTGCCGCAGCTTGCGCGAGGCCACCAATAGCGCGAGGGCATGGGGTACCGCGCCCTCGCGTCCCGCAACACTGTGCTGACGAAATACACAGGGTGTTCGACGAGGTTGGGAGTGCTGGTGCTGCTAGCGTCCTCTGAAGGCCGTGGTGCCTCCTGAGACAGCGGAGCCCCAATGTTGGTCGCCAGGGAGGGGCCTCTTACATTCAGTGTGTGCTTCCTGCGGCCGGTGATCCTTCTCGGCTGTGGTAGTGGTCTCTGTGAGGCCCCTTGATCCTGCCGCCTTGACCCGGGCAGCTTCATGCTTTGGTCCAACGCCTCCCTAACTGCCACCAGGCTGCGGCTGGCAAAGTAGGGGGTGGCTGCAAGGTAGAGCACCAGGGGCTCTTGAGGGCGCGGAGCCACCATTACCAGAGGGCTGGTTAAGTACCTTTTGAGATCCTGGAACGCCTTGTCGGCCTCTTTAGTCCATTCAAAGGGGCCCTTTTTCTTCATCAGCTTGAAGAAGGGCAGCGCTCGTTCCCCCAACTTGGAGATGAAGCGTCCTAGTGCGGTCACGCACCGAGTGAGCTTATGCATCTCTCTGAGGGTCTTCGTCGGGCTCATGTCCTCGACTGCTTTGACCTTTTTTGGGTTGGCCTCGATGCCCCGGTGGGACACGAGGAAGCCTGTGAGCTTGCGAGGGGACTCCAAACACACACTTCTCCGGGTTGAGCCGCAGGTCCACTGCATTGAGGCTCGCGAAGGTTTCCTCCAAGTCTTGTATCAGGGTTCTGGCCTCCCGAGACTTCACCACAATGTCATCGACAAAAGCCTCAGCATTCCTCCCGAGCTGCCGACCCAAGGATATGTGCATCAGCCGCTGAAAGGTCGCTCCTGCGTTGCGCAGCCCGAACGTCATGCATGTGTAGCAGTACACCCCACACGGGGTCAGAAAAGCCGTTTTCTCCACGTCTTCTATCGCCATCTTGATCTGGTGATAGCCAGAGAAGGCATCCAGGAAACATAATAGGTCGCACTCGGCGGTGGAGTCGACAATCTGATCGATACGAGGGAGCGGGAATGGATCCTGCGGGCAGGCTTTGTTGAGGTTGGTGAAGTCGACACACATGCGTTCCTTCCCCCCTTTCTTTGGCACGACAACCGGGTTAGCCAACCAATCTGGGTATTGGACCTTACGAATGACCCCTGCCGCCTCTAGCTTGCGGGTCTCTTGGACGATGAAAGCCTGCCTCTCAGTGGACTGCCGTCTTGCTTTCTGCTTCACGGGGCGCACGTTGGGGCACACGTTGAGGTGGTGCTCACCACGCCTTGGAACCCCTGCCAGCTGATCAGGTTCCCATGCGAACACATTCTTGTTCGTGCGTAGGAACTTGACCAGGGCCTCCTCTTGCTCGGGCTCGAGGTTGGTGCCTATGGTGAAGGTGGCATTAGTGGATCCGTCCTCGTTGACCAGTATCTGCTTGGTTTCTGCCTTGTCTTGGGTGAATAGCTGCTTCTTCTTGGACGGTGCAGCCCCCTTGGGCTCAGGAGCGTCTGAGTTGGCGGACTGCGCCGCCGCCGCAGTCTTGAAGACGAGCTTGAGCAGTTGCAACGCATCCCCGGTGTCTCCGGATATGGTGAGGACGCTGCTGCTTCCGGGCATCTTCATGAGGTTGTACGCTGGGTGAGTCACGGCCATGAATCGGGCTAGTGCTGGGTAGCCGAGGATGGCGTTGTATGGGAGGCCGATGGGGGCGATGTCGAAGTCGATTAGCTCCGTGTGGAAGTTGTCGTAGGTGCCGAAGGTCATCGGAAGACGGATCTACCCCAGGGAGTCGGCGGAACCGCCTCCGACGCCCAAGAAGTGCCTGCTGGGCTGAAGCCGCTCCGGCGGTACGTGGAGGAGGCTGAAGGCTTCAACCGAGAGCACGCTGAGGCCTGCACCGCCGTTGAAGAGAGTCCTGGTGACGGCCACCTGGCAGATGGTGGGGGTGCACAGCATTGGGAGCGCGCCCGAGCAGGCTGAGTTGGAGGGGTGATCCTCCGAGCTGAAGGCCAGATCGGCCTTGGGCGCCGACCGACCCGGAGGAGCCCCATGCTGCGCGGAAGCAGCGCCGATCTGGCGGACGAATGGCTTGATGTGGTGGCCTGAAGGTGGCGCCCGTGAGCTGCCCAGGAGAGCTGTGACGACCGGGGGCGCCGGTGCAGCGTGCTGGGCGAGGAAGAGGCCGCGCAGCTCCCCCCAAGAGGCCACGGAAGCCGCTGGTAGGTGGAGCAGCCACATGCGCGGGGCGCCGGTGAGGGCCATGGGAAGCCAGTTAGCCATGACCTTGTCGTCGCCCCCGGCTTCGAGGACGCCCCCCTCGTACGCCAGTAGGAAGGCCAGCGGATCAGTCATGCTGTTGTAGCGCGGTGGCGTCTCCGGCTTGAACTTGTTCATCCATCGCACTCGCCAGGGTCAGGGGCCAAGGCTCGAACCCCGGCCTCTGGCCAAGGCCGGGCGCATCGAGCGGGCGGCGGGCTGCTCATCATAGGGCGAATCGCGATGTTGGCGGAGAGCGGGTCGGTGGAAGGGAAAGCTCCGGTGCTCCCCTACGTGGCGCGCCAAATGTCGGATTTCGGGTTCCGGCAGACCCTCTAGGTTCGAACTTTGGGGTGCACGCGGAGATCGCACCTCCAACCTACCTACGTCTCGTCGCCTCGCAAGGATCTAAACTACCCAAAGAACAACACAAAGGATATGAGGTTTATACTGGTTCAGGCCACCATTGTGGTGTAATATCCTACTCCAGTGTGTGGTGTGGTGGATTGCCTCTGGGGCTGATGATGGACAGTACAAAGAAGAACAGCCTCGCGAGGGTCTGTTCTTGGCCGGTGCGATGAACTGCTAATGGAGTTCAGTCGCCTCTCTTTCTCTCTCTCTAGATGCCTATCCTCTACCCTGTGGGTGGCTAGTCCTATTTATAGGCAGAGGCCCTGGGCCTCTCCCCAAATATTGAGCGGGAAGGGCGCCAACAATTGGCCATTTTGAAGGGGAACATCTAGTACACCTATCCTGACTAAAGTCGGTCCTCGCCTGCCAAAGACTCTGATGGTGACGCCGGCTTGGGCTCCACGATGACCTCCGTTCTGCCGTCCTGCTGATCTTGGTCTTGTTGCACCAAAATGGTTGCCTTTGCCTGATGCCTTGGCCTGCGCTTGCCTCCTTTGCACCAAAGGGGAAATGAGGACACTGCGCGGGCTGGCGCCCGCCTGGCGCCTTTGGTCGTCATGGCTTGCGTCATGGGCACCTCGTGAGGTACCCCGCCTTGATCTCTCCACCTCCTCGCGAGCCAGCCTGACGAGGCCGTGCCTGAGGAAGCTTCCTGCCGTCCGCCCCGCGAGGCTTGGCCCCTCGCGAGGGTCTTGAGCTTGCGTTGATGAAGATGGGCCGTATTGGGCCACCCCTTGAGCCACGCCGCAGGCCGCAGGCAGGCAAGTCTGGGTACCCCTGTTCCCAGAACGCCGACAGCCCCCTGACTGCTGGGACCCACCAGTTACATCTCCACAGGCAAGGAAGTGCCTGACAGTCGGGACCCACCTGGTCGAAGCGTACTTAGTGTTGTCATTCTGGTCGCGAACGTGTACGTACATACTGGTCGATGTAGAGGCGCGCACGTAGCATGTACACATATGTACAGCGGCCAGGGTGCAAGAAAGTAAATACGGCCACGTACATACATACGGGAGGGGTCTCGAATGCCTACTCGCGCGTACGTACGGCCAGGGCTCGTGTACATGGCTGGGTCAGAACGGAGAAACAACATCGTCCGTGTTCATGGGGAGGCAACGGAATGCATCGTGTTCATCGGGAGGCAACGGAACGCGTGGGAGCCAACCGGCTTGGACGGAACAGCCAATGGAAACGAGGCCTGGCGTATTGCAGAACGGTGGAAACGGCCTTGTGTTCCACCGGCCACGTTCAAAACGGGATCCTGTTCACCGGGAGGGGTCTGGCGTACCGCAAAACGGAGGAAACGGACCTCCTACGGTCGAAACAGGGGTCCTGTTGATTGGGAGGGGTGTGGCGTACCGCAAAATGGTGGAAACGGACTTGTGTTGGAGCGCTACGGTCGAAACGGGGGTCCTGTTCATCGGGAGGGGTGTTGCGTACCGCAAAACGGGACTCCACGGGATACTGTTCATCTCCACCGTCGACCCCTCCAGCCTCCACAGACTCTTGTTCATCCACTGTCGACCTCCTCCAGCCTCCACCTGCGACTGTTCATCCATGGGCTCCTGTTCATCCAGCCTCCACTGCGCACTACTCCACCGGCTAGTGTTCAACCAGCCCTCTCCACGGGCTCCTATTCAACCACCCCTCCACGTGCTACTGTTCATCCAGCCCTCCAGCGTCTACTGTTCATCCTGCCCTCCACGGGGTGGTCCTGTTCATCCTGCCCTCCACGGGTCCTGTTCATCCAGCCCCAACCGGCTCGTCGATCGGGGTCCTGTTCATCCAGAGGCAACACCACGGGGTCTGTTCATCCACCCCCACCGAAGCTGTTCATCCAAACCACCCCAAAGAACGCCAATCGCTCATCCAGAGGCAGCATCGATCGGCTTGATTAGTAGCAGTAGTGAAGGAATCGCCGATCGGGTTGATTAACGACCATCGATCGATCGCTTCGGGTTCGATGTAGCGTAACGTAGTCTGTCGCTTTCGGGTTGATTAGAGCCCAACGCCTCGCTTTCGGGTTGATTAGAGCCCAACGCCTCGCACTGCAGCGTGCGTGTCACGAGAAAGCAGCGCATCGCTCGGCCTCGAGCACCCACCGAATCGGGAACACCCCGATATTTTGCTCGCCCTCGCTTCTACCATGGTTTTTTCCGTCATGGTCGGCCCAAAGAATGTCATGCAGCTGCGTCTCCAACCCGCCCAGGACAAAAAACAGGTTTGCTGTCATTATTTTTTGTCATAGAAGTAGGACCCCACCACATCTATGATGATACCGTGTTTTGTCACAATTATCGTCATAGAAGTGTCATAAGTATGACAGATTTTTTTTCGTTCGACCAAAATGTCACGGATGTGTCTTTTTTTTGTAGTGTACCAAATGGGTGTTTCACAACAAGCAAGATGAAGATGGTCAAGTTATCCGCAACAAAGCACGTATCGTCGCCCAAGGCTACACTCAAGTCGAAGGTATGGACTACGGTGAGACATATGCCCCCGTTGCTAGACTTGAGTCCATCCACATCTTACTTGCCTACGCTAATCACCATGATATTACTTTGTACCAAATGGACATTAAAAGTGCCTTTCTAAATGGTGAAATTGAGGAGGAAGTTTATGTTAAACAACCTCCTGGCTTTGTCAATCCTAAGAAGTCCGACCATGTTTACAAACTTCACAAAGCTCTTTATGGTCTTAAACAAGCTCCAAGAGCGTGGTACAAATGCTTGACCAAGTTCCTTATTGAAAAAGGCTTTGAGATTGGAAAGATAGATTCTACTCTTTTTACTAAAAGGGTCAATGGTGAATTATTTGTGTGCCAAATTTTTGTTGATGATATCATATTTGGTTCGACTAACCCTCATTTTAGTGAAAAGTTTGGGAAGTTAATGTCGAAGAAGTTTGAGATGTCTATGATGAGTGAACTCAAGTTCTTTCTTGGTTTGCAAATCAAGCAAACTAAGGAAGGCACCTTTGTTTCTCAAACAAAGTACACCAAGGACTTATTCAAGAAGTTCAACATGGAAGAAAGCAAAGGTATGAAAACACCCATGCCTACTAGTGGACATCTTGGCTTGACCAAGGATGGCAAATCGGTTGACCAAAAGGTTTACCGATCTATGATTGGTTCATTGTTATATCTATGTGCCTCCCGTCCCGATATTATGCTAAGTGTGTGCATGTGTGCACAATATCAAGCGGCCCCCAAAGAATATCATCTTAAGTTTGTGAAAAGGATAGTGAGATACTTAATACATACACCAAATTTTGGCATTTGGTATCCTAAGAGGTGTTCTTTTGATCTTGTTGGCTACTCCGACTCGGACTATGCTGGTGACAAGGTTGACAGAAAGTCCACTTCGGGTACTTGTCAATTTCTTGGTAGATCTCTTGTGTCTTGGTCCTCCAAGAAACAAAACTCGGTATCCTTATCCACCACCGAAGCGGAATACATTGCCGCCGGTTCATGTTGTGCTCAATTACTTTGGATGACCCAAACACTTAAGGATTATGGGATCTATGTGAAACATGTTCCATTGCTTTGTGACAATGAGAGTGCTATTAAGATTGCTCATAATCCCGTGCAACATTCTTGAACTAAGCATATTAAAGTTCGTCATCATTTCATTCGAGATCATGTTGCTAAAGGGGATATTGATCTTAAGCATGTCCACTTCAAATACAATGATCGTCACTATATATATCACAAGAGAAAGATGAAACATGCGTGAATGTGCTGGGGGTGTACTTTTAGAGGACCTGGATATAGTTTGTGTGCGTACGTGAAAGGGGTGTAGAGGGAGTGTATGCGATGGAGAGAGATGCTCTTCATTTCTCTTTATTATGACTAACTTTATATATAGTATAAAAACATAAAAAATTCACAGTGCGGAATAAATATCATTGGGTGCACCATGCAATGCAAATTAACGCTCATACTCCTCCATATAACTTTGTAATGTTGTATATATGTAGAAATTCTAAAATAATTTTTTTGCCACACTTTTTGTGGTTTTATTCAAAAGGAATGTTGTATGCGAAATAAACGTGAAGAGAGGGCTTTTTACATGAATGGGGTATGTGATGTAACATGTGTGAATGTGTAGTTGATGTATTTGGCAGGACCTAGAGAAGTATGTGTATGTATTACGTATTCGAGAGAGGCATGGATAGAGGGGCTGGCGAGGGAGGGGGGCGTCAGAGAGATAACACGAGAAGTGAGAGAGATCTAGAGAGAAAGAGACAAATAGGATGTCATGGCAAGAGATGCCCTTGAGTGTGTATATGCAAGGGGGAGGGGATAGAAGCACGAGGAGAAAATATTTTGTGTGGTGTCTGTGTTGGTATGTGTGGGTGTGAGAAGGTAATGAGACCTGGAGGCAGAGGGTGTGTCACCACGTGAGGTCCGGTGGGACAAGGTGAGGCCCTTGGTTTGGTTCTATCCTGCGCCACATTGGTCGGCCTGTGACGCATTTAGGAAGACCCATGGAGGACTAGTCGTACAAGACAAAGATACCAGAGTCGTGAAGGACTCTATGTCCACTGACAAAGCCATCTAGGATTTGTAACCCTAGCTCGTCGGACTAAGGTAACCCCTTATCTCTGATATTACCATTCATCCAACCTAACTTTAAGGGGCATCCTACAGAATGCTCTGCTAGAATCATACTTGTCAATTAGGAAGAGAGGTGGAGACAATGCGTGCGAGACAGGCCTAAAGATAATGTCCGTGCGGGAGACACGTAGGCAGGTCTATGTATATAGAAAGGGTCGATGGGGATTGTGCATGTGTATGCTTGTGAGAGGAAGAGTGCTTGTGATAAAGGTTAGTGAAAACATACATAAATTGTTGCGAGAGGGAGGGAGGGTTATATCGAGAGCATGTCTGCGAGAAAGACACCTCGGGAGAGTGTGTGAGCATGTGTGAGAGACCACCGATGGATATACACCGTGTGCGTGTATGTGTATGAGAGAAAGTCAGCGTGTGTGTGAGGAGGGGCCTATGGAGAGTGAAACTACACATAAAAGACTGATGTACACATTGATTAAAAATATAAATTGTATCCAAATATTAGGATGGGATCATGATATTTGCAATTCGCGTAAGGAACGATCATTGATCCATCACACATCCATATTGTATCAAATTTGAGCATGTCTATTTTATAATTCGACATAATTGATCCATAGAGTCAGTGTTTTGAAGTCCAGACAATGCATCGCCTCAGTAATTCGATCATAACATGAGTATAGTTCATGTTGTGTGTGTAAAGCACATTATACATACAAAAGTTACATAATGAACATTATAAATAGCTAGCTATGAACTAGCATACATTTTGAATTCAACTTAAGGTGCTTTAAAAAATTCGAATTCAACATGAAGTCCATTCAATTATTTGAATTCTAGATCATGGCATTTGTAAATCATACCTAAATTATGGGGGCACCAATCTTTGCTCTGCTTTTGTACATAATAGCATATATAGTCGTGTACAAAATAGATTCAAATTTACCTCCTCCATTCCAAAATAATCATAGTTATAGGATTTTCAAGTGCCAAAATTTCAAAAATAAGCGCATAATTTAAAGAGGTTTTCCAACATACAAGGTCAAATTTAACGTTGTCTATTTAGGTCAATACTCAAAGTTCAAGAGTACTCTAAACGTGAATGCTTCTGTTTCAAAATTTCGAACGAAGAGCCAAAATAACCTCTACTCGCCGAAACCGTGTGAGACCAATGTTTGGTAGAAGGAAATTACTTTTCTAACTCCGACCCATGAAGCCTACCGGCCCGACGTCTATAGGTCTAAGCCGGGGTAGGTTTGTAACTTCATCTAGATGCCACACAACCGCCTCCAAAAACATTCATACATCATGGCCGCCTAAACACATATTCACTCAGCCAAAATCCCTCCTGCCCACTATTTGGGACACCTGGGATTACTTTCCTATCCCCAACCCGCAGTAGGTCTGAAATTTAAGAGGGGGGAAAAGTTTGTACTTTCCCCAAATTTCAAACAAGCGTGTCCCATCTGTTGAAAAAAACAAGTGTGTCCTAGACCGAAACATGGTTCCCCGTTAGCTCCCCCCCTGTCCGATTCCCCATTAGTACTCTGTGGGTGCCGAAACTACCTCTCCACCAGCCGCGACACCCCGGCATCCTCCGTCCGCCACCCCATCCCACCCATCAACCGCCGCCCTTCTCCATCATGCCGGAGCTGATACCCCGACATCGTCGTCCACCGCAACCGCAACCACAACGCCCTCCATGGATAGTAGTTGAAGCCGAGTCCGATCTGCCTCTAGGACGCCGACATGCGGCGTACTCGAGCCAGTTCAACCATGCCGTCCTGCGCCTCGCCGCTATCGCTCCAATGTCGCCATCGTCCACCTCACCAGAGTTGTTCCCGTTACACCGTCCTTCACCGCCTCGGATCTGCTTCCCCTCCACCGACGGACGGCCACCACAACACAATCAACAATTTGGCCGTCGGTTCGTCCAAGGCTCCACCCTCCTACAAAACACCGGTTCCTCGGTAAAAAGAAGAACATCGCCGCAGTATCATGAGGACACAACACTGGCAACCGGAAATGGTACTCCTCTTCCCTTATTCGTGCAAATCTTACGTGTCTTCTTGCACGGGATTCATCCCACAGAAGACACTAGTTGACCGCTTCTTCCTACACCTTCTTCCTGATACTAGATATTCCTAGTAACTTGCAATGCACAAGGTTTCTCCTCATATACTATTTCACCTTAGCTAGAGGTCCATCGCCCCGTGGATTTCAATTCCTGGTCAGTTGATTCCCAATTAAAGGAAGCATTCCCCAGCGTAACAGATGCTAGTCCGCCTATTACGCTGGGGAAGCAGCGCCTCGGTGTTTATCTTAGGGGTGTGTGGGGCCTAGGAGCTGCTGGCGCCCAATCTAGGGGTCGGCCGGGCTTAAAGGGATGGCCGGGGGGTGCTGCCAAGCACGGCAGTGGTGTGAGGTCGAGGGGAGGGCGGGGCGGGGCGGCAAGGGTCTGGGCCAGTGATCGCTGGCAGGAGGTAAACGAAGGCCATCTGCCCGTTCCTTGTAGATCGGACGGTTCATAAAAAAACTGACTGGCCTATTTATTTTCAGTCGACTGTTATTTTGATAGGACCACATGTGGTAGTGTGCTGGAGGAGTACCTGCATTTCCCAGCCATCCCTATGCTCATATATTACAAAATCATATGGAGTAGAATCTAATTTTGTTTGCCATGCAATGTTGTAGAGCTATCATATGTCTCCCGTCATTTATTTTTCACCCACCTGCTATCTACTACTTTTACAATGCACTAGTTCTGCACACACTTCACCCATACTCTCACTATTGTTTTTTTATGCATGGGTATTTCAGACTCTGCCAACCGGTTGATAGAAGCACGGAATGAAAGAGAGAAGCATCTCCAGCTTTCTTCGGGCTTAGCCAAGACATGTTTTAGCACTATAGAGGGTGCAGTGTCGATAGATGGAGACGGTAAATGTATCTCTGGAGTTGATGATCTCGCTCGCCATGAACTACCATCCCAGGTGCTTGCTTTAACTTCGCGGTGTCATATGTGGTTGCATGTTGCATATGGTGTCTAGCTTGTATTTGAAATGCCGAAGTTGGTCTTTATTAAGATAAGAAAATATATTTTTTACATGAACCACCATCCCGGGAGCACCAGAAGACAAATAGCTAGTCAGGGCACTGGTCGAGCCAGTGACAAGCCCAGCACAGACATGCATCACCTGGAAGCCAACTAAAAAGCCACGATGGTGGTGAAGCAGCCCGCCTCCCACCAGGCTCTCAGGTCCTCGATGACCATGCTCACCACTCCAGCTGGATGTCTAGCTTGTATTGCTTCCAATTTGGTTAAATTACATCTGCTTAGCTTACACATTATACCTTTGAATATGACATGCCTTCCTGCTTTTGGTACATACTAGTACATGTGTCTATTAACCATGTTCTTACATCAAACTAATGTTCTTGTGTATCCCTCATCAATCACTTATGATAAGAAAGTCAAGCCCGCGGATTACTGTGAGAAAATATGCTCTTTAAAAGAATGCATTGTCAGCCTCCCCACATGACTCTCAAGAAATAGCAAGGCTAGATGAAGATAGTGAACATAGCTCTATAGTTGATGACCGCATTTCCCCTACACCAGCATCGCAGGTGCTTGTTCTAACTTGGCAGCGTGATATGTGGTTGCATGTTGCATATGGTGTCTAGATTGTAATTCTTCCAATCTGGTTAAATTGCATGTGCTATTCTTCTTAGTTTATATATTACATGTTAATGTGACATGCCTTCCTGTTTTTAGTACATAGTACATCTGTCTATTAAGCATGTCCTTACATAAAACTACTATTTTTTTGTATCCTGCATCAATCAATATGACGAGACATCTTTAGTATATGCAGTGTGATATTGGTTGCATCTTTCTATGATTTATAGCATGCGCTGCTTCTAATTTGTTGAACGCCATTTATGATGGGTCACTTTTAACTTGGCAGAGTCATATTGGTGCATCTTTCATGTGGTGTCTAGCTTGCATTGCTTCTTATTTGTTGAAATGGCTTCTGCTTAGTTTACACAAATAGTTGTGAATATGCCATGTCGTCCTATTTTTCGTACATATTCCATCCTGGTATCATGTGATTGCCTTACATCAAAGTAGTGATTGTCAGTATCACGCATGAATGAGTTCTGAAGAGTGAATTTTATTGCTTTTTCCTGTCAGTTTTACTTGATAATTCAAAATCAATAAAGCGGAAGGAAATTAGCAAGGCAGTGGATAAAGGTGCTCCATAAGAACAGAGGGCCTCTATAGATTCTACTCCGCCACCCCCAAGAATATTTGCAAGACAACACATGCATAGACACTCAACCTAACTGTGTTGATGATGAGCACATCTCCCCTAGTGCACCATCACAGGTGCTCCCTCTAACTTGGCACTGCTATATGTGGTTGCATGTTATGTATGATGTCTAGCTTGTATTGCTTCTAGTTTTGTTGAATTCCATCTGCTTACTTTACACATTATACTTGTGAATAAGACATGTCTTCTTGTTTCTAGAACATACAATATCTGTCTATCACACCATGTTCTTACATGAAAGTACTACTATTGTGTAACCTGCAACGATCACTTATCATAAGACACGTTTAACATGGTAGTGTGATATAGGTTCCATCTCACATTCTTTTCTAGCTTGTACTACTTCTAATTTGTTGAAATGACACTTATGACGAGACAATTTTAACTTGGTAGAGTGATATTCTTTGCATCTTTCATATGGTGTCTAGCTTTCATTGCTTTTAATTTTTTGAAATGCCTTCTGCTTAGTTTACACATCATAGCTGTGAATATGCAATGCTATCCTTTTTTCTTAAAAATTCGATCATCCTATCATGCGGTTGCCTTACATTAAAGTAGTGCTCGTCAGCATCCTGCATCAATGTGTTCTGAAAAGCGATTTTTTATTCATTTTCTTGTGGGTTTGACTTGACAAGGCAATACAATTAAGAAAGAGGAAGGAAAAAAAGAAGGCAAGGACTGATGGCGGTCTTCCGACGAAACCAGCATCCCAGGTGCTTTCTCTAGCTTGGCAGTGTGATATTGTCTTGCATGTTGCATACGATGTCTAGCTTGTATTGCTTGTAATTTGATTAAATTAGTTCTGCTTAGTTTACACAAATAGTTGTGAATATGCCATGCTGTCCTGCTTTCGTACATATTCCATCCTCGTACCATGTGTTTTCCTTACATCAAGGTAGTGATTGTCAGTATCATGCATGAATGAGTTCTGAATAGTGAATTTTATTGCTTTTTCTTGTCGGTTTTACTTGACAATGCAAAATCGATAAAGCAGAAGGAAATTAGAAACGCAGTGGATAAAGGTGCTTCTTCCAAACGGAGGGCCAATACACATTCTACTCCGCCATCCCCCCAACAATATTTGGAAGACAACACATGCATAGACACTCAACGTAGCTGTGTTGATGATGAGCACGTCCCCCTTGTCCACCATCACAGGTGCTCCCTCTAACATGACACTATTATATGTGGTTGCATGTTATGTATGATGTGTAGCTTGTATTGCTTCTAGTTTTGTTGAATTCCATCTGCTTACTTTACACATTATACTTGTGAATAAGACATGTCTTCTTGTTTCTAGAACATACAATATCTGTCTATCACACCATGTTCTTACATGAAAGTACTACTATTGTGTAACCTGCAACGATCACTTATCATAAGACACGTTTAACATGGTAGTGTGATATAGGTTCCATCTCACATTCTTTTCTAGCTTGTACTACTTCTAATTTGTTGAAATGACACTTATGACGAGACAATTTTAACTTGGTAGAGTGATATTCTTTGCATCTTTCATATGGTGTCTAGCTTTCATTGCTTTTAATTTTTTGAAATGCCTTCTGCTTAGTTTACACATCATAGTTGTGAATATGAAATACTGTTCTTTTTTCTTACACATTCAATCGTCCTATCATGCGGTCACCTTACATTAAAGTAGTGCTCATCAGCATCCTGCATCGAGTTCTGAAAAGTGAATTTTTATTCATTTTTCTTGTGGGATTGACTTGACAAGGAAATACAATTAAGAAAGAGAAAGGAAAAAAAAGAAGGCAGGGACTGATGGCGGTCTTCCAGCGAAACCGGCATCCCAGGTGCTTTCTCTAGCTTAGCAGTGTGATATTGTCTTGCATCTTGCATATGGTGTCTAGCTTGTATTGCTTCTAATTTTGTTGAATTCCATCTGCTTACTTTACCTATTATACTTGTGAATAAGACACGTTTTCCTGTTTCTAGAACCTACAATATCTGTCTATCACACCATATTCTTACATCAAAGTACTACTATTGTGTAACCTGCAACAATCACTTTTGACAAGACACGTTTAACTTGGGAGTCTGATATAGTTTATATCTCGCATTATTTTCTATCTTGTACTACTAATTTGTTTAAATGGCACTAATGACGAGACAGTTTTAACTTGGTAGAGAGATATTCGTTGCGTCTTACATATGGTGTCTAGCTTTCATTGCTTCTAATTTGTTGAAATGCCTTCTACTTAGTTTACACATCATAAGCTGTGAATATGCAATGTTGTGAATATGCAATGGCACTAATGACGAGAGACCTTCAACGTGGTAGTGTGATGTTGTTTACATCTTGCATATGATTTATTTCTTGTACTACTTCACATTTGTTTAAATGCCAGTTATGGCAGAATGTCAGGGGATGGTGTAAGTACTGAGGACACATGGAAACGTAAGCGGGAGAATTATGCAGATTCTGCTAGTACTGATGGTGCAATAGAAGGTCAAAGTCCACCGGAAAATTGTATAAACATAGTATCCCGTGCTACACGAGCTGCAAAACAAGCCAAACAGAAACTAATAGCTACCACCAAACAAGCAACGACAACCCTAGTTGTTGCAGCACCTTCCACAGTACCACCAGCTGCACGAGTTACTCGTTTGTCAACTCAGCTAGCAGCATGTTCCCAAGCTCCCTTGCCACCTGACACTACTTCCGAAGCACTCTTGACACAAGATGAGTTGGCAAGATCAGATGAACCTTGTGACCTTCAACAACAAGAAGGTAGTTGCTGGAGTCAAGTTACTGTTGCATGCTCATTTATATGTAGTCTCACAGTTTGATGTACACTAACACTTCCTATGTTCGTTGTTGGACTAGCACCTAGGCGCAAGAGGAAACAAACATCGGGGATAATGCTTGATAGGTTTACTAAATCTAGAGGAGGAAGACTGGAGATCCGTTTTGAGGCAGGTTTTAAAAGGCCACGTGATGCTACAGAGTCTGCCAAGTTAGTATCAGAAGCAGCGGTTGCCGTTAGGTGTCATGCACGTATCCTCCCAACATGGATTTAGTAAAGGAATGACAAAGATGAAACCCAGTTCAACACCTTCCTCGACCATTTATCTGTAAGTATGATTATGTATGGAAACTAGTAATATCGTCTTGCTCTGTCATATACTTTCTAGGTTGCTGATAATGAGACTCCCATAATTTTCAACAGATGAGGTTCAAGTTGGATAGCCAAGATGATGCAACAAGACAAGCTTGCACCCATGTTTCTGTAACATCCCAAATTTTCAATTTGGAATGTTATACATAGATCATTCATGCATATCATATTTTATTGCATTTTGTTTCGCGATCCTCGAAATCCTAAGCAACTCAAGGACCCTCGGAGAGAGTTGGGGATTTCCTGGGTTTCATATTTGATTTTTATCAAATATTGAAATGAGGATTTTTTGTTTTCATTATTTTTCTCTCTGAAAAAATATTTCATATTAAAATATATGAGAGGAGATAATATGACTTCTCCAAAATAATTGAAATATTGGAGGAAAAATATTAAAATCAAATATTTGATTTTATTCGGATTCTATTGCTATTTTATTTGCATTAGAAAAATTGCATGTTTTTCAAAATTGCATTTTAGGGCCAAGAAAATGTTCATCTCATTCTAAATATTTTATTTAGACGGCGAAAATTTATTTTGGAGTTTTTAGATTTTTATTTTATTTTCTAGGGTTTATTTTCTGTTTGGCGGAATTATTTTAAAAAAAATGCAGCGCCCGACTGGGCCGAAGCCCAGCCGAGCCGGCCCACTCCCCCGCGCGCCGTCTCCCTATAGGAGACCGACGCTGCCGCCGCCTCGGACCCGGAGTCCGGCTAGGACTCCGCCTCGCCGCCGCCTTGCCCCCTCCTCCAAGCCGCACCCCCCCTCCTTAAATACCCCCCAACCCTGCCGCCACCACCACCCAACCCCGCCGCCACCACCACCCAACCCCGCCGAAGACCGCCTCAACCGCCTTGCGCCGCGCCGCTTGCCCGCACCTCGCCACCGCCGCCCGTCGCCGCGCAGTCGCAGCCCCGCCTCACCAGAGGTAACGCCGCCGTTGCCGCCGCCGGTTTTTTAAACCGATCCGGTTTTTTAGAAACCCTAGTTCGTTTTTTTAGATCGGTTCACCGGTTTTTCTCGGTTTAGTTACTTAGAGGATGTTCGTCCGTACGTTCGTTTTAATGGACGGTTTTCGCTCGATAGTTACAGACAACGAACGCTCATTCGTTAGCTTGTTCGTCAGTTTTCTTTTTGTCAGGACCCCGATTCCAAGTCACATTGACCTAGCCGGTAACACCTCATATCACTTTGCGGCCTCACGCACGGTATTCCCACGGGTGTCGCCTTACCATGGCCCGGGACCGTTTGCGTCTTTTGGCTCACGTATATGATAGTGTTGCTAGCATCCACATGACAGAGAACCCGGGCCGACATGGCTAGTCGTGAACCCAAAGCGGCGCTAACCCATGGGGACAGGCATACATGAAACACATCGAGCATGTCAGTCATCAACGTATGAATTCGGGCTGTAGCACTGGGCTAACAGGACTCCGGTATCCCAGGCTGTAGCAGGCTAGGCAGGACTCAAGAATATCACCGCGTGACATTTCCCCGAAAGGACAGACATAGGAACGAAGTGAAACACATGTCGGCCAGTCAAGTGTCCAAAGCAGTAGTGCTGGGCTAGCAGGACTCCGGTGAACCGGGCTGTAGCGGACTACTATCGCTCGGGAAGCACTAGACTACATTTCCCCATATGAGAGGCTGCCAAGGATAAACAACTAGATTGTCGGATCCCACTCATACCAAGCATTTCAATGATACACACAATATGCCCGATATGAGTACGTACAACATGGCATCACAACAAAACTCTACAACTCAAGTACTTTATTTAAGAGGCTCCGAGGAGCCATACATAACATATCCATACAGATAGGGGTCACATGACCCAACACTCAAGCCATACAAACATACAAGCACATGCGGAAGCAAACTAGTCTGAGTACAGACTCTAGAAAGAAAGAAAGCTTGATGAAGCCCTTCTATCTACAGTGGCCCTTCACAAGCCTTGGATCACCACCTGGGTGGCTAGTTCACTCGTCGATGTCAAGGTCTACATAAAACCCATCGGAGGGGGCGGGGTTGTCGTCTAAAAACATTAATTAAGCAAACATGAGTACGGAGGTACTCAGCAAGTCTTACAATAGAAACCTATTATACATGCACATTCTCAAGAAGGTAGTGGAGTTATTGCAGTAAGCCAGCTTTGACTCTTGGCTAAGCTATCCTACATGACACCACTTGAAAAGCATTTGTCGCACACGAGTCCACTAATCACCATCACAATACTCCACCGTGGATCCTCTCTCGTCAACCCACGAGACGGCCATCCGCAGTACTCACACTTATCTTGAGGCTTTTAGTAGTATCCATTTACTTGTCTATGAACTGTATAGGTGACCAAGTAGTCCTTTACCGCGGACGCGACTATTCGAATAGTTTTATACCCTGCAGGGGTCTACTTCTTCACACACGCTCTCACCACTTATCGCCGCTACACGACATGTACTCGGCAACCTTCAAGCGGAAGCCCAGCGAGGGTGTCGGCCACGACCTGACTAAACACATGAGTCCCTAGTCCAGGTTTATCGCCTATTCGGGTTCCATCCGCAGGGAGTCCGGCCGAGGTTTCCACTAACGGCCCCAAACGATGTGTACAGGGTTCCCGAGACACCAAACGGGCGAATCGGTACACCATGCCACGTGCCTACCGCAACACAACCCACCCATAAGGTCAGCGCTGCGTATGCCCCAAAGATGCTACAAACACCAGAAACTACTTGCAACTCCCGGACTGAGGACAAGAGTGGTTAATAAGTCGAGAGGGTCAATTAAGGATCCCAATGCGTGGTAGTAGCTAAGTCTTAAATCACACACACAGATCTCAGTTCTTAGGGACGGCTTCAATGAAACAACCCACCATGTACTCCTACATGGCCTCTCATCGATACCTTTACCAAATCGTGTTCAGCACTTCCACTCTCGAACCCGACACAACCTTTCACTCCAGTTCATCATCCCGATGAGCGGACACGACACAACTCTAAGCATGGCAAGCATAGCATGGTAGGAATCACAAACATGGCTCAATCAACTCCTACACATACTAGTGGGTTTCATCTGAATTCTGTGGCAATGACAGGTCATGCAAAGGAAGTGGGTTCAACTACCGCAACACACAACAGTTTGAATCGCATTGTCTTAATGCAATAAACAAGAGCAGAAGCGAGAACATGGGTTTGTATCGGAATGATCAATGGGTTGCTTGCCTGATGTAGTCGTGGTCGCATACTTCCCTTCAGACGGATATTCGGGGTTATCCTCGGAGGAAGAACCTATCACGAAAGACACACTGAACATAAACAACACATGACAATATGCAACAATATGATGCATGCTATGACATGGCAATATGAATGTGTGTTGGCCTAATGCAAGCTAGAACAGAAAGGGATGAACTCATTTGAATCAAAGATTCAAATGTTAGCTCATTTAACATAGCCATAAAGGTGCATTATATTATTCTGCTTAAACAGCAAGGTCAACTTGTTCCGTCATGCATGAAACCATTACCAATGGATATATTGAATTTTTCTAATCAAAATTCATATATAGAACTTTGCATTTGGAGTTACAGATTAATTTCTATGATTTTTTGAAGTTTGCAACAATTTCTGGAATTTCCTGTGAACAAATAAAACCCAGAAATTAATTACTGCGTCAGCAGTGCGTCAGGGTGACGTCAGGGGTCAACGGGGTCGTCCAGGTCAACTTGACCAGTGGGTCTTTTATGTCAGTAGCTAATTAGACTAATAGCTAATTAGACTAACTAAAATTGGTTAAACCTAAACTAGGTTAATTAGCAGAGGGCCCCACCTAGTCAATCGTGTCGTGAGGTCAAACCCACGGCCAACGGGTCAAAGCCTGCCGGCGTTTAGCCGCCGGCGAGGCCAGACGCGGCGTGCTTGCTGCGGGTTTAGCCCACAGGGCTTCATTTGCTACGCGGAGAGCAGCTACGGGCAGCTGGTGCTCGCCCGCATCCAGCCATGGTGATGCCTTGGCCCGGGAGTGGCCGGAGCATCGCCAGCGACGAGTTCGACGGAGGCCGAAGCTCGGGTCAGCTCGTGCGCGTGGCGGCAGTGGCCTAGGCGATGTGGCACTAGCACCTACAGACTCTACGCGGTGCGAGGAGGGTGACGGACACCAGCCCGTGACCAAATGGTCACCGGAGCAACGCCGGCGACGTGGTCAGGCGGCGGTGCGTTCGGGCACAAGAGGCGCGGCGTCTACAGTAAGCTAGGGGTGAAAAGGAGAACACGGGGAGGTTCAGCAGCTCACAGAGAAGTCGCAGAGGTGGTCAGCGTGCTCGGGGAAGACTCGGTGCGGTCGGAACGGCGACGGCGATCTGGGCGGCCCGAGGTTGAAGACGGCAATGGCGGGACGATCTGATGGCTCCGGCATCGCGGCAGCTGGTCGACGTGGTCGACGGCGAGCCGTTCGGACATGGTGAGAGGGCGCGGGGACGGCGTTGGACGCGACTGTGGCGAGCGGCGGCGACGATGATCCCTCGGGCGACGTCGGGGAGGGCGAGAGGGAGGAGCCAGGGGGAGGAGCGGGTGTCTGCGGGGTCGGGGAGAGCGAGAGAGCTCGTCCCACGTCGACAGCTGGACGAGGGGAGCGGCGAGGCTGCGGGCAGCTGCATGGCACGCATCTTGTGCTTTCGCCGTCAAGCAACTGCTGCCTGCTGGCCAAGCCAAGCAGCTCATTGGCCGGTGGCTAGGCTGGTAAACAAGTGGGCCAGGGTGGCGCCAGTAAGGGTTTTCGTTTACATTTCCTTTTTTCTATTTTCTGTAACTTTGTTGCATTTCTAAAAATACCTAGGCAACTCCAAAAATCACCAAACTGCACCTGGTCATTAGTTGGAATATATCTAGCATGGAACATTTTAGTTTGGGATTATTTGAGAATTTAAAATATTTTATATAATTTAAATGCCCAAATTCAAATAGCTAGAGATTTAATCCAGTGACCTTAGAGTGACCTAGAAATCTGTGCATCACTTCTGACAGTGGTTTAGGACCAAGGCAAAGGTGATGAACATTTTAGAAGGGCATTTCAGGTTCATTGAAAATATTTTTAGTAAACCCTAGTTGGATTCAAAGGGGTTCTGGGGGTTCTGTCTTCCCCATTTCAAATTGCTGATGAAAGATAAACATGATGCAACAGTTTAATGCATGGACTAGCTAGGATGTGACAACTCACCCCCACTCAAAAGAATCTCGTCCCTAGATTTAGGATCCGTCGGAAAGAAGGTGGGGTACTCAAGTCGAAGACGATCCTCCCTTTCCCAAGTTGCTTCTTGCTTGGAATGGTTTGACCATTGAACCTTGAGAAACTTGATATTCTGACGTCGAGTGGTACGCTCGGCTTGATCAAGGATACGAACGGGATATTCTCGATAGGTGAGGTTATCTTGGAGATCAAGCGTTACGTGGTCCACTCCACGGATAGGATCCGAGAAGCAACACCTGAGTTGAGAAACGTGGAAGACATCATGGACTCTGGAAAGATGCAGAGGTAGCTCCAATTGGTAGGCAACTTCTCCTCGTTTGTCAAGAATGCGAAAGGGTCCAATGTAACGAGGAGCCAACTTGCCTTTGATACCGAGTCGATGGGTTCCCTTCAAAGGAGTAACCCGAAGGTAAGCCTTCTCGCCAACTTCATAAGCCATAGGCTTATGCTTGCGGTCATATTGGCTCTTTTGACGAGATTGGGCTGTTTTCAATTTCTCACGAATAACGCGAACTCGCTTTTCTGCTTCCTGGATCATATCCGGGCCAAAGAGTTGTCTCTCCCCGGTTTCTGACCAGTTAAGAGGCGTTCGATATTTCCGTCCATAAAGAACTTCGAAAGGAGCTTTGCCCAAGCTAGCTTGATAACTATTGATATAAGCGAACTCGGTGAATGGAAGGCATTTCTCCCAATTCATGCCGAAAGAGATGATGAAGCTCAAGCATATCCTCCAATTTGATTGACTCGTTCTACTTGACCACTTGATTGAGGATGGAAGGCGGTGCTAAAGGAGAGACGAGTTCCCATAGCATTTTGGAAACTTTCCCAAAATCGAGAGGTGAAGAGACTTCCACGGTCTGAGTTTATCTCCAATGGAACACCATGAAGAGACACTATTCGAGAGATGTACAAATCAGCTAGCTGGCTAGCGGTTATACTCTCACGAACGGGTAGGAAGTGGGCTACTTTGGAAAGACGATCGACGACAACGAAGATAGCATTATTCCCTCTCTTGGTCCTGGGAAACCCGGTAATGAAATCCATACCGATTTTATCCCATTTCCATTCAGGAATTGCCAAAGGTTGAAGGGTGCCAGCAGGCCGTTGCTGCTCTGCTTTAACTCGACGACAGACGTCGCAATTGTCGGTGTACTAGAGTAGGGGTACCCTAGTATCCCGTACCGTGCCTGCACGATTGCACCGACACCCGCTGGCAGGGTTTGCCTTGCCGCCGCTAAGATCCTCCGTGGCTCCTTTGGAGCCATTCAAGAACAAAGTATTTGACTAAGAAGACAAGGCCCCTGCAAGAGGAGCTTGCCGGGAAGGCCACTCAAGGCGTGCAGAAGACAGGCCCCCGGTAAGAGGAGCTTGCCGGGAAGGCTCGGAGCGCGACAAGCCTCCGGATGCGACAAGGATTCGGCCGCGGCAAGGCGCTTGCCGCGGCAAGCAACCTCTCTCCATCTCCGCTCCAGCTCATCCAGCAACGTGTCGCCATGGGACCATTCCATGCACGCGTGTCGAGAGGCTGTGCAGCCAGTGGAGAGCAGCGATAAGCGGCGCTGACAAGCTTGCCATCGTGGCGAGCGGTGGCGCACCTGACGGTCTCTGTTGCACTGTTTGGGCGACACTGACGGGCATTTATTGCTTTTGTCCCTTGCCGTCCGAGTTAGGTATTTTGCACTGTACACTGTTCGAGTAGGTGTACCAACTCCTGTTTTTACATTTGTACCCTCGCCTATGTTGCCACCTGTCGGAGACCCCTTGAGCATATAAAAGGAGGCCCATGTGCAACGTAGAAAGGGTTCGAGTTTCGGTTCATTCGACTCACCAGAGACCAGATACGCTCACGCTAGGTTTTGTAGCCCGCATCGCTCCCTAGCAAGAACACAATACATCAAACAAGCAGCAGTAGGAGTTTTATCTCTCCGGAGAGCTTCGAAGCTGGGTAAACTGCTCGTGTGCCTCGCCTCGATCCGTTCTTCGTCCCCCTCCGAACCACAAAGGGGCCTGGTCCGCCGGCCCCATAGGTGTTTGCGGGTACGATCAGCCTCCCTGACATCTTTGGCGCGTCAAGGATGTACGAAGACTCGCCGGTTGCGTAGCTGCTCTCAGCAGGTTTATTTCTAGGTCTGCTGGCGGCATACCGCCGTTTTTCAAGATTTTGAAAAAGGCAGGTCCAATGAAATGGACTCCCGAAGCGGAAGCTGCGCTGCAGGACTTGAAGAGATACCTGTCCTCCACTCGAACACTTGTCGCACCTAAGGCACAAGAGAAGTTGCTGCTATATATAGCAGCAACCAATCAAGTGGTTAGTGCTGCGTTAGTAGCGGAGAGGGAGGCGGATAACGAGCCAGCAACCACGGCAAACAC
Organism: Aegilops bicornis; assembly: GCA_021605145.1. Lineage (NCBI taxonomy): Eukaryota > Viridiplantae > Streptophyta > Magnoliopsida > Poales > Poaceae > Aegilops > Aegilops bicornis. The sequence goes on from CM038674.1 coordinate 390,138,706, forward strand.
ATCCAGCGACAAGCAGGGGCTTCGCCGACAAGCTCTGGTCCCGACAAGGACGAATCCGCAGACGCATGACCAGATCTGAGAAAAGGATGGTGTAGCGCCCAGTCTACTTTGTCGGTTCCCTCCTGCAGGGGGCTAGATCGAGGTACTACGGTGTGCGAAATTGCTTTCGGCCTCCTCATGGCCTCGAGAAAGTTGGCGCCATTACTTCCAAGCACATGAGATCACAGTTGTCACTCGCTTTCCACTGAAGAGGATACTGCAGAATCCAGAAGCAACGGGCAGGATTGTTGAGTGGGCATTGGAACTGTCAAGCTTTGGTCTCAAGTTTGAAAGCACATCAACTATCCAAAGCAGAGCGTTGGCAGAATTCATAGCAGAATGGACGCCAACGCCAGATGAAGAGATTCCGGAGACGAGCATTCCCGTCAAGGAAGCAAGCAAAGAGTGGCTGATGTACTTTGATGGTGCCTTCTTGCTGCAAGGCGCCGGTCTTGGCGTCTTGCTTATCGCACCCACCGGAGAGCACCTCAAGCACGAAGTCCAGATGCACTTTCCCAAGGAGCAAGCAACAAACAATACTGCAGAGTATGAAGGTTTGCTTGCCGGTCTCGAGATCGCAGTGGGACCTTGGGATCAAAAAGCTTATTGTCAGGGGTGACTCACAACTTGTCGTCCGCCAAGTGAACAAAGATTACCAGAGTCCGTTGATGGAAGCCTACGTTGATGAAGTGAGGAAGCTAGAAGAGCACTTTGACGGCCTGCAAATGGAACATGTTCCAAGAGCTCAGAATGATATTGCTGACTTTGTCAAAGTGCGCCAGACTTAAGTTGCCTGTGGAACCAGGGATTTTCGTGCTCAAGCTGACTCAACCAACCGTAACACCATCAACTAGACAAAGCAAGAAGAGGAAGTTGATCTCCGGTGACTACTTTCCGACAGAGCTTCCCGAAGCCGTCGTTGCGAAGGTCCCTAGGATCAACACCAACAACGCTGAGGGGCAGTCTGCTCCGACAAGCCCCAGGGTTTGTTTCGTTGAAGCAGACGTTCCCGACAAGTCTTGCTCCGGCAAGCTTGCCGGGGGGCGTCAAGCTCCGGCAGGGCCGCAGGTCCTTGCCGTGGAAGCTGATGTTCCCGCAGCAGCAGATGTGCCTTTAGTCCTTGTTGTCGAGCCACAAGCTCCAGCATGGGCACAGCAGATTGTCCATTTCCTTGACAGGAGAACTTCCGAAGAGCAAGAAGAAGCGGAAAGAGTAGCCCGGCGGTCAAGTATGTACCAGTTTGTCGACAAAGATACTGCATGTAAGAAGACTCAACGGTGTGAAATTGAAGTGTATTCCTGTGGAAGATGGACAGAAGGTTGTTGGCGAGATACACGGAGGCATATGTGGTCACCACATTGGCAAGAAGAGCACTTGCCGGCAAAGCTTTCCGGCAAGGTTTCTTCCGCCGACAGCCCTCCGTGATGCAATCGCACAAGTAACCAAGTGTGAAGCGTGCGGTTCCATTCCAAACAGATACACCAGCCAGCTCAAGCTCTCCGCACGATCCCTTTATCCTGGCCATTTTCGGTCCGGGGCTCGACATCTCGGCCCCTTCCCCGAAGCTGTCGGGGGCTTTGAGTACTTGTACGCCGCCATCGACAAGTTCACAAAGTGGCCGGAAGTGGAAGCGATGAGGAAGGTGACGGCACGGTCAAGTTCTTCAGGTCGATTGTTTGCCATTTCGGAATCCCTAACAGGATCATCACCGACAACGGCACACAATTTACGAGTCGCACCTTCATGCAGTACGTCCAAGATCTTGGCGCCAAGGTCTGCTTTGCTTCTGTTGCTCATCCGAGAAGCAACGGTCAAGCGGAGAGGGCAAATGCTGAAGTGCTGCGCGGGCTCAAGACCAGAACTTTCGGCTGTGCTGCACAAGTGCGGAAGAAACTGGATCGAGGAGCTGCCGGTGGTTCTTTGGTCGATCAGGATGACGCCAAATCGAGCCACCGGCCAGACACCTTTTGCTCTAGTCTATGGAGCAGAGGCAGTTCTCCCCACAGAACTCGTATACGGATCGCCTCGAGTGCTCGCTTATGATGAGCTTGATCAAGAGCAGCTGCGACAAGATGACGCGCTGCTCCTTGAGGAGAATCGTCGCCGGCCAGGCGAGCTGCTCGCTACCAACAAGCTTTGCGTCGCTACCATAGCCGCAGAGTTAGTGCCGAAGTCTCGAGGAAGGCGACCTTGTTCTTGGTAGCGTTCAGTCCGCCAAGAATTCAAACAAGTTGACGCCTTGAAGTGGGAAGGCCCTTATCGGGTGAAACGAAGTCACTAGGCTCGGCGCTGTCCGCTTTGAGACCGAAGATGGCATCCCGTGAGCAACTCACGGAACATTGAGCATCTTCGTAAGTTTTACCCATAGGCGCGGTTGTCGAACCCGTTCCGGCAACCACCTTTTGTACAAGTCTTGCCGCTGTTGCATGTAATCCTTTGTACAAAGCCGGGCGCAGACCCCGTGCATCAGTAAAGCTCATGTATTGCGCGCAACTTGTCAAATTCATGCTTTCATCATTTTATTGCATGTTTTGGCTAACACTTTGTGCAAAGAACCACACCCGGTAAGCAAAATCGAGCCGCTGGGCTCCATAACGTTATTTCCTCTTCTTTCTCTTTTCTCAAAGAAAGAAAGGCTCCCTCATGCACAAGTTAACCAGGGGGGAAGGAGAAGATAATACTATGGACCAGGCACCGCTCGAGGAAGTTTCTACCTCATCGGAAGCAAGAGACAGAAAAGCTAAGTTGCCAAAGTTTGAGCAATAAATTTTAAATTTTTAAGTTATCTTCCTCGAACGATAGTACTTTGTATGGAAAACCTGTGCGCAGAGGAACCAACTCGCAGGCTAGTCGCGCCCTTACTTTGTTTCGAGTCCGCTCAACAACTTAAGTGAGCTGCGGCTATTCGCGACAAGGTTGCTTGTCGGAGGCGGCACTGCCAGCAGGCTGCTGACGTTCCGCACTCAGCGCTCGCAGCAAAAGTGCCCGCACCGACAAGTCCCCCAAATGCGTAAGGCAGAAACGTACAAAGGAAGGAATCAAGTAGAGGAAATAACGTTGCATTGATCGCCTAAGATAGAGTATATTACAAAATAACTTGTCGCTGATCTAACAAAATGTTCTAAACATGATCGGCGACAAGTGAAAGATAAAATAGGCCGCCTAATCTACCCGGTCGCCATCAATCCGCTAGATCTTGATCACCTAGACCACAAAGGGTGCGACAACGGCTATGAGCTCCTCCACGATGGCATCTAGCGGCAAGGATCCGAGGACGCCGTTAAGGTTGAGGCCCGGATTGCGGAAGGCCACCTTTATCAACACCTTCTCGAGGGCTCTGCATAGATCTGGCGCGATTCCTCGGCCAGCTGCTTTGGGACCTCTTCCCGAGTCGGCTGGAGACCCGTCACCACGCCTTTGAAGAATAAACTGAGTTTGGCGCTGGGTTGGAGATGCTCGTCGGAGGAGTATGCAAGGTCCGCCATCCCCAGCTCCATCACTCGTTAGGATGTCGGCGGCGGTGTCCACAAGACCTTCGATCCAGTGCTCCACGCTCTCCCTCAAGGTGCTCTGGGATGGAGGCAGCGTTTGCTAGCAGCTCCTCCTTGGCCTTGATCGTCTCCAACAAGCCCACCTCCCGCTCCTGGCGCGCCGTCCAACGTCTGCGTCGAGTGGTCGCTTCAGCTCAAGATCCGCCTTGGAATCCTTGGCAGCGTCGAGCTCCTTGCCCCTATCGGCGAGACGACTCAGAGCTCGCCAAGAGTGTAGGCGTCCTTCTCGCTCATGCTTAAGCGCGGCAAGCTCTTCGCCGCTCTTCTTGAGGCTGGCCTCCACCGTGCCACCTTCGCCTTCAACTCTTCCTTGGCGGCCTCGGCTGGCGGCAGCATCCTTCGCTTCCTTAAGCGCCCGCCAAGTGACTCCTCGCTGCAGCAAGGTCTTCTTCGTGGCTGTCCAGGTTGACCTTCCGCTGCGCCCATTCGCTTTCTGCGCAGAGAGCTTCTCGGCAGCCACCGCTGCTCCTCCTCGGTCGCGGCCTTCTCAAGGATGAAGGCCGTGCGCTCTTCTGCAAGTTGCCCCAGCGCTTACCTACGTCGCGGAGAGCTTCTTAGTTGGCGCCCGAGCTCTTCCGGCGCTTCTCCATGTCCGCTCCTGCCCTCGCGACAAGTGCTTCCGGGACTCCAACTTGGCTTGCCGGGGCCGGTAGAGCGACAAAGAGCTTCTTCAAAGATTGCTCCTCCTCGTGACTTCGGCCGCCGCTGCTTGGCGCGTCCACCAGCCCCAGCAGACGCGAGTAGCTCGTCGTCGAAGGTCTCCCCACGACCGGCGCCACGGAGCTCGGTTCCTGTGGAAGCTTGATGAAGACACCCTCGCCCGGCCTTGGTGGGGCGCCGGCTGGGGCTCCTCGAACTGACACCGCAGCGGCGGGGAAGTCGGTTGTCGGTGTAGCGCCCGGCGCTCCTGCGGCCTCGGGGCCGTCGGTCACGATCGCCCGACACCTCGCCGGCTTCTGCGTCGGCAGCCTCGGTGGCCTTCTCGCCAACAGGCTCGTCGGCGACGGCCTCTTCTTCCACAGCAACGACCTCTTCTTCCTCGACGGCGGCCTCGTCGGTGTTGCCGCGCGCTTCCTCCTCGCCGGCGGCCTCGACCTCCATCGGCTCAAGGCCGACGAAGAAAGAGCGATCAAGCAGATGTTCAAAAAGAGAAACAAAAGAAAGCAAGCCCAAGGGAAATTTTCGTAAGGAAATTACCCGCAACGGGATCCGCAGCCATGGCCTCGACCACTTGGAGGGTCACTGGCGCTGCCCCTGCCGGGTAGCCTCCCTTGCCGGAGTGGCCTCCCTTGTGGAGGGCGCCCCCTTGCCGAGATTCCTCCCTTGGCGGCGTGAGTGGCAGACAGGTGATCTCGGGGCGGCTTAGAGCCTCCCCGATGAGGCTGCTCTGCTCCTACACAAGCAAACAATCAGATATCAACGAAGAAGGAGCACCCTTACACACCTAATAGTAAGGAGAAAACCGCACACTTACTTTGGGGGCTGTGCTGGGGGCTGCTCTGAGGAAGGGTTGCCGGGTCCGGCAAGGGGGTCTCGGACGCGTCCCCTGTTGCCACAGGAGAATCGTCCTCAACGACGACCGTCGGGATCTTGGCCCTCTTCGACGCTCTCTGGGCAGCGTCCTGAAAAGGAAAGAGTCCAGCAAGCAAATCAGATTCAAGATGAAGCAATAAAATTGAAGAAATACAAGCACAATCTCAAGAGCTTACTCTTCGCCTTCCTCCTCGGAGCTGAGCGCGGAGAAGTCAAACTCCGGCTCGCCTCCGGTGCGACGAGGTGGGGGAGTGGGCTCTCTTGGCCGCTTGGTGGAGGCGTCAGCGGTGGCCTGAGAAGATCCCGCAGTTGTCGCAGCAGTGTGAGGCGCTCCTGCGGCAACATCGCTTGCCCGTAGAGCGCATCAGCGCTTCTTCTTTGTGGGCGATCTGCCGCCCGACTCGTCTCCGGCCTTGCGGAGACGCCTCTTCGGCGGAGCCGGGGGCTCCGCTGGCGGCAAGTCGCGGGGTGGTGGAGAAGAAGCGCCTCGGCGGGTCCACTCGACCCGGCCTCGGGCTCGACAAGCTCGTCCTCGCCGGCGATCTCCCTTCGCTCGGCTAGGCTTGCCGCCTTCGCAGCGTCCGCCTCCTCCATGGTATACCCGAAGGCTCCAGCGGCAGCAGCTGCTGCCGCCTCCTCCACCCTGGTGGCAATTCGTCCCATCTCCTCATCGGTGGTGTCGCGAGTGAGCCTTTTCTGCTCGTCGGAGCGGATCGGCACTTCTTCCAAGTCGTCGAAGAACTGTTGCACGACCTCGTCGGGGGGCTCCTGCCAGGTTGGAACGATCCCATGGGAATCGCACAACGGCATCATGGCGCGGATGTGGTCGAGCGCCGAGTTGTTGCACAATGGGACGACCCCTCGGCAACCTAAACCACTCGGGGTGATCGGGTGCGTTCTTGAACAGCTCGAGCAGCATCGCATCCAACTCCAAGACGGTGAAATTCCGATTCAGCCCGGGCGCAGCCTCATGATGTCTGCCGCATTTTGGAACTCCCAAGCAGGCCTCCTCCTCTCCTGCAAGGGAAGCGATGCGGCGCGAAGGAAGTCTGCGCCAACCGCGCCTACGGTTAATCCGGCAAGCACGAGGCACAAAATCCGGGTCACACTATCTTCAACTTCGCATCCTCCGGCCAAGTTACTCCAATCTCTGCCGCGCACTATTGGGGTTTGGCGACGGCAAGAAGGGCTGCGGGTTCTCCTCACGACCCAACACCAATTAGCTCTCCACTCCTCCCACTTGTTGCGGAACTCTCCTTCCGTGTAGGCTTCTTTCTTGCCGATCCTCGGAGACCCAAGCTATCCCTCCGGCAAGTGGCTCTCCTCTCTCGACGCTGGGCACGAAGAAGTGGCGGAAGAGTGCCACATTTGGGTGGACTCCGACAAAGTTTTCGCAAAGATGCGCGAAACCGCCATGGTCAAGACGGCGTTGGGGGTGAAATCAAGGAGGCGGAGGCCAAACGTGTTCATGATATCGCAGAAGAACTTCCGGAAAAGGCGGGCAAAGCCCTCAATAGAATAAAAGGGCAAAACTGGGGTACCCAGTTGGGGCCAAATCAGAAGCGGAGGCTGGGAGTACCTTCGTGCGCGGATGCGCACGCGTCTCCGTCGACCAAAAAAGATAGAAGACACCCCGCAGGCTTTGCGCCGAGCTGGGGAAGATGGCCCGCTCCTTGCGCATGGCGCCGCTTGAGCAGCTGCCTCGACCGACAGCGCCCTTCTCCTTGTCGGCTTTCGGAGCCATGGCGAGGGAGGCAGAGGAGGCCGACGGCGGTGAGCGCGCTTGTGGCGAAAGGGGGCGGGGCGCTGCTCTCTTCGCACCGGAGAAGAAGGGGGGAGCGGCAGTGGTTTTCTTGACAAGACAGCAATGGCGGAGTGGACGGCCTGCCTCGCTTTTCTCCGCTTATAAAGAGGGGAGGGGCGGACGTTCCGCTTTTCCTAATAAAGAAACCCCCACGACCACGCCCACGATCGCTCGCACGACGCCACGTTCGGTGCGTGCCATTAGTGGGGGTCGTGGTGGGTCCGGGGCGAGTTGCGACGTGGTCGAGGCCGCGTGTGACTGTACACTGTTTTGGGCCTGGCCCGACAGCGCTCGACACCGTGTACGGCCCAGGCCCGGGGGCTCCTGTCGGTGTACTAGAGTAGGGGTACCCTAGTATCCCGTACTCGTGCAGACGATTGCAGACACTCGCGGCAGGGTTTGCCTCGTCGCCGCCAAGTAGCTCCTTTGGAGCCATTCAAGAACAAAGTATTTGATTAAGAAGACAAGGCCCCGGCAAGAGGAGCTTGCCGGGAAGGCCACTCAAGGCATGCAGAAGACAAGGCCCGGCAAGAGGAGCTTGCCGGAAGGCTTGAGCGCGACAAGCCTCCGGACGCAACAAGGATTCGGGCGGCAAGGCGCTTGCATGCAAGCAACCTCTCTCCATCTCCGCCCAGCTCATCCAAAGAACGTGTCGCCATGGGACCATTCCATGCACGCGTGTCGAGAGGCTGTGCAGCCAGCGGAGAGCAGCGATAAGCGGCACTGACAGGCTTGCCATCGTGGCGAGCGGTGGCGCACCTGACGGTCTCTGTTGCACTGTTTGGGCGACACTGGCGGGTATTTATTGCTTTTGTCCCTTGCCGTCAGAGTTAGGTATTTTGCATCGCATAATCGCTCGGTAGGTGTACCAACTCCTGTTTTTACATTTGTACCCTCGCCTATGTTGCCACCTGTCGGAGACCCCTTGAGCATATAAAAGGAGGCCCATGTGCAACGTAGAAAGGGTTCGAGTTTCGGTTCATTCGACTCACCAGAGACCAGATACGCTCACGCTAGGTTTTGTAGCCTGCATCGCTCCCTAGCAAGAACACAATACATCAAACAAGCAGCAGTAGGAGTTTTATCTCTCCGGAGAGCTCAAGCCGGGTAAACTGCTTTCGTGTGCCTCGCCTCGATCCGCTCTTCGTGCGATCTCCGCCCCCCTCCGAACCACAAAGGGGCCTGTTCCGCCAGCCCCATAGGTGTTCGCGGGTACGATCAGCCTCCCCGACACAATTAGCAATGAATTGAGCGATTTCTCTCTTCATCCTAGTCCACCAAAACCTCTGGCGTAGGTCTTGATACATTTTAGTACTACCGGGATGAATGGTGAGAGGAGATTCATGAGCTTCCTTAAGGATCAGTTGTTGTAGCTGTTGTTTCTTGGGAACCACCAAGCGGTTCTCAAAGAAGACAACACCTTGCTCATCTATGGAGAAACACTTAGCAACTCCGCTAGCAATGTTCTCCTTAAGCCGAGATATTCCTCTATCATACCGATGAGCGGTTATGATTTGATCCGTAAGGGTAGGTTTCGCCACCAGGGTGGAAAGGAATCCTCGAGGAACAATGTGAAGGTTAAGCTTACGAAATTCCTCGTGGAGAAATGGTTGACTTTGTTGTAACATCAGATTGTTACAATAAGATTTGTGACTTAGTGCGTCGCCCATGACATTGGCTTTGCACAGGGTGTAAGATATTCCTAAGTCGTAATCTGTAATCAACTCGACCCAACATCTTTGCCTGAGATTCAAATCCGGTTGGGTGAAGATGTATTTCAGACTTTGGTGATCAGTGTAAATTTTGCAACGATTACCAAGAAGGTAACGTCGCCAGGTTTTGAGTGCATGGACCACTGCTGCAAGCTCTAGATCGTGTGTGGGGTAGTTATCCTCATGTGGTCGCCACTGTCGAGAAGCGTAGGCAATCACATGACGATCTTGCATGAGTATGCAACCTAGTCCTTGTCGCGAGGCGTCGCAATAGATAATAAAGTCCTTACAAAAATCTGGTGGTACAAATGCACGGTGCAGATGTCAGGCGTCTTTTCAGTTCCGGAAAGCTGAACTCGCACTGTGGGGTCCACTCGAACCTTTTATCTTTCTTGAGGAGTTCGGTTAGAGGCTTAGCAACCTTGGAGAAATTCTCGACGAAGCGGCGGCAATAGCTCGCTAAACCGAGGAAACTCCGAACTTGCTTGACCGATTCAGGTGGAGTCCAATCAAGGACGGCTTGAACTCGCTCGGGATTGACAGCAATGCCCTTACCAGAGATTACATGGCCTAGATAGGTCACTTCTGGCAACCATAACTCATACTTAGAGAATTTGGCATAAAGGCGATGCTCTCGAAGTTTCATCAATACTAGCCTTAGATGTTCGGCATGTTCTTCCTCATTCTTGGAGTAGATTAGTATATCATCGAGGTATACCACAACGAATTTATCCAAATACTCCATGAAGATCGAGTTCATTAACCGATAGAAGGTGGCTGGAGCATTGGTTAACCCGAAGGACATAACGGTGTACTCGTATTGGCCATAGCGAGTAACAAAGGCCGTTTTAGGAATGTCCCCGTTCTTGATTTTGATTTGATGGTAGCCCAACCTCAAATCCATCTTGGAAAATACTGAGGTTCCAGCGAGTTGATCATACAGGTCGTTGATCCTGGGGAGCGGATACTTGTTCTTGATAGTGACCAAATTGACAGGTCGGTAATCTACAACCATCCGATCCGTTCCATCCTTCTTCTTAACGAAGAGGACGGGGCAAGCCCGTGGAGATGAACTAGGACAGATGAAACTCTTCTGCAAGGACTCATCGAGTTGTTTCTTAAGCTCGGCTAGTTCTAGGGGTGCCATCTTATAAGGTCTTCTAGAGATTGGGACGGTTCCTGGAACAAGATCTATCACGAACTCGACATCCCCGTCGTGTGGAACACCTGGCAGTTCTTCTGGAAAGACATCCGGAAAATCACGGACCACCGGAATATCTTTGAGGTCTGGAAGGGGGTTGGCATTTAAGGAGTAGAGCTGACGCTTAGACACTCGGGTTAAAACATTAACTGTCTTGCCCGAAGGATGGGTGAGTTGAACAGTTATAGTAGAGCAATCAATCTTAGCATAATGGGCTGACATCCAGTCCATACCCAAGATGATGTTTATGTCCGAGGACTTGAGAGCTATTGGTGATGCAAGGAAGACTAATCTCTCGACAAGGATTTCATTTCCATGGCTGATTTTAGAGGTTTTCCACTTAGATCCAGGAGTTTGAATTACCATGGAGGTGTGCATGTCACAAAACGTGGTATTGTGCAAACGAGCATAGCTCTCAGAAATAAATGAATGAGATGCTCCAGTATCAAAGAACACGATTGCGGATGGCAATTAACAAGGAGCGTACCGAGAACGACGTTGGGATCCTCATGGGTTTCCTCAGCTGAAACATAGTTGACGTGGCCACGAAAATTGGCAGCTGGTTTGGCATAGAGCACCTTTCTGCCGGGCTTACCACGGCCAATGACTTTTCCGATCCGACCGGGGTTGTTCTGGGGACACTCACGGATGTAGTGACCCGTCTCTCCACACTTGAAACAGGTTATCACATTGGGACGTGGAGCAGCATTAGCAGTGGGGCCACCATAGGCCTTGGGCGGTGCAAACTGCTGGTTGGGGCGAGGCGCCTCATAGGATGGCCTCAGAGTGAATCTAGGTGGCAGAGCGGTGCTCGGAATCCAGACCCGACGCTTCTGAGATCCGAGCCGGATGAAGAACCAAAGTCACGGGAGTGCTTGCGTGAAGCTTCAAAGTCGATCGTCCGGTTTCAAAGACCGATAGCCTTGTTGACTAACTTCTGGAAGGAGGTGCACTTGTGCAGACGAAGATCACGGCGAAGCTCGGGGCTAAGTCCCTTGCGGAACCTTGCCTGCTTCTTGGCGTCGCTAGAAACCTCTTCAGGAGCATAACGTGCTAGATTCCCAAACTCGCGACTGTATGCATCCACAGCCAGTCTACCCTGGGTGAAGTTGCAGAATTCTTCCCTCTTACGATCCATGAGTCCTTCCGGGATGTGATGCTCACGGAAAGCCGCACTGAACTCAGCCTAGGTAGTGATTTGGCCAACCGGGCGCATAGCCTCGAAATTCTCCCACCAAAGGTTAGCAGGGCCTTCGAGGTGGTAGGCAGCAAAGGTAACCTTATCAGCTTCAGCCACGTTGGCAGAACGTAGCTTGTGGGTGATGCTGCGAAGCCATTCATCCGCATCGAGAGGCTCAACGGAATGTTTGAACTTCGTTGGATACAGCTTGACAAAGTCATTGAGTGACACCAGGTCATTCCTTGGCTGGCGTGCGGTATTCTGCTCAATCCGCTCCAGCAAGCGATTGGTCTCACGCTTGTTGCATTCTGCCTCCATCATAACTTCGGCCAAAGAAGGCGGTTGAGGCAGATTTACATCCCTAGCCGCGCTGGCTTCTCCCTGCTCCGGAGCAGCAGGATTGTTGCGGGTGTTGACCATCCTAGGAAACAAAACAACGGTTTAAACAAGGATGGAAAATTTTGGCAAGGAAGTGCGGAATGTAATGGATAACACGGAATGCAGAGATGTTCATCTGTATGACATGGTAATATAGAAACTGCCATATATATACCAACGGTCATACACACCATTCATAGTTTAGTACAAGCCCGGCTAGAGTACAACTACAGTGAAAGGCGTTGCATCTCATCGGAAGCATTCCAAAATCCTATACATTATTTTTTCTACACTTCCGGAATGATACACACTAAGTCATATTCCACAGGTCACGCAGGACGGTGGAAATACAACTATTACAATACTAGAGATGCTACTACTAACTCAGACAGCTCCGTAGTAGTCCTCATAGAAGTCACCTCCATAGCCTGGAAGCTCAACATGATTATCCGGAAACATACGGTCCTGAGGAGCTTGTGGACCATAGGGGCTAGGATGAGGCCTTGGGCCAACAAACGGTGGCCTGCGAGGACCACGGGGTGGGATGATGCCTCCCACATCACGCCAATCCATCATGTCTGGCAGAGCAGACCTCACAGGATACAGATCCCTCAGATCCATACATCCAGCTTACAGCCCGGTGCAAACCGAGTCAAAGTGGCCCAATGATCGGCACGGGTGTTGAAAAGCTCCATTCTCAAGGCCCGATTCTCTCGGTCTTTATCCTCGAGCATCTCAAAGAGTGGTGCGGGTTAGTATGTCCTCCTCGATTGGAATCAGCATAGATGGCTGAAGATACCCTTGCGCCTCGGGAGAAGGCGGCATATAATGAAGTCGGTGTTCCGAAGTAGGCCAGTCCTGACTCGCATGATGGTCATCGTAGAGTATGCAGCATCCTGCACAGCCATCTCAATAGTGACCCAGAGTCCATAGGAGTGGTGAAGAGGCTCAGTCGATCCAAGATATGAAGGAAATATCCTGACAGTGCAGAGGTATTGGCTTTGACTAAAGTCTCGGAATTGCTCTTCGACGGTGTATTCGGGGTACCAACGGTAATCTGTCTCAATCATAACCCGGACTAACATAGCCGTACGACCGGGCACATCGATGCACCTGGTCAGACGAACCACTTGGTTTTGAGCACGAGTGGCCATCTAAAAGCACAGCCACAATGCAAAGACATTAGAATTTCTAGGGAAAATCGAACAGCATAACATCTGTAAATGCTCAAGAACAGATTTGAGACAATCATAATCAGATTGCAAAACCACTCAACAACATCATATCAAGGTTCCGGTTCAACTGATAACATACTAAAAGTAGTAGAAACTGAACTGAGGCTGTAACCAACAATCCTATAAGTTACTACGGATTAGGAACACGTGAACCTGATAGAGAGAAGAGAGCCTAGTCCTATACGCACGTGGAATGAGAAGAGGATGACTCAGATCAGAGGGCATAAGGTAAAGGAGTAAAAAGAGCCTTACGTCCCTCCCACAATAAATTCCCCTACATATAACTAAAGCATTTCTAGACTCGACATCGACTAGTTTGGCTTAGCGAACCTACAGGCAGTCTGGCTCTGATGCCAACGCTGTCAGGACCCCGATTCTAAGTCACATTGACCTAGCCGGTAACACCTCATATCACTTTGCGGCCTCACGCACGGTATTCCCACGGGTGTCGCCTTACCATGGCCCGGGACCGTTTGAGTCTTTTGGCTCACGTATATGATAGTGTCGCTAGCTTCCACATGACAGAGAACCCGGGCCGACATGGCTAGTCGTGAACCCAAAGCGGCGCTAACCCATGGGGACAGGCATACATGAATCACATCGAGCATGTCGGTCATCAACGTATGAATTCGGGCTGTAGCACTAGGCTAACAGGACTCCGGTATCCCGGGCTGTAGCAGGCTAGGCAGGAATCCGAATAACACCACGTGACATTTCCCCGAAGGGACAGACATAGGAACGAAGTGAAACACATGCCGGCCAGTCAAGTGTCCAAAGCAGTAGTGCTGGGCTAGTAGGACTCCGGTGAACCGGGCTGTAGGGGACTACTATCGCTCAGGAAGCACGAGACTACATTTCCCCATATGAGAGGCTGCCAAGGATAAACAACTAGATTGTCGGATCCCACTCATACCAAGCATTTCAATCATACACACAATATGCCCGATATGAGTACATACAACATGGCATCACGACCAAACTCTACAACTCAAGTACTTTATTTAAGAGGCTCCGAGGAGCCATACATAACATATCCATACAGATAGGGGTCACATGACCCAACACTCAACCCATACAAACATACAAGCACAAGCGAAAGCAAACTAGTCTGAGTACAGACTCTAGAAAGAAAGAAAGCTTGATGAAGCCCTTCTATCTATAGTGGCCCTTCACAAGCCTTGGATCACCACCTGGGTGGCTAGTTCACTCGTCGACGCCAAGGTCTACATAAAACCCATCGGAGGGGGCGGGGTTGTCGCGAAAACATTAATTAAGCAAATATGAGTACGGAGGTACTCAGAAGTCTTACAACAGAAACCTATTATACATGCACATTCTCAAGAAGGTAGTGGAGTTATTGCAGCAAGCCAGCTTTGACTCTTGGCTAAGCTTATCCCACATGACACCACTTGAAAAGCATTTGTCGCACACGAGTCCACTAATCACCATCACAATACTCCACCGTGGATCCTCTCTCGTCAACCCACGAGACGGCCATCCGCAGTACTCACACTTATCTTGAGGCTTTTAGTAGTATCCATTTACTTGTCTATGAACTGTATAGGTGACCAAGTAGTCCTTTATCATGACGCCGCTATTCGAATAGTTTTATACCCTGCAGGGTCTACTTCTTCACACACGCTCTCACCACTTATCGCCGCTACCACGACATGTACTCGGCAACCTTCAAGCGGAAGCCCAGCGAGGGTGTCGGCCACGACTGACTAAACACATGAGTCCCTAGTCCAGGTTTATCGCCTATTCGGGTTCCATCCGCAGGAGTCCGGCCGAGGTTTCCACTAACGGCCCCAAACGATGTGTACAGGGTTCCCGAGACACCAAACGGGCGAATCGGTACACCATGCCACGTGCCTACCGCAACACAACCCACCCATAAGGTCAGCGCTGCGTGCGGCCCCCAGCATGCTACAAACACGAAACTACTTGCAACTCGGTTGACCGAGGACAAGAGTGGTTAATAAGTCGAGAGGGTCAATTAAGGATCCCAATGCGTGGTAGTAGCTAAGTCTTAAATCACACACACAGATCTCAGTTCTTAGGGACGGCTTCAATGAAACAACCCACCATGTACTCCTACATCGCCTCTCATCGATACCTTTACCAAGTCGTGTTCAACACTTCCACTCTCGAACCCGACACAACCTTTCACTCCAGTTCATCATCCCGATGAGCCAGACCTGGCATAACTCTAAGCATGGCAAGCATAGCATGGTAGGAATCACAAACATGGCTCAATCAACTCCTACACATACTAGTGGGTTTCATCTAATTCTCGTGGCAATGACAGGTCATGCAAAGGAAGTGGGTTCAACTACCGCAACACACAACAGTTTGAATCGCGTTGTCTTAATGCAATAAACAAGAGCAGAAGCGAGAACATGGGTTTGTATCGGAATGATCAATGGGTTGCTTGCCTGATGCAGTGGTGGTAGGACATCGCCCTTCAGACGGATATTCGGGGTTATCCTCGGAGGCAGAACCTATCACGAAAGACATCGAACATAAACAACACATGACAATATGCAACAATATGATGCATGCTATGACATGGCAATATGAATGTGTGTTGGCCTAATGCAAGCTAGAACAGAAAGGGATGAACTCATTTGAATCAAAGATTCAAATGTTAGCTCATTTAACATAGCCATAAAGGTGCATTATATTATTCTGCTTAAACAGCAAGGTTAACTTGTTCTGTCATGCATGAAACCATTACCAATGGATAGATTGAATTTTTCTGATCAAAATTCATATATAAAACTTTGCATTTGGAGTTACAGATTAATTTCTATGATTTTTTGAAGTTTGCAACAATTTCTGGAATTTCCTGTGAACAAATAAAACCCAGAAATTAATTATTGCGTCAGCAGTGCGTCAGGGTGACGTCAGGGGTCAACGGGGGCGTCCAGGTCAACCTGGCCAGTGGGTCCTGCAGTCAGTAGCTAATTAGACTAATAGCTAATTAGACTAACTAAAATTGATTAAACCTAAACCAGGTTAATTAGCAGATGGCCCCACCTAGTCAACTGTGTCAGCGGGGTCAAACCCGCAGGTCAACGGGTCAAAGCCTGCCGGTGTTTAGCCGCTGGCGAGGCCAGACGCGGCGGCGTGCTGTGGGTTTAGCCCACATGGCTTCATTTGCTACGCGGAGAGCAACTACGGGCAGCTGGTGCTCGCCCGCATCCAGTCTGGTGATGGCTTGGCCCGGGAGAGGCCGGAGCATCGCCGGCGACGAGTTCGGCCGAGGCCGAAGCTCGGGTCAGCTCGTGCGTGTGGCGGCAGTGGCCTAGGCGATGTGGCACTAGCACCTACAGACTCTACGCGGTGCGAGGAGGGTGATGGACACCAGCCCGTGACAATGGTCACCGGAGCAACGCCGGCGACGTGGTCAGGCGGCGGTGCGTTCGGGCACAAGAGGCGCGACGTCTACGATAAGCTAGGGGTGAAAAGGAGAACACGGGGATGTTCAGCAGCTCACACAGAAGTCGCAGAGGTAGTCAGCGTGCTCGGGGAAGACTCGGTGCGGTCGGAACGGCGACGGCGATCTGGGCAGCCCGAGGTTGAAGACGACGGCGGCGGGGACGATGCAGCGGCTTCGGCGTCGTGCGGCTTGGCTAGTCGACGTAGTCGACGACGGCGAGCCGTTCGGACACGGTGAGAGGGCGCGGGGACGGCGTTGGACGCGACTGTGGCGAGTGACGGCGCCTCGGGCGACGTCGGGGAGGGCGAGAGGGAGGAGCCAGGTGGAGGAGCGGGTGTCTGCGGGGTCGGGGAGAGCGAGAGAGCTCGTCCCACGTCGACAACTGGACGAGGGAGCGGCGAGGCGGCGGGCAGCTGCGTGCACGCATCTTTGTGCTTTCGCCGGCAGTTGCCTCGCTACTGGCCAAGCCAAGCAGCTCGCTGGCGCGGTGGCTAGGCTGGGCCGGCAAGTGGGCCGCTGGGTGGCGCCAGGTAAGGGTTTTCGTTTCTGTTTCCTTTTTTCTATTTTCTGTAACTTTGTTGCATTTCTAAAAATACCTAGGCAACTCCAAAAATCACCAAACTGCACCTGGTCCTTAGTTGGAATATATCCAGCATGGAACATTTTAGTTTGGGATTATTTGAGCATTTGAAATATTTTATATAATTTAAATGCCCAAATTCAAATAGCTAGAGATTTAATCCAGTGACCTTAGAGTGACCTAGAAATCTGTGCATCACTTCTGACAGTGGTTTAGGACCAAGGCAAAGGTGATGAACATTTTAGAAGGGCATTTCAGGTTCATTGAAAATATTTTTAGTAAACCCTAGTTGGATTCAAAGGGGTTCTGGGGGTTCTGTCTTCCCCATTTCAAATTTCTGATGAAAGATAAACATGATGCAACACTCTAATGCATGGACTAGCTAGGATGTGACACTTTTTCTCGGATTTTTCCATGATTATTTTCGTTCGCGATTTCTGATCCGATTTTCGTTTCAGTCTATCTTTTCGCTCGTTTATCAGAATCAGGCGATTCAAGCGCCTAGATCTTCGTCTCGAAACCCTCTTTCTGTTTAATCAACTTGAACAAGATTTTGGTACTGTAAAATTTGACTTTAGATCAGATTAGTAAACGGATCTTGTTTCTTTCGCCGTTTGAGTTCCGTTGCTGCGTTTGATTTGATTCTTTTCGCAAACCGGAGTTCTTTAGTTGAACTTTCTGGTCAATTCTTATTATTTGAGTTTTACCTGTGCTTCTTTGCTTGATTGCTTATGTATGCTATTGTTTGTTTGCGATAGAATTCCCGGAGTGCGGAGCGTGCTACTATGAGTCCCTAGGTATTGCGGATCGTCACCAAGGCAAGTAACATATTGATCATACTCTTTGCATACTCAGATTTTATGCATTAGTTTCAATCCTCAAACATTGCATGATTAGGATGTCATTAACATGTGGGTTGGGAAGTAGTTGATGAGGTAGAACCTATTTCCCTATTATATACAAACCCTTGGGTGATACTTCTACGTATTGCTTATATTGCTATGCTATGCTCGTAGACGTGGTTTGGGTGAGTGAAATCCATGACAGATGTGAGATTGATAATTAATGGTTCAACTTAAGGTGGCAACTTAAATACACATCTGGGTGGATTGAGGCACTGGAGAATCGATGTTGCTTGTATTTTGGAAATCCGGGGTTCCGTGTGATTTTCCTATGGACCGCCACCTGTGCTCAAAGGGAACTGAGATATTTTCATGCTAGAAACTTCCGTGTGCAGCCACAAGCTATTATGGGCTCTAGCATAGTTGAGTAGGTTACATGAAGCTCTCGATGAGGTGGATCAGCAGGTAGAGGGTTGTAGGTTTGGTATGGTCTGCCCGGAGTAGAGAGTTAATGTTTCTGAAAGACTGTGTCTCGGTCATCCGTTTCTCAAACACCATGTAGTGCGAGAACTCCAACGGAGGCGATCGAGTCTTGTGGGGAAAAGTGCGCAAACCTCTGCAGAGTGTACAATCTAATCATGGTTAGCCATGTCCCCGGTTATGGACGATCTTGAGTATCTAGTACTTGGAGTATCCTAGTATCTCATCACTCTAAATTAATATTGTTCGGCTGATAACTACTTTAATTGGAATTGAGTTGGAGGAACCTTCTCAATGATGTTTCAACTACCGTGATAGTTAAAATAAAATATATTCCTTTGTTGTAGGAAAAAATTGGCTTTTTGCAAAAACTATAACCATAGAGCTTTCCACCAGCCAAATATGCATGTAGTGATAGCATTATTCTGTTTTTGCTCTACTGTGTTACATTGCCAGCATATTCCATGTGCTGACCCGTTTTCGGGCTGCAACGTATTATGTTGCAGACTTTTCAGACGAGGAGTAAGGTTCGTTAGGTCGTTGCCGTGCAGCTCAGCTATGTCGTTGGAGTTGATGGACTCACTTATCTTCCAAGCCTTCATTGTTATCGTATTAGATGGCCTTATGCCATATTTATTGTAATAAGTTCTCTTTTGAGACATTCGATGTCATAAGTGTGTGATTGCTACTCATATAAATCCTTCGAGTCTTGTGTGTGTCAAGATTACCGATGACTTGAAGCTACGAAGACTTGACCGCTTGAGGTCGATTACTTCTGATTTCAAATGCGCTTTCTGCGATAGTATCAGTATAACTTGAGGAACACTCACTTTGAAGGAAAGGCTAACAGTGAAATTGCCCAAACATCTCCAGTGGAAAATATATTAGATGAAGACTGGAGAGGCCTCCTTAAACACTAGTCTGATCCAAAGTAGCAAGTACGTTATATATATGTGATCAGATCACATGTTGAACTCCTATTTACGCATGTGCCTCATAAATCTATTTTTTGTAGGTGAACTATACAAAGAACAAGGCCAACCGTACGAAACTAGAATTCCAACAGACGACATGATCTCGTAGCTGTGTTGCACACTGCGAGGCTCTTGTAATTAGCTGATGTTTCACTCTTTTCACTATGCCATATTATCATATCTATATTGACTTGTTCCAAATGCATAGGAAAGCCCACAAGGACCAAAAAGTACCTGAACCAAATGTTGTGGATATCTTCAACGACTGTCACACAAGCAAGACGAAGGGCATGACTACACCAGTCAAAGCCGCTGTTGTAAGTCATTAATCCTCATGCCTTTTAACTACTACTTATTACTCTGACTTGTGCATTGAACTGCACGGTTTGCAGCCAATTTCTATTACTCTTTTAAATTTTATACACAATTGTCTTAGCGTATCGTTGCACCATACAAGGTTTAAAAGAGAGGAGTTATGTTCCTTTGATCTTGATCTATAATCTAGTTCCGTGCTGGACTTGCCCACACAATGTTACAAATGCCTGTTTGTTTGTTCTCAGTTGTTTCGTGATATGCATGATGTCATACTATGCTTACCATATTATAAACTTTGTCTCTTTATCCTTAGTTGTCAATACAATGTGAAGAAATAGACAATACATTAGCTATGGTACATGGTCATATGTTTGGAACCTGGTTTTATTATGTACTTTGCAGTAAAATACAACTAATATTTTACACGGGTTCACCAGAACAAATTCTATATATAGACCAAGGCTATTTTGTTTGGTTTTTCTGCCTCCTTAATATCTTCTGTTCTGGTACTACTAATGTAAAAGCTCAATTTTCAGCAAGCTATGGAAAAAATGGTTGAACCGCCACCTTCTGAAGGTGACAAGGCAACTATAACCACAATGTCACCTCTTGCTGTAGTGGGTTAGTACCTGATACGTCTCCAACGTATCTATAATTTTCGATTGTTCCATGCTATTATATTATCCATCTTGGATGTTTATGGGCTTTATTATGCACTTTTATATTATTTTTGGGACTAACCTATTGATCCAGAGCCCAGTGCCAATTCCTGTTTTTTCCCTTGTTTCAGTGTTTCGAAGAAAAGGAATATCAAACAGAGTCGAAACAGAACGAAACCAACTGGAGAAGTTATTTTTGGAACGAAAGCAACCCGGGAGACTTGGAGTCCACGTCAAGAAAGAAACGAGGGAGGCACGAGGCAGGGGGCGCGCCCACCCCCCTAGGGCGTGCCCTCCACCCTCGTGGGCCCCTCGT
The DNA here is from genome assembly GCA_021605145.1 of Aegilops bicornis. NCBI lineage: Eukaryota > Viridiplantae > Streptophyta > Magnoliopsida > Poales > Poaceae > Aegilops > Aegilops bicornis. The sequence continues at coordinate 390,158,947 of CM038674.1, forward strand.
GCGCCCCTCGTGGCTCCCCCGACGTACTTCTTCCTCCTATATATACCCATATACCCTAAAACGATCGGGGAACAGAATATATCTAGAGTTCCGCCGCCGTAAGCCTCTGTAGCCACCAAAAACCTCTCGGGAGCCATAAGTTGTTTGCTCACAAAATACCTATGCATAGGAAGTGGGTTAGACTTAAATGTGCTAGTCATAGTCTTCATTATGCTCTCTTTATGTTTCAATTCTTATCTTTTATGTGAGCATCATTGAAATCATCATGCCTAGCTAGGGGCGTTAAACGATAGCGCTTGTTGGGGGGCAACCCAATTTTATTTTAGTTTCTAGCTTTTTGGTTCTGTTTAGGAATAAATAATCCGTCTAGCTTCTGTTTAGATGTGGTTTTATGTTTTAATTAGTGTTTGTGCCAAGTAGAACCTTTGGGAAGACTTGGGTGAAGTCTTTATGATCATGCTGTAAAAAAACAGAAAATTTAGCCCTCACGAGATTAGCTAAAACGTTTTACTGGAGAGTGTTATTTAGTTGATTCTTTTTTCAGATGATTACTAGACAAATTCCTCAGGTCCACCAATTTATTTTAGAATTTTTGGAGTTCCAGAAGTTTACGTTTAATACAGATTACTACAGACTGTTCTGTTTTTGACAGATTCTGTTTTCACTCTGTTGCTTGCCTATTTTGATGAATCTATGTCTAGTAAAATAGTTTATAAACCATAGAGAAGTTGGAATACAGTAGGTTTAACACCAATATAAATAAATAATGAGTTCATTACAGTACAATGAAGTGGTGTTTTGTTTTCTTTCGCTAACGGATCTCACGAGATTTTCTGTTAAGTTTTGTGCTGTGAAGTTTTCAAGTTTTGGGTAAAGATCGATGGACTATGGAATAAGGAGTGGCAAGAGACTAAGCTTGGGGATGCCCAAGGCACCCCAAGTTAATATTCAAGGACAACCAAAAGCCTAAGCTTGGGGATGCCCCGGAAGGCGTCCCCTCTTCCGTCTTCGTTCATCGGTAACTTTACTTGGAGCTATATTTTTATTCACCACATGATATGTGTTTTGCTTGGAGCATCATTTTATGTTCTTTTGCTTTGCTTGCTGTAGAAATAAAATACCATGATCTGAAATTATTAAATGGGAGAGTCTTCACAAATTTGTATAATTATTCGACTACTCATTGATCTTCACTTATATCTTTCGGAGTAGTTTGTCGTTTGCTCTAGTACTTCACTTATATCTTTTAGAGCACGGTGGTGGTTTTATTTTGAGGAAATAGATGAACTCTCATGCTTCACTTATATTATTTTGAGAGTCTTAAACAACATGGTAATGTGCTTAATCCTAATATGCTTGGTATTCAAGACTAGTAATAACTTTCTTATGAGTGTGTTGAATACTAAGAGAAGTTTGATGCTTGATGATTGTTTTGAGATATGGAAGTAGTGATATTAAAGTTGTGCTAGTTGAGTAGTTGTGAATTTGAGAAATACTTGTGTTGAAGTTTGCAAGTCCGTAGCATGCACGTATGGTAAATGTTATGTAACAAATTTGAAACATGAGGTGTTCTTTGATTGTCCTCCTTATGAGTGGCGGTCGGGGAATGACGATGGTCTTTTCCTACCAATCTATCCCCTAGGAGCATGCGCGTAGTGCTTGGTTTTTGATGACTTGTAGATTTTTGCAACAAGTATGTGAGTTCTTTATGACTAATGTTGAGTCCATGGATTATACGCACTCTCACCCTTCCATCATTGCTAGCCTCTTCGGTACCGTGCATTGCCCTTTCTCACATTGAGAGTTGGTGCAAATTTCACGGTGCATCCAAACCCCGTGATATGATACGCTCTTTCACACATAAACCTCCTTATATCTTCCTCAAAACAGCCACCATACCTACCTATTATGGCATTTCCATAGCCATTCGAGATATATTGCCATGCAACTTTCCACCATCCAGTTTATCATGACACATTCATCATTGTCATATTGCTTCGCATGATCATGTAGTTGACATAGTATTTGTGGCAAAGCCACCGTTCATAATTCTTTCATACATGTCACTCTTGGTTCATTGCATATCCTGGTACACCGCCGGAGGCATTCATATAGAGTCATACTTTGTTCTAGTATCGAGTTGTAATCATTGAGTTGTAAACAAATAGAAGTGTGATGATCGCCATTTTCTAGAGCATTGTCCCAAGTGAGCAATAAAAAAAGAGAAGGCTCAAAAAAAATAAAGGCCATAAAAAAATAGAAGGCCCAAAAAAATGAGAGAAAGAGAGAAGGGACAGTGTTACTATCCTTTGCCACACTTGTCCTTCAAAGTAGCACCATAATCTTCATGATAGAGAGTCTCTTATTTTGTCACTTTCATATACCAGTGGGAATTTTTCATTATAGAACTTGGCTTGTATATTCCAACGATGGGCCTCCTCAAGTGCCATAGGTCTTCATGAGCAAGCAAGTTGGATGCACGCCCACTTAGTTTCTTTTGTTGAGCTTTCATACATTTATAGCTCTAGTGCATCTGTTGCATGGCAATCCCTACTCCTTGCATTAACATCAATCAATGGGCATCTCCATAGCTCATTGATTAGCCTCGTTGATGTGAGACAATCTCCTTTTTTGTATTCTCCACATAACCCCCATCATCATATTCTATTCCACCCATAGTGCTATGTCCATGGCTCGTGCTCATATATTGCGTGAAAGTTTATAGGTTTGAGATTTCTAAAGTATGAAACAATTGCTTGGCTTGTCATCGGGGTTGTGCATGATGAGAGCATTCTTGTGTGGCGAAAATGGAGCATGACTAAACTATATGATTTTGTAGGGATGAACTTTCTTTGGCCATGTTATTTTGAGAGGACATAATTGCTTAGTTAGTATGCTTGAAGTATTATTACTTTTATGTCAATATAAACTTTTATCTTGAATCTTTCAGATCTGAATATTCATACCACAATTAAGAAAAAATACATTGAAATTATGCCAAGTAGCATTCCACATCAAAAATTCTGTTTTTATCATTTACCTACTCGAGGATGAGCAGGAATTAAGCTTGGGGATGCTGATACGTCTCCAGCGTATCTATAATTTTTGATTGTTCCATGCTATTATATTATCCATCTTGGATGTTTATTGGCATTATTATGCACTTTTATATTATTTTTGGGACTAACCTATTGACCCAGAGCCCAGTGCGAGTTCCTGTTTTTTCCCTTGTCTCGGTGTTTCGAAGAAAAGGAATATCAAACGGAGTCGAAACGGAACGAAACCAACAGGAGAAGTTATTTTTGGAAGGAAAGCAACCCGGGAGACTTGGAGTCCACATCAAGAAAGAAACGAGGGAGGCACGAGGCAGGGGGGCGCGCCCTCCACCCTCGTGGGCCCCTCGTGGATCCCCTGACGTACTTCTTCCTCCTATATATACCCATATATCCTATAACAATCGGGGAACAGAATAGATCTGGAGTTCTACCGCCGTAAGCCTCTGTAGCCACCAAAAACCTCTCAGGAGCCCATTCCGGCACCCTGCCGGAGGGGGGGGGGATCCCTCACCGATGGCCATCTTCATCATCCCGGCGCTCTCCATGACGAGGAGGGAGTAGTTCACCCTCGGGGCTGAGGGTATATACCAGTAGCTATGTGTTTGATCTCTCTCTCTCTCTCGTGTTCTTGATTTGGCACGATCTTGATGTATCGCGAGCCTTGCTATTATAGTTGGATCTTATGTTTCTTCTCCCCCTCTACTCTCTCGTAATGGATTGAGTTTCCCCTTTGAAGTTATCTTATCGGATTGAGTCTTTAAAGATTTGAGAACACTTGATGTATGTCTTGCCGTGCGTATCTGTGGTGACAATGGGATATCACGTGATTCACTTGATGTATGTTTTGGTGATCAACTTGCGGGTTCTGCCCATGAACTTATGCATAGGGGTTGGCACACGTTTTCGTCTTGATTCTCCTGTAGAAACTTTGGGGCACTCTTTGAGGTTCTATGTGTCGGTTGAATAGATGAATCTGAGATTTTGTGATGCATATCGTATAATCATACCCACGGATACTTGAGGTGACATTGGAGTATCTAGGTGACATTAGGGTTTTGGTTGATTTGTATCTTAAGGTGTTATTCTATTACGAACTCTGGGGCTGTTTGTCACACTTATAGGAATAGCCCAACGGATTGATTGGAAAGAATAACTTTGAGGTGGTTTCGTACCCTACCATAATCTCTTCGTTTGTTCTCCACTATTAGTGACTTTGGATTGACTTTTTGTTGCATGTTGAGGGATAGTTATATGATCCAATTATGTTATTATTGTTGAGAGAACTTGCACTAGTGAAAGTATGAACCCTAGGCCTTGTTTCCTAGCATTGCAATACCGTTTTCGCTCACTTTTATCTTTAGTTACTTTGCTGTTTTTATATTTTCAGATTACAAAAACCTATATCTACCATCCATATTGCACTTGTATCACCATCTCTTCGCCGAACTAGTGCACCTATACAATTTACCATTGTATTGGGTGTGTTGGGGACACAAGAGACTCTTTGTTATTTGGTTGCAGGGTTGTTTGAGAGAGACCATCTTCATCCTACGCCTCCCACGGATTGATAAACCTTAGGTTGCCCACTTGAGGGAAATTTGCTACTGTCCTACAAATCTCTACACTTGGAGTCCCAACAACGTCTACAAGAAGAAGTTTGCGTAGTAGACATCAGTACATGTCCACTAACAGTGCCAAAAGCACGTTCCTTCGTAATACCTGGTTGGTTGGCAATCTCATCCAAACTGCCTCATGATCAAGTTATGCAAGCTCAAAACAATGTTATATCTGCACTCCAGACACAAGTACATTCCCTAACAGAGACCCTTTGTGAAACAAGGACAGCCATTGTTCGATGTCCTCAAGATATGCATGGTTTTGAAACCAGACTATCAGACATTTGCTATGTTGTTCAGGAGCATTGGAGAAATGAAGGCAAAGGTTATGGTGCTCCATCGGACAGTACAACATGAAAACATAAAAGTTAGGTCAAATGAACTGATCTTCTAAACTTCTGGTGGTGCATTTATCTGCCGGACTGTTAGCTTTTATGCCAACCTTCCTTTTGTTTTATGGTTGTAATTTTTTTTTGTTGCGATACAAAATTTGTTCTTAACGTGCAGCCACCGGCTGAAGAAAACAGCAAGGCCATTTTTGTATAGTGTAGGGTGTTCCCTATATTTGCACTGGTGGCGAACTTTGATGCCCATTGGATGTAACCTGTGCAATCGCCATAGTAGCCTAGCATTAGTTTCTAGATTATTTATTTCCTAGTCTTCTTTTTCCTTGGTTTGCTAGTGGCCGCAACAACCATGCCATATACGGACCATGATAACCTTGAGCCTGCTACAGGCTGTAGGATCCATGGGCCTCATATGGGCCGTCGGATAAATGGGCCTCCAACGGGCCGTAGAATCAGTGGCCTCGGGCCGTCGGATAAATGGGCCCACATGGGCCGTAAACGAGCGTAATTGGTATCGGACCAGCATGGCAACGGGCCGTTAACAGGCCAGAAGGCAACAAAGGCTTAATTCTGTCATAGGCATAACGAGTCATTAATGGGCCAGAATATAGGACGGGCTGGAAATGACACAACGGGTTAACATGCCACAAACGGGCCGATTCTAACCACGGGCTGAGTTTAGCCCATTAGGGGAACATGCCAGTAACGGGCTGGAAGTAATCGAGAGTCGGAAAGGAGCCCAAGAACGTATGGGGCATCAGTAGGCCGAAAGCTAACACGGGCTGGAAACGGCCCATGTGAATCATGGGGCATTAATAGGTACAAAGAAACTTACTGTTCATTATGGGCCAGCGTCACCGTGGACCCCTAAAGGGCCTAATGATACGAAAGGACTCATATGGACTAAAAGATGTCGTGGGCCATACATGGGCCAAAAGTGAAACGAGCTAGTGTTATATTCGGCGGCCCACATGACGCTGTTGGGCCGATTTCAGGAAGGCCCTAACGGGCTGTGAGTTACCGGGTCGTAAAATGGGTTATATGCGAACAGACCGTTAACAGGCTTTTCATGGGCCGGCCCACTAGCTTTTGACCAAGTCAAACGGGTCGGCCTTTGTAAGCTAAATGGGCCAGTGTGGGGCCGTCGCATGTGTCGACATATCATAGGCACCTATCTGAACCAATGACGAGCTGACATGTGTTTCCTTCGGCCAATGAGAATTTTACACGTGGAAAATCCCCATTGGTCCGGGCTGTTAACGAGTTATCGGATCCAAAACCGGACCCGATAGCTTAACGGCGACCCGTTGTGGTGGATGCCATGTGTCGGTTACCCTTGACGAAAGCACTTCCATGACGCGTCATTTATCGTCATGGAAGTGAACACTTCCGTGATGATAATTTCGGTATTTTCATGGAACACTTCTACGACAGCACATGTATGACTATCTTGATTCTGTCATAAAATCGTCATGGATTTACATGCATGACAGAAAACATGACCTACTGTGACAAACAAGTATCATCACGAAAGTGTATTTTTTTGTAGTGATATATCATTGAGGATAAGCATATCAGAGCATGCGGATAAAAATGTAGCAAAAGAGTCAGACCACCAATAGTTATTTAAGTTACAACTCATCAAAGAGGAAATCAAATGAAGTCCAAGAGTAGCAACTTAGTAAAAATAGACCAATATAGAAGACCCTCTTGAAGATTAACTCAAATTTCTCCCCTTTGTCATCAAATGACCAAAAAGAGATGAAACTGAGGACTAACGCCCCTAAAGAATATTATCTTGAATCCGGAGGAGCACGAGCATTGATGTCGGGGTCGCGAGATGCAGAAGGGCCAGCCGTAGTGTATTCAACCTCTTCATTTTCATCAGTAGAGCGTGAAGGAGACACTGAGCTTGGGACGAGAGGAGGAACTTGCACTTTCCTGAACTTCTTCTTGGGCGACATCGACCAATAAAAGTTTCATCAATTTCATTGCAACAAGTTTGTCATTAGTCTTCAAATGTGATAATATGACCCATGTCTTGTCAAATATCTCGAGAGTGTAGTAGTGGTTCCTGCGGACTGCATTATGCGTCACTGTCATATTAGCATGAACAGCAGCAAGTTGACGCCTTGTCCAGTCAAGGTTTTGGTCGACCTTATGATGCAGGGTGATGAGGAGTTCTTGGTAAGTCATGACCCGAGGTGCTTCAGGTTGAGGAATTTTCCTTGATGCCTTTAGCGCAGTGTCTTGGCTTGTAGTCACCTCACCAGTTGATTGGGAGGAAGGCTGACGAAATTGTCCATCAAGGGGATGAATTCCTTCATTAATAACTGCCTTGGCTTTTGCTAGGGACTGAAGAAATTGTGCTTTGGATAATTTCAACCTCTGGCATAAAACTGGGATGATTCCGACAATCTGCTATGTAATCGATTGAAGACTTGGATCTGATGAATCTCATAATCCATGGAGCGTAAGGCTTCAACTCGAAAGGCGATTGAGCCACTGTGACCAAAGTCCTCGTGAATAAATCATGGATATTGATGGAAATCCCGTGAATGATGTTAAATCATAGATTTTTCCTGATGCCAACAACTTCCTCAGTGTTAGAATTGTGGCCTTTGATGGGACTGAGGGTCTTGGCAAGAATGCGTGTTAGTGTCTTGGACTAGGGGTACTAACCTAGTCGTCCCATGCTCCTCGGAATGGGCTGATGGGCCCTCATTCTTCTCGAGGTGGACTCCGGAAGCTGCACAATGGGGCATGATCAGGACCGCATCTATCGAAGACTTGTCGTATACTCCAATACTTCTCCTACCGTCTCCATGCCAAGATACCAACCTTTTAACCCTAGATACCCTACCTGGCGTGTATATAAGCCAAAGAGTTTAGCCCGTAGAGGGGACATCAACACAATATCATTCACCTAGACCTAGAGTTAGAACACATCTTACGATCTCGAGGTAGATCAACTATGTACTTGATACATCTTGACCAATATAAACAAGAGCAGGACGTAGAGTTTTACCTCCATCAAGAGGGCCCGAACCTGCGTAAACATCGTCTCCGTGTTCTTGTTACCCATGATCCGAGATCTATAGCTCGGGACCCCCTACCCCGAGGTTTGTCGAATTTCGCACAAACACTAGTGATTTAATTGAGAATTCTACTGTGGGATCAGTAGAAGGATCGATGGCATATCTACAGATCAACTACAGCAACAGCCTCAGGAACGTCTATGTTCCAGCCAACTTTTTGTGTTCCGCAGCATGGTCTTCTGTGTCGACTCAATTCGCCATCTGGTCTTCGTCAAGAACTACGCCTCGGGTCAGATCATGACCTTTGGAGGCCTAGAGTACATTGCAGATGCCCGTGGTGAACTCATCCTATCAGGCTGGACACCCGACCGAGTTAAGGATCTGTCAGGCACCGGAGATGTGACTCCGGAACCGATCTCCTTCGAGGATGTTGGATCAGACTCCTCGGCTTCACCAAAGAATCCCGATGTAACGACTCGAGGCAATCTCCCCATGACCGCCGGTCCGGGCTTGGACCCGACCCCCATCTCCAAAATTGTGTCAGACTTAAAGTCGACCTCGACGCAGGATCTAGGATCACCCTCAGATCCTCTCCACCAAAAATGTGCCAGGCTATATGCCAGGCGTACTTCAAGTTAACCCCGCTTATAGCCAGGCCATGAACTCCGAAGAACTATCTCACCTGAACGAGATGCTTGATCGTATCCAGAGCATGTCTATCTCGGATGGCAGGACTTCTGTTTACGACAACATCTGACTTGAAGCCGACAATCAGGAAATTTATGCCCCAGCCACTGATACGTCTCCAACGTATCTATATTTTTTGATTGCTCCATGCTATATTATCTACTGTTTTGGACAATATTGGGCTTTATTATCCACTTCTATATTATTTTTGGGACTAACCTATTAACTGGAGGCCCAGCCCAGAATTGTTGTTTTTTGCCTATTTCAGAGTTTCGCAGAAAAGGAATATCAAACAGAGTCCAAACGGAATGAAACATTCGGGAACGTGATTTTCTCACCGAACATGATCCAGGAGACTTGGACCCTAAGTCAAGGAAGCTTCGAGGAGGCCACGAGGTAGGGGGGCGCGCCCACCCACCTGTGGCGCCCTCCACCCTCGTGGGCCCCCTGGTGCTTCACCGACGTACTTCTTACTCCTATATATACCCACGTACCCCCAAACAATCAGAACAGGAGCCAAAAACCTAATTCCACCGCCACAACCTTCTGTACCCACGAGATCCCATCTTGGGGCCTGTTCCGGAGCTCCGCCGGAGGGGGCATCCGTCATGGAGGGCTTCTACATCAACACCATAGCCTCTCCGATGAAGTGTGAGTAGTTTACCTCAGACCTTCGGGTCCATAATTAGTAGCTAGATGGTTTCTTCTCTCTTTTTGGATCTCAATACAATGTTCTCCCCCTCTCTCGTGGAGATCTATTTGATGTAATCTTCTTTTTGTGGTGTGTTAGTTGAGACCGGTGAATTGTGGGTTTATGATCAAGATTATCTATGAACAATATTTGAATCTTCTATGAATTCTTTTATGTATGATTGGTTATCTTTGCAAGTCTCTTCGAATTATCAGTTTGGTTTGGCCTACTAGATTGGGTTTTCTTGCAATAGGAGAAGTGCTTAGCTTTGGGTTCAATCTTGCGGTGTCCTTTCCCAATGACAGTAGGGGCAGCAAGGCACGTATTGTATTGTTGCCATCGAGGATACATATTGCATGAATTTATCCCTCTACATCATGTCATCTTGCTTAGGGCGTTACTCTATTTTCATTAACTTAATCTAGATGCATGCTGGATAGCGGTCGATGAGTGGAGTAATAGTAGTAGATGCAAAGGTGAGTCGGTCTACTTGTCTCGGACGTGATGCCTATATACATGATCATACCTAGATATTCTCATAACTATGCTCAATTCTGTCAATTGCTCAATAGTAATTCGTTCACCCAGCATAAAATACTTATGCTCTTGAGAGAAGCCACTAGTAAAATCTATGGCCCCTGGGTCTATCTCCATCATATTAATCTTCCAACACTTTGCTATTACCTTTGCTTTTTTACTTTGCTTTTTTATTTTACTTTGCATCTTTATCACAAAAATACCAAAAAAAATTATCTATCATCTCTATCAGATCTCACTCTTGTAAGTGACCGTGAAGGGATTGAAAACCCCTTATCGCGTTGGTTGCGAGGAGTTATTTGTTTTGTGCAGGTACGAGGGACTTGCGTGTAGCCTCCTACTGGATTGATACCTTGGTTCTCAAAAACAGAGGGAAATACTTACGCTACTTTGCTGCATCATCCTTTCCTCTTCAAGGAAATCCAACGCAGTGCTCAAGAGGTAGCACCCACCACCCACATAGTCACCACAGTAGATGACTTAACCGACGTGTTAGACTATGACGAGGCCACAGACATGGATGAAGATGCCGAGGGCCCTATAGAACACACTTCGCCCCAGTAAACACTGACAAGTGTACTATGACATCCACCTACGATGTCTATATGGTGGACACCCCTAGATCCCCTCCAAGACGTCAGCACAGACACATAAGGGGCAACAACGGGGAACCCAGTGGCAACAACGCCACAGCTGATAATGGCGAGGCAACAGCCGGCGACACAAATAACTCTGGAGAGGATTTTCAAGCCTCCCCGGTGTAGAATGGCAGTCCTGAATAAAATCCCGAGGACTTGGATCCCGATGACCTCTTTGAAGGGTCCGACGAGAATTACATGCCAGAGTCCAAGGAAGACGAGAGCCTCGTAACCAATGACTACGTCGTCCCCGAAGACCCCTCGAACAAGAACGCTTCAGGCGACGCCTCGTCGCCACCGCTCGAAGTATGAAGTGCAAGCAGCAGCTGCTGCTGCAAGGGAATACAGATGCAGTGAACGAAAAGCGGGTTGAAGTACACTCGGCCGAACAAGATCTCGAAGACCGACACCATAGCACGCCAAAATCATACCCACACCAACGTCTGTTGCCGGAGTTTGATGAAGAACTAGGCGGCGATGTGCCTGTCCGACACCCTAGAGGCCGGGATAGGCCAGTGCGAGAAAATCTCAATACTCGACCGACACATGCCGTTATGGCAAGGACCTCGTGGACTACCTAGACCCTCACGATGTTCAATGTCACATTGAGGCAAACAAGCGCCTTCTCGGTCCATCTACGGATCAATAGGATGCGCGGCCGCCGGGTCTGACGGCTATGATGTCTGGTTAGACAGGAAAGGCCATGCCCGAGATCAAGCCTACACACGGTTCTATCCATACCTCCGACGGGATACTAACCAGTTCCGTGGTCCAGCCCACCCGTTCTGTTTTACAGATAGGGTAATGGAACATCAGTTTCCAGAAGGGTTCAAGCCCATTAACATAGAGTGCTACGATGGCACTACAGACCCGGCAGTTTGGATTGAAGATTTCCTTCTCCATATACACATGGCCAATAGAGACGACCTCCATGCCATCAAATACTTGTCGCTGAAGTTAAAGGGGCCGACTAGGCATTGGCTTAACGACCCACCTCCTCATTCTATTGGTAACTAGGAGGCCCTAGAAGATGCCTTTCAGGCAAATTTCCAAGGCACTTACGTCTGACCTCCGGACGCTGATGATCTCAGTCATGTCACACAGCAGCCAGGTGAATCAGCTCGGAAGTTTTAGAACTGGTTCCTAACTAAAATGAACCATATCATAGACTGCTCCGACACCGAAGCTATCGCCACATTCAAAAATAATATTCGAGATGAACAGCTTGCCTGCGAGCTCGGCCAAGACAAACCGAGGACCATGGCAGCCCTTACTTCATAATGACCCACTTTTGCATGGGAGAAGCTAGCTGGCTCGTGCGAAGTTCCCATAATGGTGAGGCGGGCACCTCAGAAACACGCGAAGCCAATGGAAAACCTCGACGTAATAAAAACAAGCGCATGCATAAAAATCGCAGGAGCGACACCGAGGACGCCGTAGTCAATGCAGGGTTCGTCGAACCTAGATCTAGACAGGAAAGGAAACCCTTTAAAGGGAATAAGGATGGACCTAGCTAGCTATACAGGATCCTGTATCGACCGTGCCATATCCATGGCACTCAGGACAAACCAGCAACCCACACTAACAGGAGCTGCTAGGTCTTCAGACAAGCTAGCAAGGTAGCGACAGAGGGTCAATGTAAAACCCAAAATCACAGTGAAGACAAGGATGAACCTCGGTAGCCCAATAATGGAGGCCAAAATAAGTTTCCTAACGAGGTAACAGAAGTAAACATGATCTATGTTACCCACATCCCTAAAAGGGAGAGTGTCGGTGTCAAAACCAGCGGATCTCGGCTAGGGGGTCCCGAACTATGCGTCTAAGGTCAATGGTATTAGGAGATAGGGGACACGATGTTTACCCAGGTTCGGGCCCTCTCTATGGAGGTAATACCCTACTACCTGCTTGATTGATCTTGATGAATATGAGTATTACGAGAGTTTATCTACCACTAGATCGTAATGGCTAAAACCCTAGAAGTCTAGCCTGTATGATTATGATTGTCCCTGTGGACTAAACCCTCCGGTTTATATAGACACCGGAGGGGACTAGGGTTGTACAAAGTCGGTTAAAGAGAAAGGAATCTTCATATCCAAACGCCAAGCTTGCCTTCCACGCCAAGGAGAGTCCCATCCAGACACGGGTGAGAGTCTTCGGTCTTGCATCTTCATAGCCCATCAGTCCGGCCCATGTCCAACATGCTAGACGCCCGAGGACCCCTTAGTCCAGGACTCCCTCAGAGAGGAAGTGCGTGCTTTGGGACATCTATGCGCTAGAGCCAATCGCCTCAAAGTTCAACCCGTGGTTTACTTACCCGATCACATTCGACAAACATGACCATCCGACCAGCATCAGGCATGGCAGATCGACTGTACTCATACCAGATCCAATCTTTGATGGTTTCCATCTAACACGCATCCTCATGGACGGAGGAAGCAACCTCAACTTAATCTATGAGGACACGGTTAGGAAGATGGGCATCGACTCATCTCAGATCAAGCCGAGTAGCAATACCTTTAAGGGTGTCATACCAGGTGTTGAGGCTCGTTGCACCAGAACCGTGTCACTAGAGATTGTCTTCGGGTAACCCGAGAACTTCAGAAGCGAAGAGTTAATCTTCGACATTGTCCCCTTTCGAAGTGGATACCACACGCTCCTAGGGTGCATAGCGTTTGCTTGCTTCAATGCAGTCCTGCATTATGCTTAGCTCAAGCTCAAAATTCCAGGACCCATTAGTGTTATTACAGTCAATGTTAACACAGAACGCTCCCTATAGACAGAGGAGCAGACCGCGGCTTTCACAAACAAGATACATGCATCCGAGGTGGCGGCCTGTGGCGGTAAACACACCCTTAGCTCTTCGATCCACGCTAGTCAACCTCGGACACATACCCGCACACCCTAAATAGGGTTACGGGCTCCATGCATGCTCCCATTGGAAGGGTCACAACATCCCAGGGTGCACAATTTCGCACTAAAAATTCCCTCGGCCGCCGAGGAGCCAAATTTATGGAAACGCTGGATCTGCTAGACTGAGGAGCGGCTAAGCTTCAAGATTCCACACCAGCTATGTTCTATCAAATAGCTAGACAGAAAAAAATATCCACGTGGCCTCAACCACAGAGCGGACATCCGCAGACCTCTTTCAAAGGAATTGGCCAGCGAACGCTTCAAGCACATGCAGGGCCAAGGTGATAGATAGTCTGCCTTAGTCTTTGCCATCAACGAGGATGAGCTGGTCAACAACATGGAGACATATACATGCGACATGCAGCGGCCCGGGCTTATAGACCCGATGATAAGATCTGCCATGTTCTTTGCTCCCCCTTTTTACCTTTAATTTGCATTTTATCCTTTTAGTTCCTCTCATTACAACTCGGCATGCAAAGCTTGAAATCATAAAATAAAGAAATCATGCCCTTTAAGGTCCATACAGTATTTCTGTCCAAGCATTGCCTGTGAGCTACACGACATCTTTAAGATACAACTGCTAAAGGGCTTTGTTCCCCTAAATAGACAAGTCTGAAGTACTCGCGTCTCGGATGTTAGATTATATGCATCAGTTTTGAACCTGGATTTGGTCAATAATTGGGTTGCCTGATGACCCACAAGTATAGGGGATCAATTGTAGATCTTTTCGATAAGTAAGATTGTCGAACCCAACGAGGAGCAGAAGGAAATGACAAGTGGTTTTCAGTAAGATAATGTCTGCAAGTGCTGAAACTGTAAGTAGCAGAGTAGTTTGATAGCAAGATAATTTGTAATGGACAAGTAATGATAGTAGTAACAAAAGTGCAGCAAGATAGCCCAATCCTTTTGACACAAAGGACAGGCCAAAACGGTCTCTTATGATAAGCAAAGCGTTCCCGAGGGTACACGGGAATTTCATCTAGTCACTTTCACCATGTTGGTTCGATTTGTGTTCGCTACTTTGATAATTTGATATGTGGGTGGACCGATGCTTAGGTGTTGTTCTGACTTGAACAAACCTCCTATTTATGATTAGCCCTCCCGCAAGCATCCGCAACTACGAGAAAAGTATTAAGAATAAATTCTAACCATAGCATTAAACTTTTGGATCCAATCGATCCCTTACGGAATAGCGAACAAACTGGGGGTTTAAGCTTCTCTCACTCTCGCAACCCACCATCTAATTGCTACTCCACAATGCATTCCCTTAGGCCCAAATATGGTGAAGTGTCATGTAGTCGACGTTCACATGACACCACTAAGGGAATCACAACATACATACTATCAAAATATCAAACACATATCAAGTTCACATGATTACTTGCAACACGATTTCTCCCGTGACCTCAAGAACAAAAGTAACTACTCACAAAAGATAATCATGCTCAAGATCAGAGGGGTATTAAATAGCATAATGGATCTGAACATATAATCTTCCACCAAATAAACCATATAGTAATCAACTACAAGATGTAATCAACACTACTTGTCACCCACAAGCACCAATTTATAGTTCCGGTAATAAGATTGAACACAAGAGATGAACTAGGGTTTGAGATGAGATGCTACTGTTGAAGATGTTGATGGAGATTGCCCTCCCCAAGATGGGAGAGTTGTTGGTGATGATGATGATGATTTCCCCCTCCAGGAGGGAAGTTCCCCCGGTGGAATCGCTCCGCCGGAGGGCAAAAGTGCTCTTGCCCAAGTTCCGCCTCGAGACGGCGGCGCTCTGTCCCGAAAGTCCTCTCGTTATTTTTTTAGGTTAAAACGACCTATTATATATGCTAGAATATGGGCACCGGAGGTGGGCCTGGGTGAGTACAACCCACCAGGGTGCGCCTGGGCTCCCTGGTGCGCCCAGGTTGGTTGTGCCCACCTGGTGGGCCCCCTCTGTTAGTTATTCGCTCCAGTATTCTTCAAATATTCCATAAAAAATCTCCGTGAAGTTTCAGCTTGTTTGGAGTTGTGCAGAATAGGTGGCCTGACATAGCTTTTCCAGGTCCAGATTTCCAGCTACCGGAATTCTCCCTCTTGGTGTGTACCTTGCAAATTATGAGAGAAAAGGCATTAGAATTACTCCAAAAAGCATTATTATGGATAAAAACATCATAAATAACAGTAAGGAAACATGATGCAAAATGGACGTATCAACTCCCCCAAGCTTAGACCTCGCTTGTCCTCAAGCGAAAACCTAAATCGAAAAACATGTCCACATGCTTTGAGAGAGAGGTGTCGGTAATAACAAAATACGGACATAGAAGCATCATGTAGATTATTATAACAGCAACAAATTTAAACATAAGACTTTGTCATAGACATTTTATCATAGACTTCTCATGAATAAGTGACAGTTCATCACACTATTGAAGTATAAAGCAAAAACTCTATTAGAAACCAACAAACTATGTTCTCTGTCAACTTCAACTACAATTCATCATCTTTTCAGGAAGGGTCACATATCGGAGCCTTTAGGCAAGTCCACATACTCAACCATCATATAGTCTTATATGATTGCTAACACTCACCGCATACACATGAGGAAAACGTTTCAACTGGACACATAGAAAGATAGGGGCTTATAGTTTCGCCTCCCAACGTATTCACCTCAAGGGTGGTGTCAATAATAATAACTCATGCTATCTATATTCAACTAGACATATGTGCCTAGATCTTTCCTGACCACATGATGCTTGCCAAAGGAGAAAAAAAGGAATAGAAGGAAAACTTTGACTCTTTGCATAAAAGTAAATACATAATAGTAAAAGATAGGCCCTTTGCAGAGGGAAGTAGAGGTTGCCATGCGCTTATTTGTTTGTATGCTCAACCCCTTAGTGCAAAAGAACGTCACATTGCATTGCCCCTTGTGATAGCGACCTTTATTATGCAGTCTGTCGCTTTTATTCTTCACCATCACAAGTTCATGCAACGCTCAATTTTCTCTTACACTAAATAATCTCACATATTTAGAAGCAATTTTTGTTGCCTTTTTGCACCAATGACAACTTACTTGAGGGATCTTGCTCAATCCCTAGGTAGGTATGGTGGACACTTGAAAATAAGATTTGGGCTTAAGGTTTTTTTGGATGCACAAGTAGTATCTCTACTTCGTGCGGAATTTTTGGCTAGCAAAGATAGGGGGCAAGCACCACATGTTGAAGGATCTATGACAATATGAATTCTATGTGAATATAAAAAAACATAAACCATTAAGTCGTCTTCCTTGTCCAACATCAACAATTTTGGCATATAATATTTTGATGAGGGCTCACAATCACAAAAGATTTCTAGGATAGTATATTTATATGTGAATTTTCTCTTCCCTTATTAATTCTTTCATGAGTTGCATCGTTGACTAATGCTATGTTTGTCAATCTCTAATAAAATTTTCTACTTATACTTCTCATTATGTGGTGTCATCACCTACCATAATATTAGTATATGGTGTTCTTGATTTATTTCCTTTCCTTTTATTTATTTCCTTTCTCTTTTTACTACAACAAGAAAGTAAAGAAAGCAAAAACTCAAACTAACTATATTATATATCTTGCACATGATTACAAGGATAGATTACGAAACAAGTTCTCAAAAAGAAAGGATCGAACTAAACTTTTATTCATCTACAGTAAAAAGATCGGACTAAAATAAGTGAAGGCAAAAAGATAGTGGGATGATACGATACCGGGACACCTCCCCCAAGCTTGGAGGAAGCCAAGGGGAGTGCCCATAACCGATACTCAATTCTCTTTTGGTGATGAAGAAGAAGGTGGTGATGATGAAGAAGAGATCTTGTCCTCGGATTTCCATGGCAGTGGTCTACCATCATAAGAGGAAGAGTGAGTCTCACGGGTCCTGCAACTAGCAGCCAAACTCATAACCTCGCCTCATATTCAAAGAATTGGTTTTGGAGATCATAGATCTGGCTTTGGAGGAAGTTTATTTGCTCGTTGAGGGTGAAGACGATGTCCTTCATGGGCTTGCCATACACCTTGAGATCACAGGAGAGGTCCGTGATCATGAGGTGATTGGCATTGAGTCCACGCTCCACCATCCCCTTGCACCGGAAGACATCCTGCTCTATAGCTTCGAGCCTAGCCTCCACAGTTCATGTCCCTTTGGGACCTTGCACATCGCGGATGTGGAGCAACCCCTCAAGCATCTGGATGACCTGAGGGTGCTGCACCACCTCCCGCAGATATGGGTTGATGACGTTCTTGAAGCACTTGTCCTTGGAGGAGCTTGAGGTGGTCATGGTAGATGGGATATAACAGAAAACAACAAGAAAAGAGAACAGACGATTTCTCTGTGATACGGTGGTTAACAGGTTCGGGAAGTATATATAGATCTTTTATCTTAGGAAACAAGCAAGGTGTAGAAAAACAGAGTCCAGAAGGTGTCCCAGGTGGGCACAACCCACCTGGGCGCGCCAGGCAAGCCTGGCGCGCCCCGGTGTCTTGTGCCCACCAGGGTACGCTTCCTGGAAGTTTCTTATTTTCCTATTTTTCTAAATATTCCAAAACTAACAAAAAATATTTTTGCGGATTTTTTGGAGTCCGTTTACTTACCGTATCACGTACCTCCTTATTTTCACAATTCTGGAGTGTTCCGGAAGGACTCTTTTATGTGTTCTTCCGGTGTCAAAGTTTGGATAATATTACTTTCAAAATTAATGGACGTACTTGAGATATAATGTTTTATTCGTTGCCCATTGACAAACTTCGGGTTAGTACCTTCGGCATTATTTATTTTGATGGCTCCAGACCAATAAACCCCCTCGATAACATATGGGCCTTCCCATTTTGAGAGGAGTTTTCTTGCAAAAAATCTGAAACGAGAGTTGTACAAAATAACATATTCTCCGACTTTAAACTCACGTGTTTGGATTCTTTTGTCATGCCATCTTTTAACTTTTTCTTTGAATAATTTTGTATTTTCATAAGCTTTGGTTCTCCATTCGTCTAAAGAACTAATATCAAATAACCTCTTTTCACCAGAAAGTTTGAAATCATAATTGAGTTCTTTGATTGCCCAATATGCTTTATGTTCTAACTCAAGAGGAAAATGACAAGCTTCTCCATAAACAATTTTATAAGGAGACATACCCATAGGATTTTTATATGTTGTTCTATAAGCCCAAAGTGTTGTTGGAAATATGCCCAAGAGGCAATAATAAAATGGTTATTGTTATATTTCCTTGTTCATGATAATTGTCTATTGTTCATGCTATAATTGTATTAACCGGAAGCCGTAATACATGTGTGAATACATAGACCACAACATGTCCCTAGTGAGCCTCTATTTGACTAGCTCGTTGATTAATAGATGGTTGTGGTTTCCTGACCATGGACATTGGATGTCGTTGATAACGGGATCACATCATTAGGAGAATGATGTGATGGACAAGACCCAATCCTAAGCATAACACAAGATCGTGTAGTTCATTTGCTAGAGCTTTTCTAATGTCAAGTATCATTTCCTTAGACAATGAGATTGTGCAACTCCCGGATACCTTAGGAATGCATTGGGTGCATCAAACATCACAATGTAACTGGGTGACTATAAAGGTGCAATACAGGTATCTCCGAAAGTGTCTGTTGGGTTGGCATGAATCGAGACTGGGATTTGTCACTCCGTATGATGGAGAGGTATCTCTAGGCCCACTCAGTAATGCGTCATCATAATGAGCTCATTGTGACTAAGGAGTTAGTCACGGGATCATGTCTTACGAAACGAGTAAAGAGACTTGCCGGTAACGAGCTTGAACAAGGTATAGGGATACCAAAGATCGAATCTCGGGCAAGTAACATACCGATGGACAAAGGGAATTGTATACGGGATTGATTGAATCCCCGACATCGTGGTTCATACAATGAGATCATCGTGGAACATGTGGGAGCCAATATGGGTATCCATATCTCGCTATTGGTTACTGGCCGGAGAGGTGTCTCGGTCATGTCTGCATGGTTCCCAAACCCAAAGGGTCTACACACTTAAGGTTCGGTGACTCTAGAGTTGTAATGGGAATTGTATGTGGTTACCGAAGGTTGTTCAGAGTCCCGGATGAGATCCCGGATGTCACTAGGAGTTCCGGATTGGTCCATAGGTGAAGATCGATACATTGGACGAAGGGTATTGGAGTCCGGAAGTGTTCCGGGGGTACTGGGCTATAGCCAGCATGACTGAAAGGTGTTTCAGGTGCCCCGGCAAGTGTTGGAGGGCCTCATGGGCCAAGGGGAGGGGGCAAACCAGCCTACTAAGGGGTTGTGCGACCCCACACCCTTTCCCACATTTCTTGGAGAGGTGGGGCGCCTCCACCTGGTTTGGGAGGCAAGCCTCCACCTGGCTTCGCTTGGGGGGCAAGTCTCCCTAGGGTTTCCCTAGGGAGATCCAATCTGCCTTGGCTGCCGCCCCTAGGGGAAACCCTAGGGGCGCCACCCCCTCCTCCCTTCCCCCTATATATAGCGAGGGGGTGGGAGGGCAGACGTACCCTTCCCTTGGCACAGTCCTTGCCCCCTCCAACTCCTCCTCCTATTCCGTACTGCTTGACAAAGTTGTGTCGGAGAACCATGAGCTCCACCACCACCACGCCGTCGTGTTGCCGGAGCTCTCCCTCAACTTCTCCTCTCCCCTTGCTGGATCAAGAAGTAGGAGACGTCCCCGTGTTGTACATGTGTTGAACGCGGAGGTGCCATCCGTTCGGCGCTTGGATCGGATCTTCCGCGATTTGAATCGCCACGAGTACAACTCCATCAACCGTGTTCTTGTAACGCTTCCGCTTAGCGACTTCAAGGGTATGAAGATGCACTCCCTCTCTCTCATTGCTAGCATCTCCTAGATTGATCTTGGTGACACGTAGGAAATTTTTGAATTATTACTACGTTCCCAACAGTGGTATCAGAGCCAGGTCTATGCGTAGATTCTATGCACGAGTAGAACACAAGTAGTTGTTGGCGATGGTTTGTTCAATTTGCTTACCGTTACTAGTCCTATCTTGATTCGGTGGCATTGTGGGATGAAGCGGCCCGGACCAATCTTACACGTACGCTTACGTGAGACTGGTTCCACCGCTGACATGCACTTGATGCATAAGGTGGCTAGCGGGTGTCTGTCTCTCCCACTTTAGTCGGATCAGATTCGATGAAAAGGGTCCTTATGAAGGGTAAATAGCAATTGGCATATCACCGTTGTGGCTTTTGTGTAGGTAAGAAACGTTCTTGCTAGAAACCCATAGCAGCCACGTAAAACATGCAACAACAATTAGGGGACGTCTAACTTGTTTTTGCAGGGTATGCTATGTGATGTGATATGGCCAAAAGGATGTGATGAATGATATATGTGATGTATGAGATTGATCATGTTCTTGTAATAGGAATCACGACTTGCATGTCGATGAATATGACAATCGGCAGGAGCCATAGGAGTTGTCTTAATTTATTGTATGACCTGCGAGTCAATGAAAACGCCATGTAATTACTTTACTTCATTGCTAACCATTAGCCATAGTAGTAGAAGTAATAGTTGGCGGGACAACTTCATGAAGACATGGTGATGGATATCATGATGATGGAGATCATGGTGTCATGCCGGTGATGATGGTGATCATGTCGCGCCTCGAAGATGAAGATCAAAAGCGCAAGATGATATTGGCCATATCATGTCAATTTATGATTTGCATGTGATGTTTATCATGTTTACATCTTATTTGCTTAGAACGACGGTAGCATAAATAAGATGATCCCTCACTAAAATTTCAAGAAATGTGTTCCCCCTAAGTGTGCACTTGCGAAGGTTCGTTGTTTCGAAGCACCATGTGATGATTGGGTGTGATAGATTCTAACATTCGCATACAACGGGTGTAAGCCAGATTTACACATGCGAAACACTTAGGTTGACTTGGCGAGCCTAGCATGTACAGACATGGCCTCGGAACACGAGAGACCGAAAGGTCGAACATGAGTCATATAGTAGATGTGATCAACATGGAGATGTTCACCATTGATGACTAGTCCGTCTCACGTGATGATCGGACACAGCCTAGTCGATTTGGATCATGTATCACTTAGATGACGAGAGGGATGTCTATCCGAGTGGGAGTTCATTAAATAATTTGATAGATGAACTTAATTATCATGAACTTAGTCTAAAATTGTCTTCACAATCTATCCCATAGATCCAATGGCCCATGCTAATGTTGCCCTCAACTTCAACGCGTTCCTAGAGAAAACAGAGCTGAAAGACGATGGAAGGAACTATACGGACTGGGTCCGTAACTTGAGGATCATCCTCATAGCTTCCAAAAAAGCATATGTCCTTGAAGCACCGCTAGGTGACGCACCCATTTTCCCAGCAACTCAAGACGTTATGAATGCCTGGCAGTCGCATAGTGATGATTACTCCCTGGTTCAGTGTGGCATGCTTTATAGCTTAGAATCGGGGCTCCAAAACCGTTTTGAGCAACACGGAGCATATGAGATGTTCCAAGAGCTGAAAATGGTTTTCCAAGCTCATGCCTGGGTCGAGAGATATGACGTCTCCGAGAAGTTCTACAGTTGTAAGATGGAGGAAAACAATTCTGTCAGCGAGCATATACTCAAAATTCTGGGTTGCACAACCGCTTGTCTCAGCTGGGAGTTAAACTTCCAGATGACTCGGTCATTGACAGAATCCTCCAGTCGCTTCCACCTAGCTACAAGAGCTTTGTGATGAACTACAATATGTAAGGGATAGAGAAGTCCATTCTTGAGTTATATTCGATGTTGAAATCAGTGGAGGTGGAGATCAAAAAGGAACATAAAGTGTTGATGGTGAATAACACCACTAGTTTCAAGAAAGGCAAGGGTAAGAAGAACTTCAAGAAGGACGGCAAGGGAGTTGCCGCGCCCAGTAAGTCAGTTGCCGAGAAGAAGCCAAAGAATGGACCCAAGCCTGAGACTTAGTGCTTTTATTGCAAAGGAAATGGTCACTGGAAGCGGAACTGCCCCAAGTACTTAACGGATAAGAAGGCCGGCAACGCCAAAGGAGCTGCGGAATAAGCAGAGACTGGCGAAGGACGAGGTGACGATGCGTGTCAGGAATGGTTCCAAGGTCGATGTGATTGCCGTCGGCACGCTACCTCTACATCTACCTCTGGGATTAGTTTTGAACCTTAGTAATTGTTATTTCCAGCTTTGAGCATGAACATTGTATCTGGATCTCGTTTAATGCGACATGGGTACTCATTTAAATCCAAGAATAGTGGTTGTTCTATTTATATGAGAGATATGTTCTATGGTCATGTCCCCCTGGTCAATGGTTTATTTTTATTGAATCTTGAACGTGATGTTACACATATTCATAGTGTGAATGCCAAAAGATGTAAGGTTGATAATGATAGCCCCACATACTTGTGGCACTGCCGCCTTGGTCACATTATGTCAAATGCATGAAGAAACTCCATGCAGATGGACTTTTGGAGTCTCTTGATTATGAATCATTTGACACGTGCGAACCATGCCTCATGGGCAAAATGACCAAGAATCCGTTCTCCGGAACAATGGAGCGAGCGACCAACTTGTTGGAAATCATACATACTGATGTGTGCAGTCCAATGAGTGTTGAGGCTCGCGGTGGCTATCGTTATGTTCTCACCCTCACCGATGACTTAAGTAGATATGGGTATGTCTACTTAATGAAACACAAGTCTGAAACCTTTGAAAAGTTTAAGGAATTTCAGAGCGAGGTAGAGAATCAACGTGACAGGAAAATAAAGTTCTTACGGTCAGATCATGGAGGAGAATACTTGAGTCACGAGTTTGGCACGCATTTAAGGAAATGTGGAATTGCTTCACAACTCACGCCGCCTAGAACACCTCAGCGTAATGTGTGTCCGAACGTCATAATCGCACTCTATTGGATATGGTGCGATCTATGATGTCTCTTACCGATCTACCACTATCATTTTGGGCCTATGTTTTAGAGACTGCCACATTCATTTTAAATACGGCTCCGTCGAAATACGTTGAGATGACACCGTATGAATTATGGTTTGGGAATAAACCTAAGCTATCGTTTCTAAAAGTTTGGGGATGCGATGCTTAAGTCAAGAAACTTCAACCTAAAAAGCTCGAACCCAAGTCAGAAAAATGCGTATTCATAGGATACCCTAAGGAAACTATTGGGTATACCTTCTACCTCAGATCCGAAGCAAGATCTTTGTTGCCAAGAATGGATCCTTTCTGGAGAAAGAGTTTCTCTCGAAAGAAGTAAGTGGGAGGAAAGTAGAACTTCATGAAGTACTACCTCTTGAACCGGAGAGTAGCGCAGCTGTCGTGGATTTGTCTCGGCAGATGTCCTTAGTGTTAGGACTTAGTCACGAGGCCAACACATCTATGTAGTAGCTTGAGAGGGGTTGATCGGGACGAGAGACGTGACACACAAGACAAGGATTTAGACAGCTTCGGGCCCCAGGAAACATCATCCGGAATAGCCCTACATGCTGTTTGTGGCTAGGTCTCATTATGCTCATGAGGGAGTCGCCGCATAAACCGGCTCTCCTCTTAGATGTGTCTAGCCCTATATATTATTTTCTAGTCCCTCCTGGGGCGCCCTGCCCCTCCTTATATAAGTTAGAGGGGCGGGTTACATGTGGAGTCCTAGTAGGACTAGGACTAGTCTATCTTCTCTTACAAGTTGATTACAAGTCCGGGTCTTGCTTCCTTGTAAAGGGAATATTCGTCATCCCTTTCCTCTTAATCCGGCCCATCATAACATGAGCCGGCCTTCTGGGCTTTGGGCCTTGTTGTCCGTCTGACCCGCCCGCCAGGTTACTAATGAGTCGCCAAGATCGGGCAGGTTATCTGTGAATCGCCAAGCTCCGGGCGGGTCACTAGTGAGTCGCCAATTGTGGCCGGGTCATACCGTGGGGTACATCCCCGACATTAGCCCCCAGTTTAATTTGGATTTATCCATGTTAAACTGATCCTGTAAAATAAACACAAGAACAAACTTGATAGGTTGTGCTCCGGGCTAAATTTTTGTAAGCTGGCACCTGATCATCTTTAAATCCTTGTCATTTCCTTCTTGATACATGCCCATGAACTCATAGAAAACCTCCTTTAGTAGATATGTTCAAACTTTGTGAATGCAAAAAAATCTAGATACTTCTTTTAAGAAAACCGGGGTCAATAGGCCAGCTTCAGGGTCAATTTGCTGGCATTGGTCTTTTGTAGAGAAATATTGTAAGAAATAATCCAATCGAATCGGCTTCCAAGGCGCCGACTTAATAAACATATTACACTCAAGATTCATCTGGTGATCCGCCGGTTTAAAGATGTAGAGGTGTCAGGACCCCGATTCCAAGTCACATCGATCTAGCCGGTAACACCTCATATCACTTTGCGGCCTCACGCACAGTATTCCCACGGGTGTCGCCTTATCATGGCCCGGGACCGTTTGCGCCTTTTGGCTCACGTATATGATAGTGTCGCTAGCATCCATATGATGAGAGAACCGGGCCGACATGACTAGTCATGAACCCAAAGTGGCACTAACTTAGGGACATGCATACATGAATCAACTTCGAGCATGTCGGTCGGCGTGTGAATCCAGGCTGTAACCTTTGGGCTAACAGGACTCGGGAACACAGGGCTGTAGCAGGCTAGGCAGGACTCAGATGTCACTGCGTGACATTTCCCCGTAAGGGATGAACCACAGGAACAAAGTGAAACACATGCCGTCGATCAAATGTTCCGAGCAAGAGTGCTAGGCTAGTAGGACTCCGGTGAACTGGGTCAGAAGCGGACTACTATGGCTCATGGAAGCACAAGACTACATTTCCCCATAAGAGAGGCTACCAAGGATAAACAACTAGGTTGTCGGATCCCACACATACCAAGCTTTTCAATCATACACACAATATGCTCGATATGTGTAAATACAACATGGCATCAGAACATAACTCTACGACTCAAATATTTATTCATTAGGCTCCGAGGAGCGAGATATTACAAACATGGGTCTCATGACCCAACCTACAGAGCATACAAGTCAAGGCACAAGCGGAAGCTTAACATGTCCGAAAGTACAGTACATCTACAAATGAAAAAGGCTGATAGCACGACTAACTACTGAGATCTGCCGAGGGCACAAGATCGTAGCTGAGGTATCAAGCTAAACGTCAAAGTCCACGCGGAACTACTAGCGAGACTGATGTCTCTCTGCAAAACATAAAATAGGCAAACGTGAGTACAAATGTACCCAGCAAGACTTACCTCAGAACTAACTACATATGCATCGGTATCAACAAAGGGGGTGGTGGAGTTTAACAAAGACAAGCCAGCTTTGACTCGGTGGCTATCCTGAACTATGACTGCAAGTAACTCTTTTGAGGTGGCGCACACAAGTCCACATATTCACCATATCAATACACCACTATGGATACGATCCCGTCTTCCTACGAGAACGCCATCCATAGCACTCACGCTTATCTTGTGCATTTTAGAGTATCCACTTTCACTTGTCTATGAACCGCATGTGCAACCCAGAAGTCCTTTTTCGTGGACACGGCGAGTCGAATAGAGCATATGCACCGTGCAGGGGTGTACTTCCTCATACCCGCACACGCCACTGACCACCATGTACACGTCGTGTATCTCGGCAACCGTCAAGCGGAAGCTTTGGCGAGGAGTCGGCCACGACCTGACTAACCACACAAGTCTCTCATCCAGGTTTATCGCCTATTCGGGTTCCATCCGCAAGGAGATCTGGCCGGGGTGTCGCTCACGGCCCCAAACGATGTGAGCAGGGTTCCCGAGACACCAAACGGGCGCTCGGTACACCGGGCCACGGTGCATCTACCGCATCATAACCCACCCCTAGGGTTAGCGCTACGCACGGCCTCCAACACATATCCTACAAACACCAGAAACTAGTTGCAACTCCTGGACAGAGATCAAGTTGATTAATAAGTCGAGAGAGCTTGGAGCGCCTGGAGCCCAATTAGTGGTAGTAATTGTTCATGGATCACAAACACAGAACTCAGTTCCTGAGGACGGTTCCAATGAGACAACCCACCATGTACTCCTACATGGCCTCTCACCGCTACCTTTACCAAATCGTATTCACACACTTAGCTCTCAACAAGATGGGACATGTTCACACACCTCCGATTCATCCCGGATGAATCAGACTGACACAACTCTAAGCAATAGCAGGCATGACAAACAAGCATGAATGAGTAGGCACATCAGGCTCAAACAACTCCTACTCATGCTAGTGGGTTTCATCTATTCTTCGTGGCAATGACAGGTCATGCAGAGAGGATAAAGGGTTCAGCTACCGCAGCAAGTAACAGATGAATCGTTGTTGTCCTAATGTAATAAAACAGAGCAGGAGCGAGAGAGTGGGATTGTGTCGGAATGAACAAGGGGGTTTTGCTTGCCTGGCACTTCTGAAGATAATATAGTTCTTCATCGATGTCATCAAACTCATCGTTGGAACCACGTCTATCGAGAGGGGACGAATACCGGCAAACAAGGAAGAACACAATCAATGCAATGCAACAATATGGTGCATGATCATGGCATGGCAATATGTTGTGGTTTGAGTTAATGCAACTAGCAGCAGGTTAAATGAAGTTGGTTTGAACCTAAGATTCAAATTCAGACTCCACATGTGGTTATTTAAATTCCATTCATTCCATTTTTCCTAAACAGTAGTCATAAATTGTTCTAACATGCATGAAACCAAAGATGAGATGGATATATTGGATTTTTTGATCATTTTTCATATATAATTTATTTCATTTGGAGTTACGATTGAATTACTATGAAATTTTGAAGTTAGCACTATATTCTGGAATTTTCAGATATTTCCAAAATAGAAATAATCCAGAAAAGGGGTTTATTGCGTCAAGATCGCATCATGCTGCGTCACCTGTTCAATGACCGACAAGGTCAAACCTGACGTGTGGGTCCCACTGGTCAGTGACTCAGGGCTAGTCAGACTCACAGACAGGTGGGACCAGTCAAACGCCACGTCAGCAAAGTCAATGCTGACACGTGGGTCCAGTAGAATTAGATTAATTCTAACTAACTTCGTCGGCTGGTTAATTAGACTGGTGGGGCCGTTCTGTCATTGACTGTGGGGTTTAATTAGCAGCGTCATTAGCCGCTAATGGAGGTGCCACGTCGGTGGCTAAATGCCGGTGCTAAACACAGCACGACGGCATCGCCCGTCCGGCCAACTCCGGCGACGAGAGGTGGCGCGACCGAGCGCGTTGTAACACCCGCGGCTGGGCGCATCTGATGGTGGTGGAGCCGGACCAGAAGGTCGCCGGAATCAATGCCGACGACGAGGTTTGCGGCGGCCGTGGTTCGGTCGTGCTCGAGTTCCTCGCTAAGGTGTTCAGGAGGAGGAGCGGGTGGTGGCTACGGGTACGCGAAGACACGCTGAGCACGGTGGTGCGCTCGGTTGCGGCTACAGGTGGCGGTGGCCACGGCAGCGACATGGCTGGGCGGCGGTGAGCTCTCGGGTCCGGCGGAAACAGCGGCTAGAGCGATCAAACGGCATGGGAGGAAGAGGGTAACGGGTCAGCGGCTCACCGCGAGTCCAACGAGCGCGAGGGCGAGGTCGGGGACGCTCTGTGGGCGGCGAATCGAGCAACGGCGGCCTTCGGTGCAGAAGATGAAGATGGCGTCGAGGACGGCGTTGCAGGGCTTCCGGCAGGGCGTGGCTCGGTGGGGAGGAAGAGGGGGTCGAGGCGGAGCTTCTGAGCGCTTCGGCGAGGCGAGGCAGTGGCTGTGGCCGCGGCGAACGGCGTCGGTGGCGACGGCTGCGCTCGGGCATGAGAGGGAGAGAGAGCAGAGGAGGGAGAGAGCTCGGGAGAGAGTGAGGGGCGGTCGGGGAGGCTGCGTGTCGACGTCCAGGGCGTCCAAAGCGTCGAGGGAGAGCGGTAAGAGGAGCTGGCGAGACGCGTAGCCAGCGCGCGGCGAGCACTCGCTCGTCCTTCTGTCCAGGGAGCAAGACGACAGGGAGGCTGCGGTGGTGGGCTGGGCCGGCCACTTGGGCCGCCAGGTAAGCCCAGGTGAGATTCCTTCTCTCTCTGTGCTTTCTGTTTTTCTTTTCTATTTCTGTTTTTTTTTTGATTTAGTTTGGAAACTAAACCATTTTAAAACTTTCTGTAGATTTGTATGTGAGCTCAGAGAGCTAGTCCAAGGTTACATGCAAACTTACAGAATATTTGAACATTATTTCCTATATAACAGAAATAATTCCAACCGAAATATATTATTGATTTAAATCAAAGGCCCAAAATAAATTATTCCTGTGACTCCAAAAATATTGGTTGGGATTTCAACTCATGCCAATATTTTCACAGAATAACAGGAACATTTTCTTGGACTCATTTGATGAGATTTAAATGTTGGTTATTTTTAGAGGTTTTCTGAGGCTTTGAAAATTCCTCAATTCAGATTTCAATTGAATTTAAACATGATGCAACAACCAAGCTAGTCCAAGGCCAGGTAAAGCTAGGGATGTGACAACTCACCCCCACTAAACAAGAATCTCGTCCCGAGATTCAAGACGTGAGGTAAGAAGAAAGGAGGTCACAAACTATCACGGTCTTCTCGATCCAACTGCCCTTCTCGGAGAAGTAGCTTCATTGCATCGTATTGATCTTGACGTCTTTGCTGTCGAGATCTTCATTCATGTAACGTCCCAAATTATCAATTTGACATGTTATACATAAGTCATCCATGCATATCATATTTTATTGCCTTTTGTTTGCAATCCTCGAAATCCTAAGCAACTCAAGGACCCTCGGAGAGAGTTGGGGATTTTTCGATTTTCATATTTGATTTTTATCAAGTAGTGAAGACGAGGATTTTTGGTTTTAATTATTTTTCTCTCCGGAAAATATTTCATTTTTTAATAATAAATGAGGGGAGATAATATGACTTCTCCAAAATAATTGAAATATCGGAGGAAAAATCTTAAATTCATTATTTGGTTTTTATTTGATTTATTTTGGAATTTTATTCGCCCTAGAAAAATTTGCATGTTTTAAAAATTGCATTTTAGGGGCCAATAAAAGTTCATCCTGTTCTAAATATTCCATTTAGA
Organism: Aegilops bicornis; assembly: GCA_021605145.1. NCBI lineage: Eukaryota > Viridiplantae > Streptophyta > Magnoliopsida > Poales > Poaceae > Aegilops > Aegilops bicornis. The sequence goes on from CM038674.1 coordinate 390,188,625, forward strand.
CGGAGAAAACTTATTTTGGAATTTTTAGTTTTTTTATTTTTTCTAGGATATTCTTAGTCGGCGGAACATTTAAAAAAAAGAGGATTCATACCGATCGGGCTAAGGGCTCACCGAGCAGCCGCCCGCCTCGAGCCGCCGCCGCTTTCCTGCTGTCGTCACGCCGTGTCCGACCCGACACCACCGCCGCCACCTTGCCCCTCCCCAAGTCGGAGCCCCCAACCTATATATACCGCCACCCCCTCTAAACCACCACCACCGCCGCCTCTTGGAGCCCGCGCCCGAGCTCGACCCCCGAGCCGCCGCCGCCACCGCCGAGTCGCGCCGCCGCCCTAGCGCCGCCGCACCTAATTTCTAGCCAACCTGAATCTCGAGGGCGAGATTCATCTTAAGGGGGGTAGGTTTGTAACATCCCAAATTTTCAATTTGACATGTTATACATAGCCCATCCATGCATATCATATTTTATTGCCTTTTGTTTGCAATCCTCGAAATCCTAAGCAACTCAAGGACCCTCGGAGAGAGTTGGGGATTTTTCGATTTTCATATTTGATTTTTATCAAGTAGTGAAGACGAGGATTTTTGGTTTTAATTATTTTTCTCTCCGAAAAATATTTCATTTTTTTTAAATAATAAATGAGGGGAGATAATATAATTTCTCCAAAATAATTGAAATATCGAAGGAAAAATGTTAAAATCATTAGTTGGTTTTTATTTGATTATTTTTGGAATTTTATTCGCCCTAGAAAAATTTGCATGTTTTAAAAATTGCATTTTAGGGGCCAAGAAAAGTTCATCCTGTTCTAAATATTCCATTTAGACGGAGAAAACTTATTTTGGAATTTTTAGTTTTTTTATTTTTTCTCGGATTTTCTTAGTCGGCGGAACGTTTTTTTTTAAAGAGGACCTGCGCCCGACTGGGCCAAGGGCCCAGCCGAGCAGGCCGGCCCACCCGCCCGAGCCGTCGCCGCCGTGTCCGACCCGGACACCACCGCCGCCGCCGCCTTGCTCCTCCCCAAGTCGGAGCCCCCTCCCAACCTATATATACCCCCCCTAAACCACCATCACCACCGCCTCCGGAGCCAGGTTCGAGCCCCGAGCCGCCGCCGCCACCACCGAGTCGCCGCGCCGCCCTAAGCGCCGCCGCCGCCTCTAAGCCGCGCCGCCCCTTCCGCCGCCACCCGCGCCCTTGAGCCCGCCGGAGCCGCCCGCCCGCCGGACGACCTCGCCGGGGGTAGCCGCCCGCCGCCCGTTTTTTAAAGAAAAACCCCTTCGGTTTTTTTAGAAAAAAAACCCTAGTTCGTTTTTTTAGATCAGTTTTATTCTCCGGTTTATTTTTTTAGCGAGCGTTCGCTCGTTCATTCGTTCTAACGAACGTGTTCGTCGTTTAGTTTCTGCTAACGAACGTTCGTTCGTTCAGCCGTTCGTCGTTTTTCTTTTTATCGGATTTATTCCGCGATTATTCCGATCGCGATTTCTGATCCGATGTTCGAACTAGTGTAACTTTTCGCTCGTTTATCGGAATCAGGCGATTCAAGCGATTGGAGTTTCATCTCGAAACCCTCTTTCCGAATAGCCAACTCAAACAAGTTTTTTCCTCTGTAAAATTTGACCCTAGTTCAGATTAGTAAACGGATCTTGTTTCTTTCGCCGTTTGAGTTTCGTTGCTCCGTTTGGTTTGATTATTCTTGTGAACCGGAGTTCTTAAGTTGAACACTCCGGTCAACCTCTTTTAGTTGAAGTTTCATTTGTGCATCTTTTCTTGTTGCTTATGTATGCTGTTGTTTGTTTGCGATAGAATTCCCGGAGTGCGAAGCGTGTTACTACGAGTCTCTAGGATTCGCGGATCGTCAGCAAGGCAAGTAACACTTTGATCATACTCTTTTCATACCCAGTTTTTATGCATTAGCTTCAACCCTCACACGTTGCATGGTTAGGATATAATTAATTTGTGGGCTGGGAAGTAGTTGATGAGGTAGGAACCTATTGTCCTGCATTCAAACCTTGGGAGTTACTTCTACGTTATGCTTATATTTCCATGCTATGCTTGTAGACGTGGATTGGGTTTGAGAGTTATCCATGACAGATGTGAGATTGTTAATTAATGGTTTACTTTAAGGTGGCAACTTTAATACACATCTGGGTGGATTGAGGCACCTGGGGAACCCAGTGTTGTCTGTTTTATTTTTGGAAATCCCGGGGTACCCGTGTGATCTTCCTATGGTCCGCCATCCAGGCTCAAAGGGAACTGAGATTATTCATGCTAGAAACTTCCGTGTGCAGCCACAAGCTATTATGGGCTCTAGCATAGTTGAGTAAGTTACGTGATGCTCTTGAAGAGGTAGATCAACAGGTAGTGGGTTTTGTAGGTTTTGTATGGTCTACCCGGAGTAGAGAGTAAATGTTTCTAAAAGACTATGTCTCGGTCATCCGTTTCTCAAACACCATGCAGTGCGAGAAATCAACGGAGGCGATCGAGTCTTGTGGGGAAAAGTGCGCAAACCTCTGCAGAGTGTACAATCATGGTTAGCCGTGTCCCCGGTTATGGACAATTCTGAGTATCTAGTACTTGAGTTTTCACATGTATCTCATCACTCTAAATTAATATTGCTGGGTTGTTAACTATTTTAATTGGGATTGAGTTGGGGTTATACCTTCTCAATGATGTTTCAACCACCATGATAGTTAAATTAAAATTTATTCCTTTGTTGTAGGGAAAAATTGGCTTTCCATAAATCGTAACCGTAGAGCTTTCCACCAGCCAAATATGCATGTAGTGTTAGCATTATTGTGTTATTGCTCTATTGTGTTACATTGCCAAAGATATTCCATGTCTTGACCCGTTCTCGGGCTGCAACGTATTATGTTGCAGACTTTTCAGACGAGGAGTAAGGTTCGATAGGTCGTTGCCGTGCAGCTCAAAGCAATGACGTTGGAGTTGATGGACTCACTTTATCTTCCAAGCCTTCCGCATTTGTTATCGTATTAGATGGCCTTAAGCCATATTATTGTAATAAGTTCTCTTTTGAGACATTCGATGTAATAAGTGTGTGATTGCTATTACATTATAAATCTTGAGTACTATGTGTGTCGGCATTACCGATCCAGGATGACACGGAAGCACGAAGACTTGACCATCTGAGGTCGGGTCACTACAAGATGGTATCAGAGCACACGCTGAGTGTAGGACACGACCATTAAGATAAAACCATAGGTCACTCTTCTCTACTCATTTCTGACTCCTCTCCATTTTCCACTCTTTAGGATGACGGAGATGAAGAACAAGTTTGCACAACCGGATGAAGACACACCTTTTGGACGCCACTTGAAGGAAGTCACTAGGTACTGAACATTGGAATACCAAGCTTCATCGGGACGCATAACGCCACTTTACCGTAAGAAGAGCGTTGGATGATTCAAGTACAAGTTCCAGGAAGGACGTTCTCGCCAACTTCCAAGCCCACAGAGTTTTCTTTTGAAGCACCCACCTGGAGCCTTGGCAAGAGTATGGCAGCTCACATTACCATGGGCCGCATTGGAGAAGTCTACAACCGGGAGCTTAAAGACACCATATATCAAATATGTGGGCGCCGAGACGAGCAATGGGAAGTAATCAGCACCAAAAAGGATAGATCCATTGCAGCTTACATCCAGGAGCTAAACCAGCACATTCGGCGTCAAGAGAACCGGGACAAAGCGCAGACATGATGGAGATGAAGAAGGCGAAAACTAGGATCATCGAGCTGGAGGAAGAACTCAAGTTTACACGCGATGGATATGAGGAAGAAATCAAGACCCTCTTGGAGAAGAATGACGACCTAGTCAAGAAGATCGAGTCTTCATGGGAGGACCAGCACCGGAAGAAGAGGAAGAAGATCCCACTTGTCCGGACAACTACATCATCATCGATTTACACCGACTCGATCCAAGTGATGATGACTACGAAGACGAAGCTGGAGCAGACATCATTGAGTCTTCCACCGATCAAAATTTCTAGATGACCACCATATAATAGTAGTATTCTTCCCCATGTAATTAGTAGTAGTTGAGCAATTATGCGATAGTCCTAGACCGTTTTGTATTCCCTTGCTTGATTGATTGAATGAATGTGTGTTTGCCTCATATGCACATGGGTAGTGTTTCTCCCATAGATCTTTTTCTATTCTAATCTCTTCCATCTAAACCCTCAGATGCCTCCGAGGCGTGACCCCGGTTTTGTTTTCTCACCGGAGCTCACCCGGTTGATCTAGCAGCAGAATGCCTTGATGCAATTGCTAGTTCAGAACCAGGGCAACAACAACAACAACAATGCCAACAACAACCCGCCGCCAGTGGACAATTTAACCCGTTTCCTGAGGCTACAACCGCCGGTGTTTTCCAGTAGCACCGAGCCAATAGTTGCTGATGATTGGCTACGCCGTATTGGAAGGACGTTAACCACCGCAGGATGCACGGATCTTGAAAAGGGTGCGCTTTGCCGCACATCAATTGGATGGACCAGCAGCCGCATGGTGGGAGAATTACACGGCTACTTTTCCTATAGCCAATGTCACTTAGGACCAGTTCCAACAAGCTTTTCGCACGGCCCATGTCTCAACTGGAGCCATGCAGATGAAGAAGCGTGAGTTTCGCAACTTACGCTAGGGAACCGTCTTGTGGCCCAAAGACGAGGATGAGTTTAGCAAGTTATCACGTTATGCCCCTGATGATGTGGCCACAGATGCAGCGAAGCAGGAGAAGTTTATGGAAGGGCTGAATGATGAGATGAGTATGCAGTTGATGGTGGCAACTTTCAACAACTACCAGGAGTTGGTAGATAAGGCCCTAATGATTGAAGAAAAGCAGCAACAAATTGAGAGTCGTAAGAGGAAGTTGGATTTCTTGGGCATGTTATATCAGGAGAGGGTATAGCAGTGGATCCCAGTAAGGTTCAGTCAGTCACTGGATGGTTGGCACCCACTTTAGTTGGCGAGATCCGCAGTTTCCTTGAACTGGCAGGATATTATCGGAGATTCATTGAGAATTTTTCAAAGATTGCTAAGCCAATGACTGAATTGCTAAAGAAGGACACTAAGTTCAAATGGACAGAGGATTGCGAGACAAGCTTTCAGGAGTTGAAGAAACGGTTGACTACAGCCCCAAAGTCGACATTGCGAGATATACATAAGGAGTTTCAAGTGTATTGTGACGCCTCTCGCTTGGGACTTGGATGTGTTCTTATGCAGGACGGAAAAGTTGTTTCAGATGCCTCACGACAATTGAAGCCACATGAGTTGAACTATGCCACGCATGATTTGGAGTTAGCAGCTGTAGTACATGCGTTGAAGACCTGGAGACATTATCTTATTGGAAACCGTTGTGATGTGTACACGGATCATAAGAGTTTGAAGTACATTTTCACACAGAAGGAGTTAAACCTCAGACAGAGGAGATGGCTGGAACTTATAAAGGATTACGACATGAAGCTACACTATCATCCAGGAAAGGCCAACGTCGTAGCAGACGCTTTGAGCCGGAAGAGTTATGCTAATATCCTTGAAAGCAAAGGATTGCCAAAGGAGTTAGCTGCGGAGATCATGGAACTTCGATTGGAGATTGTTCCAAGAGGTTTTCTTGCAACAATGGAGGTTCAGTCGACGTTGTTGAACAAGATTCGAGAAGCTCAGAAGGAGGACAAAGAGATTGCTGAGATAAGAGAGAAGATGGGCGAAGGTAAAGCCAAAGGTTTTCGCGAGGATGAGCACGATACCTTGTGGTTTGAGGACCGAATTTACGTGCCCAACAATACGGAGATCAGGAAGTTAATACTTTAGGAGGCCCATGACTCACCATACTCGATTCACTCCGGAAACACCAAGATGTACTTGGACTTGAAGGAACGTTTCTGGTGGACTGGTATGAAGAAGGATATTGCCGAGTATGTAGCCGTATGTGATGTATGTTAGAGACTGAAGGCAGAGCATCAGAAGCCAGCAGGACTGTTACAACCTATGCCAATACCCGAATGGAAGTGGGACAAACTTGGCATGGACTTTATTACCGGATTACCCATAACCAAGGCAGGATATGATTCAATATGGGTAGTTGTGGATCGTTTGACCAAAGTAGCCCTCATCCCAGTGAAAACAACCTATACAAGTGCAAAGTTGGCCAAGATATATATGACCAGGATCGTATGTTTGCATGGATTTCCGAGGAGCATCATATCAGATAGAGGAACACAGTTTACTTCAAAGTTTTGGCATCAGCTACACCAGACTTTGGGTACGAGATTGGAGTTCAGTACTGCATTCCACCTGCAGACGGATGGACAAACAGAGAGAGTCAATCAGATTCTGGAGGACATGTTGAGAGCCTGTGCGCTAGATTATGGATCTAGTTGGGATGACAATTTGCCTTATGCAGAGTTCTCATACAACAATAGCTACCAAGCCAGTTTGAAGATGGCACCGTTTGAAGCTCTGTATGGACGCAGATGTAGAACACCTCTGATGTGGGATGAGGTAGGAGACCATCAGTTGTTTGGACCAGATTTGATCAAAGAGTCCGAAGAGAAGGTTAAACTAATCCGAGACAGACTAAAGATTGCTCAGTCTAGACAGAAGAGTTATGCAGATTCAAAACGCAAGGAAGTAACCTATGAAATTGGAGACAGAGCCTATCTGCGAGTATCACCCTTTCGAGGTGTGAAACATTTTGGAGTTAAGGAAAAACTCGCCCCAAGATTTGTAGGACCGTATCGTGTTTTGGAACGGATGGGAGAAGTTGCCTACAAGCTGGAGTTACCTGAAGGATTGTCAGGAGTTCACAATGTGTTTCACGTATCACAGCTGAAGAAGTGCCATGCTGAGATGGCCGATATACCGTTAAATGATACAGTGCCCTTGGAGGCGACTCAGCTGGATAGTATTCTGACCTATGAGGAGAAGCCAATAAGGATTCTTGATTTCGACAGTCGAGTCACTCGCAGCAAGGTTATCAAGTTTTGCAAAGTTCAGTGGAGCCACCATACCGAGGAGGAAGCCACCTGGGAGCGAGAAGAGGATATTCGCAAGGACCATCCGCACCTATTTTCTAGCCAACCCGAATCTCGAGGGCGAGATTCATCTTAAGGGGGGTAGGTTTGTAACATCCCAAATTTTCAATTTGACATGTTATACATAGGTCATCCATGCATATCATATTTTATTGCCTTTTGTTTGCAATCCTTGAAATCCTAAGCAACTCAAGGACCCTCGGAGAGAGTTGGGGATTTTTCGATTTTCATATTTGATTTTTATCAAGTAGTGAAGACGAGGATTTTTGGTTTTAATTATTTTTCTCTCCGGAAAATATTTCATTTTTTTAATAATAAATGAGGGGAGATAATATGACTTCTCCAAAATAATTGAAATATCGAAGGAAAAATGTTAAAATCATTATTTGGTTTTTATTTGATTTATTTTGGAATTTTATTCGCCCTAGAAAAATTTGCATGTTTTAAAAATTGCATTTTAGGGGCCAAGAAAAGTTCATCCTGTTCTAAATATTCCATTTAGACGGAGAAAACTTATTTTGGAATTTTTAGTTTTTTTATTTTTTTCTAGGATTTTCTTAGTCGGCGGAACGTTTAAAAAAAAGAGGACTCATGGCTACTAATCGGGCCAAGGGCCCAGAAAGCGAGCCTGCTGCCCGCCCGAGCCGACGCCGCCTTCTGTCGCCCGCCGCCGTGTCCGACCTGGACACCACCGCCGCCGCCGCCTTGCCCCTCCCCAAGTCGGAGCCCCCAACCTATATATACCGCCCGCCTCTAAACCACCATCACCACCGCCTCCCGAACCCGAGCAGAGCCGAGCCCGAGCCGCCGCCGCCACCACCGAGTCGCCGCCGCCGCCCTAGCGCCGCCGCCGCCTCTAAGCCGCCGCCACCCCGCCGCCCTTCGCCGAGCCCCTAGAGCCACCCGCCCGCTGGACGACCTCGCCGGAGGTAGCCGCCTGCCGCCCGCTTTTTTTAAGAAAAACCCCTTCGATTTTTTTAGAAAAAAACCCTAGTTCGTTTTTTTAGATCGGTTTTATTCTCCGGTTTATTTTTTTAGCGAGCGTTCGCTCGTTCGTTCGTTCTAACGAACGTGTTCGTCGTTTAGTTTCTACTAACGAACGTTCGTTCGTTCAGCCGTTCGTCGTTTTTCTTTTTATCGGATTTATTCCGCGATTATTTCGATCGCAATTTCTGATCCGATGTTCGAACTAGTGTAACTTTTCGCTCATTTATCGGAATCAGGCGATTCAAGCGCCTGGAGTTTCATCTCGAAACCCTCTTTCCGAATAGCCAACTCAAAAAAGTTTTTGCCTCTGTAAAATTTGACCCGAGTTCAGATTAGTAAACGGATCTTGTTTCTTTCGCCGTTTGAGTTTCGTTGCTCCGTTTGGTTTGATTATTCTTGTGAACCGGAGTTCTTAAGTTGAACTCTCCGGTCAACCTCTCTCAGTTGAAGTTTCATTTGTGCATATTTGCTTGTTGCTTATGTATGCTGTTGTTTGTTTGTGATAGAATTCCCGGAGTACAAAGCGTGTTACTACGAGTCTCTAGGATTCGCGGATCGTCAGCAAGGCAAGTAACACTTTGATCATACTCTTTTCATACCCAGTTTTTATGCATTAGCTTCAACCCTCACACATTGCATGGTTAGGATGTAATTAATTTGTGGGCTGGGAAGTAGTTGATGAGGTAGGAACCTATTGTCCTGCATTCAAACCTTGGGAGTTACTTCTACGTTATGCTTATATTGCCATGCTATGCTCAAGACGTGGATTGGGTTTGAGAGTTATCCATGACAGATGTGAGATTGTTAATTAATGGTTTACTTTAAGGTGGCAACTTTAATACACATCTGGGTGGATTGAGGCACCTGGGGAACCCAGTGTTGTCTGTTTTATTTCTGGAAATCCCGGGGTACCCGTGTGATATTCCTATGGTCCGCCACCCAGGCTCAAACGGAACTAAGATTATTCATGCTAGAAACTTCCATGTGCAGCCACAAGCTATTATGGGCTCTAGCATAGTTGAGTAAGTTACGTGAAGCTCTTGAAGAGGTAGATCAGCAGGTAGTGGGTTTTGTAGGTTTGGTATGGTCTACCCGGAGTAGAGAGTTAATGTTTCTGAAAGACTGTGTATCGGTCATCCGTTTCTCAAACAACATGCAGTGCGAGAAATCAACGGAGGCGATCGAGTCCTGTGGGGAAAAGTGCGCAAACCTCTGCAGAGTGTACAATCTAATCATGGTTAGCCGTGTCCTCGGTTATGGACAATTCTGAGTATCTAGTACTTGAGTTTTCACATGTATCTCATCACTCTAAATTAATATTGCTGGGTTGTTAACTGTTTTAATTGGAATTGAGTTGGGGTTATACCTTCTCAATGATGTTTCAACCACCATGATAGTTAAATTAAAATTTATTCCTTTGTTGTAGGGAAAAATTGGCTTTCCGTAAAATCAGAATCAGAGAGCTTTCCACCAGCCAAATATGCATGTAGTGGTTGCATTATTCTGTTATTTCTCTATTGTGTTACATTGCCACCATATTCCATGTGCTGACCCGTTCTCGGGCTACAACGTATTATGTTGCAGACTTTTCAGACGAGGAGTAAGGTTCGATAGGTCGTTGCCGTGCAGCTCAGCTATGCCGTTGGAGTTGATGGACTCACTTTATCTTCCAAGCCTTCCGCTGTTATCGTATTAGATGGCCTTAAGCCATATTATTGTAATAAGTTCTCTTTTGAGACATTCGATGTAATAAGTGTGTGATTGCTATTCTGTTATAAATCTTCGAGTACTGTGTGTGTCAGCATTACCGATCCAGGGATGACACGGAAGCACAGAGACTTGACCATCTGAGGACGGGCCGCTACAAGATGGTATCAGAGCACACGCTGAGTGTAGGACACGACCGTTAAGATAAAACCATAGGTCACTCTTCTCTACTCATTTCTGACTCCCATCCATTTTCCACTCTTTAGGATGATGGAGATGAAGAACAAGTTTGCACAACCGGATGAAGACACACCTTTTGGACGCCACTTGAAGGAAGTCACTAGGTACCTGAACATTGGAATACCAAGCTTCACCGGGACGTACAACGCCACTTTAGCAGAAGAAGAGCGTTGGATGATTCAAGTACAAGTTCCAGGAAGGACGTTCTCGCCAACTTCCAAGCCCATACAGTTTTCTTTTGAAGCACCCACCTGGAGCCTTGGCAAGAGTATGGCAGCTCACATTACCATGGGATGCATTGGAGAAGTCTACAACCGGGAGCTTAAAGACACCATATATCAAATATGTGGGCGCCGAGACGAGCAATGGGAAGTAATCAGCACCAAAAAGGATAGATCCATTGCAGCTTGCATCTAGGAGCTAAACTAGCACATTCGGCGTCAGGAGAACCAGATGTGCGCAGACATGATGGAGATGAAGATGGCGAAAACTAGGATCATCGAGCTGGAGGAAGAACTCAAGTTTACACGCGATGGATATGAGGAAGAAATTAAGACCCTACTGGAGAAGAATGACGACCTAGTCAAGAAGATCGGAGTCTTCATGGGAGGACCAGCACCAGAAGAAGAGGAAGAAGATCCCACTTGTCCGGACAACTACATCATCATCGACGACACCGACTCTGATCCAAGTGATGATGACTACGAAGACGAAGCTGGAGCAGACATCATGGAGTCTTCCACCGATCAAAATTTCTAGATGACCACCATATAATAGTAGTATTCTTCCCCATGTAATTAGTAGTAGTTGAGCAATTATGCGATAGTCCTAGACCATTTTGTATGCCCTTGCTTGATTGATTGAATGAATGTGTGTTTGCCTCATATGCACATGGGTAGTGTTTCTCCCCTAGATCTTTTTCTATTCTAATCTCTTCCATCTAAAACCCTCAGATGCCTCCGAGACGTGACCCCGGTTTTGTTTTCCCACCAGAGCTCACCCAGTTGATCTAGCAAAAGAATGCCTTGATGCAATTGCTAGTTCATAACCAGGGCAACAACAACAACAACAATGCCAACAACAACCCCCCGCCACTGGACAATTTAACCCGTTTCCTGAGGCTACAACTGCCGGTGTTTTCCAGTAGCACCGAGCCAATAGTTGTTGATGATTGGCTACGCCGTATTGGAAGGGAGTTAACCACCGCAGGATGCACGGATGCTTAAAGGGTGCGCTTTGCCGCACATCAATTGGATGGACCAGCAGCCGCATGGTGGGAGAATTACACGGCTACTTTTCCTATAGCCAATGTCACTTGGGACCAGTTCCAACAAGCTTTGACGGCCCATGTCTCAACCGGAGCCATGCAGATAAAGAAGCGTGAGTTTCGCAACTTACGCCAGGGGAACCGTCTTGTGGCCCGATACATGGATGAGTTTAGCAAGTTATCATGCTATGCCCACGATAATGTGGCCACAGATGCATGAAGGTGAGAAGTTTATGGAAGGGCTGAATGATGAGATGAGTATGCAGTTGATGGTGGCAACTTTCAACTACTACCAGGAGTTGGTAGATAATGCCCTAATGATTGAAGGAAAGCAGCAGCAAATTGAGAGTCGTAAGAGGAAGTTGGATTTCTTGGGCATGTTATATCAGGAGAGGGTATAGAAGTAGATCCCAGTAAGGTTCAGTCAGTCACTGGATGGTTGGCACCCACTTCAGTTGGCGAGATCCGCAGTTTCCTTGGACTCGCAGGATATTATCGGAGATTCATTGAGAATTTTTCAAAGATTGCTAAGACAATGACTGAATTGCTAAAGAAGGACACTAAGTTCAAATGGACAGAGGATTGCGAGACAAGCTTTCAGGAGTTGAAGAAACGGTTGACTACAGCCCCAGTGCTGACATTGCCAGATATACATAAGGAGTTTCAAGTGTATTGTGACGCCTCTCGCTTGGGACTTGGATGTGTTCTTATGCAGGACGAAAAAGTTGTTTCGTATGCCTCATGACAACTGAAGCCACATGAGTTGAACTATGCCATGCATGATTTGGAGTTAGCAGCTGTAGTACATGCGTTGAAGACCTGGAGACATTATCTTATTGGAAACCGTTGTGATGTGTACACGGATCATAAGAGTTTGAAGTACATTTTTACACAGAAGGAGTTAAACCTCAGACAGAGGAGATGGCTGGAACTTATAAATGATTACGACATGAAGCTACACTATCATCCAGGAAAGGCCAATGTCGTAGCAGACGCTTTGAGCCGGAAGAGTTATGCTAATATCCTTTAAAGCAAAGGATTGCCAAAGGGGTTAGCTGCGGAGATCATGGAACTTCGATTGGAGATTGTTCCAAGAGGTTTCCTTGCAACAATGGAGGTTCAGTCGACGTTGTTGAACAAGATTCGAGAAGCTCAGAAGGAGGACAAAGAGATTGCTGAGATAAGAGAGAAGATGGGCGAAGGTAAAGCCAAAGGTTTTCGCGAGGATGAGCACGATACCTTGTGGTTTGAGGACCGAATTTACGTGCCCAACAATACGGAGATCGTGAAGTTAATACTTTAGGAGGCCCATGACTCACCATACTCGATTCACTCCGGAAACACCAAGATGTACTTGGACTTGAAGGAACGCTTGGTGGACTGGTATGAAGAAGGATATTGCCGAGTATGTAGCCGTATGTGATGTATGTTAGAGACTGAAGGCAGAGCATCAGAAGCCAGCAGGACTGTTACAACCTATGCCAATACCCGAATGGAAGTGGGACAAACTTGGCATGGACTTTATTACCGGATTACCCATAACCAAGGCAGGATATGATTCAATATGGGTAGTTGTGGATCGTTTGACCAAAGTAGCCCTCATCCCAGTGAAAACAACCTATACAAGTGCAAAGTTGGCCAAGATATATATGACCAGGATCGTATGTTTGCATGGATTTCCGAGGAGCATCGTATCAGATAGAGGAACACAGTTTACTTCAAAGTTTTGGCATCAGCTACACGGACTTTGGGTACGAGATTGAGTTCAAGATCGCATTCCACCTGCAGACGGATGGACAGACAGAGAGAGTCAATCAGATTCTGGAGGACATGTTGAGAGCCTGTGCGCTAGATTATGGATCTAGTTGGGATGACAATTTGCCTTACGCAGAGTTCTCATATAACAATAGCTACCAAGCCAGTTTGAAGATGGCACCGTTTGAAGCTTTGTATGGACGCAGATGTAGAACACCTCTGATGTGGGATGAGGTAGGAGACCATCAATTGTTTGGACCAGATTTGATCAAAGAGTCCGAAGAGAAGGTTAAACTAATCCGAGACAGACTAAAGATTGCTCAGTCTAGACAGAAGAGTTATGCAGATTCAAAACACAGGGAAGTAACCTATGAAATTGGAGACAGAGCCTATCTGCGAGTATCACCCTTGCAAGGTGTGAAAGATTTTGGAGTTAAGGGAAAACTCGCCCCAAGATTTGTAGGACCGTATCGTGTTTTGGAACGGATGGGAGAAGTTGCCTACAAGCTGGAGTTACCTGAAGGATTGTCAGGAGTTCACGATGTGTTTCACGTATCAAAGCTGAAGAAGTGCCATGTCGAGATGGCGGTATACCGTTAAATGATGCTGATGCCCTTGGAGGCGATTCAATGGATAGTAATCGACCTATGAGGAGAAGCCAATAAAGATTCTTGATTTCGACAGTCGAGTCACCCGTAGCAAGGTTGTCAAGTTTTGCAAAGTTCAGTGGAGCCACCATACCGAGGAGGAAGCCACCTGGGAGCGAGAAGAGGATATTCGCAAGGACCATCCGCACCTATTTTCTAGCCAACCTGAATCTCGAGGGCGAGATTCATCTTAAGGGGGGTAGGTTTGTAACATTCCAAATTTTCAATTTGACATGTTATACATAGGTCATCCATGCATATCATATTTTATTGCCTTTTGTTTGCAATCCTCGAAATCCTAAGCAACTCAAGGACCCTCGGAGAGAGTTGGGGATTTTTCGATTTTCATATTTGATTTTTAACAAGTAGTGAAGACGAGGATTTTTGGTTTTAATTATTTTTCTCTCCGGAAAATATTTCATTTTTTTTAATAATAAATGAGGGGAGATAATATGACTTCTCCAAAATAATTGAAATATCGAAGGAAAAATGTTAAAATCATTATTTGGTTTTTATTTGATTTATTTTGGAATTTTATTCACCCTAGAAAAATTTGCATGTTTTAAAAATTGCATTTTAGGGGCCAAGAAAAGTTCATCCTGTTCTAAATATTCCATTTAGACGGAGAAAACTTATTTTGGAATTTTTAGTTTTTTTATTTTTTTCTAGGATTTTCTTAGTCAGCTGAACGTTTAAAAAAAAGAGGACTCATACCGACCGGGCCAAGGGCCCACCACCGAGCCGCCTTCTCGCGTCGCCGCCGCCGTGTCCGACCCGGACACCACCGCCGCCGCCGCCTTGCCCCTTCCCCAAGTCGGAGCCCCCAACCTATATATAGCCCCCCCCCCTCTAAACCACCACCGCCACCACCGACGCCCCTCCCGGAGCCCGAGCCCCGAGCCGCCGCCACCGAGTCGCCGCCGCCGCCTCTAAGCCGCCGCCGCCCCTCCCGCCACCACCCGCCGCCGCTCACGAGCCATGAGCCGCCCACCGGACGACCTCGCCGGAGGTAGCCGCCCGCCGCCCGGTTTTTTTAAGAAAAACCCCTTCGGTTTTTTAGAAAAAAAACCTTGTTCGTTTTTTTAGATCGGTTTTATTCTCCGGTTTATTTGTTTAGCGAGCGTTCGCTCGTTCGTTCGTTCTAACGAATGCGTTCGTTCGTTCTGCTAACAAACGTTCATTCGTTCAGCCGTTCGTCATTTTTCTTTTTATCGGATTTATTCCGCGATTATTCCGATCGCGATTTCTGGTTCGATGTTCGAACTAGTGTAACTTTTCGCTCGTTTATCGGAATCAGGCGATTCAAGCGCCTGGAGTTTCATCTCGAAACCCTCTTTCCGAATAGCCAACTCAAAAAAGTTTTTGCCTCTGTAAAATTTGACCCTAGTTCAGATTAGTAAACGGATCTTGTTTCTTTCGCCGTTTGAGTTTCGTTGCTCCGTTTGGTTTGACTATTCTTGTGAACCGGAGTTCTTAAGTTGAACTCTCCGGTCAACCTCTTTCAGTTGAAGTTTCATTTGTGCATCTTTGCTTGTTGCTTATGTATGCTGTTGTTTGTTTGCGATAGAATTCCCGGAGTGTGAAGCGTGTTACTACGAGTCTCTAGGTTCGCGGATCGTCAGCAAGGCAAGTAACACTTTGATCATACTCTTTTCATACCCAGTTTTTATGCATTAGCTTCAACCCTCACACATTGCATGGTTAGGATGTAATTAATTTGTGGGCTGGGAAGTAGTTGATGAGGTAGGAACCTATTATCCTGCATTCAAACCTTGGGAGTTACTTCTACGTTATGCTTATATTGCCATGCTATGCTCGAAGACGTGGATTGGGTTTGAGAGTTATCCATGACAGATGTGAGATTGTTAATTAATGGTTTACTTTAAGGTGGCAACTTTAATACACATCTGGGTGGATTGAGGCACCTGGGGAACCCAGTGTTGTCTGTTTTATTTCTAGAAATCCCGGGGTACCCGTGTGATCTTCCTATGGTCCGCCACCCAGGCTCAAAGGGAACTGAGATTATTCATGCTAGAAACTTCCGTGTGCAGCCACAAGCGATTATGGGCTCTAGCATAGTTGAGTAAGTTACGTGAAGCTCTTGAAGGTAGATCAGCAGGTAGTGGGTTTTGTAGGTTTGGTATGGTCTACCCAGAGTAGAGAGTTAATGTTTCTGAAAGACTGTGTCTCGGTCATCCGTTTCTGAAACACGATGCAGTGCAAGAAATCAACGGAGGCGATCGAGTCTTGTGGGGAAAAGTGCGCAAACCTCTGCAGAGTGTACAATCTAATCATGGTTAGCCGTGTCCCTGGTTATGGACAATTCTGAGTATCTAGTACTTGAGTTTTCACATGTATCTCATCACTCTAAATTAATATTGCTGGGTTATTAACTATTTTAATTGGGATTGAGTTGGGGTTATACCTTCTCAATGATATTTCAACCACCGTGATAGTTAAATTAAAATTTATTCCTTTGTTGTAGGGAAAAATTGGCTTTCCGCAAAACTGTAACCGTAGAGCTTTCGACCAGCCAAATATGCATGTATTGTTAGCATTATTTTGTTATTGCTCTATTGTGTTACATTGCCAGCATATTCCATGTGCTGACCCGTTCTCGGGCTGCAACGTATTATGTTGCAGACTTTTCAGACGAGGAGTAAGGTTCGATAGGTCGTTGCGGTGCAGCTCAGCTATGCCGTTGGAGTTGATGGACTCACTTTATCTTCCAAGCCTTCCGCTATTATCGTATTAGATGGCCTTAAGCCATATTATTGTAATAAGTTCTCTTTTAAGACATTCGATGTAAAAAGTGTGTGATTGCTACTCTGTTATAAATCCTTCGAGTACTGTGTGTGTCAGCATTACCGATCCAGGGATGACACGGAAGCACAGAGACTTGACCATCTGAGGTCGGGTCGCTACAATTCAACGCGTTGACGACAGAGATAAGCTCTACAGGATACGATCTCCTCGAAGATCGAGCACTCAAGATCAACTCACGGAATGAGATGTTGAAACATCTCAGGTTGAGACAGGAAACACATCGAGAGGGATGGAAGAACAACGACAGGGTTTGATTTGGTGGGCAACAATTCCACGCCTAGAAAGATGGTGGATGGTGTCAAGGTGGCGAGGAAATAATTGCCATGATCTCGTAACGGGGCACCTTGGGAAAGGTGACTCATTGGACTGTTCCCTTAAGTGGCAAAAAGAATTACTTTTGATCCATAGATCACTGAAACTCTTCATACCAGCTTAAGGCAATTTACAATTAATCGTTTGAAAGAGCTCGAAGAAATGGCATACTCGGACTAGGATGGACGATGTGGACTACCTTGTTGAAGACAACGCAATGGATGACTTTTGCTTATCACCGGAACTGTATGGGACCCATGGTATGTCCACTTTGAAGATGATTCTTGACAAAGAATCACGAGAAGGACAACCCATAGGAAATTGGCACAATGGGGTGCAATCTGGGAACAAAATGCAAATGTTGGGAATGTTCCAACCATCATGTCTGCCTGAGATTCAGATCTGGTTGGAAACAAGATATTTCAGACGGCATGTCCGAAAAGAAAGTTTGCAACACAAACCGACGAGACGGAGTTGTAGATTCTCGGAATGAACTAAGATAGCAAGCTCCAAAACATGAGCTAGTTCTGCTACATACATGTGAACACACTGTCCCAGACAAGCATGCCCATGTAGTAGTCTTATAATAAAACGCTATCGAGTTTAGGTGGGGAACCATCATCGAGGATAACGGAATCTGGTACAAATCCGTCTGGTACCTTCAGGACTAGCACTTGGAACTTATTATCCTTGAACAAATCAATCAGTGGCTTGGTGTGCTAGGAAATACATATGGGCTGAAGGTTGCAAGTCTTCAAACCATAGAATACTTTGCACATATGCATGACTGACTTGGGATGGTTCTGAAGGAAGCAAAAACAAGCTTTCTCAAATTCACGGCGACAACTTTCATCAAATGCACGTGAATTACAGGAAGTCACTCCTTTCATCCAAACGTATACCTCATGAGCGGAGCATGAAGGAAATGCTTACAAAGTTCCCAATACTAGTGTAATGTTCAACATGAATCATGGGGGAGACAAAATGCTGCTGATGGGCTCAACAACAACTCATCAGAATTTCCATATCACTGGACTTCCACCATCATGTGAACACGGTGATAGCATTGGTCAGACCAAAAGATTTAATGGTGTATACTCAAGGAATCAACCACGAGTAAGACAACATTACGAACATCGTTGGTTCTGATTTGACTTGATGATAGCCCATACTCAAGTCGAAGTTTTGACAAGGCAATAGATCCAACAACTGATCACGAGGACCAATCGATGGAGATATCATCTTTCTTCAACACACACACACACACACACAAAAAGATATCCCTTAACATGAACTAAGTCAGACAAGATTTTATCTTCCAACTTCTCCAAGTTGTTGTCTAGCTCAACCAACTAGCCCGGGGATATCCAACACGGATTCTTGGAGAAGGGGTGGTTTATAAGAAAACCAACTTGATCACGAGCTCAACATAACAGCCAGGGGACGACCTGGTGATACTTCCGAGAAGATAATCGGAAAATCACGAACCACTGATATATTATTAAGCTCGGGAACAATCTGGCTCTTCAGGGCAAGAAGATATGATCAAAATAGTGAGGGATTGACACAATCCTAACTCATTGATCGAAGAGTGCACCGGAAATAAGGACTAGGTAGCACGATCAATCTTAGAATAGTGTTTCGATAATCAACACGCTAAGAATGATGTTAATGTCCATTAACTACCAAGCAACACAGTTGCTATGAGTATCCATTTCACACATCATAGTTCACTTGTCGGCATTCCGGTTACAACAACACAGGACCGAGGAATGAATAATGATAGTGAGAAGTATCACTACGTCAAGAATTCATAAGTGAAGGTGCAATTCTCATGACGTTCCTGACATAAAGAGGGCAATACTTCAGGGTAGAGCAGAATCAAAAGCTGGATTGGCATTGTGATCTGCGGAATACAACTGCTTTGACCCAATCCTAGATATGGATGAGGTACTGGAGTTTGTTTCTCCTAGTCATTCCGGAATAGAATGGCTTGACGGACCACAAGAATAAAAGGCATCGATGAACACAAATGCACACATACTCTTGGCTATCAACTGATAGACGAGGGTCAGGATACAAGTAAAGAGGGACAACTCAAAGGAACATATGTTTTTCTGAGTTGTGGATGCATAGATTAGTATGTCGAGCGAAGCTCAACATTTCTTCCGGATAACCCATGCGGAAAGGGTAGAACTGGCAGATTCACAATTATGAATGGAGAACTCCTCAAGAGTACTCTGATTGTGATCCTTCGGTTCAGCGAAGAACTTTTGCCATAAGCGGTTCATAGTATTTAGAAGAAGGAAATACCACAGACCTCGAGGACTATCACAAAATTACTAATATCCAAAAGGAACTAGCAAACACTATCAACAGGAGGTAAGTAGGGTGAATCTCGGGTTCAAGAACCCAGGAATAGAATACCTACTATTAAATGGCATCACAGGATGCTTTCGAGAATGATGGCCAGAATCATCACACTGGGACCACAAAATATGGCTAGATTACTAGATGGTTTCATAAGATGCCTAGGGTCATAATAATAGCTCCAACATATATGTCGAGGCAGCGGAGTACCTCAACACACTAATTTGTGTGATTAATCTGGCCCAAATGAACATTAGAAACGGAGAGAAGGGATTTGCAAATGCATCGGACTATATAGAAATCTGGGATGACTCGGACAGCATAACGGCTGTAAATGCTCAAAATGATTTGAGACATCCTGCAAAATAGTGGCATGACCACTCAACATCACAATAACAAGGTTCCGAGACCAACTATGAACATACGGAAGTAGTAAAAACTGAACTGAGATTTGAAACTAACAATCCTATAAGTCTATGGATTAGTAACACGTCATCCTGATAGATAGATGAGAAGGCCTAGTTCTTAATCCCCGTAGAAGAGAAGAGGTTGACTCAGATCAGAAGGCCATGAGGTATAAGAAGTAAAAAAGAGCCTTACGTTCCCTTCCCCAATCAATTCCCTTACATAACTAAAGCATTTCTAGACACAACTTCGACCGGTTTGGCTTGGTAATCCTACAGGCAGTCAGGCTCTGATACCAAAGCTGTCAGGACCCCGATTCCAAGTCACATTGATCTAGCCGGTAACACCTCATATCACTTTGCGGCCTCACGCACGGTATTCCCACGGTGTCACCTTACCATGGCCCGGGACCGTTTGCGCCTTTTGTCTCACGTATATGATAGTGTCGCTAGCATCCATATGACAGAGAACCCGGGCCGACATGACTAGTCGTGAACCCAAAGTGGCACTAACTTAGGGGGACAGGCAGACATGAATCAACTTCGAGCATGTCGGTCAGCAGCGTGTGAATCCGGGCTGTAGCACTGGGCTAACAGAACTCCGGGAACCCGGGCTGTAGCAGGCTAGGCAGGACTCCGGATGTCATCGCGTGACATTTCCCCGAAGGCACAGACACATGAACGAAGTGACACACATGCCCGGCTACCAAGTGTTCCGAGCAGTAGTGCTAGGCTAGCAGGACTCCGATGAACCGGGCTGTAGAGGACTACTATGGCTCATGGAAGCACAAGACTACATTTCCCCATAAGAGAGGCTACCAAGGATAAACAACTAGGTTGTCGGATCCCACACATACCAAGCATTTCAATCATACACACAATATGCTCGATATGTGTAAATACAACATGGCATCACAACATAACTCTATGACTCAAATATTTATTCATTAGGCTCCGAGGAGCGAGATATTACAAACATGGGTCTCATGACCCAACATACAGAGCATACAAGTCAAGGCACAAGCGGAAGCTTAACATGTCTGAGTACAGACATCTACAAATGAAAAAGGCTGATAGCCTGACTAACTACCAGATCCTGCCGAGGGCACAAGATCGTAGCTGAGGTATCGAGCTAAACATCGAAGTCCACGCGGAACTACTAGCGAGACTGACGTCTCTCTGCAAAACATAAAATAGGCAAACGTGAGTAGAAATGTACCCAGCAAGACTTACCTCAGAACTAACTACATATGCATCGGTATCAACAAAGGGGGTGGTGGAGTTCAACAGCAGCAAGCCAGCTTTGACTCGGTGGCTATCCTGAACTATGACTGCAAGTAACTCTTTTGAGGTGGCGCACACGAGTCCACATATTCACCATATCAATACACCACTATGGATCTGATCCCGTCTTCCTACGAGAACGCCATCCATAGCACTCACGCTTATCTTGCGCATTTTAGAGTATCCACTTTCACTTGTCTATGAACTGTACAGGCAACCTAGAAGTCCTTTTCCTTGGACACGGCTATTCGAATAGATCATATTAACCCTACAGGGGTGTACTTCTTCACACACGCTCTCGCCACTTACCACCATGTACACGTCGTGTATCTCGGCAACCTTCAAGTGGAAGCCTGGCGAGGGAGTCGGCCATGACCTGACTAACCACACAAGTCTCTCATCCAGGTTTATCGCCTATTCGGGTTCCATCCGCAAGGAGATCCGGCCGGGGTGTCGCTCACGGCCCCAAACAATGTGAGCAGGGTTCCCGAGACACCAAACAGGCGCTCGGTACACCAGGCCACGGTGTATCTACCGCATCATAGCCCACCCCTAGGGTCAGCGCTACGCACGGCCTCCAACACATATCCTACAAACACCAGAAACTAGTTGCAACTCCTGGACAGAGATCAAGTTGATTAATAAGTCGAGAGAGCTTGGAGCGCCCGGAGCCCAATGTGTGGTAGTAACTGTTCATGTATCACAAACACGTAACTCAGTTCACGAGGGCGGTTCCAATGAGACAACCCACCATGTACTCCTACATGGCCTCTCACCGCTACCTTTACCAAATCGTATTCACACACTTAGCTCTCAACAGTAGGACATGTTCACACACCTCCGATTCATCCCGGATGAATCAGACCTGACACAACACTAAGCAATAGCAGGCATGACAAACAAACATGAATGAGTAGGCACATCAGGGCTCAAACAACTCCTACTCATGCTAGTGGTTTTCATCTATTTACTGCGGCAATGACAGGTCATGCAGAGGATAAAGGGGTTCAGCTACCGCAGCAAGTAACAGATGAATCGTTGTTGTCCTAATGCAATAAAAGAGAGCAGGAGAGAGAGAGTGGGATTGTATCGGAATGAACAAGGGTTTTGCTTGCCTGGCACTTCTGAAGATAATATAGTTCTTCATCGGTGTCATCGAACTCATCGTCGGAACCACGTCTATCCAGAGGGGACGAATACCGGCAAACAAGGAAGAACACAATCAATGCAATGCAACAATATGGTGCATGATCATGGCATGGCAATATGTTGTGGTTTGAGTTAATGCAACTAGCAAAGAAGTTAAATGAAGTTGGTTTGAACCTAAGATTCAAATTCAGACTCCACATGTGGTTATTTAAATTCCATTCATTCCATTTTTCCTAAACAGTAGTCATAAATTGTTCTAACATGCATTAAACCAGTACAAATTGATAGATTGGATTTTTCTGATCATTTTTCATATATAATTTATTTCATTTGGAGTTACGGTTGAATTACTATGAATTTTTGAAGTTAGCACTATTTTCTGGAATTTTCAGAGATTTCCAAAATAGAAATAATCCAGAAAAGGGGTTTATTGCGTCAAGATCGCATCATGCTGCTACTGGTCAGCCAATGACCAGGGTCAAACTCGACGTGTGGGTCCCACCAGTCGCTGACTCGTGGCTAGTCGACTCACGCATGTGTGGGACCAGTCAAACGCCACGTCAGCAAAGTCAATGCTGACACGTGGGTCCAGTAGAATTAGATTAATTCTAACTAACTTCGTCGGCTGGTTAATTAGACTGGTGGGGCCGTTCTGTCATTGACTGTGGGTTTTAATTAGCAGCGTCATTAGCCACTAATGGAGGTGCCACGTCGGTGGCTAAACGCCGGTGCTAAACACAGCACGACGGCGTCGCCCGTCCGGCCAACTCCGGCGACGAGAGGTCGTGCGGCCGGGCGCGTTGTAACGCCCGCAGCTGGGCGCATCTGATGGTGGTGGAGCCGGACCAGAAGGTCGCCGGAATCAATGCCGGCGACGAGGTTTGCGGTGGCCGTGGTTCGGTCGTGCTCGAGTTCCTCGCTAAGGTGTTCGGGAGGAGGAGCTGGTGGTGGCTACGGGTGCGCGAAGACACGCTGAGCACGGTGGTGCGCTCGGTTGCGGCTATAGGTGGCGGTGGCCACGGCAGCGACATGGCTGGGCGGCGGTGAGCTCTCAGGTCCGGCGGAAACAACAGCTAGAGCGATCAAACGGCATGGGAGGAAGAGGGTAACGGGTCAGCGGCTCACCGCGAGTCCAACGAGCACGAGGACGAGGTCGGGGACGCTCTGTGGGCGGCGAATCGAGCAATGGCGGTCGTCGGTGCAGAGGACGAAGATGGCGTCGAGGACGGCCTTGCAGGGCTTCCGGCAGGGCGTGGCTCGATGGGGAGGAAGAGGGGGTTGAGGCGGAGCTTCTGAGCGCTTCGGCGAGGCGAGGTAGTGGCTGTGGCCGCGGCAAACGGCGCCGGTGGCGACGGCTACGCTCGGGCATGAGAGGGAGAGAGAGCAGAGGAGGGAGACAGCTCGGGAGAGAGTGAGGGGCGGTCGGGGAGGCTGCGGGTCGACGTCCACGGCGTCCAGAGTGTCGAGGAGAGCAAGAAGGTGAGCTGGCGAGGCGGCCAGGGCTGCTGGCGAGCACGCGCCGCCCTTCCGTCTGTGGAGGAAGACGACAGGGAGGCTGTGGTGGTGGGCTGGGCCGGCCACTTGGGCCGCCAGGTAAGCCCAGGTGAGATTCTTTCTCTCTCTCTGCCTTCTGTTTTTCTTTTCTATTTCTATTATTTTGTTTTGATTTAGTTTGGAAACTAAACCATTTTAAAACTTTCTGTAGATTTGTATGTGAGCTCAGAGAGCTAGTCCAAGGTCACATGCAAACTTACAGAATATTTGAACATTATTTCCTATATACTGTAAATAATTCCAACCCAAATATATTATTGATTTAAATCAAAGGCCCAAAATAAATTATTCCTGTGACTCCAAAAATATTGGTTGGGATTTCAACTCATGCCAATATTTTCACGTAATAACGGGAACATTTTCTTGGACTCATTTGATGAGATTTAAATGTTGGTTATTTTTAGAGGTTTTCTGAGGCTTTGAAAATTCCTCAATTCAGATTTCAATTGAATTTAAACATGATGCAACAACCAAGCTAGTCCAAGGCCAGGGCAAAGCTAGGGATGTGACAGCTGGCGGCTCAAAATTGTCGGCTTGTAAATATTGATAACACCGGGTCATAACTGTTGCTGATGCCGGGTTAATCTTATGATGACGCCGGGTCATAAACTTTGCAGATTTCTCTGATAATAATATAATACCTGATTTGCTCAAAACCGATAATTTGAAGTTATACCTCCCTTATATGCATATCACCTGTAGCCCCCAAGTGCCAGTTGTCATGCTTGCAAAGAACACAGGACTTGTAATTGCCCTATGCTCATAAAGATTTCAACCAGTGTAGCCCCCAAGTGCCGGGTCATTATGCAATAATGAGCAAGGACTTTGTAAATATGATCATGTAAACTTGAGCAACAACGTGTAGCCCCCAAGGGCCGGATCAATAAGATATTAAGCTAGGACTTTGTATATGATTCATTGATAATACCATCAAATGATGTAATCTCCACCATGGGGCTTGAACCCACGTCCACAAGGTTAAGAGCTTTGTACTCTACCAACT
This sequence comes from Aegilops bicornis, assembly GCA_021605145.1. Lineage (NCBI taxonomy): Eukaryota > Viridiplantae > Streptophyta > Magnoliopsida > Poales > Poaceae > Aegilops > Aegilops bicornis. The sequence goes on from CM038674.1 coordinate 390,213,163, forward strand.
GAATAATGGATCTTTCAATATAATGGATTAAGGCTTGTGTACCTTGAATTTCCGATGGGAGCAATTGGTAGCCCCAAGGGCGGCTCATTTAAAATGTGATGAGTCGGGTCTTCAATAAGTTTGAGCAAAAAATGACTTTGCATTAGCCCCCAAGTGCCATGGTGCATGCTGGCAGTGACATGGGACTTGTATATTCGATGTAATCTCGATTTGAACAATGTAGCCCCCAAGTGCCGGGTCGTAAGCCTGCAGCAACTCGGGACTATTTCCTCCATTGTGAAATAAATCATGCCCATTGATAAAAATAATAGCCGTTGCGCTAAAGCGACTTTGAAAACCTCAATCATAACACTGGTTATTGATAATCACAATAGAAATCCAGCTGTCAAGTAAATCCGGTATTCAAGATTTGAATAATATAATCCAGTATGAAAACCTCAATCATTCAATATCATCATGAAAATCCAGCCTGTTTTGGCTATTAAAGATTTGAATACCTCATCGGTTGACAAGTAAATCCGGAGTTTAAATTACCTGGCGGCTCTTGGCCGATGACGACTTAATGCGCATTCATTGTAAGCCAGAATTTTTGTAACCCGGTGGCCTATAGCCCTTGAGAAAATCAATAATTGACAACCCTTTTGAGACACCAATTTCAGTGATGAGCTTGGACTGAAGCATTTATATAAGTCATAGTTCTGCAAATCCTGCACAGAGTTTAAACAACATATGCCCGGCGACTTAACGTCAAAAGCCAGGGAGGGTAACCACCCAAATGTAGTCTTACCCTGCACACAAGTAGATCACAAGAACCCTTGGCGGTTTGCCGCAGGGCGGGTCATAATACCTCACATATAACCACTATGATATTGAATTTGTACTGGCGGTTTACATGACCTGTGCAGCAAGGGTGATAACCCAATCTTTAGAAGCCAATGCTTCCACATAGATGATGATTGTCATAAGCTGGCGACTTATAGTCAAAACGTCAAACCATGTTAAGCATAAACCACTCATATATATTTGAGATATGATCCAAAAAAGGTCTCAAGTCAAACTCAAAAATTGTTCGCAAAAAAGACTTAAAAAGTTTAAGGCTTCTGATTCGTATACGATCATAAAACCGGTCCAAATGGGTTGAGCTAAGATTCGAATGCGATCATATAGCCCCCCAGTGGCTTTGGCGTTGCCGATCAAGAGGGTACCGACAGTTATGTTCTCTTTGGTTCGCATACGACCTATGTTTGAACAGGAAGCCCCCAAATGACCTTGAGAGTTGTTTAACGACGCTGATTCGAATATGATCCACGTCAGACCCAAAAGAGTTTAAGCTATGATTCGAATACGATTAAGAAGCCCCCTAGTGAGTTTGGTAGTGTGTCGATCAAAAGGGTTTCGACAACTATGTTCTCTTTGGTTCGAATACGACCTATGTTTGAACAGGAAGCCCCCAAGTGACCATATATTAGCATTGCACCGATCAAGAGGGTACCGACAGCTATGCTCGATGAGCAGGAAGCCCCCAAGTGACCATAATAAGATAAGCCGTAAGGCAGGATACCTATGTTTGAACCGCGCATCATGGCAGCAAGTTCTTTTTGGCAACCTTTAATTTTTCTTAGAACTCGAACTTGCGAGAGATTAATTCCTTTTAAACCGGAACTTTAAACTGGATTTGAAAGCTTCAAAAATTTGTGAGGGACAAATTTACCATGAGCCGGATTTTGAGCCGGATTTGAGAGCTTCAAAAATTTGTGAGGGACAAATTTACCCTGGGCCGGCTTTTGAACCGGATTTGAGAGCTTCAGTGCTTTGTGGGAGAAAGATGTCTCTCGAACTGGATTTTAAACCAGAGTCCTTATTTTGAGCCGGAAATCTTCCGACGGCTTTTTAATTTTCATCGATCTAGCAGTAATCTCTGGGGCCCGGGTTATTTTTCCCTTCAATGACCCGGAGTTCTTTAATTCATTGAAACCGGCTAATTTTGCCGAGTCATACCATTGTAGCCCCCGAGTCTCAAGACGACTCGAGGAGTTGGCTTGAGATTCTCCATATTTGACCATAGCAGAAGGTATACATCATTGGCGTTGATAGCGCGATGTGAATCCACAGAAGGTTGAGATGACTGCGGCGGGTTATAAATGATCCCGTATGAGCCGTGTCAGCAGCTCGGCCAATGGTTCCTTCCAACTGGCTATTTGAAGTTAACCAAACTGTAGTGGCGGCGACTCATGCACCTACCCATTGAACCATCCAGTGCAGACGGCGGCTGATAATATATGATAATTTGCCTCTAATTTGTTGGAAGAAAACTGGGCTTCCCAAGCAGTGACTTGCTCATACTCAATAAACAGCTCATGCAGACAGGGTGCGGTCCGGTGTGTTGATGTAGACCAGGCCGCAAGAGACGGACGGTAAAGACGACCGCAACATCTGAGGCGGCACAGACAAATGAAACGGCCATGGCGTTGTAAGTCGGTGCGGACGGGCAAGTTGTCCTCCTTGTTGTAAGCCGGCGTGGTCGCGAGAGACGGCCACGACGTTGTAAGCCGGCGCGGTCGCGAGAGACGGCCACAGTGTTGTAAGCCGGTGCGGGAGTCCGTTGAGTAACGACGACCTCCTGTGCCAAAAGATGTTGGCGTGCCTCCATCTCCGTGGTATAATATCACTTTTTGTCATAAATAATTGCCCTGCATAAACAATATTGCAAACCAAGGCAAAAACAAACTTGTTTTTTGACAAAAACAACATGTGCTAATAAAACAAACTTGAATGAATATCACCTGATTTGTTTGGACGACGAATGACCCGTTTATCACGACATAGGTAGCTCAGGCAGACTAGCGACTCAATATAGTTCCGGCGTCTCAGGCAGACCGGCGACTTAATATAACCCCGGCGGCTCAAAGCGGCAAGGGCGGCTCAACGCGGCTCCGGCGGGTTGATGTAGATTAAGCTGCACGGACGACGACTTGCGCACACCTGTTCCATAAGTAAGAGGGCACGGATGCCGGTGTATGATGGTGCTAACGCACACTCCATAAGCACAGCCTTATGCATCTGGATGCTAGGTGATCTCGTTGTGTCTCTCATGAATAATGAACAATTATCTGGAGGCAATTTGTAGACGACAACGGGTCTGCCATTATCACGTAAATCCAATACTAGCGCGGACTGATTTCTCCACCACATGATCCCCCTTTTTGTCTTGACGTGAGGATGAACTAAGAGTGGCTCAATTGGAATACTTCATGATCTGTAGTCGAAATAACCAGTACTTTAAATCTGTAGCGGTGTACTTTAAATCTGTAGTCGAAATAATTAGCAATTGTTTTGACTGATTAAGTCTTCACGTGGAAGTGCAAGAGCAGCGTGGCCGAGGCGCCGGCTCAGAGGCAACGACAGAGGCAGACGGCGGGTTGACAACGCGGCGAGCCATAGCAGCGGCCGGTTGGCAACAGCGGACCGGCGACTTGAAGGCCAGCTGATGTGCGACGCTGTCGAATTCCCTATGCATGTTGCACTTGATTTGTTTTTGTTTTCGGCCAATCAGCCAGCATTTGTAGCAGTTGTTGAAGTAATACTCAAGCAGAACACCTTCGTCACGTGCTACTGGAGTACTATTGGAAGCACTTTGGATTTGATTTGTCCTTCACACGGATAAATTATTCCAAAAGCGATTAATACTTAGGTATTAGCACCTGAGCCGATGCGCATGACTAGCACTTTGCAGGCATGCTCATATGCCTGGGCGGCCGCTAGCAGATCGTAGATCGCCTTTCCTCGAAACTCCATACAGTCTCGGCGGGTGAGTCGTAGAACGGCGCAGCAACAGAAATTGATTTCTTTTCGGATTCGATGGTCCGCCAGGTCACATGCGGCGGCGTACAGGAGCCGGAGCGGCCTGAAGCTTGGTCATGGCAGAGGCGGAGCAGGACGGCTCAAGAAACGGGCGTGCGCTCCGGTAACGAGGAAATAAGCCAGCCAGGCGAAATACAGCGAGCCGAGTCCGGCTTGTAGTGCGGCAGCGAAGGTGAACAGCAGAAGTGTGTCCCGAGGGTGGATCGCAGGGACAGCGGGCAAGCAAGCGTCCATCGTCGCGCGGACGCAGACCTGCTTTTGGGCCGGCGAGTCTCGCGTGCGTTTTCATCTGGTAGCTCGGTGCTGCGTGGACACTGGCCAGGTTGCAATTTAAAATTATCCTAAGGACGATGGCGGATCGCTGTAGTTTGCGGACGATCTTGCAGTAATATGGACCAATCTTTCTGGTGTACGGACTACTAGTCATCCAAACCATCCCTAGGAAACCGAACCACATAGTAACTACTCCATGTGGAGTATAAAATACCAACGGCCAGTCAATCACCTGGGACTTGATCTTCTTTTCCTCTATTTTGTTATGATCATGTCGCACTGTTTACTTTCAACAGTAGGCCACACACATGGGTTGGGACTACCACCGGGACTTGATACTTGTGATCCCACGTGCTGAAGGAAACAGCGATTTAGTATTCCAGCTAGTAGGTTTGCTCCTGGTTGTCCGATAATAGTAATCGGACCCATGAATAGTAGCATCAGCAAACACGCTTGATCTCCTCAGGAGCAGCAACGACAACTTGACGGAAACGGTTTCACCTGATTTTCTTCATAGGTATAATAATTGCCACGCGTATAGAAAGTGCTGGATCGATGGGGTTGCAGCAGCAGAACGGATCGTGGTGCGTAAGACTCGTGGTAACCCAGATTTCTTTTCCCTGAGGTCGGGCTTGGCAACTTGCTAACGCAAACCGACGCAAACCCTAGCTTCTCTGGATCTCAACCTCGTATATGCTGTTCCAAAGTTAATCAAAATTTTTGATCATTAATGATAAATTTACCGGCTTTGTTGCGTGATTGTTTCATGCCGATTCTTTTACATCTGATCAATTGCGAGCTTCTCGATCCCAGAGTGAGGTCCCTCCAAGAACTCAACACCACCGTGCGCAGGCCCCACGGTGGGAGCCAACTGTCGCGGATTTGTCACGGCAGATGTCCTTAGTGTCAGGACTTAGTCGCGAGGCCAATGCATCTATGTAGTAGCTTGAGAGGGGTTGATCGGGACGAAAGACGCGACACACAAGACAAGGATTTAGACAGCTTCAGGCCCCAGGAAACATCATCCGGAATAACCCTACATGCTGTTTGTGGCTAGATCTCTTTATGCTCATGAGGGAGTCGCCGCATAAACCGGCTCTCCTCTTAGATGTGTCTAGCCCTAGAGATTATTTTCTTGTCCCTCTTGGGGAGCCCTGCCCCTCCTTATATAAGTTAGAGGGGCGGGTTACATGTGGAGTCCTAGTAGGACTAGGACTAGTCTATCTTCTCTTACAAGTTGATTACAAAGTCCGGGTCTTGCTTCCTTGTAAAGGAAATATTCATCATCCCTTTCCTCTTAATCCGGCCCATCATAACGTGAGCCGGCCTTCTGGGCTTTGGGCCTTGTTGTCCATCTGAACCGCCCGTCGGGTTACTAATGAGTCGCCAAGATCGGGCAGGTTATCTGTGAATCGCCAAGCTCCGGGCGGGTCACTAGTGAGTCGCCAATTGCGGCCGGGTCATACCGCATGGTATATCCCCGACAGTAGCTCAGGAAAATGTTTCTGTGGTGCCTGCACCGACTAGAGAGGAAGTTAATGATGATGATCATGAAACTTCGGATCAAGTTGCTACTGAACTTCATAGGTCCACAAGGACACGTTCCGCACCAGAGTGGTACGGCAACCCTGTCCTGGAAATCATGTTGTTAGACAATGGTGAACCTTTGAACTATGAAGAAGCAATGGTGGGCCCGGATTCCAACAAATGGCTTGAAGCCATGAAATCCGAGATAGGATCCATGTATGAAAACAAAGTATGTACTTTGACAGACTTTTCTGATGATCGGCAAGCCATAGAGAATAAGTGGATCTTTAAGAAGAAGACTAACGCGGATGGTAATGTGACCGTCTATAAGGCTCGACTTGTCGCTAAGGGTTATTGACAAGTTCAAGGGGTTGACTACGATGAGACCTTCTCACCCGTAGCGAAGCTGAAGTCCGTCTTAATCATGTTAGCAATTGTCGCATTCTATGATTATGAGATATGGAAAATGGACGTCAAAACGACATTCCTTAACGGGTTCCTTAAGAAAGAATGGTATATGATGCAGCCGAAAGGTTTTGTCGATCCTAAGAATGCTGACAAGGTATGCAAGCTCCAACGCTCCATCTATGGCCTGGTGCAAGCATCTCAGAGTTGGAACATTCGCTTTAATGAAATGATCAAAGAGTTTGGGTTTATGCAGACTTATGGAGAAGTCTGTGTCTACAAGAAAGTGAGTGGGAGCTCTGTATCATTTCTCATATTATATGTGGATGACATACTATTGATGGGAAATGATATAGAACTTTTGGAAAGCGTAAAGGCCTACTTGAATAAATGTTTTTCAACAAAGGACCTTGGAGAAGCTGCTTACATATTAGGCATCAATATCTATAGAGATAGATCGAGACGCCTCATTGGTCTTTCACAAAGCACATACCTTGACAAGATATTGAAGAAGTTCAATATGAATCAGTCCAAGAAGGGGTTCTTGCCTGTATTGGAAGGTGTGAGATTGAGCACGGCTCAATGCCCGACCTCGGTAGAAGATAGAGAAAAGATGAGTGTCATCCCCTATGCCTCAGCCATAGGGTTTATTATGTATGCCATGCTGTGTACCAGACCTGATGTGAACCTTGCCGTAAGTTTGGTAGGGAGGTACCAAAGTAATCCCAATATGGAACAGTGGAAAGCGATCAAGAATATCCTGAAGTACCCGAAAAGGACTAAGGATATGTTTCTCGTTTATAGAGGTGACGAAGAGCTTGTTGTAAAGGGTTACGTTGATGCTAGCTTCGACACATATCTGGATGACTCCAAGTCACAAATCGGATACGTGTACATTTTGAATGGTGGGGCAGTCAGCTGGTGCAGTTGCAAGCAAAGCGCCGTGGCGGGATCTACATGTGAAGCGGAGTACATAGCAGCCTCGGAGGCAGCACATGAAGCAGTCTGGATGAAGGACTTCATCACCGACCTATGAGTTATTCCCAATGCGTCGGGCCTGATGACTCTCTTCTGTGACAACACTAGAGCTATTGCCCTTGCCAAGGAGCCCATGTTTCATAAGAAGACTAGGCATATCAAGCGTCGCCTCAACTCCATTCGTGAATATATTCAAGATGGAGACATAGATATTTGTAAAGTGCATACGGATCTGAATGTTGCAGATCCGTTGACTAAACCTCTTCCACGAGCAAAACATGATCAACACAGAACTCTATGGGTGTTCGATTCATGATAATTTAAATAGATTACTGACTCTAGTGCAAGTGGGAGACTGTTGGAAATATGCCCTAGAGGCAATAATAAAATGGTTATTATTATATTTCCTTGTTCATGATAATTGTCTATTGTTCATGCTATAATTGTATTAACCGGAAACCATAATACATGTGTGAATACATAGACCACAACATGTCCCTAGTGAGCCTCTAGTTGACTAGCTCGTTGATGAATATATGGTTTTTGTTTCCTGGCCATGGACATTGGATGTTGTTGATAACGGGATCACATCATTAGGAGAATGATGTGATGGACAAGACCCAATCCTAAGCATAACACAAGATCGTGTAGTTCGTTTGCTAGAGCTTTTCTAATGTCAAGTATCATTTCCTTATACCATGAGATTGTGCAACTCCCAGATACCGTAGGAATGCTTTGGGTGTATCAAACGTCACAACGTAATTGGGTGACTATAAAGGTGCACTACAGGTATCTCCGGAAGTGTCTGTTGGGTTGGCACGAATCGAGACGGGGATTTATCACTCCGTATGACGGAGAGGTATCTCTGGGCCCATTCAGTAATGCATCATCATAATGAGCTCAATGTAACTAAGGATTTAGTCACGGGATCATGTGTTACGGAATGAGTAAGAGACTTGCCGGTAACGAGATTGAACAAGGTATAGGGATACCGACGGTCGAATCTCAGGCAAGTAACATACCGATGGACAAAGGGAATTGTATACGGGATTGATTGAATCGTGGAACATGTGGGAGCCAATATGGGTATCTAAATCCCGCTATTGGTTATTGGCCGGAGAGGTGTCTTGGTCATGTCTGCATGGTTCCCGAACCCGTAGGGTCTACACACTTAAGGTTCGGTGACGCTTGAGTTGTAATGGTAATTGTATGTAGTCACTGAAGGTTGTTAGGAGTCTTGGATGAGATCCTGGATGTCACGAGGAGTTACAGAATGGTCCGAAGGTGAAGATCGATATATTGGACGAATGGTATTGGAGTCCGGAAGTGTTCCGGGGGTACCGGGCTATGGCCAGCATGACCGAAAGGTGTTTCGGGGGCCCTGACAAGTGGTGCAGGGCCTCATGGGCCAAGGGGAGGGGGCAAACCAGCCACTAAGGGGTTGTGCGCCCCCACACCCTTTCCCACGTTGCTTGGAGAGGTGGGGCGCCTCCACCTGGTGTGGGAGATAAGCCTCCACCTGGCTTGGCTTGGGGGGCTAGTCTCCCTAGGGTTTGCCTAGGGAGATCCAATCTGCCTTGGCCGCTGCCCCTAGGGGAAACCCTAGGGGCGCCACCCCTCCTCCCTTCCCCCTATATATAGTGAGGGGTGGGAGGTAGCCGTACCCTTCCCCTGGCGCAGCCCTTGCCCCCTCCAACTCCTCCTCCCATTCCACAGTGCTTGGTGAAGCTTTGTCGAAGAACCACGAACTCCACCACCACCACGCCGTCGTGCTGCCGGAGCTCTCCCTCAACTTCTCCTATCCCCTTGCTGGATCAAGAAGGAGACGTCCCCGTGTTGTACGTGTGTTGAACGCGGAGGCACCGTTCGTTCAGCGCTTGGATCAGGTCTTCCGCGATTTGAATCGCCGCGAGTACAACTCCATCAACCGTGTTCTTGTAACGCTTTCTCTTAGCGATCTACAAGGGTATGAAGATGCACTCCCTCTCTCTCTCGTTGCTAGCATCTCCTAGATTGATCTTGGTGACACGTAGGAAAATTTTGAATTATTACTATGTTCCCAACAAGTGCATCATCTAATTTCTTAGACCAATCCTTCCTGGACCTATTGAAAGTCTTTTGCAAAATTAATTTTATTTCTCTATTGATAAGTTCAACTTGACCAGTAGACTAAGGATGATAAGGTGATGCAATTTTATGGTTAACATCATACTTGGCAAGCATTTTATGGAAAGCACCGTGAATAAAGTGTGAACCACCATCAGTCATTAAATATCTAGGAACTCCAAACCTTGGGAAAATAACCTCCTTAAGAATTTTGATAGAGGTTTTGTGATCAACACTATTGGTTCTACCCATTTAGTAACATAATCAACAGCAACCAAAATATGTGTATACCCATTAGAGGAAGGAAAAGGTCCCATGTAATCAAATCCCCAAACATCAAATGGTTCAACAGCAAGTGAATAATTCATACGCATTTCTTGACGCTTACCAATATTACCTATTCTTTGACATTCATCACAAGATAATACGAACTTACGGGCATCCTTGAATAGAGTAGGCCAATAAAATCTAGATTGCAAGACCTTGTAAGCAGTTCTATCTCTAGCATGATGCCCTGCATAAGCTTCGGAGTGACATTTTCGTAGGATTTGTCCCTGTTCATGCTCTGGTACGCAACGTCTAATAGTACCATCTACTCCTTCTTTATAAAGATGTGGGTCATCCCAAAACTAATGTCTTAAATCATAGATTTTTTTCTTTTGTTGGTAAGTAAAGCTAGGTGGTAAATATTAGCAACAATGTAATTAGCATAGTCAGCATACCAAGGAGTACTATGAGCAACATTTATTGCAGCTAACTGCTCATCAGGAAAACTCTCATCAATCGGTAGTGGGTCATCAGGCACATTTTCAAGCCTAGATACATTATTAGCTATGGGGTTCTCATCTCCTTTTCTATCAATGATATGTAAATCAAATTCTCGTAACAAGAGAACCCATCGAATAAGTATTGGTTTAACATCTTTATTTTCCATAAGATATTTAATAGCCGCATGATCAGTGTGAACAATTACTTTGGAATCCACAATATAAGGTCTAAATTTATCACAAGCAAACACCACTGCTAATAATTGTTTTTCAGTAGCAGCATAGTTTCGTTAAGCATTGTCTAGAGTTTTACTAGAATAATGAATAACATTCAATTTCTTATCAACTCTTTGTCCTATAACAACACCAACAGCATAATCACTAGCATCACACATAATTTCAAAAGGAAAATTCCAATCAGGAGGTTGAACAATAGGTGCAGAAATTAAGGCTTTCTTGAGTGTTTCAAAGGCTTCTAAACAATCATCATAAAAAAACAAAAGGAATATCCTTTTGCAAAAGATTCGTAAGAGGCCTAGAAATTTTAGAAAAGTCTTTGATAAATCTCCTATAAAAACCAGCATGGCCTAAGAAACTACGAATACCTTTTATATCTTTAGGACATGGCATTTTCTCAATTGCATCAACCTTAGATTTGTCCACTTCAATACCTCTTTCAGAAATTTTATGACCCAAGACAATGCCTTCATTAACCATAAAGTGGCACTTCTCCCAATTCAAGACAAGATTTGTTTGTTCACATCTCTGCAAAACTCGATCAAGATTGCTTAAGAAATTATCAAAAGACTTCCCATAAACAGAGAAATCGTCCATGAAAACCTCAACAATCTTTTCACAAAAGTTAGAGAATATAGCAGTCATACATCTTTGAAAGGTAGCAGGTGCATTACATAAACCGAAAGGCATACGTCTATAAGCATAAGTTCCAAAGGGACAAGTAAAAGTGGTCTTTTCTTGACCAGGCTTGGAAACGAGTATTTGTGAAAAACCAGAATATCCATCAAGGAAGCAAAAATGTGCGTGCTTAGATAATCTTTCAAGCATTTGATGAATAAAAGGCAGAGGGTAATGATCTTTTCTAGTTGCTTTGTTTAATTTTCTAAAATCAATTACCATTCTATAGCATGTAACAATTCTTTGTGGAACAAGTTCATTCTTATCATTAGGAACAACAGTTATACCTCCTTTCTTAGGGACACAATGAACATGACTCACCCATCTACTATCAGCTATAGGACAGATTATACCTGCTTCCACTTCTTTCACTTCGGATTTAACCGACGTTGGTGATCAACAACGGGTTTAGCATCAGCTTCCATATTAATTTTGTGCTGACATAGAGTGGGATTAATGCCCTTCAAATCATCAAGAGTATATCCAATAGCAGCTCGGTGCCTCCTTAGAACTTTCAATAATCTTTCTTCTTCATGTTATGAAAGGTTAGCACTAATAATAACAGGATATATCTTTTCATCAAGATAAGCATATTTCAAAGTGGCTGGCAATTGTTTTAATTCAAACACATGATCACCTTTAGGTGGAGGAGGACCTCCTAGAGTTTCAATAGGAAAATTGTGTTTAAGCAGAGGACATTGTTCAAAGAAAATCTTATCTATCTCATTTCTTTCATGCATATGTAAATCATTTTCATGGTCTAACAAATATTGTTCTAGTGGATCAGTAGGAGGCACAACAATAGAAGCAAGGCCAATTAATTCAGCTTTACTAGGCAATTATTTTTCATGAAGCTTTCTACTAAACTTGGAAAAATTAAACTCATGAGATTCATCACCAAAACTAACACTGACAATTTGTTTCTCACAATCTATTTTAGCATTAACGGTGTTCAAGAAAGGCCTACCAAAGATAATGGGACAAAAGTCATCTTGTGGGGAACCAAGGACACAAAAATCAGTAGGGTATTTTATTTTCCCACACAAGACTACAACATCTCTAACAATCCCAATTGGTGATACAGTGTCTCTATTAGCAATTTTATTAGTAACATCTATGTCTTCTATCTCTGCAGGTGCTATGTCATTCATAATTTCTTGAAATAAGGTGTAAGGAATAGCACTCACACTAGCACCTATGTCACATAAACCATGATAACAGTGATCTATTATTTTTACTGAGATGATAGGCATGCCAACAACAGGTCTATGTTTATCCTTTTTATCCGGTTTGGCAATTCTAGCAGCTTCTTCATAGAAGTAAATAACATGCCCATCCATATCTTCTTCAAAGAGATCTTTAACCATAACAACACTAGGTTATACTTTGATTTGTTCATCAGGTTTAGGTGTTCTAATATAGCTTTTGTTAACCACAATTGAAACTTTAGCATGTTCCTTTATCCTAATAAGAAAAGGTGGTTTCTAAATATAAGCAGAAGGAACAACTGGATCAACATTGTAAAGTATAGTTTCTTCTTTAGTTGGTACTGGTTCTTTAATTTCTTCTTTAATAGGTGGGTGATATTTAAACCACTTCTCTTTAGGGAGATCAATTTGAGTAGCAAATGATTCACAAAAGGAGGCTACTATCTCAGAGTCAAGTCCATATTTAGTGCTAAACTTTTTAAAAGCATCAGTATCCATAAAAGATTTAACACAAGCATACTTAAGCTTAATACCTGACTCTTTACCTTCATCGAGTTCCCAATCTTTAGAGTTGCATTTAATTCTTTCCAAAAGATCCCACCGGAATTCAATAGTCTTCTTCATAAAAGAACCAGCACAAGTATCAAGCATGGTTTGATCATTACGAGAAAGCCGAGCATAAAAGTTCTGGATAATAATTTCTCTTTAGAGCTCATGATCGTGGCATGAATATAACATTGACTTAAGCCTCCCCCAAGCTAGAGCGATACTTTCTCCTTCATGAGGCCAAAAATTATATATATATAAATCCAATCACGATGAACTAGATCCATAGGATAATTTTTTTGATGGAACTCCAATTTCAATCGATTCCAATTCCAAGATCCAATATCATCGCATAGCCTATACCATGCCAATGATTTTCCCTTCAAATATAAAAGGAAAACCTTTTTCATAACTTCATCCCCGGGTAAGCCTACAAGCTTGAACAATCCACAAATTTGTTCTACATATATCAAGTGCATATCCGGATGTTCGGTTCCATCTCCTGCATAAGGATTAGCTAGCAGTTGTCCTATCATACCTGAAGGAATTTCATATTCAATATTTTCAATAGATGCAGTAGGTTGAGGGTAGCTAATTGTGGTTCCGGATGAGGTGAAGATACCCCGAACAAACCCCTCAAAGGATTGTTTTCCATAGTAACAAGTGACAATAAATTTCAGCACACTATATAAATGTTTCCTTACCAAATTCCACTTACCAAAGGCGCTTAACTCCCCGGCAACGGCGCTAGAAAATAGCCTTGATGACCCACAAGTATAGGGGACAATTGTAGCTCTTTTCGATAAGTAGGAGTTCGAACCCAACGAGGAGCAGAGGGACATGACAAGTGGTTTTCAGTAAGATAATGTCTGCAAGTGCTGAAATTGTAAGTAGCAGAGTAGTTTGATAGCAAGATAATTTGTAACGGACAAGTAACGACAGCAGTAACAAAAGTGTAGCAAGATAGCCCAATCCTTTTGAGGCAAAGGACAGGCCAAAACAGTCTCTTATGATAAGCAAAGCGTTCTCGAGGGTACACGGGAATTTAATCTAAGTAACTTTCACCATGTTGGTTCGATTTGTATTCGCTACTTTGATAATTTGATATGTGGGTGGACCGGTGCTTAGGTGATGTTCTTACTTGAACAAACCTCCTACTTATGATTAACCCTCCATAAGCATCATAACTACGAGAAAAGTATTAAGAATAAATTCTAACCATAGCATTAAACTTTTGGATCCAATCGGACCCTTAAGGAATAGCACATAAACTAGGGTTTAAGCTTCTGTCACTCTCGCAACCCACCATCTAATTGCTACTCCACAATGCATTCCCTTAGGCCGAAATATGGTGAAGTGTCATGTAGTCGACGTCCATTTTGCATCATGTTTCCTTATTGTTATTTATGATGTTTTTATCCATAATAATGCTTTTTGGAGTAAGGGAATGCATTGTGGAGTAGTTATTAGATGATTGGTTGCGAGAGTGAAAGAAGCTTAAACCCTAGTTTATGCGCTATTCCGTAAGGGGCTGATTTGGATCCCAAAGTTCAATGCTATGGTTAGGTTTATTCTTAATACTTTTCTCGTAGTTGCGGATGCTTGCGAGGGGGTTAATCAAAAGTAGGAGGTTTGTTCAAGTAAGAACAGTACCTAAGCACCGGTCCACCCACATATCAAATTATCAAAGTAGCGAACACAAATCAAACCAACATGATGAAAGTGACTATTTGAAATTCCCGAGTACCCTCAAGAACACTTTGCTTAACATAAGAAACCGTTTTGGCCTGTCCTTTGCCTCAAAAGGATTGGGCTACCTTGCTGCACTTTTGTTACCATTACCGTTACTTGCTCGTTACAAATTATCTTACTATCAAACTACTCATTACTTACAATTTCAGTGCTTGCAGAGAATACCATGCTGAAAACTACTTGTCATTTCCTTCTGCTCCTCGTTGGGTTTGACACTCTTACTTATCGGAAGGACTACAATTCATCCCCTATGGGTCATCACTCGGGCCTTCTCCGCCTTCGTGGCCGCAGCCTTCTGCTGCTCCACTGCTACATGTGAGCTGCGTTGGAATTTCCTCGAAGAGGAGAGGATGATGCAGTATAGTAGAGATAAGTATTTCCCTCAGTTAAGAACCAAGGTTATCAATCTAGTAGGAGAACCACGCAACACCTCATTAGCAGTACCTGCACACAAAATAATAAATACTTGCACCCAACTCAAACATGGGGTTGTCAATCCCTCGGTGGTTAATTGCAAAGATTAAATTTTGTAGGGATAGATAGATAGATAAAACACAAAATAAAATAAAGTAAAGGAAAATTGTAGAAGGGTATTTTTGGATTTTAATATATGATAAAATTGGACCCGTGGGCAATAGTTTTCATTAGGGGCTTCTCTCTTGAAAATAGCATACAACGGGTAAGCAAATTACTGTTGGGCAATTGATAGAAAAGCGAATAATCATGACGATATCCAAGGCAATGATCATGTATATAGGCATCACGCCCGAGGCAAGTAGACCGAATCCTTCCTGCATTACTACTATTACTCCACATATTGACTGCTATCCAGCATGTGTCGGTGTGGAACGACACCTATGGGATCACAAGAATCCCTACTACGGTTGCCGGGGCGCAGGGTTGCGAGGAGAGCAGGGCTAGTAGATAGCACAAGGATCGTTTACCAAGGTTCGGGCCGCGAGGATGCGTAAAACCCTAGTCCTGCTTTGGTGGGTGTATTTCCGAGAGTTCTGGAGCTCTCGATCTAGCTGTGGTCAGTGCGTGGTTCTAAAGAGCCAAATCCTTCTCCTAGTCTCCTTGGGCCTCCTTTTATAGGAAAAAGGGGTTGCCACAGTGGCACACAGGAGGTGGAAATGTGTACAGTGTTGCAAGGTTATCCCTCGTATTACAGGACAAGATGCATTTAATGCATCGCTTAGGTGTCCCCTTGCTTTATCGGGGACGGGGGCGAGGCATGTCCCGTCCGTCGCCGCTCCTCCTTGCTTCGACACGCGCCCTGGCCAGCGGTGCGTGCGGTGCCATGTAGGCAGGCAGGCAGCTGAGGTGGCGCGGTGGTGGAGCCTTCACGAAGATCTGCATGTCGCCATGCGGGTACTCGATGAGTTTGCCTGGGAGCTGCATGTTGCCACGCAGGCGCCCGCCCAGCTGGTTGGGCTGGCGGCTGCGTGTGAACGGTGGTGGAAGCTTGGTCGTCACAGGCCTGGCGGTGGTCCCGCCGGCGTCCTTGGTGAGGGCCTTGCCGGGTGGCCCGGCAAAGGTCTTGCCGTGGCGTGCTGTCGTCCTCGGCAAGGGTCTTGCCGGGGGTCTTGGTAGCCTTCCTCGGCAAGGATCTTGCCGAGGATCGTCGTCTTCTAATCCTCATCTGACCTTGAATATGTCTTCACAAAGATCTGCATGCCACCACAGAGGTGCCTTCCCGAGCCCTGGCCCCATGTTGATGACGGCGTTGGCGGCCGTGGGCTCAAGGGTGGCTCGCTCTGTTGGTGTGGGGTGAGCTGTCTCGGCAAGGATCTTGCCGGGGCCGCTGAGGTTGCCCTGGCAAGGGTCTTGCCGGGGGAACCTGCTTCGTCCCTCTGCTCTTTGTGGTCTTGGTCGTGGCGTTGCTTCGATTGTCTTGGGCTCTGGTCTTAGCTTGGCTCACCTCCCTTGCTCTGCTTGGTGTGACCGTGGGCACGGCTCTGACTGCCCGTGCACAGGTATAGGGGTACAAAAAATGCACCCCCCTTTTTGTACACCGATAGGAGCCCCCAGGCCTGGGCCACACATAAGAGCGACACGTTGTTGGGTCAGGCCCAGAACGGTGCGCGGGCAGGCGGGGCGGTTTTTACCGCAGTAAGACTTTTCGCGCGCTCCGTCTCCCACGACCCGCGTGCGTGGCGTGGCGTGGAGGGGTGTGCGTGACGTGGGCGGCATGCATGGGGTGTCTTCCACACGTGTGCGTCACATCACAGTAAAGAGGCAGCTCACGCCTTCCCCGTAAAGAGTGGGAGGCGTGGAGGCGCGACTCATTTACTGAACGGGGCCGGGGTGCGGTCTGCAAGGCATCCACTCCCCATGATCACGGGGTGGGGAGAGGTCGCCTCACCCGTCCCCTCAGTTCTGCACGTCCGCCACGCGTCCCCCATGCACTTGGGGTAGCAAGCGGTGGGGGCGGGAAACCGGGCCGTCGCTGGTTGGGGCAGCGGGTCGGTCCCGATTCCGCGCGTCTCTGGTGGCTGGATTGGTCGAACGGGGTGGCCGAGCCTCGACCCCGCTCCTTTATAAGGAGGGGGGAATGGCGTCCCGCACTCCTCTGTCATCCATCTTCTCTTGCTGCTGCTACTTCCTTTCACTCGCCATGGAGAAAGGGAATCCTGGTCCTTCAACGGTGGCGGCGAGGGTCGCTGCTCAACAACGCGTCCCTCCTCCTCCTGAGCCTGCGGTGGAGGAGCCGGCTGCGAGGGGAAGGGGGAGGGGGCGAGGCCGTGGTCGAGGCCGGGGCAGAGGCCGCAGTGCTCGGGGAAGAGGAGGACGGGGCGGCGCACCGGATTCGCCTCCGCCGATGGTGCCTTTCCCGATGGAAGGCCATGTCGACGACCAGCCCCGCGAGTTCTTCATCAGGCTGAGCCGGCCTCCACGTCGTCGTCGTCGTCTTCCCACCCTGTTCGCTCGGGAGATGGAGCGTGACCGGCCCCAATCGCTCAGGTTGCACATGAGGGGTTGTGGAAACGGGGGCACGCGTGTTGTCGTCGACTTCCCGGCTCCTCAAGTCATGTACCTCTGTCGTGGGTGGAAGACATTCGCTCGCATCCACAGCCTGACGGCGGGGCTCGTCCTCTACTTGAAATTAATGGAGGACGACCTACTCAAGGTCTTCGGAGAGTTTTGGACTCGCCTGAAGTGCTGCGTGGAGAGCTCCTCTGATGGAGATTCTGACAATGGAAGCTCATCCTCGAGCGAGAGTGACGAGGAGGACAGCAGAGCAGATAGCGGGGATGAGTCCGACTAGGCGTCGGATGCCCCGCGCCTGTGCGGGTGCGGCAGCAGCATCATCTGCATGTGGCCGCTCCTCCGGCAGAGGTTTGCCGGGGGCGGGGCCAGCTCCTTGAACTTCTCGGGGCCGTCTCCTTGGGCGGCTGGCGTCGGGAGGCTGCGGAAGAGGAAGAGGGCGGGCAGCAAGGCCGTCAACTTGGAGTACGCGGGCACCGACGCCTTCATCGCGTATTGCCGGTCCTGCCGCCTTGTCTTCCAGCTCCTTTCCCGACACCGTCATCACCGGCCCGCCCGTGGGCGGCCACCGAGGTGTTCTCTTGGTGCTTTCTGCTGCTCGTAGCTCGCCTAGGCGCCCCTTTTGCCTTTTTGCCTCCTTGACCTGCCTCCTAAGGAGAGGGACAACAAAGGGATTACGTGCATCTTATCTCTTTTTTAGTTTGTAAGCCTGCGGGCCTTTGTTAAATTCAAAACTTGTAATCCCCTTGCTCGTGTTTTTCATCTCGCACGAACTGTACTTGTATGGGATGTTTTTAATGAAAAAGGGGTGCTTGCCGGGTTTTTCGTTCGCGGGTAAATCCCGCAACAAGGAGTGAATCCTTGCTATTGTTTAAGATAAACGTTTTTTCGCCCGGCAACAGGCCTTGCCGTCCCCCCACTCCACTCGACCGCTCTCGCGCTCTTGGCGGAGGCAAGGATGAAGTAGGCTTCAGGCTCCTCGTCCCACCTCCTTGCCGCCGCGGCTACAACCAGATCCGGACCCAGGAAAGAATCCTTTGGTATAGGAAAAAGGGGAGCACGGCAGCCTAGAGATAAAAATGAGGTTTCATATACCCCAATCCGGTTCCGAAATGCATGACAGAGGATAAAAGACTTATCTGGATCAGCAGCCCCCGGCAATCTCATCTTGCCGCGGTTGGATCCTTGTGCTTGCAGCCCCCGGCAACTCTGGTTTGCCAGAGTCCGGGCGCCGGTCCGTTTCCTTCTTTTTGAGTAGCTCAGCAGAAATGCTCATGTGCCCTGCAAACCAAAGGAGGACAGAAAAGGAACAGGTAGATGCACACTCGACCTCTGCGCTAGGGGTTAGTCGCCGCTAAGCACTATCAACCCTAACCAAGGAAGAGACTCGACCTAGCATGCATGCCATAACTTAGGGCGCCAGCGCTTCATTTATTTATGCTCAGGGTCTGCACCTGGCTTTGTACAAAGGGTCACATGCCTTGCCGGTAAAGCTTGTACAAAAGGGTGGCTTGCTGGGAGGCCCGGCAAGCCGCGCCTTATGGGTAAAACTTGCGAAGATGTGAAAGTGCGTTATATCGACTAGAGGGGGGGGGGTGAATAGGCGATTTTTATGAATTCTTCACTGAGGATTTTGCCGGTGAGGAAATTCCTTAGCGAAGAACTACTTGCAGTGGAATAAGTACTCAGAAGTAAGCATAAGAGAATGCGGGCATGGTCATCATGATGAAATGAAGACAAACCAAGAGTACAGAAATCGTAAACACAGGATAGCACAAGATGAAGACAAACAGACTGAAGAAATTGAACTGAGGAAATTGAGAAAGTCTTCAGTCAAAGTCTTCAAACACAGATATGAACAAACACTTAACACAATAATGAGGAAATGAAAGGGTTGAGGAAATAGAACCAGTTAGGTTGGTGAAGACAATGATTTGGTAGACCAGTTCAAGCTAACTTTGTCTCGGTTATGCGTCTGGTTGGAGCGGTGAGTATTTAAACTCGAGGACACAGTCCGGACACCCGATCGCTGAGCACGCAGCTCAGGACACCAAGTCCTCACCGTATTCTCATTGAACTAAGGTCACACAGACCTCGTCCAATCACTCGTGGTAAGTCTTCAGGCGACTTCCAAACCTTCACAGACTTGGTCACTCGGTGATCCACAATTCCTCTTGGATGCTCTAGACCATGACACCTAACCGTCTGGAAGAAGCACAATCTTCAAAGGTAACAAGCGTCGGATCCATGCAGGATCAATCTCTTGATGATGCTCAATCACTTTGGGTTTGTAGGGGTTTGGTTTTGGGTTTTTCCTCACTTTCGATGATTTTCGCTCAAAGTCCTCGGAGGATGGGTTGCACTCAAATGACAAGTGTCAAGTTCTCTCGGAGCAGCCAACCAGCTAGTGGTTGTAGGGGTGGCTATTTATAGCCTAGGGAGCAGCCCGACATGATAAGACATAAATGCCCTTCAATGATATGACCGTTAGGTGGATAAGATATTTTGGGACAGGTGGCGCAAGAAGACGAAGCAGTCGGAAATTTGAATATCAAATTCCTCGAGCTATCATGTTCCTCCTTGTGTAGGCAATCCGCCTGGCGAATTCCTAACTCCTCGGTTAGAACAAATTCCTCGTGACAGGAAGAACTTCGTCTCTTTCCTTTGAAGAAATTGACTGAACTGTATGAGATTTCCAAAGGCTTCACTCGAAGGGATTGGAAGGTGTAGGATTTTGAGTTGAGCATCACATGGAAATTTTTCCTTAGTATTTCCTCGACCCCTTTAACAAAGACGGTGTTTCCTATGACTCAAGAAAGAGAAAATGAAACTACGAAAACAAAAGTCTTCATGCTTCATGTTCCTCAAATGAATACCAAGTCTTCAAGGTCACACCAATTTCTTCATTTTCAAAGTCTTTAGAAAGTCTTCAAAATATCAAAGTCTTCAGTCGAAGAACTTCATTTTTAGGGGCCGACTTTCTCTGTAAATATCAAACTCCTCATAGACTTATAGACCTGTGTACACTCACAAACACATTAGTTCCTTAACCTATAAGTCTTCAATACACCAAAATCACTAAGGGGCACTAGATGCACTTACAATCTCCCCTTTTGGTGATTGATCACAATATAGGTTAAGTTTTCAACGGGATAAACATATGAAGTGTAAATACTGATATTGAGAAATTTGATTGCAAGATATAAAAGTACTCCCCCTGAAGATGTGCATAGTGAGGAATTTGCTTTTGAGGCAATGCACATTTGAAGAGTTGAATCATGGAGATCTCCCCCTATATCTTGTAATTCATACACACATTTGACATATAATATGAAGAATTTGAAATGCATGATGAAATATGGTGCTTGATGTAATTCAGCATGCGTGCGATAACATTAATGAGGAACAAGCATGCAAAATAACGCATCAAGAGTATCAGAGCTCAAGAAGCTCAAGAGAATCAGAGCATAGTGCAAGAGCATAGTGCATCAAAAGTATCAAAGCACCATCGGGTTTAAGATTACAACTCGATCCAATAAAAGTTTCAGAAGAACGAGAGTTGTAACTTAACAAAAATAAATTGCCCATATAATAGACCCGCTTGAAGACTAACTCAAATTTCTCCCCTTTGTCATCGAATGACCAAAAGGATCGAAACTGAGGACTAACGCATACGAAGAATTTCAAGTTGAAGAAGGAGCGCCCTTGGCGTTGTTGGGTCGATTGTTGTAGTAGGGCCTGCGCGGTGTCGTCCAAGTCTTCATTTTCATCGGTGTCGCGATGAAGAATAGGAGCTGGCCACCAAGGAAGGAACTTTGACCTTCTTGTATTTCTTCGGAGGAGGTGCAGACCAGTCAAATTCTTCCTTGAGTCCCATTGTCGTCAGTTCTTCCGCACTGTAGACATTTGAAAGAACATCCCAGGTGCGTTTGAAGGTTTCATGGAGGTAGTGGTGGTTTTTCTTCACTGCATTGTGTGTTGAGGTCATGTTGTGAAGAATTGAACCAAACTGACGCTTGACCCATTTATGATTGCGATCAACCTTCCGATGAAGGCGAGGAGTAACTCACGATCGATCATCATCCCGGGTGCGATAGCTTGAGGACTTTGCTTGACCGAGGTATTTGCGGCAGAGTCATGTGTGGCGAGTCATCATTGGTGGAGAAGGATGCTGCTTTAAAACTGTCCATCCAATGGACGAATGCCTTCATCGATCACAATGTAAGACTTGCCCTTGTCATCGGTGAGGTAAATGTACATTTGAGGACTTCAATCGGGGCAAGTAGCTGCGGTGGTTCGATGTATCGACCTTGAAATTGAGTGAAGACCTTGTCCCGATGAATCTCATAATCCAAGGCGCATAAGGCTTCAACTCAAATGGTGACATAGCAATGTTTGCCGTGAGTCCTCATGAAGAAATCATGGAAATTGACGGAACGCCATGGATGATGTTGAAAAGCATATTCTTCATGATGCCAACGACTTCTTCATCATTCGAAGTCGTGGCCTTTGATAGGACTCATTGTCTTCGTCGAGAATCCGATAGACAGTCCGAGGCACATACAATAATTCCTTGACGAGGAATTTGGTTCTTGGGCCTGCCTTGGCTTCAAAGGCTTCATCGGCACTTGCATATAGTGATTTGAAAGTTACGGTTCGTTGTAGATACAACGAGCACCGTCAAGTGGAGGACTGAGTGGTAGAGCACGAAGCAATTCGATTCTTTGGTGCCTTGTAGTGAGTATTTTCAGATATCCAGTCTAATACCCATGAGTTCATGTCTTCAGCGTCTCCGGTGATGTGCAACGTTGCATAGAATTGAAGAATGAGTTCTTCATTCCAATCACAGATATCAGTGCAGAAATTTAGAAGTCCTGTGTCGTGAAGAACACTGAGGACTGGCTCGAAACCTGGCAGAGACTCCATGTCCACATGAGGAATATGTGCATGATCGAAGACTTTGTCTTTATTGAAAAGCACTGAGGAATAGAAGTTGGCTTGGCTGGCAGTCCAGAAACACCTCTTCCTTATGCGAGCAGAATCATATGGATTGTAAACAGTGAAGAATACGTGCTCGCTGAAGAAGTCATCAGTCTTGAACTTTTGCTTTGTTGAGAAGGGATCCTTTGGCTTTGGCAGTGGAGTGTCAGTGAGTTGCATCACGACCTCAGGAATCGCAATCTCAGGTTCTTCAGGCTGAGGAATTTCTTGTTCCTCTACAGATGTAGTCTGAGGATCAGCAGCAGCAGGTTCATCATCGCTAGTGGCTGGAATTTCTTCATGGACAGATGAAGTGGGATGAGTTTCTTCAGAGCCCATTTGAACAGGTGGAGCAGGGGACCGAGGTAGCTGTTGGATTGGGGTGAAGAGTGGAGAATTTGGATGCTGACTTTCCCAAAAGTCATCATTCATCACTAGCGTTGTGCTTCCAATATCCACATCTTCTTCAAGTTCCTCAACACGGGCTTCTTCAGCTGTGAACTGAGGCATAGGCGAGGAAATGATTGGGGTTGAAGGGATTGCTTCCACTTCAATTTCTTCATCAATCTGCTCTGACGAAGCGACAAAATGATTTTCTTCATCGGATCCGCTTGGGATTACATAATCTTCATCAAAGCGGAACAAGGTCCTTCGATGGAATTGAGGAAATTGGAACAACATCAATAGGATTTTCAAAGGAGCTGGTCATTGGCTTCATTTTCTTCGCAGAAGAATTTGGCCTTGGTGATGCTTTCCGTTTCTTCACAGCACTCGTTCTACTGACCTTGGTCTTCTTCACATCGAGGCAGATGGAAGAATTGGAGTTGGTGTTGGCGCAGGAGGAGCCGAGGAATGGATGAATTTCCTCGGTATGGCCCGATGCAGTTGCCGACTTGTTCGATTTCTTCGGGCACACCACTAGAGGATGCCCTGGCAATTTCTTGGCTGGAATGGGATCATCAGCCACAGGCGGCATTTTCATCAAGAGCTGAACTTCATCGGTGGTCTTGGCATGTTCTTCGGTCGGTGGTGAGGCTCCGGCCTAAGGAATTTCATGTTGCGTTGGGGCAACAACATTGGTGAACTTCTTCGTCGGGTTAGTGAATCGACCTTGGCTCCTTGCCAATCAAAGCATAATAAGCATCGAAGTTTTCCGAGGGCTTGGATTTCATTTTGGACCTTGAGAAGTTCCTTAGGTGTCATTTTGACAACGTTTTTCTTCAGGAACTTCTCCTTTCTGTATTGAGCCTTCTTGATCTCTCTTGCCTTTTCAAACTTCAATTTCTCTTCAGTGATGAAATGGGTCAACATATGACTTTGTCCAGGGGTCAGATGAAAATCTGGCATAGGGGTGTTTGGATCCTTGTGCCAGAGATCAATGTAATCGAGGATTTTCCTTGGATCCAACAGCGATGTACAGATGTGCCTTTGGCTCTTCTTGGCCCTTTCTTGGCGATCTCGATGATTTCCGCAAGTTCATCATCATCATCCTCATCATCTTGGTGGCTCTTGGAAGGAGACCTGTTTCTTCTTGGGACTTGGCCGAGGACCTCGTCCAAATTGTGGCCTTAGTCTTGGCAGTCGGGCGGATGAAGACTTTGGTGCAGCTGAGGAACTTGCTGAGACACCAGAGGCAATTGAGAAGCCTGCAGTCTGTTGGCACGTGGCCAGATGCACAGGTGCTGAGGACTTTGTCGGAACTGCTGAGGGCTTGGGAGGAGCTGAGGATTTTGGAGGAGCAGGGGCAGCATGAGGAATTGGCCGTGAGGGCACTGCTGAGGAACTTGGCCATGAGGGCACTGTTGGTGAAGCACTTGGCTTGTGAGCGGGCTTCTTCGCCATAGATTTTCTT
Source organism: Aegilops bicornis (assembly GCA_021605145.1). Classification (NCBI taxonomy): domain Eukaryota; kingdom Viridiplantae; phylum Streptophyta; class Magnoliopsida; order Poales; family Poaceae; genus Aegilops; species Aegilops bicornis. The sequence continues at coordinate 390,237,321 of CM038674.1, forward strand.
GGCTTGACAGAGGCCTCAGGAGCAGCAGCAGTGGCAGAGTCCTCATTGAATTTCCTCACTGCCTCATTGGCTTGTCTTGCCAACTTGGCTTGGCGCTTGGCCCATTCTTCAGGAAAGTCCTCACCACGCTTGATGCTGGTGGGATCAGCTTCTTGGCCAGGTGCCAATGGAGCTCTTGGGCATGGAGGATTGAGTGCGAATTTCTTCATGTACTTTGGAGTTACATATCGGTACTCCCTCCATTCCCATGCCCATCTCCTTTCAATCCTTTGGATGCGCACCTTGCGCTGATTTTTGTTCTCTTTGCCGAACTCAGCTTCATCAGGTGTGCAATAATCAGCATATATTTCCTCAGGGATTTCAAACGCGGTTATGACCTCAGGCCTCTTTCCTCCTTTACGTGGCTTCTTTCCTACGCCATATTCTTCAAATTTGAGGAATTTGAACAAACGAATTCTCTGAAGAAGTATGCAACATTTCTTCGAGGAACGCTGCAAATGAGTTAAGTTGATGAGAACCTAGTGATTCAAAGACGGACATGAGTACTGTGAACAGAGTATAGTTGCTAGGAATTTGGAGAGGTCATATGCGTTCTCAGAAGATTTTTCAAAAAGAACAAGTTTTGAGGATTTTGACCAGATGAGCCTTGAAGGATTTCACTAAGCGTTCTTTGTCTTAGGTTCCAGAGTTGTATAGATCGAGGATCCACACAATTGAGGAATCTTTAAGAAAAAAGATTGCTTAGAGAAACGAATCAAGAGCATATAACTAGTGAGGTGTTTGTGTGTGAGGATTTGAAGAATAAAACACCTTTGAAGATTTTGTTGTGAAAATTTTGGATCAACGAGGGCAGTAAAAGTAACTTTTAATTACCCTAAATGAAGAACACGACGAACTGGGTGTTGTAGATGTGAAGCTAAATGCATTCAGATCTTCCACGCCCTAACTTGGCGGAGGAAGACAACTACGGCGGCGGCGGAGTGAGAATTTCCGCAGTCGGCGCGAGTACATCGGCGAAGAGGTCAAGGCAGCGAAGCTCTTCCTCACCGGGGACGATGGAGTAGCGGCGGCGCTAGGGTTTGAGGAACTCGAGCGGGAGAGAGAGGTCGAGCGGAGTAAAAGAAGTGAGGATGGAGAGAGGGGTATTTATAGAGGCAGTGAAAAACTGTTCGCCCGAAGATTTAGGACGAATGTGCCCCTAACCATTCTCCTTCTCACGACATGTGTCACCCACGTACTGTGTAGTGGAGATCGTGTACGATCGTGGGTGAGTAAAATAATGCATCGTGGGATGCGGAACGGTTTGAGCGACAAAACCGAAAGTTTGGATAAGATTAGTTTTAAAGTTTAGATTACTTAATTTCTTGGTGACAAGGACACAGTGAAGATTTTGAACGAGTTTCAAATAGAATGCACATGAAGAATTTGTGAATAGATTGGGCTGAGTATAGCATAGAGGGGGAAGGGTCCGATCACATTCACTTAGCTGAAAAAGAGACTTGAAGAAATAGCCATAAGTGAATGCTGTAGAGGACATAAACCCATATGTATATATAGCCAATGAAGAAAAATGACGGAAACAGTGAAGATTTTGCAAAGTTGAAGAATTTGAAAAACTGAAGAATTTCAAAAATTGAGGAAAAACTCAAATTGAAGATTTTCAACTTTGGTGGTGGCGTGACCCACCGTATAAGAATGATGATTTCAGACACCGCGTACAATTGTCGTAGGGTTCTGAGAATCAAATTCTTCATTAATTTCTTCACACTTAGAGTGTTATTCTTCATTGATTGAAGAAAAATGTTTCTTCATGTGTTGCACATCTAAGTCATCAATTTTGCATAAGTGTCAGGATGTGTGTCCTTTTCAAAGAACGTTCGAAGATTCTAAAATATTTAGCTCACACCGCAACTTGCTAAATCTCTTCTCGTCCAAGGGCTTAGTGAAGATATCGGCTAGCTGTTCGTTAGTCTTCACATGCTCGATGGAGATGTCGCCCTTCAACACATGATCACCAAGAAAATGATGACGAATTTGAATGTGCTTTGTCTTCGAGTGCTGAAGCGGGTTGTGAGCAATCTTGATAGCACTCTCATTGTCACGATGAGAGGCACATTCTTCACGTTGATGCCGTAGTCCTTGAGAGTTTGCTTCATCCACAGCAATTGAGCACAACACGAGCGGCAGCAATGTATTCAGCTTCCGATGAGACAATGATACACGATTACATTTCTTCGAGGACCAACGGACCAAAAGATCGTCCGAGGAAATGTCAAGTACCAGATGTTGACTTGCGGTCCACGATCACCCGGCATAGTCGAGTCGGAATATCCAATGATATCAAAAGTAGAGCCCTTGGGGTACCATAATCCTAGTGTTGGTGTGTGAGCTAGATATCGGCGAATATACTTCACAGCCTTATGGTGTGATTCCTTGGTGTAGCTTGAAATCGGGCACACATGCAAACACTAAGCATTATATCTGGCCTAGATGCACATAAGTACAATAAAGAACCAATCATGGAGTGGTATACCTTGTGATCGAAGTCAATACCATTTTCATCGATTGCATAGATGGCCATTTGTGGGCATAGGAATTTTGACACCTTTGCAATCTTGCATGCGAATTTCTTGAGGACATCTTTGAGGTATTTCTCTGAGATATGAATATGCCATTGTGTTGTTGTGAATTTGAAGACCTAAGAAGAATTTCAACTCTCCCATCATAGACATTTGATATTCTTCACTCATCATATAGGCAAATTCATCACTATAACATTGGTCAAGACAGCCAAAGATAATATCATCAACATATATTTGGCACACAAACAGTTCACCATCATATGATTTAGTAAAGAGAGTAGGGTCGAAGCGAACCGGTGTGAAGCCATTCTTCACGAAGAATTCCTTCAATGTATCATACCACTTGGTGGGGCTTGTTTGAGACCATAGAGGGCCTTGTTGAGTCTGAAAACTTTGTCGGGATTCTTTGGATCTTCAAAACACAGGGGTTGAGCAACATATACTTCTTCCCCAAGCTTACCATCGAGGAATGCACTTTTCACATCCATTTGATATAAAGTGATATTGTGATGGTTAGCATAGGCGAGTAATATCGAATAGACTCAAGTCTAGCAACAGGTGCAAAAGTTTCATCGAAATCAATTCCTTCAACCTGTGTGTAGCCTTGAGCTACTAGTCGTGCCTTATTCCTCACCACAAGGCCATTTTCATCTTGCTTGTTGCGGTAGATCCATTTTGTGCCAATAATATTATGCTTGCGAGGATCTGGACGTTTGACCAGTTCCCAGACATTGTTGAGCTCGAACTGATCTAATTCTTCTTGCATGGCCTGAATCCACTCAGGCTCCAGAAATGCTTCATCTACCTTAGTGGGCTCTGTGATAGAGACAAAAGCATAGTGCCCACAAAAGTTAGATAAATGTGAAGCTTTTGAGCGTGTGAGAGGACCTGGCGCTTCAATGTCATCGATGATCTTGTCAACTTGTACTTCTTTTGCAACGCGAGGATGAGCTGGTTGTCGTCGAGGAATTTGATCATTTTCCTCGGTACCATTGTCTTGACATTATCTTCAGTGCATCAGCTCGACGTTCTTCGGCGTCTTTGGAATGAATTCTTCAGCTGATTCTTCAGTAGGAGTGACATCCTTAGTTGCCTTGAACTTGATAGATTCCTCAGGTGCTGGTTCATCTAACACTGAAGGTAGGTGCTCTCTTTGCGAGCCATTAGTTTCATCGAACCACACATCTACGATGTCAACAATCTTGTGAAGAGCGATGTTGAAGACTCTGAGGTGTGTGAGTCCTTCCGTAACCAAGCATAAAACCTTCATGTGCTTTAGGTGCAAATTTAGAATTGTGATGAGGATCTCTAATCCAGCATTTAGCAATCAAGACTTTGAAATAACTTACGTTGGGTTTCTTGTCAGTGAGGAGTTCATAGGCAGTCTTCTTGAAGAATTTGTGAAGATATACTCTGTTGATGACGTGGCACGCAGTATCAATTGCATCAATCCAAAAACGACTAGGCGTTTTGTATTCATCAAACATAGTGCGAGCCATCTCAACAAGAGTTATGTTCTTGCGCTCCACGACGCCATTCTGCTGAGGAGTATAGGGAGCAGATAACTCATGAGTAATACCAAGTTCATCAAGATAGGCATCAAGACCGGAATTCTTGAACTCAGTTCCATTGTCACTCCTGATGTGTCTAATCTTCACACCAAAGTTAGTTGAAGCCCCGAGGAAAATCGTTTGAAGACTTCACGCACTTGATTTTTGTAAGTAACAATGTGTACCCATGTGTATGAGAGTAATCATCAACAATAACAAAGCCATATAGAGGCGCATCATTAGTGATTTGAGTAATGATTGGGACCAAAGAGGTCCATGTGAAGCAATTCAAGGACGAGTAGTGGTCATGATAGTCTTATTTGGATGCTTGGCCTTGGTCATTTTTCTAGCTTCACAAGCTCCACACAAGTGATCCTTGAGGAATTTGACATTCTCAATAACAATGACATGCTTCTTCTTTGCAAGCGTGTTCAAATTCCTCATTCCTGCGTGACCAAGTCGCCGATGCCATAGCCCTTATACGAAGCTTTTGCAAGTAGACACACGGCTGGTTGTGGTCTGTAGAGAAATCAACAATATACAAGTCTCCTCTCCTAAAGCCTTCAAGACTTTGGAATTGTCGACTTCCATAATCACAACACAACGATACTTGCCAAAGATAACAACCATATCAAGATCACAAAGCATTGAGATCGACATGAGGTTGTATCCTAAGGACTCAACAAGCATGACTTTGTCCATGTGTATGTCCTTAGAGATCATAACCTTACCAAGACCCAATACCTGACTTTTGCCTTTGTCAGCAAAGATGATATGCTTCAGATGTGACGGTGATAAGGGATCATCCATCAATAGATTCTTGTCACCAGTCATGTGATTTGTACATCCACTATCGAGAACCCACTCAGTGGCTTTGGGTTGATCATCCTGCAGATGAATTAGTACAACTTACGATCCCATATACTTCATCAGTGAAGAATATGATATCAAGTTCATCAGATGAATTTCATCAGTCAGTATTGACAGATAAGTAGTATGAGGACGTGTGAAATGAAAGTTCATTTCATCATGATTAGCCTCAAGGTCCTTTCAGCATTTTGTCGTGCCCCCAAAGAAATTCTTGAGATGTTTAATGCACGTCTGGAGACCTGACCCTGCAGAAGAGGTTAGTTCTTTTTCTTCACCACCCGCATCTGAAGGGGTGGCAAAGAGTTCATCACTCTGCGAGCACCATATGAGAATGGTGGCATAGAGGCCAATCCATTTCGTTTCACATAAGAGGGGTTAGGGTAAGCATATGAATAAGCAGAGAAATTCTTCGAGGACTTATGAACATATTGGTTTGAAGAATAATGCACATATTCATAGCCCTTAGCTCTACCCTGCGAAACAGAGTTGTTAGCACGATGGTAATCATATGAGGATTTTGATCCATGTGAGGAATTTGGTCCGTATGAGGACTTGGATCCATATGAAGAATTTGGTCCATATGAAGAATTTGATCTGGGGTTCCTATTCTTCACAGGTGGTGTCATGAGGACATTCACCTGAAGACTTTCAAGGCATTTCTTGGGAACCCAGATTTTCTTCATAGGGGAACCGTTCCTGCAATTAGTGCCAACATATCTAGCAAATACTTCACCATTCTGATTTTTGAACAGTTTATAGTTGGAGTCCAATGACTCATCAGAAGAATGAGGAGATTCGCATGTAAAGCCAGATAAGTTAGATGGATCAACTGGAGGTCCCTTTGTAGCAACCCATGAGGTTTTGGGATCTTTTCGGGCTTCCAATATGTTCCATCGACATTGAGTTTCCTCTCAAAGGCAATACCCTCTTTCCTAGGGTTCCTATTGAGGATCTGCTTTTAATCACATCACAAAGAGTCGATGCCCTTTGAGGCTTTTGTACATGCCTATCATATACAATTCCTTCAGCCCTGCATCGTCGATTGATACTAGCAATGTCCTCGGATGAGGAATTAGTGATAGCAGAGGCAGGTGAAGAATTTGTAACAGTTTAAGCATTTGAACATTCAGGTGTGAATTAGCGATTCACGTTCAATGCACTTTAAGCATGGAGGAACAAATTCTTCACGAGAAGCGCTGATTTGTTGAGCAAGTAATGAATCGCGCTCCTTGAAGATCTTCATAACTCACTCTTAGCTTCTCAAGATCTTGCTTTCTTTGAAGAAATTCATAAGAAAGTTTCTCATGATCGAGATAAGAGAGTGTTATGATGACCTTGAAGGTTGTCAAACCTAGATCAAGTCTCTGAAGATTTTCGATCGAGGGCTTTAGTGCGATCCATTTCTTCACCTAACATATCATCACTCTTATCTAGCATGTTTTGAACCTTTTCAAAAGCCCTTTGTTTTATTACAACAATCTTAGCAAGTTTTGAGTAACTGGGCTTTAGATCTTCATCAGATTCATTTTCACTAGATTCAGAGGAGGTATATTTGAGTACCTTGGCACCCTTTGCCATGAAGCAATAGGTGGGAGCGTAGTCATCACTATCTTCATCAGCTTTGTTGGTGAGGTCATTTTCTTCAGAGCTGACGAAAGCAGTAGCGAGAGCTAGACTCGCCACACCAGACTAAGATTCTTCTGATGCCTCCTCTTCCTCATGTTCCTCAGATTCAGCTTCAGAGTCCATTTCCTTGCCAATGAATGTCCGAGCCTTTTTGGAGCTGCTCTTCTTGTGAGAAGAAGGCTTTGAGGATTTTGATGATGAAATATTTCGATGATTTCTTCTTCTTCTTCGCGTCATCAGAACTGTAATCCTTGTGTTTCTTCTTCTTTAATTCCTTTTCCCAGGGAGGACAATCTTGGATGTAGTGACCAGGTTTCTTGCACTTGTGAAAAAGTCTTCTCTTATAGTCACTGGATGAGGAATCTCTGCTTCTTGAAGATTTTCCAAAGCGACCACGTCTTGAGAACTTCTGGAATTTCTTCATGAGCAGTGCTAGCTCCTGGGCTAATTCTTCAGGATCTCCAAGGCTACTACCAGAGTCTTCACACTCAGATTCAGACACAGCCTTGGCCTTCAGGGCACGAGTTTTTCCATAGCTAGAACCATAGAGATCTCTCTTTTCAGCAAGTGGAACTCATGAGTATTTAGCCTCTCGAGGATATCAGCTGGATCAAGTGACTTGTAGTCAGCATGCTCTTGTATCATCAGTGCCAGAGTATCAAATGAGGAATCAAGCGATCTCAACAATTTCTTCACCACCTCATGGTCGGTGATGTCAGTAGCGCCAAGAGCTTGAAGCTCATTTGAGATGTCAGTGAGGGGATCGAAGGTTTGTTGAACATTTTCTTTGTCGAGTCTTTTGAAGCGGTTGAAGAGATTGCGAAGAACATCAACTCGAGAGTCACGCTGAGTTGAGACTCCTTCATTTACTTTGGACAACCTGTCCCAGATGAGCTTGGCAGTTTCCAAAGCACTCACTCTTCCATATTGACCTTTGCTCAGATGGCCACATATGATATTTTTCGCTTGAGAATCGAGTTGCTTGAATCTCTTCACATCGGCAGCATTTAGAGAAGGTGTGACTGGGGGAACACCATTTTCCACAACATACCAGAGATCATTGTCAATTTCCTCAAGATGCATTCCCATCTTGTTCTTCCAGTAGGGGTAGTCCGTCCCATCCAAGGTAGGACACCCTGCTGAGACCTTGATCATACCTGCGGTCGACATAACTAAAACTCCAGGTGGTTAAACCAAAATCACACAGAACAAGGGAGTACCTTGCTCTGTAACAATTGAAAGTGCGTTATATCGACTAGACGGGGGGTGAATAGGCGATTTTTATGAATTCTTCACTGAGGATTTTGCCGGTGAGGAAATTCCTTAGCGAAGAACTACTTGCAGCGGAATAAGTACTCAGAAGTAAGCATAAGAGAATGCGGGCATGGTCATCGTGATGAAATGAAGACAAACCAAGAGTACAGAAAGCGTGAACACAAGATAGCACAAGATGAAGACAAACAGACTGAAGAAATTGAACTGAGGAAATTGAGAAAGTCTTCAGTCAAAGTCTTCAAACACAGATATGAACAAACACTTAACACAATAATGAGGAAATGAAAGGGTTGAGGAAATAGAACCAGTTAGGTTGGTTAAGACAATGATTTGGTAGACCAGTTCCAACTGTTGTCTCAGTTGTACGTCTGGTTGGAGCGGCTGAGTATTTAAACTCGAGGACACACAGTCCAGGACACCCAGTCGCTGAGCACGCAGCTCAGGACACCAAGTCCTCATCGTATTCTCCTTGAACTAAGGTCACACAGACCTCATCCAATCACTTTCGTGGTAAGTCTTGAGCGACTTCCAAACCTTCACAGACTTGGTCACTCGGCGATCCACAATTCCTCTTGGATGCTCTAGACCATGACGCCTAACCGTCTGGAAGAAGCACAGTCTTCAAAGGTAACAAGCGTCGGATCCACGCAGGATCAATCTCTTGATGATGCTCAATCACTTTGGGTTTGTAGGGGTTTGGTTTTTGGGTTTTTCCTCACTCGATGATTTTCGCTCAAAGTCCTCGGAGGATGGGTTGCTCTCAAATGACGAGTGTCAAGTTCTCTCGGAGCAGCCAACCAGCTAGTGCTTGTAGGGGGCGGCCATTTATAGCCTAGGGAGCAGCCTGGCATGATAAGACATAAATGCCCTTCAATGATATGACCGTTAGGTGGATAAGATATTTTGGGACAGTCAAGAAGACAAAGAACGGTCGGAAATTTGAATATCAAATTCCTCGGGGCTATCATGTTCCTCCTTTGTGTAGGCCATCCATGGCGAATTCCTAACTCCTCGGTTAGAACAAATTCCTCGTGAAACAGAAGAACTTCGTCTACATCCTTTGAAGAAATTGGTGAATTGTATGAGATTTCCAAAGGCTTCACTCGAAGGGATTGGTAGGTGTAGGATTTTGAGTTGAGCATCACATGGAAATTTTTCCTTAGTATTTCCTCGACCCCTTTAACAAAGACGGTGTTTCCTATGACTCAAGAAAGAGAAAAATGAAACTACGAAAACAAAAGTCTTCACGCTTCATGTTCCTCAAATGAATACCAAGTCTTCAAGGTCACACCAATTTCTTCATTTTCAAAGTCTTCAGAAAGTCTTCAATATATCAAAGTCTTGATCGAAGAACTTCATTTTTAGGGGTCGACTTTCTCTGTAAATATCAAACTCCTCATAGACTTATAGACCTGTGTACACTCACAAACGCATTAGTTCCTTAACCTATAAGTCTTCAATACACCAAAATCACTAAGGGGCACTAGATGCACTTACAAGATGCTCGATGTTCTAGGAGTTGCTCACTGGGACGGCATCTTCGGTCTCCAGGCGGACTGCGCTGGGCCTGGTGACTCATATTACCCGATAAGGGCCTTCCCACTTTGGCGTCAACTTGTTGGTATTCTTGGCCGCTGAACGCGCCGAAGAACAAGGTCGCCTTCCTCAAAGCTTCGGGCATGAACCTTGCCGCTATGGTAGCAGCGCAAGGCTTGCTGGTAGTGTGCCGCTCTCACAGCCGCCCAAAGACGATCTTCCTCAAGGAGCGTCGCGTCATCTTGGCGCAACGGCTCTTGATAAAGCTCATCATAAGCGAGCACCCGAGGTGACCCGTATATGAGTTCCGTGGGGAGAACTGCTTCTGCCCTGTATACCAGGGAAAAAGGTGTATGGCTGGTGGCTCGATTTGGCGTCGTCCTGATCGACCAAAGAACCGCCGGCAGTTCATCAATACAGCGCCTTCCGCTCTTGTGCAGCTTGTCAAAAGTCTTTGTCCTCAGGCCTCGCAACACTTCATCATTTGCCCTCTCCGCTTGGCCGTTGCTCCGTGAGTGTGCCACAGAAGCAAAACAGACCTTGCTGCCGAGGTCTTGAATGTATTGCATGAAGGTATGGCTTGGGAACTGCGTGCCGTTTTCAGTGATGACTCTGTTTGGCACACCAAAACGGCAGACCAGTCCTTTGAAAAACTTGACAGCTGACTGAGCAGTCACCTTTCTCACTTCTTCCACCTCTCGCCACTTTGTGAACTTGTCGATCGCGACGTACAAGTACTCAAAGCCCCCGACAACACGGGGGAAAGGGCCCAGTATGTCGAGCCCCCAGACCGAGAATGGCCAGGAGAGAGGGATTGTTTGAAGGGCTTGGGCCGGTTGATGAAGCTTCCTTGAATGGAACTGGCACGCTTCACACTTGGTTACTAACGCCGTCGCATCCTGGAGAGCGGTGGGCCAGAAAAAACCTTGCAGGAAGGCCTTCCCGGCAAGGGCCCTCGACCCTATGTGGGAGCCACATATGCCTCCATGTATCTCTGCCAACAGCTCTAGTCCCGCCTCCCGGGGGATGCACTTGAGTTTCACACCATTCGGCCTTCTCCCAGACAGACGCCATCGGCGAAACTAGTACAGGGCGGACCGACGGGCTACTTTTTCCGCTTCTTCCTGCTCCTCAGGAAGCTCCCCTGTTCGAAGGAATTGGACGGTAGGTTGTGCCCATGCCGGAGCCTGGGGCTCGACTGCAAGGGCCAGGGGCATCTCTTCCGCCATGGGAGTGGCTGTCTCTACGGCTAGGGTTTGACGCCCTGCCGGAGCCAGTTGCTCTTGGGCGGGCTCAGTGTCCGTGGCAGCACCCTTGCCGGCAGCCCCAGGGGGCTCGGTAGGAAAGTACTTGCCGGGATCTGACTTTCTCCGCTTGTTCTGCCCGGCTGATGGTTCGACGGATGGTTGAGTTAGCCGGAGCAAAAAGGTACCTGGTTCCACAGGTAGCTTGAATGCGGCATGCTTTGACAGGTAATCGGCAGCATCGTTCTCCGCTCGGGGAATGTGCTCCGCTTGGATACCGTCAAAGCGTTCCTCCAGCTTCGTCACCTCATCTATGTAAGCTTCCATCAACGGGCTCTGATAATCCTTGTTGACCTGTCTGACAACGAGCTACGAGTCACCCCTGACGATGAGCTTCTTAACCCCGAGGTCTGCCGCGATCCTGAGACCGGCAAGCAATCCCTCGTACTCAGTGGTGTTGTTGGTGGACATCTCCCTGGGGAAGTCCATCTGGATCACGTATTTGAGGTGTTGTTCGGTGGGTGCGACGAGCAGCACACCGGCACCGGCGCCTTGCAGCGAGAAAGCCCCATCAAAGTACATGATCCAGTCGCGCTCTACTTCCTTGTTGGGGAGAGTAGTCTCCTGGATTTCTTCGTCAGGTGTCGAGGTCCATTCCACGATGAACTCCGCCAAGACTCTTCTCTGAATTGTCAAGGTACTTTCAAACTTCAAACCGAAACTTGACAGCTCCAAGGCCCATTCCACAATCCTTCCGGTTGCGTCTGGGTTGTGCAGTATCCGTTGCAACAGGAGGCGGGTGACGACAGTGATCTCGTGGGCCTGGAAGTAGTGATGCAGCTTCCTCGAGGCAATAAGGAGGCCGAAGAGCAATTTCTGCACGCCGGAATACCTCGACCTAGCCCCCTGCAAGAGGGAGCTGAGAAAGTAAACCGGGTGCTGCATCATCTTCTTCCTCAGCACCACTTCACTCGATTGCGCGGGCATTGCCTTGGTGGCACCAGACTCCGCCGGGGGCCGCGCCTTGTCGGCGTCAGGCCCTGCCGGGGGAATCGTTGGCTTGCCATCCGCTGGTTATGCCGCCATGGCTGCCTCCTCGTCGACCTCCCTCTGTGCCACCAGTGCGGCGCTGACCACTTGATTCGTCGCCGCCAGATACAGCAGCAACGGCTCTTGCGGTTTAGGCGCAACTAGTATTGGCGTGGAGGAAAGGTATTTCTTCAGATCCTGTAGTGCTGCCTCGACTTCTGGGGTCCACTCTATTGGGCATGCCTTCTTCAAGATTTTGAAGAAGGGAAGGGCGCGCTCGACGGACTTGGAGATGAATCGGCTCATGGCGGCAACACAGCCGGTGAGCCGACGCACAACCTTGATCCGCTTGAGTGCCTCGATCTTCTCGATAGCCTTGATCTTGTCTGGGTTTGCCTCGATCCCGCGCTGTGACACGAAGAACCCGAGAAGCTTGCCGGACGTACCATCGAAGACGCACTTCTCAGGGTTCAGCTTGAGGTTGATCTTGCGCAGGTTAGCAATTGTTTCTTCCAGATCTTGCACAAGAGTTGGCCCGTCCTTGGTTTTGACCACTATGTCATCCATGCATGCCTCCGTATTTCTATGGAGCTTAGGTTCACAACCAATTTGGACTGCTCTTGCAAACGTTGAGCCAACACTCTTCAACCCGAAAGGCATCCATAAAAAGCAATACGTACCACATGGGGTGATGAATGATTTCTTCTCTTCATCTCTTGTCATGAAGATTTGGTGGTAGCCTGAGTAGGCGTCAAGGAATGATAACAGATCACACCCGGCCGTGGAGTCAACAATCTGGCCGATGCGCGACAACGGGAAGGGGTCCTTAGGACAAGCCTTATTGATATCTGTGCAATCAATACACAGCCTCCACTTCCCATTCGCCTTGCACACCACTACCAGATTGGCCAACCACGTCGGGTGGAGCACCCCTCTCACTAAACCTGCCGCTTCCAACTTCCTGATCTCCTCTGTGATGAACTCTTGCCTTTCCAGGGCCTGCTTTATGACCTTCTGCTTGACGGGCCGCGCGTGGGGGCAGACAGCTAGGTGGTGCTCAATCACCTCCCTGGGAACACCGAAGATGTCGGACGCTTGCCATGCAAACACGTCGACATTCGCCCGCAGGAAGGTGATGAGTGCGCCTTCCTATTTGCTGTCGAGGGTGGAGCCTATGGTGAAGGCCCCTCCCATGCCATCCTCCCTGACGGGCACCTTCTTGGTCTGTGGTGGCTCAACCCTGGATCTCTTGCTCTTGTCAGCAGAGCTCTCTGGCACATCCTCGTCGGTAGCACAACACTCCGAGGAGGTGCGCTTGTCGGAGTGGGTGCGAGAGGTCTTGCCGGGCTTCTTCTCCCTTCCCGGGCTTTCAGCGGCAGGAGCAGGTGCCTTAACGACAGCTGCTGCAACTGCTTCCCGGTAGAGTTGGTCGGTGCATATCAGCGCGTCTTTCTTGTCGGAGGGGACGAAGATGATGGTCAATGGCTCGGGAATCTTCAGCATGTTGTAGGTGTAGTGTGACGCCGCCAAGAACCCGGCTACGTCGAAGACGATCCTCTCCGTTTTGTAGTTCAATTCTCCTCCAAATGTCACGGGCAGCGTGACCTTTCCCTTTGGCTGGCTCCTCCCCGGATTGACCCCTTGAAACGTGCCCGTTTCCTCGAGGTCTCCATCGGGGATTTGCAACCTTTTGATCACGACAGGCGAGATCAGGTTTAGGCCGGCCCCGCCGTCAACCAACATCTTGTTCACCCTGAGGTTGCTTATTGTTGGCGAGACCAACAATGGCAAACACCCGACCGTGGTAGTGCGGTCAGGGTGGTCCTCGGCGTCAAAGATGAGGGGCGTGCTGGACCACTTCAGCGGCTTCTGAGCGTCGAACGACGGCTCTGCTGCTGTAATCTCACGCGCCCACTGCTTGAGCTGGCGGTGAGAGGTATGCAGTGAGGCGCCGCCATCGACGCACATGGCCTCCGTAGCCTTCTGGAACCCTTTCTCACCAGACTCGTCGTGATAGTCGTCTTCTTGCTTCCTGTCACGGCCCGGGGCGGGCCTCTCTTGCTGGTTGTCCTTGCCGGGGCGGTCTCCTTCGCTGCCACGCTTCTTGCCGGATCCCTCAGCACCGTCCTGGTCTTTCTCCTTGTCCCGCCTTTCATACTCAGCCTTTTGCTTCTCAGCAAGCAGCTCAACTTGTCGGCAGTTCTGGAGGTTGTAGCCCTTGGTGCGGTAGATCTAGCAGTATTGCTTGCCGGAGCTTCCTGGCTTGTCGGTGGCCGCCAAGGCCCGGCAGGCAGCACACCCGACAATCTCCTTGCTGGGGGCGTCTGCCTTGACCTTCTTGCCGGCACCGGTATCGTCAGATCCCTCAACGGCAAGCACGGCCTTGCCCTTGCATTTCCTGTTGCGACACCGGCTCTTCTTCGTCGGAGTGGTGGCGTCTTCATCGGTAGAGTTGGTTTCCGCGCCGACGTCTTCGTCGGGGTACTTCCTTCCCTCTTCAGCCCGAGCGCACCTATTGGCCAGGACGTAGAGCTCGGCCACATCCTTAACCTTGGTCATTGCCAGCTCCTCGCACATCTTGCGATTGCGCACGTTCTGGTGGAACGCGCTAATCACAGCGGCGGGATAAACGTCAGGGATGGTGTACTGCACCCGGCTGAATCTCTGGATGTACTTGCGCAGGGTCTCCCCTTCCTTCTGGGGAATGATATGCAGATCGCTAGCCTGGCCATAAGCTTGGTGGCCTCCTGTGAAGGCGCCAACGAACTCATGGCACATATCTGACCAGGAGGAAATGGAATCCACCGGCAAGTGCATCAACCAAGACATCACATTGGGCTTGAGCGCCAGCGGGAAAAAGTTGGCAAGCACCTTGTCGTCTCGAGCCCCAGCGGCCTGCATCGCGATGGTGTAGAGCTGAGGAACTCGGACGGATGGGTTTTTCTGGTGTACTTCTCGCCGAGTCGGGCTTCAACGTGCGGTGGGACGGCCACTGGAACTGCGACAACTCACGAGTAAAAGCCGGGCAGCCCACCTCGTAAGGTAGGCCGCCGGGGCCCCCCGGCGCCGGGTGGTCCATAGCGGGTCCCGCCCTCTTGTCCGACTGGCGGCGCGTTTTGCTCCGGCACTCGACGGTGGTTCGAGCGTCTTCGTGAGCTCGCTCCCGAAGGACGTGGCGCTAGTCGCGGAGGGTCCACGGGTCAGACGGCGCTATGGAGATGTCATCACAAGCATCGTCTCTACGGGCCGACGCCCGCGGCGGCTAGCGAGGAGGAGGAGAGTGCACCGTGGCGGCAGCTCCCCCAATCCTCCCAGCGCCAGCATGTGGTGGCTCGGTGGAGCGCCGACACGAGGGCCCCGCCGGTCACGGATCGTCTTTGTTTGCGACGGTGACAAGGCTCCGGATGGTGGCCCTCCACTCATCGAGCTTCTCCGCAGTAGGAGGGAAGTTGAGGAGCAGCTGTGCGCGCGCCAAAGCTTCCGCTGGCGTGGGCGGTGGCGACAGCTGCTTGGATCGTGGCGCGCTTCGACCTCTAACTATGTTAGAAGGAGCTCCGTCACGACCCAGCGGCTGCGTGCCATTTTCGCCAGCGCTTCGGCGAGCCTGCTGAACCCCTTCATCTTGCTGGCGATGCACCTGGCTCTTCCAATGTGGTGACGCTATTCGGCGCGCACACCATGGGAAGAACGCGCGGTGGTCACCGGTGTTTGCGTCCTGGAGGTCGCCGCGCCGCCTGGAGTTGGCACAGCGACACCCCCGGAGGGCCCCGCGCCGCCTGCGGGGGGCCCAGCTCCGTCTTTGGAGCCGGTCGTCTGGCGCACGAACGACGCCGCTCGCAAGGCTCCGATTGCTTGGGCGATGCTGGTGCTCACGGGCCGCGGCCCGGGTCCTGTCTGCGACCGGTCCGCTGCTCGTCCGCACCGGCACGGGCTGTTCGGCTCCCAACGAGCCGATCGCCGTGGCCGTCTTCTTCTTAGGGGCCATGGCGACGAAGAACTGCTAGGCTAACTACCAGACCAGATTCTCACAATCGCGCCCCCCTACTTGGCGCGCCAAAGATGTCGGTGTGGAACGACACCTATGGGATCACAAGAATCCCTACTACGGTTGCCGGGGCGCAGGGTTGCGAGGAGAGCAGGACTAGTAGACAGCACAAGGATTGTTTACCCAGGTTCAGGCCGCGAGGATGCGTAAAATCCTAGTCCTACTTTGGTGGGTGTATTTCTAAGAGTTCTGGAGCTCTTGAACTAGCTGTGGTCAGTGCGTGGTTCGAAAGAGCCGAATCCTTCTCCTGGTCGCCTTGGGCCTCCTTTTATAGGAAAAAGGGGTTGCCACGATGGCACACGGGGAGGTGGAAAGGTGTCTGATGTTGCGAGGTTATCCCTCGTATTACAGGACAAGATGCATTTAATGCATCGCTTAGGTGTCCCCTTGATTTATCGGGGACGGGGGCGAGGCCCGTCCCGTCTGTCGCCGCTCCTCCTCGCTTCGACACGCGCCCTAGCCAGCGGTGCGTGCGGTGACATGTAGGCAGGTAGGCAGCTGAGGTGGCACGGTGGTGGATCCTTCACGAAGATCTGCATGTCGCCACGCGGGTACTCGATGAGTTGGCCTGGGAGCTGGTTGGGCTCGCGACTGCGTGTGAACGGCAGTGGAAGCTTGGTCTTCGCAGGCCTGGCGGTGGTCCCACCGGCGTCCTTGGTGAGGGCCTTGCCGGGTGGCCCGGCAAGGGTCTTGCCGTGGCGTGCTGTCGTCCCCAGCAAGGGTCTTGCCATGGGTCTTGGTAGCCTTCCTCGGCAAGGATCTTGCCGAGGATCGTCGTCTTCTAATCCTCATCTGACCTTGAATATGTCTTCACAAAGATCTGCATGCCACCACAGAGGTGCCTTCCCGAGCCCTGGCCCCATGTTGATGACGGCGTTGGCAGCCGTGGGCTCAAGGGTGGCTTGCTCTGTTGGTGTGGGGCGAGCTGTCCTGATAAGGATCTTGTCGGGGCCGCTGAGGTTGCCCTGGAAGGGTCTTGCCGGAGGAACCTGCTTCGTCCATCTGCTCTTTGTGGTCTTGTTCTTGGCATTGCTTCGATTGCCTTGGGATCTTGTCTTACCTTGGCTCACCTCCCTTTCTCTGCTTGGTGTGACCGTGGGCGCGGCTCTGACTGCCCGTGCACAGGTATAGGGGTACAAAAAATGCACCCCCCTTTTTGTACACCGACAGCATGCATCTAGAGTATTAAGTTCATAAAGAACGGAGTAACGCCTTAAGCAAGATGAAATGATGTAGATAAAGTAAACTCGCATGAATAAATCCCAACCTTTTTTCCTTAATGAAAACGATACAAATACGTGTCATGTCCCTTTCTGTCATAGGGATTGAGCACCGCAATATTGAACCCATCTCCCATTGCAAGAAAAATCAATCTAGTTGGCCAAACCAAATCAATAGATCGGAGAGAAATACAAAGCTATAATAATCATGCATAAAAGAGTTCATAGAAGACTCAAATAATATTCATGGATCATCTGATCATAAACTCACATCAGATCCTAACAAACACACAGAAAAAAATGAGTACATCGAATAGATCTCCAAGAACATCAAGGACAACATTGTACTGAAGACCAAAGAGATAGAAGAAGACATCTAGCTACTAACTATGGACTCGTAGGTCTGTCGTAAACTACTCACACATCATCGGAAGGGCAGCAAGGTTGATGTGAAGCCCCTCCGTGGTTGATTCCCTCTCTGGCAGAGTGCCAGAAAAGGCCTCCAGATGGGATCCCTCGAGAAAAATAAGCTTGCGGTGGCGGAAAAAGTATTTCGGGTGGCTTTGTGTTGGTTTCCTGATTTTAGAGAATTTACAGAGATGGAATTTGGTCAAAAGGGTGAACATGGGCCCATGAGCCACCAGGGCGCGCCCTGGTGCCTCTTGGGCTACTTCTTCATCTTCTGGCCCTCTCTTGAAGATTCGAGGGTCTCTTTTTTCTAGAAATGAATCTCCAAAAAGTGTTGTGGCATTTGGACTTCATTTGGTATTGATATTCTAGAAAACCAAAAAAAAAGACCAACTGGCACTAGGCACTAAGTTAATAGTTAGTCCCAAAAAATGATATTTAATTGCATATAAAACATCCAAGATTGATACTATAATAGCATGTAACAATAAAAAATTATAGATACGTTGGAGACGTATCAAGCATCCCCAAGCTTAATTCCTGCTCGTCCTCGAGTAGTTAAATGACGAAAATATAATTTTTGATGTGGAATGCTACCTATCATATTCATCATATAATCTTTCCTTTTGTGGCATGAATATTTGGATTTGAGTGATTCAAAGCAATAGTCTATCGTTTGATATGAAGAAATAAATACTCAAACATACTAACAAACAATCATGTCTTCCAAAATATCAATGCTAAAGAAAGTTATCCCTAGCCCATTGTGCTCAGTCATCGATCCATTCATGAACACTCAACATTAACTACACCATATGCACAAGTATGACAATAGTGCTCTCCAATTGGAGCTTTATAAGAGAAGATGGAGATTCAAAATAAAAATAAAAATGCATAAAAATAAAATAGATAGGCCCTTCGCAGAGGGAAGCAGAGATTTGCAGAGGTGCCAGAGCTCAAAGTTTAAAACAGAGATAAAATTATTTTTGAGAGGCATGCTTTTCCTGTAAATGTCACGACCGAAAGTTTCCAATACCTCCCATGCTAGACACATTATAGGCAGTTCCCAAACAGAAAATAAAGTGTACTCCCCCTCCAGCATTCTTTCACAATCCATGGTTAGCCATATCCATAGGTGCCTTCCAAACTTCGAACTTTCCAAGGGGGGGTTTATTATTTTATTCTTTTTCATTTTAATTCATTTTAGGACTGGGCATCCCTGTTACCTGCCACTTTCTCATGCAATGACAGGTGAATAAACACTCATCTTGAGAAAAACCCATCTGGCATGGAAGATATTGACCACCCCCAGCCGCTTCATGAGCGATACCACACACAAAATGTATAATTTTTTCAATGATTAGAGTTGGCACATGCAAATTTGCTTGGAATGACATGTAAATGCCGCATATAGGTAGGTATAGTGGACTCATTTGGCACAATTTTAGTTTAAAGGAATTGGATGCACAAGCAGCATTCCCAATTAAGAAACAACCAACCAGAAAACCTAAATGATCATAAACATGCATTAAGAATAACTAACACTAAATAACGCACCATAAGTAGGATATAACTTTGTTGCATAACTATTGACTTTAAGTGCATGCATAGGGAATCACAAACCTTAACACCAATATTCTTACTAAATCACAATTACTTATTAGCATGACTCCCATATTGTCATCTCCATATCGCAAAACTGTTGCAAGGAATCAAACTTATCATATTCAGTGATCTACATTAAAGTTGTTATTATATCTTTACTGAATATCCATCACATCACTAGCAAGTTCATATCTTGTGCATATTACCATTACCATTATCAACTCTCAAAATAATATAAGTGAAGCACTAGAGCAACTGCCTAGCTCAAAAGATATAAGTGAAGCACATAGAGTAATCTAATAAACCACGAAAAATGTGTGTCCCTCTCGAATGGGTGTGTCCAGCAAGGATGATTATGAAAAACTAAAAAGCAAACAAAGAATCATATAATACATGATGCTCCAAGCTAAACTCATATCATGTGATGAATAAAAATATAGCTCCAAATAATATTACCGATGGTTGGTAGAAGAAAGAGGAGATGCCTTTTGGGGCACCCCAAGATTAGTCGCTTGGGAGTCCTTGAATATTACCTTGGGGTGCCTCAGGCATCCCCAAGCTTAGGCTCTTGCCACTCCTTACTCCTTCATCCATCGTGATCTCACCCAAAACTTGAAAACTTCAGCACACAAAACTCAACAAAACCTTCGTGAGATCTGCTAATATAATAAAGCAAATCACTACTTTAGGTACTGTGGTGAACCCATTCATATTTTATTATTGCATCATACCTACTATATTCTAACGTCACCATGGCTTATACTCCCCGATACAATCCATAAATTCATGAAAACAAGCGAACAACGCAACAAAAACAGAATCTGTCAAAAACAGAATAGTCTCTAGTAATTCGAACAATGACCACACTTCTGTAACTCCAAAAATTCTGAAAAATTAGGACACGTTGGAAATGTGTATGTAAATCATATGTAAAAAATTCAGAGCAAAAGGACGTTCCAGTGAATTTACAAAATTCCAGAACTGGGTGCAAAAGTTTCTGTTTTTCACATAATCGAATCAACTATCGTCCAAATCATCCCAAAGGATTTACTTGGCACAAACACTAACTAAAACACAAAAACACAACCATATAGCATAATTGTGTGCACACAAAAAAACAGAAAAATAAATAAGAAAATTAAGATAACTATTGGGTTGCCTCCCAACTAGCTAGCGCTATCTTTTGAGAATGATCATGACGCGAGAGTGATGTTCACTTGTTTTGGAGTTCTTCTTCTTCTTCTTAGATCTCGGGTTAGATTCCAGGTCGGCAGCCTGGGCTAGCAGGGTGGTTATTGTTTGTGTTTCTGTTTATGTTTCATCCGTAGTCGGATGTTGTTCTTATGTATGATGTATTGTTGTATTCGTGTGACATTGTACGTCTTGGTTGTATCCCCATCTATTATGTATTGTTGATGTAATGATATCCACCTTGCAGAAGCGTCTTCAAGATGCGCTTCTATCCTTGGTGGGACCTTCGAGTTCCTTTAGGATAGGGTCGCATCTTGGGCATGACAAGTTGGTATCATAGGTTCAAGTGTTGTCATCCTTAAAATTAATTCCATAGATGGACCTCATAATAGATTAATATGGTGGCTTAATTGTCTTTCTAGGGAAGTGTTCCATACCCTTCTTTAACAAAAATTGAAATTTTATATTCCCTTCTTTCATATCAATGACAACACCTATGGTTCGTAGGAAAGGCATACCAAGTATTATGGGACAAGACGGATTACAATCTATATCAAGCAATATGAAATTAGCAGGTACATAATTCCTATTTGCAAGAATAAGAACATCATTGATTCTACCCAAATGTTTCTTAGTAGTAGAATCCGCTATGTGCAAATTAAGAGAACATTCATCCATATTGGTATAAACCTAGCACATAACATATAGATTTTGGTATTGTGGAAACGCTAGCACCCAAATCAAATAAAGCATTGCACTCATAATTTTTAATTTTAACTTTAATGGTGGGTTCCCACTCATCATATAATTTCCTAGGTATTGAAACATTCAATTCTAGCTTTTCTTCTAATGCTTTCATCATTACTTCTACGATATATTTAGTAAAAGCCTTATTTTGTTCATAAGTGTTGGGTGAATTTAACATGGATTGCAACAAGGAAATACACTCAATTAAAGATAAATTATCATAATTAAAGTCCATGAAATCCAAAAGAGTGGGAACATTTCTATTTAAAGTTTTTACCTCTCCAAACCCACTTTTATCAAAAAAGTTCGTTAAGATTTTCACCCTCCAAACTATGGGGATGCCTTCTAGCTAAAGTTGAATCTCCTTTAGTACCCTTTTCATCAAGTTTAATATTACTAAACAAAGATTAAATGGGTGTAACACAAATTATTTTAATATCTTCATTATTACTATGATAAAACCGGGCGGAATCACTTTTTCTAAGAATTCTGGCTTAGCCCTCAACCTAGCAGTTCTTTGTTTAGTTTCATCCACGGAGACATAAAGAGCTTTAATTGATTCATTAATATCAAGCTTGGGTGGAATTTTTTTGTTTTAACATTTTCCACATCATGAACTATTCTATCTATGCTCCTAGACATATCATCAAGTTTACTCAATTTTTCTTCTATCATAGTGTTGAAATTTTTTGAGCATTAATATATTCTTTGATATTACTTTAAAGATCAAAGGACATCCTATTATTATTATTCTAATAATTACCATAGGAATTGCCATAATTATTAGAGGAATTTCCAACAAACGACCTAGGATTAAAATTACCTCGATAATCATTACTATTGAAAATTGTTTCGTGAGAAAAAATTCACATCTATGGGATCATTATTTTGCTCAATCAAACTAGACAATGGCACATCATTAGGATCAATATGAGAATTTTTACTAGCAACCATTTTCATAAGCACATCTACTTTATCACTCAAAATACTAATTTTTTCAACAGAATTCACCTTTTTACTAGTAGGAGTTCTTTCATATGCCATTGTGAATAATTTTACATAGTATTATCAAGCAATTTAGTAGCTTCTCCTAATGTAATTTTCGGAAAAGTACCACCCACAGCGGAATCTAAAAGATTTCTAGAAACAAAATTCAATCCCGCATAAAAAAATTGTATGATCATCCACAAACTTAAACCATGAGTAGGGAAATTTCTTATCATTAATTTAACCCTCTCCCAAGATTGTGAAACATGTTCATGCTCAAGTTTCTTAAAATTCATAATTTGATTTCTAAGAGTGATAATTTCCGCAGAAGGAAAATACTTGGAAATAAAAGCATCTTTACACCTATCCCAAGAATCAATACTGTTTCATGGCAAAATAAAAACCAAGTTTTAGCACAATCTCTTAATGAGAACGGGGATAATTTTAATTTGAAAATATCATTATCCACATCTTTTTTATTTTGGTATCACACAATTCAACGAAAATGTTAAGATGGGATGCATCATCTTCATTAGGACTACCAGATAATTGTTCTTTCATAACAAGATTTAACAAAGTGATATTAATATCGCAAGACTCCGCACTAGCGGCAGGAGGAGCAATCGGAGTACTAATTAAATCATTATTATTAGTATTGGAGAAATCACATAATTCTGTATTTTCTTGAGACATCGCGACTAGGCAAACAAGATAACAAGCAAACAAAAAGGCAAGTGGAAAATATTTTTGTATTTTCACAAAAATGTTTTAGAAGTGGGGGAGATGAAAACGAGAAGCAAATGACAAATAATGTAAATTCAAGGAGATGAAATTTTATGCATAGGTACTTGATAGATGTTGATGATTTCTCCCCGGCAATGGCACTGGAAATTCTTCCTGCTACTTGTGAGCTACGTTGGGATATCTCGATGAGGAGAGGATGATGCAGTACAAAAGAGATAAGTATTTCCCTCAGTTAAGAAACAAGGTTATCAATCCAGTAGGAGAACCACGCAACACCTCGTTAGCAGTATCTGCACACAAAATAACAAATACTTGCACCCGACACGAACAAGGGGTTGTCAATCCCTCTGCGGTTAATTGCAAAGATTAAATTCTATAATGATAGATAGATAGATAAAACAAAATCTAAAATAAAGTAATGAAAAATTGCAGCAAGTTATTTTTGGATTTCAATATATGATAATAGTAGACCCCGGGGGCCATAGTTTTCACTAGAGGCTTCTATCTTGAAAATAGCATACGGTGAGTAAAAAAATTACTGTTGGGCAATTGATAGACCATCGAGTAATCATGATGATATCCAAGGCAATGATCCTGTATATAGGCATCACGTCCGAGATAAGTAGACCGACTCATGCCTGCATCTACTACTATTACTCCACACATCGACCGCTATCCAACATGCATCTAGAGTATTAAGTTCATAAAGAACGGAGTAACGCCTGAAGAAAGATGACATGATGTACACAAAGTAAACTCATGCATGAAATAAACCCCATATTTTTATCCTTTATGGCGATGATACAAATACGTGGCATGTCCCTTTCTGTCACTAGGATTGAGCACCTCATGATTGAACCCATCACAAAGCACCTCTCCCATTGCGAGAATAATCAATCTAGTTGGACAAACCAAATCAATAGATTGGAGAGAAATACAAATCTATAACAATCATGTATAAAAGGGTTCATAGAAGACCCAAATAATATTCATGGATAATCTGATCATAACTCACAATTCATCGGATCCCAACAAACACACCGCAAAATGTGATTACATCGAATAGATCTCCAAGAACATCAAGGAGAACACTGTATTGATGATCAAAGAGAGACAAGAAGCCATCTAGCTACTAACTATGGACCCGTAGGTTTGTGGTAAACTACTCACACGTCATCGAAAGGGCGGCAAGGTTGATGTAGAGCCCCTTCGTGGTTGGTTCTGCCTCCGGCAGAGTGCTGGGAAAGGCCTCCAGATGGGATCCCTCGAGAACCGAAGCTTGCAATAGCAGAAAAAGTATCGGGTGGCTCTCTACTGGTTTCCTGATTTTAGAGAATTTATAGAGGCAGAATTAGGTCAAAAGTGTGAACATGGGCCCCACGAGCCACCAGGACGCGCCTACCCCCAGGGTGCACCCTGGTGCCTCGTGGGCTCCTACTTCATCTTCTGGCCCCTCCTGAAGCTTCCAGGGTCTCTTTTGTCCAGAAAAAATCTCCAAAAAGTTTCGTGGCATTTGGACTTCGTTTGGTACTGATATCCTGGAAAACCAAAAAACAGGCAAAAAATACCAACTGGCACTGGGCACTAAGTTAATATGTTAGTCCCAAAAAAGATATATAATTGCTGGGAATTGCATATAAAACATCCAAGGTTGATACTATAATAGTAAGGAACGATAAAAAATTATAGATATGTTGGAGACATGCTACTTGTGAGCCGCGTTGGGATTTCCTTGAAGAGGAGAGAATGATGTAGTACAGTAGAGATAAGTGTTTCCCTCAGTTATGAAATCAAGGTTATCAATCCAGTAGGAGAATAAGCAATGACTCAATAAAAGACCTGCACACAAATAACAAATACTTGCAACTACGCGTAGAGGGGTTGTCAATCCCTCAACGGTTATGACCAAGATTAAATTGTATAGTTATTGCTAGATAGATCGGACAAAAATACAAAATAAAATAAATAAAATAAAATTGCAGCAAGGTATTTTTAGTTTTACTATATGATAAAACATAGACCCAGGGGCCATAGTTTTCACTAGAGGCTTCTCTCAAGAAAATAGCATACGGTGGGTAAACAAATTAATGTTGTGCAATTGATAGAAAAGCAAATAATTATGACGATATCCAAGGCAATGATCATACATCGGCATCACATGTGAGACAAGTCAACCGACTCCTGCCTGCATCTACAACTATTACACCACCCATCGACCGCTATCCAGCATGCATCTAGTGTATTAAGTTCATGGAAAAACAGAGTAACGCCTTAAGCAAGATGACATGATGTAGACAAGATAAACTCGCATATGAATAAACCCCATCGTTTTACCCTTAATAGCAACGATACATAGGTGTCATGTCCCTTTCTGCCACTGGGATTGAGCACCGCAAGTTTGGACCCATTACAAAGCACCTCTTCCCATGGCAATATAAATCAATCTAGTTGGCCAAACTAAACCAATAAACCGGAGAAGTAATATGAAGCTATAGTAATCATGCATAAAAGAGTTCAGAGAAAACTCAAATAATATTCATGGGTAGATCTGATCATAAACTCACAATTCATCGGATCCCAACAAACACACCGCAAAAAGTCATTACATCCAATAGTTCTCCAAGAACACCAAGGAGAACATTGTATTAAAGATCAAAATAAAAGAAGCCATCTAGCTACTAACTATGGAGCCATAGGTCCATGGTATACTGTCCACGCGTCATCGAACGGCAGCAAGGATGAAGAAGAGTCCCCTCCGTGATGGAATGCCCCTCCGGCAGAGTGCCGGAAAAGGCCTCCAGATGGGATCTCGTGGTTCTAGAACTTGCGGCAGTGGAAAAAGTAATTCGTTGACTCCCCTATTGGTTTCATGATTTTTGAGAATTTATAGAGGTGAAGTAAGGTAAAAAAGATCCACGTGGGCCCCACAACACACTAGGGCGCGCCTAACCCCTGGGGCGCTCCCTGGTGCCTTGTGGGCCCATGTTCCATCGTCTGGTCTTCTCCCCAAGCTTCGAGTGTCTCTTTTGTCCAGAAAAAATTCTCCAAAAAGTTTCGTGGCATTTGGACTTCGTTTGGTACTGATATTCTGTGAAACCAAAAACAAGCAAAAAACAACAACTAGCACTGGGCAGTAAGTTAATAGGTTAGTCCCAAAAAATGATATATTGTTGCTTGAAAGTGTATATGAAATATCCAAGATTGATAATATAATAGCATGGAACAATAAAAAAAATTATAGATCATTGGAGACGTTAATTCCTGCTCGTCCTCAAGTAGGTAAATGATGAAAACAGAATTTTTGATGTGGAATACTACCTAACATATTCGTCGTACATTCTTTACTTTGTAGCATGGATATTTCGACTTGAATGATTCAAGACAACAGTCTATAATTTCACATGAAAAAATCAATACTCAAGCAGATCAACAAGCAACCATGTCATAAACGCGCATTACAAATAACTAACACTAAATAATGCACCACAAGTAGGATATAACTTTGTTGCATAATTATTGACTTTATGTGCATCTCATAAACCTTAACACCAATATTCTTACTAAAGCATAATTACTCACCAACATGACTCACAGATTACTATCTCCATATCGCAAAACTATTGCAAGGAATCAAGTTTATCATATCCAATGATCTATATGTAAGTTTTTATTATATCCCCATTGGATATCCATCACTTTGGGACCAAATTCATATCTTATGCAAATTACCATTTCTATTATCAACTCTCAAAAAGATATAAGTGAAGCATGAGAGTACAAATATTTCTTCAAATAATTCTCTCAAAATAATATAAGTGAAGCATGAGTGTGCATTTCTTTAAAATTATATCAACTCTCAAAATAATATAAGTGAATCATGAGAGTGCATTTCTTTAAAATATAACTACCGCCATGCTCATAAAGATTTAAGTGAAGCACTAGAGCAATTGCCTAGCTCAAAAGTTTTAAGTGAAGCACATAGAGTATTCTAACAAATCATGATAAGCGTGTGGCTCTCTCAAACAAGTGTGTTCAGCAAGGATGATTGTGACAAACTAAAAGGAAAAACAAGCAAAGACTCATATAATACATGATGCTCCAAACAAAACTCATGATATTTGATGAATAAAAATATAGCTCCAAGTAAAATTATCGATGGTCGTTAGAAGAAAGAGGGATGCCTTCCGGGGCATCCCCAAGCTTAGTTGCTTAGGAGTCCTTGAATATTACCTTGGGGTACCTCGGGCATTCCCAAGCTTAGGATCTTGCCACCCCTTATTCTTTCATCCATCGCAATCTCACCCAAAACTTGAAAACTTCAATCACACAAAACTGAACGAAACCTTCATGAGGTCCGTTAGTATAATAATGCAAATCACCACTTTAAGTACTGTTGTAACCCATTCATATTTTATCATTGCATTATACCTATTGTATTATAACTTTAGCATGGCTTATACCACCCGATACAATACATAGATTCATCAAAATAAGCACACAACGCAATGAAAACAGAATCTGTCAAAAACAGAACACTTTGTAGTAATCTTAACATTGACCATACTTCTGTAACTCCAGAAATTCTGAAAATTAGGACAACGTGGGAAATTTGTATATCAATTATGTGTAAAAAATTCATATCTAAATCATGTTTATGTGAATTTACAAAATTCCAGACCTGGCGCAAAAGTTTCTGTTTTTGACATAACCAAATCAACTATCACCCAAACCATCATAAACTCTTTACTTGACAACAACAACAACAACAACAACAACAACAACAACAACAAAAACAACAACAACAACAACAACAACAAAGCCTTTAGTCCCAAACAAGTTGGGGTATGCTAGAGGTGAAACCCATAAGATGTCGTAACCAACTCATGGCTCTGGCACATGGAAAGCAAGCTTCCACGCACCCCTGTGCATAGCTAGCTCTTTGGTGATACTCCAATCCTTCAGGTCTCTCTTAAGGACTCCTCCCATGTCAAATTCGGTCTACCCCGCCCTCTCTTGACATTATCTGCACGCTTTAGCCGTCCGCTATGCACTCGAGCTGCTGGAGGCATGCGTTGAATATGCCCAAACCATCTCAGACGGTGTTGGACAAGCCTCTCTTCAATTGGTGCTACCCCAACTCTATCTCATATATCATCGTTCCAGACTCAATCCTTCCGGATGTGGCCACACATCCATCTCAACATATGCATCTTCGGCACACCTAACTGTTGAACATGTCGCCTTTTAGTCGGCCAACACTCAGCGCCATACAACATTGCGGGTCGAACCGCCATCCTGTAGAACTTTCCTTTTAGCTTTTGTGGAACTCTCTTGTCACAGAGAATGCCAGAAGCTTGGCGCCACTTCATCCATATGACTTTGATTCGATGGTTCACATCTTCATCAATACCCCCATCCCCCTGCAGCATTGACCCCAAATACCGAAAGATGTCCTTCTGGGGAACCACCTGGCCATCAAGGCTAACATCCTCCTCCTCATACCTAGTAGTACTGAAACCGCACATCATGTACTCGGCTTTAGTTCTACTAAGCCTAATCCCTTTCGATTCCAAGGTTTGTCTCCATAACTCTAACTTCCTGTTTACCCCCATCCGACTATCGTCAACTAGCACCACATCATCAGCAAAGAGCATACACCATGGTATATCTCCTTGTATATCCCTTGTGACCTCATCCATCACCAATGAAAAAAGATAAGGGCTCAAAGCTGACCCCTGATGCAGTCCTATCTTAATTGGGAAGTCATCAGTGTCGACATCACTTGTTCGAACACTTGTCACAACATTATCGTGCATGTCCTTGATGAGGGTAATGTACTTTGCTGGGACTTTGTGTTTCTCCAAGGCCCACCACATGACATTCTGTGGTATCTTATCATAGGCCTTCTCCAAGTAAATGAAAACCATATGCAAGTCCTTCTTTTGCTCCCTATATCTCTCCATAAGTTGTCGTACCAAGAAAATGGCTTCCATGGTCGACCTCCCATGCATGAAACCAAACTGATTTCTGGTCACGCTTGTCATTGTTCTTAAGCGGTGCTCAATGACTCTCTCCCATAGCTTGATTGTACGGCTCATCAGCTTAATTCCACGATAATTAGTATAACTCTGAACACCCCCCTTGTTCTTGAAGATTGGTACTAATATACTATGTCTCCATTCTTCTGGCATCTTGTTTGCCCGAAAAATGAGGTTGAAAAGCTTGGTTAGCCATACTATCGCTATGTCCCCGAGACCTTTCCACACCTCATTGGGGATACAATCAGGGCCCATCGTCTTGCCTCCTTTCATCCTTTTTAAAGCCTCCTTGACCTCATACTCCTAGATTCGCCGCACAAAACGCATGCTGGTCTCATCAAAGGATTCGTCCAGTTCAATGGTAGAACTCTTGTTCTCCCCATTGAACAGCTTGTCGAAGTACTCCCGCCATCTATGCTTAATCTTCTCGTCCTTCACCAAGAGTTGGCCTGCTCCATCCTTGATGCATTTGACTTGGCCAATATCCCTCGTCTATAAACAGACTTCGAACACACAGATGGCGACTCAACCCTCCCTCCCCACCCATGGAGACTCCCATGATCCCACCCACCACACCCAAATCCAACCAGCCAAATTTGTTTCTCCTCCAATGGATCCTTTCAATGATCCACTTTCCGTTGCTCATCAACTGGATTTCTCATTTGGACATCATTTCAGATCTCAGGTTCGTGATCTATTTGCCTCGGCAGTCAACCCGGTCTCCCCTTCTTCTGGTTTCATCTTGGTGATTCATTTGGAAGGTCAAAATTCAGACTTGATCCATTGAATGTAAGTATTGCTATCTCATCATGCACTGGTGCTGCTTACAATGCTATCAATGTCACACACACATCATTGGCAACGTATTTAGTTTCAAGGTTTGTTCAAAGGCAGTGGGTTTTCATCTGGTTCATTTGAAATATTTCACCTGCAATATGTTCAAATGCTTCTTTCACCTATGCAGCGGTGGAGGCCCTAATTGGATCTATGAAGAGAAAATTTGGATCAAAGAACAAGAGGCAGAATGGACTCATGTGAGCCATAAAAAGAAGCCTCCATCTAGGCACGTCCCTGTCAGCAAAGTACACCGAAGAATTCTTAATGACATGTCTTCCGTGCCTCAGCTCAATCAAGATATCAGATCCAATGGCACTAATTCTGCTAGGCTTCTACTGGTGCCAAGTCCACCCCGATTGGCAATGCTCAGATCCCATCAGCGGAGTTGGATGATCGTAACTTTCGGCCGAACGAGGTACGTTACTCAACCAATCCCATGCATAGCGGATCGTTTGTTGCTGGGCCCAACGCTATTTCAAATTGCCGCACTGAATTGGGCCCTATTGGCCCATCTAGGGAACCCAATAGCGACAACGCTATCCAGCCCACTTGCCAGCCCGTTAGGGAGTCGATTCACATTCCAAATATCTCAACTGAACTTATTTTCTGCACGAAATGCTTGGGATATGGTCATTATCCATTGGATTGTTGCAACAGTATCAGATGCAAAAAGTGTTTTGGTTATAATCACATCGCGAGGTTTTGTCTCAACAAGAAAAACCGCAAGCTGATATATCGGATAAAAAAGTCCGCACCTGTTGAGCACAATAAATCCCCCTTGCCTCCTCGCATTCTACTCCCCTGCCTAGCCACCACGCTCCACCAGTCGCCATCTTCGCCACTACGAGCGCCATGGCCTGCTACCCGTGCAACCCATACCCTCACCTCCCTGCAGGCACCACGATCATTGCTCCGGGCCCTGAACGAGCGCAGCGAGGCTACGTCGTGCTCGGCGGTGAGCACCCTATGGTCTATGATGAATGGGCTATCGCTACTCTGGTTCCTTCTGTTCCTCCTGAAGATTTCCCTGTCGCCAATGCAATGATCATTGAGTACCTCGAAGCAAAGGGATGGAGGATCAACTACTCCTCCAGATGTGGTATGGGCACTGCTCTGATCCAATTTACAACTGCTTGTTCAAGAGATTCTGCAATAAATAATAGTCCCTATGAGATCGAGGACTCTGTTCTTTGCATTACCAGGCATGATAGGAGTTTGAACTACCGTATCATCACTTTTACCCATGATGTTTGGCTCATGCTGATGAACTATCCACTAGAATGCTGGGACGTAGGAGTTGTTAGCCGCACTGTATCTCAATACGGTAGATTTCTAATCTGGAACAAGGACCCGAGAGACAAAACTAGGATTATTGTTAAGGTCAGAGTTATGAATGTGGATACTTTACCTGTCAGTATTGTTGTTCCGCGCAATTTGGACGATGTTGGGTATGGTGATTCCTGGACTTGCCCCACATATATTCTTTCTCGTGAGCTCATTGGCCAGCTTGGTGGGGATGAGGATCCTCTTCCCCCAGATGGAGTAAACCCAGACCCTCTCCCGCAAGTCCAGGAGGGTTTTTGGCATGATGAAGTTCTTGGTAAAATCCCCATGGAGCAGGTTGTTATCAACCCACACAATGAGCATCTTGGAGCTCCTTATGAGGATGTTCATGCGCCTGCTGTTGCTGACAATGTCAACAATAATCTGAATGAGGTGCTCCCCACTACTGTCATGCCCACTCCTATGCAGGTTGACTCTGCAGCACATGCACTCAATGAGGAGGTGCAGGAGGATCAGATGGATTTCATTCCTGTGCCTACAGATGGATCACAGGATGTCCAAGCTAACAGTCCAGACTTTGTGCCTGCTAATGCATCCATGGATTATGAGGATGCACATTTTACTGGGAATGTTGAGCCAAACAACTATATGTCTGACGACATCTCTGTTCTTCAGGGCCTCATTGGCAATATTGTGTCCAATGCCCATGACATCTTGCCCAAGCTGGGTGGTTCTAAAATTGTCAATGCTAAATGTAACATTGTAGATGTTGAAGGCACTCAGGGTTTCAGCAAGAAGTGTTATCTGCATATAATGACTGTCCAAGACCAGCCTGCTCCTGTCAGCTCTGCTAGTCTTACTGAGATTACTGAAGAAGCATTTGCTGAGGTCTGCAAGCTATCTCGGAACAACAAGAGGAAGCAGAAAGCAATGGTTGATGGGGCCTTTTTCAGAAGGAGCAATAGAATTGCACAGATCAAGTTGGGCTTTAAAGACAAATCTGATGTTGTAGCTGCAATAGGCAAGGCTGGCACCTCCAACATGCAGGCAACCATGCTGAACAAATCACTTGAGAAAATGGGGAAAAACCAGAGGTTGCTATCAATCTTGGGCCAAGATTTGAAGCTGTGGTGATGGACAAAAATGCTCCTCCACCTCATGTGCTATCGTTGGAAACAATCCAGGCTATTGGGACAGGTCCTTGCAAGATGGCACCTCATGAAGTGTCATCCTCAGCCCTGAACTATGATAGCTCAGATGATTAGTTGGCCTGCTCTGCTATGGGGCTTTGACAACTCCCCAAACTGTTGTCTTCTTTGGTTTTATTCCAGTTATCATCAACCTTCCTGCTTTACGATCCTCTATGTTATGTGCCTATGTGCACCTTTGCTTATTTTGGTCTGTAATAAGTACTTTGGCCTGTGTGCTCCTGTGTGGTTATGTACCTCTTCAGATAGACCTTCCTATATGATCTGTAATGCCAGTTATGCCTGCTATTATGTTGTTTCTTGCTTCTACTGCCTGTTGATTTATATGCCATCGCATGTGTGTTCTTACCTCCCAATGAAGATAGCAAAAGAAACAATCCCCCCATGTCATGCTAGCCATGCCATGTCTTATGTTCCCTTACACATGTATAATGAATAGAAGTTGGAATATTCTCAATTGGAATGTTAGAGGGATTAACTCAAATGATAGATGGGATGATATCAGGCTAAAAATTGATGAAAGTTCATGCTGTGTTATGACTTTCCAAGAAACTAAGAGAGAACAATTTGACCTGGCATATATTAGGAATTTCTGTCCTAAAAGGTTCAACCAATACAGCTTCATGCCCTCTGCTGGTAATTCAGGTGGACTGATTACCATCTGGAATGGTAATCTTTTCAATGGCAGAGAAATATCCAAAGATTATTTTCAGATTACTGTGGAGCTCACATCAAAACTGGATAATACTGTTTACTACATAACCAATGTTTATGGGCCAAACTCTGTGGAAGGCAAAACTAAATTTTCTAACTGGCTTCTCAATATTAATATCCAACCTATGCAGTTGTGGATCATTGTTGGAGATTTTAATTATATTAGAGGGCCTGAGAACAGGAATAGAGGAGGAGATGACCACAATGATATGATGCATTTCAACAACATCATTATCAATCTTGATCTAGTTGAGATCCCACTGAAAGGTAGGCAGTTCACCTGGAGTAATATGCAGGATAATCCTCTATTGGAAAAGCTTGATTGGATTTTCACAAGTGCTGATTGGACCAGCAAGTTCCCAAATACTCTTGCAACCCCCATGGCAAAACTCTCCTCTGATCATGTCCCTATAAATATTCAGATTGACAGCATGATCCCCAAGTGCCATATATTCAGGTTTGAGGAATTTTGGTTGGACTTTGAAGGTTTTATTGACACTGTCTCTACTTACTGGAATAACTGCACTTTCTATGCTGACTCAACAAAGAACTTGGTGGCTAGGTTTAAATCCATTAGAAAAGGACTGAAAATTTGGAGCAAGCAACTTTCACAGCTCAATAAATCCATTGAAAACTGCTGCTTTTATGTTAAGCTCCTTGATGGTATTTAAGATCAAAGAGATCTCTTTCAACATGAGAAGAACTTCAGGAAGTTATTGACCAGGCACACTAATAAACTTCTTGAGGCCAAAAGGAAATATTGGAGAATCAGAGCCAACATTAGATGGGCTCAGCTGGGTGATGAAAACACCAAATTCTTCCATGCTATAGCCACTCATGTCTTTAGAAGTAATTATATTACTTTCCTAATCAATTCTGGCAACCTGATTATTAATGATCATGAGCAGAAAGCAGCTATCTTGTGGAACTGTTTCAAAAACAGGATTGGCACTGCTGGCACATCTCAGGTGAATTTCAACATTGATCACCTTTCCAGATCTATTAATCAAGAGGAGTTGGAACAACCTTTCTGTATGAAATAAGTGGATGATATCATTAGTTCTATGCTTAATGACAAATCCCCTGGACCTGATGGTTTTAATGGCATTTTTATGAAGAAATGTTGGCATATCATTAAAGAGAGCATATATAAGTTTCTTCTGGATTTTCAATCAGAGATTGTGGATCTTGCTCCAATTAATACTGCTTATATTGCCCTGATCCCTAAGAAAGAAAACCCTGAAACTCCCAATAATTTCAGGCCCATCTCCTTGGTAAGTATGCCTATCAAAATACTTACTAATCTTCTTGCTAACAAAGTCCAAAAATGCATCATTCCTGTGATAAGCAAGAATCAATATGGCTTCATCAAAACAAGGAATATTCAGGATTGTCTTGCATGGTCTTTTGAGTACATCCATATGTGCCACAAATCTAAGAAAGAAATTGTCATTTTCAAAGTAGACTTTGAGAAAGCATTTGACAAAATCAACTATGGGGCCATTCTTTTCATGCTCAAGCACCTGGGATTTGGAGACAAATGGGTTAGATGGATCAATAACATCCTACAGACTACTTCTGCTTCTGTAATTTTAAATGGTGTACCTGGGAAGAAAATAAGTTGTAAATGTGGAGTAAGACAAGGGGACCCACTCTCCCATCTCTTATTTGTCATCGCTGCTGAATTGCTACAGATCCTGATCAACCAAGCCTGGCATAATGGCCACATCAATACTCCCATTGAGCAGCCTGCTTCCATGTCATATCCTATTGTCCAATATGCTGATGATACCTTAATCATTATGCCAGCTATGCCTAATCATATTTCACATGTTATGGAAACTCTAAAGATTTTTTCAGATTTCACTGGGCTTCAGGTGAATTTCCACAAATCTTCTCTTGTACCCATTAACATCTCTGATGAAAAAGCCACTCAACTTGCTAATATTTTGGGCTGTAAAAAAGAAAGCATGCCTTTCACCTACCTAGGATTGCCAATGGGGTCCACCAGACCAAGAGTTGAGGAATTCATGCCAATGCTTTCAAGACTAGATAAAAGGTTATCTGGGATTGCAACAATGATGTCATATTCAGGTAGGCTCACCCACCTAAAGGCTATTATTGCTGCACTACCTATATTTGCAATGTGTTGTATCAGGGTACCCTTCACCATCTTGGATCATTTTGAAAAATCTGGCAGAAGTTTTCTTTGGTATGGTAAGGACATCAATAAATTTGGCAAATGCCTTGTAAAGTGGGATCAAGTTTGCCTACCCAAGGATGCTGGTGGTCTTGGTGTTCTAGATCTTAGAGCACACAACAAAGCATTGTTAACCAAATTTTTGCACAAGTTTTTCAATAAACAGGATATCCCATGTGTGCAAATTATTTGGAGCAAGTACTTTGGAAATGGTGAATTACCACACTTCCCAACCAGGCTTAGCTCTTTCTAGTGGAGAGACTGTTGCTCTATTCTTGACAAGTACAAGAACCTCACAACATGTTCTACTGGTATTGGTGACACCATTTCTTTATGGCATGACAAATGGAATGACAATCCAATGAAAGACAGTTTCCCACACCTATACTCCTATCCCATAAACAAAGACATTTCACTCCAGAAGGATTGCATTGAAAGTGAGAATGACTTCTATAGCATGTTCCACCTACCTATATCATCTGTGGATGTCCAACAAAGCATTGAGCTAATGGCCCTCATTAATGGTGTGATGAGTAACAGGGAACCTGATACCTGGAAATTTAAATGGTCCTCTGGACACTACAATGCTAAGAAGGTCTACTTTGAATATTTGGGATGCCCAGAGAAAGCTCCCAAGCCTTTCCAATGGATTTGGAAATCTGGTTGCCTACCTAAGCAAAAATTCTTTTTCTGGCTCCTTCTTCTTGACAGATTAAACACCAGAGATCTTCTAACCAGGAAAAGTTTCTACATTGAGAGTACCATCTGTGTGTTATGTGATGATGAGCCTAATGAGTACATGAAACATCTATTTTTCTCATGTGATTTCAGCCAAAACTTTTGGTTATCAATTGGTTTTGAATGGAACACTGATTTGAGCTGCAATGATATGCTTATTGAAGCCAGAAACAGATATCAGATTCAGCCCTTTAAAGAATGCCTGATTGCTGGTTGTTGGACCATCTGGAAACACAGAAACAACATCATTTTTGACAACAAAGAAAGGGATTTGAGCTACTGTATTTCCTGTTTCAAGGATCATTTTGGCACCATCATGAAAAGAGTCAGACCTAGTTTAAAGGAGGGAATGCAAAGCTGGTTGGATTATTTGTAGATTTTCTGTTTATGCTAATATCCTTTGTTGTAATCCATCTATGTATAACATCCCCCCAATATCAATTAAAAAAGAGTTATATTAGGGTTCTTACCCTACTGTGTTTGCTCAAAAAAAATATCCCTCGTCTTCCTCTCTCGGATCTTGGCCATCTTATAGATGTCCCTTTCGCCTTCCTTCGTGCCTAACCGTTGGTAGAGGTCCTCATATGCCCGACCCCTTGCTTCACCAACAGCTCGCTTTGCGGCCTTCTTCGCCATCTTGTACTTCTCTATGTTGCCTGCACTCCTATCCAGGTATAGGCGTCTGAAGCAATCTTTCTTCTCTTTAATCGCCTTGTGGACGTCATCATTCCACCACCAGGTATCCTTATCTTTGCTTCTCCTTCCCCTGGACACTCCAAACTCCTCTGAGGCCACCTTAAGAATGCAAGTCACCATATTCATCCACACATTGTCCGCGTCCCCTCCTTCCTCCCAAGGGCCCTACTTAATGACCCTCTCCTTGAACGCCTGAGCTACCTCCCCCTTGAGCTTCCACCATTTCGTTCTAGCGACTTTGGCACACTTATCCCGCTGGACACGAATCCAAAAGCGGAAGTCGGCAACCACCAGCTCATGCTGGGGTACAACACTCTCTCCAGGTATCACCTTACAGTCTAGGCACGCATGCCTATCTTCTCTTCTCGAGAGGAGGAAATCAATCTGGCTAGAGTGTTGGCCCCTACTAAAAGTCACCAGATGTGATTCTCTCTTTCTAAAGAGGGTGTTAGATACAATCATGTTGTAGGCTCAAGCAAAGCTTAAGACATCTTCTCCTTCTTGATTCCTAATGCCATAGCCAAAGCCCCCATGCGCCCCTTCAAAACCTGTGTTAGATGTACCCATGTGGCCATTGAGGTCTCCTCCTATGAAGAGCTTCTCACCAATCGGTACACTCCTAACCGTGTCTTCCAGGCCTTCCCAGAACTCCCTCTTGGTGTTCTCATTGTGGCCTACTTGCGGGGCATACGCGCTGATAACATTGAGGACCAAGTCCTCAACTACCAGCTTGACCAGGATAATCTGGTCCCCACGTCTCTTGACGTCTACCACTCCATACTTGAGGCTCTTGTTGATCAAGATGCCTACGCCATTTCTGTTTGCAGCCATCCCCGTGTACCACAGCTTGAACCTGGTATCCTCCACCTCCTTCACCTTCTGTCCTCTCCATTTGGTTTCTTGGACGCAAAGGATATCAACACCTCTCCTCACCGCTGCATCAACTACCTCCCAAAGCTTCCTGTCAGAGACCCTACGTTCCAGCTACCTAAGCGAATCCTCCTAGGCTCGACTAGCTTCCTTACCCTTCGCACTCGTCGAGTCAAATGCGAAGACCCTTGCTCATTTTCCACTACATCTGGGAGCCGATGTAGCGCCACTAAGGATGCGACGACCCGATCTTCGCTCACTTGCCACCGTATCCGGATCAAGATACGACGCGCCACCTGGGGGGTGACGTCCCGGCCCTTGCCCATTTTCCACCACACATGGGTTCCGATGTGGCGCTTCACTGAGAGGGTTACGCCCCAACGAAAATATTTTAGGTTTCATCTCCATAAGAGTGGTTGAGTTTTTACGTTGGCTCGCCAAGCCTATCACAACCCTCCTCCTTTACCTGGGCTTGGGACCGGCTATGTTGAGACAACATAGGCGGAGTTAAAAGCACAATCATAACAGTATCATAATTGTGTGTTTACTAAAAACATAAAAGAAATAAAAAATTAAAGGATAACTATTGGGTTATCTCCCAACAAGCTCTTTCTTTATAGCCATTAAGACAGGCTTGAGATTTCATTGATGCTCACATGGAAAATAATATTTGAAACAAAGAGAGCATCATAAATCATGTGATAAACATATTTAAGTCTAAAATACTTCCTATGCATAGGCATTTTATAAGAGAACAAATTATCAAGGCAAGAATAACCTAGCATATGCAAGGAAGGAGAAAGAAACAATAACAATCTCAGCATGAAGAGAGGTAATTTAGTAACATGAAAATTTCTACAATCACATTTTCCTTTCTCATAATAATTACATGCAGGATCATAATAAAATTCAACAATATAGCTATCACATTAAATATTCACAACATGATCCACATGCATGCAAAGTTGACACTCTTCCAAAATAGTGGGATTGTCATCAACTAAAGTCATGACCTCTCGAAACCCACTCTCAATATTGTTGCACACATTATTATCAATAACATACTCATCATGAGGCTCAAATAAATTTTCAAGATCAAAAGAAGCATTATTACCCCAATCACGGTCATTGCAATAACTAATGGACATAGAAAAATCATCATCCCCAAGCTTGTAGTCTTGCATATCATTAACACAATTGAAATTAATAGAGTTTATAATAACATCATTGCAATCATGCTTCTAATTCAAGGAACTATCATGAATCACTTTATAAATGCAAAACTTCATAGATATAATCAAGTGTGCTCAACTCACTAGCAATTGGTTCAACATTATTAGATCTTTTGACAAGATTATCAAGTGGACGATGATCCATATGTCTTTAATTTTCTTGTTTATTTTTCTGTTTTTGAGTGTTGACATGAAGCAATAAAAGCAAGCAAACAAGTAAAAAAGCTAAACAGAAAATATTTTTGTGATTTTTGTAAAAACTTTTTAGAAGAGGGGGAGATGACAATGAGAGGTAGATGGCAAACAATGTAAATGCAAGGATATGAAATTTTATGCATAGGAACTTCATAGTTGTTGATGATGTCTCCCCGGCAACGACACTAGAAATTCTTCCTCCTATTTGTGAGCTATGTTGGGATTTCCTCGAAGAGGAGAGGATGATGCAGTATAGTAAATATAAGTATTTCCCTCAATTATGAAACCAAGGTTATCAATCTAGTAGGAGAACCATGCAATTAATCCTTACAATACCTGCACACAAACAACAAATACTTGCAACCCAACGCGTATAGGGGTTGTCAATCCCTCAACAGTTACGAGCAAGATTAAATTGTATAGTTTTTGATAGATAGATCAGACAAAAATACAAAATAAAATAAATAAAATAAAATTGCGCCAAGGTATTTTTAGTTTTAATATATGATAAAAGATAGACCCGGGGGGCATAGTTTTCACTATAGGCTTCTCTCAAGAAAATAGCATATGGTGGGTAAACAAATTAATGGTGGGCAATTGATAGAAAATCAAATAATTATGACGATATCCAAGGCAATGATCACACATAGGCATGACATCCGAGACAAGTAGACTGACTCCTGCCTGCATCTACTACTATTACTTGATATTTCTCCAACGTATCTATAATTTTTTATTGTTCAGTGCTATTATATTATCAATCTTGGATGTTTCAACTGAGGGAAATTGAAAGTGCATGTGTCACTTAAATTATATTTTGGTGTGATGACAATATGGTTAGTGGAACTAATATCGGGTGCTAAATTTATCTCATGATATTGGTTCCAAGTTGTTCTTGATGGAGGTGTGCGACCCCCCAATTGAAAAATATCAAAGGCGTAGGCTATCGGCGATTTGAAGGTTTTTTTATTTGATTCGAGTCATAGGAAAGACTGCACTATTAAGATGGGTCGGTGTGGATTTGTGTTGTGTGGGAATGCCATTGCCAAAAGTTAAACACCAGCTACACACTCCTACCACTTATATCAGTAGTGTGTGATGACCCACAAGTGTAGGGGATCTATCATAGTCCTTTCGATAAGTAAGAGTGTCGAACCCAACGAGGAGCAGAAGGAAATGATAAGCGGTTTTCAATAAGGTATTCTCTGCAAGCACTGAAATTATCGCTAACAGATAGTTTTGTGATAAGATAATTTGTAACGGGTAACAAGTAACTAGTGTAACTAAAGTGCAGCAAGATGACCCAATCCTTTTTGTAGCAAAGGACAAGCCTGGACAAACTCTTATATAGAGAAAAGCGCTCCCGAGGACACATGGGAATTATTGTCAAGCTAGTTTTCATCACGTTCATATGATTCGCGTTCGGTACTTTGATAATTTGATATGTAGGTGGACCGGTGCTTGGGTGCTATCCTTACTTGGACCAGCATCCCACTTATGATTAACTCCTATAAGCATCCGCAACTACAAAAGAAGTATTAAGGTAAACCTAACCATAGCATGAAACATATGGATCCAAATCAGCCCCTTACGAAGCAACGCATAAACTAGGGTTTAAGCTTCTGTCACTCTAGCAACCCATCATCTACTTATTAGTTCCCAATGCCTTCCTCTAGGCCCAAACAATGGTGAAGTGTCATGTAGTCGACGTTCACATGACACCACTAGAGGAAAGACAACATACATCTCATCAAAATATCGAACGAATACCAAATTCACATGACTACTAATAGCAAGACTTCTCCCATGTCCTCGGGAACAAACGTAACTACTCACAAATCATATTCATGTTCATAATCAGAGGGGTATTAATATGCATATAGGATCTGAACATATGATATTCCACCAAATAAACCAAATAGCATCAACTACAAGGAGTAATCAACACTACTAGCAACCCACAGGTACCAATCTGAGGCTTTGGGAGAAAGAATGGATACAAGAGATGAACTAGGGTTTGAGAGGAGATGGTGCTGGTGAAGATGTTGATGAAGATTGACCCCCTCCCGATGAGAGGATCATTGGTGATGATGATGGCGATGATTTCCCCCTCCCGGAGGGAAGTTTCCCTGGCAGAACAGCTCTGCAAGAGCCCTAGATTGGTTCTGCCAAGGTTCCGCCTCGTGGCAGCAGAGTTTCTTCCCGAAAGCTTGCTTATGATTTTTTATCGGACGAAAGACTTCATGTAGCAGAAGATGGGCACCAGAGGCCTGCCAGGGGGCCCACGAGGCAGGGGGCGCCCCCATGGGGTAGGGCACACCCCCACCTTCGTGGCCAGGGTGTGGGCCCCCTCAGGTATTTTCTTCGCTCGGTATTTTTTATAAATTCCAAAAATGACTTCCTGAAGTTTCAAGACTTTTGGAGCTGTGCAGAATCGTCTCTAATTTTCCAGCCCAGAATTCCAGTTGCCGGCATTCTCCCTCGTCATGTAAACCTTGTAAAATAAGAGAGAATAGGCATAAGTATTTTGACATAATGTGTAATAACAGCCCATAATGCAATAAATATCGATATAAAAGCATGATGCAAAATGGACGTATCAGTGTGCTTGCGTATGGTACTCAGAAATTTTGCAATAGAAAGTTTATGGATACCCCGTGTGCACGGGGTCTTTTGACCCTCGTGCGCATGGGGTACTGCATAACTCCCTAGGTACCCCGTGCGCACAGGGTACTGCGTAACTCCTTGGGTACCCCATGCGCACGGGGTATTTTGACCCCCGTGCGTACGGGGTGGTGCTTTTGTTCCCGTGTACCCCATGCGCACGGGGCTGACTTAGCCCATGCGCACGGGGTCCAACGGGTGGAAATGGCCACCCGGCCAAGAACACTATAAAACCTCCCCTTATTCCTCCTTCATCTCTAAACCTAATGTCTTGTTGAGCTCCACCATTGCTACACCTCATTTTGCTCAATACTGTCAATCCCTCCACCCAAACTTGTTGAAACTTTAGGGATTGGGAGAGCAAGACCCGATCTACACTTTAACAAAACCAAATCGCGTCCCCCGCAACATTTCATCCCCATTGACTTGTTAATCTTGGAGCTTGGGCTCCTAGGTGCTTATAGGTTCCTCCGGAAGCTTCCTTGGTTATGGTGTGCTCCGAAGAAGTTTGTAAAGGGAAATCATCACCATCACTACTTGTACAAGATGCTACAGGAGATCATGAACCTATCCAAGAACAAGATCAAGTCCCTCATGTTCCCGAGCAAGATCAAGGGCAAGCTCATTCAAATGGTGAAGAACCAATTATTGAGGCTCAAGATCAAGCTCAAGTTCTAGATCAAGATCAAGATCAACCCCAACCACAAGTGTCTTCATCGTCGTCACTTCCCAATGAACAAGACCTTGTGGTTGTAAAGAGAAGGGTGTCTCCAAGGCTAAAACAATCTCAAGGACAAACTTCTTCACCAAGTCCAAAACCAAGTGAATAAGAGCTTACACTCAAAGAACAAAAAGTGGCCGCCAAGTTAAAGCATCTTCAACATCTCACCGAGAACATCTATGGAAGCATGAAAAAGGGGGTAACTACTTGTAGACGTTTGGCAAACTTTTGTGAACATCACTCGTTTGTCTCTTGTGTTGAACCCCTTAAGGTTGAAGATGCACTTGACGACCCGGATTGGGTAGATGTCATGCATGAAGACTCAACAAATTCACCCACAACAAAGTATGGACTCTTGTGGAGAGACCCAAAGAGCATCATAATCTCATTGGAACAAAGTGGGTCTTCAAGAACAAATAAGATGAACATGGACAAGTAACTAGAAACAAGGCAAGGTTAGTGGCACAAGATTTCACCAAGTTGAAGGTTTGCACTTTGGTGAAACTTTTGCCCTCGTTGCCCATCTTGAATCTATTCGCTTCTTGCTTGCATATGCCTCTCATCATGATTTTAAATTGTGTCAAATGGATGTGAAGAGTGACTTAAGGAGTTGGTGTATGTCAAGCAACCTCCCGGTTTCGAAGACCTGATCACCCCTCTCACATTTATGAACTCCATAAGGCACTCTATGGACTTAAAAAGGGACTTAAACATGCACCTCGTGCTTGGTATGATCACCTTACGACATTCCTAAGCGAGAAAGGGTTCCAAATTGGGGTAATAGATTCCACTCTCTTCGCAAAGAGAGTAAAAGGAGAATTGATTGTGTGGAAAATATATGTTGATGATATTACCTCTCGTTCCACTAACCATGCTATTAATGTTGAGTTTGATAATCTTATGACTAAGGAATTTGCCATGAGCATGGTGGGAGAGTTGAAGTTCTTCCTCGGTTTTCGAGCGAAGCAATTGAGAGGAGGAACCTTCATCAACCAATCTGTTTATATTGAAGACATGCTCAAGAGGTTCAAAATGCAAGATGTCAAGCCCATTAAGACACACATGCCCACAAATGGACAACTTGACCATGATCCCAATGGTAAAGAAGTGGATCAAAAGGTATATCGCTCCATGATCAGTTCCATTCTTTACCTTTGTGCATCTAGACCGGATATTATGTTGAGTGTATGTATGTGTGCAAGATTTCAATCCTATCCTAAGGAGAGCCACTCTTCGGCAGTGAAAAGAATCCTTCGATATTTGGTTCATACCCCAAACTTGGGTTTTTGAT
The DNA here is from genome assembly GCA_021605145.1 of Aegilops bicornis. Classification (NCBI taxonomy): domain Eukaryota; kingdom Viridiplantae; phylum Streptophyta; class Magnoliopsida; order Poales; family Poaceae; genus Aegilops; species Aegilops bicornis. Next base: position 390,280,668 of record CM038674.1, read on the forward strand.
ACCCCAAAGGATCAACTTTCAAGTTAGTGGGATACTTGGATTCGGATTGGGCCGGGGACAAGGTTGACCACAAGTCCACTTCTGGTTCATTCAATTCCTAGGGAGATGTTTGGTAAGTTGGTCTTCGAAGAAGCAAAATTGTATATCTGTCTCAATCGCCAAGGTGAGTACATTGCCATAGAAAGTTGTTGTGCACAGTTATTATGGATGAGGCAAACTTTGATGGATTACGTGTCAAATCCGTTTTCTTGTGTGTGTTGTTGTTCTCTCTTTTGTGTTTTTGGTTCTCTTGTGTTTCGTTGCTTGTTGATTTTCTCATCTAGTGCAAGTGCTCCACATATACCCTTCTAGTAGTGTTGGATTCTTCATGCGACGTATTCAGAAACTGAGACTAAAATACTCCTTCAAGGCTTGGTAATAATTCCCATTCAACCATGTGTTTCAAGGATTATCGATCGTCAAAAGTTCCTGAGTACCCCATGTCCACGGGCATGTACCGTGCACACGGGGCGCTATGTCCATGGGCTGTGTACCGTGCACACATGACCCCTGTGCGCACGGGGTCTACGGTTCTTGACCCTGAAGAGTTGGGTAATGGGGGGTTTGGGTTCATTCCATCCCATCGCCCCCTCCACACCCCAGGGGGCCTCCAGCACCACCGCCATCGCCTTCCCTCGCCGGTGCTCCTTCGTGTGCCATCAGGTACCGTTGCTCTGTGGAGATCGTTTGGGATGGGTTCCTCCATCGGTATTTCCCATCTCCCTCTCACTCTTTTTACTACATGGATCCACTTCTAGACTTTAGGGTTCCTCCTTGATCTAGAGTCTAGGGTTGCTGTTCTCCTCATTGTAGAATATATTCTAGTGCAGATCCTTGTTGGTTCCTCTGCCACACTCACTCCCAAATTTTGATCTAGAAGTGGCTGGCGCTGGGGAACCCCCGTTTCCCCGGGGTGTTTGTCACCCGTGCGCATGGGGCCCCATGTACACGGTCGTGTACTGTGCACATGGGACCCCCATGCGCATGGGGTACACATAATGGTCTGCACTGGTTCTTTTCTATTCTTTTCCTCGCCCATCATCTCCAGCACTTGTACTTATTTGCGTTTCCTTTGCATGTTGTCTTGTTGGTGTTTGTGTGTTTCAGACTCCGCTGACAAGAGGTCTGAGGTTCGTCGCAAAAGCCCACATGCAGGTTCCAAGGAATTATCAGTTGCTCGTCGTCAGCCATTTGAAGGCATTGGTCAGGGTTTGGGCAGGGTAGTGTTAGTCGTGCCGCCACAAAGCGTCCAGTTATTGAGGCATCCGAGGATCGAGGGGAGGAGTATGACTCCCAGGAGGATGCTCATTATGTCAACACCGCAGATCCAGAGATAGAACTTGAAGATAACTTTGTTGATGGTGATGATGACGAAGAAGAAGAGATGTCTAGTCCTGAGCAAGCCATTCCCGGAGGGCGTGATTTCATGGGGCTTACTCTTGCCCAATGGACCAAGCTAAATATTTGGGCTGAGAGGCGGGCCCATCCCTATGCTGCTGCCATCGGTTTGGGGGTTGATCCCCGGTTCAAGAATGAGTTCCAATAGAGAGTGTACCATAAATTGCTCATGATGAAGGCTAAGAAGTTCGCTCCGCACAAGCAAGTTAATGTTGAGAGTCTCCGGGACAATGATCACCTCTATCCTGGGGTGTATTCTGCTCTTGGGAGGTTGGGACTTGTTCCTTGTGTCACTTTCAACCATCCGTACAATGGGGACCCTGTAATGCAGTTCTTTGGCACTGTGTTCTTCTCCAATGACTCTGCCCGTACCCTCAATTGGATGTCTGGGACGCATCAGTGTTCTGCTTCTATGGCTAAGTTTTTTGAGATCATTCCTTACCCGTTCATCCTTGAGGAAGAAGGAAATGATGAGATTGGTCGTGTTCGTGGGAGTGGTCAGCGCCACAAAGATGAGATTGCGTCTGCGTATAAGCAAGAGAAGTCTTTTGTCACCGGTTCAATCAAGGACTTTGTGCCCATCTATGATACGATGCGCCATATCCTGAGGTACACACTCACACCTAAGGCAGGTGATTTACACAATGTGAGGAGTTCCATGTTGGATGTGTTTATGTACTTGCATCCGAAGGAGAAGGTGGATGTTCTGGATTTCATGTTCTATGAACTTCGATAATGTGCAAGAGAACATGTCTTTGATCTATGCTCCATTCATCCAGGCTTTGATTGAGTCAGTCTGCCCAGCCAGGTACATCTCTCAGTATAAGGCATCTGTTCCTAAGCACAACTCCAACTGGACCCCTGCTACTCCTGCTCCGTATGTGCCTCCCAAGAAGGGGTGCTACCCTAGGCCTAAAGATCGAGCCTCTTACACTCTTGGCATGTGTTCCACTACCCATATTCCTCGTGGTAAGGGCAAGAAGGTTGATTCTGAGGCTAGTTTCACCAGAGGGGAGAAGAAGTCTTTGTTCAAGACCATGAGCAACTTGTTCAAGATGTGTCTGTCCATTCAGCACCGTCAGGCCAAGGAGATCAACAAGGACAAGCTCGTGAGGAGTCAGTAGAAGACGGTGCATGCTGCAGCAGGTGAGGGGGTTGCCCCAGGGTGTGCGGACAACGATAGTGAGGCCACAACTCGTTCCTTTTCGATGGCAGGGTGGCGTATTGATGATGATGATGCTTCGAGCGCTCCTTCTCTTGTCTAGTGTGTCGTCGTGTTGCCTTTCCCCCCTTTTTGTTGTCTTGATGGCAAAGGGGGAGAAGTGGAGTTTCTTTAGAGTGTGTTGAGATCTCAAGCCTCATGGTTTTTTTTCACTTTGTTGGTGTTTTTAATTGGCTTGAGATACTTATTTGCCTTCCTTGGTGTGGTTGTGAGATACTCATTGTTAGCTCGTGAGACTCTAGTTATTTATCATGAACCTTGCTTATGGTATGATCATTATGTTGTCTCATGATATTTTCTCACCACACCGTTGCATGAGGTCTAGGCACCGTTATAGGTTTATTATGTTGATCTCATGTCTTGACAATATTGATCTTGGGGGAGCCTCATATGTGTGTGCTTGATGCATACTCAATCATATCCTTTATCCAGGCACACATATAGGGGGAGCTACTATGATCAACCATTGTCACATAGCTTGTTCCTTAATTGTATCTTTTTTATGCCATGTCCTAACCATGTTGTCATCAATGCACCAAAAAGGGAGAGATTGAAAGTGCATGTGTCACTTAAATTATATTTTGGTGTGATGACAATATGGTTAGTGTCAGATTTCGGGTTCCGGCAGACCCTTGAGGTTCGAACTCTGGGGTGCGCGCGGAATCTCGCCCTCTACCTACCTACACCCCACCACATTTATAGGCAAAGGCCCTGGGCCTCTTCCCAAATATTGAGCGGGAAGGGCGCCAACAATTGGCCATTTTGAAGGGGAACATCTAGTACACTTATCCTTACTAAAGTTGTTCCTCGCCTGTCAAAGGCTCTGGTGGTGACGCCGGCTTGGGCTCCACAATGACTTCCTTCCTGCCGTTGGACTGGTCTTGGTCTTGTTGCACCGAAACGGACGCCTTTGCTTGATGCTCTCGCCTGCGCTTGCTCCCTTTGCACCAAAGAGGAAAGGAGGACACTGCGCGGGCTGGCGCCCGCCCTGCGCCCTTGGTTGTCATGGCTTGCGTCATGGGCACCTCGTGAGGTACCCCGCTTTGATCTCTCCGCCTCCTCGCGAGCCAGCCTGATGAGGCTGTGCCTGAGGAAGCTTCCTGTTGTCTGCCCCGCGAGGCTTGGCCCCTCGCGAGGGTCTTGAGCTTGTGTTGATGAAGATGGGTCGTGTTGGGCTCCCCTTTGAGCCACGCTACAGGCCGCAGGCAGGCAAGTCTGGGGACCCCCGTTCCCAGAACGCCGACAGTAGCCCCCGGGCCCAAGGCGCGCCCGGACTTGGCTGAGCAGAGAGGCGAAGGGTCAAGCGCGAAGCACCGTGGGCCCTAACAGCCTGCGGCCTTGGGCGCCGCGTGGCAGTTGATTGGACGTGGGCGGCACTGGTCCCCCACGCCTCCTTACTTTGTGTCGTGCTAGGCAGACCCGTAGTCGTACACAGCCGCTCCCCTTTTCGCTACTCGACCGTCCCCCACTCTTCGTCCTCTCGAACTCCAGCTTCTGCTCCCAATCCAACCTCGAACCTTTCTCCCCCCTTCCGTTGCCATGGCTCCAACGAAGAAGGGAAGAGGGAAGAAACCCATGCCTCCGCCTCGGTTGCCGTCGGCGGCGGCCCCCACCATCGATCGGTCAATCATACTCAATCGAGAGGGCCTGGGCAAGGTTAGCTCGGCTTTGGCCACCATCTTCAACGAATGCGGGCGGACGACGGCCTGGCCCGCGTCCCATTTCGCCATCGACAGGATAATCACCGAGGTCCAGTATTTTGCCGATGCCTTGTGGGCGGGGCTGGTTCCCCCCTTCTCCGATTTCTTCAATGTTGTGCTCTCCCACTATCAGATCCATATGATGCACTTGGGTCCGGAATCCATCACTCTTCTTGCGGTCTTTGCCTTTGTTTGCGAGGCGATGATGGGCATCCTTCCCTCGGTGGCCTTGCTGCGCCACTTCTTCTCTCTCAGGTTTTGTTGACCCCACCCAATGTTCGGGGTGTGTGAGCTTCATTGCTGCATCTGAAACAGCGGCTTCAGGGATTGACTTCAGCCTTCCTCCGCCCACGCCTGGGTTCTGCGAGCGGTGGCTGTACGTGGACGTGGGGGTGCCCAGCCCCTGCTGTCGGAGCCATCTTCGCCTGATGTCCCCAATTCAGGATGGGGCCAGGAGACGCTCACGGGTTCTCGGCTCATCTTCATCTGGCGCCGCTTTGCATTCTTGAAGGAGCTCAGCGTGATGGTGCCCAAGGTGGTGAAGGAGTTCCTGTTATGCCGTGTTGCCCCTCTCCAACGTCACTCTCGCCGGATGTGGGCCTTCACGGGGCGTGCAGACCGTATGAGGCTCCAGGAAGAGGACCAGACGCCTGAAGCGCTGAGGAAGGTGCTCTTGGTCTTGACTGGGGACCCCACTCCTGGCAGCATCCAGCACGGGGGGGCCTTGTTGTACCTTTGCCCGAACAGGGGCGACTTCATAAGCCAGATGCCCGTCTTCGACGAATGGGGGCTGCGCTCACTGGCCTCCGGGGTCTCGCAGAATCGGTGGTGGTGGCCGCCTTCTGATCGGCCACGGTGGCTCTTCCTCGAGTGGCGGAGCAGGGAGGCATGGGCCGCTCGAGGCCGAGGGGGCCTCCGCCGGGGTGACGGTGCCAGGCGGCGCTCTTGAGGGAGCAGCTCCTGAGGCCCAGGCTGCCGCGGCTGGGGGTGGCGAGCAGCTGCCCGTAGTGCCTGCGGCTGAGGCCCCTGGGGCCCCAGTTACTCTTCTTGGTGAGGTGACCGGCGGCGTGCATCAGGTAGACGCACCCGACGCGGGTCGTCCCGACGCTCCTTCCTCGTCGCAGGCTGACCCCTCCGCTCAACTCTTGGGTCGCTTCCGCGTGGACTTTGAGGCTCTCCGGAAGAGGAGGGAGGCCCTAGGTGACGATTACCCTTGTCACCTGCTGAAGCGCGGGAAGTACTTCACCACCGATGAGTAAGCCTCCTCCTTTTCTGGCTCCCGATTCTTCTGTTGCTTTTACTGATCCTTGCTCCGCAGGGCCCTTCCTGCCGAGCTCACGGAGATGGCTGAGGAGCCATCCCCCTTGGCTCCACCCTCTCCACCGTCTTCGAGCACCCCGAGCAGCGGAGTCCTCGTGGTGAGGCCGGTTGGAGAGATGAACCATCCTGAGGCGCACCGCGGCCCCGCGCGCCTCGTGACCCTCCTTCGCGAGCCTTCTCGTGGCGTGGCCAGCCTGCCGTGGGCTTCTCGTCTGGTTATCGACCATGATTGGCTGAGGCATCCCCTGCGCTCTTCTTTAGAGAATGGGCTGGCTCCTGGCCGGGCCTCTGGCGAGGCGTGCCCGGCCGTGGCGAGGGCGCCAGCCCCCAGCCCCCTGCCCGGAGGGGGAGCGCTGATTCGTGGCCCCCGGTGCTCGCTTGGGGTGGATGATGGTGTGGAGGACGTACTTGAGCGCGCTCAGGAGCGTCGCGCTCTTCGCCAAGGGTTTCTTCGGAGGGCGGCTGACGCGGTGAGCCTGCTTGGTGAAGAGCTCGCTGATGAAGACGCTACGAGGCCGAGGGCTGCGCTACCGTCATGGAGAGGCGCGAGCTGAAGGCGGCTGTCGCCCTTGTGCGCCATCAACGTGACCTTGACAATGAGGAGGCCAAGGCGTCGCTGGCGGCCTCTCGGGAGGTCCGTTCTCGGGCCGTTGAGGAGGCTCGGGAAGCTGACCGGCGGCGAGAGGCGGCGGAGGAGCGGGCGCGGGAACTCCTGGCCCGATGCCGCTCACTGGAGGAGCAGGTGGAGCAGCGCGAGACGGCCCTTGCATCGATGAAAGTGTTCTCAGGCGACCCAGCAGAACTCCAGAAGCGTGAGGAGGAGGCGCCGACGCCGAAGCCGCTTAACGCGCTGAGTACGAAAGTGCTCGGAAACAAGGGAGCGCTTGGTGACGAGGGCGGAGGATGATGTCGCTGCGCGGGAAGCCCGTGTCCTGGAAGAGGTTGGGCGTCGGGTGGCGACGGTGCGCTTGAACCTTGAGCGCGAGTTCGAGGAGAGGCTGGGGTTGATTCGGGCTGAGGCCGAAGGTAGGACCGCTGCCTTGCGGGCCAAGCAGGAGGAGGTGACGCGGCGGGCCGATGCTTCTCGGGCCGCCCTCGAGGTGGCGCAGGAGGGGTTAGCTGCCTCCCGTGCCGAGGTGCTTCTTCTTCGCCAACGGGTGGACGAGGCTGAGGCCATCACGCCGGCTGTATCGCGGACGAGATACGCCCGGGCGGATCCCGGAGCATGAGCACGGTCCCATGCTCACCACGCCCGGAGAGAGCCAACTCAGCCTTGGGTAATATCTGCGAGGCGGTTGTTGGCGAGCCACACGCAGATTATCACGCCAAAGAACCTTCGCTTCTTCACCGACGTGGTGACTCGGCTGGAGGCGAGGTCGGTCAGAGCCAACAGGTTGGTAGAGGAGAGGAGCCGCGCCCTGCTCGGGCGCGCCTTTTCTCGCGTCTTCAGCCATCTCCGGACTCTGGACCCCACCGACTTCGACGCCAAGATCGCCTTCAGCATTTTGTGCCGCCCGCGGCGACCTAGCGCACTGGGTGGAGGACAACGTGGACGCCCTCATCAGGGCCTTCGCTTCATATAACGACGGCGTGATCGTGGCTGCTGATGAAGGCGGCGTGGTGAACGGCCCTGACACCGCTGGTGACAACGCAGAGAGCAACGGCGAAGCCAGTGACGCCAGCAACGGTTCAGGAGGTGCCTCTGAGGATGCATTGGGGGATTTATCCGACTGACTGCGCATCGCTCCTGTTTCCTTACCCTGCATGAATGGAACTCAGGTTTTGCCCTGACGGCTGTGAGAGCATTTTGGGAGGGGGAGCCCCTCATGTAAAACTTGTGTTCTGTGTATTAGTTGATGCTATATCACCCGTATGCCTGCGCCAAGTGGCTGGCTAGTTTACCTTTGTCCCGTGCGGGCCCTGAGATAGCCTGTGGAGGGTCGTGGCGTCTCAAGTGCCTCCTGATCGAACCCGTAGGATCTGCAGTAAAAACCTCCTGAGAGGATGCGGCGGCGGCAGTCTGGGCTGCGCGCAAGCTAGGCCCAACCCGGCTCGCGAGGGGCTCGCGAGGGGAGGCAGCTGAGGCAAAGCGGTAACTGGAACGCGAGAGATTGCTCGAACGAGACTAAGCACCCCCTTCCCCAACACACGCAAATCTCAAATTCGAATCCAACTTAAATCCAGCGGGGAAAGTGACAACCAAAGGAAAGAGCAATGAAAGCAGAAAAAGGCCGCGTCCGGCACCTAGTCTAGTCTTGGACGTCTTCTCACCAGCACGGAGCTAAGTGCTGCCACTGGGCGTGGGAGGGATCCCAAGGGCCTGAGGCCGGCTCCCCTGAGACTCCGGGGTGTGTACAGCCCCACTCATTATTACGTGAGAGTGTCACAGGGCGGCGAGCTTCACAGGCACTGGGCCTTCTTCACAGGTACCGGCCTTGCTTCATATCGCCAGACGAGGGGCCCACCTTGCGCCGCACTCTAGTGCCATCAACGACGACCGGAAACCAGGACGCCGCCGATGGGGTAGAGCGGTCGCCAGCGGTTCCCCCGACGACCACGGGTCCTCCACCAGGGGCAGGCCCTGAGGCACCTCCCCAGCAGAGGGCCTACCTCCTGAGAACGCCTTGCTCCGTATGCCGCGGTGGTGATGTCGGATCTCGGCCCCTCTCCTGCAGCCCCCAACGCCCTCCTCCTGAGGGATAGGAGACCGCGGGAGTGGGGCAGCCGCTTGCTGCGGCGACCTGCACCTCCTGCGATTCATGATTAGCGTATGCATGCTCCTGAGGCATTAGTGGTACCCGATAATCGTCGCTTCCAGCGTGGCCGGTGGGGCCTTCACGGGGCTCTTGGAAGAGCTCAGACTCTGTCGCCTCGTCCCCCCAGCCTGGGCTGAAGAGCGAGCCTTGTTCGCCCTCATGCTAGGGCCCTTGGTCCATCATGTGGGGCACATATTCTTCTGGGGCCGTCATCCCGAAGGCCGCGCCATAGTGCCCGGCGTGCCATGCAGCTCTGCTTGAGGCGCCCACCTGGGGGTGGTAGCGCGGCGGCCCACTGGGGCCGTGGGTCGCGGGAGTCCTTCTTCGCTGGCCGGGAGCGGAGGCAGGCCGCCACTGCCCGGCCGACAGCCGCTGGTGTTGGGGTAGCCTTGGAGCCAGCGACGTGTGGAGCCTCTGCTGGCCGCCTGACCTGAGAGGTGGGAGTTGGGTGCAGAAGGGTGAGCCCCAAGGCGGCAAAGCCAGTGAGCTCTACCACCTGCTCTAGCAAAGACGTTGCGGCCGCTTTCCAAAGAGCCTCGTGACTGCAGTAGCTCTGGGCCACCGTGAGCGACCCTCGAAGTTCGCTTATTCCCGGCGGGTGTACGGCGCCGCAGCGGGCGTGGCTGGAGGCCCTCGTTACCGCGCCTGCCATGGCGTGAGAGTTGTCGGCTCGCTCGCCGCCGCTGCCCGTGACGCTCGCTGCGGACCGCGAGCTGCCTGGGGCATGGGGTCGCCCGAGGCGAGCGGCTCTGCGTGGGCGGGCCAAGCCGCCCAGGGACCGGGGTTGCCCGCTTGGTCGTCAGACATGATGATGACAATGCGACGGGACACGAAGTGGCGTATAGGATCCCAAGACCCCTACCTGGCGCGCCAAATGTCAGATTTTGGGTTCCGGCAGACCCTTGAGGTTCGAACTCTGGGGTGCGCGCGGAATCTCGCCCTCTACCTACCTGCACCCCGCCGCCTCACTAGGATCTAAACTACGAAAGGAACAACACAAGAGACACAAGGTTTATACTAGTTCGGGCCACCATTGTGGTGTAATACCCTACTCTAGTTTGTGGTGTGGTGGATTGCCTCTTGGGCTGATGGTGATGGACAATACAAGGAAGAACAGCCTCACGAGGGTCTACTCTTGGCCGGGGCGATGAACTGCTAGGGGAAGTTCAGTCGCTCTCTCTCTCTGATTCCAGCTTGCCTCCAGCTACTCATTCCAGACCCCCCTACCTTGTGGGTGGCTAGTCCTATTTATAGGCAAAGGCCCTGGGCCTCTTCCCAAATATTGAGCGGGAAGGGCGCCAACAATTGGCCATTTTGAAGGGGAACATCTGGTACACTTATCCTGACTAAAGTTGGTCCTCACTGTCAAAGGCTCGGTGGTGACGCTGGCTTGGGCTCCACAATGACTTCCTTCCTGCCGTTGGACTGGTCTTGGTCTTGTTGCACCGAAATTGACGCCTTTGCTTGATGCTCTCGCCTGCGCTTGCTCCCTTTGCACCAAAGAGGAAAGGAGGACACTGCGCGGGCTGGCGCCCGCCCTGCGCCCTTGGTCGTCATGGCTTGCGTCATGGGCACCTCGTGAGGTACCCCGCCTTGATCTCTCCGCCTCCTCGCGAGCCAACCTGACGAGGCCGTGCCTGAGGACGCTTCCTGTTGTCTGCCCTGCGAGGCTTGGCCCCTCTCGAGGGTCTTGAGCTTGTGATGATGAAGAAGGGCCGTGTTGGGCTCCCCTTTGAGCTACGCTGCAGGCCACAGGCTGGCAAGTCTGGGGACCCCCGTTCCGAGAACGCTGACAGTTAGTGGAACTAATATTGGGTGCTAAATTTTATCTCAGGATATTGGTTCCAAGTTTTTCTTGATGGAGGTGTGCGACCCCCAATTCAAAAAGATCAAAGGTGTGGTCTACCGGAGATTCAAAGGTTTTCTTTTTTGTTCGATTCGAGTCATAGGAGAGACCGCACTACTAAGAGGGGTCGGTGTGGATCTGTGTTGTGTAGTAATGCCATTGGCAAAACTTAAACATTAGCCTACCCACTCATACCACTTATATTAGTAGTGTGCTTGCGTGTGGTACTCAGAAAGTTTGCATCAGAAAGTTTCTGGTTACCCCGTGCGCACAGGGTCTTTTGACCCCCGTGCGCACTGGGTGTCGGTGTCAAAACCGGCAGATCTCGGGTAGGGGGTCCCGTGCATCTAAGGTCGATGGTAATAGTAGACAGGGGACACGATGTTTACCCAGGTGGTTCGGGCCCTCTCTATGGAGGTAATACCCTACTTCTTGCTTGATTGATCTTGATGAATATGAGTACTACAAGAGTTGATCTACCACAAGATCGTAATGGCTAAACCCTAAAAGCCTAGCCTGTATGAGCATGGTAATGTCTCTCTCTTCTCCGGACTAAGTCCTCCGGTTTATATAGACACTGGGAGGATCTAGGGTTACACCAGGTCGGTTACAAAGAAGGGAATCCACATATTTGGTCGCCAAGCTTGCCTTCCACACCAAGGAGAGTCCTATCCGGACACGTGTGCAGTCTTCGGTCTTCGTGTTCTTCACAGCCCACCAGTCCAGCCCATGGTTAACAGGCCGGATGCCCGAGGACCCCTTAGTCCAGGACTCCCTCAGTAGCCCTTGAACCCGGCTTCAATGACAAGGTATTCGGCGCGTAGATATGTCTTCGGCATTGCAAGGCGGGTTCCTCCTTCCGAACTCCAAGATAGTTTTCGGACGTATTGAACGTGTCCGGACCTGTAACACACGCACCACACACAACCACAGAGAGAATATAATATTCCACAAGTCCAATCCGCTGACAACTTTTTACAACATGACATTACGTCTGCCCGGTCATAATTTCAAACCGTTTTTAGCCTGCAGCCCCTGGTTTTGAGGCGCGGTTTTATTGGCACGTCTTATCCAAGTCGAGATAGTGTCCCTCTTATTAAGGGATTCTCATCAACACAGACGTGGGTAACCCAACCGTCTCTCTGGTACAACTCCTTGGATACAGGCAAGTTTTAAGGCCCAGGAGCAGGCGTTTAGATACTCACAGCCTTTATAAAGGGGTGCACACCCGTCTTTTTGTCTTCCACGTTTGCTTCTTCCTCAGCCCTTGCTATCTCGAGTTCTAAAACCCAAGTTTCGACTACCACAAGCCTTAGTCATGTCCGGATCCAGCCTTCCCAGTCGGTGGGTGGTTTCTTCTGTTACAGAGGAGGACATTGTGAAGCTTAGGGCGGTGAGCTATCTGACTGCAGAAATCCTCCATCAGCTCCCTGCCGAAGGGCAGGTTATCCCTACCCCTAGATCCGGCGAGAGGGTCGTGTTCATCTCCCACTTCCTCCGAGGGTTAGGCTTCGCCCTTAATCCTTTTGTTCGAGGGCTCATGTTCTCCTACAGGCTGGATTTTCATGATCTGGCCCCGAACTCTGTTCTGCTTATCTCAGTGTTTATCGTCACGTGCGAGGCCTTCCTTCGAATCCCTCCACACTTTGGCTTGTGGCTCTAGACCTTCCACATAAAGCCGCAGACGATTGGGGGGAAGCAGGCGGAGTGTGGTAGCGCCACCGTGAGAAAGCTTAATAGCGCTCTTTGGCTAAAAGGATCCTTCACCAAGTCCTCTGACTTATGGCAGCGGGAGTGGTTATACATCACCGAGCCCCGTGGCTCCAAGTGGGCGGTTGTGCCTGCCTTTCGATCCAGCCCTCCGATCCAGCTCGCATCATGGATTAGTAAGGGGTTGGACTGGGGATCAATTGATGAGCTACAGACTCTTCAAAGCCGCATCAAGAGCCTCCTCGAGAGGGACATTGATCTTTTCAACGTTATTCAAGTAATGCTGGTTCGTCGGACCTTGCCGTGCTAGAGGCGACCCCTCCGCATGTGGGAGTTTAATCCCGAAGGGCCGCAGACACTTCAACACTTCTTCGGCACTATGCACAAAGGGATGCGGAAATTATTTTTTGGGAAACGAAAGCAGTGGCCGGATACTACCGAAGACATTGGCCTTGACTGTAACCATCTGGACACCACGGTAAGTACCCGTCCGCCGAACACCTCATAATCAGGTATCCTGTGGTAAGACACTGAGCAAACCATCTCTTTCCAGGGCTGGGTAAAGAAAGCGGAACGGATTAGGTGTCCGGCCCCTCTTCCCGAAGAGTCAATGGACCCGCACTAACAAGGATGCTGGCACCGACATTGTATCAGGCGCCGGTGGAGGAGGGCAAGGTGGAGAGTGGGAAGACCCGGGATGGCCTCCGTTCCGGAGGTAAATTAGGCACCGAGTCCGGGGAAATCGACATTTCTTCGCTCAAAGACATAGGCGAAGGAGAAGCAAGCATCCCTTCTTCATACAGGAAGAAAAGGGCCGCCTCCGAAGGTTGGGAAGAACCGTCTCCCAAGAGGGGCAAGATGCCATCGTTGGGCGGCTCGGGATTGGAAGGCGACACCGTTGAACAGCTCCATCGTGAGGACCAGCCTTCGACCAAAGTAAATCCGGGGTGCTTTAATCACATCCCGTTCCTTTCCTGTTATCGAAGCGACACGTAATATTCACGTGTGTTTTAACAGTTCGGCGCAGAGTGTTCCTGAGCGATCCTCTTCTTCGGGAGATCTTCTCCCAGAGATGATGGAAAGTGAGACGCCTCCCCCGGCCTCCTCGCCCAATAAGGCGGACGACTTCGAAGTGTCGTCTCGGAGTGTTTTTCTTGATCGACAAGCGGTGCGAGGGACGAAGGAGGCAGTACCCGAAGGTGAGCCTCCGATCATCCGTGATTCGGGGGCTAACAATGAAGGCCCCGGACTATTCGGTTTTCAACCAGTGGTGATTCTGGAGACGAGTGAACATGTTCGTTCAAAGGATGGTCGTGATCCTACAGCGGCTTCCGGGGACCCAGCGGTGCCGGATATGTTGAGGGATATGCTGCAAAAGGCATCTGTCTCAGAGGAACAGCGTACCTTGACGGGTACGGTGGTTGAGAGGATTCTGTCCGCGATGAGTGGATTGAATGAAGCCTTCATGAGCCTACTAAGAGGCTTCGAGGTTTGTGATGTAATATTTTCGACTATATTTTATTTGCAACATGCACCTGTGTATAGGTAGTAACCCCTGAGACTCGGGTTGGCTTCCCATGGGAGGCGATCAGAGGATAAAAAAGATATGCTCAGGGAATAATTTGGTTAATTGGAACACACGTTGTGTCGCCCCTGACGACTGCCCAGACTACAGAAGTTTTCGAGCTGCAGTTGAAGCTTGATGTGGCAGGGGATGATATTGCGTTAATCAATAGGCGTCTTGACGAGTCGCAAGGTATGTATTCGGAACAGTCATTAGACCTACGTGTTTATAATATAAGCGTTGTCGGATTTCGGGTTCCGGCAGACCCTCTAGGTTTGAACTCTGGGGTGCACGCGGAGATCTCACCTCCAACCTACCTACACCTCGTCGCCTCGCAAGGATCTAAACTACACAAAGAGCAACACAAGGGACACAAGGTTTATACTGGTTCGGGCCACCATTGTAGTGTAATACCCTACTCCAGTCTGTGGTGGATTGCCTCAGGGGCTGATGATGAACAGTACAAGGAAGAACAGCCTCACGAGGGTCTGTTCTTGGCCGGTGCGACGAACTGCTAGGGGGAGTTCAGTCGCTTCTCTCTCTCTCTCTCTCTCTCTCTCTCTCTCTCTCTCTCTCTTTCCTATTTTCCGGTCGATCAGGTCTCGATCTCCCCTCTTTCTAGATGCCGATCCTTTACCCTGTGGGTGGCTAGTCCTATTTATAGGCAGTGGCCCTGGGCCTCTTCCCAAATATTGAGCGGGAAGGGCGCCAACAATTCGCCATTTTGAAGGGGAACATCTAGTACACTTATCCTGACTAAAGTCGGTCCTCGCCTGCCAAAGACTCTGACGGTGAGGCCGGCTTGGGCTCCATGATGACCTCCTTCCTACCGTTCTGCTAGTCTTGGTCTTGTTGCACCGAAATGGTTGCCTTTGCATGATACTCTTGGCCTGTGCTTGCCTCCCTTGCACCAAAGGGGAAACGAGGACACTGCGCGGGCTGGCGTCTGCCTGGCGCCCGCCTGGCGCCCTCGATCGTCATGGCTTGCATCATGGGCACCTCGTGAGGTACCCCGCCTTGATCTCTCCGCCTCCTCGCGAGCCAGCCTGACGAGGTCGTGCCTGAGGAAGCTTCTCACGTCCGCCCATGAGGCTTGGCCCCTCGCGAGGGTCTTGAGCTTGTGTTGATGAAGATGGGCCGTACTGGGCCACCCCTTGAGCCACGCCGCAGGCCGCAGACAGGCAAGTCTGGGTACCCCTATTCCCTGAACGCGACAGTAGCCCCCGAGCCCAAGGCGCGCCTGGACTTGGCTTATCAGGGAAGCGAGGGGGCAAGTCCGAAGCGCCACGGGCCCTAACAGCCTGCGGCCTTGGGCGCCGCGTGGCGGTTGATTGGACATGGGCGTCCCCACTTCCCCACGACGCCTCGGCAACTGCACGAATTGACAAGTCCCTGCATGCAAAGCGGGTCATGATTGTCTGTGATCGTGGAGGTCGATGGTTGGCCTTCTCCGACTATAAGTACGGAATGACGCGTGCCCTTCCAGTCCATCTCTTCTTGCTTCTCCCTCTTCTCCATGGCTCTGTCGAAGAAGTTCTCGGCCGTGGAGAAGGGGAAGGCCCGCCAGGTGGAGCCTGACTCTCCCCCGGTCAAGCGCGGTCGAGACCGTTGAGGGAGTCCCGAATTAGGGGGTGTCCGGATAGCCGAACTATCACCGTTGGCCGGACTCCTGGACTATGAAGATACAAGATTGAAGACTTTGTCCCATGTCCAGATGGGACTTTCCTTGGCGTGGAAGGCAAGCTTGGCAATACGGATATGTAGATCTCCTACCATTGTAACCGACTCTGTGTAATCCTAACCCTATCCGGTGTCTATATAAACCGGAGGGTTTTAGTCCGTAGGACGAACAACAATCATACCATAGGCTAGCTTCTAGGGTTTAGCCTCTCGATCTCGTGGTAGATCTACTCTTGTACTACCCATATCATCAATATTAATCAAGCAGGAGTAGGGTATTACCTCCATCGAGAGGGCCCGAACTGGTAAAAACATCGTGTCCCTTGTCTCCTGTTACCATCCGCCTTGACGCACAGTTCGGGACCCCCTACCCGAGATCCTCCGGTTTTGACACCGACATTGGTGCTTTCATTGAGAGTTCCTCTGTGTCGTCGCCGTCAGGAACGATGCCTCATCCTGTATTTAAAGACGATACTATCGCCAAAGGAGCCTTGGCCACTGGTCAGACTCTTCGGCTAGGTGGTTTTCTTATGACCGCCAGTCCGGCCACCGCACCGACGATGACTTCTCGAGTCATCGAAACCAATCTTCACGTTAACTCGGAACTTGTCGAGCAGTTAGATCCGATCGAGCTCTCCTCCGTAAACGAGCTCTTGGATCGTGACGCCGCCTCGAGTCTCCACAGACTACGACCAGATCGGGCCTAAAACCGATCTGAGAGAGATCAACTCTCCCCAGGCTACCCATCATGTTGCTGTGATAGAGGAGCAATACGGCGATTCTTCTTCTATCTTAAGGACTAGCTACGTCCGTATTCCCGATCCCTCCATGCCGGATTCCCGCGGAGGGACGGATGTCGACCAAGCACTGAACTTAAAGTCAGGCGGCGGGTTGGATTCACTGGATAGCATTCAAAAATACAAACTTCCAAGTTCAGAAACTTCTCGGCCCCTGAGTCTTAAATTGGACGGGGTTCCGGATCTAGTTCCACCCTCCCACCCAAACATTAGCGATCTATCCAGAATTCGGCAAGAGCCCGCTGAAACAGTACATCATTACTGGGCCAGATTCCTCCTGGTTATGGACAGGATAAAGGACTGCCGAGAGGAGGACGCAATCTCACTTTTCTGCAATAATTGCATGGACAAGGGAATCCTAAATGCCATAAGTGGTCGCGAAATTACACGCTTTGCTGACTTGGTGACCATGGTACAAAAGTACTGTGTGATGGAGAGTGCTTGGAAAACCGAAAGTAAATTTTGGGATAATCCGGCCCCGAATATATCCCTAGTCCGAAATAAAAGGGTGCATCATTACCAAGCACCTGGATTAAACATCAAAAAACAAAAACCCTAAAGGGTACGGAACTGCATCGAGGGTTGGCTAAACGGACCCTGCAAAATTCATAGCACAGAGGGCGCCACTCCAACTCATAGCCTTCGAGCATGTTGGATACTACGGAAGGTGGCCAAAAGTGGCGAAGAGCTTCTAGCTTCAGAATCCCAGCCCAGCAATACCAGTACGGTGTTAACAGTCTTCAAGACTTTCGCATCAAATAACATGCGGAAACGAACACTCCGCAACCTTGCCGAAGTCTACCAAGTAGCAACAATAAATCCATGGAGTGACACGGCTATTACCTTTAATGCCAGTGACGAACCCAAATTCCGAACAGCCCGAGCACCGGCCGCATTGGTCCTCGGTCCAATAGTGGACGGCTTCGCCTTTACTAAGGTACTCATGGATGGCGGCAGCGGACTAAACCTCATCTACGAGGAAACCCTCCAAAAATGGAGATAGACTGGAACCGCATTGAGCGAAGCAAAGACAATCTTTAGAGGAATAATCCCTAGCCGGAAGCATGCTGCATGTGAAAAATCACAATGGACGTAGTGTTCGCTCACGGACAATTACAGTCCGAGGAGGTCACATTTCAAGTGGCCCTGCTCAGCAGCGGATATCACGCTTTATTAGGGCGAGAGGCATTCACAATTTTTCAAGCTATACCCCACTATGGGTACATGAAGCTTAAAATGCCCGGACCTAACGGAATCATCACTCGCTAGTGATCCGAACATAGCACTCGCGCCGAAAACAAGACAGCCGCACTAGCCCTCGAGGCACTATCCGAAGCCCTAGCGGCCGAGGAACTCACTCCGATGCGCTCCACGGTGAACAGGGACGATGTGATACTTGATAAAAGATCCAAGTCCACCTCTTTTAAACCAGCGGATGAAATACTCAAACTCCAAGTCCACCCAACGGACCCTGCAAAGACGGTCTCCATTGGGGCACAATTAAACCCTGATGTAGACGCCGCAGTACGAGAATTTCTACGAGAAAACTGGGACATTTTTGCCTGGCACCCTTCAGACATGCCAGGAATCCCACGTCGGTTGGCCGAGCATAGCCTAAATATCCTAAAAGGATTCAAGCCAGTCAAACAGGCTCTTCGGCGCTTTTCCGAACCAAAGAGACAGGCCATGGGAGAGGAGCTAGCCAAACTTCTGGAAGCCGGATTCATCAGAGATATAAAACATCCGGACTGGCTAGAAAATCTGGTGATGGTACCAAAGAAGGACAAATCCTGGCGCCTATGTGTTGATTTCAAAGACCTTAATAAGGCTTGCCCAAAGGATTCCTTCCCCCTCCCTCGCATTGATCAAATTATCGACGCTACAGCAGGACATGACACATTGTGCTTCCTTGACGCGTACTCTGGCTACCACCAAACCAAGATGGCGGAGCCAGACCAAGCAGCAACAACATTCATCACTCCATACAGCCCATTCTGCTTCAACACAATGCCCTTCGGGCTCAAAAACGCCGGTGCAACATATCAGTGCATGATTCAGACATGTCTGGCAAACCAGATCGGCAAAACAGTGGAAGCATATGTAGATGACGTGGTCGTCAAATCCAAGCATGTCGAAACTCTAGTAGACGACTTGAGGCTCACATTCGACAATCTACGAAAATATGACATTAAGCTCAATCCGGAAAATGCGTCTTCGGGCGCTCCAGGAAAGCTCCTGGGCTTCATTGTGTCCTAGAGGAATTGAAGCAAACCCAGCCAAGATCCGAGCTCTGTCACAATTGGATATTCCAAAAGACCTCAAACAAATACAAAATTGATCGATGCGAGCGGCTCTAAGCCGCTTTATTTCCCGTTGGGAGAAAAGGCGTTACCCTTTACCGCCTCCTCCGGCAGTAATCAACACTTCGAGTGGACGGATGCCGCCACGGCCGGACTCGAAGAAATAAAAGCCATATTGGCAACAAATCTGGTCCTGGCCGCGCACAACATGGGCGAACAATGCTATTATATATCGCCGCAACACATCAAGTTGTCAGCGCGGTGCTCGTCGTCAAACGAGAAACGGACGGACACAGGTTCCCTCTTCAAAACCGGTTTACTATGTGTCCATTGTCCTAACTCCATGCAAGTCCCGGTACCCACATTATCAAAAGATAGCATACGCGGTGTTCATGGCATCCGGAAGCTGCGACACTACTTTCAAGAGTGTTCGATAACGGTAGCCTCAAGTATCTCTTAACGACATTATAAACAACCGCGACGCGACGGGCGGATTGCTAAATGGGCCATAGAGCTCCTTCCATTCGACATAACCTATAAGCCACGCATTTAGCTATTAAGTCACAGGTTTTGGCCGACTTCGTGGCATAATGGACCGAAGCCGAACTCCCTAAAGAGTACGGCGCATACTCCAATTGGATCATGCACTTTGACGGTTCGAAAATGTTGGCCGGCCTGGGGGCTGGCGTCGTCCTGACGTCTCCAACCGGGGACACAGTCCAATATGTCCTTCAGATAATATATACGGACTCCAACAACGCAGCCGAATACGAGGCCCTTCTGCACGGCCTCCGGATGGCAGTCTCCATGGGCATTAAACGCCTAGAGGTGCACGGGGATTCGAACCTCGCGATATCTCAAATAAACGGAGACTTTGATGCCAAAGATCCAAAAATGGCAGCATACCGCAATGCGGTCCTAAAAATGTCAGCACGGTTCGAAGGGCTTGAATTTCATCATATAGCCCCGGATAGCAACCAAGAGGCGGACATATTGGCACGCATCGGTGCAAAACGCGATGCCGTCCCGCCCAACATCTTCCTGGAACGGCTATTCAAGCCATCCGTACTATGGGAAGGGGAGTCCGGAAATAACAATCCGGACCCAACCGCACTGCCTGACATCGAACACTCGAACACAATCGGAGGCTCTGCCACCGAGATAACACCCTCCGCTCATGAAATAATGGCGGTTATCGCCCCGTGGACGGAACCATTCCTAGCCTACCTAACTAGGCAGGAACTCCCCGAAGACCAAAATGAGGCTCGCTGCATAGTACGGCGATCCAAAGCCTATAAAGTCCATGAGGGAGAGCTCTATAAGAAAAGCACAACAGGAGTCCTTCAAAGGTGTATCTCCGAAGAGGAAGGGTGAAACCTCCTGGCTGAAATTCATGCCGGACTGGGTGGGCACCACGCCGCAGCCCGGGCCCTTGTAGGCAAGGCCTTCCGTACAGGATTTTATTGGCCGACGGCCGGGCAGATGCGCAGGATTTAGTCCAACGATGCGTCGGTTGCCAGCTTTTTGCTAACCAAAGCCACATGCCACCCACCGCCCTCAAAACTATACCCATCACCTGGCCATTCGTGGTCTGGGGGCTTGACATGGTTGGACCCCTTAAGGGAGGAACCCACAAGCAAAAATATCTATTGTTCATGGTGGATAAATTCACCAAATGGATAGAGGCCAAGGCTGTTAAAACGGCCGAATCCGGGCCGGTGATAGACTTCATATCAGGGGTAGTGCACCGTTACGGCGTCCCCCACAGTATCATCACCGATAACGGCACCAACTTCACGGCCGATGAGGTCAAATTATGGTGCAAAAACATGGGCATCAAACTCGATTACGCCTAAGTCTATCACCCTCAAACCAACGGCCAAGTCGAGCGAGCAAACGGTCTAATCATGAGCGGCATTAAACCCGGACTAGTGCGGTCCTCAAGGAATCTAACACGACCGGGTTGAGGAGCTCGATCAGTACTGGGGGCTGCGGACCAAGCCAAATCGTACTACCGGATTCACACCATTTTTATGGTGTACGGCGCAGAGGCAGTCTTGCCCTGCGACATAATTCATGACTCACCTCGCGTGCGCATGTATGAAGAAAGAGAAGCTGAGCTTGATCGGCAGGACAGTTTGGACGCATTGGAGGAGGAGCGCGACATGCCAAAAGCTCGTTCCGCGTTTTATCAACAGCAGGCTCGAAATATCAAAGCAGGGAAGTACGGGCCAAAGCTTACAACGTTGGCGAACTAGTTATACGCCTGCCGGACAAGAAAAAGGACAAACTCAAGCCCAAATGGGAAGGTCCCTTCATCATCGACCAGGTCCTGACCGGCGGAGCATACCGTCTCGCTAAACGCATCGGATAACCGACTCGAGCCGAACCCATGGAACGCAGCCCGCTCACGAAGATTCTACGCCTAAGCGCCGAGTCCGAGTTCGTCTCCTTCCTCCGTCCACATTTTCTATTTTGCTGTCTTTTATTTCTCTCCTTCCTCCTCCTTATTCTTGAAGCCTTTAGAGGCTCGTTTGCGCTTTGTTTCAAGACATACTTGACGCGCTGTCCGCTCTCATTATACCTGGGGGCTTCATTAACAGAAGCTTATTTATACGGGCTTTATGCCCGACACATGTGTCAAACTTCCGCAAGTACCTTTTGCTCACCATTCTATGCATCGATATGACTTAAGTTTTGGTCAAGCTGGGTTGCTTGACTCCTGTGCTTACCCCTACGTTCCCGATTGTTCGGCTAGGTGGTAAAGGGAGCACCTCTGCGATTGTTACTGCCGGGTCAGCTGGATGTGTACCTCAGACTGGGTGAAGCCGAAAGCTAGCGTTCTTAAGGGAATATTCGGTCGGTGAACTGAAAGATGATTTTTAACTATTTATCCATCTGCCCCCAGATGATTTTCTGCTTTCTTAGCAGTTTGGACATGCACTTTAGGGCATGCCTCCCAACGAAAGGAACCCTTAACGGAACTATTCTCCCTGGAAGATGTTTCTTACTATCCATGTAATATAACATAACTATTTGGGCACTTGTCTGATACAGCAATAATGACCCCTACGCCTTGTCTCCATGCATGCCCCGGTTCTTATATAACCGCGAGGGTATTCGGACACACTCCGGACTATTGGGTACCGAGGTCGAAGCGAAAAGGTCCGCTATGACAAACGATCTACAGTCCGGCTAGAAGACATTTTTCATGTCATATTCAGTTACATAGTCAACTCGACTCATTGTATTCCTCCTCAATACCATCTAATAGGCTATCTAATTTACAATCTTGCTGGGAATACTTGGCGGCCAAGTCTACTTGGCCGTACACTAAGCTTACAGGGATATCCTTCCCATCAGGCCCCACAGGTCCGACCTCGGCCATGTGGTTTGGGTCAGCCTTCGTGTACCGCGTCTTTACCATGGCCCAGGCCTCCCTGGAGCCTTGACGGCAGGCCGATATCTTCCATAGTCGGAAGCGCCACCGTGCTCCTTGAAGCTGCTCCGCCAGCTCCCCAATGCCTTCGGGCAGCGAGATAGATGGCCACAAGGCCTGACCGACGCCTTTCATCACCTACCGAACTCGTTCGTGCTGCTGACGCAGTTCGGGAAGAAGATCACCCGAAGAACTGGGCATCTCCTCCTCAGGACGACCTGTGAGCAAACCTACATACATGTTTATGTTAGTCGCCTTCCTCGCCGAACTCTTTCAAAGTTCGCTCAAGCACTTACTGAAAATGCCGCGACGAAGCGTCGATTCTCCTTTACGGAGTCAGACAACTGGGCACGAACATCCATTAGTTCCTCACCCAGTTGGGTGTTGGCATCTTGGAGATTATTTTTCTCCTGCCGCACCCTCGTAAGCACGCTCTCGCCAGCCTTTAGCTGTCGCAGGAGTTGTTGCTTGTTCGGATCTAGTCCGGCGCCATCTGCAATATTATTGTCAGATTTACACACCCGCTGCACTTCATAAATTATTTATCTTTTGAAGCATATATTACCAGAGGGGGTCTCTGTGGCTTCCCCTGTAGCGGCTAGTGCGGCCTCAAGTTGGGCCTTGCATTCTTCAAGCTCCTGGGACAGTAGGGTATTCTTTTTTGTAAGATCTTGCATAACAAATGATCCTTAAATCAGTTATTCTAACTATTTTAAGTCTCGGGGGCTACTGGCATATATAACTGTCCAATTTCCTCACCCGTATGTCCTTTACATACTGCTCTGTGGCTCTGGCTAGACCATCTTGAGCGGCATGGAGGTGCGCATCTCCCGAATTGAAGGCATTCAAGGCCTCTTGGGAGAAACATGCGTCACGAAGAACTGTCCGGCGGCGCCTGTGATTCATGGCGCTCTCCACCTCGGAGTTGGTAGCGGACAATCTGTCGGCATCCTCTGTCGGAGGAGCATCCGAGGCACGCCTCGTGCTCGCCTCCGCTTCTGGACCCGGCTTTGGAGCCTGGCTGGCGGAGGTTCGATTAGCAACCTCTCCGGACTCAGTCCGGCGAGCGCTCGTTTTCCTGAAAAGAGCACCAGCGTTAGTACGCCTTCCAGGAATCAATCCTGGGAATATGGTGACACGCCATACCGTTGTGGCGGAGTTTCGATTTAGACCGCACTTCTTTTTAGCCTGTGGGGCCATACTGCCCCTTGTTGGCTAGCCGCCGCGGGCTCGGCCTCCTGCCTCGAAGGCACCCCCTGCGAAACACCATTGGTATACGGTGATAAAAAAATAAGCACGGGTGGGTCTTGGTATCCAGACTTCGGTCACGGTTACCTGGGAGGCCGGAAATAATCCGGGGTAGTCGGCCGTAATGGCAACCAAAGTATTGTCGATGCTAAGTTGGTGGAACACCCCGTCGATCAGCTCCACCTTTATATCCGGGTCCTCTTCGGAGGCCGGATCGAGGGACCGTTCGGATCCTCGGGTTGTGGGGGCGGGCTGTGTATCTTCTCCACGGCCCGGCGCAGTTCCTGCGTAGAAGCCATGAAATGAGATGTTTAACCACGGGAACATGGATCGGACAGGCCACAAAGATATTTGCTTACCCAACTTCGATGATTATTTGAAGAAAACCCGCTCAGTGGATTGACGCGGAGAAAATCCTCCTCTTCCCCTTTGTACATGGCGCACAAGGTCTTCACCAGTTCGGTGACCGATCCCGGCCCTTTGCAGCCATGGCGGGTGGCATCGTCCTCCCCGTTGAAATCCCACATGGGGTGGCCCCTATATTGGAGCGGCACTTCCCCTCATAATGCAGATTGCCATGACTCCAATCATGGTCAATCCGGCATGAGCCAGTAATCTTATTCGGCTCATCAAGTAAAGGACGCCCCGCCATTTTCCTCTGGGGCTTTCAAGGGCGCCAGCTTAGGCGCTTTCTTCAGAGGCGTTGCTAAACTCCGGAAGGCCGATCCAACAGGATCCGCAGCGGACGTCCTCCATGTAAAACCATTCCAAGGGCCAGTCCTCGGACGCCTTCTTTGGGGTTCCGGATAAGTTTCCGGTCCCAGCGATGCGCCATAGTTCAGCTCCGCCCACTTGATATATTGACCCCTCATGAGAACGGGGTACTAGGCAGAATAATCTCTTCCACAGCGCAAAATGAGCCTCGATGCCCAAGAACAGTTCGCACAGGGCCACGAAGCCCGCGATGTGCAAAATGGAGGTAGGCGTAAGGTGGTGCAACTGGAGGCCGTAGAACTCCAAGAGCCCCCGGAGAAACGGATGGATTGGAAATCCGAGTCCTCTTACTAGATAAGATAAAAAGCATACCCGCTCTCCTTTAGAGGGATCGGGGACACTCTCCACTTGCTTTCCGCCCTTGTAGGTGGCAAGTCCAGCTCGAACCGGAACCATGAAGGCCGGGGGAAGAAATCCCTTGGTTTGGAGTATAACTAGCTCGCTATGCGGACTGAGCATCTCTCCTGGGCTTCAGTGCCGAGGGCTGGGAGTGCGAGAGGAGGAGCCGCATCGACTGTCCATGATGGAATGGGTCTTTGTCAGAGGCGCTCCGATGAAAGCTCGCGGAGGGGGGATGGTGTGACTCAGATCTAGATCCTCGTCCCTTTTATAGGCGGCTCATTTGTGCAGCTAGGGGGGTAAGTGTAAAAATACCCTGGCTTTTCGCATTCATTCAAACACGTGGAAGATGGCCATTATTGGGCGTACAAGCCAAGGAGCGCAACATTTATCAGAAGCCGGACACTATTCGACAAGTATATGGAATTTGGAGAAGAACCCGCCTCGCAATGCCGAAGACAAACTACGCGCCGGACTCATTGTCATTAAAGCCTGGTTCGGGGGCTACTGAGGGAGTCCCGGATTAGGGGGTGTCCGGATAGCCGAACTATCACCGTTGGCCGGACTCCTGGACTATGAAGATACAAGATTGAAGACTTCGTCCCGTGTCCGGATGGGACTTTCCTTGGCGTGGAAGGCAAGCTTGGCAATACGGGTATGTAGATCTCCTACCATTGTAACCGACTTTGTGTAACCCTAACCCTATCTAGTGTCTATATAAACCGGAGGGTTTTAGTCCGTAGGACGAACAACAATCATACCATAGGCTAGCTTCTAGGGTTTAGCCTCTCTGATCTCGTGGTAGATCTACTCTTGTACTACCCATATCATCAATATTAATCAAGCAGGAGTAGGGTATTACCTCCATCGAGAGGGCCCGAACCTGGGTAAAAACATCGTGTCCCTTGTCTCCTGTTACCATCTGCCTAGACGCATAGTTCGGGACCCCCTACCCGAGATCCGCCGGTTTTGACACCGACAGCCGTCCTCGCAAGCACCCTGTGGCTCCCGTAGCAGCTTCCCGCGGCTGTGGAGGCGATCTCCCGCACGGCGATGGGCTTCAGGCCGTTGAAGGGGGGGGGGGCGCGCTATGACCGCGTGACCTCCTAGGCCGCGCTTCAAATTGGCAGAGGTGCTGCCGGAGTTTGTCGTGTGGTCGGTGGAGCCGACCAGCACCTGGCTCTAGCTTCCCCGCTTCCTTTTAGGTGAACTTCCGGCCGGCGCCCCGGGCGGTCTCTGGCTCCAGGCAGACGGTTGCTGTAGCCAGGCCTCCTGGGTTTCGCTTGAGGTCTCCGCCGCCGGGAGCGTGGCCCTGACCCTGCACTTCAAGTTCGACGGCGATGCCACCCTCTACGTGAGGGTGTTCGAGGAAGACGGTTGCCGAGCTGGGTGCTGCCCCGAGGACAACGACCGGGGCCATGGGCCTAGCCCCGGCGACGATCGGGATGAAGATGATAGCGCGCGTGTGGTCGGCGGCGTTCGGGGCTTGTCGAGCTTCAGCGACTCTCCTTCGGACAGCGGCTCCTCCAGCGGCGGCCGCGACCAACCTCCGTGCCACCGCGCCCGCCTGGAGGGAGGTAGCGGGTCTGCCCGCCGTCGCGCCTTAGTGAAGCGCGAGAGGGTGTCCGCCTGAGCTCCGGAGGCAGTTCGAGCCTTCGCCGCGAGTTGGTGTCAAGCGAGTCGCGCCTGTTTTGTTCTTTTCCTTTTCCTGCACAAAGAGACAGTAGTGTAGGGCCCCACGGGGGCGGGCTTGGACTGTTGCTGTTAATTATCGTACTGTTTCCGCTATTTCTGTATTAGTCTTTTGTGCCACACGCCTGCGCGTAGAAATTACTTAGCTTGGGGGCGACCTGTCGCGGTCTTTGCTTCCCATGACCGAGGCCTCGTCGAACGCTTCATGCCCTGCAAATATTAGTCAGGAGAGGTAGCTTCCGGCCTCAGTTGTGGAGGCGACCGACCCAGGTCCTGTGTTCGCGTCGCGGTGCCCGTGGGGCACGGACTGGGAGGGGTGCTCAGATGGACCCGGCTTGGGAAGCCTCAAACGATAGGGGCAGAAAACACTCGCGAGGGTGCCCGCGCCGCTCCCTCGCGAGACTCGTGCGTAAGAAATCAAGACAGGGGAGCGAAAAAGGCAGAGAGTCACAAGCCAAAGACGGCAACAAAAACTTCAAATGGGAATGAACAAGCCAACTGCAGAAAGCAAATGAAAGAAGCCGCGTCCGGCACCTAGTCTAGTCTTCGACGTCTTCTCACCAGCGCGGAGCTAAGAGCTGCCACTGGGCGTGGGCGGGAGCCCCCGAGGCCCGAGGGCGGCACTCCGGAGACTCCGGGGCGTGTACAGCCCCACTCATTATTACGTGAGAGTGTCACGGGCGGCGAGCTTCACAGGCATTTGCCTTCTTCACAGGCACCGGGCCTTTTCCCAATCGCAGCAGCTTCACAGGCATTCACCTTCTTCACAGGCACCGGGCCTTTTCCAAACGCGACAACTTCACAGGCATTCGCCTTCTTCACAGGCACAGGGCCTTTTCCAAAACGCGACAACTTCACAGGCATTCGCCTTCTTCAGAGGCACAGGGCCTTTTCCAAAACGCGACAACTTCATAGGCATTCGCCTTCTTCATGTGCTCCGGGCCTTTTAGGGGTAAAACCTTCGAGATGCGGATGTTCCACGCGTTCGACGGGCACCCCTCTGGGTCTCCAAGCGCCAGGAGCCGGGCCTGGAAACATGAACAACCTTGAACGGGCCCTCCCACATGGGAGAGAGCTTATGCAGTCCCTCCCTGGAGAGAACCCGTCTGAGCACGAGGTCCCCTACCTCAAGGGTCCTGGGGCGAATGTTGCGGCAGTGGTATCGCCGCAGTGCTTGTTGGTACCTTGCTGCTCGTAGTGCGGCTTCTCGACGATGCTCCTCCCCCAGCATGAGGTCCGTCCCCCGCATGGCGTCCTACTGCGCCTCATCGAACGCCAGTACCCGTGCGGAGCAACGTCTGACCTTGTGAGGGAGGACCGCTTCAGCTCCATAAACCAAGAAGAACGGGCTCGCCACCGGCTTTGGTCGCGGTCGTATGGATGGACCACAAGCCTGATCGAAGTTCATCGTACCAGTCCCTGCCGCATGCTTCCAGCTTCTTATTGAAGGTCCTGGTTTTGAGGCCCCTCAGGACCTCTGCGTTGGCCCGCTCGGCCTGACCGTTGCTCCGCGGGTGTGCAACCGAAGCATAGCATACCTGCGTCCCAAGGTTAGCACAATATGTTTTGAAGAGGTTACTGGTGAACTGCGAACAGTTGTCGGTGATGATGCGGTTCGGCACCCCGAACCGGCTCACGATGCCCTTGATGAACTTGACCGCAGAACCTACGGGGATGGTGCGGACGGCTTTCACTTCAGCCCACTTGGTGAACCTGTCCACGGTGACGTAGAGGTAGCGATAGCCTCCCGGCGCCTGAGGGAACGGGCCCACGATATCCAGCCCCCAGATTGCGAATGGCCATGAGAGGGGTATAGTTTGCAGACCTCCCGCCGGCTAATGGATCTGCTTGGCATGGAATTGGCAGGCCTCGCAAGCCTTCACCAGTTCCACGGCATCATTGAGCCCAGTGGGCCAATAGAACCCGTTGCGGAACGCCTTGCCAACGAGGGTCCGTGATGACAAATGATGCCCACAGGCCTCCATCGTGTATGTTCGCGGCAGCTCCTTCCCTTGCTCCCTGGAAATGCAACGCAGGGACACATCATTCGGTCGCTTTCGGTAGAGCTCTCCATCCCTGATGCAGTACGCCATGGCTTGCCGCGCCGCACGCTCCGCTTCCTCCTCCTTTTCTGGCAAGGTCCCTTGCGTCAGGTAACTCTTGAGCTCTGTGATCCAGCATCCCTCCTGAGGCTCCAGCGTCAGGAGAAGACGCGCTCCTGAGGCCGGGCCGCAGACCGGGGCTGCCGAGGCAGGTGGCTGGGGGAGCTCTTCCCGAGGCTGCAGTGCTTGACAGCGATGGCGTCGCCGAGGGCTTGAAGAGCCGCTCCTCGAAGACGCCAGGTTCCTGAGGTAGCCGCCTGGATGCCCGTTTGGCGATGCATCAGCCTCTTGATTGGTGCCGGGAGGCACATGCTGCAACTCCAGTCCCTAGAACTGCTTCTCCATCCTGTGGACCTCCGCGAGGTAGGCTTCCATGTGCTCATCCCTCGGCTCGTATACTTTGTTGGAGAAGTTGACGAGGAGTTGTGAATCACCCTTGATGGTAAGGCGCTTCACTCCCAGGGCGACTGCGGCTTTCAGGCCTGCTATCAGGCCTTCATATTCTGCTATGTTGTTGGAGACCTTTTCTCCATGCTGGAAACAGAGCTGCACGGCGTAGTAGAGCTTGTCTTGAGTGGGAGATATAAGCACTGCGCCAGCCCCCGCGCCGTGTCTGGAGAATGCCCCGTCGAAGTACATGACCCAACCGTCCGGTGCCTCGCTTCCCGGGGAGAGGGATCGATCCTCATCAGCCTTGAGGCCCGGCGCCTCCGCCCGTTCCGCCATGAAGTCCGCTAGCGCGGCCCCCTTGATGACTCTGGTGGTGCTGAATTCTAGCTGAAACGCTTGCAGCTCGATGTTCCACTCGGCGACCCTTCCAGCCGAGTTGGGGCTCCTGAGCACCCTTTCCAAGGGGTACGCTGAGACAACCTTGATGGGATGGCCCTGAAAATAGTGCCGTAGCTTGCACGAGGCCACCAATAGCGCGAGGAGAAGTTTCTGGGGCATGGGGTACCGTGCCCTCGCGTCCCGCAACACTGTGCTGACGAAGTACACAGGGTGTTCGACGAGGTTGGGAGTGCTGGTGCTGCTAGCGTCCTCCGGAGGCTGGGGCGCCTCCTGAGACAGTGGAGCCCCCAGCGGCTGGTCGCCAGGGGGAGGGGTCTCTTCTGTTCCGAGTGCGCTTCCCTACGGCGGCTGATCCTTCTCGGCTGTGGTAGTGGTCTCTGTGAGGCCCCCTTGATCCTGCTTCGCCTTGACCCGGGCAGCTGCCGCGGCTTTGGTCCAACGCTCCTCCCTAACCGCCCGCGCTGGCAGAGTAGGGAGTGGCTGTGAGGTAGAGCACCAGGGGCTCTTGAGGGCGCGGAGCCACCATTACCGGAGGGCTGGTTAAGTACCTTTTGAGATCTTGGAACGCCTTGTCGGCCTCTTCAGTCCATTCAAAGGGGCCCTTTTTCTTCATCAGCTTGAAGAAGGGTAGCGCTCGTTCCCCCAACTTGGAGATGAAGCGTCCTAGTGCGGTCACGCACCCAGTGAGCTTTTGCATCTCTCTGAGGGTCTTCGGCGGGCTCATGTCCTCGACTGCTTTGACCTTTTCTGGGTTAGCCTCGATGCCCCGATGGGACACGAGGAAGCCCAGGAGCTTGCCCGAGGGGACCCCGAACACACACTTCTCCGGGTTGAGCCACAGGTCCACTGCGTTGAGGCTCGCGAAGGTTTCCTCCAAGTCTTGTATCAGGGTTCTGGCCTCCCGATACGTCACCACAATGTCATCGGAGTAAGCCTCAACATTCCTCCCGAGCTACCGACCCAAGGCGATGTGCGTCAGCCGCTGAAAGGTCGCTCCTGCGTTGCGCAGCCCGAACGGCATGCAAGTGTAGCAGTACACTCCACACGAGGTCAGAAAGGCCATATTTTCCACGTCTTCTACCGCCATCTTGATCTAGTGATAGCCAGAGAAGGCATCTAGGAAACATAACAGGTCGCACTCGGCGGTGGAGTCGACGATCTGATCGATACGAGGGAGCGGGAATGGATCCTGTGGACAGGCTTTGTTGAGGTTGGTGAAGTCGACACACATGCGTTCCTTCCCCCCTTTCTTTGGCACGACAACCGGGTTAGCCAACCAATCTGGGTATCGGACCTCACGAATGACCCCTGCCGCCTCTAGCTTGCGGGTCTCTTGGATGATGAAAGCCTGCTTCTCAGTGGACTGCCGTCTTGCTTTCTGCTTCACGGGGCGCACATTGGGGCACATGTTGAGGTGGTGCTCGATTACGCCTCTTGGGACCCCTGCCAGCTGATCAGGTTCCCATGCGAACACCTTCTTGTTCGCGCGTAGGAACTTGACCAGGGCCTCCTCCTGCTCGGGCTCGAGGTTGGCGCCTATGGTGAAGGTGGCATTAGTGGATCCGTCCTCTTCGACCAGTATCTGCTTGGTTTCTACCTTGTCTTGGGTGAATAGCTGCTTCTTCTTGGCGGCGCCTTCCTTGGGCTCGGGGCGTCTGAGTCGGCGGGCTGTGCCGCCGCAGTCTTGAAGACGAGCTTGAGCACTTGCAACGCATCCCCGGTGTCTCCGGATACGGTGAGGACGCCGCTGCTCCCGGGCATCTTCATTAGGTTGTACGCTGGGTGAGTCATGGCCATGAAACGGTCTAGTGCTCTGTAGCCGAGGATGGCGTTGTATGGGAGGCCGATGGGGGCGATGTCGAAGTCGATTAGCTCCGTGCGGAAGTTGACGTAGGTGCCGAAGGTCACCGGAAGACGGATCTGCCCCAGGGAGCCGGCGGAACCGCCTTCGACGCCCAAGAAGGGCCTGCTGGGCTGAAGCCGCTCCGGCGGTACGTGGAGGAGGCTGAAGGCTTCAAGCGAGAGCACGCTGAGGCCTGCGCCTCCGTCGATGAGAGTCCTAGTGACGGCCACCTGGCAGATGGTGGGGGTGCACAACATTGGGAGCGCGCCCGAGCAGGCTAAGTTGGAGGGGTGATCCTCCGAGCTGAAGGACAGATCGGCCTTGGGCACCGACCGACCCGGAGGAGCCCCAGGCTGCGCAGAGGCAGCGCCGATCTGGCGGACGAATGGCTTGATGTGGCGGCCTGAAGGTGGCGCCTGCGAGCAGCCCAGGAGAGCTGCGACGACCGGGGGCGCCGGTGCAGCGTGCTGGGCGAGGAAGAGGTCGGGCAGCTCCTCCTAAGAGGCCACGGAAGCCGCTGGCAGGTGGAGCAGCCACATGCGCGGGGCGCCGTGAGGGCCATGGGAAGCAAGTTAGCCATGATCCTGTCGCCGCCTCGCCGAGGACGGCCCCCTCAGACGCCAAGAGAGGAAGGCCAGCGGATCGGCCGTGCTGCCAGCGCCGGGTGGCGTCTCCGGCTTGAACTTGTTCGGCCATCGCACTGCCGCAGTGGCTGGGGCCAAGGCTCGAGCCCCTGGCCCTCAAGCGGCGCTGGCGATCGGAGCGGGCGCCAAGACTGCTCATCATAGGGCGAATCGCGATGTTGGCGGAGAGCGGTCGGCGGAAGGGAAAGCTCCCAAGACCCCTACTGGCGCGCCAAATGTCGGATTTTGGGTTCCGCAGACCCTCTAGGTTCGAACTACAGGGGTGCACGCGGAGATCTCACCTCCAACCTACCTACACCTCGTCGCCTCGCAAGGATCTAAACTACACAAAGAGCAACACAAGGGACACAAGGTTTATACTGGTTCGGGCCACCATTGTGGTGTAATACCCTACTCCAGTGTGTGGTGTGGTGGATTGCCTCAGGGGCTGATGATGAAAAGTACAAGGAAGAACAGCCTCGCGAGGGTCTGTTCTTGGCCGGTGCGACGAACTGCTAGGGGGAGTTCAGTCGCTTCTCTCTCTCTCTTGCCTATTTTCCGGTCGATCAGGTCTCGATCTCCCCTCTTTCTAGATGCCGATCCTCTACCATGTGGGTGGCTAGTCCTATTTATAGGTAGAGGCCCTGGGCCTCTTCCCAAATATTGAGCGGGAAGGGCGCCAACAATTCGCCATTTTGAAGGGGAACATCTAGTACACTTATCGTGACTAAAGTCGGTCCTCGCCTGCCAAAGACTCTGACGGTGACGCCGGCTTGGGCTCCATGATGACCTCCTTCCTGTCGTTCTGCTGGTCTTGGTCTTGTTGCACCGAAATGGTTGCCTTTGCTTGATACTCTTGGCCTGCGCTTGCCTCCATTGCACCAAAGGGGAAACGAGGACACTGCGCGGGCTGGCACCCGCCTGGCGCCCTCAGTCGTCATGGCTTGTGTCATGGGCACCTCATGAGGTACCCTGCCTTGATCTCTCCGCCTCCTCGTGAGCCAGCCTGACGAGGTCGTGCCTGAGGAAGCTTCCTGTCGTCCGCCCCACGAGGCTTGGCCCCTCCCGAGGGTCTTGATCTTGTGTTGATGAAGATGTGTCGTACTGGGCCACCCCTTGAGCCACGCCGCAGGCCGCAGGCAGGCAAGTCTGGGTACCCCCGTTCCCAGAACGCCGACAAGCGTGACGCTGAAAATTGCATACTGGTATATGCATGGCTGCAGATGGTGCCGCTGCCGTTGAGATTCTTCGGGCAAAGCTAGCCCGGGCCAAGGAGCAGGCCCGATTTAGTAATGTGGCTGCCGAAAAGGCATCGGCCGAGTTAAAGGCCGAACAGGCTGCTCGGCGCCAAGACGAGGAGAAAATATCCATGTTGGCGCTCGAACTAAAAAAATGCCGCTGGCCGCTGTGAGTTCCTCAAGAAGGAGAATAAAGGCAAGAGGCTGATCTTGACAAGGCCTTGCGAGAGGCGAAAGAAGCGCGGTCCGAATCTAGAGCGGCCCGTGGGGAGATTGCGGCTGGTAAGCCCTTTTTATGACAGACTAAGTTCGGCGATCCGAATGATGCTCAGCTTAACCAAGTGTGGAGCTCTCCAGACGTGTTTTTGGACTTGTCGAAGAGCTCTTCCGATGTGGCGCAGTTTTACCCAGCGCAAGAGGGATATGCAACGGAGAAGCTTTTCTGGTCATAGTTTGGTGCATCAAAACGCCCTCTGCTGCTGAATGAACAGATGTCCCAATGGGCCGAGCTTCATAGGATATCCGGCGCTGCCATAAAGAACGTCATAATTCAGCTATGGCCGACTGAGCCTATTCCGAATAGCTACTTCGGCTTGGTGCAGCGGCTTGCTGATGCGGTGCCACGTATCGACGCCGTTAAGTGGTCGGCATGCATTGAAGGTGCACGGATGGCCTTTGCCCATGTCAAGACATACTGGGGGAAGATTAAGGACATCGATGTTGCGGCGAAGGGTCCACCCAAGGGCAAGGACCATCACACACCAGAGCATTATTTTGAGGACGTCTTAGAGGTTGCCCGCTTGATAGAGGGTCAATGTTCGAAAGACATAATATTCGAGTGAAGTGTATCCGAATTGTAAAAGACAATTTGTATAATCAGTCTATATTTTAGTTTTGCCTAAAAGGCTTTTGTTACTCCTGTGCGGCTGTTTGTATATGATCTGAAAGTTTTCCAGTCGTCGGCTTCAGCCCCCTCATAGGAAATACGGGGGTGTTCGGAAAAGTATCTGAGCACTCTTGACCCAACGTCTTGGTCCGTGAAGGAGGTGTCAATGCGGTGAACGAGGCAATCAGACTATAGGGCATTAACACTTTCACTTAGCCATAGGAGTTTTATAGGGGGACTACGATATAGCCCCTGGTATGTGTACGGCTTATTCCAATATGGTGCGATACATATATGACCTAAATAAAAAGGTCCTTCATATAATACGGAGGGAATCGCGAAAGATTCTAATAAGTCATCGAGTGGTTGACCAGCTCTTGCAGCATCATGACAGTCGGTTTTCGGCTTTCTCTACTGAGGTGCTTGACCAGATGAACCGGAAGCACAATCACAATAGTTCTCCCTTTACTACCCTAGCCGATAGAGCAGAACGTAAGACAGCAAGCACAGGAGCCGGGCAACCCAACCATTGACCCAAGACATGATTCGGAGCTGATGCATATAAGTCCAAACTCGCGACGCAGAAGTACGATATAAAGCTGTTCGGACTTTGTCGGCAACTCATTTGTTCCCATACCGAGCCCCTGGAAGGTTATGCCGAGGTATGTGTGTGAAACAACCATAGGAGACAAATTCATTTTTGAAAAAGAAACGAATGATGAATGCGGATTATGTTTATTGGGACCTGAGTGATATGCCAATGGTTACTTTATAGATAAAAAGACCACAACCCCGGCTATTTGACATGCCCGAGGTCGAAGGCGGAAGAAAAAGGCATATTACAGGCTTGAAATAAAGAGTGTGGTCTACAAAAAGTTATTTTGGACCTCCTGTCGCACATCTGGCGCCGCCTGTCCTCGGCGAGGGGATTCCTGGACGGAAGTAGCCCCCTAGGTGAGTGTACGGATCCGAACTCCGATAGAGTCAGTTAGATGTTTACCTGTTTTTAAGAGATAATGAAGAAAGAAAGAGTAATTTAGAGAAACAATGTTACAGAAATGCTTGCAGGCTTGTCCGTATTGTGCTTCCGTCGATGCCCATGGTATCTTAAGGGCATAGTTATGTATGCGTGATACAAATTTTGTAGGTATATGAGGTGGGCGGGGGAAGCCGAACTGCTATTTCCGCTCCGGAATTGGTCGATCCTGTTGAATGGAGACCGGTGGCTTAATAGCCAACAAGGTATGTGGTTTAATAGGACCGCTTTGTACTGAAGTTGCCGCAGTATAATATTCAGTCCGGAGGGAGTGCTTCTCCTGCTCCCTTATAGAGTTGTGTGTCACGTATACCATGTTCACTGTTTTTACTTCGGGGGGAAATTGCTTCTGACCCCCGGTATTTGGTTGGTGAGTCTCTTCAGCATCGCTATCACCGGACGACCTCCTCCCCTTGTGTTCGGCGTGGAGCTTGCCAGGCTGCTTGAAGACCCAACAACTTCTGTTGGTATGATTAGCTAGTTTATCGGGGTGGCCGTGAATCTGGCAGGGTCGATCCAATACCCTGTCTAAATTGGATGGCCCGTCTCTGTTTGCCTTGAATGGCTTTTTTTGTTGACTGGGTTTGGGACCGCTGAATCCGGCGTTGACCGCTGTGTCGCGCGTCCTTTCATTATCATTGCGACGTTTGTGTTTGCTGCGTCGTGGCTTGCTATTGCCGTCTCATACTTCGAAAGTGCCCAGATCGCTGGCGTTGTTGCTTCTACGAGCGAGCCAGCTATCTTCTCCCGTGCAAAAGCGGGTCATCAGAGCGGTAAGGGCTGACATGGATTTTGGTTTTTCTTGATCGAGGTGGCGGGAAAGCCACTCGTCCCGGACGCTGTGTTTGAAGGCCGCTAGGGCTTCTGCGTCCGGACAGTCGACGATTTGGTTCTTTTTAACTAAGAACCTAGTCCAGATCTTCCTGGCTGACTCTCCGGGCTGCTGGACAATGTGACTTAAGTCATCGGCATCTGGTGGCCGGACATATGTTCCTTGGAAGTTGTCGCGGAAGGCGTCTTCCAAGTCTTCCCATCTACCAATAGAGTTTTTCGGCAGACTGTTTAAACAGTATCGAGCTGGTCCTTTGAGTTTTAATGGCAGGTATTTGATGGCATGGAGGTCGTCGCCGCGGGCCATGTGGATATGGAGGAGGAAGTCCTCGATCCCTACCGCGGGATCAGTTGTTCCGTCGTATGATTCGATATTCATGGGTTTAAACCCGTCTGGGAACCCATGCTCCATTACTTCGTCTTTGAAGCAAAGAGGGTGTGCGGCGCCTCTATATTGGGCCACACTGTGGCGTACCTCCATTGGAGTCCCTTTGCGGTTTTCGGCCCGGGCGTGGCTAGGTTTGTCACGTCCGAATAGGTAGCCGTCGTCGCGTGTCGACGCACGTTCTCGCGATCCGTAGATCGATCTTGTATGTCCTGCTCTACTGTCCAGGCCCTGCCGAAGGTCGTATGTATAACCCCGAGCTGTTTTATTCCTACCCTTACAGCTAGGTGGGGCGGTCTGGTGTTCGGCTTGAGTTTCCGATTTATCACGACCGCATGGCGGTCGGTCGGCCGCGTTGTGAGATGATGGTACGGGCTCCAGCGCCTCGTCATCGAACTGAGGTAGCAATTTGCGCTTTGGGTAATTTTTGGCTGGGCCACTAACGCGGTATTCCT
Source organism: Aegilops bicornis (assembly GCA_021605145.1). Classification (NCBI taxonomy): domain Eukaryota; kingdom Viridiplantae; phylum Streptophyta; class Magnoliopsida; order Poales; family Poaceae; genus Aegilops; species Aegilops bicornis. The sequence goes on from CM038674.1 coordinate 390,316,680, forward strand.
CGGCGGCCAGGACTTCGATCCATCTATCATTGAGCAGATCTTGGTCAGCTTGAAGCTGCAGCTGCTTCTTTTTCAGGCTCCTTGTGGTGGCTATTAGCCGACGTTTAAAGCGCTCCTGCTCGAGAGATTCCTCAGGCACGATGAAATCCTCGTTGCCGAGGCTCTCCTCTTCTTCGGAGAGCGGAAGATAATTACTGTCCTCTGAGTCTTCGTTTATGGCCTGTTCATCAGGGCTAACGTGCCCGTCTTCCCGTTCATCCTGTTCGGGGATCGCCCCAACAGGGTCTTCATTGTCTTCGGCATTGTTCGGAGTATTATTTTCTCCAGTGCCGGTATTGTTGTCTTTTGCACGACGTGACTTAGAGCGGCGCCGCTGACGTCGGTGTCTGGGCTGTGTCTCAGGAGGTTTGTCCCCAACTGGATCCTGTTTGTCATCATTGTTGGTTTCTTTAGGTGTATCCACCATGTATATGTCATACGAAGTGGCAGTCCAGCGTCCGGTAAGCGGCGGGTTTTGGCCCTGCTCCTCATCGGCGTCGTCGTCCATACCATCGATGTCTTCGGAGTCGTAATCAAGCACGTCTGTTAAGTCCTCTAAAGTGGCTATGAAGTGGGTGGCGGGTGGGAAGCAGAATTTTCCCCCATCATCAGCCTTTAGTTCAAACCGGACATAATTCGGCTGTGAGTCCCCCGTCAAGGACAGATTTCTTAATGAATTTAGCACATCGCTCAAGGGCGAATGCTGGAAGATGTCTGCGGCGCTGAATTCGAAGATCGGTAATCGATCAAGTTCGGCGTCCGCGGACTCACATGGTTAAGAACTTATAGCCGGAGACGAGTCCGGAATTCCGGTGACACAGATATCGTGGGATGTTAAGACTATGTGCGGCTCCAACATCGTGGAATATGCGACCTCCATGGTGGGGTTGAGCCTCCCGTCCTCGGAGGGTGCAGTCTGCTCTGGATCTAAAACTAGAGGAGTTACGGAAGCCATCTCCTGGATGCGGTCCGATGACAGATTTTAGTCATGTTCATCGGGGTGACAAGGGGCGGCCGCCGCAGTCTCAAATCCATCAAAGATCAAGTCTCCACGGATGTCCGCGACATAGTTCAAGCTTCCGAATCTGACCTGATGGCCAGGGGAGTAGCTATTGATCTGCTCCAGATGCCAAGCGAGTTGGCCCGTGGTGCGAAGCCACCGAACTCGAAGATCTGTCCGGGGAGGAAGGTTTCTCCTTGGACAACATTGTCGTTGACGATTGAAGGGGCCATCAAACCCTTTGGGTACGGCGCAGTGGAACTCTCAATGAAAGCACCAATGTCGGTGTCAAAACCGGCGGATCTCGGGTAGGGGGTGCCGAACTGTGCGCCTAAGGTCGATGGTAACAGGAGACAGGGGACACGATGTTTACCTAGGTTCGGGCCCTATCTATGGAGGTAATACCCTACTTCCTGCTTGATTGATCTTGATGAATATGAGTATTACAAGAGTTGATCTACCACGAGATCGTAATGGCTAAACCCTAAAATCCTAGCCTGTATGACTATGGTAATGTCTCTCTCCTCTCCGGACTAAGTCCTCTGGTTTATATAGTCACCGGGAGGATCTAGGGTTACACAAGGTTGGTTACAAAGAAGGGAATCCACATATTTGGTCACCAAGCTTGCCTTCCACGCCAAGGAGAGTCCCATCCGGACACGGGTGCAGTCTCCGGTCTTCGTGTTCTTCATAGCCCACCAGTCCGGCCCATGGCTAACAGGCTGGACGCCCGAGGACCCCTTAGTCCAGGACTCCCTCACGGGGTACTACGTAACTCCCTACGTACCATGTGCGCACGGGGTGCTGCGTAACTTCTTGGGTACCCCGTGCGCACGGGGTACTACATAACTCCCTGGGTACCCCGTGCGCATGGGGTGTTTTAACCCCCATGCGCATGGGGTGGTGCTTTTGTTCCTGAGTACCCCGTGCGCACAGGGCTAACTTAGCCCATGCGCATGGGGTCCAACCGGCAGAAACGGCCACCCGGCCAAGAACACTATAAAAGCCCCCCTTCTTCCTCCTCCATCCCTAACCCTAATGCTTGTTGAGCTCCACCATTGATACACCTCATTTTTCTCAATACTCTCAATCCCTCCACCCAAACTTGTTGAAACTTTGGGGATTGGGAGCAAGACCCAATCTACACTTTGACCAAACCAAATCGCCTTCCCCGCAACATTTCTTCCCCATTTACTTGTTACTCTTGGAGCTTGGGCTCCTAGGTGGTTAGAGGTTCCTCCGGAAGCTTCCTTACTTGTGGTGTGCTCCAAAGAAGTTTGTAAAGGTGTGGTAACCCCGAGTGATTCGAGGCTCGTCTGCTGGTGGTGACACGAAAGAGATTACAGTGAGCCTTTGTGGCGTTCCGCAAGCTTTAGCTCCGGCACCGCTCTAAACGGAGGGTAATTCTTCCCCAAGGAAGACTGAACTTTGGGATAAAATTCACGTCCTCGCCTCACTTGTGGTTAATCCTTCCCGCACTTTACTTTGCCTTGTATGCTTGTTGGCTTGCTAATTAGATTGTTGCCTAGCATATTTGGCTCTAAGCTTTCTTGTCATATAGGTTGTGTACACCTAGTTGGATATCTAGTGAACCCTACTTATCCGCTAAAACTTAAAATTGACAAGAAATATTAAAATATGTAGTCTCCTATTCACCCCCCTCTAGTCGACCGTATCGATCCTTTGAGAAATACTTATATCAACTTTGCGGCATCATCCTTTCCTCTTCAAGGGAAAAAACAACGCAAGCTCAAGAAGTAGCAGGAAGAATTTCTGGCGCTATTGCCGGGGAGGATCTACATCAAGCCTACCAAGTACCCATCATAAACTCTCATTTCTTGCATTTACATTATTTGCCATTTGCCTCTCGTTTTCCTCTCCCCCACTTCTAAAACGTTATCAGAAAAACACAAAAATATTTTCCTTTTATTTGTCTTCTTTCCATTCACTTTTTCATTTGCTTTTTGTTTGCTTGTGTGCTAGATTGCTTCCTTTGTTACCATGGCCAGTTCTTCTCTCGTAGTATGTACCCCGAAAAGTGAGGTTCTTAATTTTAAACAAAGGGGAGGAGAGAATTTAAAAGATGCTTGGTATAGAATTTGCGATGCTCAGAATAGATCTACCCGTAAGCAATCCACTACTGTTCTTCTTCGAAAATTTTATGTGGGTGTCACTACTTGGTATAGATTTGTGCTAGACACTATTACTGAGGGTAATTTCTTGGGTAGTCACCCTATGGATTCTTTTAATGCTATGGGAAAATTGGTGGGATCATCACCAATCATGATTAACGAAACAATATTAACTTTGGAACATGTGATGCAAATGCTAGATATTATTGAGAATAAAATTTCTACCGTAGAGCATATTGAAAATTTGGATAAAAAGATTCATAATCATATTACACAAATTGGATCAAAGGTAGGAATTACTTTAAAAACTATAAAGGAGGAGCATATAATTGATGAGAGGGTAGAACAAAGTCCCGCTAGAATCGATAAGTTGGAGGAGATTATTACCAATTTGGGTTCCTCTTTTGCTTCTGTGAAGACTACTCTGAAATTTCCTCCTAATAAAACTGAAAATTTTATTTATGTTCCTAAAAATAAGGGTGAATCATCTCGTAAAAGAGACAAGGATCTTAAGGTGATAAGTATTTGCCCTAGTTTTGTCAATATGATTAAGGAACCTACTCTCACAATGAATTCCTTGATTGTTTACCTAGGAGTGTGATCACTAATAATCCTAATGAGATCCCTAGGAAGTATTGTTGTGCAATTTAGGAATTGAATACCAACTATGTCAATACCTAGATCTATGCAATGCCTAGCTAGGGGCATAAAACAACATAGCTTGTTGGGAGGCAACCCAATTTTATTTTATGTTTTTGATTTTCTTTCTATTTTTCAATAAATACGCAATTATACTTCTGTTATGATTGTGTTTTAGTGTTTTAATTAGTATTTGTGCCAAATAATAACTTTGGGATGATTTGGAAAAATCATTGATTTTATTCTGAGAAAAAACAGAAACTTTTGCGTCCAGCAGCAGAATTGTTAAAATTTGCTGCAACATGCAAAAGTTCTGAATTCTTTACACAAGATTGATATACAAATTGCCTATGATTTTTATTTTTTCAGAATTTTTGGAGTTACAGAATTATGAGCTTAATTCGTGTTTCTACAGGATGTTCTGTTTTTGACAAATTCTGTTTCCATTGTGTTGTTCGCTTGTTTTGATGAATCTATGCCTTGTGTTGTGTCGGGGGTACGAACCACGGTGAAGTTTGAATACAGTAGATATAATGAAAATATAAAATTGGAATGACTTTACAACAGTACATAAAAGTGCAGATTTGTTTTATTATACTAGCGGATCTCACGAGTTTTCTGTTGAGTTTTGTGTTGTGAAGTTTTCAAGTTTCGGGTGAAGTTTCGATGGGCTAAGGAATAAGGAGTGGGAAGAGCCTACGCTTGGGGATGCCCATGGCACACGAAGGTAATATTCAAGGACAACCAAGCATCTAAGCTTGGGGATGCCCCAGATGGCATCCCCTCTTTTATCTACAATCCATTGGTAAATTACTTGAGGCTACATTTTTATTCACCACATGATATGTGTTTTGCTTGGAGCCTCTTGTATTATATGAGTCTTTGCTTTATTTGGTTTTTTAGTTTGCCACAATCATCCTTGCTGCATACACCTTTTGATAGGGACACACATTAATCATGAATTTATTAGAATACTCTATGTGCTTCACTTATATTTTTTGAGTTAGGTAGTTGCTCTAGTGCTTCACTTATATCTTTTAGAGCACAACGGTGATTATATTTTGAAGAAATTGATGAACTCTCATGCTTCACTTATATTATTTGGACAGTCTTATAAATAGTATGGCACTTTGCTTAGGTTATGAATTTAGTCCTAATATGATGGGTATTCAAGAGGGATATAATAAAAACTTTCATGAAGATCATTGAATATATGAGAGGTTTGATTCCTTGCATTTGTTTTGAGATATAAAGATGGTGATATTAGAGTCATGCTAGTGAGTAATTGTGATTTAGTAAGAATATTTCTGTTAAGGTTTGTGATTCCTGAAGCATGCATGTATGGTCTCTCGTTATGCTATGAAATTGGAGCATGATTTATTTTTTTATTGTCTTCCTTATGAGTGGCGGTCGGGGACGAGCGACGGTCTTTTCCTATCAATCTATCCCCCTAGGAGCATGCGTAGTAGTACTTTGTTTTGAGGGCTAATAAACTTTTACAATAAATATGTGAGTTATTTATAACTAATGTTAAGTCCATGCATTATACACACTCTCACCTTTCCATATTTTGCTAGCCTCTTCGATAGCTTGCATTGCCCTTACTCACCTTGAGTTGTGGTGCAAACTTTGCCAGTGCATCCAAACCCTGTGATATGATACGCTCTTTCACACATAGGCCTCCTTATATCTTCCTCAAAATAGCCACCATACCTACCTATTATGGCACTTCCATAGCCATTCCGAGATATATTGCCATGCAACTTTCGTCGTTCTATTTTATTATGACACACATCATCATTATCATATTGCTTTGCATGATCATATAGTTGACATAGTATTTGTGGCTTGGCCACCATTCATATTTTTTATACATGTCACGCTAGATCATTACTCATCCCGGTACACCGCCGGTGGCATTCATATACAGTCATATTTTTTTCTAGTATCGAGTTGTAATTCTTGAGTTGTAAGTAAATAAAAGTGTGATCATCATCATTATTAGAACATTGTCCCATGTGAGGAAAGGATGATGGAGACCATGATTCCCCCACAAGTCAGGGCGAGACTCCGGACAAAAAAAATAAAATAAAAAAGGGAGTCCAAAAAGTGCCCAAGAAAAAAGAGGCCTAAGTGCCCAACAAAAAAAGAAAAAAAAGGGAAAAAAGATAGAAAAAGAGAGAAGGGACAATGTTACTATCCTTTTCCACACTTGTACTTCAAAGTAGCACCATGTTCTTCATGATAGAGAGTCTCCTATTTTGTCACTTTCATATATTAGCAGTGAGAATTTTTCATTATAGAACTTGGCTTGTATATTCCAATGACGGGCTCCCTCAAACACCCTAGGTCTTTGTGAGCAAGCAAGTTGGATGCACACTCACTTATTTTTCTTTTGAGCTTTCATACACCTATAGCTCTAGTGCATCAGTTGCACGGAAATCCCTATTCCTTGCATTGACATCAATTGATGGGCATCTCCATAGCCCGTTGATTAGCCTCGTCAATGTGAGACTTTCTCTTTTTTTGTCTTCTCCACACAACCTCCAACATCATATTTGATTCCATCCATAGTTGTATATCCATTGCTCATGCTCATATATTACGTGAGAGTTGAAAAGGCCGAAGCGTGTTAAAAAGTTTGAACCAATTGCTTGGCTTGTCAACAAGGTTGTGCATGTTAAATACTTTGTGTTAAGAAGATAGAGCATGAAAAGATTATACGATTTTATAGGGGTAACTTTCTTTTGCCATGATATTTTGAGAAGACATGATTAGTTTTTAGTATGCTTGAAGTATTATTGTTTTTATGTCAATATTAAACTTTTGTTTTGAATCTTACATATATGAATATTGATGCCACATTAAGAAATTATCGGATAACGGGTTCCGGCAGACCCTCTAGGTTCGAACACTGGGGTGCGCGCGGAGATCTCGCCCTCTACCTACCTGCACCTCGCCGCCTCGCTAGGATCTAAGCTATGAAAGAACAACACAAGAGACATAGGGTTTATACTAGTTCGGGCCACCATTCTGGTGTAATACCCTACTCTAATTAGTGGTGTGGTGGATTGCCTCTTGGGCTGATGATGAACAATACAAGGAAGAACAGCCTCGCGAGGGTCTTCTCTTGGCTGGTGCGATGAACTGCTAGGGGGAGTTCAGTCGCTCTTTCTCTGCTGATCCCAGATGTTGGATCCTCTCTCTAGATGCCTCTACCCTGTGGGTGGCTAGTCCTATTTATAGGCAAAGGCCCTGGGCCTCTTCCCAAATATTGAGCGGGAAGGGCGCCAACAATTGGCTATTTTGAAGGGGAACATCTAGTACACTTATCCTGACTAAAGTTGGTCCTCGCCTGTCAAAGGCTCTGGTGGTGACGCCGGCTTGGGTTCCACAATGACTACCTTCCTGCCGTTGCAACGGTCTTGGTCTTGTTGCACCGAAATGGATGCCTTTGCTTGATACTCTTTCTTGCGCTTGCTCCCTTTGCACCAAAGAGGGAAGGAGGACACTGCGTGGGCTGGCGCCCGCCTGGCGCCCTTGGTCGTCATGGCTTACGTCATGGGCACCTCGTAAGGTACCCTGCCTTGATCTCTCCGCCTCCTCGCGAGCCAGCCCGACGAGGCTGCGCCTGAGGAAGCTTCCTGTTGTCCGCCCCGCGAGGCTTGGCCCCTCGCGAGGGTCTTGAGCTTGTGCTGATGAAGATGGTCCTTGCTGGGCCGCCCCTTGAGCCACGCCGCAGGCCGCAGGCAGGCAAGTCTGGGACCCCGTTCCCGTAACGCCGACAAGAGCCCCGGGCCCAAGGCGCGCTTGGACTTGGCTGAGCAGAGAAGCAAAGGGGCAAGTGCGAAGCGCCGCGGGCCCTAACAGCCTGCGGCCTTGGGCGCCGCGTGGCGGTTGGTTGGACGTGGGCGCTTTAGGAACTGCGCGAATCGACAAAAGAGCGGCGTCTGTCTAGGCTTTGCTTCCCTCGTTTCCTCCAGTCATTGCCCAGATCCCCTTTCTTGCGCCTTTCCTTCCTGCCTTTGAAATCTCCAGATCTACTTCGACCGCATGCCCTAGCAAGACATGGCGTCTCGCCAGACCCCGGCCGGAGCTTGGTACTCAGCCGCCTTGGACTTGCCGAATGTGTCGGAGGAGGGCCTTTCCCGGGTGCGCCGGATGGCGGCGGCGCAAGGCAGCGATGGGGCAGAGGTGTTCAAGGCTGGCTCCGCCCTTTCCGAGGGCCAAGGGAGCACCTTCTATCCGCTCTTCGTGAGCGCCATTGCTGCCGGTCTGGTGCCTCCCTTTTCTGTGTTCTTCTTCTCTATCCTCCGCCACTACAAACTGCAAGCTCTGCACCTTCACCCCAACTCTGTTCTTCTTCTGGCGATCTTCGCCTACTATTGTGAGGCTCACGTCGGGGTGCAGCCCTCAGTGGCCTTGCTGCGCCACTACTTCTCCCTCCGGACCTCTCGCGGTCCCGTCTCCGCGTGTGCGAGCTTTGTCGCGTATGGCAGCTCCCACGCCATCTCGAAGCCCGGGAAGAGGATTGAGGGCTTCAGGAGCAAGTGGGTCATTGTAGATGCTGGGCGCATCCACCCTCGGCTGATTCTGCCCATGGAGCATCCCGCGAGCTCCGATGATTGGTCTCGCGTGGAACTCGTGGATCCTCGCGTGAAGCCGGTGCTGGAGAAGATGGACGCGGATCTGCGGCCGAGCAACATGGAGGCGGCAAAGCTGACTGGTCCGTCGCTCCTGAGGGAGTTCCTGCAGCATCAGGTGGCCCCGCTTCGTCAGTACTCGCTTCCGCTGTGGAGGCCCCGCCCGAGCCTCGCAGTCTTGGCCGACGAAGATCTGGCCGCGGTCCTTAAATCTTTGGTCGCGGGAGACGTGGCGAGGCTGGAGGGCGCTCCTGTGCCCCTGTTCCTTCGAGATGATTGGGAGCAGGCGGTGGAATCCATGCCCGTCTTCAATGGGGACGGGCTCGTGCCCACGGCGGTTCCCGAGGACCCGGCGGCCTTGGCGACGGTGAACGTGTCCTCCGGTGACTCGGCGAAGAGGAGGAAGAAGAGGAGGCGGAGGCGGGGCTGACTCGAGGCGACCGACGGGAGTCGAGAGCGCCCCTCCCGACGCAGGTCCGTGCTCTCCGCCTCTTGTCGGCGGCGACGACGAGGATGGCGGCAATGAGGCGGGCGAGCTTGCCCCTGATCCCGAAGAAGGATAGGACTGGGTTGGTCCCCCGCGGGTCTGCCCCGGCCCTGAGGCGGTCCGCAGACGTGCCTCCTGCTCCCGGGCCTCTTGAGGCTGATCCCTGCAGCCGGCTCTCAGGCTTCAAGTATGCCCGGAGGTTGCTCGAGCTCGCGAGCGATGACCAATTAGTGCTTGATTCTTGTTTTATTCCTTGCTTTGTCGCTGAGGCTTGATATCTGTATCTCTTGGCTAGGCTGGCGCCTGGGGCGAAGAAGCTGAAGGGGGCTCCTGAGGCTCCGTCTGGAGCAGCGCCTCTGCCCGCGAAGGAAGGCGACGGCAAGACACGGGCCTCTCCTGCCCGGTCGTCTTCGTGAGGCCTGGCGGAGCTGGCTGGGGCGAGCTCAGCCCCCATGGCCCAAGCAACTCCTGAGGTATCCTCGCATGATGCCCCCGCCACAGCTATTGGCGCGCAGCAGGTTCTGCCTCAGGATACTGTGGTTACCTGCCGTCCTCTCCTCCTACTCCACCAACTGCTGTCTCTCCGACTCCTCCCACTGTCCTGGATCGTGCTGCTGCTGAATTGGACCGGCTGCGGCAAGATCTCCTGGGCGCCGACCCTCGCTTGGTGGCCGGGCGCTTGGACCTGGCCTCTGGCTGGATTCGCTCTGACGCTTCGGTTCGAGCGGCACTGGTTCAGGCCTCGACGGCTTGCGACGAGGAGAAGCACGCCATCCTTGGGGCGAAGGCTGCTCGCGATGCCGCCTTGGGGGAGGTAGCCGATGTAGGTCGCTGCAAGGCGCTGGAGAGCGAGCTGCAGGGCCTGCGGGACCAGCTTGCCACGGAGGCCCGCATTCGCCAAGAGAAGGAGGAAGACATGAAGGTTCGCGAGGCAGCCGTCAAAGACCAGGATGCCAAGCTTAACAGGCGCGATGATCGCCTGGGTGCGCTGGAGCAGGAGTTGGAGGCGAAGAAGGTCGAGCTGGACGGCAAGGCGCGGGTTCTTGCCGAGGATCACGAGGCCTTTACGGAGATGGAGGTGAAGGCTCACACCTTGCTGAGGTCGCTTTACGACAGCGGCCTGGAAAGCCCGCTGGCCGGCGCCGAGGACGGCCCCGCCAAGCTGCTTCCCTTCCTGATCCGTGCCCTTGAAGATGTCACCCTTGGCCTTGGCCCTACGGCTGAGGCCGAGGCGCGTGTCCTATCTTCTGCAGCGCTGACGCGGGTCCTTACCCACGTCTACCTTCGTGATCCCGACATCGACCTCGACAGCCTGCTGGAGCCAGCGAGCGGCGAACTTGCCGCCGCCGTTGCTGAGGCCGTGAAGGGTCGAGCGTAGGCTCTGTTGTCGAAGTTCCGGGCCTTCAGCACCAAGCCGAAGCGAGGCGCTGCCGGTCCTGCGGCTTCACGAGGCGAACCTGCTCGGCGCAAGTGACTCCGTTGTGGCTCCTGTTCTGCTTCCTGCAACATGTATCATGCCTCGGGGAGGCGTTTAAACTTGCGTTTGGTGTTGTGATAACAATTATGGACTGTAATGTTTGCTTTTAAATTCCTTGAGATTTGCGCTTTTCCTTCCTACTTGCTTATGTTCTACGCCGGCAGAGCCTGCCTCACAGATACCTCATTGCCGTTAGCCCCACTGTAAACCAGGACGGGACCAAGGAGTGAGGGGCTACGTGACAAGTTAGGCTCCTGAGTCGCGATGCTCAGGAGTCCCCCTTGGCGCACGAACAGCAAGTAGGGAGGTGAGATATGTGGGTGAATTTACCATTCTACGTCTGCAGAGCCCGGCCCCGCGCATACCTCAACCGCCGTTAGCCTTTCGGAACTAAGGAGTGAGGGGCTACGTGACCAGTTAGGCTCCTGAGTCGCGATGCTCAAGAGTCAACCTTGACGTTCAAACGGCCTTCGTACCTTGGCTCCGCCGGGAGAGGCGTCTGACGAACCAGGCCCGAGGGGCCTGGCTGGAGTGGCGTCGTCTTGCCGTGACCAGGCGTAGCCCCATGCCCAGCCCCTCGCACGGCACTCCCGAGGGGCGTTGCGATGAGGCCAGACATCGAGCTCTGGGCTCCCCGAGGTTGATGCAGCCCGGGGGCCACCCTCAGTTGTTTATCACCAGCGCGGAGCATAGCGCTTCCGTATGTGTACGGGCATAGCCGCTCCTCGGCAGTGTCGTCAGCCAGCACGGAGCATGGTGCTTCCACTGGTGCGTGGGAGGGGGCTCCCCTCCGGGAGGAGCCCCCGGGGCGTGTACAGCCCCGCCCTGACACGTGGCCGGCACGGTAGGGCCTGACGAGGTGTATCTGGGCACCCGTGAGCCAGCGCGGGACTCACGGGGCCCTACCTCAAGGCGGGTTGCGCCTGGCACTGGCCTTAACTTTTGATGTGTTCCTGCAGATTTGGTTAGATGCCGACGCGCTCACGTCCTCGGGTCCCAGCCCTCGAAAGGGTCTCGGCCGTCAGCTGGTATGCGGTCGCGATGCCATGGACAAGGCCAGAGGGTGAGGGCTGGAGAGCCGATGGGAGCCCTGAGTCGCGATGCTCAGGTACCCCCCCCCCTTTAACGTGCAAGCGGCCGACATGAAGGAAGAAGGGGTGCCGTGGACAGGCATCAAATAACAATCATGATGGGTCGAACGCATGACCTGAAATGAACGCAAGAGGGGTACATGCCACTGGGTCTGGCCCAAGCGACTTGGGGATGATGCAGCCCAAGGGGCGCCCCCAACAAAGTAAGCTAGGAACATGAAGTAAAGGGGATACACGCCCCGGGGACAGACTCCACGCATACAGGAATAATGCAGCCACAGGCGCTCGGTGAAATGAAACTTGAAGGATGTCACCTGATAACGTTGAAGACGAAAGGATGTTGAAGTAGCGGACGTCGTGGGCTGCGGAAGCCGACCTTCACGAGCCCCCAGGCCCAGGAGCCTCGGGAGGCTCCGGAGGCGCTGGTGGCTCCTCGTGGACCATCTCCATCTCCGCCAGGACTGCGGAACGCCTGGCCTCTTGAGCCTCCAGGATGCTCCTCATGAGGCGCTGGTACGTGGCGGCCGCGTTCGGCATGCCGTAGGGCATGCGAATGTAGTTGTGGGGTGGACCTTCGCAGCGCCCGCGCGTGAGGGCCAGAAGCGCTCCCAAGAGGCGGCTCGGTTGAGCCCTGGGATGTCGATGCAGATGCGCAGCCCACCATCTTCGCCTGGATGGGGAGCTACGGCGGGTAAGCGGCGGCTGCCACTCATGACTCTTGACTCCTGCAACTCCTGCGTGATCTGACTGACGAACTCCTGAGGGTTCGGCCCTCCTTGCCTTGCTCCTTCCTGAGGGAAACGTGCTTTGAAGAACGCCTCCAAGTGGTGCCCGAGCGCCTCCCTCGTGACCTTAGCAAGGTCGGTGGCCCTGCAAGAGAGAGCCCCCGAGCCTTGCTTGAGGAGGGCGCGCGCCTTCCTATGCGACAGAAGGAGGTGCCCCCTGAGCAGCGCGGACCCTGAGGGGCCTGCCTCCCGTGGGGTCGGGCCTGGCGATGTCTTCTTCTTTTTGGGAGCGGTCTCAGGGAGCCTCACGCTCCTGCGATCTGGGTCTTCAAGGGATGCGGCTTGAAAGGCTCGCTCCAGGGAGCACACTGCGTCTCTCTCTTCACAAGGCACCGTGATGACTCCGCCGCTTCCTGGCATCTTGAGGACGTTGTAGCCGTGATGAGTCACGGCCATGAACTTGGTCAGAGCTGGGTACCCGAGGATGGCATTGTATGGCAGGAGAATGTGGGCGACATCGAAGTCGATGAGCTCGGTGCGGTAGTTGTCGCGTGCCCCGAAGGTGACAGGGAGGCGGACCTGCCCAATCGGAACAGTGGAGCCATCGGTGACTTCGGAGAAAGGCTTGGTTGGCTGAAGCTGATTGTAAGGCACTTGGAGATTGTTGAATGTCTCTACGGACAGGACATTGATCCCTGCTCCACCGTCGATGAGGGTCCTGGTGACTTGCACGCTGCTGATGATTGGGGAACAAAGCATCAGGAGGACTCCTGATGTGGCCGCGCACTTGAGCTGATCCGCTGAGCTGAACGTGATGGCGCACGCTGACCACCTGAGAGGGCGCGTGGCTTCGAGCTTGGGGAGGACTGCATTCACTTCGTGGGCGAACTGCTTGAAGATGCGTTGAGAGGCTGGGGCTTGAGCTCCGCCCAGGATGCAAGCGATCGCGCGCGGCTCTTGGAAGCCCCCAGCCCCCTCGTCCTGATGATGGTCCTCGTTTCTCCTCGGCTGCGGCGGCAAAGGAGGGAGGCCTGCGTTTCCTTGCGGGCGATCCCCGCGAGGCTGATCCCTCCAGTCTCCCTCGCGAGGCTGATCCTGCCAGCGATCCACGCGAGGTCGGTCGTGCCACCCTTGGCAAGGGCCACGGTCTTCCCAGCGTCCTGCGTTCCTTCCCCCTCCTCGGCTGTAGCCTCGATCGTTGCGGTCGGGGCGCCGGCCGATCCTCCCTTCTCGCACGGCCGGGAGCTCTTGACATTCTTGGTGTTATGGGTGTGGAGGTCGTGGTACACACAGTACCGGCTGCCCTTGGAAGACTCGGGCTGATCTCTGCCCCGCTTGGTGTCTGGTTCTGCCGAGAGCACGGCAGCCCCCTTGCGCTTCATGTCCTTGGCCTTGGACTTCTTCTCTTCTGGGTCTATTGCTGGCAGCTCGAGGAGGGAAAGGCGCCCTTCCTCAGCCCTGGCGCACTTGGTCGCCAAGTTGAACAGCTCGAAGGAAGTGCACAGATCTTCATGCATCGACAGCTCCTCCTTCATCTTGACGTCACGCACACCGTCGGAGAAGGCAGAGATGATGGCCTCCTCGGTCACCTTGGGAATCTAGAGGCGTGCGTTGTTGAAGCGCTGGATGTACCTCTGCAGGGTCTCCCCTGGTTGTTGCTTGATGTGATGCATGTCGCTCACGGCAGGAGGCCGGTCGCGAGTACCTTGGAAGTTGGCGATGAAGCGGGTGCGCATCTCGTCCCAGGAGGAGATCGTGCCAGGAGCTGTGTTCGGGGAGCCAGTGTGGGCTCCGTCCTTGAGTTCCATGGGAAACCAGTTCGCCATGACCTTCTCGTCCCCGTTGGCGGCTTCGATGCCCAGCTCGTAGAGCTGGAGGAACTCCGCAGGGTCAGCCGTGCCGTCGTAGCGAGGAGGCAGGTCTGGCTTGAACTTGCCGGGCCACGTGACACTGCGCAGCTCGGTGGTGAAGGCGCGGCAGCCTGCCGTGGCCATGGGAGGCCTTTGGTGACGAAGAGTCTGGTCTTGCGGGTCCCCATGCGCTGCAGGGAGCAGGAGCGTGGTCGTGACGAGCCGGTGCAGGGAGCACTCGGTCAGCTTCTTGGTGGCGAGGGACCTCTTGACAGCTCTGCTCTTGCTGCGCTGGCGCCGGATGGAGCTGGTTCCGCCCGGGGGCCACGCGCCTTGGGGCCAAGGCGCTTTCTTGAGGGGGAGGCGGCTGAGGCGCCCCCGGAGCTTCATCGCCCGCACAGGGCGGGGCGCGGTGCAGCGAGACGGACGGGCGGGGAGCCTCGCGGCACGGGAAGCTCGGCGACGCGGTCGAGCCACTCCTCGAGACGCGTCCAACAGGGCGGTAGCGCAGGAGCTCGTTTGCGCTGGCGAGCGCAGCTCGAGCCTCCATGGCGCGCTGAGCGCGAGACGAAGAACCAGCCGGGCGAGTGAGGGAGTAGAGATGCGGCCGTCTCGCCTCACAGACGGATCTTTGGGGCGATGCTTGCTTGCTCGTTCCCGCCGGGCGGTGGCGGCGTTGACGGCAAAGCGACGGGAACGGCGGGGCGGCCGACAGGGCCGCGTCTGGCGACGCTGGAAGCGAAGGCGGCTCGGCGCTTCAGCGCGGGCCAACGAGCATTTGACATGGATGCGATGGTCGGTGAAGAACAGATGGCGGAAGGCAATTCGGCGCACCCTACCGGCGCGCCAAATGTCGGATTACGGGTTCCGCAGACCCTCTAGGTTCGAACACTGGGTGCGCGCGGAGATCTCGCCCTCTACCTACACTGCACCTCGCCGCCTCGCTAGGATCTAAGCTATGAAAAGAACAACACAAGAGACACAGGGTTTATACTAGTTCGGGACACCATTGTGGTGTAATACCCTACTCTAGTTTGTGGTGTGGTGGATTGCCTCTTGGGCTGATGATGAACAATACAAGGAAGAACAGCCTCGCGAGGGTCTGCTCTTGGCTGGTGCGATGAACTGCTAGGGGGAGTTCAGTCGCTCTTTCTCTGCTGATCCCAGATGCTGGATCCTCTCTCTAGATGCCTCTACCCTGTGGGTGGCTAGTCCTATTTATAGGCAAAGGCCCTGGGCCTCTTCCCAAATATTGAGCGGGAAGGGCGCCAACAATTGGCCATCTTGAAGGGGAACATCTAGTATACTTATCCTGACTGAAGTTGGTCCTCGCCTATCAAAGGCTCTGGTGGTGACGCCGGCTTGGGCGCACCTTCGGTGGACTGCTTAAAGGTGCTCGGGTAAGTTTGCTCCTATTAAGAAGACCCATCGCAACAAAAAACATAAAAACAAATACCGTACCCTCGGGGAGCCGGTTTCTTCCACCCTATGGTGAGGGGGTCATCCTCTGACTCATCGGAGAGCTCGACCTTCTCCGACGTCTTGCCGTCAGCCCCGTCCGAGGTCCCCCTCAACCTATTTTGGCCCTTGGGCCGTGTTACGGCTTCGGTGTCCTCCGACGCCGTCCTCTTCCCTTTGAGGGGATGGTTCTCCTGCTCCTCGCCCCCCATGTTGTCTTCGTGGGTAGCAGAGGTGTTGGTCTCCTCGGACTGGGTGACCGATGTCTCCTGATTCTGAAGACCCGCCCTGCCCTTCTGGGACTTCGGCCCCTTAGGGACCACCACGGGTGACTCCTCAACTAGGAGTGCCATGAGAAGGGGGGGTTCTTTCCTCCTCATGCAATGGGGCCGGGCACTGCATTTTCTGCATCCTGGCCGACCATTTATGCAAACATAGAATGAGACGATTCATCAAAATTTGTCTCACCCTACGGAAAGAAAGGAATGTAAATGTGTGTATTAGAACACCTACTGGTGGGGCTTCATAGCCGACCTCGAAGCCGAGGTCCTCCCCCTCCTTGGGGATCTTGTCCTTAGACAGCTTGAGGAGTCGCGTCCACATACCAGCCAAGGTGGTGTGGAAGAAGTGGAGAAATGGCCCCACATCCACGAATTTGTGCTCCCACATCGTCTTAGCCCAAAGTTGGAGCGGGAGAATGCGACAATTGAGCATGATGTTGAACACGTCAGGGAGCTAGAGGTCCTTCTCGGTAGACCACCACTTGATCTTCTTGATCAACATCTCCACCTCATCTGGGTTCCCCTAGGCGACGCCCTTCTCCCTCTAGGACTTGAGCTTTTTTGGGGGTCTGGCCAAAAATACGGGGACTTCAGTTTGGCCGAGGGCCGGTGGCTCAGTGATATAAAACCACTTGCGCTGGCATTCCTTCACCATCTTGATGAAGGTGCCTTTGAACCAGTCAGCATTTGATATGTCTCCAACGTATCTATAATTTTTGATTGTTCCATGCTATTATATTATCTGTTTTGGATGTTTTATATGCATTAATGCTATTTTATATTATTTTTGGGACAAACCTATTAACCTAGAGCCTAGTGCCAGTTTCTATTTTTTCCTTGTTTCTGAGTTTCACAAAAAAGGAATACCAAACAGAGTCCAAACGGAAAGACACCCTAGAGACTTGGAGATCAAGTCGGAAGAGCCACGAGGCGGCCACAAGGGGGGAGGGAGCGCCCCCCACCCCTATGGGCCCCTCATGACTCCCCTGACCAAATTCCTTCGCCTATATATTCACATATATTGCCAAACCACTAGAGCCATCCACGAAAACACTTTTCCACCGTTGCAACCTTCTATACCATGAGATCTCATCTAGGGACCTTTTCCGACACCCTGCCGGAGGGGGATTCGATCATGGAGGGCATCCACATCAACTCTATTGCCCTTCTGATGAAGCATGAGTAGTTTACCACATACCTACGGGTCCATAACTAGTATCTAGATGGCTTCTTCTATCTCTTTGATTCTCAACACCATGTTCTCCTTGATGCTCTTGGAGATCTATCCGATGTAATATTCTTTTGCGATGTGTTTGTCTAGATCCAATGAATTGTGGATTTATGATTAGCTTATTTATGAATATTATTTGAATCTTCTCTGAATTCTTTTCTGCATGATTTGATATCTTTGTAATTCTCTTCGAACTACCGGTTTGGTTTGGCCAACTATATTGGTTTTTCTTGCAATGGGAGAAGTGCTTAGCTTTGGGTTCAATCTTGCGGTGTCCTTTCCCAGTGATAGTAGGGCCAGCAAGGCACGTATTGTATTGTTTCCATCGAGGATAAAAATATGGGGTTTTCAGCATATTGCTTGAGTTAATTCCTCTACATCATGTCATCTTACTTAATGCATTACTCTGTTCCTCATGAACTTAATACTCTAGATGCAGGCAGGAGTCGGTTGATGTGTGGAGTAATAGTAGTAGATGCAGAAACATTTCGGTCTACTTGCCTTAGATATCGTCATAACTTTGCACTTTTCTATCAATTGCTCGACAGTAATTTGTTCACCCACCATATTATTTGCTATCTTGAGAGAAGCCTCTAGTGAAACCTATGGCCCCCGGGTTTATTTTCCATCATATTAGTTTCCGATATACTATTTTGCAATCTTTTACTTTCCGATCTATAAACCAAAAATACCAAAAACTATTTACTTTACCTTTTGTTTAGTTTCATCTATCTCTATCAGATCTCACTTTTGCAAGTAACCGTGAAGGGATTGACAACCCCTTTATCGCGTTGGGTGCAAGTTGTTTAATTGTTTGTGCAGGTATTAGGTGATTTGTGCGTTGTCTCCTACTAGATTGATACCTTGGTTCTCAAACTGAAGGAAATACTTATCTCTACTTTGTTGCATCACCTTTTCCTCTTCAAGGGAAAAAACCAACGCAAGCTCAAGAAGTAGCAGGAAGAATTTCTGGAGCCGTTGCCGGGGAGATCTTTGCCAAGTCAAGACATACCAAGTACCCATCATAAACTCTCATCTCTTGCATTACATTATTCGCCATTCGCCTCTCATTTTCCTCTCCCACTTCTAAAATGATTTCCGAAAAGATTTCCCGTTTGTTCGCCCCTCTTCTAGTCGTCTTCTTTGTTTGCTTTTTGTGTGCTCGTGCATTGGTTTGCTTGCTTTGTCTCGATGGATCAGCCTAAGAATTCCGATCCTTACTTTAAGAGGTTAGAAGAAATCGAAAGTAATGTTAGGAGCTTCATGTCTTTGCAATTTGAGCATAATAATTTCTTTAGAAACGAGCTTAAGGAGCAGAAAAGTTTTATGGAATACATGAATAAAGAGATCGATGATATGTCTAAGGAATTTTATGGTTTGAAATCTCAGTTTCCTCACCTTGAAAATTTAGTAGGCCAAATTTTTTATAAGCAAGCTACTTTAGTAAATAGGATGGCCCCTAAACCAGAGTCTTTAAATAATGATGAAGATCTTAAAGTGATTGATGTGACTCCTATGGAATCTTTGTTTTCCAATATGAATCATGATAAAGATGGGACTGGAGATGAGTCAACTTTAGTTAAAAGGCGTCCCAATGATTCAGAGTTTTTAGATCTTGATGCAAAAATTGACAAAAGTGGGATTGGAGAGGTCAAAACTTTAAGTAGCAATGAACCCGCTCTTTTAGATTTCAAGGAAATTAATATGATAATTGTTCTTTAATAGATTGTATTTCCTTGTTTCAATCCATGTTGAATTCTCCTCATGCTTATAATCAAAACAAAGCTTCTACTAAACATATCATTGATGCTATGATGCAATCTTTTGAAGAAAAGATTGAATTGGAAGTTTCTATCCCTAGAAAACTTTATGATGAGTGGGAACCTACTATTAAGATTAAGATTAAAGATTATGAGTGCCATGATTTGTGTGATTTGGGTGCTAGTGTTTCTATAATTCCAAAAACTTTATGTGATGTGTTAGGTTTCCGTGAATTTGATGATTGTTCTTTAAATTTGCATCTTGTGGATTCCACTATTAACAAACCTATGGGAAGGATTAATGATGTTCTTATTGTTGCAAATAGGAATTATGTGCCCATAGATTTCATTGTTCTTGATATAGATTGCAATCCTACATGTCCTATTATTCTTGGTAGACCTTTCCTTAGAACGATTGGTGGGATTATTTATATGAAAGAAGGAAACATTAGATTTCAATTTCCGTTAAGTAAGGGCATGGAACACTTTCCAAGAAATAAAATTAAATTGCCATATGAATCTATTATGAGAGCTACTTATGGATTGCATACCAAAGATGACAATACCTAGATCTATTCATGTTTTTATGCGTGGCTAGGGCGTTAAACAATAGCACTTGTTGGGAGGCAACCCAATTTTATTTTTGTTCTTGCTTTTTAGGTTCTGTTTTGCAATAAATAATTCGTCTAGCCTCTGGTTAGATGTGGTTTTATGTTTTAATTAGTGTTCATGCCAAGTAAGACCTTTAGGATGGCTTACGGTGATAGTTGATTTGATCATGCTGAAAAACAGAATCTTTTGTGCTTAGGAAAACAATTCTTATTTTTAATAGAAGCATGATAAAATACTGATTCTTTTCGCAGAAGATTAATAAAAAATCTTAGGTTTTCCTAATTTTTCAGAACTTTTGGAGTTACAGGAGTATTCAAGAGTTACAGATTACTACAGACTGTTATGATTTTGACAGATTCTGTTTTCTATGTGTTGTTTGCTCATTTTGATGAATCTATGGGTAGTATCGGGGGGTATGAACCATGGAAAAGTTGGAATACAGTAGATATTACACCAATATAAATAAAGAATGAGTTCACAATAGTACCAAAAGTGGTGATTTATTTTCTTATACTAACGGAGCTTATGAGATCTTGTTGAGTTTTGTGTTGTGAAGTTTTCAAGTTACGGGTAAGGATTTGATGGACTATGGAATAAGGAGTGGCAAGAGCCTAAGCTTGGGGATTCCCAAGGCACCCCAAGGTAATATTCAAGGACAACCAAGAGTTTAAGCTTGGGGATGCCCCGGAAGGCATCCCTCTTTAAATCTTCGATCTCATCGGTAACTTTACTTGAGGCTATATTTTTATTCACCACATGATATGTATTTTTCTTGGAGTGTCTTGTATGATTTGAGTCTTTCCTTTTTAGTTTGCCGAAATCATCCTTGCTGAACACACCTTTTCAGAGGGACACGCATGAATCGTTATTTATTAGAATACTCTATGTGCTTCACTTATATCTTTTGAGCTAGGCAATTTTGCTCTAGTGCTTCACTTATATCTTTTTAGAGCACGGCGGGTTTTATTTTATAGAAATTATTGAACTCTCATGATTCACTTATATTATTTTGAGAGTATTTAAACAACATGGTAATTTTCTTTGGTTATAAATTTAGTGCTAATATGATAGGCATCCAAGAGGGATATAATAAAAACTTTCACATAAAGTGCATTGAATACTAAGAGAAGTTTGATTCTTTATGATTGTTTTGAGATATAGAGATGGTGATATTAGAGTCATCCTAGTGAGTAATTGTGAATTTGAGAAATACTTGTGTTAAGGTTTGTGAGTCCCGTAGCATGCACGTATGGTGAATCGTTATGTAACGAAGTTGGAGCATGAGGTATATTTTTATTGTCTTCCTTATGAGTGGCGGTCGGGGACGACCGATGGTCTTTTCCTACCAATCTATCCCCCTAGGAGCATGCGCGTAGTACTTTCTTTTGATGACTAATAGATTTTTGAAGTAAGTATGTGAGTTCTTTATAACTAATGTTGAGTCCATGGATTATACGCACTCTCACCCTTCCACCATTGCTAGCCTCTCTAGTGTCGTGCAACTTTCACCGGTACCATACACCCACCATATACCTTCCTCAAAACAGTCGCCATACCTACCTATTATGGCATTTCCATAGCCATTCCGAGATATATTGCCATGCAACTTTTCACCGTTCCATTTATTATGACACGCTTCATCATTGTCATATTTCTTTGCATGATCATGTAGTTGACATCGTATTTGTGGCAAAGCCACCTTTCATCATTTTTTATACATGTTGCTCTTGAGTCATTACACATCCCGGTTCACCGCTGAAGGCATTCATATAGAGTCATATTTTGTTCTAGTATCAAGTTGTAATTTTTGAGTTGTAAGTAAATAAAAGTGTGATGATCTTCATTATTAGAGCATTGTCCCATGTGAGGAAATAAAAAAAAGAGAGAGAAGGCCCAAAAAAATTAAAAAAATGAGAGAAAAGAGAGAAGGGGCAATGTTACTACCCTTTTTCCACACTTGTGCTTCAAAGTAGCACCATGATCTTCATGATAGAGAGTCTCCTATGTTGTCGCTTTCTTATGCTAGTGGGTATTTTTCATTATAGACTTGGCTTGTATATTCTAGCGATGGGCTTACTCAGATTGCCCTTGGTCTTCATGAGCAAGCAAGTTGGATGCACACCCACTTAGTTTATTTTTGAGATTTCATAAACTTATAGCTCTAGTGCATCCGTTCCATGACAATCCCTACTCACTCACATTGATATCTATTGATGGGCATCTACATAGCCCGTTGATACGCCTAGTTGATGTAAGACTATCTCCTTCTTTTTGTCTTCTCCACAACCACCATATTCTATTCCACCTATAGTGCTATGTCCATGGCTCACGCTCATGTATTGCGTGAAAGTTGAAAAAGTTTGAGAACATCAAAAGTATGAAACAATTGCTTGGCTTGTCATCGGGGTTGTGCATGATTTGAATATTTTGTGTGATGAAGATGGAGCATAGCCAGACTATATGATTTTGTAGGGATAAGCTTTCTTTGGCCATGTTATTTTGAGAAGACATAATTGCCTTGTTAGTATGCTTGAAGTATTATTGTTTTTATGTCAATATTAAACTTTTCTTTTGAATCTTATGGATCTGAACATTCATGCCACAATAAATAAAATTTACATGGATAAATATGTTAGGTAGCATTCCACATCAAAAATTCTGTTTTTATCATTTACCTACTCGAGGACAAGCTGGAATTATGCATGGGATGCTTGATACGTCTCCAACGTATCTATAATTTTTTATTGTTCCATGCTATTATATTATCTGTTTTGAATGTTTTATATGCATTAATATACTATTTTATATTATTTTTGGGACTAACCTATTAACCTAAAGCCCAGTGCGAGTTTCTAATTTTTCACAGCCCATCAGTCCGGCCCATGTCCAACAGGCCGGACGCCCGAGGACCCCTTAGTCTAGGACTCCCTCATGGAGCGAGCTAATAACTTATTGTAAATAATACGTACTGATGTATGCGGTCCGATCAGTGTTGAAGCACGCGGCGGGTATCGTTATTTTCTGACCTTCACAGATGATTTGAGTAGGTATGGGCATATCTACTCAATGAAACACAAGTCTGAAACATTTGAAAAGTTTAAATAATTTCAGAGTGAAGTGGAGAATCATCATAACAAGAAAATAAAAGTTTCTACTATCTGATCGTGGAGGCGAATATTTGAGACGAGTTTGGCCTTCATTTAAAACAATGTGGAATAGTTTCACAACTCACGCCACCTGAAACACCACAGCGTAATGGTGTGTCTGAACGTCGTAACCGAACTTCATTAGATATGGTGCGATCTATGATTTCTCTTACCAATTTACCACTATCTTTTTGGGGTTATGTATTAGAGACAGCCGCATTCATGATAAATAGGGCACCGTCTAAATCCGTTGAGACGACACTGTATGAACTGTGGGTTGGCAAGAAACCTAAAGCTGTCATTTCTTAAAGTTTGGGGCTGCGATACTTATGTCAAAAGCCTTCAGCCTGATAAGATCGAACCCAAATCGGAGAAGTGCGTCTTCGTAGGATACCCTAAGGAAACAATTGGTACACCTTCTGTCGGTGTACTAAAGTAGGGGTACCCTAGTACCCCGAACTTGTGCACGGGCAGTCGCAGCGTCCCCGTGGCAAGCCTCGCCGGGCGTCCGCCAAGACCCTCCGCCGCCTTTCAGAAGACAAGACCCGGCAAGAGGAGCTTGCCGGGAAGGCCTCTCTAGGCACGAAGAAGGCCCGGCAAGAGGAGCTTGCCGGGAAGGCCACCTGTGCACGCAGAAGACAAGGCCCGGCAAGAGGAGCTTGCGGGAAGGCTCGGACGCGACAAGTCTCCGGCGCGACAAGGATTCGGCCGCGGCAAAGGCGCTTGCCGCGGCATGCAACTTCTCTCCGTCTCCGCTCCAGCTCACCCAGCGACGTGTCGCCATGGGACCGTTCCATGGGCGCGGGTCGAGCGGCTGTGCAGCCAGCGGAGAGTAGCGATAAGCAGCGCTCACAGGCTCGCCATCGTGGCGAGCGGAGGCGCACCTGACGCCTCTGTTGCCTTTGTTTGGGCGACAATGACGGGCATTTATTGCTTTTGTCCCTTGCCGTCGAGTTAGGTATTTTGCACTGTACCTTTGTTCAAGTAGGTGTACCAACTCCTGTTTTTACATTTTTACCCCCGCCTATGTTGCCACCTGTCGGAGACCCCTTGAGCATATGAAAGGAGGCCCGAGTGCAACGTAGAGAGGGTACCTTTCGGTTCGGTTCGCCAGGTTCGTATCGTTGGGTTCATTCGACCCACTCGAGACCAGATAGACTCACGCTAGGTTTTGTAGCTCTCGTTGCTCCCTAGCAAGAACACAATAGATCAAACAAGCAGCAGTAGGAGTTTTATCTCTCCGGAGAGCTCCGAAGCTGGGTAAACTGCTCGTGTGCCTCGCCTCGATCCGCTCTTCATGCGATCTCCGCCTCCGAACCACAAGGGGCCTGCTCCGCCCGGCCCCATAGGTGTCCGTGGGTACGATCAGCCTCCCGACATCTCTCGGGCGCGCCCGGTAAAGGCGTCGAGGCCGTGTGAATCTGATCCGGCGTTCACACGAGCAGCGTCATCAACATCTTCCTCAACATGCCACCGAAGAAGAAGGCTTGGCGGCAGCAGAGCCGTCGCGTCGTACCCACCCTCACCGCATCAAAGGGTGGTGGGGCAGACGCTGGCGGAGGAACGGGCGCCGATGAAGGTGCCGCGACGTTGCCAAGTCCAAGGACTAGGCACCGCAAACCTCGGCGTCGCGCATCCCCGCGCCCATCTCGAGAGACGAGACCAACAACGTCATGGCGTTCACAACGCCATACGTTCGTTGGATCGAGACCCTCAAGACCAGCATGCGCGCCAACATGCTGGCACGAGTGAGATACGGTCGCCCGGACGGGGCGCTGCTCCTTCTAACGTAGTTAGAAGTCCGAGCGTGTCCCGATCCTCGCACCGTTCTCCAATGACACCCACTACTCCAGCAGAAGCTCTGGCGAGAGCTCAGCTGCTCCTCGACTACCCTCCAACGGCCGACAAGGTCGACGAGTGGAGGGCCACTATCCAGAGCCTCATCGGCTACGCTCCGCGGCAACCAACGCCATCATTGCTGCGGTGTGACGACAAGGCACGAGCCGGTGGCGACGAGACTGTCGGAGGTGCAACCACCGTGCACTCTCCGCCACGAAGGCCAAGATCGCCGACTCGCCGGATCCACCTCGACAGCGACTCCCGCTGCGTCGTCCGGATCCGCGAGCTTCGCCGCGATCAACGCCAAGTTCTTCATGAGCGACAACAAGAGGACGCTCGAACTCGCATCGAGCGAAGAGAAGCGCGACGTTAGTCCGACAAGCCGCTGGGCCTTACATTGACATGCACGCGCCGGAGGGGCAGGCGACTTGCCGTGACGCGGTAGGTTGCCCTGCGTTCACTGCGTGAGCTGTGGCAAGTCGATGGTTCAGCCGAAAAACTTCAAGCGAGGCGTGCGGAGAAGTATGATGGCAGGACGCACCGTCGGAGTTCCTCGGTATCTACACCATCGCGGTGCGAGCTGCGGGGACGGGATGACAAGATCCTTGCCAACTACTTCCCGCCGTGCTCAAGCCCAACGTCGAGATCTTGGCTCATGCACTTGCCGGACAGCTCCATATCCTCTTGGGCGAATCTGTGCCATCGGTTTGTTGGCGCCTTCACGGTGGCCACAAACCTCATGGCCAAGAGAGTGACCTTCACTTGCTCGCCCGAAGGAAGGAGAGTCCCTGCGCCAAGTTCATTCAGAGGTTCACCGCGTGCACTACAACATCCCAGGCGTCCACCTGCGCGGTGATCAGCACATTTCATCGAATGTGCGGAACCGCGAGATGAGGGAGGAGATGGCGATGTGCAAAGTCAAGGACGTCGATGAGCTGTACGCCCTGGCCAACAAGCTGTGGCATCGCTACCGAGGAAGGAGGAGACTCCTGGAGAGAATCTGAAGCAGGTCAGCGGTGATGACACCGCCCGGCAAAGAAGGGCGGCGGCGAGGCAACAGGAAGAAGAAAAGCAGAAGTGCTAGCTGTCGAGCAGTCCGCAACGGAGGCGGCGACAAGAACGCCAAGGCTGGTGGCTCCGGCAAGGAGGTTGCCGACGCCAACCACCGGTCGGTGGCGGCGCCCGACAAGCAAGAAGGCTCCGACAGCGATCTTGCCAAGATCCACCGCACCAAGGGCCATGATCTCCAGAGCTGCAAGAAGGTCGAGCAGCTCGTCGAACAACAGAGCTGAGTACAAGCGGCGCGACAAGGAGAAGGCCCAGGAAGGTGCCGGGGAGCAAGCAACGCGTCCGGCGGGGAGGACGCGCGGCAAAGCCAAGCAGCGGCAAGGAGATAGACCTCCAGCGGCGCGACAAGGATGAAGATGATGACGGCAGCGAAGATATGGAAGGCAGCGGCGCCGACGAAGCGGGGAGTTTGAAAGCCACAGAGGTTCTCTGCGTTGACGGAGATGCCTCCCTGCATACCTCCCACCGCCAACTCAAGCAATGGATGCGGGAGGTCAATGCAGCGGAACCATCCGTAGTCACGCAAGCCTCTGAAGTGGTCCAGCACGCCTATCATTTTTGATATTGAGGACCACCCTGATCGCATAACTGCGGTCGGGTGCTTGCCGATGTTGGTCTCACCAACCATCCGCAACCTCAAGGTCACCAAAATGTTAGTTGTGGCGGGGCGGCTTGAATCTGATCTCCTCGCGGTGATCGAAGCTTCAAATCCTGACGGCGAGCTCGAAGAGACCGGAACCTTCAAGGGATCAATCCGGGAAGGAGCAAGCGAAGGGGAAGATTACGTTGCGGTCACATTTGGCAGCGAGCTGAACTTCGGGGATCGAGAGGGTTACGTTTGGCGTCGCCGATTTCCCATTGCCTTACAATGGGATACTTGGCAAAGACTCGCCAAGTTCATGGCAGCCTCTCACTACGCCTACAACCTACTCAAGATGCCGGGCCCGAGAAGCGTCATCTCTGTCCATGGCGACAAGAAGGATGCCCTTATCCGTGCCGACAAGATCTTCCGGGATGCGGCAGCCGCGACAGATTGCCAGACACTTGCCGCTGAAGCTCCCGGGGGGAAGAAGACCAAGTCCAAGTCCGGCAAGAGCTCTGATGCTTACTCCGGCAAGCGCACCTCTTCGGAGTGCTGCACTACCATTGAGGATGCACCATCGAGCTCCACCGGCAAGTGCAAGAAGATGGTGGCTCCGCCGAAGACCAAGAAGGTGCCCGCCAAGGAGGACGGCACTGGTGGTACCTTCACCATCAGCTCCTCTCTCGACCCCAAATAGGAAGGCGCGCTCGTTGCTTTCCTGCGGGCGAATGTCGACGTGTTTGCATGGCAACCGTCTGATATCCCCGGTGTTCCTGGGGAAAGTGATTGAGCACCGCCTGGCCGTTTAATCTCATCATGTGACCCGTCAAGCAAAAAGTCAGGAAGCAAGAAGTGGAGCGCCAAGAATTCATAGTCGAAGAGATCAAGAAACTGGAAGCAGCAGGCCTTGTCAGAGGAGTGCTCCATCCTACGTGGTTGGCCAATCCTGTAGTCGTGCGCAAGGCAAATGGGAAATGGAGACTTTGTATTGACTTCACGGATGTTAATAAAGCTTGTCCCAAAGATCCATTTCCCTTGCTGGATGTGATTTGCTTTCGTTTCTTGATGCCTACTCAGGATACCATCAGATCTTCATGGCTGAAGAAGATGAGGAGAAGACCGCATTCATCACACCATGTGGCACATCTTTATTTCATACGGATGCCTATCGATTTGAAGAATGCTGGTTCAACATTTGCAAGGGTAGTCCATGACGCTTTTGAGCCATAAATGCACGTAAATGTAGAAGCCTACATGGATGACATAGTGGTCAAGAGCAAGGACAAAGCAACTCTGGTTCAAGATTTGGACGAGACCTTTGCAAATCTGCGCAAGATCAACCTCAAGCTCAACCCCGAGAAGTGCGTGTTTGGAGTCCCTTCCGCAAGCTTCTCGGGTTCTTCGTGGTCTCATGGGGATTGAAGCTAATCCCGACAAGATCAAGGCCATTGAGCAGATTGAAGCACCAAAGCGCGTCGGGATGTCACGAAGACTTGCGGTTGCGTGGCTGCTCTCGGCGAGTTTATTTCTAGGATGCTGGCGCGCCCTGCCATTTTTCAAGATTTTGAAAAAGGCAGGTCGATAAAATGGACTCCCGAAGCGGAGGCTGCGCTGCAGGACTAGAAGAGATACCTGTCCTCCACTCCAACACTTGTCGCACCTAGGCCACAAGAGAAGTTGCTGCTATATATAGCGGCAACCAATCAAGTGGTTAGTGCTGTGTTAGTGGCGGAGAGGGAGGCGGATGATGAGCCAGCAACCACGGCAAACACATCCAGCGACAAGCGGGGGGCTTCGCCGACAAGCTCTGGTCCCGACAAGGATGAGTCTGCGCGGAACACGTGAGCAGATCACGAGAAAAGGATGGTGCAGCGCCCAGTCTACTTTGTCAGTTCCCTCTTGCAAGGGGCTAGGTCAAGGTACTCTGGTGTGCAAAAATTGCTTTTCGGCCTCCTCATGGCCTCGAGAAAGCTGCGCCATTACTTCCAAGCACATGAGATCACAGTTGTCACTCGCTTTCTGCTGAAGAGGATACTGCAGAATCCGAGCGACAAGCAGGATTGTCGAGTGGGCCTTTGGAGCTGTCAAGCTTTGGTCTCAAGTTTGAAAGCACATCAACTATCCAAAGCAGAGCCTTGGCAGAATTCGTAGCAGAATGGACGCCAATGCCAGATGAAGAGATTCCAGAGACGAGCATTCCCGTCAAAGAAGCAAGCAAAGAGTGGCTGATGTACTTTGATGGTGCCTTCTCGCTGCAAGGCGCCGGTGCCGGCGTGCTGCTTATCGCACCTACCGGAGAGCACCTCAAGTACGTAGTCCAGATGCACTTTCCCAAGGAGCAAGCAACAAACAATACTGCAGTATGAAGGTTTGCTTGGGTCTCGAGATCGCAGATGGACCTTGGGATCAAGAAGCTTATTGTCGGGGTGACTCGCAACTCGTCATCCGCCAAGTCAACAAAGATTACGAGTCCATTGATGGAAGCCTACGTCGGTGAAGTGAGGAAGCTGGAAGAGCACTTTGACGGCCTGCAAATGGAACATGTTCCAAGAGCTCGAGAATGATATTGCCGATGGCTTTGTCAAAGTCGCCGCACTCAAGCTACACAATGGAACCGAGGATCTTTGTGCTCAAGCTGACTCAACCAACCGTAACACCATCAACAGGCAGAATAAGAAGAGGAAGTTGGCCTCTGGTGACTATTTTCCGACAAAGCTTCCCGAAGCCGTCGTTGCAAGGTCCCCAAGATCAACACCAGCGATCTTTGAGGCGATGCGCTCCTGAGACCCTGTGGTTTGTTTCGTTGAAGCAGACGTTCCCGACAAGTCTTGCTCCGGCAAGCTTGTCGGGAGCATCAAGCTCCGGCAGGTCGCAGGTCCTCGCCGTGGAAGCTGATGTTCCCTTGGCGATAGATGTGCCTTTAGTCCTTGTTGTCGAGCCACAAGCTCCAAAGCATGGGCGCAACAGATTGTCCATTTCCTTGAGACGGAGAACTCCCGAAGAGCGGGAAGAAGCGGAAAGAGTAGCCCGGCGGTCAAGTATGTACCAGTTTGTCGACAAAGATACATGCATGTAAGAAGACTCAACGGTGTGAAATTGAAGTGTATTCCTGGGAAGATGGACAGAAGCTGTTGGCGAAGATACATGGAGGCATATGTGGTCACCACATTGGCGCAAGAGCACTTGCGGCAAAGCTTTACGGCAAGGTTTTTTCGGCCGACAGCCCTCCACGATGCAACTGCACAAGTAACCAAGTGTGAAGCGTGCGGTTCCATTCCAAACAGATACACCAGCCGGCTCAAGCTCTCCAGACGATCCCTTTATCACGGCCATTTTTGATCCGGGGCTCGACATCCTCGGCCCCTTCCCCGAGCTGTCGGGGCTTTGAGTACTTGTACGTCGCCATCGACAAGTTCACAAAGTGGCGGAAGTGGAAGCGATGAGGAAGGTGACAGCACGGTCAGCAGTCAAGTTCTTGGTCGATTGTTTGTCGTTTGGAATCCTCGACAGGATCATCACCGACAACGGCACACAATTCTGAAGTCGCACCTTCATGCAAGACGTCCAAGACCTTGGCGCCAAGGTGCCGCTTGAGCTTCTGTTGCTCTCCCGAGAAGCAGCGGTCAAGCGAAGAGGGCAACGCTGAAGTGCTGCGGCGGGCTCAAGACCAGAACTTTCGACAGGCTGCACAAGTGCGGAAGAAACTGGATCGAGGAGCTGCGGTGGTTCTTTGGTCGATCGGGGCGACGCCAAATCGAGCCAGCGGCGAGGCACCCTTTTCTCTAGTCTATGGAGCAGAGGCAGTTCTCCCCACGGAACTTCGTATCTGGATCGCCTCGAGTACTCGCTTATGACGAGCTTGAGCAAGAGCAGCTGCGACAAGATGACGCGCTGCTCCTCGAGGAGGATCGTCTTGAGCCATTGTGCGAGCCGCTCGCTACTGACAAGCCTGCGTCGCTACCATAGCCGCAGGGTTAGTGCGAAGTCTCGAGGAAGGCGACCTTGTTCTTCGACGCTGCTCAGTCCGCCAAGAATTCAAACAAGTTGGCGCTTGAAGTGGGAAGGCCCTTATCGGGTGAAACGAGTCACTAGGCCTGGCGCTGTCCGCTTTGAGACCGAAGATGGCATTCCGGTGAGCAACTCACGGGACATTGAGCATCTTCGTAAGTTTTACCCATAGGGCGCGGTTGTCGGAACCCGTTCCGGCAACCACCTTTTGTACAAGTCTTGCCGCAGTTGCATGTAATCCTTTGTACAAAGCCGGGCGCAGACCCCGTGCATCAGTAAAAGCTCATGTGTTGCGCACAACTTGTTAAGTTCATGCTTTCATCAATTTATTGCATGCTTTGGCTAACACTTTGTGCAGCAACCACACCCGGTAAGCAGAATCGAGCCGCTAGGCCCCATAATTTTATTTCCTTTTCTTTTTCTTTTCTCAAAGAAAGGAAAGCTCCCTCACGCACAAGTTAACCAGGGGGGAGGAGGAGATAATACTATGGACCAGACACCGCTCGAGGAAGATTCACCTCATCGGGAAGCAAGAGACCGAAAAGCTAAGTTGCCAAAGTTTGAGCAATCAATTTTTAAAATTTTAAGTTATCTTCCTCGAACGATAGTACTTTGTATGGAGAACACATGCGTAGAGGAACCAAATCGTGGATCGGTCGCCCTTACATTGTTTCGAGTCCGCTCAACAACTTAAGTGAGCTGCGGCTAGTCTGCGACAAGGTTGCTTGTCGATAGCGACCCGCCAGAGGCTGCTGAAGTTCCGCACTCGGGCGCCAAGGCAAGGGTGCCTGCACCGCAAGTTTCCACTGAAAAGCGAGGGCAATAACATACAAAGCCAAGAGTCGAGTAAAGGAAGTAACGTGGCGAATGTTGCCCAGAATAAAGTTATATTACAAAAATAACTTATTGCAGCCTTGGCTAAATTGTTCTCTGGCTGAAATAACAGCGAAGAGGAGAAGAAGAGGCGCGGCACCCAAGCCCGGCAAGCCCGGAGTTGCCGGGGCTGCGGCAAGCCCGAGTTGCCGGGGCCACGGCAAGCCCAAGCTGTCGGGGTTGCGGCAAGCGAGTTGCCGGGGGCTGCGGCAAGCGGAGTTGTCGGGGCTGCGGCAAGCCCGAGTTCTTAGGGGCTGAGATATCAGATAAGCCCTTCGTCCCTTTTCAAGCATCCTTTTCATTAAAAACATTCTACTCGGATACAATCCGTGGGGAATGAAAAACATGAAAGGGAAGATTACAAGTTTTAAATGCGGATAAGGCCGAAGGCTTACAAATTAAAAGATAAGATGCCCGTAATCCTTTTCCTGTCCCTCTTTTCAGGAGGTAGGTCAAGGAGGCGAAGGGCAAAAGAAACGCCTAGGCGAGCTACGGTGCCGAAGGCACCAAGAGAACATCCCGGAGCTCCCGAGGGCTTAGCGGAGATGGCAGCGGAAGCGGGGCTCGAAGACGGGCGGCAGGGCGTCGGCGCTGTCGAGGCACTACGCCCTCGTACTCGACAGACGACCTTGTCGCCATCCCTCTTCCCTTCTGCAGCCTCCTCGCCCGATCGCCCAAGGAGACGACCCGGGGAGTTCAAGGAGCAGCGGCGGATGATGGGGTCGCCGGTGGCCTGCAGCGGCGCCCGACAACTAATCGGGCCGCTACCCTCGTCGTCGCTGTCGCTCTCCTCCTCGTCACTCTCGCTCGAGGGGGAATCTTCGCTATCGGAGGAGCTATCCACGCAGCACTTCGCCCGAGTACCGAGATCCCCGAAGACCTTGACGGAGAGGAGATCACCCTCCATTAATTTAAAATGGAGGGTAAACCCCGCCTCGGGCTGTGGATGCAGTGAACGTCTTCCACCCACGATCAAGATACATCACATTAGGGGCTGGGAATACAACACGGACTCGCATGCCGCTGATTCCACAGCCCCTCATGTGCGATCTCGGTGTCTCGGGCGGATCCGACTCCATCGCGCCATGAACGGAGCTGGAAGCCGGAGGCGACGACGAGGCGCCCGGCGTAGCTGACGAAGAACTTCGCAAGGGTCGTCCCTGTATGGACCGCCGCAGGGAGGAACCGCCCGGCGAAGCGGAGACGGCGCACCGCCCGTCCGCCTCTTCCCGGCGCCTCGACCTCGTCCACGACCTCGCCCCTCCCTCTTCCTCTTGTGGCTGGCTCTGCCGCCCAGGCGTGGGGTTGGGAGGAGCGCTGCCTAGCGGCGACCCTCGCCGCCACCGATGAAGGACCAAGGTTCCTTTTCTCCATGACGAATGAGAGAAAGGGAGCAGAACCGAGGAAAGGAGGAGATGGGAGAGTGCGGGTCGCACTCCTTCCGCTCTTTTAAGGAAGCAAGGTGGGGTTCGACCGCCTCGCTCGACAAATCAGGGCATAGGAAGAGCAGGGAATCGGGGCCAACCTGCTGCCTCTGCCATCTTGGCCCGATTTTCCACTTCCACCGTCCGCGACCCCAAGAGCATGGGAACCACGTGGCGGGGATGCAGAACTGAGGCGACGGGTGAAGCGACCCCGCACGCCGCCCACTCCACCCACGACGCCGCAATTGACGCGTGTCGTTACGGGGGAACGCGGCGGATACGGAGTGGGTTTGGTTTGGACCCAGGCCGCGCGTGCCTGTGCCCTGTTTTGGGCCTGGCCCAACAGCGCTCGGCACCGTGTATGGCCCAGACCGGGGGCTCTGTCGGTGTACTAAAGTAGGGGTACCCTAGTACCCGAACTTGTCTGCACGGGCAGTCGCGGCGTCCCGTGGCAAGCCTCGCCAAGGCGTCCGCCAAGACCCTCCGCCGCCTTTCAGAAGACAAGACCCCGGCAAGAGGAGCTTGCCGGGAAGGCCTCTCTAGGCACGAAGAAGGCCCCGGCAAGAGGAGCTAGCCGGGAAGGCCACTCCAGGCACGCAGAAGACAAGGCCCCAGCAAGAGGAGCTTGCCGGGAAGGCTCGGGACGAGACAAGTCTCCGGGCGCGACAAGGATTCGGCCGCGGCAAGGCGCTTGCCGCGGCATGCAACTTCTCTCCGTCTCCGCTCCAGCTCACCCAGCGACGTGTCGCCATGGGACCGTTCCATGGGCGCGTGACGAGCGTCTGTGCAGGCAACGGAGAGCCGCGATAAGCGGCGCTGACTGGCTCGCCATCATGGCGAGCGGAGGCGCACCTGATGGCCTCTGTTGCACTGTTTGGGCGACAATGACGGGCATTTATTGCTTTTGTCCCTTGCCGTCAGAGTTAGGTATTTTGCACTGTACCTTTGTTCAAGTAGGTGTACCAACTCCTGTTTTACATTTTACCCCGCCTATGTTGCCACCGCCGGAGACCCTTGAGCATATAAAAGGAGGCCCGAGTGCAACGTGAGAGAGGGTTCCGTTGATTGATTCGGTTCGAGTTCGTCTCGTTGGGTTCATTCGACCCACTCGAGACCAGATAGACTCACGCTTAGGTTTTGTAGCTCTCGTTGCTCCCTAGCAAGAACACAAAAGATCAAACAAGCAGCAGTAGGAGATTTATCTCTCAGGAGAGCTCCGAAGCTGGGTAAACTGCTCGTGTGCCTCACCTCGATCCGCTCTTCGTGCGATCTCCGCCCCCCTCCGAACCACAAGGGGCCTGCTCCGCCGGCCCCATAGGTGTCCGTGGGTACGATCAGCCTCCCCGACACCTTCTACCACAGATCCGAAGGCAAGATCTTTGTTGCCAAGAATGGAACATTTCTAGAGAAGGAGTTTCTCTCAAAAGAAGTGATACGTCTCCAACGTATCTATAATTTTTGATTGTTCCATGCTATTATATTATCTCTTTTGGATGTTTAATGGGCTTTCTAAGCACTTTTATATTATTTTTGGGACTAACCTATTAACCTAGAGCCCAGTGCCAGTTTCTGTTTTTCCATGTTTTTGAGTATTGCAGAAAGGAAAACCAAACAGAGTCCAATTGACCTGAAAATTGGCGGAGCTTATTTTTGGACCAGAAGAAGGCCATGGAGTAAAAGAGTTGGGCTAGAAGAGTCCCAGGCTTCCCGCAAGGGTGGGGGCGCACCCACCCCCCAGTGCGCGCCTCCCTACCTCGTGGACAGCTCGGAGACCCCCCTGACTTGTTCTCGACGCCAAAACCTCTTATATATACAGAAACTTCAAGAAAGAAACCTAGATCGGGAGTTCCGCCGCCGCAAGCCTCTGTAGCCACTCTAGACCCATTCCGGCACCCTGCCGGAGGGGGGAACCCTCACCGGTGGCCATCTTCATCATCCCGGCGCTCTCCATGACGAGGAGGGAGTAGTTCACCCTCGGGGCTGAGGGTATGTATCAGTAGCTATGTGTTTGATCTCTCTCTCTCTCTCTCTCTCTCTCTCTCTCTCTCGTGTTCTTGAGGTGGTACGATCTTGATGTATCGCGAGCTTTGCTATTATAGTTTAATCTTATGATGTTTCTCCCCCTCTACTCTCTTGTAACGGATTGAGTTTTCCCTTTGAAGTTATCTTATCGGATTGAGTCTTTAAGGATTTGAGAACACTTGATGTATGTCTTGCATGTGCTTATCTGTGGTGACAATGGGATACCACGTGATTCACTTGATGTATGTTTTGGTGATCAACTTGCGGCTTCGTGACCTCGTGAACTTATGCATAGGGCTTGGCACGCGTTTTCGTCTTGACTCTCCGGTAGAAACTTTGGGGCACTCTTTGAAGTACTTTGTGTTGGTTGAATAGATGAATATGAAATTGTGTGATGCATATCGTATAATCATACCCATGGATACTTGAGGTGACATTGGAGTATCTAGGTGACATGTACCGCTCGGATAATTAAGCTACAGTAACCTATGCTAATGATGCCACATCACCTCTGTTAGAGTTGCTAATCTCGCGTTAGTTCAAAAAAACCGATTCAAAATCCAAATTCAAAAACAAGTCAAACAATTAAAGTTTTCAAAAGTCAAAACTAAAATATTCTTATTTTGACAAATAATTCATAAGATATATTGGTGGAGAAACCAAGTCTATATAAAATGTTTAGATGCACTAAACTAATTAAATCAGTAGCTAAAACCATTAATTAAATGCCTTTTATATTTTGGAAAATACTAAACTATATTATTTTGGGATGAAGCTTTTTGTGGTTGTGACATAAGTAGTAGCATCAATTTAGGTGCCACTTTGGTATTTCATTAAAACTAAAATAACTAGGAACTAAAAGAAAACAGAAAAGAAAAATAAATAAGAAGAAAAGGACGAAACAAAAACAACAACATAAAAATGGGAAATCCCCGCCCCCCTGCTGGGCCTCGGCCCAGCTGGCCATGCAGTCGACCGGCCCAGCCGGCCCCTCCCACTCCTTATCCCTCGTACCACCGAACCCTAGCCCACTCGCTCCCACTCCCTTCCCCTCACGTCGCCACTCCCCCTCCCCACCCCCGAGTGGATGTGGATCGCGGGCAACCGCGCCCCCAACCCCGCGGCGTCACTTGAATCCACCCTCGTCGCTGGCGGCCCGGACGTCGCTCATTGCCCGCCCCGCCGCGCCTCCTTCCTCCGCGGCGTCACCTCACCGGTGCCACCCCACGGCCTCTACTTCGCCGACGCCGCTTCACCACCGGACAGCCCCTGTCTCCCCCGCCTCTACTTCGCCCGGCGTCGTCGAACGTCCTCCCCGTCCTCCTCCCCAACGGCTCCATCAAGCCTCGCCGCCCCCTTCTCACGACGAACGTGAGCACCTCCCCGTGCTCCCTCTCTACCCACCCCATGGTCACCGCACTCACGCGTGCACTCTGCCACGCCGGGCCTCGCACACGCGCGCGCGCGTGCCCAGGCGCGCTCACCGCATCATGGCCACGCAGCCCGCTAGCCCCGCCGAACCCATTGCTGGCCTGCTGCTCGCTGTGCGCCACTACCCGCCGCTGCTGGTGGCACCCAGCGTGCCCAGCGGTGTGGCAAGGCTGCCGCCTCGGCCACGCCGCCTCGCTCCCGCTCCGGCCTTGCCCCGCTACCGGGCAGGCGACGGCTTCGCCCGCAACCGCACCCGCCTACACCCGCGTGCCCGCTAGCACCCCCCTGTTTAAAAAATAAGAAACAGAAAATATGAAATTAGAAAAAAATAAAAATAAATTACTAAATTAATTAATTTAATTAATTTGGCTAATTAAATTTAGTTAACCTAATCAGGTAATTAAACTAATTAGCCTTGTTTAAATTAACCTGAGACTATGACGAACGGGTCCCACCTACCAGGTTTGACCTAGTCAACCCGTGGTCCTGCTGACATCATGCTGATGTCATGCTGACACAATAATTGTATTTTCTAATTAATTTAAATCTCATAAATTCTAAAAATGATTTTAAAACTTTAGAAATTAATATAAAATAATCTGTAGCTCGGATCGAAAAACTTTCTACATGAAAGTTGCTCAGAACGACATGAAGAATCTGGATATGCAACCTGTTCGTCCGCCACACATACCTAGCATAGCAAGCACGCAACTTTCCCCCTCCGGTTCATCTACCCAAAAGCACGAAACACCGGGGATTCTTTCCCGGC
Source organism: Aegilops bicornis (assembly GCA_021605145.1). Classification (NCBI taxonomy): domain Eukaryota; kingdom Viridiplantae; phylum Streptophyta; class Magnoliopsida; order Poales; family Poaceae; genus Aegilops; species Aegilops bicornis. The sequence goes on from CM038674.1 coordinate 390,353,268, forward strand.
TGTTTCCCCCCTTCGTTGGTATCACCTCCTACTCCGTTAGATCACCTCTAGCACCGTGTATTGCCATGTTATGCTTTGTGATGCTTTGATTGCTCTGTTAGTTATTGTGTTCCCTCCGATACTTCTTTTCGGTAGACCCCAAGACCGCTACCGGTACCCCTGTGATCAACTACATCGACGATGAACCCTTCTTGCCAGAGCAACCAGGAAAGCCCCCCCTTGATCACCAGATATCGCTTATTCTTCTCTATACTGCTTGCATTAGAGTAGTGTAAAATGTTACTGCTTTCCGTTAAACCTATTCTGCTGCATAGCCTGTCCTTGCTACTACTGTTGTTACCTTTACCTGGAATCCTACATGCTTAGTATAGGATGCTAGTAGTCCATCAGTGGCCCTACATTCTTGTCCGTCTGCCATGCTATACTATCGGGCCCTGATCACTAGGGAGGTGATCACGGGTATATACTATATACTTTATATACATGGCACAAGTGGTGACTAAAGTCAGGTCAGCTCGTTGAGTACCCGCAAGTGATTCTGATGAGGGGGCTGAAAGGACAGGTGGCTCCATCCCGGTAGAGGTGGGCACAGGTTCTGACAGCCCCGACTGTTACTTTGTGGTGGAGCGACAGGGCAGGTTGAGACTACCTAGGAGAGAGGTGGGCCTGGCCCTGGTCGGCATCCACGGATACTTAAAAATAACACGCTTAATGAGTTCCTGGTATTTGATCTGAGTCTGGCCATTTGGTCTATACGCACTAACCAACTACGTGGGAAAGTTATGGGCACTTGACGTCTTGGTATCAGCCGAAGCCTTCGTGACGTCAGCGACTGAGCGACGCACGCCGCATTGGACCGTGAAGCTTCGCGCTTGTATTAAGGGGCTAGGTGCGCTTCCGACATACGCAACATGCGGTGTGCAATGGGCGATGGCGGACCCCTGCGCCATAGGATTTAGACCGGCGTGCTGACCTCTCTGTTGAGCTTAGGTGGGGCTACGACGTGTTGATCTTCCACGGCCGGGCATGACCCAGAAAAGTGTGTCCGGCCAAATGGGATCAAGCGTGTTGGGTTATGTGGTGCACCCCTGCAGGGAAGTTTATCTATTCGAATAGCAGTGATCTTCGGTAACAGGACGACTTGGAGTTGTGCCTTGACCTTATGACAACTAGAACTAGATACTTAATTAGACACACCCTTCCAAGTGCCAGATACAACCCGGTGATCGCTCTCTCACAGGTCGACGAGGAGAGGATCGTCGGGTAGGATTATGCTATGCGATGCTACTTGGTGAACTTACCATCTACTCTCTTCTACATGCTGCAAGATGGAGGCTTCCAGAAGCGTAGTCTTCGACAGGACTAGCTATCCCCCTCTTATTACGGCATTCTGCGATTCAGTCCACCGATATGGCCCCTTTACACATATACCCATGCATATGTAGTGTAGATCCTTGCTTGCGAGTACTTTGGATGAGTACTCACGGTTGCTTTTCTCCCTCTTTCCCCCTTTCCCTTCTACCTGGTTGTCGCAACCGGATGCCGGAGCCCAGGATCCAGACGCCACCGTCGATGACGACTCCTACTACACCGGAGGTGCCTTCTACTACATGGAGGCCGCTGACGACGATCGGGAGTAGTTTAGGAGGATCCTAGGCAGGAGGCCTGCGCCTCTTTCGATCTGTATCCCAGTTTGTGCTAGCCATCTTATGGCAACTTTGTTAACTTATGTCTGTACTCAGATATTGTTGCTTCTGCTGACTCATCTATGATCGAGCACTTGTATTCGAGCCCTCGAGGCCCCTAGCTTGTATTATGATGCTTGTATGACTTATATATGTTTTTAGAGTTGTGTTGTGATATCTTCCCGTGAGTCCCTGATCTTGATCGTATACGTTTGCGTGTATGATTAGTGTATGATTGAATAGGGGGCGTCACAAGTTGGTATCAGAGCCGAATGTCTGTAGGAATCCCCCTTCCATACTCCTTGGCCGAAGTCAAGTCTAGACATTGCAAAACTTTCACTAACATGGTTGTGTGGCTTACGGGCCCACGTCGCCATTGGGTGGTATAAGGATCTTTTAATCCTCGATCTATACTATGGGACTCTGATCTCTCTTCTATTCAGGTTAAATGATTTTACTAACGCCGACTCTAGGTTCTCGTAACTACTTCCACCCGGAGAGCCCCTTACTCCAGATGATTACTTGGTCCACTGAAGGATTTCAAAGATACTCTCCGATGTTCTCTCGAGACTTTGAGCCTATTGCTTTTGCAATTCCCTACCACTGAAATATCCCTATGGATAATTACATATACTTGCCGTTCTTACTTTTATTCCCAGTTGATCTTGTTATAACAAGGTACCCTGAAATCCTGTCTATTGTTCCGAGAATATTCTGTGCCTACTGCCTTGCAGTTCCTTGCCACCTGAATACCCCTACGGATAATTTCTCGCCCTTATTGAGTATCCACTCATCCCCCAGTTGTTCATGTGTTTCACATTGTCTTCGAAATACTATTCGATCCTCCAAAATTCCTCAGTAGCTTATTGCTCTACAATACTTGTCTGCTTGCATTGTGGATGCTTTCCATATGTCTGGCAATATTCGTTAGTATCCTTATACATCATGATTTTGATCCTATTGATTCAACATGAGTGCGAATGGACGCAATCATCAGTTGGTCCTTTTAAATTATCTTGCCAGCTCAGACTGAGCTGGTTCTCAACCAATCCAATTGCCATCGATTGTACCCCTAAGGCTATTCAACTTATCCATACCTAATCAGAACATTGCTTCTGATCCCTTGATTTTAAAATCATAATTCCTTTGCATTTGAGCTATGAATTAGTTAGTTGTTTCTATAATCCAATGCATTTGCATTGTTACTTCCTCAAGTTGTGTGCCGATGCTCACATCAGCTCTGTTATGGACCGGCAGATCCTTTAATGGATTTTATCCGAGAGTGTTAACCTTGTGAGCCTTTCCACGGATATATAAAGCATTTGGTAAATTGTATCCTCTGCTTCCTCAACCATGCTCGGTTTTCGAGCTGGTGGTATTTACTATTGAAGCTTGTGGTATATGTTTCCACGATACCCTGACGGGTTGAACCTATGCCTTCCTTATTATGTGTGAACTCAAAAGTTTTCACGAGTCATACTCTTCTAGTATTTTGCTAGATAAAATTTCTACACTACAGCTTCATCAAAAGCGAGAACTAAAATGAAAGGTTATGCATGGAAGAAGTGAGAGTCGACCTTGAACTTTGTGTTCATGCCCATGGAGACGATGTAGATCCTATCATGGAAGCTTCTTGTAATAATAACTATTTCCTTGATAAATATCATCTGGCATCTGTGAATTGATCCTTTGCAACCGTGGTTCCGACCATGATAGTTCCCCTTTGATTCTATTTCTCGGACAAGTTAAAGTACTTGCCTTCTACAGATCAGTACGCCTTCCCAACCTCTATTTTGTTCTACCTTCAAGTATTACCCCCTGATATCTTGAGGATATCAACCCATTGCACTTCATCTTATGAATTTCTGATGAAGTAGTACCTTTCCCCATCATAGTCACTCCACGGGTTCTGGGTTGTCGTCAACCGAGAACACCGATTTGTGAATCGACTGAACACTAAGATTCGATACTCCCAGTACTTTGTTGTTGAGAAGTTTAATACTCCATCACGTCACTCCTAGCCTAATCGGCTACATCATTATCGTGCTAATTTTGATTGTGCTACCGGGTCCTTAATTCCAGAGCGCAACTTTCGATGATGAGCTAAGCTTATGCCGATTTCCTCGTCTTATCGTTCCACCTTGAACGACAAGCTTGAGTTCGAGTTTGTGTCATACTCATGGTCCCAAGAACATTTCGCTTCATCATTCCTTTGACTTGATGTCATCACCGACCGATTACATCTCCATGAAACCTCTCGACAAAATTTGTCATGATCATCATCAACATTCCGAGTTCCTCCAGGATATCAATTGAATTCATGATGAGGAATACCATCCTTGCCCCTCAATGATTTGTGTTATCATCGACAATATTCCTGCTTTCCCTTCAACACAAACGTGTTCATGTTTTCTGTTGTACCTTGAGATCCTTGCTATCCAACTTATGTTATGTTCTACCTTGGAGTATTTCTATCTTTTATGTCAAGAATGTCATGGGAAATTCACCATCCTTAAGAATTCTTGATACAAGTGATACTTATTAACATCACCATTCTTTTCTTGGTCCCCGTGCTGTTTCTAACCGGAATACCGACAAACGGTCTGTGATGTGTAAATTCTAAACTTCTAGCAACCCTATTGCTTTGAAGTTATTGGTCTATAGTTTCATTCTACGTCTATGACTTATTGAATCATCATTCGAACATTGATCGTGCTACCTAGCCCATATTTCGGGTGCACATTTCAACAAATGTTTAATTGTGTATGTTTTCCTCAAGCATACATCATTATATCATTTGATCCGACAAATGTTATCTCCTTGTTCACATAATTGTGGAAATCCGTCTTGTCGGAAATCTTGCTGAATTGTCGCTGAGTCCCTCAGTCGCCTCCTCGTCCTCTCCTTGGTGATGATGAACTCTTGTTTCGAAACTCGCTTCCATAGTTCAATTCCCGAGAATCTTACAATGTCATCTCGACAATTTGTGTTGCACTTTCTTCTCAGGCATCCTGAATCTGAGTTATTCTAACACCAATCAGATCTGAATCTCGGTCAGATATGATGGTTGGAACATATTTCCAAGAGTTAAAACATTGGTCTCCGCATGACCCGGTAAGGTGATGTCATGCCTAGCACACCTGGCCGGAGGACCTAGTGTAGTTTCCTCTTTAGCAAGGTTAGCCATTCGTCCATGAGGAAATTGTAAGACTTATTCTATAAGTTGTTCCTGATGCATCCTTTGTGTATCCAAAGTCTGATCTTTACCCAGTGACCATGTCAATGCTATCTTGAAGCATGTCTGTGGTACCCCGGTTTTCGATAAGAACATTTGAAGCCCAATGCTAAATGTTTCTTACTCAATTATCCAAACACCGTTGTACGGGTGATGTCATGAAATTTCTCTCCCCTACGTAAAGAGTTTTCTACATTATATCATGTCAAGGATATCATGCTCTGCTTGTCCTTGGGAAGGATATACCGCCTGAATTATGTGTTTAAACACATGTTCCCTTCCATTGTTCTGTTTAGTCTGATAATCACATTTTCCTTTCTATTGTTGTGTTTAACCTTTCTTGTGATATATATGATATAAGCAGTTATATTTCCCTACTTATGTAAACACCGTGGTGTACAACTCGGTCAATAAGATCCTGTTACTATTGTTGATGACATTCCGGCAACCACCCATGGACGAGAACTTTGCCTATTGGTCCGCCTCGTTCAACGAGCAGGAAAATGGTTCTCTTCGTCCCTCGCCCTTGGTACCGACGTTGTTGCCGACATAATCGACAGGTTACCCTCTAACATGCCTTGCTATCATGACCATGCAAGATGTCACCACTCCTCCTTTTTTCCCACATGGTGGGCCCATAACCCATAGTTCCATAGGATCGAAACCTGACTCACCTGTGCACCACCTGTTCATAAGGTTGTTCATCGCGCTTGACTTCGTATGTAATTCATGGACCACCTGTCTAGTGATCTATTCTGGCATGAGACGCGACATCTATTCTCGTTGCCCTGAAACCCTTTCACCTTCTGATTAGGCATCGAACGATTGCCTATTCGTTTGAAGCTTTTCATGGTACCTTCTTACTTTGCTCTCGTTAATTTCTTAAGTTTCAATTCGAGAGTTACTTTTCGCCACCTTCCCTAATGTTATCTACCGAATAAGCAACCGTGTAGAGTTCCGTTTTTTCGAGTTACCCCTTATCATTTTACGTAAGTACGATGGAATTTCCGAAGAAAGGTTGCCAACTTCATCATGATGACATGAAGCAGAGAAATGGAGACATCAACATAATGGATCGACCTCTTTGAGAAGAGCAACCAAGACCGAGATGACTCGCTAGAATTTGGTAACCAAATCCCTTCCCCGTCACTTCCCCTCTTAAATCTCGGGACGAGATTTCTTGTAGTAGAGGAGAATTGTAACGCCTGGATAATTAAGCTACAGTAACCTATGCTAATGATGCCACGTCACCTCTGTTAGAGTTGCTAATCTCGCATTAGTTCAAAAAAAACCGATTCAAAATCCAAATTCAAAAACAAGTCAAACAATTAAAGTTTTCAAAAGTCAAAACTAAAATGTTCTTATTTTCACAAATAATTCATAAGATATATTGGTGGAGAAACCAAGTCTTTATAAAATGTTTAGATGCACTAAACTAATTAAATCAGTAGCTAAAACCATTAATTAAATGCCTTTTATATTTTGGAAAATACTAAACTATATTATTTTGGGATGAAACTTTTTGTGGTTGTGACATAAGTTGTAGCATCAATTTAGGTGCCACTTTGGTATTTTATTAAAACTAAAATAATTATGAACTAAAAGAAAACAGAAAAGAAAAATAAATAAAAAGAAAAGGACGAAACAAAAACAACAACATAAAAAAAGGGAAAATCCCCCCCCCCCTGCTGGGCCTCGGCCGGCCCAGCCGGCCCCTCCCACTCCTTATCCCTCGTACCCCCGAACGCTAGCCCACTTGCTCCCACTCCCCTCCCCTCACGTCACCACTCCCCCTCCCCACCCCCGAGTGGATCTGGATCGGGGCAACCGCGCCCGACCTCAGCGGCGCTTCGAATCCGCCCTCGTCGCTGGTGGCCCGGACGTCGCTCGTTGCCCGCCCGCCGCGCCTCCGTCCTCCGCGGCGTCACCTCGCCGGTGCCACCCCACCGCCTCTACTTTGCCGACGCCGCTTCGCCACCGGACAGCCCCTGCCTCCCCTGATTCTACTTCGCCCGGCGTCGTCGGACGTCCTCCCCGTCCTCCTCCCCAACGGCTCCATCAAGCCTCGCCGCCCCCCTTCTCACGACGAACGTGAGCACCTCCCCGTGCTCCCTCTCTAATCCCCCCCTCATGGTCACGCACTCACGCGCGCACTCCGCCACGCCGGGCATCGCTGCGTCTTGTGTGGCGTGCCAGCGCTCACCGCATCATGGCCACGCAGCCCGCTAGCCCTTGAACCCATTGCTGACCTCTTGCTCATTGGCGCCACTACCCGCCATTCTTTGGTGGCGCCCAGCGTGCCCCTGGCAACGGCAAGGTCGTGCCGCTCCCGGCTGCGCCGCCTCGCTCCCACTCCGGCCTTCCCCGCTACCGGGCAGGCGGCGGCTTCGCCCGCAACCGCACCCGCCTACACCCGTGTGCCCGCTAGCGCCCACCCCCTGTTTAAAATAATAAGAAAAAGAAAATATGTAATTAGAAAAATAAATAAATAAATTAGTAAATTAATTAATTTAATTAATTTGGATAATTAAATCTAGTTAACCTAATCAGGTATTTAAACTAATTAGCCTTGTTTAAATTAACCTGAGACTATGACGAACGGGTCCCACCTACCAGGTTTGACCTAGTCAACCCGTGGTCCTGCTGACATCATGCTGATGTCATGCTGACACAATAATTGTATTTTCTAATTAATTTAAATCTGTTAAATTCTAAAATGATTTTAAAACTTTAGAAATTAATATAAAATAATCTGTAGCTCGGATCGAAAAACTTTCTACATGAAAGTTGCTCAGAACGACGAGACGAATCCGGATACGCAGCTCGTTCGTCCGCCACACATCCCTAGCATAGCAAACACGCAACTTTCCCCTTCCGGTTCATCTGCCCAAAAGCGCGAAACACCAGGGATTCTTTCCCGGTTGTTTCCCCCCTTCGTCGGTATCACCTCCTACTGCGTTAGATCACCTCTAGCACCGCATATTGCCATGTTATGCTTTGTGATGCTTTGATTGCTCTATAATTTATTGTGTTCCCCTCCATTACTTATTTCCGGTAGACCCCGAGACCGCTACCGGTACCCTAGTGATCGACTACATCGATGACGAACCCTTCTTGCCAGAGCAACCGGGCAAGCCGCCCCCCCCCCCCTTGATCACCAGATATCGCCTATTCTTCTCTATACTGCTTGCATTAGAGTAGTTTAGCATTTTACTGCTTTCCGTTAAACCTATTCTGCTGCATAGCCTGTCCTTGCTACTACTGTTGTTACCTTTACCTGCAATCCTACATACTTAGTATAGGATGCTAGTAATCCATCAGTGGCCCTACATTCTTGTCTGTCTGCCATGCTATACTATCGGGTCGTGATCACTAGGGAGGTGATCACAGGTATTTACTATATACTCTATATACATGGCACATGTGGTTACTAAAGTCGGGTCAGCTCGTTGAGTACCCGCAAGTGATTCTGATGAGGGGGCTGAAAGGGCGGTGGCTCCATCCCGATGAGGTGGGCCTGAGTTCTGACAGCCCCATCACATTACTTTGTGGTGGAGCGACAGGGCAGGTTGAGACTACCTAGGAGAGAGGTGGGCCTGGCCCTGGTCGTCGTCCACGGATACTTAAAAATAACACGCTTAACGAGTTCTTGGTATTTGATCTGAGTCTGGCCATTTGGTCTATACTCACTAACCAACTACATGGGAAAGTTATGGGCACTCGACGTCGTGGTATCAACCGAAGCCTTCGTGACGTCAGCGACTGAGCGGCGCGCGCCGCATTGCACCGTAAGCTCGCGCTTGTATTAAGGGGGCTAGGTCTACTTCCGGCCGCGTACGCAATGTGCAGGTGTGCAATGGGCGATGGGCCCAGACCCCTGCGCCATAGGATTTAGACCAGCGTGCTGACGTCTCTATTGTGCCTAGGTGGGGCTACGACGTGTTGATCTTCCGCGGCCGGGCATGACCCAGAAAAGTGTGTCCGGCCAAATGGGATCGAGCGTGTTGGGTTATGTGGTGCACCCCTGCAGGGAAGTTTATCTATTCAAATAGCCGTGATCTTCGGTAACAGGACAACTTGGAGTTGTACCTTGACCTTATGACAACTAGAACTGGATACTTAATAAAACACACCCTTCCAAGTGCCAAATACAACCCGGTGATCGCTCTCTCACAGGTCGACGAGGAGAGGATCGTCGGGTAGGATTATGCTATGCGATGCTACTTGGTGAACTTACCATCTACTCTCTTCTACATGCTGCAAGATGGAGGCTTCGAGCGTAGTCTTGACGGGACTAGCTATCCCTCTCTTGTTACGGCATTCTGCGATTCGATCCACCGATATGGCCTTTACACAGATACCCATGCATATGTAGTGTAGATCCTTGCTTGCGAGTACTTTGGATGAGTACTCACGGTTGCTTTTCTCCCTCTTTTCCCCCTTTCCCTTCTACCTGGTTGTCGCAACCAGATGCCGGAGCCCAGGAGCCAGACGCCACCATCGATGACGACTCCTACTACACCGGAGGTGCCTTCTACTACGTGGAGGCCGCTGATGATGACCAGGAGTAGTTTAGGAGGATCCCAGGCAGGAGGCCTGCGCCTCTTTCGATCTGTATCCTAGTTTGTGCTAGCCATCTTATGGCAACTTGTTTAACTTATGTCTGTACTCAAATATTGTTGCTTCCGCTGACTCGTCTATGATCGAGCACTTGTATTCGAGCCCTCGAGGCCCCTGGCTTGTATTATGATGCTTGTATGACTTATTTATGTTTTTAGAGTTGTGTTGTGATATCTTCCCGTGAGTCCCTGATCTTGATTGTACATGTTTGCGTGTATGATTAGTGTATGATTGAATCGGGGGCGTCACATGACATTAGGGTTTTGGTTGATTTGTGTCTTAAGGTGTTATTCCTGTACGAACTCTAGGATAGATCGAACGGAAATAATAGCTTCGTGTTATTTTACTACGGACTCTTGAATAGATCGATCGGTAAGAATAACTTTGAGGTGGTTTCGTACCCTACAATAATCTCTTTGTTTGTTCTCTGCTATTAGTGACTTTGGAGTGACTCTTTGTTGCATGTTGAGGGATAGTTATATGATCCAACTATGCTATTATTGTTGAGAGAACGTGCACTAGTGAAAGTATGAACCCTAGGCCTTGTTTCAACGCATTACAATACCGTTTGTACTCACTTTTATCATTAGTTACCTTGCTGTTTTTATATTTTCAGATTACAAATACCTATATCTACCATCCATATTGCACTTGTATCACCATCTCTTCACCGAACTAGTGCACCTATACAATTTACCATTGTATTGGGTGTGTTGGGGACACAAGAGACTCTTTGTTATTTGGTTGCAGGGTTGCTTGAGAGAGACAATCTTCATTCTACGACTCGCACGGATTGATAAACCTTAGTCATCCACTTGAGGGAAATTTGCTACTGTCCTACGGACCTTTGCACTTGGAGGCCCAACAACGTCTACAAGAAGAAGTTTGTGTAGTAGACATCAAGCAGTTTCTGGCGCCGTTGCTGGGGAGGTGAGTGCTTGAAGGTATATCTTTAGATCTTGCAATCGGATCTTTTAGTTTCTTGTTTTATCACTAGTTTAGTCTATAAAAGAAAACTACAAAAAATGGAATTAAGGTTGCCTCATATGCTTCATCTTTTTAATGTCTTTCGTGAAAATGATGGGAAGGAAAATTGTGCTCAAGTACTAGAAGAAGAATTACATAGAATGCTTGGCATAAAATATGTGAATGATGAGCATGATTGCAATGTTGTTAGTATGAATTCTATGAATATCCATGATGCTAATGATATGCATGGTGACAAGCTTGGGGATGCTATGTTTGATGAAGATGATGTGTTTTGTCCCCCAAGTTTTGATGAGAAAATTTACTATGATGAAAGCATGCCCCCTATCTATGATGATTATTGTGATGACATGTATGCTATAAAGAATAATGATAACCATGAAACTTATCATCTTGATCCTAATTTTCAATCACATGATAGTTATTTTGTTAAGTTTGCTCCCACCACTATTCATGAGAATAAATTTGCTTATGGGGAGAGTGATACGTCTCCGTCGTATCTATAATTTTTGATTGTTCCATGCCAATATTATTCAACTTTCATATACTTTTTGGCAACTATTTATACTATTTTTGGGACTAACATATTGATCCAGTGCCCAGTGCCAGTTCCTGTATGTTACATGTTTTATGTTTCGCAGAATATCCATATCAAACGGAATCCAAACGGGATAAAAACGGACGGATCTTATTCTTGGAATATTTGGAAAATCCGGGAGAAAGATCAACGCGAGACGGTGTCCGAGGTGGGCACGAGGCAGGGGGCGCGCCTCACCCCCCTGGGCACGCCCCTGACCCTCGTGGTCCACCCGTAAGGCGGTTGATGCCCTTCTTCGACCGCAAGAAAGCTATTTTTTGGTAAAAAAATCACGGCGAAGGTTTCAGTCCAATCGGAGTTCAGGATCTCCATATATATACGAAACGGTGAAAGGGCAGTAGAAGAGAACGCAAAAACAGAGAGAGACAGAGATATAGATTCAATCTCGAAGGGGCTCTCGCCCCTCCCGTACCATGGAGACATAGGACCAGAGGGGAAACCCTTCTCCCATCTAGGGAGAAGGTCAAGGAAGAAGAAGAAGAAGGGGGGCTCTCTCCCCCTCACTTCCGGTGGCGCCGGAGTGCCACCATGGGCCATCATCATCACCGCAATCTTCACCAACAACTTCACCGCCATCATCACCAAATCTTCCCCCCTCTATGCAGTGGTGTAACCTCTCTCTTAACCGCTGTAATCTCTACTTAAACATGGTGCTCTACGCTATATATTATTTCCCAATGATGTATGGCTATCCTATGATGTTTGAGTAGATCCGTTTTGTCCTATGGTTATTTGATGATCAAGATTGGTTTGAGTTGCATGTTTTATTATTGGTGCTGTCCTATGGTGCTCTCCGTGTCGCGCAAGCGTGAGGGATCCCCGTTGTAGAGTGTTGCAATACGTTCATGATTCGCTTATAGTGGGTTGCGTGAGTGACTGAAACACAAACCCGAGTAAGAAGGTTGTTGCGTATGGGATAAAGAGGACTTGATGCTTTAATGCTACGGTTGGGTTTTTCCTTAATGATATCTAGTAATTGCAGATGCTTGCTAGAGTTACAATCATAAGTGCGTATGATCCAAGTAGAGAAAGTATGTTAGCTTATGCCTCTCCCTCAAATAAAATTGCAATAATGATTACCGGTCTAGTTATCGATTGCCTAGGGATAAATAACTTTCTCGTGACAACAAGCTCTTTACTAAAACTAATTTAGTTGTGTATTCATCTAAACAGCCCCTAGCTTTTATTTACGCGCTCTTTATCTTCTTTCTAACCTATCCAAAAACACCTACAAAGTACTTCTAGTTTTATACTTGTTCTAGGTAAAGCGAACGTCAAGCGTGCGTAGAGTTGTATCGGTGGTCAATAGAACTTGAGGGAATATTTGTTCTACCTTTAGCTCCTCGTTAGTTTCGACACTCTTACTTATTGAATACAATTGATCCCCTATACTTGTGGGTTATCAAGACCTTTTTCTGGCGCCGTTGCCGGGGAGTTATAGCGTGGGGTGAATATTCTCGTGTGTGCTTGTTTGCTTTATCACTAAGTAATTTTTATTTGTTGTTCTTAGTTGTTTTCTATCTTTAATTATGGGTAGGAAACACAAAATACCAAAAAAAATTAGTTGTACCTACTGAACCAATGGTTGAAGATCCACTCAAAATCTATCACACTACTAAAGCTTATTACTTGGATCATGTTCGATCCCTATGTGCTCGTGCTGAAACCCCAACTAGCTTAGTTGAGGGCAAATCTTTAGATGAGCATGCTTGTTATGTGCGACATCGAATATCTGAAAAAGGGAAAATTTTACTGGGTCAAATTCATCGTTTGCAATGCTATGCTTGGTTTATGCGAAATATATGATATTACTTGTTGTTCTGAAAACCCTAAGAAACACCTTCCCTATCAATGTGAGTTTAGTGATAAAGGAATCGTATCTTCGTATGCTAAGGGTGTTCATAGTTACTATGATGTTCAACAAATTGAAGAATTTGTTGCTTTTAAGGGTGGTTATGAAATTGCTTCTTTGATTGAAACGTATGATGCTACTCTTTACAAGTCTGAAAATTTTTCCATACTTAAATATTGCTATGATAATTATGCTTCTAATGCCTATGTTGAACCATATATTGAGGACTACCCCGCTGTCCAAGAAGTGACTAATGTTTTGCAGGAGTCTATGGAAGAAGAAGTTGATGAAACTATGAGCTTATTGGATGAAAAAGATGAGGAGAAGAGCGAAGAACAAAAGGAGGAAGAGCGGATTAGCTACCCGTGCCCACCTTCTAATGAGATTAACTCTTCAACTCATACATTGTTTAATTTCCCTTCGTGCTTACCGAAGGATGATTGCTATGATGATTGTTATGATCCCGTTGATTCTCTTGAAATATCCCTTTTTGATGATGCTTGCTATGCTTGTGGACAAGATGCCAATATGAATTATTCTTATGGAGATGAACTTGCTATAGTTCCTTATGTTAAACATGAAATTGTTGCTATTGCACCCACGCATGATAGTCCTATTATCTTCTTGAATTCTCCAAACTACACTATATCGGAGAAGTTTGCACTTATTAAGGATTACATTGATGGGTTGCCTATTACCATTGCACAAGATGATTTTGAAAGATATAATATGCATGTGCTTTCTGCTCCTACTTGCAATTATTATGAGAGAGGAACTATATCTGCACCTCTCTATGTTTCCCACACGATAAAATTGCAAGAAACTGTTTATACTATGCATTGGCCTTTACTATGTGTGCATGAATTGTTCTTTTATGACATGCCGATGCATAGGAAGAGAGTTAGACTTCGTCATTACATGGTATATGTTACTTTGTGCTCACTACTAAATTACAAATCATTGCTAATTAAAATTGGCTTTGATATACCTTTGGATCCGGGTGGATTCACTACTTGAGCACTATATGCCTAGCTTAATGGCTTTAAAGAAAGCGCTGCCAGGGAGACAACCCGGAAGTTTTAGAGAGTCATTTATTTTTTTTTGAGTGCTTTCATATAGTTTAAAAACAACAAAAATAAAGAGGGGAACCCAAAACTTTTCAGAAAAGAAAGTGAAAGTGAGAAAGACAAGCATTGTTGAAGTGGGAGAGCTCCTTGAACTTTGTTCATGCTCACGGAAACTTTGTGAATCTTGATTACAGAAACTTTTCAACAAAAATAATTATCTCCTTGTACAATTCCATTGTATTATAAAAATAATGTGCTAAGGTTTGCCTTTAGGATGTTTACAATGCTTGTTGGTTTGTATGGTGCAGGACAGAAACTTTGGCTGTAGTGCGCGATTTTTAATTTTTAGCTCAAACGTCATTTGGTTCTGATTTCTTTTTCACTATCTTTATGTAATTTTTTTCCAAATTTTGGCAGAATTGTTCAAGTATCAGAAGTATGGTGAACGTTCAGATTATTACAGACTGTTCTGTTTTAGACAGATTCTATTTTTGATGCATAGTTTGCTTGTTTTGATGAAACTATCAATTTATATCAGTGTATTAAGCCATGAAAAAGCTATATTACAGTATACAAAATGCAAATTCAAAATATGAATTGGTTTGCAACATTACTTAGAGTGGTGATTTGCTTTATTATACTAATGGATCTTACCGAGTTTCTGTTGAAGTTTTGTGTGGATGAAGTGTTCGATGATCGAGAAGGTTTCGATGTGAGAAGAAGGAAGAGAGGCAAGAGCTCAAGCTTGGGGATGCCCGAGGCACCCCAAGTAAATATTCAAGGAGACTCAAGCGTCTAAGCTTGGGGATGCCCCGGAAGGCATCCCCTCGTTCTTCAACAAGTATCGGTATGTTTTCGGATTCGTTTCGTTCATGTGCTATGTGCAAATCTTGGAGCGTCTTTTGCATTTAGTTTTGACTTTTCTTTTATGCACCATGCTGGTATGAGATAGTCCTTGGTTGATTTATAGAATGCTCATTGCACTTCACTTATATCTTTTGAGTATGGCTTTATAGAATGCTTCATGTGCTTCACTTATATCATTTGAAGTTTGAATTGCATGTTTCTCTTTACTTAGACAACCGCCATTTGAGAATGCTCTTTTGCTTCACTTATATTTGTTAGAGCGTGGGCATATCTTTTGTAGAAAGAATTAAACTCTCTTGCTTCACTTATATCTATTTAGAGAGATGACGAACTGGTCATTCACACAGTTAGTCATAAAATCCTACATAAAACTTGTAGATCACTGAATATGATATGTTTGATTCCTTGCAATAGTTTTGCGATATAAAGATGGTGATATTAGAGTCATGCTAGTGGGTAGTTGTGGATTAGTAGAAATACTTGTGTTGAGGTTTGTGATTCCCGTAGCATGCACATATAGTGAACCGTTATGTGATGAAGTCGGAGCATGATTTATTTATTGATTGTCTTCCTTATGAGTGGCGGTCGGGGACGAGCGATGGTCTTTTCCTACCAATCTATCCCCTGGGAGCATGTGCGTAGTACTTTGTTTCAATAAATAATAGATTTTTGCAATAAGTATGTGAGTTCTTTATGACTAATGTTGAGTCCATGGATTATACGCACTCTCACCCTTCCACCACTGCTAGCCTCTCTAGTCTTGGCGCAAATTTAAATCGGTACCATAAACCCACCATATACCTTCCTCAAAATAGCCACCATACCTACCTATCATGGCATTTCCATAGCCATTCCGAGATATATTGCCATGCAACTTCCATCATCATCAAATACATGACTCGAGCATTCATTATCATATTGCTTTGCATGATCGTAAGATAGCTAGCATGATATTTTCATGGCTTGTCCCTTTTTTGATATCATTGCTATGCTAGATCATTGCACATCCCGGTACACCGCCGGAGGCATTCATATAGAGTCATATCTTTGTTCTAGTATCGAGTTGTAATATTGAGTTGTAAGTAAATAAAAGTGTGATGATCATCATTATTAGAGCATTCCCCAGTGAGGAAAGGATGATGGAGACTATGATTCCCCCATAAGTCAGGATGAGACTCCGGACTTTACAAAAAATAAAAGAGGCCAAAGAAGCCCAAATAAAAAAAAGGGGCCAAAGAAGCCCACCAAATATATATATATATATATATATATAATAATAATAAAAAAATGAGAGAAAAAGAGAGAAGGGGCAATGTTACTATCCTTTTACCACACTTGTGCTTCAGAGTAGCACCATGTTCTTCATATAGAGAGTCTCTTGAGTTATCACTTTCATATACTAGTGGGAATTTTCATTATAGAACTTGGCTTGTATATTCTGATGATGGGCTTCCTTAAACGCCCGAGGTCTTCATGAGCAACCAAGTTGGATGCACACCCACTTAGTTTCCAGTTTGAGCTTTCATACACTTATAGCTCTTAGTGCATCCGTTGCATGGCAATCCCTACTCACTCACATTGATATCTATTGATGGGCATCTCCATAGCCCGTTGATACGCCTAGTTGATGTGAGACTATCTTCTCCTTTTTGTCTTCTCCACAACCACCATTCTATCCACCTATAGTGTTATGTCCATGGCTCATGCTCATGTATTGCGTGAAAGTTGAAAAGGTTTGAGAACGTCAAAAGTATGAAACAATTGCTTGGCTTGTCATCGGGGTTGTGCATGATTTGAATATTTTGTGTGGTGAAGATGGAGCATAGCCAGACTATATGATTTTGTAGGGATAACTTTCTTTGGCCATGTTATTTTGAAAAAGACATGATTGCTTTATTTAGTATGCTTGAAGTATTATCGTCTTAATGTCAAACGATAGACTATTGCTTTGAATCACTCGGTCTTAATATTCATGCCATGATTAGACATATTATCAAGATTATGCTAGGTAGCATTCCACATCAAAAATTATCTTTTTTATCATTTACCTACTCGAGGACGAGCAGGAATTAAGCTTGGGGATGCTGATACGTCTCCGTCGTATCTATAATTTTTGATTGTTCCATGCCAATATTATTCAACTTTCATATAATTTTTGGCAACTTTTTATACTATTTTTGGGACTAACATATTGATCCAGTGCCCAGTGCCAGTTCATGTCTGTTGCATGTTTTATGTTTCATAGAATATCCATATCAAATGGAATCCAAACGGGATAAAAACGGACGGACCTTATTTTTGGAATATTTGGAAAATCTGAGAGAAAGATCAACGCGAAACGGTGTCCGAGGTGGGCGCGAGGCAGGGGGCGCGCCCCACCCCCTAGGCGCGCCCCTGACCCTCGTGGTCCACCCGTAAGGCAGTTGATGCCCTTCTTCGGCCGCAAGAAAGCTAATTTTTGGTAAAAAAATCACGGCGAAGGTTTCAGTCCAATCGGACTTACGGATCTCCATATATATACGAAACGGTGAAAGGGCAGTAGAAGAGAACGCAGAAACAGAGAGAGACAGAGAGATAGATCCAATCTCGGAGGGGCTCTCACCCCTCCCGTGCCATGGAGACCAAGGACCAGAGGGGAAACCCTTCTCCCATCTAGGGAGAAGGTCAAGGAAGAAGAAGAAGGAGGTGGCTCTCTCCCCCTCACTTCCGATGGCGCCGGAGTGCCACCGGGGTTCATCATCATCACCGCAATCTTCACCAACAACTTCACCGCCATCATCACGAACTCCCCCCCCCCCTCTATGTAGTGGTGTAACCTCTCTCTTACCCGATGTAATCTCTACTTAAACATGGTGCTCAACGCTATATATTATTTCCCAATGATGTATGGCTATCCAATGATGTTTGAGTAGATCTGTTTTGTCCTATGGGTTATTTGATGATCAAGATTGGTTTGAGTTGCATGTTTTATTATTGGTGCTGTCCTATGGTTCTCTCCATGTCGCGCAAGCATGAGGGATCCCCGTTGTAGGGTGTTGCAATACGTTCATGATTCGCTTATAGTGGGTTGCGTGAGTGACTGAAACACAAACCTGAGTAAGTAGGTTGTTGTGTATGGGATAAAGAGGACTTGATGCTTTAATGCTATGGTTGGGTTTTCCCTTAATGATCTCTAGTAGTTGCGGATGCTTGCTAGAGTTCCAATCATAAGTGCATATGATCCAAGTAGAGAAAGTATGTTAGCTTATGCCTCTCCCTCAAATAAAATTGCAATAATGACTACCGGTCTAGTTATCGATTGCCGAGGGACAAATAACTTTCTCGTGACAACAAGCTCTTTACTAAAACTAATTTAGTTGTGTCTTCATCTAAAGAGCCCCTAGCTTTTATTTACGCGCTCTTTATCTTCTTGCTAACCTATCCAAAAACACCTACAAAGTACTTCTAGTTTTATACTTGTTCTAGGTAAAGCGAACGTCAAGCGTGCGTAGAGTTGTATCGGATGTCGATAGAACTTGAGGGAATATTTGTTCTACCTTTACCTCCTCGTTGGGTTCGACACTCTTACTTATCGAAAGAGGCTACAATTGATCCCCTATACTTGTGGGTTATCAGAGAGTAATAAAATTTCTATGCTTACAGATCATGAAAAGAATGATTTGTGTGATAGTTATATTGTTGAATTCATTCATGATGCTACTGAAAATTATTATGAGGGAGGAATATATGCTTGTAGGAATTGCAATAATATCAAGTTTCCTCTCTATGTGCTTAAAGTTTTGAAGTTATGCTTGTTTTGCCTTCCTATGCTAGTTGATTATTGTTCCCATAAATTGTTTGCTCACAAAATCCCTATGCATTGGAACTGGGTTAGACTTAAATGTATATTCTTCATGATGCTCTCTTTATGTTTCAATTCTTATCTTTTATGCGAGCATCATTGAAATAAGGCAATAAAGAAAAACGCTTGTTGGGAGACAAACCAATATTTATACCTACTGTTTTTGTATGTTCACACGATTAAGCTACTGTAGTAATCATGTTTTACAGCTTTTGTTTCAATAAAGTGCCAAGTAGAACCTTTGGGAAGACTTGGGTGAAAGTTAATGTGATCTTACTGTAAAAACCAGAAACTTTGCGCTCACGAGATTAGCTGTCATTTTTACAGAAGAGTGATTTTAAGTTGATTCTTTTTGCAGAAATTAATAGACAAATTCCTCAGGTCCAACAATTTATTTCATAATTTTTGGAGTTACAGAAGTATACGTTTGATACAGATTACTACAAACTGTTCCATTTTTGACAGATTCGGTTTTCTATGCATTGTTTGATTACATTGATGAATCTATGAGTAGCATCGGAGGGTATGAACCATAGAGAAGTTGGAATACAGTAGATATTGCACCAATATGAATTTAGAATGAGTTAAGAATAGTACCTAAGTGGTGATTTATTTTCTTATACTAACAGAGCTTACAAGTTTTCTGTTGAGTTTTGTGTTGCGAAGTTTTAAAGTTTTGGGTAAAGATCCGATGGACTATGGAATAAGGAGTGGCAAGAGCCTAAGCTTGAGGATGCCCAAGGCACCCCAAGGTAATATTGAAGGACAACCAAGAGCCTAAGCTTGGGGATGCCCCGGATGGCATCTCCTCTTTCGTCTTCGTTCATCGGTAACTTTACTTGGAGCTATATTTTTATTCACCACATGATATGTGTTTTTCTTGGAGTGTCATTTTATCTTCTTTTGTTTTGCTTACTGTTTGAATAAAATACCAAGATCTGAAATTCTTAAATGTTAGAGAGTCTTCACATAGTTGCATAATTATTCGACTACTCATTGATCTTCACTTATATCTTTCAGAGTAGTTTGTCATTTGCTCCAGTGCTTCACTTATATCCTTTTAGAGCACGGCGGTGGTTTTATTTTGAAGAAATAGATGAACTCTCATGTTTCATTTATATTATTTTGAGAGTCTTAAACAGCTAGTAATGTGCTTGGGTTATACAGTAAAATTTAGTCCTAATATGATAGGCATCCAAGAGGGATATAATAAAAACTTTCATATAAAGTGCATTGAATACTATGAGAAGTTTGATTCCCGATGATTGTTTTGAGATATGAAGCTGGTGATATCAGAGTCATGCTAGTGAGTAGTTGTGAATTTGAGAAATACTTGTGTTAAAGTTTGTGATTCCCGTAGCATGCATGTACGGTGAACCATTATGTGATGAAATCAGAGCATGATTTATTTTTTGATTTTCTTCCCTATGAGTGGCGGTCGGGGATGAGCGATGGTCTTTTCCTACCAATCTATCCCCCTAGGAGCATGCACGTAATACTTCATTTTGATAACTAATAGATTTTTGCAATAAGTATGTGAGTTCTTTATGACTAATGTTGAGTCCATGGATTATACGCACTCTCACCCTTCCACCATTGCTAGCCTCTCTAATAACGCGCACCTTTCGCCGGTATCATACACCCACCATATATCTTCCTCAAAATAGCCACCATACCTACCTATTGTGGCATTTCCATAGCCATTCTGAGTTATATTGCCATATAACTTACCACCGTTCTGTTTGCTATGACACGCTCCATTATTGTCATATTGCTTTGCATGATCATGTAGTTGACATCGTATTTGTGGCAAAGCCACCTTCATAATTCTTCATACATGTCACTCTTGATTCATTGCGCATCCGATACATCACGGAGGCATTCATATAGAGTCATATTTTGTTCTAAGTATTGAGTTGTAAGTAAATAAAAGTGTGATGATCATCATTATTAGAGCATTGTCCCCGTGAGGAAAGGATGATGGAGACTATGATTCCCCCACAAGTCGGGATGAGACTCCGGACGAAAAAAAGAGGCCAAAAAAATAAAAATAAAAGAGAAGGCCCAAAAAAACAAAAAAAAAAGAGAGAAAAAGAGAGAAGTGGCAATGCTAGTATCATTTTACCACACTTGTGCTTCAAAGTAACACCATGATCTTCATGATAGAGAGTCTCCTATGTTGTCACTTTAATATACTAGTGGGAATCTTTCATTATTGAACTTGGCTTGTATATTCCAATGATGGGCTTCCTCAAAATGCTCTTAGTGCATCCGTTGCATGGCAATCCCTACTCACTCACATTGATATCTATTGATGGGCATCTCCATATCCCGTTGATACGCCTAGTTGATGTGAGACTATCTTCTCCTTTTTGTCTTCTCCACAACCACCATTCTATTCCACCTATAGTGCTATGTCCATGGCTCATGCTCATGTATTGCATGAAGATTGAAAAAGTTTGAGAACATCAAAAGTATGAAACAATTGATTGGCTTGTCATAGGGGTTGTGCATGATTTAAATATTTTGTGTGATGGAGATAGAGCATAGCCAGACTATATGATTTTGTAGGGATAGCTTGCTTTGGCCATGTTATTTTGAGAAGACATGATTGCTTAGTTAGTATGCTTGATGTATTATTGTTTTTATGTCAATATTAAACTTTTGTCTTGAATCTTATGTATCTGAATATTCTTGCCACAATAAAGAAGATTACATTGATAAATATGTTAGGTAGCGTTCCACATCAAAAATTCTATTTTTATCATTTACCTACTCGAGGATGAGCAGGAATTAAGCTTGGGGATGCTTGATACGACTCCAACGTATCTATAATTTTTGATTGTTCCATGCTATTATATTATCTCTTTTGGATGTTTAATGGGCTTTACTAAGCACTTTTATATTATTTTTGGGACTAACCTATTAACCTAGAGCCCAGTGCCAGTTTCTGTTTTTTCCTTGTTTTTGAGTTTCACAGAAAAGGAATACCAAACGGAGTCCAAACGGAATGAAACCTTCGTGATAATTTTTCTTGGACCAGAAGACACCCCAGAGACTTGGAGATCAACACGGAAGAGCCACGAGACGGCCACAAGGGGGCAGGACGCGCCCAGGGGGTAGGGCGTGCCTCCCACCCTTGTGGGCCCCTCGTGACTCCCCTGGCCTAATTCCTTCGCCTATACATTCACATATATTCCCAAACCACCAGAGGCATCCACGAAAATACTTTTCCACTACCGCAACCTTCTGTACCCATGAGATCCCATCTAGGGACCTTTTCCGGCACCCTGCCGGAGGGGGATTCGATCATGGAGGGCATCTACATCAACTCTCTTGCCCTTCCGATGAAGCGTGAGTAGTTTACCACACACCTACGGGTCCATAGCTAGTTGCTAGATGGCTTCTTCTCTCTCTTTGATTCTCAATACCATGTTCTCCTCGATGCTCTTGGAGATATGTCTGCTGTAACATTCTTTCGCGGGTGTTTGCCGAGATCCAATGAATTGTGGATTTATGATTGATACGTCTCCGTCGTATCTACTTTTCCAAACACTTTTGCCCTTGTTTTGGACTCTAACTTTCATGGTTTGAATGGAAGTAACCCGTACTGACGCTGTTTTCAGCAGACTTTCCATGGTGTTATTTATGTACATAAACAAAAGTTCTCGGAATGACCTGAAACTCCACGGAACATCTTTTTGGAAAATATTAAAAATACTGGAAGAAGAATTCATGTTAGGGGGCCCACACCCTGTCCACGAGGGTGGGGGCGCGCTTGCCCCCTGTGCACGCCCCCTGCCTCGTGGGCCCCCTGTGCACGCCCCCTGCCTCGTGGGCCCCCTGACGCTCCACCGACCTCAACTCCAACTCCATATATTCTTGTTCGGGGACAACAAAATCAGGGAGAAGGATTCATCGCGTTTTATGATATGGAGCCGCCGCCAAGCCCTAAAACCTCTCGGGAGGGCTGATCTGGAGTCCGTTCGGGGCCCCGGAGAGGGGAATCCGTCGCCATCGTCATCATCAACCATCCTCCATCACCAATTTCATGATGTTCACCTCCGTGCGTGAGTAATTTCATCATAGGCTTGCTGGACGGTGATGGGTTGGATGAGATTTATCATGTAATCGAGTTAGCTTTGTTAGGGTTTGATCCCTAGTATCCACTATGTTCTGAGATTGATGTTGCTATGACTTTGCTATGCTTAATGCTTGTCACTAGGGCCCGAGTGCCATGATTTCAGATCTGAACCTATTATGTTTTCATGAATATATGTGAGTTCTTGATCCTATCTTGCAAGTCTATGTCACCTACTATGTGTTATGATCCGGCAACCTCAAGTGACAATAATCAGGACCACTCCCGGTGATGACCATAGTTTGAGGAGTTCATGTATTCACTATGTGTTAATGCTTTGGTACGGTACTCTATTAAAAGGAGGCCTTAATATCCCTTAGTTTCCGCTAGAACCCCACTGCCACAGGAGGGTAGATGATGTCTACTAAGCAACCTTCTTCTTGTAGACGTTGTTGGGCCTCCAAGTGTAGAGGTTTGTAGGACAGTAGCAAATTTCCCTCAAGTGGATGACCTAAGGTTTATCAATCCGTGGGAGGCGTAGGATGAAGATGGTCTCTCTCCAGCAACCCTACAACCAAATAACAAAGAGTCTCTTGTGTCCCCAACACACCCAATACAATGGTAAATTGTATAGGTGCACTAGTTCGGCGAAGAGATGGTGATACAAGTGCAATATGGATGGTAGATATTAGTTTTTTTAATCTGAAAATATAAAAACAACAACGTAACTAATGATAAAAGTGAGCGTAAACGGTATTGCAATGATAGGAAACAAGGCCTAGGGTTCATACTTTCACTAGTGCAAGTTCTCTCAACAATAATAACATAATTGGATCATATAACTATCCCTCAACATGCAACAAAGAGTCACTCCAAAGTCACTAATAGTGGAGAACAAACGAAGAGATTATAGTAGGGTACGAAACCACCTCAAAGTTATTCTTTCAAATCAATCTGTTGGCTATTCCTATAAGTGTCACAAACAGCCCTAGAGTTCGTACTAGAATAACACCTTAAGACACAAATCAACCAAAACCCTAATGTCACCTAGATACTCCAATGTCACCTCAAGTATCCGTGGGTATGATTATACGATATGCATCACACAATCTCAGACTCATCTATTCAACCAACAAATAGAACCTCAAAGAGTGCCCCAAAGTTTCTACCGGAGAATCACGACGAAAACGTGTGCCAACCCCTATGCATAGGTTCATGGGCGGAACCGCAAGTTGATCACCAAAACATACATCAAGTGAATCACGTGATATCCCATTGTCACCACAGATACGCATGCAAGACATACATCAAGTGTTCTCAAATCTTTAAAGACTCAATCCGATAAGATTACTTCAAAGGGAAAACTCAATCCATTACAAGGGAGTAGAGGGGGAGAAGCAACATAAGATCCAACTATAATAGCAAAGCTCGCGATACATCAAGATCGAATCACCTCCAGAACACGAGAGAGAGAGATCAAACACATAGCTACTGGTACATACCCTCAGCCCCAAGGGTGAACTACTCCTTCCTCGTCACGGAGAGCACTGGGATGATGAAGATGGCCACAGGTGAGGGATCCCCCCTCCGGCAGGGTGCCGGAACAGGGTCCCGATTGGTTTTTGGTGGCCATAGAGGCTTGCGGTGGCGGAACTCCCGATCTCTTCTATTCCCCAAAGTTTTTAGGGTATATGGATATATATAGGCGGAAGAAGTACGTCACGGGAGCCATGAGGGGCCCACGAGGGTGGAGGGCGCGCCCCCTGCCTCGTGGCTCCCTCGTTTCTTTCCTGACATGCACTCCAAGTTTTTCCGGAAGCTTTCCTTCCAAAAATAACTTCTCCAGTTGGTTTCATTCCGTTTCGACTCCGTTTGATATTCCTTTTCTTGAAACATCTTGAAACAAGGGAAAAAAGCGAGGCACCTTTGGGCTCCGGGTCAATAGGTTAGTCCCAAAAGTAACATAAAAGTGTAAAATAAAGCCCATAAACATCCAAGATGGATAATATAATAGCATGAATACTTCATAAATTATAGATACGTTGGAGCGTCAAGCATCTAAGCTTAATTCCTGCTCGTCCTCGAGTAGGTAAATGATAAAAGAAATAATTTATGAAGTGTGAATGCTAGTAGGTGCACAAGTTTGACCAATGATAATTTTGATCACCTTTTCTAGCATCATTATATGTCATAAGATTAGCTCATATCATAAAACTTTTCATGATCAAGTAACAAACTATTCACATGTTAAAGTATAGATCATAAACTTTCTTGAAAGCTAACAAACCGTGATATTAGTCATCAAACAATTACAATTACAATTCATCTTATTTTCCAGAAGAGTCTATGTCAGAGCTTTAATTTAGCAAACTCCACATACTCAACTATCATTTAGTTTTTCACAATTGCTAACACTCACGAGATATTTATGGGTTCAAAGTTTTTATCAGACACAGAGAAAGATACGGGCTTATATATTCGCCTCCCAACCTTTTACCTCGAGGGTAATGTCAACAATAATAGTTCATGATGCCTTACATCCAATTGGATATATATATATCATAATCTTTCCAACCCGAGGTTCTTGCCAAAGGATAAAATGAAAAAGGCAAAGGTGAAGATCACCATGACTCTTGCATAAAAGTAAAAGATAGGCCCTTCGCAGAGGGAAGGTGTATTTATGGAGGTGCGAGCTCAAGCAAAAACAGAGATGAAAATAATTTTGAGAGGTATGCTTTCATTGTCAACATAACGACCAAGAGCTCCCAATATCTTCCATACTACATGCATTATAGGCGGTTCCCAAAAAGCAGGTAAAGATTTTTACTCCCCCTCCACCAACAATCATCAATCCATGGCTTGCCCAAAACAATGGGTGCCTCCAACTAACATCAAACCCGGGGGAGTTTTGTTTGCAATTATTTTTTATTTGATTTTGATCTTTTGACCATGGGACTGGGCATCCCAGTTACTAGCCATTTTATCGTGAATGATGAGCGGAGTCCACTCATCGTGAGAATAACCCACCTAGCATGGAAGATACTGCTAACCCGTAGTTGCTACATGAGCGATTCGGGCATACAAAAGAGATTATTATTTGAAGGTTTAGAGTTTGGCACATGCAAATTTACTTGGAACGGCAGGTAAATACCGCATATAGGTAGATATGGTGGAAACTCATGGAATAAACTTGGTTCAAGGAATTTGGATGCACAAGTAGTATCTCTACTTGGTGCAAGGAATTTGGCTAGCATGAGGGGGAAAGGCAAGCTCAACGTGTTAGGCGATCCATGACGATATACTTTATTTAGGATATAAGAAAACATAACCCATTACATTGTCTTCCTTGTCCAACATCAACCTTTTATCATGTCATATTTTAATGAGTGCTCACAATTACAAAAGATGTCCATGATAGTATATTTATATGTGAAATCTCTCTCCTTCAATATTCTTTCATGAATTGTTCAAGTGACCAATACAATGTTTGCTAATCTTAAATAAATTTTCCACCTCTACTTCTTATATGTATAGGCATTACTCCCCATAGGGTAAGCATATGAAACATGTATAATTTCAGATTTATGACATTCAAATCATTCAACCATTTACTCATAGGATATAAGTGAAGCACACGAGTAAATGACAAACTACTCCAAAAAGATATAAGTGAAGATCAATGAGTAGTTAAATAATTATTTAGCTATATGAAGACTCTCTATCATTTAAGAATTTCATATCTTGGTATTTTATTCAAACAACAATCAAGACAAAAGAAAATAAAATGATGCTCCAAGCAAAACACATATCATGTGGTGAATAAAAAATATAGCTCCAAGTAAAGTTACCGATGAACAAAGACGAAAGAGGGGATGCCATCCTGGGCATCCCCAAGCTTAGACGCTTCGTTATCCTTGAATATTACCTTGGGGTGCCTTGGGAATCCCCAAGCTTAGGCTCTTGCCACTCCTTATTCCATAGTCCATCGAATCTTTACCCAAAACTTGAAAACTTCACAACACAAAACTTAACAGAAAACTCGTAAGCTCCGTTAGCAAAAGAAAACAAAACACCACTTCAAGGTACTGTAATGAACTCATTATTTATTTATATTGGTGTTAAACCTACTGTATTCCAACTTCTATATGGTTTATAAACTATTTTACTAGCCATAGATTCGTCAAAAATAAGCAAACAACACATAGAAAACAGAATCTGTCAAAAACAGAACAGTCTGTTGTAATCTGTATCAAACGTATATTTCTGGAACTCCAAAAATTCTAAAATAAATTGGTGGACCTGAGTAATTTGCCTATTAATCATTTGCAAAAATAATCAACTAAATATCACTCTCCAGTAAAAAGTTGAAGCTAATCTCGTGAGCGCTAAAGTTTCTGTTTTTCACAGCATGATCATAAAGACTTCATCCAAGTCTTCCCAAAGGTTCTACTTGGCACAAACACTAATTAAAACACAAAACCACATCTAAACAGAATCTAGATGGATTATTTATTACTAAAAAGAACCAAAAATAAACTAAAATAAAATTGGGTTGCCTCCCAACAAGCGCTATCGTTTAACGCCCCTAGCTAGGCATGATGATTTCAATGATGCTCACATAAGACATAAGAATTGAAACATAAAGAGAGCATAATGAAGAATATTACTAGAACATTTAATTATAACCCACTTCCTATGCGTAGGGATTTTGTGAGCAAACAACTTATGGGAACAATAATCAACTAGCATAGGAAGGTAAAACAAACATAACTTCAAAACTTTAAGCACATAGAGAGGAAACTTGATATTATTGCATTTCCTACAAGCATATGTTCCTCACTCATAATAATTTTCAGTAGCATCATGAATGAATTAAACAATATAACCAGCACATAAATCATTCTTTTCATGATCTACAAGCATATAACTTTTCCTACTCTCCACGTAAGCAAATTTATTCTCATCAATAGTAGTGGGAGCAAACTCAACAAAATAACCATCATGTGATTGAAAATTAAGATCAAGATGACAAGTTTCATGGTTATCATTATTCTTTAAAGCATACGTGTCATCACAATGATCATCATAGATAGGAGGCATGCTTTCATCATACTAAATTTGCTCATCAATGCTTGGGGGACAAAAAATATCACCTTCATCAAACATAGCTTCCCCAAGCTTGTGGCTTTGCATATCATTAGCATCATGGATATTCAAGGAATTCATACTAAAAACATTGCAATCATGCTCATTATATAAATATTTAGTGCCAAACATTCTAATGCATTCTTCTTATAACACTTTGGCACAATTTTCCTTCCCATCATACTCATGAAAGATATTAAAAAGATGAAGCGTATGAGACAAACTCAATTCCATTTTTTTGTAATTTTCTTTTATAAACTAACTAGTGCTAAAACAAGAAACAAAAAGATTTGATTGCAAGATCTAAAGATATACCTTCAAGCACTCACCTCCCCGGCAACAGTGCCAGAAAAGAGCTTGATTGACGGGGTGTGAGTGCCGCTTACCTAGCCTCCCAAGAACGGGCGCGGAAAAAGAGCTTGATGTCTACTATGCAACCTTCTTATTATAGATGTTGTTGGGCCTCCAAGTGCAGAGGTTTATAGGACAGTAGCAAATTTCCCTCAAGTGGATGACCTAAGGTTTATCAATCCATGGGAGGCGTAGGATGAAGATGGTCTCTCTCAACAACCCTGCAACCAAATAACAAAGAGTCTCTTGTGTCCCCAACACACCCAATACAATGGTAAATTGTATAGGTGCACTAGTTCGGCGAAGAGATGGTGATACAAGTGCAATATGGATGGTAGATATAGGTTTTTGTAATCTGAAAATATAAAAACAGCAAGGTAACTAATGATAAAAGTGAGCGTAAACGGTATTGCAATGATAGGAAACAAGGCCTAGGGTTCATACTTTCACTAGTGCAAGTTCTCTCAACAATAATTGGATCATATAACTATCCCTCAACATGCAACAAAGAATCACTCCAAAGTCACAAATAGTGGAGAACAAACGAAGAGATTATGGTAGGGTACGAAACCACCTCAAAGTTATTCTTTCCAATCAATCCGTTAGGCTATTCCTATAAGTGTCACAAACAGCCCTAGAGTTCGTACTAGAATAACACCTTAAGACACAAATCAACCAAAATCCTAATGTCACCTAGATACTCCAATGTCACCTCAAGTATCTGTGGGTATGATTATATGATACGCATAACACAATCTCAGATTCATCTATTCAACCAACACATAGAACCTCAAAGAGTGCCCCAAAGTTTCTACCAGAGAATCACGACGAAAACGTGTGCCAACCCCTATGCATAGGTTCATGGGCAGAACCCGCAAGTTGATCACCAAAACATACATCAAGTGATTCACGTGATATCCCATTATCACCACAGATACGCACGGCAGGACATACATCAAGTGTTCTCAAATCTTTAAAGACTCAATCCGATAAGATTACTTCAAAGGGAAAACTCAATACATTACAAGAGAGTAGAGGGGGAGAAGCAACATAAGATCCAACTATAATAGAAAAGCTTGCGATACATCAAGATCGAATCACCTCAAGAACACGAGAGAGAGAGAGAGAGAGAGAGAGAGATCAAACACCTAGCTCCTGGTACATACCCTCAGGCCCGAGGGGGAACTACTCCCTCCTCGACATGCAGAGCACCGGGATGATGAAGATGGCCACCGGTGAGGGATCCCTTCTCCGGCAGGGTGCCGAAACAGGGTCCCGATTGGTTTTTGGTGGCTATAGAGGCTTGCGGCGGCGGAACTCCCGATCTCTTCTATTCCCCGTAGTTTTTAGGGTATATGGATATATATAGGCGGAAGAAGTACGTTAGGGGAGCCATGTGGGGACCACGAGGGTGGAGGGCACGCCCTAGGGGGGTGGGCACGCCCCCCTGCCTCGTGGCTCCCTCGTTTCTTTCCTGACGTGCACTCCAAGTTTTTCTGGTAGCTTTCCTTCCAAAAATAACTTCTCCAGTTGGTTTCATTCCGTTTTAATTCGTTTGATATTCCTTTTTTGAAACTCTTTGAAACAAGGGAAAAAACAGAATCGCACTGGGCTCTGGGTCAATAGGTTAGTCCCAAAAGTAATATAAAAGTGTAGAATAAAGCCCATAAACATCCAAGATGGATAATATAATAGCATGAATACTTCATAAATTATAGATACGTTGGAGACGTATAAGTAGGACAAAAGATGTCATGCAAGTTCTTTTCCGTAAGCACATATGACTATATTCGGAATACATGCCTACATTAGATTGATGAATTGGAGCTAGTTCTGTGTCACCCTATGTTATGATTGTTACATGATGAAACGCATCTGGCACAATTCTCCATCACCAATCCAATGCCTACGAGCTTTTCACATATTGTTCTTCACTTATTTACCTTTTTGTTGCTACTGCTACAATCACTACAAAACCCAAAAATATTACTTTTGCTACCGTTACCGTTATTATCATACTACTTTGCTACTAAACACTTTGCTGCAGATACTAAGTTATCCAGGTGCGGTTGAATTGACAACTCAACTGCTAATACTTGAGAATATTGTTTGGCTCCCCTTGTATCGAATCAATAAATTTGTGTTGAATACTCTACCCTCGAAAACTGTTGTGATCCCCTATACTTGTGGGTTATCAATGATCAGCTTATCTATGGATATTATTTGAATTTTCTCTGAATTCTTTATGCATGATTTGATATCTTTGTAGTTCTCTTTGAACTATCGGTTTGGTTTGGCCAACTAGATTGGTTTTTCTTGCAATGGGAGAAGTGCTTAGCTTTGGGTTCAATCTTGCGGAGTCCTTTCATAGTGACAGTAGGGGCAGCAAGGAACATATTGCTGCCATCGAGGATAAAAAGTTGGGGTTTTTCATCATATTGCTTGAGTTAATTCCTCTACATCATGTCATCTTACTTAATGTATTACTCTGTTCTTCATGAACTTACTACTCTAGATGCAGGCAGGAGTCGGTCGATGTGTGGAGTAATAGTAGTAGATGCAGAATCATTTCAGTCTACTTGACACGGACGTGATGCCTATATTTCATAATCATTGCCTTAGATATCATCATAACTTTGCGCTTTTCTATCAATTGCTTGACAGTAATTTGTTCACCCACCGTATTTTTTGCAATCTTGAGAGAAGCCTCTAGTGAACCCTATGGTCCCCGGGTCTATTTTGCATCATATTAGTTTCCGATCTACGATTTTGCAATCTTTTACTTTCCGATCTATAAACCAAAAATACCAAAAATACTTACTTTACCTTTTGTTTAGTTTCATCTATCTCTATCAGATCTCACTTTTGCAAGTAACCGTGAAGGGATTGACAACCCCTTTATCACGTTGGGTGCAAGTTGTTTGATTGTTTGTGCAGGTATTAGGTGATTTGTGTGTTGTCTCCTACTGGATTGATACCTTGGTTCTCAAACTGAGGGAAAAACTTATCTCTACTTTGTTGCATCACCCTTTCCTCTTCAAGGGAAAAAACCAACGCAAGCTCAAGAAGTAACAGTATTCTGGTTCTTACTGACCATGGCCCCTCCACGCTCTTCCAAGAACGGAGCCGCTGGACTTCGGCTTGACGCAGAAGGTCTTCAGCCACAAGCCGAAGTGCGGATCCATGCGGAGGAAAGCCTCACACACCGTGATGAAGGAGGAAATGTGAATAATGGAGTTGGGACCATGTGGTGGAATTTGAGCCCATAGTAGAACATCATCTAGCGCACAAATGGGTGCAGCAAGAACCCCAGGCCTCGGATGAGGTGGGTAATGAAGACTACCCGCTCCCCTTGGTTGGGGGCGGGCACTAGCTGGTCGGCGCTAGGAGTGCGGGCCGCGATATAGGCGGAGAGGCACCCCGCGCCACGTAGCTCAAGGATGGTGTCGTCCGTCACGATGGAACCACCCGAATGCCCTTTGAGGGTATCGGCCATGGCTGGATGGGTGAGTTCGAATTCATTGAGGAAGAAGAGTGCGGGATTGGATCTGGGCACTGGAGCAAGATGAAGCAGTGGGTGGGGGAAAGGAGAGCGTGATTGTTTGCACTATTATCTTTTTACTCTTATAGGTTGTCGGTGTACAAAACCAGGGGCACATTTTTGTACCCCTTTACATGTGCACGGGCAGTCAGAGCCGCGCCCGCGACCACATCAAGCAGAGCGAGGGAGGTGAGCCAAGGTAAGACCAAAGCCCAAGACGAAGCGAAGCAACGACAAGGACAAAGGCCACAAAGATCAGATGGACAAAGCAGGTTTCCCCGGCAAGAACCCTTGCCGAGGCAGCCTTAGCGGCCCCGGCAAGACCCTTGCCGGGGCAGCTCGCCCATGCCAGCCGAGCGAGCCACCCTCGAGCCCACCAACACTCGACAAATGCATTGGGACAGGGCTCGGGAGGCACCTCTGTGGTGGCATGCAGATCTTTGTGAAGACAAAGAATAGTCAAAATCAAATGAGGATAGGAAGGAAGCCATCCTCGCCGAAGAAACCCACAAGACCCCCGGCAAGATCCTTGCCGAGGACGCCTGCGCGCCACGGCAAGACCCTTGCCGGGGCACCCGGCAAGGCCCTCGCCAAGCGCACCAGCAGGGCCACCGTCAGGCCCGCACCAGCCAAATCTCCGTCGCCGTTCGCATGCATTGCCGACCCAACCAGCTGGGCGAGCACTGCGTGGCAACATGCAGCCTTCGTGGAGGCTCCACCACCACGCCACCTCGCCTGCCTGCCTGCCTACATGGCACCGCATGCATCGCTGGCAGCGGCGTGTCGAAGCTTGGAGGAGCGGCGACGGACGGGACGGGCCTCGCCCCCGTCCCCGATAAAGTGAAGGGACACATAAGCCTCGCATTAAATGTGCCTTCTCCTGTAATACCAGCGATAAGCTCGTAACGCTGTAGCACTTTCCACCTCCTGTGTGCCACTGTGGCAGCCCCTTTTGCCTATAAAAGGAGGCCCATGGCACACGGGAGAAGGATTCAGCTTTTTGGAGCTCGTTACCCTCGTAGCCAGTTCAAGAACTCAGAATACATCCACCAAAGAAGGACTAGGGTTTTACGCATCCTCGCGGCCCGAACCTGGATAAACGAACCGCGTGCACTCTGTTAGATGCGCTCTTCTCTCAACCCCGCGCCCCGCAACCGCAGTAGGGATTCTTGTGATCCCATAGGTGTCGTT
The DNA here is from genome assembly GCA_021605145.1 of Aegilops bicornis. Classification (NCBI taxonomy): domain Eukaryota; kingdom Viridiplantae; phylum Streptophyta; class Magnoliopsida; order Poales; family Poaceae; genus Aegilops; species Aegilops bicornis. The sequence continues at coordinate 390,386,329 of CM038674.1, forward strand.
TTCCACCGACATCTTTGGCGCGCCCGATAGGGGGCGCGTTTGTGAGAATCTGGTCTGGTAGTTAGCCTAGCGGTTCTTCGTCGCCATGGCCCCTAAGAAGAAGACGGCCACGGCGATTGGCTCGTTGGGGGCCGAATGGCCCGTGCCGGTGCGGACGAGCAGTGGACCGGTCGCAGACAGGACTCGGGCCGCGGCCCGCAAACACCAGCACCACCCAGGCAGCCGGAGCCTGGCGAGCGGCGTCGTTCGTGCACCAGACGATCGGCCCCACGCCGCCGGATCCAAAGACGGAGCTGGCCCCCCTGCCGGTGACGCGGGGACCTCCGGGGGTGTTGTTGCGCCGACTCCAGGCGACGCGGCAACCTCCAAGACGCATACACCGGCGACCACCGCGCGTTCTTACCATGGTGTGCGCGCCGAACAGCGTCACCACGTTGGTGACCCTGGGCACCGCCATGGGAAGAGCCTTGTGCGTCGTCAGCAAGACGAAGGAGTTCAACACGCTCGCCAAAGCACTGGTGAAAATGGCACGCAGCCGCTAGGTCCTGATAGAGCTCCTTCTAACATAGTTAGAAGTCGAAGCGCACCATGATCCACTCAGCTGTCACCGCCACCCACGCCAGCGGAAGCCTTGGCACACGCACAGCTGCTCCTCGACTTCCCTCCTTCCACGAAGAAGCTCGATCAGTGGAGGGCCACCATCCGGAGCCTCGTCGCCGTCACGAACAAAGAAGATCCGTGACCGGGGGGGCCCTCGGGTCGGTGCTCCACCGAACCACCACATGCTGGCGCTGGGAGAACCGGGGGAGCTGTGGCCACGGTGCACTCTCCTCCTCCTCGCCAGCCGCCGCAGGTGTCGGCCCGTTGCGACAACGTTGGTGATAACATCTCCATAGCATCGTCCGATCCACGGACCCTCCACGACCAGCGCCAGGTCCTTCGGGAGCGAAGCTTAAGACGCCGAACCACTGGTTGCGCTGGCGCGAAACGCGCCGCCAGTCGGACAAGCGGGCGGGACCCGCTATAGACCACCCGGCACCGGGGGGCCCCGGCGGCCTACCTTACGAGGTGGGCTGCCCGGCTTTTACCCGTGAGCTGAGGCAGTTCCATTCGCCGTCCCACCGCACGTCCAAGCCCGACGTCGGTGAGAAGTGCACCGGCAAGACCCATCCGTCCGAGTTCCTCAGCATCTACACCATCACGATGCAGGCCGCTGGGGCTCGCGACGACAAGGTGCTTGCCAACTACTTCCCGCTGGCGCTCAAGCCCAATGTAATGTCTTGGTTGATGCACTTGCAGGCGGACTCCATCTCTTCCTGGTTAGATCTGTGCCATGAGTTTGTTGGCGCCTTCAAAGGAGGCCACCAAGCTCATGGCCAGGACAGTGATCTGCATATCATTCCCTAGAAGGAAGGGAAGACCCTGCGCAAGTACATCCAGAGATTCAACCGGGTGCAGTACAACATCCCCGACGTTCATCCTGCCGCTGTGATTAGCGCGTTCCATCAGAACATGCGCAATCGCAAGATGCGCGAGGAGGTGGCGATGACCAAGGTTAAGGATGTGGCCGAGCTCTACGTTCTGGCCGACAGGTGCACCCGGGCTGAAGAGGGAAGGAAGTACCCCGGCGAAGACGCCGGTGCGGAAACCGACTCTACCGATGAGGACGCCGCCGCCTCGACGAAGAAGCGCCGGCATCGCAACAGGAAACACAAAGGCAAGGCCGTGCTTGCCGTTGAGGGATCTGACGATACCGGTGCCGGCAAGAAGGTCAAGGCAGACACCCCCGGCAAGGAGATTGCCGGGTGCACCGGCTGCCGGGCCTTGGCGGCTACCGACAAGCCAGGAAGCTCCGGCAAGCAATACTGCAAGATCCACCGCACCAAGGGCAACGGTCTCCAGAACTGCCGACAAGTCGAGCTGCTTGCTGAGAAGCAAAAGGCTGAGTACGAAAGGCGGGACAAGGAGAAGGACCAGGATGGTGCTGAGGGATCCGGCAAGAAGCGTGGCGGTACCTTTTTGCTCCGGTTAACTCAACCATCCATCGATCCATCAGCAGGGCAGAGCAAGCGGAGAAAATCAGGTCCCCGCAAGTACTTCCCTACCGAGCCCCCCGGGGCTGCCGACAAGGGTACTGCCGCGGACGCTGAGCCTTCCCAAGAGCAACTGGCTCCGGCGGGGCGTCAGGCCCTGGCCGTAGAGACAGCCGCTCCCATGGCGGAAGAGATGCCTTTGGTCCTTGCCGTCGAGCCTCAGGCTCCGGCATGGGCGCAGCATACCATCCAATTCCTCCAAACAGGGGAGCTTCCTGAGGAGCAGGAAGAAGCGGAGAAAGTAGCCCGTCGGTCTGCCCTGTACCAGTTCGTCGATGATGTCCTGTACCGGAGAAGGCCGAATGGTGTGAAACTCAAGTGCATCCCCCGGGAGGAGGGACTAGAGCTGTTGGCAGAGATACATGGAGGCATATGTGTCTCCCACATAGGGTCAAGGGCCCTTGCCGGAAAGGCGTTCCAGCAAGGTTTCTTCTAGCCCACCGCCCTCCAGGATGCGACGGCACTAGTCACCAAGTTTGAAGTGTGCCAGTTCCATTCAAAGAAGCTTCATCAACTAGCTCAAGCCCTTCAAACAATCCGTCTCTCCTGGCCATTCTCGGTCTGGGGGCTCGATATACTGGGCCCTTTCCCCCGCGCTGTCGGGGGCTTTGAGTACTTTTACGTTGCAATCAACAAGTTCACAAAGTGGCCAGAGGTGGAAGCAGTGAGGAAGGTGACTGCCCAGTCAGCCGTCAAATTCTTCAAAGGACTGGTCTGCCGTTTTGGTGTGCCAAACAGAGTCATCACCGACAATGGCACGCAGTTCACAAGACACACCTTCATGCGGTACATCTGAGACCTCGGCAGCAAGGTTTGTTTTGCTTCCGTGGCACATCCATGGAGCAACGGCCAAGCAGAGAGGGAAAATGTTGAATGTTGCGAGGCTTGAGAACGAAGACTTTTGACAAGCTGCACAAGAGTGGAAGGCGCTGGATTGATGAGTTGTCGGTGGTTCATTGGTCGATCAGGACGATGCCAAATCGAGCCACCGACCAGACACCTTTTGCCCTAGTATACGGGGCGGAAGCAGTTCTCCCAACGGAACTCATACACGGGTCACCTCGAGTGCTCGCTCATGACGAGCTTGAGCAACAGCCGTTGCGCCAAGATGACGCGACGCTCCTTGTGGAAGATCGTCTTCGGGCGGCTGTGAGAGTGGCACGCTACCAGCAAGCCTTGCGCCGCTACCATAGCCGCAAGGTTCATGCCCGAAGCTTTGAGGAAGGCGACCTTGTTCTTCGGCGCGTTCAGTCGGCCAAGAATTCCAACAAGTTGACGCCAAAGTGGGAAGGCCCTTATCGGGTAATACGAGTCACCAGGCCTGGCGCAGTCCGCCTGGAGACCGAGGATGCCGTACCAGTGAGCAACTCCTGGAACATCGAGCATCTTCGCAAGTTTTACCCATAAGGTGCGGCTTGCCGGACCTCCCGGCAAGCCTCCTTTTGTACGAGCTTTGCCGATAAGGCATGTGACCCTTTGTACAAAGCCAGGCGCAGACCCTGAGCATAAATAAACGAAGCGCTGGCGCCCTAGGTTATAGCATGCATGCTAGGTCGAGTCTCGTCCTTGGTTAGGGTTGATAGTGCTTAGCGGCGGCTAACCCCTAGCTTAGAGGTCGAGTGCACGTCTCTCTGTTCTTCTCTGTCTTCTTTGGTTTGCAGGACACATGAATATCCTTGCCGAGCTGCTTTGGAAGAAAGGGGAAGGATCAAGGTCTGCCCCAAAGAAGCCAAGATTGCTGGGGCTACAAGAGCAAAGATCCACCCGCGGCAAGCCAAGGTTGCATTATGGACTGATGTATGTGAAACCTCGTTTTATCCTTAGGCTACCGTGCTCCCCTCATTCCGGACCCTAGGACTCGTTTCCTGGGACCGAGTTTGGTCGTAACTTGTGGCAAGACAAGGAAATGAAACGAGGAGCCTAAGCCCACCTCATCCCTGCCTCCCCCAAGGGCGTGAGAAAGGTCGAGCGAAGTGGGGGGACGGCAAGGCCTGTTGCCGGGCGAGAAAACGTTTATCTTAAAGGTAACAAGGATTTACTCCTTGTCGTGGGTTACCTGTGAACGAAAAACCCGGCAAACATCCCTTTTTCATTAAAAACATCCCGTACAGGTACAGTTCATACAAAATGAAAAACATGAACAAGGGGATTACAAGTTCTAAAGTTAACAAAGGCCCGAAGGCTTACAAGACTAAAAAGAGATAAGATGCCCGTAATCCCTTTCTTGTCCCTCTCCTCAGGAGGCAGGTCAAGGAGGCGAAAAGGGCAAAAGGAGCGCCTAGGCGAGCTACGAGCAGCAGAAGACACCGAGAGAACACCTCGGCGGCCGCCCATGGGCAGGCCGGTGATGACGGTGCTGGAAAAAGAGCTGGAAGATGAGGCGGCAGGACCGGCGGTCTGCGACGAAGGCGTTGGTGCCCGCGTACTCCGAGTTGACGGCCTTGCCGCCCGCCCTCTTCCTCTTCCGCAGCCTCCCGACGCCAGCCGCCCAAGGAGACGGCCCCGAGAAGTTCAAGGAGCTGGCCCCGCCCCCGGCAAACCCCTGCCGGAGGAGTGGCCAGGTGCAGATGATGCTACTGCCGCACCTGCCCAGGCACGGGGCATCCGACGCCTAGTCGGACTCGTCCCCGCTATCCTCCTCGTCACTTTCGCTCGAGGAAGAGATTCCATCGTCAGAATCTCCATCGGAGGAGCTCTCCACGCAGCACTTCAGGCGAGTCCCGAACTCCCCGAAGACCTTGACGGAGAGTAGGCCGTCCTCCATCAATTTGAAGTAGAGGATGAGCCCCGCCGTCAGGCTGTGGATGCGAGCGAACGTCTTCCACCCACGACGGAGGTACATGACTTGAGGAGCCGGGAAGTCAACATCGACCCGCGTGCCCCCATTCCCGCAACCCCTCATGTGCAATATGAGGGATTGGGGCCGGTCACACTCCATCTCCCGAGCAATCGGGGCGGGAATACGAAGACGGCGATGCGGAGGCCGGCGCAGCCTAATGAAGTGTTGGGGAACGTAGTAATTTCAAAATTTTCCTACGCACACGCAAGATCATGGTGATGCATAGCAACAAGAGGGGAGAGTGTTGTCTACGTACCCTCGTAGACCGAAGCGGAAGCGTTGACGCAACGTAGAGGAAGTAGTCGTATGTCTTCCCGATCCGACCGATCCAAGCACCGAAACTACGGCACCTCCGAGTTCTAGCACGCGTTCAGCTCGATGACGATCCCCGGGCTTCGATCCAGCAAAGCATCGGGGAGGAGTTCCGTCAGCATGACGGCGTGGTGAAGATCTTGATGTTCTACCGTCGCAGGGCTTCGGCTAAGCACCGCTACAATATTATCGAGGAGTATCGTGGAGGGGGGCACCGCACACGGCTAAGAGATCAACTTGTGTGTCTTTGGGGTGTCCCCCTGCCCCCATATATAAAGGAGCAAGGGAGGAGGAGGCCGGCCTTGGAGGGGGCGCGCCAAGTGTGGAGTCCTACTAGGGCTCCCTAGTACTAGTAGGATTCCACCTCCCATATGGAATAGGAAAAGAGGAAGGGAAAAGGAGAAGGAAGGAAGGGGGCGCCCCCCTTGACTAGTCCAATTCGGACGAGACCAAGGGGAGGGGTGCGGCCACCCTTGAGGCCCTTTTCCTTTTTTCCCATATGGCCCAATAAGGCCCAATACGTATTCCCGTAACTCTCCGGTACTCCGAAAAATACCCGAATCACTCGGAACCTTTCCGAAGTCCGAATATAGTCGTCCAATATATCGATCTTTACGTCTCGACCATTTAGAGACTCCTCGTCATGTCCCCGATCTCATACGGCACTCCGAACTCCTTCGGTACATCAAAACTCATAAATTCATAATAAAACTGTCATCGTAACCTTAAGCGTGCGGACCCTACGGGTTCGAGAACTATGTAGACAAGACCTAGAACTATTCTCGGTCAATAACAAATAGCGGAACCTGGATGCTCATATTGGCTCCTACATATTCTACGAAGATCTTTATCGGTCAAACCGCATAACAACATACGTTGTTCCCTTTGTCATCGGTATGTTACTTGCCCGAGATTCGATCGTCGGTATCCAATACCTAGTTCAATCTCGTTCCTGGCAAGTCTCTTTACTCGTTACGTAATGCATCATTCCGTAACTAACTCATTAGCTACATTGCTTGCAAGGCTTATAGTGATGTGCATTACCGAGAGGGCTCAGAGATACCTCTCCAGCAATCGGAGTGACAAAACCTAATCTCGAAATCGCCAACCCAACATGTACCTTTGGAGACACCTGTAGTACTCCTTTATAATCACCCGATTCGTTGTGACGTTTGGTAGCACCAAAGTGTTCCTCCGTAAACGGAGTTACATAATCTCATAGTTACAGGAACATATATAAGTCATGAAGAAAGCAATAGCAATGTACTAAACGATCAAGTGCTAGGCTAACGGAATGGGTCATGTCAATCACATCATTCTCCTAATGATGTGATCCCATTAATCAAATGACAACACATGTCTATGGTTAGGAAACATAACCATCTTGATTAATGAGCTAGTCAAGTAGAGGCATACTAGTGACTATATGTTTGTCTATGTATTCACACATGTATCATGTTTCCGGTTAATACAATTCTAGCATGAATAATAAACATTTATCATGATATGAGGAAATAAATAATAACTTTATTATTGCCTCTAGGGCATATTTCCTTCAGTCTCCCACTTGCACTATAGTCAATAATCTAGTTCACATCGCCATGTGATTTAACACCAATATTCACATCTGTATGTGATAATACCCATAGTTCACATCGTCATGTGATCAACACCCAAAGGGTTACTAGAGTCAATAATCTAGTTCACATCGTTATGTGATTAACAACCAAAGAGTACTAAGGTATGATCATGTTTTGCTCGTGAGAGAAGTTTAGTCAACGGGTCTGTCACATTCAGAGCCGTATGTATTTTGCAAATATTATATGTCTACAATGCTCTGCACAGAGCTACTCTAGATAATTGCTCCCACTTTCAATATGTATCGGTGACCGAGACTTAGAGTCATCTGGATTGGTATAAAAAGCTTGCATCGATGTAACTCTTTACGACGGGCTCTTTTATCACCTCCATAATCGAGAAATATTTCATTAGTCCTCACGAAGGATGTTCTTGACCAATGTCCAGTGATCTACTCCTAGATCACTATTGTACTCCCTTCCCAAATTCAGAGCAAGGTATACAATAGGTCTGGTACATAGCATAGCATACTTTATAGAACCTATGACTGAGGTATAGGGAATGACTTTCATTCTCTTTTCTATTTTCTGCAGTGGTCGGGATTTGAGTCTTTACTCAATTTCACACCTTTGCAACACAGGCAAGAACTCTTTCTTTGACTGTTCCATTTTGAAATATTTCAAAATCTTGACAAGGTATGTACTTATTGAAAAACTTATCAAGCGTCTTGATCTATCTCAATAGATCTTGATGCTCAATATGTAAGCAGCTTCACCGAGGTCCTTCTTTGAAAAACTCCTTTCAAATACTCCTTTATGCTTTGCAGAATAATTCTACATTATTTCCGATCAACAATATGTCATTCACATATACTTATTAGAAATGATGTAGTGCTCCCACTCACATTCTTGTAAATATAGGATTCTCCAAAAGTCTGTATAAAACCATATGCTTTGATCACACTATCAAAGCGTTTATTCCAACTCCGAGATGCTTGCACCAGTCCATAGATGGATCGCTGAAGCTTGCACATTTTGTTAGCTCCTTTAGGATTGACAAAACCTTCTGGTTGCATCATATACAACTCTTCTTTAATAAATCCATTAAAGAATGTAGTTTTGACATCCATTTGCCAGATTTCATAAAATGTGGCAATTTCTAACATGATTCGGACAGAATTAAGCATCGCTACAGTCGAGAAAATCTCATTGTAGTCAACACCTTGAAATTGTGAAAAACCTTTTTGTGACAAGTCGAGCTTTGTAGATAGTAACACTACTATCAGGGTCCGTCTTCCTCTTGAAGATCCATTTATTTAACATGGCTTGCTGATCATCGAGCAAGTCAATCAAAGTCCATACTTTGTTCTCATACATGGATCCTGTCTCAGATTTCATGGCCTCAAGCCATTTCGCGAATCTGGGCTCATCATCGCTTCCTCATAGTTCGTAAGTTCATCATGGTCTAGTAACATGACTTCCGAACATGATTACCGTACCACTACAGTGCGGATCTTACTCTGGAAGACCTACGAGGTTTGGTAGCAACTTGATCTGAAGTTTCATGATCATCATCATTAACTTCCTCACTAATTGGCGAGGGAATTCTGGAACTGATTTATGTGATGAATTACTTTCCAATAAGGGAGAAGGTACAATTACCTCATCAAGTTCTACTTTCCCCCCACTCACTTCTTTCGAGAGAAACTTCTTCTCTAGAAAGGATCCATCTTAGCAACGAATAATTTGCCTTCGGATCTGTGATAGAAGGTGTACCCAATAGTTACCTTTAGGTATTCTATGAAGACGCACTTCTCCGATTTGGGTTCGAGCTTATCAGGTTGAAACTTTTTCACATAAGCATTGCAACCCCAAACTTTAAGAAACGACAGCTTAGGTTTATTGCTAAACCATAGTTCATACGGTGTCGTCTCAACGGATTTAGATGGTGCCCTATTTAAACGTGAATGCAGCTGTCTCTAATGCATAACCCCAAAACGATAGTGGTAAACCGATAAGGGACATCATAGATCGCACTATATCTTAGTAAAGTACGGTTACGATGTTCGGACACACCATTACATTGTGGTGTTCCAGGTGGCGTGAGTTACGAAACTATTTCACATTGTTTCAAATGAAGACCAAACTCATAACTCAAAAATTCATCTCCACAATCAGATCGTAGAAACTTTATTTTTCTTGTTACGATGATTTTCCACTTCACTCTGAAATTCTTTGAACTTTTCAAATGTTTCAGACTTATGTTTCGTCAAGTAGATATACCCATATCTGCTCAAATCATCTGTGAAGGTCAGAAAATAACGATACACGCCGCGAGCATTGACACTCATTGGATCGCATACATCGGTATGTATTATTTCCAATAAGTCAGTAGCTCGTTCCATTGTTCCGGGGAACGGAGTTTTAGTCATCTTGCCCAAAAGGCACGGTTCGCAAGCATCAAATGATTCATAATCAAGTGATTCCGAAAATCCATCTTTATGGAGCTTCTTCATGCGCTTTACATCGATATGACCCAAACGGCAGTGCCACAAATAAGTTGCACTATCATTATTAACTTTGCATCTTTTGGCATCAATATTATGAACATGTGTATCACTACGATCGAGATCCAACAAACTATTTTCATTGGGTGTATGACCATTTGAAGGTTTTATTCATGTAAACAGACTAACAATTATTCTCTGACTTTAAATGAATAACCGTATTGCAATAAACATGATCAAATCATATTCATGCTCAACGCAAACGCCAAATAACATTTATTTAGGTTTAACACTAATCCCGAAAGTATAGGGAGTGTGCGATGATGATCATATCAATCTTGGAACTACTTCCAACACTCATCGTCACTTCCCCTTCAACTAGTCTCTGTTTATTCTGTAACTCCTGTTTCGAGTTACTAATCTTAGAAACCGAACAAGTATGAAATACTCAGGGGCTATTATAAACACTAGTAAGGCACACATCAATAACCTGTATATCAAATATACTCTTGTTCACTTTGCCATCCTTCTTATCCACCAACTACTTGGGGCAGCTCCACCTCCAGTGACCAGTCCCTTTGCAGTAGAAGCACTTAGTCTTAGGCTTAGGACCAGACTTGGGCTTCTTCACTTGAGTAGCAACTTGCTTGCCGTTCTTCTTGAAGTTCCCCTTCTTCCCTTTGCCGTTTTCTTGAAACTAGTGGTCTTATCAACCATCAACACTTGATGTTTTTCTTGATTTCTACCTTCGTCGATTTCAGCATCACGAAGTGCTTGGGAATCGTTTCCGTTATCCCTTGCATATTATAGTTCATCACGAAGTTCTACTAACTTGGTGATGGTGACTAGAGAATTCTGTCAATCACTATCTTATCTGGAAGATTAACTCCCACTTAATTCAAGTGATTGTAGTACGCAGACAATCTGAGCACATGCTCACTGCTTGAGCTATTCTCTTCCATCTTTTAGCAATAGAACTTGTTGGAGACTTCATATCTCTCAACTCGGGTATTTGCTTGAAATATTAACTTCAACTCCTGGAACATCTCATATGGTCCATGACGTTCAAAACGTCTTTGAAGTCTTGATTCTAAGCCGTTAAGCATGGTGCACTAAACTATCAAGTAGTCATCATATTGAGCTAGCCAAACGTCCATAACGTCTGCATTTGCTCCTGCAATAGGTCTGTCACCTAGAGGTGCATCAAGGACATAATTCTTCTGTGCAGCAATGAGGATAATCCTCATATCACGGATCCAATCCGCATCATTGCTACTAACATCTTTCAACATATTTTTTCTCTAGGAACATATCAAAATAAACATAGGTAAGCAACAACGCGAGCTATTGATCTACAACATAGATATGCTAATACTACCAGGACTAAGTTCATGATAAATTTAAGTTCAATTAATCAAATTACTTAAGAACTCCCACTTAGATAGACATCCCTCTAATCCTCTAAGTGATCACGTGATCCATATCAACTAAACCATGTCCGATCATCACGTGAGATGGAGTAGTTTCAACGGTGAACATCACTATGTTGATCATATCTACTATATGATTCACGCCGACCTTCGGTCTCCGTGTTCCGAGGCCATATCTATTATATGCTAGGCTCGTCAAGTTTAACCTGAGTATTCGGCGTGTGCAACTGTTTTGCACCCATTGTATTTGAACGTAGAGCCTATCACACCCGATCATCACGTGGTGTCTCAAAGACGAAGAACTTTCAGAACGGTGCATACTCGTGGAGAACACTTCTTGATAATTTTGTGAGAGATCGTCTTAAAATGCTACCGTCAATCAAAGCAAGATAAGATGCATAAAGGATAAACATCACATGCAATCAATATAAGTGATATGATATGGCCATCATCATCTTTTTCTTGTGATCTCCATCTCCGAAGCACCGTCGTGATCACCATCGTCACCGGCGCGACACCTTGATCTCCATCGTTGCATCGTTGTCGTTACGCCATCTATTGCTTCTACGACTATCGCTACCGCTTAGTGCTAAAGTAAAGCAATTACAGGGCGTTTGCATTTCATATAATAAAGCGACAACCATATGGCTCCTGTCAATTGCCGATAACTTCGGTTACAAAACATGATCATCTCATACAATAAAATATAGCATCACGTCTTGACCATATCACATCACAACATGCCCTGCAAAAACAAGTTAGACGTCCTCTACTTTGTTGTTGCAAATTTTACGTGGCTGCTACGGGCTGAGCAAGAACCGTTCTTACCTATGCATCAAAACCACAACGATAGTTTGTCAAGTTGGTGTTGTTTTAACCTTCGCAAGGACCGGGCGTAGCCACACTCCTTTCAGCTAAAGTGAGAGAGACAGACACCCGCCAGTCACCTTTAAGCACGAGTGCTCGTAACGGTGAAACCAGTCTCGCGTAAGCGTACGCGTAATGTCGGTCCGGGCCGCTTCATCTCACAATACCGCTGAGCCAAAGTATGACATGCTGGTAAGCAGTATGACTTGTATCGCCCACAACTCACTTGTGTTCTACTCGTGCATATAACATCTAGGCATAAAACCAGGCTCGGATACCACTGTTGGGGAATGTAGTAATTTCAAAAATTTCCTACGCACACGCAAGATCATGGTGATGCATATCAACGAGAGGGGAGAGTGTTGTCTACGTACCCTCATAGACCGAAGCGGAAGCGTTGACACAACGTAGAGGAAGTAGTCGTACGTCTTCCCGATCCGACCGATCCAAGCACTGAAACTACGGCACCTCCGAGTTCTAGCACGCGTTCAGCTCGATGGCGATCCCCGGTCTTCGATCCAGCAAAGCGTCGGGGAGGAGTTCCGTCAGTATGATGGCGTGGTGACGATCTTAATGTTCTACCGTCGCAGGGCTTCGCCTAAGCACCGCTACAATATTATCGAGGAGTATCGTGGAGGGGGGCACCGCACACGGCTAAGAGAATGATCACGAAGATCAACTTGTGTGTCTTTGGGGTGCCCCCTGCCCCCGTATATAAAGGAGCAAGGGAGGAGGAGGCCGGCCCTTGGAGGGGGCGCGCCAAGTGTGGAGTCCTACTAGGACTCCCTAGTCCTAGTAGGATTCCACCTCCCATATGGAATAGGAAAAGAGGAAGGGAAAAGGAGAAGGAAGGAAGGGGGCGCCCCCCTTGACTAGTCCAATTCGGACCAGACCAAGGGGAGGGGTGCGGCCACCCTTGAGGCCCTTTTCCTTCTTTCCCGTATGGCCCAATAAGGCCCAATACGTATTCCCGTAACTCTCCGCTACTCCGAAAAATACCCGAATCACTCGAAACCTTTCCGAAGTCCGAATATAGTCGTCCAATATATCGATCTTTACGTCTCGACCATTTCGAGACTCCTCATCATGTCCCCGATCTCATCCGGGACTCCGAACTCCTTCGGTACATCAAAACTCATAAACTCATAATAAAACTGTCATCGTAACCTTAAGCGTGCGGACCCTACGGGTTCGAGAACTATGTAGACATGACCTAGAACTATTCTCGGTCAATAACCAATAGCGGAACCTGGATGCTCATATTGGCTCCTACATATTCTACGAAGATCTTTATCGGTCAAACCGCATAACGGCACGTTGTTCCCTTTGTCATCGGTATGTTACTTGCCCGAGATTCGATCGTCGGTATCCAATACCTAGTTCAATCTCATATCTTGGTAAGTCTCTTTACTCGTTACATAATGCATCATTCCGTAACTAACTCATTAGCTACATTGCTTGCAAGGCTTATAGTGATGTGCATTACCGAGAGGGCCCAGAGATACCTCTCCGGCAATCGGAGTGACAAAACCTAATCTCGAAATACGCCAACCCAACATGTACCTTTGGAGACACCTGTAGTACTCCTTTATAATCACCCAGTTACGTTGTGACGTTTGGTAGCACCCAAAGTGTTCCTCCGGTAAACGGGAGTTGCATAATCTCATAGTTACAGGAACATATATAAGTCATGAAGAAAGCAATAGCAATGTACTAAACGATCAAGTGCTAGGCTAACGGAATGGGTCATGTCAATCACATCATTCTCCTAATGATGTGATCCCATTAATCAAATGACAACACATGTCTATGGTTAGGAAACATAACCATCTTCGATTAATGAGCTAGTCAAGTAGAGGCATACTAGTGACTATATGTTTGTCTATGTATTCACACATGTATCATGTTTCCGGTTAATACAATTCTAGCATGAATAATAAACATTTATCATGATATGAGGAAATAAATAATAACTTTATTATAGCCTCTAGGGCATATTTCCTTCATGAAGAATTCGTGGGGCTGGTCTCCGACATGGCCTTCCATCGGGAAAGGCACCATGGGCGGGGGCGAAGCTGGCGCGCCGCCCCGCCCTCCTCTTCCCCGAGCACCGCGACCTCTGCCCCAGCCTCGCCCACGGCCTCGCCCCCTCCCCCTTCCCCTCGCGGCCGGCTCTGCCACCATGGGCGCAGGAGGAGGAGGGACGCGTTGTCAAGCGGCGACCCTCGCCGCCACCGTCGAAGGACCGGGATTCCCTTTCTCCATGACGAATGGAAGGAAGGAGCGGAAGCGAAGGGAGGTAGAAGATGAAAGAATGCGGGATGCCATCTCCCCTTCCCGCTCTTTATAAAGGAACGGGGTTGGGGCTCGGCCGCCCCGCTCGGCCAATCAAGACACGGGAGGCGCAGGGAACCAGGACCAACCCGCTGCCCCAACCAGCGACGGCCCGGTTTCCTGCCTCCACCGTTTTCCACCCCGAGCGCATGAAAGACGTGTGGCAGACGTGCAGAACCGAGGGTACAGGTGAGGCGACCTCTCCCCACCCCATGATTGTGGGGAGTTGACGCCTTGAAGACCATGCCCCGGCCCCATTCAGTAAATGAGCCGCGCCTCCACGCCTCCCTCCCTTTATGGGGAAGGCGCGAGCCGCCTCTTTACTGTGATGTGACGCATGCGTGTGAAAACCGCCCCACGCATGCCACCCACGTCACGCCGCCTCCACGCCAAGGCGCTGCTGGTCGTGGGAAGTACAGTACAAGAAAAAATCTTACCGCGGTAAAACCACCCCGCTCACAAGACCGCTTTTGGGCTGACCCAACAACTTGTCGCGCTTATGTGTGGCCCAGGCCCGGGGGATCCTGTCGGTATACAAAACTAGGGGCACATTTTTGTACCCCTTTACCTGTGCACGGGCAGTCAGAGCCGCGCCCGTGACCACACTAAGCAGAGCGAGGGAGTTGAGCCAAGGTAAAACCGAAGCCCAAGACGAAGCGAAGCAACGACAAGGACCAAGGCCACAAAGATCAGATGGACGAAGCAGGTTTCCCCGGCAAGGACCCTTGCCGGGGCAGCTCGCCCACGCCAGCCGAGTGAGCCACCCTCGAGCCCACCAACAATCGACAAATGCATTGGGACAGGACTCGGGAGGCACCTCTGTGGTGGCATGCAGATCTTTGTGAAGACAAAGAATAGTCAAAATCAAATGGGGATAGGAAGGCAGCCATCCTCACCAAAGAAACCCACAAGACCCCCAGCAAGATCCTTGTCGGGGACGCCTGCGCGCCACGGCAAGACCTTTGCCGGGCCACCCGGCAAGGCCCTCGCCAAGCGCACCAGCAGGTCCACCGTTAGGCCCGCACCAGCCAAGTCTCTGCCGCCGTTGGCATGCAGCCGCCGACCCAACCAGCTGGGCAGGCACCTGCGTGGCAACATGCAGCCCTTCGTGGAGGCTCCACCACCACGCCACCTCAGCTGCCTGCCTGCCTACATGGCACCGCATGCGTCGCTGGCCAGGGCACGTGTCGAAGGTTGGAGGAGCGGCGACGGATGGGACAGACCTCGGCCCCGTCCCAGATAAAGTGAAGGGACACCTAAGCCTCGCATTAAATACGCCTTGTCCTGTCATACCAGTGATAAGCTCGTGACGCTGTAGCACTTTCCACCTCCTGTGTGCCACTGTGGCAGCCCCTTTCGCCTATAAAAGGTGGCACATGGCACACGGGAGAAGGATTCGGCATTTTGGAGCTTGTTACACTCCGTAGCCAGTTCAAGAACTCAGAATACATCCACCAAAGTAGGACTAGGGTTTTACGCATACTCGCGGCCTGGACCTGGATAAACGAACCGCGTGCTCTCTGCTAGATCCGCTCTTCTCTCAACCCCGCGCCCCGCAACCGCAGTAGGGATTCTTGTGATCCCATAGGTGTCATTTTCCACCGACATAGGCCGCTGAAAGGCCAAGAGTCCCCCTTGCCACGTCGATAAAAATGCCACTCCTGCAAAAGATGTCAGTATGCATATGGGGGGAAACAAAATCTTGATGATATCCCTGAGAAAACTGGCACTACCTCCACCTCGATGGGACGTGCCTATAAAAAGGCTGCCTCGAGCCGCGATTTGGAGTAGGCAGTAACTACTCGACCCGTCGTGGGGTGCGCCGCTCCAATAAAGTTGTCAGACTAGGTGGCACTATTCACACCTATGTGGTCGGCCTTCGAGGATAAGTTACCCCGTCTGTGCGGGCAAAGTGTAAGCTTGGTTGGGTCTTGTTTGACACCACCCCTATAAAGAGTGGTCCGAGAATCTTGACGTCACAAAGAGGGAACTCGTCGGTCAAGCCAAGGACTCCAGATCCGAGGTTGTCTTCGTCAAGGGAATCGTCCTTGGCATAGAAGACCAGTTCAAGGGTACTGACGATGTCTTGGACAAGGGGGGACTAACCTAGTCAGCCCATGCTCCTCGGAATAGGCTGATGGGCCCTCATTCTTCTCGAGGTGGACTCTGGAAGCTGCACGATGGGGCATGATCAGGACTGCATCTGTCAAAGACTTGCCATATACTCCAAGACTTCTCCTACCGTCTCCACGCCAAGATACAGACCTTGTAACCCTACATACCCTACCTGGCATGTATATAAGCCAAAGGGTTTAGCCCGTAGAGGGGACATCAACGCAATATCATTCACCTAGCCCTAGAGTTAGAACACATCTTAGGATCTCGAGGTAGATCAACTCTGTACTCGATACATCCTCATCAATATAAACAAGAGCAGGACGTACGGTTTTACCTCCATCGAGAGGGCCCTAACCTGGGTAAACATCGTCTCCCTATTCCTATTACCCACGATCCGAGATCCACAACTCGAGATCCCCTACCCCGAGGTCTGCTGGATTTCACACCGACAATGCGGTAGCTAGTGTGAGGCACATAGAGAAATTCCTTCACTAAGAAGGTGGTTCTTGGAGCTTCTCCTTTAGCCAATGGCTTCATCAGAACTTGCATCATACGGTTGGGCAGCTTTGGTTCTTCATAGACATTATTAGCGTCTTCAAGGGGAGGATCTACTCGAAGAGCACGAAGTAATTCGTCAACTGGTGCCTTGTAATGTGTGTCTTCACTCATCCAGTCCAGAGCCCATGTCTGAATGTCGTCAAAATCCCCAGTGGCACTATGGAGACATCGTTCATGCCCGAGAAGGGCCGTGTGGGCATCAGGCGCTCATAGGGCACTTGGAGCTGCTCGAAATTCTCCACCGAGATCATGTTGAGGCATGCGCCATCGTCAATGAGCGTCTTGGTGATAGCCAAGTTGTTGATGGTGGGTGTGCACAACATAGGGATAGTGCCCACGGACTTGTTAGACTTGGGATGGTCAGTGTGGTCGAAGGAGATCGCGTATTGTGACCACTTGAGGGGCTTGGAGTCTGCGGGCTCCGAGAAGGATGCATTCACCTCGCGAGAGAATTGCTTGAAGTGGCGGTTGGATGGGGGAGCTTGTGCCCCGCCAAGGATGCAATCCACCACGCGAGGCTCCTAATAGCCCCTGGCATCTTCCTCAAATAGGTCATTGTTGTTCCGGTTGGGGCGTGGCAGGGCCGTGTTGGCCAGCTAAGGGTTGGCCTGCCAAAGCCGGTTCTGCCAACCCTGGCGAGAGTTTTTGTTGTCGTTGTCGCAATCCTTCCAGCATCCACCCTTGCGGTTGCTGCCACGGCCTGAGCCACATTCGTTGCGGTCGCACGCTTCTCCTGCCGCTCGTTGCAAAGCAGCTTGAGCTCGTGGCAGTCTTCGATGGCATGGGAATGCATGTTGTGGTTAGCGCAGAAGGGGCACTCGTCCTTCTTGGCCTCGTCGTGGTCACGGTCGCGCTTCTGCTCAGGTTCTTCTGCAAGCACGGCAGGGCCCTTGTGCTTGGTGTCCCTGGCCTTAGGCTTGGTGATGTCAAGCTCAGTGTCAGAGTTGTTGTGGGCAAAGAGACGACCCTCCTCCGCCTTGCTGCACTGGTCGGCGAGGTCGAAGAGCTCGACCACGTGTCAAGCTGTCATTGATGGTGAGCTTCTCATGCATCCTGATGTCCGTGATGCCTGAAGAGAATGCAACGATGACCGCAGCGTTGGAGGCACGCGGGATCTTGTTGCGCACTTGGTTGAAGTTTTGGATGTACTTGCGTAGGGTTTCCTAAGGGCGCTGGAGGACGGCACGCAGGACGCTGAGCGTGAGGGGGCGATCGAACGTGCCCTTAAAGTTGGAGACGAACTACCGGCATAGCTCCTCCCACGAGGAGATGGAGGCCTCGTGAAGGTTCATCAGCCACATGTGAGCGGCGTCTTTGTGGGCCATGGGGAACCAGTTCACCATGACGCGGTTGTCACCCTCTGCTGCCTGGATGCTCACAATGTAGAGCGCAGGGACTCCACGGGGTTGGTTCTGTCGTTGTAGCGGGGCGGCAGCTTCGGCTTGAACTTCATGGGCCACACCACATGGCGCAGCTCACGTGTGAGGGCGAGACAACCCCCACTATAGAAGACAATGCCACCGGAAAGGGCGGCGTGGTTCTGGCACCTGCCGCGGCGATGTCCTCGATGGTGCGGTTCTAGCGGTTGCGCTGCTTCTCGAGGAGTACGGGCGCGTTGGGTGGTGCATGGGTAGCTGGGGTCACCGTCGTGTGACGGGGACGAGCCATGGGAAGGCTCCAGTGCGCATGCACCATGGTGACGCTCTACACCATGGTTTCCCTAAGGAGGGGGAGGAGGCGCATCGCGTCCTGCCCGCGCGTCGTGCAATAGCGGAGGCAGCAGGGAGCGAGATGGCGTCGAGGCATCGCCGGTGACATTGATGAGCTTGGTGATGCAGGCGAGCCAGGCATTGTAGCCGTCCTAGGTGGGGTGATACCGCAGCAGTTCTTGTGCCATGAGCAGCACTGCCTGAGGAGCCAGCGGGTCATGACGGGCGAGCGAGGTTGTCGTGGCCGTGCGAGGCGGTGACGGCTACTGCTGGTGCTGCCCGATTGAAGGGTGGTCGAAGGATGCCTCCGCCTCCGGCTCTACGCCCATGGTGGCTGCGTGAGCTCGGCAACGATAGGTGTCACCGATGGGCTCTGCCTGGACGTGGTTGGCCCTATGCAGGGCGCACGCGTGTCGAGCATCGGCCATGGTGGTGTTGAAGCTCGAGGCACAAAAACCAAGCCCCCTACGTGGCGTGCCAAATGTCGGGGATTGATTCTGAGCTATGGGAAATCCTCCAAAACCCTAGTTTGAGCTCTGGGGCTTGGTTCACGTCTACGAGGCAACGAGCTAGGCACGACAAGGACACGGTGAGCTGCCCAGGTTCGGCTACCGTGCGGTGTAAAACCCTACTCCTACTTGCTGGAATTGCTTGTGGAGAGTGCTCTTGGAACTACAAGATGAACTAGAGCTCTTGGGGTCTATAATGGCGCAAGAAGCCGATCCTTTGCTATGGTGGCTGCTCTGCCCCTTTTATAGGTGGCTCGGGCCTCTTCCCGAAAATATGAACAGGAAAGGGCTACCTACCACAGGTCGGCAATTTGAAAGCGGACATGTGCCAGTGCTTATCCTGACAAAAGGCAGTCTTTCCTGCTAAAGACGCTATCCATGACACGTAGGGGGCTCCACGATAACCTCCATCCTGTCGCGTCACCATCTTGGTCTTCTTTCACCAAAGGGGAAACCTTTGGGGCTTGGTTTGTAGGCAGGCAAGCGCATCTGCTCCCTTGGCACAAAACAGGAAACTACCCCGAACGCACAAGTTGGCGCCTGCCACGGCGAAGTCATCCACGTGATGGGCATGCGACCCGTGCCATGTGGGCTCCTCAAGAGGCCTCGCAGGAGGGAAGCTCGCGAGGGGGGCCTCGTGCGGCTGCTTGCTGTGGTGGTCGTCTTGATGAAGTCCTTTGTCGAGGAAGCCCCTCGAGGGGCAAGGCCCTCAAGAGGCTGTTCGCTTCACGACGCCTGCTGGTGGGCCGCCTTCTTAGTTGGGCCAAGGGGCCCTTCCAGCATCGTAGGCAGATGGCCCTGGTAGCCCCGTTCCCACTGGGCCGACACTAGCAACTCGACATGATGATGCAACCGCAAATTCAACAATGCAAAACACTGAAAAGATTATGCAAAGGCTCAGATTGGTTCGGATTGACCACACTAGAGCATGACCAACCTGACCACGAGGGCCTATTTCCTGCAAGCAAACGAAGAACAAGCAAGAAACTGAGATTGCAATCTGAATATTGCGAATATAAGAGGAAATCTTTAATCAAGTGTGGTTCTATGACGTCCTGGTCTGGTCATTGAACAAAAATGAAGGACGCGAGTTGTAGCTATGCTGAACTTTAATCTAAACAAAACCCAAGTCTAAATGGTGCCTTAAGGGCTGTATTTATAGGAGAAAAGGGAGGAGATTTCGTCCACCCTTGACAAGTGATAACCCACAAGTATAGGGGATCGCAACAGTTTTCGAGGGTAGAGTATTCAACCCAAATTTATAGATTCGACACAAGGCGAGCCAAAGAATATTTGTAAGTATTAGTAGTTGAGTTGTCAATTCAACCACACCTGGAGATTAAATATATGCAGCAAAGTGATCAGTAGCACAATAGTTTTGATAGCAATAGTAACGATAACAGTGGTAACGGTAACAGTAGTAGCAATTTTATAGCAGTTGTAACAGTAGCAATAGCAATAGTAACTTAGCATAAACAATATGTGGAAAAGTCGTAGGCATTGGATCGGTAAAAATATTGGATGATATTCATCATATAAAAGTCATAACCTAGGGCGACACCGAACTAGCTCCAGTTCATAAATATAATGTAGGCACGCATTCCGTAAATATTCATACATGCTTATGGAAAATAACTTGCATGACATCTTTTGTCCTACCCTCCCGTGGTAGCGGGGTCCATAAGGAAACTAAGGGATATTAAGGCTTCCTTTTAATAGAGAACTAGAACAAAGCATTAACACATAGTGAATATATGAACTCCTCAAACTACGGTCATCACTAGAAAGTATCCCAATTACTGTCACACTAGGATTTACTGATCATAATACGTAATAGTTGCATATGACTTGCAAGATCGGATCTAGAACATAGATATAATGGTGAAAACATAAATGGTTTAGATCTGAAATCATAGCACTCGGGCCCTAGTGACAAGCATTAAGCATAGCAAAGTCATAGCAACATCAATCTCAAAACATAGTGCATACTAGGGATCAAGCCCTAACAAAACTAACTTGATTACATGATGAATCTCATCCAATTCCTCACCAACTAGCGAGCCTACGAAGGAGTTACTCACTCCCGGTGGGGAGCATCAAGGAATTGGTGATGAAGGAGAGTTGGTGGTGATGAAGACCGAAGATTCCCCTCTCCGGAGCCCCAAACGGGCTTCAGATCTGGCCTCCCGATGAAGAACATGAGGAGGAGGCGTCTCCGTATCGTGAAACGCGATGAAACTTCCTCCCCTATTTTTCTCCAAAAATAGGAATTTATAGTGTTGGAATTAGGGTCAGCGGAACCCCGAGGGCCCCACAACCCACCAGGGTGCGCCTGGGGGGTGGCACGCCCTGGTGTCTTGTGGCTAGCTAGGGCACGCCCTCCGGTGGTTCTTGGTTCCAGTATTTTTTATATTATGAATTAATTCTCCAAAAAGTTTCATCCAATTCCGAGAACTTTTATTTCTGCACAAAAAAACACCATGGTAGTTCTGCTGAAAACAACGTCAGTCTGGGTTAGTTTCATTCAAATCATGCAAATTAGAGTCCAAAACAAGAGCAGAAGTGTTAGGAAAAGTAGATACGATGGAGACATATCAACTCCCCCAAGATTAACCTATTGCTTGTCCTCAAGAAATTCAGTTCACAAACTGAAAGTGATAAAGGAAAACTTTTATGAACTCTTTTTTTCTTGTTTACATATATATGCTTAAATAGCACCCAGGTTTTCAGCAAAGATCATGACTAACCATGTCAACAGTAACTCTTAGAAATTATATTAACTCATATCAATGGCATAAGCAACTAGCGAGCAATAATAAAATATCTCAAATGCCAACACTTTGTTAAACAATCATGATATAATATGATAATAGTGGTATCTCTCTAGCACTTTCTAAGACCGCAAAACATAAATGCAGGGCACAACCGAAGTTCAAGCAGCGACTAAACATTGTAGTAATTCATGGTAGAGAAGACCCAGTCATGATGCATCCAACATTAACTATACGCAATGCATGAGAATGACAATAGTGCTCTGAGATCTGGCGCTCGTTTGAGAAGGTGATGACTCAACATAAAATTAAATAGATATTCCCTTCGCAGAGGGAAGCAGGGATTTGCGGAGGTACCATAGCTCAAATCTTAAATCAGGGATAAATAAAATTTTGGGAGGTGCACCCTTCCTGTCAACGTTACGACCAAGAGTTATCAATATTTTCCATGTTAAACACATTAGCGGTGGTTCCCAAGCAATAAAAGTAAAGGTTTACCCTCCTGCACCAACAAACACAATCCACGGCTAGCCGAATCCACGGGTATCGTCCATATACCAACAAAAATCCTAGGGGAGTTTTGTTTGATTATTTGCGATTTTTTATTTCGGGACGGGGCATCCCTATTAGCGCCCCTCTTGTGCAAGGTCGAGTGAATAAACACTCATCATGAGAATAACCCGCTTAGCATGGAAGACACTAACCACCCCCTGTCACTCCATGAGCGGTCTAGGCACGCAAAAAGATGTTCATTTGAAATTTCAGAGGTGGCACATGCAAATTTACTTGGAACGGCAGGGTAATACCGCATATAGGTAGATATAGTGGACTCATCTGGAGTAACTTGGGTTTTAAGGATTTCGATGCACAAGGAGTATTCCCGCTTAGTACAGGTGAAGGCTAGTAAATGGGTTGAGAAGCGGCCAACTAGAGAGCAAAAACGGTCATGAACATGCGTTATGCAAAATCAACATAGAATACTAGCATGAGTAGGATATGAACACCATGAACATAAATATCATAGAGGCTATGTTGGTTTTGATTCAACTACATGCATGAACATTAGCCAAGTCAAGCCACTTGAAACATTCATAGGAGGATACCATATCATCATACTACATCACAATTATTTTAATGCATGTTGACATCCAAGATAAATCATTATCCACTCCTAGCTACTTAAGTATGGCATGAGCAACTATAATCTCTAATTATCATTGCAATTATTTTTAATCATAATGTGCTGAATCATGGATACTGAGTTAAACATATTTACAAAAACAAGTTGAGTTCATGCCCGCTTCTCTCTGCCACAGTTACTTCATCAAATATCGTCATTATTGCCTTTCACTTGCACGACCGAATGGTATGAAAATAATAATAGTGCAAGAATGTCGTGGACTAAGATGGAATCCGCAACATTTTATTCAAAGGAGAAGACATGGTAATATGGGCTCTTTGTTAGATCAACAATAATGCATATGAGAGCCACTCCACATTTTCATCGTGGTATTCTCCTTGGTATGACTCAATAAAAAAATAATTTCAGAGAAACACACTGAAATATTTTTGGAGTTTCTAGTTTTTCTTGAAGAAAGCAAATTAAAGAAGGAAAAACAAAAACGAGAAAACTATTTACAAGGGACAGCTCCCAACAAAAGCAAAAGAAGAATAAGGAAATATTTTTGGGTTTTATTTAATACTACAACTAATTAAGCTAGAGAGAAAAACCGAAAAGAAGTAAGAAATATGTTTCGATTTTCTCAAAGTTTTTCAAACACACAAGAAGAAAGCAAGAAAATAAATCTAGCATGGATAATAGAATGAAAAAGAGTGGACATCGACAACTGGAATGAAATGGGTGAACATGAATGTAATGTCGGTGGAAGTATGTACTCCCCCTGCTTAGGCTTTTGGCCTAGCTTGGTAATCACCATCTGAAATAGCCATCCGGTCCCATGTGGAAGTGTTGTGGCGGCGGCACCTGAGCATCCCACTCCTGACGCTCCTGCTCTGCCACTGCCTGGTCGTTACGGTAGGCAATAATGTCCTCCGGCATGATCATGTACCCGTTCCTGGCAATAGAATCAAACAAAGCGGGTGCAGGCAATGGGATAATATCACGAGCTTTCTCACTAAAAACCAAGTTGTAACGAATATTGTTAAAGGAATCAGCAATGTCAATAAACTGGTGATCTTCCATCGCCTGGTGATCTAGATAAACTCGGGGCAACCGATCATCATGATGGCGTATCTGAATGTTAAAATGACTCGCTAAGCGAGTGGCATAAATACCACCATGTATCTTGCCCTTAGTTCTATTGAAGTGCAGACGACGTACAATAATAGCCCCTAGGCAAAAGGTGTGATCATTGTGTAGTGAACGGTGTAAAATGGCGAGGTCAGGTGCACTAGTGCACCGACCTTCTCCCTAGCAGTTAGACACTTCGCAATAAATAAAGCAAAATAATGCACAAACGGAAACTGCAAACTAGTGGAAGTGGCGTTCAACACGCCCCTCTCTTCCCACACTTTCAAAGTGAGGAGAAAGTCCTCAAAGTCTGTCGGTCTAGGCTCCCTTAATTCCCCATCAGAAGGGACCAAACATATGTGATAACCCACAAGTATAGGGGATCGCAACAGTTTTCGAGGGTAGAGTATTCAACCCAAATTTATTGATTCGACACAAGGGGAGCAAAAGAATATTCTCAAGTATTAACAGTTGAGTTGTCAATTCAACCACACCTGGATAACTTAGTATCTGCAGCAAAGTGTTTAGTAGCAAAGTAATATGGAAGTAACGATAATGGTAGCAAAAGTAATATTTTTGGGTTTTGTAATGATTGTAACAATAGCAACGGAAAAGTAAATAAGCGAATAACAATAGGTGAAAAGCTCGTAGGCATTGGATCGGTGATGGAGAATTATGCCGGATGCGGTTCATCATGTAACATTCATAACATAGGGTGACAGTAACTAGCTCCAATTCATCAATGTAATGTAGGCATATATTCCGAATATAGTCATATGTGCATATGGAAAAGAACTTGCATGACATCTTTTGTCCTACCCTCCCGTGGCAGTGGGGTCCTATTGGAAACTAAGGGATATTAAGGCTCCTTTTAATAGAGTACCGGACCAAAGCATTAACACATAGTGAATACATCAACTCCTCAAACTACGGTCATCACCAGGAGTGGTCCCGATTATTGTCACTTCGGGGTTGTCGGATCATAACACATTGTAGGTGACAATAGACTTGCAAGATAGGATCAAGAACTCACATATATTCATGAAAACATAACAGGTTCAGATCTGAAATCATGGCACTCGGGCCCTAGTGACAAGCATTAAGCATAGCAAAGTCATAGCAACATCAATCTCAGAACATAGTGGATACTAGGGATCAAACCCTAACAAAACTAACTTGATTACATGATAAATCTCATCCAACCCATCACCGTCCAGCAAGCCTACGATGGAATTACTCACGCATGGCGGTGAGCATCATGAAATTGGTGATGGAGGATGGTTGATGATGACGATGGCGACAGATTCCCCTCTCCGGAGCCCCGAACAGACTCCAGATCAGCCCTCTCGAGAGAGTTTAGGGCTTGGCGGCGGCTCTGTATCGTAAAACGCGACAAATCTTTCTCTCTGATTTTTTTCTCCCCGAACACGAATATATAGAGTTGGAGTTGAGGTCGGTGGAGCTCCAGGGGGCCCACGAGGCAGGGGGCGCCCCCCCACCCTCGTGGACAGGTGGTGGGCCCCCTGGCCTTGATTCTTTCGCCAATATTTTTTATTATTTCCAAAAATAATCCACGTGGAGTTTCATGTCATTCCGAGAACTTTTATTTCTGCACATAAATAACACCATGGCAATTCTGCTAAAAACAGCGTCAGTCCGGGTTAGTTCCATTCAAATCATGTAAGTTAGAGTCCAAAACAAGGGCAAAAGTGTTTGGAAAAGTAGATATGACGGAGACGTATCAACTCCCCCAAGCTTAAACCTTTGCTTGTCCTCAAGCAATTCAGTTGATAAACTGAAAGTGATAAAGAAAAACTTTTACAAACTCTGTTTGCTCTTGTTGTTGTAAATATATAAAGCCAGCATTCAAGTTTTTAGCAAAGATTATGACTAACCACATTCACAATAACTTAGGTCTCATGTTTACTCATATCAATGGCATAATCAACTAGCGAGCAATAATAATAAATCTCGGATGACAACACTTTATCAAAACAATCATGATATGATATAACAAGATGGTATCTCGCTAGCCCTTTCTGAGACCGCAAAACATAAATGCAGAGCACCTTTAAAGATCAAGGACTGACTAAACATTGTAATTCATGGTAAAAGAGATCCATCATAGTCATACCCAATATAAATTAATAGTAATGCATGCAAATGATAGCGGTGCTCTCGGTGGTGCTTTTTAATAAGAGGGTGACGACACAACATAAAAGTAAATAGATAGGCCCTTCGCAGAGGGAAGCGGGGATTTGTAGAGGTGCTAGAGCTCGATTTTGAAATAGAGATAAATAATATTTTGAGCGGCATACTTTCATTGTCAACATAACAACCAAGAGATGGCGATATCTTCCATGCTACACACATTATAGGCGGTTCCCAAACAGAATGGTAAAGTTTATACTCCCCCTCCACCAACAAGCATCAATCCATGGCTTGCTCGAAACAATGAGTGCCTCCAACTAACAACAGTCCCGGGGGAGTTTTGTTTGCAATTATTTTGATTTGATTTGCATAAAGCATGGGACTGGGCATCCCGGTGACCAGCCATTTTCTCGTGAGTGAGGAGCGGAGTCCACTCCTCTTGAGAATAACCCGCCTAACGTGGAAGATACGGACAGCCCTAGTTGATACATGAGCTATTCGAGCATACAAAACAGAATTTCATTTGAAGGTTTAGAGTTTGGCGCATACAAATTTACTTGGAACGGCAGGTAGATACCGCATATAGGAAGGTATAGTGGACTCATATGGAATAACTTTGGGGTTTAAGGGATTGGATGCACAAGCAGTATTCCCGCTTAGTACAAGTGAAGGCTAGCAAAAGACCGGAAGCGACCAACTAGAGAGCGACAACAGTCATGAACATGCATTAAAATTAATGAACATTGAGTGCAAGCATGAGTAGGATATAATCCACCATGAACATAACTATCATGAAGGCTATGTTGATTTGTTTCAACTACATGCATGAACATGTGCCAAGTCAAGTCACTTAAATCATTCAAAGGAGGATACCACCCCATCATACCACATCACAACCATTTTAATAGCATGTTGGCACGCAAGGTAAACCATTATAAACTCCTAGCTAATTAAGCATGGCATAAGTAACTATAATCTCTAATTGTCATTGCAAACATGTTTATTCATAATAGGCTGAATCAGGTATGATGAACTAATCATATTTACAAAAACAAGAGAGGTCGAATTCATACCAGCTTCTCCCATCTCAGTCCATCATATATCGTCATAATTGCCTTTCACTTGCACGACCGAACGATGTGAATAATAATAATAGTGCACGTGCATTGGACTAAGCTGGAATCTGCGAGCATTCAATGAACAGGAGAAGACAAGGTAATATGGGCTCATGGTTAAATCAACAATAATGCATATAAGAGCCACTTCAACAATTTAATTATGGTCTTCTCCTATCGACCCCCAAAGAAAAGAAAAGAAATAAAACTATTTACACGGGAAAGCTCCCAACAAGCAAAAGGAGAATAGGAAATATTTTTGGGTTTTCTTTTTAATTATTACTACTACAGCAAGAAAAGTAAACTAGCTAAAAGCTACAACTTTGTTTTCTTAAGGTTTATCAAACACACAAGAAGAAAGCAAGAAAAAGAAAATAAACTAGCATGGATAGTACGGTGAAAAAGCATGAGCACTGACATCTAGCAATGAGTGTGTACATATAAATTTAATGTCGGTGAGAAATACATACTCCCCCAAGCTTAGGATTTTGGCCTAAGTTGGTCTATTGCCACGGCTGGCCTGGCGGATATCCAAAGTTGTAGTTTGGGTCGTACTGAGATGCAGCAGTCATTGCATCGTGGGCTGCAGCGTACTGAGATGCAGCAGTCATTGCATCGTGGGCTGCAGCTTGGAGGCGAGCTATCTCAGCCCTCCTCTTATACTCTTCCGCCTCCTCTCTCGTTATAAAATATCTCCCTTTTGCCTGAAAGTCAAAGAAAGTAGAAGCAGGGTGAGCGACGTGATAGGTGCATCGTCTGTCAAAGATTAGTCGGTATTGGAGGGACTGATCGTTCCTCTCAACAAAATGATGACGAACCATAGCCTCATAATCCAAATAAGTAGGAGGCAACTCAATATCATCCTCACGTATGGTCATACCAAGAAAATTAGCTATACGGGTTGCATAAATTCCACCAAAGAAATCTCCATTAAATATATTATAATGCAACCTACGTGCAACAATGGCTCCCAAATTATAAGATTTATCTCCTAACACAAAGACTCCTAAGAATATCGAGGTCGTGGGACACACATGTGACATGCCTCATCCTTACCATTTATGCACCTACCTATGAAGAGAGAAAAATAAAGTATAGCAGGAAAATGAATGCTCCCTATGGTAGCTTGTGCCATGTCTCTAGATTCCCCCATAGTTATACTAGCAAGAAAATCTCTAAATTCATATTTGCGAGGTTCACTAGTACTACCCCATTGTGGAAGTTTGCAAGCAGTGGTAAAATCCTATAAGTCCATAGTAAAAGAATTTTCATAAAGATCAAACAGCACAATTTGAGAATTGCGTGAAGATGAAAATTCAAACCTCCTCACAAAGGAACTAGTGAGATAGTGGTACTGATGACACTTTTGTACCTCGAAGCTCACAAGATCAGCGTTACGCAAATATGCATTATATTCTTCCTTAATTCTTGCTCGATCCATGAAGTCCTCTGAAGGCCATTCACAAGGTCAAGATCGGGCGTCCTTGGTGGTTCATCATCAGCATCACGCATTGCAAGCCTGGGTCCTTGCTTCCTTGAAGAACCACCTTGGTACATTTTCCTAAACATATTTCTTCCTCTGAAAAATTTCTGAAATTTTTAGTAACTTCAAATAAAAGTGAACCAAGCTCAACAAAGTTGATAGCAACTACTCCTACAAGTGCCTAGAGCCTATATCATGCATTAGAACTACTTGGAACCATATAAATTTGACATGCAAGCTCAAGAACATGGTCACCTAGGTAGCACAAATTTGCAATGAATAAAGCATTAGAACAAAAACTAAATGGACCAATGGAGGAGTCACATACCAAGGAACAATCCCCCAAAGAAGTTTTCTGAGAGGTGCTTTGAGCAAGGAGATCAAAAATTGCAGCAAAATGAGCTAGAACTCGTGCTTGAGCTGGATAGTGGTTTTTTTGGGAGGAAGAAGAAGTGTTTGGTGGCTGGCATAAGTGGAGGGGGGCACCATGGGCCCACGAGGAAGGGGGTGCGCCCAGGGGTGGGCGCGCCCTGTACCCTCGTGGCCAGGTGCTTGCTCCCCCTGATGTGTTCTCAATGCCAGATATTCTCAAATATTCCAGAAAAAATCATATTAAATTGGAAGGGCATTTGGAGAACTTTTATTTTCAAGGTATTTTTATATTGCACGGATAATTCAGAAAACAGACAGAAAATACTATTTTTGCTTTATTTCAACTAAATAACAGAAAGTAAAAAGAGGGTACAGAAAGTTATGCCTTCTAACTTCATCCATCTCATGCTCATCAAAAGGAATCCATTAACAAGGTTGATCAAGTCTTGTTAACAAACTCATTCCGAATAATATGGAACCGGACAAATTTCGAATAACACTATGTTACCTCAACGGGGACATGCACATCCCCAATAATAAGAATAGCATATCTCTTCTTGACAGTAGGAAGACGAAATTCAAAACCTCCAAAAATAATTAATGGAATTTTTCCAATAGAATTGATACCGTGGACTTGAGGTTGTTTCCTCGGAAAGTGTAGTATATGCTCATTACCATTAACAGGAAAAGTGGCATTGCCTTTGTTGCAATCAATAACAGCCCCTGCAGTATTCAAAAAGGGTCTTCCAAGAATAATAGACATACTATTGTCCTCGGGAATATCAAGAATAACAAAGTCTGTTAAAATAGTAACATTTGCAACCACAAAAAGCACGTCCTCACAAATACCGACAGGTATAGCAGTTGATTTATCAGCCATTTGCAAAGATATTTCAGTAGGTGTCAACTTATTCAAATCAAGTCTACGATATAAAGAGAGAGGCATAGCACTAACACCGGCTCCAAGATCACATAAAGCAGTTTTAACATAGTTTCTCTTAATGGAGCATGGTATAGTTGGTACTCCTGGATGTCCTAGTTTCTTAGGTATTCCACGCTTGAAAGTGTAATTAGCTAGCATGGTGGAAATTTCAGCTTCCGGTATCTTTCTTTTATTTGTAACAATTTCTTTCATATACTTAGCATAAGGATTCATTTTGAGCATATCAGTTAAACGCATATGCAAAAAGATAGGTCTAATCATTTCAGCAAAGCGCTCAAAATCCTCATCATCCTTTTTCTTGGATGGTTTGTGTCGGGGAGGCTGATCTGATCCACGAACAGGGAGGCTGATCTGACCCACGAACACCTATGGTACCGGAGGACCGAGCCCCTTTCGGTTCGGCGGGGGGCGGAGGTCGCACGAAGAGCAGATCGAGGCGAAGCACACGAGCGATTTTACCCAGCTTCGGAGCTCTCCGGAGAGATAACACTCCTACTGCTGCATGTCCGAGTGTATTGAGTTCTTGCTCGAGCGCTTGAGTGCTACAAGACACACAAGCTGCTAACGAGACCGGCGTGAGTGTTTTTTTTGGCCCTCCTCTACGCTATGCATGGGCCTCCTTTTATATGCTAAAGGGGTCTCCGGCAGTGTGGCAACGTAGACAAGGGTAAAATGGAAAAGGAGTGGTTGGTACAGCTACTTGTACAAAGGTACGTTGTATCATACCTAACCCCGACGGCAGGGGACAAAGGCATTAAATGCCCGCTCACGCCGCCTCTAACAAAGGCGAAAAGGGACCGTCAGGGGCGCCACCGCTTGCCAGATGGCAATCTTGTCAGCGCCGCTTGCCACCGCGCTCCGCCGCACGGCCTTCCTCGCCACGCGCTACCGAAAGGTCCTGTGGCGACACGTTAGTGGACGTCTTTGGAGCGCAGTACTGAGTGGCGGTCTGCCATGTAAGCACCTTGCCGCCGCGGTTGTTGTCTTGTCGCGTCCGAAGCTTGTCGCTCATCGGGCCTTCCCGCAAGCTCCTCTTGCCGGGCCTTGTCTCCTAGGTGCCATGGGTGGCCTTCCGGCGAGCTCCTCTTGCCGGGCCTTGTCTCCTTGGCTTTAATACTTTGTTCTTGAATGGCTCCAAAGGAACCACGGAGGACCTTGGCGGTCACCCGTAAGCCTTGCCGCTGAGGGCTGCAAATCGCCCGTGCACAAGTTCGGGATACTAGGGTACACCTACTATAGTACACCGACAGAGCCCCGGCCTGGGCCACACACGGTGCAAGCCGAAGCGCTGTTGGCCAGGCCCAAAACAGGGCACGGGCACACGCGGCCTGGGTCACACCATAACTCACCCCGGACCCACCACGCCCTCCACGAACGGCACGCGTCGAATGCGGCGTCGTGTGAGAGATCGTGGGCGAGATCGTGGGGGGTTTCTTTATTCGGAAAAACGGAACGTCCGCCCCCTCCCTCTTTATAAGCAGGGGAAACAGGGGCAGTCCGCCCATCTCGCCAGTTGCTGTCCCATCTCGAAAAAAACCTCCGCTGCTCCCCCCCCCCCTTCCCAACGCTGAAAGGAAAGCAGCGCTCCGGCCCCCATCACCACCAGCATCACCAACGCCGTCGATCGCCTTCACCACCTCCGCCATGGCTCCGAAAGCCGACAAGGGGAAGGCCGTGAAGTCGGCCGAGGCGCAATGACTTGGCGGCCGCGAAGGAGCGGCAATCTTCCCCCTAGCTCGCCGCGAGGGAGCTGAGGGAGAACTACTACCTCTTCTGGTCGACGGAGATGCGAGCGCATCCGCGCACGAAGGTACTCCCAGCTGTTGCTTCGGAACTGGCTCCGAATGGGTACCCTTTCTTCGCGTTGTTCTTCTACTTCGGGCTCTGCCCGCCTTTCTCTAAATTTTTCTGCGATATCATGAACACCTACGGGTTCCGCCTCCTTGACTTCACCCCCAATGATGTTCTGACCATGGCAGTTTTCGCACATCTCTGCGAAAACTTTGTCGGAGTCCATCCAAACGTAGCCCTTTTCCGCCACTTCTTTATGCCCCGAGTTGAGAGAGGGGAGCCTCTTGCCGGAGGAATCGCTTGGATCTCGAGGATCGGCAAGAAGGAAGCCTATCTGGAGGGAGAGCTCCGTAGCTAATGTGAGGAATGAAGGGCAGATTGGTGCTGGATTGTCGAGAAGAACCCGCAGCCGTTTACCGCCCAGCGCCAAACCCCAATAGTGCGCGGCAACGATTGGAGCAACGTGGCCCCGAAAGATGCTAGGCTGAAGATTGCAGTCACCCGAATCCTTCGCCTTAGACTTGCCGGGCTCACTGTAGGCACCGCTATGGCGCAGACTTTCTTCGCCGCCAGACGCCCCTTGCAGGAGAGGACGAGACCTACCGGGAGTTTCGTAACGCGGCAGATATCATGAGGCTGCGCCCAGGCCTCAACTTCAACTTCACCGTCTTGGAACTTGACACGATGCTCTTGGAGCTGTTCAAGCCCGATCCTGATCATCCAGAAACGTTTAGGTTGCCGAGGGGCGTCGTTCCGCTGTGCAACAATTCTTCGCTTGACCGCATCCGTGCAATGATGACGTTGTGCGACTCTCATGGAATTGTCCCAACTTGGCAAGAGCCTGCAGACGATGTCGTGCGGCAGTTCTTTGACAGTCTGGTAGAAGTGCCGATCCGACCCGACGAGCAGAAGAGCCTCACCCGCGACACCACCGATGATGATGAGATGCAGCGACGCCACCAGCCGGAAGAGGCGGCAGCAGCCGCTGCCGCGGGCGAGTTCGGATTCACCGTGGAGGAGGCAGAGGCAGCAGAGGCGGCAAGCCTTGTCGAGCGAAGGGAGTTTGCCGGCGAGGAGGAG
Source organism: Aegilops bicornis (assembly GCA_021605145.1). Classification (NCBI taxonomy): domain Eukaryota; kingdom Viridiplantae; phylum Streptophyta; class Magnoliopsida; order Poales; family Poaceae; genus Aegilops; species Aegilops bicornis. The sequence continues at coordinate 390,419,139 of CM038674.1, forward strand.
CTTGCCGAGCCTGAAGCTGAGTCGAGCGAGCCTGCCGAGGGCGCCTCCTCCCCACCTTCAAACAGCTTGCCGCGAGTGGAGCCCCCAGCTCCACCAAGAAGGCGTCTTCGCAAGGCCGGAGACGTAGCGGGGCGGCAGACGGGCCAACAGCCGAAGTGCCACGCGACGCGCTCCACCGCGGCAAGCACTGTTGCCGCCGGAGCACCTCACGCCGCTGCGGCAACTGGAGCGGGGCCCTCGCAGACCACCGCTTCTGCTCCCGCCAAGCGGCCAAGGGAACCTACTCCTCCGCTTCGCATCGAGGCGAGCCAGAATTTGATCTCTCCGCGCTCAGCTCGGACGAGGAAGAAGAAGAGTAAGATTCTTTGCAGCATTTGTAGTTCTTCGATTTGTTGCTTTGTCTTGTATCTGACTTGCTTCACTCTGAACCCATTCCTTTTCGTGACGCTGGCCCAGAGCGTCGAAGAGAGCCAAGGCCCCGGTGATTCTCATCGAGGACGAACCCATCATGACAAGAGGGAGGCGCGTCCGAGACCACCTTGCCGGACGCGGCAACTCTTCCTCGAAGCAGCCCCCAGCGTAAGTATATGGTTTACTTCCTACTGTTAGGCGTGCATGGGTGCCCTTTCTTCGCTGATATCTGACTGTTGATTTGTGTAGGAGCAGAGCAGCCTTACCAGGAGTGCCCTGAAGCCGCTCCTGACATGCCTTCTGCTTCGACCACACCGCCAAGGGAGGATTCCCCGCAAGGGAGCGTTCTCGGCAAGGGAGACTTCTCCGCAAGGGGCAGCTCTCCGCAAGGGACAGCACCAGCGATCCCCTGGCGGCGGAGACCATGACTGCAGACCCTAGCACAGGTAATCCTTTTGCTTGAAAACTTCCCTTGGGTTCTTCTTCTTCTGATTTTCTTTTTGAATATTTGCTTGACTTTTCTTCATCCATCCGCCACAGAGCCAATGGAGACTGAGGCCGCCGGCGGGGAGGACGCTGCTGGGTAATATCGACGACGCCGCCACTTATCGGAGAAGAAGCTGGCGCTGACGAGCCCGCCGGCGAAGAGGCCGCCAAAGCTGCCGCTGCAGAAGCTGGCGAGGGGTCCGGCGATCGCACTGACGGCCCTGAGGCCGCAGGAGCCCCAGCCCGGCGCCTATCTGAAGGCCGGCGATGGCGTCTTCATCAAGCTCCCATGGGCGTCGAGCTCCAGGACGCCGGCCGAAGGAGAAACTTTCGATGAAGAGCTGCTCGCCTCCGCTGGACTGACGCTGGTCGACGCACCAAACAGCAAGAAGGCGAGTCTGAGGAGGAGGAGCTGCTGCGGAAGCTGTTGTCGCTCTACCGCGCCCCACAAGCCAAGCTGGAATCCCGGGAAGCGCTTGTTGCGAAGGCGGGAGCAGACGTCAAGAAGCGCGTGGAGGAGCTCCGGGGCCTCAACTAGGAAGCTCTCCGGTCCTTGGCAGAGGAGCGGGAGCGACTCGCCGAGGAGCGCAAAGACTTCCTCCTCGAGAAGGCTGAAGCTGAGGAGCAACAGCGGCTTGCCGCCGAGAAGCTATCTGCGCAGGAAGGTGAGTTGGCGCAGAGGAAGGTTAGTCTTGACAGCCATGAGGAGGATCTAGCTGCCAGCGAGCAAACATTTGGCGGGGCTCTCAAGGAAGCAAAGGATGCTGCCGCAGCTGCCGAGGCCGCCAAGAAGGAGCTGGAGACGAAGGTGATGCAACTGGAGGCCAATCTCAAGGAGAGCGGCGAGGAGCTTGCTGCACTCAAGCATGAGCGCGAGAAGGACGCCTACACTCTTGGCGAGCTGCAGGGCCGTCTCGCCGAGAGGAGCAAGGAGCTCAGCGCCGCCAAGGACTCCAACGCAGATCTTGAGTTGAAGCTAACTACTTTGACTCAGACGCTGGACGGCGCCAGGGAGCAGGAGGTGGCCTTGAAGGAGAAGATCAAGGCCGACGAGGCGTTGCTGGCGAGTGCTGCTGCCGCCCAGAACACTTTTAGGGAGAATGTGGAGCACTGGACCGAGGGTCTCGTGGATGTTGCTGCAGCCATCGACAGGGAGCTGGCGCAGCTGGGGATGGAGGATCTTGGATATTCCTCCGATGAGCACCTCCAACCCAGCGCCAAGCTCAGCTTGTTCTTCAAGGGCGTGGTGACGACCCTCCAGTGACTCCGGGAAGAAATCCCAAAGCAGCTGGCCGAGGAGTCGCGCCAGATCTGCGCGGGAGCTCTTCAAAAGGTGCTGATGAAGGTGGCCTTCCGCAATCCAGGCCTCAACCTCACCAACGTCCTCAAGTCCTTGCCGCCGGATCCTGATGTGGAAGCGCTCAAGACCCTTGTCGCACCCATCGTGGGATGTGGTGAGCGGAATCAAGAGGGTTGAGGGCGATCGCGTAGATTAGGCCACCCGCTTTTTCTTTTTCTTGCCGCTGCTTTGGTCATGTTATGAGAACAATCTATTAGAGCTGCGACAAGCTATCTTGTAATATAACTCTATTTCGGTAGCAATTGCTATGTTATTTCCTTTACTTGGTCCCTTCCTTTGTATGTTTTTGCCTTACGCTTTTAGGGAACTTGTCGCTGCAGCACTGGTCATGAAGGCCGAAAAGTGAACGTCAAGAAATTCGGCCGGGCGGTGCTGCTACCGACAAGAAACCTTGTCGCAACTAGCCGCAGCTCACTGAAGTTGATGAGCGGACTCGCAACAAAGTAAGGGCGCACCTAGCTACGAGTTGGTTCTTCCGCGCACATGTTGTCCATACAAAGTACGGTCGCTCGAGGAAGATAACTTAAAATTTTAAAACTGATTGCTCAAACTTTAGCAACTTAGCTTTTCTGTCGTTTGCTTCCGGTAAGGCTAGACTTCCTTGAGCAACGCTTGGTCCACACCATTATCTTCTCCTTTCCCCGGCAAACTTGTGGGCGAGGGAACCTTCGTTTCTTTGAGAAAGAGAAAGAAGAGAAAATAAAGATATGGAGCCTTATGGCTCGTTATTGCTTACCTGGAGTAGGTGCTGCACAAAATGTCAGATAACGCATGCAAAATAGAAGTAGAAAGCATGAAATTGACAAGATGTGCGAAGCACATTAGCTTTACTTTATGCACGGGTCTGCGCTCGCTTTGTACAAAGGATTACATGCAACATCGGCAAGACTTCAGATAAAGGTGGTTGCCGGAACAGGTTCCGCAACCGCGCTTTACGGGTAAAACTTACGAAGATGCTCAATGTTCCAGGAGTTGCTCACCGAATGCCATCTTCGGTCTCAAGGCGACAGCCGCCGTGCCTAGTGACTCGCTTTCACCCGGTAAGGGCCTTCCCACTTCAAGGCCAACTTGTTGGAATTCTTGGCGGACTGAACGCCGCCAAAGAACAAGGTCGCCTTCCTCGAGACTTCGCATTAACTTTGCGGCTATGGTAGCGGCGCAAAGCTTGCTGGTATCGAGCAGCTCAGACAAAGACCTCAAGACGATCCCTCAAGGAGCAGCGCGTCATCTTGTCGTAGCTGCTCTTGCTCAAGCTCATCATAAGCGAGCACTCGAGGTGATCCGTATACGAGTTCCGTGGGGAGAACTGCCTCTGCTCCATAGACTAGAGCGAAGGTGTCCGCCGCTGGCTCGATTTGGCGTCGTCCGATCGACCAAAGAACCACCGGCAGCTCCTCAATCCAGTTCTTTCCGCACTTGTGCAGCCTGTCGAAAGTTCTGGTCTTGAGCCCGCAAGAAGCACTTCAAAGATTCGCCTCTCCGCTGACCGTTACTTCTCGGATGAGCAAGCGAAGCGGCAGACCTTGGCGCCAAGATCTTGGACGTATTGCATGAAGGTGCGGCTCGTGGAATTGTGTGCCGTTGTCGGTGATGATCCCGTTAGGGATTCAAACGGCAAACAATCGACCTAAAGAACTTGATCGCCGATCGTGTTGTCACCTTCCTCATCGCTTCCACTTCCGCCACTTTGTGAACTTGTCGATTGCAACGCATAAGTACTCAAAGCCCCGACAACTTCGGGAAAGGCGCCGAGGACGCCGAGCCCCGGACCGAAAATGGCCAGGATAAAGGGATCGCCCGAGAGCTTGAGCTGGCCGGTGTATTCGCTTGGAATGGAACCGCACGCTTCACACTTGGTTACTTGTGCAGTTGCATCCTCGGAGGGCTGTCGGCCAAAAGAAACCTTGCCGAACGCTTTGCTTAAGCAAGTGCTCGCGCCAATGTGGTGACCACATATGACTCCATGTATCTTCGCCAACAGCTTTTGTCCGTCTTCCCGGTGAATACACTTCAATTTCACACCGTTGAGTCTTCTTCGCATGCAGGTGTCGTCGACAAACTGGTACATACTTGACCGCCAGGCTACTCTTTCCGCTTCTTCTTGCTCTTCGGAAGTTCTCCGTCTCAAGGAAATGGACAATCTGCTGCGCCCATGCCGGAGCTTGCGGCTCGACAACAAGGACTAAAGGCACATCTGCCGCTGCAGAACATCCACTTCTACGGCGAGAACTCGCGGCTTAGCCGAGCTTGATCGTTCCCGGCAAGCTTGCTGGAGCAAAACTTGTCGGGAGCGCCCGCTTCAACGAAACAAACCCTAGGGCTTGTCGGAGCATCGCTCCTCAAAGATCGCTGGTGTTGATCTTGGGGACCTTCTTGACGGCGACTTCGAAGCTCGCCGAAAATAGTCACCAGAGATCAACTTCCTCTTCTTGCTCTGTCCGGTTGATGGCGTTACAGACGGTTGAGTCAGCTTGAGCACAAAAATCCCTGGTTCCATTGTGTAACTTAAGTGCAGCGACTTCGACAGTGCCATCGGCAATGTCGCTCGAGCTCTTGGATCTTGTTCCATTTGTAGGCAGTAAAAGTGCTATTCTAGCTTTCTGACTTCATCAACATAAGCTTCCATCAACGGACTCTGATAACTCTTGTTCACTTGGCGGATGACAAGTCGTGAGTCACCCCGACAATGAGCTTCTTGATCCCAAGGTTCATCGCGATCCCGAGACCGCAAGCAAACCTTCATACTCTGCAGTATTGTTTGTCACTAGCTCCTTGGGAAAGTGTATCCGGACTACGACTTGAGGTGCTCTCCGTGGGTGCGACAAGTAGCACGCCCAAGCACCGGGTGCCTTGCAGCGAAGGCACCATCAAAGTACATCAGCCACTCTTTGCTTGCTTCCTTGACGGGATGCCCGCTTCGAATTTCTTCACCTTGTGTTGGCGCCCATTCTGCTATGAACTCCGCCAATGCTCGCTTTGGATAGTTGAAGTGCTCTCAAACTTGAGGCCAAAGCTTGACAGTTCCAGTGCCCACTCGACAATCCTGCCTGCTGCCTCTGGATTTTGCAAGATCCTCTTCAACAGAAACGAGTGACAAGCTGTGGATCTCATGTGCCCGGAAGTAATGGCGCAGCTTTCGAGGCCATGAGGAGGCCGAAGCAATTTCGCACACCAGAGTACCTTGACCTAGCCCCTCGCAGAAGGGAACTAACAAAGTAAACCGGGCGCTGCACCATTCTTTTTCGCATCTTCTCATGCGTCTGCAGCAGATCCATCCTTGTCGGGACCAGAGCTTCCGGTGAAGCCCCTCGCTCGTCAGCCGGATGCATCCGCCATGGTTGCTAGCTCATCATCCGCCTCCTGCTCACATTAACGCAACACTAACCACTTGATTGGTTGCCGCTATATATAGCAGCAACTTCTCTTGTGGCCTAGGTGCGACAAGTGTTGGAGTGGAGGACAGGTATCTCTTCAAGTCCTACAGCGCAGCCTCCGCTTCCGGAGTCCATTTCATCGGATCGGACCCGCCTTTTTAAAAAATTTGAAAAATGGCAGGGCGCGCTCAGCAGACCTAGAGATAAACTTGCTGAGAGCAGCTACGCAACTGGCAAGTCTTCGTACATCCTTGACGCGCTTTGGTGCTTCAATCTGCTCAATGGCCTTGATCTTGTCGGGATTGGCTTCAATTCCCTGCTCAGACACGAAGAAACCGAGAAGCTTGCCGAAGGGGACTCCAAACACACACTTCTCAGGGTTGATCTTGAGGTTGATCTTGCACAGATTTGCAAAGGTTTCGTCTAAATCTTGAATCAGAGTCGCCTTGTCCTTGCTTTTGACCACTATGTCATCCATGTAGGCTTCCACATTTCTGTGCATTTGCGGCTCAAAAGCGTCATGGACTACTCTTGCAAATGTTGTACCAAAGCATTCTTTAACCCGAAGGGCATCCGTGACAAAACAAAGATGTGCCACATGGGGTGATGAATGCGGTCTTCTCCTCATCCTCTTCTGCCATGAAGATCCGATGATATCCTGAGTATGCATCCGTAAATGAAAGCAAATCACATCCGCCGTGGAGTCAACAACTGTCGATGCGCCGCAAGGGAAATGGGTCTTTGGGACAAGCTTTATTGACATCGGTAAAGTCGATACAAAGCCTCCATTTCCGCTTTGCCTTATGCGATAACTACAGGATTGGCCAACCACGTAGGATGGAGCACTCCTCCGACAAGGCCTCGCTGCTTCCAATTTCTTGATTTCTTCTGCGATGAATTCTTGGCGCCCACCGCTCGCTTCGACTTTCTCGCTGACGGGCCGCGATGAGGACAAATGGCAAGATGGTGCTCAATTACTTTCCTGGGAACACCGGGATGTCGACGGTTGCCACGCAAACACGCCGACGTTCGCCCGCAGAAAGCAACGAGCGCCTTCCTATTTAGGGTCGAGAGTGGCACTGATGGTAAAGGTACCACCAGTGCCGTCCTCCTTGGCGGACACCTTCTTGGTCTCTGGTGGAGCAGCCATCGTCTTCTTACACTTGCCGGTGGAGCTCGATGGTGCGTCCACGACGGTAAGCGCAGCACCAAGAGGTGCGCTTGCCGGAGTGGGCATCGAGCTCTTGCCGGACTTGATCTTCTTCTTCGCCCGGAGCTTCTGGCAAGTGGCTTGCAATCTGCTGCAGCTGCTTCCGGTAGATCTTGTCGGCGCAGATAAGAGCATCCTTCTTGTCGCCAGGACAGAGATGACACTTATCGGCCTGGCATCTTCGACATGTTGTATGCATAGTGAGAGGCTGCCATGAATTTGGCGAAGCGCCGACGCCAAGTATCCCATTGTAAGGCAATGGAAAGTCGACAACGCCAAAAGTGACCCTCTCGGCCCCGAAGTTCAACTCGCTGCCAAATGTCACCGCAACGTGATCTTTCCTTCGCTTGCTCCTTCTCGGATTGATTCCTTGAATGTGCCGGTCTCTTCGAGATCGCCATCGTGGATCTGGAGTTTCGGAGCACCGCGAGGAGATCAGGTTCAAGCCGCCCGCCGTCAACTAGCATCTTAGTGACCTTGAGGTTGCGGATAGTTGGTGAAACCAACATCGGCAAGCACCCGACCGCGATTACGCGATTAGGGTGGTCCTCAATATCAAAGATGATAGGCGTCTTGGACCATTTCAGAGGCTTGCGTGACTCGACGGATGGTTCTGCAGCATTGACTTCCGCATCCATCGCTTGAGCCGGGCGGTGTGAAGTATGCGCAGAAGCACCGCTGCCACAATGCATTGGACCTCTGTGGCTTTCTCGAACTCCTGCTCATCGGTCTCGTCATCATCCATGTCTTCATCATCGCCATCTTCATCCTTGTCGCGCCGCTGGGAGGTCTGTCTCCTTGCCGCTGCTTGGCCTTGCCGCTGGCGTCCTCCTCGGCCGGACGTTTCTTGCTAGCTCCTCGGCACCTTCCTGGGCCTTCTCCTTGTCGCGTCGTTCAGATTCAGCCTTTTGCTGCTCGACAAGCTGCTCGACCTTTTGCAGCTCGGAGGTCATGGCCCTTGGTGCGGTGGATCTTGGCAAGATCTGTTTGTTGGAGCTGTCCTGCTTGTCGGCGACCGCCACGGCCTGGCAGTTGGTGCCAGCGGCAACCTCCTTGCCGGAGCTACCAGCTTTGGCTTTCTTGGCGCCACCTCCGTTGCCGGACTGTTCGACAACTAGCTCATCTTTGCCTTTCTTCTTCCTGTTGTTCCGCCGCCGGTTTTTCTTTGACGGGGCGGTCTCCTCACTATCAGATCCCCCTGCCTCAGTATTCTCTCCGGGGAGTCTCCTCCCTTCCTCAGCACGTGCACACTTGTCGGCCAGGGCATATAGCTCATCGACGCCTTCTCGATCTTGCACATCGCCATCTCCTCCCGTGATCCTGCGGTTTCGCGACGCTCGATGGAACGCGCTGATTACCGTGGCAGGGTGGACATCTGGGATGTTGTGCTGTACGCGGGCTGAATCTCCGAATGTACTTGCGCGAGGGCTCTCCTTCCTTCTCGCGCAAAGCAGATGAAGGTCGCTTGGCCATGGGGCTTGTGGTCGCTGTAAAGGCGCCGACAAACCGATGGCATAGATCTGCCCAAGAGGATATGGAGTTGTCCGGCAAGTGCATGAGCCAGATCTCGACATTGGGCTTGAGCACCGCCGGGAAGTAGTTGGCCAGGATCTTGTCGTCTCGCCCCGCAGCTCGCACCGCGATGGTGTAGATGCCGAGGAACTCCGACGGATGCGCCTTGCCGTCGTACTTCTCTCGCACGCCCGCTTGAAATTCTTCTTGCTTTGGGCCACTTTGGACTTGCCGCAGCTCACGTAAAGTGAACGCAGGGCAACCTCATCACAGACGGCAAGTCGCCTGGTTCTTCGGCGCATGCATGTCGACAAAAGGGCCCAGCGCGGCTGGTCGGATTGACGCCGCCGCTTCTCTTTGGCGCCGATGCGAAGTTCGAGCGTCTTCTTTGCCGCTGCTCGTGAAGAACTTGGCACCGATCGCGATAAGCTCGTGGATCCGGCGATGCGGTGGAGTTGCCGTCGAGGTGGATCCGGCGAGTCGGCGATCTTGGCCTTCGGGCGGAGAGTGCATGGTGGTTGCACCCCATCGGTTTCTGCCGCCACCGCTCATGTTTGGCAGTCCTGCCGCGGCAGCGATGCACTCGGCTGCCGCGAGCGCCGCCGCTGGCAAAGCCGATGAGACTTTGAATGGTGGCCTCCAATCATCGACCTTGTCGGCTGTTGGAGGGTAATCCAGAGCAGCTTGAGCTCTCGCCAAAGCTTCGCCGGAGTGGTGGGTGGCGATGGTGAACGGGCGCGAGGAGCAGGATATGCTCGGACTTCTAACTATGTTAGAAGGAGCAAGATCCCGTCCAGTGACCGTGTGCCTCGCTTCGTGCCAAAGCATGTTGGCGTGCATGCTTTGGACTTGAGCATCCCGAGATCCACCAGCTCGATCTTGGTCCAACGAGCGTATGGCGCTAGAACACCATGACGCCACGGTCCCGCGCCTCCTGAGAGGGGCGCGGTGCATGCACGGACGCCGAGGTCTGCGCAGCCTTGTCGTTGGACTTGGCAGCACCGTGGGCTCCCCCGTCGACGTCCATTCTTCCGCCGGCGTCTACCCGACCACCCGTTTGCTCCGGTGGTGGTGGGTTTGACGCGGACGGAACGTCTGCCGCCGAAGCCTTCTTCTTCGGTGGCATGTCGATGAAGATGATGAAGATCTAGCTCGCGTGGACGCCAGATCAGGTTCACACAATCTCGACGCCCCCTACCTGGCGCGCCAAAGATGTCGGGGAGGCTGATCTAACCCACGAACAGGGAGGCTGATCTGACCCACGAACACCTATGGGACCGGCGGACCGAGCCCCTTTCGGTTCGGCGAGGGGCGAAGGTCGCACGAAGAGCAGATCGAGGCGAAGCACACGAGCGATTTTACCCAGCTTCGGAGCTCTCCGGAGAGATAACACTTACCGCTGCATGTCCGAGTGTATTGAGTTCTTGCTCGGGAGCGCTTGAGTGCTACAAGACACACAAGCTGCTAACGAGACCGAAAGCGTGAGTGTTTTTTTGGCCCCTCGCCCACGCTATGCGCATGGGCCTCCTTTTATATGCTAAAGGGTCTCCGGCTGTGGCAACGTAGACAAGGGTAAAATGGAAAAGGAGTGGTTGGTACAGCTACTTGTACATGCGATTATACAGTGTATCATACCTAACCCCGACGGCAGGGGACAAAGGCATTAAATGCCCGCTCACGCCGCCTCTAACACCTAACAGTGCAGAAAGGGACCGTCAGGGGCGCCACCGCTTGCCAGATGGCAATCTTGTCAGCGCCGCTTGCCACCGCGCTCCGCTGGCCGCACGGCCTCCTGCCACGCGCGCCTGGAAAGGTCCCAGGGCGACACGTTAGTGGACGTGCTGGAGCGCGGGTACAGAAGCTTGTCCCAGGGCGACACGTTAGCACCTTGCCGCGGTTGTTGTCTTGTCGCGTCCGGAAGCTTGTCGCTCACCGGGCCTTCCCGGCAAGCTCCTCTTGCCGGGGCCATGTCTCCTAGGTGCCATGGGTGGCCTTCCCGGCGAGCTCCTCTTGCCGGGGCCTTGTCTCCTTGGCTTTAATACTTTGTTCTTGAATGGCTCCAAAGGAACCACGGAGGACCTTGGCGGTCACCCGGTAAGCCTTGCCGCGGAGGGCTGCAACTGCCCGCGCACAAGTTCGGGATACTAGGGTACCCCTACTCTAGTACACCGACAGTTTGGGAGGAAAAGGCATGGGTTTCTGAACCCATGGTTCTCTTTCTTTACCATGCTTCCTAGCAACAAAGTCTCTCTTATCATAACGTTGATTCCTTGATTGTGGGTTATCAAGATCAACATGAGTTCAATTTCTACATCATTATCATTACTAGGTTGAGCATCAACATGAACATCATCATTAACATTATCACTAGGTTCATGTTCATTACCAGATTGTGTTTCAGCATCACAAACAGAAATATCATTGGGATTCTTAGGTGGTTCAGCAATAGGTTCACTAGAAGCATGCAAAGTCCTATCATTTTTCTTTTTCTTTTCTTTAGAAGGACCGGTGCATCTACATTATTTCTCTGAGAATCCTGCTCAATTCTCTTAGAATGGCCTTCAGGATACAAAGGTTCATGAGTCATTTTACCAGTTCTAGTAGCCACTCTAATAGCATAGTCATTATTCTTACTATTCAATTCATTGAGCAAATCATTCTGAGCTTTAAGTACTTGTTCTACTTGAGTGGTGACCATAGAAGCATGTTTACTAATGAGTTTAAGTTCACCTTTAACTCTAGACATATAATCACCCAAGTGTTCAATCATATAGGCATTTTGTTTTAATTGTCTACCAACATAAGCATTAAAATCTTCTTGCTTAACCATAAAGTTATCAAACTCATCCAACATCAGCTAGCAAACTTAGTAGGAGGGATTTCATCTTTACCATATCTATAGAGAGAATTTACCTTTACTACCTGTGTCGGGTTATCAAGACCATGTGTTTACTCAATAGATGATGAATTAAGACCATATATTTCTTCAACAGGCGGTAAATTAAGACCATGTATTTCTTCAATAGGAGGTAAATTATTAACATCTTCAGCTTTAATACCTTTTTCTTTCATAGATTTCTTTTCCTCTTGCATATCTTCAGTACTGAGAAATAGAACACCTCTTTTCTACGGAGTTGGTTTAGGGATAGGCAGGAGTTGGCTCAGGAAGTGCCCAATTATTTTCATTTGTCAACATATTATTCAATAGAATTTCAGCTTCATCTGGTGTTCTTTCCCTAAAAATAGAACCAGCACAACTATCCAGGTGGTCTCTGGAAGCATCGGTTAGTCCATTATAAAAGATATCAAGTATTTCATTTTTCTTAAGAGGATGATCAGGCAAAGCATTAAGTAATTGGAGAAGCCTCCCCCAAGCTTGTGGGAGACTCTCTTCATCAATTTGCACAAAATTATATATTTCCCTTAAGGCAGCTTGTTTCTTATGAGCGGGGAAATATTTAGCAGAGAAGTAATAAATCATATCCTCGGGACTACGCACACAACCAGGATCAAGAGAATTAAACCATATCTTAGCATCACCCTTTAATGAGAACGGAAATATTTTAAGGATATAAAAGTAGCGGGTTCTCTCATCATTAGTGAACAGCGTGGCTATATCATTTAATTTAGTAAGATGTGCCACAACAGTTTCAGATTCATAGCCATAAAAAGGATCAGATTCAACCAAAGTAATTATATCAGGATCAATGGAGAATTCATAATCCTTATCAGTAACAAAGATAGGTGAAGTAGCATAGGCATGATCATATTTCATTCTAGCATTCAGAGTTTTTTGTTTCAGCTTAGCTAATAATTTCTTAAGATCAATTTTATCATTGCAAGCAAGAAAGTCTCTAGTAGTTTCTTCATCCATAACATAGCCCTCAGGCACAACAGGCAACTCATATTTATTAGGGGAGTCTTCGTCATCACTTTCATCAATATTATCAGTTTCAATAATTTCATTCTCTCTGGCCCTAGCAAGTTGTTCATCAAGAAATTCACCAAGTGGCACAGTAGCACTACAAAAAAAAGACACATCCGTGACATTTTGGGCCGAACGAATTTTTTTTCTGTCATACGTATGACACTTCTATGACGATAATTGTGACAAAACCCGGTATCTTCATAGATGTGGTGGGCTCCTACTTCTATGAAAAAAAATCATGACAGAAAATGGGCTTTTCGTCTTGGGCGGGCCGGAGACGCAGCTGCATGACATTCTTTGGGCCGTCCATGATGGAAAAAATTGTGGTAGAAGCGAGGGGAGGAAAATTTCGGGAGTTGCGGTTACGGTGGGAGGTCGGGAGCGATGCGCGCTGCTTTCTCAGACGACGCGCATGTGTGCGAGGCGTATTTCTAATCGAACCCGGCGACAGCACTTCGAAGCTACAGCGTTACATCGAACCCGAGCGATCGATCGATGGCTGTTAATCGAACCCGATGGAGCTATTCTTCGCCATCGCCGCTAATCAAGCCGATCGATGCTGCCTCTGGGATGAGCGATGAGCGCTATGGGCGGGGGGCTGGATGAACAGTGAGCGGTGGCGTTGCCTCTGGATGAACAGGAACCCGTGGTGTGGTGGGCTGGATGAACAGTAGACGGTGGAGGGGTGGCCGTGGAGGTGTGGTTGAACAGGAACCCGTGGTGTGGAGGGCTGGATGAACACTAGACGGTGGAGGGGTGGCCGTGGAGGGGTGGTTGAACAGGAACCCGTGGTGTGGAGGGCTGGATGAACAGTAGACGGTGGAGGGGTGGCCGTGGAGGGGTGGTTGAACAGGACCCCGTGGTGTGGAGGGCTGGATGAACAGTAGACGGTGGAGGGGTGGTTTAACAAGACCCCGTGGTGTGGAGGGCTGGATGAACAGTAGACGGTGGAGGGGTGCCCGTGGAGGGGTGGTTGAACAGTAGCCGGTGGAGTAGCGCGCGGTGGAGGCTGGATGAACAGGAGCCCGTGGAGGCCAGAGGAGGTCGACGGTAGCCCGTGGAGGCTGGAGGAGGTCGACGGTGGAGATGAACAGATCTCGTGGAGTCCCGTTTTGCATGACGCCACACCCTCCCCCCTCGGTTTCGACCGTGAGAGCTCCGACACAAGTCTGCTTTCCTCCGCTTTATGGCACGCCACACCTCCCGATCAACAGGACCCCTGCTTTCGACCGTGTAGGAGGTTCGTTTCCTCCGTTTGCGGCACGCCACACCCTCCCGATCAACAGGACCCTGCTTGACCGTAGGAGGTCCGTTTCGTCTGCTTTGCGGCACGCCACACCCTCGAGATCAACAGGACCCCGTTTCGACCGTAGGAGGTCCGTTTCGTCCGTTTTGCGGTACGCCACACCCCTCCCGATCAACAAGACCCCCATTTCGACCGTAGGAGGTCCGCTTCCTCCGTTTTGGGGTATGCGCGACTAGGCGTTCGAGACCCCGCCCGTATGTACACATACGTGCCCGTATTTTCTTTCTTGCACCCAGGCCGTTGTACGTACGTGTACATGCTACATGCGCACCTCTACTACGACACGTGTGCGCCTCTACATCAACCGATATGTACGTACACGTTCGTGACTAGGATGACAACGCTACGTATGCTTCGACCAGGTGGGTTCCGACTGTCAGGCACTTCCTTGCCTGCGAAGATGTAGCTGGTGGGTCCCAGCAGTCAGGGGGCGAGTCATTTTTTTTACTGGACGCACTTCCTTGCGTGCGAAGGTGTAGCTGCTAGGTCCCAGCAGTCAGGGGGGGCGAATCGGTTTTTTTGCCCGGACGCACTTCCTTGCGTGCGAAGGTGTAGCTGCTGGGTCCCAGCAGTCAGGGGGGCGAATCGTTTTTTTTGCCCAGACGCACTTCCTTGCGTGCGAAGGTGTAGCTGGTGGGTCCCAGCAGTCGGGGGGCGAATCGTTTTTTTTCGGACGCACTTCCTTGCGTGCGAAGATGTAGCTGGTGGGTCCCAGCAGTCAGGGGGACGAATCGTTTTTTTTTGGACGCACTTCCTTGCGTGCGAAGATGTAGCTCATGGGTCCCAGTAGTCAGGGGGCGAATCATTTTTTTGCGAAATACGGTGGCCCGTCCGGTGGGTCCCCGCCGGTGGAGGAATAATGATTTTGCGGCGTAATAAGGAGGCACTTCCTTGCGGCTGCCGTGGACCCAAATTGTCGGCCTCTCCACGCGACAGATCCATGTCCGATGGAAGTCGTTCCTTGACCATGTTGACCACGCCAGGCCGAGAGCACCACGGGGTGGACGACGGCGAGGCCTAGGAAGGGACGACGCGAGCCGGGAAGACGCGGCAGTGGATGCACACGTGGAGAGGAGTACGAGGGTTCACTGGTTCGGCTGCGTTGCCGTCGCCGCAGAATAACACGGGGTGTGGGTCAGTGGGTGAGTGGAGGGATGGCCTGGCCAGCGGTGGGAGTAGTAGGGGGCGGTGAGGCCTCCGCGGCAAAGACACCGCCACGGGAGGCAGGAGCGGCGGCATGACCGGGCGCTGCTTTGGGCGGTGAAGCAAGAAGACCAGAGGTTGAAGAAGCACGACGGCCGTTGGATGGACATCGCATAAATCGTAGCTAGAATCGTTTATATTGACTAAGTTGACAAAGCCCTTGGTACGCCAACTTAGTAGGCCCATGTCGACTCTTCCGAAACGGTGTGCCCCGGATGTCGTGGGATGAATCATTTTTGGGCGGGTGAAGCTAGAATATCCGAGATTGAAGAAGAAGCTCGGCATCCGTTGGATGGACATCCAACGACCCATCGCCGCTAGAACCGTGTTTTGACTATAATTTGACAAATCCTTTCATACCCGTCAACTCTGTTTTTTTAGGGGACGCGTCAACTTAGTAAGGCCAGAAGTGTGTGGCAGAGAACTTATAGCCCATTTAAGATTTGTAAGAATGTGTAGCCATTTTTGAATTCTAATGGATCAGCCCATTTACAATTTGTTAAAAGTACAGCCCATTTCAACCAACCGTTCAAAACAGAATTCAATTAAATTTCCCACATTTTGATGGGATCCAAATATTTTTATCCCGAAATTTTAGTCAGATTAAATACAATTTCAATATAAATTTCTGTTTCGTAAAAATCCAACGAAACATTCCGCTCGCAACAATTAATGAAATTATAATTTTCAATATTCCAAAAATAATATTTTATAAAGTAATCATTGTTTGGTGCATTTTTTATAGTTACTACCCGCTTTTTATAATTACATCCCATTTATTATTTCTTAAAGCCCATTTTCTTATTAAGCCTAATGCATCCCTCCTAGGAAAGATTTGCCGCCAAAGCGAGAGAATAACAACTTGACCTTGCCCGGGTATTCCTAAAAAAGTATCATTGGGCTAGCCATTTTCAGCTTGAAAAAATTAATATCTGGGTTGGATATCGGCTCGGGCTAGACGGGCCACACCCGCTTGATTAATACACAGCGATGTTTTCGTTGTTGTTTAGAGGAGAAAAATTAATATCTGGGGTAAACATTGAAAAACTCTGCAGTGCTCACACCTCAAAAACACAAATACTGCTCGAGCTGCTTGGTCCCAGCTGTCGGCCGCTTCTTGTGCAATTCTCTCGTTTATTGACTAGTACATAGGTAGACAATGGTGTGGGACCGTGATGTCAGGAAACCAGGAGGAAGCAAAATAAATTATAGTTATATATATATATAATAAGGAGGCACTTGCGTACGTGAGGCTATGGACCTGGTGGGTCCCCATTGTCATCCTATCCAAGTAAAGTGATCTCCTCGCCAAGGCTTTCCGCCGAAATCGGCGTCGGCCGCCCCGCTTCCCGGTTCAGGCGATTGCTCCGCCTACAAACGACACAAATGTCATCTGTCCGTCCATCTGCCGCACACATTAATGATACGCGGTTGCCGAGGCGGCTACTCCGGCGTCATACGTCCGTCCCTCCGCCTGCCCACCATTGCTATATAAACTGCTGCGCCGGCCATAGCCGCAGTCATCCGCATCTGTTGCCTTTCTCCTGTCCACACCACTACTGCCCACCATGGCTTCCTCGCACTCCAGCGCTCTTCGGGACGGGCGGACGGCGGACCACAAGGAGATAGCAGCCATTGCTGCCGACCGGCTGGCCGGCAGGCAGCCGGAGGACGACGACGTCCTAATGGAGAACATGGTAGTCGATGATCCGGCGCTAACCCCCTCCTCCGCGCCATCCTCGCTGGTGCATTGCACCATGACCATCGGCGAGGCATGTGCCCAATATATGGACAGGGTGAGGCAGATGCGTGAGGAGCAGTTTCGGGAGGCGCAGGCCGACGCTGCCTACAACCACCATCTCCTCCAAGAGCACCTGCAGGCGGAGGAGCAGATCGCCGCGGAGCGGGCGGAGGAGGAGGCGCTACTCGACTCGTACCGCTCCACCCGCAAGGGCCGCCTCGAGCGCTGTCGGTACCGCATGCGGGTGGCGGAGGCTGCGGCCGCCTACAAAGAGGCTAGCAAAGAGGGCGATGAAGCGGGCGAGGCGCTGTTTGGCGAGACCGAGGACGAGGCAGAGGACAATGCCGGCTCTGACGAGTCCCCGCTCCGCCGGTGTTGATGACGCCCTGCTCCGCTGACGCCTCGCGGCACCAACAATGAGGCAGAGGACACCGCCGGCTCCGCTGAGGCCCCGCGGCGCCAACAACGAGGCAGAGGACACCGCCGGCTCCGCTGAGGCCCCGACCCGCCAACAATGAGGCAGAGGACATCGCCGGCTCAGCCGAGGCCCCACCGTGCCGGCAACGTGGGGGAGGATTTCCACCGCTCCGCTAAGGCGCCGCCCGCCGGCAACGAGACAGAGGCGTCGTCGGCTCCGCCGAGGCCCCGCCCCGCTGCCAACGAGGCCGCGCCACACAGAAAACATGGAAGAGAAGAACACGGTAGGTCGCCGCCGCTCGGGTCCAAGTAAGGCCACCGCTGCTACCCTCCGGTTGAAGCCAGGCTAGGCGGGTTGACCATTGACGGCCGGTTAGCTTCTTGGCGGTGATGTGGAGTCGGAGAGCTGCACTGGAGAAGAACGCTGCTTCTACTTAATTGCTGGTGCACTTGGCTGACTGACACGTGGGCCCAACAGGCCACATGTCAGTTACGCAACTGCACCTGCAGTTAAGTCATTGAAGCTTCGCTCGGCTCTGGCCGAGACACAGGTGGGTAGCTTCAGTTAATTAATTATACCTCCAGCGCACTTTTTAGTTTTTTTCAAAAGGAGGATGACCCCGGCCTCTACATCCGGGAGATGCATGCGCCACAAACACCCCTTTTAGTTGAAGAATGTATGAAATGTAATGAAATCCGCATGTTTATATGAAATCCGACCGTGTATGAATGAATTTATTTCGATTAGTTCAATTCCTGCATCATCGGCATTGGATGAACATGCAAAACAATACGCATTTAGCATTATTCCCAAGGTGATCACCACGCTTGCAGCAGTTTCACATGTACTCCTCCGGTCCTTTCTAGTCTGCATACAAGTTTTGTCTGCAGACAAAGTATCTCTACTTTGACCAATCTTATACAAAAAGTATGCACTTTCACAATGTGCTAAGTAAAAGGAACAGAAGGAGTACAAAGAGTTTGAGCAGCTTTTAGCGCTTCAGACATTGCAATCAAACACACGGGCCTCGGCAATTCATAGAGAACATTCAAAACAATCGATGATTATGCATCTCAAATGACTCACATGTCAGAGGCAATATTTACTTCACAACTAAAGAATAAAGAAAAAATTGATCGCCGCTGCTGATAGCAAAGGGCGTCCCATTCGAAAATATCAAACGCATATCTTGCTAAAATCAATGAGCAAAATTTGACAAGGTTGTCCCATTCCAAAATATCAATTGCCTACGATTGTGGAATGGGCAGGGTTTGCCATCAGTTCGGACATTGACATGGCAACTCGTGCTAAATAAACCAGCTGTTCTTTTTGTGCAGTTCCACCAAAATCAACCAAATTCGCGCGTAGCTTGTATGATTTCGCCCTTATATGTTGCAACACCTTGAAATTATGGGCACCTCCTTTCTTGTGGTGGAAATGAATGATTCGATGTATTCATGAACATTTTGTGCAGTTCCCGTTGAAATCAAGCTGAGCACTCCTGTTTGCACAAATACAAAAAAGTGATTAGTATAAAGCAAACTGTACTATGAATTGACAGTTTCAACAGGCACATACATGGTCCATGTAGAGCACACTTTTAGAAAAGTGGAACTCACCAGAAAGAATCCTAGAACAACATTGTACTCGCGCATCACAGCAAAAAAATGGAGATTTGTCAGTCCTTCTGAGCTGAAGTTAGTTTGGTCTTGTGGGGAGTAATGTAACCATCCTTCAACTGCTCCTTCTGATGAGAAGATAGACAATGCTTCTTCATCCTTGCATAATCGGAACTAGTCACTTCACGTACTCCATATTCTTCTTCAGAGGAAGATGTTCCTCACAGTAAAGACAAGAGGACTACTAAATGCTAGCATCCATGTTTGCTCGAAAAAAGGAAAGGAAATATTTAAAACAAACAGATGAAGCACTTCCCAAGGACAATACCACTTTTTCATGATGATATCTAAACAGTAGCACAACACCAATAGAGATGACAAAGCTCACCATATGGATGAAATCAAGTAGTACCAACCTGTGTCAGGAGGCTGATTGTGTAGAGCGTACAGATGAAGCACTTCTCGGGAACCATCTGTTGCTATCTACGGGGGTGGCCATGCTTACTATATGCTCCTCGATTAGTTTAATGTTTCCAACATCTTCTTGTGCAGTTCCACTAAAATATATGGTATCTTCAAAGAAGATCCCTGTTTGCACAAGTAGATATAATTACGTATGGCATCAAATCAGTGGCAAAACAATTGCTCGTTCCAGCCATAGCAATAAATTAAGATGCAAAACTATATCATTACTTGTGTCATCACAGCCCAAAGGTTTCATTACAAAGACCGGAGTTGATTTTTGTTTTTCTTCCGCTTGTTCTTCCCCGTCATCACTTGGTTCAATAACAGACAAGCTTCGCCTTCAATGTAAGATTTGGCATGTCAATTAGGGAGCACAAGTATAGTACTAAACTTAACTTTCTGATGAAAGTGGCAAAATACAGGCCATCAGTTGTGAAATATCCTTATGTTACCTCAATGGGATATTACGGTGCACATACAGATTGGAAGTCTTGTCTCCATTTGTGCGATTAAAGTCAAGCAACATTATCGCATAAGTAGCACAACATATGAAAGCACACTGCAGAATCATGTGAAAGAAGGCTAATCTTGACCTCTCATGATGCGGAATTCAAACAACTCACAAGAAGAAGATCTGAACCAAATTCGCTTTAACAGATAGGAAGTAAGATCTCCTCTTGTGCAGTTCCACTAAGATCAAGCAATCAAGCAACATTGTCGGTGTGACATTTTGGTTGAACTGCACAAAACACTCTTAAACAAAAGTGTTTTGTGCAAAGGCAACAAAAGGTCACAATGGCAACGAGGTGAAGTAGATAACCCTGTTTACACAGAGGTGCAAAGGAAACAATTAGTGGTCAATAACGGTGGATGACACGAAGCCAACAAAAAGAAGCATCTACCTTATCTAAATGGGAAAGAAAGCAAGACAGTATCATTTCTCAAACGGTGGCATTGATTAATATTAACATAGAGATTATATTAACAATAAAATTCGTTAAACATAATTTGCTTTTAACTGTGGCATTGCATCAATTTTCCAGCGGCATTATTAGAGGGTGTTTGTTTACAGGGACATTTTGGTGTAGGGACTAAAAAAACTCCGTGTCAGCCACATCTAAACCAAACAGGAGGGACTTTTCGGGACTAAAAGTGGGCATTTGGGACTAAAGAAAGAAGACCCCGAGGAGTCTTTTGGGACTTTTTTCCAACAGTTGCCTCGCCACGCATCGCACCTTGTTTCTATTAGTTCATTACTAGGGGTAACATGGTCTTTTATCATGTCATTTAATAACCTCTAGTCCATGTTTAGTCCCCGAACCAAACAGTAGGGACTAGGGAGTTTTAACCAAACAGGCCATAGATTAACAACAGCTAATGAGTTGCACGGGACAAGGACGATTCGGCACCATGTGCATCTACCGATGTACTGTGGTCATGCATAGTCTGTTGCAACAAAGAACAAACAACCAAGGAGCATATTTATGTTGGTCCCAGTTTTGTTATCTTTAGACACCTTTCCCTATGTGAGCGCAGCAAATCTAGTCCTGCTCAAACTCTATATCCTTGTCCCTTCCTTTCCTTTTTGAACTAGTACTTTCGCCCCCTTCCTTTCCTCTTTGAACCACGTCCGAGATTTATGCGATACAACTTTCCCCACTACTTTCCCCCATTCATTTCCTCTTTGAACCACGTCCTAGATTCATGCTATATACAACTTTTCCCAGTACTTTCCCCCACTCCTTTCCTCTTTGAACCACGTCCTAGATTCATGGTATACATG
Organism: Aegilops bicornis; assembly: GCA_021605145.1. NCBI lineage: Eukaryota > Viridiplantae > Streptophyta > Magnoliopsida > Poales > Poaceae > Aegilops > Aegilops bicornis. The sequence goes on from CM038674.1 coordinate 390,439,955, forward strand.
CAGCTAGAGCAATGCATGTGGAGTAAGTAAAATATACCTTAAGGTTCTTGGGGCGTGGTTCGGTGGGCGACGGGACGGCGGTGAAGAAGAAGGGTCGGAGGCCCTCCCGCGCCGCCGCTGGGTGGAAAGTGAACAGCAGCGCCGGTAGTGGATTCCCTCCCTCGCCGACGGCGACAGCGTTAAGCCTCCTTCCCTTCCCGGCGGACGGATCCTGCCGGCTCTTATGCAAATAGTGAGGGGAGAGAGAGGCCAACGAAGTCTTGTTTAGATCTGGAGAGGGCGAGAGTGTGAAGAGAGCAACTACAAGCGCTGAGGATCCAGCTCCAGCGGGAGAGGGTGAGAGAGTGTGAAGAGAGCAACTACAAGCGCTGAGGCTCCAGCGTGTATATATATACTGGAGAGAGAGTGTGAAGCGTGCAAACCGTAGAAAACATTTTGACCAGTCAAAGAATCCTCCTGGCAAAATTATGCTCAAGTGTAGTTATCGAACCCGAGACCTCAAGTTTGATGAGCCAACAGGCTAACCAGCTACACAACCCTCCCGTTATGTTCAACGAGAGGAAAATAACCTTTTATACATTACTGCATTCGTGTAACAGGCATGCCGTGTTTGTGTGTGTGTGTGTGTGTATGTGTGTGTGTATGGGAGTCATTAGGATTTCAATCATAATCGTGTCATGTGGCTTTGGTGGTAAGACTATCCACAATGGTGCAGAAATAATGCAGCCTTAGTCACCTTACCTCTCTCCACGTAGTAATGCTGGGTCCCACCAATCGAGGGTGAAACAAACAAATTAATAAGAAAAATTAAAAGCGCCAATGTGTATCTTACTACCTCACACATCTCGCCATCGCTCGAACACTGTCCAATTGATCCTCTGTTCGCTCACGTACTATTTTAAGTGAATCCTTATTATAACATGCACACAAATTTTGGGCACTTGTATTCGACTTAAGTCAAGGTGTGCCACCGTATCTCGTATACTTACTACTACCTCCGTCTAGGTGTAATAAGTCACGTTAGAAGGTGCAACGGGACCAAGGTGCGTGCGTGTGCGTGTGTGTGTTTAACAGCATGTGTGTGTTAGAGAGTGCGACAGATCGACCTACTCCTACAGAGATAGAGATATGGTGTGTAGTGTACGATTTTAGCCGCGACACTCGGTGCATCCTGTCGTTTCTGGGCGTGTCCGGTAGGGACATGCGGACAGCTGCCACGCCCGCTCCTGACCAGCCTCGCCCACCCAAAGCCCCTTCACCGCCCGCGCGCGCTTCCCGCCTGGAACGGTCAGCGCCGCTCCAAAGAATCGGTGCCACATTCATGCCCGTGCAGAGCGGACGCGACCTCTCACTGGCGCAAGAGTGATGGTTGCTTCATCCGTCCAACTTACTGCTGGTTCTATGCGATTTGACGGCTCATTGGTCTTTATTACTGAGGTGGTAGGACTGCTGGATGTCCCACTCTTTCGGCGAAACGAGATAGTAGATTACAATTTTCTCCATTCTTACAGCGGAGGAGTGCAAGAGCAGTGAAAACACGCAGGCTCAATGATTACATGGCCCACCTCACACTATCACCGTGCGACACCTAACTCTTTACATAGTACTCCCTCCGTTCCTCAATATTACTAGATGAGTCCTCGCCGTTGTCATGGAACAGCGGTATATCTCTCACAAGAAAAATCTATTTCAGAGAACTAAAAAATCTATAACCGCATGACAAATGTGGTAGCCAAACTAAATAAACTCCCATCATCATTTAGATCATCCCACATAAGGAAAAAAGATCAGCCAACTCCTACTGCATAATGGGATTATATTTATCTTTTTGACATGTTAATGGGACTTAAAATCTCACTTACATGCATGCTACCGGTGCATGCTTGCATGCAGACATGTTGATGTGATTTAAAACCCACTACCATGCATGTGACACGATATTTCTGCATGCTTGCATGTGGCTTAGTGCTGAGCCTCTCAACATCTAGATCAGACGGCTATTATGACTGATTTACTTCATCTAACGGTTACGTCAATTTTGATGATGTGGCTCAAGGAGAGGATAGAGAATTCCTAGTAGTGGGGGCTAGCTATTACTAGTAGATAAGTCTTTGTAGAGATTCCACTAGGTGAAATACATATAGAACAAAATGAATGAATCTACACTTAAAATGCATCTATATACATCCGCATGTGGTTAATGGTGAAATCTCTACAAAGACTTATATTTAGGAACGGAGGAAGTACTAGTATAGTACTAGTACGCATCGTAATTTATCAGTAGATAAATTTGTACAATGCTATGAAGCTTCCAGCTCTGTTACATGTATCTTGCGTCCAAGGTTGCCTGCTGCAACATTTCATCGTATACAAAGGAGACTAACATGCATGCTATTGCATCTCAATGATTGATGATCATAGCAAATATGTACTCCCTCCGCTCCAAAATAAGTGTCTCAACTTTGTGCAAACTTTAGTACAAAGTTGTACTACTACTAAAGTTGACACTTATTTTGGAACAGAGGCAGCTAAAGAAAAAAAGATCCATGCAGTCCCTAGCCCTTGAACCGTGAACCCTTACCAGGCTTCAATTTGCTGGCAACGTTCGAGCTTCCTAATAAATGAAGTTTGCAACCTTTTGACCATCGGATCATTTTGTGTAGTTTCACCAAAATTGAGATGAGCATCCCTGTGGCAAACAAATTGAAGAAGCGTGATTAGAATAACATTACTAGGACTAGTTGATGAGACATAAACTCGTCACAAATACAGTATGTAGAAGCCAGTAGAGGTATCGTGTATAAAAGGGGCAAAGAAGTAGAGAAATATCCACGTGGAGTGATGTGGGCAGCTGGAGCAGTGGTGCAAGCCGGCTGTAAAGGGAGTTGTACCTGAGGGACGTAGCACGACCTTGAGGAGGGCGGCGGGAGGCGGCAACTGCCCACGTCGCGGCAGTGAGCAATGGACGAAGGCAACCTCACCGGCTTTGTGATAGAGAACGGCGGGGACCCTGATCTGGACATGCAGACAGTGGGTTTTCGCCGTCGGCGATGGACACCGCATCTACACTAAGCATCCACCCCTTCCCCAAGCGGACGTGATCCGCCGGGATGTTAGAGATGTGGCCACACTGCTTTGTAGAGAGTGTGAAGAGAGCAACCCCAAAGAAGCAACCGTGTAGGCTGGCCCGTCCCGACTATGTATATAGTGGAGCGGTTTCCTTTCTCTCCATATGAACCTATCATATTGCGACGTGCATCAAGAAAACAAAATTATTTATAAATGACGCGGCACCTACTACTCGCTTTTCCTATAACCTTGCGCTTGGCATCTCCAAAATATTAACCTTGCGATTGGCTCTTCACCTCTTCGAAGTCGAGCAATAATGGTAGTGCAGTATATATCATTACGGCTATATGAGACCGAATGAATTGCTGCACGTCCACCACGTGGGAGAGGGTCGAGGCTCGAGGGAGAGTGCTACTAAATATGGAGCAAAATGAGTGAATGTACACTCTAAAATACGTCTATATACATCAGTGTTTGGAGTATGTACTAGTAGTTCATATTGAAATCTACTAAGGACATATATATTCCAAGCAATATGATATAATCTCTATAACCAAGGTAGTAGGGACGAGGAGTAAACAGAGGGAGTAGTAAATTTTTCTCCTCGTCCTGCGAGCCATCAAGGCCAAGATGGGCGAGGGAGGAGCAAGCTTCACCTCATCCTGCGAGCCACCGCACCCGTGGGCGGGGGAGACGGCGTACTAAGCAAGCTTCTCCTAGTTCTGCGAGTTGACGGGACACATTAAAAGTACTCCATTGTATAGAGCCTTGCCTCTAAGGTAGGCCCCATATGGTTTGCCTCTTTTTTTAATTTAACATAACACGTCAAGTCGCAATTTTTTTGTTCACCCGTGGTAGACGATCCTCCCTCCACCAAGTGGACAACCAGTACACGTGCCAAATTACCACGTGGGCTGCCTTTTTCGTACAGAAACGAGCTCCACCGTGTACCCGCGCGGGTGTGGTTGGGAAAGAGACGGGAGTACGTGCGCCGTGCATGCACCTCTTCTCTTTGTGCACGCCCCCACCTACGTGGGTGTGTGTGAGAGATACAAACCGCGTTCGTGAGTGTTTTTTGTTTTGTGGTGGGGGTGGGGGTGGGGTGGGGGTTGATTTCGTGAATTATTTGTGGGAATATGTGACGATGACATCTCAATCAAAATTTTGCATGCAATGCGTGTGAAATGGAGGCCTATCCATATCATACATAGCGGGTCGGGAAATCCACGAGAAGAGAGGGAGGGGTCATAGCTATCGATAGAGTCGAAGAGAGGATCAAGTACGGGTGGGTGCGAGATCGATGAAGAGAGCCATCGAAATTGCGTGTGTGTGTGCAAGTCAAAGATATAGGGCGACCGCCTACCGAACGTTAGAGGGCACATGTCAAGTTTGTGTATGGCAGGGAGACATGACTAGAGCGCTTGATATATCGGTGTGTGGGGGAGGGGTGGGGGAGGGGTAGGCAGAGGCCTAACTATAGAGGTAGAATGACTCGTATATGTGTTGAGAAGGAGAGACCCAGCTATGTCATGAGGGAGATCGGTCGACATCCATACATAACTGAAGGACGGGAAATATGATGGGACAGAGAGAGAGAGAGAGAGAGAGAGAGAGAGAGAGAGAGAGAGAGGAGAGAGAGAGGGAGGGAGGAGGAGGGAGAGGGGTAGAGTGCTGGATGGGTGATGGAGTTGCTTCTCGGAGATGTTGGGAGAGGCCTACTAGACAAACTGAGGGTGGAACTGCAATGTTATCAATAAGAGTGGGGATGTGTTTCGTGTGTGCACATGCGTGATAGATCTGGGGACGCATCCATGGATGATGAAGGGGAACCATGTGTTTGGTAAGCAAACCTAACTAGATCGGTAGATCAATTGTTGTTTGTCGGAGGAAGGGAGAGACACAAATAATGAGGTAGATCGATCGATGTGTGGGTAAAAACCGAGTTATAAGGACCTAGCTGGCTATATGTATAGCGAGAGATCGGTCGGTGTACATCCATTTGTTAGAGGCAAATAAGGCCCAGCGAGACGGATAGACAGAGAGAATGGAGCTAGGAGGTGGTGCAAGAGGCCCAACTACTAGCTGGATAGGGGAGGAGTGTGCGGTTGTGAGATCGACAAAAGAGGGGTGAGAGTTTAAGCGTGTCCGACCATATGAGAGACACGAGGCAAGGACACATAAAGGAGGAAATTGAAGCTGTGTGTGTATGCTGTAGGCAGGCATCGCTGGAGAGGTTTATCGATCGGTGTGAGTCGGAAAGGAGTTGTGGAGACTCTGGGAGAACGACCTAAAGTAAATCTAGTTCGAGTTCATATAGTACACATAGTTCATATGTAACTCGATACTAATCATGTGGTGTGCTCTGAAGATAATACACAAACGATGGTTTAACTTGACAATAATGATGATTGTAGATCTTATTAAACAGAGAAAGCGAATTCAAATGCTTTGACTTCACAACAATCATTACTGTAGATCTTATTCAAATTTAGTTCATATTGAAGCGGTAGTATATACGTTTGGAATACACTAAAACATTCATTTGAGTAGTAGGTTGCATGCATTATACACGTAGCGAGATATTTTAATTGAACATAACATGAATTCAAAGTTTTGAATGACATTTGTAGTGCGCATTGATTTGGTACAGTACACAATTTCAACCCGCGCCTTGTTAGCCTGAAATATTTAAGATATATCTTTGTCTCGTTGTGCTCCGACAACTCCCTCCATCTCAACCCGCGCCTTGCTATTCCGAAATTACAACGCGCGCGAAAATTCCCACCTCCTGTGAAATCTCGACACGCGAAATGCCCGTGGTACCCATGAACTGAAAGAACCGCCTCAAATCGGTGGGGGGTACTTTCGTAACTTACCCCACATTTCGGACAAGCGTGTCTCTAAGCCATGGTTCCCCACTGCCATCCCATCTGCCCACGCATTCGTACATCGAGGCCGCGAAAACCCGCGATTTAAACCCCCACACCCTGCTCCGTCCGCCACCCAACCGAAGCTTCTTCCCCGACGACGTCGTCCACAGCAACACCTCGACGTCCCTCATCCACCGCACCGGATGAGGATCCGTCGTCGATCTCATCGTCCCGCCGGTTCAGCCACCCCGTCCTCCACCTCCAAGGAGCTGCCCCGATGTTCCCCTCGTCTTTCGCGCCACCTCCGTTCCCACACCGCCGTCTACACTTGCATCATCGGAAGAGCATCATCATCACCGTTTCCTCGGATGAAGCTGCGGCCTAATCGGCGCCACCAAAGAGGTTGTACACGAATCGCCGCATTTCTTCTTGATTCGTTCTCACGGTGCTGCCGGCGCTCGGTCCCGAGCCGACATGGCGCGGCTCCATCCACGGTGGCGTCGCCGGCCACTTCCTCCACGGCGTCGCTCGCTCGGCGGCGACATCCACATCAGTAGGAGCTGCTGCTGCTTTAGCTCTCGCTCGCTTTGCTCTGCTCTTGCTCTCGGTCCCTGCACAGTGCGCTCTTGCTATTGCTTGTTGCTTTCATGTTGCTGCTCTCGCTCTTGCTCTTGCTTGCGATGCTTTGCTCGATTTGGCTACACTTCAGTCGACTGACCCGACTTTTGGGTCAGTCGATTTCCAAGGGGTGGGCTCACCGGGGTGAAGGAAGAACCAGCCGCAGCGGGGAGGGGGGCTCATCGGAGAGGTACCCCACTATCTATCTTAGGGTTCAGGATGGGGCGGTGGTCGCAGACGGTGGCGGGGCGTGGGCGGGGCGGTGGCGTGGGGATCGCCGAAGAAAAGCTCGGCACGGAGGGGCCTAGAGGGATGGCCGGGGCGGCAGCGGACCGGCGGTGAGGAGTGTTTTTGGGGCGGGCGAGGGCGGCCGCCCGGGCGGCGGGGGCTGCTTGTTTGGCCGGTGGTGGCTGGCGGCTCAGGGGGGTGGAGGTTGAAGATGAACCGCACGCCCTTGATTTCATATCCAACGGTTGCAAAATCGACTGACCAGAGATGAAAAAGTCAGTCGACCGACATGTAGCCTCACCTTGCTAGTGCGTTTAGTTTTGACAGCAAAATTCAATTTCGACAAAGAAAATTCAGTTTGGATGCTTAGGTTCAGCCGGCGCTTAAGTTCAGGCCGGCGCTTAAGTTCAGAGATGAGCGGCTGATGTATTTTACATCTAGCACTTTGTGGTTATGTATTTTACGTCATGTATTGGAGATGCTATTAGAATTCCACTCGGGTTAACGTTGTTCGTTGTCTCTCTTGTCCTGCTTCAGCCTCAAGTCGTACAACTCACCGGAGCTGGTCCAACGATTTAAACCCTCCATCACAATGAGCAAGACTCGGGATCCATCTCCAGACGCCTAAGATCTTCTTCCCCTCCTCCGACAACAAAGTCAGCCAGAGCATCCTCACCGGCCAACCCAATCACGCTGAGATCGACATGGTTTCGCCAAAGAGGTTGTACACTTGTTGCATCTCTTTTTTACTCTACATGTTATATATATTGTCCACCGAGCACACGAATTTGTTCCTTTAGTGTCTCCTTGAAAGAAAAAACGTAGGAATTTTAATTTCACTTGTCCTCCTTTTCAAATTTCTATTCATGAAGCACAAGACTAAGAGATAGTAGCATAATAGCATTATAATCGTACATTTTCTTGTGGTTTGACTTAATCTCACCATGCTTCTTTGCATCGTGTGATCTTCCAATTGTTGTGAATCAAACACCCAGTTGGCGTAAATCCTGTGTTTTAAATTCTACATTTTGCACGTGCATTCCTATCCTATTCCTCGCTCATTTCCTATCCTCGCATTGTTGGAATCCTCCAATTCAAACGAGCACTTACAGAATTACTTCTCTTACAGATAGTTGTCAAAGAAAACCTTGCGTGGTTTGTCCCGGTCCTGCTGCGCCATCGTCCACCCTAGCTCAGCTGCTCCAACGACAGAAGGGTCCAGTAGAGCAGGGATCCGGCCTCCAGACTGTCTTTCGCCGCCTCAGATCTTCTTCCCCGCCACTGGCAGCCATGAAAACTGCATTACCATCATCAACCGAACAAATGACCTCGAGGACTACACGGGTCCGCAAGAGAGGTCGCACTCTTTCGTGTATGCTTACGCTATGCATCGCTTAATATTACATGCTGCTTTATCATCATGTTCACCGATTAGACTCTGAGTCAGCTCCAAACTAATGGTCAAACTTGAGTTTTTAAATGGTTGTGGGGTACATATCGGGGCCGCTATCAATAGAATCTATCTACTATCTGGTTAATCTCCGGTGTCTACTATGAGTTTCATGTTGGGTGGGATACAAACAGTAAAGAAGCCATTATCTGTATTTATTAACTGAAGCCATTACCTGCCTGCTATTATTGGTTTTGGGTCTATCCACAGGTTGCTACCATCACTCTGGATTTCTGCATGCACTCCTCACATAATCTCACTATGTTTTATTCCTATGCATGACGGTTATTGTAAACAATGGAACTGAACATGTAGAGCAAAAGAGACAAGCCTTGCGTGGCAATATAACTTCATGCAAACGTCACTCCATGGTAGGCGCAAAGGCAGCCCCCCCTCCACGCATTTCGGATTGTAATCGAGAGGAAGATATCTGTTCTGAGGGGGATTCAGAAGGAGAAGATAACTCTTATTTACCCCCTGACGTCTTCGCTCTAACTTGGCATGCTGATGTTGGTTATATCATGCATATGGTGTCTTGCATTGCTTACTTTATACATCAAATATGTCTTCTGCTTAGTTTAGACATCCTTTGTGCGAATGCCATCTGTTTAGTTTATTCATCGTTTATGTGAATTATGCAACGCCACCTTGTTTAGCCAGTGCATCATATATGTTATTTTTTCAATGCCATCATGCTTAGACATTCATCTTATATGTAAATTATATCAGGCCATCTTTTTTTTCGTTACATATTACATTCGTCAACAATGTTAGTACATTCAACTACTCTTCGTGTGCATCAGCCATTTGACACGGTGATGGCAAATTCTGGAGTGAAAACAAGGTCTTACGAAAGACTATGCTATCTCGACGAAGCGCATATCTCTTTGGTTACTGGATAGCTCCTCGGAGGAGGATTCAGAGCAGATGACCAATCCTATTCCCCGAGGTGTATGCTCTAACTTGGCGGTTATGTTGCTCATATCGTGTGTATGGTGTCTCACATTGCTATGCCATGTGATTAGTTTAGACATGCTTTGTGTGAATGCCAATTGCTCAAAGTGTCTAATTACCATATATGTGAATTATGCATTGCCATCTTGTTGCAAGACATTATATATGTGAATTATACAATGCTATCTTGTTGCAAAGGCATTATATATGTGAATTATGCAATGCCACGCTGTTTAGCCAATCATCATGTATGTGAATTATATCATGCTATCATTTTTCTGTATTACGTGTTCCATTTGTCGACAATGTTTGTATATTCAACTACTCTTCCTGTGCATCGGCCATTTGAAGCGGTGATGGAAGTATCTGGAGTGAAAACAAGGTATTCAGAGCAGACAATGCTAACTGCTGAAGAAGACATCTTGCTGGCTACAGAGAGCTCCCCAGAGGAGGATTTAGAGACTGATGACCAGTCCTATTTCCCCCCTAAGGTCTATGCTCAAACTTGGCAGGGTTATATTACCCGTGTCATGCATGTTGTCTTGCATTGCTTAGTTTTTACATCATATATAGATTGCCATCTGCTTACTTGCTTACTATATAAATCATATATTTGAATTATATCATGCCATCATGTTTACATAGTACATACACATCATCTATCCGAATTATGGCATGGCAACCCATTTAATAAAGACATCATATAGTTATATCATCTCATCCTGTTTAGTGTTTACAGTCATCATATTTACAATTATGGCATTCTATCCATGAATGTATGTGAATTATGGCATGCCAACCTATTTAATAAACACACTATATAGTTATGTCATGTCATCCTATTTACATAGTCTCATATTTTGAACTATGTCTTTCCATCTTTTTTAGTTAGCCATCATAATGTGAAATTGTGTCATGCTACCCTGTTTAGTTAGCAATCATATATGTAAAATTGTGTCATGCTATCCTGTTTGGTTAGACAACATAAATATGAATTATTGCATGCCCTCTTTTATTCCCCACTATCCATTGCATCTGTCTATCATACAATGTCTATACTTTCAATTACTTTTCTTGTTTATCAGCCATTTGAGTTGGAGAGTGTGATGGCAGTATCTAAGGGAGTAACAACACGGTCTTCAGAAAAGATTGTGCTGCTAGTTGATGGAGATAGAACCACGGTTGTACTTGCCCAAGGACCAGATCCACCACACATAACCCAGACTCGCATGATTGTACCCCTACCAGCTTGGATAGAGAACCAGCTACACCCCTTTTAACCCCAACCCGGCAGAGATAGTAACCCAGTTCCCAGTTGACACAAGACCGTCTCCACCACAGAGCACCCAAACACGGCGGTTAGTAAGGGAATTGCGTGCCCAAAGCACGAGGACCACCACTCCGAATCCCAACTCAACGCTTAAAGGAGAAGAAGATTTGTTCTCGTGTCAGTTACGTAGCTATGGTTCATACTCCTTTGCTCTTGCATTCTTGTATTTACTCATGCCAACTATTTTCAAATTTGAAGGATGGAATTGAAACTCCAATGGCATAGCAGGTATGTTTTAAACCTGCTTCTTTAACTGGTTTGTCGTTGTAACCTGCTCTATGTTGATTTCAGTTTCAATTGAATAAACAGTTATGTTCTCATGTCATGCACACTACAAGTGTTGTTATTGCTCTATAGTTACCCACACTTATATTTTGTCTATTCTGCTTTGTCTTGAACAAATATTATTTGAACTGTGTCTCTATCTTGATTTGACAACAAAAACTAGAATGATATAGACCATAAAGTGACCATGGCACATAGATATATGTTTGTTTCATGCTGTTATCCTGTCCACTTCACTACTGAACTCATTTACCAAAATGAGTTTCATATACAACATGGTAAACATGTGATGAGTCTCCTTGTTTCTCTTTCAGAATGCGGACAAAATATAGGAGAACAGTACCACGTTATCCAATGGTAAAGGAAGTAATGCAGATAAGGTTCAAGATAGTGAGACATCCCTGTTTGTCTCCAAGAAAGCTGATAAAAACTATCTTGACGACAGTGAGGGAACCCAAAAGTCATGTCTTGATGTAGTGTTTGAGTTATCGCCACTATCACTGGCACAAGCTCTTGAACTCACGACCGAATCAATTGCCTTCTTGAGTCTCAACTTCAAGTTGAAAGACATCGATCGGATGTGCTGACAGGAAGTCAAGGACTGAGGAAGTCCCTGCAGAATTCAGATGCATACTTTGTGGTGCAACAGCAAGTGCTGGAGGATTTAAGCGCCAAACAAGAGAAAGTTAATAAGCTTGCTAAGCATCTTGCCAGCATTATGGGTACCCAGGATATTGTTTCTTGAGATGTTCTAAAGTGGTTTCAGTTCTGGATTTGTTTTGCTGCGACGTTTATTTGCGCTGGTCGCCAACTTTGACAACCAATGTATATGATATGCTGCTTTGTTCCCTATATTTGCACTCGTGGCGAACTTTGATGCCCAGTGGATGTAATATGTGTAACATCCGTGATAGCCTAGCATAACTTGCTTGATTATTTATTTCCTTGTTGTCTTGTTTATTTGTTTGCTTGTAGTCAGTGCAGTTCCTTTTAAAACTAGGCCACAATAACCATGGGCAAATATTTACTGTAGTGACACTGGGCCTCCTACGGGTCAGAAAGCAGGGCCTTCTACGGTCAGAAGCGAGGGCCTTCTACGGGTCAGAGAAACAATGGGCCTTCTATGGGCCATAGAAACAATGGGCCTTCTACGGGCCGTAGAAACAATGGGCCTTCTACGGGCCGTATCATCAATGGGCCTTATACGGGCCGTATGACCATAACGGGCCATCGTTAATAGGCCGTATTTGATGACGCTATGAAAACGGCCCAACGTATTAACGGACCACAAACGGGCCGATGTAACCACAGGCTGAATTTGGCCCACAAGCAGAAAATGACAGTAACGGGCCGTAAGTAAACGAATGCTGGAAATGAGCCCAAGAATAAATGGGCTCTGAGAAGGCCGAAAGATAACATTTGCCGGAACGGCCCAATCAATAACGGGCCCTTAATGGGTATAAAGTGATATACTGTTCATTACGGGCCAGTTTCACCACGGGCTGTTAGTGGGTGTAAAGTGATACACTGTTCATTGCGGGCCAGTTTCACCACGGGCCGTTAATAGCTCAAGAGTTACATAGGGCCGAAAGACATCATGGGCCATACATGGGCCAGAAGTGAAAACGGGCTAGAATCATATTGGATGGCCCAGATGACGCTACTGGGCCTAATTCCGATAGGGCATAACGGGCCTTGGGTTAGCGGGCTGTAAATGGGCTATATGCGAACAGGCCGTTAACGGGCTTTCCATGGGCGGCCCGCCACCTTTTGACCAAGTCAAACGGGCCGCCTTTTCACAGAATGGGCCTCTGTTGGGTCGTACACGTGTCGACGTATCATAGGCGCCTACATCCAATGAGTGGATGACATCTGTCCCAACTATGAGCTGACACGTGTTTCCTCCAGCCAAAGATGATTTTACACTTGGAAAATCCCATTGGACGGGGCTGTAAACGGGATATCGTATCCAAAACCCAACCCGATAGCTTAACGGCGTTCACATAATGGATGCCACGTGTCGGTCACCCTTGACGAAAGCATTTACGTGACGCGTGATTTATCGTCATGGAAGTGGACACTTCCGTGATGATAATTTTGGTAATGTCATGGAACACTTCTACGACAAAGACAGTATGACTATCATGATTCTGTCATAAATTTGTCATGGGTGTACATGCATGACAAAAAACGCGACCTACTGTGACAAACACGTATCATCACGGAAGTGTATTTTTTTGTAGTGTAGTATCAAGCATAGAAGTAGCTTCATCATAAGTACCATGCATAGCAGAAGTGGCATCATAAATAGCATGGGACATTAAGAATTAATAGCAGAAGTAGGTTTAGGCGTCGCAAGCTTACTCAAAACAGAAGGTGAATCAAGTGCAGAGCTAGATGGCAGTTCCTAACCTCCCCTCGTAGTTGAGGGATAAATTTTTGTTTTCTCGTCTTTCAAGTTCCTCATAGTGACCAGTAGATATAAGTCCCAAGTGACTCAAAGAATAGAGCTATGCTCCCCGGCAACAGCGCCAGAAAATAGTCTTGATAACCCACAAGTATAGTGGATCGCAACAGTTTTCGAGGGAAGAGTATTCAACCCAAATTTATTGATTCGACACAAGGGGAGCCAAAGAATATTCTCAAGTTTTAGCAGCTGAGTTGTCAATTCAACCACACCTGGATAACTTAGTATTTGCAGCAAAGATTTTAGTAGCAAAGTAATACGGAAGTAACGATAACGGTAGCAAAAGCAATATTTTTGGGTTTTGTAATGATTGTAACAGTAGCAACGGAAAAGTAAATAAGCGAATAACAATAGGTGAAAAGCTCATAGGCATTGGATCGGTGATGGATAATTATGCCGGATGCGGTTCATCATGTAACAATCATAACATAGGGTGACACAGAACTAGCTCCAATTCATCAATGTAATGTAGGCATGTATTTCGAATATAGTCATACGTGCTTATGGAAAAGAACTTGCATGACATCTTTTGTCCTACCCTCCCGTGGCAGTGGGGTCCTATTGGAAACTAAGGGATATTAAGGCCTCCTTTTAATAGAGTACAGGACCAAAGCATTAACACATAGTGAATACATGAACTCCTCAAACTACGGTCATCACCGGGAGTGGTCACGATTATTGTCACTTGGGGTTGCGGATCATAACACATAGTAGGTGACTATAGACTTGCAAGATAGGATCAAGAACTCACATATATTCATGAAAACATAATAGGTTCAGATCTGAAATCATGGCACTCGGGCCCTAGCGACAAGCATTAAGCATAGCAAAGTCATAGCAACATCAATCTCAGAACATAGTGGATACTAGGGATCAAACCCTAACAAAACTAACTCGATTACATGATAAATCTCATCCAACCCATCAGCGTCCAGCAAGCCTATGATGGAATTACTCATGCACGGCGGTGAGCATCATGAAATTGGTGATGGAGGATGGTTGATGATGACTACGGCGACGGATTCCCCTCTCTGGAGCCCCGAACGGACTCCAGATCAGCCCTCCCGAGAGAGTTTAGGGCTTGGCGGCGGCTCCGTATCGTAAAACGCGGTGAATCTTTCTCTCTGATTTTTTTCTCCCCGAACACGAATATATAGAGTTGGAGTTGAGGTCGGTGGAGCTCCAGTAATATTTTTGGGTTTTGTAATGACTCTAACAGTAGCAACGGAAAAGTAAATAAGCAAATAACAATAGGTGAAAAGCTCGTGGACTGGTGGTGGGCCCCCTGGCCTTGATTCTTTCACCAATATTTTTTATTATTTCCAAAAATAATCTCCGTGGAGTTTCAGGTCATTCCGAGAACTTTTGTTTCTACACATAAATAACACCATGGCAATTCTGCTGAAAACATGTAAGTTAGAGTCCAAAACAAGGGCAAAAGTGTTTGGAAAAGTAGATACGACGGAGATGTATCAATATGTCACAAAAGTTAGTGAGCGGTATCTGATGGGTTTCAGCATATAAATTAAATCGCACCTCAGGAGGATTGTTCCTACTCAAAAAATGAAAATATTGTGCAAAGGAATTTGTAAGGAGGTGGTGTTGGTCATACTCGACTACGAGGAAGTCGGTCAACTCGGCATTTCCAACGAATTGGGCAAACTCTTGATGGAACCCAGCCTCCTCCATGATGGCATTATGTGGTCATTCGCATCGCCGCACCTCCACCATTCTCGGAGTGTTGAGGTCATTGTCCGATGATTCCCAAATGACTCCCTTAGCATTCTCTTTGGAGGAAAACTTCTTGAAGATACTCATATTATTCCTATAAATACAATCTAAATATTTTAGTCCACAAAAATGTTGTCAGCAGAACTTCACAAGATTGATAGCAACAACTCATAGGGATGTCTATAGGCTAAATCAAGCATTCAAACTACTTGGAACTCCAAGAATTCAACATGCAAGCCCATTTACAGCAGGACCAAGAGTAGCTAATTGTTCAAAATATAAACCACTAAAGTAAAAAGTAATTGGAGCAATGGAGGAGTCACATACCAAGTAGCAACCCCCACCCCCCAAAAACAGTTTCAGAAATGGAGCTTCAAGCAAAGAGATCGAAATCCGTGGGTTTGAGAGCAAGAACATCAGAGAGAGAGAGAGAGAGAGAGAGAGAGAGCTATAGTGATTTTTTCTGGAGGTAGGAGATGACATGGGCTAAAGGGATAAGTAATGTTGGAGAACGTAGTATTTCAAAAAAAATCCTACAATCATGCAAGATCTATCTAGGAGAATCATAGCAACGAGCGGGGAGAGTGTGTCCAAGTACCCTTGTAGACCGAAAGCGGAAGCGTTTAGTAACGTGGTTGATGTAGTCGAACGTCTTCGCGATCCAACCGATCAAGTATCGAACGCACATCACCTCCGCGATCTGCACACGTTCAGCTCAGTGATGTCCCTCGAACTCTAGATCTAGCTGAGGCCGAGGGAGAGTTTCGTCAGCACAACAGCATGGTGACGGTGATGTTGAATTCGCGGACGCAGGGCTTCACCTAAGCACTATGACAATATGACCGAGGTGGAAAACTGTGGATGGGGCACCGCACACGGCTAAGAAATCAACTTGTGTGTCTATGGGGCGCCCCCCTCCCCCGTATATAAAGGAGTGGAGGAGGGGGTTGGCCGGCCTCATGGGGCGCGCCCCAAGGGGGGAATTCCTACTCCTACTAGGAGTAGGTTCCCCCCTTTCCTACTCCAACTAGGAGGGGAAGGAAAGAGGAAGAGGGAGAGAACGAAAGGGCCCCCCCCCCACCAATTCTGATTGGGCTTGGGGGGGCGCGCGCCTCCACTTGGCCGCCTCCTAGTCTCTTCCACTAGGGCCCATGAAGGCCCATTAACCCCCCGGGGGGTTCTGGTAACCCCCCGGTACTCCCGAAAATCCCCGAACCTATCTGAAACCTTTTCTGTGTCCAAACATAACCTTTCAATATATCAATCTTTATGTCTCGACCATTTCGAGACTCCTCGTCATGTCCGTGATCTCATCCGGGACTCCGAACTACCTTCGGTACATCAAAACACATAAACTCGTAATACCGATCGTCATCAAACGTTAAGCGTGCGGTCCCTACGTGTTCGAGAACTATGTAGACATGACCGAGGCTCATCTCCAGTTAATAACCAATAGCGGAACCTGGATGCTCATATTGGCTCCCACATATTCTACAAAGATCTTTATCAGTCAAACCGCATAACAACATACGTTGTTCCCTTTGTCATCGGTATGTTACTTGCCCGAGATTCGATCATCGGTATCACTATACCTAGTTCAATCTCGTTACTGGCAAGTCTCTTTACTCGTTCTGTAATGCATCATACCGCAACTAACTTATTAGTCACATTGCTTGCAAGGATTATTGTGATGTGCATTACGGAGAGTGCCCAAAGATACCTCTCCGACAATCGGAGTGAGAAATCCTAATCTCGATATATGCCAACTCAACAAACACCATCGGAGACACCTGTAGAGCATCTTTATAATCACCCAGTTACATTGTGACGTTTGATAGCACACTAAGTGTTCCTCGGTATTCGGGAGTTGCATAATCTCATAGTTAGATGAACATGTATAACTCATGATGAAAGCAATAGCAACAAACTAAACAATCATAGTGCTAAGCTAATGGATGGGTCTTGTCCATCACATCATTCTCCAATGATGTGATCCCATTCATCAAATGACAACACATGTCTATGGCTAGGAAACATAACCATCTTTGATAAACAAGCTAGTCAAGTAGAGGCATATTAGGACACTCTGTTTGTCTATGTATTCACACATGTACTAAGTTTCCGGTTAATACAATTCTAGCATGAATAATAAACATTTATCATGATATAAGGAAATGTAAATAACAACTTTATTATTGACTCTATGGCACATTTCCTTCAGTCTCCCACTTGCACTAGAGTCAATAATCTAGATTACATAGTAATGATTCTAACACCCATGGAGTCTTGGTGTTGATCATGTTTTTCTCGTGAGAGAGGCTTAGTCAACGGGTCTACAACATTCAGATCCGTATGTATCTTGCAAATCTCTATGTCCCCTTCCGACACTTGATGACGGATGGAATTGAAGCGTCTCTTGATGTTCTTGGTCTTCTTGTGAAATCTGGATTCCTTTGCCAAGGCAATTGCACCAGTATTGTCACAAAAGATTTTCATTGGACCTGATGCACTAGGTATGACACCTAGACCGGACATGAACTCCTTCATCCAGACTCCTTCATTTGCTGCTTCTGAAGCAGCTATGTACTCCGCTTCACACGTAGATCCCGCCACGACACTCTGTTTGGAACTGGACCAACTGATAGCTCCACCATTCAATATAAATACGTATCCGATTTGTGACTTAGAGTCATCCGGATCAGTGTCAAAGCTTGCATCGATGTAACCATTTACAATGAGCTCTTTGTCACCTCCATAAACAAGAAACATACCTTTTATGGTATTTCAGGATGTTCTTGACTGCTGTCCAGTGATCCGCTACTGGATTACTTTGGTACCTCCCTATTATACTTATAGCAAGGCACACATCAGGTCTGGTACACAGCATTGCATACATGATAGAACCTATGGCTGAGGAATCGGGAACGACTTTCATTTTCTCTCTATCTTCTGCAGTGGTCGGGCATTGAGTCTCACTCAACTTCACACCTTGTAATACAGGCAAGAACCCTTTCTTGGACTGATCCATTTTGAACTTCTTCAAAATATTATCAAGGAATGTCTTTGTGAAAGTTCACTTAATTGTCTTGATCTATCTCTATAGATCTTGATGCCCAATATGTAAGCAGCTTCACCGAGGTCTTTCATAGAAAAACTTTTATTCAAGTATCCTTTTGTGCTATCCAGAAATTCTATATCATTTCTAATCAGCAATATGTCATCCACATATAATATTAGAAATGCTAAAGAGTTCCCACTCACTTTCTTGTAAATACAGGCTGATCCAAAAGTCTGTATAAAACCATATGCTTTGATCACGCTATCAAAATGTTTATTCCAACTCCGAGAGGCTTGCACCAGTCCATAAATGGATCGCTGGAGCTTGCACACTTTGTTAGCACCCTTTGGATCGACAAAACCTTCTGGTTGCATCATATACAACTCTTCCTCTAGAAATCCATTCAGGAATGCAGTTTTGACATCCATTTTCCAAATTTCATGATCATAAAATGCAGCAATTGCTAACATGACTCGGACAGACTTAAGCATCGCTACGGGTGAGAAGGTCTCATCATAGTCAATTCCTTGAACTTGTCGAAAACCTTTCGCAACAAGTCGAGCTTTGTAGACAATATTATTACCGTCAGCGTCAGTCTTCTTCTTGAAGATCCATTTATTCTCTATGGCTTGCCGATCATTTGGCAAGACAGCCAAAATCCACACTTTGTTCTCATACATGGATCCCATCTCAGATTTCATGGCCTCAAGCCATTTCGCGGAATCTGGGCTCATCATCGCTTCCTCATAGTTCGTAGGTTCGTCATGGTCAAGTAACATGACGTCCAGAACCGGATTCTTTCACCAATATTTTTTATTATTTCCAAAAATAATCTCCATGGAGTTTCAGGTCATTCCGAGAACTTTTGTTTCTGCACATAAATAACACCATGGCAATTCTGCTGAAAACAGCGTCAGTCCGGGTTAGTTCCATTCAAATCATGTAAGTTAGAGTCCAAAACAAGGGCAAAAGTGTTTGGAAAAGTAGATATGACGGAGACATATCAACTCCCCCAAGCTTAAACCTTTGCTTGTCCTCAAGAAATTCAGTCGATAAACTGAAAGTGATAAAGAAAAACTTTTACAAACTCTGTTTTCTCTTGTTGTTGTAAATATGTAAAGCCAGCATTCAAGTTTTTAGCAAAGATTATGACTAACCACATTCACAATAACACTTAGGTCTCATGTTTACTCATATCAATGGCATAATCAACTAGCGAGTAGTAATAATAAATCTCGGATGACAACACTTTCTCAAAACAATCATGATATGATATAACAAGATGGTATCTCGCTAGCCCTTTCTGAGACCACGAAACATAAATGCAGAGCACCTTTAAAGATCAAGGACTGACTAAACATTGTAATTCATGGTAAAAGAGATCCAGTCATAGTCATACCCAATATAAATTAATAGTAATGGATGCAAATGATAGCACTGCTCTCCAGCTGGTGCTTTTTAATAAGAGGGTGATGACTCAACATAAAAGTAAATAGATAGGCCCTTCGTAGAGGGAAACAGGGATTTGTAGAGGTGCCAAAGCTCGATTTTGAAATAGAGATAAATAATATTTTGAGCGGCATACTTTCATTGTCAACATAACAACCAAGAGATGGCGATATCTTCCATGCAATATCTTCCATGCTACACACATTATAGGCGGTTCCCAAACAGAATGGTAAAGTTTATACTCCCCCTCCACCAACAAGCATCAATCCATGGCTTGCTCGAAACAATGAGTGCCTCCAACTAACAACAGTCCCGGGGGAGTTTTGTTTGCAATTATTTTGATTTGATTTGCATAAAGCATGGGACTGGGCATCCGGTGACCAGCCATTTTCTCGTGAGTGAGGAGCGGAGTCCGCTCCTCTTGAGAACAACCCGCCCAACATGGAAGATACGGACAGCCCTAGTTGGTACATGAGCTATTCGAGCATACAAAACAGAATTTCATTTGAAGGTTTAGAGTTTGGCACATATTAAGGGATTGGATACACAAGCAGTATTCCCGCTTAGTACAAGTGAAGGCTAGAAAAAGACTGGGAAGCGACCAACTAGAGAGCGACAACTGTCATGAACATGCATTAAAATTAATGAACATTGAGTGCAAGCATGAGTAGGATATAATTCACCATGAAGATAAATATCATGAAGGCTATGTTGATTTGTTTCAACTACATGCGTGAACATGTGCCAAGTCAAGTCACTTAAATCATTCAAAGGAGGATACCACCCCATCATACCACATCACAACCATTTTAATAGCATGTTGGCATGCAAGGTAAACCATTATAAACTCCTAGCTAATTAAGCATGGCATAAGTAACTATAATCTATAATCGTCATTGAAAACATGTTTATTCATAATAGGCTGAATCAGGAATGATGAACTAATCATATTTACAAAAACAAGAGAGGTCGAGTTCATACCAGCTTCTCCCATCTCAATCAGTCCATCATATATCGTCATAATTGCCTTTCACTTGCACGACCGAATGATGTGAATAATAATAATAATAGTGCACGTGCATTGGACTAAGCTGGAATCTGCGAGCATTCAATGAACAGGAGAAGACAAGGTAATATGGGCTCATGGTTAAATCAACAATAATGCATATAAGATCCACTTCAACAATTTAATTATGGTCTTCTCCTATCGACCCCCAAAGAAAAGAAAACAAATAAAACTATTTACACGGGAAAGCTCCCAACAAGCAAAAGGAGAACATGAAATATTTTTGGGTTTTCTTTTTAATTACTACTACTACAACAAGAAAAGTAAACTAGTTAAAAGCTACAACTAATATTTTTCTTAAGGTTTATCAAACACACAAGAAGAAAGCAAGAAAAAGAAAATAAACTAGCATGGATAGTACGGTGAAAAAGCATGAGCACCGACATCTAGCAATGAGTGTGTACACATAAATGTAATGTCGGTGAGAAATACGTACTCCCCCAAGCTTAGGATTTTGGCCTAAGTTGGTCTATTGCCACGGGTGGCCTGGCGGATATCCAAAGTTGTAGTTGGGGTCGTCTTGAGATGTGATCATTGCATCGTGTGCTGCAGCTTGGAGGCGAGCTATCTCAGCTCTCCTCTTATACTCTTCCGCCTCCTCTCTGGTTATAAAATATCTCCCTTTTTCCTGAAAGTCAAAGAAAGTAGAAGCAGGGAGAGCGACGTGATAGGTGCGTCGTCTTTCAAAGATTAGTCGGTATTGGAGGGACTGATCGTTCCTCCCAATAAAATGATGACGAACCATAGCCTCATACTCCAAATAAGCAGGAGGTAACTCAATATCATCCTCGCGTATGGTCATACCAAGAAAATTAGCTATATGGGTTGCATAAATTCCACCAAAGAAATCTCCATTAAATCTACTATGATGCAACCTACGTGCAACAATGGCTCCCAAATTATAAGATTTATCTCCTAACACAGCACTCCTAAGAATACTGAGTTCAGGGACACACATGTGACATGCTTCATCCTTACCATTTATGCACCTACCTATGAAGAGAGCAAAATAATGTATAGCAGGAAAATGAATGCTCCCTATGGTAGCTTGTGCCATGTCTCTAGATTCCCCCACAGTTATACTAGCAAGAAAATCTCTAAATTCAGATTCGTGAGGTTCACTAGTACTACCCCATTTTGGAAGTTTGCAAGCAGCGGTAAAATCCTATAAGTCCATAGTTAAAGAATTTTCATAAAGATCAAACAGGACAATTTGAGAATTGCGCGAAGATGAAAATTCAAACCTCCTCACAAAGGAACTAGTGAGATAGTGGTACTGACGGCACTTTTCTGCCTCGAAGCTCACAAGATCGGCGTTACGCAAATATGCGTTATATTCTTCCTTAATTCCTGCTCGATCCATGAAGTCCTCTGAAGGCCATTCACAAGGTCAAGATCAAGGCGCCCTTGGTGGTTCATCGTCAGCATCACGCATTGCAAGCCTGGGTCCTTGCTTCCTTGAAGAACCACCTTGGTAAATTTTCCTAAACATATTTCTTCCTCTGAAAAATTTCTGAAATTTTAGTAACTTCAAATAAAAGTGAACCAAGCTCAACAAAATTGATAGCAACTACTCCTACAAGTGCCTAGAGCCTATATCATGCATTAGAACTACTTGGAACCATATAAATTTGACATGCAAGCTCAAGAACATGGTCACCTAGGTAGCACAAATTTGCAATGAATAAAGAATTAGAACAAAACTAATTGGACCAATGGAGGAGTCACATACCAAGGAACAATCCCCCAAAGCAGTTTTGTGAGAGGTGCTTTGAGCAAGGAGATCAAAAATTGCAGCAAAATGAGCTAGAACTCGTGCTTGAGCTGGATAGTGATTTTTTTTGGGAGGAAGAAGAAGTGTGTGGTGGCTGGCATAAGTGGAGGGGGCCACCGTGGGCCCGCGAGGCAGGGGCGCGCCCAGGGGTTGGGCGCGCCCTGTACCCTCGTGGCCAGGTGCTTTCACCCCCTGCTATGTTCTCAGTGCCAGATATTCTCAAATATTCCAGAAAAAAACATATTAAATTGGCAGGGCATTTGGAGAACTTTTATTTTCGAGGTATTTTTATATTGCACGGATAATTGAAAAATGCATGAAAATACTATTTTTCTTTATTTCAACTAAATAACAGAAAGTAAAAAGAGGGTACAAAAGGTTGTGCCTTCTAACTTCATCCATCTCATGCTCATCAAAAGGAATCCATTAACAAGGTTGATCAAGTCTTGTTAACAAACTCATTCCGAATAACATGGAGCCGGAGAAATTTCGAATAACACTATGTTACCTCAACGGGGACATGCACATCCCCAATAATAAGAATATCATATCTCTTCTTGACAGTAGGAAGAGGAAATTCAAAACCTCCAAAAATAATTGATGGAATTTTTCCAATATAATTGATACCGTGGACTTGAGGTTGTTTCCTCGGAAAGTGTACCGTATGCTCATTACCATTAACAGGAAAAGTGACATTGCCTTTGTTGCAATCAATAACAGCCCCTGCAGTATTCAAAAAGGGTCTTCCAAGAATAATAGACATACTATCGTCCTCGGGAAATATCAAGAATAACAAAGTCTGTTAAAATAGTAATATTTGCAACCACAACAAGCACATCCTCACAAATACCGACAGGTATAGCAGTTGATTTATCAGCCATTCGCAAAGATATTTCAGTAGGTGTCAACTTATTCAAATCAAGTCTACGATATAAAGAGAGAGGCATAGCACTAACACCGGCTCCAAGATCACATAAAGCAGTTTTAACATTGTTTCTCTTAATGGAGCATGGTATAGTTTGTACTCCTGGATCTCCTAGTTTCTTAGGTATTCCACCCTTGAAAGTGTAATTAGCTAGCATGGTGGAAATTTCAGCTTCCGGTATCTTTCTTTTATTTGTAACAATTTCTTTCATATACTTGGCATAAGGATTCATTTTGAGCATATCAGTTAAACGCATAAGAAAAAAGATCGATCTAATCATTTCAGCAAAGCGCTCAAAATCCTCATCATCCTTTTTCTTGGATGGTTTGGGAGGAAAAGGCATGGGTTTCTGAACCCATGGTTCTCTTTCTTTACCATGCTTCCTAGCAACAAAGTCTCTCTTATCATAATGTTGATTCCTTGATTGTGGGTTATCAAGATCAACAGCAGGTTCAATTTCTACATCATTATCATTACTAGGTTGAGCATCAACATGAACATCATTATTAACATTATCACTACGTTCATGTTCATTACCAGATTGTGTTTCAGCATAAGAAACAGAAATATCATTGGGATTCTCAGGTGGTTCAGCAATAGGTTCACTAGAAGCATGCAAAGTCCTATCATTTTTCTTTTTCTTCTCTTTAGAAGGACCAGGTGCATCTACATTATTTCTCTGAGAATCCTGCTCAATTCTCTTAGGATGGCCTTCAGGATAAAAAGGTTCCTGAGTCATTTTACCAGTTCTAGTAGCCACTCTAACAGCATAGTCATTATTCTTACTATTCAATTCATTGAGAAAATCATTCTGAGCTTTAAGTACTTGTTCTACTTGAGTGGTGACCATAGAAGCATGTTTACTAATGAGTTTAAGTTCACCTTTAACTCTAGACATATAATCACCCAAGTGTTCAATCATATATGCATTTTGTTTTAATTGTCTACCAACATAAGCATTAAAATTTTCTTGCTTAACCATAAAGTTATCAAACTCATCCAAGCATCGGCTAGCAAACGTAGTAGGAGGGATTTCAGCTTTATCATATCTATAGAGAGAATTTAACTTTACTACCTGTGTCGGGTTATCAAGACCATGTGTTTCCTCAATAGGTGATGAATTAAGACCATATATTTCTTCAACAGGCGGTAAATTAAGACCATGTATTTCTTCAATAGGAGGTAAATTCTTAACATCTTCATCTTTAATACCTTTTTCTTTCATAGATTTATTTGCCTCTTGCATATCTTCAGGACTGAGAAATAGAACACCTCTTTTCTTCGGAGTTGGTTTAGGGATAGGCTCAGGAGTTGGCTCAGGAAGTGTCCAATTATTTTCATTTGTCAACATATTATTCAATAGAATTTCAGCTTCATCTGGTGTTCTTTCCCTGAAAACAGAACCAGCACAACTATCCAGGTGGTCTCTGGAAGCATCGGTTAGTCCATTATAAAAGATATCAAGTATTTCATTTTTCTTAAGAGGATGATCAGGAAAGCATTAAGTAATTGGAGAAGCCTCCCCCAAGCTTGTGGGAGACTCTCTTCTTCAATTTGCACAAAATTATATATTTCCCTTAAGGCAGCTTGTTTCTTATGAGCGGGGAAATATTTAGCAGAGAAGTAATAAATTACATCCTGGGGACTACGCACACAACCAGGATCAAGAGAATTAAACCATATCTTAGCGTCACCCTTTTAGTGAGAACGGAAATATTTTAAGGATATAAAAGTAGCGGGTTCTCTCATCATTAGTGAACAGGGTGTCTATATCATTTAATTTAGTAAGATGTGCCACAACAGTTTCAGATTCATAGCCATAAAAAGGATCAGATTCAACCAAAGTAATTATATCAGGATCAATGTAGAATTCATAATCCTTATCAGTAACAAAGATATGTGAAGTAGCATAGGCAGGATCATATTTCATTCGAGCATTCAGAGTTTTTTGTTTCAGCTTAGCTAATAATTTCTTAAGATCAATTCTACCATTGCAAGCAAGAAAGTCTCTAGCAGTTTCTTCATCCATAACATAGCCCTCAGGCACAACAGGCAACTCATATTTATTAGGAGAGTCTTCGTCATCACTTTCATCAATATTATCAGTTTCAATAATTTCATTCTCTCTGGCCCTAGCAAGTTGTTCATCAAGAAATTCACCAAGTGGCACAGTAGTATCAAGCATAGAAGTAGCTTCATCATAAGTACCATGCATAGCAGAAGTGGCATCATCAATAACATGCGACATATCAGAATTAATAGCAGAAGCAGGTTTAGGTGTCGCAAGCTTACTCAAAACAGAAGGTGAATCAAGTGCAGAGCTAGATGGCAGTTCCTAACCTCCCCTCGTAGTTGAGGGATAAATTTTTGTTTTCTCGTCTTTCAAGTTCCTCATAGTGACCAACAGATATAAGTCCCAAGTGACTCAAAGAATAGAGCTATGGTCCCCGACAACGGCGCCAGAAAATAGTCTTGATAACCCACAAGTATAGGGGATCGCAACAGTTTTCGAGGGTAGAGTATTCAACCCAAATTTATTGATTCGACACAAGGGGAGCCAAAGAATATTCTCAAGTATTAGCAGCTGAGTTGTCAATTCAACCACACTTGGATAACTTAGTATCTACAGCAAAGTGTTTAGTAGCAAAGTAATACGGAAGTAACGATAACGGTAGCAAAAGTAATATTTTTGGGTTTTGTAATGATCGTAACAAAGAGTAACGGAAAAGTAAATAAGTTTAATAACAATTGGTGAAAAGCTCAGAGGCATTGGATCGGTGATGGAGAATTATGCCGGATGCAGTTCATCATGTAACAGTCATAACATAGGGTGACATGTAACTAGCTCCAATTCATCAATGTAATGTAGGCATGTATTTGAATATAGTCATACGTGCTTATGGAAAAGAACTTGCATGACATCTTTTGTCCTACCCTCCCGTGGCAACGGGGTCCTATTGGAAACTAAGGGATATTGAGGCCTCCTTTTAATAGAGTACCGGACCAAAGCATTAACACATAGTGAATACCTGAACTCCTCAAACTACGGTCATCACCGGGAGTGGTCCCGATTATTGTCACTTCGGGGTTGCTGGATCATAACACATAGTAGGTGACTATAGACTTGCAAGATAGGATCAAGAACTTGCATATATTCATGAAAACATAATAGGTTCAGATCTGAAATCATGGCACTCGGGCCCTAGTGACTAGCATTAAGCATAGCAAAGTCATAGCAACATCAATCTCAGAACATAGTGGATACTAGGGATCAAACCCTAACAAAACTAACTCGATTACATGATAAATCTCATCCAATCCATCACCATCCAGCAAGCCTACGATGGAATTACTCACGCACGGCGGTGAGCATCATGAAATTGGTGATGGAGGATGGTTGATGATGCATACGGCGACGGATTCCCCTCTCCGGAGCCCCGAACAGACTCTAGATCAGCCCTCCCGAGAGAGTTTAGTGCTTGGCGGCGGCTCCGTATCGTAAAACGCGATGAATCTTTCTCTCTGGGTTTTTTCTTGTCACGCCCAAGATGCGACCCTATCCTAAAGGAACTCGAAAGTCCCACCAAGGATAGAAGCGCATCTTGAAGACGCTTTTACAAGGTGGATATCATTACATCAACATTACATAATAGTGGGGATACATGCATAAGGCACAAATGCCACAAGAATACAACAATACATCATATACAAGATCAACATCCGACTACGGATGAAACATAAACAGAAACTCAAACGACATCCACCCTGCTAGCCCAGGCTGCTGACCTGGAACCTATCCCCTGAATGAAGAAGCAGAAGAAGATCTCCAAAACAA
The DNA here is from genome assembly GCA_021605145.1 of Aegilops bicornis. NCBI lineage: Eukaryota > Viridiplantae > Streptophyta > Magnoliopsida > Poales > Poaceae > Aegilops > Aegilops bicornis. The sequence goes on from CM038674.1 coordinate 390,467,064, forward strand.
GTAAACATCGCTCTCGCGTCATGATCATCACAATACCTGTACATCAAGAATCGTTGTTGTAGTAACTGTGAGCCACGAGGACTCAGCAATCCCATTACCATAGGTATCAAGACTAGCAAAGCTTAATGGGTAAGGAAGGGGTAAAGTGGTGAGGTTGCAGCAACGACTAAGCATGTATGGTGGCTAACTTACGCAAATAAGAGCGAGGAGAGAAGCAAAGCAAGCGGTCATCAACTAGTAATGATCAAGAAGTGATCATGAACTCCTACTTACGTCAGACATAACCCAGAAACCGTGTTCTCCTCTCGATCAACCCTGAAAAGAGACACTCACGGTTATGCACACGGTTGGTGTATTTTATTAGAGTTTACTTCAAGTTTACTACAACCGGACATTAACAAATTCCCATCTGCCACATAACCACGGGCACGGCTTTTGAAAGTTCAAACCCTGCAGGGGTGTCCCAACTTAGCCCATGATAAGCTCTCGCGATCAATGAAGGATATTCCTTCTCCCGAGAAGACCCGATCAGTCTCGGAATCCCGGTTTACAAGACATTTCGACAATGGTAAAACAAGACCAAAGAAGCCGCCGATGCTACCGACAATCCCGTTAGGAGCTGCACATATCTCGCTCTCGTGGCAACACCGGATAGGTCAGCCTACGAGTAAAACCAGCCCTCGAGTTGCCCCGAGGTGGCCCCGCAGTCTGCCCGGTTCGAACCAGCACTTAGAGAAGCACTGGCCCGGGGGGGCTAAAATAAAGATGACCCTCGGGCTGGCCGACCCAATGGAAGGGTATAGGTGGTGGTGAGGCAAATGGTAAAACCAAGGTTGGGCCTTGCTGGAGGAGTTTTATTCAAAGAGAACTGTCAAGGGGGTCCCATAAATCACCCAACCGCGTAAGGAACGCAAAATCAAGGAACATAACACCGGTATGACGGAAACTAGGGCGGCAAGAGTGGAACAAAACACCAGGCATAAGGCCGAGCCTTCCACCCTTTACCAAGTATATAGATGCATTAATAATATAAGAGATATTGTGATATCCCAACATAAACATAATCCAACATGGAGCAATATCTTCACCTGCAACTAGCAACGCTATAAGAGGGGCTGAGCAAAAGCGATAACATAGCCAAACAACGGTTTGCTAGGAAGGGTGACAACGGTTAGGGCTATCATGCAATTTGGGAGGCTTGAGCAGCAAGTGGTAGGTAACGCAGCATAGCGATAGAACGAAGCAACTAGCATAGCAATGATAGTAATGAGATCCAAGGTGACGGTCATCTTGCCTAAAATCCCGCTAGGAAGAAGAACGAGTCCATGAAGAAGACGAACGGGAGTAGTCGAACGAATTCTCACGGTCGCAACATTACCGGAACTAAGAAGCAACACCAGAAAGAAACAAACAACATGGTAAACGCACAAGCATAAACATGGCATGATGCACAAACAAATATGATGCATGTCCGGTTTAATAAGGCATGGCATGGCAAAGTGCAACAAACAATACTACAAGTTAAGTGGAGCTCAATATGCAACGAGTTGCATATTGACAAAACATCACATTGACATATTTAGTTTAATCTCGTTTAAGCTACCAAACAATATTAAATGTTGTTAAACATGGCAAGGGGTGAAGCATAATTAAAATACATATCTAGGCAAGTTTAAATGAGGCCGGAAACAACAAACAAAAATTCCGGAAAATCCTCATGTCCATATTTTGAATTAGCTACTGATCTGCCCTAAACCATATTTTATTGTTGTTAAACAGGGAAATAAAGTGCACCAAGTTAATCTATGCATTTTTCCACCCCATTTACATATAAATTTTATTAAATTCGGAGCTACGGTTATTTAGCTATGAAATAAAACATTTTAGCATGGCATTTAAGCAAATAAACACAAACAGCATTTTAAACATTTTTAGCATGGCTGAAAGTGACATAATATGAAACTAAATGAAAAACTAAGCATTTTACATATATAAATTATTTACATCTGATGCACCATTTGTGAGTTATTAAATGCATGAACTCTAGGGGTTTTTCTGCAATTCTATAAATCCTGGGATAATTAGACAAATACGCAGGCAGGAAAAAAACATGCACTGGGCTGAATCTGAACAGGAAGCCCAACAAGGAAACACAGGGGGCTGCTCACCCTGGGCCTACAGGCCGTCGGTGCTGGGCTGGGGCAGGCTGGATCTGAAGGGGAAGCAGGCTGGGCCTTGACCAACCGGCGAAGGGGAGGTGGTCTCCGGTAGGGCGGCGCGGTGATCTGGAGGCGGGGATGCAAGACCTTGGCGCAAGAAGTGGCCCAGGGCGCAGAGGCAAAGCGCCTGGCTGAGCGCGGTCAACGCTCGAACGACCTGCTGTTGTTCGTTGCAGAAGATCGGAGGTCGCAGCAGAGGACTCGGGTGCTGCGCTGTTGCTGCGGGCTCGAGGAGAAAGCAGAGGAGGAGCTCCTCTCTTGTGGGCTTGATCGAGGCAAGGAGGAGGATTTGGTGGTGGCTGGCTGGTGGATCGGGAGGAGGTCATGGATTGGCCCAATGGATTTTTGGATCGGGATGGATCCCGAGGAAGATGGAGGCTGGTCGGGGAAGGATCCCGAGGGAGTGGGTGGCGGCGCAAGGAGGGGAATGGATGGGACAAGCCCCTAGATCCTAGGGTTGGACCTATATATATAGCAAGTGGTTTGGATTAGGGGTATTTAGTCCCTCCGATCGAAATCAAACTGCCGAGAATAAACAGGTTAGGGAGTCCAAAAGAGAAAGCGGAGATGTTTTATAGATGTTTGGGGATGATCCGGATCCATCGGTAACGACAGACCGGCTCGGGTTCGGAGCAGTTTACGGACGCGCGCGAGGGGGCTGCGAGCTGGCAAGAGAGGTTAGGTGGTCACGGTCAAGAGGGAAGCGAAAACCCGATTGGTCTCGGAACAGTCAACAAAAGCAAGGGGTGACGCGGCAACTACGAGCGGATACGGGTTTTATGAAAAACACATGGATGCGATGCACATGATGCTATGAGATGAAATGCATGACATGAACAAAATGTAAAACGAAAGACAAAAACCCAACCACGAAGGAAATAACATATCACATCTCCGGAAAAGGCAAGAGTTGGAGTTACGAATATGCAAAATTGTATCCGGGGCATTACATTTCTCCCCGAACACGAATATATAGAGTTGGAGTTGAGGTCGGTGCAGCTCCAGGGGCCCACGAGGTAGGGGCGCGCCTAGGGGGGCAGGCGTGCCCCCCACCCTCGTGGACAGGTGGTGGGCCCCTGGCCTTGATTCTTTCACCAATATTTTTTATTATTTCCAAAAATAATCTCCGTGGAGTTTCAGGTCATTCCGAGAACTTTTGTTTCTACACATAAATAACACCATGGCAATTCTGCTAAAAACATGTAAGTTAGAGTCCAAAACAAGGGCAAAAGTATTTGGGAAAGTAGATACGACGGAGACGTATCAATATGTCAGAAAAGTTAGTGAGCGGTATCTGATGGGTTTCAGCATATAAATTAAATCGCACCTCAGGATTATTGTTCCTACTCAAATAATGAAAATTTTGCGCAAAGGAATTTGTAAGTAGGAGGTGTTGGTCATACTCGGCTACGAGGAAGTCGGTCAACTCGGCATTTCCAACGAATTGGGCAAACTCTTGATGGAACCTGGCCTCCTCCATGATGGCATTATGCGGTCATTCGCATGGCCGCACCTCCACCATTCTCGGAGTGTTGAGGTCATTGTTCGATGATTCCCAAATGACTCCCTTAGCATTCTCTTTGGAGGAAAACTTCTTGAAGATACTCATCTTATTCCTATAAATAAAATTCTAAATATTTTAGTCCACAAAAATGTTGTCAACAGAACTTCACAAGATTGATAGCAACAACTCATAGGGATGTCTAGAGGCTAAATCAAGCATTCAAACTACTTGGAACTCCAAGAATTCAACATGCAAGCCCATTTACAGCAGCACCAAGAGTAGCTAATTGTTCAAAATATAAACCACTAATGTAAAAAGTATTTGGAGCAATGGAGGAGTCACATACCAAGTAGCAACCCCCCAAAACAGTTTCAGAAATGGAGCTTCAAGCAAAGAGATCGAAATTCGTGGGTTTGAGAGCAAGAACATCAGAGAGAGAGAGAGAGAGACAGAGAGAGAGAGAGAGAGAGAGAGAGAGCTATAGTGATTTTTTCTGGAGGTAGGAGATGACATGGGCTAAAGGGATAAGTAATGTTGCAGAACGTAGTATTTAAAAAAAATCCTACAATCATGCAAGATCTATCTAGGAGAATCATAGCAACGAGCGGGGAGAGTGTGTCCAAGTACCCTTGTAGACCGAAAGCGGAAGCGTTTAGTAACGCGGTTGATGTAGTCGAACGTCTTCGCGATCCAACCGATCAAGTACCGAACGCACAGCACCTCCGCGATCTGCACACGTTCAGCTCGGTGATGTCCCTCGAACTCTAGGTCCAGCTGAGGCCGAGGGAGAGTTTCGTCAGCACAACGGCGTGGTGAAAGTGAAGATGAAGTTACCGACGCAGGGCTTCGCCTAAGCACTACGACAACATGACCGAGGTGGAAAACTATGGAGGGGGGCACCGCACACGGCTAAGAAATCAACTTGTGTGTCTATGGGGTGCCCCCCTCACCCGTATATAAAGGAGTGGAGGAGGGGGTTGGCTGGCCTCATGGGGCGCACCCCAAGGGGGGGATTCCTACTCCTACTAGGAGTAGGTGCCCCCCTTTCCTACTCCAACTAGGAGGGGAAGGAAAGATGAAGAGGGAGAGAACAAAGGCCCCCCCCCACCAATTTGGATTGGGCTTGGGGGGCGGGCGCCTCCACTTGGCCACCTCCTAGTCTCTTCCACTAGGGCCCATGAAGGCCCATTAACCCCCCGGGGGGTTCTGGTAACCCCCCGGTACTCCGGAAAATGCCCGAACCTATCTGAAACCTTTTCGGTGTCCAAACATAACATTCCAATATATCAATCTTTATGTCTCAACCATTTCGAGACTCCTCGTCATGTCTGTCATCTCATCCGGGACTCCGAACTACCTTCGGTACATCAAAACACATAAACTCGTAATACCGATCGTCATCGAATGTTAAGCGTGCGGACCCTACGTGTTCCGAGAACTATGTAGACATGACCGAGATTCATCTCCGGTCAATAACCAATAGCGGAACCTGGATGCTCATATTGGCTTATTCTACAAAGATCTTTATCAGTCAAACCGCATAACAACATACGTTGTTCCCTTTGTCATCGGTATGTTACTTGCCCGAGATTCGATCGTCGGTATCACTATACCTAGTTCAATCTCGTTACTGGCGAGTCTCTTTACTCGTTTCATAATGCATCATCTCGCAACTAACTTATTAGTCACATTGCTTGCAAGGATTATTGTGATGTGCATTACCGAGAGGGCCCAGAGATACCTCTCCGACAATCGGAGTGACAAATCCTAATCTCGATATATGCCAACTCAACAAACACCATCGGAGACACCTGTAGAGCATCTTTATAATCACCCAGTTACATTGTGATGTTTGATAGCACACTAAGTGTTCCTCGATATTCGGGAGTTGCATAATCTCATAGTTAGAGGAACATGTATAAGTCATGATGAAAGCAATAGCAACAAACTAAACGATCAGAGTGCTAAGCTAATGGATGGGTCTTGTCCATCACATCATTCTCCAATGATGTGATCCCATTCATCAAATGACAACACATGTCTATGGCTAGGAAACATAACCATCTTTGATAAACAAGCTAGTCAAGTAGAGGCATACTAGGACACTCTGTTTGTCTATTCACGCATGTACTAAGTTTCCGGTTAATACAATTCTAGCATGAATAATAAACAGTTATCATGATATAAGGAAATGTAAATAACAACTTTATTATTGCCTCTAGGGCACATTTCCTTCAGTCTCCCACTTGCACTAGAGTCAATAATCTAGATTACATAGTAATGACTCTAACACACATGGAGTCTTGGTGTTGATCATGTTTTTCTCGTGAGAGAGGCTTAGTCAATGGGTCTGCAACATTCAGATCCGTATGTATCTTGCAAATCTCTATGTCCCCTTCCGACACTTGATGACGGATGGAATTGAAGCGTCTCTTGATGTGCTTGGTCTTCTTGTGAAATCTGGATTCCTTTGCCAAGGCAATTGCACCAGTATTGTCACAAAAGATTTTCATTGGACCTGATGCACTAGGTATGACACCTAGATCGAACATGAACTCCTTCATCCAGACTCCTTCATTTGCTGCTTCCGAAGCAGCTATGTACTCCGCTTCACACGTAGATCCTGCCACGACACTCTGTTTGGAACTGGACCAACTGATAACTCCACCATTCAATATAAATAATCCGATTTGTGACTTAGAGTCATCCGGATCAGTGTCAAAGCTTGCATCAATGTAACCATTTACAATGAGCTCTTTGTCACCTCCATAAACGAGAAACATACCTTTTCAGGTATTTCAGGATGTTCTTGACCGTTGTCCAGTGATCCACTCCTAGATTACTTTGGTACCTCCCTACTATACTTATAGCAAGGCACACATCAGGTCTGGTACACAGCATTGCATACATGATAGAACCTATGGCTGAGGCATAGGGAATGACTTTCATTTTCTCTCTATCTTCTACAGTGGTCGGGCATTGAGTCTGACTCAACTTCACACCTTGTAACTGTGTGAAGAACCCTTTCTTTGACTGATCCATTTTGAACTTCTTTAAAATCTTATCAAGGTATGTGCTTTGTGAAAGTCCACTTAAGCGTCTTGATCTATCTCTATAGATCTTGTTGCCCAATATGTAAGCAGCTTCACCGAGGTCTTTCATAGAAAAAAAATTATTCAAGTATCCTTTTGTGCTATCCAAAAATTCTATATCATTTCTAATCAGCAATATGTCATCCACATATAATATTAGAAATGCTACAGAGCTCCCACTCACTTTCTTGTAAATACAGGCTGATCCAAAAGTTTGTATAAAACCATATGATTTGATCATGCTATCAAAACGTTTATTCCAACTCCGAGAGGCTTGCACCAGTCCATAAATGGATCGCTGGAGCTTGCACACTTTGTTAGCACCCTTTGGATCGACAAAACCTTCTGGTTGCATCATATACAACTCTTCTTCTAGAAATCCATTCAGGAATGCAGTTTTGACATCCATTTGCCAAATTTCATGATCATAAAATGCGGCAATTGCTAACATGACTCAGACAGACTTAAGCATCGCTACGGGTGAGAAGGTCTCATCGTAGTCAATTCCTTGAACTTGTCGAAAACCTTTCGCAACAAGTCAAGCTTTGTAGACAGTAATATTACCGTCAGCGTTAGTCTTCTTATTGAAGATCCATTTATTCTCTATGGCTTGCCGATCATTTCGCAAGTCAGCCAAAGTCCACACTTTGTTCTCATACATGGATCCCATCTCAGATTTCATGGCCTCAAGCCATTTCGCGGAATCTGGGCTCATCATCGCTTCCTCATAGTTCGTAGGTTCGGCATGGTCAAGTAACATGACGTCCAGAACCGGATTCTTTCGCCAATATTTTTTATTATTTCCAAAAATAATCTCCGTGGAGTTTCAGGTCATTCCGAGAACTTTTGTTTTTGCACATAAATAACACCATGGCAATTCTCAATAAAACAGCGTCGGTCAAGTTAGTTCCATTCAAATCATGTAAGTTAGAGTCCAAAGCAAGGGCAAAAGTGTTTGGAAAAGTAGATATGCCGGAGACGTATCAACTCCCCCAAGCTTAAACCTTTGCTTGTCCTCAAGCAATTCAGTTTTTAAACTGAAAGTGATAAGGAAAAACTTTTACAAACTCTGTTTGCTCTTGTTGTTGTAAATATGTTAAGCCAGCATTCAAGTTTTTAGCAAAGATTATGACTAACCACATTCACAATAACACTTAGGTCTCATGTTTACTCATATCAATGGCATAATCAACTAGCGAGCAATGATAATAAATCTCGGATGACAACACTTTCTCAAAACAATCATGATAAAAGACCGCAAAACATAAATGCAGAGCACCTTTAAAGATCAAGGACTGACTAAACATTGTAATTCATGGTAAAAGAGATCCAGTCATAGTCATACCCAATATAAATTAATAGTAATGGATGCAAATGACAAAGAAGGTGCTCTCCGGTGGTGCTTTTTAATAAGAGGGTGATGACTCAACATAAAAGTAAATAGATAGGCCCTTCAGAGAGGGAAGCTGTGGATTTGTAGAGGTGCGAGCTCGATTTTGAAATAGAGATAAATAATATTTTGAGTGGCATACTTTCATTGTCAACATAACAACCAAGAGATGGCGATATCTTCCATGCTACACACATTATAGGCGGTTCCCAAACAGAATGGTAAAGTTTATACTCCCCCTCCACCAACAAGCATCAATCCATGGCTTGCTCGAAACAATGAGTGCCTCCAACTAACAACAGTCCCGGGGGAGTTTTGTTTGCAATTATTTTTATTTGGTTTGCATAAAGCATGGGACCGGGCATCCCGGTGACCAGCTATTTTCTCGTGAGTGAGGAGCGGAGTCCACTCCTCTTGAGAATAACCCGCCCAACATGGAAGATACGGACAGCCCTAGTTGATACATGAGCTATTCGAGCATTCAAAACAGAATTCCATTTGAAGGTTTAGAGTTTGGCACATACAAATTTACTTGGAACGGCAGGTAGATACCGCATATAGGAAGGTATAGTGGAATCATATGGAATAACTTTGGGGTTTAAGGGATTGGATGCACAAGCAGTATTCCCGCTTAGTACAAGTGAAGGCTAGCAAAAGACTAGGAAGCGACCAACTAGAGAGCGACAACAGTCATGAACATGCATTAAAATTAATGAACATTGAGTGCAAGCATGAGTAGGATATAATCCACCATGAACATAAATATCATGAAGGCTATGTTGATTTGTTTCAACTACATGCGTGAACATGTGCCAAGTCAAGTCACTTAAATCATTCAAAGGAGGATACCACCCCATCATACCACATCACAACCATTTTAATAGCATGTTGGCACGCAAGGTAAACCATTATAAACTCCTAGCAAATTAAGCATGGCATAAGTAACTATAATCTCTAATCGTCATTGAAAACATGTTTATTCATAATAGGCTGAATCAGGAATGATGAACTAATCATATTTACAAAAACAAGAGAGGTCAAATTCATACCAGCTTCTCCCATCTCAATCAGTCCATCATATATCGTCATAATTGCCTTTCACTTGCACGACCGAACGATGTGAATAATAATAATAGTGCACGTGCATTGGACTAAGCTAGAATCATGAGCATTCAATGAACAGGAGAAGACAAGGTAATATGGGCTCATGGTTAAATCAACAATAATGCATATAAGAGCCAGTTCAACAATTTAATTATGGTCTTCTCCTATCGACCCCCAAAGAAAAGAAAAGAAATAAAACTATTTACACGGGAAAGCTCCCAACAAGCAAAAGCAGAACATGAAATATTTTTGGGTTTTCTTTTTAATTACTACTACTACAGCAAGAAAAGTAAACTAGCTAAAAGCTACAACTAATTTGTTTTCTTAAGGTTTATCAAACACACAAGAAGAAAGCAAGAAAAAGAAAATAAACTAGCATGGATAGTACGGTGAAAAAGCATGAGCACCGACATCTAGCAATGAGTGTGTACACATAAATGTAATGTCGGTGAGAAATACGTACTCCCCCAACCTTAGGCTTTTGGTCTAAGTTGGTCTATTGCCACGGTTGGCCTGGCGGATATCCAAAGTTGTAGTTGGGGTCGTACTGAGATGCAGAAGTCATTGCATCGTGGGCTGCAGCTTGGAGGCGAGCTATCTCAGCCCTCCTGTTATACTCTTCCGCCTCCTCTCTCGTTATAAAATATCTCCCTTTTGCCTGAAAGTCAAAGAAAGTAGAAGCAGGGAGAGCGACGTGATAGGTGCGTCGTCTGTCAAAGATTAGTCGGTATTGGAGGGACTGATCGTTCCTCTCAACAAAATGATGACGAACCATAGCCTCATATTCCAAATAAGCAGGAGGCAACTCAATATCATCCTCACGTATGGTTATACCAAGAAAATTAGCTATACGGTTGCATAAATTCCACCAAAGAAATCTCCATTAAATCTATTATGATGCAACCTACGTGCAACAATGGCTCCCAAATTATAAGATTTATCTCCTAACACGTAACTCCTAAGAATATCGAGGTCGTGGATACACATGTGACATGCTTCATCCTTACCATTTATGCACCTACCTATGAAGAGAGCAAAATAATGTATAGCAGGAAAATGAATGCTCCCTATGGTAGATTGTGCTATGTCTCTAGATTCCCCCACAGTTATACTAGCAAGAAAATCTCTAAATTCAGATTTGCGAGGTTCACTAGTACTACCCCATTGTGGAAGCTTGCAAGCAGTGGTAAAATCCTCTAAGTCCATAGTAAAACAATTTTCATAAAGATCAAACAGGACAATTTGAGAATTGCGTGAAGATGAAAATTCAAACCTCCTCACAAAGTAACTAGTGAGATAGTGGTACTGACGGCACTTTTCTTCCTCGAAGCTCACAAGATCGGCGTTACGCAAATATGCGTTAAATTCTTCCTTAATTCCTGCTCGATCCATGAAGTCCTCTGAAGGCCATTAACAAGGTCAAGATCGGGCGCCTCTTGGTGGTTCATCATCGACATCACGCATTGCAAGCCCGGGTCCTTGCTTCCTTGAAGAACCACCTTGGTACATTTTCCTAAACATATTTCTTCCTCTGAAAAATTTCTGAAATTTTTAGTAACTTCAAATAAAAGTGAACCAAGCTCAACAAAATTGATAGCAACTACTCCTACAAGTGCCTAGAGCCTATATCATGCATTAGACCTACTTGGAACCATATAAATTTGACATGCAAGCTCAAGAACATGGTCACATAGGTAGCACAAATTTGCAATTAATAAAGCATTAGAACAAAAACTAATTGGACCAATGGAGGAGTCACATACCAAGGAACAATCTTTTGTGAGAGGTGCTTTGAGCAAGGAGATCAAAAATTGCAGCAAAATGAGCTAGAACTCGTGCTTGAGATGGATAGTGATTTTTTTGGGAGGAAGAAGAAGTGTGTGGTGGCTGGCATAAGTGGAGGGGAGCCACTGTGGGCCCACGAGGCAGGGGGCGCCCTGGACCCTCTTGGCCAGGTGCTTGCTCCCCCTGCTGTGTTCTTAGTGCCAGATATTCTCAAATATTCCAGAAAAAATCATATTAAATTGGCAGGGCATTTGGAGAAGTTTTATTTTCGAGGTATTTTTGTATTGCACGGATAATTCAGAAAACAGACAGAAAATACTATTTTTGCTTTATTTCAACTAAATAACAGAAAGTAAAAAGAGGGTACAGAAGGTTGTGCCTTCTAACTTCATCCATCTCATGCTCATCAAAAGGAATCCATTAAGAAGGTTGATCAAGTCTTGTTAACAAACTCATTCCGAATAACATGGAACCGGAGAAATTTCGAATAACACTATGTTACCTCAACGGGGACATGCACATCCCCAATAATAATAATATCATATCTCTTCTTGACAGTAGGAAGAGGAAATTCAAAACCTCCAAAAATAATTGATGGAATTTTTCCAATAGAATTGATACTGTGGACTTGAGGTTGTTTCCTCGGAAAGTGTATCGTATGCTCATTACCATTAACAGGAAAAGTGACATTGCCTTTGTTGCAATCAATAACAGCCCCTGCAGTATTCAAAAAGGGTCTTCCAAGAATAATAGACATACTATCGTCCTCGAGAATATCAAGAATAACAAAGTATGTTAAATAGTAACATTTGCAACCACAACAGGCACATCCTCACAAATACCGACAGGTATAGCAGTTGATTTATCTGCCATTTGCAAAGATATTTCTGTAGGTGTTAACTTATTCAAATCAAGTCTACGATATAAAGAGAGAGGCATAGCACTAACACCGGCTCCAAGATCACATAAAGCAGTTTTAACATAGTTTCTCTTAATGGAGCATGGTATAGTTGGTACTCCTGGATCTCCTAGTTTCTTAGGTATTCCACCCTTGAAAGTGTAATTAGCTAGCATGGTGGAAATTTTAGCTTCTTGTATCTTTCTTTTATTTGTAACAATTTATTTCATATACTTAGCATAAGGATTCATTTTGAGCATATCAGTTAAACGCATACGCAAAAAGATAGGTCTAATCATTTCAGCAAAGCGCTCAAAATCCTCATCATCCTTTTTCTTGGATGGTTTCGGAGGAAAAAGGCATGGGTTTACGAACCCATGGTTCTCTTTCTTTACCATGCTTCCTAGCAACAAAGTCTCTCTTATCATAACGTTGATTCCTTGATTGTGGGTTATCAAGATCAACAAAGAGTTCAATTTCTACATCATTATCATTACTAGGTTGAGCATCAACATGAACATCATCATTAACATTATCACTAGGTTCATGTTCATTACGAGATTGTGTTTCAGCATCAGAAACAGAAATATCATTGGGATTCTCAGGTGGTTCGGCAATAGGTTCACTAGAAGCATGCAAAGTCCTATCATTTTTCTTTTTCTTCTCTTTCGAGGGACCAGGTGCATCTACATTATTTCTCTAAGAATCCTGCTCAATTCTCTTAGGATGGCCTTCAGGACACAAAGGTTCCTGAGTCATTTTACCAGTTCTAGTAGCCACTCTAACAGCATAGTCATTATTGTTACTATTCAATTCATTGAACAAATTATTCTGAGCTTTAAGTACTTGTTCTACTTGAGTGGTGACCATAGAAGCATGTTTACTAATGAGTTTAAGTTCACCTTTAACTCTAGACATATAATAACTCAAGTGTTCAATCATATAGGCATTTTGTTTTAATTGTCTACCAACATAAGCATTAAAATCTTCTTGCTTAACCATAAAGTTATCAAACTCATCCAAGCATCGGCTAGCAAACTTAGTAGGAGGGATTTCAGCTTTATCATATCTATAGAGAGAATTTACCTTTACTACCTCAATAGGTGATGAATTAAGACCATATATTTCTTCAACAGGCGGTAAATTAAGACCATGTATTTCTTCAATAGGAGGTAAATTCTTAACATCTTCAGCTTTAATACCTTTTTCTTTCATAGATTTCTTTGCCTCTTGCATATCTTCAGGACTGAGAAATAGAACACCTCTTTTCTTCGGAGTTGGTTTAGGGATTGGCTCAGGAGTTGGCTCAGGAAGTGTCCAATTATTTTCATTTTTCTTAAGAGGATGATCAGGCAAAGCATTAAGTAATTGGAGAAGCCTCCCCCAAGCTTGTGGGAGACTCTCTTCTTCAATTTGCACAAAATTATATATTTCCCTTAAGGGAGCTTGTTTCTTATGAGCGGGGAAATATTTAGCAGAGAAGTAATAAATCATATCCTGGGGACTACGCACACAACCAGGATCAAGAGAATTAAACCATATCTTAGTGTCGGTGTACTAGAGTAGGGGTACCCTAGTATCCCGAACTTGTGCCTGACGATTCTGACCCTCATGGCAAGGCTTACCGGGTGACCGCCAAGGTCCTCCGTGGTTCCTTTGGAGCCATTCAAGAACAAAGTATTCAAGCCAAGGAGACAAGGCCCCGGCAAGAGGAGCTTGCCGGGAAGGCCACCCAGGGCACCTAGGAGACAAGGCCCCGGCAAGAGGAGCTTGCCGGGAAGGCCCGGCGAGCGACAAGCTTCCGGACGCGACAAGACAACAACCGCGGCAAGGCGCTTGCCGCGCAGACCTCACTCTGTACTGCGCTCCAAAGACGTCCACTAACGTGTCGCCACAGGACCTTTCGGTAGCTGCGTGGCAGGAGGCCGTCGCCAGCGGAGCAGATGTGGCAAGCGGCGCCGACAAGATTGCCATCCGGCAAGCGGTGGCGCCCGACGGTCCCTTTCTGACCTTTAGAGGCGGCGTGAAGCGGGCATTTAATGCTTTTGTCCCCTGCCGTCAGGGTTAGGTATGTTACACTGTACAAGTAGTTGTACCAACCACTCCTTTTCCATTTTTACCCTTGTCTACATTGCCACCTGTCGGAGACCCCTTTAGCATATAAAAGGAGGCCCATGCGCAACGTAGAGACGGGTTCGAAGGGCTCGACCTCACGCTCAGTCTCGTTAGCAGCTTGAGTGTACTGTAGCACTCAGCGCTCGTGAGCAAGAACTCAATACACTCAGACATGAAGCAGTAGGAGTGTTATCCCTCCGGAGAGCTCCGAAGCTGGGTAAACGGCTCGTGTGCTTCGCCTCGATCTGCTCTTCGTGCGACCTCCGCCCCCCGCCGAACCGAAAGGGGCTCGGTCCGCCGGTCCCATAGGTGTTCGTAGGTCAGATCAGCCTCCCCGACATCTTTGGCGCGCCAGGTAGGGGGCGTCGAGATTGTGTGAACCTGATCCGGCGTCCACACGAGCTAGATCTTCAACATCTTCATCGACATGCCACCGAAAAAGAAGGCGGCGGCAGATGTTCCGTCCGCGTCGAACCCACCACCACCGGAGCAAATGGGTGGTGGGGTAGACGCCGACGGAAGAATGGACGTCGACGGGGGAGCCCAGGGTGCTGCCAAGTCCAAGGACAAGGCTGCGCAAACCTCGGCGACCGTACATGCACCGCGCCCGTCTCAGGAGGCGCAGGACCGACAGCGTCATGGTATTCACAACGCCATACGCTCGTTGGACCAAGATCGAGCTGGTGGATCTCGGGATGCTCAAGACCAGCATGGACGCCAACATGCTGGCACGAGCGAAACGCACGCTGGGCGGGATATCGCTCCTTCTAACATAGTTAGAAGTCCGAGCATATCCGCTCCTCGCGCCGTTCGCCATCGCCACCCACCACTCTAGCGAAGCTTTGGCGAGAGCTCAACTGCTCTGGATTACCCTCCAACAGCCGACAAGGTCGATGAATGGAGGCCACCATTCGAAGTCTCATCGGCTTTGCTAACGGCGACGCTCCGCGCAGCGGCCGAGTGCATCGCTGCCGCGGCAGGACTGCTAAACACGAGCCGGTGGCGGCGAAACCAGTGGGGTGCAACCACCTTGCACTCTCCGCCACGAAGGCCAAGATCACCGACTCGCGGATCCACCTCGACAGCGACTCCACCGCATCGCCGGATCCACGAGCTCATCGCGATTAGCGCCAAGTTCTTCACGAGCAGCGGCAAGAAGACGCTTCGAACTTCGCATCGAGCGCCAAGAGAAGCGGCAGCGTCAATCCGACCAGCGCGATGGGCCCTCTGTCGACATGCATGCGCCCGAAGAACCAGCGACTTGCCGTCTGACGGTAGGTTGCCCTGCGTTCACTCGTGAGCTGCGGCAAGTCGATGGCCCAAAGAAGAAGAATTTCAAGCCAGACGTGCAGAAGTACGACGGCAAGACGCATCCGTCCGGAGTTCCTCAGCATCTACACCATCAGCGGTGCAGTGCGGGGCGAGACGACAAGATCTGACCAACTACTTCCGCTGGTGCTCAAGCCCAATGTCAGATCCTGGCTCATGCACTTGCCGGACAACTCCATATCCTCTTGGGCAGATCTATGCCATCAGTTTGTCGGCGCCTTTACAGGCGGCCACAAGCCCCATGGCCAAGAAAGCGACCTTCATCTGCTCGCCCAGAAGGAAGGAGAGCCCCTGCGCAAGTACATTCAGAGATTCAGCTGCGTACAGCACAACATCCCAGATGTCCACCCTGCCGCGGTAATCAGCGCATTCCATCAGAACGTGCGAAACCGCAGGATGAGGGAGGAGATGGCGATGTGCAAGATCAAAGACGTCAGTGAGCTATATGCCCTGGCCGACAAGTGTGCGCGTCTTTGAGGAAGGGAGGAGACTCCCCGGAGAGAATACTGAGGCAGGAGGATCTGATAGTGAGGAGACCGCCCCGGCAAAGAAAAACCGGCGGCGGAACAACAAGAAGAAGAAAGGCAAAGATGTGCTAGTTGTGGAGCAGTCTGGCAACGGAGGTGGCGCCAAGAAAGCCAAAACTGGTAGCTCCGGCAAGGAGGTTGCCGCTGGCACCAACTGACAGGCCGTGGCGGTCGCCGACAAGCAGGACGGCTCCAACAAGCGATCTTGCAAGATCCACCGCACCAAGGGCAATGACCTCCAGAGCTGCATAAAGGTCGAGCAGCTTGTCGAGCAGCGAAGGCTGAATACTGAACGACGCGACAAGGAGAAGGCCAGGAAGGTGCTTGGAGGAGCTAGCAAGAAACGCCCCGGCCGAGGAGGACGCCGCGGCAAGACCAAGCAGCGGCAAGGAGACAGACCTCCGCGGCTGCGATAAGGATGAAGGCAGCGATGATGAAGACATGGATGATGACGAGACCGATGAGCAGGAGTTCGAGAAAGCCACAGAGGTTACGTGCGTTGTGGCGGTGCTTCTGCGCATACTTCACACCGCCCGGCTCAAGCGGTGGATGCGGGAAGTCAATGCCGCAGAACCATCCGTCGAGTCACGCAAGCCTCTGAAATGGTCCAAAGACGCCTATCATCTTTGATATTGAGGACCACCACGATCGGCGTAGCTGCGGTGGTGGTTGCCGATGTTGGTTTCACCAACTATCCGCAACCTCAAGGTCACTAAGATGCTAGTTGACGGTGGGGCGGCTTGAACCTGATCTCCTCCGCGGTGCTCGAAACTCCGGATCACGATGGCGAGCTCGAAGAGACGGCACATTCAAGGAATCAATCCGGGAAGGAGCAAGCGAAGGAAAGATCACGTTGTCGGTGACATTTGGCGTGAAGTTGAACTTCGTGGATCGAGAGGGTCACTTTTGGCGTTGCTGACTTTCCATTGCCTTACAATGGGATACTTGGCCGTCCAAAGACTCGCCAAATTCATGGCAGCCTCTCACTATGCATACAACATCTTTGAAGATGCCAGCCCGATAAGTGTCATCTACATCCTGGCGACAAGAAGGATGCTCTTATCTGCGCCGACAAGATCTACCGGGAAGCAGCAGCTGCAGCAGATTGCAAGCCACTTGCCGCTGAAGCTCCCGGGGCAAAGAAGAAGATCAAGTCCGGCAAGAGCTCTGATGCCCACTCCGGCAAGCGCACCTCTTCGGAGTGCTGCGCTACCGTCGAGGACGCACCATCGAGCTCCACCGGGCAAGTGTAAGAAGACGATGGCAGCTCCACCAGAGACCAAGAAGGTGTCCGCCAAGGAGGACGGCACTGGTGGTACCTTTACCATCAGTGCCACTCTCGACCCTAAATAGGAAGGCGCGCTCGTTGCTTTCCTGCGGGCGACGTCGGCGTGTTTGCATGGCAACCGTCGACATCCCCGGTGTTCCTGTGAAAGTAATTGAGCACCATCTTGCCGTTTGTCCTCATGCGTGGCCCGTCAAGCGAGAAAGTCGAAGGTGCGGTGGAGCGCCAAGAATTTATCGCGAAGAAATCAAGAAATTGGAAGCAGCAGGCCTTGTCGAGGAGTGCTCCATCCTACGTGGTTGGCCAATCCTGTAGTTATCGCATAAGGCAAGCGGGAAATGGAGGCTTTGTATCGACTTTACCGATGTCAATAAAGCTTGTCCCAAAGACCCATTTCCTTGCGGCGCATCGACCAGATTGTTGACTCCACGGCGGGATGTGATTTGCTTTCATTTACGGATGCATACTCAGGATATCATCAGATCTTCATGGCAGAAGAGGATGAGGAGAAGACCGCATTCATCACCCCATGTGGCACATACTGTTTTGTATGGATGCCCTTCGGGTTAAAGAATGCTGGTTCAATATTTGCAAGAGTAGTCCATGACGCTTTTGATCCGCAAATGCACAGAAATGTGGAAGCCTACATGGATGACATAGTGGTCAAAAGCAAGGACAAGGCGACTCTGATTCAAGATTTAGACGAAACCTTTGCAAATCTGCGCAAGATCAACCTCAAGCTCAACCACGAGAAGTGTGTGTTTGGAGTCCCTTCCGCAAGCTTCTCGGGTTCTTAAATGTCTCGGCGGGGAATTGAAGCCAATCCCGAGCAAGATCAAGGCCATTGAGAAGATTGAAGCACCAAAGCGCGTCAAGGATGTCACGAAGACTTGCGGTTGCATAGCTGCTCTCGGCGAGGTTTATCTCTAGGTTCTGCTGAAGCGCCCTGCCATTTTCAAAATTTTGAAAAAGGCAGGTCCGATGAGATGGACTCGGAAGCGGAGGCTGCGCTGCAGGACTTGAAGAGATACCTATCCTCCACTCCAACACTTGTCGCACCTAAGCCACAAGAGAAGTTGCTGCTATATATAGCGGCAACCAATCAAGTGGTTAGTGCTGCGTTAGTAGCTGAGAGGGAGGCGGATGATGAGCTAGCAACCATGGCGAGATGCATCCGGCTGACGAAAGGGGGGCTTCACCGGCAAGCTCTGGTCCCGACAAGAATGGATCTGCTTGTGACACATGAGAAGATCTGAGAAAAGAATGGTGCAGCGCCCAGTTTACTTTGTCGGTTCCCTTCTGCGGGGGCTAGGTCAAGGTACTCTGGTGTGCGAAATTGCTTTTCGGCCTCCTCATGGCCTCGAAAGCTGCGCCATTACTTCCGAGCACATGAGATCACGATCGTCACTTTCGTTTTCCGTGAAGAGGATCTGCAAAATCCGGAGAGGCAGCAGGCGGGATTGTCGAGTGGGCACTTTGGAACTGTCAAGCTTTGGCCTCAAGTTTGAGAGCACTTCAACTATCCAAAGCGAGCATTGGCGGAGTTCATAGCAGAATGGACACCAACACAAGATGAAGAAATTCGAAACTTGAGCATCCCGTCAAGGAAGCAAGCAAAGAGTGGCTGATGTACTTTGATGGTGCCTTCTTGCTGCAAAGGCGCGGTCTTGGCGGGCTACTTGTTGCACCCACCGGAGAGCACCTCAAGTACGTAGTCCAGATGCACTTTCCCAAGGAGCAAGCAACAAACAATACTGCAGAGTATGAAGGTTTGCTTGCCGGTCTCAGGATTGCATTAAACCTTGGGATCAAGAAGCTCATTGTCAGGGGTGACTCACAGCTTGTCATCCGTCAAGTGAACAAGAGTTATCAGATTCCGTTGATGGAAGCTTATGTTGATGAAGTGAGAAAGCTAGAAGAGCACTTTGACGGCCTACAAATGGAACATGCTCCAAGAGCTCAGAACGACATTGCCGATGGCCTGTTGAAGTGTGCTGCACTTAAGTTACCTGTGGAACCAGCGATTTTTGTGCTCAAGCTAACTCAACCGTCTGTAACACCCTCAACTGGACAGGGCAAGAAGAGGAAGTTGATCTCTGGTGACTATTTTCCGGCAGAGCTTCCCGAAGTCGCCATCAAGAAGGTCCTTAAGATCAACACCAAGGGTGCTGAGGAGCAGTCTGCTCCGGCAAGCCCTAGGGTTTTTTCCGTTGAAGCAGGCGCTCCCGACAAGTTTTGCTCCGGCAAGCTTGCCGGGGAACGTCAAGCTCCGGCTGAGCCGCAGGTTCTCGCCGTGGAAGCAGATGTTCCGCAGCAGCAGATGTGCCTTTAGTCCTTGTTGTCGAGCCGCAAGCTCCGGCATGGGCACAGCAGATTGTCCGTTTCCTTGAGACGGAGAGCTTCCCGAAGAGCAAGAAGAAGCGGAAAGAGTAGCCCGGCGATCAAGTATGTACCGGTTTGTCGACAACACACTGCATGCGAAGAAGACTCAACGGTGTGAAATTGAAGTGTATTCACCGTGAAGACGGACAAAAGCTGTTGGCGAGATACATGGAGGCATATGTGGTCACCACATTGGCGCCAGAGCACTTGCTTAAACAAAGCGTTCGGCAAGGTTTCTTTTGGCCGACAGCCCTCCGGATGCAACTGCACAAGTAACCAAGTGTGAAGCGTGCCAGTTCCATTCCAAGCAGATACACCAGCCAGCTCAAGCTCTCCAGACGATCCCTTTATCCTGGCCATTTTCGGAATCCTCAGCCCCTTTCCCCGAGCTGTCGGGGGCTTTGAGTACTTGTACGTTGCAATCTACAAGTTCACAAAGTGGCGGAAGTGGAAAGCGATGAGGAAGGTGACAGCCACGGTCAGTGATCAAGTTCTTTAGGTCGATTGTTTGTCGTTTGGAATCCCTAACGGGATCATCACCGACAACGACACGCAATTCACGAGCCGCACCTTCATGCGATGCGTCCAAGATCTTGGCGCCAAAGGTCTGCCTTCGCATTGCTCATCCGAGAAGTAGCGGTCAAGCGGAGAGGGCGAATCTTTGAAGTGCTGCGTGGGCTCAAGACGAGAACATTGACGAGGCTGCACAAGTGCGGAAAGAAGCTGGATTGAGGAGATGCCGGTGGTTCTTTGGTCGATCGGACGGCGCCAAATCGAGCCAGCGGCGAGACACCTTCGCTCTAGTCTATGGAGCAGGCAGTTCTCCCCACGGAACTCGTATCACGGATCACCTCGAGTGCTCGCTTATGATGAGCTTGAGCAAGAGCAGCTGCAACAAGATGACGCGCTGCTCCTTGAGGAGGATCGTCTTGAGCTCTTTGTCTGAGATGCTCGATACAAAGAAGCTTTGCGCCGCTACCATAGCCGCAAAGTTAATGCCAGAAGTCTCGAGGAAGGCGACCTTGTTCTTGGCGCCTTCAGTCCGCCAAGAATTCCAACAAGTTGGCCTTGAAGTGGGAAGGCCCTTCTTTGGGTGAAACGAGTCACTAGGCTGGCGCTTGTCCGCCTTTGAGACCGAAGATGGCATTCCGGTGAGCAACTCACGGAACATTGAGCATCTTCGTAAGTTTTACCGTAGAAGCGCGGTTCTTGGAACCCGTTCCGCAACCACCTTTGTACAAGTCTTGCCGATGTTGCATGTAATCCTTTGTACAAAGCCGGGCGCAGACCCCGTGCATAAGTAAAGCTCATGTGCTTCGCACATCTTGTCAATTTCATGTTTTCTACTTTTTATTTGCATGCATTATCTGACACTTTGTGCAGCACCTACCCCCGGTAAGCAATAACGAGCCATAAGGCTCCATATCTTTATTTTCTCTTCTTTCTCTTTCTCAAAGAAAGGAAGGTTCCCTCACCCACAAGTTTGCCGGGGGGGAAGGAGAAGATAATGGTGTGGACCAAGCGTCGCTCAAGGAAGTCTAGCCTTACCGGGAAGCAAACGACAGAAAAGCTAAGTTGCTAAAGTTTGAGCAATCAGTTTTAAAAATTTGAAGTTATCTTCCTCGAACGACCGTACTTTGTATGGAAAACCTGTGCGCGGAGGAACCAACTCATAGCTAGTTGCACCCTTACTTTGTTTCGAGTCCGCTCAACAACTTAAGTGAGCTGCGGCTAGTTGCGACAAGATTTCTTGTCGGCAGCACCGCCATGAGCTTGGACGTCCCACACTCGGCGCTTTCATGACCAGTGCCTGTGACAAGTTCCCTAAAAGCGTGGGGCAAAAACATACAAAGGAAGGAACCAAGTAAAGGAAATAACATAGCAATTGCTACCCGAAATAGAGTTATATTACAAGATAGCTTGTCGCAACTCTAATAGATTGTTCTCATAACATGACCAGCAGCGGCAAGAAAAAGAGAAAGCGGGCTGCCTAATCTACGCGATCACCCTCAACCCTCTTGATCCCGCTCACCCTGTCCACGATGGGTGCGACAAGGGTCTTGAGCGCTTACACATCGGCATCCGGCGGCAAGGACTTGAGGACGTTGGTGAGGTTGAGGCCTGGATTGCGGAAGGCCACCTTCATCAGCACCTTTTGAAGAGCTCCAGCAGATCTGGCGCGACTCCTCGGCCAGCTGCTTTGGGACTTCTTCCCGAGTCGCTGGAGGGCCGTCCTGCGCCCTTGAAGAACAAGCTGAGCTTGTCGCTGGGTTGGAGGTGCTCATCGGAGGAATATCCAAGATCCACCATCCCCAGCTCCATGACTCCACATTGATGGCTGCGGCAACATCCACGAGACCCTCGGTCCGGTGCTCCACATTTTCCCTAAAGGTATTACAGGCGGCGGCAGCACTCGCTTGACAGCGCCTCGTCGGCCTTGATCTTCTCCTTCAAGGCCACCGCCTGCTCCTGGCGCCGTCCGGCCTTTGAGTCAAGGTGGTCAGCTTCAACTCAAGATCTGCGTTGGAGTCCTTGGCGGCGCTTAGCTCCTTGCTCCTCTCGGCGAGACGGCCCTGCAGCTCGCCAAGAGTGTAGGCGTCCTTCTCGTGCTCGTGCTTGAGTACGGCAAGCTCCTCGCCGCTCTCCTTGAGATTGGCCTCCGCGCTGCCACCTTCGTCTCGGCTCCTTCTTAGCGGCCTCGGCATTGCGGCGGCATCCTTTGCTTCCTTGAGAGCCCCGCCAAATGTTTGCTCGCGCATGGCAAGATCCTCCTCGTGGCTGTCAAGATTAACCTTCCGCTGCGCCAACTTCGCCTTCCTGCGAGACAGCTTCTCGGCAGCAAGCCGTTGTTCCTCTTGACTTGACCTTCTCGAGGAGGAAGGTTTTGCGCTCTTCGGCGAGTTGCTCCCGCTCCGCTACCAAGGACCGGAAAGCTTCCTGGTTGAGGCTCCGGAGCTCCTCCGCGCGCTTCTCGATGTCTGCTCCCGCCTTCGCGACAAGCGCTTCCCGGGACTCCAGCTTGGCTTGTCGGGCGCGGTAGAGCGACAGCAGCTTCCGCAGCAGCTGCTCCTCCTCAGACTCGCCGCTTCTTTGCTCGGTAGCGTCGACCAGCGTCAGTCCAGCGGAGGCGAGAAGCTCTTCATCAAAATTTTCTCCTTCGGCCGGCGCCCTGGAGCTCGACGCCCATGGGAGCTTGATGAATACGCCATCGCCGGCCTTCAAATAGGCGCCGGGCTGGGGCTCTTGAACCCCGGCCGCAGCTGTGGCGGAGGGATCGTGATCGGCGTGGCGCTGGTGCTCCTGCGGCCTCAGGGCCGTCAGTGCGATCGCCGGACCCCTCGCCAGCTTCTGTGGCGGCAGCTTTGGCGGCCTCTTCGCCGGCGGGTTCGTCAGCGCCAGCTTCTTCTCCGAAGGCAGCGGCGTCGACAGTATTGTCGCGCGCGTCCTCCTCGCCGGCGGCCTCGATCTCCATTGGCTCTATGGCGAATGGATCTGACGACCGGAAAATGAAGAAAAGTCAAGCAAATATTCCAAAAGAAAAATCAGAAGAAGAAGAACACAAGGAAAGTTTTCAAGCAAGAAGATTACCTGTGCTGGGGTCTGCAGTCATGGTCTCCGCCGCCCGAGAGATCGCTAGTCTTGTCCCCTTCTTGGGAGGGCTGCCCTTGGGAGAAGTCTCCCTTGCCGGAGAACGCTCCCTTGCCGGGGAATCCATCCTTGGCGGTGTAGTCGAAGCAGAAGGCATGTCAGGAGCGGCTTCAGGGCACTCCTGGTAAGGCTGCTCTGCTCCTACACAAATCAGCAATCAGATATCAGCAAAGAAAGGGCACCCATGCACGCCTAACAGCAGGAAGTAAACCATATACTTACGCTGGGGGCTGCTGAGGAAAGAGTTTCGCGTCCGTCAAGGTGGTCTTGGGCCGCGCCTCCTGCTTTGTCGCGGTGGGTTCGTCCTCGATGACAATCACCGGGGCCTTGGCTCTCTTCGACGCTCTACGGGCGGCGTCCTTAAAAGGAATGGGTTCAGAATGAAGCAAATCAGATACAAGACAAAGCAACAAGCCGAAGAACTACAAATGCTGCAAAGAATCTTACTCTTCTTCTCCCTCGTCGGTGCTGAGTGCGGAGAGATCAAATTCTGGCCCGCCTCCAGTACGACAAGGCGGAGGAGTAGTTTCCCTTGGCCGCTTGGCGGGAGCAGAAGCGGTGGTCTGCGAGGGCCCCGCTCCAGTTGCCGCGGGGGCGTGAGGTGCTCCCTGCTGCAACGGTGCTTGCCTGGGAGAAGGCTGCGCGCCGCTGGCGCGCTGTCTGACCCGTCTGCCGCTTCGCCACGTCTCCGCCTTGCGGAGACACCTTCTTGGTGGAGCTGGGGGCTCCGCTTCGCGGCAAGCTATGCGAAGGAGGGAGGAGGCGCCCTCGGCGCTCGCTCGACTCACCTTGAGCCCGACAAGCTCTTCCTCGCGGCAAACTCCTTCGCTCGACAAGGCTTGCCGCCTCTGCTGCCTCTCTGCCTCCTCCACGGTGAATCCGAACTGCGCCCAGCGGCCCGCTGCCGCCTCTTCCAGCTGGTGGCGTCTGGCGCATCTCATCATCGGTGGTGTCGCGGGTGAGGCTCCTCATTCATCGGGGTGGACCGGCACTTCTACCAGTTGTCAAAGAACACTTTCGACGGCGTCATCACGCAAGCTCTTGCCAGGTTGGAGCGATTCCATGCGAGTCGCTAACGACATCATTACGCGGATGTGGTCGGCGAGGAATTGTTGCAATGAGCGACACCCTTCGCAACCTGAACATTTCGGGATGATCGGGATCGGGCTTGAACAGCTCCAAGAGCATCGCGTCCAGTTCAAAGACAGTCAAGTTGAAATTTAGGCCAGGCGTAGCCTCATGATATCCGCCGCGATACGGAACTCCCGGCGGGTCTCCTCCTCTCCCGCAAAGAAGCGTCTGTGGCGAAGAAAGTCTGCGCTAACGGTGCCTTTGATGAGCCCGGCAAGCACGAGGCGCAGAGATCCGGGTGACGGCAATCTTGATCTAGCGTCTTCCGATGCCACGTTGCTCCAATCGTTGTCGCGCACTATTGGGGTTTGGCGGCTGGGCGGTAAATGGCTGCGAGTTCTCCTCGACAATCCAGCACCAATCTGCCCTCCACTCCTCCCACTTGTGGAGCTCTCCCTCGAGATAAGCTTCCTTCTTGCCGATCCTTGAGATCCAAGCGATTCCATGACAAGAGGCTCCCTCTCTCAACTCGGGGCATAAAGAAGTGGCGAAAAAGGGCTACGTTTGGATGGACTCCGACAAAGTTTTCGCAGAGATGTGCGAAAACTGCCATGGTCGAGAACAGCATTGGGGTGAAGTGAAGTCAAGGCGGAACCCGTGGGTGTTCATGATATCGCAGAAAAATTCGAGAGAAAGCGGGCAGAGCCCGCAGAGAAGAACAGCTGTTGAAGAAGGGGTACCCATTCGAGCCGGTTCAGCGGCAATGGGAGTACCTTGCCGTGCACGGATGCGCTCGCGTCTCCGTCGACGAAGAAGAGGTAGTAGTTCTCCCTCGGCTCCCTCATGGCGGCTGGGGGGAAAGATTGCCCGCTCCTTCCAGCGGCGCCGCAAGCCGCTGCGCCTCGGCCGACTTCACGGCCTTCCCTTGTCGGCTTCAGAGCCATGGCGGAGGTGGTGAGGAGATCGACGGCGTTGGTGATCTTTGGTGGCGATGGGGGCGGAGCGCTGCTCTCTCTTGACCTTGGGAAGAAGGGGAGGCAGCGGGGATTTTTCGAGATTGGACAGCAACTGGCGAGATGGGCGGACTGCCCCTGTTTCCCCTGCTTATAAAGAGGGAGGGGGCGGACGTTCCGTTTTTCCGAAAAAAGAAACCACCCACGATCTCGCCCACGATCTCTCACACGATGCCGCATTCGACGCGGCTGCCGTTCGTGGAGGGCGTGGTGGGTCCGGGTGAGTTACTGGCGTGACCCGGGCAGCAGCGTGCCCGTGCCTGTTTTGGGCCTGGCCCAACAACGCTTCGGCACCGTGTGGCCCAGCCGGGGGCTCTGTCGGTGTACTAGAGTAGGGGTACCTAGTATCCCGAACTTGTGCACGGGCGATTCTGCAACCCTCCGCGACAAGGCTTACCGGGTGACCACCAAGGTCCTCTGTGGTTCCTTTGGAGACATTCAAGAACAAAGTATTCAAGCCAAGGAGACAAGGCCCCGGCAAGAGGAGCTCGCCGGGAAGGCCACCCATGGCACCTAGGAGACAAGGCCCCGGCAAGAGGAGCTTGCCGGGAAGGCCCGATGGCGACAAGCTTCCGGACGCGACAAGACAACAATCATGGCAAGGCGCTTGCCGCGCAGACCACTCACTCACGTACTGCGCTCCAAAGACGTCCACTAACGTGTCGCCACAGGACTTTTCCAGCGGTAGCGCGTGGCAGGAAAACCCGTGCGGCCAGCGAGCCTTGATGTGGCAAGCGGCGCCGACAAGATTGCCATCGGCAAGCGGTGGCGCCCACAGCGGTCCCTTTACTGACCTTTGTTAGAGGCGGCGTGAGCGGGCATTTAATGCTTTTGTCCCCTGCCGTCAGGGTTAGGTATGTTACACTGTACAAGTAGATGTACCAACCACTCCTTTTCCATTTTTACCCTTGTCTACGTTGCCACCTGTAGGAGACCCCTTTAGCATATAAAAGGAGGCCCATGCGCAACGTAGAGAGGGGTTCGAAGGGCTCGACCTCACGCTCAGTCTCATTAGCAGCTTGAGTGTACTATAGCACTCAGCGCTCCTGAGCAAGAACTCAATACACTCAGACATGCAGCAGTAGGCGTGTTATCTCTCCGGAGAGCTCCGAAGCTGGGTAAACGGCTCGTGTGCTTCGCCTCGATCTGCTCTTCGTGCGACCTCCGCCCCCCACCGAACCGAAAGGGGCTCGGTCCGCCGATCCCATAGGTGTTCGTGGGTCAGATCAGCCTCCTCGACATCTTAGCATCACCCTTTAATGAGAACGGAAATATTTTAAGGATATAAAAGTAGCGGGTTCTCTCATCATTAGTGAACAGGGTGGCTATATCATTTAATTTAGTAAGATGTGCCACAACAGTTTCAGATTCATAGCCATAAAAAGGATCAAATTCAAGTAATTATATCAGGATCAATGGAGAATTCATAATCCTTATCAGTAACAAAGATAGGTGAAGTAGCATAGGCAGGATCATATTTCATTCTAGCATTCAGAGTTTTTCGTTTCAGCTTAGCTAATAATTTCTTAAGATCAATTCTATCATTGCAAGCAAGAAAGTCTCTAGCAGTTTCTTCATCCATAACATAGCCCTTAGGCACAACAGGCAACTCATATTTATTAGGAGAGTCTTCGTCATCACTTTCATAAATATTATCAGTTTCCATAATTTCATTCTCTCTGTCCCTAGCAAGTTGTTCATCAAGAAATTCACCAAGTGGCACAGTAGTATCAAGCATAGAAGTAGTTTCATCATAAGTATCATGCATAGCAGAAGTGGCATCATCAATAACATGCGACATATCAGAATTAATAGCAGAAGCAGGTTTAGGCGTCGCAAGCTTACTCAAAACAGAAGGTGAATCAAGTGCAGAGCTAGATGGCAGTTCCTAACCTCCCCTCGTAGTTGAGGGATAATTTTTTGTTTTCTCGTCTTTCAAGTTCCTCATAGTGACCAGCAGATATAAGTCCCAAGTGACTCAAAGAATAGAGCTATGCTCCCCGGCAATGGCGCCAGAAAATAGTCTTGATAACCCACAAGTATAGGGGATCGCAACAGTTTTCGAGGGTCGAGTATTCAACCCAAATTTATTGATTCGATACAAGGGGGGCCAAAGAATATTCTCAAGTATTAGCAGCTGAGTTGTCAATTCAACCACACCTGGATAACTTAGTATCAAAGACAAAGTGTTTAGTAGCAAAATGTCTAAGTAATGATAACGGTAGCAAAAGTAATATTTTTGGGTTTTGTAATGATCGTAACAGTAGCAACGGAAAAGTAAATAAGCGAATAACAATAGGTGAAAAGCTCGTAGGCATTGGATCGGTGATGGAGAATTATGCCGGATGTGGTTCATTATGTAACAGTCATAACATAGGGTGACACAGAACTAGCTCCAATTCATCAATGTAATGTAGGCATGTATTTCGAATATAGTCATACGTGCTTATGGAAAAGAACTTGCATGACATCTTTTGTCCTACCCTCCCGTGGCGGGGGGTCCTATTGGAAACTAAGGGATATTAAGGCATCCTTTTAATAGAGTACCGGACCAAAGCATTAACACATAGTGAATACATGAACTCCTCAAACTACGGTCATCACCGGAGTGGTCCCGATTATTGTCACTTGGGGTTGCGGATCATAACATATAGTAGGTGACTATAGACTTGCAAGATAGGATCAAGAACTCACATATATTCATGAAAACATAATAGGTTCAGATCTGAAATCATGGCACTCGGGCCCTAGTGACTAGCATTAAGCATAGCAAAGTCATAGCAACATCAATCTCAAAACATAGTGGATACTAGGGATCAAACCCTAACAAAACTAACTCGGTTACATGATAAATCTCATCCAATCCATCACCATCTAGCAAGCCTACGATGGAATTACTCACGCACGGT
Source organism: Aegilops bicornis (assembly GCA_021605145.1). Taxonomy (NCBI): domain Eukaryota; kingdom Viridiplantae; phylum Streptophyta; class Magnoliopsida; order Poales; family Poaceae; genus Aegilops; species Aegilops bicornis. The sequence continues at coordinate 390,495,335 of CM038674.1, forward strand.
GGTGAGCATCATGAAATTGGTGATGGAGGATGGTTGATGATGACTACGGCGACGGATTCCCCTCTCCGGAGCCCCGAACAGACTCTAGATCAGCCCTCCCGAGAGAGTTTAGGGCTTGGCGGCGGCTCCGTATCATAAAACGCGATGAATCTTTCTCTCTGATTTTTTTCTCCCCGAACACGAATATATAGAGTTGGAGTTGAGGTCGGTGGAGCTCCAGTAATATTTTTTGGTTTTGTAATGATTGTAATAGTAGCAACGGAAAAGTAAATAAGCGAATAACAATAGGTGAAAAGCTCGTGGACGGGCGGTGGGCCCCCTGGCCTTGATTCTTTCACCAATATATTTTATTATTTCCAAAAATAATCTCCGTGGAGTTTCAGGTCATTCCGAGAACTTTTGTTGCTACACATAAATAACACCATGGCAATTCTGCTGAAAACATGTAAGTTAGAGTCCAAAACAAGGGCAAAAGTGTTTGGAAAAGTAGATACGACGGAGACGTATCAATATGTCACAAAAGTTAGTGAGCGGTATCTGATGGGTTTCAGCATATAAATTAAATCACACCTCAGGAGGATTGTTCCTACTCAAAAAATGAAAATTTTGCGCAAAGGAATTTGTAAGGAGGTGGTGTTGGTCATACTCGGTTAAGAGGAAGTCGGTCAACTCGGCATTTCCAACGAATTGGGCAAACTCTTGATGGAACCCGGCCTCCTCCATGATGGCATTATGCGGTCATTCGCATGGCTGCACCTCCACCATTCTCGGAGTGTTGAGGTCATTGTCCGATGATTCCCAAATGACTCCCTTAGCATTCTCTTTGGAGGAAAACTTCTTGAAGATACTCATCTTATTCCTATAAATAAAATCTAAATATTTTAGTCCATAAAAATGTTGTCAACAGAACTTCACAAGATTGATAGCAACAACTCATAGGGATGTCTAGAGGCTAAATCAAGCATTCAAACTACTTGGAACTCCAAGAATTCAACATGCAAGCCCATTTACAGCAGCACCAAGAGTAGCTAATTTTTAAAAATATAAACCACTAAAGTAAAAAGTAATTGGAGCAATGGAGGAGTCACATACCAAGTAGCAACCCCCCAAAACAGTTTCAGAAATGGAGCTTCAAGCAAGGAGATCGAAATCCGTGGGTTTGAGAGCAAGAACATCAGAGAGAGAGAGAGAGAGAGAGAGAGCTATAGTGATTTTTTCTGGAGGTAGGAGATGACATGGGCTAAAGGGATAAGTAATGTTGGAGAACGTAGTATTTCAAGAAAAATCCTACAATCGCGCAAGATCTATCTAGGAGAATCATAGCAACGAGCAGGGAGAGTGTGTCCAAGTACCCTTGTAGACCGAAAGCGGAAGCGTTTAGTAACGTTGTTGATGTAGTCGAACATCTTCGCGATCCAACCGATCAAGTACCGAACGCACAACACCTCCGCGATCTGCACACGTTCAGCTCGGTGATGTCCCTCGAACTCTAGATCCAGCTGAGGCCGAGGGAAAGTTTCGTCAGCACAACGCCGTGGTGACGGTGATGATGAAGTTACCAACGCAGGGCTCGCCTAAGCACTACAACAATATGACCGAGGTGGAAAACACTGGAGGGGGGCACCGCACACGGCTAAGAAATCAACTTGTGTGTCTATGGGGTGCCCCCCTCCCCCGTATATAAAGGAGTGGAGGAGGGGGTTGGCAAGCCTCATGGGGCGCGCCCCAAGGGGGGGAATCCTACTCCTACTAGGAGTAGGTTCCCCCCTTTCCTACTCCAACTTAGGAACGGAAGGAAAGAGGAAGAGGGAGAGAACGAAAGGGCCCCCCCACCAATTCGGATTTGGCTTGGGGGCGCGCGCCTCCACTTGGCCGCCTGCTAGTCTCTTCCACTAGGGCCCATGAAGGACCTTTAACCCCGGGGGGTTCCGGTAACCCCCCGGTACTCCAAAAAATGCCCGAACCTATCTGAAACCTTTTCGGTGTGTGATACGTCTCCAACGTATCTATAATTTTTGATTGCTCCATGCTATATTATCTACTGCTTTGGGCAATATTGGGCTTTATTATTCACTTTTATATTATTTTTGGGACTAACCTATTAACCGGAGACCCAACCCAGATTTGCTGTTTTGTGCCTATTTCAGTGTTTCGAGGAAAAGGAATATTAGACGGAGTCAAAACGGAACGAAATCAACTGGAGAAGTTATTTTTGGAAGGAAAGCCACGGATAGACTTGGACTCTACGTCGAGAAGATCACGGAGCTGGCCACGAGGGTGGGGGGTGCGCCCACCCCCTAGGGCGCGCCCCCCTGCCTCGTGGGGCCCCCGAAGCTCCACCGACGTACCCCTTGCACCCATATATACCTACATATCGTAAAACTTCCATAACAGAAGATAGATCGGGAGTTCCGCCGCCGCAAACCTCCAGAGCCACCAAAAACCAATCGGGACCCTGTTCAGGCACCCTGCCGGAGGGGGGAACCCTCACCGGTGGCCATCTTCATCATCCTGGCGCTCTCCATGACGAGGAGGGAGTAGTTCACCCTCGGGGCTGAGGGTATTTACCCGATAGCTTTGTGTTTGATCTCTCTCTCGTGTTCTTGATTTGGCACGATCTTGATGTATCGCGAGCTGTGCTATTATAGTTGGATCTTATGTTTCTTCTCCCCCTCTTCTCTCTTGTAATGGATTGAGTTTTCCCTTTGGAGTTATCTTATTGGATTGAGTCTTTAAAGACTTGAGAACACTTGATGTATGTCTTGCCGTGTGTATCTGTGGTGACAATGGGATATCACGTGATTCACTTGATGTATGTTTTGGTGATCAACTTGCGGGTTCCGCCCATGAACCTATGCATAGGGGTTGGCACACGTTTTCGTCGTGATTCTCCGGTAGAAACTTTGGGGCACTCTTTGAGGTTCTATGTGTTAGTTTGAGTAGATGAATTGAGATTGTGTGATGCATATCGTATAATCATACCCACGGATACTTGAGGTGACATTGGAGTATCTAGGAGACATTAGGGTTTTGGTTGATTTTTATCTTAAGGTGTTATTCTAGTACGAACTCTAGGGCTGTTTGTGACACTTATAGGAATAGCCCAACAGATTGATTGGAAAGAATAACTTTGAGGTGGTTTCGTACCCTACCACAATCTCTTTGTTCGTTCTCCACTATTAGTGACTTTGGAGTGACTCTTTGTTGCATGTTGAGGGATACTTATATGATCCAATTATGTTATTATTGTTGAGAGAACTTGCACTAGTGAAAGTATGAACCCTAGGCCTTGTTTCCTAGCATTGCAATACCGTTTACGCTCACTTTTATCATTAGTTACCTTGCTGTTTTTATATTTTCAGATTACAAAAACCTATATCTACCATCCATAGTATCACCATCTCTTCGCCGAACTAGTACACCTATACAATTTACCATTGTATTGGGTGTGTTGGGGACACAAGAGACTCTTTGTTATTTGGTTGCAGGGTTGTTTGAGAGAGACCATCTTCATCCTATGCTTCCAGTGGATTGATAAACCTTAGGACATCAACTAGAGGGAAAAGTGCTACTATCATACAAACCTCTGCACTTGGAGGCCCAACAACGTCTACAAGAAGAAGGTTGCGTAGTAGACATCAAGCTCTTTTCTGGCGCCATTGCCGGGGAGGTTAGTGCTTGAAGGTATATCTTTAGATCTTGCAATCGAATATTTTTGTTTCTTGTTTTAGCACTAGTCTAGTTTATAAAAGAAAATTACAAAAAAATGGAATTAAGTTTGTCTCATACGCTTCACCTTTTTAATATCTTTCGTGAGTATGATGGAAAGGATAATTGTGCTCAAGTGCTAGAAGAATAAATCTCTAAATTGTTTGGCACTAAATATTTGAATGATGAGCATGATTTCAATGTTGTTAGTATTAATTCTTTGAATATCCATGATGCTAATGATGATTGCACTAGTTATGATGAAAATGTCTCCTATAAACATGTCAATTTTTGTGGAGTGCATTGGGTTTGTAAGTACGCACCAAATAGGGAAGATAGATATTGCAAGAGGCATAAGTACTTAGAAACCAAATTGTTGCAAGAAGAGCTAGATGAATGTGCTGAAAGATTCAATATTTATAGTACCCCTTGTGAACTTTGCAATGAACATGATCATTTAAAGCTCCAATGCTATTTATTTCATGATCAAGTCGTTTCCAAATATTTTGATAGTTTTATTACCCTTGAGCATCATAACGAGCTTAGCCTTCTTTTGGGTTATGAAGAAACGAAACGTATAACTGAGGGTATTCCAAATTTTAATCTTGATAGATTTCTTGATTTTGATCTAGAGAAGATTTATATGTATTGTGCGGTGAATTGCATTGAAAATCCTTATATTGCCCATTACATAAAGAAAAGAAAACAAATAGAAGATGAAGAGAATGCTAACGAAAGGGAAGAGACTTCCCAATATCCTCCTATTGTTTCTTATGATGAATCAGGTAACGAGGAGGAGTCTTCTATCCAACCAATCTCATTAATAAGGAGCTCCAAAAAGAGGATTGAACCCACACATGAGGTGAAGAAGAAGAAAACAAAAAGGAAGAGAGGTAAAAAGGTATCATAAAGTTGCTCCTATTATTGCTGTGCCTCCTGAAAATGAAGATGATACACTTGACGATGATCTCGTTATGCCTATTACTTGTTTTGATGATTATGATTGGGAAGATAATGATACTTCTTATGATCTTGAAAATCTTTTTTGCACTTGCTTGGAAGAATATAATAATTGCTATAATATTGGTGCTATCCATACTATTTATGATGAGAGTGATTATGCTTATGATATGAAAAGGCCCAAGCTTGGGGAAGCTATGTTTGATGAGGATGACATATTTGAGAATATATTTGCTGCAATTAATGTTTGTCCCAAGCTTGGGGACGCTATGTTTAATAATGATGATATTTTTAGCCTCTCAAGTTTTGATATGCAAAGTAGTTATGATGATAGCATGCCTTCTACCTATGATGATTATATTTATGAAAGTGGGTTTGGAAGAGTGTCAACTTTAGGAAGTAGTGATCCCACAATATTGGAGAATGTTGAATCTTATAATATTTATGAAAGTGGATTTGGAGAGGTCATGACTTTATTTAGTGATGTATCCACTATTTTGGAAGGGGTTTTGTCGGGGAGGCTGATCGTGCCCACGGACACCTATGGGGCCGGCGGACCGGGCCCCTTTGTGGTTTGGAGGGGGGCGGAGGTCGCACGAAGAGCGGATCGAGGCGATGCACACGAGCGGTTTACCCAGCTTCGCAGCTCTCCGGAGAGATAAAACTCCTACTGCTGCTTGTCTGATCTATTGTGTTCTTGCTAGGGAGCAATGCGAGCTACAAAACCTAGCGTGAGTGTATCTAGTCTATGGCCAGTCGAATGAACTCAACCTTGCGAAAGACGCGAACCCAACCCTTTCTACGTTGCACTCGGGCCTCCTTTTATATGCTCAAGGGGTCTCCGACAGGTGGCAACATAGGCGAGAATGCGAATGTAAAACAGGAGTTGGTACACCTACTTGAGCGATTATGCACGGTGCAAAAATACCTAACTCGGCGGCAAGGGACAAAAGCAATAAATGCCTGTCGTTGTCGCCCAACAAAGGTAACGAGAGACCGTCAGTGCGCCTCCGCCGCCACGATGGCGAGCCTGTCGCCGCTCATCGCTGCTCTCCGCTGGCTGCTGCCTGCTCGACACGCGCCCATGGAACGGTCCCATGGCGACACGCCACCGGGTGAGCTGGAGCGAGACGGAGAGAAGTTGCATGCCGCTGCAAAGCGCTTGTCAGCGGCCGAATCCTTGTCGCGCCGGAGACTTGTCGCGCCCGAGCCTTCCCGCAAGCTCCTCTTGTCGGGCCTTGTCTTCTGCGTGCTCGAGTGGCCTTCCCGACAAACTCTTCTTGTCGGGCCTCGTCTGCCTAGAGAGGCCTTCCGACAAGCTCCTCTTGTCGTGGTCTTGCCTTGAGAATGGCCGCGGAGGGTCTTGGCGGACGCCTTGGCGAGGCTTGCCGGGACGCGATCGTTGCCCGTGCACAAGTTCGGGTACTAAGGTACCCCTACTTTAGTACACCGACAGAGCCCCGGCCTGGGCCATACACGGTGCCGAGCGCTGTTGGGCCAGGCCCAAAACAGGGCACGGGCACGCCCGTCCTGGGTCCAAACCAAACCCACTCCGTATCCGCCGCGTCCCCCCGTAACGGCACGCGTCGATTGCGGCGGCGTGGGGGAAGTGGGCGGCGTGCGGGGTCGCTCCACCCGTCGCCCGTGCTCGCATCCCGCCACGTGGTTCCCATGCTCTTGGGGTCCCTGACGGTGGAAGTGGGAAACTGGGCTGTCATGAGCAGAGGCAGCAGGTCGGCCCGATTCCTCGCTCTTCCTATGCCCTGATTTGTCGAAAGGGCGGTTGAGCCCCACCTTGCTTCCTTAAAAGAGCGGAAGGGGAGCGCGAAGGCCGCACTCTCCCACCTCCTCCTTTCCTCGGTTTCTGCTCCCCTTTCTCTCATTCGCCATGGAGAAAAAGAGCCTTGGTTCTTCATCGGTGGCGGCGAGGGTCGCCATGGCAGCGCTCCTCCCAACCCCACGCCCGGGCGGCAGAGCCAGCCCCAAGAGGAAGAGGGAGGCGAGGTCGTGGACGAGGTCGAGGCGCTCGGGAAGAGGTGGACGGGCGGCACGCCGTCTCCGCTTCGGGCGGTTCCTCCCTGCGGCGGTCCATACCGGGGCGACCCTTGCGAAGTTCTTCGTCAGGCTGCGCTGGGCGCCTCGTCGCCGCCTCGGCTTCCGGCTCCGCTTATGCAGCGCTTGATGGAGTCGGATCCGCCGAGACACCGAGATTGCACATGAGGGGCTGTGGAATCAGCGGCATGCGAGTCCGTGTTGTATTCCCAGCCCCTAATGTGATGTATCTCGACCGTGGGTGGAAGACGTTCACCCGCATCCACAGCTGAGGCGGGGTTTACCCTCCATTTAAGTTAATGGAGGGTGATCTCCTCTCCGTCAAGGTATTCGGGGATCTTGGCACTTCGAGGCGAAGTGCTGCGTGGACAGCTCCTCCGACAGCGAAGATTCCCCTCGGCGAGAGTGACGAGGAGGCGGCAGCGACGACGAGGTTGGCGGGCCCGATTAGTTGTCGGGCGCCGCTTCGTCGGCCACCGGCGACCCCATCATCCATGTCGCCGCCCTGAACTCCCGGGTCGTCTCCTTGGGCGGCGTGGCGAGGGAGGCTGCGGAAGGGGAAGAGGGATGGCGACAAGGCCGTCAAGTCGAGATACGAGGCGTAGTGCCCTCGACAGCCGGCGTCTTGACGCCTGCCGCCCGTCTTGAACCCGCCCGGCGCCGCCATCTCCGTCAAGCCCTCGGGAGCTCCGGGATGTTCTCTTGGTGTCTTCGGCACCCGTGGCTCAAATCTAGGCGTTTCTTTTGCCCTTCCCGCCTCCTTGACCTACCTCCACGGAAAGAGGGACAGGAAAAGGATTACGGGCATCTTATCTTTTAATTTGTAAGCCTTTGGGCCTTATCCGCATTTAAAGCTTGTAATCCTCTCTTTCATGTTTTTCATTCCCCACGGATTGTATCCGAGTAGAATGTTTTTAATGAAAAAGGGATGCTTGAAAAAGGATGAAGGGCTTATCTGATTTCTCAGCCCCCGGCAACTCTGGCTTGCCGCAGCTCCCGGCAACTCTGGCTTGCCGCAGCCCCCGGCAACTCTGGCTTGCCGGGGTTTGGGTACCAGCGCGCCCTTCTTCTCCTCTTCGCTGTTATTTCAGTTCTGAGAACGATTTAGCCAGTGCCGCGATAAGTTATTTTTGTAGCATAACTTTATTCTGGGCAACATCTGCTACGCTACTTCCTTTACTCGACCCTTGGCTTTGTATGTTATTGCCCTACGCTTTTCAGGAAACTTGCGGTGCGAGGCACCCTTGCCGCGAGCGCCGAGTCGGAACTTCAGCAGCTCTTTGGCGGGTCGCTACCGACAAGCAACCTTGTCGCGGACTAGCCGCAGCTCGCTTAAGTTGTTGAGCGGACTCGAAACAAAGTAAGGGCGCGACCAGTCACGATTTGGTTCCTCTGCGCACGGGTTTTTTATACAAAGCGCGGTCGTTCAAGGAAGATAACTTTACAAATTGATTACTGATCTGAATCGATCGATGCAATGTTATTTCCTCTATTTGATCTCTTCCTTTGTACGTTTACGCCTTTACGCATTCGTGGAAACTTGCGGTGTAGGCACCCTTGTCATGAGCGCCGAGTGCGGAACTTCAGCAATCTTCAAGAGTGGTCGCTACCGACAAGCAACCTTGTCGCGGACTAGCCGCAGCTCACTTAAGTTGTTGAGCGGACTCGAAACAAAGTAAGGGCGACCGATCACGATTTGGTTCCTCTGCGCACAGGTTCTCCATACAAAGTACTATTGTTCGAGGAAGATAACTTAAAAATTTAAAAATTGATTGCTCAAACTTTGGCAACTTAGCTTTTCTGTTTCTTGCTTCCCAATGAGGTGAGACTTCCTCGAGCGGTGCCTGGTCCACAATATTATCTCCTCCTTCCCCCCTGGTTAACTTGTGCGCGAGGGAGCCTCCCTTTCTTTGCGACAAGAGAAAGAAGAGGAAATAACGTTATGGAGCCCAGTGGCTCGATTCTGCTTACCGGGTGTGGTTGCTGCACAAAGTGTTAGCCAAAACATGCAATAAATTGATGAAAGCATGAACTTGACGGGTCGTGCGCAACACATGGGCTTTACTGATGCACGGGGTCTGCGCCCGGCTTTGTACAAAGGATCACATGCAACAGCGGCAAGACTTGTACAAAAAGGTGGTTGCCGGAACGGGTTCCGACAACCGCGCCTTATGGGTAAAACTTACGAAGATGCTCAATGTTCCAGGAGTTGCTCATCGAATGCCATCTTCGGTCTCAAGGCGGACAGCGCCAAGGCCTAGTGACTCGTTTCACCCGATAAGGGCCTTCCCACTTCAAGGCGTCAACTTGTTTGAATTCTTGGCGGACTGAACGCGCGAAGAACAAGGTCGCCTTCCTCGAGACTTCTGGCATTAACCATGCGGCCATGGTAGCGGCAGGGCTCTTTGGTAGCGGCGGCTCGCCACAAAGACTGAAGACGATCCTCCTCAAGGAGCAGCGTCATCTTGTCGCAGCTGCTCTTGCTCAAACTCATCATAAGCGAGCACTCGAGGCGACCCGTATACGAAGTTCCGTGGGGAGAACTGCCTCTGCTCCATAGACTAGAGCAAAGGGTGCACGGCGGTGGCTCGATTTGGCGTCGTCTGATCGACCAAAGAACCACCGGCAGCTCCTCGATCCAGTTTCTTCCGCACTTGTGCAGCTCGTCGAAAGTTACGGTCTTGAGCCGCGCAGCACTTCAGCATTTGCCCTCTCTCGCTTGACCGTTGCTTCTCGGGTGAGCAACGGAAGCGGCACTCTTGGCGCCAAGGTCTTGGACGTCTTGCATGAAGGTGCGACCAGAAATTGTGTGCCGTTGTCGGTGATGATCCTGTTAGGGATTCCAAACGGCAAACAATCGACCTAAAGAACTTGACTGTTGCGGCTGTCACCTTCCTCATCGCTTCCACTTCCGCCACTTTGTGAACTTGTCGATGGCGACGTACAAGTACTCAAAGCCAACGACAGCTCGGGGGAAAGGGCCGAGGATTGTCGAGCCCCCAGACCGAAAATGGCCAGGATAAAGGGATCGTCTGGAGAGCTTGAGCTGGCTGGTGTATCTGTTTGGAATGGAACTGGCACGCTTCACACTTGGTTACTTGTGCAGTTGCATCCTGGAGGGCTGTCGGCCGAAGAAACCTTGCCGGAAAGCTTTGCCGGCAAGTGCTCTTTTGGCGCCAATGTGGTGACCACATATGCCTCCATGTATCTCGCCAACAGCTTATGTCCATCTTCCCCGGAATACACTTCAATTTCACACCGTTGAGTCTTCTTACATGCAGTATCTTGTCGACAAACTGGTACATACTTTACCGCCGGCTACTCTTTCCGCTTCTTCCTGCTCTTCGGAAGTTCTCTGTCTGAAGGAAATGGACAATCTGCTGCGCCCATCTTGGAGCTTGCGGCTCGACAACAAGGACTAAAGGCACATCTGCTGCTGCGGGAACATCAGCTTCTCACGGCAAGAGCTGCGGCCTGCCGGAGCTTGATGCTCCCGACAAGCTTGCCGGAGCAAGACTTGTCGGAGCGCTTGCTTCAATGAAACAAACCACGGGTCTGCCGGAGTGCATCGCCTCAAAGACTGCTTGTTGTTGATCTTGGGGACCTTTGCAACGACGGCAGGAAGCTCTTCGGGAAGTAGTCACCAGAGGCCAACTTCCTCTTCTTGCTCTGTCCGGTCGATGGTGTTACGGTTATTGAGTCAGCTTGAGCACGAAAATTCCTGGTTCCATTGTGTAACTTAAGCGGCCAAGACTTTGACAGGCCGTCGGCAATATCATTCTCGAGCTCTTGGAACATGTTCCATTTGCAGGCCGTCAAAGTGCTCTTCTAGCTTCCTCACTTCATCAACGTAGGCTTCCATCAACGGACTCACGGTAATCTTTGTTCACTTGCCGGACGACAAGTTGCGAGTCACCACGACAATAAGCTTCTTGATCCCAAGGTCCACTGCGATCCACGAGACCGGCAAGCAAGCCTTCATACTCTGCAGATATTGTTTGTCGCTTGCTCCTTGGGAAAGTGCATCCGGACGACGTACTTGAGGTGCTCTCCGGTGGAGTGCGATAAGCAGCACGCCGACACCGGCGCCTTTGCAAGGAGAAGGCACCATCAAAGTACATCGACCACTCTTTGATTGCTTCTTTGATGGGGATGCTCGTCTCGGAATCTCTTCATCCGGGCGTTACGCCCATTCTGCTATGAATTCTGCCAAGGCTCTGCTTTGGATAGTTGATGTGCTTTCAAACTTGAGACCAAAGCTTGACAGCTCCAAAGTGCCCACTTTCGACAATCCCGCCTGCCACGGATTCTGCAGTATCCTCTTCGTGGAAAGCGAGTGACAAGCTGTGATCTCATGTGCTTGGAAGTAATGGCGCAGCTTTCTCGAGGCCATGAGGAGGCCGAAAAGCAATTTTGCACACCAGAGTACCTTGACCTAGCCCCTCGCAAGAGGGAACCGACAAAGTAAACTGGGCGCTGCACCATCCTTTTCTCATGTCTGTTCTTGTGTTCCGCGGACTCGTCCTTGTCGGGACCAGAGCTTGTCGGAGAAGCCCTCGCTTGTCGCTGGATGTGCTTGTCGTGGTTCTTTGGCTCGTCACCCGCCTCCCTCTCCGCTATTAACGCAGCACTAACCACTCGATTGGTTGCCGCTATGTACAGCGACAACTTCTCTTGTGGCTTAGGTGCGACAAGTGTTGGAGTAGAGGATGAGTATCTCTTCAAGTCTCGCAGACAGCCTCCGCTTGGAGTCCATTTCTTTGGACCTGCCTTTTTCAAAATCTTGAAAAAGCGGCAGGCGCTCAAGCAGACCTAGAAATAAACTCGCCGAGAGCAGCCACGCAACCGGCAAGTCTTCGTACATCCTTGACGCGCTTTGGTGCTTCAATCTGCTCAATGGCCTTGATCTTGTCGGGATTTGCCTCAATCCCTCGCTGAGACACGAAGAACCCGAGAAGCTTGCCGGAAGGGACTCCAAACACGCACTTCTCGTGGTTGAGCTTGAGGTTGATCTTGCGGAGATTTTCAAAGGTCTCGTCCAAATCTTGAACCAAAGTTGCTTTCTCCTTTATCTTGACCAATATGTCATCCAAGTAGTCTTCTACAATTAAGTGCATTTGCGGCTCAAAATAGTCATGGACTACCCTTGCAAATGTTGAACCAGCATTCTTCAAACCGAAAGGCATCCGTATGAAACATTATGTGCCACATGGTGTGATGAATGCGGTCTTCTCCTCATCTTCTTCAGCCATGAAGATCTGATGGTATCCTGAGTAGGCATCAAGAAACGAAAGCAAATCACATCCGGCCGTGGAGTCAACAATCTGGTCAATGCGGCGGCAAGGGAAATGGATCTTTGGGACAAGCTTTATTAACATCCGTGAAGTCAATACAAAGTCTCCATTTCCCATTTGCCTTGCGCGCGACTACGAGGATTGGCCAACCACGTAGGATGGAGCACTCCTCGACAAGGCCTGCTGCTTCCGGTTTCTTGATCTCTTCGGCTATGAATTCTTGGCGCTCCAACGCTTGCTTCGACTCTTTGCTTGACGGGCGCGCGATGAGGACAAACGGCCAAAGCGGTGCTCAATCACTTTCACAGGAACACCGGGATATCGACGGTTGACATGCAAACACGCCGACATTCGCCCGCAGGAAAGCAACGAGCGCGCCTTCCTATTTGGGGTCGAGAGAGGCAGCGATGGTGAAGGTACCACCGGCGCCGTCCTCCTTGGCGGGCACCTTCTTGGTCTTGGGCGGAGCCACCATCTTCTTGCACTTGCCGGTGGAGCTCGATGGTGCGTCCTCGACGGTAGCGCAGCACTCAAGAGGCGCGCTTGCCGGAGTGAGCATCAGAGCCCTTGCCGGACTTGGACTTGGTCTTCTTCCCCCCGGGAGCTTCAGCGGCAAGTGTCTGGCAGTCTGTCGCGGCTGCTGCATCCCGGAAGATCTTGTCGGCACAGATAAGGGCATCCTTCTTGTCGCCATGGACAGATATGACGCTTATCGGGCCCGGCATCTTGAGTAGGTTGTAGGCGTAGTGAGAGGCTGCCATGAACTTGGCGAGCGCTGGACGGCCAAGTATCCCATTGTAAGGTAATGGGAAATCGGCGACGTCAAACGTAACCCTCTCAGTTCTGAAGTTCAGCTCGCTGCCAAATGTGACCGGCAACGTAATCTTCCCCTTCGGCTTGCTCCTTCCCGGATTGATTCCTTGGAAGGTTCCGGTCTCTTCGAGCTTCATTGTCGAGGATTTGAAGCTTACGGAGCACCGCGGAGGAGATCAGATTCAAGCGGCCCGCCATCAACTAACATTTTGTGACCTTGAGGTTGCGGATGGTTGGTGAGACCAACATCGGCAAGCACCCGACCGCTTGATTATACGATCAGGGTGGTCCTCAATATCAAAAATGATAGGCGTCTGGACCACTTCGAGGCTCGCGTGACTCTATGGATGGTTCCACCGCATTGACCTCCCGCATCCATTGCTTGAGTTGGCGGTGGGAGGTATGCGAAGCACCTCCGTCCAAAGCAGAGAACCTCGTGGCTTTACGAAACTCCTGCTCATCGGCGCTGCGTCCTCCATATCTTCGTCGTCATCATCATCTTCATCCTTGTCGCGGCCGCGGGGAGGTCGATCTCCTTGTCGCTGCTTGGCCTTGTCGCGGCGTCCTCCCCGGCCGGGACGTTTCTTGCTTGCTCCCCCAGCACTTTCCTGGGCCTTCTCCTTGTCTCGCCGCTCGTACTCAGCTCTCTGCTGTTCGACGAGCTGCTCAACCTTCTTGCAGCTCTGGAGATCGTGGCCCTTGGTGCGGTGGATCTTGCAGTATTGCCTGCCGGAGCCGTCCTGCTTGTCGGCGGCCGCCACCGACTGGTGGTTGGCGTCAGCGGCAACCTCCTTGCCGGAGCCGCCAGCCTTGGCGTTCTTGTCGCCGCCTCCGTTGCCGGACTGCTCGACAGCTAGCACCTCTCGCTTTTCTTCTTCCTGTTGCCTCGCCGCCCTTCTTCTTTGCCGGGCGGTGTCATCACTTGTCGAGATCCTGCTTACGCATTCTCTCCTCGGAGTCTCCTCCTTCCTCGGCGATGCACACTTGTCGCCAAGGCGTACAGCTCACCGACGTCCTTGACTTTGCTCATCGCCATCTCCTCCCTCATCATGCGGTTCCGCACATTACGATGAAATGCGCTGATCACCGCGGCAGGGTGGACGTCCGGGATGTTGTAGTGCACGCTGAATCTCTGGATGAACTTGCGAGGGACTCTCCTTCCTTCCGGGCGAGCAAGTGAAGGTCGCTCTCTTGGCCATGAGGTTTGTGGCCACCTATGAAGGCGCCAACAAACCGATGGCACGAGATCTGCCCAAGAGGATATGGAGCTGTCCGGCAAGTGCATGAGCCAAGATCGGCGTTGGGCTTGAGCACGGCGGGAAGTAGTTGGCGAGGATCTTGTCGTCCCATACCCCCGCAGCCTGCACCGCGATGGTGTAGATACTGAGGAACTCCGACGGGTGCGTCATGCCATCATACTTCTCCGGCACGTCTGGTTTGAAGTTTTTCTGGCTGGGCCACTGGACTTGCCGCAGCTCACGAGTGAACGCAGGGCAACCTACCGCGTACGGCAGGTCACCTGGCCCCTCCGGCGCGTGCATGTCAACAGAAGGCCCAGCGCGCTTGTCGGATTGACGTCGCGCTTCTCTTCGGCGCTCGATGCGAGTTCGAGCGTCCTCTTGTTGTCGCTCATGGAGAACTTGGCGCTGATCGCGGCGAGCTCGCGGGTCCGACGACGCAGTGGAGTCGCTGTCGAGGTGGATCCGGTGAGTCAGCGATCTTGGCCTTCTTGGCGGAGAGTGCACGGTGGTTGCACCTCGGACAGTCTCGTCGCCACCGGCTCGTGCCTTGTCGTCTCGCCGCGGCAACGATGGCGTTGGTTGCCATGAGCGTCGCCGTTGGCAAAGCCGATGAGGCTCGGATAGTGGCCCTCCACTCGTCGACCTTGTCGGCCGTTGGAGGGTAGTCGAGGAGCGATTGAGCTCTCGCCAGAGCTTCGCCGAGTAGTAGGCGGCATTGGAGAACGGTGCGAGGAGCGGACACGCTCGGACTTCTAACTACGTTAGAAGGAGCAGCGCCCGTCCGGCGCATCAGATTCTCACTAGCGCCAAAGATGTTGGCGCGCATGCTGGTCTTGAGGGTCTCGATCCAGCGAGCGTATGGCGTTAGAACGCCATGGCGTTGTTGGTCTCGGCCTCTCTGAGATGGACGCGGGGATGCGCGGACGCCGAGGTCTGCGGTGCCTTGTCCTTGGACTTGGCAACGTCGCGAGCACCTTCGTCGGCGCCCGTTCCTCCGCCGGCGTCTGCACCACCACCCGTTTGCTGCGGTGAGGGTGGGTACGACGCGGACGGCTCTGCTGCCGCCAAGCCTTCTTCTTGGTGGCATGTTGAGGAAGATGTTGATGACGCCGCCGCTGCGTGAACGCCGGATCGGATTCACACGGCCTCGACGCTTCTACCGGGCGCGCCGAGATGTCGGGAGGCTGATCGTGCCCACGGACACCTATGGGGCGGCGGACCGGGCCCCTTTGTGGTTCGGAGGGGCGGAGGTCGCACGAAGAGCGGATCGAGGCGATGCACACGAAGCGGTTTACCAAGCTTCGGAGCTCTCCGGAGAGATAAAACTCCTACTGCTGCTTGTCTGATCTATTGTGTTCTTGCTAGGGAGCAATGCGAGCTACAAATCCTAGCGTGAGTGTATCTAGTCTATGGCCAGTCGAATGAACTCAACCTTGCGAAAGACGCGAACCCAACCCTTTCTACGTTGCACTCGGGCCTCCTTTTATATGCTCAAGGGGTCTCCGACAGGTGGCAACATAGGCGGGGGTACGAATGTAAAAACAGGAGTTGGTACACCTACTTGAACAGTGCAAAAATACCTAACTCTGACGGCAAGGGACAAAAGCAATAAATGCATGTCGTTGTCGCCCAAACAGTGTAACAGAGACCGTCAGGTGCGCCTCCGCTCGCCACGATGGCGAGCCTGTCAGCGCCGCTCATCGCTGCTCTCCGCTGGCTGCACAAACTCGACACGCGCCCATGGAGCGGTCCCATGGCGACACGTCGCTGGGTGAGCTGGAGCGGAGACGGAGAGAAGTTGCATGCAGCGGCAAGCGCTTTGTCATGCTGAATCCTTGTCGCGCCGGAGACTTGTCGCTACCGAGCCTTCCGGCAAGCTCCTCTTGTCGGGGCCTTGTCTTCTGCTTGCACGAGTGGCCTTCTCGACAAACTCTTCTTGTCGGGGCCTCAAATGCGCCTAGAGGCCTTCCGACAAGCTCATCTTGTCGGGGTCTTGCCTTCGAGAATGGCCGCGGAGGGTCTTGGCGGACGCCCGGCGAGGCTTGCCGCGGGGACGCTGCGACTGCCCGTGCACAAGTTCGGGGTACTAAGGTACCCCTACTTTAGTACACGGACAGGTTTCAATCGATTATGATGAGAACAAAGTTGCTACTTATGATGATTATTGTGATAAAACTTATGCTATAAAGAGTGGTGATGATTATATTTATAAAACTTGTCATGATTATGAGTATCCTTTCTCTGAACATTACTATTTTAATGTGGAAACAATTTATAGTATTCAAGTCTCTTATGATACTCCCACTATTCCGAGTGAGAAGAATTTTGCTTATGTGGAGAGTAATAAATTTTCTATGCTAGTAGATCATGAAAAGAATGCTTTAGGTGTTGGTTATATTGTTGAATTCATTCATGATTCTACTGAAAATTATTATGAGGGAGGAATATATGCTTGTAGGAATTGCAATAATATCAAGTTTCCTATCTATGTGCTTAAAGTTTTGAAGTTATGCTTGTTTTGCCTTCCTATGCTAGTTGATTATTGTTCCCATAAGTTGTTTGCTCAAAACATCCCTATGCATAGGAAGTGGGTTAGACTTAAAAGTGCTAGTCATATTTTTCATGATGCTCTCTTTATGTTTCAATTCTTATCTTCTATGTGAGCATCATTGAAATTATCATGCCTAGCTAGGGGCGTTAAGCGAGCGCTTGTTGGGAGGCAACCCAAATTTATTTTACTTTCTTTCTTTTTGGTTCTGTTTAGTAATAAATAATCCATCTAGCTTCTGTTAAGGTGTGGTTTTATGTTTTAATTAGTGTTTGTGCCAAGTAGAACCTTTGGGAAGACTTGGGTGAAGTCTTTATGATCATGCTGTAAAAAACAGAAACTTTAGCGCTCACGAGATTAGCTAGAACTTTTTACTGGAGAGTGATATTTAGTTGATTCTTTTTGTAGATGATTACTAGACAAATTACACAGGTTCACCAATTTATTTTAGAATTTTTTGAGTTCCAGAATGAAAGATCGTGGATGTCGCCTAGAGGGGGGGTGAATAGGCGCTTTAAAATAATTACGGTTTAGGCTTGAACAAATGCGGAATAAACCTAGCGGTTAATTTTTCAAGCACAAAACCTACAACAACTAGGCTCACCTATGTGCACCAACAACTTATGCTAAGCAAGATAAACTACTAGGTGATAGCAAGATATATGACAAGAACCAATATGGCTATCACAAGGTAAAGTGCATAAGTAAAGAGCTCGGGTAAGAGATAACCGAGGCACGCGGAGACGACGATGTATCCCGAAGTTCACACCCTTGCGGATGCTAATCTCCGCTTTGGAGCGGTGTGGAGCCACAATGCTCCCCAAGCAGCTACTAGGGCCACCGTAATCTCCTCACGCCTTCGCACAATGCAAGATGTCGTGATTCCACTAAGGGACCCTTGAGGGCGGTCACCAAACCCGTACAAATGGCAACCCTTGGGGGCGGTCACCGAACCCGTACACTTTGGCAACCCTTGGGGGCGGTCACCGGTACCTGTCAAATTGCTCGGGGCGATCTCCACTACCTAATTGAAGACCCCGACGCTTGCCCGGAGCTTTACACCACAATGATTGAGCTCCGATCACCACCAACCGTCTAGGGCGCCAAGGCACCCAAGAGGAACAAGCTCTAGGGTGCCCAAACACCCAAGAGTAATAAGCTTCTCAAACTTCACTTCCACGTATCACCGTGGAGAACTCAAACCGATGCACCAAATGTAATGGCAAGGGCACACGGAGTGCCCAAGTCCTTCTCTCCCAAATCCCACCAAAGCAACTAATGCTAGGGAGGAAAGTGAGAGGAAGAACGAAAGAAGAACACAAAGAACTCCAAGATCTAGATCCAAGGGGTTCCCCTCACTTAGAGGAGAAAGTGATTGGTGGAAACATGGATCTAGATCTCCTCTCTCTTTTCCCTCAAGAACTAGCAAGAATCATTGGAGGGATTGAGAGTTAGCAAGCTCGAAGAAGGTCAACAATGGGGGGAAAACACGAGCTAAAAAGGATAAGGTTCAATGGGGAAGAAGACCCCCTTTTATAGGTGGGGAAAAATCCAACCGTTATGCTCACAGCCCGCACCGAGCGGTAGTACTGCAGCAGGTTGCGGTACTACCGCATGTGCAGCTCTGGCCAGATGAAGGCCTGTTGCACAGGGCAGCGAGCGGTAGAACCGCCAGAGCGGTACTACCACGCGCCCCTACGGTACTACCGTAAGGCAGGCAACACTAGGCGCAGAGAAAGCACGGACGTAAAAAATTACTTCCGTACCTACTTCCGCTGAGGGAGGACCTGCGCAAAACTCCGGCACGGTACTACCGCACACGAAGAGCGGTACTACCGCGTAGGGCGCGGATGTAAAAAATTACATCCGCCCCTACTTCCGCTCATGCTGCTAAGCCTGGCCAGAGCCCACGGTACTACCGCGCCCGCGGCGCGGTACTACCGCGCAGGGCGCGGATGTAAAAAATTACATCCGCCCCTACTACCGCTCGAGCAGCTGCGCCTGGCATGAGGCCACGGTACTACCGCTCCCACAGAGCGGTACTACCGCAAGTGCCTGCGGTACTACCGCTCCGGAGAGCAGTACTACCGCATGCCCCAGATCAGCAACACTAGGAGTCCTTCATTTTGCAGAGAAGACAACAAAGGGTAACAATAAAACCAGAACTGCCATAACTTCTGCAAATGAGCTCCGAATTGAGCAAACTCAAGCTTGTTGGATACAAGACAACGAGTAGCATCAAGAGAGGAGAGGAACCTCCAACAGAGAAGAACCGGCACAACCTCCAACATCGAAAACATCATAGAAGATGCATGCAAACTCTGTTTTCGATGAACTCGAGCTTGTCATAAAAATGACCATAAGCTCCAAAACTCAGAAGGAGAAGAAAACAAGAACCAACAAACATGATGCAAGGATGCAATGGTTTGAGCTCTCGACGAACGATACGATCAAGCTACTCACTTGAGAGCCCCCCTTGATAGTACGGCTATCGATCCTATAACCTAGTCTCCCAACTACCACCATGAGACCGGTAAAATAGAAAACCTATCAAGGGCAAACCTTTGCCTTGCACATGATCCACTTGAGCTAGATGATGATGATCTTGTCCTCCTCAAGATGGACCACCTTTCTTGATTGCGATGGGTCGATGGAGACTAGATGATTGCTCCCCCATACTCCACTATGGGTGAGCCACTCTTCAGCACATCTTCACAAGTCCATTGACACCACAATGGATGGCAAGCTTCAAGCACTTGATCTCTTCGTGATGCTCCACTTGAACTTGCACACGGCAATCTTGATGACGATCACCACTTGATGTCATCCTTTCCATGGGTTGTATGATATCTTCCTCTTGACGCAAGCCCATGGACACGCATTCTAACCCCACATAGACTCTCACATAGACCATGGGTTATTACACAAAGTGCAATGGATAATGCTTACCATACCATGGGATCACTTGATCCCTCTCGGTACATCTTATACGCTTTGTGAGTTGATCAACTTGATTCACTCTTGACTTAGTCTTGATCAACCTTGAATCTTTCCAACTCTCTTTGTTTGGATGATGTCTTGAAGGTAAACATGAATGATCACATAATCTTCTTCTTCAAGACATGCTTGCAATAAGCTCAACTCTCACATGACCAATCTTTGGATAATTCCTTAATAGCACCTTGGTCAACACAAACTCTCCTTGAAATCAACACATGTACTCCAAGAAAAGCCTATGGACAAAACCTTCAAATATAACTCAAGGCAACCATTAGTCCATAGAGATTGTCATCAATTACCAAAACCACACATGGGGGCACCGCATGTCCTTTCACAGAAGTTTGCGTTAGTTACAGATTACTACAGATTGTTCTGTTTTTGACAGATTCTGTTTTTTGTGTGTTGTTTGCTTATTTTGATGAATCTATGGCTAGTAAAATAGTTTATAAACCATAGAGAAGTTGGAATACAGTAGGTTTAACACCAAAATAAATAAAGTATGAGTTCATTACAGTACCTTGAAGTGGTGTTTTGTTTTCTTTCGCTAACGGAGCTTACGAGTTTTCTGTTAAGTTTTGTGTTGTGAAGTTTTCAAGTATTGGGTAAAGATTCGATGGACTATGGAATAAGGAGTGGCAAGAGTCTAATATTGGGGATGCCCAAGGAACCCCAAGGTAATATTCAAGGATAACCAAGCGTCTAAGCTTCGGGATGTTGGAAATATGCTCTAGAGGCAATAATAAAAGGATTATTATTATATTTCCTTGTTCGTGATAATTGTATTTTATTCATGCTATAATTGTATTATCCGGAAATCGTAATACACGTGTGAATAGATAGACCACAACATGTCCCTAGTGAGCCTCTAGTTGACTAGCTCGTTGATCAATAGATAGTCATGGTTTCACGACTATGGACATTGGATGTCATTGATAACGGGATCACATCATTAGGAGAATGATGTGATGGACAAGACCCAATCCTAAGCATAGCACAAGATCGTGTAGTTCGTTTTGCTAGAGCTTTTCCAATGTCAAGTATCTCTTCCTTAGACCATGAGATCGTGTAACTCCCGGATACCGTAGGAGTGCTTTGGGTGTACCAAACGTCACAACGTAATCGGGTGACTATAAAGGTGCACTACAGGTATCTCCGAAAGTGTCATTGGGTTGACACGGATCGAGACTGGGATTTGTCACTCCGTGTTACGGAGAGGTATCACTGGGCCCACTCGGTAATGCATCATCATAATGAGCTCAAAGTGACCAAGTGGTTGGTCACGGGATCATGCATTACGGTACGAGTAAAGTGACTTGCCGGTAACGAGATTGAACGAGGTATTGGGATACCGACGATCGAATCTCGGGCAAGTAACATACCGATTGACAAAGGGAATTCTATACGGGGTTGCTTGAATCCTCGACATCGTGGTTCATCCGATGAGATCATCGAGGAGCATGTGGGAGCCAACATGGGTATCCAGATCCCGTTGTTGGTTATTGACCGGAGAGCCGTCTCGGTCATGTCTACATGTCTCCCGAACCCGTAGGGTCTACACACTTAAGGTTCGGTGACGCTAGGGTTGTATGAATATGAGTATGCAGCAAACCGAAAGTTGTTCGGAGTCCCGGATGAGATCCCGGACGTCACGAGGAGTTCCGTAATGGTCCGGAGGTAAAGAAAATTATATGGGAAGTCGAGTTTCGGCCATCGGGAAAGTTTCGGGGTCCACATGTATTGTACCGGGACCACCGGAAGGGTCCCGCGGGTCCACCGGGTGGGGCCACCTATCTCGGAGGGCCCCATGGGCTGAAGTGGGAGGGGAACCAGCCCCTGGTGGGCTGGTGTCCCCCTGGGCCCCCCTCTGCGCCTAGGGTTGGGAACCCTAGGGGAGGGGGCGCCCCACTTGCCTTGGGGGGCACTCCACCCCTTGGCCGCCCCTAGGAGATCCCATCTCTAGGGCGCCCCGGGACCCTATATATAGAGGGGGGAGGAAGGGCAGCCGCACCCTTGCACTTGGCGCCTCCCTCCCCCTGCTACACCTCCTCCTCCTCCCGTAGTTGCTTGGCGAAGCCCTGCCGGAGCCCTGCTACATCCACCACCACGCCGTCGTGCTGCTGGATCTTCATCAACCTCTCCTTCCCCCTTGCTGGATCAAGACGGAGGAGACGTCATGCTGACCGTACGTGTGTTGAACGTGGAGGTGCCGTCCGTGCGGCGCTAGGATCTCTGGTGATTTGGATCACGACGAGAACGACTCCCTCAACCCCGTTCTCTTGAACGCTTCCGCACGCGATCTACAAAGGGTATGTAGATGCATCTCTCTCACTCGTTGCTAGATGAACTCATAGATGGATCTTGGTGAACGTAGGAAAAAATTTAGTTGTTGCAATGTTCCCCAACAGTGGCATCATGAGCTAGGTCTATGCGTAGTTCTCTATTGCACGAGTAGAACACAATTTGTTGTGGGCGTAGATGTTGTCAACTTTCTTGCCACTACTAGTCTTATCTTGCTTCAGCGGCATTGTGGGATGAAGCGGCCGGACCGACCTTACACGTACGCTTACGTGAGACAGTGTTCCACCGACCGACATGCACTAGTTGCATAAGGTGGCTAGCGGGTGTCTGTCTCTCCCACTTTAGTTGGAGCGGATTCGATGAAAAGGGTCCTTATGAAGGGTAAATAGAAGTTGACAAATCACGTTGTGGCTTTCACGTAGGTAAGAAAACGTTCTTGCTAGAACCCTATTGCAGCCACGTAAAACTTGCAACAACAATTAGAGGACGTCTAACTTGTTGTTGCAGCAAGTGTTTTGTGATGTGATATGGCCAAAGTTGTGATGAATGATGAATGATATATATGTGATGTATGAGATCATGTTCTTGTAATAGGAATCACGACTTGCATGTCGATGAGTATGACAACCGGCAGGAGCCATAGGAGTTGTCTTTATTTTTTGTATGACCTGCGTGTCATTGATAAACGCCATGTAAATTACTTTACTTTATTGCTAAACGTGTTAGCCATAGTAGTAGAAGTAATAGTTGGCGAGCAACTTCATGGAGACACGATGATGGAGATCATGATGATGGAGATCATGGTGTCATGCTGGTGACAAGATGATCATGGAGCCCCGAAGATGAAGATCAAAGGAGCTATATGATATTGGCCATATCATGTCACTACTATATATAATTGCATGTGATGTTTATTATGTTTATGCATCTTGTATACTTAGAACGACGGTAGTAAATAAGATGATCCCTTATAATAATTTCAAGAAAGTGTTCTCCCTAAATGTGCGCCGTTTCTAAAGTTCGTCGTTTCGAAGCACCACGTGATGATTGGGTGTGATAGATTCTTATGTTCACATACAATGGGTGTAAGACAGTTTTACACATGCAAAACACTTAGGTTAACTTGACGAGCCTAGCATGTACAGACATGGCCTCGGAACACAAGAGACCGAAAGGTCGAACATGAGTCGTATGAAAGATACGATCAACATGGAGATGTTCACCGACGATGACTAGTCTGTATCACATGATGATCGGACACGGCCTAGTCGACTCGGATCATGTAACACTTAGATGACTAGAGGGATGTCAAATCTGAGTGGGAGTTCATTATATAATTTGATTAGATGAACTTAATTATCATGAACTTTAGTCTAAAATCTTTGCAAAATGTCTTGTAGATCAAATGGCCAACGCTCATGTCACCATGAACTTCAACGTTCCTAGAGAAAACCAAGCTGAAAGACGATGGCAGCAACTATTCGGACTGCGTCCGGAACCTGAGGATCATCCTCATAGCAGCCAAGAAACAATATGTCCTAGAAGCACCGCTAGGTGAAGCACCCATCCCAGAGACCCATCCCAGAGAACCAAGACATTATGAACGCTTGGTAGTCTCATTTTGATGATTACTCCCTCGTTCAGTGCGGCATGCTTTACAGCTTAGAACCGGGGCTCCAAAAGCGTTTTGAGCAACACGGAGCATATGAGATGTTCGAGGAGCTGAAAATGGTTTTCCAAGCTCATGCCCGGGTCGAGAGATATGAAGTCTCCGACAAGTTCTATAGTTGTAAGATGGAGGAAAACAGTTACAAGGTGAGCACATACTCAAAATGTGCAGGTTGCACAACCGCTTGTCCCAGTGGACATTAACCTCCTGGACGAGGCGGACATTGACAGAATCCTTGATCGCTCCCACCGAGCTACAAGAGCTTTGTGATGAACTACAATATGCGGGGATGGTGAAGACCATTCTGAAGTATTCTCAATGCTGAAGTCAGTGAGGTTGAAATCAAGAAAGAACATCAAGTGTTGATGGTTAATAAAACCACTAAGTTCAAGAAGGGCAAGGGTAAGAAGAACTTCAAGAAGGACGGCAAGGATGTTGCCGCCCGATAAGCCAGCTTGCCGGGAAGAAGTCAAAGAATGGACCCAAGCCCGAGACCGAGTGCTTTTATTGCAAAGGGAAGGGCCCTTTGAAGCGGAATTGCCCCAAATACTTAGCGGACAAGAAGGCCGGCAACACTAAAGGTATATTTGATATACATGTAATTGATGTGTACCTTACCAGTACTCGTAGTAACTCCGGGGTATTTGATACCGGTGCCGTTGCTCACATTTGTAACTCACAGCAGGAGCTGCGGAATAAATGGAGACTGGCGAAGGACGAGGTGACGATACGCGTCGGGAATGGTTCCAAGGTCGATGTGATCGCCATCGGCACGCTACCTCTACATTTACCTACGGGATTAGTTTTAAACCTCAATAATTGTTATTTAGTGCCAAGTTTGAGCATGAACATTGTATCAGGATCTCGTTTAATACGAGATGGCTACTCATTTAAATCCGAGAAATAATGGTTGTTCTATTTATATGAGAGATATGTTTTATGGTCATGCTCTGATGGTCAATGGTTTATTCCTAATGAATCTCGAACGTAATATTACACATATTCATAGTGTGAATACCAAAAGATGTAAAGTTGATAACGATAGTCCCACATACTTGTGGCATTGCCGCCTTGGTCACATTGGTGTCAAGCGCATGAAGAAGCTCCATGCTGATGGACTTTTAGAGTCTCTCGATTATGAATCATTTGACACATGCAAACCATGCCTTATGGGCAAAATGACCAAGACTCCGTTCTCCGGAACAATGGAGCGAGCAACCAACTTATTGGAAATCATACATACCGATGTGTGCGTTCCAATGAGCGTTGAGGCTCATGGAGGATATCGTTATGTTCTCACTCTCACTGATGACTTGAGTAGATATGGGTATGTCTACTTGATGAAACGCAAGTCTGAGACCTTTGAAAAGTTCAAAGAATTTCAGAATGAGGTAGAGAATCAACGTGACCGAAAAATAAAGTTCTTGCGATCAGATCGTGGAGGAGAATATTTAAGTCACGCATTTGGTACACACTTAAGGAAATGTGGAATCGTTTCACAACTCACGCTGCCTGGAACACCTCAGTGTAACGGTGTGTCCGAACGTCGTAATCGCACTCTATTGGATATGGTGCGATCTATGATGTCTCTTACTGATTTACCGCTATCATTTTGGGGATACGCTCTAGAGACAGCTACATTCACTTTAAATAGGGCACCGTCTAAATCCGTTGAGACGACACCGTATGAATTATGGTTTGGGAAGAAACCTAAGCTGTCGTTTCTAAAAGTTTGGGGATGTGATGCTTATGTCAAGAAACTTCAACCTGAAAAGCTCGAACCCAAGTCGGAAAAATGCGTCTTCATAGGATACCCTAAGGAAACCATTGGGTATACCTTCTACCTTAGATCCGAAGGCAAGATCTTTGTTGCCAAGAACGGATCCTTTCTGGAAAAAGAGTTTCTCTCGAAAGGAGTAAGTGGGAGGAAAGTAGAACTCGATGAAGTACTACCTCTTGAACCGGAAAATAGTGCAGCTCAGGAAAATGTTCCTATGGTGCCTACACCAACTGGAGAGGAAATTAATGATGATGATCAAGGTACTTCGGATCAAGTTACTACTGAACTTCGCAGGTCCACAAGGACACGTTCCACTCCAGAATGGTATGGCAACCCTGTCCTGGAAATCATGTTGTTAGACAACGGTGAACCCTCGAACTATGAAGAAGCGATGGTGGGCCCAGATTCCAACAAATGGCTTGAAGCCATGCAATCCGAGATAGGATCCATGTATGAAAATAAAGTATGGACTTTGATGACTTGCCCGATGATCGGCGAGCGATAGAAAACAAATGGATCTTTAAGAAGAAGACGGACGCGGATGGTAATGTCACCATCTATAAAGCTCGACTTGTCGCTAAAGGTTATCGGTAAGTTCAAGGGATTGACTACGATGCGACTTTCTCTCCCGTAGCGTAGCTGAAGTCCGTCCGAATCATGTTAGCAATTGCCGCATACTATGATTATGAGATATGGCAAATGGACGTCAAAACGGCATTCCTTAACGGCTATCTTAAGGAAGAAATGTATATGATGCAACCAGAAGGTTTTGTCGACCCTAAGAATGCTAACAAGGTA
Source organism: Aegilops bicornis (assembly GCA_021605145.1). Classification (NCBI taxonomy): domain Eukaryota; kingdom Viridiplantae; phylum Streptophyta; class Magnoliopsida; order Poales; family Poaceae; genus Aegilops; species Aegilops bicornis. The sequence continues at coordinate 390,521,496 of CM038674.1, forward strand.
TGCAAGCTCCAGCGATCCATTTATGGGCTGGTGCAAGCATCTCGGAGTTGGAACATTCGTTTTGACGAGATGATCAAAGCGTTTGGGTTTATGCAGACTTATGGAGAAGCCTGCGTTTACAAGAAAGTGAGTGGGAGCTCAGAGCATTTCTCATATTATATGTAGATGACATACTTTTGATGGGAAATGATATAGAACTTTTGGACAACATTAAGGCCTACTTGAATAAGAGTTTTTCAATGAAGGACCTTGGAGAAGCTGCTTATATATTAGGCATCAAGATCTATAGAGATAGATCGAGATGCCTCATAAGTCTTTCACAAAGCACATACCTTGATAAGATATTGAAGAAGTTCAAAATGGATCAGTCCAAGAAAGGGTTCTTGCCTCAGACATAAGGTGTGAAATTGAGCTCGGCTCAATGTCCCACCATGCCGTAAGATATAGAAGAGATGAGTGTCATCCCATATGCCTCGACCATAGGATCTATTATGTATGCCATGTCAGTGTACCGCACTGATGTAAACGCCGTAAGTTTGGTAGGAAGGTACCAAAGTAATCCCAAAGAAGGAACACCGGACAGCGGTCAAGAATATCTGAAGTACCGAAAAGGACTAAGGATATGTTTCTCATTTATGGAGGTGACGAAGAGCTCGTCGTAAAGGGTTACGTCGATGCTAGCTTCGATACGAGATCTGGATGACTCTAAGTCACAAACCGGATACGTGTATATGTTGAATGGCGGAGCGAAGCTGGTGCAGCTGCAAGCAGAGCGTCGTGGCGGGATCTACATGTGAAGCGGAATACATGGCAGCCTCGGAGGTAGCGCATGAAGCAATTTGGGTGAAGGAGTTCATCACCGACCTAGGAGTCATACCCAATGCGTCGGGGCCGATCAAACTCTTCTGTGACAACACTGGAGCTATTGCACTTGCCAAGGAGCCCAGGTTTCACAAGAAGACTGTGCACATCAAGCTGCCGCTTCAACTCCATTCGTGAAAATGTTCAAGATGGAGACATAGAAATTTGCAAAGTACATACGGATCTGAATGTCGCAGATCCGTTGACTAAACCTCTTCCATGAAAGCAAAACATGATCAACACCAGAACTCTATGGGTGTTCGATTCATCAAATGTAACTAGATTATTGACTCTAGTGCAAGTGGGAGACTATTGGAAATATGCCCTAGAGGCAATAATAAAAGGATTATTATTATATTTCCTTGTTCGTGATAATTGTCTTTTATTCATGCTATAATTGTATTATCCGAAAATCGTAATACACGTGTGAATAGATAGACCACAACATGTCCCTAGTGAGCCTCTAGTTGACTAGCTCGTTGATCAATAGATAGTCATGGTTTCCTCGACTATGGACATTGGATGTCATTGATAACGGGATCACATCATTAGGAGAATGATGTGATGGACAAGACCCAATCCTAAGCATAGCACAAGATCGTGTAGTTCGTTTTGCTAGAGCTTTTCCAATGTCAAGTATCTCTTCCTTAGACCATGAGATCGTGTAACTCCCGGATACCGTAGGAGTGCTTTGGGTGTACCAAACGTCACAACGTGAATCGGGTGACTATAAAGGTGCACTACAGGTATCTACGAAAGTGTTTGTTGGGTTGACACGGATCGAGACTGGATTTGTCACCCGTGTTACGGAGAGGTATCATCGGGCCCACTCGGTAATGCATCATCATAATGAGCTTAAAGTGACCAATTGTTTGGTCCCGGGATCATGCATTACTGATGACGAGTAAAGTGACTTGCCGGTAACGAGATTGAACGAGGTATTAGGATACCGACGATCGAATCTCGGGCAAGTAACATACCGATTGACAAAGGGAATTCTATACGGTGTTGCTTGAATCCTCGACATCGTGGTTCATCCGATGAGATCATCGAGGAGCATGTGGGAGCCAACATGGGTATCCAGATCCCGCTGTTAGTTATTGACCGGAGAGCCGTCTCGGTCATGTCTGCATGTCTCCGAACCCGTAGGGTCTACACACTTAAGGTTCGGTGATGCTAGGGTTGTATGAATATGAGTATGCAGCAAACCGAAAGTTGTTCGAGTCCGGATGAGATCTCGGACGTCACGAGGAGTTCTGGAATGGTGGGAGGTAAAGAATTATATATGGAAGTCGAGTTTCGCCATCGGGAAAGTTTCGGTCCACCGGTATTGTAATGGACCACCGGAAGGGTCCCGGGTCCACCGGTGGGGCCACCTATCCTGAGGACCCCATGGGCTGCAAGTGGGAGGAACCAGCCTGGTGGGCTGGTGCGCCTGGCCCCCTCTGCGCCTAGGGTTGGGAACCCTAGGGAGGGTGCCCCACTTGCCTTCGGGGCACTCCACCCCTTGCCCCCTAGGAGATCCCATCTCCTAGGGCGGCGCCCGGGGACCCTATATAGAGGGGGAGGAGGGCAGCCGCACCCTTGCACTTGGCGCCTCCCTCCCCGCTACACCTCCTCCTCCTCCCGTAGTTGCTTGGCGAAGCCTCGCCGAGTTCTCGATGCATCCACCACCACGCCGTCGTCTTCTTTGGATCTTCATCAACCTCTCCTTCCCCTTGCTGGATCAAGACGGAGGAGACGCCACGCTGACCGTGACGTGTGTTGAACGCGGAAGTGCCGTCTGCTCGTTGCTAGGATCTCCGTGATTTGGATCACGACGAGAATGACTCTCAACCCCGTTCTCTTGAACGCTTCCGCCATGGTCTACAAAGGGTATGTAGATGCATCTCTCTCACTCGTTGCTAGATGAACTCATAGATGGATCTTGGTGAACGTAGGAAAAATTTTATTTTATGCAACGTTCCCCAACAGGGGATGCCCCGGATGGCATCCCCTCTTTCGTCTTTGTTCATCGGTAACTTTACTTGGAGCTATATTTTTATTCACCACATGATATGTGTTTTGCTTGGAGCGTCATGTCATTTTGTTTTGCTTTGCTTGCTGTTTGAATAAGTACCAAGATCTTAAAATATTAAATGGGAGAGTCTTCATATAGTTGCATAATTATTCGACTACTCATTGATCTTCACTTATATCTTTCGGAGTAGTTTGTCATTTGCTCTAGTGCTTCACTTATATCTTTTAGAGCATGGTGGTAGTTTCATTTTGAAGAAATAGATGAACTCTCGTGCTTCACTTATATTATTTTGAGAGTCTTAAATATCATGGTAATGTGCTTAATCCTAATATGCTAGGTATTCAAGACTAGTAAAAACTTTCTTATGAGTGTGTTGAATACTAAGAGAAGTTTGATGCTTGATGATTGTTTTGAGATATGGAGGTAGTAATATTAGAGTCATGCTAGTTGAGTAGTTCTGAATTTGAGGAATACTTGTGTTAAAGTTTGTGATTCCCGTAGCATGCACGTATGGTGAACCGTTATGTGATGAAGTCGAAGCATGATTTATTTATTGATTGTCTTCCTTATGAGTGGCGGTCAGGGACGAGCGACGGTCTTTTCCTACTAATCTATCCCCCTAGGAGCATGCGTGTAATACTTTGCTTTGATAACTTGTAGATTTTTGCAATAAGTATATGAGTTCTTTATGACTAATGTTGAGTCCATGGATTATACGCACTTTTTCCCATCCTTCCACCATTGCTAGCCTCTCTAATACCGCGCACCTTTTCGCCGGTATCATACACCCACCATATACCTTCCTCAAAACAGCCACAATACCTACCTATCATGGCATTTTCATAGCCATTCCAAGATATATTGCCATGCAACTTTCCACCGTTCCGTTTATTATGACACGCTCCATCATTGTCATATTGCTAGCATGATCATGTAGTTGACATTGTATTTATGGCAAAGCCGCCGTTCATAATTCTTTCATACATGTCACTCATGAGTCATTGCACATCCCGGTACACCGCCGGAGGCATTCATATAGAGTCATACTTTGTTCTAAGTATCGAGTTGTAATTGTTGAGTTGTAAGAAAAATAAAAGTGTAATGATCATCAATCTTTAGAGCATTGTCCCAGTGAGGAAAGGATGATGGAGACTATGATTCCCCCACAAGTCGGGATGAGACTCTGGACGAAAAATAAAAAAATGAAAAAAAGAGGCCATAAAAAAAAGAGAAAAGGCCCAAACAAAAAAAATAAAAATAAAATGAGAGAAAAAGAGAGAAGGGACAATGTTACTATCCTTTTACCACACTTGTGCTTCAAAGTAGCACCATGATCTTCATGATAGAGAGTCTCTCATTTTGTCACTTTCATATACTAGTGGGAATTTTACATTATAGAACTTGGCTTGTATATTCCAATGATGGGCTTCCTCAAAATGCCCTAGGTCTTCGTGACCAAGCGAGTTGGATGCACACCCACTTAGTTTCTTTTGTTGAGCTTTCATATACTTATAGCTCTAGTGCATCTGTTGCATGGAAATCCCTACTCACTCACATTGATATCTGTTGATGGGCATCTCCATAGCCCGTTGATATGCCTAGTTGATGTGAGACTATCTTCTCCTTTTTGTCTTCTCCACAACCACCATACTATTCCACATATAGTGTTATATCCATGGCTCACGCTCATGTATTGCGTGAAGATTGAAAAGGTTTTGAGAATGTCAAAAGTATGAAACAATTGCTTGGCTTGTGATCGGGGTTGTGCATGATTTAAATACTTTGTGTGGTGAAGATATAGCATAGCAGCACTATATGATTTTGTAGGGATAACTTTCTTTGGCCATGTTATTACGAGAAGACATGATTGCTTTGTTAGTATGCTTGAAGTATTATTATTTTCATGTCAATATGAACTTTTGTCTTGAAACTTTCGGATCTGAATATTCATACCACAATTAAGAAGAGTTACATTGAAATTATGCCAAGTAGCACTCCGCATCAAAATTATCTTTTTTATCATTTACCTACTCGAGGAGGAGTAGGAATTAAGCTTGGGGATGCTTGATACGTCTCCAACGTATCTATAATTTTTGATTGCTCCATGCTATAGTATCTACTGTTTTGGGCAATATTGGGCTTTATTATTCACTTTTATATTATTTTTGGGACTAACCTATTAACCGGAGACCCAGTCCAGATTTGTTGTTTTATGCCTATTTCAGTGTTTCGAGGAAAAGGAATATCAGACGGAGTCAAAACGGAACAAAATCAACTGGAGAAGTTATTTTTGGAAGGAAAGCCACCGAATAGACTTGGACTATACGTCAGAAGATACGCGAGCTGGCCACGAGGGTGGGGGGCGCACCCACCCCCCTAGGGCGCGCCCCCCTACCTCGTGGGGCCCCCGAAGCTCCACCGACGTACCCCTTGCACCCATATATACCTACGTATCGTAAAACTTCCAGAACAGAAGATAGATCGGGAGTTTCGCCGCCACAAACCTCCAGAGCCACCAAAAACCAATCGGGACCCTGTTCCGGCACCCTGCCGGAGGGGGGAATCCTCACCGGTGGCCATCTTCATCATCCCGGCGCTCTCCATGACGAGGAGGGAGTAGTTCACCCTCGGGGCTGAGGGTATGTACCAAAGAGCTATGTGTTTGATCTCTCTCTCTCTCTCTCTCTCTCTCTCTCTCTCTCTCTCTCTCTCGTGTTCTTGATTTGGCACGATCTTGATGTATCGCGAGCTTTGCTATTGCAGTTGGACCTTATGTTTCTTCTCCCCCTCTTCTCTCTTGTAATGGATTGAGTTTTCCCTTTGGAGTTATCTTATCGGATGGAGTCTTTAAAGACTTGAGAACACTTGATGTATGTCTTGCCGTGCGTATCTGTGGTGACAATGGGATATCACGTGATTCACTTGATGTATGTTTTGGTGATCAACTTGCGGGTTCCACCCATGAACCTATGCATAGGGGTTGGCACACGTTTTCGTCGTGATTCTCCGGTAGAAACTTTGGGGCACTCTTTGAGGTTCTATATGTTGGTCTGAGTAGATGAATTGAGATTGTGTGATGCATATCGTATAATCATACCCACGGATACTTGAGGTGACATTGGAGTATCTAGGAGACATTAGGGTTTTGGTTGATTTGTATCTTAAGGTGTTATTCTAGTACGAACTCTAGGGCTGTTTGTGACACTTATAGGAATAGCCCAACGGATTGATTGGAAAGAATAACTTTGAGGTGGTTTCGTACCCTACCATAATCTCTTTGTTCGTTCTCCACTATTAATGACTTTGGAGTGACTCTTTGTTGCATGTTGAGGGATAGTTATATGATCCAATTATGTTATTATTGTTGAGATAACTTGCACTAGTGAAAGTATGAACCCTAGGCCTTGTTTCCTAGCATTGCAATACCGTTTACGCTCACTTTTATCATTAGTTACCTTGCTGTTTTTATATTTTCAGATTACAGAAACCTATATCTACCATCCATAGTATCACCATCTCTTCGCGGAACTAGTGCACCTATACAATTACCATTGTATTGGGTGTGTTGGGGACACAAGAGACTCTTTGTTATTTGGTTGCAGGATTGTTTGAGAGAGACCATCTTCATCCTACGCCTCCCGCGGATTGATAAACCTTAGGTCATCCACTTGAGGGAAATTTGCTACTGTCCTATAAACCTCTGCACTTGGAGGCCCAACAACGTCTACAAGAAGAAGGTTGCGTAGTAGACATCAGTGTCCAAACATAACCTTCCAATATATCAATCTTTATATCTCGACCATTTCGAGACTCCTCGTCATGTCCGTGATCTCATCCGGGACTCTGAACTACCTTCGGTACATCAAAACACATAAACTCATAATACCGATCGTCATCGAATGTTAAGCATATGAACCCTACGTGTTCGAGAACTATGTAGACATGACCGAGACTCATCTCCGGTCAATAACCAATAGCTGAACCTGGATGCTCATATTGGCTCCCACATATTCTACAAAGATCTTTATCAGTCAAACCGCATAACAACATACGTTGTTCCCTTTGTCATCGGTATGTTACTTGCCCCAGATTCGATCGTCGGTATCACTATACCTAGTTCAATCTCGTTACCGGCAAGTCTCTTTACTTGTTCTATAATGCATCGTCCTGCAACTAACTTATTAGTCACATTGCTTGCAAGGATTATTGTGATGTGCATTACCGAGAGGGCCCAGAGATACCTCTCCGACAATCGGAGTGACAAATCCTAATCTCGATATATGCCAACTTAACAAACACCATCGGAGACACCTGTAGAGCATATTTATAATCACCCAGTTACATTGTGACGTTTGATAGCACACTAAGTGTTCCTCGGTATTCGGGAGTTGCATAATCTCATAGTTAGAGGAACATGTATAAGTCATGATGAAAGCAATAGCAACAAACTAAACGATCATAGTGCTAAGCTAATGGATGGGTATTGTCCATCACATCATTCTCCAATGATGTGATCCCATTCATCAAATGACAACACATGTCTATGGCTAGGAAACATAACCATCTTTGATAAACAAGCTAGTCAAGTAGAGGCATACTAGGACACTCTGTTTGTCTATGTATTCACACATGTACTAAGTTTCCGATTAATACAATTCTAGCATGAATAAAAACATTTATCATGATATAAGGAAATGTAAATAACAACTTTATTATTGCCTCTAGGTCACATTTCCTTTAGTCTCCCACTTGCACTAGAGTCAATAATTGAGGGAGTTCCGGACTAGGGGGTGTCCGGATAGCTGAACTATCATCATCGGTCGGACTCCAAGACTATCAAGATACAAGATTGAAGACTTCGTCCCGTGTCCGGATGGGACTTTCCTTGGCGTGGAAGGCAAGCTTGGCGATACGGATATGTAGATCTCCTACCATTGTAACCGACTCTGTGTAACCCTAGCCCTCTCCGGTGTCTATATAAACCGGATGGCTTTAGTCCATAGGACGAACAACGATCATACCATAGGCTAGCTTCTAGGGTTTAGCCTCTTTGATCTCGTGGTAGATCCACTCTTGTAACACACATCATCAATATTAATCAAGCAGGACGTAGGGTTTTACCTCCATCAAGAGGGCCCGAACCTGGGTAAAACATCGTGTCCCTTGTCTCCTGTTACCATCCGCCTAGACGCACAGCCGGGACCCCTACCCGAGATCCACCGGTTTTGACACCGACATTGGTGCTTTCATTGAGAGTTCCTCTGTGTCATCACCGATAGGCCCGATGGCTCCTTCGATCATCAACAACGACGCAGTCCTGTGGTGAGACCTTTCTCCGGACAGATCTTCAGTATTCGGCGGCTTTGCATCATACACCCGCTGGCCATCCGGAGCAGATCGAAGCTACGCCCCTGGCCATCAGGTCAGATTTGGAAGTTTGAACTATACGGCCGATGTCCGCGGAGACTTAATCTTCGACGGATTCAAGCCGCAGCCAAGCGTGCCACACTGTTTCGATGGGCATGATCTAACTCTGCAGCCGAACAGTGCCCTGGAGGCCGTACCAGTATCCGCTCCGACCCTTAATCCGGAGCCGGATTCCCCGATCGAGGACGAGTGGTTGGACACCGCCTCGGGAGCTACAATCTCTACGGCGATCGAGCCGAACTCCATCCTGTCCCTTGCGAAGACCTCGACCTGTGGTGTCGGACTCCTCTCCGGACTCAACCCCGCGCCCGCCAATCGAATCCGATTGGGCGCCCACAAGGAGTTCACTGCCAGGACATCTTTTCAGCACTCGCCCTTTGGCGACATCCTGAATTCACTAAAGTCTCTCTCTTTATCCGGAGAGCCCTGGCCGGATTACGGTCAGGAAGGTTGGGATGCGGACGACAAAGAAATTCAAAGCCCACCCACCACCCACTTGGTAGCCGCTGTCGACAATCTAACCGACATGCTAGACTACGACTCCGAAGACATCGACGGTATGGACGACGATGCCGGAGACGAACAAGAACCAGCGCCTACCGGGCACTGGAAAGCCACCTCATCATATGACATATACATGATGGATATCCCAAAGGATGGGAATGGTGAAGGAACATAGGAGGATGACCCCTCCAAGAAACAGCCCAAGCACCGGCGTCAGTGGCGCCGCTCTAAATCCCGCCACAGCAAGAATGAAGATTCCGGCACCGGAGACAACAATACACCGGACAATGCCAAGACAATCCACTCCAAAGAAGATCCAAAGACAGGAAGATGGAGACGCCAGCCCTCACGAGAGAGCGGCAGGAGAAGAGGTAGAGGATTATATGCCTCCCTCCGGAGACGAAGCAAGCCTCGACGACGATGAATTCGTCGTGCCTGAGGATCCCGTCGAACAAGAGCGTTTTAGACGCAGGCTTATGGCCACGGGCGAACAGCCTCAAGAAAAAGCAACAGCTTAGAGCTGATCAGGATCTCGCTAGCCGATGATGGACTGAAGTCCTCGCGTCAAGAGCATGAGCTCGAACGCCCCTCCAAAGCTACCCTAAACGCAAGCTGCTCCCCGATTAGAGGAGGAGGCTTACGAACCCGCATCACCAGGAGACAATACGGCTGACCGACCACCCGTGGTCGCGACAGAGGCCTCTAGGCCCTTCACTAGAACTGCACCCGGCATCGCTCAAAAAGCACACGGCCACAAGGGAACGCCCGGACCTGCGAGATATATTGGAGGACAAGGCAAGACAATCAAGATCGATCTATGGATCGCGTATGCCCACGGCACGTGATTTACAACCGTCATACGGACATGAAGTCCGGCCGGGCCGAACAAAATGCATAAAGCTCTTTTGAGCTCCGCCGTGATATCGCCCGACATGCAGGCGCCGACACCCACTATGCTTCATAGACGAAGTAATGGATCATCAAATCCCGAAGGGTTTAAACCCATCAATATTGAATCCTATGATGGCACAACAGACCCGCGGTTTGGATCAAGACTATCTCCTTCACATCCACATGGCCCATGGTGACGATCTTCACGCCATCAAATACCTCCCCTCAAGCTTAAAGGACCAGCCCGGCATTGGCTCAACAGCTTGCCGCCAGAGTCAATTGGGAGCTGGGAGGACACGAAGCCGCATTCCTCGATAACTTCCAGGCACTTATGTGCGACCACCAGACGCTGATGACCTAAGCCACATAATTCAGCCCAGACGAATCGGCGGACATAATTCGGACACGGTTCTTAACCAAGAAAAACCAAATCATCGACCGTCCGGATGCGGAGGCCCTCGCGGCCTTCAAGCATAACATCCGCGACGAAAGTGGCTTGCCCGGCACCTAGGACAGAAAAGCCGAAATCCATGGCAGCCCTCACATCACTCATGACCCGCTTACGCTGGTGAGGACAGCCGCTAGCACGCAGCAACAACCTCAAAGAAAAATTCGCAGTCCCGACTTCAAGGACCGAAATGTCGCCGCGTCGTAATAAAAACAAACGCCGCATTAATGGCGATAATATCGAGGATACGGCAATCAATGCCGAATTCAGAGGCTCTAAACCCGGTCAGCGGAAAAAGCCATTCAAAAGAACTACTCCGGTCCGTCCCAATTTGGACCGAATACTCGACCGCTTGTGCGGATACACGGCACTTCGAAAAGCCAGCTTAACCACACCAACAGGGACTGTTGGGTATTCAACGAGGCAGGCAAGTTAATTGTCGAAAACAATGACAAGGGGCTGCATAGCGATGACGAGGACGAGACCCAACCGCCGAACAATAGAGGATGAAGGGTTTCCTCCACAGTGCGGACGGTGAACATGATATACGCAACGCACATACCCAAAAGGGAGCGGAAGCGCACTCGTGGATGTCTACGCGATGGAGCCAGTTGCCCGAAGTTCAATCCATGGTCCTCCCGCCCGATCATTTTTGACCGAAGGACCACCCCACCAACATCCGCCACGAAGGATTCGCCAGACCGGTCTTAGACCCAATCGTCGATCGATTTCACCTAAACAGAGTCCTCGATGGACGGGCGGCAACTGAACCTGCTTTACCAAGATACAAAGGCGCAAAATGGGCATAGACCCTCAAGGATTAAACCTACCAAAACGACCTTTAAAGGCGTCATACCAGGTGTAGAAGCCAATTGTACAGCTCAATTACACCGGAAGTGGTCTTCGGATCCCGGATAACTTCAAGCAAGGAGTTAATCTTCGACATAGTCCCGCTCCGCAGCGGCTATCATGCCTTGCTCGGACGTCTGCTGCTTGCAAAGTTCAACGCGGTGCCGCACTACGCATACCTCAAGCTCAAGATGCCAGACCCTCGAGGAGTCATCACGGTCAACGGAAACACTGAACGTTCTCTCCGCACGGAGGAACATACAGCGGCTCTCGCGGCAGAAGTGCAATGCAGCCTCTTAAGGCAATTCTCGAGTCTGGCCATTAGACGGCCGGACATAGCTAAGTGCGCCCGGAGTAACTTACAACAAGACCACCTGGCATGTTCCGAGCACGCGTAGCAGTGCGGCCCCAACCCCAGCTCCCCGCGAACGTCAGCAGGTCCTTCGCAGACACCATTACGCTCAAGATACCATGGGCATGGGGAGAGGGGCACGACCACGATAATCCTGCATCGCGGCTCAACCACACCAGGGGCTCTCAAGTGTGTCGTTCCTTTTTCTTTTCTTTTTACCTTTTACTTTTTACCCACAGGACTCCGCTTGTCGGAGGCACCGTCCGGCAGCAGACTGCCAACTCACGATGCAACAGCCAGGGAAGGATAAAGGCTACAACGAATATACAGGTGGTTTCCACTACGAGCATTTTTATACACCAATCTGCAGCCTACTCCTGGAGGGGGACATGTTTAACAGTCCCATACCTTGCTTATCGCACTATTTGTATCGTTCTGCATTCGTAGCAGCACTTTTAAATAAAACAATGCAGCACCTTTTTTATAATTGCATTTCTTTTTCATACATATGTTCATTCACAGCATGTTGCATCCGTACACTTTGGTACGGCTAATATACACCAAGGGCTTATGTTTCCCGCATTATGGTATGATGAGTCCGAACACTTTCACAAGTGCGGCACCCCGAACTTATAGCACTATATGCATCGGCTCCGAATCATGTCTTGGGTCAATAGTTGGGTTTGCCCGGCTCCCATGTTTTGGTATGTTACGTTCCGTTATATCGGCTAAGGTAGCACTGGGAGAACCATCTGCGATTCCGCCTCAGCTTGAGCTGGGTTAACGCCTCGATGGAAAGCTAAAACTGACCGTCATGATGAGGCGAGAGCCGGTCGCTGTTCGAGAGGTTTTTGCAGTCCTTAAAGACTTATGCCGCTTAGAGCGAGGAGTCGGATACTGTCCGCCAAGGCGTGGATAGCGCCCAAATTCAGCCTTCCGAAGACTAGGGGCTTCACTAAATTTAAAATTATAGAATTCTACGGCTAAGTGAGAGTGTTCAAGCATTATAAGTCCGGTTGCCTTGTTCGCTGTGTTGAGCGCCTCCTAGATGGACCCAAAATGGGAACAAGAGCGCTCAAGTTTATCCCAAACACCCCAAAGACTCGTGGCATGGGGAAATTTGAAGCCGACGACTTGCCATCTCTCGATTTGATAAACAGCCGCATGAAGGTAATATTTTAAATTAACAAGCGTTGCTTAGCGATATGAACTAATTTTTCAGCATACGGGATAACAAAATGCGAGTCTACTCAAATATTACATCTTTGGAGCACTCACCCGCAATAGTGCAGCGCCCTTCAAAGACACTCTTATAATACATCTCGGGCGTGCGATGCTCCTTGCCCTCTGGTGGCGGGTCCGTCATGAGCTTCTGGGCATCCATCTTGCCCCAGTGCACCTTTGCACGGGCAAGGGCCCGACGGGCACCCTCAATACAAGCGGAATGCTTGATGACTTCAACCCACGGGCACGCATCTATCAGCCGCCGCACTAGGCCGAAGTAGCTCCCAGGCATGGCCTCCTTAGGCCACAGCCGAACTATGAGGCCCTTCATGGCATGTTCGGCCGCTTTGTGGAGCTCGACCAGCTGCTTCAGCTGGTCGCTAAGGGGCACCGGATGTCCGGCCTCAGCATACTGAGACTAGAAGACCTTCTCCGTCAAGCTCCCCTCCTCGGCCTGGTAGAATGCGGCAGCATCGGACACGCTGCGAGGAAGATCTGCGAACGCTCCTGGAGAGCTCCGAATTCGGGTAAGCAACAGGTAATTAACACTCACATGCTTACTTTGCATGAAAAATGCCTTAAGCGCTGCTATTTTCTTCACCGCCTCAACCTCCTGGAGGGCCTTGTAGGCTTCGGCCTTAGCGGCTTTGGCACTCTCAAGAGCCGTTGCAAGCTCAGACTCTCGAGTCTTCGAGTCACGCTCCAAGCTCTCATGTTTTTTCACGAGATCCTGAAGCTCTTGCTGTACCTCCGCCACCCACGCCTCCTTCTTCTCTCGCTCGGTGCGCTCCGGGGCCGCATTACGTTCGGCCGCGGCCACCGCCTCCTTCAGGGTCGCCACTTCGTTAGTGGCCCCTACAATACCCACGTTATCCTTGTCATTTTTCTTGCAACCAAATCCTTTTCTGTAAGGTACAATTTTCATAAGGTATTACTCACCTTCTTTTTCCTCGAGCTGCTTCTTGGCATGGCCGAGCTCGTTCTCGGACCGCTCGAGGCTTTTCTTCAAAGTATTGACCTCCGCAGTCAGTGCGGCGGAGGTCAGCAGCACAGCCTGCATTCCCATATTGACATATTTTTATGACTCCTGCGTTTATCTTTCTAAAGATCCTCAGTCCGGCTTTTCTTTCCGAACACCGAACCGAGCATCAGGGGCTACTGTCTATGCGGTACCATTTTACATATGTTGAAATTCTTACCTCAAAGCTTTGTTAGAAGGCTGCTTTGAAGGCTTCGTCAGCCCGCTCTTGGCGAAGCTGAACCTTCTGAATCACCGCACTCATAACAGTGCGGTGTTCCTCTTTGATGGAGGCGCCGTTGAGCGCCTCTAGCAAATTATCCGGCACCTCCGGTTGGATGGAGGTAGCCAGCGTCACGGTCTTGCCCTTCTTACTAAGGGGTCGCCCGCCGGACTCCGGAGCCACCGTGGCCTCCGGGGCTGAGTCCGGTGCACAGTCCGGGAGGGTGTCCTGTGACACCTCCGGGGCCTCCTCCTCCTGGTGGGTCCTTTTCTGGGATCCCACCTCGGCGTCATCCGCGGCACGGGGGGTGGAGGCAGTCGGAAGGGAATCCATATCCGACGCGCAAGGACCCGCTCGTCAAACGGGAAGATCATCCTTGGCGGCCTGCAGGGTTGTATGCGGCATTAGAAAGACATTATGTGGCGAAAAGAAAAAACCTTGAAGTTATTCGGGAGTCTGGATACTTACGATCTCGCCAGGGGCTTGGCCCTTGGAGGCCAGTCCTCGTTGTCGTCACTGGCGTTGGCGGAGCAGTCCGGGGGAAGAGTTTTTCCCTTCTTGGACCCTTCGGCCTCCCTTGTTGGGGAGGCCTTCCTTTTCTTTCCTCCCCGCTGGGAGAGGCTTTTCTTCTCCTCCTCGCCTTGGTGGGAGGAGTCGGCCTGATTCATCATCCGATAGCACCTGAAAACGGAACTCTTCCGAGTCCCCGTGGCCGCTTTCTTGGCCTTCTTCTCCCAAGCACCACGTGGGGTGCCGGAGCCAAGAGCCCCAGATTAGGCGGGCGTCCAGCTGGGTCCTCTCGGCAATGGGGCCGGACAGATAGTCTGCTCGCCTTCGCCAGCCATTCCTGTCAAAGGTAAAGGGAGTTTAGATCCCGCATAAAGCCAAACTACGGAAAACAAGTGGTGAAATCACTTACCTCGTCAGCTGGACGCTGCGAGCGGAATCCGCGATCTTCGGTAGTGGATGCGGGAGCTTCGCCTTTTGAACAGCACCTTCCGGACATCTTCGCACGTAGTGTCAAGAGCCCACTCAGTGCAGTGCTGCGCCAATCAAACTCCCACATGTTGAAGCCCCGTCATTGGCACGGAGAATCCGCGAATGAGCATGACACGGACTACGTTGACAAGCTTGAGCTTCTTGTCCACCAGCTTACGGATACGTGCTTGAGTCCGTCAACTCCTCCGAATCCCCCCAAATCTGGCCACTCTCTCCAGGAGGTGAGCCGTGTAGGGATGCCGGATCTGAATTCGGGGGCCGCTGCCCAATTAGGGTCACGCGGCTCGGTGATATAGAACCACCCCGATTGCCGCCCCTTGATGGTTTCCACGAAAGTGCCCGCCAGCCACGTAACGTGGGACATCCTGCCCACCAAGGCACCTCCGCACTCCGCTTGGCTGCCCTTCACAACCTTCAGCTTGACACTGAAGGTCTTGAGCCAAGTCAAGTGGGGCTGGATGCAGAGGAAGGCCTCGCACACGACGATAAACGCCGAGATGTTGAGGATGAAATTCAGGGCCAGATCATGGAAATCTAGGCCGTAGTACAACATGAGCCCCAGGACAAAGGGATGAAACGGGAAGCCCAGTCCGCGGAGGAAATGGGGAAGAAATACTACCCTCTCATGGGGCCTGGGGTTGGGGACGAGCTCTCCCTCGTCGGGGAGCCGATGCGCGATGTTGCTGGACAAATATCCGGCGTCGCGCAGCTTCTGGATCTGCCCCTCCGTGACGGAGGAGGCCATCCACTTGCCTCCTGCTCCGGACATAGTTGGAGAAGGTTGAGGTGAGAAGTGCGGACTTGGGCGCTGGAGCTCGAGTTCACGGAGATGGATAAGCCAAGGAGGAAGAAGGCGCAGTAAAAGGGTTGGATCTTTATCCCCTTATATGGGCGGACAAAACATGTGTCCCCACCGCTTGGTAAAACTCGCTTATCTCCCAAGCGCCACAATCAATGGCGCGGTTGGGTTACCCACGTCCGTATTGATGGGAATCCGAAATAAGGGGAACACGATCTCTGCCCGACAAGACGTGCCAAGGAAACCGCTTCGCTAAAACGCGCTGAGGTGAAACAATAAAAACAATTTGAGTAAAAGCTTGGTAGTGGTGCGACGTCACGCCACAGAATACGTCAGCAGGTTGATCTTGTGTAATATTATTCTCTCTACGGTGGTATGTGGAATTTATTTTTGCAGAGCCGGACACTATCCTGGTGTTCACAATCTTCTATAAATTATTCGGAGGAAGAACCCGCCTTGCAATGCCGAAGATAACATGCGCGCCGGACTCATCGTCATTGAAGCCTGG
Organism: Aegilops bicornis; assembly: GCA_021605145.1. NCBI lineage: Eukaryota > Viridiplantae > Streptophyta > Magnoliopsida > Poales > Poaceae > Aegilops > Aegilops bicornis. The sequence goes on from CM038674.1 coordinate 390,537,619, forward strand.
TTCAGGGGCTATTGAGGGAGTTCCGGACTAGGGGGTGTCCGGATAGCCGAACTATCATCATCGGCCGGACTCCCAAGACTATGAAGATACAAGATTCAAGACTTCGTCCCGTGTCCGGATGGGACTTTCCTTGGCGTGGAAGGCAAGCTTGGCGATACGGATATGTAGATCTCCTACCATTGTAACCGACTCTGTGTAACCCTAGCCCTCTCTCGGTGTCTATATAAACCGGATGGCTTTAGTCCATAGGACGAACAACAATCATACCATAGGCTAGCTTCTAGGGTTTAGCCTCTTTGATCTCGTGGTAGATCCACTCTTGTAACACACATCATCAATATTAATCAAGCGGACGTAGGGTTTTACCTCCATCAAGAGGGCCCGAACCTGGGTAAAACATCATGTCCCTTGTCTCCTGTTACCATCCGCCTAGACGCACAGTTCGGGACCCCCTACCCGAGATCCGCCGGTTTTGACACCGACAATAATCTAGATTACATAGTAATGAGGGGGGCATCGAGAGTGCTACCTGTGATGTCGCTAGCAGTAGCACCGCTCCTGTGTCGCTGGAGCTTGCCATATGCCTCGTGCGCGTCGATCTGCTTCTAGATGATGTTTGACGAAGTCAACCACACTCACTATATCTCCCGCATGCACGTCGGCGCGCTCACGCAATACACTTTCTTACGACGAGGTGCGACCATGAACTGACGACGATAATAACGATGAACCAAGCTCTGGACGATGCATGCACCGTAATACAGAGCTGGCTTCCTGAATCCGCAATACACTTTCTGATGACGAGGTGCGACCATGTACTAGTATGCACGAGCACTTCTAACCGGACGCATTTCAATCGTTCTAGGCTTCTAGCTAGCACATACTGCCGGAGAACAAGCTGCAGACGGCCATCCCGGCGCGTCGACGATGCTCGGAACCCGCGGACCTTCCGCACTGTGGAGCCGCTTCCAAAGAGGAAGTAGCAGTGGCAGCCGCCTTTGGCGAAGCGCGACCGCCGCGCCAGATCTCCAGCTCGACGTCTTCGGCAGCCTCACCAGCGAGGCGGCTGGCGTGCGTGCATGCCATCTTTATCGCAGCGTGTGTGCATGCCGATCTTTGCCACGCTGCGTGTGTGCATGTCATCGCTGGTATGCGCACGTACGCATCAGGCAAGCATGATTAGTTTTTTCCTCTAATTAACCTAGGTACGTATCCAATGGACGCTATCTAGCGCTAAGAGATGCATGCATATCAGACAAGATTAGCTACAAACCTAATTGCTATACATAAGAATAATATGTGAAATTGTTGCTTATACTGAACTTTCTTTCTTTCCTCGCAAAGAAACCTCTTTTTTACTATTTTTTAGGTCTATTACTACTATTGGATATTTGAACCACATAAATTTGTTGAATTTTGAATCATATAATTTTGTTGAATTTAATTTCTACCATGATAAAAAATTCCGCAGTAACGCACAAGGAATCATCATAGTTTATTTAACACCACAAAACATATCACATCATTCATGTGTTTGTATGTAAATAATCTGATCACAAACTATACTAGGGGTAAAACAGTCTTTTTAGTTCAGACTTAACACCATTAGTGGCCAAAACTGATGGAAGTGTCACATAGGAAATAAAATGTAGTTTGAGTGTCAAAAAGGGAAGAAAAGAAAATTTTAGGCCAAAAAGGGAAGTAAAATTTAAGAAAGGGCCAAATAAGGAATTCTCTCAAGATCTTTATCCGTCAATCCGCATAACAACATATGTTGTTCCCTTTGTCATCAGTATGTTGCTTGCCCGAGATTCGATCGTCGGTATCAGTATACCTAGTTCAATCTCATTACTGGCAAGTCTCTTTACTTGTTCCGTAATGCATCATCCCGCAACTAACTTATTAGTCACATTGCTTGCAAGGCTTATTGTGATGTGCATTACCGAGAGGGCCCAGAAATACCACTCCGACAATCGGAGTGACAAATACCAATCTCGATATATGCCAACTCAACAAACACCATCGGAGACACCTGTAGAGCATCTTTATAATCACCCAGTTACGTTGTGACGTTTGATAGCACACTAAGTGTTCCTCCGGTATTCAGGAGTTGCATAATCTCATAGTCAGAGGAACATGTATTAGTCATGATGAAAGCAATAGCACAAACTAAACGATCGTAGTGCTAAGCTAACGGATGGGTCTTATCCATCACATCATTCTCCAATGATGTGATCCCATTCATTAAATGACAACACATGTCTATGGCTAGGAAACATAACCATCTTTGATAAACAAGCTAGTCAAGTAGAGGCATACTAGGGGGAACCGGATCCTCTAACATCGAGAAGGAATGTTAGAGAAACTACAATACTCTAACTTTCCTTCTTTCTATTCGTATGATTATGGCTAAAATGAATTAAATTAATTTGCAAATTGATGATCTACCGTGTACATTTATAGTAATTACGTGCAAACAAATTGATGGTGAAATAAAATTAAATTTTAATTATTTATATCTACAGTAATACCAACACTAAACAATCTATTAACTATGTACTAACAGTACCTAACTTTCCTTCTTCATTTTACATTAGGCTGACACTGTAGCATGGTGACATTTCTTCTCAATGTTAGAGGATCCAGATCCATACTAGGGACACTTTGTTTGTCTATATACTCACACATGTACTAAGTTTCCAGTTAATACAATTCTAGCATGAATAATAAACATTTATCATGATATAAGGAAATGTAAATAACAACTTTATTATTGCCTCTAGGGCACGTTTCCTTCAAGTAAGAGGGGCCACGTGGGACCCACAACCCACTGTATGCTGTCACGGGGTTCTTTGGCGCCATACCGGTGTCTTGTGGGAACCAGGGGCACCGCCCCTCTGATGTTATTTGTACTAGAAATTCAGAAATATTCAGAAAAAATTGTATTAAAATTTCAGGGTATTCTGAGAACTTTTATTTTTGGGTCAATTTTTATTGCATGGAAAATTCAATAAACAAGATAAACATGGCATTTTATTTTATTTAACTAAGAAAAACAGAAGAAAAATGGGTGGAAGCATAAGGTTGTGCCTACTAGATTCATCAACTTCATACCTCTCAAAATGATCCATTAACAAGGTTGATCAAGTCTTATTAACAACCACTTTCGATTAGCATGAAACGAAGAACTTTTATAAAACAGTAAGTTACCTCAACGGGGATATGCACATCCCCAACAACAAGTATGTCATATTTCTTTTTGGCAGTAGGTAACGGGAGTTGGAAACTTCCAGTAGTAATTGTCGGAGATTTTTCAATAACATTAATACCATTAACTTTGAATTGTTTCCTTGGAAAATGCACCGTATGCTCATTACCATTGATATGAAAAGTGACCTTGCTTTTATTGCAATAAATAACTGCCCCTAAAGTATTCAAAAAGGGTCTACCAAGGATAATTGGCATGTTGTCATCCTCGGGCATCTCAAGTATAACAAAGTCTGTTAAGATAGTAACATTTGCAAGAACAACGGGCACATCCTCACAAATACTTATGGGTATGGCAGTTGATTTGTCAACCATTTGCAAAGATATCTCAATGGGTGTTAGTTTATTCAAATCAAGTCTTTTATATAAAGAGAAAGGCATAACACTAACACTAGCTCCTAAATCACACAAGCAGTTTTCACATAATTTCTTTTGATGGAGCATGGTATAGTTGGTATTCCTGGATCTCCAAGTTTTTTAGGTACTCCCTCCTTAAAAAAATAATTAGAAAGCATGGTGGAAATTTTAGCTTTAGGTATTTTTCTTTTATTAGTGATGATGTCTTTCATGTATTTTGCATAAGGGGCCATCTTTAAAATATCAGTCAAGCGAGTACGCAAAAAGACTGGCCTAAGCATTTTAGCAAAGCATTCAAATTCTTCTTCATCTTTTTTCTTAGAAGGTTTAGGAGGAAAGGGCATGGGTTTCTGAACCCATGGCTCTCTTTCTTTACCATGTTTTCTAGCCACAAAGTCTCTTTTATCATAACGTTTATTCTTAGGTTGTGGGTTATCAAGATCAACAGCAGGTTCTATTTCAACATCATTATCTGGTTCTTTATCATTGTCTGGTTGGGTATCTTCATGAACATTATCATTATCATTTTCATTATCACTAGGTGAGTCTTCATTACCAGACTGAGTTTCAGCATCAGAAATAGAGACATCATTGTTATCTTCAGGAGTTTTTTCTTTCTCAGGTTCACTAGAGGTATGCAAAGTCCTATCATTTTCTTCTTCTTTTTCTTTTTAGAAGTACTAGGTGTATCAACATTATTATTTGAGAGTCATGTTCAACTCTTTTAGGGTGTCTTTCAGGATAAAGAGGTTCCTGAGTCATTTTGCCTCCTCTAGTTGCCACTCTAACAGCAAAATCATTCATATTGTTATTCATTTCATTAAGCAATTCCCTTTGGGATTTAGCAACTTGTTCTAGATGGGTTTGTACCATAGAGGTATGTTTTCCTACACCTCTAACATCATTAGTGATTCTAAATAACAAGTCACTCAAGCGAGCAATCGTATCAGAATTATATTTCAATTGTTTCATGACATTGGCATTGAAGTGACCATGTTTCATAATGTAATTATCAAATTCATATAAGCATTGACTAGGATGTTTATTGTAAGGGATGTCACCTTCATCAAAATTCAATAAAGAATTTACCTCTACCATCCGTGGAGGTGCTGGTATGTCAAGGCCATGTATTTCTTCAATAGGTAGTAAATTATTAACATCCTTAGCTTTAATACATTTTTCCTTCATGCATTTCTTTGCCTCTTGCATATCTTCACGACTAAGAAATAAGATACCCCTCTTCTTCGGAGTGGGTTTAGGAAGTGGTTCAGGAAGTGGCCATTCATCATAATTCTTCAATATATTTTTAAATAATCCCTCAGCTTGTTCAACAGTTCGTTCCCTAAAAACACAACCAGCACAACTATCTAGTGAGTCCCTAGAAGCATCGGTTAGTTCATTATAGAAGATATCACGTATTTCATTTTTCTTAAGAGGATGATAAGGCAAAGCATTAAGCAGCTGGAGAAGCATCCCCCAAGCTTGTGGGATACTCTCTTATTCAATTTGCACAAAGTTAAATATTTCATCTAAGGCAGCTTGTTTCTTATGAGCAGGAATTTTTTTCAGAGAAGTAGTAGATCATATCCTGGGGACTACGCACACAACCAGGAGAAAGAGTAGTGTACCATATCTTAGCATCACCCTTTAATGAGAACGGAAATAATTTGAGAATATAATAGTAGGGAATTTTCTCATCATGAGTAGAAAGGGTGACTATATCATTTAGTTTAGTAAGATGTGCCACTATAGTTTTAATTTTATAGCCATGGAAAGGATCAGCTTCAACCAGAGTAATTAACTCTGGGTCGACAGAGAATTCATAATCCTTATCAGTAACAAAGAAAGGTGAAGTAGCAAACTTAGGATCACATTTAATTCTAGCATTCAAAGATTTCTCTTTCAGTTTGTATAATAATTTGTTAAGATCGTCTCTATCATTGCAAGCAAGAAAGTCTCTAGCTATCTCCTCATCCATAACATAACCCACAGGAATCTTAGGCAATTCAAATCTAGGAGAGCTAGGTCTAATAGGTGTTTTATAATTATCAGTTTCAAAGACTTCATCGGTTTCAGTAATTTCATCAGTTTCAGCATTCTCAATATCTTTAGCTCTAGCAATTTTTTATCAAGAAATTCACCCAATGGCACATTGTCATCAAGCATGGTACTAGCATCATCATAAGCATCATCCATAGCAGAAGTAGCATCATCAATAACTTGCGACATATTAGGATTAATAGCATGTGGTGGTGTTGCAAGTTTACTCAAAATAGAAGGTGAATCAAGTGGAGAGTGTGATGACAAATCCTTACCTCCCCTCGTCTCAGAGGGAACGATCTTGGTTTTGGTATCCTTCAGATTCTTCATAGTGAGAAATAGATATAAATTACAAGTGACTCAACAAATATAGCTATGCTCCTTGGCAACGATGCCAGAAAAGGGTCTTGATAACCCACACGTACAGGGGATCGCAACAGTTTTCGAGGGTAGAGTATTCAACCCAAATTTATAGATTCGACAAAAGGGGAGCCAAGGAATATTTGTAAGTATTAGCAGTTGAGTTCCCAATTCAACCACACCCGGAGATTAAATATCTGCAGCAAAGTGATCAGTAGCACAGTAATATGATAGTTTTGATAGAAGTAGTAACGATAGCAGTGGTAACGGTAACAATAGTAGCAATTTTGTAGCAGTTGTAACAGTAGCAATAGGAATAGTAACTTAGCAAAAACAATATGTGGAAAACTCGTAGGCATTGGATCGGTGAATTCGTTGGATGATATTCATCATATAACAGTCATAACCTAGGGCGACACAGAACTAGCTCCAGTTCATAAATATAATGTAGGCATGTATTCCGTAAATAGTCATACGTGCTTATGAAAAAGAACTTGCATGACATCTTCTGTCCTACCCTCCCATGGCAGCGGGGTCCATAAGGAAACTAAGGGATATTAAGGCCTCCTTTTAATAGAGAACCGGAACAAAGCATTAATACATAGTGAATACATGAACTCCTCAAACTACGGTCATCACCGGAAAGTATCCCAATTACTGTCACGCTGGGGTTTACGGATCATAACACGTAATAGGTGCATATGACTTGCAAGATCTGATCTAGAACATAGATATAATGGTGAAAACATAAACGGTTTAGATCTGAAATCATAGCACCCGGGCCCTAGTGACAAGCATTAAGCATAGCAAAGTCATAGAACCATCAGTCTCAGAACATAGTGGATACTAGGGATCAAGCCCTAACAAAACTAACTCGATTACATGATGAATCTCATCCAAATCCTCACCGACCAGCGAGCCTAGAAAGAAATTACTCACTCCCGGTGGGAAGCATCATGGAATTGATGATGAAGGAGGGTTGGTGATGACGAAGACCGAAGATTCCCCTCTCCGGAGCCCCAAACGGGCTCCAGATCTGGCCTCCCGATGAAGAGCAGGAGGAGGCGGTGGCTCCATATTGTGAAACGCGATGAAACTTCCTCCCCTATTTTTTCTCCAAAAATAGGAATTTATAGTGTTGGAATTAGGGTTAGCGGAGCCCCGAGGGCCCCACAACCCACGAGAGTGCACATGGGGGGGCGTGCCCTGGTGTCTTGTGGCCAGCCAGGGCACCCCCTCTGGTGGTTCTTGGTTCCATTATTTTTTATATATTCTGAAATAATTCTCCAAAAAGTTTCGTCCAGTTTCGAGAACTTTTATTTCTGCACAAAAACAACACCATGGTAGTTCTACTGAAAACAGCGACAGTCCGGGTTAGTTTCATTCAAATTATGCAAATTAGAGTCCAAAACAAGAGCAAAAGAGTTAGGAAAAGTTGATACGATGGAGACGTATCATCAAGGTGGGACTAAACACCTCCTGAGTCGTCCCCCCTACAATACGGACTCTAAAACCAGCCTATGAAATAGTATTTCAAAATTACATGGGTCTGGCCCAGAACCAAGGTGGCGCAACACCTATAATAAACTATGGACAAAATTTATGAAGGGGCATCTTGTATATTTCGTCCATGCCCTCATATGTCATCAAGGAGGCTTCAAAGTGTATGTGAACTTAAGAGGTCCCACTGAAAAATATTCGTCGAGCCACCCCGCGTTCTATCTCTCTAAACCTTTACCGTTACTGTATGTGTGCATGTTGTTTTCTTTTGCTTTACTCTGTTATACTTGCATGAGTAGGGTGGTCTTAGGCTACCAGCATAAAAGAATAAATTTGCAAGGAAATTGAAACAAGGAAAAGACTCCCTTTCACTAGTAGAAAATCGAGCATTAGCAGCGGCCACCGAAAGTGGTTGTGACCAAGCACGGCAAAGCCGCTTGTAATGCACCCACCGCAGACGATTATTATTGGTATACAAAGCAAGGGAGGCGTTTAAGAATGAGAAACCGCCTGCCGGGATCATTGGAGGCAGTTTGTCTTCCCCAACTGCCTCCAATATCTCATGAGCGTAGGCGGTCTATGACCAGAAACCGCCTGCAGCTCATGTGGGAGTGCAATCTTTCCCTTTTCTTTGCACGGATTCTCACTTATCACCATCGCACAACCACTCCTTTTCCCGGTCCTTCTTTGATGCATGACCAAACCCAAGCAACAACGCTGCAATGTTGACCTCTGCGATGCCGATCACGTCCATCCTCAACTTCCGCTACAATGTTGTGGTAGATCCGTCCATCCACGGTGGCCCGACAGTACATCGTCTATCAGCGGCTTCCGTGATGGTGTAGTGGTAGATCTGTCCCCTCGTTTTTCACTACGGATCGGTGGTACATCCGTCCATCTGAGGTTTCCGCCACACAGCGTTGTGGTGGCAAATCCGTCCGTCTGCAGCGGCAAGGCGGTACATCTGTTTGCGGCTTCCCTGAGCGCAGTAGAGGATTATTTCTTCCTCGGCTTTCGTGACGGTGTTGTGGTAGATCCGCCTATCTATGGCGTCCCGATGGTACATCCATCCATCTGCTTTCAGGACGGCACGGCGGTACAACCGTCCATGTGTGGTGGTGGTATATGGCTGCCACCGACCTCCACCTAGCCCGCCCGAATCTCCGGCACTGTGAGCACTCAAATCTGACCGGTCTTCGCGCCGGTCAATTTTGTGCCATGTACCTTTTTGTTTAGTATTTACAGTTTGGACAAACTATTACTATTATGGTGTTGCAGTAGTTTACTAAACAATGATGAAACTTGTATCTTTGCCTCTGTTGACTGTAGATTGCGTACATGTGTAATGAAACCAAACTTTATTATTTTGTCCCACCATACCATCAAGCTGTACGTACAAACATAAAAAGTGTTTTCCTTGTTGTTAATAGGGATATAGATGGGGACATGTATTGAGTCTTGTCGCCATTCTAACGTTATGTTTTAGTTGCATTGCATAAGAAATTTGGTATAGAATAGGTAGGGCTGGGAGGAAGCACTTGCTACTCAAGCAGATGAATCTTCTCTTCATGACCCTTCCACTTCTGCACAAATGGTTTGCCTTTAGGACAATATTGATCCTGGAAGCATGTATAACTATTCTAAACTAAACTTTATTTACCTCAATCATACTTATTATTGTAAATCATAACTTGCTTTTGAATTTGTTGTCGAATAGAATATGTTTTAGGGGCACTACACAAGATGGCAAAGTCTTAACTCCTCTACCATGCATCTTTGATAATGTGCATATTTTGTGCACATCACAAAATATTTGTATAAAAATCTAATGGTAGCCGCATGAAGAGGGGAGATAGGTAAGTATATGATGATGACATAATATAAGCACATCTAAACTTTGTATGTTTTAGAAATATGTCCATGTGATCAGTGTTATGTGTGTAATTGAATTGTACATGTTGACTTGAAACCCCAATTGTATGCATGTGTGTTGTGAAAGCAAAGGCCTTGTGCAAATGAATGTTGTATGCTGGACGATCGTGTTTGTATGTCAATTTCATTTGCATGTCCAGCTACAAAACAGAAATGTATAGCCCGGAAAATGATAATGGAGGCGGTTGCATGGACGAAACTGCCTCGGCCATGGAAGCATTGGAGGCGGTTTGTGTACTTAAATTGGTTGTGGTGGAAATTCAGCAGGCGGTTTTCAAAACTGGCTGCGCCATTTCAAGTATTAGTGACACGGGCTTTGAGATGGAACTGGGAACCGCCACTGTTCCATGTACAAGAACCGCTTCCAAAGCTTGATTTTGTACTAGTGTTTGATTTGTGCAAGGTCAGCGTTCCTCGGTCTAGAGCGAGTGGGCAGAGGGTACTCTCCGGCGGTGCCATGATGGAGTTGTGGCAGCGAAGTCCAATGGTTTTTTCCAGGTGGTGCATATTCTTGGATCGTCGTCGGCCTTGGTTGTGTCGTAGTTCGGCAGCTCATGCACTTCTACTCGGTAGCTTGCTAGCGGCCTCTATTAGTGCCCGGCTTGTGTTTGCCTTGTTTTTGTTTTGATCAGATTTGTTTGAGGGTTTTTCAACACATTGTATAGTTAGGTTGTGTGGATTTATTTATAAAGCGGGACGAGAGGTTGTTTCAAAATATGGCCTTCCCTTAGTCAAATGCAGCAAGTATGACTACTGAGATAACGCGTACGTACTCCCCCTGTTTCTTTTTACTCCGCGTATAAGTTTTGGTCAAAGTCAAACTACACAAAGTTTGACCAAATTTATATTAAAAAATATGAACATCTACAATACTTAAACTATATAATATGAAAATACATTTCATGATGCATTTGAAAATGTTAATTTCATATTGTGAATGTTGATATTTTTTAATATAAAGTTAGTCAAACTATGCAAAGCTTGACTTTGACCAAACCTTATATGCAGACTAAAAAGAAACGGATGAAGTATATACAAATCCGAGTCCCAACAGGACGTGTACATCAATGCTCATTTCAGCGGGGGGAAAGTAGTTGAGGTTGATAGATTCCATCGAATTCAACATCAAGATCACGCCTACATTGATCGCCGACTACCAAACTTCACGTTTGCTTGCTAACTACCAACAAGGGACAGCACCCACATATTTATATGATTTTCTCTTGACAACAACATCAACATGCAGCTCAAGACATGCATGCGTTGCATGCATGTGTGTACAGCATATATACATGTGAATGCATGTCGCGCGTGCTTCATATATACTAGTATAAATACCACTACTTGACAATCTTGGTTTACACAACTAGCATGATCATGTTGATTTGTCCAGTTAGTTATGGTGCACGTATATGTAAAATTGACTATGCTCTAGTATATATACGCTCCTCAAGATCACTGTCATGCATCCGATCTCTAGTATCGAGCTAGTATTACAATAGTGATTAGAATGCGCCATTGAATAATTCTCTAGCTAGCAGGTTCGATGCCCTGTCGCTATAGGGTTAGATAGAAAAGTAGCAACAAAGGGTAGGACCCTCTCAAGGGAGGAAAAATTTGCACATGAAGTGTCAAGATGATGCCTCTTGCACATATCGCATGCTATAATTAGGAGGATCCCTCTGGAAGCAAACAAGAAGAGACTAACCAAGATATTAGTATCTTAATTCTAATTAATTAATTAACAGAAGAGTGAAGGAGGCAGAAGCCGGAGATGGATGGAAAGGGCCAAGGCAAAGAGCTCATATTAAAAAGGGGGGCTAAACACCAACCAACCATTTGCATGCTCCATCCGTCCTCCTTCCTTCCTTCCATGCATGCTATGTCATGTTCTACTAAGCTAGCTAGCAGAAGAAGATAGTTCATCCATGCATGCATGACACCTCAATATATATTATTTCTGTTTACGATCTACATAGCTAGCTAGCTTCCCTAGCTATAAGCAGCTACCAAATTGGTTGAGAGGGAGTGTGCATTGCAGTGTTCAGATCAGTCACTGGTCGATCTGGTCTCTCAACTGAGGTGTGTGCATGGGGCATCACTCTTGCTGCAACCAGCAGAAGGTGAAGAGGGGCCTGTGGTCTCCTGAGGAGGATGAGAAGCTCGTCCGCTACATCACCACCCATGGCTATGGCTGCTGGAGTGAGGTCCCTGAGAAAGCCGGTACGTAACCTTGATCCGTCTATCTCGGCCGCCTCGATCCGGCCTTTCTCATTCCATTAACATATGAGTATATAGCTTTGCCCCTTGATGACCAGTTGAAGATGGGGCTCTCTGGCTTGGAATTCATTTGGTTTGCTTAATTTTGGTGCAATGCCATGTTTTTTCTATGTAGGATTGCAGCGGTGTGGGAAGAGCTGCCGGCTGCGGTGGATCAACTACCTGAGGCCCGACATCCGGCGAGGGCGGTTCTCGCCGGAGGAGGAGAAGCTCATCGTCAGTCTCCACGCTATTGTTGGCAACAGGTAGCTGGGACACAATGGAAAATTAATTAGCATGATTCTTTCTAATTTGGAGGCAATTATTTTGTTCTATCTTAATTTGACAATGCCGCAACTTGGAGCTGCTTATCAATCACTCATCTGACCTGTGCCAAATCTTGCTGACATACATCACTTACTTGATTATTACCAGCAATCCTGTAGCTAATGTCGCATGCAGGTGACAAAAGTGATTTGAAATCTCCTAAAAAGAAACGGTGTTTTGAAGTGTTACTCGATCATGCATGGCCACAAGCTTGTTTTCTCTGGAGCGCGCTATAGCTAATTAAGCTCTTTTCCAAGTTAATTAAGAGGTCTAGTCTATGTATATGCAACATCAGCATGACGCCATGTATACGTGCCAAATGGCGCCATACTAGCCGTCATTTTCGACTAGTTAAACTTGAACACGACTACCCTAACAACAAATCAATGAAGTGGTACGTAGGAGTACTACACAAAGCTAGCTATAGAGCTAGGGTTTCTTCAAGGCAAAGATTCCAAAATTAGCTAGCTTAGTGATGACAAAAGGAAAAATTCATAGAATGGCTTTACTGACGTAAACGCGGTCGTATTACAGGTGGGCCCACATTGCCAGCCACTTGCCTGGCCGGACGGACAACGAGATCAAGAACTACTGGAACTCGTGGATCAAGAAGAAGATACGCAAGGCTCCGGCGGCGCCGAACGTAACTACCACCTCGTCCACGACGTCGACGAGCCCACCTAACAACGGCCTAGCGCCGTGCAGCGGCAGCACGGCCACGTCGGACGTCCACCGCCGCCGCCTGCAGCATCCGACGTTCAGCTGCGCACCAGCGGGGGACCAACTGCAGCTCGACGCCATCATCAGCCACCACCAGAGCACCAGCCTAGCCCTGCCGGTTGCCGCCGGGGCCGGGCAGGACTCACCGCCAGGGATGTCGCATCACTGCCCGCTCTTCATGTTCGACACCGGTGTCGTCAGCACGCCGTTCGCATCCGCCGCGGCGCAGCAGCACCCGTTCATCGCCAGCTTCACGGCAGCGATGGCGGAAGCGGACACGCCCAGTTGCTACCACCTACCTCCCTTGGTGGACGGCATGGGTGCCATGGGAATGTGCATGGAAGCCATGGCCGATCACTGCGGCGCCGGCGCCGGCATGGGCAATGGGTGCTTCGGGGACGAGCAGAGGCAGCGGCGGCGGCCGGAGCTGGAGGACGAGGAGGGGAGCAGCTAGGGCAGCATGAGCAGTGGGACGAGGAGCAGCTGCTGATGTGGGATGATCAAGAAGTACTAACACCGTCCAACATGGAGGCCATGCAAAGTGGTGAACACTCCCTCCTTTTTATGGGACCAAACGCATGATCGACCAGAAAGCTGCTAAATCCATGTGCACATATGCTTTGCTTGCTCCATGCATGCATACATGATCAAGGAGTATCTCTCCCCCTCTCACATCTGATATTTCTCTCTCTAGCTCATTCTGCTGATCCGATCTGTCCATAGACGAAATAATGAGGTTTTCCAAAGGTGCACTTAATTTATTGTGTTTGATTTTTTTTCTCAAATTTTCCTAATTTTTTGGTTTTGGAGTGAAGAATGTTTGTTAATTGGGCTTTGTAAAGAGATAACTTGCATGCATGCATGTTTGCATGGCATGGCAACTGGTGTGTAATTGATTGATGTATGCTGAGTGAATTTATAATAAACAGGAAGGAATGAAAGGGAACTCCTCCTTTTGCTCTTTTGGATTCTTGTGTTCGTTTGTTTCTTCATGTTGTGCATGCATGCATGTCTACGGAGGGATCAATGTGTACCTTTTTAGTGACTAACTGATTTCTTGTTTTTATTCCTATGTTGTTCTCTGTTCTCTAAGGACAAGGTAAAGAAAAAACGATTTACACTAGCTACTAAGGCAAAATCTACCACACACGGCCCTGTCACCACATACATTAACAATTTAACTTTATAAACGAGACACAGATAATATGAGGTTATATAACGTGTTTAAACCGTCTTTGAAAATCAATATGTGTGGACAGGTGGAAGCTAGACCTGGTAATAGAGATGGTCTTTTTTGTGGGTGGTAATAGAGATGTTTTACAGTCCTTGAGAGATTGGCAGGCCTTTCTTGATGGAAATTATTGTCCTGGTTACTTCGGCATTTTGCATATGCACTAATAACTTCATCTACTTGTTTCAAAAAAAAAAAAAACTTCATCTTCAAAAGGAGATCATCCCCATCTCTCTAGACCCATAAGAATCTCCAAGAAGGAATATTGCATGTTGCTCTATAGAGCAAAGATAAGAGAGACTGGTTTTTCTACGATGCACGTGATATACCGTGCGAGCATTCACCATCCGTCACTGTTTTGAGATTCGTGTTACGTTTTCTCATCTTTAGGAGAAAAAAAACTTGTCTCAAGTACTACATTTCCCCCCTTATTCCAAAGTGTATCACCGTGTTTGGTTGTTTCTTGGCAAATCCACTCTGAAACAAGTGTACTCTTATTTATTGGTACACAGAGAAATGTTATGATACACTTTGAAACAAGAAAATGTAATACAACACTATGAAACAAACCAATCTTAAAGCAATGGCGAACGGTGGATACATGCATGGTAGAATATCATTTCTCAAAGAAAAGGTCAAACTCCAAAAAAAATTATGGATAGATAAAACTCAAGAGCTAGGTTGACAGATAACTTCGTGTAATCACTTATTTGTACGTGCAAACATAATATAAATTCTCCAGTGGAAATGCTATTATTTCCCTTGGAAAAATAGACATGGTCCAGTATATTGGTTTTTCTGCCACAGTGTCCAAGGTCATGCGTGCACACTAGCTATATATATCCGGGTTTGCCATAGTGCCATATTTTTTTCCCATATCCGGAATAACATTATGCACGTATGACAGACTGTATTAGTCAACGATGCCCTTGACTTGTCGGTACGTCGTGCACCCATGACAGACTGTTATAAGTCATCCCTGCAAATAGTCTTTGTCGGCAGAAGACTGTGAGTGCTAGCTTTGACATTTGTGCGTGCCGGCGGGTGAAAGATCGATCGGTGCGTGCCATTGCATTGCACCCATGGGCCTATAGTTATTTGATTATATACTTACTTCGCTGTCAATGTCGTCTAGCTCAACAGTACTACGTTAACTACAAGCTACTTACAACGTCGTTCCATGCACGATGTAGCTATAGGTACACGTAATAAGAGTATAGAAATGGATGTGCCAGAGACGACGTACGTCGGCACCAACCAAAAGCTAGAAATATTTCATTAACCAATCATCGCACCGAGCATAATTTGTATCAATACTCAAGATAATGTTTAGTTTTTTTGCCAGTTTGACGTGTTACCTAATCAGTCAAGCTAGAGTACCACTATATGATGATCGATGACATTGATTATTATGGACCAAAGAGTACATTACTACTATTTTTGCTCAGTACGTATTGTAGTTATACACACTCAAACAAATATGTGCATGTTGGTTCCTCAAAAAACAAGCATGGTTTGATCAATCGTTGATAATTAATTGGTGACTTGTTGCATCATCATCTCCATCCAAGAATGTTCCCTACATGTCACATCACTGCCGGCATATATACGTTAGGTGCTACGTTAAGCCAGCGGGGCGCATGCATGAGCTGCTCGATCATCACTTGCTGGCTCACTTCATTGTTTTTTTTTGTTTTTGGCTCACCTCATATATAGCTAGCTAACTATTGAGAACGATAAAATTAGTGGAGAATAACGTACTTCCCCGTCTCAAAATAAGTGTCCTTGACTTAGTACGTATTTTGAGACGGAAAGAGTACAAGACTCGCCCAAGGGAGAAATTATTGGCCCTGGATGCCAACTGCCAACATCAAGGACGAAGGCAAGATTATCGATGGAAAATACAGAGCCCGAACCTCTTTTCAAAGAAAAAGAAAAGAATAAAGAAATATATTAATTAAAAAATTAATTTGTCAAATTATGTTCATGCAAAAGGGAAAACGACATGAATGGGAATGGTTCGTGTACTCTCATAGTCCGCGGGCGAGTGCATGAGGAAGATGGCCTCGATTTTCCCGGTGACCTATGTGTAAATTTTAATTTTGTGAGAACTGAGAGCCGCTCGGTTGGCTAGCATTGCTCGTGCCCTGGAGTCCTGGACTCGCACAGTGCGCTTGTGGTTGTTCCTCCTGTCTAAAAATGTCGCCAAGGGCAAGTCATGTCTAGTTTCGTTTTTTCTCAAAAAAAAGTTGATTTTGTAAGGGTGATCTTTTAAGGGTTGATCGGCTTTAATATATGATCTTTAGCATTTTCGCAAAACAGATCAGCATATGGTGGGAAATCAAATTAATATATGGTTCAATTAATTTATTGTGTCATTATCACAGTTAATACAACAACTGGACCTTGCAAAAAATCAAACAAATATTTTCCCTCAAATACGCAAAGCTTGTGTATCATTGTATTGATAGAAGAAGTAGAATGAGTACAGAAAAGATACAACACATAACATAAACGCACGCAGACGTCAACATGGTGTCTAGAGCAGTGAGACAAGGGGTACCTTATGTCTTTTTTAAAAATACAACACATAACATTTCCCATGGACCTATATGTTGTTTTAAAATTTTATTTTTTAGAAAAGGAGGAATACCCCCGGCCTCTGCATCTGGACGATGCATACGACCAATTTATTAATTATTAACACAAGATCTTACAAAGTCGTACAACAGTAAGACCAAGGCCACCATCTGAGCAACCTCTGTCGCTACTCTTATCTATTTGATGAAGGGGCGCTGATGGTCTGGGCCTAATACCAAACAGACCTCGCAGCCAAACCTAACATCTAAGACCTGATGTCCCAACCGGGGCGCTCACGGGTATGGGCACCCACCAGTCCGGCGTGCTCCTCAACCAGGACGCCTGCCGGGTATGAGGCCGCCACAGCCACCTGCCACATATCCATCTTCAGAGTTGTACTGCTGCATCGGCCTTGCCCGGTCTCGCTGCCGCCGACGCCACCACAACGCCAGACAGCGTCGACCTCCTGCGTGTGTCAGTCATCACACATCTGACGCCAAGCCTTCGCTGCTCCATGCCGCCAAGAATATGTAAAACGAAACACTGCTCCACCGAAAGGGAGGCAGCACACCCCCACCCCTTACCTGCAGACCCTCCCATCCGATCCCAATGTCCTTGGCGCCGCCTCCAGGAAGGTTACGGTGAACGGGGCGCCGCCGACGCCCGATCCGCAACGGATCTTGGGCTTTCGCCCGGACATGGGTCGGAGTGGAGAGATGGTGTCCTCAACAGCGCCCCCAAGAAGGAAAGCGGCGCCAAAAGGCGGCGTTGTCGCTGTTGGCCAGCCAAGGCGGCCAAGGTTTCCCTCGGACACCGATCTGCTCCACCAAAACACACCGGAGGTGGATTCGGCAAGATCCAAAGCCAAACCGGGGACTGGGAAGGGATGCATGGAAGGGAGGGGGTAATACCGCCAGATCAGGCACGGGAAGATCCGCGCCGCGCTCGGCCACCACCTGCGGCTCGCCGTTCTCAAGGCCGAACCCCCAGGCACGCCGCACACCACACCAGCAAGGGTCGCTGCCCCTGGATCCGATGGCCTCCGCGAGAGAGGAGCGCCGAAGACCCCGCCGCCACCTTCCCGGCGCTGCTGGCTTTTCCGGCCGCCTCCGGTGGCGGCGAGGAAGGGGGGGTGACGGCGGGGGAAAACCCTAGACTCCCCCGAGTCGCCCTAGTGGCGACGCGAGGGACGCGAGGGACGGGAGGGCTGATAAGTTCAAGTTGTCATGGCTTTGTAAGGATTGCTCTAGACTATTCTTTTTACCCCAGTAAGGGTTAGTCTACTTTCCCTCGCAAAAAAAAAGGGGTTTGTCTACTTTAATATATGCCCTATATCCTTTTTTAAAAGAATATCAGCATACGGTAGGTAGCCAAAATTAGTCCAAAGATGCGAAATTCAAGCAAAGGGGAACACATCGCAAGGATCATTTGGGGTCCGTACAAGCACTTGCAATTAATGTAACCATTAACCAACCACGTATGTGGTAGAGAAACTAAAGCACGATATTATTCCACGTAAGCAGCATGACGGTCGAACATGCACGCACGCACCCAGTTCAGCGGCAACGTTCGTACGTTATGTCCTATCAAGAAAATGCGTTGGAGTAATTTATTATTAGTGACGTAACCTTCAGATGCGGTAAGTAAATTCTGGGGTGTAGTAGGAGTATGATGCATGGATTAGGTGGGGTTGGACTTTTAACGACGGAAAGGATTAGTTAGCTGATGGGTCGCATGCAGCGGACCTCGACCCATCGATTCACACGTCGCTGCGCAACACCGACGAATCAAAGCACGTAGTACGCACCTAGCTAGCTAGCTACACTAGCTAGCTCTTGCTTGCTTCCATGGTAAGTGTATCTTTTCTTATTTCATGGTAAGTGTTCTTTTTAATTTAGACGGAGCCAGGAGATTTTATCTGCACGACGCCACCATTATATATTTAGCATAAACAAGCTACAGTACATTTCAAGCATGGACCTGTGTTTTCTCCCGTCTCCTGCCGCCACATCGGCATCCAAATTAAAGCACGGAGGCAGGGGGAACCGACGGAGGAGAACGGTTCACGGAATTAAACATGCGCAGTTTAATTCTGTCTTTGTTGCAGTGTGTGTTGTCACTCATGATCCTGTGGTGGCTTTCGTAAGAATGCAGGCACGAATGGGATGAGGCGTCTATCTGACCAAGCTGATACATCACGTGACACGCATGAACGAATGGCCCGCCCTTTTCTCCCTTCCAACATCACAGTTTGTTAGGCTTTGAAATCTAGCAAAGCAAACCGACAGTGCCACGCTCACTTGCTAAATCTTACTCCTACTAGTACAAGACTTATTATTATATAGTACTACTGTAGTATTTCCTCCGTCCGAAAAAACTTGTCATCAAAATGGATAAAAAGGGATGTGTCCAGAACTAAAATACATCCTTTTTTATTTATTTTGGTGACATGTATTTCTGGACGGAGGGAGTACGTACTAACAATATTGTTTGGAAAATTCAGAACCGACAGTCTTGAGGAGCGTGATGGTGTCAATGGCACTCTTTCATATGCTACTATTTTCTTTACTGTATTTCCTTTTAGCGGTGACAATGACAGAGCAAGTATGTTTTCCTTTTCTTCTAGCACTGACGATGACAAAACGAATGTGTTTTTATTTTTCTACTAGGACTAGGAGTGACAATGACACAACAGTGTTCCCAAAATATTAGAGGCTCGACGGCACCACTAATTGTTTGTTTTTTGCTTTTGTTCATTTCATTCATTCCATAGATTTTTGCTTGTGCAGGACGTGTCCATCTAGATGGCATCCTTCCTTCCCACTCCAAGTAGTGTACGTACTTCTCTAGCCGGCAAAAATTCAAGACCAGCGCCTTGCACCGTACAAAGATCAGATCAGATTGCTACTTAGCTACCAACTCACCAGGTGCGGAGCTAATTATGCTAGTACAGTACAACATTACAACATTCTATTGACGACAGTACGTACCAACAGTATTACATCTTGCCTCCATTCCAGTCACGTCCTTTCTTTCTCTAGTGATAACATGCTCTGGACCTAGGTGCAGAGAAACATGGACATGCATGCGCCAACTGACCTGAACTGCACTCAACTTAAGTTCCAACAGGGCACAGAGAATGATCATGCCAGTTGCTAAAACACTGTGCACATCAACATGCTGGCAATAACTCAGATGGCTAGGACGGAGCACAACACATCAGAAAGCTTACAGACCGAGTTACAGACGACGATTGGTCTTTCATTCCTGCTTTTATTCATGTAATATCTCTAATAAAATGCTAGTGTTTATTCTGTCAACTGTCTATAACAACAATGCGACTCCCAAAAGAATAATTATTAGCTTAAACGACTTGGATCACGCCTACCGCATTCCGGGAAGAAATGTTGTTGGTCATGTTTTGTTGGGACGGCAGGCCAACCGTCAGCTCCAGATCCTTGTTCTCTGCTGGATGATCTGTCTTCGCAGTCGTCGTGAGGAGGCAATGGTGAAGGACCGCTTTGCGGGGTCAGGAATGCGCTAGTATAGGAAGTCAGGTTAGCTTCAAATGTCAGGGTACTTGTGTTGGCAGTCGCGGGAGGTGTCCCTTCAGGGACTATTGGAATTGGTCTGAACAGCGAGGGTACCCGCGAGAAGCAATCCTGACAACATGGCGTAGAAGCATCAAAGGTCAGTTACTAAATAAGCATAGTGATGGTGCACAATACGCATACGCATAGCAACAAATAACAAATATGCACATCATGGTATGAGCTGTTGACACCTAGACCATGGTGCAGGTAATACGCACCCAGTACACCAACCAAAAGCACAAATGGTACATGCAATGCAGTTTCCTATAAGACCAATATTACTGTACCCACTATCTAGTAAGCATGGTACTTAGTGACAAATAATCCTGATACTGGAAGTTGCAGTTTTTATCACAATTCTCATATTTATGTGTGTAAGCTTGAATTTTAAAGTAACTCTACTAACTAAGGCACCCAGTTGTTGCGTTGGCGTTTGAAACCACTGTTCTGGAACAATTGTACTAGACCTTTTGCAACAGTGATGGTACCAATACAGTACAGGATTCAAAAACATCTTTTATCATCTTATTGTTACTTGTTTGTTGGACTAAGACGGCAGAACTATGCTAAAAGTGTGAAGGGTATGAAAGCCCTAACGGTGGAGTATACAGTGCAGCCTACCTATATGATGCTCCAAGACTCTCCAACAAGAGACCATCCAAATCATCGCAAAAGACTCTACAAAATTTAACAAGTTAAGGATTAGGGTGGTTTAATGTCCAACGAAAATGCAGCTACACACAAATGACAGAAAACTAATGATGATTTGAACAGTTAACTAAATTTTCTTCCTAATGTATACTTTTAATGTGAAACTGAAGTAAAACTATGATGATTTGCATAGTACTACCTTAATAGAGAGTAAATGGGAGCACCAAACAACTAGCACATACGCACTATAACTCAAATCCCCAAATCTACTAGTGAACCCCAAACTGCAACTAAAGTTTCTCTAAATTCTTTCTTCAACTAGAATATGGTTGTGACTAGTTTGTAAGATATCTAGTAAATAATAGAGTACTCCCTCCGTTCCAAAATAATTTGAGTTCTGGGTTTGTCCTAAGTGTTAAGATCTACAATACCAAGTAAACGTAGTACGGAAATATATTTTATAAAGAATCTCATGAGACTAGTTTGATGTTCTAGATGTTAATATATTTTTCCATAAACTTGGTCAAACTTAAACAAGTTAGACTTAAGGCAAACCACAATTATTTTGGAACGGAGGGGGGAGGGGGTATGTACAGAAAATCTAGCAGTGATCTGCTAACTGTATTTTGACAATATCAAATACTACAATATGGTACTTGCATTACCATGTGGTTCATTTTGCTGAGACTTGCATCCACATTTGTTGCCGTAAAAGATGGAACTGGGGGAGGAAGATCTCTCGTAATTTGTTTTGCTAGATTAGCTGCATTCGAAGATGATACTCCTTCCTGAAAATGGGATTGCCATATCTAGTCAGTGCTGACCTAGCATGCTAAAATTAAACAGCGTCTAAATCATGAACTTACCAAGCTGCTGTTCTGGAGTTGATTAGTCATTGTTACCATATCATGAAATTTTGCCATTGTTGGTGGTAAGATGGGGCAATTTGGTGCTGGTGACTGCATTCACAAGTGTACGGAGCATTCATTAAGAAATATTTAGACATCAGGTAAGTACTCCACATGCTGGGCAGGAAGCAAAATTACCAAATCGCTTGCCATCATATCGAAAAGGCTAGACCTGCGCTTCTTCTTGTTTGGATTAGTTTGTCTGAGAAAATATTTCTGAGCATGACTGGCCACTTGAGTTGGTGTCCTGGTAGTAACGAAATTTTTTGCTATACCCCTCCAGTCTCCCTTCCCCAGCTTTTCGAGACCAGCAAGAAATGTCCTATGCTCTTCTTCAGTCCAAGGGACAGCTGCATAGTTGCAATAAATACTATTAACCGAATGGCAGCAGATACGTATATGCATCAAAGAGCTGCAGTGGGGAAAAAGTATCCACATATTCATATTTCTCTTCTTCAAATTAATATGGTAAAAGCTCTTGTTGAGTTGGCTATGAGAACACTTTGCTATAAAAGCTGTCCCGAAAGATTTACATGACGTCATCTGATTCTGCTGCTCCCGATACAAGTCGAGAATTGAATCCCGGTTGTCTAAAAAAGAATCAGAAGACAAGAATTTGCACAGCAAAAGACTCAGACAATGTCAGACATCATCATTTCTTAACTTCATTAATAGCTTCTTTTGTAGCAACTCCTAAATCTAGCTTTCACGAGAACCTGAAACCTCATCAAACAACTTTACATCCGCCTTGCCTACTTGTGCAAATAATGTATGGGATCATTTATGCAATGCGCTATTACTAATACTCATATGTCTTTAGTCAGTTTACACTTGTCCAATAATCTAGGCCATTGCGGTTGCATTAGCATCCAGACAGAAAATGCACACACTTTATTACTAGAAGATTTATACCGGGAGAAAACGCAGATCCATATAAGTGACATCATCATTCATTCAATTCTAGCGAGTAAAGGCCTAAGACACCTCCCAAGAAGGCCCCATCTTTCAGTTAGCAAAATTGAAAGGTACTATTCCAAAGTATCAACTGGTGTTCTATTCTGGAAGGCTCTAATCCTTACGGAACAAACTATAATAGTGAACTAGAGCAAAACTGGAGTCTGGAACTAACAAACCAGGAAAACAGTTTTAATAACTGATCAAATATCACAATAACTGCAGGCACATCACTAGAAAAATGAGGCCCTGGTAAATTTCCTAACCAAACCAGGTAGTAAATAATGCATTATGAGAAAGCACCATTGCACTAGATGGCACGAAGTAAAGCTTCATAGGTCAGTGTGATGCAGACAGTGGATGATAAGTGGCGACCCTGAAGAGCGGTGGAATGGCGACCATGGATATTTTTGTATGGCTACATGTTTATGAGCCTTTCAGACGCAGGCATTTGGCAACAGGTCATAACTTTCCTCTACAAAAGACATGGACCTCGTCTTTTCTAAGCACAATAGAGCTATGATCCATCAAATATGTAATTCCACAAAATTCACCAGACGCGAGATATCAAAACTGTTCTCTTTTAAGCTTGTGACGAGGTAAATATAAGTACGCAAGCACTACACTACCTTAACATGGCCACAGAACATGGTGTAAATCAGGTACAGGTCTGGTGACAGTGTCGCTCAACCTCTTGCTTGAACGACTAAAAAGGCAAGCTTACACCCAGCCCTTCTATGATTGAATATACTGTACATCACAAAAAATCAATACAAATAAAAACCAAGGATTCTCTAATCAGTTATACATTTCCCAATCATCCATTGGACATTACCTCCAATCCATACCCTGTTACCGAAGAAAATAACCCCCCCCCCCCAGTCCACATCCTTGGATCAGTTTTAAATAATTCTACTATGCAAAGAAGCTAGAGTAATAAAGGAACTTTCAGCCAAGCTAAGAAGTTTGATGGATTCGCAAACAAACCATTGCACATATCTACCACCTCAAAATCCTCATTAGCATTAAATCAATAGGCTCTAGCACCCAACATCTTACACATTCAATGGATCAATAAGCAAAGAGGAATTAAATGGTTGGTACAATACGAGCACAAAACAAGAGAACAACCTTCCCTCTTTGGTTGACCCGCAAACACTCACCCCAATTGAAAATCTACCGCCTGAATAGACCTAAATCACTAGACTCTGCTGCATATAAGGTCAGTCCTTTGCTATGCACGCGCAAACACAAAGGAACACCATTTCGGCCAATCCAGGAAGCATATATAAGAAAAGTAAGAAAGGTCAGAGCTCTATACATCCGAACAGGCTATGATGATCAAACTAAACATGTGTACGAGGGGAACGAGACGATTCATGGCCAGATCTTTGCGTATTTGGATACATCAAAGGAGAGAATTTGTTTAAGCAAAAAGGGAGAGGCGGCACCTTTCTTTCTCTCATGCGCCCTCCGCCGCTTGCCGGACGACTGCAGAAGGCCGCCGTCGGAGAGGTACCCGTCGCCCGCGCCTCCAGCGTCCCCGGAGGGGCAGGCTGAGGCGAGGGCGGCCAGGTTGCCCATGCTCTTGCACTTGCGCATCACGTCCTCCCTCACCGTCACCGGTGGATTGGGGCTCGGATCCCGGTCACCGTCCGGGGGATCCAACTGCGGCGCCGGCGCCGGCGCAATGGTGACGCCGAAGAGGCGCATCCCTGGCGGGCGCGAATCTTGAGGCATCCCGGCGGCCGGCTCCGACGAGTGGGGCGGTGGCGTTTTATTGGGAGATGTCGGAGGGGACGAATGGAGACACATTGGCAATTTATCGGACAAACAAAAGAAATGGAGAGTGTTTTTTTTAATATATATTGCTGTTGTTTCCTGATTTGTTCTATACTAGTACTACTAGCACCTCCCTTCCTCCTGAGTTTTTCTTTTATCATTTTAACTTTTTTTTTGCGGGTGATCATTTTAACTTCTCTACTGTATGCTTTTGTAACCAGTTTGTTTTGAGTGGTTTGTAGGAGTATTTTTTATGTCTTTGTACAGTCAGGTTGCTAGAATTGTTGAGTCCCAGCAATGTTTTACAAGAACTATCTCGAGTTATAATCTTAAAATGATAAAATAAACTTCAGATTATAAGCTTTTGATTTTTTTTATATGCTATAAAGATCATTGATAAAATCTACAATATTACTCGCAAAGAAAACTACAATAGCATTCTATATTTGGACCGTGAAACCCCATTGGTGTATTTCATTTAGCCCCTCTTGCATTATTGGTAACATATTTGTTCTAGTGGTCAATTTTGTCAAATGTTTTTGTGGTCAACGGTTACCGAAGCTAGGCGGTTGTAAGCTTTTTTTTTTGAGGGTATGCAAATTGCGTATCTTAGCTTTATAGAAGAAGAGAAATGAGACATACAATAACGTCAGCCACTTGCTGCGAACAACGAAGGCGACCCACTCCACACCCGGTTCGAACAAGGACAACTAAACACGACAACACGACAACACAACTACGACACAAAAAGCCTACCCTACATCAAACCCCTTGCCGCGTCTCGTCAAATGACGAAGACCTCCGAAGAACGACAACTCCGACTTCCTTGGATAAGTGGCGACGACCGCATACATGGCGCCAAGGAGAAAGATCCGGGCAGCGGTGAACGCCGGAGGAGCGCATCATGGGACCTCGAGTCTCCCAGCACAATGCTCCCAACAGAGTAACAACCTCAAGGACGTTGCCATCATGCCGATCCTACGAATCAAGGCTTTCGCCCCGGCGGTTGTAAGCTTTGATTGTGGGTGTGTTGGGTAGGAAAAATGTTGCTTCGAATAAATTCCATATGAGTATTACCCGCAAATAGATTTTTCATATCCATGCTGAAATTCTTGAATGATAGAATTTCATATTGTTCAATAATTGGACTCTTAATATTTGTCCACCCTATCGAACCAATTGTTTATTGCAAACTGTGTTTCCAATTTTGAGGCATTGGTTGAGGAACGGAGGTTATAAGTTATACTTTTGGATAAACTACACCAAGGAAAAAAGAATTGATATTTACTTGATGTTGATTTTCATTTGGCACACACCGGCTATCCTAAGCTGGAAATCTTAAAACCTTCCTCAAGTGATTAAGTTGTAATAGCCAGCTTAAAGTTATTTGTTAGTCCTATTTTATTGTGCTTTGGGTTTGGATCTCTCAACCATTCTTTATTCTCTAACTAGATACCAATCGTGAGACGATTCCAATCGCAAGCTTGTGTTTAGCTCGTATGTACATACTATGTATGAAGTATATTCTATAAAAAACAAAGTCAACAACGGGTCTCAACTTGATATTGGCTGACAAGGACAATCAACTGCCCATGCTTTTATAGTAATGATGATGTATTTTTTGAGTACATCTATCAGCATTGAGATGGGGACATAAGAAATTTGGAAGTATGTGTTCAATTCCTGCATGATAGGAAAAAAGGTTTTAATATACGCCTAAACATACGGAAACTCGCAGGGGCATGCACCTGTCAAGTCGTGTCGGCCACCCGATTGCCTCGCGATTCATAAAGTCGTTGGATCCCGCACAAGTGCACAAGTTTTAAGTTATAGTTTATGAAACTTATGATTTTGTCGGTCACAGTTTCTGAAACTTACGATTTCATGTGTCACTCGTACCAAGTTTCAGCTGTTGAGACTTAATGAAGTTTTAAAATTTTGTCAAAATGTATTCAAAATGGATCTCATTCAAAAGCCCTCTGTCAGTACAGAGGTGCTGACATTGGACACCACACAACCTAGGAAATGTAAACCAAAGAAGAGGAAGGTGTCAAGTGATGGCGGGTTTCCATTCTAGTATGGTAGGTTCGGCAGTGTGGAGTTTCACGGTCACTCCATGCTAGTATGGTAGATCTGATAGTGTGTTGAGCTTCATGATCTGTCCATGCTAGTATGATAGATGTGGTAGCGTGTTCAGCTTCATGATCAGTTCATGCTAGCATGGTATATGCATAGTTATTTTTTCAACTAGTCCTAATGCTACCATTGTAGGCTATGACCGTCAAAGACTTTAGTCAGGACCTTGTTTCTCGGATACCCAACAGACCTTTCCCTCGTGTGTTGAGGACTCCTAGCCAACGTTCACTCAGGATGCAAAGGTGTTTGAGGTCCTCGCGTGTGTTCTTTAGTGGTGGCAATGCCCGTGGTAGCTAATAAGGTGGCCATTAAGGCTGGGAAGGCACATATGAGGTGGTCAATGAAGGGGAGTACAATGAAATGGCTTCCTTCCCTGTCCACCTTCGTCGCCAACAAGATGTGTGATATCAACGCTAGCGAGGTGATGATGATAAGGGCTTCGAGGAGGTGCACCTGAATGTTGTTGCCAAGATGGTGCTTGAGTTATGTGGCACAGAGCTGACCTCAGCACGAGTATACAACCATCTTAGGAAGTGAAGAGTGGAATGAACCCAAGCTTCAAAGCTTGGAGACTATAGCAGTGCACGATGGGTTGAGGTCACCTTCACCATTCTGTTGGAGGTTGAGCACTACCAAGGCCACATTGTGGTTAGCTAACCTACGACTTGTCTCGCTTGACCTAACATGCCGATCATAACTAACAACGTTGTCTTTCATTCTTAGGATCCCCCAAGGACGCTGAGTACCTCAACAAGCCCATCCTTTTAGATGTAGACCATCTTCTCCTGGGGTTTGGCCAATCACAACTAACAACATTTTCTTCATTCTAAGGATCACCCCAAGGACGCTAAGTACCTCAACAAGCTCATCCAGCACTACTATCATATGCAGGCCACCTTCTAGTGGGATCTGGCTACTAGAAAGCATGCCATGGGCACCACTAAGCCTCTCGGTATACCTTCCCCTAAGTATCCAGACACTCAGGAGTCAGAGACCATCATCCTTGATGGCCTTGGCAAGGCTGCTGATCATGCTCTTGTTGCTGAAAGGAAGCGAAAAAGGGGCACCTTGATGGACGAGGAGGTGAGCGTCTTTAGCAGCATGACCGACACCATCAAAGGAGGTGGCATCCACCATTAAGGACAACAAGCCTATCAACCTGCACCCTTCCCTCTACACTATTGTCATGGACAACATTGGGTTCAATGAGGAGGCTCTGATGGTCGCTCTTAGCCACCTGCTGGTCAACAAGGCACAGGGTCTTGGAGTTGTTGGTATAGAAGTAAAACACATGAAGCTCTGGCTTAGGATCTGGTTGAGTAAACATTACTACTTGTAGTGCAAGAGTATTTGAGATGGTGGCATGCATAATGATGATGTATATTCTTTTGGTACTTAGGCTTGAAAACAGTTGATGGCATGTACATTTTGATGAGGTAGTATATGCTAACTGCTACCTCTTGAGCACTGCGTTGGTTTTCTCTTGAAGAGGAAAGGGCGATGCAGCAAAGTAGCGTAAGTATTTCCCTCAGTTTTTGAGAACCAAGGTATCAATCCAGTAGGAGGCCACGCACGAGTCCCTCGCACCTACACAAACAAATAAATCCTCGCAACCAACGCAATGAAGGGGTTGTCAATCCCTTCATGGTCACTTACGAGAGTGAGATCTGATATATATGATACGATAATATTTTTGGTATTTTTATGATAAAGATGCAAAGTAAAGAAAGAAAAATAAATACGGAGCCAGAAATAGCTTGTTGACGGAGATTAATATGATGGAAAATAGACCCGGGAGCCATAGGTTTCACTAGTGGCATCTCTCAAGAGCATAAGTATAAAGGTGGGTGAACAAATTACTGTTGAGCAATTGACAAAATTGAGCATAGTTATGAGAATATCTAGGTATGATCATGTATATGGGCATCACGTCCGAGACAAGTAGACCGACTCCTGCCTGCATCTACTACTATTACTCCACACATCGACCGCTATCCAAAGATGCATCTAAAGTATTAAGTTCATAAGAACAGAGTAACGCTTTAAGTAAGATGACATGATGTAGATGGATAAACTCATGCAATATGATATAAACCCCATCTTGTTATCCTCGATGGCAACAATACAATACGTGCCTTCATCGCCTCATCACTTTGGGAAAGGACACCGCAAGAGTGAACCCAAAGCTAAGCACTTTCTCCCATTGCAAGAAAGATCAATCTAGTAGGCCAAACCAAACTGATAATTCGAAGAGACTTGCAAAGATAACCAATCATACATAAAAGAATTCAGAGAAGATTCAAATATTGTTCATAGATAAACTTGATCATAAACCCACAATTCATCGGTCTCAACAAACACGCCGCAAAAGAAGATTACATCGAATAGATCTCCACAAGAGAGGGGGAGAACATTGTATTGAGATCCAAAAGAGAGAAGAAGCCATCTAGCTAATAACTATGGACCCGAAGGTGCGAGGTAAACTACTCACGCATCATCGGAGAGGCTATGGTGTTGATGTAGAAGCCCTCCGTGATTGATGCCCCTCCGTGAACTCAGGAAAAAGGCCCTAAGATGGGATCTCACGGTGCATGAAGGTTGCGGCGGTGGAATTAGGTTTTTGGCTCCGTATCTGGTAGTTTGGGGGTACGTAGGTATATATAGGAGGAAGAAGTACGTCGGTGGAGCAACTTGGGGCCCACGAGGGTGGAGGGCGCGCCCAGGGGGAGTAGGAGCGCCCCCTACCTCGTGCCTTCCTGGTTGATGTCTTGACGTAGGGTCCAAGTCCTCTGGATCACGTTCGTTCCGAATATCACGTTCCCGAAGGTTTCATTCCGTTTGCACTCCGTTTGATATTCTTTTTCTGCGAAACTCTGAAATAGGCAAAAAAAACAGAAATTCTGGGCTGGGCCTCCGGTTAATAGGTTAGTCCCAAAAATAATATAAAAGTGTATAATAAAGCCCATTAATTTCCAAAACAAAATATAATATAGCATGGAACAATAAAAAATTATAGATATGTTGGAGACGTATCAAGCATCCCCAAGCTTAATTCCTGCTCGTCCTCGAGTAGGTAAATGATAAAAACAGAATTTTTGATGTGAAATGCTACTTGGCATAATTTCAATGTAATTCTCTTAATTGTGGTATGAATATTCAGATCCAAAAGATTCAAGACAAAAGTTTAATATTGACATAAAAATAATAGTACTTCAAGCATACTAACTAAGCAATTATGTCTTCTCAAAATAACATGGCCAAAGAAAGTTATCCCTATAAAATCATATAGTCTGGCTATGCTCTATCTTCACCACACAAAGTATTTAAATCATGCACAACCCCGATGATAAGCCAAGCAATTGTTTCATACTTTTAATGTTCTCAAACTTTTTAAATCTTCACGCAATACATGAGCGTGAGCCATGGACATAGCACTATATGTGGAATAGAATGGTGGTTGTGGAGAAGACAAAAAAAAGGAGAAGATAGTCTCACATCAACTAGGCGTATCAATGGGCTATGGAGATGCCCATTAATAGATATCAATGTGAGTGAGTAGGGATTGCCATGCAACGGATGCACTAGAGCTATAAGTATATGAAAGCTCAAAAGAAACTAAGTGGGTGTGCATCCAACTCGCTTGCTCACGAAGACCTAGGGCATTTTGAGGAAGCCCACCATTGGAATATACAAGCCAAGTTCTCTAATGAAAATTTCCCACTAGTATATGAAAGTGATATCATAGGAGGCTCTCTATCATGAAGATCATGGTGCTACTTTGAAGCACAAGTGTGATAAAAGGATAGTAACATTGTCCCTTCTCTCTTTTTCTCTCATTTTTTTATTTGGGCCTTTTCTATTTTTTTTATGGCCTCTTTTTTTTAGTCCGGAGTCTCATCCCGACTTGTGGGGGAATCATAGTCTCCATCATCCTTTCCTCACTTGGGACAATGCTCTAAAAATGATGATCATCACACTTTTATTTACTTACAACTCAACAATTACAACTCAATACTTAGAGCAAAATATGACTCTATGTGAATGCCTCCGTGATGTGCAGGATACACAATGAATCAAGAGTGACATGTATGAAAGAATTATGAACGGTGGCTTTGCTACAAATACAATGTCAACTACATGATCATGCAAAGCAATATGACAATAATGGAGCGTGTCATAATAAATGGAACGGTGGTAAGTTGCATGGCAATATATCTCGGAATGGCTATGGAAATGCCATGATAGGTAGGTATGGTGGCTGTTTTGAGGAAGGTATATGGTGGGTGTATGATACCGGCGAAAAGTGCGCGGTATTAGAGAGGCTAGCAATAGTGGAAGGAAGAAAGTGCGTATAATCCATGAACTCAACACTAGTCATAAAGAACTCATATACTTATTGCAAAAATCTACAAGTTATCAAAGGAAAGTATTACGCGCATGCTCCTAGGGGGATAGATTGGTAGGAAAAGACCATCGCTCGTCCCCGACCGCCACTCATAAGGAAGACAATCAATAAATAAATCATGCTCCGCCTTCATCACATAACGGTTCACCATACGTGCATGCTACGGGAATCACAAACTTTAACACAAGTATTTCTCAAATTCAAAACTACTCAACTAGCATGACTCTAATATCACCATCTCCATATCTCAAAACAATTATCTAGTATCAAACTTCTCATAATATTCAACACACTCATAAATTATTATTTTTTACTAATCTTGAATGCCTATCATAGTTAAAGCAAACTACCATGCTGTTTTGTAGGACTCTCAAAATAATCTAAGTGAAGCATGGGAGAACAATAGTTTCTATAAAACAAATCCACCACCGTGCTCTAAAAGATACAAGTGAAGCACTAGAGCAAAAACTATATAACTCAAAAGATATAAGTGAAGCACATAGAGTATTCTAACAATTTCCGAATCATGTGTGTCTCTCTCAAAAGTGTATTCAGCGAGGATGATTGTGGAAAACTAACAAATAAAGACTCAAATCATACAAGACGCTCCAAGCAAAACACATATCATGTGGTGAATAAAAATATAGCTCCAAGTAAAGTTACCGATGGAAGTAGACGAAAGAGGGGATGCCTTCCGGGGCATCCCCAAGCTTTGGATTTTAGGTGTCCTTAGATTATCTTGGGGTGCCATGGGCATCCCCAAGCTTAGGATCTTGCCACTCCTTGTTCCATAATCCATCAAATCTTTCACCCAAAACTTGAAAACTTCACAACACAAAACTTAACAGAAAATCTCGTGAGCTCCGTTAGCGAAAGAAAACAAAACACCACTTCAAGGTACTGTAATGAACTCATTATTTATTTATATTGGTGTTAAACCTACTGCATTCCAACATCTCTATGGTATATAAACTATTTTACTAGCCATAGATTCATCAAAATAAGCAAACAACACACGAAAAAACAGAATCTGTCAAAAACAGAACAGTCTGTAGTAATCTGTAACTAACGCAAACTTCTGGAACTCCAAATATTCAGCCAAAATAGGACGACCTAGACAATTTGTTTATTAATCAGAAGCAATTGGAATCAATATTTTATCACGTTCTGATGATTTTTAACAATTATTTTCGTGAACAAAAAGTTTCTGGAATTTTCAGCAAGATCAAATAACTATCATCCAAGAAGATCCTATAGGTTAAACTTGTCACAAACAGTAATTAAAACATAAAACACATCTAACCAGAGGCTAGATCAAATATTTATTCCTAAACAGAATCAAAATCAAAAAACTAAAAATAAAATTGGGTTGCCTCCCAACAAGCGCTATCGTTTAACACCCCTAGCTAGGCATAAAAGTAAGGATAGATCTAGGTATTGCCATCTTTGGTAGGCAATCCATAAGTGGCTCTCATGATAGATTCATATGGTAGTTTAATTTTCTTTCTAGGGAAATGTTCCATGCCTTTCCTTAATGGAAATTGGAATCTAATATTCCCTTCCTTCATATCAATAATTGCACCAATCGTTCTAAGGAATGGTCTACCAAGAATAATAGGACATGAAAGATTGCAATCTATGTCAAGAACAATAAAATCTATGGGCACATAATTCCTATTTTCAACAATAAGAACATCATTAATTCTTCCCGTAGGTTTCTTAATGGTGGAATCCGCAAGGTGCAAGTTTAAAGAGCAATCATCAAAATCACGGAAACCTAGCAAATCACACAAAGTTTTTGGGATCGTGGAAACACTAGCACCCAAATCACACAAAGCATAGCATTCATTATATTTAATTTTAATTTTAATAGTAGGTTCCCACTCATCATAAAGTTTTCTAGGGATAGAAACTTCCAACTCAAGTTTTCTTCATAAGATTGCATCAAGGCATCAACAATATGTTTAGTAAAGGCTTTATTTTGACTGTAAGCATGTGGAGAATTTAGCACGGATTGCAACAAGGAAATACAATCTATCAAAGAGCAATTATCATAATTAAATTCCTTGAAATCCAAAATAGTGGGTTCATTAATATCTAGAGTTTTGATCTCTTCAATCCCACTTTTACTAATTTTTGCATCGAGTTCTAAAAACTCCGAATTTTTGGAACGCCTTCTAGGTAAAGGTGGATCATATTCAGTCCCATCATTATCAAGATTCATATTGCAAAACAAAGACTTAATAGGGGACACATCAATAACTTTTAGATCTTCATCTTTATTTTCATAGAAACTAGAAGAACACGCTTTCACAAAACAATCTTTCTTAGCACGCATCCTAGCGGTTCTTTCCTTGCACTCATCAATGGAAATTATCATGGCCTTGAGAGACTCATTGATATCATGCTTAGGTGGAATTGATCTAATTTTCAAATAATCAACATCAAGAGAAATTCTATCAACTTTCCTAGCCAATTCATCCACTTTAAGCAATTTCTCTTCAAGCAAAACATTGAAATTCTTTTGCGAATTCATAAATTCTTTAACACTAGTCTCAAATTCAGAAGGCATCTTATTAAAATTTCCATAAGAATTGTTGTAGGAATTACCATAATTATTAGAGGAATTACTAGGGTACATCCTAGGATTAAAGTTTCCTCTATACGCGTTGTTACCAAAATTATTCCTACCAATGAAATTCACATCCATAGATTCATTATTATTCTCAATCAAAGTAGACAAAGGCATGTCATTAGGATCAGAAGAAACACTTTTATTAGCAAATAATTTCATAAGTTCATCCATCTTTCCACTCAAAACATTAATTTCTTCTATCGCATGCACTTTTTTATTAGTAGATCTTTCAGTGTGCCATTGAGAATAATTAACCATAATATTATCTAGGAGTTTAGTAGCTTCTCCTAAAGTGATTTCCATAAAAGTGCCTCCCGCGGCCGAATCTAAAAGATTTCTAGAAGCAAAATTCAATCCGGCATAAAAAATTTGTATAATCATCCACAAATTCAAACCATGTGTAGGGAAACTGCGTATCATTAATTTCATCCTTTCCCAAGCTTGTGCAACATGTTCATGATCAAGTTGCTTAAAATTCATAATATCGTTTCTAAGAGAGATGATCTTAGCGGGAGGAAAATACTTAGAGATAAAAGCATCTTTGCACTTATTCCAAGAATCAATACTATTTTTAGGCAAAGATGAAAACCAAGCTTTAGCACGATCTCTAAGCGAAAAAGGAAATAGCTTCAATTTAACAATATCATTATCCACATCTTTCTTCTTTTGCATATCACACAAATCAACGAAGCTATTTAGATGGGTAGCGACATCTTCACTAGGAAGGCCGGCGAATTGATCTTTCATGACAAGATTCAACAAAGCAGCATTGATTTCACAAGATTCAATATTGGTAAGAGGAGCAATCGGAGTGCTAAGAAAATCATTATTGTTGGTATTGGTAAAGTCACACAACTTAGTATTATCTTGAGCCATTGTGACAAGCAAGCAATCCAACACACGAGCAAACAAGAAGCAGGCGAGAAAAAAAGCGAACGAAAAAGAGAGGGCGAATAAAACGACAAGGGTGAAGTGGGGGAGAGGAAACGAGAGGCAAATGGCAAATAATGTAATGCGAGAGATAAGGGTTTGTGATGGGTATTTGGTATGTTGACTTTTGCGTAGACTCCAAGAACGGCGCCGTAAATCCTTCTTGCTACCTCTTGAGCACTGCGTTGGTTTTCCCTTGAAGAGGAAAGGGTGACGCAACAAAGTAGCGTAAGTATTTCCCTCAGTTTTGAGAACCAAGGTATCAATCCAATAGGAGGCCACGCACGAGTCCGTCGCACTTACACAAACAAATAAATCCTCACAACCAACGCAATAAAGGGGTTGTCAATCCCTTCACGGTCACTTACGAGAGTGAGATCTGATAGATATGATAAGATAATATTTTTGGTATATTTATGATAAAGATGCAAAGTAAAGAAAGCAAAATAAATACGGCGCCAGAAATAGCTTGTTGACGGAGATTAAAATGATGGAAAATAGACCCGGGGGCCATAGGTTTCACTAGTGGCTTCTCTCAAAAGCATAAGTATTACGGTGGGTGAACAAATTACTGTTGAGAAATTGACAAAATTGAGCATAATTATGAGAATATCTAGGTATGATCGTGTATATAGGCATCACGTCCGAGACAAGTAGACCGACTCTCACCTTTTGCATCTACTACTATTACTCCACACATCGACCGCTATCCAAAGATGCATCTAGAGTATTAAGTTCATAAGAACAGAGTAACGCTTTATGTAAGATGACATGATGTAGAGGGATAAAATCATGCAATATGATATAAACCTCATCTTGTTATCCTCGATGGCAACAATACAATACGTGCCTTGCTGCCCCTCATCACACCGGAAAGGACACCGCAAGACTGAACCCAAAGCTAAGCACTTCTCCCATTGCAAGAAAGATCAATCTAGTAGGCCAAACCAAACTGATAATTTGAAGAGACTTGCAAAGATAACCAATCATACATAAAAGAATTCAGAGAAGATTCAAATATTGTTCATAGATAAACTTGATCATAAACCCACAATTCATCATTCTCAACAAACACGCCGCAAAAGAAGATTACATCGAATAGATCTCCACAAGAGAGGGGAGAACATTGTATTGAGATCCAAAAGAGAGAAGAAGCCATCTAGCTAATAACTATGGACCCGAAGGTCCGAGGTAAACTACTCACACATCATCGGAGAGGCTATGGTGTTGATGTAGAAGCCCTCCGTGATCGATGCCCCTTAAGTGAACTCAGGAAAAGGCCCCAAGATGGGATCTCATGGAGTACAGAAGGTTGCGGCGGTGGAATTAGGTTTTTGGC
This sequence comes from Aegilops bicornis, assembly GCA_021605145.1. Lineage (NCBI taxonomy): Eukaryota > Viridiplantae > Streptophyta > Magnoliopsida > Poales > Poaceae > Aegilops > Aegilops bicornis. The sequence continues at coordinate 390,573,525 of CM038674.1, forward strand.
TCAGATCACGGTAGTTTGGGGTGCGAGGTATATATAGGAGGAAGAAGTACGTCGGTGGAGCAACATGGGGCCCATGAGGGTGGAGGGCGCGCCCAGGGGGAGTAGGCGCGCCCCCTACCTCGTGCCTTCCTGGTTGATGTCTTGACGTAGGTTCCAAGTCCTCTGGATCAAGTTCGTTCCGAAAATCATGTTCCCGAAGGTTTCATTCCGTTTGGACTTCGTTTGATATTCTTTTTCTGCGAAACTCTGAAATAGGCAAAAAACAACAATTCTGGGTTGGGCCTCCGGTTAATAGGTTAGTTCCAAAAATAATATAAAAGTGTATAATAAAGCCCATTAATGTCCAAAGAAGTATATAATATAGCATGGAACAATAAAAAATTATAGATACATTGGAGACGTATCACTAACCCATCAGATGGTGCACTTGCGGTGGTAGGATTACACCCTCTTTCTAATGTGGTGGTAGGATGACAACATGGTAGGTGAACTTGTGATGCATTTGTGGATATGAATCATGCATGTTGATGTTGCTCCTGCTCCATATGTTCTTGTCAACTTGTGTTGTGTGTCTTATTTGTTGAAACCATTTTTAGGGAATGCCATCATTAGGTCACTTTATTGATTAACGTAAAATGCTTATATCAACCACAAGCGGATAAAAATAAAAGATGGAGGATTATCTACCCAATGACATGAAATACCATTCTCGTAGCAATGTTTTTGCCACCTCATGAGCTACAATGTTTTATTCCTGTACACAGTGCTTGAATTGGACATCTCCTATCTTTGTAACCAAGTCCGCACAGTCAGCATAAACTACACACCTTCAGTCCACCACCATGTAGACGATCTTATGCAAGCTTCTACTAATTCAGTAGAGTCAGGTTCTGCAATAATTTGATGATATCCCATCGATGCCACCAACGGAAGCCCCTCTCATGCGCAAGCTTCCACCATCGATTCGTTAGAAGCATTAGGAAAGAAAGTACATGTTGTTGCAACAAAGTTGTCGAGTGAATCGCGGATCATTGCACATGTACTTCCCTCTCCCCCTCACTTTGAAAGGAAAGTGTCTACATTAAGTTTTAGAGATGCCCCGCATCTAGTTTGGACCACTTAATATTCTCCCTGATACTTGCATTCGGCCTAGGCTTTGCAAAATTGTTGCACATAGCAAGAATTGATGACTTTCCATTCCCCACCGGTGGAGTATGCTCTCCATGTATCACATATCGCCTAATCCACCATAGGTATCAGGAAGCCTGATAACCCACAAGTATAGGGATCAGTTGTAGCTCTTTCGATAAGTAAGAGTGTCGAACCCAACGAGGAGCTAAAGGTAGAACAAATATTACCTCAAGTTCTATCGACCACCGATACAACTCTATGCACGCTTAACGTTTGCTTTACCTAGAACAAGTATGAAACTAAAATTACTTTGTAGGTGTGATAGGATAGGTTGGAAAGATAATAAAGAGCGCGTAAATAGAAACTAGGGGCTGTTTAGATAAAGGTACAACTAAGTTAGTTTTAGTAGAGAGATTTTTGTCACAAGAAAGTTATTTTTCCGTAGGTAGTCGATAACTAGACCGGTAATCACTATTGCAATTTTATATGAGGGAGAGGTATAAGCTAACAGACTTTCTCTTCTTGGATCATATGCACTTATGATTGGAACTCTAGCAAACATCCGTAACTACTAAAGATCATTAAGGTAAAACCCAACCATAGCATAAGTATCAAGTCCTCTTTATTCCCATACGCCATAACCCACTTATCCGTGTTTGTGTTTCTATCACTCATGCAACACAGACAATAAGCAAACCATGAACATATTGCAAACCCTACAGAGGGGATCCCTCACGCTTGCGCGACACTGAGAACACCATAGGACAAAACCAATAATAAAACATGCAACTCAATCCAATCACGACCATCAATGAACCCATAGGACAAAACGGATCTACTCAAACATCATAGGATAGCCATACATCATTGGGAAATATTATATAGCGTTGAGCACCATGTTTAAGTAGAGATTACAACGGGGAGAAGGGGTGTTACACCGCTACATAGAGGGAGAGAATTGGTGATGACAGCGGCGAAGTTGTTGGTGTAGATTGTCGTTGCGATGATGGCCCTGGCGGCGTTCCGGCGCCACCGGGAGAGAGGGGGAGAGAGCCCCCCTTCTTCTTCTTCTTCCTTGACCTTCCCCCTAGATGGGAGAAGGGTTTCCCCTCTGGTCCTTGGCTTCCATGGCGGCGGAGGGGCGGGATTCTAGCCTTTCTGTGCTCCCAGATTCTGGCCTTTCACCGTTTCTTAAATTCCCGGAGATCCGTAACTTCGATCGGGCTGAAATTTTAACACGATATTTATCCAGATATTAGCTTTCTTGCGCCAGAAGAAGGGCACCAACCGCCTTACGGAGTGGCCACAAGGACTGGGCGCGCTGGGCGCGCCTCTCCGTCTCTGTGGGCCCTCGGCATTGTCTTGCATTGATTCTTTTTCCCAAAAATCACATATATTCCAAAAAAATCTCCGTAAGTTATTATCCCATTTGGACTCCGTTTGATATGGATTTTCTACGAAACAAAAAACATGCAGCAAACAGGAACTGACATTGGGCACTGGATCAATATGTTAGTCCCAAAAAATAGTATAAAAAGTTGCCAAAAGTATGTAAAAGTTGTAGAATATTGGCATGGGAAAATAAAAAATAATAGATACGATGGAGACATATTAGCATCCCCAAGCTTAATTCCTGCTTGTCCTCGAGTAGGTAAATGATAAAAAAATAATTTTTGATGTGGAATGCTAACTATCATAATCTTGATCATATAATCTAATCATGGCATGAATATTAAGACACGAGTGATTCAAAGCAACTGTCTATCATTTGACATTAAGACAACAATACTTCAAGCATACTAATAAAGCAATCATATCTTCTCAAAATAACATGGCCAAAGAAAGTTATCCCTCACTACAAAAAAATACACTTCCGTGATGATATGTGTTTGTCACAGTAGGTCACGTTTTCTGTCATGCATGTACATCCATGACAAATTTATGACAGAATCAAGATAGTCATACCTCTGCTGTCGTAGAAGTGTTCCATGACATTACCAAAATTATCATCACGAAAGTGTCCACTTCCATGACGATAAATTGTGCGTCACAGAAGTGCTTTTGTCAAGGGTGACCGACACGTGGCATCCACCGTAACGGAACGTTGTTAAGCTATCGGGTCCGGTTTTGGATCCGATAACCCGTTAACAGCCCCGACCAATGGGGATTTTCCACGTGTAAAATCATCATTGGCTGGAGGAAACACGTGTCGGCTCACTGTTGGGACAGATGGCATCCACTCATTGGACCCAAAGTGCCTATGATACGTCGACATGTGGCACGGCCCAACAGAGGCCCATTCCTGTGAAAAGGCTGGCCCATTTGACTTGGCCAAAAGGTGGCGGGCCGGCCCACAGCAAGCCTGTTAACGGCCTGTTCGCATATAGCCCATTTACAGCCCGCTAACCCAGGGCCCGTTTACGGCCTATCCGAATTAGGCCCAGTAGCGTCATCTGGGCTGTCCAATATAATTCCAGCCCGTTTTAACTTCCGGCCCATGTATGGCCCATGGCGTCTTTCGGCCCATATGAGGCTCTTATTACTCTCTGCACATTAATGTACCGTGGTAAATCGGCCCATAATGAACAAAGGTATCACTTTATACCCATTAATTCGGACGTGGTGAAACTGGCCCGTAATGAACAGTGTATCACTTTATACCCATTAACGGCCCATTATTCCGTTGGGTCATTTCCAGCCCATGTTATCTTTCGGCCTTATCGGGGCCCATTTATTCTTGGGCTCATTTCCACATTCGTTTACTTACGGCCCGTTACTGTCATTTTCTACTTGTGGGACAAATTCAGCCCGTGGTTACAGTCGGCCCGTTTGTGGCCCGTTAATACGTTGGGCCGTTTTCATAGCGTCATCAAAATACGGCCGATTAACGACGGCCCATTATGGTCGGCCCATGAACGAATGATTTCAACTCTAGCCCATTTACGGCCATAGTGTGGTCTGTTATTGGCCCATGTTTGGCCAACCGATCATAAGCCCGTAGAAGGCCCATTGATGATATGGCTCATAGAAGGCCCATTGTGTCTATGGCCCGTATAAGGCCCATTGTTTCTACGCCACGTAGAAGGCCCATTGTTTCTACGGCCCTTAGAAGGACCATTGTTTCTACGGCCCGTAGGAGGCCCATGTTAACTACAGCCGGTGGGCATCAAAGTTCGCCACTAGTGCAAATATAGGGAACACCCTACACTATACAAAAATGGCTTGTTTGTTTTCTTTCAAATGGTACGCACATTAAGAACAAATTTTGTATCGCACCAAAACAAATTACAACTATAAAACAAAATGAAGGTTGGCATAAAAGTTAACAGTCTAGCAGATAAATGCACCACAAGAAGTTGAAAGCTTCGATTCATTTGACTTTGGCTATTACGTTTTCATCTTTGTATTGTCCGATGGAGCACCATAACTTTCGCCTTCAGTTCTCCTAGGCTCCTGAACAACATATCAAATGTCTGATAGTCTGGTTTCAAAACCATGCATATCTTGACAACATCGAACAATGTCTCTCCTTGTGTGACGCCCGGATAATCAAGCTACAATAAACCTCTGCTAAAGATGCCACGTCACCTCTGTTACTGTTGCTAATCTCGCGTTAGTTCGAAACCGGTTTGAGTCCAAATTAAAAAATCAAACAAACAATAAGAGTTTTCAAATGTCAAAACTAAAATGTTCTAGAAGTGACAAATAAATCATATGTAATATTGGTGAAGAAGCCAAGCCTTTATAAAATGTTTAAATGAACTAAACTAATTAAAACAGTAGCTAAAACCATTATTTAAATGCCTTTCGTATTTTGTAGAATATTAAACTATATTATTTTGGGATGAAACATTTTGTGGTTGTGACATAATTTGTAACAACAATTTAGGTGCCACTTTGGTATTTATTGAAACTAAAATAAATTGGAAGTTAAAAGAAAACAGGAAATAAATAAAAGAAAAGAAAATACATAAAAAAGAGACAGATGCAAGAAGCCTCCCTTCCCCCACTGGGCTTCGACCTAACTAGCCTCTGGGCCACCAGGCCGGCCCACCCCACTCCCCATGTCCACCCCTGTCGGCCGAAACCCTAGGGCAACCACTCCCACTTCCCCCACGACGCCACTCCCTCTCCCCTCCCGATCTAATCGGGATCGAGGCGAACTCCCCCCCACTCCTCTCCCCCTCTCCCGATCCGATCTGGGGGCGGGATCGAACCTCAGCCGGCCTCGCCTCGACGCCGCTTCGACGGCGCGCCCGCCACCCGGTGCTGACGCCGCTTCGCCGTTGTTTCGCCGCCCCCGACCCGTCGCTTGGTGCAAATCCCGGACCGCCGTCGTCGCGTCCGCCGTGGCTCGCGGAGTCATGACCCGGCGAGCACGCAGCGCCGAGGCTGCCGTCGCCGCCACGCCGTCTCCATCGCCGAGCCGACGACCTCCCGCCTCGTCACCTCCCGACCCGGAGGCCGCCGCCGCCGCCCCGTCGCTACCTCGCCGGCGCCTCATCCCCGCCGGCCTTCTTCCTCTTCGTCGGCGTCCCCGTCAACCCCCCCGAGCCCCGGCCGCCTGCCCCTCGCTCCTCGATGTGAGCCTCGCCTTCTCCCCTTCTCCCCATCTGTCGTCGACGACCCGCATCTCGTCCTGCACTCGTCGCGCCCTTGCCTTCCTCTGCCTGTGCCGGCCGCGCCCTTGGACGTGCCTCTGCGCGAGCGCCCGAACGAACCGTCACCGTGCATACCCGTGGTCGCGCCCATGTTAAGCTGCGCCTTGCTGCGCCCGCAGTCACCCTCTGCCGCCACCTCGCCTCGTCACGGAGCCGGCGAGCGCCGTGCGTGCCCAGCGCCCCTCGGGCAGGCACCCGTTCGGGCTATGCCCGTTAACCACACGCCCGAACCCACTTTGGCCCCTAGGGCCTATGACAGATGGGCCCCACGCCCAGAACGTTTTTTTTAATTAAAAAAAGAATTAAAAATATAATAGTTAATTAATTAATAATAAAAATAAATAAATAAATAATTAATTAACTAAATAATTAACTTAATTAATCCTGTTTAGTTTAACTAATTAAGATTAATTAACCTAATAGCTAGTTACCCTAATTAACTATGTTAATTAGCTAAATGATCCCTAACGGTGGGACCCACTGTCAGTTGACCAGTCAACCGCTTTGTTATTCTTGACATCACACATACGTCATGCTGACGTCATCCCATACTATTCTGGATAATGTTGATTTAAATTAATTAAATAAATTCTAAAAATGATTAAATCTTTTAAAAAATTAATATAAAACAAACCGTAACTCGGATGAAAATACTTTGTACATGAAAGTTGCTCAGAACGACGAGACGAATCCGGATACGCTGTCCGTTCGTCCGCCACACACCCCTCACCTATCGAACCTGCAACTTTCCCCCTCCGGCTCCCCTACCCGAAAACGCGAAACACCGGGAATACTTTCCCGGATGTTTCCCCCCCTTAACCGGAACCACCTCATACCACGTTAGGGCACACCTAGCATCGTTACTTGTCATGTCATGCATCGATATGCATCTGTTTACATGTTATTCATTGTTTCTTCCCCCTCTTCTCTCCGGTAGACTACGAGACCGACGCTGCTGCTACCCAGTTCGACTACGGTGTTGACGACCCCTCTCTCTTGCAGAGCAACCAGGCAAGCCCCGATCACGGATATCGCCTATTCTACTCTATCTTGCTTGCATTAGAGTAGTGTAGCATGTTCTTGCTTCTGTTATACCTATCCTGATGCATAGCCTGTCCTTGTTACTACTGTTGTTACCTTTACTTGCAATCCTATATGCTTAGTATAGGATGCTAGTACTTTCATCCGTGGCCCTACATTCTTGTCCGTCTGCCGTGCTATACTATCGGGCCGTGATCACTCGGGAGGTGATCACGGGTATATACTTATACTTATACATGATACATGTGGTGACTAAAGTCGGGTCGCTTGTGGAGCACCAGCGAGTGATTCACTTGATTAGCTGAAAGGACCTTTGTCCCGACGGCCCTCTGGATGGATCTTTGTATGAGCGACAGGCAGGTTGAGACCGCCTAGGAGAGAGGTGGGCTGGCCTGTTCGGCGCTCATGGATACTTAACACGCTTAACGAGATCTTGGTATTTGATTTGAGTTGGCTACGAGCTTATACGCACTAACCATCTACGCTGGAGTAGTTATGGGTATCCGGCATCGTGGTATCACCGAAGCACTTGAGACGTCGGCTGACGGAGGCGGCCGGATTGATTGGGCTGGAGCACTGCTAGGCTAGGTGCGCTTCGGCCGCCCTACGCAACGTCTTGGTGTGCTATGGGCGATGGGCGGACCCTGTGCGCTTAGGTTTAGACCGGCGTCTTGGCCTCTCTGTTGTGCCTAGGTGGGGCTGCGACGTGTTGATCTTCCGCGCCGGGCATGACCCAGAAAGTGTGTCCGCCAAATGGGATCAAGCGTCTTTGGGTAAGATGGTGCACCCTGCAGGGAAGTTAATCTATTCGAATAGCCGTGATCTTGGTAACAGGACGACTTGGAGTTGTACCTTGACCTTATGACAACTAGAACCGGATACTTAATAAAACACACCCTTCCAAGTGCGGATACAACCGGTGGTCGCTCTCTCTCGGGGATACGAGGAGGGATCGCCGGTAGGATTATTGCTATGTGATGTTACTTGGAGGACTTCAACCTACCCTCTTCTACTGTTGCAAAGACGAAGGTGACGAAGCGTAGTCTTCGATAAGACTAGCTATCCCCTCTTATTACGGCATTCTCAGCTCAGTCCAATCGATATGGCCCTTTACACATATATCCATGCATATGTAGTGTAGCTCCTTGCTTGCAGTACTTTGGATGAGTACTCACGGTTGCCTTGTTCCCCTTTTCCCCTATCTCTACACGATTGCTGCAACAGACGATGGAGCCTGTGAGCCAGACGCCACCGGCCGATGTCGACTACTACACTGGAGGCGCTTACTACTACGTGCAACCCGCCGACGACGACTGTGAGTAGCTAGGAGGATCCTGGCAGGGAGGCCCGCGCCTCTTCGATCTGTATCCCGGTTTGTGCTAGCCTTCTTAAGGCAAACTTGTTTAACTTATGTACGTACTCAGATATTGTTGCTTCCACGACTTCGTCTATGATCGAGCACTTGTATTCGAGCCCTCGAGGCCCCTGGCTTGTATTATGATGCTTGTATGACTTATTTTATTTGTAGAGTTGTGTTGTGATATCTTCCCGTGAGTCCCTGATCTTGATCGTACACATTTGCGTGTATGATTAGTGTACAATTAAATCGGGGGCGTCACAAGTTGGTATCAGAGCCGACTGCCTGTAGGAACCCCCCTTCCACACTCCTTGGCCGAAGTCGAGTCTAGACGTTGCAAAAACTTTTACTAACATGGCTGTGTGTCTTACGGGCACACGTCGCCATTGGGTGGTATTAGGATCTTTTACTCCTCGATCTTACTCTGGGATTACGAACTCTCTTCTATTCGGTTAAACGATTTTGCTAAAAACAAAACTAACTTTTGGTTCTCGCAAGTACTTTCTCCCGGAGAGCCCCTCACTTCAGATGATCGTGCGCTAATCGGAAGATTCCAAGATACTCTCGATGTTCTCTCGAGACTTTGTGCCCATCACTTTTGCTATTCCCGACCACCGATAAATCCGTATGGATAACTACTTACACTTGCCATTCATACGATCATTCCCCATTGATCTTGTTATTACAAGATACCTCAAGTTTTCTTTATTGTTCCGAGAATACCTTGTGCCTACCGCCTAGCAGTTCTTTGCCACATGAATACCCCTTCAAATAAATCCTCGCACTTGTCGAGTATCCGCTCATCCCCAGCTTGTTCATGAGTTTCACAAAAGTCTTCAAAATAATATTCGATCTTCCGAGAATCCTTTGGCTCTTGAAATTCTTGCTTGCTTGCATTATGGTTAATCCCATAAGTCCCGTAGTCATATTGACACTCCTTGTCATTATCATTTTGAGTCTGTTGACTCAATATGTTTCATGAATACACGCAATCATCATTGACCCTTATAAATTAATTTTCCTACCGAGCTGCCATTCTTTTAATCGGAATTGGTTCTCGACCAATCCAATTGTAGATTGATTGTACCCTAAGGCTATTCAACTTATCCATCCCTAATCGTAACATTGCTTCGACCCCTTGATTTGGGAATCATAATTCCTTTGCATTTGACAATTGAGTTAGTCGATTGTTTCTATAATTTGATCTCCTTGCATTCTTCTTCCTCTAGTTGAGTCTTGATGCTCACGCCGGATCCCTTGTGGACCACGGATCCTTTGTTGGATTTTATCCGACAACGCCCTTCATATTCAATAACCTTGTGAGCCTTTCCTCACGATACATAATGCCTTTGGTAAATTGTATCCTCTGCTTACTCAACTATGCTCAGCCTTCGAGCTTGAGTTAATTACTTCTAAAGATTATGGTGAATGATTCTAAGATGACACGATGGGTAGAATCTATGCCTACCTTAATATGTGTGAACTCGAAAGTTTTCACGAGTCGTACTCTTACGGTATTTTGCGGATAAAATTTCAACACTACAACTTCATTGAACGCGAGAAGTGAATGGAAGGTTGTGCATTGGAGAAGTGGGAGTCGACCGAACCCTCGTGGTTCATGCCCATGGACATGATGTATACACGATCATGGAAGCTTCTCCTAAAATAATTATCCTTGTTATAAGATCATCTTGTATCTGTGGACGTGGTTCCGACCATGTTTCTCCTTGGTTCCATTTCTCGTGCAAGTTTGATCACTTGTCTTCTGCAAAGCAATACCCTAGTCCAAACCCTACTTTGATCTGACTTCGAGTGTTACCCCCTGGTATCTCGAGATTATCTTGAACCGCATAACTTCTTATGAGTTCTTCATCAAGTGCTACCTTCCCATCGATTCCAATTTATCACGGGCTCGAAAGTTATTAAACACTCAAAGACACCGATAATCGAACCGAGTCCGCCCTACGGTTCAACAACTCTTCAGTAAGCTTCTATAGGTACGAGTTTGTACCGATCACGCCATTCCTAGCCTGTTTGGCTATATCATTGTCGTGATGATTCTAACTGTGCTACTTGGTCCTTAATTCTCGGAGCACCAATTTGCGACGATAGCTAAACTTACGTCGGTTTTCCTCGTCATACCCTTTCACCTTAAACAACAAGCTCGAGTTCGAGTTTGTGTCGTAACTGTGGTTCCAATAACCTCTTGCTCCATCATTCCTTTGACTTGATGTCGTCGCTGATTGATTACATCTGCATGAAACCTCTCGAAAATTGTGTCGTGATCATCACCAACCTTATGAGCTCTTCCAGGAATTCAATTGAATTCATGATGGGTAATACCATCCTTGCCCCTCGATGATTCCTGTTCTCATCGACCCCTTTATTGCCTTCCGTTCAACACAAACTTGTTCCTGTTTTGCGTAAACCTTGAGATCCTTACTATCCAACATTTGTTCTTCTTTAGCTTGGAGTATTACCCTCTTTTACGACAAGAATGTCATGAGGATTACTCCACCTCTTAAGAATTCTTGGTATAGTGATACTACTCACCATCACCACTCTTTCATGGTCCTCGTGTTGATTCCAACCGGGGTACCAACAAGTGAACGGTGCTGTTTGGATCCTGCACTTCTAGCAACCCTATTGCTTTGAAGTTAATAGTCGGCCGTTCATTCTTAGTCTATTGATTATTGAATCACCATTCCGACATTGGTCGTGCAACCCAACCCGTATTTCGGGCGCACTGCTCAACCAATGTTTAATTATGTATGTTTTCCTCGAGCATATCCCATTATATCGTTTAATCTGACAGATGTTATCCCCTTATCCACATAATTGTGGAGATCCATCTTTTGGATACCTCGTTGAATTATCGCTGAGCCCATCAGCCATCTCCTCATTCTCACCTTGGTTTAATGATGAACTGTTGCTTCAAGAACCCGCTCACATAGTTCATTCCCTGAGAATCTTGAAATGTCATTCGTCTATTTGTGTTGCACCTTTTCTTCTCGGACATCCTGAGTCTGAGGTATCATGACACCAATCGGTTCTGAATCTCGGTCAGATATGATGGTTGGGACAACTTTCCGAGAGTTATGATGTTGATCCTTTGGTGACCCGGTAACCTGATGTCATGCCTAGCACTTCCTACCGGAGGACCTAGTGTTATAGTTTTCCTTCCAAAGAAGGCTATCCATTCTTCCATGAAGGAACTGTAAGACTTATTCTACAAGTTGTTCTGGTGAATCCTTTGTATACCCAAAGTTTGACCTTTGCTTGAAGAACATGTCAATGCTATCCCAAGCATGTACGTGGTACTTTGATTTTCAACATGAACATTTGAAGCCCAATGCTAAATGTTTCTTGCTCAATTATCCAAACACATTGTATGGGTAATGTCATGAAATTTCTCTCTCCTACGAAAAGATTTCTACATTATATCCTGTCATGGATATCATGCTTTCGCTTATCCTCCTAAGGATATGCCCTTGAATTATGTGCTTTAACACATTTTTCTTTCCATTGTTTTGATTAAATCTGATAACCACTTTTCCTTTCCATTGGTTTGTTAAACCTTCTTGTGATCTATATTATATAAGCGGTAATATTTCCCTGCTTATGTAAACACCTCGTTGTACAATTCTGTCAGCAAGACCTTGTTACTATTGTTGATGACATCTCGGTAACCACCGATGGACGAGAACTTTGCCATCGGGTCCGCCTCGCTCAACGAAAGGTGAAAATGGTTCTCTTCGTCCCCTCGCCCTTGGTACCGATATTGTTGCCAACATAACCGATAGGCTATCCTCCGACAGCCTTGCTTACACGATCATGCAAGACATTACTGCCCTTCCTACTTAACCCACATGGTGGGCCCATAACCCACAGTTTCACAGGATCGAAACCTGACCCACCTGTACAACCCTGTTTCTAATGGTTATTCCCCATGCTTGGACTCGTATGTAATTCACGGGCCACTGTCCTAGTGATCTATTCTGGTATCAGACGCAATACTTGCTCTCGCTACTCTGAACCCCTTTCTCACTCTGGTTCAGACTTCGAGCATCTATCTATCCGCTTGGAACCTCTTATTGTAACTTCGTACCTTACTCTCGATGTATTTTATATGTTCAACTCGAGAGATAATCTTATGCTCATTCATGGGTTAACCCTGATTGTTCCCCTCATAAGCATTATGTCGTAGGCCGAGTTGTCCCTTACCTATTCGTAGAAAATGCGTTGGAGTTCCCGAAGAAAAGGACGACTTCACCATGATGAACTGAAGCAGAGAAATAAAGACGTCAATGTAAGGGATCGACCTCTTCGGGAAGAGCAACCAAGGATGAGAAGATCCGTTAGAATTTCGTAACTAGACCTTCCCCCCCTTCTCTACCTCTTAAATCTCGGGACGAGATTTCTTGTAGTGGAGGAGAATTGTGACGCCTGGATAATCAAGCTACAATAAACCTCCGTTAATGATGCCACGTCACCTCATATTCTTGTTGCTAATCTCGCGTTAGTTCGAAACCGGTTTGAGTCCAAATTAAAAAAATCAAACAAACAATAAGAGTTTTCAAATGTCAAAACTAAAATGTTCTAGAAGTGACAAATAAATCATATGTAATATTGGTGAAGAAGCCAAGCCTTTATAAAATGTTTAAATGAACTAAACTAATTAAAACAAAGAGCTAAAACCATTATTTAAATGCCTTTCAGATTTTGTAGAATATTAAACTATATTATTTTGGGATGAAACATTTTGTGGTTGTGACATAATTTGTAACAACAATTTAGGTGCCACTTTGGTATTTATTGAAACTAAAATAAATTGGAAGTTAAAAGAAAACAGGAAATAAATAAAAGAAAAGAAAATACATAAAAAAGAGACAGATGCAAGAAGCCTCCCTTCCCCCACTAGGCTTCGGCCTAACTAGCCTCTGGGCCACCAGGCCGGCCCACTCCACTCCCCATGTCCACCCCTGTCGGCCGAAACCCTAGGGCAACCACTCCCACTCCCCCCACGACGCCACTCCCTCTCCCCTCCCGATCCAATCGGGATCGAGGCGAACTCCCCCCCCACTCCTCTCCCCCTCTCCCGATCCGATCTGGGGGCGGGATCGAACCCGGCCCGGCCTGCCTGCACGCCCGGCAGCCGCGCCCTCACCAGTGCTTGCCAGGCGCCGCTTCGCCGTTGCTCGCCGCCCCCCCCGACCCGTCGCTGGTGCCGTCCCGGACCGCCCGTCGTCGCGTCCAGGTAGCTCCCATGAGGCCTCAACCAGCCGGCGAAACACGCCTTGCGCCCGAGGGCTGCCGTCCCCGCCACGCCGTCTCCATCGCCTCGAATGACGACCTCCCGCCTCGTCACCTCCCGACCAGGCCGCCGCTCGCCGCCCACCGTCGCTACCTCGCGGCGCCTCATCCCGCCGGCCTTCTTCCTCTTCGTCGGCGTCCCCAGCAACCCCCACCAGCCCCGCCGCCTGCCCCTCGCTCCTCGATGTGAGCCTCGCCTTCTCCCTTCTCCCATCTGCTGCCGACCCGCATCTCGCCTGCACTCGCCGCGCCTTGCCTTCTCTGCTGTCGCGGCAGCGCTTGCCGCGCCTCTGCGCTGTGAGGCCGCGCCCAACGAACCGTCTGCACCGCATACCCGTGGTCGCGCCCATGTTAAGCCGCCGCCATCGCCGCCATGTCACCCTCGCCGCCTCCCTCGCCTCAGCCGGGCCGGGCGCTGGCGTCGCGTGCGTGCTCAGCGCCTCGGGTAGTAGCACCTGCTCGGCTATGCCCGTTAACCGCACGCCCGAACCCACTTTGGCCCCTGGGGCCTATGACAGATGGGCCCCACGCCCAGAATGTTTTTTTAATTTAAAAAAAGAATTAAAAATATAATAATTAATTAATTAATAATAAAAATAAATAAATAAATAAATAATTAACTAAATAATTAACTTAATTAATCCTATTTAGTTTAACTAATTAAGATTAATTAACATAATAGCTAGTTACCCTAATTAACTATGTTAATTAGCTAAACAGTCCCTAACAGGTGGGACCCACCTGTCAGTCGATTGACAGTCAACCGCCTTTGTTATTCTTGACATCACACATACGTCATGCTGACGTCATCCCATACTATTCTGGATAATGTTGATTTAAATTAATTAAATAAATTCTAAAAATGATTAAATCTTTTAAAAAATTAATATAAAACAAACCATAACTCGGATGAAAATACTTTGTACATGAAAGTTGCTCAGAACGACGAGACGAATCCGGATACGTAGTCCGTTCGTCCGCCACACACCCCTAACCTATCGAACCTGCAACTTTCCCCCTCCGGCTCCCTCGCCGAACGCTAAACACCGGAATACTTTCCGGATGTTTCCTTAACCGAACCACCTCATACCACGTTAGGGCACGCCTAGCATCGTTACTTGTCATGTCATGCATCGATATGCATCTGTTTACATGTTATTCATTGTTTCTTCCCCTCTTCTCTCCGGTAGACTACGAGACCAAGCTGGCCTGCTGCCCAGTTCGACTACGGTGTTGTGACCCCTCTCTCTTGCCAGAGCAACCGTGCAAGCCCCCCCCTTGATCACCATATATCGCCTATTCTACTCTATACCGCTTGCATTAGAGTAGTGTAGCATGTTATCGCTTTCATTATACCTATCCTGATGCATAGCCTGTCCTTGTTACTACTGTTGTTACCTTTACGTGCAATCCTATATGCTTAGTATAGGATGCTAGTACTTTCCTCCGTGGCCCTACATTCTTGTCCGTCTGCCGTGCTATACTATCGGGCCGTGATCACTCGGGAGGTGATCACGGGTATATACTTATACTTATACATGATACATGTGGTGACTAAAGTCGGGTCGGCTTGTGGAGCACCCATGAGTGATTCACGGATTGGGTGTGAAAGGACCTTTGTCCCGACGGCCCTCTGGATGGATCTTTGTGGCGGAGCGACAGGCAGGTTGAGACCGCCTAGGAGAGAGGTGGGCTGGCCTACTGTTCGGCGTTCATGGATACTTAACACGCTTAACGAGATCTTGGTATTTGATTTGAGTTGGCTACGAGCTTATACGCACTAACCATCTACGGGAGTAGTTATGGGTATCCGGCATCGTGGTATCAGAAGCACTTCAGACGTTGACGAGCGGCGCTACCGGATTGGACTGGAACGCTCGCTAGGCTAGGTGCGCTTCGGCCGCCCTACGCGTCTTGGTGTGCTATGGGCGATGGGCCCAGACCCTGCGGCGCTTAGGTTTAGACCGGCGTCTTTGGCCTCTCTGTTGTGCCTAGGTGGGGCTGCGGCGTGTTGATCTTCCGGCCGGGCATGACCCGAGAAAGTGTGTCGGCCAAATGGGATCAAGCGTCTTTGGGTAAGATGGTGCACCCTGCAGGAAGTTAATCTATTCGAATAGCCGTGATCTTCGGTAATGTGACGACTTGGAGTTGTACCTTGACCTTATGACAACTAGAACCGGATACTTAATAAAACACACCCTTCCAAGTGCGAGATACAACCGGTGGTCGCTCTCTCTCGGGGATACGAGGAGGGATCGCCGGTAGGATTATTGCTATGTGATGTTACTTGGAGGACTTCAACCTACCCTCTTCTACATTGCAAGCAAGACGAAGGTGACCGAGCGTAGTCTTCGATAAGACTAGCTATCCCCTCTTATTACGGCATTCTCGCAGCTTCACCCACCGATATGGCCCTTTACACATATATCCATGCATATGTAGTGTAGCTCCTTGCTTGTAGTACTTTGGATGAGTACTCACGGTTGCCTTGTTCCCCTTTTCCCCTATCTCTACACGATTGCTGCAACTGCAGACGATGGAGCCTGTGAGCGACGCCACCGTCGATGTCGACTACTACACCGGAGGCGCTTACTACTACGCGGCAACCTACGGCGACCGGGAGTAGCTAGGAGGATCCTGCAGGAGGCTGCGCCTCTTCGATCGTATCCCGGTTTGTGCTAGCCTTCTTAAGGCAAACTTGTTTAACTTATGTCTGTACTCAGATATTGTTGCTTCCGCCGACTTCGTCTATGATCGAGCACTTGTATTCGAGCCCTCGAGGCCCCGGCTTGTATTATGATGCTTGTATGACTTATTTTATTTGTAGAGTTGTGTTGTGATATCTTCCCGTGAGTCCCTGATCTTGATCGTACACATTTGCGTGTATGATTAGTGTACGATTAAATCGGGGGCGTCACACCTTGTTTCACAAAGGGTCTCTATTAGGGAATGGACTTGTGTCTGGAGCGCAGATACAACATTGTTTTGAGCTTGCATATCTTGATCATGAGGCAGTTTGGACGAGATTGCCTTAACAACCAAGCCAATATTAAACAGGAACGTGCTTTTGGCACTATTGGTGGACAAGTACTGGCCCACTGCAGCAAGAGCTGACATTGCGGTTATAGTTGCCTCGCCACCTTCAAAAGGTGGCGGTTCCACCATTTTTTCCATAGCTCGCTGAAAAGTTGTGGTTTTACATTATTAGTACCAGAACAGAAGATATTAAGGAGGCAGCAAAACCAACAAAATAGCTTTGGTCTATATACAGAACTTATTTTGGTGAACCCATGTAAAATAATAGTTGTATTTTATTGCAAAGTACATAATAAAACCAGGTTCCAAACATATGACCATGTACCATCGCTAATGTATTGTCTATTTCTTCACATTGTATTGAGGGCTAAGGATAAAGAGACGAAGTTTATAATACGGTAAGCATAGTATGACATCATTCATATCACAAAACAAGCGAGAATGCATAAACATGCAATTGTAACATTGTGTGGGCAAGTCCAAAGACGGAACTAGATTACAGTGTCAAGATCAAAGGAACATCACTCCTCTCTTTTAAACCTTGTAAGGTGCAATGATACGCTAAGACAATTGTGTATAAAATTGAAAAGAGTAATAGACATTGGTCTGTAAACCATGCGATTCAAGGCACAAGTCGAGTAAGTAGTAGTTAAAAGGCATGAGGATTAAGGACTTACAATAGCGGCTTTGGTGTGTAGTCATGCCCTTCTTCTTGCGGTGTGACAGTCCTTGAAGATTTCCACGGCATTTGGTTCGTGTAATTTTTGGTCCTTGCGGGCTTTCCTCTGCATTTGGAACAAGTCAATATAGATCCGATAATATGGTACATCGAAAAGAGTGAAACAACAGCTAATTACAAGAGCCTCGCGATTGTGCAATATAGCTACGAGATCCCGTAAATGCATTGGAATTTCACTTTTGTACGGTTGGCCTTGTTCTTTGAACAGTTCACCTACAAGAAGATAGATTTGTGTGGCACATGCGTAAATAGGACTTCAACATGTGATCTGATGACATATATATAATGTACATGATACTTCGAATCAGACCAATGTTTAACGCTCAGATATATTTTCCACTTGAGATGTTTGGGCAAGTTCACTGTTAGCCTTGCCTTTAAAGTGAGTTTTCCTCAAGTTATAGCGATACTGTCACAGAGCAGACTTGAAAACATGGGTGCAAGCTTGTCTGGTTGCATCATCTTGGCTACCCAACTTGAACCTCATCTGTTGAAAATTATGGGAGTCTCATTATCAACAACCTAGAAAGTATTGGACCGAGCAATACGATATTACTAGTTTCCATACATAACCATACTTACAGATAAATGGTCGAGGAAGGTGTTGAACTGGGTTTCGTCTTTGTCATTCCTGTACCGAATCCATGTTGGGAGGATATGTACATGACACCTAATTGACAACCGCTGCCTCTGATACTAACTTGGCCGACTCAGCAGCATCACGTGGCCTTTTTAAACCTGCCTCAAATGGATCTCCATTCTTCCTCCTCTAGATTTAGTTAACCTATCGAGCATTATCCCTGATGTTTGTTTCCTCTTGCACCTAGGTGCTAGTCCAACAACAAACATAGGAAGTGTTAGTGTACATCAAACTATGAGACTACATATAAAGAAGCATGCAATCGTAACTTGACTCCAAAGCAACTACATTCTTGCTGTTGAAGCTCACAAAGTTCATCTGATCTTGCCAACTCATCTTGTGTCAAGAGTGCTTCAGAAGTAGTGTCAGGTGGCAAGGGAGCTTGGGAACATGCTGCTAGCTGAGTTGACCAACGAGTAAATCGTGTAGCTGGTGGTACTGTGGAAGGTGTTGCAACAACTAGGGTTGTCTCTGCTTGTTTGGTGGCAGCTATTTGTTTCTGTTTGGCTTGTTCTGCAGCTCGTGTAGCACGGTATATCCTGTCGGTACAATTTTCCGCTGGACTTTGACCTTCTATTGCATCATCAGTACCAGCAGAATCTGCAGGATTGTTCCGCTTCCCTTTCCCTATCGTTCTGTCTTGCTTCCTCTTTCTATGTGCCATGTTAAGTCAAGCCGACAAGAAAAATGAATAACAATTTAGTTCTTCATAACAAATGTACTTTGATGTAATAACATGGTGTGATAGACATATATTGTATGTTCTAGAAACAGGAACACATGTCTTAGTCACAAGTATAATGTGTAAAATAAGCAGATGAAATTCAACAAAATTAGAAGCAATACAAGCTAGACATCATACATAACATGCAACCACATATAATGATTGCCAAGTTAGAGGGAGCACCTGTGATGGTGCACTAGGGGAGACGTGCTCATCACCAACACAGCTACGTTGAGTGTCTATGCATGTGTTGTCTTGGAAATCATCTTGGGGGATGGAGGAGTAGAATCAGAGAGACCCTCCATTTGGAAGGAGCACCTTCATCCGCTGCCTTGCTAACTTCCTTCCGCTTTATTGATTTTGAATTGTCAAGTAAAACCGACAAGAAAAAGCAATAAAATTCACTCTTCGAGAACTCATTAGGTGCATGATACTGACAATCACTACTTTGATGTAAGGCAAACACATGATTCCAGGATAGAATAATACGAAAAACAGGACGGCATGGCATATTCACAACTGTTTGTATAAACTAAGCAGAAATATTTCACCAAATAAGAAGCAATGCAAGCTAGACACCACGTGAAAGATTCAACCAATATGACTCTGCCAAGTTAAAAGTGTCCCATCATAAATGGCATTTCAACAAATTAGAAGCAGCGCATGCTATAAATCATATGAAAGATGCAACTAATATCACACTGCATATACCGAAGGTGTCTCATCATATTGATTTATGCGGGATACAAAAAAACAATAGTTTTATGTGAGGACATGCTTAATAGACAGATGTACTATGTACTAAATACAGGAAGGCATGTCACACTAACAGGTATAATGTATAAGCTAAGTAGAATAGCACATGCAGTTTAACCAGATTGGAAGAATTACAATCTAGACACCATATGCAACATGCAACCACATATCACGCCAAGTTAGAGCAAGCATCTGCGATGCTAGTGTAGGGAAATGCGGTAATCAACTACTGAGCTACGTTCACTATCTTCATCTAGCCTTCTTTGTTTCTTGAGAATCATGTCGAGAGGCCGACACGCATTCTTTAAATGAGGAGTAATCCACTTGCTCGACCGCCTCATCATAAGTGATTGATGAGGGATATACAAGAACATTAGTTTGATGTAAGAACATGGTTAATACAGGATGTACTAGTATGTACCGTAAATAGAAAGGCATGCCATATTCAAAGGTATAATCTGTAAGCTAAGCGGATGCAATTTAACCAAATTGGAAGCAATACAAGCTAGACATCCGGTGGAGTGGTGAGCATGATAATCTAGGACCCGAGAGCACGGTGGGAGGCGGGCTGCTTCGCCACCATCGCGGCTTTTAGTTGGCTTCCGTGTGATGCCTCTCTTTCTTTGGGCTTGTCACCGGCTCGACCGGTGCCACGACTAGCTATTTGTCTTCCGATGCTCACGGGATGGTGGTTCATGTAAAAATATCTTTCCTTATCTTAATAAAGACCGACTTGACCTTTTCGAATACAAGCTAGACACCATATGGAACATGCAACCACATATGACACCGAAGTTAAAGCAAGCACACAGGATGGTGGTTCATTGCGTAGCGAGGTCATCAACTCGAGCTACGCCACCGTCTCCATCTGCCGACCTTGCACCTATTATAAGGCTGAAACGTGTGGCATATCCGCTGCATTTGCCGAGCGACTTCTCTCTTTTCTTTTTTGCTTCTCTCATAGCAGAGAGTCTGAAATACCCTTGCATAAAAACACAATAGTGAGAGTATGGGTGAAGTGTGTGCAGAACTAGTGCACTGTAAAAGTAGCAGATAGCAGGTGGCTGAAAAAATAAATGACAGGAGCCATATGATAGCTCTTCAACATTGCATGGCAAACAAAATTAGATTCTACTCCGTATGATTTTGTAATATATGAGCACAGGAAATGCAGGTACTCCTCCAGCACACCACCAAATGTGGTCATATCAAGATAACAGTCAACTGAAAATAAATAGGTCAGTCGATTTTTTTAATGAACCGTACGATCTATAAGGAACGGGCAGATGGCCTTCGTCTACCTCCCGCTGATCAAGTTGACGATCTTTCTCGAACCGCCCGCCAGACCCCTGCCTCCGTCGCCCGCCTCCTCGACCTCACACCACCGCCGTGCTTGGCAGCGCCTGTGCCATCCCTTTAATCCCGGCCGACCTCCAGATCGGGCGCTAGTAGCTCTAGGCCCCACACGCCCCTAAGATAAACACCGAGGCGCTGCTTCCCCGGTGTAATAGGCGGACTAGCGCCTGTTACGCAGGGGAATGCTTCCGTTAATTGGGAATCAACTGACCAGGAATTGAAATTCAGGGGGGCGATGGACCTCTAGCTAAGGTGAAATAGTATATGAGGAGAAATCTTGTGCATCGCAAGTTACTAGGAACATCTAGTATCAAGAAGAAGCGGTCAACTAGTGTCTTATGCGGGATGAATACCGTGCAAGGCATTGCGTAAGATTTGCACCTAATAAGGGAAGAGGAGTACCATTTTCGGTTGCCGGTGTAGTCGCCTCCACATGTCGCGTCGATCTTCTTCTTTTTGCTGGGGAAACCGATGTTCTGGAGGGTGCAGGCTTGGACGAACCAATGGCCAAATTGTTGACTGTGTTGCCATGGCCGTATGTCGGCGGAGGAAGTGCATCCGAGGCGAAGGGCGGCGTGGCGAGTGAACAGCTCGGTGCGGTGGAGGGTGGCGAAGTTGGAGCGGCAGCGGTGAGGCGCATGACGGCGTGGTTGACCTGGCTCGGGTACGGACGGCTCGGCCCCGGCTTCAACTACTAGCCATGGGGAGCGTTGCGATTGAGGTTGTGGTGGACGCATTTACATCGGGTATCGGCTCGGCGTGATGGAGGAGGGCGGCGATTGATGGGTGGAATGGGTCATGGATGGAGGACGCCGGGGTTTCATGGGTTGGTGGAGAGGTAGTTTTGTGCCCATGGAGTACGAATGGGGAATTAGACGGTGGGTGGGGGAGGGGGAGAACCATGTTTCGGTCTGGGACGCGCTTGTTTTTGGCTTTTTTGAACAGAAGATGGGACACGCTTGTTTGAAATTTGGGGAAAGTACAAACTTTGCCCCCCTCTTAAATTTCGGACCTACTGTGGGTCGGGTGTAGGATGGTAATCCCAGGTGTCCCAGATAGTGGGAGGGAGCGATTTCGGCCGCGCGCATGTGTGCTTAGGCGGCCATTGTGTATGAATGTTTTCGGAGGCGGTTGCGTGGCGTCTAGATGAAGCTACAAACCTACCCCGGTTTAGACCTTTGGACGCCGGGCGGTAGGTTTCACGGGTCGGAGTTCTTAGAAAAGTAATTTCCTTGTACTACCAAACATTGGTCTCACGCGGTTTCAAGTAATAGAGGCTCTTTTGGCGCTTCGTTCGAAATTTTGAAACACAAGCATTCACGTTTAGAGTACTCTTGAATTTTGAGGATTGACCTAAATAGACAACGTTAAATTTGACCATGTATGTTTGAAAACCTCATTAAATTATCCGCTTCTTTTTGAAAATTTGACGCTTGAAAATCCTATAAATACGATTATTTTGGAATAGAGGAGCTAAATTGGAATCTATTTTGTACACGACTACATATGCTATTATGTACAAAATCAGAGCAAATATTGGTGCCCCCATAATTTAGGTATGATTTACAAATGCCATGATATCAAATTCAAATAATTGAATGGACTTCATGTTGAATTCAATTTTTAAAACCGCCTTTTAAGTTGAATTCAAATGTATGCTAGTTCATTGGTAGCTATTTATAATGTTCATTGTGTAACTTTCGTATGTATAATGTGCTTTACACACACAACATGAACTATACTGCGTTTATATTCGATTGCTAAAGCGATGCATTGTCACGGAGTTCAAAATACTAACTATGTGGATCAATTGTGTCAAATAATAACATAGACATGCTCAAATTCGATAGAATCTAGATGTTCCGATGGATCGCTGACTGCCTTTATGCGAATTGCAAATATCATGATCCCATCCTAATATTTGGATACAATTTATATCTTTAATCAATGTGTACAACAGTCTTGTACGTGTAGTTTCACTCTCCATCGGTGGTCTCTCACACATGCTCACACACTCTCTCGAGGTGTCTTTCTCGCACACATGCTCTCGATATAACCCTCCCTCCCTCTCGTAATCATTTACATTTGTTTTCACTAACCTTTATCACAAGCACTCTTCCTCTCGCAAGCATACACACGCACAATCCCCATCGACCCTTTCTATATACATAGACCTGCCTACGTGTCTCCTGTAGGCACATTATCTTTAGGCCTGTCTCTCACGCATTGTCTCACATCTCTCTTCCTAATCGATTTAGTATGATTCTAGCGAGCATTCTATAGGATGCCCCTTAAAGTTAGGTTGGATCAATAGTAATATCGAGATAAAGGGGTTACCTTAGTCCGAGAACCTAGGGTTACAAATCCTAGCCGGCTTTGTCAAGGGACATAGAGTCCTTCACAATTATGCTATCTTTGTCTTGTATGACTAGTCATCCATGGGTCTCCCTAAATGCGTCACGGGCCGACCAATGTGGCGCAGGATTTGAACCGAACGAAGGGCCTCACCTCAACCCACCGGACCTCACGCGGTGACACACCCTCTGCCCCCACGTCTCGTTATCTTCTCACACCCACACATACCAACACAGACACCACACACAAAAAATATATTCTCCTGGTGCCTCTATCCACTCCCCCCTTGCATACACACACTCAAGGGAATCTCTCGCCATGACGTCATATTCGTCTCTCTCTCTCTAGACCACTCTCATTTCTCGTGCTATCTCTCCCACGCCCCGCCGGCCCCTCTATCAATGCCTCTCGAATCACGTAATACACACTCATACCTCTCTAGGCCCCGCCAAATGCATCAACTACACATTCACACATGTTACATCACATACCCCATTGATCTAAAAGCCCTCTCTTCACATTTATTTCAAGCATACAACATTCCTTTTGAATAAAGTGTGGCCAAAAAATATTTTAGAATTTCTACATATATACAACATTACAAAGTTATATGGAGGAGTATGAACGCTTGCATTGCATGTTGCCCACAATGATATTTATTCCGCACTGTGAATTTGTATATTTTTATACTATATATAAAGTTAGTCATAATAAAGAGAAACGAAGAGCATCTCTCTCTCCATCGTGATACCCCGCCTCTACGCCTTTCACGCACGCAGACAAACTATCTCCGTGTCCTCTAAAAGTAAGCCCCCAAAGACATTCACGCATGTTTCATCTTTCTCTCGCGATATATATAGTGACGATCATTGTATTTGAAGCGAAAGCACGATACGCATACATTGGACTTCGTAATCCACTCATTACATTCACCATTTACGCTTTTGTGGTTATTATACAAATACTGCTCACCGCATAACTCAGATTTGCTCAAGACACGACTAGTTGACCAGTTAAACACTCCACATGGCAGCTCTAGTGTTGCATCACATTATCTCACTACCATCGGGCCCACCTGTCGGCTTGTATATACTCTACATCTACACTCTTATAAAATACTAGCAAGATGCCCATGCGTTGCACGGAACATCAAGATGCATTTGTATGAGTAGTTTATCTTGTAGAAAAGGATGAACAAGGGAAGGCCTTATTTGCAAGTGTGGAGAGGTGTGGGTATCTTTGCAAAATTGCCATAGTTTCCTTCCTATCAAATGAGATATAGATCAGAATGGCCTATATTCAGGATGGCGGGCACCACGATCATCACCGACTATGCTTTCTATAAGAGTAGGGATAAAATACACTCTTATAAAAAATAGAGTTGGTGATGATGGTGTGCCCGCCATCCTCGCATTATAGGTCATCCGATTTATATCTCGATTTGATAGGAAAGAAACTATGACAATTCGCAAAAAGGTACCCACACACCTCTCCTCATTTGCAAATAAGGCCTTCCTCGCTCATCCTTTTCTCTCACAAGATAAACTACTCATACAAATGCATCTTGATGTTACGTGCAACGCACATGCATCTTGCTAGTAAGAATGAAAACAAATAATAAAAATATATTGGACGGTGGTTCGAAGTCATGACCGCGGGCACATCGGACAAGGTGGCCTTGTATTGGTATGCTGAGCCGTCTGTTTTAACACACATGAGCTGGTGTGGTGATTATACACACACGCACGCATGCACACAAACTACATGCATGCAACACTCACACGAACACATGCACCCACGCATGCACGCAACACTCACACATACACACGCAACCGCGCATGCACGCAACAGTCACATGCACACACGCACGCATGCATGCACACACCAGTACACCACACGACCAACACACACTCTCACACTCAAGCGCTCAACCTACACGTGCATGCGCACACATCAGGCCTTACAAACACATACACAATCAGTGATTCCCGCGCACGGGGTGGAGTCTTGTCGCACCTGCGTAAATTTGTGTTTATCTGCCTTTTCCCTATGCGAACTGACAGGTGGGACCCACAAGGAACATGGTCAATTTAACTAGTCAACATGGTGCCACGCAGACTATTTGGCCGGGTCAATGAGTGCAACTGATCTTTGAACCGTGAGCAAGTGACCGTATAATCACCACAAAACGTATATAGTGACCGTAATCAGCTTATTCTGAAGTTCGGTGAACGATTACGCTTTTGTCTCTCAGAGGCCCTCCAAAACTACATCTCTACACGCTCGCATGTTACATCTAACAACTATGCAATACAAAGACTACTACTACACTCTAACACAATAAATCATATGTGTTTTTAGTTTTACTAGATATCATATTGTTACTTAATTATTCAGTTTGCATACATTAAAATTGCCTTTGAAATGTATGGCCAGTATCATATACCGCACGGGAAAAATCCCGCCCTTTCCTTTTTAATCGGGTTTGTATCGATGGATCGTGCGAAACAGCAATACTATAGTACTATATACAGTACAAGTGACAGTTCACTGGGCCATCGTGTCTAGTCCCTTTCGCCGACATGTGGGGCATCAAGTTACCGGGTGCACGTGCCATACCGGAATACAGTGCAGAGCAGCCGGGGTGAAGCACCCAGTCATGGCGCCGGCGTAGTAATGAGCAATGAGGCGCCAAATCACAAAGCTGCACCTTTCCCGCAGTTAAGTTGGAGGGACGAAGTAATAATGCTAAAAAAATAAGTTGGAGGGATGAAGCAACCATCATTTCACTCGTTGCTGAATCCACTTCTCCTTCATCTTCTTCAAGTTAACCACGTGTTGCTTCTGCCGTTGTTCTGCCTCATGTGGGAAGCGGATCGGCTTGGTAAAGCACTGACACGCGGGACCGCATGTTAGCAAACCGCCAGGACAACATCTTTTAAAAATAAGAAACCTACCCCGCCATCCGCGCGGCAAAATCACCTCCTTTTTACTAATCTTGATTCTATAATCTTTTAGATCAATATAACTGAGATTTGTATAGATAGCACACAGGAGCAAAACCAAGTGGTATTTGCTAAGGGCATCCACAATGCCAAATGTGAAAATAGCTTTTGGCATCGTGGGAACCATTGTGGACGGTGTTGCCAAAGCCAAAAGGATGGAACCAAGCTCACGATTGATTGATTGAAGGAATAGAAAATGCAACATCTCCCCTCTTTCTCCCGTGCTTGGACGCATTACAGAATAGAGGACATAGTCTACTCCCTTGTCCCTTCTATCACAAATCACAAAGCAGTGAGGCATCAAATCACAAAGCACGGACGAAGCAACCATCATTTCACTCTTCACTGACTCCGCTTCTCCATCGCCTTCTTCGAGAAACCATCTCACCGCACTAAGTCGGATTCGGACGATGCTATTGTGTACGAGTAGTACTAGTACATTTACGCGTCCTTTGGTTCAACAGACTTCCTGGATGCAAATAAGGCGGTTGTCTCGGCTTGCAGGCGGCACTTGCGAACGACTTACCATGGTCTCCCTCAATGGTGTTCTCCGTCGAACGCACTTCGCCAAACCACAACGTTCGAGATATCGTCGACGTCACCGCAATGGGGAAGGAAGTCAAATATAGTTACTACCTCCACTTTTTTGTACACAAGGCCAGGATATCAAAATTACAATTTGCAAAAGGCCACTAACACTAATCGAGGCAAAATTGATGGGGTTTGCCTCATACTAGCAACCAAGGACATTAATATCCCCTGCATGCATGCGGAAGTGAGAAGGTTGGTTTGCATGGCGCTGCATTAATCAAGCAATGAGGAGTGAGATGGTTAGCTCTTTGGGCTTTGGAGAAAAAAATACGCATTAATTGACACGTGAAACAAGGATTTGTATCGATTAATCCCGCGAAGGAAAACCCTGCCTTTCTTTTTTAACACTAGTACTCCTAGTACGTAGTACTACGTACTTATCCTGTTTGGGTCTAGGCCTTGCATTGCCATACTTTGCCACACATTTTTGCCAAGCTTGCCTAAAGTTTTCAAAATGAAAAGGAGGTACACTTAAGACGGGGTTTGTCGCAGACCGCACACTCACACGGTTGCTCTTGCACGCCATGTCAGACCGCACCCTCACATGCACGATCGCTCTCAGACGCCGCAAACCCAACCAAGGGAACACACCTCATCGACACGTCGTCCGCATGTGAACAAACCAAACTCAGCCATCCTCACTGGCGACACATAATTTTCGTTCATAGAGTATGTTTATCCAACCGCATGTTGGGGAGTATCCGTCTGACGGCCCGTGCGGTGGTCTGGGGATGAAGAAGAGGTG
This sequence comes from Aegilops bicornis, assembly GCA_021605145.1. Taxonomy (NCBI): domain Eukaryota; kingdom Viridiplantae; phylum Streptophyta; class Magnoliopsida; order Poales; family Poaceae; genus Aegilops; species Aegilops bicornis. The sequence goes on from CM038674.1 coordinate 390,600,975, forward strand.
AGGAAGAAGGGTTAGGAGACGTGGGATATTCATCCAACCGCCTGAAATGGTAGATCGACCCAAGTCAAGCGTTTAATTTGCACAACAATATATGTTTTTACACAGCAAAAGATCCATAAAAACAACAAAATAAAGAAAAACTATCGCGCTTTTCGTGGAGCAGAACGACCCTCGTCGTCTTTGGCTGCCCGGCGCGGAACCGGCCGTGGCTGCCGGCGTGTCTCCGCACCATGGTTGTCCTCGGCCTCCAGCTACTCGTTCACGCTGAGTGTGCGAAGGCTCAGACGGACGAGAGCACCGCCGGTTCAAGTCAAGGGCGTCCGGTTACGCTGCGCAGGAGGGCCTCGATGGCAGCGGCATCCGCGGCCCGCTGCCGAGTCGAGCCTCCGCCGCCCGATTCAAGTCTAGGACGCCCGGTTCCGCCTGCAGGAGGGCCTCGATGAGAGCGGCATCCGCGCGCTCTGCGTCGAGTTGAGCCTCTGCCGCCCGGTTCAAGCCCAGGACGTCTGGTTCCGCCTGCAGGAGGGCCTCGATGGCAGCGGCATACGCGCGCTCCGCCTCAAGTTGAGCCTCCGCCGCCCGGTTCACATCCACGACATCCGGTTCCGCCTGCAGGAGAGCCTCGATGGCAGCGGCATGCGCGCGGCCTGGCCGAGTTGAGCCTTTGCCTCCGGTCCTCCTTTAGTATCGCCAGTTGAACCGCTGGTCCTTTGCACCATGGGGGACTCGGACGCCGGCACGAAGTCGACGTCCATCGTCTCATACCCATCGGGGGCCTTCTGCGCCACGACCTCCACCATGAACATTGGATCGGCTTCCTCCTCCTTGTAGCTTGGCTCCAGAGAACTCGGGGATTGGCCCGCTGCAAAGCGAGCTTGGGAACGGAGGTCTCTGGCACCGACCGCCGCCGTGATTTCTGCGCGGCGCTCCGCCACAAGATCTTGTAGTCACGTGATCTTACGGATTGCACCATGGATTTCGGCAAACTAGGGGCGCTTAATGCGGGCTAGGGGATCGAAAGGTGGGGAAGGGCCGGAGATTAGGTGTGGTTTTAGGGCGATCGGCGAGGCCGAGCAAAAGGTTCTCGTGTGAATAGTGGTTCCGCAACGACCGGTCAATCGGTTTTGATCAGTACATCGCTCTTGTCGCGTTCAAGCGTTGCAGGCCAAAGACGCTGGAGCCTCCACGTTGCTCACCGAATGGAACACGCTTCGTCTTGCGTTTTTGCTCGCTTGTGGGACCGCAGTTGAGAGCAAACCGACATCCCTCCCCCTCCCCCGCCCGCGTCATTTTATGCGGAGTAAATAAAAATAGCGGGAGTATACTACGGATGAGGATCCCCTGACGTGGCCGAACCCATTGAGTAACTAACATGCGGGGCCTTAGGTATCACACATGCCCCCACTCGTTCTCTCTCAATTTCATCTCGGGGTCCGGAGATCGATTGAAAGAGGACTAGGGTGGGTACAATACGTTCGTTTCGCTTATGAACGTACAATATACTCCCTCTGATCCCCACAGACCACCCCCCCCCCCCGGCGGGTCATTTCTATCATAGAAACAGACCAAACCTTTATCTCCTTGCATGACACGCAATTGATCTCTGAACATCAATCGATCTCGTCAACATGTGTCGGGGCATGAACCGAATGGGATGTCAAAACTAAGACGCGAAGCGACACGTAATGGAGGCAAAGTGAAACTTCAAATGAACTGTCTTTTTGTATGCATGTCGGACAAATTACAAATAAACATTGGAAATACAAGCATGGTCTAGGCCCACATGTGAATGATACTCGGCGGAATGTTCAAATGAGGCATGTGGGAGGATGGACTCGACCGGAGGGAGACATGATCGATGGAGAAGAGGGTTGGAGAGGAATGAGAAATAAGCAAACGCCACATGATTATACTTGAACGGATCAAATAAACAATAAGTTGTCTCGCTTGGCCTATGAGGGAGTCCTGGATTAGGGGGTATCCGGACAGCCGGACTATATCCTTTGGCCGGACTGCTGGACTATGAAGATACAAGATTGAAGACTTCGTCCCGTGTCCGGATGGGACTCTCCTTGGCGTGGAAGGCAAGCTTGGCAATACGGATATGTAGATCTCCTTCCTTGTAACCGACTCTGTGTAACCCTAGACCCCTCCGATGTCTATATAAACCGGAGGGTTTAGTCCGTAGGACAAGAACAATCATACCATAGGCTAGCTTCTAGGGTTTAGCCTCTATGATCTCGTGGTAGATCAACTCTTGTAATACTCATATCATCAAGATCAATCAAGCGTAAAGTAGGGTATTACCTCCATCGAGAGGGCCGAACTCGGGTAAACATTGTGTCCCCCGCCTCTGTTACCATCTGCCTTAGACGCACAGTTCGGGACCCCCTACCCGAGATCCGCCGGTTTTGACACCGACATTGGTGCTTTCATTGAGAGTTCCACTGTGCCGTCACCGCAAAGGCTTGATGGCCCCTTCAATCATCGGTAATGATGCGGTCCAGGGTGAGGTCTTCCTTCCCGGACAGATCTTTGTATTCGGAGGCTTCGCACTGCGGGCCAACTCGCTTGGCCATCTGGAGCAGATCGAGAGCTACGCCCCCGGCCACCAGGTCAGGTTCGGAAACTTGAATTACACTACCGACATCTGCGGAGACTTGATCTTCGACGGATTCGAGCCCATGCCAGGTGCGCCGCACGATCACGACGAGCATGATATAGCTCTACCGTCGGACAGTGTTCGGGAGATCGCGCCGGCAACTACTCCGGCCTTCAATCCGGAGCAAATTGCGCCATCCGAGGACTGGCAGATAGACCCCGCCATGGAGGCCGCACTCTCAGCGGCGATGGAGCCGGATACTGACTTTACTCCTCACGAGAGCTGTGATGCCGAACTACTAGATTTGTCCCCGGCCACAGACTCCGAGCCGCCGGCGCCCGTTCCTATCGAATCCGATTGGGCGCCGATCAGGGAGTTTACCTCCGCGGATATCTTTCAGAACTCGCCCTTCAGCGACGTGCTAAATTCGTTAAGGTCTCTCTCCTTGTCAGGAGAACCTTGGCCGAACTATGTCCGGCTAGAATGGGATGCGGAAGACGAAGAAATTCGCTCCCCGCCCACCACCCACTTAGTAGCCACTATCCATGATTTAACCGACATGCTCGACTTCGACTCCGAAGACATTGATGGTATGGAAGATGATGCAGGAGACGAACAGGAACCACTGCCCACAGGGCACTGGACCGCCACCTCATCATATGATATATACATGGTGGATACACCCAAGGAAGGCAACGGCGATAAGACAGTGGAGGATGACCCCTCCAAGAAGCAACCCAAGCGCCGACGTCGTGGCGCGCTCTAAGTCTCGCCATAGCAAAAGTAGTGATACCGGCACAAGAGACAATAACACTCGGACAAAGGTCAAGATGGCGACAATCCCTCCAAAGAAGATTTAGAGCCGGAGGATGAACAAGCTAGCCCTCCTGAGAGAGCAGCAGACGGAGAAGCGGAGGATGACAGTTACATGCCTCTCTCCGAAGACGAGGTGAGCCTCGGCGACGAAGAGTTTATCGTGCCTGAGGATCCCATCAAGCAGGAGCGCTTCAAGCGCCGGCTTATTGCCACGGCAAACAGCCTGAAGGAAAAGCAACAACAGCTTCGAGCTGATCAAGAGTTGCTAGCAGACAGATGGACCGAAGTCCTTGCGGCCGAGGAATACGAACTCAAACGCCCCTCCAAAAGTTACCCAAAACGCAGGTCGCTACTCGAGGAAGAAGCATTGAAACCTACCTCACCAGCGTCAGGTCACTGACCGGCGCCACCAGCTGGCGAGATAGAGAGGCGTTCCAGCCTGAAGTTCAGCCCACACCTCGCCGCCATTCAAACAAAAATACAAAGGAATGGGGCAACACGCGGGACCTGCGAGACGTATTGGAGAGCAAAGCAAAACATGCAAGATTGATCTATGGATCACGGGGGCGCGCACCAACACGTGACGATGATCATCACGCCAGATACAATAAAAGTAAATCCGACCGGGCCGAATACAGCAGACAAGATTCATATGAACTGCATCGTGATATAGCCCGACACAGAGGCGCTACACACCCCCTATGCTTCACTGATGAAGTTATGGATCACGAATTCCCGGATGGTAATAAACCCGTAAATATCGAATCATACGATGGTACAACAGATCCCGCAGTATGGATTGAGGATTTCCTCCTCCATATCCACATGGCTTGCGGTGATGATCTACACGCCATCAAGTACCTCCCACTAAAACTCAAAGGACCCGCTCGGCATTGGCTGAATAGCTTGCCAGCAGAATCCGTCGGCAATTGGGAGGATCTGGAAGATGCATTCCTTGACAACTTCCAAGGCACTTATGTGTGACCACCGGATGCTGATGACTTAAGTCATATAATTCAGCAGCTGTGGGAATCGCCAGACATTCTCGGACACGGTTCCTAACCAAGAAAAACCAAATTTTCGATCGTCCGATGCACGGTGGCCTTTAGCGGCATTTAAGCATAACATCCGTGATTTAATGGCTCACCCGCACCTCGCCAAGAGAAGCCAAAATCCATGGCAGCCCTCACGACACTCATGACCCGCTTTTGCGCGGGCGAAGATAGCTGGTTGGCTCATAGTACCAATACAACAAGCAAACCTGGCATATCGGAAGCCAGGAATGGCAGTGAAAAACCACGATGCAACAAACACAAGCGCCGCAAATATTGTGAAAATGCCGAAAAAACGGCAGTTAATGCCGGGTTCAGGGGCTCAAAGTCCGGTCAGCGGAAAGGGCCACCCAAAAATAAAGATCCGGGTCCATCCAGTCTGGACCGCATACTCAATCGCCAATGCCAAATTCATGGCACCCCAGAAATGCCAGCCACCCACACCAACAGAGAATGCTGGGTCTTCAAACAAGCCGGCAGGGTAGGCGCCAAAAACGGAGAGGGGGGATCTCAAAGTGACGATGGCGACGAGGAGCCCAGATCACCGAACACAAGAGGGCAAAATAAATTTCCCCTGCATATTCAATCGGTGAATGTGGTAAATACCACCCAAATTGCAAACTCGGACCGGATATGTATCCTTAGGGATGGTGTCTCTACGGAACTAGTTGTCCCACAATATAAACTGGGGCCACTCACCTTCAACCACATGGACCGTCCGGTTAACGCCAATCAGGGCAATCTAGCCGCACTAGTCCTCGACCCGATAATAGATGGGTTCCAGCTCACTCGAGTCCTTATGGACGGAGGCAGCAGTCTAAATCTGCTTTACCAGGACACAGCGCACATGATGGGCATCGATCATTCGGTGATCAAACCCACTAAAGCTACTTTCAGAGGCATTATACCAGGTGTGGAAGCCAGCTGTATAGGCTCCATTGCCCTTGAGGTAGTCTTCGGATCACCAGAAAATTACCGCACCGAAGAGTTAGTCTTTGAAAACGTCCCCTTCTGCAGTGATTATCAAGCACTGCTCGGACGGACCGCGTTTGCTCGATTCAACGTGGTGCCACACTGCATACCGTAAGCTCAAGATGCCTGGTCCACGCGACGTCATTACGGTTAACAGCAAGGCCGAACCTTCCCTCGGTGCCAACAAGTATGCAATCGCCAAGAAGACAGAACGAGCGGCACCTTGCGTACCGAATCTTCGAAGTCATTGCCCGGCTTCCTCGACACCATCATGGGGCTCCGAACTACTTCACGGAAGGACAGCCCGGCTCGTCCAGGACTCAACTAAACACTCCGGCGAAGGCCAGGACAGGCTGTACTCAGCAGCTCAACCGCCCTCCGGCACATAAATATTTCTTACATTTCCTTCGCAGGTTCACCTTTGCACCGACCAGGACGGGCTACACAGACGCAGCTTGAACGTGTAAGGGAATCCTTAGACATCCCCCGCAGTGACCGTCCAACTATATTGTGGATCCGCACTCAGCCTATCCCCCTGGTCTCAGCAGGTTTCACAATCATATTCCTTTTTTTTATCACATTACTTGTACCCATACGCATAGACGTACTATTCAAATACAACATGTGGATTTATATGACGCTTACCTGCTGTTATTTCTTATTGAAATTCTTTTGTCAAGTGGCATTCGTACACAGCGATATGCCTTAAAATATGCCAGGGGCTTCATTTTACCCATAAAACACAGCAGTAAAGTCCGAACACCTTCATGGAAGTTCGGCACCACGAACTTATAGCATTATATGCATCAGCTCCGAATCATGTCTTGGGTCAATAGTTGGGTTGTCCGGCTCCCATGTTTTGGTACCTTACGCCCGCTATATCGGCTAAGGTAGCACCGGGAGAACTATCGCGATTGTGTCCCGGTTCTTCCGGACGAGTACCTCAGTAGAGAAAGCCGAAAAATGACTGTCATGATACGGCGAGAGCTGGTCAGCTATTCGAGAGGTCATAAAATCTTTAAGGATTTCTCCCGCATAATGCCATAACCAATGCAGCATGCGATGGATCGGTTTTTCTCCGATCAGGTGCTCATAGAGCCCCCAGTACGGTATTTCAAAAACAAGGGGCTGCGCCGACCATACTAAAGCTCCTATGGCTAAGTGAGAGTGATAAAGCCCTACAGTCCGATTGCCTGGTTCGTTGTGTTGAGCACCTCCTTCGAAGGACCAAAAACTGGGATAAAGAGTGCTCAGGTTTATCCGAACACCCCGCATTTCATACGTGGGGGCGTGTTTACGATCGCCAACTCTCGATATAATATATAAAACGGCCGCACGTGAGGGTAAACTTTCATATAACAGCAAGAAATGATATAATTGACCTTGTTTAAACATTACAAAGGACAACATGATTTGCATTCATGGAAATATAACGCCCTTGGTGCATAGCTCCGCTGCAAGGTAGGATCCTTTCGTGACATTCTCATAATATAACTTCGGCTTGCGGTGCTCCTTCCTCCCATGGTCCTTCGGTCATCAGCTTTTCCACATCCATCTTCCCTAGTGCACCTTTGCGCGGGCGAAGGCCATTCGTGCACCCTCTATATAGACCGACCGCTTGATGACGTCAAGTCGAGGACAGGCACCCACAAGCCGCTTCATGAGCCTGAAGTAGCTAGTTGGGATCGGCTCAGCATGCCATAGCCGGATCATTAAATCCTTCATGGCTAGTTTCGCTGCCTTCTGTAGTTCGATCAGCTGTTTCAGTTGATCGGCAAAAGGCACCGGATAATGTCGGATTTCGGGTTCCGGCAGACCCTCTAGGTTCGAACTCTGGGGTGCACGTGGAGATCTCACCCCCTACCAACCTGCACCTCGTCGCCTCGCAAGGATCTAAACTACCCAAAGAGCAACACAAGGGACACAAGGTTTATACTGGTTCGGGCCACCATTGTGGTGTAATACCCTACTCCAGTGTGTGGTGTGGTGGATTGCCTCAGGGGCTGATGATAAACAATACAAGGAAGAACAGCCTTGCGAGGGTCTGTTCTTGGCCGGTGCGATGAACTGCTAGGGGGGTTCAGTCGCTTCTCTCTCTCTGGATTCAAGATCCTCGACCCCAGATCCTGTGGGTGGCTAGTCCTATTTATAGGCAAAGGCCCTGGGCCTCTTCCCAAATATTGAGCGGGAAGGACGCCAACGATTGGCCATTTTGAAGGGGAACATCTAGTACACTTATCCTGACTAAAGTTGGTCCTTGCCCGCCAAAGGCTCTGTCGATGACGCCGGCTTGGGCTCCACGATGACCTCCTTCCTGCCGTTGTGTTGGTCTTGGTCTTGTTGCACCGAAATGGTTGCCTTCGCTTGATGATCTCGCCTGCGCTTGCCTCCTTTGCACCAAAGAGGAAATGAGGACATCTGCAGTCGGCGCCTCTGGCGCCCTCGGTCAAATCATGGCTTGCGTCATGGGCACCTCGTGAGGTACCCCCGCTTGATCTCTCCGGCCTCCTCGCGAGCCACTGACGAGGCCGTGCACGAGGAAGCTTCACGTCGTCCGCCCAGCAATCACCAGCCCTCGCGAGGGTCTTGAGCCAGGCCTTGATGAAGATGGGCCATGCTGGGCCACCCCTTGAGCCACGCCGCAGGCCGCAGGCAGGCAAGTCTGGGTACCCCCGTTCCCAGAACACCGACAGTATCCCCCGGGCCCAAGGCGCGCCTGGACTTGGCTTAGCAGAGAAGCGAAGGGGAAAGTGCGAAGCGCCACGGGCCCTAACAGCTTGCGGCCTTGGGCGCCGCGTGGCGGTTGATTGGACGTGGGCGTCCCTGTTCCCCCACGCCTCCTTATTTTGTGCCCAGCTAGGCGGACTCGTGGTTGCACACAGTCATCCCTCTTCTCGCCGCTCGAGCGTCTCGCTCTTCCTCCTCTCGAGCTCCGCCTTCGCTTCAATCCAATCTCGAATCCTCCCCTTCCTGTCACCATGGCTCGGACAAAGAAGGGAAAGGGAAAAAGCATGTGCCTCCGTCCGCTTCGCCGTCGCCGACGGCAACTCCTGCTTGTCGTCGGTCGATCATACTCAACCGAGAAGGCTTGGATAAGGTCGATTACGCCCTCGACACTATCTTCAACGAGTGCGGGGACGATCGGCCCGCGTCTCACTTCTCCATTGTGAGAATAGTCACCGAGTGCAGTACCGCCCGGCATACGGGCGGGACTGAATCCCCCTTTTCCAATTTCTTCAACGCTGTGCTTTCCCATTACCAGATCCATATGATGCATTTGGGTCCCGAATCCATTACTCTTCTTGCCGTTTTCGCCTTTGTTTGCGAGGTGATGATAGGCATCCCTCCTTCAGTTGCCTTGCTGCGCCACTTCTTCTCTCTACGCCTCAGCGACCCCACCCAATGCTCGGGGTGCGTGAGCTTTATTGCCGCACCAGAAACTGTGGCTTCAGGGATTGATTTCAGCCTTCCTCCACCCGTGCCTGGGTTCCACGAGCGGTGGCTGTATGTGGATGTCGGGGTGCCCAGCCCCCTGCTTTCGGAGCCAACATTACCCGCTATCCCCAATTCGGGTTGGGGCCAGGAGACGCTCATGAGCCCCCGGCTCGTCTTCGTCTGGCATCGCCTCGCGTACTTGAGGGCGCTCGGCGTTATGGTGCCCAAGGTGGTGAATGAGTTCCTCCTATGCCGCATTGCTCCTCTCCAGCGCCATTGCCGCCAGATGTGGGCCTTCGGCGGGCGTGAGGACCGCATGAGGCTCCAGGAGGAGGACCTGACGCCTGAAGTGCTGAGGAAGGTTCTCATGATCCTGACTAGGGACCCTTCCCCTAGCAGCATCCGACAAGGGGGTGCTCTGCTGTACCTTTGCTCGAACAGGGGTGATTTCGTGAAGCAGATGCCCAGCTTCGACAAATGGGGGCTGCGCCCCGCATGCCTCATGGGACCTCGTGATAACCCAGTTGTGGTGACTGCCCTTCCAGTTGCCCACGGCGGTCCTTCCTCGAGTGGTGGAGCAGGGAGGCAAGGGCCACCGGAGGCTGAGGGGCCTCGGCGGATGACGACGCCAGGCGGCACTCCCGAGGTGGCAGCTCTGAGGCCCGTGACCGCTGCGGGCCGAGGCGCCGAGCTGACCCAGCTGCTCCCGTGGCAGAGGCCCCTGAGGCCCCAGCTACCCTTCTTGGTGAGGCGACTGGCGGCGTGCGCCAGGACGGACGCCCCTGACGCTGGTCACCTTGGTGCTTCTTCCTCGTCGTAGGCTGACCCCTGCGCCGAGCTCCTGGGCCGCTTCGCGTGGACTTCGAGGCTCTCCGAAAGAGAAAGGAGGCCTTGGGTGATGATTACCCTTGCCGCCTGCTGAAGCACAGGAAGTATTTCACCATTGATGAGTAAGCCTTCTCCTTTCCTAGTTCCTTATTTTCCCGTTGCTTCGGCTGATCCTCGCTCTGCAGGCCCTTCTGCCGAAGCTCACGGAGATGGCCGAGGAGCCATCCCAGTGCCTCGCCCTCTCCACCGTCCCCAAGCGCTCCAAGCTCAAGCACTGCCCACGTGGTGAGGCCGGTCGGAGAGGTGAGCCATCCTGTGGCGCATCATGGTTCTGCGCACCTCGCGACCCTCCATCGCGAGCCTTCCCGGGGTATAGGCAGCCTGCCTTGGGCTCTTCGACTAGTCATGGACGGCGATTGGCTGAGGTCGGCCCTTCGTTCTTCATTTGGGGATGAGCCGACTCTAGGCCGGGCTTCTGGCGAGGCGTGCCCGGCCATCGCGAGGGCGCCAGCCCCCAGCCCCCTGCCCAGAGGGGGAGTGCTGATTCGCGGCCCCCCGCGCACACCTGGGGCGGAGGACGACGTGGAAGACGTGCTCGAGCGCGCCCGGGAGCGCCGTGCCCTTCGCCAAGGGTTTCTCCAGAGGGCGGCTGATGTAGTGAGCCAGCTTGGTGTAGAGCTCGCTGACGAAGACGCGCGCCTTGAAGCTGAGGGCCTGCGCCTAGCTGAAGAGAGGCGCAAGCTGAAGGTGGCCGTTGCCCTTGCGCGCCACCAGCGTGACCTCGACAATGAGAAAGCCGAGGTGTCGCTGCGGCTTCATGGGAGGCCCATTCCCGGGCCGTCGAGGAGGCCCGTGAGGCTGACCGGCGGCGTGAGGCGGCGGAGGAGTGGGCGCGGAAGCTCCAGGCCTGGAGCAATTCCCTGGAGCAGCAGGTGGAGCTGCGTGAGACGGCCCTTGCGTTGATGAAGGGGGCTTCAGTCGACCAGGCGGAGCTCCAGAGACGTGAGGAGGCACTGACGCTGGAAGCTGCCGAGCGCGCCCGCAATCTTGAGCAGCTGGAGACGAGGGAGCACTTGGTGACGCAGGCGGAGGACGATGTTGCTACGCGGGAGGCCCAAGTCCTGGAAGAGGTTGATCGCCGGGTGGCGGCGGCCCGCTTGAACCTCGAGCGCGAGTTCGAGGAGAGGCTGGGGTTGATCAGGGCCGAAGCGAAAGGCAGGACCGCCGCCCTGAGGGCCAAGCTAGATGAAGTGACGCGGCGGGCTGACTCTTCCCGGGCCGCCCTTGGCGTGGCGTAGGAGGAGCTGACTTCCTCCCGTGCCGAGGTGCTTCTTCTACGTCAGCGGGTGGACGCGACCGAGGCCGTTGCGCGGCGGAACAAGGACGAGATACGCCAGCGTAGATCCCGGAGCACGAGCATGGCCCTGTTCGCACGCCCGGAAAGAGCTAACACTGACCTTGGGAAACATCTGCGAGGCGGCCGTTGGCGAGCCTCATGCAGTTAACTATGCTGGTAACCTCCAGTTCTTCACTGATGTGGTGACGCAGTTGGAGGTGCGGTCGGGCAGAGCCAACAGGTTGGTGGAGGAGAGGAGTCGCGCCCTGCTCGGGCATGCCTTTTCTCGCGTCTTCAGCCATCTTCGGGACATGGACCCCAACGAATTTGATGTCGCCATTGCCCAGTACGAGCCGTCCGGACGACCTGGCGCGTGGGTGGAAGACAACGTGGATGCCCTCGTCAGGGCCTTCGCTACCGACGACGACGGCGTGGTCGTGGCTGCTGATGAAGGTGGCGTGGTGAACGGCCCTAACGCTGCTGACAGTGATGCGGAGTGCGATGGCGAGGCCAGCGACGCCAGCGACGATTCAGGAGGTGACCTTGAGGATGCATTGGGGGATTTATCCGATTGACCGCGTGTTGCTCCTGCTTTCTTATCCTGCGCAGATAGAGTTCGGGCTTGGCCCTGAAGGTTGTAAGAGCATTTTGGGAGGGGGAGCCCCTCGTGTAAAAATTGCAGTTAGCGTATTAATAGATGCGATATCACCCGTACGCCTGTGCCAAGTGGCTGGCCTTGCGAGCCGTGGCTGGCTTGTTTACCTTCGACCGCGTGGGCCCGAGATAGCTGCGGAGGGCTGTGGTGTTCCGAAAAGTGCTCCTGAACGAGCCCATTGAACCTGTGATGAGAACCTCCCGAGAGGGCGATGATGGCGGTCCGTCTGCACGCATGCTAGGCTGGCCCGGCTCACGAGGGAGCTCACGAGGGGAGGCAATCGAGGCAAAATGGTAAACTAACGCGAGAGATTGCTCGAACGAGACTAAACACCCTTCCCGAACATACGCAAATCGCAAGCTCAAATCCAACTTAAATCCAAACGGGGGAAAAAGCGACAGCCAAGGGGAAAAGCAAGAAAAGCAGAAAATGCTGCGTCCGGCACCTAGTCTAGTCTTGGACGTCTTCTCACCAGCGCGGAGCTAAGTGCTGCCACTGGGCATGGGAGGGAGCCCAGGGCCCCGAGGCCGGGCGCTCTGAGACTCCGGGGCGTGTACAACCCCACTCATTATTACGTGAGAGTGTCACGGGGCGGCGAGCTTCATAGGCACTGGGCCTTCTTCACAGGTACCGGCCTTGCTTCATATTGCCAGACGAGGGCCCCACCTTGCGCCACACTCTAGTGCCATCGACGGTGGCCGGAGACCGAGGACGCCGCCGATGGGGTAGAGCGGTCTGGCCGGTTCCCCTGACGATTACTGGGTCCTCTGCCGGGGTAGGCCACGAGGCACCTCCCGCGGAAGGGCCTACCTCCTGAGGACGCCTTGCTCCGAATGCCGCGGTGGTGATGCCGGATCTCGGCCCCTCTCCTGCAGCCCCGGGCGCCCTCCTCCTGAGGGGTAGGAAACTACGGGATTGGGGCAGCCGTCCGCTACGATGACCTGTACCTCCTGCGATTCATGGTTAGCGTATGCCTGCTCCTGAGGAATTAGCGGTACCCGATAATCGTTGCTTCCGGCGCGGTTGACGGGGCTTTTCCGGGGCTCCTGGAAGATCTCAGCTTCGGGTGCCTCGTCCCCCCAGCTTGGGCCGAGGAGCGAGCCATGTTCGTCCTCCTGCGCGTGCCCTTGATCCATCATGTGGGGCACGTACTCTTCCGGGGCCGCCATCCCGAATGCTTCACCGTAGTGCCCGTGTGCCACACAGCCCTGCTTGAGGCACCCACAGGGGTGGTAAGGCGGTGGCCCACTAGGGCCGTGGGCTGTGGCGAGTCCTCCTTCGCCGGGGCGGAGGCGGCGCTGGCCAGCTAGCCCGGGTGGCCGACGGCCTGGTTGGCGTTGGAGTGGCCTTGGAGTCCGCTTGGAGCCGCGCGGTGTGCGTGGGGCCTCCGCGTGGCCCGCTCTCCATGGCATCCGAGCTCAGCGAATCCTCTGATGAGGATTGTTTGGTACGGGACCTCGCCGGACTACAAAAAATACGGCTTAGGCTAACATAGTATGCCATGATGAGTCTGGACGCATAAGAGTACTCGGATTTTATATACTTACGAGTTCACGAGGGGTTGGGCCCTGGGATCCCACGCCGGGCTACTGTCAGCGGCGGCAGGGGACCCCTCCGGAAGAGGAGCCTTTCACCTTTTTGGCGGCTCGGCCTCCAAGTGTACGGAGGCCGTCCTCTTCTTTCTTCCCCCAGCAGGGGATCCATCTTCCTCCTCCTCCTCGTCCTCTTCAGAGGCGGAACAAGCATCAGAGCCTTCGGATATTGTGTCCGAAGTGCCGCGGCGGCAAAAGGCCCTGTGTCTTTGGCCTCCTTCTCGGCCGTCTTCTTCGGCACCTTGTAAGGCGCCGGGACCAGCATCTTTGTCAGAAGTGGGACGGCTGGTTCTTCGAGCAGTGGGGCCAGACAATGGATCCGTTTTGCCTTCTTCGTCCAGCCCTGGGAGATTTGTATCAAACAAGTTAAGCGCTTCCTTTGGGTTGCGCGGATAAAAAGTTTGATGACTTACCGAACTTGCAGGGCGAGACTGTTGGTACCCGCGGTCCTCGGCGGAGTCCGGCGATGATTTGCTAGACTTGAAAAGCACTTTCCAGATGTCCTTGTGCGAGGAGCAGAAAAGCTCTTGCAAGGTTTGGTGCCTGGCCGGATCGAATTCCCATAGATTGCAAGTCCGGTGCTGACAAGGCAGAATCCGGCAAACTAACATCACCTGGACTACATTGACAAGTTCAATGTTCTTGTTGCCCATATCTTTAACGCGCGTCTGGATCACCAACAGTTCATCGGACGAGGACCAGTCTAGGCCCTTCTTGACCCAGGATGTAAGCCGCAGAGGGGCGCCGGATCAAAACTCGGGAATAGCGGCCCATTCCGTGCCGCGCAACTCGGTGATATAAAACCACTGCTGTTGCCACTCCTTGACAGAATCATTAAAGGTTCCTGTTGGCCATATGACATGGGGCATCTTGCTCACCATAACGCCCCCGCACTCGGCATGCTCACTGCCCACCACCTTGGGCTTCACATTAAAGGTCTTCAGCCATAGGCCGAAGTGTGGCGAGATGCGGAGAAAAGCCTCGCACACGACAATGAATGTCGAGATGTTGAGGAAGGAATTTGGGGACAGATCGTGAAGATCGACCCCATAATAACACATAATTCCGCGAACGAACAGGTGAAGGGGAAACCCTAGCCCACGGACAAAGTGAGGGAGGAATACAACCCTCTCATGGGGTTCCGGAGTAGGGACGATTTGTCCCGCCGTCGGAAGATGGTGGCTGATTTTCTTGGCCAGGTACCCGGCCTTCCGAAGCTTTTTAATATCCTTCTCTTGGATGGTAGAGGCCATCCATTTGCCTCCCCTCCGGATCCGGACATCTTCGGAGGACCTCTTGTGGACAGAGAAGAGGAACACTTGAGCGTTGGAGCTTGAGCAGAAGGGAATGAGCTGGGAGGAAGGCGTGGGTGAGAAGAATAAATCCTTGTCCACTTATAAGGACGGAAGAGGCGATGCGCCTCCCCACTTACCTGGTAAAACCTCTTATTCCCCAAACGCCGTAATTGATGGTGCGGTTGGGTTACCCACACCCGTACTGATGAGAATCCCGCGATAAGGGGACACAATCTCTGCTTCGACAAAGACGTGCCAGGAAAACCACCCCGCGATATGTGTGGGGGCTAATTGTGAAAAATGGTTCGAATAATGACCGGGCTGTGGTGTGACATCATATATGAAATGCGTCAGTGTGGAAGTATTATTCTCTCTACGGTGGTATGTGGAACTTGTTTTGCAGAGCCGGACACTATCCTCGTGTTCAAAATCTTCTATGGAGTATTCGGAGGAGGAACCCGCCTTGCAATGCCGAAGACAAATCTGCGCGCCGGACTCATCGTCATTGAAGCCTGGTTCAGGGGCTACTGAGGGAGTCCTGGATTAGGGGGTATCCGGATAGCCGGACTATATCCTTTGGCCGGACTGCTGGTGTCGTGGACTTGTCACGGCAGATGTCCTCATGAAAGGACTTAGTCGTAGGGCCATCGTACGGGTTTACCTAGAGAGGTTAAAGCGGACACAAGACACGGGAATTATACTGGTTCGGCCCCTTCAATGAAGGTAAAACTCACGCCCGCCAGTGATGTGATTGATATGGTTTCGCGACTAGGAGCAATAGCTTTGCCTTAGCCTCGAAATCTCTCTCTCTAACTCGCCGGGTCGTCCCCTTATATACACGGATTGACGCCCGGCCGGTTTACATAGAGTCCTAATCCGCTCATACAAGAGTCCGCTTGATCTCTCCTTTCCTGCCTTACAACACAAGCTATAACGCTTAAGGCGGTTTACATACATGGACCTTAATTCGCCTCTGGGCTCCAGCGTCCCACATGGGCTCGGATCATGAGCGAGGGTAAACCGGCCCTCCCGGGCGGTTCACACTCAGTAGTTATATCCCCAACATTAGGCCCCAGATTGACTTGAACCGTTCATGTTAATCTTCACACCCTCAAGAAACTCTTGATCTCCTTCCTCATTTCAGAACCGCCACCGCTTGAACCGGCCGTGATGTCATCTTCCGATTCGCGTCGTAACGTCTCCGACGTCATCCTTAATAAAGAAATCCAAACAGTAAGATTCCCCGCATTTAATGCCATTCCGAAATCGAGGCGGCCGCTGCACCTTCCGCCGCTTTTGACTCCTCGATTCTCGCGCCCGTTGATTGCTCCGTCCCTTATAAATAGACCGGTCGGGCCATTCTTCTTCTTCTTCCTCTCTTCTTCTTCCTCGCGACCACCGACCGAAGCTCTTGCCGTCGCCCTCAACCTTCGACCGACGCTTCCCGCCGGTCACTGCATCAACCTCGATCTTACCAGAGTTTCAGCTCCTCCGTGGTTCCCGCCGTCGAGTAAGGTTTTCTTTAAGCCCTAGATCTCATCCGGAAACTTCGGTTCGTCTCATAGCTCGTGGAGTGTTCATGCCGATTCTTCATACCAGTTCCACCATGGTCAGACGGCTCAGCCGCATCGCTCCTCATATGCAAGCGTGCTTTCGCCATTGCTTACCGACTCTAGGCATCTTCCCTTTGTCCAGATCCTTCACTTTAACATGCCCGAACCTTCCTCAAGGTCAGTAGGAGGTCCGCATAGGTCGCAGAAATTTTCCTTATCAACCCCGTAGATCTAGATTATTTCCTTTTGCATGGGAAACCTGTTTACGTCTCGCACTTAGCAACTTTGTCGCCTCTTCCTCCGGGCGGTTTAACTGCCGATATCTAATCCGTCCCTCCATTAGTCCTTAGTCAAGCCGGAATTTCCGGTTTACTGGATTGCCGGTTTCACATTATTTGTAACTCCTGACTTGTTCAATGGTGAACCGTTTTCCTTTCTTTCGCAGCCTTAATCTTCCGGAATGGCTCCTCAATTTTTTGCTTGCAACTGGGTCCGGTCCAAAATCACTGAGACGCAGCTCAACGGCTACGTCACCACCGGGCGGTTTGGCTCCAAAAGACGCCCTCCATTGGCGTGTTCCGGAGGGCGAAGTTTCTCCCGAGTCGCGTAGCGGGAAGTAATTGTGTTTATGCAGACTGGACTGGGGTTACGCCTACCGGTTCAAAGTTTTTCCGGACGTTCTTGCCAGTTTGCAACTCCATCCGCAGGATATCGGCCCGAATTCGCTTTCAACATATGCAACTTTCAAGTCTTCGTGAAGTCTATCTTCAAGAAGAACCATCTGTGGAGTTGTTCCGGATTTTTTCATTTGAACCGTCGCATGTAATTTTCTCGATGGTCCCAACACGGAGCTGGGCGGCGCTTTCAATTCGAAGAGGAAGGAAGCCGATTTTCCTCACGCCAAGCACCACAGCCATCCAAAGGATTGGAACCAAACTGGTTCTACCGCCGAACATCGCTTCCCGCCAACGAAAAACCCTTGCCGGCTACCGCCTCACCGCTCAAAGAACCATCATCCATCGCTTTCACGCTTAACCGCCATGAACGGAAAAATTTCGCACCACAAATAATCAAGCTCCGGCTTTAATGGCCAATGGCTTAACCGGGCGTGGATCTTGTGCGTTCTGGGTTTCTTGGGCGTTTGCCACTAAGCCGCCGCCCGGATTGATGCACGAGTACACCGGCAGCCTCCAAGATCCTCAAAGGCGCCACAAGCTGCCTATAACCAACAGGAGACCACCGAGATCGTCAAGAAGATGCTCGATGAGCCAATATCTGTCTCGCAGCCTCACCGGTTGGCTCCATTTTGTGCCGCCAACAAACCGCCGCGTAAGCTCTTCTTACTATCTTTCGTGCTCGTAACATCGCTGACATATGCTAATGCTTGCCGCTTCCAGTGCCGAAAGCTCCTTCGAAACGCACTGCATCGTCCGGGCGCCGCGTGCAAAGTCCAAGGCCACAAAGAAAGCTGGCAAGAAAAAGACCACCGAGTCCTCTCGAATCACGGAGGACGAAGAATCGTGGCCGAGGTAAACCGACATTTACGAGGAGCCGCCATAAACCGGCTTTCCGCTTTGTATTTCTTCTTGCATATGCTTGGCCTCTTTACCTTCTTTTTACCGACACTTTTTCTTCCCAGATGATCTTGAAGCTACCATGCCGATCCCGTTGAGGTAATCCTTCTTTCTTCCGAATCTGAGCTTGCGCTGTTAAGAGAATTCGTCATACCGTCCGGAAAGTGAAAAAATACCATTCCCGTGCTTATTTGAATCCAAATCTTTTCTTGAAGACACAGCAGATCGAAGAGCCGTACAACCCGCAAGACAAGGTCAACAGTGTTACCTCACCGGTTTACCAGACACCTAATCCGGAAGCGTCGCCCAGAGGTGACTTGCTCTCCGAAAAGCGTTATCCCTTAAAAGGTTTCTTCCGATGTCCTCTCAATCCGTCGACTCGAATTATCGTGCCTCTTCCAACTCGCCTAGCGGTTCATCCACCACACAACCGCCTCCGCTGAACATCGCCGCAGGTATGTAATTACCGTCATCAATTCGATTCCCTATTAATTTGGTCAATTTGTCTTGATCCAACTCTGAATATTGCAGCACCAAGGCTCGCTTTGAGCAAGAAAGCGAAAACTTGATCCTACTCCGGATGGTGATCCGAAAACCCCGTAACAGCCACATGAAAATCCTGAAGCCGCCAAGGAAAGCTCGCGAGTTGTACAAGGATGATATCACGACCCGCCAGAAGTTGAACCGGAGGTCCAAGTGGAAACCTCACAGCCTGCTCCACCAAACCCGGCCCACCGAGCGGATCGTGACTGCTGAACCGCCGAGCCAAAGCAAGACGACATCAAGCCCAAACAAGACCGCTGAAAATGACGATGTTCTTGTGACAGTATCGCTACACCGCCCTAGCCAACCGGTCGCTTTAGCCAAGCATAGCATCAAAGAAAGTTCCACTACTATCAAGAAAGACAAGGGAAGACTGACATGTGCGCTACGACAATTTCTCCGCTCAAGAACTTCATTCCGGCTCAACCGGCTTTACACAAGCCGTGACCTTGAAGCCGGTCTAGTAAATCGCATGAAGGACCGCTATGAGGTAATAAGTTGACCTTTCTCATCTTTTTCACTGCATAGTAGCCCCCAAGGGTCGGTTTAACTTTGCAAAGTTAAATCGGGACTTAAGTTGCGTCTCCTTAGCAAATTGAGATCAACTAGCCATTAGCCCCCAAGTGCCAAGTTGAATACTTGTATTAAGCTTGGGACTTGTATAATGAAACCACTAACATGCTTTATTTGTCATCGAATGAAATACACCAAAGAAGTCAGGCAACTCAAGGACCTCCGAACCAACTGAAACCCAAATAGCGTAAGCCACCAAAACCACGGATGAGCTAAAGACTGCCCCGACCACCATGGAGCAGCTGAAGGAGTGGTACAAATCGAAGCGGGTCAATCGGGACACCGAGAAAGCCGGTTTAATAAAACGGGCGGAGGAAGCGAGGCGGCCCTTAAACCGGTGGATCAAGAGCTTACGGACTCAAACGCCAAGTGCATGCCATGACCTCTGCCGTCTTTGGTAAGTAAATTTATACTAAATATGCTCTGTGTTAACGCTTCCGCCGTTTAACTTGGGCTGTCTAAACCTGGTGCGAGGCAAGCGTATTGCTCATCCGGCTCGACGTGCGAAAAAAGCTCAAGGCTTCGTACACCCCGATTGAACAGCTATATACCGGCCGCCAAATGGGCCATATGCGCCACTTCATACGACAACACGGGCGCCGCCCCGATCGAGAGATCTTTGGACCGGCTGTCCATGATTCCGGACAGCTTGAAGAGATGAAGCGATCCGCAGCCCGGCCGGGCGCCTATTGCTCGACTCGTGCCAAGGCATGGATAGCGGATCTTGATCCGGCTGACATAGCTAAAGGTTTTCCCAGCGCTCAAGAGAACGGTGAAGCCTTTAATAACGATGCCCTGAAACGGATTACAAAGGAAATGCGTCATTGGCGAAGTCAAGCGGCTGAAGCCAATCTGGAAGTTCACCGATCTTTTATGACGCAAAAACAAACGGGTGGAGTTTGTCATCCCGGAAGTGCAGAGCCTGATTCCTCCAATCCGTAAGCACACTTACGCCTCGACGTTGATCCGGCTGGTGATAAGTGAAGAAGCTGTCTTTCGTGCCTTAACCCGGATTGACCGTCTACCAATGACTTCCGGGCTTTGGGTGAAGAAGAAGAGGAAGCTGAACCGACGCCAGCGCCGCCCTCCACCTCGCGCCAACCCGGTGAAGCGGCGTAATCCGCCAAGCCGGGCGACATATTCAAATTTTCAAGGCATAACTCCGGCGTGAAACGCCGGGCCTCAAAAAGGCTTTGTAATAGGATAGCAAGTGTCTTTCTTTGAACAATGCGGTACAATCTCGATCAGTAAACTTTTGCATGGCAAGACGGGACCCGTTGGCTTTTCGTAGTAAATCTCGCAACATATTTTGCCTGCAATCACAAGTTCTTAAACCGCTTTGGCGGTTTACGCCGCTAGCCAAACCGATACCAATATAGTGATATGAGATAATACCGAGGTATATGATCAAAGCCATGTGATACTGAACATACCGCCGATTAGGCACACGGTGGGTTTTAGTCAAACCCAAGTGAAGGCCTTATAAACCGCCAACATCACAGGAGAACAGTCCGTTTGTGTATAAAACCGATTTACCGCGTAAATCGTGGTCGCATGATAAGCCCCTGTTACTCCATAATGGGATGTTAACAGCAAAATCAAACCGGAACAAAAAATCGCCAGCTTTAAAAAGGTATTTGAATGTGGAACATAAATCCGGTTTAAAGAATTTTGTCGGTTTAAGAAGGCCAACAAAAACCAAATGACAGGCATAAAGATCCCATGGAAGCAAAATCAATGAGGAAAATCACTTTGCAAGGAAAGGCTGACCGAGCGGATCAGATGGCGCTACCATGGTCGGACATGACCAAGCCCCTATACGGTGTAGCGGTGGTTCAAGTCAGCCAGTGTCCCCAATCGAACTCGTGGCATGACGCCGATCAAATGGCATTGCGATGGTTCGGGTTCGACCAAAGCCCCCAAGTGATTCTATGGCCTTAGGCCGACCAAGAGGTGTGACTGGTTCGGGACGTGACCATGCCCCCAAATGATCCGGTGGCTTTACCGCTAAGAGGTGTTGCATTGGTTCGGACACGACCAAGCCCCCAAATGACAAAATTTCTAAAAACAAGGCCAAGGGTTAAACCGGAGGCCGCTTTTACATTATCATCTCCATGTACCCAAACCGGTCCTTTGTACGAAGCAGATACCCCGCTTTAGCCGAGGATCCGGTTTATTGCTTTTATTCATAATATATACATCGCCTTGATATGTACATAAGTGGAGCCAATGGCTCAAGTATAATAAGGCGAAGATGAGCTATGTTCCATGGCTCGTTGGTCTCCTCCTCGGCGTGCGTGAGTCTTTTCGCTCTCGAACATCAATCGATAGTAGGACCCGTTGTATAGATCTCATCGACCACAAAAGGCCCTTCCCAAGGTGGGGATAGCTTGTGCATATCTTTACGATCTTGAATGAGCCGCAGCACTAAGTCTCCTTCCCGAAAGGTTCGGTTTTAACTCGCCGCCGTGGATACCGACGAAGATCCTGCTGGTAGACCGCCGAGCGAAGCTGCTGCCATATCGCGCTCTTCGTCGGTCGATCCAAATCATCTTGCCGTGCTGCCTCGCTATCTGCCTCAACATAAGCTGCTACTCGGGCGAGTCGTGACGGATATCATCGGGAAGGACCGCCTCCGCTCCATAGACCATAAAGAACGGCGTGTATCCGGTGGATCGGTTGGGGTAGTATTTATACTCCATATCACCGATGGTAGCTCTTCCACCCAACACCCGGCGTCCTTTCTAAAGGGACCATAAGCCGGGTTTGATACCTTTCAAAATTTCCTGATTAGCTCGTTCCGCTTGACCATTGGATTGCGGGTGGGCTACTGGAAGAAACATCAAGCGGATGTGCTCCCGTTCACAAAATTCCTTCATAGCTCCTTTGGACAAATTGGTGCCATTATGCAGCGTGATGATACCGTATGAAACCCAAACCGGAAAATCACCCGCTTGATGAACTGAACCGCCGTGGCGCATCACACTTGCTAATGTGCTCGCCTCGACCCACTTGGTAAATTTATCCACCGCTACCAACAGGTGGGTCTTTTTGTCCTTGGATCGCTTGAAAGGTCCAACCATATCCAGCCCCAAGTCGCAAACGGCCAAGTAATTGGAATCATCCTCAATTCTTGGGCTGGCACATGAGCACGCTCGAGAACTTTTGGCAACCATCACACCGTCGACCAGATCCTCCGCATCAAGATGGGCGATCAACCAATAGAAGCCATGGCGGAACGCTTTGGCCACTGTGGATTTTGAACCGGCGTGGTGACCACAATCCCCTTCATGAATCTCTCGCAATATCTCACGGCCCTCTTCGGGGACACACAACGCTGAAACGCCCACGACACGCTGCGACGGTGCAACTCGCCATTAACAATGGTCATAGACTTAGACCGCGAACTATCTCGCCGGGCCAACGCCTCATCCTCTAACTTCGCCCCGATTCATGTACGCCAAATAAGGGAGCGTCCAATCCGGAATGATGTGCAAGGCCGCCACCAATTGAGCCTCCGGATCGAGGATAGCCAAATCAATTTCATCAGTGACTTAAGCGACGGCTTATGCAAAGACGTCAAGGAAAAGCGTTAGGCGGGACGGTTTAGCTGGGACCCCACCCGGCTCAAAGCATCAGCCGCCTCGTTCTTCCGACGATCCACATGGTCCACCTGGTACCTCTTAAAATGTCCTGCAACAACATCCACTTCCCGACGATATGCAGCCATGAGTGGATCTTTGGAGTCCCAAGTGCGGATACCTCTTTGGGCCACTAAGTCCGAATCACCAAAGCATTTAACCCTACCGAGGTTCATTTCTTTGGCCATCCGGAGACCATGGAGCAAAGCCTCATACTCAGCTGCATTGTTAGTACAAGGGAACATTAGGCGGAGAACATAATGTAACTTATCACCTCGTGGGGAAGTTAATACGACTCCACCCCGAGCCCTCCAATTGCTGGACCCATCAAAATGGATGGTCCAATAGGTGTGATCCGGCTTCTTCGGTGCTTGCAACTCCGTCCAATCATTAATGAAATCCACAAGGTCTCGAGACTTTATGGCCGTCCGGCACATACTTTAAACCGCGGCCCAAGCTCTATAGCCCACTTAGCAATCCGCCGCTTGCTTCCGGTTCAAGATGATATCGCCTAAAGGAGCCGAATCGACCACTTTGTGATGGGGTGCCCTTGGAAATATTGCTTGACTTCCGACGCCATAAAAACCCCATAGACCAGCTTCGCCAATGTGGATATCTTTGCTTAGATTCAATGAGAACCTCATCGATGTAGTAAATCGGCCGAACGGATACTCCTTCCCCGCCTCCTTGCGCTTCCACCACAATGGCTACACTTCACCGCTCGGCATTAGCGACAACATATAACAGAGCGGCTCCTCGTCAATAGGGGCAGCAAGAACAGCGGGTTGGCCAGCTGCCGCTTAAGTCCTCCAATGCCTCATCAAGAATTTGAACCTGCATTTAATTGATCCGTCTTCTTCAAAGATCTCGATACAAAGGGATGGCCTTCTCGCCTAGGGCGATCGATAAACCGCTTAGCACGGCAATCCGCCCGCTAAGCGTTGGACATCGTTGATGCATTTTGGCTTAGCTAAGGAGGTGATAGCTGTAATCTTCTCCGGATTAGCCTCAATCCCCGGTTAGACACGAGAAACCCAACAATCCGCCTGTTGGAACACCAAAGACGCACTTGGCGGGGTTGAGCATCATCTTGTACACACGCAAGTTGTCGAAGGTCTCCCTTAAATCCTCAATCAATGTTTCCTTCATCTTGACTTCACCACGATATCATCCACATAAGCGTGCACATTACGGCCGATCTGTTTATGCAAACAATTACATGCATAACGCTGATAAGTTGCTTGGGCGCTCTTGAGCCCAAAAGGCATGGACACATAGCAGAAAGCTCCAAAAGGGGTGATAAACGCCGTTTTCTCCTGGTCCTTAACCGCCATCTTAATCTGATGATAACCGGAATACGCATCCAGAAAACTCAAACGCTCACAACCCGCCGTCGCATCAATAATCTGATCAATGCGGGGAGGCGAAAAGGATCTGCTGGACAAGCTTTGTTAAGATCTGTGTAATCTACGCATTACGCGCCCAAAGTGCCATTCTTTTTAAGGACCAGAACCGGGTTAGCGAGCCACTCTGGATGAAAGACTTCGACGATAAACCCTGCTGCCAACAGCCTAGCAACTTCTTCTCCGATGGCCTTGCGCCTTTCCTCATTAAACCGGCGAAGAAACTGTTTCACCGGTCTGCATTTCGGGTCAACATTAAGAGTGTGCTCAGCGAGTTCCCTCGGTACACCTGGCATGTCGACGGCTTCCATGCAAAATGTCCCGATTCTCACGGATGAACTTCGATGAGCGCTTTCCTATTTTGGATCCAGGTTGGCACCGATGGTGAACTGTTTGGATGAATCGCCGGGCACAAAATCAACAAGCTTCGTCTCAGCCGCGATTTGAACTTCAAGTCCGGATCATGCTCTGTAGTTGGCTTCTTCAAAGGGGTCATATCCGCCGGATCAACATTATCTTTATAATACTTTAACTCTTCCGTGGCACAAACCGACTCGCGTAAGCCGCATCACCTTCCTCGCACTCTAGAGCGATCCGGGCGGCTCCATGAACCGTTATCGTTCCTTTGTGACCCGACATTTTCAGCTGTAAGTAAACATAACAGGGCCGTGCCATAAATTTAGCATAAGCCGGCCGCCCAAAGAGGGCGTGGTAAGGGCTTTGAATTTTACCACCTCAAATGTCAACGCTTCGCTTCGAGTCATGTTCGTCCCCAAAGGTCACCTCCGTAACTATCTTACCGACCGGCACGCTGACTTACTGTGCACCACTCCGTGGAACACCGTCTTTGGACGGCCTAAGATGCCTATCTGTTAACCCCATACGCCGGAAAGTCTCGTAGTACGTGATGTTGATGCCGCTTCCTCCATCCATAAGAACCTTGGTAAACTTGTACCCTCCTACCGGGTGCCACCACCAAGGCTAATCGACCCGGATTGTAAACCGGGAGGATGATCCTCTCTGCTCCACACAATCGGTTGCTCGGACCAGCGTAGGTAATGTCTGGCGCAGCAGTTCAACAACACTGACCGCCCGCCTCTGAAGTTTTCGGTCCCGTCGGTCCAAACTGGTGGTAAAGACGTGGTACTGCCCCCCATTCAACTGCTTTGGGTTGCTCTGGTAACCCGACTGCTGCTGTTGTTGATTGTAGCCCCCTTGGTTCTGACTGTTCTGATTACCTTGATTATTCTGATTGCCTTGCCCGCCCGGATCACCACCGAATCCCGGGCCGGAATTTCCTCCACCGTAACCCGGAGCGGGCCCTGAACCGCCGCCGGTCCCTTGATCATACCGGAAAGAGTTGGAGTTTTTAAACTCCTGCATAATATAACAATCCTTCCAAAGGTGGTTCGCCGGTACCTCCTTCGTCCCGCAGGCTTCGGACAAGGTTGATTCAATATGAAATTCAAACGATCCGGATTGTGACCGCCCGGTTTGATCGCCTTTGCGCCGCCACCGACCCTTGTCCTGCGCATTGGTATTGGCCACGAAGCCCATGTTGCCGTTAAACTGGCGCTTTGTTCCTCCATTGCTTGCCAAATGGTGCCGCTTGGCCCGGTTGCCGTTCTGTTTTCCCTTCCCCGCTTCATCATTATCGATTCGGGATCCTTGGTACTATCGTAATCAGCGTACTTTACCAACACGCCCATTAGAGTACCCATGTCATGGCAAAACGCTTCATGCGACCCAGCTTCAATTTCAATGGCTCGAACCGCAATTGGCTTCCAAAGGTCAAGATCGCGGAATCAGGGTTGATCCGGTCCGAAGAATGTAAAACTTCGAACGCGGCGCACCCAATGGGTTGTAGACTCTCCTCCGCTGGACACAAGCTGCCAGATCCACCACCGACATGGGCTGCTTACGGTGTCTTTGAAATTTTGATGAACCGGTTCAATCGGGTCCACGAGCTGATGGAGTTGGGCGGCAAGTTTTTTAACCAAGTCCGGGCCGTACCTTCCAGCATCATTGTGAAGTACTTCGCACATGCGGCTTCATCCACGTCTAGCATCTCCATGGCCATCTCGTAGCTTTCTATCCACGCCTGGAGCCAAGTCGGCAAGATAATTCGGCACCTTGCGTGGGCCCCTTGAAGTCCTTGGGCAAACGCGACGCTATGTAAAGCGGGACGCAGGCAAGGCACCCCAAAGAGCCGGACGTGACCCTGGTTGAAGGTGGTCGGTCGAACCGCGCGGCGGATGATCCTCCGCTTGTGCTACTAACTCGGCCTCCCTACGCGTGCCGGGCGCGTCCACTACCACTTGAGCATCTTCAAAGCCGCCGCCGGATTGTTGCCGCGAGAGGCGGACCACGCTGCGCATTGCTCGATACGGCCGGTTCATAGACGCGTCGGCTGGAGCTCCGGCTCGGGCGGGGGGTGGAGTGGATCCGATCTCGACTGTACGAGTACGCTTCTTACTGAGCCAAGGCCGTCCTGAGGAGCTCCTTAACCCGGGCGTGTCTCCACCGCTGCGGTGAATCGCCTTCAATTGAATCGCCCAACCGTGCCGCCGCAGCCGCCACAAGGTTATCCATCGGGTTGGAGTAGTGACCGGAGGTGTTCAGACGGTCTGGGCGCACCGGTATGATGGCGAGATAGATCTATCATACGGGCTGAACTGCGGCCGCCCAGTGTGCTTCCGGCCGGTTTACCAATGGCGGCGGATTATCGTCCCCGCCCTGGGTGTTGAAAAGCTCCTTCCCTCAAAACGGAAGGTAAACGGACCTGTACTTCCTTCTCATGACTTCTGTGACGCGCTCTGGTCCACCGAGCCTATAAGCTGCGCATCCAAAGCGCCCGTTCACGCCATCCTTTCGTCCGGCCGCCAGTCCGCTTTAGCATTAGTGATCTGTTCCTCACCTTTGCAATCTCCGCTAGAAGGTCCTGATCCGCGGATTAGCTTCCGCCATGAGCACAGCTAACGCGTCGAAAAGCTCTGACAAAACTTGAGCCGCGGGCGCACAGGGCCTCCTTCCCCGGCTGCCGTCACCGCTACCAGGGCGCCATGGGTCGAAGAGTGAAGCACCGCCACAGACTGCGGCCGTGAAGACCCCAACCGGTTGGGTAGATCGACGGGTCCGGAATACTCTCCGTCGGAACAGCCCCGATCCGCCATCTTGTAACCGGTATAGAGACTTCGGTTTCTCCGGCCGACGATTCGTCACTGAGTAGACAACAGTTTCGTCACCAGATGCTGATCCGTCCTCGTAGCCTCCGTGAACGACTCCCACGAAAACATGCCTCGACCGCCGGTTTAGCTGTGGCAGGACTCTTTCGCCTGCTGAGCCGTCTCGACGAGGTCAAGGCAGACGTCCGCCTGTGCCCGCTCGCCGATCTTGCCAATGAACACGTGTATGCCGCCAAAGGGGACCCGGTACCCGTACTCAACCGAGCCGGCCTCGGGCCCCAAATCCGCATCGTCGATGTAGAGCTTGCCGCGACGACTCTTAGTCATCCGCCCATCGCATAGCCTTCGAGTCCTTCGAACTTGCCCTCTAAGATCATCAAACCATCGCGGCGATAGCCCCACGGTGGGCGCCAACTCGTCAGGACTTGTCACGGCAGATGTCCTCATGAAAGGACTTAGTCGTAGGGCCATCGCACGGGTTTACCTAGAGAGGTTAAAGCGGACACAAGACACGGGAATTATACTGGTTCGCCCCTTCAATGAAGGTAAAAACCTCACGCCGATTGTGATGTGATTGATATGGTTTGGCGACTAGGGAGCAATAGCTTTGCCTTAGCCTCGAAATCTCTCTCTCTAACTTCGCCACGGGTCGCCCCCTTATATACACGGATTGACGCCTTGGCCGGGTTTACAGAGTCCTAATCCGGCTCATACAAGAGTCCGCTTGATCTCTCCTTTCCCTGCCTTACAACACAAGCTATAACGCTAAGGCGGTTTACATACATGGACCTTAATTCGCCTCTGGGCTCCAGGCGTCCACATGGGCCTGGATCATGAACGAGGGTAAACCGGCCCTCCCGGGGCGGTTCACACTCAGTAGTTATATCCCCAACAGCTGGACTATGAGATACAAGATTGAAGACTTCGTCCCGTGTCTGGATGGGACTCTCCTTGGCGTGGAAGGCAAGCTTGGCAATACGGATATGTAGATCTCCTTCCTTGTAACCGACTCTGTGTAACCCTAGCCCCCTCCGATGTCTATATAAACCGGAGGGTTTAGTCCGTAGGACAAGAACAATCATACCATAGGCTAGCTTCTATGGTTTAGCCTCTACGATCTCGTGGTAGATCAACTCTTGTAATACTCATATCATCAAGATCAATCAAGCAGGAAGTAGGGTATTACCTCCATCGAGAGGGCCCGAACCTGGGTAGACATTGTGTCCCCGCCTCCTGTTACCATCCGCCTTAGACGCACAGTTCGGGACCCCCTACCCGAGATCCGCCGGTTTTGACACCGTCAGCCTACATAGTGAAAGGCCTAATGCGCAACGCGGAGCATTGACGCTCGAATATGGCCGGGAAAACAGGGAAACCGACATGTGGGGCACACCTGTCGGGACGACGTAGCGCAAACTAGTCCAATGGAGGAGCTGGCCCACGACCTCCTCGCCACCCGCAACCGTTCATGTGGGTCGTGGGGGCCAACAACGTGGCGCAGCTCCAAAGATCGCCTCGACATGGCGACCGCGTTGAGCGACACGCTCATCGTCGCTAGATACGGTCGGTTTCAGTGTGCCGAGGGTGGCGTTAGTGCTGTGGCACGACCAACAGTATGTTTGGTTTGTGCCCAAGGTTGCCCCATCAAAGCATTGGGTAGCCAAAATTTTGGTTGAGGTTTTGGTTGCCCATGATTTGGCCGACATCGGCAAGAAAAATGAACTAGAGTTAGCTAGAGTTCATTGGCATGCCAAAAAAATGGCAACCATCCAAACAAAGACCAATCTTTGGGTCATGACCAAAATTTTGGTAAGGTGCACTTTGGCCACAATCCAAACACACCCCAACACCCGGCTCGTCGAGGATGCACGGGCGCCGGACGCGTCTGCGGAGTGGTGTAGCACGGCCAATCGCATCCTCGGGACTCGAGACCATGCCAGTCGTCTTGTTTTTCAATGACATGCGTCGATCGCATGTGAGCAAAGGGCATCTCCAACGCGTTGCCACAACCGCAACTCACTACCCCGGCACACCAAAACCCTCGTCCCTCGCGCCGTCAAGCAGTGCGTTCTCACCGGGCGCCAGCTGCTCGCATTCATGCCGTCCGTCCAGATGCCGTCGTTAGGAGGCTCGGTGCTCGAGGAACCAACTCCGACGAAATGACGCACCAGACGCTTGGCCTCACCGAATGCGCTTACTTAAAGCGGCAACGCCCAGCTAACCTCCACACCATAGCGCATCATCCTCCTACGGCACCACATCCGCCATGACCGCGAAGCGCGAACGCTCTGCGGGAGAGCTTGTCTTCGGGATGGAGCTCGAGGTCGCCGCCCCGCTCAAGTCGCCAGATAAGAGGTGGCTACGGCGGCCGACGACGGGAGCACCGTCGACCACGCTGGCCCTACTTGCCGTCGTCCAACGTCCGGCACCGCCGAGGTCAGGGACTCCTCCGAGGATGAGTAGGGCATGGGAGGCGGCAGGGCATGGTGTGCCAACTGGCCGGTCCGTCTCCCGTGTTCTACTTTTCCTCGCTGGAGACCTCACCTTCACTTCACGGGTCTTGAACCCCGCCCCCGTACATGGAGATCGCAGATGGGGGACGTCGGTCGCTGCCGTAGAATAGGTTTAGGGTCGGTTTCTTTTATTTTTCTGTCCTATAAAAGTTCGAAATGTATTGAAAATCTGCCATGTTTGCATTAATCTCGGCCGGTGTATATGAACTTTCACAATAATATAGTATATTGTAGGAGTACTAGCAAGATGCCCGTGTGTTGCACGGAAGATCAAGATCTTGTGGGAGAAAAGGATGAATGAGGGAAGGCTTTATCTGCAAATGCACATTCACGCATTTCACATTTTTCTACATCTACGGGAACATACGAAAGGGTTAACGTAAATTGCCTCTCTTTCTCCTCCCCTGATGTTCATGGTGGTGGGCCTCCCCCCAATCTACAATCAATAGCTCACACGTATCACATGATGTTAATTACGTAACTGGGACTACGTAGGTGTAGCATTACTCGTCCTAAAAAACCCAACTAAGCCAACCTCCCAGCATATCGCGCGGGAAAAGACCCGGCCGCGCCATTTTAGTCGGGATTACCGGATTACTAGTAGTAGTATCGATGGATCATGCGAAGCAACAAGTTTTTTTAGGGGGCGAAGCACCTAGTTTAAAAAGGAAAAATGGCGGTACAGTCACAGCACCCCTGTCACGGTCGCATTGCAACCCACACACGTTCGGTCCTGCACACGGCTCACGCAAACGGAACGCACTTCGGCTTGCCTCTTCACTGACACGTGGGACTACACTTGGAGAAACCGACCATGCGCCAAACTCCCCCGCCCACCGCGCGAAAATCCTCCCCCACCCAAAAATTCCCCCCCAAATCCTAGATTCAACTGCCCTCCGGCCAACTAGCCAATAATATTCCCCAAACCCCCGCCCCCCGTCCCCCTCCACTCCATTCGCTCCGCCAAAGCCGCCCTCCCCGCCACGCCGATACATCAGCGCTGCGGTTTGTCGAGGGGACGCACAGCGATCCTCTCGCTCCCACAGTATGCTCTCGTAGACTGTCGTCCTCTAGCCGCGCCGCCACCGCTGCCGATGTTCTTGTGGAGGCGCACGGTGGTCAGCGCCGCCACCGCAGGCGATGTTCGTGTGGAGACGCATGCGGTCAGCTTCTCCCACGGTACGTGCATTCTAGACTGAGGCCCCGTGCATGTCGGTGTAGTGCTGAATGTTAGCTGATAGACGCTGTTAATCTCACTATTTGCCGAAGTAGTTTATAGTCAATATGCTCTGCTTAAGAAGCTTCCTTGCCCTGTTCTGCACTCAATCTTCTTAGCTGAGATGGCATGCCAAGGCTGATTAGTTGCTAAAATATCCTGCCATATATTTATTGTATGTAGATTGCCATGGTCTAGTAGCCAATCTGTTAGGTGAAATAGCTCTACATCGTTTTATACTCGATCTTTGTTGCTGCGATGGCCTTCGATAGTTTGATGGATGTGTGCTCGGCCTCATTGACTACTGAAACAGCCTGCCATAATTTAGCACTCAAATCTGTTTGCAGAATTAGCTTTACATATATTTCGTTACTTAGATCTGCTCGTCCAAATATCTTGCCATTGCTTTAGACATCGATCTAGGTATTTTCTTCTGGACTTCATAAAAAGCATATATGTTTTTCCTGTAATATCTAGTAGAAGAACTTATTTGTATGTCTAATAGATAGACAAGACTTGGATAACTTCTGCTCGAAGATTCTCCACTGCATATGTCGAGGGGGTTGAAAACGTCATTAACCTTTATCAGAGCTGAGTACGGTGGTACGAAATCAGATGTGCTCTGCCCGTGTAGCAGGTGTATGAATTCAGTTACAAGACCCCAGTCAACTGTGCAAAATCATCTACATTTGTATGGGATGTCGGTCACATATACTAGGTGGGTTCATCATGGTGAAGCTGTGAACGTCAATGTTATTGACTACGTGGAAGCAGCAGATCACCATCTTGATCCGCCGATGCTCGTGTGGAAGAGGAGGAGGAGGAGGTGGTGGCGGAGCCAGTGAGTTTGACCAACATTGAAATAATGCTATGAAATGCTCGTGCATTCCGTGAACTTTCACTTGCAGAAGAAAAACTATGGGCCCGCATGTTGGAACAATGCAACGTGGCTGTCACCCTAGGAAATAAGCTGTCAGTATTCTCAGCTATGATCACCTTTCTTCAGGTGAAGACATCTGAGCGGATGACCAACAAAGCATTCGATGCGATGTTGGCTGCTTTCTGCAAAGCTTTCCCAGATGCGTCTGAGCTGCCACACACCTACAGTAAAATGAAGAATTTCCTTCGATGCTTGGAATTGGATATGATATGATCCATGTTTGTAAGAATAATTGTGTTCTGCTCCTAAGGATTATGCCAACTTAAGTGAATGCCGAAATGCAAATCATCAAGATGGAAAGATGGCGATCTTGTGAAGAGGATTCCTCATAATGTTCTCGAGACATTTTCCAATTACACCAAGATTGCGAGAGGTTGTTTCATGATCTTTGAAACAAGAGAGGATGTACTGTGGCATTCTAGGAACCAGGAGTACAGAGATCGAATGTAATGAGCCATCCATCACATGGTAGTGAGTGGAAAAGCTTCAATCAAGCACAAATAGTCTGTCAATTCGAGAAACATTAGACTTGGCTTAGCTTCAGATGGATTTAACCCATTTGTCCACCAGAGCGCCACATATAGCATGTGGCCAGTGCTTGTTATCCCTTACAACATGCCTCCAAATGTGTGCACCAAAGAATCAAACTACATGATGACCTTGCTCATCCCAGGTCCAAAAAGTCCTAGAAAGGATTTTGATTTGTTCATGGAGCCTCTTGTGAAGGAACTTCAACAACTATGGAGGGGTGTTCTCACTCGAGACCTATATAGCAGCCCACCAGCTGATTTCTTTCTGCGTGCTGTTATAATTTGGTGCATCCATGATTATCCGGCTTTGGGCACTATGTCAGGGCAAACGACACATGGTTACAATGCATGTGTTCGCTGTGACAGGAATCTGCTGTCATATGCAATACTTAGCAAGATTTGTTACATTGGACACCACCGTTTCCTTGCCAAGGACAAGCCGCATCCTAGAAAATACCGAGGACATGTGTTCAATGCAAAGCATGAAAACTGTGATGCGCCAAAGAGGCTCACCGCCGATGAGTTGCAAGTGGAATTAGAGAAGGTCAGGCATATTACACTGTGAAACCATCCTAATAATGGTAGCGGGAAAAGGAAGCGTGGCAGCGTAAGAGAGATTATTGTTTACCCACAGGTCCACTTTGTGGGACTTGGAGTATTGGAAAGATTTGGATCTGCGGCATAATCTTGATGTGATGCACATCGATAAAAATATATGTGACAACATTATCGGCACACTTCTTAATATTGAAGGCAAGACGAAAGATACCTTAAAATCTAGGATTGATTTGACACACATGGGTATCAGACAGGATTTGCAGGTGCAAGATGAAGGTAAACCACGGGATAGGGCACCAGCTGTGTACGTCTCGGACAAGGTAAAAAGAAAAGAATTCTGCGAGGTCCTGTCACGTGTGAGATTCCCACATGGATTTGCTTCCAACCCCGAAAGGAGAGTCAGTGCAGATGGAAACAAGGTACAAGGGTTGAAAACTCATGACTGCCACGTCCTACTTCAAAGGGTTTTACCTGTTATCCTTAGAGGATTGGCCTTCCTGACTTATACAGAGCAGTTGCAGAGTGGGGACAATTCTTCAGGGAACTCTACAGTAGAAATATCCGGATAGATGCTTTGGAGCATCTTAGAGACAAGATACCGACCTTGAGAAGATATATCCTCCAGCCTTCTTTGATGTGATGGTGCATTTGGTTGTTCATCTACCTGATGAGGCACTACTTAGAGGTCCAGTACAATATGGCTGGATGTACCCTATTGAAAGGCAGCCAGGCACTTTCAAGGGCTATGTTAGGAATAGAGCTAGACCCGAGGGTTCCATTGCAGAGGCCTACATTGCTACAGAAGCGTTGACATTCTGTTCAAAATACATTGAAACAGCTGATCAGCTTAGCAAAGACGTGGATGAAGACAATCCCGAGCTCAATGTTTTTGATTATTCTATTCGAGTTATAGGGAAGAGCTGACAAGAGGACAAACCTAAAGATTTGGACAAAATGGTTTGGTATGTGTTGAATAACTGTCCTGAGATACTACCTTATATCAAGTAAGTGCTAAGTACTGCAGCTTATACATCGTAATCTACTAAACGCAAAGACATTCTTATATATTTAGATGTTTGACGTGATCACTATGTTGTGCAAAGCATCTACAAAAGGATTTATCGCCGCAAAATCCAAGAAACATTGACAAACTGGTTATGGCAAGATTTGTGAAATGGTTCAAGAGCCATGTAAGCTTTTGAATTACCTCGCCGCTTTTTTTAATATATTGAGTACATAAGATGATCAACTTGTCTATTTTCTAACCATAGGTTAAGAAGATGCGGGAGGATGGGTAGGCAGTTGATGATGCCCTTTACTCACTAGCAATGGGTCCTGATACTCGGGTAAGACATTATGAATCTTGCGTTGTTGGATATGTGCGCTACAACACCCTTGCACGAGACGAAGGCAGGAAGACACAGAACAGTGCCATCATGAGCACGAATACGTATGACAAAGAGACAACTAAAATGTATGCTAACATAATGTACATTGTTCGATTGCAGTATATCTCTAGTTTCGAGGATCATCGGTGTGTGGTTCACATTGTCTTTGTCGTTGGTATAACCTGTTTTCCAGGATCGCAAAACCCAGAGCTGATGATTATTTCAAATCCATCAATGTCAAGGTGGCGTACTGCACAACGAGCCTTTTATTTTGGCAAATCAAGCAACATAGATATTTTTCTTGGAAGACACATTTGCACGTAGCGATGACTGGAGAGTAGTGCAAAGGTTTGAGCAGAGGAATTCGTTTAATGAAGTTGCACAACAAGATGATGCTTACACTGCTCCTATGTACAAGATAACACAGATGTTCCTAATATCTTTGAGAACCATCACGTCAATGACGCCGGCGAAAAGATTGCCTGTCGTGCTATGGACATACAAGAGTTGATCAAGAAGAAGCCAACGTTCGAGGACGTTGAGGATGAAGAAGAAGATGACACCGTGGGGAATTACGATTCAGACTGATACAAATGGCGAAGATGTTGACGCTGCTGCTGCGGAAGATGATTACATTACTTTTGTCATATTTGCTTGTCAAAAGACGTTTTTTATCTACTATGTGAAATTGTGTTTGCTATGACAACTGAAACCTGCTGAACATGTTGTTTAGTATTTTCCTGTGAGAACATCACATGTTATGTATGCTGATTTGTGTTTGGTGATTGTATGACGACTAAAACATGATGACATTGTTGTTTAGTTGTACTCATATTTGGCTGTGAAACTTGAATTTGATGACATAGTATGCTGTTGGACTGCAATTTGCTCGACGTCTTCGAATGAGAACAAAGCTGACCCGACAGGTCATCTGCTAATTTATTTATTTATTACCAAAAGGGCCTCTGCTATTTATTTATTTATGAGAAAAAGGGGATACCCCCTGATTCCAGTTAATAGAAATCATTAGATGTTCACAACACTACGCCCAGCCTCCTACACACGTTTCATTCATTACTAGTTTCAACAAAGTGCTCATGTCATAGCCACTAAATACATTACGAGTGCTACATACATTGGAAATAAAGAGACAATCATCCTACAGAGCAAATCGATTTTGCCCATTATCTTCACAAGCTCTTTCATCTCCTCATTGCTGTCAAAGCCGTTCAACAGCTGTTGCTTGGCCATGATCAGAGGAACTGCATCTTTAACCTTCTACTCTGCATCTTCCCCTTCTGCAGTTCCTTCAGTTACTTGTCCAACACCCCAACCTGCTTGTATTGGGATTCCTCGGCTAACCAAATAATCAGCCAGAGTTGCACTCCCCACATCAAGAACTTCTCGAAATACAAATCACACGAATCTTCCCTTTTCTGCACGAATCAAATTGGAAGATCATCAACCAAACAATTAAACAAATCAACAACTGAAAGCAGCAGAACAACACTTAAACATATTATTACCCCATGATTCGGGCATTTGTAGAAGACTCGGCCAGGGTTGTGGATTGTGGTTGAGACGCGACGGATGACTTTGCGTGATTTGTAGTAGTGGCACCACACCAACGGCAGTGGGTTGCAATGAGCAACCGGCTGCGGTGCGCGTGCCGGCGGGGGTGTGATGAGACCCACATGCGATGGTACGGGTGGTGACTTGGCGCATATTTGGTTGTTGCCTACTGAAGAGCAGCTGGACGAGCAGCCAACGGACGTGGTTGCTGCGGCCAGAGCTTCTGATGCTAGGCAGAGTAAGTAGAGAAGAGGAGAAGCGAATGTTGGATATGTCAGTTTCCTTACTTGCAGAGTAGTATAGCACCATATATAGTCATAGTCTAGGTTTGGATTCGAACCAGCTACAGGAGCACGTCTCTCTTTTTTCTAAAACTCAGCAACGTCTCTTTACTGGTACACTAGCTTGTTCTATATGTCTTCTCAAGTCTTTGATACCTCCACCTGACATCTGGGACCCACCGGAAGGGCCTCCGTATTTCGCGAAACATGCCCCCTGCTGACAGGTCGGACCCACCAGCTATCTTCGCACGCAAGGAAGTGCCTCCTTATTATGCACAAAAAAATGAATACTCCCCCTGCCAGTTGGAACCCAACATCATGGGAGGCTGACTTGTGGGCCTACCAAGTTGACGGGGATGGAGGGCTTTGTCAACTTAGTCAATATGAACGATTCTAGCTCCAGTTGTCAGACGATGTTCATCCAACAGACAGTAGTGCTTCTTCAACCTCTGGTCTTCTTGCTCTAGTGCGCAAACCAGCGCCGGTCGTGCTGCGTGCTCCTGCCTCCGTGGCGGGTTGTGATGCCGCTGGAGGCCTTACCGCCTACTACTCCCACCGCTGGCTGTGGCATCCCTCTACTCACCCACACCCCTGTTATTCTCAAGGGCGACGGCAGCCTCACACCGCAGCCGAACTAGTGAACCCTCGTAATCCTCTCCGGGTGGGCATCCACTGCCGCGTCTTCCCCGGCTCCGCGTCGTCCCCTTCCTAGGCCTCGCGGTCGTCCACCGCCTTGGTGCTCTCGGCGCGGCGTGGTCAATGTGGTCAACGACCGACTTCCATCGGAAGAGTAATGTATGTGGAGAGGCTGACAGCTGGGTCCATGGTCTTGTTTGGGTCCATGGCCACAGCCCAATTTTTTTGTGATTTGCCAAGTAAGTCGCTTTGTCAGGCCTGTTGGGCTGCAAATCTTTCAAGACGAGGAGAGCTTCATTCGGCTGGCCGAGAAAATGGCCTATTAGTAATGAGAAATGGGTTGTACATTTTTAAAACACATCAAACCGACAATTAGTTTCAAATTCCTTTTTTTCATTTCGAGATTTTAAATTGCATTGATTTTTATGCATGGACATTTTTTTGGATTTTATATTGATATACATTTATTTTTAAAATCAGTTTGAATGTGACTCGAAATTTCGGGATTAAAAACAGTTCGAACCGCTTTTGAAATATGCAAAATTTCGTATAATTTTTAACCGTAGCCACAATATGGGCTGTAATGCTAACAACAGGAATATGGGCTCCAAAAAAACCTTAAGAATTAGTAAATGGGCTGTAAATTATTAGAAATAATGGCAGATGGGCTGTATGATGTTTTCCACAGATTTGAGGCTTTCCAAAAAAAAGGTTGGCGACAAGCAAGGATCGTTGGATGTCCATCCAACGGCCGTCAGTCTTCTTCGATCCTCCGCTCTTCTGGTCCAGCCCGCTCAAACAAGTGCCGGCAGGACTGCCTGGTCTCTCCTCCCATGCCGGCTGTCTTTGCTGTGAGCCTCACCGCCCACCGTACTCCCATCGCTGGCCTAGCCATCCCTCTACTCACCCACACCTGTTGTTATTCTCCGTGACGACAGATGGGCGAGTAAACCCTCAGACAACAGAATCCTCCGCGTGGGAAACAATCGCCGAAGTCTTCCTGCCTCCGTGTCGTTCCCTTCCTAGGCCTCGCCGTCGTCCACCGCCCTGGTGCTCTCGGCGGCCTGGTCAACATGGTCAATGACCGACATGCATCTGGAGTGGACTGTACCTGGAGAGGCTGACAGCTGGGTCCACGGCCGCACGCAAGGAAATGCCTCCTTATTACGTGCAAAATAATGATTCCTCCACCTGACATCTGGGACCCACCGAAAGAGCCTCTGTATTTCGCAAAAAAACGTTACCGCCGCTGATAGCTTGGACCCACCAGCTATATCTTCGCACGCAAGGAAGTGCCTCCTTATTACGCACAAAAAATGAATACTCCCCCTGCTAGCTGGGACCCAAAGATAGTGGCAGGTTGACTTGTGGGCCTACTAAGTTGACGGGATGGAGGGCTTTGTCAACTTAGTGAATATGCATGATTCTAGCTCCAGTGACTGTACGATGTCCATCTAACGGCCGTAGTGCTTCTTCAACCTCTGGTCTTCTTGCTCCAGCCGCACAAACCAACGCCGGTCGTGCCTCGTGCTCCTGCCTCCCGTGGTCGGTTGCGATGCGGCGGAGGCCTCACCGCCTTTACTACTCCCACCGCTGGCTAGGCCATCCTCTCATCGACCCACACCTGTGTTATTCTCTGGCGACGACAACCTCACACCGCAGCCGAACCGCTGAACCCTCATACTCCTCTACGCTGGGCATCCACCGCTGGCGTCTTCCCTGCTCCGTCCCCTTCCTAGGCCTCACCGTCATCCACCGCCCTGGTGCTCTCGGCGCGGCGTGGTCAACGTGGTCAAGGAACGACTTCCATTAGAAGAGTACTGTACGTGGAGAGGCTGACAGCTGGGTCCACGGCAGCCGCAAGGAAGTGCCTCCTTATTACGCGAAAAATAATTATTCCTCCACCTGACAGCAGGGACCCACCGGACAGGCCACCGTATTTGGCGAAAAAAATGTTTCCCCCTGACTGCTGGGATCCAACGGAAGGGCCACCGTATTTCGTGAAAAAACATTCCCCCCGCTGTCAGCTCGGACCCACCGGAAGTGCCTCCTTATTACGCACAAAAAATGAATACCCCCTGCTAGTTGGGACCCACCTTGGTGGGTGGCTGACTTGTGGGCCTACTAAGTTTACGGGGACGGAGTGCTTTATCAACTTAGTCAATATGAACGATTCTAGCTCCAGTGACCGTACGATGTCCATCCAACGACCGTAGTGCTTCTTCAACCTCTGGTCTTCTTGCTCCAGCCGCCCAAAGCAGCACCGGTCGGGCCGCATGCTCCTGCATCCCGTGGCCGGCTGTGCTGCCGCGGAGGCCTCACTGCCTCCTACTATTCCCACCGCTGGCTAGGCCCTGCAGTGACGGTAGCCTCACACCGCAGCCGAACAAGTGAACCTCGATTCTCTCCGCTGGCTTCCACTGCCCTGTCTTCCCCGGCTCGCCGCCCCTTCCTAGGCCTCGCCGTCGTCCACCGCCCTGGTGCTCTCGGCGCGGCGTGGTCAACGTGGTCATGGAACGACTTCCATCGGAAGAGTACTGTACATGGAGAGGCTGACAGCTGGGTCCACGGCCGCAACAAGGAAGTGCCTCCTTATTACGCGCAAAATAATTATTCGTCCACCTGACAGTGGGGACCCGCCGGACGGGCCACCGTATTTGGTGAAAAGAACATTTCCCCTGACTGCTGGGACCCACCAGCTACATCTTCGCACGCAAGGAAGTGTGTCCGGGCAAAAAAAACGATTCGCCCCCCTGACTGCGGGGACCCACCAGCTACATCTTCGCACGCAAGGAAGTGTCTGACAGTCGGGACCCACCTGGTCGAAGCGTACTTAGCGTTGTCATTCTGGTTGCGAACGTGTATGTACATACTAGTCGATGTAGAGGCGCGCATGTGTCATAGTAGTGGCGCGCACGTAGGATGTACACGTACGTACATCGGCCAGGGTGCAAGAAAGTAAATACGGCCACATACGTACATACGGGCGGGGTCTTGATGACCCAAAAGTATAGGGGATCTATCGTAGTCCTTTTGATAAGTAAGAGTGTCGAACCCAACGAGGAGCAGAAGGAAATGATAAGCGGTTTTCAGCAAGGTATTCTCTCGTAAATCTTGAAATAAGTGGTAACAGATAATTTTGTGATAAGATAATTTGTAACGAGCAACAAGTAACAAAAATAAATAAAGTGCAGCAAGGTGGCCCAATCCTTTTTGTAGCAAAGGACAAGCCTGGACAAACTCTTATATAAGGAAAAGCGCTCCCGAGGACACATGGGAATTTCGTCAAGCTAGTTTTCATCACGTTCATATGATTCACGTTAAGTCTTGATAATTTGATATGTGGGTGGACCGGTGCTTGGGTGTTGTTCTTACTTGAACAAGCATCCCACTTATGATTAACCTCTATTGCAAGCATCCGCAACTACAACAAAAGTATTAAGGTAAACCTAACCATAGCATGAAACATATGGATCCAAATCAGCCTCTATACGAAGCAACGCATAAACTAGGGTTTAAGCTTCTGTCACTCTAGCAACCCATCATCTACTTATTACATCCCAATGCCTTCCTCTAGGCCCAAATAATGGTGAAGTGTTATGTAGTCGACGTTCACATAACCCCACTAGCGGCTAGACAACATACATCTCATCAAAATATCGAACGAATACCAAATTCACATGACTACTAATAGCAAGACTTCTCCCATGTCCTCAGGAACAAACGTAACTACTCACAAAGCATATTCATGTTCATAATCAGAGGGGTAATAATATGCATAAAGGATCTGAACATATGATCTTCCACCAAATAAACCAACTAGCATCAACTACAAGGAGTAATCAACACTACTAGCAACCTACTAGTACCAATCCCGGACTTGGAGACAAGAATTGGATACAAGAGATGAACTAGGGTTTTGAGAGGAGATGGTGCTGGTGAAGATGTTGGTGGAGATTGCCCTCTCCTGATGAGAGGAGCGTTGGTGATGACGATGGCGATGATTTCCCCCTCCCGGAGGGAAGTTGTAACGCCCCCGATGCGGCTATATCTCCCACGTGTCGAAGCACGACTTAGAGGCATAACCGCATTGAAAGCAATGTCGCAAGTGAGGTAATCTTCACACAACCCATGTAATACATAAGGGAAAGAGATACATAGTTGGCTTACAAATGCCACTTCACACAATACATAAATAAACATCCATCATCCAGAATACACTCAAGGTCCGACTACGGAACCAAAATAAAAGAAGATACCCCAAATGCTACGCAGATCCCCGATCGTCCCAACTGGGCACCACCATCGATCATCGTGAAAAGACACATAGTAACGACCACGTTCCTCATCGAACTCCCACTTGAGCTCGGTTGCGCCACCGTGACCGCATCGCCGGCACTCGCAACTGTTTTGGTAGAATCTGTGAGTCACGGGGACTCAGCAATCTCACACCCGCGAGATCAAGACTATTTAAGCTTATAGGAAGGATAGAGTAGTGAGGTGGAGCTGCAGCAAACGACTAGCATATATGGTGGCTACATTCGCAAAGAGAGCGAGAAGAGAAGCAAAGCACGGTCGTGAAGCTAGTAGCAATCAAGAAGTGATCCTGAACTACTTACGTCAGACATAACTCCAACACCGTGTTCACTTCCTGGACTCCGCCGAGAAGAGACCATCACGGTTACACACGCGGTTGATGTGTATTTTAATTGAGGTCAACTTCGGGTTTTCTACAACCGGACATTAACAAATTCCCATCTGCCTCATAACCGCGGGCACGACTTTCGAAAGATAGTACCTGCAGGGTGTCCCAACTTAGCCCATTATAAGCTCTCACGGTCAACGAAGGATATTCCTCCTCTGGAAGACCCGATCAGTCTCGGAATCCCGGACTACAAGACATTTCGACAAAGAATAAAACAAGACCAGCAAAGCCGCCCGATTGTGCCGACAAATCCCGATAGGAGCTGCACATATCTCGTTCTCGGGGCACATCCGGATGAGACATCCCACGAGTAAAACCAAACCTCGAAGTTTCCGTGGTGACCCCGCAGTCTGCTCGTTTCGGGCCAGCACTCGAAGGAGCACTGGTCCGGGGGGGGGTTAAAATAAAGATGACCCTCGGGCTCGCGAAAACCCGGGGGAAAAAGGCTTAGGTGGCAAATGGTAAAACCAATGTTGGGCCTTGCTGGAGGAGTCTTATTCAAAGCAAACTGTCAAGGGGGTCCCATAAATCACCCAACCGTAAGGAACGCGAAATCAAGGAACATAACACCGGTATGATTTGAAACTAGGGCGGCAAGAGTGGAACAAAACACCAGGCATAAGGCCGAGTCTTCCACCCTTTACCAAGTATATAGATGCATTAATTATAGCAGATATATTGTGATATCCCCAACAAGTAAACACGTTCCAACAAGGAACAACATCTCCATGTTCCAAAAGGAACAAACTTCATCTTCACCTGCAACTAGCAACGCTATAAGAGGGGCTTAGCAAAGCGGTAACATAGCCAATCAACGGTTTGCTAGGAAAAGGATGGTTAGGGGCTGACATGGCAATATGGGTGGCATGATAAGCAAGTGATAGGCATCGTAGCATAGGCATAGCAAAAGAGCGAGCAACTAACATAGCAAAGATAGAAGTGATTTCGAGGGTATGGTCATCTTGCCTGCAATGTTCTCAGAGTTGTCGAAAGCTTGATCCTCATAAGCGTTCTCAACAGGTTCCTCGTTCACGCACTCGTCTCCCGGCTCTACCCAAAGCAAGAACAAAAGCAAAGGAACCACAATAAATCACGGTGCAATGCACAAGCAACATGATGCAAAACATGACATGATATGCGAGATGTGATATGCAATGCGTATGCATGCTCGGAAGGAAAATGATGAACCAGGCATTATCTTGGCAAACCAAGTATGCCGCTGAAAGATGAGATGATTTCGGTTGAAATCGATATAAAGATCACCGGAATCGGATGCACGGTTTGCAAATGACAAGCGAAACAAGAATGGCACAAATCTGCCATTAACAGCATGATACCACATAGCAAGCAATAATAAATTAAGCTACTGCACCCAAACATACCAGAAAAGCATATGGCAGTGATCTACTCAAGATGCTTGACAAAAAATGAACACTGAGCTACGGTTAAATCACATCATAACAGGTTCAAACAAGCATAGCAAAAGTGCAAAATATATCAGCTTCACAGACAAATTACTGAACATGGCAAAAACAGCATCAGGTAGCAATGTTCAGAGCAAGAAAACTACATGCTACAGGAACTTATAATAAAAAACCAAGGCATGGCATGAATCTACTCAAAGCATAGAACAACAGTCCCTTACTGCCCATAAGCCAAAAAGGATCAGAAAATATAGTAACACCCATGTCAAAATCGCAAGTTTCGTTAACAGATTCAGCAACATGGCATGTCAAAAACAGATAACAAGTAGGCATGTTTAAGAGGTCAAAGCACTCACTACAGAGCATTACATGATAAACTAAGCATACATACATTAAGAAGACATGGCATAGAAGATATACATGGCAAGAAAAACATCATAGCATACACGGATCAACCACAACAACCTTGGCAAAATTGAATAACATGTAAACAATCTGCCAGGAAACATTTTATAGCAAAAGTAGAGCTCGATTGACTCAAGCTATGGCACTCCAAAATTGCAAACAAGGACATGCATGGATAGAGCATAATCATATTTCTAAAACATACTTACTGATGTATCTCAAAATATGCACGGATCTCTCGGTAGCATCAAGTTAACATGGCATAAAAATATCAGCAAAACAGGGCTGAAATCAGCAACATCAGGAAACCTACTTTGCATGCTTGTGCTAGTCACCACATAGATCACAAAAATACATGGCATACACCACTGGAAATATGGCATGGCATATTACAAAACACATGTAGGACTCAAATTCATAGGGTGCACCCATCAATCATGGCAAAAATAACAAAAGTGCAAGTTCTTTTACGAAACAGAAACAAACATCACATAGCCCTCTTCTAACAGCATTTCGGGCATTAATATGAGCTCAAATGAAAATGATGCAATGAGACCAAATGATCTACTCTTCGGGGCGAACATTTTGACATATTACACGCACGAAACGGAACTACAGGTGCCAAGTTATGATGCGTTGAAAATGCCACAAATTAATCACCGAAATAAAACTTGGACGATTTTGGGGGGGGGGGGGAAGAAGTCAACCCAGTGGATCTCAGATCCGCACGCGGATCGAGGGCGGCGGTGGCGTGACTCCTCGCGGAGAGGAGAAGAGACCGGTCGGGCGGCGGGCGGGCCGGGCCGGTGCGGGGCGACGGCGAGCTGAGCCGGCCGGGCGAGGCGGAGCGGAGCGCTGGTCATGGGCGGCCATGGCTCGGGTCGG
Source organism: Aegilops bicornis (assembly GCA_021605145.1). Lineage (NCBI taxonomy): Eukaryota > Viridiplantae > Streptophyta > Magnoliopsida > Poales > Poaceae > Aegilops > Aegilops bicornis. Next base: position 390,645,083 of record CM038674.1, read on the forward strand.
GCGCTGGCAAGGTGGTGGTGTTACGTGTCGCGCCCTGGTTTGCCGGGCGGCGGCGGCGCGGGCGGGGCGGACACGTCCGGGCGGCGCGGTATTTTTGTCCGGGCGCGAGGTAGGGGAAGGCTAGGGTTGTACCGTGATTTGGAATGGGGGTTGTATATATAGGCATAGAGGGAGCTAGGAGAGTCCAAATGAGGTGTAGTTTTTGCCCACACGATCGTGATCGAACGACGGATAGCATGGAAGTGACTTAGATGGGTTATTGGTCTGCTTTGAAAGGGTGTTGGGCTGCAACTTAAAAGAGGCCTTTGCGAGAGTGCGGTTAACCGTTGGAATACCAAACGAGCTCCAAATGACCCGAAACTTGACAGGTGGTCTACCGGTGGTATACCAAGGCCACTTGACAAACCTCTGTCCATTCCGAGAACATTTAATTACCGCTCACTGAAAAACGTAAAAGGGGACGCCGGGGAACATAGGAGCCGGATTGCAAAACGGACAACGGGGAAAATGCTCGGAATCATGAGACGAACACGTATGCAAATGCGATGCACATGATGACATGATATGAGATGCATGACACGAACAAAATGCAAAAAGAAGAAAAACCCAACCACGGAGGGAATATCATAACACAATGCCGAAAATGGCAAGAGTTGGAGTTACAAATAAGGAAAGTTACATCCGGGGTGTTACAACACTCCACCACTACAAGAGGATCTCGTCCCGAGATCTAGGACTGAAAGAACTCCGGATATTCGGAACGGAGGTGATCCTCGCGCTCCCAGGTGGCTTCTCGGTTGGAATGGTGTGACCAGTTCACTTTCAGGAATTTGATTGACTTGTTGCGTGTCTTGCGCTCGGTTTCTTCAAGAATAGCAACGGGGTGCTCGTGATAAGAGAGATCTTCTTGGAGGTCAATCTCTTTGAAGTTGATAGTGCGTTCAGGAGTCTTGAAGCACTTGCGAAGCTGTGACACGTGAAACACATCGTGCACGTTATGGGTTGGAGGAAGCTCAAGTTGATAGGCGAGATCGCCTCTTTTGCCAATGATCTTGAAAGGACCCACGTATCTAGGGGCAAGCTTCCCTTTGATACCGGGTTTAATGAGTGCCTTTCATTGGAGAGACGCGGAGGTAGACATGGTCTCCGATTTCAAAAGCCACATCACGGTGCTTATCATCATAATAGCTCTTCTGGTGCGATTGCGCGGCTTTGAGATTCTAATGAATGACTGTGCACATTTCTTCGGCTTCTGTGATCAAGTCATTGCCAAGAAGTTGGCGTTCACCTGTCTCAGACCAATTGAGAGGAGTACGACACTTTCTGCCATAGAGAATTTCGAATGTGGCCATGCCCGAACTCGCTTGGAAGCTGTTGTTGTAGGAGAACTCGGCATATGGAAGACAATCTTCCCACTTCATACCGAAGGAAATGACACAAGCCCTGAGCATATCTTCAAGGATTTGATTGACTCGCTCGACTTGGCCACTTGTTTGAGGGTGGAAAGCTGTCAGAAACGAATGTTGGTGCCCATGGCCTTCTGAAAAGAATCCCAAAACTTGGAGGTAAAGATGCTGCCACGGTCTGAAGAGATCAATTGTGGAATGCCGTGCAAGGAGACAATCCTGGATGTGTATAGCTCTGCCAACTGAGCTGCTGTGATGGATTCTTTGATAGGAAGAAAATGAGCCACTTTAGTAAGCTTGTCAATGACAACGAAGATAGCATCATTTCCACGCTTGGACTTAGGAAAACCAGTCACGAAGTCCATCTCGATATGATCAAACTTCCATTACGGAATAGCAAGAGGTTGGAGGAGACCAGCTGGTCTTTGGTGTTCTGCTTTCACTCTTCCGCAGACATCACACTCATTCACTTAATTGAGCAATTTCTCGCTTCATTCGAGTCCACCAATATGACTGCTTGAGGTCATGGTACATCTTCGTACTTCCAGGATGAATGGATAGAAGCGAATTGTGTGCCTCGTTCATAATGACTTTTCTCAGATCACCCTTAGGAACCACAATCCGGTCCTCGAAGAAAAGAGTATCTTTGTCATCAACGTGGAAGCACTTGTACTTGGAAATGCCCTTGTCGATACCACGTTTCACCTTTTTCACCATGGTATCCAGAAGTTGAGCCTCACGAATCTGATCTTCCAAAGTAGGAGAGACTATGAGGTTGGCAAGAAAGCCTTGAGGAACAACTTGAAGATTCAGCTGGCGAAAGCTTCACAGAGATCCGGTTGGAAGGGCTTGAGGATTAAGCTGTTGCAATAAGCCTTCCTGCTCAAAGCATCTGCAATGACATTGGCCTTGCGGAGTATATTCAATACTTGGGTTGTACTCTTGAATCATTTCGACCCATCGAGTTTGCCTGAGGTTGAGGTTGGGTTGAGTGAAGATATACTTGAGACTCCTGTGATCGGTGAAAATGTCCACTTTCCTTCCCAACAAGAGATGTCTCCACGTTATCAATGCATGGACAACTGCCGCCAACTCAAGATCGTGAGTGGGGTAGTTCTTTTCGTTGGGCTTCAACTGGCGAGAGGTATAGGCCACAACCCTCTTCTCTTGCATTAACACAGCACCGAGACCTTAAAGAGAAGCATCACAGAAAACCTCAAATGGCTTGGATTCATCAGGAGGAGTCAAGACAGGAGCTGTGACGAGTTTCTCTTTGAGAGTATTGAAAGCAACGTCACACTCGGGAGACCGGACATACTTCACATGCTTACGGAGGAGGTTGGAAAGAGGCTTTGCAATCTTGGAGAAGTTCTCAACGAATCTTCGCAATAGCTTGCAAGACCAAGAAAATCATGGAGTTGCTTGACATTCTGAGAAGGTTCCCAATTCACAACTGCGGACACCTTCTCGGGATTAACAGCGATGCCCTTGGCGGAGATGATATGACCAAGGTAAAGCACTTCATCAAGCCAAAATTCACATTTGGAAAACTTCAGATAGAATTGATGCTCTCGAGCTTGTCTAGCACCAATCGCAAATGTTTGGCATGATCCTTCTTATTCTTGGAGAAGACCAAAATATCATCAAGATAGACCAAGACGAATTCATTGGTGTAGGGGTTGAAGATGAAGTTCATCATCCGAGAGAATGTTGGAGGAGCATTGACAAGGCCGAAAGACATGACCGTATATTCATAAGAACCAAAGCTTGTTACGAATCTTTGTCTTGGGAATATCTTGTTCACGAATGCGAATCTAATGATAACCCATACGAAGGTCAAGCTTGGAGAACACTTTAGCACCTTTGAGTTGCTCAAAAGCTCATTGATGTTGGGAAGTGGATACTTGTTCTTGATAGTCTTCTTATTCAATGGACGGTAATCGACGCAAAAGTCGGTCCGTGCCATCCTTCTTCCGGACAAAAGAACACCACAACCCCAAGGAGATGAACTCGGTCCGATCAAACCAGACGCTCTTGTTCATCGAGCTGCTTCTTCAATTCCTTCAGCTCATTAGGTCCAAGCTTGTATGGACGCTTGCAAACGGGTTGATGCCGGGCTCAAGATCGATGTGAACTCAATCGGCGGTGAGGAGGCATACCGGAAGCTCTTCCGGAAAGACATCTTGGTACTCACAAACGATCGGAATCGAGAGATAGCATCCAATTCGCCCTTCTCATTGAGAGAAAACAACTAAATGGTTTCATCACGAGCGGCATAGATGATCACATCATTAGAAGAGTGAGTCAATTGAATTTCGGGCAGCACAATCAAGCTGAGCTTTGTCCGAGAAAGCCGATCCATCCCAAGAATAAGATCAATATCGAGTCACCGAGAACAATTGGTTTAGCCGTAAATCTATAATCGCCCATCTTGATAGTGACATCGAGCAATCAAACTAGAAGTCATAAGATTTCGGGAGAAACAACTTGCATAACTTTGGACAAAATCTCCGTGTCAACATTGTGCTTCGATGCAAAAGGATATGACATGAAAGTATGCGATGCACCAAAGATCAAATAAGACTTTTGCAGGAATATCATTAATCGAGAGATTACCCATTATCACATCGGAAGAATCCTCTGCTTGAGCTGCATTCATCATATTCACCTTCGCAGACTTGGGATTATGCTTGACCACTGCATTGCTGGAAGATTTCACAGGAGGAGGAGGCGGAAGGCGCCTTTGGTTGAAGCATTTGTTCGCATAGTGACCTTTCTCACGACATTTGTTGCAAGTCACCTCTGAGAGCGGACGGTGATAAGGAGCATTTGACCTTGGAGCTTGAGAATTTGACTTGTTCTGATAGCCTGGGTTGGGTGGGTGGGAAGATCCACGACCAGCTGAGTTCTTTTGCTGATAAGGCTGACGGAACGGAGGAGGAGGAAGGTAGAACTTCACGCTTAGCTGCCACTTGAGAGGAAGAAGAAGACTGAATCGCATCCCCGATTCTCTTCTTAGAAGCCTCACATTTGAGCTGGGCAGCTTCTTGCTTGATGCCATGTTGTAGAATTCATCATACTTTTACGGCTCAAAAGCACAAGAGCTAATTGCAGATCTTCTCCGAGACCACCTCTGAATTGATAGATCATACTCTTTTCATCGTGGACGTCTTGCTTAGCAAAGCGAGCGAAGTTTTGGAACTGGATATTGTATTGATACACAGACATGTTGCCTTGCTTGAGATTGCGGAACTCCTCACGCTTGCTCTCAACAACACTTTTGAATGTGGTGAGCTCTGAAATCTCGGCGGAACTCATCCTGTAATGACACGACCTCCTCTGGAATCTTTGTATTGCTGGAACCACTCAGCAGCTTGGTCCTTGAGTTGAAACGAAGCAAACTTGACAAAGTCCTCGTGTCGACATTGCTACATTCAAAATGTTTGCAGATGTCCACAAGCCAATCGTCGGCGTCTGTGGCCTCGACACAGAAACTGAAAGACTTCGGCTGATTAGCGAGGAACTGATTGAGGGTAGCAAAGTGCGGCTGGTTGTTGCCTTGACCTTGATTGCCTTGATTGCCTTGCCCTTGAGTACGCTCTTGCAAGAGTTGCAAAATCATCCGAGCATTGGCATTGGTGGCTGCCATGATAGCTTGCCATGCCTCCGAGGCGGAGGTGGAGGTGGAGGGTTCGACCGATTCTCATCATTGCGATCCGGATTCAGACGTTGGCGGAGCCATCCTGAAGAGGGTGACATCCGTTAGCACTTTGATAGACAGATAGACAAGTTGAATCAACGGATAGAAATTGCAACATATAGTCTTCACAATAAACATTCGAACAAGGATGAACGAATGAATTCCAAAAGCTAAGATCACACGTCCATTAAGGTGAGAAGCCACTTGATTAAGGGTTGATGAAAAAATAACAAGATGCATTGGAACAAATAAGTGGTAAGGATTACCCAATCACAAATCAAATATCTGCGGGAAGAAATGCTAGGAGCTACTTGAATCCCACCTATAAACTCCCGAAACTCTCTGGGTTATGCAATCTGGTGTTGGGGATACAGGGACACAAAATATATCACCCAAACTAACAATACCTAGATCCGGTGTATCCATCCGTCAACACATAACCAAGAAACCTTCGAAATCGTGGTACCTCGACCTTCGAAAAGCATCCGTTATCTGAGTCATGGCAATACTCGAGCTCGCTTGATCTTGGGTTATCAAGGTTATCTCAAAGCAACAATCGCACAAAAGAGATTTCGATGTCGGCAAAACTCAGGTATTCCAGAATCGCAACGATAAAATTGTGGCGACAACACCTCGGAGCTCAACTCCCGGGACACCGCCACAACCCCTAAATGTCGAGGCACCAAGAACAATGTTCTCGCCACAAAACCATCGAACGATCCCAAGATACCCGCGTGATCCTAAAATTTTTATAGTGAAATTTGAGGAGAGGAGAGTCAAAACTTCTACGTCGGAGACCTCACAGAGCGGCGAAGGACTGGGGAGTAAAATAATCCTACTCTCCGATATATATAATCCTAAGACTCAAAACATTTTTCCATTCTAGACTCAACAACGCCAAAGACAAACAATCAAGTAGGGGCTCCTAAGTCGGGAAGGCTCGATTACCAACTTGTAACGCCCCCGATGCGGCTATATCTCCCACGTGTCGAAGCACGACTTAGAGGCATAACCGCATTGAAAGCAATGTCGCAAGTGAGGTAATCTTCACACAACCCATGTAATACATAAGGGAAAGAGATACATAGTTGGCTTACGATCGCCACTTCACACAATACATAAATAAACATCCATCATCCAGAATACACTCAAGGTCCGACTACGGAACCAAAATAAAAGAAGATACCCCAAATGCTACACAGATCCCCGATCGTCCCAACTGGGCACCACTACTGATCATCAGGAAAAGACACATAGTAACGACCACGTTCCTCATCGAACTCCCACTTGAGCTCGGTTGCGTCACCTGCACTGGCATCGTCGGCACCTGCAACTGTTTTGGTAGAATCTGTGAGTCACGGGGACTCAGTAATCTCACACCCGCGAGATCAAGACTATTTAAGCTTATAGGAAGGACAGAGTAGTGAGGTGGAGCTGCAGCAAACGACTAGCATATATGGTGGCTACATTCGCAAAGAGAGCGAGAAGAGAAGCAAAGCACGGTCGTGAAGCTAGTAGCGATCAAGAAGTGATCCTGAACTACTTATGTCATACATAACTCCAACACCGTGTTCACTTCCCGGACTCCGCCGAGAAGAGACCATCACGGTTACACACGTGGTTGATGTGTATTTTAATTGAGGTCAACTTCGGGTTTTCTACAACCGGACATTAACAAATTCCCATCTGCCTCATAACATGGGCACGGCTTTCGAAAGATAATACCTGCGAGGGTGTCCCAACTTAGCCCATTATAAGCTCTCACGGTCAAAGAAGGATATTCCTTCTACCGAAGACCCGATCGATCTCGGAATCCCGGACTACAAGACATTTCGACAAAGAATAAAACAAGACCAGCAAAGCCGCCCGATTGTGCCGACAAATCCCGATAGGAGCTGCACATATCTCGTTCTCGGGGCACATCCGGATGAGACATCCTCTGAGTAAAACCAAACCTCGAGTTTCCCGTGGTGGCCCATGATCTGCTTTCGTTCGGGCCGCACTCGAAGGAGCACCGTCCGGGGGGTTAAAATAAAGATGACCCTCGGACTCGCGAAAACCGGGGAAAAAGGCTTAGGTGGCAAATGGTAAAACCAAAGTTGGGCCTTGTTGGAGGAGTCTTATTCAAAGCGAACTGTCAAGGGGGTCCCATAAATCACCCAACCGTGTAAGGAACGCGAAATCAAGGAACATAACACCGGTATGACGGAAACTAGGGCGGCAAGAGTGGAACAAAACACCGGGCATAAGGCCGAGTCTTCCACCCTTTACCAAGTATATAGATGCATTAATCATAGCAGATATATTGTGATATCCCCAACAAGTAAACATGTTCCAACAAGGAACAACATCTCCATGTTCCAAAAGGAACAAACTTCATCTTCACCTGCAACTAGCAACCCTATAAGAGGGCCGAGCAAAGCGGTAACATAGCCAATCAACGGTTTGCTAGGAAAAGGATGGTTAGGGCTGACATGGCAATATGGGTGGCATGATAAGCAAGTGATAGGAATCGTAGCATAGGCATAGCAAAAGAGCGAGCAACTAACATAGCAAAGATAGAAGTGATTTCGAGGGTATGGTCATCTTGCCTGCAATGTTTCTTAGAGTTGTCGAAAGCTTGATCCTCGTAAGCGTTCTCAACAGGTTCCTCGTTCACGTACTCGTCTCCCGGCTCTACCCAAAGCAAGAACACAAGCAAAGGAACCACAATAAATCACGGTGCAATGCACAAGCAACATGATGCAAAACATGACATGATATGCGAGATGTGATATGCAATGCGTATGCGTGCTCCGGAAGGAAAATGATGAACCAGGCATTATCTTGGCAAACCAAGTATGCCGCTGGAAAGATGAGATGATTTCGGTTGAAATCGATATAAAGATCACCGGAATCGGATGCACGGTTTGCAAATGACAAGCGAAACAAGAATGGCACAAATCTGCCATTAACAGCATGATACCACATAGCAAGCAACAAGAAATTAAGCTACTGCATCCAAACGTAACAGAAAAGCATATTGCAGTGATCTACTCAAGATGCTTGACAAAAGATGAACACTGAGCTACGGCTAAATCACATCATAACAGGTTCAAACAAGCATGGAAAAAGTGCAAAATATATCAGCTTCACAGACTTCGTGAAATTACTGAACATGGCAAAAACAGCATCAGGTAGCAATGTTCATAGCAAAAAAACTACATGCTATAGGAACTTATAATATAAAAACAAGGCATGGCAGGAATCTAATGAAAGCATAGAACAAAAGTCCCTTACTGACCGTAAGCCAAAAAGTATCAGAAAATATAGTAACACCCATGTCAAATTCGCAAGTTTCGTTAACAGATTCAGCAACATGGCATGTCAAAAACAGATAACAAGTAGGCATGTTTAAGAGGTCAAAGCACTCACTACAGAGCATTACATGATAAACTAAGCATACATACATCAAAAAGACATGGCATAGAAGATATACATGGCAAGAAAAACATCATATCATACACGGATCAACCACAACAACCTTGGCAAAATTGAATAACATGTAAACAATCTGCCAGGAAACATTTTATAGCAAAAGTAGAGCTTGATTGACTCAAGCTATGGCACTCCAAAATTGCAAACAAGGCCATGGATGGATAGAGAATAATCATATTTCTGAAACATCTTTACTGATGTATCTCAAAATATGCACGGATCTCTCGGTAGCATCAAGTTAACATGGCATAAAAATATCAGCAAAACAGGGCTGAAATCAGCAACATCAGGAAACCTACTTTGCATGCTTGTGCTAGTCACCACATAGATCACAAAAATACATGGCATAAACCCCTGGAAATATGGCATGGCATATTACAAAACACATGTAGGACTCAAATTCATAGGGTGCACCCATCAATCATAGCAAAAATAACAAAAGTGCAAGTTCTGTTACGAAACAGAAACTAACATCACATAGCCCTCTTCTAACAGCATTTCGGGCATTAATATGCGCTCAAATGAAAATGATGCAATGAGATTAAATGATCTACTCTTCGTGTCGAACATTTTGACATATTACACGCACGAAACGAAACTACAGGTGCAAAGTTATGATGCGTTGAAAATGCCACAAATTAATCACCGAAATAAAACTTGGACGATTTTTTTTGGGGGGGGGGGACGAAGTCAACCCAGTGGATCTCAGATCCAAGACGCTGGATCGAGGGCGGCGGCGGCGGCGACTCCTCGCCGGAGAGGAGAAGAGACCGGTCGGCGGCGGCGGGCCGGCCGGTGCGGGCGACGGCATGAGCGGCCGGCCGGGCGAGGCGGGAAGCGGAGAGCGGGTCATGGCCATGAGGCGCTGACGGGCGACGGGTCATGGGGCCTTGCTGGCTCGGCGGGCTGGGCCTTGTGATGGCTGGTGCCACGTGTCGCGCTTCTGGTTCGCCGGCGGCGGCGTGGCGGGCGGACACGTCCGGGCGGCGCGGTATTTTTGTCCGGGCGCGAGGTAGGGGAAGGCTAGGGTTGTACCGTGATTTGGAATGGGGGTTGTATATATAGGCATAGAGGGAGCTAGGAGAGTCCAAATGAGGTGTAGTTTTCGCCCGCACGATCGTGATCGAACGACGGATAGCATGGAAGTGACTTAGATGGGTTATTGGGCTGTTTTGAAAGGGTGTTGGGCTGCAACTTAAAAGAGGCCTTTGCGAGAGTGCGGTTAACCGTTGGAATACCAAACGAGCTCCAAATGACCCGAAACTTGACAGGTGGTCTACCGGTGGTATACCAAGGCCACTTGACAAACCTCGGTCCATTCCGAGAACGTTTAATACCCGCTCACGGTCACGGAAAAACGTAAAAGGGGACGCCGGGGAACATAGGAGCGCCGGATTGCAAAACGGACAACGGGGAAAATGCCCGGAATCATGAGACGAACACGTATGCAAATGCGATGCACATGATGACATGATATGAGATGCATGACACGGACCAAATGCAAAAAGAAGAAAAACCCAACCACGGAGGGAATATCATAACACAATGCCGAAAATGGCAAGAGTTGGAGTTACAAATATGGAAAGTTAAATCCGGGGTGTTACAGAAGTGTCCCCGGCAGAACAGCTCTGCCGGAGCCCTAGATTGGTTCCGCCAAGGTTCCGCCTCGTGGCGGCGGAGTTTCATCCTGAAAGGTTGCTTATGATTTTTTCCTCGACGAAAGACCTCATATAGCAGAAGATGGCCATCGGAGAGCCAACAGGGGGCCCACGAGGCAGGGGGGCGCGCCCTGGGGGGTAGGGCGCGCCCCCACCCTCGTGGCCAGGTGGGTCCCCCTCTGGTGAACTTCTTTTGCTCAATATTTTTTTTATTTCCAAAAACGACTTTCGTGGAGTTTCAGGACTTTTGGAGTTGTGCAGAATAGGTCTCTAATATTTGCTCCTTTTCCAGCCGAGAATTCCAGCTACCGGCATTCTCCGTCCTTATGTAAACCTTGTAAAATAAGAGAGAATAGACATAAGTATTGTAACATAACGTGTAATAACAGCCCATAATGCAATAAATATCGATATAAAAGCATGATGCAAAATGGACGTATCAACTCCCCCAAGCTTAGACCTCGCTTGTCCTCAAGCGGAAGCCGATAACGATAAATATGTCCCATGTTTAGAGGTGTAACATCCCAAATTTTCAATTTGGAATGTTATACATAGATCATATTGCATATCATATTTTTGTGCATTTGTTGGCTCGATTCTAGAAATTCTACGCAACTCAAGGACCCACGGAGAGAGTTGGGGATTTCATTATTTTCATATTTGAGTTTTCTCAAATTTTGAAAATAGGATCATTTGATTTTATTTAATTTTTCTTCAATTATTTCTACTATCAAAATATGAGAGAGGGAATAAAATGACTTTCCCAAAATAAAAAAATAATGAAGATTTAATAAAAAATCAAATAAGATTTTATTTCGGAGTTTTTCGCCTTTTTATTTGAATTTAGGAAAAATGCATGTTTTTCAAAATTATATTTAGGCCCAAATAAATGTTCATCTAGTCCGGCTTGATTTTAGAAGCCGGGGAAAATTTATTTCGGGATTTTTGGAGTCCGTTTACTATTTCTTTTTATTTTTCTTCTGCGCGGAATTATTAAAATAGCCGACCTTGGAGTCGTGCCCGAAGCGGACTCCGCTCGGGGCGCTAATAAATAGCCGCCGCCTGAGCTCCCAGCCCACCGAGCCGCCGCCTCACGCCACCCCACCGAGCCGGTCCACCAAACCCTAGCCCGCCGCCATGCCGCCGCCGCCCACCGCCGCCGCCGACTCGCCGGACCCCGCCGCCGCCTCGATTTCCATGTCGCCGGTTTATTTTTAAAAAACCCGAGCGGTTTTTCTTCCGTTCTTTTTGGTTTTTTTAGTTTCGGGTTTTTAGGTTTAGGTTAAATAGCGAACGTTCGTTCGTTCATTCATTTTAACGAACGCGTTCGTCAGATTTGTTTAGTTAACGAACGTTCGTTCGTTAACCCGTTCATCGTTTTTCTTTTTCTTGGATTTAATTCGTGATTTTTCCGATCGCGATTTCTGATTCGATTTTCGTTTTAGTTTAACTTTTCGCTCGTTTATCGGAATCAGGCGATTCAAGCGCCTAGAGTTTCGTATCGAAACCCTCTTTCCGAATAACCAACTTAAACAAGTTTTTGCTACTGTAAAATTTGACCTAGATCCAGATTAGTAAAACGAAGCTGTTTGTTTTCGCCGTTTGACTTCCGTTGCTTCGTTTGATTTGTTTCTTTTTGCAAACTGGAGTTCTTAAGTTGAACTATCTGGTTAGATCTTTTATTTGAGTTTTACCTGTGCATTAGATGAGTACTTATTGTATGCTTGTTTGTTTGTCTGCGATAGAATACCGAGTCGCGCTACCGTTACTTCGAGTCTCTAGGTTTCATGGATCATCAGCAAGGCAAGTAACACTTTGATCATACCTTTTCTCATACCCAGTTTTTACTGCATTAGATCAATCCTAAAACATTGCATGACTAGGATCTAATTAAACTGTAGGTTATGGGAAGTAGTTGAGGTAGTACCTATTACCTATTTATTTTCAAACCCTTGGGAGTTACTTCTACGTTTGCTTATATTGCCATGCTATGCTAGTAGACGTGGATTGGGTGAGTGTATCCATGACAGATATGAGATTGTTAATTAATGGTTTACTTAAGGTGGCAACTTAAACACACATCTGGGTGGATTGAGGTACCTGGTTTCCAGGACTTGCCTGTTTTTTTTGGACCGCCACCCAGGCTCAAAGGGATCATGAGATTATTCATACTAGATCCTTACATGTGCAGCCACAAGCCATTATGGGCTCTGGCATAGTTGATTAAGTCATGCGAACTCTTACGGGTAGACTAGCAGATGTAGGGGAAAGTAGGTGTACCGGTCTACCCTATGTAAGGTGCTAGCACTTCCGAAAGACTATGTCTCGGTCATCCGTTTCTCAAACATCATGTAGTGCGGGAAATCCAACGGAGGTGATCGAGTCTTGTGGGGAAAAGTGTGCAAACCTCTGCAGAGTGTATAAACTAATCATGGTTAGCCGTGTCCCCGGTCATGGACATCTTGAGTATCTAGTACTTGGATATCATGTGAATCTCAACATGTTACTCTAATTAATATTATTGGGTTTTTAATGAGTACTTTTAATTGGGATTGAGAATGCTGTCAACCATTCTCAATGTTTAACAACCACCATGATAGTTAAATAATTTTATTCCTTTTCAAGAGGGAAAAAATTGGCTTTACGCAAAATCAGAACCATAGAGCTTTCCACCAGCCAAATATGCATGTAGTATAGCTTATTCCATTATTATTCTCTATGTGTTACATTGCCAGCATATTCCATGTGCTGACCCGTTTTCGGGTTGCAACGTTTCATGTTGCAGACTTTTCAAACGAAGAGTAAGGTGCTTAGGTCGTGGTTCTATACTCAGTGATGCCGTTGGAGTTGATGGTCTCGCTTATTCTTCCAAGCCTTCCGCTGTTATCGAATTTAGATGGCCTTAAGCCATATTTATTTTAATAAGTTCTCTCTTGAGACATTCGATTGTAATAAGTGTGTGATTGCTACTCGTTATAAATCCTCCGAGTCTTGTGTGGTGTCGACATCGATTCGGGATGACACTGAGCACAGAGATCAGACTGTTTGAGGTCTGGTCGCTACAAAGATGTTATCAGAGCACACGCTGCTGTAGGACACGGTCACTAAGCTAAAGCCCTAGATCACTACTCTTTCTTCTCATTTCTGACTCCTCAGCTTTTCTATTCTTTAGGATGACGGATGCAAGGAACAAGTTCACACAACCGGATGAAGACTCACCATTTGGATATCACTTGAAGGAAGTCACTAGATACCGAACATAGGAGTACCAAGCTTCACCGGACCTTCAACGCCACTTTACCCGAAGAGGAGCGCTGGATGATTCAAGTCTACATTCCAGGAAGGACATTTGCACCAGTCACGGAGCCCATAGAATTTTCCTTTGATGCACCAACATGGAGCTTGGGAAAGAGCATGGCAGCTCATATCACCATGGATCTAATTGGAGAAGTTTACCATGATGATCTCAAGAATACTATCTACCAGATTTGTGGGCGCAGAGATGAGCAATGGGAGATGATCAACACCAGGAGGGACAGATCAATCGCAACTTACATCCAGGAATTAAACCAACACATCCGACACCGGAGAATCGGAGACAAAGGCAGATATGGAGGATCTGCAGAAGGCTATGACCAAGATCAAGGAGCTAGAAGAAGAATTCAAGGCCACACGTGAAGACTACATGGAAGAGATCGCCACTCTAGTGAGACAGTAAGCGACCTAAAGGAGAAGCTTGGAGTATTCATGGGAGGTTCAGCACCCAAAAGAGAAGGGGGCGAATCCACCTGCCCGGATAATTATATCATCATTGACGACACTGACTCGGATCCCGACGACAGCGATGATGACTTTGTTGATGAAGCTAGAGCAGTTATTATGGAATCTTCATCGGAGCAGTTTTTCTAGTTGACCACCATAATAGTAGTATTATTTCCCCCATTTTAAATTAGTTTTAGTCCAAGCACTTATTAACGATAGTTAGACTGTTGTATATCTTTGTTGAATTGATTGGAGTGATATTGTGTGCTTTTGTCTCATGTGCATATGGGTAGTGTTTCTCACTAGACCTCATTCTATTCTTAACTCTCGTCTTTTCTATAAACCCTCAGATGCCTCCGAGAGGCGACCCCGGATTTGTTTTCCCGCCAGAGATCACTCAGTTGATTTAGCAGCAGAATGCCTTGATTCAAACATTGGTACAGAACCAAGGCAACAACAACAACAACAACAACCCACCACCACCACCACCTATTGACCATCTGACTCGTTTCTTAAGGCTGAATCCGCCGGTGTTTTCCAGTAGCACCGAGCCGATAGTAGCAGATGATTGGCTCCGTAAGATAGGGAGGGAGTTGACCACTTCAGGATGTACAGATGGAGAAAAGGTGAAGTTTGCCGCACATCAGCTCGAAGGACCTGCAGCAGCATGGTGGGAGAATTTTAACAGCCACTTACCCTGTAGACACTGTCACATGGGATCGATTTAAAGAAGCTTTCCGTCGCCCATGTTTCAGCAGGAGCTATGGCCATGAAGAAGCGTGAGTTTCGCAACTTACGCCAAGGAGGACAGACGGTTGGCCACAAGATGTGGATGATTTCAATAAGTTAGCACGTTATGCCCCAGATGACGTTGCTACGGATGCAACTAAGGTGAGAAGTTTCTAGAAGGACTGAATGATGAGCTGAGCATGCAGTTGATGGTAGCCACTTTCAATAACTACCAGGAGTTAGTAGATCGTGCTCTTATGATTGAAGGGAAGCAGCAGCAGATTGACAATCGCAAGAGGAAGTATGGACAGGGGAAGTACAATTCTGGAGCTCAGCAGAAGCTACGCTTTACCCCAAAGACAGGAGGACAATTTCAGCATACTCACGGAGGAGGTAGCTCGCACAATCATAATGGCACCAAGATTGGAAATGGCAATGGAGGAAGCAATGGACAAAACCGCACCAACCCGTCAACACCAACCAAGGTAGACCTGAGCCATATCACTTGTTTTTAGTGCCGTAAGACTGGGCATTATGCAAATGAATGTCCAGAAGCTCAAAATGGTAACGGCAATGGGAGCTCGTGAAAGAAGCCGAATCCTTTCAACAGAGGACAAGTGAACCACGTTACCGTGGAGGAGGTTGAAGCTCAGCCAGATGCAGTAATGGGTAAGTTTTTGGTTAAGTCATTTACTGCAGTTGTTCTTTTTGACACTGGTGCATCGCATTCATACATATCAATGGGATTTGTGGATAAGTTTAGCCTACCCACTAGGACTCTTAAGACACCCATGCTAGTAAGCTCACTGAGAGCGGAGTATATGGCCAGTCAAGGATGTTTTCAAGTGCCATTAAGTATAGGAGGCATGTTTTCCCAACGGATTTAATTATACTGGAATCCCAAGGTTTGGATGTAATTCTTGGTATGGATTGGCTGTCGATGTATGGAGGAAACATTGATTGCGCCAGTAAGACAATTTTGCTTACGACACCAGAAGGAAGGAGAATCAAGTATGTATCACGTCATGAGCCGAGGAGAGCACATGTAAATTCCCTTTCAGGAGTTATGCAGGAGGGAAGAGTTGTTTTGTATGCTTCACGACAGCTTAAGCCTCATGAGTTAAATTATGCTACTCATGATTTGGAGTTAGCAGCCGTAGTGCATGCATTGAAAACTTGGAGACACTTTCTTATTGGGAACCATTGTGAGGTGTATACGGATCACAAGAGTTTGAAGTACATCTTCACGCAGAAGGAGTTAAATCTCGAGGCAGAGGAGATGGTTGGAGCTTATTAAAGATTACGATATGAGATTGCATTATCACCCTGGAAAGGCTAACGTTGTAGCAGACGCGTTGAGCCGTAAGAGTCATGTCAATACACTAATGACGAGAGAAATACCAAAGGATTTAGCCGAGGATCTTCGTGAACTATGTTTGGAAATAGTTCCGAGAGGCTATGTAGCAGCATTGGAGATTCAAATAACTTTGATGGATAGAATCAGAGAAGCTCAGAAGACTGACAAAGAGATTGCCTCTATAAAGGAGAAAAT
The DNA here is from genome assembly GCA_021605145.1 of Aegilops bicornis. Lineage (NCBI taxonomy): Eukaryota > Viridiplantae > Streptophyta > Magnoliopsida > Poales > Poaceae > Aegilops > Aegilops bicornis. The sequence continues at coordinate 390,661,367 of CM038674.1, forward strand.
GAGTGAAGGAAAAGCTAAGGGATTTCATGAGGATGAGCACGATACCCTATGGTTTGAAGACCGCGTTTATGTGCCCAATGACCCGGAGATCGGGAAGTTGATTCTACAAGAGGCACATGATTCACCATATTTGATTCACCCAGGAAATACCAAGATGTATTTGGATTTGAAGAATACTTTCTGGTGGACCGGAATGAAGAAGGATATAGCAGACTATGTAGCAGTCTGTGATGTGTGTCAGAGGGTGAAGGCAGAACATCAGAAGCCAGCAGGATTGTTATGACCATTGCCTATACCCGAATGGAAGTGGGATAAACTAGGCATGGATTTCATCACTTTGGATTACCCAGACCCGTTCAGGCTATGACTCAATTTGGGTCGTAGTCGATCGTTTGACGAAGGTAGCTCATTTCATTCCAAAGAAAGACTACCTATAGCGATTGCCAAATTGGCTAAGATATACATGACCAGGATTGTATGCTTGCATGGAGTTCCGAGGAGTATCAGACGTATAGAGGAACCCAATTCACCTCAAAGTTCTGGAAGCAGTTGCACGAAACTTTGGGAACCAGGTTGGAGTTTAGCACAGCTTTCCATTCACAGACAGATGGACAAACCGAGAGAGTCAATCGGATTTTGGAGGATATGCTTAGAGCTTGTGCCTTGGATTATGGATCTAGCTGGGACGATAACTTGCCATATGCGGAGTTCTCTTACAACAACAGTTATCAATCCAGTTTGAATATGGCCCCTTTCGAAGCCTTGTACGGAAGGAGGTGCAGAACCCCGTTGTTGTGGGATGAAGTTGGAGACCGCCAGTTGTTTGGACCGGATTTGATTAAGGAGTCTGAACGGAAAGTAAAATTAATTCACGATCGGCTCAAGGTAGCCCAGTCAAGACAGAAGAGCTATGCAGATTCAAAATGCAAGGAGACAGAATACGAATTCGGAGACAGAGTTTATCTTCGAGTATCTCCACTTCGAGGAGTTAAGCGTTTTGGAGTTAGAGGAAAGTTAGCGCCACATTTTGTGGGATCATACAAAATTTTGGAGCACATGGGAGAAGTTGCCTACAAGTTAGAATTACCCGAGGGATTGTCAGGTGTTCATGATGTATTCCATGTTTCTCAGTTGAAGAAGTGTCACGCAGAGATGGCTGATATACCCCTAAGAGATACAATTACACCGGAAGTGATTCATTGAATGATGATTTGACCTATGAGGAGAAACCTGTTAAGATTCTCGAATATGCCAATGAGTCACCCACAAAGAAGGTTATCAAGTTCTACAAAGTTCAAAGGAGCCACCACACCGAGGAAGAAGCCACCGGGAGCGAGAGGAAGATCTGCTCAAGGCCCACCCTCACCTATTTGCTAGCCAACCCGAATCTCGAAGGCGAGATTCATCTTAAGGGGGGTAGGTTTGTAACATCCCAAATTTTCAATTTGGAATGTTATGCATAGATCATATTGCATATCATATTTTTGTGCATTTGTTGGCTCGATCCTAGAAATTCTACGCAACTCAAGGACCCACAGAGAGAGTTGGGGATTTTGTTATTTTCATATTTGAGTTTTCTCAAATTTTGAAAATAGGATCATTTTATTTTATTTATTTTATCTTCAGTTATTTATACTATCAAAATATGAGAGAGGGAATAAAATGACTTTCCCAAAATAAAGAAATAATGAAGATTTAATAAAAAAATCAAATAATATTTTATTTCGGAGTTTTTCGCCTTTTTATTTGAATTTAGGAAAAATGCGCGTTTTTCAAAATTGCATTTAGTCCCAAATAAATGTTCATCTAGTCCGGCTTGATTTTAGAAGCCGGGGAAAATTTATTTCTGGATTTTTGGAGTCCGTTTAGTATTACTTTTTATTTTTCTTCTGTGCGGAATTATTTAAAAACGAATCGACCTTGGGCTGCGTTCGAAGGGACTCCGCTCATGGCGCTTAATAAATAGCCACCGCCCGAGCGCCCACCCACCCGAGCCGCCCGCCTCACCCCACCTCATACCGAGCCGCCGCCCACCCAATAAAACCCTAGCCCACCGCCATTCGCCCATTCGCCGCCGCCACGGCCATGCTCGCTGTCACGGAGTCATTGCGGACCCGGCCGCCGCCGCCGCCGACTCGCCGGACCTCGCCATTGAGGTTCACCGCCGCCTCGATTTCCGTGTCATTGCTTTTTTTAAAAACCCAGCGCTTTTTCTTCTGCTTTTTTCGGTTTTAGTTTCGCTTTTTTAGGTTTAGGTTAAATAGCTTAACGTTTATTCGCTCGCTCGTTTCGCTTTTAACGTAACGTTCGTCAGATTAGTTTAGTTAACGAACGTTCGTTCGTTAACCCGTTCGTCGTTTTTCTTTTTCTCGGATTAAATTCGTGATTTTTTCGATCACGATTTCTGATCCGATTTTCGTTTTAGTTTAACTTTTCGCTCGTTTATCGGAATCAGGCGATTCAAGCGCCTGGAGTTTCGTATCGAAACACTCTTTCCGGATAACCAACTTAAACAAGTTTTTGCTACTGTAAAATTTGACCTAGATCCAGATTAGTAAAATGAAGCTGTTTGTTTTCGCCGTTTGACTTCTGTTGCTTCGTTTGATTTGTTTCTTTTTGCAAACCGGAGTTCTTAAGTTGAACTATCTGGTTAGATCTTTTATTTGAGTTTTACCTGTGCATTAGATGATTACTTATTGTATGCTTGTTTGTTTGTCTGCGATAGAATACCCGGAGTGCGCTTTGTTACTTCGAGTCTCTAGGTTTCGTGGATCATCGACAAGGCAAGTAACACTTTGATCATACCTTTTCTCATACCCAGCTTTTTACTGCATTAGATCAATCCTCAAACATTGCATGACTAGGATCTAATTAAACTGTGGGTTATGGGAAGTAGTTGAGGTAGTACCTATTACCTATTTATTTTCAAACCCTTGGGAGTTACTTCTACGTTTGCTTATATTGCCATGCTATGCTAGTAGACGTGGATTGGGTGAGTGTATCCATGACAGATGTGAGATTGTTAATTAATGGTTTACTTAAGGTGGCAACTTAAACACACATCTGGGTGGATTGAGGTACCTGGTTTCCAGGACTTGCCTATTTTTTTGGACCGCCACCTGTGCTCAAAGGGATCATGAGATTATTCATACTAGAAACTTACGTAGCATTTGCAAGCCATTATGGGCTCGCATAGTTGATTAAGTCGTGCGAACTCTTACGGGTAGACTAGCAGATGTAGGGGAAAGTAGGTGTACCGGTCTACCCTATGTAAGGTGCTAGCGCTTCCGAAAGACTATGTCTCGGTCATCCGTTTCTCAAACATCATGTAGTGCGGGAAATCCAACGGAGGTGATTGAGTCTTGTGGGGAAAAGTGTGCAAACCTCTGCAGAGTGTATAAACTAATCATGGTTAGCCGTGTCCCCGGTTATGGACATCTTGAGTATCTAGTACTTGGATATCATGTGAATCTCAACATGTTACTCTAATTAATATTATTGGGTTTTTAATGAGTACTTTTAATTGGGATTGAGAATGTCATCAACCATTCTCAATGTTTAACAACCACCATGATAGTTAAATAATTTAATTCCTTTGCAGTAGGGAAAAATTGGCTTTACGCAAAAACTGTAACCATAGAGCTTTCCACCAGCCAAATATGCATGTAGTATAGCTTATTCCATTATTATTCTCTATGTGTTACATTGCTAGCATATTTCATGTGCTGACCCGTTTTCGGGCTACAACGTTTCATGTTGCAGACTTTTCAGACGAAGAGTAAGGTGCTTAGGTCGTGGTTCTATACTCAGTGATGCCGTTGGAGTTGATGGACTCGCTTATTCTTCCAAGCCTTCCGCTGTTATCGAATTTAGATGGCCTTAAGCCATATTTATTTTAATAAGTTCTCTCTTGAGACATTCGATTGTAATAAGTGTGTGATTGCTACTCTGTTATAAATCCTCCGAGTACTGTGTGGTGTCAGCATTACTGATCTAGGGATGACACTGAGCACGGAGATCAGACTGTTTGAGGTCTGGTTGCTACAAGAGGTAGAGGTGTCGATAAAAATAAAAATACGGACATGAAAGCATCATGATTATTCTCCTAACAACAACATATATAGATATTGTGATATGATTTCTTATGCTCAAGTAATAATCCATTCACAATGCAAAAGTACGAATCATAAATTTTATTGAGAACCAACAAACTATAATCTCATTTATTGAAGCAATTGCAATTTATCATAACATCAGAAAGAGTCTATGTCAGAGCTTAATAGCAAGTCCACATTCTCAACTATCATTTAATCTTTCATAATTGCTAACACTCACGCAATACTTGTGGTTACGGAGTTTTAATCGGACACAGAGAAAGATAGGGGCTTATAGTTTTGCCTCCCAACCTTTTACCTCAAGGGTAATGTCAACAATAATAACTCATGCTCCCCTACATCCAATTAGATATATCTATCAGGATCTTTCCAACACACTGTGCTTGCCAAAGGATAAAATGTAAAAAGGAAAGGTGAAGATCATCGTGACTCTTGCATAAGGTATAAGATAATAATAAAAGATAGGCCCTTCGCAGAGGGAAGCAGAGGTTGCCATGCGCTTTTAGGGTTGGATGCGCAAAATCTTAATGCGAAAAGAACGTCACTTTATATTGCCCTTGTGATATGAACCTTTATTATGCAGTCCGTCACTTTTATTTCTTCCACATCACAAGATCGTATAAAGCTTATTTTCTCCCACACTAATAAGTCATACATATTTAGAGAGCAATTTTTATTGCTTGCACCGATGACAACTTACTTGAAGGACCTTACTCAATCCATAGGTAGGTATGGTGGACTCTCATGGCAAACCGGGTTAAGGGTTTTGGAAGCACAAGTAGTATCTCTACTTGGTGCTAAGAATTTGGCTAGCATGAGGGGAAAGGCAAGCTCAACATGTTGGATGATCCATGACAATATACTTTATCTCAGATATAAGAAAACATAACCCATTACGTTGTCTTCCTTGTCCAACATCAACTCTTTAGCATGTCATATTTTAATGAGTGCTCCCAATCATAAAAGATATCAACGATAATATATTTATATGTGAAACCTCTCTTTCCTTATTACTTCCTATTAATTGCAATGATGACCAAAGCTATGTTTGCCAACTCCCAACAACTTTTAATCATCATACTCTTTCTATGTGAAGTCATTACTCTCAATAAGATCAATATGAACTCTCTATTTATTTTTATTCTTTTCTATTTTCTTTTATTCACTCAAGATCATGGCGAAACAGTCAAGCCCTTGACTCAACACTAATCTTTATTATATAGCTCACGGACTCGATTACATAGTGAGATCATAAAGCAAAACTCAAAATTAGATCATGCCATAAACTTATTCTACTAGATCAAGATACTACTAATAGGATCGAACTAAGAAAAACGGTAAAGATAGGAGTGTGATTGTGATACGATACCGGGGCACCTCCCCCAAGCTTGGCAGTTGCCAAGGGGAGTGCCCATATCCATGTGATTATATCTCCTTCTTTGTTGTTGGTGAAATATTCTTGGCGATGATGCCCTTCAGGATACGATTCTCCTCCTCGAGCTTACTGACTTGCTGCTTGAGGTCCATTATTTCTATCGAAGCTTTCCTGTAATAGCTAAAGCTCCTTGCACCCAAGGGTGTTGCATAGCTGCGGGAGAACAAGTGACACTCCTCTTCATATTTTCATAAGAAAGAAATCTAACATTGGAAGGGATAACCGAGTTTGGAATAGCTGAGCTCTGTAGTTCCCCCATCGTGAACCCAGCTCGGAAGTGAGAAGTGACTTCTTGATCCTCCATGGCATCTACCCTCATCAAGTCAGCCTCCATCTCTTCGTCCGTTGCTGACCCAAAGTGGACAGCGTCGCTGTTTGCCCTTGGTTCCGATGCCGGATGAGACACCCGGCTCTCCCCGACTGACTCTTGAGAAGACAGCTTGCTCTAGTCTGCAGCAGCAATACTTTTGAAACAAAACAGAGGATAATTGCGTGATATGGGAGTCAAAAACTTCTGGAGAATATATAATGAATTTTTACCGACCAAAATACGTATCGTGCAAGAAAACGGAGTCCGGAAGGCACACGAGGTGCCCACGAGGTAGGGGGGCGCGCCCAGGTGGTAGGGCGCCCCCTCCACCCTCGTGGGGCCCTCGTGTCCTTTCCGGACTGCTACTTATTTTTCTATTTTTCTAAATATTCCAAAACGGAAAAATCTTGCCTTAAAAACTGTTTTGGAGTCGGTTTACTTACCGTACCACATACCTATTCCTTTTCGGAGTCTGAAACGTTCTGGAAAGTGTCCCTTATGTATTCCTCCGGGGTTACGGTTTCAATAACATTGGTTTCAACATTTATAGGATTACCTGAGATATAGTGTTTAATTCTTTGACCATTCACCACCTTCGGATTTGTGCCTTCAAAGTTGTTGATTTTTATGGCCCCGGAACGATAGACCTCCTCGATAACGTAGGGGCCTTCCCATTTAGAGAGAAGTTTTCCTGCAAAAAAACTTAAACGAGAGTTGTATAGCAATACATAATCACCTACATTAAACTCACGCTTTTGTATCCTTTTATCATGCCATCTTTTGACCTTTTCTTTAAACAACTTGGCATTTTCATAAGCTTGGGTTTTCCATTCATCAAGTGAGCTAATATCAAATAACCTCTTCTTACCGACAAGTTTGAAATCATAGTTGAGCTCTTTAATAGCCCAATATGCCTTATGTTCTAGTTCGAGAGGTAAGTGACATGCTTTTCCATAAACCATTTTATACGGAGACATACCCATAGGATTTTTATATGCAGTTTTATAGGCCCATAGTGCATCATCAAGTTTCTTGGACCAACTCTTTCTAGACCTATTGACAGTCTTTTGCACAATTAATTTGAGCTCTCTATTACTCAATTCTACTTGACCACTAGACTGTGGGTGATAAGGAGATGCAATTCTATGATTAAAGTCATACTTAGCAAGCATTTTACGGAAAGCACCATGAATAAAATGTGAACCACCATCAGTCATTAAATATCTAGGGACTCCTAACCTCGGAAAAATAACTTCTTTAAGCATCTTCATAGAGGTCTTATGATTAGCACTACTAGTTGGAATAGCTTCTATCCACTTAGTAACGTAATCAACAACAACTAAAATATGTGTATACCCATTAGAGGCAGGAAAAGGTCCCATATAATCAAAGCCCAAAACATCAAATGGTTCAATAGCAAGTGAATAATTCATAGGCATTTCTTGACGTCTACTAATATTACCAATTCTTTGACATTCATCACATGACAAGACAAACTTACGGGCATCCTTGAAGAGAGTAGGCCAATAAAAACCGGATTGCAATACCTTATGTGCAGTTCTATCTCCAGCGTGGTGTCCTCCATAAGCTTCGGAGTGACACTTGCGTAGGATCTGTTCCTCTTCATGCTCAGGTACACAACGTCTAATGACACCATCTACTCCTTTATAAAGATGTGGGTCATCCCAAAAGTAATGTCTCAAATCATAGAAAAACTTTTTCTTTTGCTGGTATGTGAAACTAGGTGGTATAAATTTAGCAACAATATAATTAGCATAATCAGCATACCATGGAGTACTACGAGAAGTATTTATGACATTTAGTTGCTCATCAGGAAAGCTATCATCAATAGGTAGTGGGTCATCAAGAACATTTTCTAACCTAGACAAGTTGTGCAAGAACGGGGTTCTCAGCTCCCTTTCTATCAACAATATGCAAATCAAATTCTTGTAGCAAGAGAACCCATCTAATAAGTCTAGGTTTAGCATCTTTCTTTTCCATCAGATATTTAATAGCAGCATGATCAGTATGAATGGTTACTTTAGAATCAACAATATAAGGTCTGCACTTATCACAAGCAAATACAACTTCTAAGAATTCTTTTTCAGCAGTAGCATAATTTCTTTGAGCATTGTCTAGAGTTTTACTAGCATAATGGATAATATTTAATTTCTTATCAACTCTTTGCCCTAGAACAGCACCTACAGCATAATCACTAGCATCACACATAATTTCAAAGGGTAAGTTCCAATCAGGTGGCTGGACAATAGGTGCAGAGATCAATTCTTTCTTAAGTATTTCAAATGCTTCTACACAATCATCATCAAAGACAAAGGGTATATTTTTTTGTAATAAATTAGTCAGAGGCCGAGAAATTTTTGAGAAGTCCTTAATGAACCTTCTATAAAATCCGGCGTGACCGAGGAAACTTCTTATACCTTTGATGTCCTTGGGACATGGCATCTTTTCAATAGCGTCAACCTTGGCTTTATCAACTTCAATACCTCTTTCAGAAACTTTATGCCCCAAGACAATACCTTCATTAACCATAAAGTGGCACTTTTCCCAATTCAAAACAAGATTAGTTTCTTCACATCTCTGAAAAACTCGATCAAGATTGCTCAAGCAGTCATCAAATGAAGATCCATAGACGGAAAAGTCGTCCATGAAAACCTCACAAATCTTTTCACAAAATTCAGAGAATATAGCCTTCATGCATCTTTGAAAGGTAGCAGGTGCATACATAAACCAAAAGGCATATGTCTATAAGCAAAAGTACCAAAAGGGCAAGTAAAAGTAGTCTTTGATTGATCCTTGGCTGACACATGTATTTGAGAGAAACCGGAATAACCATCTAGAAAGCAGTAGTTTGTATGTTTGCATAATCTTTCTAGCATTTGATCGATAAATGGTAAGGGGTAATGATCTTTCTTAGTAGCCTTATTTAATTTGCGGAAATCAATTACCATCCTATAACCTGTAATAATTCTTTGCGGAATCAATTCATCTTTATCATTCGCACAACAAAGAATACCTCCTTTCTTAGGGACACAATGGACAGGACTTACCCACTGACTATCAGCAACGGGATAAATTATACCTACCTCCAAGAGCATTAGTATTTCTTTTCTTACCACTTCTTTCATCTTAGGATTCAACCGTCGTTGATGATCACGGACCGGTTTGGCATCTTCTTCCAAATTTATTTTATGTTGACATAGAGTGGGACTAATGCCCTTAAGATCATCAAGAGTATATCCAATAGCAGCACGGTGCTTCTTCAGAGTTTTCAATAATCTCTCTTTTTCATGCTCTTAAAGGTTAGCACTAATAATAACAGGATATATCTTCTTTTCATCAATATAAGCATATTTAAGATTATCAGGCAACGGTTTAAGCTCAAACACGATATCACCCTTGGGTGGAGGGGGATCCCCTAGGATTTCAACAGGCAAATTGTGTTTCAGAATGGGTTCCTGCTTAAAGAATACTTCATCTATTTCCCTTCTTTCATTCATAAACATATCATTTTTATGGTCTAGCAAATATTGTTCTAAAGGATACTAGGAGGTACGGCAATAGAAGCAAGACCAATAATTTCATCCTTACTAAGCAATTCTTCTTCACGGTGTTGTCTACTAAATTTAGAGAAATTAAACTCATGAGAGATATCACCCAAACCAATAGTAACAACATCCTTTTCGCAGTCTATCCTAGCATTGACAGTGTTCAAGAAGGGTCTACCAAATATTATGGGACAAAAGCTATCTTGTGGAGAACTAAGAACAAGGAAATCAATAGGATATTTAGTTTTCCCACACAAGGCTTCAACATCTCTAACAATTCCCATTGCGGAAATAGTATCTCTATTGGCAAGTTTAATTGTAACATCAATACCTTCTAACTCAACAGGTGCAATTTCATGCTTAATTTCTTCATATAAAGTAAGCGGTATAACACTAGCACTAGCACCCATATCACATAAGCCATGATAACAATGATCTCCTATTTTAATGTAAATAACAGTGCACGCCTACCACAGGTCTATGTTTATCTTTAGCACAAGGTTTGGCAATTCTAAGCGGTTTCACCGCGAAAATGAATCTTTTATGCCCATCAATATTATCAGCTAAGAGATCTTTAACAATAACAATATTAGGTTCAACTTTAATTTGCTCAGGAGGTGTATAGGTTCTAATATTGCTTTTATGAACTAAAGTTGAAGCTTTAGCATGATCCTTGATTCTAACAGGGAAAGGTGGTTTCTCAACATAAGAAGTAGGAACAATAGGATCATTATAAGTGACAGTCTTTTCTTCAACTTTAGTAGGTGCAGCTACTTTTACTTCTATGGGAGGATGATATTTAAACCACCTCTCCTTGGGGAGATCAACATAAGTAGCAAAAGATTCATAGAAAGAAGCTACTATATTAGAGTCAAGTCCATATTTAGTGCTAAATTTACGGAAAACATCGGTATCCATAAAAGATTTAACACAATCAAACTTAGGTGTCGTACCTGACTCCTTACCTACGTCGAGATCCCAATCTTCAGAGTTGCGTTTAATTCTATCCAATAAATTCCATTTGAATTCAATAGTCTTCATCATAAAAGAGCCAGCACAAGAAGTATCGAGCATGATGCGATTATTTTCAGAAAGCCGAGCATAAATTTTTTGAAGAATTATTTCTTTCGAGAGCTCATGATTGGGGCATTAATATAACATTGATTTAAGCCTCCCCCAAGCTTGAGCGATGCTTTCTCCTTCACGAGGCCAAAAATTATATATATAATTGCGATCACGATGAACAAGATGCATAGGATAATACTTCTGATGAAATTCCAATTTCATTCGTTTATAGTTCCATGATCCGGTGTCATCACATAGCCTATACCATGTCGATGCATCTCCCTTCAAAGATAAAGGGAATACCTTCTTCTTAACAGCATCATCGGGTATACCTGCAAGCTTAAATAATCCACAAACTTCATCCACATATATTAGGTGCTCATCAGGATGCTTTGTTCCAACTCCTATAAAAGGATTATCTAGCAGTTTTTCTAACATACCCGAAGGAACTTCAACAGGAACATTTTCATTTTCAGTAGGTTCATGTGACGCCCCCGATTCAATCGTACACTAATCATGCACCAAATGTGTACGATCAAGATCAGGGACTCACGGGAAGATATCACAACACAACTCTAAAACATAAATAAGTCATACAAGCATCATAATACAAGCGGGGGCCTCGAGGGCTCGAATACAAGTGCTCGATCATAGAAGAGTCGTGAAGCAACAATATCTGAGTACAGACATAGGTTAAACAAGTTTGCCTTAAGAAGGCTAGCACAAACTGGGATACAGATCGAAGAGGCGCAGCCTCCCGCCTGGATCCTCCTAACTACTCAGTCGTCGTCGTCGGGCTGCACGCAGTAGTAGGCACCTCCGGTAGTAGAAATTAAATCGTCGACGATGGCGTCTGGCTCCTGGGCTCCGATATCTGGTTGCGACAACCAGGTAGAAGGGAAGGGGGAAAAGGGGGAGAAAAGCAACCGTGAGTACTCATCCAAAGTACTCGCAAGGAAGGATCTACACTACATATGCATGGGTATATGTGTAAAGAGGCAATATCGATGGACTGAACTGCAGAATGTCAGAATAAGGAGGGGGGGATAGCTAGTCTTATCGAAAACTACGCTTCTGGCAGGCTCCGTCTTGCAGCATGTAGAAGAGAGTAGACTGAAGTCCTCCAAGTAGCATCGCATAGCATAATCCTACCCGACAATCCCCTCCTTGTCGCCCTGTTAGAGAGCGATCGCCGGGTTGTATCTGGCACTTGGAAGGGTGTGTTTTATTAAGTATCCGGTTCTAGTTGTCATAAGGTCAAGGTACAACTCCAAGTCGCCCACATCAAGATCACGACTATTCGAATAGATTAACTTCCCTGCAGGGGTGCACCATATAACCCAACACGCTTGATCCCATTTGGCCGGACACACTTTCCTGGGTCATGCCCGGCCTCGGAAGATCAACACGTCGCAGCCCCACCTAGGCCAACAGAGAGATCAGCACGCCGGTCTAAACCTAAGCGCATAGGGGTCTGGGCCCATCGCCCTTAGCACACCTGCATGTTGCGTACGCGGCCGGAGAGCAGACCTAGCAACCTCCATTACAAAGGAAGTCACGTTACGCGGTCCAACCCGGCGCGCGCCGCTCAGTCGCTGACGTCACGAAGGCTTCGGTTGATACCACGACGTCGAGTGCCCATAACTTTCCCACGTAATTGGTTAGTGCGTATAGACCAAATGGCCAGACTCAGATCAAATACCAAGATCTCGTTAAGCGTGTTAATGATGTAACCGCGGACACTGACCGAGGCCAGCCCACCTCTCACCTAGGCGGTCTCAACCTGCCTGCCGCTCCGCCACAAAGTAACGATGGGGGGCAGGAATCCAGGCCCACCTCTACCGGGATGGAGCCACCTGCCCCTTCAGCCCCCATCTCCGAATAGTATCATAAGTAATGTAACAGTATATAGTATATAGCATATGCCCGTGATCACCTCCCAAAGTGATCACAGCCCAGTAGTATAGCATGGATGATGGACAAGAGTGTAGGGCCACTGATGGAACACTAGCATCCTATACTAAGCATTAGGATAGCAGGTAAAGGTATCAACAACTGTAGCAACAATGACAGGCTATGCAATGTAATAAGATTAACCGAAAGCGGTAATATGCTACACTACTCTAATGCAAGCGAGAGAGAAGGAATAGGCGATATCCGGTGATCAAGGGGGCTTGCTGGTTGCCCTGGCAAGAAGGAGGGGTCACAACACCGTAGTCGATCGAGGTACCCGATGAGGACGTCGATCTCATAGTCTACCGGAGAGAAGAGGGGGAAGAAACAATGAATATAATGCAAACAGATGCATATCGATGCATGACATAACAAGTATCGGTGCCAAGTGTGCCCCAACGCAGTAGGAGGTGACACTGGCGAAGGGGGGAAACATCCGGGAAAGTATTCCCGGTGTTTCACGTTTTCGGACAAATGAACCGGAGGGGGAAACTTGCGTGTTTGCTATGCTAGGGATGTGTAGCGGATGAACAGGCTGCGTATCCAGATTTGTCTTGTCGTTCTGAGCAACTTTCATGTAGAAAGTATTTTCATCTGAGCTACGGTTTATTTTATATGATTTTCTAAAGTTTTAAATCATTTTTAGAATTTTAATTAATTTAATTTAATTCAACATTATCCAAAGCAGTGTTTTGGCGTCATCATGACATCAAGATGACATCAACGATCAACAGAGGTGTTGATGGTTAAATCGACGGTGGGCCCAGTGGGACCCACCTGTCATACACTGTTAGGTTGATTAGGGTTTAGGTTAAACTAATTATTGTTTAAGTAAACTAACTAGTTAATTAGATTAATTAAACATGATTAATTAACTTAATTAATTCACTAATTAATTACTTAATTGATTAATTAATAATTTATTTTTATTTTATTTTCTTTACTAAAAAAACGTTCTGGGGCTGGGCCCCGTTTGTCATAGGCCCTAGGGGCCTTAGCGGACGCTGGTGTTAGTGGGTTCGGGCGCAACGGGTGCCCAACACCCGTTCGGGCGACGCCTGTGGCGGGTGGAGCCGATGTAGCCGTGAGCAGGAGGCAGTGGCCACCAAGGCGCCAGCGGTATGGCGAGGAAGCAAGACAAAGCGAGGCCACAACGACTGGGGGTAGCGCACGGGTCGGCCAGCGAGAAGGCATAGTGAGGGGGGCAACGGGTTCGGCCGGAGCAGGTCCGGGCTCGGTAGCGCCGATGCACAGGCGGGCGAGGCGCGTGGCCAAGGCGTGCACAGGGCAGCCAGGGCGCGTGTGGAGGCGCGGCTGGGCGTAGCCGTTCACGGCCAGAGGTCCGCGGCGGGTGTCGTGGAATTGTCACGGCAGATGTCCTCGTGCAAGGACTTAGTCGTGGAGCCATCGCAACTAGGAAGCTTAAAGGGGTTAATCGGGACAAAGGACATGAGGGGTTTTATACTAGTTCGGGCCCTTGCTGAGAAGGAAAGCCTACGTCTAGTTGGGTTGGTATTGCTTGATGTTTCGATGACCAGGGAGCGGAATACGCTATGCCCGGCTCTCGATCGGTTGTTTTCTTGCCCTAAGCCGCCAGCAGGTCGTCCCCTTATATACACGGGTTGACGCCCTGTGGCCTATAGAGTCCCGGCCGGCTTATCAACAATGTCCGGCTCGGTGACTAGTTAAATCTACCTTATGATACAAGTCATGCCATTATGGCGGTTTACTATGACGGGCCTTAAGTCGCTGTGGGCCTTAAACCCTTTATTGAACCGCCATCTTCATGCTTGGCCTTGGGATTCTTTCTGGTGAGTCCTCTTTGTGTAACCCGGCCCCTCCAGGGCGGCTTACACAAATAGTTATATCCCCAACATTAGGCCCCAGATTGATTTGAACCTGTTCATGTTAATCTCAAAATACCTTAAAACATAAATCTTCAGTCTTCTGACTGTGCAAAAGACTTTCTTTAACCCGCCATGATGTCATTTTTTGGATCCATGTTAACCCGCCGTGACGTCATTTCTTCTTAAATTTCTTTTTTATTCCACCATATCCTCCAACGGATCTCTGTCTTTATTGACTGTTCCGAAAACCGAGGAATCGGGGCCGCTGGATAATAACTCTTATCTACTCGTTTCCCGCGCCATCTCAGTTATCCTCTCCTTATAAATAGGCGCGACCTAGGTCTCCCATTCTCCTCCTTCCAATCATCTTCTTCCTCTTGCCTCCTCTCGAGCTCCGCCGCCGCCGCCGTCGAGCTTCTTGTCTTCACCGTCCCAGGCCGCTGCATCAACCTGAATCGGATCAGAAAACGACGGCGAACTTCTGCAGCCCCTCCAGATCCGTAAGTTCCCTTCCCTTCCTTGCTTAGATCCGCATTAGAGCTTCCTCGAGTTCGTCGGAGTTCATCACCATTGGAGCCAAATCCTTGTTAGTTTTCCTCCTAGATGCCTCTTCCGACCTGAGAATGATATAAAATAGCCGCGGTAGTTGTTTTCGCACTTGTCTTGGATAAAAAGCAGATCCCTTTCTCTATATAAAAGCCTCATTCGAGCCTATGAACACATCTGCGTCAATTTTTAGGTCTAGAAAATTTTCTTATCAGAATAGACCTTTGATCTCAAATTTTAGCAGAAGATTATGAAACCTGTTTTTATCACCCGGAAAACTTGTTCTTGTTAAATGCCCTTAAACATAACTGTCCAGGTGTCCGTCTTAAATGAATAACACTGATCTGTGAACTTTGCCTACTTCTCATATGCCTAAATTTTTTGAACTGCTCTTGATGCTTGTAGCGGCTTAAATATTGTTACACAGTTATCCTTATATCATTAGGCCCCTTCGTAAGCCGCTACCTTCAAGAATAACTTGGATATTTTCTCCCGGTTAAAATTTGAACCTAACTCCTTATTTTGTAATAGGCCAACTGTTGTCATGGCACCTAAGGCGACCAAAGCTCCCTGTGACACCTGCAACTGGGTCCCATCCATAGTCACTAAGAGTAAACTGGCTGAGTTTGTGAAGTCTGGCCATCTGCCAAAAAAGGAGGTCATGTCTTATCGTGTTCCTGACCCATCTGAAGAAAAGCCTCAACCTAAAGAAGGGGAGGTGATAGTTTTCACGGATCACATGAGCCGGGGATTTTCCCCTCCCGGCTCAAAGTTCTTCAGAGAAGTTTTGAATTTCTTTGACCTTAGACCTCAAGACATTGGACCCAATTCCATGTCAAATCTTTGCAATTTCCAAGTCTTCTGCAAGGTGTACCTGGGAGAGGAGCCAAGACTGCTTTTGTTCAGAGAACTTTTTTACTTGAACCGGCAGAATGAACGTGCCAACGGGCCGTCTTGAGCTTGGCGGTATCTTGATCCAGCGATAGAGAGACTGCCTGTTTCCTTATGCTGAGCTACCGAGTCACCCAAAAGATTGGAACCAGACATGGTTCTACTGTCAGGACACTTCTCCGGCTGATGAGAAGCCTCTGCCCGGCTTTCGCGCCCTGCGCCTTGAGTCCAACCATCCGCTGGCGGATAAACTGACCGCTGTTGAACGTCTGCCTCTTAATCCCACCATCAAGAAGATTAAAGCTCTTTTGGGAAATGGTTTAAATGGCATAGATCTGGTCCGAGTCTGGGTCACTTGGCGAATACTCCCATTAAGCCGTCGCTCCGGCTTAATGTGTACTTATACAGGCGAAAAAGATGACCCAGTGCGTCATAGTCCTGACAACTTACCAGATGATGTGGTGGATGCTACAACCCAGTCACTGCTGAAGGAGGGCACTGTTATTAGCAATGCTTTCGATTTACTTCCGTTCTGCAAAAAGAACCCGGCCCCTGCAGTAAGTTACCAATCTTAATAAATATTTTCTTAACATGTTTACCTCCTTTGTACTTATAATTCTTTATGTTTTTCCACAGGCCGGTGATAATTTCTGGAAGGTCAAATATGACCACGAGGCTGCCAAACAAGCCAGGGCAGCCAAGAAAACCGAAAGGAAAGCCGCCAAGACGGGCACTTCGAAGAAGAAGAAACCCAGCGCCTCTTTGCTCAAATTAGATGACTCTTCTTCAGACGAGGAAGAGTTAATCCCTTACTCTCTTAACTCCTTTGTTATTACTTTATTGACATTTCCGCCTTTCAGGAGGATACAGGGAACAACCAAGCTCCTGGCGAAGAGGTAACTATAATCTCCTCCGACTCAGAG
Source organism: Aegilops bicornis (assembly GCA_021605145.1). Lineage (NCBI taxonomy): Eukaryota > Viridiplantae > Streptophyta > Magnoliopsida > Poales > Poaceae > Aegilops > Aegilops bicornis. The sequence continues at coordinate 390,678,018 of CM038674.1, forward strand.
CCTTTGCCAACGCACAAAATCCGACGGGTGACCCGGAAAGTAAGATTTTCACATCCTCTAGCTTATCAAGATCCTCAATTTCTTTTGAAGCAACAACAGCTTGAAAGCCGGAGGCAGACCCGGACTAGCAAGGATGCAGAACTCTCTTCGGCTTACCCGACATAAGGTGAAGCGTCGGATCGAGGTCATCTCCGATTTACGTTCTGTTTATCCTTTGGCGGGTTTAATTCGTCAACCTCTCAATTCATCTCGACTCCAATTATCAGGATACCTCTCCTTCCTCCCATGAGTCTATGCAATCCAATATGCCGCCTTCAAGACTGCCCTTCGAGTAATATACCTTTTGTTATCCTTACGCTTTGCCTTACTCATATTTTGTACTCACCCTTCTGTTTTGTCCACGGCGTGCGGTGTGAAGCCAAAGAAGAGGGCAAAAAAGAATAAGCCATCCAAAGACCCGGTAGCAACTGAACCGGAACTCAGAACAACTGCCCCTGATGCCTCTACTCATCAACCACCTCCTGAACCGGCATACAAAATTCCAACGCCATCTTCTGACCCGCATGCCGAAGATACTTTCAACAGCTCCGATAACCCGGAAATTCCTAGCCCGGTCAAGACCACTGACCCGGAGGTTGAAATATTGAAAAGCCAGTTTGTTGAACCGGGGCGGCCTACTGTCCTTGCCAGATGTACTGCCAAGGAAGAACTTGTTGAACGCTGGAAGACCAAACAGGACATCGCTGATTATGCTCACTTAAGTATTGGTGATATAGTCTCAGGCTATCTGAACCAAGTGCATAACAGCCGCGACCTGGAAATTGACATGGTGAAACAAATACAGCACAAATCTGAGGTATAACTCATACTATTCTCCTGAATCTTACTTACTGTACCAGCCCCCAAGTCTACTGCTTATGAATAAATATGTTGTAGACTCAGATACCTGCTTACTGTTAGTTCGTCCGGTTTAAAAGAAAATATATTTAACCCGGTCATAATATGATAACTTAGAACGTGCGATACACATTAGCCCCCAAGTGTCAAGTATCTTTACTTGTAAAGTGCTTGAGACTTTAATATACATAATCCAGCATTATAAATTAAAATTTCTTCAACATACATTAGCCCCCAAGTGTCAAGTGTCTTTGCTTGCAAAGTGCTTGGGACTTAATGATATCTTACCATAACCTTAATTATAACCCGGCGTCAACGCAGGCCTCCACCAGTCAATTTGAGTCAAAGATTGCCGACCTGAAGACACGTCTGGCAGCCCAAGAACTTGTAATTCAAAAGGCCAACTCCAAATTTGCATTCAGCGTCTCTGAACAAGAGAAGTTGAAGAAGAATTTTGATGCGGAAAAGAAAATTTGGGCAGATGAAAAGGCCTCACTTGTGGCCCGGGCCAAGACAGCAGAAGCAACTCTTGCCGAAGCAACCGCTGAGCTTTCCGGCTTAAAGCGCCAGATATCTCAAATGGTCTCAGCAATCTTGATGAGTTACTATGTATAATCGTGAATATCACCATGGTTCCTTTGATGACTATTTCAATTATTATCTCCGGCTTACCTTATATGTATAAACGCAGGCCCTGTGAGCACAAACCTCAAGCGAATATCTTGATCAAGCTTAAGGGGGTGTACACTCTGGTGGAACAGTGATACACCGGGTCACAACGTGCTTTGGCCGTTGTGGCTTTATCAAATGATGCTCCTTATCTCCTGCAGGATGTGCTCAAACGGCTTGCCGTGTTACCCCAACGGATTCAGGAGCTAAGGCGGGAATCTGCTAGAGCCGGGGCCATAGCCGCCTTAAGCCGGGCCAAAGCGTTGCTTCCAGAGCTAGACCTGGCAGACGTTGCTCTTGGATATCCCAGTTTGAAGGAGGATGGCTATGTATTCAATGAATCAGACTTCACCACCTGTGTGAGAGTCGTACGTCCTGTGGCCACCATCATTGGCAATGATATTGATCTTACCAAGTATCAGCCGGGTTACGACAACGAGAACCGGAGGATTCCAACTCCTCATTATGATGACGTCAGCCTGATTCCTCCAACTCGTAAGCATACCTTTGCTCCTGAAGTTGACCCGGCCAGTTTAATAGATGATGAAGCTGAATTTGAAGCCTTAAGCGGCATTTACTAGACCTCGTCAACCTTCCAGGACAAAGCAGCAGATGGAGAGGCAGAGAAGGATAACCCGGAATCTTCAAGCCCACCAAAGGAGTAACTCGCCTGGTGCTATGTCTTTGAAAAAATGATGCTTCATTATTCAGACTCGGGGTGTCTTGTAATAGGGTAGAAAAACCTCTTAACTCTGTCATGCCTTCGCGCATGTTTGTGGTGCTTAATATTGTCATAAGCCGCTATCGTTATATACTGCCGGCTTATGTTAATTGTTCCTTGACGTCCAAAAACTTTCTTGCTTTATCCTGTGTATAAAACAAAAAACATAATTCCTTTGGCATCTTATCACATCCGGGGTCATATAGAATAGTGATAACCCAGAGTATGAACCAAAACATCATAAAAACAGCCGGTTTTTGATCATGACCATAATAATATACCTGCTATCTTATTCAAAGCATACCTTACCAGCCTATGTGATCCCAAAAAGCAGACAGTTAAACTTAACTTCTGAAAGTTGGCACATATAATGTTTACCTGGCCCTTAATATTATTTACCCTTACAGAGTAAAATAAACAGTAAACTTAATTTTCAAAGGCCTCTGATTCGAATACGATCAGTAGAACCGTTCCAAAGGGCTTAAGCTAAGATTCAGATACGATCATATAGCCCCCAATGGCTTTGGCGATGCCGACCAAGTGGGTATTGACAGCTATGTTCTCTTTGGTTCGAATACGACCTATGTTTGAACAGGAAGCCCCCAAGTGACCATTAGAGTTGTTTAATGACGCTGATTCAAATACGATCCACGTTAGACCCAAAGGGGTTAAGCTATGATTCAAATATGATCAAGAAGCCCCCAAGTAGGTTTGGCAGTACGCCGATCAATTGGGTACCGACATCTATGTTCTCTTTGGTTCGAATACGACCTATGTTTGAACAGGAAGCCCCCAAGTGACCATGGCTAGATTCAGATATGATCATAAGCCGGACCAAAGGGAAAGCCGGATTCAGATATGACCCGCTCCCTGTTGGTTGTTTCCACCACCTGGTAAAGAAGATATATAAATTTTTAAGGGTGGAAAGAAAAGAGGTCCTGCTTTATTGCTTTATATAATATATACATTGCTAAAAAAGGAAAAACATATGTATTCTGAGAGCCGGTGGCTCAAGTATAGTAGGGCCGAAGATGAGCTATGTTCCACGGCCGACGGGTCTCTTCCTCCGACTTACGTGAATCTTTGTGTTCTTGAACATCGATGAGGTAGTAAGACCCGTTGTTCAGGTTTTTACTGACCACAAAAGGTCCTTCCCAAGGAGGGGATAGCTTGTGCATATCAGACTGATCCTGGATGAGCCGGAGCACTAAATCGCCTTCTTGAAAAGTTCTGCTTCTAACCCGGCGGCTGTGATAACGGCGCATGTCTTGCTGGTAATCGCCGAACGGGCTATTGCCAAGTCTCGCTCCTCATCCAACAAGTCAAGCGCATCCTGACGAGCTTTTTCATTATCAGCCTCAACGTAAGCCGTCACACGGGGTGAATCATGCCGGATGTCACTTGGCAGAACCGCCTTTGCTCCGTACACCATGAAGAAAGGTGTATAACCTGTAGATCTGTTAGGCGTTGTGTTGATGCTCCATAGCATAGAGGGTAACTCCTCCACCCAACAACCCGGAGTTCGCTGCAAGGTAACTAAGAGCCAGGGTTTGATACCTTTCAAGATCTCTTGATTAGCTCTTTCCGCTTGACCATTAGATTGAGGGTGAGCAACAGCCGAAACGTCGAGCCGGATGTGCTCTCGTTGACAGAACTCTTCCATGGCACCTTTGGAGAGATTAATACCATTATCAGTTATAATGCTATGTGGAAAGCCAAAATGAAATATCACCTTTTTCATGAACTGAACCGCCGTGGCTGCATCACACTTACTGACCGGCTTTGCTTCAACCCACTAGGTGAATTTATCCACTGCCACCAATAGGTGTGTCTTCTTATCCTTAGACCTTTTGAAAGGTCCAACCATGTCAAGCCCCCAGACTACAAACGTCCAAGTAATTGGAATCATCCTCAATTCTTGAGCCGGCACATGAGCTCGTCGTGAGAATTTTTGACATCCGTCATATTTGCTGACCAGATCCTTCGCATCAGCATGAGCCGTCAGCCAATAGAAACCATGACGAAAAGCCTTGGCCACCAGAGATTTTGAACCGGCATGATGACCGCAATCTCCTTCATGAATCTCACGAAGTATCTCCTGACCCTCCGCAGGCGATACACAACGTTGAAACGCCCCAGTGACGCGGTGATGCAACTCGCCATGAACAATTGTTATGGATTTGGACCGCTTTGATGATTTGTCTTGCCAAGGTCTCGTCCTCGTGCAACTCTCCCGGGTCATATAGCCCAAATATGGGACTGTCCAATACGGGATGGCGTGGAGAGCCGCCACCACCGTGCTCTCCTCTGGGTCTGCATCGCTAGCTCTTCCTCTGTAGGCACTCTGACGGAAGGGTTATGCAAAACGTCAAGAAAGGTGTTAGGCGGCATCGGCTTTGCTGAGACCCCAGCCGGCTTAAAGCATCAGCCGCCTCATTCTTCCTTCGATCAATGTGCTCTACTTGATAACCTTTGAAGTGCCCGGCCACCACATCAACTTCACGATGATAAGCCGCCATAAGGGGATCCTTGGAGTCCCATGTTCCTGACACCTGTTGAGCGACGAGGTCTGAATCGCCCAAGCACCTTACCTGGCTCAGATTCATCTCTTTGGCCATCCGAAGACCATGGAGTAAAGCCTCGTATTCAGCTGCATTGTTAGTACAGGGAAACATAAGCCGGAGCACATAGCAAAATTTGTCACCTCGGGGAAGTTAAAACGACTCCGGCCCCGAGCCTTCCAACTACTGGACCCATCGAAGTGAATAGTCCAATATGTGTTATCTGGCTTCTCCTCTGGTGCCTGCAACTCCGTCCAATCATTGATAAAGTCCACCAAGGCTTGAGACTTGATAGATGTACATGGCATATACTTCAAACCGTGAGGCCAAAGCTCAATGGCCCACTTGGCGACTCGTCCTGTGGCTTCCCTGTTCTGGATGATGTCCCCAAGGGGCAAAACTTACTACGCTTATAGGATGACCTTGGAAGTCGCTTTAGCTTCACGGCTTGCCATGAACACCCCATAAACAAGTTTACGCCAATGCGGATATCTTTGCTTGGACTCTATGAGCACCTCACTGATGTAATAAACCGGCCGTTGAACCGGATGCTCCTTGCCAGCCTCCTTACGCTCCATCACGATGGCAACACTAACAGCTCGTGAGTTAGCAGCAACATACAACAGCAACGACTCTTTATCAATGGGAGCCGCGAGAACCGGTGGCTCAAACAATTGTCTCTTTAAATCTTCAAAGGCAGCATCAGCAGCCTCACTCCAGACAAAAGTGTCTGTTTTCTTCATCATCTGATCTGATGGTAGAGCCTTCTCACCTAACCGGCTTATGAATTGGCTTAAAGCAACAACGCGACCCATGATCTACGAACATCATTGATGCACGCCGGTTTAGCGGAGAGGTAATCGCCTTGATGTTCTCGGGTTAGCTTCAATGCCCTGTTTGAGACCGGGAATCCCAAAGTTTACTGCGGTACACCAAATACACACTTGTCCGGGTTAAGCATCATCTTATAGACCCGGAGATTATCAAAGGTTTCCTTCTCTCTGGACTTCACCACAATGTCATCTACATAAGCATGAACATTGCGCCCAATCTGATTGTGGAAACAATTATGTACACACACCGATAAGTCTCACAGGCACTCTTGAGCCCAAATGGCATAGATACATAGCGAGAAGGCTCCAAAGCGGAGTAATGAAAGCCGTCTTCTCCTGGTCCTTAGCGCCATTTTGATCTAATGATAACCAGAGTAAGCATCCAAAAACTCAAACGCTGTAACCCGGCTGTAGCATCAATGATTTGATCAATACGGGGTAGAGCAAAGGGATCAGCCGGACAAGCTTTATTTAAGTCTGTGTAATCTACACACATCCACCAGGTGCCGTTCTTCTTGAGCACAAGCACCGGGTTAGCCAACCACTCTGGGTGAAAAACTTCCACGATGAACCCGGCCGCCAAGAGCCGAGCGACCTCTTCCCCGATAGCTTTCCGTCTTTCCTCATTGAACCATCGAAGAAACTGCCTGACCGGCTTATACTTCGGATCAATATTAAGAGTGTGCTCAGCGAGTTCTCACGGGACACCCGGCATGTCGGAAGGTTTCCATGCAAAGATGTCCCGGTTCTCACGGATGAACTCGATGAGCGCGCTTTCCTATTTGGGATCCAAATTGGTACTGATGCTGAACTACTTGGAAGAGTCGCCTGGAGTGAAGTCGACCAGTTTTGTCTCGGTGGCCGACTTAATTTTCAACGCTGAGTCTTGCTCTGTGGTTGGCTTCTTTAAAGAGGTCATATACGCCGGGTCAACATCATTTTGATAAAACTTCAGCTCCTATTCGGCACAAACAGATTCAACATAAGCCGCATCACCTTCTTCGCATTCCAAGGCTACCTTTCGACTCCCATGCACAATGATGGTGCCCTTGTAACCCGGCATCTTGAGCTGTAGATAAACATAACTGCAGTCGTGCCATGAACTTGGCATAAGCCGGTCGTCCAAACAGGCGTGATACGGGCTCCTGATTTTGACTACCTCAAGCGTCGGTTTCTCAGCCACAGAATCATATTCATCTCCAAAGGCTACTCGGCTCGATCTTACCAACTGGATATGCCGATTTACCAGGTACCACCCCATGAAAGACAGTGTTGGACGTCCTCAAGTCCTTATCAGTCAACCCCATGCGGCGAAAGGTCTCATAATAGAGAATATTGGTGTTGCTTCCTCCGTCCATGAGTACCTTAGTGAATTTATATCCACCAACCTGAGGGGCCACCACCAAGGCCAACTGACCGGGTTATCAACTCCGGAGGGGTGATCTTCCTGCTCCATATAATGGGCTGCTCGACCACCTCAAGTAACGAGGGAACCGCCCGGCTCAACAGTAATTGACAGCCCTCTTATGAACCTTACGGTCACGTTTGCACAAGTTAGTGGTGAACACATGGTATTGCCCACCATTCAGCTGCTTTGGATGGCTCTGATAACCTGACTGCTGCTGCTGCTGTCCCCCTTGACCGGGTTGCTGCTGATTATAGCCACCTTGAACTCCTTGAAAACCGGAACTTGAACCGCCACAGGCCATGAAAACCACGGCCCTCGAGCCGCGCTGATCCGTGATTGCCATCGAACATGTTGGAATTCTTGAAAGCCTTCATGATCGCGCAGTCTTTCCATAAGTGGGTGGCGGGAAGCTCCCGAGTACCGTGTCTCGGGCAAGGCTCATTCAGAAGCTGCTCAAGAGATGGGCCTGAACCGCTAGATCGAGGGGGCGGTCTCCCCTTACGTTTCTGGTTGTTACCTTGTGCATTAGCATTGGCCACAAACTCCGGGTTACCCTCCGCCTTATGCTTGTTGCCTCCTTGACTTACCGGGTTCTGTTGCTGACCCTTTCCATTGCCGTTCTTCTTTCCCTTCCCTGTCCTTTCCTCATCAGACGCGGGATCCTTGGTACTATCAGAATCGGCATATTTGACTAAGGCTGCCATCAGCGTACCCATATCATTGCAATCACGCTTTAGGCACCCCAGCTTCTGCTTCAACGGCTCAAAGCGACAATTCTGATGGAGCATAAGTACCGCAGAGCCGGCATCCATCTTATCAGATGAGTGTATTATTTCCTTGACCCGGTGCACCCAATGAGTTGTGGATTCACCCTCCTCCTGCCTACAATTGGTCAAGTTCACAGTTGACATAGACTGCTTGCAAGTGTCCTTGAAGTTCTGGATAAACCGGGCCTTTAGCTTTGCCCATGAACTGATGGAATTGGGAGGCAAACTTTTTAACCAAGACCGGGCCGTTCCATCTAACATCATGGTGAAATACTTAGCCATTGCTGCATCACTGACCTCCAATAGCTCCATGTCCATCTCGTAACTTTCGATCCATGCCCCAGGCTGTAAGTCGGCCGTGTAATTCGGCACCTTTCGAGGTCCCTTGAAATCCTTGGGCAGACGTACATCCCGCAGAGCCGGCACCAAACAAGGGACACCCCCGGTTCTAGTGGCCACTCCTGCTCCAACAGAAGTCGTCGGATACTCTGGGAGACCTTCATATGCCGTATGCTGAGCCGCTAACTGAGCCGCCCGTTCGTCCTCCTGACGTATTCGGTCCTGCACCGGGTTATAGCCACCGGGCTGGTTACGACGCTGGGCGTTGCTTGATAAAGCTTCTGACTCCATGTTCCTGCTATAACTCGGGCTCCGGTTTTGATGAGGTGCTGGCCAAGGCGGGGGAGTTGAATGAATCCTGTCCCTGCTGTAAGAATAGGTCTCCTGCTGCGCCAAGGCCGTCTGAATAAGATCTCTAACCCTCTGGGTTTCCACTGCCGTCTGGTCATCACCATCCATTGGAAGAGCCGCCAGACGCGCCGATGCTGCTATCAAGTTCTCCATGGGGTTGGAGAAGTGACCCGGTGGTATTGGTACGTATCGGGGCGGGGCCATACTCCCGTGCGGTGGTGCCATCTCTCGGGGCTGAACCGGTCCTCCAGCTCCGGGTGTCATAAACTGATTGGCTTCGGGCGGGTTGCTAGGACCAGCTCCGGGTGTCGTGAAGAGATTTCGAGGATCGTAAACCGGAGGCAGACGGGACTGGGTTTTCTGATGTCTCCTTCTCATGACCTCATTGGATGCGTTCAGACTCATATTAAGCTGGAAAGCCTCGATTTGGAGTCGCTGCGCCCGTGCGTCCAAAGCCGTCCGCTCCGTAGCTAACCTGGTGTCCTCAGCTGCCAAGACCTCCTTGGCCAGGGCTATCTCCTCACGCACCCTTGCCACCTCCGCGTTATGCTCATCTTGATTTGCAGGAATAATCGTGGTGGTTAGCAGGGCCGTCAACTTATCCATGAGATCCATCAGCACCTGAGCCGGCGGGCGCACAAGACCTCCTGCCCCGGCCGCTCCTGACCCGGATGTTATTGTTGTTGCAGCCGTCGAGTGTTGACCGGGTTGAGTACCAGCCATGAAGTGTAACATCCCAAAATTCTAAATTTTGGAATGTTATAAACAAATAGATAGATTTTATTGATTGCTTGATTGATTGACTGAAAGTGAGTGAATTCGAAACTTTTTGAAAGTTAGATGAGAGGGAATACAAGGACTTTCCCAAACTTTCATTTTGCTTTTATGATCTTCGGGAATTCAAATTCTTTTCATCACAAAACCACGGAGAGAAGATGACATGACTTCTTCCATTTATTTAAATGACAAGGGGTGTTGAAAATATTTGAATTTCATTTGGAAAATATTTCCAATTCTGAAACTTTATGCAACTCAATGATTTTCACGAGAGAAGATAAAATGAATTCTTCAAATTAAATGAAATATGAGTTGGGAGTTTTAAAAGCATTAAATCCAAAGTTCTTTTGAATTCATTTCCAATTTGGAGTTATTCGAGTTTTAGCCAAAATATTTTTCTCCAAAAACAAAATATATGGAAAATAGGGTAACATGATTCCCTACATCAGAAAATTGAAGAGAAATTAATTTGAAGTCATTTTGGTATTTTAAAAATGATTTTTGTTGGATTTTATTGGACCAGAAGCACTCCTTGCTTTATTTAAATTTGTGTGTATTTTATTTAATGCTAGAATAATGTTCATCATGTAGGAAATCTTTTTCTGAAAATTTTGATATATTATATGCCTATATAATATTTTCATTTTATTTTGTTTTATCATTTTGTTTTCCTCTCTCGCTTGTTTAAAAAAAAAATTACATGGCGCCTTGGGCCAAAGGCCCAAGCCGCCAACCAGCCGGGCCGGCCAAGGCCAAGGCCATCATACAAGACGCACCTAGGGAGCCAGGGAGCCAAGGTTTCCTATTCTTTTACAAATCCTAGTAGGATTTGATCCCGTTTCGTTATTCTGTTTTTTATTCCTAGGATTCCTAATCCTAATCTATTTCTTGTCCCCTACCCCAAGCAAAAACCCTCCCCTCCCCAATATAAATACCCAAGCACCCCCCCCTCCAACACATCAAACCAACACCTCTCCTCTCCTCTCCTCTCCTCTCCGCAGCAGCAGCAGTGTAGCACCACCGCCGCCAAGTGCCGCCGCCGCGTCCTCGACCTCTCCTGAGGTTTATATGATCTCCTCTCCACCGTCCCGTGATCTCCTTTCCTCTAGGATCAACCGCAACATCGGATCCGATCTTCTTCCCCAACTCCGACGACTACTCCGGTGAGATCCACGAAATCCCGTAATTCATTTTTTTCAGAAAATAGCAATCTTAGAAAATTCACATCTTTTAGAGTTTTTAGTATTTTTGAGTGATTCCAATTGCTATGTGTCACAAATTTACTGAAGTTTCTGTTAGTGTCTCTGGATTTCAAATTTGAGTAGTTTAAATTTGAATTTGATAAATTTTGTTCAGATTAGTATTTTGGCCATAACTTGAGTTTAAAAATAGGTTTTTAATTAATTCTTTATGCTCCTGGTCACTTGCGATATTTTTTAGCTGTAGGATTTACTTTGGTAATATTGGAGTATTTTAAATTAGATTTTTAGTAAAACAGTACTGTTTTGCTTATATAATTGTTTTAGTTATGTAATTATTGTTTTTAATTATTTTTAGTTCATTCCTTTTGTAGATTTTCACTTGTTGTTATATGTTTATGTTTAGCTACAGTAGATAAATTTTTGTAGTTATTTATTAGTGTTTAGTTACTGTTTTTGTAATTGCTTGTTTAGTTCATAGTGATAGTGGATAAAAATAGTTTTATTAGTTTTAAAAATAATTCTTTTTCCACTTCAAGTTATATTGTTTTTGTTTCTGTTATTTGTGAACACATTAGTTGTTATTTTTATTTAGTATAGTTTATTAATGTTTTAATAAATGATTTGCTGTTATAGTTGCCTTAGTGTTTTGCTAGTTGCTATATTTGTTCTAGTATTAACTAGATGGTTATAGTAGTTTTATATTAGCTCTTTTTAGTTATTAAATAAGTAATTTATTTTCTGTTATTTTATTAGATTTATATTTTCTTTGCTGTAGAAAAAAATATTAGAGTAATTTAGTGACGTTATGTTAAGATTTGTGTGAGTTGGTCACCACTAGTTTTTCCTTGAATTTTTCTTTCGAAGTTTTTCCTTTGGTTTTCGACTTGGTTTTCTTTGTTGCTTTTATTTTGATTGAGTATTGTTATGATTGATAGAATTGATTGCTAGGATGATTGCTTATATGATTATGCATTTTAATATAGATTTTCAGCGGAGTGACGAATAGTTCTACCAAGTCTTTATTATGAGGCGTTATTATCTTCATCAAGTAATACCGAGCAAGTTCACTTTGACCATGTTTTTCATACCTATGTGTTTTATTGCATCTAGTGTCATCCTCGCCACAATCCCTCCACTAGTGACATTGAATCCTTGTAGTTGAGGAGTATGCATGAGGTAGGAACCCATCACCCTGTTACCAAGCCCGGGACGTTATTTATTTTAATGCTACGCTATAGTAGACAGGGTTGGTATGAGTGCTCAGGAGTGGTGTGAGAATGGAGGATCTCGTCAATGACGACAACTCCATGATGGAATCTGCAAGGACTACATCTTCAAGGCCTCAAGACTTCAAGACTCGAGACAAGAATTCAATACACTGTCTTGGGTGAAGGATGGTTGGCGGGCACCTGGAGAATCCGGTGGTTGGCGGGATGCATGGAGAAACGCCATGACATCTTGCGGAAAGCTTCACCCAGACTCAAAGAGATGGAAGAATACTTCATGCCGGAAGCTTACATGCAACCGCAAGTCACTATGGGCTCGCTTGGTTGACCTTAGTGGTGACTCTGGCTGGGGCGGTGCTAGCAGATGTAGAACTACGATAGGATTGGATGAGCACCGGACGGTGGTCGTGGGGAACTCTTGAGGAAGACCATGTTTCGGTCATCTTGTTCTCAAACATCTGAAGTGTGAGAACGTAAAAGAGGGATCGAATCTTGCGGGTAAAGTGTACAAACCTCTGCAGAGGGTTAAAACCTAATCGATTAGCCGTGTCCCGATTCACGGACAATTTGAGCATCTGGACTTGGATCTATCTCGGAACTCTCAACACCGGACTGATAACTTAATTGTGGGCAACTTATGATGATTTGGGCTATGAGACATCGGTTGGCGAAACCATGTCATGATAGAAAACTCTATAGTACAGACTTCATTTATTCCTTTGATGTAGGGAAAATAAAACCAACTTTTACGTAAACAAAACTCGGATCTGAGCCACAAAAGCCATATTGCATATAGTATAGTTTTACCATCTGTTTTCTCATGTTGTGATCTTGCCGGTACATTCAATGTCTTGACCTACACGGCTGCAACATATCATGTTGCGAATACTTTCTTCCGACGAGTAAGAGTGCAGATGCAGGTTACGGTCTACACTCAACTTTGCCGATGGCGTTGATGGGACTCCACACCCGACTATTTGTTTCACTGTGACTTATGAGGTATATATATCAGTTTTATGTTATTTATACATGTGATTGCACTTTGATATATACATTGATGTCTTGTGTGTGCGACATCTTGATCGAGGATGGCACGGATACACAGAGGCTTGACCGTCTGAGGTCGGGTCGCTACAGAGATGGTATCAGAGCACATGTTGAATGTAGGACGTGACCCTGGAAATCGGAAAGCCCTTGGACAGGATATCTCTAAAACTTGGTTTTCAAAAATACCCTTACTTCTCACCTTTTCTGATTTTATCAAATGGACACTCTCACCTCAAATAGTTAGAATATACCCCTTTTCCCTTTTGACCACATGAAGGATCTACTAAAGCCGCTCCAAGAAAGATATCGGACATCTGATGACCTCTTCAAAGTAACAAGGATTTCACCATGCATTAGAAGAATTGAAGCTACAATAGTTGAAGACTCTGAAGACTTGAAGAATCTGAAGAATTATTTGAATGTTAGAAGACCAAACCCCTGTTATACACTTACGTTAGATGCGACGATTTGTGAGCTGTCATTTGTTTGATGTTTTCCGACAGCCACAAAGTAAAACTCGTTTCTTCCAAAACTATTGTTTGTATTGTGTGTATCCCTCCCCACCTCTTTCATATCTCATCCCAAAACTTTTGGACCCATAGATGATGAATGACGTTGGACTGATATTCTTTGGACCGAAGACTCAGCCGGAGGCAGAGCTATGGATTCAGAACATGGAGAATCACTTCGGGAGCAATTTGGTTTCAAGGAAGAATGAAGTATCGTACGCTCTTCAGTACTTTGAAGGAAGTGCTGCAACATGGTGGCAGATGGATCAAGCTATACAGGGATGTAATGGAGCAAAGACTTGGGAAGAATTCAAGAAGACTTTGACAAGATCTCGTCTTATCCGGAAGCACCACGATACTCCAAGAAATAAACCTTGTGCCTGCAAGATTTTCAGAGAAATAGGACACACCCAGGAGGAACACAAGGATGGACGCCCTCATTGTGAGGAGAAACACCCAGCTGAGGAATGCCCAACTAGTCAGGTGACTTGTTTCTTGTGTGAAGGAACCACTCACTACCCGACTCAGTGTCACATTTACCCCATGGTGCAACAAACTATTCAGGAGCAGGAAGAAGGAATGAAAGAAGCGCTCCGAGAAGTTATGAAAGAACACATGATGAAGGAATGTGTTGAAGACCACGATGGAGAAGGCCTAATCAGATTCTACTCGAACGCTTGTTATTCATGTGGAGAAGAAGGGCATTATACCCAGATGTGCACCAAGGAAAGAGAAGAATATCACGGAGACTTCCCAACAGAAGTGAAGTTTGACCCTCGGGAAATAGAATCCACGAACATTACGGAGAAATCCGGGAAGAGGAAGCGAAGGCATCCCAGAACAACCCAATTTACGTAGAGAAGGACCTGAGTAATATCACTTGTTACAGGTGCAAGGATTTAGGTCATTCTGTTGGTAAATGTCCAGAGAAGAAGCCAAGAACCCAAAGAGTAGACACCATCTCCAAGAATCCCAAAGACTTATCGAAAGTCATTTGTTTTCGCTGCAAGGAAGCAGGACATTATGCTACTAAATGTCCCGACAAGATGAAAGCTGGAGCTGAGTAGTTGGAATTTTCATATTGGTAATAAGTGTAGTAGGAAGCAATTGTTTCCATAAGGATATGGAGTTGAATTTATGAAGCTAGGTAAGCATATTAAGTCTTTTTTGAGGAAAAGATGCTAAGTATAGGTAATTTTAGAGCTATCCTAGGTTAAATAGGTCATTTTTATGCTAGCTAAGCATATTAAGTCATTTTGAAGGAAACAATGCTAAGTATAGGTCATTTTAGAGCTATCCTAGGTTAAATAGGTCATTTTGGAGCTAATTAAGCTTATTATGTAATTTTTGAACTAGCTAAGCATATTAAATCATTTTGGAGGAAAAAATGCTAAGTATAGGTCATTTTAGAGCTAGCCTAGGTTGAATAGGTCATTTTGAAGCTAAGTAAGGTTATTATGTCATTTTGGAGCTAGCTAAGAATATGAAGTCATTTAGGACCTAAAATATGTCATTTCTTAAGCATACTATATCATTTTAGAGCTAGCTAAGCATATTAAGTCTTTTTTGAGGAAAAGATGCTAAGTATAGGTCATTTTAGAGCTATCCTAGGTTAAATAGGTCATTTTTAAGCTAGCTAAGCATATTAAGTCATTTTGAAGGAAACAATGCTAAGTATAGGTCATTTTAGAGCTATCCTAGGTTAAATAGGTCATTTTGGAGCTAATTAAGCTTATTATGTAATTTTGAACTAGCTAAGCATATTAAGTCATTTTGGAGGAAAAAATGCTAAGTATAGGTCATTTTAGAGCTAGCCTAGGTTGAATAGGTCATTTTGAAGCTAAGTAAGGTTATTATGTCATTTTGGAGCTAGCTAAGCATATGAAGTCATTTAGGACCTAATATATGTCATTTCTTAAGCATACTATATCATTTTAAAGCTAGGTAAGCATATTAAGTCTTTTTGAGGAAAAGATGCTAAGTATAGGTCATTTTAGAGCTATCCTAGGTTAAGTAGGTCATTTTATGCTAGCTAAGCATATTAAGTCATTTTGAAGGAAACAATGCTAAGTATAGGTCATTTTAGAGCTATCCTAGGTTAAATAGGTCATTTTGGAGCTAATTAAGCTTATTATGTAATTTTTGAACTAGCTAAGCATATTAAGTCATTTTGGAGGAAAAAATGCTAAGTATAGGTCATTTTAGAGCTAGCCTAGGTTGAATAGGTCATATTTATGCTAGCTAAGCATATTAAGTCATTTTGAAGGAAACAATGCTAAGTATAGGTCATTTTAGAGCTATCCTAGGTTAAATAGGTCATTTTGGAGCTAATTAAGCTTATTATGTAATTTTTGAACTAGCTAAGCATATTAAGTCATTTTGGAGGAAAAAAAATGCTAAGTATAGGTCATTTTAGAGCTAGCCTAGGTTGAATAGGTCATTTTGAAGCTAAGTAAGGTTATTATGTCATTTTGGAGCTAGCTAAGCATATGAAGTCATTTAGGACCTAATATATGTCATTTCTTAAGCATACTATATCATTTTAAAGCTAGGTAAGCATATTAAGTCTTTTTTCAGGAAAAGATGCTAAGTATAGGTCATTTTAGAGCTATCCTAGGTTAAATAGGTCATTTTTATGCTAGCTAAGCATATTAAGTCATTTTGAAGGAAACAATGCTAAGTATAGGTCATTTTAGAGCTATCCTAGGTTAAATAGGTCATTTTGGAGCTAATTAAGCTTATTATGTAATTTTTGAACTAGCTAAGCATATTAAGTCATTTTGGAGGAAGAATGCTAAGTATAGGTCATTTTAGAGCTAGCCTAGGTTGAATAGGTCATTTTGAAGCTAACTAAGGTTATTATGTCATTTTGGAGCTAGCTAAGCATATGAAGTCATTTAGGACCTAAAATATGTCATTTCTTAAGCATACTATATCATTTTAGAGCTAGCTAAGCATATTAAGTCTTTTTGAGGAAAAGATGCTAAGTATAGGTCATTTTAGAGCTATCCTAGGTTAAATAGGTCATTTTATGCTAGCTAAGCATATTAAGTCATTTTGAAGGAAACAATGCTAAGTATAGGTCATTTTAGAGCTATCCTAGGTTAAATAGGTCATTTTGGAGCTAATTAAGCTTATTATGTAATTTTTGAACTAGCTAAGCATATTAAGTCATTTTGGAGGAAAAAAATGCTAAGTATAGGTCCTTTTAGAGCTAGCCTAGGTTGAATAGGTCATTTTGAAGCTAAGTAAGGTTATTATGTCATTTTGGAGCTAGCTAAGCATATGAAGTCATTTAGGACCTAATATATGTCATTTCTTAAGCATACTATATCATTTTAAAGCTAGGTAAGCATATTAAGTCATTTTTGAGGAAAAGATGCTAAGTATAGGTCATTTTAGAGCTATCCTAGGTTAAATAGGTCATTTTTATGCTAGCTAAGCATATTAAGTAATTTTGAAGGAAACAATGCTAAGTATAGGTCATTTTAGAGCTATCCTAGGTTAAATAGGTCATTTGGAGCTAATTAAGCTTATTATGTAATTTTGAACTAGCTAAGCATATTAAGTCATTTTGGAGGAAAAAATGCTAAGTATAGGTCATTTTAGAGCTAGCCTAGGTTGAATAGGTCATTTTGAGGCTAAGTAAGGTTATTATGTCATTTTGGAGCTAGCTAAGCATATGAAGTCATTTTGGAGGAAAAAATGCTAAGTATAGGTCATTTTAGAGCTAGCCTAGGTTGAATAGGTCATTTTGAAGCTAAGTAAGGTTATTATGTCATTTTGGAGCTAGCTATGCATGTGAAGTCATTTAGGACCTAATATATGTCATTTCTTAAGCATACTATATCATTTTAAAGCTAGGTAAGCATATTAAGTCTTTTTTGAGGAAAAGATGCTAAGTATAGGTAATTTTAGAGCTATCCTAGGTTAAATAGGTCATTTTTGTGCTAGCTAAGCATATTAAGTCATTTTGAAGGAAACAATGCTAAGTATAGGTCATTTTAGAGCTATCCTAGGTTAAATAGGTCATTTTGGAGCTAATTAAGCTTATTATGTAATTTTGAACTATCTAAGCATATTAAGTCATTTTGGAGGAAAAATTGCTAAGTATAGGTCATTTTAGAGCTAGCCTAGGTTGAATAGGTCATTTTTATGCTAGCTAAGCATATTAAGTCATTTTGAAGGAAACAATGCTAAGTATAGGTCATTTTAGAGCTATCCTAGGTTAAATAGGTCATTTTGGAGCTAATTAAGCTTATTATGTAATTTTTGAACTAGCTAAGCATATTAAGTCATTTTGGAGGAGAAAATGCTAAGTATAGGTCATTTTAGAGCTAGCCTAGGTTGAATAGGTCATTTTGAAGCTAAGTAAGGTTATTATGTCATTTTGGAGCTACCTAAGCATATGAAGTCATTTAGGACCTAATATATGTCATTTCTTAAGCATACTATATCATTTTAAAGCTAGGTAAGCATATTAAGTCTTTTTTGAGGAAAAGATGCTAAGTATGGGTCATTTTAGAGCTATCCTAGGTTAAATAGGTCATTTTTATGCTAGCTAAGCATATTAAGTCATTTTGAAGGAAACAATTCTAAGTATAGGTCATTTTAGAGCTATCCTAGGTTAAATAGGTCATTTTGGAGCTAATTAAGCTTATTATGTAATTTTTGAACTAGCTAAGCATATTAAGTCATTTTGGAGGAAAAATGCTAAGTATAGGTCATCTTAGAGCTTGCCTAGGTTGAATAGGTCATTTTGAAGCTAAGTAAGGTTATTATGTCATTTTGGAGCTAGCTAAGCATATGAAGTCATTTAGGACCTAATATATGTCATTTCTTAAGCATACTATATCATTTTAAAAGCTAGGTAAGCATATTAAGTCTTTTTTGAGGAAAAGATGCTAAGTATAGGTCATTTTAGAGCTATCCTAGGTTAAATAGGTCATTTTATGCTAGCTAAGCATATTAAGTCATTTTGAAGGAAACAATGCTAAGTATAGGTCATTTTAGAGCTATCCTAGGTTAAATAGGTCATTTTGGAGCTAATTAAGCTTATTATGTAATTTTTGAACTAGCTAAGCATATTGAGTCATTTTGGAGGAAAAAAAATGCTAAGTATAGGTCATTTTAGAGCTAGCCTAGGTTGAATAGGTCATTTTGAAGCTAAGTAAGGTTATTATGTCATTTTGGAGCTAGCTAAGCATATGAAGTCATTTAGGACCTAATATATGTCATTTCTTAAGCATACTATATCATTTTAAAGCTAGGTAAGCATATTAAGTCTTTTTGAGGAAAATATGTTAAGTATAGGTCATTTTAGAGCTATCCTAGGTTAAATAGGTCATTTTTATGCTAGCTAAGCATATTAAGTCATTTTGAAGGAAACAATGCTAAGTATAGGTCATTTTAGAGCTATCCTAGGTTAAATAGGTCATTTTGGAGCTAATTAAGCTTATTATGTAATTTTTGAACTAGCTAAGCATATTAAGTCATTTTGGAGGAAAAATGCTAAGTATAGGTCATTTTAGAGCTAGCCTAGGTTGAATAGGTCATTTTTATGCTAGCTAAGCATATTAAGTCATTTTGAAGGAAACAATGCTAAGTATAGGTCATTTTAGAGCTATCCTAGGTTAAATAGGTCATTTTGGAGCTAATTAAGCTTATTATGTAATTTTTGAACTAGCTATGCATATTAAGTCATTTTGGAGGAAAAAAAATGCTAAGTATAGGTCATTTTAGAGCTAGCCTAGGTTGAATAGGTCAATTTTATGCTAGCTAAGCATATTAAGTCATTTTGAAGGAAACAATGCTAAGTATAGGTCATTTTAGAGCTATCCTAGGTTAAATAGGTCATTTTGGAGCTAATTAAGCTTATTATGTAATTTTGAACTAGCTAAGCATATTAAGTCATTTTGGAGGAAAAAATGCTAAGTATAGGTCATTTTAGAGCTAGCCTAGGTTGAATAGGTCATTTTGAAGCTAAGTAAGGTTATTATGTCATGTTGGAGCTAGCTAAGCATATGAAGTCATTTAGGACCTAATATATGTCATTTCTTAAGCATACTATATCATTTTAAAGCTAGGTAAGCATATTAAGTCTTTTTTGAGGAAAAGATGCTAAGTATAGGTTATTTTAGAGCTATCCTAGGTTAAATAGGTCATTTTTATGCTAGCTAAGCATATTAAGTCATTTTGAAGGAAACAATGCTAAGTATAGGTCATTTTAGAGCTATCCTAGGTTAAATAGGTCATTTTGGAGCTAATTAAGCTTATTATGAAATTTTCGAACTAGCTAAGCATATTAAGTCATTTTGGAGGAAAAAATGCTAAGTATAGGTCATTTTAGAGCTAGCCTACGTTGAATAGGTCATTTTGAAGCTAAGTAAGGTTATTATGTCATTTTGGAGCTAGCTAAGCATATGAAGTCATTTAGGACCTAATATATGTCATTTCTTAAGCATACTATATCATTTTAAAGCTAGGTAAGCATATTAAGTCTTTTTTGAGGAAAAGATGCTAAGT
This sequence comes from Aegilops bicornis, assembly GCA_021605145.1. Classification (NCBI taxonomy): domain Eukaryota; kingdom Viridiplantae; phylum Streptophyta; class Magnoliopsida; order Poales; family Poaceae; genus Aegilops; species Aegilops bicornis. Next base: position 390,697,850 of record CM038674.1, read on the forward strand.
ATAGGTCATTTTAGAGCTATCCTAGGTTAAATAGGTCATTTTTATGCTAGCTAAGCATATTAAGTCATTTTGAAGGAAACAATGCTAAGTATAGGTCATTTTAGAGCTATCCTAGGTTAAATAGGTCATTTTGGAGCTAATTAAGCTTATTATGTAATTTTTGAACTAGCTAAGCATATTAAGTCATTTTAGAAGAAAAATTCTAAGTATAGGTCATTTTAGAGCTAGCCTAGGTTGAATAGGTCATTTTGAAGCTAAGTAAGGTTATTATGTCATTTTGGAGCTAGCTAAGCATATGAAGTCATTTAGGACCTAATATATGTCATTTCTTAAGCATACTATATCATTTTAAAGCTAGGTAAGCATATTAAGTCTTTTTTGAGGAAAAGATGCTAAGTATAGGTCATTTTAGAGCTATCCTAGGTTAAATAGGTCATTTTTATTCTAGCTAAGCATATTAAGTCATTTTGAAGGAAACAATGCTAAGTATAGGTCATTTTAGAGCTTTCCTAGGTTAAATAGGTCATTTTGGAGCTAATTAAGCTTATTATGTAATTTTGAACTAGCTAAGCATATTAAGTCATTTTGGAGGAAAAAATGCTAAGTATAGGTCATTTTAGAGCTAGCCTAGGTTGAATAGGTCATTTTGAAGCTAAGTAAGGTTATTATGTCATTTTGGAGCTAGCTAAGCATATGAAGTCATTTAGGACCTAAAATATGTCATTTCTTAAGCATACTATATCATTTTAGAGCTAGCTAAGCATATTAAGTCTTTTTGAGGAAAAGATGCTAAGTATAGGTCATTTTAGAGCTATCCTAGGTTAAATAGGTCATTTTTATGCTAGCTAAGCATATTAAGTCATTTTGAAGGAAACAATGCTAAGTATAGGTCATTTTAGAGCTATCCTAGGTTAAATAGGTCATTTTGGAGCTAATTAAGCTTATTATGTAATTTTTGAACTAGCTAAGCATATTAAGTCATTTTGGAGGAAAAAAATGCTAATTATATGTCATTTTAGAGCTAGCCTAGGTTGAATAGGTCATTTTGAAGCTAAGTAAGGTTATTATGTCATTTTGGAGCTAGCTAAGCATATGAAGTCATTTAGGACCTAAAATATGTCATTTCTTAAGCATACTATCTCATTTTAGAGCTATCTAAGCATATTAAGTCTTTTTTGAGGAAAAGATGCTAAGTATAGGTCATTTTAGAGCTATCCTAGGTTAAATAGGTCATTTTTATGCTAGCTAAGCATATTAAGTCATTTTGAAGGAAACAATGCTAAGTATAGGTCATTTTAGAGCTATCCTAGGTTAAATAGGTCATTTTGGAGCTAATTAAGCTTATTATGTAATTTTTGAACTAGCTAAGCATATTAAGTCATTTTGGAGGAAAAAATGCTAAGTATAGGTCATTTTAGAGCTAGCCTAGGTTGAATAGGTCATTTTGAAGCTAAGTAAGGTTATTATGTCATTTTGGAGCTACCTAAGCATATGAAGTCATTTAGGACCTAATATATGTCATTTCTTAAGCATACTATATCATTTTAAAGCTAGGTAAGCATATTAAGTCTTTTTTGAGGAAAAGATGCTAAGTATGGGTCATTTTAGAGCTATCCTAGGTTAAATAGGTCATTTTTATGCTAGCTAAGCATATTAAGTCATTTTGAAGGAAACAATGCTAAGTATAGGTCATTTTAGAGCTATCCTAGGTTAAATAGGTCATTTTGGAGCTAATTAAGCTTATTATGTAATTTTTGAACTAGCTAAGCATATTAAGTCATTTTGGAGGAAAAAATGCTAAGTATAGGTCATTTTAGAGCTAGCCTAGGTTGAATAGGTCATTTTGAAGCTAAGTAAGGTTATTATGTCATTTTGGAGCTAGCTAAGCATATGAAGTCATTTAGGACCTAATATATGTCATTTCTTAAGCATACTATATCATTCTAAAGCTAGGTAAGCATATTAAGTCTTTTTTGAGGAAAAGATGCTAAGTATAGGTCATTTTAGAGCTATCCTAGGTTAAATAGGTCATTTTTATGCTAGCTAAGCATATTAAGTCATTTTGAAGGAAACAATGCTAAGTATAGGTCATTTTAGAGCTATCCTAGGTTAAATAGGTCATTTTGGAGCTAATTAAGCTTATTATGTAATTTTTGAACTAGCTAAGCATATTAAGTCATTTTGGAGGAAAAAATGGTAAGTATAGGTCATTTTAGAGCTAGCCTAGGTTAAATAGGTCATTTTGAAGCTAAGTAAGGTTATTATGTCATTTTGGAGCTAGCTAAGCATATGAAGTCATTTAGGACCTAATATATGTCATTTCTTAAGCATACTATATCATTTTAAAGCTAGGTAAGCATATTAAGTCTTTTTTGAGGAAAATATGTTAAGTATAGGTCATTTTAGAGCTATCCTAGGTTAAATAGGTCATTTTTATGCTAGCTAAGCATATTAAGTCATTTTGAAGGAAACAATGCTAAGTATAGGTCATTTTAGAGCTATCCTAGGTTAAATAGGTCATTTTGGAGCTAATTAAGCTTATTATGTAATTTTTGAACTAGCTAAGCATATTAAGTCATTTTGGAGGAAAAAATGCTAAGTATAGGTCATTTTAGAGCTAGCCTAGGTTGAATAGGTCATTTTTATGCTAGCTAAGCATATTAAGTCATTTTGAAGGAAACAATGCTAAGTATAGGTCATTTTAGAGCTATCCTAGGTTAAATAGGTCATTTTGGAGCTAATTAAGCTTATTATGTAATTTTTGAACTAGCTAAGCATATTAAGTCATTTTGGAGGAAAAAATGCTACGTATAGGTCATTTTAGAGCTAGCCTAGGTTAAATAGGTCATTTTTATGCTAGCTAAGCATATTAAGTCATTTTGAAGGAAACAATGCTAAGTATAGGTCATTTTAGAGCTATCCTAGTTAAATAGGTCATTTTGGAGCTAATTAAGCTTATTATGTAATTTTTGAACTAGCTAAGCATATTAAGTCATTTTGGAGGAAAAAATGCTAAGTATAGGTCATTTTAGAGCTAGCCTAGGTTGAATAGGTCATTTTGAATCTAAGTAAGGTTATTATGTCATTTTGGAGCTAGCTAAGCATATGAAGTCATTTAGGACCTAATATATGTCATTTCTTAAGCATACTATATCATTTTAAAGCTAGGTAAGCATATTAAGTCTTTTTTGAGGAAAAGATGCTAAGTATAGGTAATTTTAGAGCTATCCTAGGTTAAATAGGTCATTTTTATGCTAGCTAAGCATATTAAGTCATTTTGAAGGAAACAATGCTAAGTATAGGTCATTTTAGAGCTATCCTAGGTTAAATAGGTCATTTTGGAGCTAATTAAGCTTATTATGTAATTTTGAACTAGCTAAGCATATTAAGTCATTTTGGAGGAAAAAATGCTAAGTATAGGTCATTTTAGAGCTAGCCTAGGTTGAATAGGTCATTTTGAAGCTAAGTAAGGTTATTATGTCATTTTGGAGCTAGCTAAGCATATGAAGTCATTTAGGACCTAATATATGTCATTTCTTAAGCATACTATATCATTTTAAAGCTAGGTAAGCATATTAAGTCTTGTTTGAGGAAAAGATGCTAAGTATAGGTCATTTTAGAGCTATCCTAGGTTAAATAGGTCATTTTATGCTAGCTAAGCATATTAAGTCATTTTGAAGGAAACAATGCTAAGTATAGGTCATTTTAGAGCTATCCTAGGTTAAATAGGTCATTTTGGAGCTAATTAAGCTTATTATGTAATTTTGAACTAGCTAAGCATATTAAGTCATTTTGGAGGAAAATATGCTAAGTATAGGTCATTTTAGAGCTAGCCTAGGTTGAATAGGTCATTTTGAAGCTAAGTAAGGTTATTATGTCATTTTGGAGCTAGCTAAGCATATGGAGTCATTTAGGACCTAATATATGTCATTTCTTAAGCATACTATATCATTTTAGAGCTAGCTAAGCATATTAAGTCTTTTTTGAGGAAAAGATGCTAAGAATAGGTCATTTTAGAGCTATCCTAGGTTAAATAGGTCATTTTTATGCTAGCTAAGCATATTAAGTCATTTTGAAGGAAACAATGCTAAGTATAGGTCATTTTAGAGCTATCCTAGGTTAAATAGGTCATTTTGGAGCTAATTAAGCTTATTATGTAATTTTTGAACTAGCTAAGCATATTAAGTCATTTTGGAGGAAAAAATGCTAAGTATAGGTCATTTTAGAGCTAGCCTAGGTTGAATAGGTCATTTTGAATCTAAGTAAGGTTATTATGTCATTTTGGAGCTAGCTAAGCATATGAAGTCATTTAGGACCTAATATATGTCATTTCTTAAGCATACTATATCATTTTAAAGCTAGGTAAGCATATTAAGTCTTTTTTTGAGGAAAAGATGCTAAGTATAGGTCATTTTAGAGCTATCCTAGGTTAAATAGGTCATTTTTATGCTAGCTAAGCATATTAAGTCATTTTGAAGGAAACAATGCTAAGTATAGGTCATTTTAGAGCTATCCTAGGTTAAATAGGTCATTTTGGAGCTAATTAAGCTTATTATGTAATTTTTGAACTAGCTAAGCATATTAAGTCATTTTGGAGGAAAAAATGCTAAGTATAGGTCATTTTAGAGCTAGCCTAGGTTGAATAGGTCATTTTGAAGCTAAGTAAGGTTATTATGTCATTTTGGAGCTAGCTAAGCATATGAAGTCATTTAGGACCTAATATATGTCATTTCTTAAGCATACTATATCATTTTAAAGCTAGGTAAGCATATTAAGTCTTGTTTGAGGAAAAGATGCTAAGTATAGGTCATTTTAGAGCTATCCTAGGTTAAATAGGTCATTTTATGCTAGCTAAGCATATTAAGTCATTTTGAAGGAAACAATGCTAAGTATAGGTCATTTTAGAGCTATCCTAGGTTAAATAGGTCATTTTGGAGCTAATTAAGCTTATTATGTAATTTTGAACTAGCTAAGCATATTAAGTCATTTTGGAGGAAAAAATGCTAAGTATAGGTCATTTTAGAGCTAGCCTAGGTTGAATAGGTCATTTTGAAGCTAAGTAAGGTTATTATGTCATTTTGGAGCTAGCTAAGCATATGAAGTCATTTAGGACCTAATATATGTCATTTCTTAAGCATACTATATCATTTTAGAGCTAGCTAAGCATATTAAGTCTTTTTTTGAGGAAAAGATGCTAAGTATAGGTCATTTTAGAGCTATCCTAGGTTAAATAGGTCATTTTTATGCTAGCTAAGCATATTAAGTCATTTGAAGGAAACAATGCTAAGTATAGGTCATTTTAGAGCTATCCTAGGTTAAATAGGTCATTTTGGAGCTAATTAAGCTTATTATGTAATTTTTGAACTAGCTAAGCATATTAAGTCATTTTGGAGGAAAAATGCTAAGTATAGGTCATTTTAGAGCTAGCCTAGGTTGAATAGGTCATTTTGAAGCTAAGTAAGGTTATTATGTCATTTTGGAGCTAGCTAAGCATATGAAGTCATTTAGGACCTAATATATGTCATTTCTTAAGCATACTATATCATTTTAAAGCTAGGTAAGCATATTAAGTCTTTTTGAGGAAAAGATGCTAAGTATAGGTCATTTTAGAGCTATCCTAGGTTAAATAGGTCATTTTTGTGCTAGCTAAGCATATTAAGTCATTTTGAAGGAAACAATGCTAAGTATAGTTCATTTTAGAGCTATCCTAGGTTAAATAGGTCATTTTGGAGCTAATTAAGCTTATTATGTATTTTTGAACTAGCTAAGCATATTAAGTCATTTTGGAGGAAAAAATGCTAAGTATAGGTCATTTTAGAGCTAGCCTAGGTTGAATAGGTCATTTTGAAGCTAAGTAAGGTTATTATGTCATTTTGGAGCTAGCTAAGCATATGAAGTCATTTAGGACCTAATATATGTCATTTCTTAAGCATACTATATCATTTTAAAAGCTAGGTAAGCATATTAAGTCTTTTCTGAGGAAAAGATGCTAAGTATAGGTCATTTTAGAGCTATCCTAGGTTAAATAGGTCATTTTGTAGCTAGCTAAGCATATTAAGTCATTTTGAAGGAAACAATGCTAAGTATAGGTCATTTTAGAGCTATCCTAGGTTAAATAGGTCATTTTGGAGCTAATTAAGCTTATTATGTAATTTTTGAACTAACTAAGCATATTAAGTCATTTTGGAGGAAAAAATGCTAAGTATAGGTCATTTTAGAGCTAGCCTAGGTTGAATAGGTCATTTTGAAGCTAAGTAATGTTATTATGTCATTTTGGAGCTAGCTAAGCATATGAAGTCATTTAGGACCTAAAATATGTCATTTCTTAAGCATACTATATCATTTTAGAGCTAGCTAAGCATATTAAGTCTTTTTGAGGAAAAGATGCTAAGTATAGGTCATTTTAGAGCTATCCTAGGTTAAATAGGTCATTTTATGCTAGCTAAGCATATTAAGTCATTTTGAAGGAAACAATGCTAAGTATAGGTCATTTTAGAGCTATCCTAGGTAAAATAGGTCATTTTGGAGCTAATTAAGCGTATTATGTAATTTGTGAACTAGCTAAGCATATTAAGTCATTTTGGAGGAAAAAATGCTAAGTATAGGTCATTTTAGAGCTAGCCTAGGTTAAATAGGTCATTTTGAAGCTAAGTAAGGTTATTATGTCATTTTGGAGCTAGCTAAGCATATGAAGTCATTTAGGACCTAATATATGTCATTTCTTAAGCATACTATATCATTTTAAAGCTAGGTAAGCATATTAAGTCTTTTTGGAGGAAAAGATGCTAAGTATAGGTCATTTTAGAGCTATCCTAGGTTAAATAGGTCATTTTATGCTAGCTAAACATATTAAGTCATTTTGAAGGAAACAATGCTAAGTATAGGTCATTTTAGAGCTATCCTAGGTTAAATAGGTCATTTTGGAGCTAATTAAGCTTATTATGTAATTTTGAACTAGCTAAGCATATTAAGTCATTTTGGAGGAAAAAATGCTAAGTATAGGTCATTTTAGAGCTAGCCTAGGTTGAATAGGTCATTTTTATGCTAGCTAAGCATATTAAGTCATTTTGAAAGAAACAATGCAAAGTATAGGTCATTTTAGAGCTATCCTAGGTTAAATAGGTCATTTTGGAGCTAATTAAGCTTATTATGTAATTTTTGAACTAGCTAAGCATATTAAGTCATTTTGGAGGAAAAAATGCTAAGTATAGGTCATTTTAGAGCTAGCCTAGGTTAAATAGGTCATTTTGGAGCTAATTAAGCTTATTATGTAATTTTTGAACTAGCTAAGCATATTAAGTCATTTTGGAGGAAACAATGCTAAGTATAGGTCATTTTAGAGCTAGCCTAGGTTGAATAGGTCATTTTTATGCTAGCTAAGCATATTAAGTCATTTTGAAGGAAACAATGCTAAGTATAGGTCATTTTAGAGCTATCCTAGGTTAAATAGCTCATTTTGGAGCTAATTAAGCTTATTATGTAATTTTTGAACTAGCTAAGCATATTAAGTCATTTTGGAGGAAAAAATGCTAAGTATAGGTCATTTTAGAGCTAGCCTAGGTTGAATAGGTCATTTTTATGCTAGCTAAGCATATTAAGTCATTTTGAAGGAAACAATGCTAAGTATAGGTCATTTTAGAGTTGTCCTAGGTTAAATAGGTAATTTTGGAGCTAATTAAGCTTATTATGTAATTTTTGAACTAGCTAAGCATATTAAGTCATTTTGGAGGAAAAAATGCTAAGTATAGGTCATTTTAGAGCTAGCCTAGGTTGTATAGGTCATTTTATGCTTGCTAAGCATATTAAGTCATTTTGAAGGAAACAATGCTAAGTATAGGTCATTTTAGAGCTATCCTAGGTTAAATAGGTCATTTTGGAGCTAATTAAGCTTATTATGTAATTTTTGAACTAGCTAAGCATATTAAGTCATTTTGGAGGAAAAAATGCTAAGTATAGGTCATTTTAGAGCTAGCCTAGGTTGAATAGGTCATTTTGAAGCTAAGTAAGGTTATTATGTCATTTTGGAGTAGCTAAGCATATGAAGTCATTTAGGACCTAATATATGTCATTTCTTAAGCATACTATATCATTTTAAAGCTAGGTAAGCATATTAAGTCTTTTTTGAGGAAAAGATGCTAAGTATAGGTCATTTTAGAGCTATCCTAGGTTAAATAGGTCATTTTTATGCTAGCTAAGCATATTAAGTCATTTTGAAGGAAACAATGCTAAGTATAGGTCATTTTAGAGCTATCCTAGGTTAAATAGGTCATTTTGGAGCTAATTAAGCTTATTATGTAATTTTTGAACTAGCTAAGCATATTAAGTCATTTTGGAGGAAAAATGCTAAGTATAGGTCATTTTAGAGCTAGCCTAGGTTGAATAGGTCATTTTGAAGCTAAGTAAGGTTATTATGTCATTTTGGAGCTAGCTAAGCATATGAAGTCATTTAGGACCTAATATATGTCATTTCTAAAGCATACTATATCATTTTAAAGCTAGGTAAGCATATTAAGTCTTTTTTGAGGAAAAGATGCTAAGTATAGGTCATTTTAGAGCTATCCTAGGTTAAATAGGTCATTTTATAGCTAGCAAAGCATATTAAGTAAATTTGAATGAAACAATGCTAAGTATAGGTCATTTTAGAGCTATCCTAGGTTAAATAGGTCATTTTGGAGCTAATTAAGCTTATTATGTAATTTTGAACTAGCTAAGCATATTAAGTCATTTTGGAGGAAAAAATGCTAAGTATAGGTCATTTTAGAGCTAGCCTAGGTTGAATAGGTCATTTTGAAGCTAAGTAAGGTTATTATGTCATTTTGGAGCTAGCTAAGCATATGAAGTCATTTAGGACCTATTATATGTCATTTCTTAAGCATACTATATCATTTTAAAGCTAGGTAAGCACATTAAGTCTTTTTGAGGAAAAGATGCTAAGTATAGGTCATTTTAGAGCTATCCTAGGTTAAATAGGTCATTTTTATGCTAGCTAAGCATATTAAGTCATTTTGAAGGAAACAATGCTAAGTATAGGTCATTTTAGAGCTATCCTAGGTTAAATAGGTCATTTTGGAGCTAATTAAGCTTATTATGTAATTTTGAACTAGCTAAGCATATTAAGTCATTTTGGAGGAAAAAATGCTAAGTATAGGTCATTTTAGAGCTAGCCAAGGTTGAATAGGTCATTTTGAAGCTAAGTAAGGTTATTATGTCATTTTGGAGCTAGCTAAGCATATGAAGTCATTTAGGACCTAAAATATGTCATTTCTTAAGCATACTATATCATTTTAGACCTAGCTAAGCATATTAAGTCTTTTTGAGGAAAAGATGCTAAGTATAGGTCATTTTAGAGCTATCCTAGGTTAAATAGGTCATTTTTATGCTAGCTAAGCATATTAAGTCATTTTGAAGGAAACAATGCTAAGTATAGGTCATTTTAGAGCTATCCTAGGTTAAATAGGTCATTTTGGAGCTAATTAAGCTTATTATGTAATTTTGAACTAGCTAAGCATATTAAGTCATTTTGGAGGAAAAAAGTCTAAGTATAGGTCATTTTAGAGCTAGCCTAGGTTGAATAGGTCATTTTGAAGCTAAGTAAGGTTATTATGTCATTTTGGAGCTAGCTAAGCATATGAAGTCATTTAGGACCTAAAATATGTCATTTCTTAAGCATACTATATCATTTTAGAGCTAGCTAAGCATATTAAGTCTTTTTTGAGGAAAAGATGCTAAGTATAGGTCATTTTAGAGCTATCCTAGGTTAAATAGGTCATTTTTATGCTAGCTAAGCATATTAAGTCATTTTGAAGGAAACAATGCTAAGTATAGGTCATTTTAGAGCTATCCTAGGTTAAATAGGTCATTTTGGAGCTAATTAAGCTTATTATGTAATTTTTGAACTAGCTAAGCATATTAAGTCATTTTGGAGGAAAAAATGCTAAGTATAGGTCATTTTAGAGCTAGCCTAGGTTGAATAGGTCATTTTGAAGCTAAGTAAGGTTATTATGTCATTTTGGAGCTAGCTAAGCATATGAAGTCATTTAGGACCTAAAATATGTCATTTCTTAAGCATACTATATCATTTTAGAGCTAGCTAAGCATATTAAGTCTTTTTCTCGAGGAAAAGATGCTAAGTATAGGTCATTTTAGAGCTATCCTAGGTTAAATAGGTCATTTTTATGCTAGCTAAGCATATTAAGTCATTTTGAAGGAAACAATGCTAAGTATAGGTCATTTTAGAGCTATCCTAGGTTAAATAGGTCATTTTGGAGCTAATTAAGCTTATTATGTAATTTTGAACTAGCTAAGCATATTAAGTCATTTTGGAGGAAAAATGCTAAGTATAGGTCATTTTAGAGCTAGCCTAGGTTGAATAGGTCATTTTGAAGCTAAGTAAGGTTATTATGTCATTTTGGAGCTAGCTAAGCATATGAAGTCATTTAGGACCTAATATATGTCATTTCTTAAGCATACTATATCATTTTAAAGCTAGGTAAGCACATTAAGTCTTTTTTGAGGAAAAGATGCTAAGTATAGGTCATTTTAGAGCTATCCTAGGTTAAATAGGTCATTTTTATGCTAGCTAAGCATATTAAGTCATTTTGAAGGAAACAATGCTAAGTATAGGTCATTTTAGAGCTATCCTAGGTTAAATAGGTCATTTTGGAGCTAATTAAGCTTATTATGTAATTTTTGAACTAGCTAAGCATATTAAGTCATTTTGGAGGAAAAAATGCTAAGTATAGGTCATTTTAGAGCTAGCCAAGGTTGAATAGGTCATTTTGAAGCTAAGTAAGGTTATTATGTCATTTTGGAGCTAGCTAAGCATATGAAGTCATTTAGGACCTAAAATATGTCATTTCTTAAGCATACTATATCATTTTAGACCTAGCTAAGCATATTAAGTCTTTTTTGAGGAAAAGATGCTAAGTATAGGTCATTTTAGAGCTATCCTAGGTTAAATAGGTCATTTTATGCTAGCTAAGCATATTAAGTCATTTTGAAGGAAACAATGCTAAGTATAGGTCATTTTAGAGCTATCCTAGGTTAAATAGGTCATTTTGGAGCTAATTAAGCTTATTATGTAATTTTGAACTAGCTTAGCATATTAAGTCATTTTTGTGGAAAAATTCTAAGTATAGGTCATTTTAGAGCTAGCCTAGGTTGAATAGGTCATTTTGAAGCTAAGTAAGGTTATTATGTCATTTTGGAGCTAGCTAAGCATATGAAGTCATTTAGGACCTAAAATATGTCATTTCTTAAGCATACTATATCATTTTAGAGCTAGCTAAGCATATTAAGTCTTTTTTGAGGAAAAGATGCTAAGTATAGGTCATTTTAGAGCTATCCTAGGTTAAATAGGTCATTTTTATGCTAGCTAAGCATATTAAGTCATTTTGAAGGAAACAATGCTAAGTATAGGTCATTTTAGAGCTATCCTAGGTTAAATAGGTCATTTTGGAGCTAATTAAGCTTATTATGTAATTTTTGAACTAGCTAAGCATATTAAGTCATTTTGGAGGAAAAAATGCTAAGTATAGGTCATTTTAGAGCTAGCCTAGGTTGAATAGGTAATTTTGAAGCTAAGTAAGGTTATTATGTCATTTTGGAGCTAGCTAAGCATATGAAGTCATTTAGGACCTAAAATATGTCATTTCTTAAGCATACTATATCATTTTAGAGCTAGCTAAGCATATTAAGTCTTTTCTGAGGAAAAGATGCTAAGTATAGGTCATTTTAGAGCTATCCTAGGTTAAATAGGTCATTTTTATGCTAGCTAAGCATATTAAGTCATTTTGAAGGAAACAATGCTAAGTATAGGTCATTTTAGAGCTATCCTAGGTTAAATAGGTCATTTTGGAGCTAATTAAGCTTATTATGTAATTTTGAACTAGCTAAGCATATTAAGTCATTTTGGAGGAAAAAGTCTAAGTATAGGTCATTTTAGAGCTAGCCTAGGTTGAATAGGTCATTTTGAAGCTAAGTAAGGTTATTATGTCATTTTGGAGCTAGCTAAGCATATGAAGTCATTTAGGACCTAAAATATGTCATTTCTTAAGCATACTATATCATTTTAGAGCTAGCTAAGCATATTAAGTCTTTTTGAGGAAAAGATGCTAAGTATAGGTCATTTTAGAGCTATCCTAGGTTAAATAGGTCATTTTTGCTAGCTAAGCATATTAAGTCATTTTGAAGGAAACAATGCTAAGTATAGGTCATTTTAGAGCTATCCTAGGTTAAATAGGTCATTTTGGAGCTAATTAAGCTTATTATGTAATTTTGAACTAGCTAAGCATATTAAGTCATTTTGGAGGAAAAAATGCTAAGTATAGGTCATTTTAGAGCTAGCCTAGGTTGAATAGGTCATTTTGAAGCTAAGTAAGGTTATTATGTCATTTTGGAGCTAGCTAAGCATATGAAGTCATTTAGGACCTAATATGTGTCATTTCTTAAGCATACTATATCATTTTAAAGCTAGGTAAGCATATTAAGTCTTTTTTGAGGAAAAGATGCTAAGTATAGGTCATTTTAGAGATATCCTAGGTTAAATAGGTCATTTTTATGCTAGCTAAGCATATTAAGTCATTTTGAAGGAAACAATGATAAGTATAGGTCATTTTAGAGCTATCCTAGGTTAAATAGGTCATTTTGGAGCTAATTAAGCTTATTATGTAATTTTTGAACTAGCTAAGCATATTAAGTCATTTTGGAGGAAAAAATGCTAAGTATAGGTCATTTTAGAGCTAGCCTAGGTTGAATAGGTCATTTTGAAGCTAAGTAAGGTTATTATGTCATTTTGGAGCTAGCTAAGCATATGAAGTCATTTAGGACCTAATATATGTCATTTCTTAAGCATACTATATCATTTTAAAGCTAGGTAAGCATATTAAGTCTTTTTGAGGAAAATATGTTAAGTATAGGTCATTTTAGAGCTATCCTAGGTTAAATAGGTCATTTTTATGCTAGCTAAGCATATTAAGTCATTTTGAAGGAAACAATGCTAAGTATAGGTCATTTTAGAGCTATCCTAGGTTAAATAGGTCATTTTTGAGCTAATTAAGCTTATTATGTAATTTTTGAACTAGCTAAGCATATTAAGTCATTTTGGAGGAAAAAATGCTAAGTATAGGTCATTTTAGAGCTAGCCTAGGATGAATAGGTCATTTTTATGCTAGCTAAGTGTGACGCCCTCGATTCAATCGTACACTAATCATGCACGCAAATGTGTACGATCAAGATCAAGGACTCACGGGAAGATATCACAACACAACTCTACAAATAAAATAAGTCATACAAGCATCATAATACAAGCCGGGGCCTCGAGGGCTCGAATACAAGTGCTTTCGATCATAGGCGAGTCGGCGGAAGCAACAATATCTCGAAACACGGACATAAGTTAAACCGGTTGCCATAAGATGGCTAGCACAAACCGAGATCTGATCGAAGAGGAGCAGGCCTCTGCAGGGATCCTCCTAGGTCACTCGGTGATCGTCCCGGGCTGCCTGCGTAGTAGTAGGCACCTCAGAGTAGTAGTCGCCATAGGCGGTGGCGTCTGGCTCACAGGCTCCATCGTGCAGTAGCAGCAATCGAGTAGAGGTAGGGAAAAGGGGAACAAAGGGAACCGTGAGTACTCATCCAAAGTACTGCAAGCAAGGATCTACACTACATATGCAACATTATCAAAGGAAGGCTGTATATGTGGAGGGTCGCAGAAATGCCGTAATAGAGAGAAAGGCCTAGTCCTATCGAAGACTAGCATCTTACGAAACCACCATCTTGCAGAACCGGAAGGAGTAGAGTAGCATTTGTAAAGTAGATTGTTATCAACCTCGGCCAGAGATCCTTTCTCGACTCCCTGCGAGAAAGAAATCCCGAAGCCATACTATCGATTATCATCACAATCCGATTCTCATCACCATCCATTTCTCATCACAAGTATCCAATTCTAGTTGTATCGATCGGGATACAACTCCAAGTGTCTGTTACGTAGGACAGGCTATCGATAGATGTTTTCTTCCCTGCAGGGGTGCACCAACTTACCCACCACGCTCGCTTAACTCCGGCCGGACACACTTTCCAGGGTCATGCCCGGCCTCGGCCAAACAATACGCCGCAACCCGACCTAGGCTTAATAGAGAGGCCAGCCCGCCGGACTAAACCTATGCCCCCAGGGGTCATGGGCCATCTCCCCGGGAACTCGACGCTATGCAGGGCGGCGGTGAGCGACCTAGCTACCTCCCTAAAAAGGCAGGAGCTTACCAGTCCAACCCGGCGCCGCCCGTAGTAGACGTCTATTAAGCTTCGGTGATGTATCTGACGCAGAACGCCCATACTATGCCCACGTGATGGTTAGTGCTATCGGGCGAGGCCCTCGGATCAAATATCCAAATCGTGAGTGGATTAGGAGCAGCGGTAACAAGCAGAGACTCACGAAGATGTGACCCCGTTGCCCGTCTCGAGGACTTGCGGCAAGGGCTAGGAATGCCGGCCGCGCCTCGTAATTATCTCGCGGGCACCTTCCGTGTCAACCCGTCTCCACATCACTCGCAATTAAGCACGCAGGTACCCCTCGTGGTCGACCCGTCTTTCAAAGTGATGGTAAAGTCCAAGTAACCGGGTGTCCAAACATCAAGGGGAAAAACCCGAGGAATCACCCCCGATGAATTCCACTAGATGTAATCATCAAGGTGAACGTAAGAGGAATCACCCCCGAGGTTCACACTTGAGGGGTGCGCGACAGTAGTCGGAAGTGGTTAAGGAGGAAATCACCCTCGATGACCACGGCATCGGATAGCTATACTCTGAGGTTAATATCGGAAGTCGTAGAGGTTTCACCCTCGGTACTCGATAGTAACCCAAAGAGTGTCGAGCAACTAAGGGGAAGTGATGTGCGGTGTCGGGTCCTGGTCTTCGATCCCGTTGATCGGGTCGTCAATGATGAAGCAGGGGCAACAAGGACAAGGTGAGGAGGGGGTCACTGATGGGTCTCTAACCAACCTATACTAAGCAGTTTAGAATAAGCAGGTAAGGTACAACAGTAGATACAAAAGCAGGCTATGCATCAGAATAGGTGCAAACAATAAGTGAGCAAAATCTAATGCAAGTATGAGAGAATGGAATGGGCGATATCGGGATGATCAAAGGGGGGCTTGCTGGTTGCTCTGCAAGAGAGAGGGTCGCCAACACCGTAGTCGAACTGGCCAAGAAGCAGGCTTGGTCTCGTAGTCTACCGGAGAGAAGAGGGGGAAGAAACAATGAATACCAAGTAAGCAGATGCATATCGATGCATGACATGTCAAGAAGCGATGCTAGGCGTGCCCTAACGTGGTATGAGGGAGTCTTGGTTAAGGAAACATCCGGAAAGTATCCCGGTGTTTTGGGTTTTCAGCGAGGAGCGGAGGAAAAGTTGCAGGTTCGATAGGTTAGGGGTGTGTGGCGGACGAGCAATTTGCGTATCCGGATTCGTCTCTTCGTTCTGAGCAACTTTCATGTTGAAAATATTTTAATCCGAGTTACGGATTAAAAGATATGATTTTTAAAAGATTTTAATAATTTCTGGAATTTAATTAATTAATTAATTAATTTCGAAAATGCATTTATGACATCAGCATGATGTCATCTTTGACGTCGGCGATCAATGGGGTTGGTGAGTCAATACGACATGTGGGTCCCGTTCGTCATACTCTGTTAACTAATTAACTTAATCAAGTTTAATTTACAGTAGTTAATTAGGTTAATTAGTCATTAGGTTTAATTAATCAGGATTAACTAAATTAATTAATTACTTCATTAATTAATTAACTAAAAAATTAGTTTTATTCATTTTTATTTATTATTTATTTAAAGTCCATTATCCTTTTCTTTTTACTTTTATCCTTTTCTAAAACGTCCAGCGGGGTGGGGCCCCCATGTAAGTGGCGTGGGGTTGATTCTGTCACCGGCCGACCGAGTCAACAGAGCGAGGGGGCCTGGCCCATCGGGCCGATGCCCAAAGTGGCCCTGTGGCCACGCCGTAAGTGGGCCGGAGTAGGCTCTGGCTACTGGGGCGAGGGCGCTGAGTTCACGGACTTGCGGTGGCACAAACGGGCGCGGTTGGCGATTCGAAGGCAAGGAGGACGGGCGGTTCCGATGGGGGTGGGGGTCGCGGATTCGCCGTGAACAGCGCCAGCAGCGGAGGCGGCGAGGAGGTTCGGTCTCCGTTCGGGCGTATACGGGGTGAGGAGGGTTGGGCGCGCCGAGCCACATCTGAGCTCGGCCCGTGACCGCTTAGTCACGGGGGCGCCAGCGATGAGATCCACGGCGGGAAGGTTGGTGCGGCGGAGAAGCGCCGCCGGGCGAGAGGAGAGAGAGGCCGGGAGCACGTCCGTGCTCGCGGGAAAGAGAGGAGGGAGGTGCTACTGGGCGGGCCGGCAGTGATGGCGCTCGGGAGGAGCGGGAGGCGAGGGGAGCGAGGAGGAGAGCTCACTGGGGAACGCGGGGTCCATCTGGCGGGCTCGGGGATGGTCGGTGGCGACCGGTGAGGAGGAGGGCGGGAGGCGGCCGTGAGCCAAGGGGCGGATCCGGCTGACGTGGGTCGGGACGACCCATGGGGCGGCAGGGCCTTGAGCCCGCTTGTAGGTCGGGGAGGAGGAAGGTGCGGTCGGGCGGCGGGGTCGCCGGCCGAGGGGGGGGCTGACGGGCGGATCCGGTGCCGATCCGGATCGGCGAGGAGGGAGGAGAAAGGGATCGGGGAGAGTGAGGTGCGGCTAGGGTTTCCCCTAGGCCAAGTAAGGGAGTGGCCGGTTGGGCCGGGCAGTGCTGGGCAGTGGGGGGCTGGCTGGGCCAGGTGGGGGGGGGGGCTGGCCCAGGTGGGCCAGTGGGGTTTTGTCCCCCCTCATTGTTTTGTTATTTTCTTTTCTTATTTTCTTATTTTCTGTTTTAGTTTATTTAAAATACCAAAACACTTTACGAAAATGTGTGCACCCCACCATAATTAGCTTTGTCATTTTTGACAACCCCCGAACATTTTAGTTTTAGTTTTTGAAAACTTTTATCGTTTGCTTTTGATTTGGGTTTGTTTTAGACCGGGTTCGAATCAACGTGAGTTTAGCCACAGTAACCGAGGTGATTACTGTTGCTTAATCATCCGGGTGTTACAAATCTCCTCCACTACAAGAAATCTCGTCCCGAGATTTAGGAGGGGAGTAAGGGGAAAGTTCTGGTTACGATAATCTAACGGATCTTCTCGAAGAAGTTAATCCCTTTCGTTGATGTCTTCAATCCTTTATTCCGATGCATCATGATAAACTGGTCATCATTTCTTCGGGAACTCCATCGTACTTACGAAAGATAAGGGGCAGCTCACTACGACATAATGCTTTTGAGGGAAACAATCTGGGGTTAACCCATGAATTAGTATAAGATTATCTCTCGAGTTGAACATATGAAATACCTCGAGAGTAAGGTACGAAGGTACCATAATAGGCTCCAAGCGGATAGATAGTTGCTCGAAGCCCGAACCAGAGTGAGAAAGGGGTTGAGTAGCGAGAGTAAGTATTGCGTCCGATACCGAATAGGTCAACAGCAAGTGGCGATGAATTGCATACAAAGTCAAGCATGAGGAATAACTCGACAACAGGTGTACAGGGAGAGTCGAGGTTTCGATCATGTGGAATCAGGTTATGGGCCCACCATATGGGCTAAAAGTAGGAAAGGGCATTGACATCTTGCATGGTCATGTTAGGAAGCCATGTCGGAGGATCAGCCTATCGGTTATGTCGGCAACAACAACATCGGTACCAAGGGCGAGGGTGAAGAGAACCATCTTGCTGCTTTCGTTGAGCAGGCGGACCAATAGGCAAAGTTCTCGTCCATCGATGGCTACCGGAATGCCATCAACAATAGTAACAGTGGTCTTCCGACAGAGTTGTACCTCGAGGTGTTTACATAAGCAGTAGAATATTGCTGCTTAGATCATAAAGATCACAAGAAAGGTTCAAACAACCAATGGAAAGTAAAATATGATTATCATATTAAACAGAACAATGGAAAGGAAAATGTGTTTAAACACATATTTGAGGATATATCCTTACCAAGGACAAGCGAGCATGATATCCGTGGCGAGGATATAATGTAGAAAACTCTTTAGGTAAGGGGGAGGAATCTCATGATATTATCCATACAACGGTGTTAGGATAAATGATAAATAAAATTTAGCATCGTGCTTCAAATGTTCTGTTGAAAATCGGAGTACCATTGACATGCTTCGAGATAGCATTGACATGGTCTTGGTGAAGATCAGGACTTTGGAAACACGAAGGATTCATCAGGAATAACTTGTAGAATAAGTCTTACAATTTCCTCATGGATGAGCGGATAACCTTGCTGAAAAGGAATCTATAATGATAGGTCCTCCAAATAGGGGTGCTAGGCATGACATCATGTTAGCGTCAACAAAGGATCAACGTCATAACTCTTGGAAAGTTGTCCCAACCACCATATCGTCGAGATTCAGATCCGATTGGTGTCGGGATACCTCGGACTTAGGATACACGAGAAGACAAGGTGCAACGCAAATTGGCAAGATGACAATGTAAGATTCTCGGGGAAAGGAACTATGAAGTGATTACCGTTAACAAGAGTCCATCATTAACCCAAGGAGAGGGCAAGGAGGTGTCCGTGAACTCAACGGCAATTTACCGAGATTCCCAAAAGATGGATTTCCGCAATTAAGTGAACAAGGAGATAACATTTGTCAGATCAAATGATATAAGGAAGTATGCTCGAGGAAAACATACACAAGTAAACATTGGTTGAAAGGTGCACCAGAAATATGGGTTGGGTTGCACGACCAACGTCTGAATGGTGATTCAATATTCAATATTCTAAGAATTTCTCTTCAAATCAAGAGGCTTTCTAGAAGTTTTGAATTCACACGTCATAGCTCAATTGTCGGTATTCGGTTGAAAACAATACGGGGCCAAGGAATGAACGAAGATGGCAAGAAGTATTATGATATCAAGAATTCTTAAGAGGTGGTGAAATTCTCACCACATCATCGACAAAAGGAGATGGTAATACTTCCGAGGTAAGGAAGATCAACTGCTGGGTAGCAGGGATCTCAAGGTTTACACAAAACACGAACAAGTTGTGTTGAACGGAAGGCAATAAAGTGGTCGATGAGAACATGAATCATCGAGGGGCAAGGAAAGGTATTACCCATCATGAATTCAATTGAATTCTCGGAAGAGCTCATAAGGTTGATGATGATCACGACACAATTGTCGAGAGATTTCATGCAGATGTAATCGAGTAGCGACGACAACAAGTCAAAGTAATGATGAAGTGAAAGGTTATTGGAACCAAGGGTGCGACACAAACTTCGAAACCAAGCTTGTTGTTCAAGGCGAAATGATAAGGCGATGAGGATCGACGTAAGGTTAGTTCATCGTCGAAAATTGTGCTCCGAGAAGAAGGACCGGGTAGCACGGTTAAAATCATCACCACAATGATATAGCCAACAGGCTAGGAATGGCGTGGTCGGGTACAAACTCGTACTTATAGAAGCCATGAAGAGTTGTTGGACCGTGAAAAGTGGGCTCGGTTCAGTTATCGGTGTCTTTGAGTGTTTAATAACTCAGAGCCCGTGAAGAATTGGAATCAGTGGGAAGGTAGCACTTGATGAAGAACTCATAAGAAGTTATCTTTGTTCCATGATAATCTCGAGATACCAGGGTAATACTCGACACAAGATCAAAGTAAAGGTTGGACTGGTGTATTGATCCATAGGAGACAATTGATTTAACTTGCACAAGACATGATATTTAAAAGAGAACATGGTCGAACCACGATTGCAAAAGGCGGATCTCGGATATAAGATGAGCTTATACCAAAGGAAAAATTAATTTAAGAGAAGCTTTAATGATAAGATCTACATCGTGTCCATGGGCATGAACACAAAGTTCAAGGTCGTCTCCCACTTCTCCAATGCACAACCTTTCATTCACTTCTCACGTTCAATGAAGTTGCGGTGTTGAAAATTTTATCTGGCGAAGCACCGAAGAGTATGATTCGTGAAAACTTTCGGGTTCACACGGTTTAGTGAAGGCATATGTCCTACCCATAGGGGCTTCTTGGAATCATATACCGGAATCGTTAGAAATAATTAACTCAAGCTCAAGGCAGAGCATGGTTGAGAAAGCGAGAGGATACAATTTATCAAAGGCATTACATTATGAGAGGAAAGGCTCACAAGGTTATTGAATATGAAGGCGTTGTCGGATAAAATCCAACAAAGGATCTGGTGGTCCACAAGGGATCCGACGTGAGCATCAAGACTCAACTAGAGGAAGAAGAATGCAAGGAGGTCAAACTATAGAAACAATGACTAACTCAATTGTCAAATGCAAAAGAATTATGATTCCCAATCAAGGGTCGGAAGCAATGCTCGATTAGGGATGGATAAGTTGAATAGCCTTAGGGTACAATCAAGCGACACTTGGACCGGTCGAGAACCAATTCCAGTTAAAAGAATGGCAGCTCAGCCGGAAAGGTAATTTATAAGGATCAATGATGATTGCGGGTGTTCGCAAACATATTGAATTAACAGACTCAAAATGATAATGACAAGGAATGTCAATATGACTACGAGACGTATGGGATTAACCATAATGCAAGCAAGTTAAGAATTTCAAGAGCCAAAGGCTCCAGAGGGTTTTCGGAAGATCGAATAATATTTTGAAGACTTTTGTGAAACACATGAACAAGCGGGGTTGAGCGGATACCGACAAGTGCGAGGGTTTATTTGAAGGGGTATTCATGTAGCAAGGAACTGCTAGGCGGTAGGCACAAAGTATTCTCGGAACAATAGAGAAAACTTCGGGTATCTTGTAATAACAAGATCAATGGGGGATGATCGTATGAATGGCAAGTGTAAGTAGTTATCCATACGGATTTATCGGTGGTCAGGAATAGCAAAAGTGATGAGCACAAAGTCTCGAGAGAACATCAGAGAGTATCTTCGGAATCTTCTAGTTAGCAGACGATCATCTGAAGTGAGGGGCTCTCCGGGAGAAAGTACTTGCGAGAACCTAAAGTTAGTTTTGTTTTTAGCAAATTCATTTAACCCGAATAGAAGAGAGTTCAGAGTCCCGAGTAAAGGTCGAGGAGTAAAAGATCCTAATACCACCCAATGGCGGCGTGGGCCCGTAAGGCACACAGCCAAGTTAGTAAAAGTTTTGCAATGTCTAGACTCGACTTCGCCAAGGAGTTGGAAGGGGATTCGACAGACGATGGCTCGATACCAACTTGTGACGCCCTCGATTCAATCGTACACTAATCATGCACACAAATGTATGCGATCAAGATCAAGGACTCACGGAAGATATCACAACACAACTCTACAAATAAAATAAGTCATACAAGCATCATAATACAAGCCAGGGGCCTCGAGGGCTCGAATACAAGTGCTCGATCATAGACGAGTCAGCGGAAGCAACAATATCTGAGCACAGACATAAGTTAAACCAGTTGCCATAAGATGGCTAGCACAAACTGAGGTACAGATCGAAAGAGGAGCAGGCCTCCTGCCTGGGATCCTCCTAGGTCACTCCTAGTCGTCGTCAGCGGGCTGCACGTAGTAGTAGGCACCTCCAGAGTAGTAGTCGCCATAGGCGGTGGCGTCAGCTCTGGGCTCCATCGTGCAGTAGCGACAATCGAGTAGAGGTAGGGGGAAAAGGGGAACAAGGCAACCGTGAGTACTCATCCAAAGTACTCGCAAGCAAGGATCTACACTACATATGCAACATTATCAAAGGAAGGTCAGTATATGTGGAGTGGGCTGCAGAAATGCCGGAATAGAGAGAAGGCCTAGTCCTATCGAAGACTAGCATCTTCTGAAACCACCATCTTGCGACAGAACCGGAAGGAGTAGAGTAGCATAATGTAAAGTAGTAGTGTTATCAACCTCAGCCAGAGATCCTTTCTCGACTCCTGCGAGAAAGAAATCCCGAGCCATACTATCCAGCTTATCATCACAATCCAGTTCTCATCACCATCCAATTCTCATCACAAGTATCCAGTTCTAGTTGTATTGATCGGGATACAACTCCAAGTGTCCGTTATCAGAGGACAGGCTATCGATAGATGTTTTCTTCCCTGCAGGGTGCACCAACTTACCCACCACGCTCGCTTAACTCGTGGGACACACTTTCCAGGGTCATGCCCGCCTCGGCCAAACAATACGCCGCAACCCGACCTAGGCTTAATAGAGAGGCCAGCAACAGTACTAAACCTATGCCCCAGGGGTCATGGGCCATCTCCCGAACTCCTGCACGTTGCGTAGGGCGGCCGGTGATCAGACCTAGCTACCTCCCTAAAAAGGCGTGAGCTTACCAGTCCAACACGTGGCCGCCTTCGTAGTCGACGTCTATTAAGCCGGCTGATGTATACGACGCAGAACGCCCATACTATGCCCACGTGATGGTTAGTGCTATCGGGCCGAGGCCCTCGGATCAAATATCCAAATCGTAGTGGATTAGGAACGGCAGCGGTAACAAGCGAGACTCACGAAGATGTGACCCGTTGCCCGTCTCGAGGACTTGCGGCAAGGGCTAGGAATGCCGGCCGCGCCGTAATTATCTCGCGGGCACCTTCCAGTCAACCCGTCTCCACATCACTCGCAATTAAGCACGCTGGTACCCCTCGTGGTCGACCCGTCTTTCCAAGTAACAGTGGTAAAGTCCAAGTAACCGGGTGTCCAAACATCAAGGGAAAAACCGAGGAATCACCCCGATGAATTCCACTAGATGTAATCATCAAGGTGAGCGTAAGAGGAATCACCCCGAGGTTCACACTTGAGGGTGCTTGTGACAGTCGTATCGGAAGTGGTTAAGGAGGAAATCACCCTCGATGACCACGACCGGATAGCTATACTCTGAGGTTAATATCGGAAGTCTTTGTAGAGGTTTCACCCTCGGTACTCGATAGTAACCCAAAGAGTGTCGAGCAACTAAGGGAAGTGATGTGCGGTGTCGGGTCTGGTCTTCGATCCCGTTGATCGGGTCGTCAATGATGAAGCAGGGGCAACAAGGACAAGGTGAGGAGGGTCACCGATGGGTCTCTAACCAACCTATACTAAGCGCTTTAGGATAAGGGTAAGGTACAACAGCAGATACAAAAGCAGGCTATGCATCAGAATAGGTGCAAACAATAACAGTAGCAAAATCTAATGCAAGTATGAGAGAATGGAATGGGCGATATCGGGATGATCAAAGGGGGGGCTTGCCTGGTTGCTCCGGCAAGAGAGAGGGGTCGTCAACACCGTAGTCGAATCGGCCAAAGCGGCTTGGTCTCGTAGTCTACCGGAGAGAAGAGGGGAAGAAACAATGAATACCAAGTAAACAGATGCATATCGATGCATGACATGTCAAGAAGCGATGCTAGGCGTGCCCTAACGTGGTATGAAGTCTTGGTTAAGAAACATCCGGAAAGTATCCCGGTGTTTTGGGTTTTCAGGCAGGAGCCGGAGGGGAAAAGTTGCAGGTTCGATAGGTTAGGGGTGTGTGGCGGACGAGCGTCTGCGTATCCGGATTCGTCTCGTCGTTACGAGCAACTTTCATGTTAAAATATTTTAATCCGAAGTTACGGATTAAAAGATATGATTTTTAAAAGATTTTAATAATTTACGGAATTTAATTAATTAATTAATTAATTTCGAAAATGCATTTATGACATCAGCATGATGTCATCTTTGACGTCGGCGATCAACAGGGTTGACTGAGTCAATACGACATGTGGGTCCCGTTAAGTCATACTCTGTTAACTAATTAACTTAATCAAGTTTAATTTACAGTAGTTAATTAGGTTAATTAGTCATTAGGTTTAATTAATCAGGATTAACTAAATTAATTAATTACTTAATTAATTAATTAACTAAATAATTAGTTTTATTCATTTTTATTTATTATTTATTTAAAGTCCATTATCCTTTTCTTTTTACTTTTATCCTTTTCTAAAACGTCCAGCGGGGTGGGGCCCCCATGTAAGTGGTAGTGGGGGTTGATCGTGGCCTCACGACCGAGTCAACAGAGCAGGGGGGGCCCTGGCCCATCACTGCTGGCCCAAAGTGAGCCCCTGTGGCCACGTCACAGGCGAGGCAGGAGTAGGCTCGCGGCTACCTCTGGCGGAGGGCGCCGGAGTCACGGACTTCGTGCTTCGGCCAAACGGGCGTGAGTTGGCGATTCAGCGCGGCGGAGGACGGCGGTTCCGATGGGGCAAGGGGTCGGGCCGAACGGGCGCAGCGCGGAGGCGGCGAGGAGGTTGATCTCCGTTCGGGGCGTGCTCTGAGGTCGGGAGGGGTTCTTGGCGCGCCGAGCCACAGAGCCTGCCTGTGACCGCTTAGTCACGGGGGCGCCGCGATGAGATCCACGGCGGGGGGAAGGTTCGGTGCGGAGCGCGCCGGGCGAGGAGGAGGGAGAGGAGGCCGGGAGCCGTCCGTGCTGGCGGGAAAGGGAGAGGAGGAGGTGCTACGGGCGGGCGGCCGTGAGCCGGCGAAGGGGGCGTGATGGCGCTCGGGAGGAACGAGGAGCGAGGGGAGAGGGAGAGCTCACTGGGGAACGCGGGGTCTATCTGGCGGGCTCGGGGATGGTCGGTGGCGCCCGGTGAGGAGGAGGGCGGGAGGCGGCCAGGCGTGAATGGGGCGGATCCGTGACGTGGGGTCGGGGACGACCTCGGGCGGCGAGGGGCCTGAGCCTTGTGTGATAGGTCGG
Organism: Aegilops bicornis; assembly: GCA_021605145.1. NCBI lineage: Eukaryota > Viridiplantae > Streptophyta > Magnoliopsida > Poales > Poaceae > Aegilops > Aegilops bicornis. The sequence goes on from CM038674.1 coordinate 390,722,593, forward strand.
GAGGAGGAAGGTGCGGTCGGGCGGCGGGGTCGCCGGGCCGAGGGGCGACGGGCGGATCCGGTGCCGATCGGATCAGTGAGGAGGGAGGAGAAAGGGATCGGGAGAGTGAGGGTGCGGCTAGGGTTTCCCCTGTAGGCAAGATAAGGGAGTGGCCGGTTGGGCGAGAGGGGCTGGGCCAGGTGGGGGGGGGGGCTGGCCCAGTTGGGCCAGTGGGGTTTTGGCCCCCCTCATTTGTTTTGTTATTTTCTTTTCTTATTTTCTTATTTTCTGTTTTAGTTTATTTAAAATAACAAAACACTTTACTGAAAATGTGTGCACCCACCATAATTAGCTTTGTTATTTTGACAACCCCGAACATTTTAGTTTTAGTTTTTGAAAACTTTTATCGTTTGCTTTTGATTTGGGTTTGTTTTAGACCGGGTTCGAATCAACGTGAGTTTAGCCACAGTAACCGAGGTGATTACTGTTGCTTAATCATCCGGGTGTTACACTAAGCATATTAAGTCATTTTGAAGGAAACAATGCTAAGTATAGGTCATTTTAGAGCTATCCTAGGTTAAATAGGTCATTTTGGAGCTAATTAAGCTTATTATGTAATTTTTGAACTAGCTAAGCATATTAAGTCATTTTGGAGGAAAAAATGCTAAGTATAGGTCATTTTAGAGCTAGCCTAGGTTGAATAGGTCATTTTGAAGCTAAGTAAGGTTATTATGTCATTTTGGAGCTAGCTAAGCATATGAAGTCATTTAGGACCTAATATATGTCATTTCTTAAGCATACTATATCATTTTAAAGCTAGGTAAGCATATTAAGTCTTTTTTGAGGAAAAGATGCTAAGTATAGGTCATTTTAGAGCTATCCTAGGTTAAATAGGTCATTTTATGCTAGCTAAGCATATTAAGTCATTTTGAAGGAAACAATGCTAAGTATAGGTCATTTTAGAGCTATCCTAGGTTAAATAGGTCATTTTGGAGCTAATTAAGCTTATTATGTAATTTTTGAACTAGCTAAGCATATTAAGTCATTTTGGAGGAAAAATGCTAAGTATAGGTCATTTTAGAGCTAGCCTAGGTTGAATAGGTCATTTTGAAGCTAAGTAAGGTTATTATGTCATTTTGGAGCTAGCTAAGCATATGAAGTCATTTAGGACCTAAAATATGTCATTTCTTAAGCATACTATATCATTTTAGAGCTAGCTAAGCATATTAAGTCTTTTTTGAGGAAAAGATGCTAAGTATAGGTCATTTTAGAGCTATCCTAGGTTAAATAGGTCATTTTTATGCTAGCTAAGCATATTAAGTCATTTTGAAGGAAACAATGCTAAGTATAGGTCATTTTAGAGCTATCCTAGGTTAAATAGGTCATTTTGGAGCTAATTAAGCTTATTATGTAATTTTGAACTAGCTAAGCATATTAAGTCATTTTGGAGGAAAAAATGCTAAGTATAGGTCATTTTAGAGCTAGCCTAGGTTGAATAGGTCATTTTGAAGCTAAGTAAGGTTATTATGTCATTTTGGAGCTAGCTAAGCATATGAAGTCATTTAGGACCTAAAATATGTCATTTCTTAAGCATACTATATCATTTTAGAGCTAGGTAAGCATATTAAGTCTTTTTTGAGGAAAAGATGCTAAGTATAGGTCATTTTAGAGCTATCCTAGGTTAAATAGGTCATTTTATGCTAGCTAAGCATATTAAGTCATTTTGAAGGAAACAATGCTAAGTATAGGTCATTTTAGAGCTATCCTAGGTTAAATAGGTCATTTTGGAGCTAATAAAGCTTATTATGTAATTTTGAACTAGCTAAGCATATTAAGTCATTTTGGAGGAAAAAATGCTAAGTATAGGTCATTTTAGAGCTAGCCTAGGTTGAATAGGTCATTTTGAAGCTAAGTAAGGTTATTATGTCATTTTGGAGCTAGCTAAGCATATGAAGTCATTTAGGACCTAAAATATGTCATTTCTTAAGCATACTATATCATTTTAGAGCTAGCTAAGCATATTAAGTCTTTTTTGAGGAAAAGATGCTAAGTATAGGTCATTTTAGAGCTATCCTAGGTTAAATAGGTCATTTTTATGCTAGCTAAGCATATTAAGTCATTTTGAAGGAAACAATGCTAAGTATAGGTCATTTTAGAGCTATCCTAGGTTAAATAGGTCATTTTGGAGCTAATTAAGCTTATTATGTAATTTTGAACTAGCTAAGCATATTAAGTCATTTTGGAGGAAAAAATGCTAAGTATAGGTCATTTTAGAGCTAGCCTAGGTTGAATAGGTCATTTTGAAGCTAAGTAAGGTTATTATGTCATTTTGGAGCTAGCTAAGCATATGAAGTCATTTAGGACCTAATATATGTCATTTCTTAAGCATACTATATCATTTTAAAGCTAGGTAAGCATATTAAGTCTTTTTTGAGGAAAAGATGCTAAGTATAGGTCATTTTAGAGCTATCCTAGGTTAAATAGGTCATTTTATGCTAGCTAAGCATATTAAGTCATTTTGAAGGAAACAATGCTAAGTATAGGTCATTTTAGAGCTATCCTAGGTTAAATAGGTCATTTTGGAGCTAATTAAGCTTATTATGTAATTTTTGAACTAGCTAAGCATATTAAGTCATTTTGGAGGAAAAATGCTAAGTATAGGTCATTTTAGAGCTAGCCTAGGTTGAATAGGTCATTTTGAAGCTAAGTAAGGTTATTATGTCATTTTGGAGCTAGCTAAGCATATGAAGTCATTTAGGACCTAAAATATGTCATTTCTTAAGCATACTATATCATTTTAGAGCTAGCTAAGCATATTAAGTCTTTTTGAGGAAAAGATGCTAAGTATAGGTCATTTTAGAGCTATCCTAGGTTAAATAGGTCATTTTATGCTAGCTAAGCATATTAAGTCATTTTGAAGGAAACAATGCTAAGTATAGGTCATTTTAGAGCTATCCTAGGTTAAATAGGTCACTTTGGAGCTAATTAAGCTTATTATGTAATTTTGAACTAGCTAAGCATATTAAGTCATTTTGGAGGAAAAAATGCTAAGTATAGGTCATTTTAGAGCTAGCCTAGGTTGAATAGGTCATTTTGAAGCTAAGTAAGGTTATTATGTCATTTTGGAGCTAGCTAAGCATATGAAGTCATTTAGGACCTAAAATATGTCATTTCTTAAGCATACTATATCATTTTAGAGCTAGCTAAGCATATTAAGTCTTTTTGAGGAAAAGATGCTAAGTATAGGTCATTTTAGAGCTATCCTAGGTTAAATAGGTCATTTTGGAGCTAATTAAGCTTATTATGTAATTTTGAACTAGCTAAGCATATTAAGTCATTTTGGAGGGAAAATGCTAAGTATAGGTCATTTTAGAGCTAGCCTAGGTTGAATAGGTCATTTTGAAGCTAAGTAAGGTTATTATGTCATTTTGGAGCTAGCTAAGCATATGAAGTCATTTAGGACCTAAAATATGTCATTTCTTAAGCATACTATATCATTTTAGAGCTAGCTAAGCATATTAAGTCTTTTTGAGGAAAAGATGCTAAGTATAGGTCATTTTAGAGCTATCCTAGGTTAAATAGGTCATTTTATGCTAGCTAAGCATATTAAGTCATTTTGAAGGAAACAATGCTAAGTATAGGTCATTTTAGAGCTATCCTAGGTTAAATAGGTCATTTTGGAGCTAATTAAGCTTATTATGTAATTTTTGAACTAGCTAAGCATATTAAGTCATTTTGGAGGAAAAAATGCTAAGTATAGGTCATTTTAGAGCTAGCCTAGGTTGAATAGGTCATTTTGAAGCTAAGTAAGGTTATTATGTCATTTTGGAGCTAGCTAAGCATATGAAGTCATTTAGGACCTAAAATATGTCATTTCTTAAGCATACTATATCATTTTAGAGCTAGCTAAGCATATTAAGTCTTTTTGAGGAAAAGATGCTAAGTATAGGTCATTTTAGAGCTATCCTAGGTTAAATAGGTCATTTTTATGCTAGCTAAGCATATTAAGTCATTTTGAAGGAAACAATGCTAAGTATAGGTCATTTTAGAGCTATCCTAGGTTAAATAGGTCATTTTGGAGCTAATTAAGCTTATTATGTAATTTTGAACTAGCTAAGCATATTAAGTCATTTTGGAGGAAAAAATGCTAAGTATAGGTCATTTTAGAGCTAGCCTAGGTTGAATAGGTCATTTTGAAGCTAAGTAAGGTTATTATGTCATTTTGGAGCTAGCTAAGCATATGAAGTCATTTAGGACCTAAAATATGTCATTTCTTAAGCATACTATATCATTTTAGAGCTAGCTAAGCATATTAAGTCTTTTTGAGGAAAAGATGCTAAGTATAGATCATTTTAGAGCTATCCTAGGTTAAATAGGTCATTTTTTGCTAGCTAAGCATATTAAGTCATTTTGAAGGAAACAATGCTAAGTATAGGTCATTTTAGAGCTATCCTAGGTTAAATAGGTCATTTTGGAGCTAATTAAGCTTATTATGTAATTTTTGAACTAGCTAAGCATATTAAGTCATTTTGGAGGGAAAATGCTAAGTATAGGTCATTTTAGAGCTAGCCTAGGTTGAATAGGTCATTTTGAAGCTAAGTAAGGTTATTATGTCATTTTGGAGCTAGCTAAGCATATGAAGTCATTTAGGACCTAAAATATGTCATTTCTTAAGCATACTATATCATTTTAGAGCTAGCTAAGCATATTAAGTCTTTTTGAGGAAAAGATGCTAAGTATAGGTCATTTTAGAGCTATCCTAGGTTAAATAGGTCATTTTATGCTAGCTAAGCATATTAAGTCATTTTGAAGGAAACAATGCTAAGTATAGGTCATTTTAGAGCTATCCTAGGTTAAATAGGTCATTTTGGAGCTAATTAAGCTTATTATGTAATTTTGAACTAGCTAAGCATATTAAGTCATTTTGGAGGAAAAAATGCTAAGTATAGGTCATTTTAGAGCTAGCCTAGGTTGAATAGGTCATTTTGAAGCTAAGTAAGGTTATTATGTCATTTTGGAGCTAGCTAAGCATATGAAGTCATTTAGGACCTAAAATATGTCATTTCTTAAGCATACTATATCATTTTAGAGCTAGCTAAGCATATTAAGTCTTTTTGAGGAAAAGATGCTAAGTATAGGTCATTTTAGAGCTATCCTAGGTTAAATAGGTCATTTTATGCTAGCTAAGCATATTAAGTCATTTTGAAGGAAACAATGCTAAGTATAGGTCATTTTAGAGCTATCCTAGGTTAAATAGGTCATTTTGGAGCTAATTAAGCTTATTATGTAATTTTTGAACTAGCTAAGCATATTAAGTCATTTTGGAGGAAAAAATGCTAAGTATAGGTCATTTTAGAGCTAGCCTAGGTTGAATAGGTCATTTTGAAGCTAAGTAAGGTTATTATGTCATTTTGGAGCTAGCTAAGCATATGAAGTCATTTAGGACCTAAAATATGTCATTTCTTAAGCATACTATATCATTTTAGAGCTAGCTAAGCATATTAAGTCTTTTTGAGGAAAAGATGCTAAGTATAGGTCATTTTAGAGCTATCCTAGGTTAAATAGGTCATTTTATGCTAGCTAAGCATATTAAGTCATTTTGAAGGAAACAATGCTAAGTATAGGTCATTTTAGAGCTATCCTAGGTTAAATAGGTCATTTTGGAGCTAATTAAGCTTATTATGTAATTTTTGAACTAGCTAAGCATATTAAGTCATTTTGGAGGAAAAATGCTAAGTATAGGTCATTTTAGAGCTAGCCTAGGTTGAATAGGTCATTTTGAAGCTAAGTAAGGTTATTATGTCATTTTGGAGCTAGCTAAGCATATGAAGTCATTTAGGACCTAAAATATGTCATTTCTTAAGCATACTATATCATTTTAGAGCTAGCTAAGCATATTAAGTCTTTTTGAGGAAAAGATGCTAAGTATAGGTCATTTTAGAGCTATCCTAGGTTAAATAGGTCATTTTTATGCTAGCTAAGCATATTAAGTCATTTTGAAGGAAACAATGCTAAGTATAGGTCATTTTAGAGCTATCCTAGGTTAAATAGGTCATTTTGGAGCTAATTAAGCTTATTATGTAATTTTTGAACTAGCTAAGCATATTAAGTCATTTTGGAGGAAAAAATGCTAAGTATAGGTCATTTTAGAGCTAGCCTAGGTTGAATAGGTCATTTTGAAGCTAAGTAAGGTTATTATGTCATTTTGGAGCTAGCTAAGCATATGAAGTCATTTAGGACCTAAAATATGTCATTTCTTAAGCATACTATATCATTTTAGAGCTAGCTAAGCATATTAAGTCTTTTTGAGGAAAAGATGCTAAGTATAGGTCATTTTAGAGCTATCCTAGGTTAAATAGGTCATTTTATGCTAGCTAAGCATATTAAGTCATTTTGAAGGAAACAATGCTAAGTATAGGTCATTTTAGAGCTATCCTAGGTTAAATAGGTCATTTTGGAGCTAATTAAGCTTATTATGTAATTTTTGAACTAGCTAAGCATATTAAGTCATTTTGGAGGAAAAAATGCTAAGTATAGGTCATTTTAGAGCTAGCCTAGGTTGAATAGGTCATTTTGAAGCTAAGTAAGGTTATTATGTCATTTTGGAGCTAGCTAAGCATATGAAGTCATTTAGGACCTAAAATATGTCATTTCTTAAGCATACTATATCATTTTAGAGCTAGCTAAGCATATTAAGTCTTTTTGAGGAAAAGATGCTAAGTATAGGTCATTTTAGAGCTATCCTAGGTTAAATAGGTCATTTTTATGCTAGCTAAGCATATTAAGTCATTTTGAAGGAAACAATGCTAAGTATAGGTCATTTTAGAGCTATCCTAGGTTAAATAGGTCATTTTGGAGCTAATTAAGCTTATTATGTAATTTTGAACTAGCTAAGCATATTAAGTCATTTTGGAGGAAAAAATGCTAAGTATAGGTCATTTTAGAGCTAGCCTAGGTTGAATAGGTCATTTTGAAGCTAAGTAAGGTTATTATGTCATTTTGGAGCTAGCTAAGCATATGAAGTCATTTAGGACCTAAAATATGTCATTTCTTAAGCATACTATATCATTTTAGAGCTAGCTAAGCATATTAAGTCTTTTGAGGAAAAGATGCTAAGTATAGGTCATTTTAGAGCTATCCTAGGTTAAATAGGTCATTTTTATGCTAGCTAAGCATATTAAGTCATTTTGAAGGAAACAATGCTAAGTATAGGTCATTTTAGAGCTATCCTAGGTTAAATAGGTCATTTTGGAGCTAATTAAGCTTATTATGTAAATTTTGAACTAGCTAAGCATATTAAGTCATTTTGGAGGGAAAATGCTAAGTATAGGTCATTTTAGAGCTAGCCTAGGTTGAATAGGTCATTTTGAAGCTAAGTAAGGTTATTATGTCATTTTGGAGCTAGCTAAGCATATGAAGTCATTTAGGACCTAAAATATGTCATTTCTTAAGCATACTATATCATTTTAGAGCTAGCTAAGCATATTAAGTCTTTTTGAGGAAAAGATGCTAAGTATAGGTCATTTTAGAGCTATCCTAGGTTAAATAGGTCATTTTGGAGCTAATTAAGCTTATTATGTAATTTTGAACTAGCTAAGCATATTAAGTCATTTTGGAGGAAAAAATGCTAAGTATAGGTCATTTTAGAGCTAGCCTAGGTTGAATAGGTCATTTTGAAGCTAAGTAAGGTTATTATGTCATTTTGGAGCTAGCTAAGCATATGAAGTCATTTAGGACCTAAAATATGTCATTTCTTAAGCATACTATATCATTTTAGAGCTAGCTAAGCATATTAAGTCTTTTTGAGGAAAAGATGCTAAGTATAGGTCATTTTAGAGCTATCCTAGGTTAAATAGGTCATTTTTATGCTAGCTAAGCATATTAAGTCATTTTGAAGGAAACAATGCTAAGTATAGGTCATTTTAGAGCTATCCTAGGTTAAATAGGTCATTTTGGAGCTAATTAAGCTTATTATGTAATTTTTGAACTAGCTAAGCATATTAAGTCATTTTGGAGGAAAAATGCTAAGTATAGGTCATTTTAGAGCTAGCCTAGGTTGAATAGGTCATTTTGAAGCTAAGTAAGGTTATTATGTCATTTTGGAGCTAGCTAAGCATATGAAGTCATTTAGGACCTAAAATATGTCATTTCTTAAGCATACTATATCATTTTAGAGCTAGCTAAGCATATTAAGTCTTTTTGAGGAAAAGATGCTAAGTATAGGTCATTTTAGAGCTATCCTAGGTTAAATAGGTCATTTTTATGCTAGCTAAGCATATTAAGTCATTTTGAAGGAAACAATGCTAAGTATAGGTCATTTTAGAGCTATCCTAGGTTAAATAGGTCATTTTGGAGCTAATTAAGCTTATTATGTAATTTTGAACTAGCTAAGCATATTAAGTCATTTTGGAGGAAAAAATGCTAAGTATAGGTCATTTTAGAGCTAGCCTAGGTTGAATAGGTCATTTTGAAGCTAAGTAAGGTTATTATGTCATTTTGGAGCTAGCTAAGCATATGAAGTCATTTAGGACCTAAAATATGTCATTTCTTAAGCATACTATATCATTTTAGAGCTAGCTAAGCATATTAAGTCTTTTTTGAGGAAAAGATGCTAAGTATAGGTCATTTTAGAGCTATCCTAGGTTAAATAGGTCATTTTTATGCTAGCTAAGCATATTAAGTCATTTTGAAGGAAACAATGCTAAGTATAGGTCATTTTAGAGCTATCCTAGGTTAAATAGGTCATTTTGGAGCTAATTAAGCTTATTATGTAATTTTTGAACTAGCTAAGCATATTAAGTCATTTTGGAGGAAAAATGCTAAGTATAGGTCATTTTAGAGCTAGCCTAGGTTGAATAGGTCATTTTGAAGCTAAGTAAGGTTATTATGTCATTTTGGAGCTAGCTAAGCATATGAAGTCATTTAGGACCTAAAATATGTCATTTCTTAAGCATACTATATCATTTTAGAGCTAGCTAAGCATATTAAGTCTTTTTTGAGGAAAAGATGCTAAGTATAGGTCATTTTAGAGCTATCCTAGGTTAAATAGGTCATTTTTATGCTAGCTAAGCATATTAAGTCATTTTGAAGGAAACAATGCTAAGTATAGGTCATTTTAGAGCTATCCTAGGTTAAATAGGTCATTTTGGAGCTAATTAAGCTTATTATGTAATTTTTGAACTAGCTAAGCATATTAAGTCATTTTGGAGGGAAAATGCTAAGTATAGGTCATTTTAGAGCTAGCCTAGGTTGAATAGGTCATTTTGAAGCTAAGTAAGGTTATTATGTCATTTTGGAGCTAGCTAAGCATATGAAGTCATTTAGGACCTAAAATATGTCATTTCTTAAGCATACTATATCATTTTAGAGCTAGCTAAGCATATTAAGTCTTTTTGAGGAAAAGATGCTAAGTATAGGTCATTTTAGAGCTATCCTAGGTTAAATAGGTCATTTTTATGCTAGCTAAGCATATTAAGTCATTTTGAAGGAAACAATGCTAAGTATAGGTCATTTTAGAGCTATCCTAGGTTAAATAGGTCATTTTGGAGCTAATTAAGCTTATTATGTAATTTTGAACTAGCTAAGCATATTAAGTCATTTTGGAGGAAAAAATGCTAAGTATAGGTCATTTTAGAGCTAGCCTAGGTTGAATAGGTCATTTTGAAGCTAAGTAAGGTTATTATGTCATTTTGGAGCTAGCTAAGCATATGAAGTCATTTAGGACCTAAAATATGTCATTTCTTAAGCATACTATATCATTTTAGAGCTAGCTAAGCATATTAAGTCTTTTTGAGGAAAAGATGCTAAGTATAGGTCATTTTAGAGCTATCCTAGGTTAAATAGGTCATTTTGGAGCTAATTAAGCTTATTATGTAATTTTGAACTAGCTAAGCATATTAAGTCATTTTGGAGGAAAAATGCTAAGTATAGGTCATTTTAGAGCTAGCCTAGGTTGAATAGGTCATTTTGAAGCTAAGTAAGGTTATTATGTCATTTTGGAGCTAGCTAAGCATATGAAGTCATTTAGGACCTAAAATATGTCATTTCTTAAGCATACTATATCATTTTAGAGCTAGCTAAGCATATTAAGTCTTTTTGAGGAAAAGATGCTAAGTATAGGTCATTTTAGAGCTATCCTAGGTTAAATAGGTCATTTTATGCTAGCTAAGCATATTAAGTCATTTTGAAGGAAACAATGCTAAGTATAGGTCATTTTAGAGCTATCCTAGGTTAAATAGGTCATTTTGGAGCTAATTAAGCTTATTATGTAATTTTTGAACTAGCTAAGCATATTAAGTCATTTTGGAGGAAAAAATGCTAAGTATAGGTCATTTTAGAGCTAGCCTAGGTTGAATAGGTCATTTTGAAGCTAAGTAAGGTTATTATGTCATTTTGGAGCTAGCTAAGCATATGAAGTCATTTAGGACCTAAAATATGTCATTTCTTAAGCATACTATATCATTTTAGAGCTAGCTAAGCATATTAAGTCTTTTTGAGGAAAAGATGCTAAGTATAGGTCATTTTAGAGCTATCCTAGGTTAAATAGGTCATTTTTATGCTAGCTAAGCATATTAAGTCATTTTGAAGGAAACAATGCTAAGTATAGGTCATTTTAGAGCTATCCTAGGTTAAATAGGTCATTTTGGAGCTAATTAAGCTTATTATGTAATTTTGAACTAGCTAAGCATATTAAGTCATTTTGGAGGAAAAATGCTAAGTATATGTCATTTTAGAGCTAGCCTAGGTTGAATAGGTCATTTTGAAGCTAAGTAAGGTTATTATGTCATTTTGGAGCTAGCTAAGCATATGAAGTCATTTAGGACCTAAAATATGTCATTTCTTAAGCATACTATATCATTTTAGAGCTAGCTAAGCATATTAAGTCTTTTTTGAGGAAAAGATGCTAAGTATAGGTCATTTTAGAGCTATCCTAGGTTAAATAGGTCATTTTTATGCTAGCTAAGCATATTAAGTCATTTTGAAGGAAACAATGCTAAGTATAGGTCATTTTAGAGCTATCCTAGGTTAAATAGGTCATTTTGGAGCTAATTAAGCTTATTATGTAATTTTGAACTAGCTAAGCATATTAAGTCATTTTGGAGGAAAAAATGCTAAGTATAGGTCATTTTAGAGCTAGCCTAGGTTGAATAGGTCATTTTGAAGCTAAGTAAGGTTATTATGTCATTTTGGAGCTAGCTAAGCATATGAAGTCATTTAGGACCTAAAATATGTCATTTCTTAAGCATACTATATCATTTTAGAGCTAGCTAAGCATATTAAGTCTTTTTTGAGGAAAAGATGCTAAGTATAGGTCATTTTAGAGCTATCCTAGGTTAAATAGGTCATTTTTATGCTAGCTAAGCATATTAAGTCATTTTGAAGGAAACAATGCTAAGTATAGGTCATTTTAGAGCTATCCTAGGTTAAATAGGTCATTTTGGAGCTAATTAAGCTTATTATGTAATTTTGAACTAGCTAAGCATATTAAGTCATTTTGGAGGAAAAAATGCTAAGTATAGGTCATTTTAGAGCTAGCCTAGGTTGAATAGGTCATTTTGAAGCTAAGTAAGGTTATTATGTCATTTTGGAGCTAGCTAAGCATATGAAGTCATTTAGGACCTAAAATATGTCATTTCTTAAGCATACTATATCATTTTAGAGCTAGCTAAGCATATTAAGTCTTTTTGAGGAAAAGATGCTAAGTATAGGTCATTTTAGAGCTATCCTAGGTTAAATAGGTCATTTTTATGCTAGCTAAGCATATTAAGTCATTTTGAAGGAAACAATGCTAAGTATAGGTCATTTTAGAGCTATCCTAGGTTAAATAGGTCATTTTGGAGCTAATTAAGCTTATTATGTAATTTTTGAACTAGCTAAGCATATTAAGTCATTTTGGAGGAAAAAGTGCTAAGTATAGGTCATTTTAGAGCTAGCCTAGGTTGAATAGGTCATTTTGAAGCTAAGTAAGGTTATTATGTCATTTTGGAGCTAGCTAAGCATATGAAGTCATTTAGGACCTAAAATATGTCATTTCTTAAGCATACTATATCATTTTAGAGCTAGCTAAGCATATTAAGTCTTTTTTGAGGAAAAGATGCTAAGTATAGGTCATTTTAGAGCTATCCTAGGTTAAATAGGTCATTTTATGCTAGCTAAGCATATTAAGTCATTTTGAAGGAAACAATGCTAAGTATAGGTCATTTTAGAGCTATCCTAGGTTAAATAGGTCATTTTGGAGCTAATTAAGCTTATTATGTAATTTTTGAACTAGCTAAGCATATTAAGTCATTTTGGAGGAAAAAATGCTAAGTATAGGTCATTTTAGAGCTAGCCTAGGTTGAATAGGTCATTTTGAAGCTAAGTAAGGTTATTATGTCATTTTGGAGCTAGCTAAGCATATGAAGTCATTTAGGACCTAAAATATGTCATTTCTTAAGCATACTATATCATTTTAGAGCTAGCTAAGCATATTAAGTCTTTTTGAGGAAAAGATGCTAAGTATAGGTCATTTTAGAGCTATCCTAGGTTAAATAGGTCATTTTTATGCTAGCTAAGCATATTAAGTCATTTTGAAGGAAACAATGCTAAGTATAGGTCATTTTAGAGCTATCCTAGGTTAAATAGGTCATTTTGGAGCTAATTAAGCTTATTATGTAATTTTTGAACTAGCTAAGCATATTAAGTCATTTTGGAGGAAAAAATGCTAAGTATAGGTCATTTTAGAGCTAGCCTAGGTTGAATAGGTCATTTTGAAGCTAAGTAAGGTTATTATGTCATTTTGGAGCTAGCTAAGCATATGAAGTCATTTAGGACCTAAAATATGTCATTTCTTAAGCATACTATATCATTTTAGAGCTAGCTAAGCATATTAAGTCTTTTTTGAGGAAAAGATGCTAAGTATAGGTCATTTTAGAGCTATCCTAGGTTAAATAGGTCATTTTTATGCTAGCTAAGCATATTAAGTCATTTTGAAGGAAACAATGCTAAGTATAGGTCATTTTAGAGCTATCCTAGGTTAAATAGGTCATTTTGGAGCTAATTAAGCTTATTATGTAATTTTGAACTAGCTAAGCATATTAAGTCATTTTGGAGGAAAAATGCTAAGTATAGGTCATTTTAGAGCTAGCCTAGGTTGAATAGGTCATTTTGAAGCTAAGTAAGGTTATTATGTCATTTTGGAGCTAGCTAAGCATATGAAGTCATTTAGGACCTAAAATATGTCATTTCTTAAGCATACTATATCATTTTAGAGCTAGCTAAGCATATTAAGTCTTTTTGAGGAAAAGATGCTAAGTATAGGTCATTTTAGAGCTATCCTAGGTTAAATAGGTCATTTTTATGCTAGCTAAGCATATTAAGTCATTTTGAAGGAAACAATGCTAAGTATAGGTCATTTTAGAGCTATCCTAGGTTAAATAGGTCATTTTGGAGCTAATTAAGCTTATTATGTAATTTTGAACTAGCTAAGCATATTAAGTCATTTTGGAGGAAAAAATGCTAAGTATAGGTCATTTTAGAGCTAGCCTAGGTTGAATAGGTCATTTTGAAGCTAAGTAAGGTTATTATGTCATTTTGGAGCTAGCTAAGCATATGAAGTCATTTAGGACCTAAAATATGTCATTTCTTAAGCATACTATATCATTTTAGAGCTAGCTAAGCATATTAAGTCTTTTTTGAGGAAAAGATGCTAAGTATAGGTCATTTTAGAGCTATCCTAGGTTAAATAGGTCATTTTATGCTAGCTAAGCATATTAAGTCATTTTGAAGGAAACAATGCTAAGTATAGGTCATTTTAGAGCTATCCTAGGTTAAATAGGTCATTTTGGAGCTAATTAAGCTTATTATGTAATTTTTGAACTAGCTAAGCATATTAAGTCATTTTGGAGGAAAAATGCTAAGTATAGGTCATTTTAGAGCTAGCCTAGGTTGAATAGGTCATTTTGAAGCTAAGTAAGGTTATTATGTCATTTTGGAGCTAGCTAAGCATATGAAGTCATTTAGGACCTAAAATATGTCATTTCTTAAGCATACTATATCATTTTAGAGCTAGCTAAGCATATTAAGTCTTTTTTGAGGAAAAGATGCTAAGTATAGGTCATTTTAGAGCTATCCTAGGTTAAATAGGTCATTTTTATGCTAGCTAAGCATATTAAGTCATTTTGAAGGAAACAATGCTAAGTATAGGTCATTTTAGAGCTATCCTAGGTTAAATAGGTCATTTTGGAGCTAATTAAGCTTATTATGTAATTTTGAACTAGCTAAGCATATTAAGTCATTTTGGAGGAAAAAATGCTAAGTATAGGTCATTTTAGAGCTAGCCTAGGTTGAATAGGTCATTTTGAAGCTAAGTAAGGTTATTATGTCATTTTGGAGCTAGCTAAGCATATGAAGTCATTTAGGACCTAAAATATGTCATTTCTTAAGCATACTATATCATTTTAGAGCTAGCTAAGCATATTAAGTCTTTTTGAGGAAAAGATGCTAAGTATAGGTCATTTTAGAGCTATCCTAGGTTAAATAGGTCATTTTTATGCTAGCTAAGCATATTAAGTCATTTTGAAGGAAACAATGCTAAGTATAGGTCATTTTAGAGCTATCCTAGGTTAAATAGGTCATTTTGGAGCTAATTAAGCTTATTATGTAATTTTGAACTAGCTAAGCATATTAAGTCATTTTGGAGGAAAAATGCTAAGTATAGGTCATTTTAGAGCTAGCCTAGGTTGAATAGGTCATTTTGAAGCTAAGTAAGGTTATTATGTCATTTTGGAGCTAGCTAAGCATATGAAGTCATTTAGGACCTAATATATGTCATTTCTTAAGCATACTATATCATTTTAGAGCTAGCTAAGCATATTAAGTCTTTTTGAGGAAAAGATGCTAAGTATAGGTCATTTTAGAGCTATCCTAGGTTAAATAGGTCATTTTTATGCTAGCTAAGCATATTAAGTCATTTTGAAGGAAACAATGCTAAGTATAGGTCATTTTAGAGCTATCCTAGGTTAAATAGGTCATTTTGGAGCTAATTAAGCTTATTATGTAATTTTGAACTAGCTAAGCATATTAAGTCATTTTGGAGGAAAAAATGCTAAGTATAGGTCATTTTAGAGCTAGCCTAGGTTGAATAGGTCATTTTGAAGCTAAGTAAGGTTATTATGTCATTTTGGAGCTAGCTAAGCATATGAAGTCATTTAGGACCTAAAATATGTCATTTCTTAAGCATACTATATCATTTTAGAGCTAGCTAAGCATATTAAGTCTTTTTTGAGGAAAAGATGCTAAGTATAGGTCATTTTAGAGCTATCCTAGGTTAAATAGGTCATTTTTATGCTAGCTAAGCATATTAAGTCATTTTGAAGGAAACAATGCTAAGTATAGGTCATTTTAGAGCTATCCTAGGTTAAATAGGTCATTTTGGAGCTAATTGCTTATTATGTAATTTTGAACTAGCTAAGCATATTAAGTCATTTTGGAGGAAAAAATGCTAAGTATAGGTCATTTTAGAGCTAGCCTAGGTTGAATAGGTCATTTTGAAGCTAAGTAAGGTTATTATGTCATTTTGGAGCTAGCTAAGCATATGAAGTCATTTAGGACCTAAAATATGTCATTTCTTAAGCATACTATATCATTTTAGAGCTAGCTAAGCATATTAAGTCTTTTTGAGGAAAAGATGCTAAGTATAGGTCATTTTAGAGCTATCCTAGGTTAAATAGGTCATTTTTATGCTAGCTAAGCATATTAAGTCATTTTGAAGGAAACAATGCTAAGTATAGGTCATTTTAGAGCTATCCTAGGTTAAATAGGTCATTTTGGAGCTAATTAAGCTTATTATGTAATTTTGAACTAGCTAAGCATATTAAGTCATTTTGGAGGAAAAATGCTAAGTATAGGTCATTTTAGAGCTAGCCTAGGTTGAATAGGTCATTTTGAAGCTAAGTAAGGTTATTATGTCATTTTGGAGCTAGCTAAGCATATGAAGTCATTTAGGACCTAAAATATGTCATTTCTTAAGCATACTATATCATTTTAGAGCTAGCTAAGCATATTAAGTCTTTTTTGAGGAAAAGATGCTAAGTATAGGTCATTTTAGAGCTATCCTAGGTTAAATAGGTCATTTTTATGCTAGCTAAGCATATTAAGTCATTTTGAAGGAAACAATGCTAAGTATAGGTCATTTTAGAGCTATCCTAGGTTAAATAGGTCATTTTGGAGCTAATTAAGCTTATTATGTAATTTTGAACTAGCTAAGCATATTAAGTCATTTTGGAGGAAAAAATGCTAAGTATAGGTCATTTTAGAGCTAGCCTAGGTTGAATAGGTCATTTTGAAGCTAAGTAAGGTTATTATGTCATTTTGGAGCTAGCTAAGCATATGAAGTCATTTAGGACCTAAAATATGTCATTTCTTAAGCATACTATATCATTTTAGAGCTAGCTAAGCATATTAAGTCTTTTTTGAGGAAAAGATGCTAAGTATAGGTCATTTTAGAGCTATCCTAGGTTAAATAGGTCATTTTATGCTAGCTAAGCATATTAAGTCATTTTGAAGGAAACAATGCTAAGTATAGGTCATTTTAGAGCTATCCTAGGTTAAATAGGTCATTTTGGAGCTAATTAAGCTTATTATGTAATTTTTGAACTAGCTAAGCATATTAAGTCATTTTGGAGGAAAAATGCTAAGTATAGGTCATTTTAGAGCTAGCCTAGGTTGAATAGGTCATTTTGAAGCTAAGTAAGGTTATTATGTCATTTTGGAGCTAGCTAAGCATATGAAGTCATTTAGGACCTAAAATATGTCATTTCTTAAGCATACTATATCATTTTAGAGCTAGCTAAGCATATTAAGTCTTTTTTGAGGAAAAGATGCTAAGTATAGGTCATTTTAGAGCTATCCTAGGTTAAATAGGTCATTTTTATGCTAGCTAAGCATATTAAGTCATTTTGAAGGAAACAATGCTAAGTATAGGTCATTTTAGAGCTATCCTAGGTTAAATAGGTCATTTTGGAGCTAATTAAGCTTATTATGTAATTTTTGAACTAGCTAAGCATATTAAGTCATTTTGGAGGAAAAAATGCTAAGTATAGGTCATTTTAGAGCTAGCCTAGGTTGAATAGGTCATTTTGAAGCTAAGTAAGGTTATTATGTCATTTTGGAGCTAGCTAAGCATATGAAGTCATTTAGGACCTAAAATATGTCATTTCTTAAGCATACTATATCATTTTAGAGCTAGCTAAGCATATTAAGTCTTTTTTGAGGAAAAGATGCTAAGTATAGGTCATTTTAGAGCTATCCTAGGTTAAATAGGTCATTTTTATGCTAGCTAAGCATATTAAGTCATTTTGAAGGAAACAATGCTAAGTATAGGTCATTTTAGAGCTATCCTAGGTTAAATAGGTCATTTTGGAGCTAATTAAGCTTATTATGTAATTTTGAACTAGCTAAGCATATTAAGTCATTTTGGAGGAAAAAATGCTAAGTATAGGTCATTTTAGAGCTAGCCTAGGTTGAATAGGTCATTTTGAAGCTAAGTAAGGTTATTATGTCATTTTGGAGCTAGCTAAGCATATGAAGTCATTTAGGACCTAAAATATGTCATTTCTTAAGCATACTATATCATTTTAGAGCTAGCTAAGCATATTAAGTCTTTTTGAGGAAAAGATGCTAAGTATAGGTCATTTTAGAGCTATCCTAGGTTAAATAGGTCATTTTTATGCTAGCTAAGCATATTAAGTCATTTTGAAGGAAACAATGCTAAGTATAGGTCATTTTAGAGCTATCCTAGGTTAAATAGGTCATTTTGGAGCTAATTAAGCTTATTATGTAATTTTGAACTAGCTAAGCATATTAAGTCATTTTGGAGGAAAAATGCTAAGTATAGGTCATTTTAGAGCTAGCCTAGGTTGAATAGGTCATTTTGAAGCTAAGTAAGGTTATTATGTCATTTTGGAGCTAGCTAAGCATATGAAGTCATTTAGGACCTAAAATATGTCATTTCTTAAGCATACTATATCATTTTAGAGCTAGCTAAGCATATTAAGTCTGTTTTGAGGAAAAGATGCTAAGTATAGGTCATTTTAGAGCTATCCTAGGTTAAATAGGTCATTTTTATGCTAGCTAAGCATATTAAGTCATTTTGAAGGAAACAATGCTAAGTATAGGTCATTTTAGAGCTATCCTAGGTTAAATAGGTCATTTTGGAGCTAATTAAGCTTATTATGTAATTTTGAACTAGCTAAGCATATTAAGTCATTTTGGAGGAAAAATGCTAAGTATAGGTCATTTTAGAGCTAGCCTAGGTTGAATAGGTCATTTTGAAGCTAAGTAAGGTTATTATGTCATTTTGGAGCTAGCTAAGCATATGAAGTCATTTAGGACCTAAAATATGTCATTTCTTAAGCATACTATATCATTTTAGAGCTAGCTAAGCATATTAAGTCTTTTTGAGGAAAAGATGCTAAGTATAGGTCATTTTAGAGCTATCCTAGGTTAAATAGGTCATTTTTATGCTAGCTAAGCATATTAAGTCATTTTGTAAATAGGTCATTTATGCTAGCTAAGCATATTAAGTCATTTGAAGGAAACAATGCTAAGTATAGGTCATTTTAGAGCTATCCTAGGTTAAATAGGTCATTTTGGAGCTAATTAAGCTTATTATGTAATTTTGAACTAGCTAAGCATATTAAGTCATTTTGGAGGAAAAAATGCTAAGTATAGGTCATTTTAGAGCTAGCCTAGGTTGAATAGGTCATTTTGAAGCTAAGTAAGGTTATTATGTCATTTTGGAGCTAGCTAAGCATATGAAGTCATTTAGGACCTAAAATATGTCATTTCTTAAGCATACTATATCATTTTAGAGCTAGCTAAGCATATTAAGTCTTTTTTGAGGAAAAGATGCTAAGTATAGGTCATTTTAGAGCTATCCTAGGTTAAATAGGTCATTTTTATGCTAGCTAAGCATATTAAGTCATTTTGAAGGAAACAATGCTAAGTATAGGTCATTTTAGAGCTATCCTAGGTTAAATAGGTCATTTTGGAGCTAATTAAGCTTATTATGTAATTTTGAACTAGCTAAGCATATTAAGTCATTTTGGAGGAAAAATGCTAAGTATAGGTCATTTTAGAGCTAGCCTAGGTTGAATAGGTCATTTTGAAGCTAAGTAAGGTTATTATGTCATTTTGGAGCTAGCTAAGCATATGAAGTCATTTAGGACCTAAAATATGTCATTTCTTAAGCATACTATATCATTTTAGAGCTAGCTAAGCATATTAAGTCTTTTTGAGGAAAAGATGCTAAGTATAGGTCATTTTAGAGCTATCCTAGGTTAAATAGGTCATTTTTATGCTAGCTAAGCATATTAAGTCATTTTGAAGGAAACAATGCTAAGTATAGGTCATTTTAGAGCTATCCTAGGTTAAATAGGTCATTTTGGAGCTAATTAAGCTTATTATGTAATTTTGAACTAGCTAAGCATATTAAGTCATTTTGGAGGAAAAAATGCTAAGTATAGGTCATTTTAGAGCTAGCCTAGGTTGAATAGGTCATTTTGAAGCTAAGTAAGGTTATTATGTCATTTTGGAGCTAGCTAAGCATATGAAGTCATTTAGGACCTAAAATATGTCATTTCTTAAGCATACTATATCATTTTAGAGCTAGCTAAGCATATTAAGTCTTTTTGAGGAAAAGATGCTAAGTATAGGTCATTTTAGAGCTATCCTAGGTTAAATAGGTCATTTTGGAGCTAATTAAGCTTATTATGTAATTTTGAACTAGCTAAGCATATTAAGTCATTTTGGAGGAAAAAATGCTAAGTATAGGTCATTTTAGAGCTAGCCTAGGTTGAATAGGTCATTTTGAAGCTAAGTAAGGTTATTATGTCATTTTGGAGCTAGCTAAGCATATGAAGTCATTTAGGACCTAAAATATGTCATTTCTTAAGCATACTATATCATTTTAGAGCTAGCTAAGCATATTAAGTCTTTTTGAGGAAAAGATGCTAAGTATAGGTCATTTTAGAGCTATCCTAGGTTAAATAGGTCATTTTATGCTAGCTAAGCATATTAAGTCATTTTGAAGGAAACAATGCTAAGTATAGGTCATTTTAGAGCTATCCTAGGTTAAATAGGTCATTTTGGAGCTAATTAAGCTTATTATGTAATTTTTGAACTAGCTAAGCATATTAAGTCATTTTGGAGGAAAAATGCTAAGTATAGGTCATTTTAGAGCTAGCCTAGGTTGAATAGGTCATTTTGAAGCTAAGTAAGGTTATTATGTCATTTTGGAGCTAGCTAAGCATATGAAGTCATTTAGGACCTAAAATATGTCATTTCTTAAGCATACTATATCATTTTAGAGCTAGCTAAGCATATTAAGTCTTTTTGAGGAAAAGATGCTAAGTATAGGTCATTTTAGAGCTATCCTAGGTTAAATAGGTCATTTTATGCTAGCTAAGCATATTAAGTCATTTTGAAGGAAACAATGCTAAGTATAGGTCATTTTAGAGCTATCCTAGGTTAAATAGGTCATTTTGGAGCTAATTAAGCTTATTATGTAATTTTTGAACTAGCTAAGCATATTAAGTCATTTTGGAGGAAAAAATGCTAAGTATAGGTCATTTTAGAGCTAGCCTAGGTTGAATAGGTCATTTTGAAGCTAAGTAAGGTTATTATGTCATTTTGGAGCTAGCTAAGCATATGAAGTCATTTAGGACCTAAAATATGTCATTTCTTAAGCATACTATATCATTTTAGAGCTAGCTAAGCATATTAAGTCCTTTTTGAGGAAAAGATGCTAAGTATAGGTCATTTTAGAGCTATCCTAGGTTAAATAGGTCATTTTTATGCTAGCTAAGCATATTAAGTCATTTTGAAGGAAACAATGCTAAGTATAGGTCATTTTAGAGCTATCCTAGGTTAAATAGGTCATTTTGGAGCTAATTAAGCTTATTATGTAATTTTGAACTAGCTAAGCATATTAAGTCATTTTGGAGGAAAAAATGCTAAGTATAGGTCATTTTAGAGCTAGCCTAGGTTGAATAGGTCATTTTGAAGCTAAGTAAGGTTATTATGTCATTTTGGAGCTAGCTAAGCATATGAAGTCATTTAGGACCTAAAATATGTCATTTCTTAAGCATACTATATCATTTTAGAGCTAGCTAAGCATATTAAGTCTTTTTGAGGAAAAGATGCTAAGTATAGGTCATTTTAGAGCTATCCTAGGTTAAATAGGTCATTTTTATGCTAGCTAAGCATATTAAGTCATTTTGAAGGAAACAATGCTAAGTATAGGTCATTTTAGAGCTATCCTAGGTTAAATAGGTCATTTTGGAGCTAATTGCTTATTATGTAATTTTTGAACTAGCTAAGCATATTAAGTCATTTTGGAGGAAAAAATGCTAAGTATAGGTCATTTTAGAGCTAGCCTAGGTTGAATAGGTCATTTTGAAGCTAAGTAAGGTTATTATGTCATTTTGGAGCTAGCTAAGCATATGAAGTCATTTAGGACCTAAAATATGTCATTTCTTAAGCATACTATATCATTTTAGAGCTAGCTAAGCATATTAAGTCTTTTTGAGGAAAAGATGCTAAGTATAGGTCATTTTAGAGCTATCCTAGGTTAAATAGGTCATTTTATGCTAGCTAAGCATATTAAGTCATTTTGAAGGAAACAATGCTAAGTATAGGTCATTTTAGAGCTATCCTAGGTTAAATAGGTCATTTTGGAGCTAATTAAGCTTATTATGTAATTTTGAACTAGCTAAGCATATTAAGTCATTTTGGAGGGAAAATGCTAAGTATAGGTCATTTTAGAGCTAGCCTAGGTTGAATAGGTCATTTTGAAGCTAAGTAAGGTTATTATGTCATTTTGGAGCTAGCTAAGCATATGAAGTCATTTAGGACCTAAAATATGTCATTTCTTAAGCATACTATATCATTTTAGAGCTAGCTAAGCATATTAAGTCTTTTGAGGAAAAGATGCTAAGTATAGGTCATTTTAGAGCTATCCTAGGTTAAATAGGTCATTTTTATGCTAGCTAAGCATATTAAGTCATTTTGAAGGAAACAATGCTAAGTATAGGTCATTTTAGAGCTATCCTAGGTTAAATAGGTCATTTTGGAGCTAATTAAGCTTATTATGTAATTTTGAACTAGCTAAGCATATTAAGTCATTTTGGAGGAAAAAATGCTAAGTATAGGTCATTTTAGAGCTAGCCTAGGTTGAATAGGTCATTTTGAAGCTAAGTAAGGTTATTATGTCATTTTGGAGCTAGCTAAGCATATGAAGTCATTTAGGACCTAAAATATGTCATTTCTTAAGCATACTATATCATTTTAGAGCTAGCTAAGCATATTAAGTCTTTTTGAGGAAAAGATGCTAAGTATAGGTCATTTTAGAGCTATCCTAGGTTAAATAGGTCATTTTTATGCTAGCTAAGCATATTAAGTCATTTTGAAGGAAACAATGCTAAGTATAGGTCATTTTAGAGCTATCCTAGGTTAAATAGGTCATTTTGGAGCTAATTAAGCTTATTATGTAATTTTGAACTAGCTAAGCATATTAAGTCATTTTGGAGGAAAAAATGCTAAGTATAGGTCATTTTAGAGCTAGCCTAGGTTGAATAGGTCATTTTGAAGCTAAGTAAGGTTATTATGTCATTTTGGAGCTAGCTAAGCATATGAAGTCATTTAGGACCTAAAATATGTCATTTCTTAAGCATACTATATCATTTTAGAGCTAGCTAAGCATATTAAGTCTTTTTGAGGAAAAGATGCTAAGTATAGGTCATTTTAGAGCTATCCTAGGTTAAATAGGTCATTTTATGCTAGCTAAGCATATTAAGTCATTTTGAAGGAAACAATGCTAAGTATAGGTCATTTTAGAGCTATCCTAGGTTAAATAGGTCATTTTGGAGCTAAGTAAGCTTATTATGTAATTTTTGAACTAGCTAAGCATATTAAGTCATTTTGGAGGAAAAAATGCTAAGTATAGGTCATTTTAGAGCTAGCCTAGGTTGAATAGGTCATTTTGAAGCTAAGTAAGGTTATTATGTCATTTTGGAGCTAGCTAAGCATATGAAGTCATTTAGGACCTAAAATATGTCATTTCTTAAGCATACTATATCATTTTAGAGCTAGCTAAGCATATTAAGTCTTTTTGAGGAAAAGATGCTAAGTATAGGTCATTTTAGAGCTATCCTAGGTTAAATAGGTCATTTTTATGCTAGCTAAGCATATTAAGTCATTTTGAAGGAAACAATGCTAAGTATAGGTCATTTTAGAGCTATCCTAGGTTAAATAGGTCATTTTGGAGCTAATTAAGCTTATTATGTAATTTTGAACTAGCTAAGCATATTAAGTCATTTTGGAGGAAAAAATGCTAAGTATAGGTCATTTTAGAGCTAGCCTAGGTTGAATAGGTCATTTTGAAGCTAAGTAAGGTTATTATGTCATTTTGGAGCTAGCTACATATGAAGTCATTTAGGACCTAAAATATGTCATTTCTTAAGCATACTATATCATTTTAGAGCTAGCTAAGCATATTAAGTCTTTTTTGAGGAAAAGATGCTAAGTATAGGTCATTTTAGAGCTATCCTAGGTTAAATAGGTCATTTTTATGCTAGCTAAGCATATTAAGTCATTTTGAAGGAAACAATGCTAAGTATAGGTCATTTTAGAGCTATCCTAGGTTAAATAGGTCATTTTGGAGCTAATTAAGCTTATTATGTAATTTTGAACTAGCTAAGCATATTAAGTCATTTTGGAGGAAAAATGCTAAGTATAGGTCATTTTAGAGCTAGCCTAGGTTGAATAGGTCATTTTGAAGCTAAGTAAGGTTATTATGTCATTTTGGAGCTAGCTAAGCATATGAAGTCATTTAGGACCTAAAATATGTCATTTCTTAAGCATACTATATCATTTTAGAGCTAGCTAAGCATATTAAGTCTTTTTGAGGAAAAGATGCTAAGTATAGGTCATTTTAGAGCTATCCTAGGTTAACTAGGTCATTTTATGCTAGCTAAGCATATTAAGTCATTTTGAAGGAAACAATGCTAAGTATAGGTCATTTTAGAGCTATCCTAGGTTAAATAGGTCATTTTGGAGCTAATTGCTTATTATGTAATTTTTGAACTAGCTAAGCATATTAAGTCATTTTGGAGGAAAAAATGCTAAGTATAGGTCATTTTAGAGCTAGCCTAGGTTGAATAGGTCATTTTGAAGCTAAGTAAGGTTATTATGTCATTTTGGAGCTAGCTAAGCATATGAAGTCATTTAGGACCTAAAATATGTCATTTCTTAAGCATACTATATCATTTTAGAGCTAGCTAAGCATATTAAGTCTTTTTGAGGAAAAGATGCTAAGTATAGGTCATTTTAGAGCTATCCTAGGTTAAATAGGTCATTTTTATGCTAGCTAAGCATATTAAGTCATTTTGAAGGAAACAATGCTAAGTATAGGTCATTTTAGAGCTATCCTAGGTTAAATAGGTCATTTTGGAGCTAATTAAGCTTATTATGTAATTTTGAACTAGCTAAGCATATTAAGTCATTTTGGAGGAAAAATGCTAAGTATAGGTCATTTTAGAGCTAGCCTAGGTTGAATAGGTCATTTTGAAGCTAAGTAAGGTTATTATGTCATTTTGGAGCTAGCTAAGCATATGAAGTCATTTAGGACCTAAAATATGTCATTTCTTAAGCATACTATATCATTTTAGAGCTAGCTAAGCATATTAAGTCTTTTTTGAGGAAAAGATGCTAAGTATAGGTCATTTTAGAGCTATCCTAGGTTAAATAGGTCATTTTATGCTAGCTAAGCATATTAAGTCATTTTGAAGGAAACAATGCTAAGTATAGGTCATTTTAGAGCTATCCTAGGTTAAATAGGTCATTTTGGAGCTAATTAAGCTTATTATGTAATTTTTGAACTAGCTAAGCATATTAAGTCATTTTGGAGGAAAAATGCTAAGTATAGGTCATTTTAGAGCTAGCCTAGGTTGAATAGGTCATTTTGAAGCTAAGTAAGGTTATTATGTCATTTTGGAGCTAGCTAAGCATATGAAGTCATTTAGGACCTAAAATATGTCATTTCTTAAGCATACTATATCATTTTAGAGCTAGCTAAGCATATTAAGTCTTTTTGAGGAAAAGATGCTAAGTATAGGTCATTTTAGAGCTATCCTAGGTTAAATAGGTCATTTTTATGCTAGCTAAGCATATTAAGTCATTTTGAAGGAAACAATGCTAAGTATAGGTCATTTTAGAGCTATCCTAGGTTAAATAGGTCATTTTGGAGCTAATTAAGCTTATTATGTAATTTTTGAACTAGCTAAGCATATTAAGTCATTTTGGAGGAAAAAATGCTAAGTATAGGTCATTTTAGAGCTAGCCTAGGTTGAATAGGTCATTTTGAAGCTAAGTAAGGTTATTATGTCATTTTGGAGCTAGCTAAGCATATGAAGTCATTTAGGACCTAAAATATGTCATTTCTTAAGCATACTATATCATTTTAGAGCTAGCTAAGCATATTAAGTCTTTTTGAGGAAAAGATGCTAAGTATAGGTCATTTTAGAGCTATCCTAGGTTAAATAGGTCATTTTTATGCTAGCTAAGCATATTAAGTCATTTTGAAGGAAACAATGCTAAGTATAGGTCATTTTAGAGCTATCCTAGGTTAAATAGGTCATTTTGGAGCTAATTGCTTATTATGTAATTTTGAACTAGCTAAGCATATTAAGTAATTTTGGAGGAAAAATGCTAAGTATAGGTCATTTTAGAGCTAGCCTAGGTTGAATAGGTCATTTTGAAGCTAAGTAAGGTTATTATGTCATTTTGGAGCTAGCTAAGCATATGAAGTCATTTAGGACCTAAAATATGTCATTTCTTAAGCATACTATATCATTTTAGAGCTAGCTAAGCATATTAAGTCTTTTTTGAGGAAAAGATGCTAAGTATAGGTCATTTTAGAGCTATCCTAGGTTAAATAGGTCATTTTTATGCTAGCTAAGCATATTAAGTCATTTTGAAGGAAACAATGCTAAGTATAGGTCATTTTAGAGCTATCCTAGGTTAAATAGGTCATTTTGGAGCTAATTAAGCTTATTATGTAATTTTTGAACTAGCTAAGCATATTAAGTCATTTTGGAGGAAAAATGCTAAGTATAGGTCATTTTAGAGCTAGCCTAGGTTGAATAGGTCATTTTGAAGCTAAGTAAGGTTATTATGTCATTTTGGAGCTAGCTAAGCATATGAAGTCATTTAGGACCTAAAATATGTCATTTCTTAAGCATACTATATCATTTTAGAGCTAGCTAAGCATATTAAGTCTTTTTTGAGGAAAAGATGCTAAGTATAGGTCATTTTAGAGCTATCCTAGGTTAAATAGGTCATTTTTATGCTAGCTAAGCATATTAAGTCATTTTGAAGGAAACAATGCTAAGTATAGGTCATTTTAGAGCTATCCTAGGTTAAATAGGTCATTTTGGAGCTAATTAAGCTTATTATGTAATTTTTGAACTAGCTAAGCATATTAAGTCATTTTGGAGGAAAAATGCTAAGTATAGGTCATTTTAGAGCTAGCCTAGGTTGAATAGGTCATTTTGAAGCTAAGTAAGGTTATTATGTCATTTTGGAGCTAGCTAAGCATATGAAGTCATTTAGGACCTAAAATATGTCATTTCTTAAGCATACTATATCATTTTAGAGCTAGCTAAGCATATTAAGTCTTTTTGAGGAAAAGATGCTAAGTATAGGTCATTTTAGAGCTATCCTAGGTTAAATAGGTCATTTTATGCTAGCTAAGCATATTAAGTCATTTTGAAGGAAACAATGCTAAGTATAGGTCATTTTAGAGCTATCCTAGGTTAAATAGGTCATTTTGGAGCTAATTGCTTATTATGTAATTTTGAACTAGCTAAGCATATTAAGTCATTTTGGAGGAAAAATGCTAAGTATAGGTCATTTTAGAGCTAGCCTAGGTTGAATAGGTCATTTTGAAGCTAAGTAAGGTTATTATGTCATTTTGGAGCTAGCTAAGCATATGAAGTCATTTAGGACCTAAAATATGTCATTTCTTAAGCATACTATATCATTTTAGAGCTAGCTAAGCATATTAAGTCTTTTTGAGGAAAAGATGCTAAGTATAGGTCATTTTAGAGCTATCCTAGGTTAAATAGGTCATTTTTATGCTAGCTAAGCATATTAAGTCATTTTGAAGGAAACAATGCTAAGTATAGGTCATTTTAGAGCTATCCTAGGTTAAATAGGTCATTTTGGAGCTAATTAAGCTTATTATGTAATTTTTGAACTAGCTAAGCATATTAAGTCATTTTGGAGGAAAAAATGCTAAGTATAGGTCATTTTAGAGCTAGCCTAGGTTGAATAGGTCATTTTGAAGCTAAGTAAGGTTATTATGTCATTTTGGAGCTAGCTAAGCATATGAAGTCATTTAGGACCTAAAATATGTCATTTCTTAAGCATACTATATCATTTTAGAGCTAGCTAAGCATATTAAGTCTTTTTGAGGAAAAGATGCTAAGTATAGGTCATTTTAGAGCTATCCTAGGTTAAATAGGTCATTTTTATGCTAGCTAAGCATATTAAGTCATTTTGAAGGAAACAATGCTAAGTATAGGTCATTTTAGAGCTATCCTAGGTTAAATAGGTCATTTTGGAGCTAATTAAGCTTATTATGTAATTTTGAACTAGCTAAGCATATTAAGTCATTTTGGAGGAAAAAATGCTAAGTATAGGTCATTTTAGAGCTAGCCTAGGTTGAATAGGTCATTTTGAAGCTAAGTAAGGTTATTATGTCATTTTGGAGCTAGCTAAGCATATGAAGTCATTTAGGACCTAAAATATGTCATTTCTTAAGCATACTATATCATTTTAGAGCTAGCTAAGCATATTAAGTCTTTTTTGAGGAAAAGATGCTAAGTATAGGTCATTTTAGAGCTATCCTAGGTTAAATAGGTCATTTTTATGCTAGCTAAGCATATTAAGTCATTTTGAAGGAAACAATGCTAAGTATAGGTCATTTTAGAGCTATCCTAGGTTAAATAGGTCATTTTGGAGCTAATTAAGCTTATTATGTAATTTTTGAACTAGCTAAGCATATTAAGTCATTTTGGAGGGAAAATGCTAAGTATAGGTCATTTTAGAGCTAGCCTAGGTTGAATAGGTCATTTTGAAGCTAAGTAAGGTTATTATGTCATTTTGGAGCTAGCTAAGCATATGAAGTCATTTAGGACCTAAAATATGTCATTTCTTAAGCATACTATATCATTTTAGAGCTAGCTAAGCATATTAAGTCTTTTTTGAGGAAAAGATGCTAAGTATAGGTCATTTTAGAGCTATCCTAGGTTAAATAGGTCATTTTATGCTAGCTAAGCATATTAAGTCATTTTGAAGGAAACAATGCTAAGTATAGGTCATTTTAGAGCTATCCTAGGTTAAATAGGTCATTTTGGAGCTAATTGCTTATTATGTAATTTTTGAACTAGCTAAGCATACTAAGTCATTTTGGAGGAAAAATGCTAAGTATAGGTCATTTTAGAGCTAGCCTAGGTTGAATAGGTCATTTTGAAGCTAAGTAAGGTTATTATGTCATTTTGGAGCTAGCTAAGCATATGAAGTCATTTAGGACCTAAAATATGTCATTTCTTAAGCATACTATATCATTTTAGAGCTAGCTAAGCATATTAAGTCTTTTTGAGGAAAAGATGCTAAGTATAGGTCATTTTAGAGCTATCCTAGGTTAAATAGGTCATTTTTATGCTAGCTAAGCATATTAAGTCATTTTGAAGGAAACAATGCTAAGTATAGGTCATTTTAGAGCTATCCTAGGTTAAATAGGTCATTTTGGAGCTAATTAAGCTTATTATGTAATTTTGAACTAGCTAAGCATACTAAGTCATTTTGGAGGAAAAATGCTAAGTATAGGTCATTTTAGAGCTAGCCTAGGTTGAATAGGTCATTTTGAAGCTAAGTAAGGTTATTATGTCATTTTGGAGCTAGCTAAGCATATGAAGTCATTTAGGACCTAAAATATGTCATTTCTTAAGCATACTATATCATTTTAGAGCTAGCTAAGCATATTAAGTCTTTTTGAGGAAAAGATGCTAAGTATAGGTCATTTTAGAGCTATCCTAGGTTAAATAGGTCATTTTATGCTAGCTAAGCATATTAAGTCATTTTGAAGGAAACAATGCTAAGTATAGGTCATTTTAGAGCTATCCTAGGTTAAATAGGTCATTTTGGAGCTAATTAAGCTTATTATGTAATTTTTGAACTAGCTAAGCATATTAAGTCATTTTGGAGGAAAAAATGCTAAGTATAGGTCATTTTAGAGCTAGCCTAGGTTGAATAGGTCATTTTGAAGCTAAGTAAGGTTATTATGTCATTTTGGAGCTAGCTAAGCATATGAAGTCATTTAGGACCTAAAATATGTCATTTCTTAAGCATACTATATCATTTTAGAGCTAGCTAAGCATATTAAGTCTTTTTTGAGGAAAAGATGCTAAGTATAGGTCATTTTAGAGCTATCCTAGGTTAAATAGGTCATTTTTATGCTAGCTAAGCATATTAAGTCATTTTGAAGGAAACAATGCTAAGTATAGGTCATTTTAGAGCTATCCTAGGTTAAATAGGTCATTTTGGAGCTAATTAAGCTTATTATGTAATTTTGAACTAGCTAAGCATATTAAGTCATTTTGGAGGAAAAAATGCTAAGTATAGGTCATTTTAGAGCTAGCCTAGGTTGAATAGGTCATTTTGAAGCTAAGTAAGGTTATTATGTCATTTTGGAGCTAGCTAAGCATATGAAGTCATTTAGGACCTAAAATATGTCATTTCTTAAGCATACTATATCATTTTAGAGCTAGCTAAGCATATTAAGTCTTTTTTGAGGAAAAGATGCTAAGTATAGGTCATTTTAGAGCTATCCCAGGTTAAATAGGTCAGTTTTATGCTAGCTAAGCATATTAAGTCATTTTGAAGGAAACAATGCTAAGTATAGGTCATTTTAGAGCTATCCTAGGTTAAATAGGTCATTTTGGAGCTAATTAAGCTTATTATGTAATTTTGAACTAGCTAAGCATATTCAGTAATTTTGGTGGAAAAATGCTAAGTATAGGTCATTTTAGAGCTAGCCTAGGTTGAATAGGTCATTTTGAAGCTAAGTAAGGTTATTATGTCATTTTGGAGCTAGCTAAGCATATGAAGTCATTTAGGACCTAAAATATGTCATTTCTTAAGCATACTATATCATTTTAGAGCTAGCTAAGCATATTAAGTCTTTTTTGAGGAAAAGATGCTAAGTATAGGTCATTTTAGAGCTATCCTAGGTTAAATAGGTCATTTTTATGCTAGCTAAGCATATTAAGTCATTTTGAAGGAAACAATGCTAAGTATAGGTCATTTTAGAGCTATCCTAGGTTAAATAGGTCATTTTGGAGCTAATTAAGCTTATTATGTAATTTTGAACTAGCTAAGCATATTAAGTCATTTTGGAGGAAAAATGCTAAGTATAGGTCATTTTAGAGCTAGCCTAGGTTGAATAGGTCATTTTGAAGCTAAGTAAGGTTATTATGTCATTTTGGAGCTAGCTAAGCATATGAAGTCATTTAGGACCTAAAATATGTCATTTCTTAAGCATACTATATCATTTTAGAGCTAGCTAAGCATATTAAGTCTTTTTTGAGGAAAAGATGCTAAGTATAGGTCATTTTAGAGCTATCCTAGGTTAAATAGGTCATTTTTATGCTAGCTAAGCATATTAAGTCATTTTGAAGGAAACAATGCTAAGTATAGGTCATTTTAGAGCTATCCTAGGTTAAATAGGTCATTTTGGAGCTAATTAAGCTTATTATGTAATTTTGAACTAGCTAAGCATATTAAGTCATTTTGGAGGAAAAATGCTAAGTATAGGTCATTTTAGAGCTAGCCTAGGTTGAATAGGTCATTTTGAAGCTAAGTAAGGTTATTATGTCATTTTGGAGCTAGCTAAGCATATGAAGTCATTTAGGACCTAAAATATGTCATTTCTTAAGCATACTATATCATTTTAGAGCTAGCTAAGCATATTAAGTCTTTTTGAGGAAAAGATGCTAAGTATAGGTCATTTTAGAGCTATCCTAGGTTAAATAGGTCATTTTATGCTAGCTAAGCATATTAAGTCATTTTGAAGGAAACAATGCTAAGTATAGGTCATTTTAGAGCTATCCTAGGTTAAATAGGTCATTTTGGAGCTAATTGCTTATTATGTAATTTTGAACTAGCTAAGCATATTAAGTCATTTTGGAGGAAAGATGCTAAGTATAGGTCATTTTAGAGCTAGCCTAGGTTGAATAGGTCATTTTGAAGCTAAGTAAGGTTATTATGTCATTTTGGAGCTAGCTAAGCATATGAAGTCATTTAGGACCTAAAATATGTCATTTCTTAAGCATACTATATCATTTTAGAGCTAGCTAAGCATATTAAGTCTTTTTGAGGAAAAGATGCTAAGTATAGGTCATTTTAGAGCTATCCTAGGTTAAATAGGTCATTTTTATGCTAGCTAAGCATATTAAGTCATTTTGAAGGAAACAATGCTAAGTATAGGTCATTTTAGAGCTATCCTAGGTTAAATAGGTCATTTTGGAGCTAATTAAGCTTATTATGTAATTTTGAACTAGCTAAGCATATTAAGTCATTTTGGAGGAAAAAATGCTAAGTATAGGTCATTTTAGAGCTAGCCTAGGTTGAATAGGTCATTTTGAAGCTAAGTAAGGTTATTATGTCATTTTGGAGCTAGCTAAGCATATGAAGTCATTTAGGACCTAAAATATGTCATTTCTTAAGCATACTATATCATTTTAGAGCTAGCTAAGCATATTAAGTCTTTTTGAGGAAAAGATGCTAAGTATAGGTCATTTTAGAGCTATCCTAGGTTAAATAGGTCATTTTATGCTAGCTAAGCATATTAAGTCATTTTGAAGGAAACAATGCTAAGTATAGGTCATTTTAGAGCTATCCTAGGTTAAATAGGTCATTTTGGAGCTAATTAAGCTTATTATGTAATTTTGAACTAGCTAAGCATATTAAGTCATTTTGGAGGAAAAATGCTAAGTATAGGTCATTTTAGAGCTAGCCTAGGTTGAATAGGTCATTTTGAAGCTAAGTAAGGTTATTATGTCATTTTGGAGCTAGCTAAGCATATGAAGTCATTTAGGACCTAAAATATGTCATTTCTTAAGCATACTATATCATTTTAGAGCTAGCTAAGCATATTAAGTCTTTTTGAGGAAAAGATGCTAAGTATAGGTCATTTTAGAGCTATCCTAGGTTAAATAGGTCATTTTTATGCTAGCTAAGCATATTAAGTCATTTTGAAGGAAACAATGCTAAGTATAGGTCATTTTAGAGCTATCCTAGGTTAAATAGGTCATTTTGGAGCTAATTAAGCTTATTATGTAATTTTTGAACTAGCTAAGCATATTAAGTCATTTTGGAGGAAAAATGCTAAGTATAGGTCATTTTAGAGCTAGCCTAGGTTGAATAGGTCATTTTGAAGCTAAGTAAGGTTATTATGTCATTTTGGAGCTAGCTAAGCATATGAAGTCATTTAGGACCTAAAATATGTCATTTCTTAAGCATACTATATCATTTTAGAGCTAGCTAAGCATATTAAGTCTTTTTTGAGGAAAAGATGCTAAGTATAGGTCATTTTAGAGCTATCCTAGGTTAAATAGGTCATTTTTATGCTAGCTAAGCATATTAAGTCATTTTGAAGGAAACAATGCTAAGTATAGGTCATTTTAGAGCTATCCTAGGTTAAATAGGTCATTTTGGAGCTAATTAAGCTTATTATGTAATTTTGAACTAGCTAAGCATATTAAGTCATTTTGGAGGAAAAAATGCTAAGTATAGGTCATTTTAGAGCTAGCCTAGGTTGAATAGGTCATTTTGAAGCTAAGTAAGGTTATTATGTCATTTTGGAGCTAGCTAAGCATATGAAGTCATTTAGGACCTAAAATATGTCATTTCTTAAGCATACTATATCATTTTAGAGCTAGCTAAGCATATTAAGTCTTTTTGAGGAAAAGATGCTAAGTATAGGTCATTTTAGAGCTATCCTAGGTTAAATAGGTCATTTTTATGCTAGCTAAGCATATTAAGTCATTTTGAAGGAAACAATGCTAAGTATAGGTCATTTTAGAGCTATCCTAGGTTAAATAGGTCATTTTGGAGCTAATTAAGCTTATTATGTAATTTTGAACTAGCTAAGCATATTAAGTCATTTTGGAGGAAAAAATGCTAAGTATAGGTCATTTTAGAGCTAGCCTAGGTTGAATAGGTCATTTTGAAGCTAAGTAAGGTTATTATGTCATTTTGGAGCTAGCTAAGCATATGAAGTCATTTAGGACCTAAAATATGTCATTTCTTAAGCATACTATATCATTTTAGAGCTAGCTAAGCATATTAAGTCTTTTTGAGGAAAAGATGCTAAGTATAGGTCATTTTAGAGCTATCCTAGGTTAAATAGGTCATTTTTATGCTAGCTAAGCATATTAAGTCATTTTGAAGGAAACAATGCTAAGTATAGGTCATTTTAGAGCTATCCTAGGTTAAATAGGTCATTTTGGAGCTAATTAAGCTTATTATGTAATTTTGAACTAGCTAAGCATATTAAGTCATGTTGGAGGAAAAATGCTAAGTATAGGTCATTTTAGAGCTAGCCTAGGTTGAATAGGTCATTTTGAAGCTAAGTAAGGTTATTATGTCATTTTGGAGCTAGCTAAGCATATGAAGTCATTTAGGACCTAAAATATGTCATTTCTTAAGCATACTATATCATTTTAGAGCTAGCTAAGCATATTAAGTCTTTTTGAGGAAAAGATGCTAAGTATAGGTCATTTTAGAGCTATCCTAGGTTAAATAGGTCATTTTTATGCTAGCTAAGCATATTAAGTCATTTTGAAGGAAACAATGCTAAGTATAGGTCATTTTAGAGCTATCCTAGGTTAAATAGGTCATTTTGGAGCTAATTAAGCTTATTATATAATTTTGGAACTAGCTAAGCATATTAAGTCATTTTGGAGGAAAAAATGCTAAGTATAGGTCATTTTAGAGCTAGCCTAGGTTGAATAGGTCATTTTGAAGCTAAGTAAGGTTATTATGTCATTTTGGAGCTAGCTAAGCATATGAAGTCATTTAGGACCTAAAATATGTCATTTCTTAAGCATACTATATCATTTTAGAGCTAGCTAAGCATATTAAGTCTTATTTGAGGAAAAGATGCTAAGTATAGGTCATTTTAGAGCTATCCTAGGTTAAATAGGTCATTTTATGCTCGCTAAGCATATTAAGTCATTTTGCAGGAAACAATGCTAAGTATAGGTCATTTTAGAGCTATCCTAGGTTAAATAGGTCATTTTGGAGCTAATTAAGCTTATTATGTAATTTTGAACTAGCTAAGCATATTAAGTCATTTTGGAGGAAAAATGCTAAGTATAGGTCATTTTAGAGCTAGCCTAGGTTGAATAGGTCATTTTGAAGCTAAGTAAGGTTATTATGTCATTTTGGAGCTAGCTAAGCATATGAAGTCATTTAGGACCTAAAATATGTCATTTCTTAAGCATACTATATCATTTTAGAGCTAGCTAAGCATATTAAGTCTATTTTGAGGAAAAGATGCTAAGTATAGGTCATTTTAGAGCTATCCTAGGTTAAATAGGTCATTTTTATGCTAGCTAAGCATATTAAGTCATTTTGAAGGAAACAATGCTAAGTATAGGTCATTTTAGAGCTATCCTAGGTTAAATAGGTCATTTTGGAGCTAATTAAGCTTATTATGTAATTTTTGAACTAGCTAAGCATATTAAGTCATTTTGGAGGAAAAAATGCTAAGTATAGGTCATTTTAGAGCTAGCCTAGGTTGAATAGGTCATTTTGAAGCTAAGTAAGGTTATTATGTCATTTTGGAGCTAGCTAAGCATATGAAGTCATTTAGGACCTAAAATATGTCATTTCTTAAGCATACTATATCATTTTAGAGCTAGCTAAGCATATTAAGTCTTTTTGAGGAAAAGATGCTAAGTATAGGTCATTTTAGAGCTATCCTAGGTTAAATAGGTCATTTTTATGCTAGCTAAGCATATTAAGTCATTTTGAAGGAAACAATGCTAAGTATAGGTCATTTTAGAGCTATCCTAGGTTAAATAGGTCATTTTGGAGCTAATTAAGCTTATTATGTAATTTTTGAACTAGCTAAGCATATTAAGTCATTTTGGAGGAAAAATGCTAAGTATAGGTCATTTTAGAGCTAGCCTAGGTTGAATAGGTCATTTTGAAGCTAAGTAAGGTTATTATGTCATTTTGGAGCTAGCTAAGCATATGAAGTCATTTAGGACCTAAAATATGTCATTTCTTAAGCATACTATATCATTTTAGAGCTAGCTAAGCATATTAAGTCTTTTTTGAGGAAAAGATGCTAAGTATAGGTCATTTTAGAGCTATCCTAGGTTAAATAGGTCATTTTTATGCTAGCTAAGCATATTAAGTCATTTTGAAGGAAACAATGCTAAGTATAGGTCATTTTAGAGCTATCCTAGGTTAAATAGGTCATTTTGGAGCTAATTAAGCTTATTATGTACTTTTGAACTAGCTAAGCATATTAAGTCATTTTGGAGGAAAAATGCTAAGTATAGGTCATTTTAGAGCTAGCCTAGGTTGAATAGGTCATTTTGAAGCTAAGTAAGGTTATTATGTCATTTTGGAGCTAGCTAAGCATATGAAGTCATTTAGGACCTAAAATATGTCATTTCTTAAGCATACTATATCATTTTAGAGCTAGCTAAGCATATTAAGTCTTTTTTGAGGAAAAGATGCTAAGTATAGGTCATTTTAGAGCTATCCTAGGTTAAATAGGTCATTTTTATGCTAGCTAAGCATATTAAGTCATTTTGAAGGAAACAATGCTAAGTATAGGTCATTTTAGAGCTATCCTAGGTTAAATAGGTCATTTTGGAGCTAATTAAGCTTATTATGTAATTTTGAACTAGCTAAGCATATTAAGTCATTTTGGAGGAAAAAATGCTAAGTATAGGTCATTTTAGAGCTAGCCTAGGTTGAATAGGTCATTTTGAAGCTAAGTAAGGTTATTATGTCATTTTGGAGCTAGCTAAGCATATGAAGTCATTTAGGACCTAAAATATGTCATTTCTTAAGCATACTATATCATTTTAGAGCTAGCTAAGCATATTAAGTCTTTTTGAGGAAAAGATGCTAAGTATAGGTCATTTTAGAGCTATCCTAGGTTAAATAGGTCATTTTGGAGCTAATTAAGCTTATTATGTAATTTTGAACTAGCTAAGCATATTAAGTCATTTTGGAGGAAAAATGCTAAGTATAGGTCATTTTAGAGCTAGCCTAGGTTGAATAGGTCATTTTGAAGCTAAGTAAGGTTATTATGTCATTTTGGAGCTAGCTAAGCATATGAAGTCATTTAGGACCTAAAATATGTCATTTCTTAAGCATACTATATCATTTTAGAGCTAGCTAAGCATATTAAGTCTTTTTGAGGAAAAGATGCTAAGTATAGGTCATTTTAGAGCTATCCTAGGTTAAATAGGTCATTTTTGCTAGCTAAGCATATTAAGTAATTTTGAAGGAAACAATGCTTAGTATAGGTCATTTTAGAGCTATCCTAGGTTAAATAGGTCATTTTATGCTAGCTAAGCATATTAAGTCATTTTGAAGGAAACAATGCTAAGTATAGGTCATTTTAGAGCTATCCTAGGTTAAATAGGTCATTTTGGAGCTAATTAAGCTTATTATGTAATTTTGAACTAGCTAAGCATATTAAGTCATTTTGGAGGAAAAAATGCTAAGTATAGGTCATTTTAGAGCTAGCCTAGGTTGAATAGGTCATTTTGAAGCTAAGTAAGGTTATTATGTCATTTTGGAGCTAGCTAAGCATATGAAGTCATTTAGGACCTAAAATATGTCATTTCTTAAGCATACTATATCATTTTAGAGCTAGCTAAGCATATTAAGTCTTTTTGAGGAAAAGATGCTAAGTATAGGTCATTTTAGAGCTATCGTAGGTTAAATAGGTCATTTTATGCTAGCTAAGCATATTAAGTCATTTTGAAGGAAACAATGCTAAGTATAGGTCATTTTAGAGCTATCCTAGGTTAAATAGGTCATTTTGGAGCTAATTAAGCTTATTATGTAATTTTGAACTAGCTAAGCATATTAAGTCATTTTGGAGGGAAAATGCTAAGTATAGGTCATTTTAGAGCTAGCCTAGGTTGAATAGGTCATTTTGAAGCTAAGTAAGGTTATTATGTCATTTTGGAGCTAGCTAAGCATATGAAGTCATTTAGGACCTAAAATATGTCATTTCTTAAGCATACTATATCATTTTAGAGCTAGCTAAGCATATTAAGTCTTTTTGAGGAAAAGATGCTAAGTATAGGTCATTTTAGAGCTATCCTAGGTTAAATAGGTCATTTTTATGCTAGCTAAGCATATTAAGTCATTTTGAAGGAAACAATGCTAAGTATAGGTCATTTTAGAGCTATCCTAGGTTAAATAGGTCATTTTGGAGCTAATTAAGCTTATTATGTAATTTTGAACTAGCTAAGCATATTAAGTCATTTTGGAGGAAAAATGCTAAGTATAGGTCATTTTAGAGCTAGCCTAGGTTGAATAGGTCATTTTGAAGCTAAGTAAGGTTATTATGTCATTTTGGAGCTAGCTAAGCATATGAAGTCATTTAGGACCTAAAATATGTCATTTCTTAAGCATACTATATCATTTTAGAGCTAGCTAAGCATATTAAGTCTTTTTGAGGAAAAGATGCTAAGTATAGGTCATTTTAGAGCTATCCTAGGTTAAATAGGTCATTTTTATGCTAGCTAAGCATATTAAGTCATTTTGAAGGAAACAATGCTAAGTATAGGTCATTTTAGAGCTATCCTAGGTTAAATAGGTCATTTTGGAGCTAATTAAGCTTATTATGTAATTTTGAACT
Source organism: Aegilops bicornis (assembly GCA_021605145.1). Lineage (NCBI taxonomy): Eukaryota > Viridiplantae > Streptophyta > Magnoliopsida > Poales > Poaceae > Aegilops > Aegilops bicornis. The sequence continues at coordinate 390,760,577 of CM038674.1, forward strand.
AGCTAAGCATATTAAGTCATTTTGGAGGAAAAATGCTAAGTATAGGTCATTTTAGAGCTAGCCTAGGTTGAATAGGTCATTTTGAAGCTAAGTAAGGTTATTATGTCATTTTGGAGCTAGCTAAGCATATGAAGTCATTTAGGACCTAAAATATGTCATTTCTTAAGCATACTATATCATTTTAGAGCTAGCTAAGCATATTAAGTCTTTTTGAGGAAAAGATGCTAAGTATAGGTCATTTTAGAGCTATCCTAGGTTAAATAGGTCATTTTGGAGCTAATTAAGCTTATTATGTAATTTTTGAACTAGCTAAGCATATTAAGTCATTTTGGAGGAAAAATGCTAAGTATAGGTCATTTTAGAGCTAGCCTAGGTTGAATAGGTCATTTTGAAGCTAAGTAAGGTTATTATGTCATTTTGGAGCTAGCTAAGCATATGAAGTCATTTAGGACCTAAAATATGTCATTTCTTAAGCATACTATATCATTTTAGAGCTAGCTAAGCATATTAAGTCTTTTTGAGGAAAAGATGCTAAGTATAGGTCATTTTAGAGCTATCCTAGGTTAAATAGGTCATTTTATGCTAGCTAAGCATATTAAGTCATTTTGAAGGAAACAATGCTAAGTATAGGTCATTTTAGAGCTATCCTAGGTTAAATAGGTCATTTTGGAGCTAATTAAGCTTATTATGTAATTTTTGAACTAGCTAAGCATATTAAGTCATTTTGGAGGAAAAATGCTAAGTATAGGTCATTTTAGAGCTAGCCTAGGTTGAATAGGTCATTTTGAAGCTAAGTAAGGTTATTATGTCATTTTGGAGCTAGCTAAGCATATGAAGTCATTTAGGACCTAAAATATGTCATTTCTTAAGCATACTATATCATTTTAGAGCTAGCTAAGCATATTAAGTCTTTTTTGAGGAAAAGATGCTAAGTATAGGTCATTTTAGAGCTATCCTAGGTTAAATAGGTCATTTTTATGCTAGCTAAGCATATTAAGTCATTTTGAAGGAAACAATGCTAAGTATAGGTCATTTTAGAGCTATCCTAGGTTAAATAGGTCATTTTGGAGCTAATTAAGCTTATTATGTAATTTTTGAACTAGCTAAGCATATTAAGTCATTTTGGAGGAAAAAATGCTAAGTATAGGTCATTTTAGAGCTAGCCTAGGTTGAATAGGTCATTTTGAAGCTAAGTAAGGTTATTATGTCATTTTGGAGCTAGCTAAGCATATGAAGTCATTTAGGACCTAAAATATGTCATTTCTTAAGCATACTATATCATTTTAGAGCTAGCTAAGCATATTAAGTCTTTTTTGAGGAAAAGATGCTAAGTATAGGTCATTTTAGAGCTATCCTAGGTTAAATAGGTCATTTTTATGCTAGCTAAGCATATTAAGTCATTTTGAAGGAAACAATGCTAAGTATAGGTCATTTTAGAGCTATCCTAGGTTAAATAGGTCATTTTGGAGCTAATTAAGCTTATTATGTAATTTTGAACTAGCTAAGCATATTAAGTCATTTTGGAGGAAAAAATGCTAAGTATAGGTCATTTTAGAGCTAGCCTAGGTTGAATAGGTCATTTTGAAGCTAAGTAAGGTTATTATGTCATTTTGGAGCTAGCTAAGCATATGAAGTCATTTAGGACCTAAAATATGTCATTTCTTAAGCATACTATATCATTTTAGAGCTAGCTAAGCATATTAAGTCTTTTTTGAGGAAAAGATGCTAAGTATAGGTCATTTTAGAGCTATCCTAGGTTAAATAGGTCATTTTGGAGCTAATTAGCTTATTATGTAATTTTGAACTAGCTAAGCATATTAAGTCATTTTGGAGGAAAAATGCTAAGTATAGGTCATTTTAGAGCTAGCCTAGGTTGAATAGGTCATTTTGAAGCTAAGTAAGGTTATTATGTCATTTTGGAGCTAGCTAAGCATATGAAGTCATTTAGGACCTAAAATATGTCATTTCTTAAGCATACTATATCATTTTAGAGCTAGCTAAGCATATTAAGTCTTTTTTGAGGAAAAGATGCTAAGTATAGGTCATTTTAGAGCTATCCTAGGTTAAATAGGTCATTTTTTTGCTAGCTAAGCATATTAAGTTATTTTGAAGGAAACAATGCTAAGTATAGGTCATTTTAGAGCTATCCTAGGTTAAATAGGTCATTTTGAAGCTAGCTAAGCATATTAAGTCATTTTGAAGGAAACAATGCTAAGTATAGGTCATTTTAGAGCTATCCTAGGTTAAATAGGTCATTTTGGAGCTAATTAAGCTTATTATGTAATTTTTGAACTAGCTAAGCATATTAAGTCATTTTGGAGGAAAAAATGCTAAGTATAGGTCATTTTAGAGCTAGCCTAGGTTGAATAGGTCATTTTGAAGCTAAGTAAGGTTATTATGTCATTTTGGAGCTAGCTAAGCATATGAAGTCATTTAGGACCTAAAATATGTCATTTCTTAAGCATACTATATCATTTTAGAGCTAGCTAAGCATATTAAGTCTTTTTGAGGAAAAGATGCTAAGTATAGGTCATTTTAGAGCTATCCTAGGTTAAATAGGTCATTTTTATGCTAGCTAAGCATATTAAGTCATTTTGAAGGAAACAATGCTAAGTATAGGTCATTTTAGAGCTATCCTAGGTTAAATAGGTCATTTTGGAGCTAATTAAGCTTATTATGTAATTTTGAACTAGCTAAGCATATTAAGTCATTTTGGAGGAAAAATGCTAAGTATAGGTCATTTTAGAGCTAGCCTAGGTTGAATAGGTCATTTTGAAGCTAAGTAAGGTTATTATGTCATTTTGGAGCTAGCTAAGCATATGAAGTCATTTAGGACCTAAAATATGTCATTTCTTAAGCATACTATATCATTTTAGAGCTAGCTAAGCATATTAAGTCTTTTTTGAGGAAAAGATGCTAAGTATAGGTCATTTTAGAGCTATCCTAGGTTAAATAGGTCATTTTTATGCTAGCTAAGCATATTAAGTCATTTTGAAGGAAACAATGCTAAGTATAGGTCATTTTAGAGCTATCCTAGGTTAAATAGGTCATTTTGGAGCTAATTAAGCTTATTATGTAATTTTGAACTAGCTAAGCATATTAAGTCATTTTGGAGGAAAAATGCTAAGTATAGGTCATTTTAGAGCTAGCCTAGGTTGAATAGGTCATTTTGAAGCTAAGTAAGGTTATTATGTCATTTTGGAGCTAGCTAAGCATATGAAGTCATTTAGGACCTAAAATATGTCATTTCTTAAGCATACTATATCATTTTAGAGCTAGCTAAGCATATTAAGTCTTTTTGAGGAAAAGATGCTAAGTAAAGGTCATTTTAGAGCTATCCTAGGTTAAATAGGTCATTTTATGCTAGCTAAGCATATTAAGTCATTTTGAAGGAAACAATGCTAAGTATAGGTCATTTTAGAGCTATCCTAGGTTAAATAGGTCATTTTGGAGCTAATTAAGCTTATTATGTAATTTTTGAACTAGCTAAGCATATTAAGTCATTTTGGAGGAAAAAATGCTAAGTATAGGTCATTTTAGAGCTAGCCTAGGTTGAATAGGTCATTTTGAAGCTAAGTAAGGTTATTATGTCATTTTGGAGCTAGCTAAGCATATGAAGTCATTTAGGACCTAAAATATGTCATTTCTTAAGCATACTATATCATTTTAGAGCTAGCTAAGCATATTAAGTCTTTTTGAGGAAAAGATGCTAAGTATAGGTCATTTTAGAGCTATCCTAGGTTAAATAGGTCATTTTGGAGCTAATTAAGCTTATTATGTAATTTTGAACTAGCTAAGCATATTAAGTCATTTTGGAGGAAAAATGCTAAGTATAGGTCATTTTAGAGCTAGCCTAGGTTGAATAGGTCATTTTGAAGCTAAGTAAGGTTATTATGTCATTTTGGAGCTAGCTAAGCATATGAAGTCATTTAGGACCTAAAATATGTCATTTCTTAAGCATACTATATCATTTTAGAGCTAGCTAAGCATATTAAGTCTTTTTTGAGGAAAAGATGCTAAGTATAGGTCATTTTAGAGCTATCCTAGGTTAAATAGGTCATTTTTATGCTAGCTAAGCATATTAAGTCATTTTGAAGGAAACAATGCTAAGTATAGGTCATTTTAGAGCTATCCTAGGTTAAATAGGTCATTTTGGAGCTAATTAAGCTTATTATGTAATTTTTGAACTAGCTAAGCATATTAAGTCATTTTGGAGGGAAAATGCTAAGTATAGGTCATTTTAGAGCTAGCCTAGGTTGAATAGGTCATTTTGAAGCTAAGTAAGGTTATTATGTCATTTTGGAGCTAGCTAAGCATATGAAGTCATTTAGGACCTAAAATATGTCATTTCTTAAGCATACTATATCATTTTAGAGCTAGCTAAGCATATTAAGTCTTTTTGAGGAAAAGATGCTAAGTATAGGTCATTTTAGAGCTATCCTAGGTTAAATAGGTCATTTTTATGCTAGCTAAGCATATTAAGTCATTTTGAAGGAAACAATGCTAAGTATAGGTCATTTTAGAGCTATCCTAGGTTAAATAGGTCATTTTGGAGCTAATTAAGCTTATTATGTAATTTTGAACTAGCTAAGCATATTAAGTCATTTTGGAGGAAAAAATGCTAAGTATAGGTCATTTTAGAGCTAGCCTAGGTTGAATAGGTCATTTTGAAGCTAAGTAAGGTTATTATGTCATTTTGGAGCTAGCTAAGCATATGAAGTCATTTAGGACCTAAAATATGTCATTTCTTAAGCATACTATATCATTTTAGAGCTAGCTAAGCATATTAAGTCTTTTTGAGGAAAAGATGCTAAGTATAGGTCATTTTAGAGCTATCCTAGGTTAAATAGGTCATTTTTATGCTAGCTAAGCATATTAAGTCATTTTGAAGGAAACAATGCTAAGTATAGGTCATTTTAGAGCTATCCTAGGTTAAATAGGTCATTTTGGAGCTAATTAAGCTTATTATGTAATTTTGAACTAGCTAAGCATATTAAGTCATTTTGGAGGAAAAATGCTAAGTATAGGTCATTTTAGAGCTAGCCTAGGTTGAATAGGTCATTTTGAAGCTAAGTAAGGTTATTATGTCATTTTGGAGCTAGCTAAGCATATGAAGTCATTTAGGACCTAAAATATGTCATTTCTTAAGCATACTATATCATTTTAGAGCTAGCTAAGCATATTAAGTCTTTTTGAGGAAAAGATGCTAAGTATAGGTCATTTTAGAGCTATCCTAGGTTAAATAGGTCATTTTGGAGCTAATTAAGCTTATTATGTAATTTTTGAACTAGCTAAGCATATTAAGTCATTTTGAAGGAAACAATGCTAAGTATAGGTCATTTTAGAGCTATCCTAGGTTAAATAGGTCATTTTGGAGCTAATTAAGCTTATTATGTAATTTTTGAACTAGCTAAGCATATTAAGTCATTTTGGAGGAAAAATGCTAAGTATAGGTCATTTTAGAGCTAGCCTAGGTTGAATAGGTCATTTTGAAGCTAAGTAAGGTTATTATGTCATTTTGGAGCTAGCTAAGCATATGAAGTCATTTAGGACCTAAAATATGTCATTTCTTAAGCATACTATATCATTTTAGAGCTAGCTAAGCATATTAAGTCTTTTTTGAGGAAAAGATGCTAAGTATAGGTCATTTTAGAGCTATCCTAGGTTAAATAGGTCATTTTATGCTAGCTAAGCATATTAAGTCATTTTGAAGGAAACAATGCTAAGTATAGGTCATTTTAGAGCTATCCTAGGTTAAATAGGTCATTTTGGAGCTAATTAAGCTTATTATGTAATTTTTGAACTAGCTAAGCATATTAAGTCATTTTGGAGGAAAAAATGCTAAGTATAGGTCATTTTAGAGCTAGCCTAGGTTGAATAGGTCATTTTGAAGCTAAGTAAGGTTATTATGTCATTTTGGAGCTAGCTAAGCATATGAAGTCATTTAGGACCTAAAATATGTCATTTCTTAAGCATACTATATCATTTTAGAGCTAGCTAAGCATATTAAGTCTTTTTGAGGAAAAGATGCTAAGTATAGGTCATTTTAGAGCTATCCTAGGTTAAATAGGTCATTTTTATGCTAGCTAAGCATATTAAGTCATTTTGAAGGAAACAATGCTAAGTATAGGTCATTTTAGAGCTATCCTAGGTTAAATAGGTCATTTTGGAGCTAATTGCTTATTATGTAATTTTGAACTAGCTAAGCATATTAAGTCATTTTGGAGGAAAAATGCTAAGTATAGGTCATTTTAGAGCTAGCCTAGGTTGAATAGGTCATTTTGAAGCTAAGTAAGGTTATTATGTCATTTTGGAGCTAGCTAAGCATATGAAGTCATTTAGGACCTAAAATATGTCATTTCTTAAGCATACTATATCATTTTAGAGCTAGCTAAGCATATTAAGTCTTTTTGAGGAAAAGATGCTAAGTATAGGTCATTTTAGAGCTATCCTAGGTTAAATAGGTCATTTTTATGCTAGCTAAGCATATTAAGTCATTTTGAAGGAAACAATGCTAAGTATAGGTCATTTTAGAGCTATCCTAGGTTAAATAGGTCATTTTGGAGCTAATTAAGCTTATTATGTAATTTTGAACTAGCTAAGCATATTAAGTCATTTTGGAGGAAAAATGCTAAGTATAGGTCATTTTAGAGCTAGCCTAGGTTGAATAGGTCATTTTGAAGCTAAGTAAGGTTATTATGTCATTTTGGAGCTAGCTAAGCATATGAAGTCATTTAGGACCTAAAATATGTCATTTCTTAAGCATACTATATCATTTTAGAGCTAGCTAAGCATATTAAGTCTTTTTGAGGAAAAGATGCTAAGTATAGGTCATTTTAGAGCTATCCTAGGTTAAATAGGTCATTTTTATGCTAGCTAAGCATATTAAGTCATTTTGAAGGAAACAATGCTAAGTATAGGTCATTTTAGAGCTATCCTAGGTTAAATAGGTCATTTTGGAGCTAATTGCTTATTATGTAATTTTTGAACTAGCTAAGCATATTAAGTCATTTTGGAGGAAAAAATGCTAAGTATAGGTCATTTTAGAGCTAGCCTAGGTTGAATAGGTCATTTTGAAGCTAAGTAAGGTTATTATGTCATTTTGGAGCTAGCTAAGCATATGAAGTCATTTAGGACCTAAAATATGTCATTTCTTAAGCATACTATATCATTTTAGAGCTAGCTAAGCATATTAAGTCTTTTTGAGGAAAAGATGCTAAGTATAGGTCATTTTAGAGCTATCCTAGGTTAAATAGGTCATTTTGGAGCTAATTAAGCTTATTATGTAATTTTGAACTAGCTAATCATATTAAGTCATTTTGGAGGAAAAATGCTAAGTATAGGTCATTTTAGAGCTAGCCTAGGTTGAATAGGTCATTTTGAAGCTAAGTAAGGTTATTATGTCATTTTGGAGCTAGCTAAGCATATGAAGTCATTTAGGACCTAAAATATGTCATTTCTTAAGCATACTATATCATTTTAGAGCTAGCTAAGCATATTAAGTCTTTTTGAGGAAAAGATGCTAAGTATAGGTCATTTTAGAGCTATCCTAGGTTAAATAGGTCATTTTATGCTAGCTAAGCATATTAAGTCATTTTGAAGGAAACAATGCTAAGTATAGGTCATTTTAGAGCTATCCTAGGTTAAATAGGTCATTTTGGAGCTAATTAAGCTTATTATGTAATTTTGAACTAGCTAAGCATATTAAGTCATTTTGGAGGAAAAATGCTAAGTATAGGTCATTTTAGAGCTAGCCTAGGTTGAATAGGTCATTTTGAAGCTAAGTAAGGTTATTATGTCATTTTGGAGCTAGCTAAGCATATGAAGTCATTTAGGACCTAAAATATGTCATTTCTTAAGCATACTATATCATTTTAGAGCTAGCTAAGCATATTAAGTCTTTTTGAGGAAAAGATGCTAAGTATAGGTCATTTTAGAGCTATCCTAGGTTAAATAGGTCATTTTTATGCTAGCTAAGCATATTAAGTCATTTTGAAGGAAACAATGCTAAGTATAGGTCATTTTAGAGCTATCCTAGGTTAAATAGGTCATTTTGGAGCTAATTAAGCTTATTATGTAATTTTGAACTAGCTAAGCATATTAAGTCATTTTGGAGGAAAAAATGCTAAGTATAGGTCATTTTAGAGCTAGCCTAGGTTGAATAGGTCATTTTGAAGCTAAGTAAGGTTATTATGTCATTTTGGAGCTAGCTAAGCATATGAAGTCATTTAGGACCTAAAATATGTCATTTCTTAAGCATACTATATCATTTTAGAGCTAGCTAAGCATATTAAGTCTTTTTTGAGGAAAAGATGCTAAGTATAGGTCATTTTAGAGCTATCCTAGGTTAAATAGGTCATTTTTATGCTAGCTAAGCATATTAAGTCATTTTGAAGGAAACAATGCTAAGTATAGGTCATTTTAGAGCTATCCTAGGTTAAATAGGTCATTTTGGAGCTAATTAAGCTTATTATGTAATTTTGAACTAGCTAAGCATATTAAGTCATTTTGGAGGAAAAATGCTAAGTATAGGTCATTTTAGAGCTAGCCTAGGTTGAATAGGTCATTTTGAAGCTAAGTAAGGTTATTATGTCATTTTGGAGCTAGCTAAGCATATGAAGTCATTTAGGACCTAAAATATGTCATTTCTTAAGCATACTATATCATTTTAGAGCTAGCTAAGCATATTAAGTCTTTTTTGAGGAAAAGATGCTAAGTATAGGTCATTTTAGAGCTATCCTAGGTTAAATAGGTCATTTTGGAGCTAATTAAGCTTATTATGTAATTTTGAACTAGCTAAGCATATTAAGTCATTTTGGAGGAAAAATGCTAAGTATAGGTCATTTTAGAGCTAGCCTAGGTTGAATAGGTCATTTTGAAGCTAAGTAAGGTTATTATGTCATTTTGGAGCTAGCTAAGCATATGAAGTCATTTAGGACCTAAAATATGTCATTTCTTAAGCATACTATATCATTTTAGAGCTAGCTAAGCATATTAAGTCTTTTTTGAGGAAAAGATGCTAAGTATAGGTCATTTTAGAGCTATCCTAGGTTAAATAGGTCATTTTTATGCTAGCTAAGCATATTAAGTCATTTTGAAGGAAACAATGCTAAGTATAGGTCATTTTAGAGCTATCCTAGGTTAAATAGGTCATTTTGGAGCTAATTAAGCTTATTATGTAATTTTTGAACTAGCTAAGCATATTAAGTCATTTTGGAGGAAAAAATGCTAAGTATAGGTCATTTTAGAGCTAGCCTAGGTTGAATAGGTCATTTTGAAGCTAAGTAAGGTTATTATGTCATTTTGGAGCTAGCTAAGCATATGAAGTCATTTAGGACCTAAAATATGTCATTTCTTAAGCATACTATATCATTTTAGAGCTAGCTAAGCATATTAAGTCTTTTTTGAGGAAAAGATGCTAAGTATAGGTCATTTTAGAGCTATCCTAGGTTAAATAGGTCATTTTTATGCTAGCTAAGCATATTAAGTCATTTTGAAGGAAACAATGCTAAGTATAGGTCATTTTAGAGCTATCCTAGGTTAAATAGGTCATTTTGGAGCTAATTAAGCTTATTATGTAATTTTGAACTAGCTAAGCATATTAAGTCATTTTGGAGGAAAAATGCTAAGTATAGGTCATTTTAGAGCTAGCCTAGGTTGAATAGGTCATTTTGAAGCTAAGTAAGGTTATTATGTCATTTTGGAGCTAGCTAAGCATATGAAGTCATTTAGGACCTAAAATATGTCATTTCTTAAGCATACTATATCATTTTAGAGCTAGCTAAGCATATTAAGTCTTTTTGAGGAAAAGATGCTAAGTATAGGTCATTTTAGAGCTATCCTAGGTTAAATAGGTCATTTTATGCTAGCTAAGCATATTAAGTCATTTTGAAGGAAACAATGCTAAGTATAGGTCATTTTAGAGCTATCCTAGGTTAAATAGGTCATTTTGGAGCTAATTAAGCTTATTATGTAATTTTTGAACTAGCTAAGCATATTAAGTCATTTTGGAGGAAAAAATGCTAAGTATAGGTCATTTTAGAGCTAGCCTAGGTTGAATAGGTCATTTTGAAGCTAAGTAAGGTTATTATGTCATTTTGGAGCTAGCTAAGCATATGAAGTCATTTAGGACCTAAAATATGTCATTTCTTAAGCATACTATATCATTTTAGAGCTAGCTAAGCATATTAAGTCTTTTTTGAGGAAAAGATGCTAAGTATAGGTCATTTTAGAGCTATCCTAGGTTAAATAGGTCATTTTATGCTAGCTAAGCATATTAAGTCATTTTGAAGGAAACAATGCTAAGTATAGGTCATTTTAGAGCTATCCTAGGTTAAATAGGTCATTTTGGAGCTAATTAAGCTTATTATGTAATTTTTGAACTAGCTAAGCATATTAAGTCATTTTGGAGGAAAAATGCTAAGTATAGGTCATTTTAGAGCTAGCCTAGGTTGAATAGGTCATTTTGAAGCTAAGTAAGGTTATTATGTCATTTTGGAGCTAGCTAAGCATATGAAGTCATTTAGGACCTAAAATATGTCATTTCTTAAGCATACTATATCATTTTAGAGCTAGCTAAGCATATTAAGTCTTTTTGAGGAAAAGATGCTAAGTATAGGTCATTTTAGAGCTATCCTAGGTTAAATAGGTCATTTTGGAGCTAATTAAGCTTATTATGTAATTTTGAACTAGCTAAGCATATTAAGTCATTTTGGAGGAAAAATGCTAAGTATAGGTCATTTTAGAGCTAGCCTAGGTTGAATAGGTCATTTTGAAGCTAAGTAAGGTTATTATGTCATTTTGGAGCTAGCTAAGCATATGAAGTCATTTAGGACCTAAAATATGTCATTTCTTAAGCATACTATATCATTTTAGAGCTAGCTAAGCATATTAAGTCTTTTTTGAGGAAAAGATGCTAAGTATAGGTCATTTTAGAGCTATCCTAGGTTAAATAGGTCATTTTTTGCTAGCTAAGCATATTAAGTTATTTTGAAGGAAACAATGCTAAGTATAGGTCATTTTGAAGCTAGCTAAGCATATTAAGTCATTTTGAAGGAAACAATGCTAAGTATAGGTCATTTTAGAGCTATCCTAGGTTAAATAGGTCATTTTGGAGCTAATTAAGCTTATTATGTAATTTTTGAACTAGCTAAGCATATTAAGTCATTTTGGAGGAAAAAATGCTAAGTATAGGTCATTTTAGAGCTAGCCTAGGTTGAATAGGTCATTTTGAAGCTAAGTAAGGTTATTATGTCATTTTGGAGCTAGCTAAGCATATGAAGTCATTTAGGACCTAAAATATGTCATTTCTTAAGCATACTATATCATTTTAGAGCTAGCTAAGCATATTAAGTCTTTTTGAGGAAAAGATGCTAAGTATAGGTCATTTTAGAGCTATCCTAGGTTAAATAGGTCATTTTATGCTAGCTAAGCATATTAAGTCATTTTGAAGGAAACAATGCTAAGTATAGGTCATTTTAGAGCTATCCTAGGTTAAATAGGTCATTTTGGAGCTAATTAAGCTTATTATGTAATTTTGAACTAGCTAAGCATATTAAGTCATTTTGGAGGAAAAAATGCTAAGTATAGGTCATTTTAGAGCTAGCCTAGGTTGAATAGGTCATTTTGAAGCTAAGTAAGGTTATTATGTCATTTTGGAGCTAGCTAAGCATATGAAGTCATTTAGGACCTAAAATATGTCATTTCTTAAGCATACTATATCATTTTAGAGCTAGCTAAGCATATTAAGTCTTTTTGAGGAAAAGATGCTAAGTATAGGTCATTTTAGAGCTATCCTAGGTTAAATAGGTCATTTTTATGCTAGCTAAGCATATTAAGTCATTTTGAAGGAAACAATGCTAAGTATAGGTCATTTTAGAGCTATCCTAGGTTAAATAGGTCATTTTGGAGCTAATTAAGCTTATTATGTAATTTTGAACTAGCTAAGCATATTAAGTCATTTTGGAGGAAAAAATGCTAAGTATAGGTCATTTTAGAGCTAGCCTAGGTTGAATAGGTCATTTTGAAGCTAAGTAAGGTTATTATGTCATTTTGGAGCTAGCTAAGCATATGAAGTCATTTAGGACCTAAAATATGTCATTTCTTAAGCATACTATATCATTTTAGAGCTAGCTAAGCATATTAAGTCTTTTTGAGGAAAAGATGCTAAGTATAGGTCATTTTAGAGCTATCCTAGGTTAAATAGGTCATTTTATGCTAGCTAAGCATATTAAGTCATTTTGAAGGAAACAATGCTAAGTATAGGTCATTTTAGAGCTATCCTAGGTTAAATAGGTCATTTTGGAGCTAATTAAGCTTATTATGTAATTTTTGAACTAGCTAAGCATATTAAGTCATTTTGGAGGAAAAAATGCTAAGTATAGGTCATTTTAGAGCTAGCCTAGGTTGAATAGGTCATTTTGAAGCTAAGTAAGGTTATTATGTCATTTTGGAGCTAGCTAAGCATATGAAGTCATTTAGGACCTAAAATATGTCATTTCTTAAGCATACTATATCATTTTAGAGCTAGCTAAGCATATTAAGTCTTTTTGAGGAAAAGATGCTAAGTATAGGTCATTTTAGAGCTATCCTAGGTTAAATAGGTCATTTTTTTTTAAGCATAGCATAAGCATATTAAGTTATTTTGAAGGAAACAATGCTAAGTATAGGTCATTTTAGAGCTATCCTAGGTTAAATAGGTCATTTTGAAGCTAGCTAAGCATATTAAGTCATTTTGAAGGAAACAATGCTAAGTATAGGTCATTTTAGAGCTATCCTAGGTTAAATAGGTCATTTTTATGCTAGCTAAGCATATTAAGTCATTTTGAAGGAAACAATGCTAAGTATAGGTCATTTTAGAGCTATCCTAGGTTAAATAGGTCATTTTGGAGCTAATTAAGCTTATTATGTAATTTTTGAACTAGCTAAGCATATTAAGTCATTTTGGAGGGAAAATGCTAAGTATAGGTCATTTTAGAGCTAGCCTAGGTTGAATAGGTCATTTTGAAGCTAAGTAAGGTTATTATGTCATTTTGGAGCTAGCTAAGCATATGAAGTCATTTAGGACCTAAAATATGTCATTTCTTAAGCATACTATATCATTTTAGAGCTAGCTAAGCATATTAAGTCTTTTTGAGGAAAAGATGCTAAGTATAGGTCATTTTAGAGCTATCCTAGGTTAAATAGGTCATTTTATGCTAGCTAAGCATATTAAGTCATTTTGAAGGAAACAATGCTAAGTATAGGTCATTTTAGAGCTATCCTAGGTTAAATAGGTCATTTTGGAGCTAATTAAGCTTATTATGTAATTTTTGAACTAGCTAAGCATATTAAGTCATTTTGGAGGAAAAAATGCTAAGTATAGGTCATTTTAGAGCTAGCCTAGGTTGAATAGGTCATTTTGAAGCTAAGTAAGGTTATTATGTCATTTTGGAGCTAGCTACATATGAAGTCATTTAGGACCTAAAATATGTCATTTCTTAAGCATACTATATCATTTTAGAGCTAGCTAAGCATATTAAGTCTTTTTGAGGAAAAGATGCTAAGTATAGGTCATTTTAGAGCTATCCTAGGTTAAATAGGTCATTTTGGAGCTAATTAAGCTTATTATGTAATTTTGAACTAGCTAAGCATATTAAGTCATTTTGGAGGAAAAATGCTAAGTATAGGTCATTTTAGAGCTAGCCTAGGTTGAATAGGTCATTTTGAAGCTAAGTAAGGTTATTATGTCATTTTGGAGCTAGCTAAGCATATGAAGTCATTTAGGACCTAAAATATGTCATTTCTTAAGCATACTATATCATTTTAGAGCTAGCTAAGCATATTAAGTCTTTTTGAGGAAAAGATGCTAAGTATAGGTCATTTTAGAGCTATCCTAGGTTAAATAGGTCATTTTATGCTAGCTAAGCATATTAAGTCATTTTGAAGGAAACAATGCTAAGTATAGGTCATTTTAGAGCTATCCTAGGTTAAATAGGTCATTTTGGAGCTAATTAAGCTTATTATGTAATTTTTGAACTAGCTAAGCATATTAAGTCATTTTGGAGGAAAAATGCTAAGTATAGGTCATTTTAGAGCTAGCCTAGGTTGAATAGGTCATTTTGAAGCTAAGTAAGGTTATTATGTCATTTTGGAGCTAGCTAAGCATATGAAGTCATTTAGGACCTAAAATATGTCATTTCTTAAGCATACTATATCATTTTAGAGCTAGCTAAGCATATTAAGTCTTTTTGAGGAAAAGATGCTAAGTATAGGTCATTTTAGAGCTATCCTAGGTTAAATAGGTCATTTTTATGCTAGCTAAGCATATTAAGTCATTTTGAAGGAAACAATGCTAAGTATAGGTCATTTTAGAGCTATCCTAGGTTAAATAGGTCATTTTGGAGCTAATTAAGCTTATTATGTAATTTTTGAACTAGCTAAGCATATTAAGTCATTTTGGAGGAAAAAATGCTAAGTATAGGTCATTTTAGAGCTAGCCTAGGTTGAATAGGTCATTTTGAAGCTAAGTAAGGTTATTATGTCATTTTGGAGCTAGCTAAGCATATGAAGTCATTTAGGACCTAAAATATGTCATTTCTTAAGCATACTATATCATTTTAGAGCTAGCTAAGCATATTAAGTCTTTTTGAGGAAAAGATGCTAAGTATAGGTCATTTTAGAGCTATCCTAGGTTAAATAGGTCATTTTATGCTAGCTAAGCATATTAAGTCATTTTGAAGGAAACAATGCTAAGTATAGGTCATTTTAGAGCTATCCTAGGTTAAATAGGTCATTTTGGAGCTAATTAAGCTTATTATGTAATTTTTGAACTAGCTAAGCATATTAAGTCATTTTGGAGGAAAAATGCTAAGTATAGGTCATTTTAGAGCTAGCCTAGGTTGAATAGGTCATTTTGAAGCTAAGTAAGGTTATTATGTCATTTTGGAGCTAGCTAAGCATATGAAGTCATTTAGGACCTAAAATATGTCATTTCTTAAGCATACTATATCATTTTAGAGCTAGCTAAGCATATTAAGTCTTTTTGAGGAAAAGATGCTAAGTATAGGTCATTTTAGAGCTATCCTAGGTTAAATAGGTCATTTTATGCTAGCTAAGCATATTAAGTCATTTTGAAGGAAACAATGCTAAGTATAGGTCATTTTAGAGCTATCCTAGGTTAAATAGGTCATTTTGGAGCTAATTAAGCTTATTATGTAATTTTTGAACTAGCTAAGCATATTAAGTCATTTTGGAGGAAAAATGCTAAGTATAGGTCATTTTAGAGCTAGCCTAGGTTGAATAGGTCATTTTGAAGCTAAGTAAGGTTATTATGTCATTTTGGAGCTAGCTAAGCATATGAAGTCATTTAGGACCTAAAATATGTCATTTCTTAAGCATACTATATCATTTTAGAGCTAGCTAAGCATATTAAGTCATTTTGGAGGAAACGATGCTAAGTATAGGTCATTTTTATGCTAGCTAAGCATATTAAGTCATTTTTGAGCTAGGTAAGCATATTGAGTCATTTTGGAGGAAAAATGCTAAGTATATGATTATGTCGCTAGTATCCATATGGCAGAGAACCCGGACGACATGACTAGTCATAGAACCAAGGTGGCACAAACGACAGGTGACAGTATACATGACTCAAAGAATGCACGTGTCGGTCATCATCGAGTGCAACCAAGTCGTAGCAAGCTACAAGGACTTGGTGATACACCGCGTGACAATTCCGTAGGGAGGAACCACAGGAGCAAAGAAGGACACATGTCGTCAATCCATGTGTTCGGAGCGAGAGCGAACTACCATGGCTCGATGGAAGCACTAGGAGGCATTTCCTATATGGAAGGCTACCAAAGGCACACGACTAGGTGTCGAATCCCACACATACAATGCATTTCAAACATACACACATTATGCACGATATGTCTAGATATATACAACATGGCATCACAACAAAACTCTATTAAGCAAAACACTTCAGAGAACCCGGGCCGACATGACTAGTCATAGAACCAAGGTGGCACAAACGTATAGGGACAGCATACATGACCCAAAGCAATGCACGTGTCGGTCATCGTGAGTGCAACCAAGTCGTAGCAAGCTACAAGGACTTCGGTGATACACCGCGTGACATTTCCCGTAAGAGGGATGCATACGTGAGCAAAGAAGGACACATGCGGTCAATCCATGTGTTCCGAGCAAAGAGCGAACTACCATGGCTCGATGGAAGCACTAGGAGGCATTTCCCTATATGGAAGGCTACCAAAGGCACAGGACTAGGTGTCGAATCCCACACATACAATGCATTTCAAACATACACACATTATGCACGATATGTCTAGATATATACAACATGGCATCACAACAAAACTCTATTAAGCAAAATACTTGGGACACTTACCGTCATCACGGAGGTGTATGTGTAGGTGTAGGTGTAGGACCGGTCGCGCCCAAGGGCGACGGAGAAGGATCGGTCGATGCTTGTCGGGAGTTATGCTGCACCAAAGATTATTTCCAATGTATCGTTAGCATGATGCAACTCAAATGTGAAGACTAGTAACTAATGACCATTCAAATGAAACTCACCGTGCCCGCCGAGCAATGACTGCATCGGCGGAGGGTCCGCCGTTCTTCTCGCACATGGACTGCACATTTGGTTTTGACGAGTCAGTCATATTAGTTACTAATGAAAGGAACATTGCGTGCATGATTTAGCTAATATGCGTAAGAAACTTACCACGAAGAGCTCAGACATGGCCCGTTAGCCAAGTCGCTCCGTTCCTCTCCTCCTCCAACAGCCTAGCCGTCCTCTCCTCATTCTCCTGTCCCTCTCCGCCGCTTTGCGCGGTCCCTCTCCTCAAAAGCAGCCTGGTCTTCACTCTCTCGCCTCAATAGCAGCCTCGCAACACCACTCGTTAGCATTGTAATCATCGACGACCGCAAACACAATGTAATGGAGGAAAGGCTACTGAGTCCGTATAATTAACAAACCTGGAATTCGATTTCCACTGGTCGTAAACGACGCGGTATCTCAAGATCAGAGCTGGTCTGGCGCTTCTTGATCTGCGGGAGAGTGCTACTACAACGTATCAGTCCATTACCAATGGCTAACGAGCCATGGGACCTCCCGCCACCAGATATCATCACCAGCTCTGGATCAAGAGGCCGGCTCGGGTTAAAGTCCGGCCTTTCCTCGCCTTTCCCTCGCTTAACGCATCGCACCATCTTGTGGTGCGAGGCCTCGTTCTTTGAAGTTATTTGCATTTTCGAGGTCGACTCAGAGAATGCCTTGGCCTTCTTGTGCGGTGCAATATTGGACATGCCATAGAGGTTCTAACAGCTCTGGCACTGGAGCCTTGTTGTGTTTTGACTAAAAGAGAGGAACAGAGTATTAGTTAAGGACTCAAGCTAGCACAAAGAATGAATTTGCATGAATCATGAAGCAAACCACACATACCCAGTTTTTCCCGTACCCATGTAGGTCGACGCTGCCTAGATGGTGTGGCACACCTTTCATTTTGAAACGCTTCTCCTTTGCTATGTTGTGGGCGACGCGCCATTGGGGAGAGCACCACTCATCCACCAACACCTCCCAGCAGTCCATCTTGTCCGCACACCATCTCGGAGGCACCTAAGTTAAGCAAGAGAAATTTGAGCGCCACGCCTCTGAATCAAATCAAGGAAACTAAGTACAAGGCCTTAAGAATAGGTAATTACCTTCATGTACTTCTCCTTACTCGACATACTTGTCCCGCACTTCTCTTTTCTCCTCCTAATACCGGTCTGTGCTAAGTAGTCTCGAACAGCTGCGTCCGAGCCTCGTGTTGAAAGTTTCCAAGTAGGCGCCGCACTCGGCGTCGATAACCCGAGCCGCCGCCTCCTCCTGTCCCTCAAAGACACCAGAGAAGGTCTGCAATCAAACAAGGAAACACGGATTAGAAGGTCTGCAATCAAACAAGAAAACACATGTAGAAGGTATGCAATCAAAGAAGAAAACACAAAATAAATGGCAAAGGCGAAATTACCCAAAACGTGGCGATCACAATGTCGGCCACCGTGTCGCACTCGACATCGCCGACCCTATGCTCCAGCAGGGCCGGGGCAGCCAAGTAGTGCTCCCAGGTCATTCCTAGCTCTGGAACCCAGCCCTCACCGGGCAACGTGACCCACCCCGGGAAGCACTGGCGACAAAGCACCCCAAGGAGGTGTTGGGCCTGCGGACACCATCTTCGTGTGTCCAAGAACTTCGGTATGACAAGGCCAACGCATTAGATATTCAAGAAAGGTCAAGGCAAAAGGTTAAAAAAGAGTAAATGCACTTACTTCTCCCGTTAGGCGCAATCAACCACCTACGGTGGGTCGCCGGGGTGGGCGGAGCTTTGTACGACCACGCTGGTAGACTTTGCGCCCCTCAACCCACTCACCCTCGCTATAGCTATCAGGACTATTGTCTCCACCCTGAACACAACCATGTGCACTCGACTCCGACTCAGCGTGACCCCGGCTGAGCTCCGGAGTCTCGTGGGGCGAAGACTCGGCAGCCCGAGGCTCCAACTCAGCGTGACCCCGTCCCGAGCTCCGAGTCTCGTGGGCGAAGACTCGTAGCCCGAGGCCCGGCCCGAGGCTCGTCATCGCCCGAGGCTGCGTCGACCGTAGGGCGCGGCTCCGCCATAGACAGGTCCACCTCGGATGGCTCGATCTCGACGGAGCAGCCTGTGGTCGGGTGACTCTTTGGGGGGTGGCGGCGAGGAAGGCGAGCAGCCTTCCTACCTCTCCCGACGCCACGTCCACCTCTAGCAGCCTTCTCCTTCTTACCCCTCGACCTCTCCCGGCCGAAGAAGAAGCGACCGTCATTTGGACTCTGCAAACTGAGATCTAGCGCTCTCCGGAGGCTATGGGGGAATGGAACTACCCTCACACCACGCCGGGCCGAGGTAGGAGCCCGGAGCGCTCTCGACCAGCGCCCACCATCTGTCAACACCTGGAATGACAAAGAGTAAACGAAATTAGTACAACATAAAAAAAATGAATACCTGACATTAATAATAATATGTATATAAATTCATTTTAGAGGAATAAATGCTAAGTATATATATAGCTCATTTTAGAGCTATCCTAGGTTAAAGTCATTTTTGAGCTAATTAAGGTTGTTATGTCATTTTTGAGCTAGCTAAGCATACAAATTCATTTTGGAGGAATAAATGCTAAGTATAGCTCATTTTAGAGCTAGCTAGGTTAAAACTTGAACTAATTAATAATATATATGTATATAATAATAATGGAATACCTGACATGAACTATAATATTAATCTTCATCGTCATCATTAATAAATGCATCATCATCGTCTGTATATGCTTCGGGGTCAATAAATGCATCATCCTCATCACTATCAGTAATGACGTGCTCATCATCATCATCAACATCTGGAAGGCCTCCTGCATGTAATCGGTCAAGCATTGACAGGTCATCCGCAGCAGTAACATCTTCTTGTTCCGGCTCTTCTTGTTCACCTTTCAGGCTCGGATTCACCGCCTTTGTCTACTTGAATGTTATGAGGTGAGCCCGGTTCTTGAAACGTTTTTGGAAAGACGTGTTTCTTGGAACAATTCTCCTTCATATGTGTCCGGATTAACGTGAGGTTCATAATCCTCTTCATTGGGGGAGGTGGTCTAACACGTGGCGGCAGTTCATAAACGACATCCCAACCTTGAGATTTGGATCACTTTGGCGGGCCCACGGTAGATAGAAAACTTGGGTTGCTGTTGAGCCGTAATATAGACATCGGGAACATCCAAATGGGTGCTTTGTTTGATTTCGACTAGCCCTAGATGTTCATGAGTCCTTCTAGTCTCTTTCTGCTGGAACCAATGACATTTGAAGACTACGACGTTCGGTGGGTTTGCACCATAGAATAGAAGTCCATAAATTGCTTCAACTCTTCCATAATACTCGGTATCTCATTCGCCGATAGCAGAGACACAACAATTTGTAGACTTTCGGTCGGCCATAGATAGCTCTTTGCCATAGGTACGAAAGCAATACCCGTTGATGTCGTATTTGTCAAATGAATGGACCTTATAGTCAAAACCATTAGCGACTTGTCTCAATTCGGCGTCCATAGACTCTGAACTAGCCTACAAGTTTAATACGAAAGGATTGTTGCATTAGCCAGAAATTAGAAGAAGAAATGAAATGGTCTAATGGAAATTACCGTTTGTTTGAACCAAGAGATGAAACCAGGATAGCCGCCTCCATGCATTGCCAGAAGCTCATACTCTTGACGGAATCCTTTTGGATAACCGCTCCATACGAGAATTTGGCGACGATCGATTGTATCAAATATCCAGGAATAAGAGCAGTTCAAATGAAGTAGAGGTTGCGAAACAATGTACCGAGAACTTACTCGATGTACGGCCGCACTTCATTAGATTGTTCAAGATATACAACGTAATGGTCCGCCATTAAATCGTTATCCAACAATAAGGAGTATAAGCACCGGCTGGTGCGAGCTTCCCTTTGAATAGGCTGAGGTTGGATCCACCCTTTTAGGGTCGCCAGCATTGTACCGAGGCTTCGGATTATGCAAATGACGATTTCTGGCTTCGTAGTGTGCTGGCACGAAGTTTGCCGCCTCCTCAGTAATGAATGCCTCGGCCATCGATGCTTCAATTCTCTGTTTATTTTTACATTTTGCTCGAAGCGTCTTACGCATCCTCTCGATTCGTAGCACCAACGATTCTGACGCCCCCCAATCATGCCTCGGTCGGGAGATGCAAAATCAAATGCTGCATTGGATTAAAGAAGCTAGGTGGAAAGATCTTCTCCAACTTGCAGATCAACTCCGGCGCCAACTCTTCCATTTCTTCTAGCAAGCCAGGCGATAATTCTTTCGCACACAGAACACGGAAGAAATAGCTCAGCTCTGCGAGTACTAGCCATTCATCCTCAGGGATAAAGCCACGCAACATCACCGGCATTACCCGCTCAAGCCATATGTGCCAATCATGACTCTTGAGACCAAATATTTTCAATTTTTCAAGGCTCGCTCCCTCTTTAGATTCGATGCATACCCATCGGGAACATCAACTCCTTTTTCACCCACGTGAGTATTTCCCTCATAACCGCCTTCCAAGATTGAACCATGCCTTTGGCTTCGCTTGATTCTTCTTTCCTTTTGGTTGTTTCATGTTTTGTAGCGGTTCATCACATAGAGCCTCTGATCGACTCTAGCCTTAGGATTATCTCTTCGTTTTCCCTCTATGCGAACAATGTACCAAAGAGGGCCTCGCCGACATTCTTTTTCAGTGTGCATCACGTCGATGTTGTGTGGGCAAAGGAGGTCTTTAATCTGGCAGATCCCACAAACATATCTTGTGGGTCCAGCGTGTTCCAGTATTATATCCCTTGAAATACCTCGGACGCTCTGGATCCGGCTCGAGAGCGTTTAACCGATCCAGGTCTGTTGGCTATTCGCCAATGGTGGTGGTGCAGAGTTTTTGACATCTCTACCTTTGATGAAGTTCTTCTTGTCTTTTCGAACTTATGGTGAGGATCCAGAACTATCTATGCATGTCGAAGCAAGAAAACTTGCCACCTTTGCGCAAAGCCGATTTAAACTCAAGAGCTGCCTTGCATGTGGGGCACGGGAACCTTCCATGCACACACCAGCCAACGAATAGCGCATACGCCGGCAAGTCATGCATCGAGTACATGTACCACACACGCATTAGGAAGTTTTTTTTTTGTAGCGGCGTCGTATGTCTTGATCCCATTATCCCAAGCTTCTTGCAGTTCATCCTTAAGCGGCTGCATGTACACATTCATATTCTTCCCCGGATAGTTGGGCCCCGGAATTATCAACGTCAGGAAAATGTTCTTCCTTTGCATAATCTGTCCGGGGGAGAGTGTGTGCAATGACAAATACAGGACAACAAGTGGATTGGGAGGCCCTCATACCAAACACATTGAACCCATCTGTCCGACGGCTACTCGAGGATTCCTTGGATCTGCCGCTTTTCATCATGCAATGCATCGAAGTGTTTCCATGCAGCACCATCCGATGTGTGTACCATCATCGATTCCCATCGCATCCCGTTCGGTTCTTTTGGCCAATTTGTGCCATGTCATCTGTCTGGCCGTCTCTTCGACCATGAATAGACGTTGAAGTCTTGGTATGATTGGCATATACCGAAGAACGTTAATGGGGATTTTGGTCTGACTCTTCTCACCCATACCGTTGTCTACCTCAACATACGGAAGACTTGCAAATGGGACAATAGTTCAAGTCCGCATCGGAGCCTAAATAAGGCACATCCATTCTCACAGGCATCTATCTTCTCATAGGGCATCTTAAGTACACGGAGGATTTTGTCCGACCGGTACAGGTTTGCGTGCATTATATGGCCTTTGGGTAGAAAGCGTCCAAATAGTGTCACTATCGCGTCATAGCATTCTCTCGCCCAAGTTGAATTGAGCCTTCGTGAGCCATTACTTGTGCGATGGCATCCGGTGACAAAGCTCGGTGTGCTCATGGAGAGGACGCTCGAAGACTCCAACATATCATTGAAGGCCTTTGCAGATTCCTCCATCTCATCGTTCGAATCCCGAGCATCATCAAAGTCTTGCACCATGTCTTCCATCCGGTACCATGCTCGTCGGTGCGACGGCAGCCCTCCTCGGCTACGGAACGTTGGCGGACTCACCATGAAATGTCCACATTGTATAACCGGGCGTAAAACCCCACTTACGCAGGTGTTTGATCATTTCAAGCGCCGACATCTTCTGATCGTTATCGCTTTTCGAAAACAGGGGCACCAGGTTGTTTTCTGTCCATTTGCAAATGCGGCTCGATAAACCCTTGGTTTTTGTCATCCATTCAGGGTCATGTCTTTCGACTAGGGTGACCGTGTACATCCACGCATACGATCACTCATCTTGCCTAGCTCTTTGGACACACAAGAAATACACACATAACTCAGCAAACCATATTCATCGATTAATAAAGTTTCTCGGTTTTATTACGTCCATGCAACCTAGACGCTAATAGGTAAAGATAGGTCCTAATCCCACCGGGTATGTGTAGATTGGGTTCGTTTTCCCATGCGCTTGCTCGGATCCGACACAAAATTTGGCAGCACCTCCCGCTGTTCTCCCGATACACGCCTCTCGGCAATAAGCAGAGAGGATGTGTACCGGAGAACAACAGAGGCACGACGAAATTGCATCGATCCGGGAGCAGAGTATATGGGAAAACGAACCCAATCTACATACTGGCTGTCCATGGATAACGTTGGACAATTGAAAGAATTACGGTTATAAATATGCAAATGAATGCATATTTATAGATGTAACCCTTCGAACGGGAGACGCTTATAGTGGTCACGCATATCGATGATTGAATACACCTATAGCTAGTAAGTTTCATCGGCACGAAGACCGAACAGAGCAAATGAAGGGGAGAGGAGGAGATGTCATTTGTGCTCACCCACGAGCATAGGGCGGAGCTCGTCGAACGCACGGGGAGGTTGTTGAACACCAGACCCTCACAGCGATGAAACAACTGCACATTTAAATCCACCCGATCAACGCAAATATATATGATGTTTTTCATAACAAAATTGGAAAATATATGACCTAACTCATAATTCACAAATAAATAGGGAGTGCCTATTTAGTACTTGATTGTTATCCAATTCGGTATCATTCACATTTCACGACAAATAAATAGAGGATTGTGCATGGAGTTGTTTTTCTAAGCGTGCTCAGTTTTTTAAAAGAGGTCTGGGGTTCTTTTTTTAAAACAGAGAAAAAATTGTGGTATTTAAGAAAAACTTTGGTATTAAATACTGTGGTTTTTAAGAAGAACTTTGGTATTAAATACTTTGAAGTGTCTGGCTCAAAAAATTAGGCTCCGTTTGGAAGTAATGTTTTTATAAAACCTTAGGCCTAGTTTGGCAACAACGTTTTCTCAAAACCATGGTATTCCAAAACCTAAGTATTACAATACATGGGCAATAAATACTTGAGTTTCTAAAAAGCATAGTTTTTCTCGGTTTTGGTAAAAGCGCCAAGGTGTTTGGCAAGTGGCAATTTTTCTCGATTTTCTTCGGTTTGCATTGGTATTACGTTCTTTGCATGCATATTCAGCTACACTCAGCGATCAGCTTGTACTAATAGCCACCATATGCATTCAGCCTTGCAGGAGCATGTTCTCCTAGCTGCTAAGATCTGTAGTAGAGTTATCTCTTGTAATCAATCAAAGACCAAGGTAGTTAACACATACATTGAAGGTCGACGTTTTCAGCTCGTGTGCATACGTAATGCGCCTCTAGCCGGACATATCGATGGGCTAGCTATCGATTTATGCATCACATCCGTTGATGGCGAGAAGTTAGACACAAGAGAGACCAACCAGCCAGCGCTTTCTCAGTTTTAGAAAAAGAGGTCGGGGCCTCTTTTTTATATACAACAAAAATACCACAGTTTTAGAGATACCACGGTTTGTTGAATCGCAGTATTTTTTGATCCAAACGACTCAAACGCACCCTTAGTATTCCGATACTACAGTTTTTTATACCAACGACAATGTATCATGTAGTTTATGAAAACAACAATCTTCATGAGGCAGCAGGAGGTCTCTTCCTCGAAAGCAAGGCCTTGACTTCATGCAAAAGCTGGAACAAAACATACAGGTACCGAAATTTTAAACGGAGAGTTTGTGTTGTGGCTGTTTATTCTAATTTTCTGTTTGATAAAATTGTTCATGCTCATATTATAAAAACAGAATATGTATGTGCTTACTTTTGTTTATCGAACAATGTTTCCTTGCGAGATGACATATTTGTATTGTTAAACCAGCCTCTAACTTACTCCATACAATGTTAGGGCACACACAGCTGACTCAAGAGAAAATGGTGGTGATTTCCTTGGCATTTTGTTTTCATGCTTTTTTATTATCTTTCCTACGGTGGTGATTGGATTTAAATTTTTGTCTGATTCATCATAAAGGAAATCTCTACATGTTGCGGTGGCTGATGGTTGTGAACTACTTTTAGCAGCAGTCTAAAAATAAGATCTATGTTCACTAATAAGGTCAAGAGAAAATGGTTGTGAACTACTTTTTTGTTGCGAGCTTTTTCCATACGAGATTGTTTTAGACCATCTCCCTTTCCACTCATGCGTGTTTGTTTACGTAATTTTCAGATTATGACGGTAAAGCCGACCTAAGGCTGTGACCTACTATGTAACTTCTCCGCTTTAGATCTCAAGGAATACAAAAAATGAGGTCCAATGCATTTGCCGCTTATGGTGCTCGAATCGACTAGGGAGTTCATTCACATCACCATGCTTTTCTTGAGCAGGTAACACCCAACTTCTACTCCGGTTATTTTAACAGTACATCATTAGCAGGGAGTTGTTATCATTTAAGCCTTATTATAGGATGCTGTTGTGGTGGTCTGGTCCCAGGAAGTGTTGAGGCAGTTTTATGGATTGTTAAGGGCTTAAGGCAATTGTAAGGATTCTTTACTTATGCATCTCAAGCTACCTTGCTGCATGTTGTTGCAGATACCAAATGCCACCCTTATACATGTTTGATCCTCCATGTTCTTGAAAATTACCTAAGTTTCACCTTGCACCGACCTTCGTTTTTACTTACTAAAATTTCCTGAGCGTGCATATCTTGATATTCATGATTTCAAAACATAATACATTGCAGCTTCTAACGCCTTTTATCCTAGAAGCTTAGTTTATTTTGTTATCGTGGGAAGCTATAAAATTTCGACAATGACAAGCATACTATTTCTTGACATGAGTTTCCAAAGTACTAGAATCAAGAACATCTTATAGACCAAGCGCAAATTAGAAAAATCAAGAATGCATCAAAATACCGAATGGTGAGCTAGTTCGATGGCGCCCGTGGCGGGAGGGCGAGAAGGGGCGCCGTGGCTGGCTCGGTGGAGGCGGGCAGGGCACGCCTTGTGATGGCCGGAGGAGGGCGGGCACGCCTTGAGGCCTTGTGATGGAGGAGGCGGGAGAGGCGGGAAGGGCGGGAGGGGCCGGGGAGGGGCCGGGGAGGGGCGGGGAGGGGCCGGGGAGCGCTGCGGTGGCCGGGGAGGGGCGGGCCGCGGGGCACGCCGCGGTGGCCGGGGAGGGGCGGGGAGGGGCGGGAAGGGGCGGGGAGGGGCCGGGGAGGGGCCGGGGAGGGGCCGGGAGGGGCCGGGAGCTTGGTGGCGGGGAAGGGGCGGGCGGTCTTTGTGGTCGTCCCTGGGCCGGAGCTGCGTGGGTCTTGATGGGAGGTGAGGTGGGGAGAGAGAGAGAGGGGTGGGGCAGGCTGGAAGAGAGAGAGAGGGAGGGGCCGGAGTGGGGAGAGAGGGAGGGAATTTTTTTAGAAAAAGAGGGGATAGTTCGACCTCTTTGCCATCTGCCACTTGACCGGGCGATGGCAAGATATATGGGCCTTGCCATCCGGCCGGGCAGATGGCAAAGAGGTGAACTCTTGCCGTTATAACGCCGTTACCCATTGGGCTCCACCACTTCTTTGCCATCGCCAACAGATGGAAAAAGATTCTTTGCCATCTATTTGGCGGAGATGGCAAAAGAATGGTTGACAGCCGTTGCGACCTTTGGACCCTACCCACCTCTTTGCCATCTCTTTGGCAGATGGCAAGATTATTTTCCATCCACTAGCAGATGGCAAAGAATTGGCTGATGGCAACCATGTTCTTTGCCATCTGTGGAGTTCTTGCCATCTGCTTATAAAAAACAGATGGCAAAGAGGTTCTTTGCCATCAGCTGGCAGATGGCAAAGAGCTGGCTGATGGCAAATTCCCAGTTTCCAGTAGTGTGTAATAGTAAAACGCAACCCATCAATATAATCCTTAATAAGGGCAAACTTCTCCGATATAGTGTAGTCGGGAGAATTTAAAAAGATAATAGGACTATCATGCATGGGTGCAATAGAAACAATTTCATGTTTAACATAGGGAACTATAGCAAGTTCATCACCATAAGCATAATTCATATTGGCATCTTGGTCACAAGCATAGCAAGCATAATCAAAAAGGTATATTTCAAGAGAATCAACGGGATCAGAACAATCGTCATAGCAATAATCCTTTGGTAAGCACGAAAGGAAATTAAACAATGTATGAGTTGAAGAGTTACTCTCATTATAAGGTGGGCACGGGTAGCTAATCCGCTCTTCCTCCTTTTGTTCTTCGCTCTCCTCGTCATCTTTTTCATCCAATGAGCTCACAGTTTCATCAATTCCTTCTTCCATAGACTCCTGCAAAATATTAGTCTCTTCTTGGACAGCGGATGAGTCCTCAATATATGTTTTAATATAAGGATTAGAAGCATAATTATCATAGCAATATTTAAGTATGGCCAAATTTTCAGATTTGTAGAGAGTAGCATCACACTCTTCAATAAAAGAAGCAATTTCGCAAGTACCCCTAAAAGCAACAAATTCTTCAATGTATTGAACATCATAGTAATTATAAACACCCTTTGTATATGAAGATACGATTCCATTATCACTAAACTCACATTGGTAAGGAAGGTGTTTCTTGGGGGTTTTAGAACAACAAGTACAATCATATATTTCACATAAATTCCAAGCATAGCACTGCAAACAATGAATTTGATCTAGTAAAAGTTTCCCTTTTTTAGATATGCGGTGTCACACATAACACGCATGCTCATCTAAAGATTTGCCCTCAACTAAGCTAGTTGGGTTTTCAGCACGAGCACATAGGGATCGAAGATGATCCAAGTAAAAAGCTTCAGGAGTGTGATAGATTTTGAGTGGTTCTTCAACCATTGGTTCGATGGGGTACAACTAATTTTTTTGGTATTTTATGCGTTCCCTACCCATAACTAAAGATATAAAAAACTAAGAACAACAAATAAAAATTACTTAGTGATAAAGCAAACAAGCACACACTGCGAGAATATTCACCCCACGCTATGACTCCCGACAGCGGCGCCGGAAAAAGGTCTTGATAACCCACAAGTATAGGGGATCAATAGTAGCCTCTTTCGATAAGTAAGAGTGTCGAACCCAACGAGGAGCTAAATGTAGAACAAATATTCCCTCAAGTTCTGTCAACCACCGATACAACTCTACGCACGCTTAACGTTCGCTTTACCTAAAACAAGTATGAAACTAGACGTACTTTGTAGGTGTTGTTGGATAGGTTTGCAAGAAAGTAAAGAGCACGAAAATAAAAAGTAGGGTCTGTTTAGATAAATACACAACTAAATTAGTTTTAGTAAAGTGATTTTTGTCACAAGAAAGTTATTTGTCCCTAGGTAATCGATAACTAGACCGGTAATCGTTATTGCAATTTTATATGAGGGAGATACATAAGCTAACATACTTTCTCTACCTGGATCATATGCACTTATGATTGGAACTCTAGCAAGCGTCCGCAACTACTAAAGATCATTAAGGTAAAACCCAACCATAGCATTAATGTATCAAGTCCTCTTTATTCCCATATGCAAACAACCTACTTACTCGGGTATGTGTACATCACTCACGCCACCCACCATAAGCAAATCATGAACATATTGCAAACCCTACAATGGGGATCCCTCACGCTTGCGCGACACGGAGAGCACCATAGGACAACACCAATAATAAAACATGCAACTCAAACCAATCACGATCATCAATTAACCCATAGGACAAAAACGGATCTACTCAAACATCATAGGATAGCCATACATCATTGGGAAATATATATAGCGTTGAGCACCATGTTTAAGTAGAGATTACAGCGGGTAAAAGAGGGGTTACACTGCTGCATAGAAGGGGGAAGAGTTGGTGATGATGGCGGTGAAGTTGTTGGTGAAGATTGCGGTGATGATGATGGCCCCCGGTGGCACTCCGGCGCCAACGGAAGCAAGGGGGAGAGGGGCCCCCTTCTTCTTCTTCTTCTTCTTCTTCTTCTTCCTTGACCTTCTCCCTAGATGGGAGAAGGGTTTCCCCTCTAGTCCTTGGTCTCCATGGCATGGGAGGGGCGACTGCCCCTCTGAGATTGGATCTGTCTCTCTGCCTCTCTCTGTTTCTGCGCTCTGGTATTCTGCCCTTTCACCGTTTCTTATATATCCTGAGATCCGTAACTCCGATTGGATTGAAACTTCGCCCAGATTTTTCTCCGAAAATTAGCTTTCTTGCGGCCAAAGAAGAGCAGTAACCGCCTTACATGGGGCCCACGAGGCTCAGGGGCGCCCCCCTACCTCGTGGCCCCCTCGGGCACTGTCTCGCGTTGATTCTTCTTCCCAGATATCATAAATATTCCAAAATTATTCTCCGTCCATTTTTATCCCGTTTGGACTCCATTTGATATGGGTTTTCTGCGAAACATAAAACATGCAACAAACAGGAACTAGCACTGGGCACTGGATCAATATGTTAGTCCCAAAAATAATATAAAAAGTTTCCAAAAGTATATGAAAGTTGCATAATATTGGCATGGAACAATCAAAAATTATAGATACGACGGAGATGTATCGAGGTGGGCCACTAGCCAGCCACAAGGGTGGTGTCAGATTCAGGGTTCCGCAGACCCTTGAGAGGTTTGAACTCTGGGGTGCGTGCGAAGAACTCGTCCTCCCCAGTCTACCCGATCACCCGATCCACAGCTTAGCTAGACGAAGCCAATGAACAGGAGAGACAGCAGTTTACCCTTGTTCGGGCCACCTTGCGGTGTAATACCCTACTTCATCTTTGTGGTGGATTGCCTCGAGGGGCTGAGGATGAACTAGTATAGTAGTTGAACAGCCTCACGAGCTGAGCTGTTCTTGAGCTCGATGAGCTGGTGGATGAGAGGATGGTTTGAATGATCCGTCCCCCTCTATGGTGGTGGCAAAGTCCTATTTATAGTGGCCTTGGTCCTCTTCCCAAATGTAGGCAGGAAGGGATCCCACAATGGCCAAATTCGAAGGGAGACAACAAGTACAAGTTATCCTGACAAAAGTAGTGTTTGCCTGCAAAAGCCTCTAGTGGTGATGCCGCGGTGGGCTCCGCGATGACCTCCGTCCTGCCGTCCTGGAGGTCTTGGTCTTGTTGCACCGATATGGAAACCTTTGCTTGATTCCTCGAGACCCCGCGCCTGCGCTTGCCTCCTTAGCACCAAAGAGGAAACTGGTACACTGCACCCGCCTGGACTTGGTTATCATGTCTCACGTCACACGAGCCTCGTGAGGTGCACCTTGCATAGATATCTCCGCTCATCGGGAGCCAGCCTGGTGAGGCCGCCCCCCAGGGAGGTCTTGGTGTCGTCCGCCTCGCGAGGGTCTTGGGTTGTTGTTGATGAAGCTGGGCCGTATCGGGCCGTCGACGGAGCCACGCCGTGGGCTGCAGACAGGCAAGTCTGGGTACCCCTGTGTCGGTGTACAAAAGTGGGGGCCCTTTTTGTACCCCTTTACTTGTGCACGAGCAGTCAGAGCCGCGCCCGCGGCCACACTAAGTAGGGCAGAGGAGGGAAGCCAAAGGCACAAGACGGGCAAAGCAACGCCAAGACCAGAGACACAAAGAGCAAGAGGTCGAGGTGGACTCCCCCGGCAAGACCCTTGCCGGGGCGGCCTCCGCAGCCCCGGCAAGCGCCTTGCCGGGGCAACTTGCCCAACGCCAGCAGAGCGCGCAACCCTTGAGCCCAAGCGTTCCAACACCATCAACCACATTGGAACCAAGGCTCGGGAGGCACCTCCATGGTGGCATGCAGATCTTTGTGAAGATCATAAGCACACAAGATCAGCTGAGGACCAGAAGTCGACGATCCTCGGCAAGATCCTTGCCGAGGAAATCCACGAGACCCCCGGCGAGATCCTTGCCGGGGACGACCGCGATGCCACGGCAAGACCCTTGTCGGGGCCCCGGCAAGACCCTTGCAAAGGACAACTGTGGGGCCACAACCAGGACCATGTCTGCCAAGACTCCACCACCTTTCCCATACAGCTGCCAGCCCAACCAGCTGGGCAGGCACCTACGTGGCGACGCACGGCCTCCAGGCCAACTTAGCAAGCACCTACGTGGTGGCATGCAGATCTTCGTGAAGACTCTGCCACCGCACCAGCCCGGCAGCCAGCCAACATGGCACTACAACGCCTCATCAACACGGACGCGCGTCGGAGCCAGGCGAGGCGGTGATAGCTGGGACGAGCTTCCTTGCCGTCCCCGATAAAGCAAGAAGGGCACGTCGGCAGCGCATTAAATGCGTTTGTCCGACGGTGCCAGAGGATAGACTTAACCACTGTGTACCTTTCCACCTCCTGTGTGCCACTGTGGCAACCCCTTTTGTCTATAAAAGGAGGCCCGAGACGTACTGGAGAAGGATTCGGATCTTTTGGATGACACACACACCGCAGCTAGTTCAAGAGCTCAAGAACACTCAAATATACACCAAAGCAGGACTAGGGTATTACTCATCCTTGCGGCTCGAACCTGGGTAAACTATCTTTGTGCTGGCTACCAGACCCGCTCTTTGCACAACCCCGCACCCGCCAACCGTAGAAGGAATCCCAGTGATTCCATAGGTGTCGTTTCCACCGACATCTTTGGCGCACCGGGTAGGGGGCGAAGTTGTGAAAATTTGGTCTAGCAGTTCTTCATCACCATGGCTCCCAAGAAGAAGACGATCACGACAATCGGTTCATCGGGAGTCGAACAGCCCGTACCAGTACGGGCGAGTGGTGGGACGGTCGCGGAAGGAAGCCGAGGCGCGGCGCGCAAACACCCACATCGCTCTTGCAGTCAAAGCCTAGCGAGCGGCGTCGTTCGTGCGCGAGACGACGGGCCGCACACCGCCAAATCCAAAGACGGAGCGGGGCCCCCCGCAGGCGGTGCGGGGCCCTCCAAGGGCGACGTCGTGCCACCCATGGGCGGCGCGGCGACTTCCAAGACGCCTACGTCGGCGCCCATGACGCGCTCTTCCCAGGTTGTGCGTGATGAGCAGCGTCACCACGCTGGTGACCCCGGGCGCCACCGTGGGAAGAGTCATGTGCCTCATCGTGGGACGTAGAAGGTCGGCATGCACGCCGAGGTGCTGGCAAAAATGGCGCGCAGCCACAAGGCCGTGATAGAGCTCCTTCTAACGTGGTTAGAAGTCGGAGCGCGTCACGGTACACGCAGCTTTCGCCGCCACCCACGCCAGCAGAATCTTTCGTGCGTGCAGTTGCTCCTCGACTTTCCTCCTGCTGCGGAAAAGCTCGACGAGTGGAGAGCCACCATCCGGAGCCTCGTCGGTGTTGCCAACAAAGATGTGCTGTGACCAGCGGGGCCCTCAGGCCGACGCTCCGTCGAGCCACCGCATGCCAGTGGCAAAAGCACCGGAGGAGCTGCGGCCACGGTGCACTCTACCCCCCCCCCCCGCCACACCAGCCACCGCGGGTGTCGGTCCATCATGATGACGCTTGTGATAACATTTCCATAGCATCGTCCGACCCACGGACCCACCGCGATCAGCGCCAAGTTCTTCGGGAGCGAGCCCATGAAGACGCTCGAACCACCATCGAGCGCCGGCGCGAAGCACGCCACCAGTCAGATAGGCGGGCGGGGCCCACTATGGACCACCCAGCACCGGGAGGCTCTGGCGGCCTACCCTACGAGGTGGGTTGCCCAGCCTTTACCCGTGAGCTACGGCAGTTCCAGTGGCCCTCCCACCACACGTTCAAGCCCGACGTTGGTGTAGGACCTTGAAGTATGTCTAGAGGAGGGGGGGGGTGATTAGACTACTTGACCAATTAAAAGCTATGCCTTTTCCCAATTTAGACTTTGGCAGATTTTAGCTACCTTTGAACAATTCAAGCAATCATCACGCAATTCAAGCAAGCATGCAAAGAGTATATAGGCAGCGGAAAATAAAGCATGCAACTTGCAAGAATGTAAAGGGAAGGGTTTGGAGGATTCAAACGCAATTGGAGACACGGATGTTTTTGTCGTGGTTCCGATAGGCGGTGCTATCGTACATCCACGTTGATGGAGACTTCAACCCACATAGGGTAACGGTTCTTGTGAGTCCACGGAGGGCTCCACCCATGAAGGGTCCACGAAGAAGCAACCTTGTCTATCCCACCATGGCCGCCGCCCACGAAGGACTTGCCTCACTAGCGGTAGATCTTCACGAAGTAGGCGATCTCCTTGCCCTTACAAACTCCTTGGTTCAACTCCACAATCTTGTCGGAGGCTCCCAAGTGACACCTAGCCAATCTAGGAGACACCACTCTCCAAGAAACAAATGGTGTGTTGATGATGAACTCCTTGCTCTTGTGCTTCAAATGATAGTCTCCCCAACACTCAACTCTCTCTCATAGGATTTGGATCTGGTGGAAAGAAGATTTGAGTGGAAAGCAACTTGGGGAAGGCTAGAGATCAAGATTCATATGGTTGAATGGAATATCTTGGCCTCGACACATGAGTAGGTGGTTCTCTCTCAGAACTGGTGAGTTGGAAGTGTAGGTTTGTTTGATGGCTCTCTGCACGAATGAAGAGGAGGTGGAGGGGTATATATAGCCTCAACACAAAATCTAATCGTTACACACAATTTACCAAACTCGGTGGGACCGAATCATCAAACTCGGTCAGACCGATTTAGTAAACCTAGTGACCATTAGGGTTTTTGGTGGGACTGACATGCAACTCGGTAGGACCGATATGGTTAGGGTTAGGGCATAATGTAATCTCGGTGAGACCGATTACACAAACTCTGTGAGACCGAATTTGGTAATTAGCTAACCAGAGAGTTGGTCGTGTAAACTTCGGTGGGACTGATTCGCTCTTCGGTGAGACCGAAAAGTTACAAAAGGAAACAGAGAGTTTACATTGTAATCTCGGTGGGACCGATTCGCTCTTTCGGTGAGACCAAAAAGTTACGAAAGGGAAACAGAGAGATTACAATCCCATCTCGGTGAGACCGAGATCCCTATCGGTGAGACCGATTTGCCTAGGGTTTGTGGTAGTGGCTATGACATCTGAACTCGGTGGTGCCAGATAGAAAGAATCGGTAGGGCCGAGTTTGACTTTAGGTTTAGGTCATATGTGGATGTGAGAAAGTAGTGGAGGGTTTTGGAGCATATCACTAAGCACATGAAGCAAAAGGCTCATTAAGCAACACCTCATCCCTCCTTGATAGTATTGGATTTTCCTATAGACTCAATGTGATCTTGGATCACTAAAATGTAAAATGTAGAGTCTTGAGCTTTTGAGCTTGAGCCAATCCTTTGTCCTTGATATTTTGAGGGATCCACTTTCATCATCCATGCCATGCCATTCATTGAGCTTTCCTGAAATATTTGTCTTGGAATAGCATTAGCTCAATGAGCTATATGTTGTTATGAATTACCAAAACCACCTAGGGATAGTTGCACTTTCAATCTCCCCTTTTTGGTAATTGATGACAACATATAGATCAAAAGCGTCGACAAATGATAATAAAATTTGAAAAACATCGTCGCTTTGAGAAGTATGTGATAAGCAAGAGCTCCCCTAAATTTGTGCATAGTAATATTTGCTTTGGACCGCAAATGCACAAGGAATTAGGCTCATGGGTTACTCTTCCATGTCACATACATCTTGGTGGAGCGCTCAAAATAACAAAGATTGAATACATGCACTCATCACCAAGCAAAGTGAATGACCATATAAGGATAAGTAAGATAATATCATAACGAGCATAAGTGTAGCTTATGATCAAACACATGATCATCAATGTCTCACAGGTAATTGCATAGTATCTCAACCAATCAAAAGCAAATAAAGTTCAACCAAAAAGACAAGAGAGAACAAAAGCAAATCTCTCTCTCTCGAAGCCTATGATCTATACATTTTTCTCCCCCTTTGGCAACAAGTTACCAAAAAGTTCCTAGAAAATGCATAGGACTATATTGTCTATCAGGCTTGGTCTTCTGGTGGTGGTGGAGTCCGGAGAACTCCAAGAATGAAGGCTTCAGTCGATGTAGATGGAGCTGAAGGAGTTGGTGTTGGAGTTGGTTGTGCTGGAGCTGTAGCTGGAGTTGATGAAGTGACTCTGGTGTCTTGAAATGGCTCTGCAGCTGATCTGTGAGCTCGTGGCGCTCTGGCAAATGCATCAGTCGTAGTTCTGCCCTTCCTCTCCTGCATGTCATCCTGTAGCTGCTCCACATCTGACTGAATCTCAGTTACTTTGACATCAAGATCATAGAATTTTTGTTCCATGATTCTCTCCAGGCTCTCCTGGTTTTGAGTTAGGGTGGCCAACCCCTTCTCAATCCGCAGTGTTGATGCTATCAAGTAACCAAGCTGCTCCTGCTTGTTCTTCAGAAAGTATTCAGATGCCTCTGCTTGAGTTGGCATCTTGGCAGCTTTCTCTTTCCTAGCTTTCTCCTTCTTATCTTGCGCTTGTACTGATGTTGGTTCATTTTCAGTCATGACAACTTGATTGTCCTCAAAGTCAGGATAGAGAACCATGTGTTCCTTATCCAAAAGATACTTCCCTGTGCCCATCTTTGAGTTTATCAACTCCACGAATCATGGGGCATATCCACAGCTCCTCTTACAGTCTGCTGCAGTTCTCTTGATAGTTTCAACTATGAGGCTCATGACTTTGAATTTTTGAGGCACATCAAAAACGTGAAGCAAATTGATTGCATGCCCTCTGATCATGTTGTGATCACCTGATTTGGTCAAAAGAGTGTGCCTCAGGATCCAGTTGATTGTAGGCAGCTCTGACAGAAGATAATGAATTGATCCAAACTTGAAGGACTCAAGTGCATCATCTGGGATTTCCTTGTACATGTGTGACATCGAGTTGTGTCACATCTTCTTCTTGGCATAAATGTCCAAGTCATCTTCATCTTCCTTTGGGGCATTGATCAGACTTGCCCATTCTTCTATGGTTGACTGATATTGTGTTCCTTCAGACATCCACACTATCCTGCCATCTGTATAGAAATGTGTTGTGGAGTAGAATTGCATTATGAGCTCGCCGTTCCAATTTGTGAGCTTCTGCCCAACAAAATCTGCAACCCCACAAGCACTGAAGCTATCATATACTCCAGGGTAGTGTTCTTCATTCTCCTGAATATAGGTCCAGTCGACCCACCTCATATCACAAACTATCGGCTTCTTATCCAACAAGATAGTCTCATAGAAGTCCTGCTGTTCCTTGGTGTGGAACCTATAATCCACAGCAGTCCTTCTCCTGGTGGCATATGGATCTGACTCTGTCCATAGCCTCAACCGTTGATCTCTCCTGATCATCATGTTCTCAGCCACATGATGAGCATCATTGTGGTCTGGGATCTTGGGTTTGAGCTTCCTTAGGACCTGCTCTTCTTCATCTTCTTCAGCATCAACCTCAGGCATTGGAGCCTTGTTCTTCTCGATTCTTTGGTATACTCCAGGTATTCCTCTTTGGTGCACTCTTGGGCTTGGGGCAGCTTTGGGCTTTGAAGTTGCAGCCCCTGACTTTATGGCATCACCCATCAGCTTTTGTGCCTTGGGTGCAGGCTCAGCAACCTCTTCTTCTTCCTCTTCCTCCGTCATAGATGGTTTCCCAATCACTCTGGCCATGGTCTTCTTAACCCTTTCCTTCCTTTTCTTTCCTTTAGCAGCAGCAGGTTCTTTGGGTTGGGATTCTAAAGAAGCTTGAGTGGAGACTCTGGCTTTGGACATAGGTTGTCTTCCTGCTGGCCTTTTGATCTTCATTCCAGGCTTAAGCTTCTTTGTCTTGTACTCTTTCTTGAGCACTTTCTTCTTGGGCCCGGCCTCATCCTCACCTGCCACATAATCTTCATCCTCGGACTCTGAGGTCTTCTTCTTCCTTGTCCTTGTGGCAGCCTTGGGCAAATTCGGGAGTGCTTCTGCTCCCCTCATCTCGAGAGTTGCTAGAGGGACTAGTGCCCTCACTCATTTGAATCTGCTCTTCGACTGCTCGGTCATTGTCACTTTGGTGCGACATCTTTGCCTTGACCGATCACGACCTGTGAATAGTTATATATGAGGTAGAGTGGATGAGCATCACAAAATGCAGAGATTTTTGCAAAAGAATGATTCAAAAAACTTAGTTTTAGTTTCCACAGAAAACATTTCGGATCTATCGATTTTCAAACTCGGTGATACCGAAGCAGTTTTGGAACCTAAACTAGTGAACTCGGTCAGACCGAGTCACAGTTCGGTGGCACCAAGACTGCTAGGGTTTCACAAAGTTCTAAAATCGGTCACACCGATTTGTAATTCTCGGTCAGACCGAGACTTACTAGTGCAATGGCGTTAGCCAAATCGGTGGGACCGAGTTTTTCAACTTCGGTGGGTTCGAGATGGTTGTGAAACCTAACCCTAAATTTTCGAATCATACCTATTCTAAGGATTGTTTTGATTTGGATAGAAGTGTTTCAATCGTGGCAAGATGCATTATGAATACAATGTCTTTGAGAATCGGACGAGGATAGCACAGTGATCGAGTTCATACCCTAGTTCGGCGGTGAACTCGCTACGGCGGCAACGGCGGAGGAGAATTCCGTTGATGGCGGCGGAGACCAACGACAGAAGGTGGCTGGCAATGAAGTCGACGATCTGTAGACCAAGTAGGCAGAGCGAGCTATGCGCGGGCAAGGAGTTTCGGAGAAAATTTTCCAAAATTTGCCTGTGTGATATATATAGCCTGACACTCTCGGTGTGACCGAGTTGAACAACTCGGTGGCACCGAGATGCCTCTTGATATGATTCTGACAACTTCGGTGTGATCGAAAAGTTAAAATCGGTTGCACCGAGATTGAAAACCTAGATCGACTTAGTAATCTCGGTATGACCGAAATGGAGGAATCGGTCAGACCGAAAATCACAAAGAAGTTTTGGAAGTTTAAGTCTATGACGAATCGGGGACTCAGAGTGCTCCTCACACAGAGTGGTTCGAATCTGACTTGATCAAATTTTGTGATGTAGCATGAATAGAGTTTGAGCCGAGAAAAGCATAGATAGCTAGAGAAGGTTCTTAGGCATTCTTGTATATCCACTTGGAAAAAGAAAAATAAACTAATCAATCAAACAACAAGTGGATGTCCTCGAATGAGTAAAATATGCAACCAACATGCTCACACAATAAAATGACAAATGAAATATGTGACAAAGCATGCACAACCAATTCTAGCATCTATCAAACAATTGGTGATGACTAGGTCATCTATATATGAGTATATTGACTTAGGAGTCAAATGAGAACATTTGATCATAGGTCATACTCATCGTTTAAGCTCAAGTGGGGTTACCACTTTTACATAAAGCATTTGTGTGTTCACATCATTAGAGTTGCTTTGACTCAATTCTTAGAGTTAAGCTCCCCCTAGATGTGAGATCCCCCCTTAGAGGGATAAACTAACCTTGGGTTGTCGTTGATGACTTCATGTAGGTGTTGAAGATGTGGATGCTCAATGTTGATGTAGATCTTTTGGAGCAATCCTTTGAAGTGGGTTGCACTTTCAATACCTACACGGGTTAGTCCCACAAGGAACAAACAAGAATATCCATAGACATAGAGTGATTCACACACAAAATGATGTCCATGAAAACATTAGGTTACCTTGTCCCTTGCCTTACCAGCATGAGGGTTTGTGACTCCTTGAACTAGTGCAAGATATGGAAGTTGATTGCACTTGTCCTCGCCATAATGATATGAGTGAAAAATGTTGGCGGAGTCACCCTCAAGAACTATCTAGTTCTTGTTCTTCGGGATCCACATCATCTTGATGGGAATCCTTGGTGTAGTAGTTGTGCTTGATGAACTAGAACTTGACGTAGTCTTGGGAACCCACTTGACCAAGGCCTTAGGTGCTTCTTCAAATGCATCAATCTCCTCTTGAAGCTTGTCCTTGCCTTTGTTCTTGTGGTCTTGTGGTGGAAGATCATCTTGTGCTTGTGTTCCCTTGAAGGAAAAGTAGGATCATACTTCTCTTGTTGAGGAACAAACTTCGTCTTGGGGTATTGATCTTCTTCCCACTCAACTCCATTGGCATTGAACTTTCATTCAAAACCAACACCTTGATTCTTCCAGTGCCTTCCTTGCTTGCGTACAATTTCCTCAAATTGCTTACTCCCGGCAAGGCTCTTGTATACACCTTTCTCTATAATTCCCTTCAATAAGTTGTTTTCTTGCTCAAGTGTAACTTGGCTAAGAGAATCATTAGTGGAATCAAGAGAACTACTAGAAGCAACAATATTGGGTTTAGCATTGTTATTGTTACTACTAGAAGAAGAGTCCTTTTTGTTCTTGTTACTAGACTTGAGTTGAGGCATGTAAGTAGATAAGAGTAAACGCTTGGCAATGTAAGAAGAACTTTTCTTACGAAGATCATCATTGATCGCTTTTAGGAACTCGTGCTCTAGCTCAAGATTGATCTTTTCAAAGCGTAACTTCTCATGAGCCCTTAAAAGTTCTCAATGATCTTCAAAGATAGTTTCATGAGCTAACTTAAGAGTGTTTAGTTCTTTAGTTAGACGCTCAATTTTATCCTTTCATTGTCATTCGTTTCATCTTGATTAGCATGATTAATTGACGTTTCATCACAGTATTCATCACTAGAGTTGTCAACAAGTAAATCATCATCACCTAGCAAGTCATCTTCATCACTATTAAAATCAACATACTCGGGGTGTGTTACCTTAGGACCTTTGGCCATGAAGCATCTTCCTATTCCTTCATTTGGTGATTCAAATATGTCGTAGGAGTTGGTTGACACAAGTGCTAAACCGGCAACACCTTCATCTTGAGTGTATTCGGAGTCGGAGTGATAGCTTCTCTCGGAGTGATTAGCCGGTCGGAGCCGGATACCCATTCACCAACATGAGCTTGATGTCTTCGTTTGTGTAGCTCTTTGATGACTTGTCGTTCCTTTTGAATCCTTGCTTCTCCGTGAGGGTCTTCGTTCATAACGATCATCTCTACTCCTTCTCTCTCTTGGTGGTGATTCTTCTCTTCTACTTCTTCTCTTGGGAGAATCTTCTCTTCTTTTGTAGGGTGCCGTACACTCATTGGAATAGTGTCCCGGTCTCCCACAACTGTAGCAATTTCGCTCTCGACTAGAAGATCTTTTGTCATTGTAGGACCTTGACTTGGAGCTTCTTTCTTTGCTTCTACTCTTGTAGAATTTTATGAAGTTCTTCACCATTAAGCTCCATTCTTCATTGAAGGTTTGTTTATCACTTGATGATGTGGGGGCTTCACATGAGGCTTTGTATGCACCACTTGACTTGTTGTGAAGTTCCTCCTTATCCTTGAGTGACATCTCATGAGCAACAATTCTTCAAATGACTTCTATTGGCTTGAGATCTTTGTAATTTGGCATCATTTGGGTCAATGTGCACACGGTATCATATTTTCCATCCAATGCTCTTAGGATCTTCTTGATGATGAATCATGGGTCATCTCTTCACTTCCTAAGCCGGCAATCTCATTTGTGACAAGAGCAAGCCTAGAGTACATTTCAACGACACCTTCACCATCCTTCATTTTGAACTTGTCAAGCTGACTTTGGAGCACATCCAACTTGGATTCCTTGACGGAGTCGGTACCTTCATGCATGTCAATCAAATTATCCCAAATTTCCTTTGCATTCTCAAGACGGCTGATTTTGTTGAATTCTTCGGGGCACAATCTGTTGAAGAGGATATCACAAGCTTGAGCGTTGTATTGCAACATCTTCAACTCTTCCGCACTAGCTTCACGGTTCGGTTCTCTCCCATCAAAGAATCCACCTTGCAAGCCAATACACACAATAGCCCAAACAGCGGGGTTATGTCCGAGAATATGCATTTTCATCTTATGCTTCCAACTAGCAAAATTAGTGCCATCAATATAAGGACCTCTACGGTGATAATTTCCCTCGCTAGACGCCATACTCTCCTAGGTTGTGAAACCAAGGCTATGACCACCAAAAGCTATGGAAATCAAAGCAAATGGAGATCAAAGCTCTGATACCACTTGTAGGACCTTGAAGTATGTCTAGAGGGGGTGATTAGACTACTTGACCAATTAAAAGCTATGCCTTTCCCCAATTTTAGACTTTGGCAGATTTTAGCTATCTTTGAACAATTCAAGCAATCATCACGCAATTCAAGCAAGCATGCAAAGAGTATATAGGCAGCGGAAAATAAAGCATGCAACTTGCAAGAATGTAAAGGGAAGGGTTTGGAGGATTCAAACGCAATTGGAGATACTGGATGTTTTTGTCGTGGTTCCGATAGGTGGTGCTATCGTACATCCACGTTGATGGAGACTTCAACCCACGTGGGAGTAGCAGTTCTTGTGAGTCCACGGAGGGCACCACCCACGAAGGGTCCACGAAGAAGCAACCTTGTCTATCCCACCATGGCCGCCGCCCACGAAGGACTTGCCTCACTAGCGGTAGATCTTCACGAAGTAGGCGATCTCCTTGCCCTTACAAACTCCTTGGTTCAACTCCACAATCTTGTCGGAGGCTCCCAAGTGACACCTAGCCAATCTAGGAGACACCACTCTCCAAGAAGTAACAAATGGTGCGTTGATGATGAACTCCTTGCTCTTGTGCTTCAAATGATAGTCTCCCCAACACTCAACTCTCTCTCATAGGATTTGGATCTGGTGGAAAGAAGATTTGAGTGGAAAGCAACTTGGGGAAGGCTAGAGATCAAGATTCATATGGTTGGAATGGAATATCTTGGCCTCAACACACGAGTAGGTGGTTCTCTCTCAAAACTGGTGAGTTGGAAGTGTAGGTTTGTTCTGATGGCTCTCTCCACGAATGAAGAGGAGGTGGAGGGGTATATATAGCCTCCACACAAAATCTAACTGTTACACACAATTTACCAAACTCGGTGGGACCGAATCATCAAATTCGGTCAGACCGATTTAGTAAACCTAGTGACCGTTAGGGTTTTCGGTGGGACTGACATGCAACTCGGTAGGACCGATATGGTTAGGGTTAGGGCATAACGTAATCTCGGTGAGACCGATTACACAAACTTGGTAAGACCGAATTTGGTAATTAGCTAACTAGAGAGTTGGTCAGGTAAACTCGGTGGGACCGATTCGCTCTTTCGGTGAGACCGAAAAGTTACAAAAAGGAAACAGAGAGTTTACATTGTAATCTCGGTGGGACCGATTCGCTCTTTCGGTGAGACCGAAAAGTTACAAAAGGGAAACAGAGAGATTACAATCCCATCTCGGTGAGACCGAGATCCCTATCGGTGAGACCGATTTGCCTATGGTTTGTGGCAGTGGCTATGACATCTGAACTCGGTGGCGCCGGATAGAAAGAATCGGTAGGGCCGAGTTTGACTTTAGGTTTAGGTCATATGTGGATGTGAGAAAGTAGTGGAGGGTTTTGGAGCATATCACTAAGCACATGAAGCAAAAGGCTCATTAAGCAACACCTCATCCCTCCTTGATAGTATTGGCTTCTCCTATAGACTCAATGTGATCTTGGATCACTAAAATGTAAAATGTAGAGTCTTGAGCTTTTGAGCTTGAGCCAATCCTTTGTCCTTGATATTTTGAGGGGTCCACTTTCATCATCCATGCCATGCCATTCATTGAGCTTTCCTGAAATATTTGTCTTGGAATAACATTAGCTCAATGAGCTATATGTTGTTATGAATTACCAAAACCACCTAGGGATAGTTGCACTTTCAGTTGGCGAGAAGTAAAACTGCAAGACCCACCCGTCGGAGTTCCTCAGCATCTACACCATCGCGATGCAAGCTGTTGGGGCTCCCGATGACAAGGTGCTTCCCAATTACTTCCCGTTGGCACTTAAACCCAATGTCATGTCATGGTTGATGCACTTGCCGGCGGATTCCATTTCTTCTTGATCGGATTTGTGTCATGAGATTGTTGGTGCCTTTACTGGAGGCCACCAAGCTCATGGCCTGGCAAGCGATTTGCATATCATTTCCCAGAAGGAAGGTGAAAACCTGCGCAAGTACATATAGAGGTTCAGCCGGGTGCAGTACAACATCCCAGATGTTCATCCTGCTACCGTGATCAGCGCATTCCATCAGAATGTGCGCAACCACAAGATGCGTGAAGAGCTGGCGATGAACAAGGTCAAAGATGTGGCTGTACTTTATGTTCTGGCCCATAGGTGCGCTCGAGCTGAAGAGGGGAGGAAGTACCCCGGCGAGGACGCTGGTGCAAAAAATGAATCCACAGCCGCCCCGACAAAGAAGGGTCGGCGCCGCAACAGGAAGCACAAGGGCAAGACCGTGCTTGCCATCGAGGGATCCGAGGACACCGGCACTGCCAAGAAGGCCAAGGCAGACGACCCCAGCAAGGAAATTGCCGGGTGCACCGCTTGCCGGGCCTTGGCGGCTGCCGACAAGCCAGGAGGCTCCGACAAGCAGTACTGCAAGATCCACCACACCAAGGGCCACGACCTCCAGAATTGCCGACAGGTTCAGCTGCTTGCTTTGAAGAAAAACACTGAGTATGAGAAGTGGGACAAGGAGAAGGGTCAGGATGGTGCCGAAGGATCCGGCAAGAAGCGTGGCGGCCAAGGAGATTGCCACGGCAAGGATAACCAACAAGAGAGGCCCGCCCGGGGCCGCGATAAGAAGCAGGAAGACGACGGTCATGACGAGGACGACAAGTCTGGCGAGCATGAATTCCAAAAAGCTACGGAGGCCATGTGCGTCGACGGTGGCGCCTCGCTGCACACCTTTCACCGCCAGCTCAAGCAGTGGGCGCGTGAGATCACAGCAGCGGAACCATCATTCGATGCTCAAAAGCAACTGAAGTGGTTTAGCATGCCTATCATTTTTGACAACTGCGGTTGGGTGTTTGCCGTTGTTGGTTTCACCAACAATATGCAACCTTAAGGTGACAAAAATGCTAGTTGATGGCGGGGCCGCTCTGAACTTGGTCACGCGTGTTGTGATCAAAAGGCTGCAGATTCCTGATGGAGACCTCGGAGAGACGGACACATTTCAAGGGGTCATCCCGGGAAGGAGTCAGC
Organism: Aegilops bicornis; assembly: GCA_021605145.1. Classification (NCBI taxonomy): domain Eukaryota; kingdom Viridiplantae; phylum Streptophyta; class Magnoliopsida; order Poales; family Poaceae; genus Aegilops; species Aegilops bicornis. Next base: position 390,804,528 of record CM038674.1, read on the forward strand.
CGAAGGGTAAGGTCATTCTGCCCGTGAGTTTGGAGGCGGGTTGAACTGTAGGACAGAGAGGATTGTTTTCGATCTAGCCAAGATCCCCTTGCCCTACAACGGGATCCTTGGCCGCCCAGCACTAGCCAAGTTCATGGCGGCCTCACATTACGCCTAAAACACGCTGAAGATGCCTAGGCTGATGACCATCATCACCGTCCCCTCCGACAAGAACGATGCGCTGATCTGCGCTGATCAACTCTACCGGGAGGCAGTTGCAGCGACTGCCGCCAAGGCACTTGCTCCATCTACCGGCTTCCCCGTGGGGGGGGAAGAAGACCAACAAGACCTCTCGCACCCACTCCGACAAGCTAACCTCTTGAGTGTTGTGCTCTGTCGAGGGCGTGCGGAGAGCTCCACCGGCAAGAGCAAGAAATCCAGAGCTGCACCACCAGAGACCAAGAAGGTGTCCGTCAAGGAGGATGGCACGGGAGGGGCTTTCACCATAAGCTCCTCCCTTGATAGCAAATAGGAAGGCGCGCTCGTTGCCTTCCTGCGGGCGAATGTTGATGTCTTTGCATGGCAAGCATCCAACATCCCCGGCGTTCCTTGGGAGGTGATTGAGCACCATCTTATTGTCTATCCTCATGCGTGACCCGTCAAGCAGAAGGTCAGGAAGCAAGCTTTGGAACGGCAGGAGTTCATCACGGAGGAGATTAGGAAATTAGAAGCGGCAGGCTCGGTGAGGGGAGTACTTCATCCGACGTGGTTGGCCAATCCGGTGGTGGTGCGTAAGGCAAGTGGGAAGTGGAGGCTGTGTATTGATTACACAGATATCAATAAGGCTTGTCCGAAGGACCCTTTCCCGTTGCCGCGCATTGACCAGATTGTTGACTCCACAGCCGGGTGCGACTTGTTATCATTCCTTGACGCCTACTCAGGATACCACCAGATCTTCATGACGAGAGAAGATGAAAATAAGACAGCATTCATCACCCCATGTGGTACGTATTGTTTTATATGAATGCCTTTCAGGTTGAAGAGTGCTTGTCGGATGTGGGGTTCCGGAAAATCCTTAAGGTTCAAACACTGGGGTGCGCGCGAAGTCTCTCCCTCCTACCGATCTATGCTCTAGCTCGCTAAGATCTCGCAGATGGACTCGACGTACCCGCAACACAGAAAGACACGGGGTTTATACTGGTTCGGGCCACCGTTGTGGTGTAATACCCTACTCCAGTGTGGTGGTGGTGGGTTGCCTCTTGGGCTGATGATGAACAGGACAAGGGAAGAACAGCCTCCTGAGGTTGAGGTGTTCTTGTGCTTGTGTAGTTGAGGATGAGATGAACTAGTGCGGGACCAGTTGCCTCCTCTGTGGTGGCTAGTCCTATTTATAGAGGCCCTGGTCCTCTTCCCAAATATCGAGCGAGAAGGGAGCCAACAACGGCGGGCAAATTTGAAGGGGGACAGCTAGTACGAGCTATCCTGACAAAAGCTGTCTTCACCTGCGAAAAGCCCTGGGCTCCACGATGACCTCCGCCTTGTCATCTGTTGGTGTGGAACGACACCTATGGGATCACAAGAATCCCTACTACGGTTGTCGGGGCGCAGGGTTGCAAGGAGAGCAGGGCTAGTAGACAGCACAAGGATCGTTTACCTAGGTTCGGGCCGCGAGGATGCGTAAAACACTAGTCCTGCTTTGGTGGGTGTATTTCTGAGGGTTCTTGAGCTCTCGAACTAGTTGTGGTCAGCGCGTGGTTCGAAAGAGCCGAATCCCTCTCCAGTATGCCATGGGCCTCCTTTTACAGTCAGAAGGGGCTGCCACAGTGGCACACAGGAGGTGGAAAGGCGTACAGTGCCCTGAGCTTATCGCTCGTATTACGGGACAAGACGCATTAAATGTGTAGCTTAGGTGTCCCCTTGCTTTATTAGGGACGGGGGCGAAGCCCGTGCCGTCCATCGCCGCTCCTCCTCGCTTCGACACGCGCCCTGGCCAGCGATGTGTGTGGTACTATGTAGGCAAGCAGGCAGCTGAGGTGGCGTGGTGGTGGAGCCTTCACGAAGATCTGCATGCCGCGATGCAGGCGCTTGATGAGTTGTCCTGGGAGCTGCATGTTGCCACGCAGGTGCCCTCCCAGCTGGTTGGGCTGACAGCTGTATGAGAACGGCGGTGGAAGCTTGGCTGTCGCAGGCCTGGCGGTGGTCCAGCCGGCGTCCTTGGTGAGGGCCTTGCCGGGTGGCCTAGCAAGGGTCTTGCCGTGTGGCCCGACAAGGGTCTTGCCGTGGCAAGCTGTTGTCCCCGGCAAGGGTCTTGCCGGGGTCTGGTAGCCTTCCTTGGCAAGGATCTTGCCGAGGATCGTCGTCTTCTAATCCTCATCTGATCTTGAATATGTCTTCACAAAGATCTGCATGCCACCACACAGGCGCCTTCCCAAGCCCTGGCCCCACGTTGATGACGGTGTTGGCGGCCGTGGGCTCAAGGGTGGCTCGCTCTATTGGTGAGGGGCGAGCTGTCCCGGCAAGGATCTTGCTGGGGCCGCCGAGGTTGCCCCGGCAAGGGTCTCGCCGGGGGAACCTGCTTTGTCCCTCTGCTCTTTGTGGTCTTGGCCTTGGCGTTGCTCTGATTATCTTGGGCTTCGATCTTACCTTGGCTCACCTCCCCTGCTCTGCTTGGTGTGGTCGTGGGCGCGGCTCTGACTGCCCGTGCACAATTAAAGGGGTACAAAAGCGTGCCCCTCTTTTTGTACACCGACAGGAGCCCCCGGGCCTGGGCCACACATAAGCGTGACACGTTGTTGGGTCAGGCCCAAGACGGTGCGCGGGCAGGCGGGGCGGTTTTTACCGCGGTAAGAAGTTTCGCACGCTCCGCTTCCCATGACCCGCGTGCGCGGTGTGGCGTCGAGGTGTGTGCGTGGCGTGGGCGGCATGTGTGGGGCGGTTCCTGCACGCATGTGTCACGTCGCAGTAAATGGGTAGCGCGACCCGCGGCTTCCCCATAAAAAAGGGATAACCGCGGGCACACTGTTCCTTTTACCCTTCAAGCAACCCCAATCTTGGAAACCTTCGCCTGCCTCCCTCTTCTTCTCCAAGCTTCGTCCCTGCTCGCGGTCATTGCGCTTCTGCTGCCATCTGTCCTGCCCTCCTCCTCCAGCCGCCATGGCGCCAAAATCCACCAAGGGCAAGGGGGTGGCCAAGGACTCCGGAGTTGCGGAGCCACTAGAGAGCACGCTGGCGGTGCAGCAGATGCAGTCCGCCTTCTTCCCCTCGACAGTTGACGTGTTCGAGCTTCGGGACTCCTTCAGGCCCCTGTGGGGAGTGAAGGGGGGGAGAATTCGGGGCATCCAGCCACGCGCGTCATCCCCGCCGACTGCGCCGAGGCTGCCCCAAATCGGTACCCCTTCTTTGTTGATTATTTTTCCTGCGGCCTCTGCCCTCCCTTCTCTGATTTCTTCAGCGACATCATGCATACCTTTGGCTTCCGCCTCCTGGATTTTACTCCAAATGCGGTGGCGTGCATGGCCCTTTTCGCGCATCTCTGTGAGGGCTTCGTCGGGGTGCACCCCAACACAGCGCTTTTCTGCCATTACTTCTCCCCTCGGATCCAACCAGGGGGCGCCATCTCCGGTTGCATCGCCTGGGTCTCAAGATCCAAGGGAGCGTACCGGGAGGGCGCCATGAAGGAGAGGTGGGAAGAATGGTGGGGCCGGTTGTGCTGGATCGAGGAGGAGGATCCGCCGGTGTTCTGCGAAGTTTGCCGGGCGCCACCGGTCCGCAGAAGCGATTGGAGCGATGTCGATGCTGACGACGAGAAGCTCACGATCGCCACCACCAGGATCCTCCGCCTCACCGAGGCTGGCCTTACCCTTGAGATGATCAGGGCGGACTTCATCCGCCGCCCGATCGCTCCGCTGCATAACAAGGGGAGGCCAGCCTGGCTCTTCACGAACCCCGCCGACATCATGCAACTTCGTCCCGGCCTCGACCACAACTTCACAGTGATGGGGCACGCCCAATTCTGCGGTGGCTCTTCGACAGCGTGGGCGCGACGGTGAGGTCGCGAGGACCGACAAGGTCGCGAGGGCCGACGCGAAGGCCGGCAAGGTCCTCAAGGGGCCTCTATTCAATGTGCCGACGGGGGTGGTCCCGTTGTGCAATAACTCGCGCTGGTCCGATACCGTCGCCATGATGCCGGACTGCAACGCGCATGGCCCCGACCCGAGCTGGAAGGAGACGGAGGACGCCGAAGTGTAGCAGTTCTTCGACACCCTGCACGAGGGGTACGTCAACGTCAACACCGAGCGCCTGCTTGTCTAGGACACCACCCAGGCGGAGCTGGACTACATCGCCACCAGGGCAAGGGAGGCACAACTTGCCAGGGAGTCCGGCAGCACGGGCGGTCTGGAGGACAAGGCCGCGACGGCCGCGGAGGAGAAAAGGCTTCGCCGGTGGGCGGCGACGCCCGGGAGCAGCGATGCGGCCCGAGGCTCCTTTGGTTGAAGATGTGACCGGTGAGTCGTCGGGGGAGGAGGCCGAGACCGCAGACCCGACGCCACCTACGGGGAGGGGGCGAGTCTGCGGCCAGGGCGAGCCGGCAGTCCGGCCAGCAGCGCCGGCCACATCTGACCTTGGAGGGGCCCGGGCACCACACGAGGGCCGCGACAGCAAAGAAGCCGGCGATGGCCGTGGTGAAGAAGAAGACAGTCGCCCCTTCTTCATCCGCATGTGTCCAGACACCACCCCCTTCTCCTCCTCCGTCAGATGTTGATACAGAGGTTACTTTTGATTATGGATCCCTCAGTCCGGGGAGGAAGAGGAAGACAACATAGGAGGAGGCGGACGATGAGTAAGTATCTGGTTCCTTTTTGTCATCTCTGCCTCCTCAATTTGCGTTGCTTGCCTTGATTTGTTTTCATCTTTGCAGGGACGGGGAGACGTTGGCCCAGAGAGCGAAGAGGGCCAAGGTCTCGGCGGGTGGCCAGCCGGTGAGTACTTCGAGGCGCCTCTGGTGGTCTTTGAGCAGCCAGGACAGAGCCCAGCACAACCCCAAGCGTAAGTTCATCACTCCTCCCTTGTCGGCATGTGTCGAGGGCACGACACTTTGGTCTTGACCTTGCAGTGTCACGGGGAGGAGAGCGGCGGGAGGAGCCACAGAGGGCCGCTCCCAACATGCCGCCCCCATCGACCATGCCGCCACGAGGCGTCCAACAAGCGCCCGGGCACCGGGCCACGTCGTGGAGGAGGGAGGAGAACTTGGCGCCGGTGGCTTTGCCTCGACGCCAAATGTTGGCGGGGAGGGGACTTCCGTTTCCCAGCCAGGTACTCGCACAGGTAAGTCGTCCGCCGTTCGTCCCCTTCCTTTCCCTTTCTGGCTTTTGGTCCTGGCCTTGCCTCACCCCCTTCTTCGGCGCCCAGATTCCTCCTCGGTGAACCCAGAGGACGTGGACGCCGTCATCATCAGCGTCGCCAAGGCCGCCATGGCCAGACGCCGAGAAGATCGCTGCCGAGGAGGCCGCCAAGGAACTATTCTTTGGGGACACCGCCGAGGGGCCTACCGGGGAGGCCGGCAAGGCTGCCGCTGAGGAGGCCGGCAAGGGGCCTTCTGGGGAAGCCGGTGGGGCCGCTGCCGAGGAGGAGGAGGAGGAGGAGGCCGGCGACCAGCCTTCCTCATCTGCTGCTTCCGGCTCTGGCACGTACCTAAGGGTGAGTGAGTACTTGTTCGTTCACTTTCCAGGCGCGTCGAGCACCAGGACACCCGTTGAGGGACAGGTGTTCGACGACGAAGTGCTTGCAGCCGTTGGGCTTGAAGTTGTCGATGAGCCAATCGTTGGTGGTGACGGCTCGCAGGACGAGCGGCTCCTCCATGCCATGGGCGCCAGCTTGCGGAAGCTCCAGGCGCTCCACTGCACCCGCCTGGACAAAGTTAAGTCCAGGATGGCGGTGGTATAGAAGGCGAAGGCGGACCTCCAGGAGCGTGTCTCCGAGATGCAAAATTGATTCCGCGAGGCCCACAAGGAGCTCAAGGCTGCCTAGGGTGAGCTGGATAGGCGCGACGTGGAGCTCACCATGAAGCTCGCCGACGTCAAGAAAGCTCAAGAGACGGCGAGGAACTTGGTCGCGGACGCCGAAGCCGCCCGGACCTAGCACGAGGCCGCGCTGAACTCCCAGGAGGAGGACCTCGCTGCACGCGAGGGGAAGCTTGTTGCCATGCTTCGCGACAAGGATGCAGATGTGGAGAAGCTTGCCTTGCAGCGGACCAGTGAGCTGGAGCAGAGGCACAAAGAGGCACTCGATGCCAGGCCCAGGTTCACGCCGGCAAGGTGGAGGAGTTGGAGGCAGAGCGCGACGGGTTGAAGGAGCAGGCCCTGAAGCTGTCCCAGGAGAGGGACGCGCTTAACAATGCCCTGACAGAGGCGCAGGGCGCAGTCGTCAGCAAGGATGGGGAGCTCTCCGAGGCCAACAACTCCAACAAAGACCTGCAGCTAAAGTTGGAGGGTCTCGAGAAGGTGCTGTCGGAGGGCAAAACCTGGGAGGGGACCCTGGCCAAGGAGCTGGAGGCCGAGAAGTAGTTGCGGAGGAACGAGGGCCTCAACTTTGCGGACCACGTGGAGGGCGAGAACCTTTGGCTCAATCGCCTTGCCACTGTTGCCAACCAGGCCGCCGCGCAGCTAGCCATCATGGGGATGCCGAACGTGAGGTATGTCCCGGAGCGGAGCGTGAGCGCCAATTACAGCCTGACCATATTCTTTGAGAAGGTGGTCGGTGCTCTGGAGCGGCTCCACGCCAACCGGGCGGCCTCGCTGGCCAAGGAGTCCCGGAGGCTTTGCCAGGCTGCCTGACCAACGTTCTCACCAATGTGGCGCACTGGTACCCCGACCTCGACTTCGACGCCGCGCTGGAGAGCTTGCCAGAGGGTACTGACCTCGTGCCACTCAGGGAGCGCATCAAGCCCATCATCAGCCGTGTTGGCGGAATTCTGAGGGTGGAGGGCCAGCGCCGGGATTAGGCATCCCGTCCTTTATCACCGCTGCAAGTTCACAACCAAGACAATCGCTATCTCTAGTTAGAACCGCAGCAACAATTTGATGTAATATAACTCTGCAGCATTTTCAGTATTATGCATGGTATTTCCCTGTTCGATTTTCCTTTGTATGTCCACCCTATGTTACTGGGTAGGCTCGCCGGTGCGTAAACCCAAGGCGGCGTCTTGGGGACGGATCCCCATTGGCCTGCCGGGTGTGCTTGCTGCCGGGCAGACCACCTTGCCGCCCTTAGCGTGGCCGCCCGAACTGTCGAGCTTGACTCGAGTCAGAGTCGGGAGCGTTGCCGAGTGCGGAAGGCTACCCCACCACTTTCGACGCGGCCGCATTGAGCTGTTGAGCAGACTCGAAACAGAACAAGGGTGTTGCCAATTGCGGGAGGGCCCCTTTGCGTGCAGGTTTCTCATACATAAGCGAAATCTCCGAGGACAATAACCTCAAGTGTAAAAGGAAATAATCCAAGGCTCTGAATAACTTAGCTTTTCTGTTGCCGAGCCGGCGTCGTTTCTCCAGCCGCCTTCTTCTCAGAAACCGAAAGCGACGAAGAACTTCTAGGCTAACTACCAGACCAGGTTCTCACAATTGCGCCACCTACCTGGTGCGTCAAAGATGTCGGTGTGGAACGACACCTATGGGATCACAAGAATCCCTACTACGGTTGCCGGGGCGCAGGGTTGCGAGGGGAGCAGGGCTAGTAGACAGCACAAGGATCGTTTACCCGGGTTCGGGCCGCGAGGATACGTAAAACCCAAGTCCTGCTTTGGTGGGTGTATTTCAGAGAGTTCTTGAGCTCTCGAACTAGCTGTGGTCAGTGCGTGGTTCGAAAGAGCGAATCCTTCTCGGTATGCCATGGGCCTCCTTTTATAGTCGGAAGGGCTGCCACGGTGACACACACATGAGGTGGAAAGGCGTCTGATTGCCACGAGCTTATCGCTCGTACGGGACAAGGCGCGCATTAAATGCGTAGCTTATGTGTCCCCTTGCTTTATTGGGGACGAGGGCGAAGCCCGTCCCATCCGTCGCCGCTCCTCCTCGCTTCGACATGCGCCCTGGCCAGCAATGTGTGCGGTGCTATGTAGGCAGGCAGGCAGCTGAGGTGGCGCAGTGGTGGAGCCTCCACAAAGATCTGCATGCCACGACACATGCGTTTGATGAGTTGTCCTGGGAGCTGCTTGTTGCCACGCAGGTGCCCGCCCAGCTGGTTGGGCTGGCACCTGTATGAGAACGGTGGTGGAAGCTTGGCTATCGCGGGCCTGGCGATGGTCCCGCCGGCGTCCTTGGCAAGGGCCTTGCAGGATGGCCTCGCAAGGGTCTTGCCATGTGGCCCGGCAAGGGTCTTGCCGTGGCGCACTGTCGTCCCCGGCAAGGGTCTTGCCGGGGTTTGGTAGCCTTCCTCGGCAAGGATCTTGCCGACGATTGTCGTCTTCTAATCCTCATCTGATCTTGAATATGTCTTCACAAAGATCTGCATGCCACCACAGAGGCGCCTTCCCGAGCCCCGGCCCCACGTTGATGATGGTGTTGGCGGCCGTGGGCTCAAGGGTGGGTCGCTCTGTTGGTGTGGGGCGAGTTGTCCCGGCAAGGATCTAGCTGGGGCCGCTGAGGTTGCCCCGGCAAGGGTCTCGCTGGGGGAACCTGCTTCGTCCCTCTGCTCTTTGTGGTCTTGGCCTTGGTGTTGCTCTGATTATCTTGGGCTTCGGTCTTACCTTGGCTCACCTCCTCTGCTCTGCTTGATGTGGTCGTGGGCGCGTCTCTGACTTCCCGTGCACAGGTAAAGGGTTACAAAAGCGTTCCCCTCTTTTTGTACACCGACACCGTCCTCCTGGTCTTGGTCTCGTTGCACCAATATGGCAACCTTTGCCTGATGCCTCGGTACTCTTCGCCTGCGCTGGCCTCCTTAGCACCAAAGAGGAAATAAGGACGCTGCACGCACCGGCCCCCGCCTGGCACCCGCATGGCACCGTTCATCATGGCTCACGTCAAGAGAGCCTCGTGAGGTTTGCCTCGCCTTGATATCTCCGCTCCTCGTGAGCCTGCCTGGCTAGGCCACTCCAGAGGAGGTCTTGCATCGTTCGCCTCGCGACGCTTGGATCCTCGCGAGGGTCTTGGGTACCTTGTTGATGAAGATGGGCCATCTGGCTTCTTTGCTTGGCCATCTTTGGGCAGCATGACGAGCAAGTCTGGGGACCCCGTTCCCGAAACGCCCGACAGTAGCCCTTGGCCCAAGGTGTGCTTAGGCAGCCAATGAAGCCAAGGGTCAAGTTCCAGACACCATGAACCCCAAAAGCTATGACCTCGGTTGTCAGCGTGGCGGTTGATTGGACGTGGGCGTCTCCGCTTCCCCATGCTGCCTTTGAATCCGCTGGCTATCACGGCCCTGCGGCCTACACAGTTATTCTCCCGCCTCCTGCACCTTGCTTCCCCAATTCCCCTGCTTCCTTGTGGCTCTGCTTCTCTTCTCCAATCTGACTTGCGCTCCGCTTGCTCCATCGCCATGGCGCCGAAACAAGCTGAGAAGGGGAAGAGTCCTCTGTCTCTTCCAGCTGCGCCTCCGTCCTTTCTTGGCTTTCGGCGGTCTCGGGTGCTCAACGACGAGGCCATTGAAAAGGTGCGCCCGATGCTTGCTTCCAGCTTCAATGAGTGGGGGGAGACGGTGGCTTGGCCCGCGTCTCGCACTCGCATGGCTCAGACAGCCACCGAGGTCCCAATCTTCATAGATGCCCTCTGGGCTGGCCTGATTCCTCCCTTCTCCGCCTTCTTCAATGTTGTGCTTGAGCATTATCAGATCCACATGCTGCATCTCGACCCTCAGTCTGTGACTCTTCTTGCTGTCTTCGCCTTCGTTATGCGAAGCCATGGTGAGCATCGCTCCTTCGGTGGCTCTCCTCCGTCACTTCTTCTCATTGCATCTGGCCGACCCTCATCAATGCTCGGGGTGCGTGAGCTTCCAGGCCGTGGCTGCGACGGCGGGTGAGGGGGTCGATTTCGAGCTTCCTCCATCCACGAGCCAATTCCGGATACGATGGGTGTTCGTCGATGCCGGTGTGCTCAGTCCTCTGCTTCAGGCTCCGTCGGGGCCCGCTGTTCCTAACTCCGGCTGGAGCCATCAGCGGCTCGCGAGCCCCGGCCTTGCCCACATCTGGCTCAGGTTGAGGTTGATGAAGGATCATGGCGTAACTGCATCGATGGTGGTGAAGGAATTTGGGCCTTGCTCAGGAGCCAGGACCACATGAGGTTTCTGGAGTTTGGGCTCCTCCTCGGGACGCGGCGAACAATGCTCAAGGTCCTCACGGGTGTCTTTCTGCCGGCCGAACTGCCTGGGAAGAACTGTCTGTTGTACCGCTGCAAGAATAAGGATGAATTTGTAAAGGACATGCCTCTCTTTGATGAATGGGGGCCACGGCCGATCGGCCTGGAGGGGCCTCGTGAGAAACCCGTTGTCATGGTTCCCTTCCTTGCCCCTGATGCTGAGCTCGCCCCAAGTGAAGGTGCAGGTGGGCGAGCTCAGGCGGAGGCCGGCGGCTTGAGTGCTGAGGAGCACGTGCCGAGTGGTGATCCTGGAGCATCGTCCTCAGGAGCCTGCCACTCCCCTCCTGGGGCATCGGTTGCTGAGGAGACGCTGCATGCGACTTCCGAGGCCAAGGCTCCAGGAGCCTCGGGAGGTCGTGGTGAAACGGTGCCCGGCTGTTCGCCGCAACCGGGCACCCCTAAAGATATTCTTCCAAGCTCTTCTTCGGCCCCGCTGCGCACCGGCCGCCACGTCCAGCATTTCGGACGTCTTTGTGTGGACTTCGAGGAGCTCCGCAAGAGGAAAGGATCTCCCAGCGGCAGCAACATCTTTGGACCGTTGAAGCGGAGGAAGTACATCGCTGTTGACGTGTAAGTATCGTACCACTTCGGCTCTCTATGTGCTGCTTTCTTCTTGGCCTTGATCTTTGAGGGCTCCTTCCACTTTGAGGCTGCTTTGAGTCTCTGAAAGCAGCCACCTTCCTTAACTCTTCCGCCGGCCTCGGCGCTCAAAGTCATTGGTTTCCCTGGGCGGGGTTGGTTGAAGGGGCACTCCTGCCTTCCTGGCGCGCTGAATCTGCGGCCTCATCGCTCCTCCCCCTTGGTCTGGCGTGGAGCATGGCAGGTGTGCCCAAGACTCCCCTGCTGTTCTTTGACGGCAACTTGTTGGCTTCGATCTTCGGCTCCTCTTCGAGCAGCGAGCCCCAGCCGGCTTGGGCTTCTCGCGAGGACGGGCTGGTGTCGGGTGTAGCGCCAGCCCCCAGCCCCCTGCCAAGGGGTGGTGCCCCGCCCGCAGCCCCCGACGTGGAAGACGAAGAAGGCCGGGCGTTCGAGCTTGAACGCGGGCGGAGCATGGTTCACCATGAGCTCTTCCAGGAGGCGATGAATGCGATGAGCCGACTTGGTGAAGAGCTCGCGAGTGTCGATTCGCGTCTTGAGGCTGAAGGTCCCCGGCTGGCAGAGGCGGCGCCAAGTGAAGGTGGCCATCAACCTCGGCCGCTATCAGCGTGACCTTGAGAGCGAAGGCCGAGGCGTCTCTCAAGGTTTCCCATGAAGCCCGCTCATGAGCCTTGGAAGAGGCTCATGAGGCTGTCGCCGCCTTGCGAGGCTGCGGAGAAATCTTGGCGTGGGAGCTCCAGGCCTGGAGTGCGTCTCTTGAGTAGCAAGTGGAGGCGCGCAGGGCCACTCTTGCTTCGCAGAGGGGGACGCCCACGGAGAAAGAGGAGGTCCGGAAGCGTGAGGAGGCTCTGGCCCTGGAGGCCATGGAGCGTAGCAGCGAGCTCGAGCAACTAGAGACGAGGGAGCGTCAAGTTGCCCAAGCAGAAGACGCCATCGGGGCTCGCGAGGCTGGAGTTTAGGAGGAGGTGAACCGCCGGGTGGCCGAGGTTCGTGCGGACCTGGAGGGCAGGTACAACCTGAAACTGAAGCTCACGGACGTGGAGGATGAGGGCAGGGCCACTGCCCTCGGGCCCAGGTTGGACGAGGCTGAGAGGCGCGAGGAAGCCACGGCCGCCGCCCTGGTCACGGCGCAGTCGGACTTCGCCTCCGCCCGCGCCGAGCTGCGTTCCCTCCGGAGGCGGGTTGATGACGCAGAAGTCGTTGCGAGGCAGAACACGGAGGAGGTGCTCCATTGTCGAACGCTGGAGCGCGAGCATGCCCCTATGCTTCAGGATCTCCGGAACAGGGCCAATATCGCACTGGGCCACATTTGCGACATGGAGGCGCCGACCCCTCACTCAAATGACTACGCCAGCCACCTGACCTTCTTCGCCGAGGTCGTGACACACCTGGAGGCTCGATCTGCCAGAGCTCGCCAGCTTGTGGAGGAAAGGGGGTGTGGCTTGCTTAAGCGCGCTTTCTCGCGTGTCTTTAGCCACCTTCTGAATGCCGACCCCAACTTTGACTTTGACGCCGCCATTTCCCCCGTACCCACAGCTGTCCGGGGTGACCTAGCGCGTTGGGTTGAGGATAATGTGAACGCGTTGGTCAGGGCCTTCGCCTCGGAGGATGATGCGGTGGTGGTCGTCGTGGACGAAGGTGACGTGGTCGACGATGGCGACGGGGGCATCACCGATGGTGGCGATGATGCCCGGCGAAGAGCGACGTCCCGAGGTGAGTAACAGCGTCATGGCGGCAATGGCGACATTTCAGCTAATCCCTTGTTCTTCTGTCATTTCTTCCTGCGCAAAAACTCGAGCGTAGCCCTTGGAAACTTGTAAGAGAGTTTTTAGAGGGGAGCCCCTCATGTAAGCAAATTGAAGCTTTTACTTCCCATGCGGTGTGAGCTTGTGTCCTTGTGAACTTGTGAATCCTGATGCAAGTTTTCTGCCTTGGTTTACCTTAGTCAGCGCCAGCTTTGGGCTAGGCTGCGATGTGTCGAGTTCTTGAGAACCTTGCGAAGCTCGTCTCCCCGTCGGATGGGGCCCCATGAGAGGTGAGCACCAGTTGCAGTGTTAGCACATGCTTGGCGTGCGCGTGCTTCGCGCAGTCCCGCTCGCGAGGAGCTCGTGAGGGAAAGGCGACGGACATGAGTCCTGACAAAGCGAGATCCGAAGGCAAGAAATTGCTCAAACGAGAAAAGGCTCCCCCGCGCGCATCAATAAAACTCAGCTTCAACTCAAATCCAAATCCAGAAGGCAAGGCTACAGAAAGAGAGAGATCCAAAGCAAAAGGCCGCGTCCGGCACCTAGTCTAGTCTTTTGGTCTTCAAGTCTTCTCACTAGCGCGGAGCTAAGTGCTGCCACTAGGCGTGGGAGGAAGCCCCAGGGCCTGAGGCCGGCACCCCTGAGACTCCGGGGTGTGTACTGCCCCAACTCATTATTACGTGAGAGTGTCACGGGTGGTGAGCTTCACAGGCACTGGGCCTTCTTCACAGGTACCGGCCTTGCTTCATATTGCCAGACGAGGGCCCCGCCTTGCGCCACCCTCGACCTCCCCTGAGCCGACCGGTCACCAGGACGACACATAGGAGGGAAAGAGGACGCCAGCGGTTCCCTCGGCGACCACAGATCCTCTGCCGGGGGAAGGGTTGTCGAGGCCTCCCCGGCAGAGGGCCTACCTCCGGGTGTCGTCAGGCGTCGCGCGCCGCGGGGAGGGGCCTTGCTCCTGGCTCCCTCTCGGTGGCCCCCAACGTGTCTCCCTTGTTGGAACGGGTGTCGTCGTGCCTGGGTCGTCAATCGACGCTGCAACCTGGTTCATCTGCAGTCCATGGTTAGCATAAGCCTGTTCCTGAGAGACTAGCGGTACCCTGTAATTGCCGCTGCTGGCACGATCATTGTGGTTCTCTGTTGGTTCTTGGAAGGCTTCGTCTCCTAGCGCCCCCTCTCCCCAATCTTCTCCAACAAATGAGACGATGTCGTCCTCTGGTGCGTACCCTTGGTCCATCATGTGGGGCACGTAGGCTTCCAGGGCCGTCACCCCGAACACCTCGCTGTGGTGCCCCATGCTCCATGTTGCTCCGCCCATGATGGCGTCCTGGGGATGACAATACGGCATCCGGCCAGGACCATGGGGGTGACGCTTGCGCTCGTGCTTCTCGAGGGCGGCATGGGGGAGTTGGATCCCCCTACGCCGCCGGCCGTGCTGATGTTGATGAAGCCCCTGAGCGTAGTTGATGGCGTGCAGATGTGGTGAGGTTCGCCGCGCGGCCCTGCAGTGGCCTGGGGAGAGTCGATAGCGAAGGTGGTGCTCGGACGCAGCGGCGTCGTCGAGCTTCAAAGAACACGCTCAAGCAGCGTGTCCCGGCCGCTCTCCATCAGCCTGCATCGCAGCAGCTCCCTTGCCACCGTGAGTGTCGCCCGCATGTTTGCTTGCTCCCGCCGTGAGTGCGGAGCTGTTGCTGCGGCGTGACACGCCTCTCTTGCCGCGGCTCGTACTTGCCGCAGGATGAGGGTGGATGACGCCTGGCCACGCTGTCCGCGCCCGGTGGAGCTTGGTGGCGCCCATGCCGCTTGGAGTGCAGGGTCGAGACCTTCATGGGCAGGCGGCGCTGTCCGGGCCGGCCAGGCTGCCCAGCGGTCGGAGCCGGCCCTTGGGTCGCCAGACATCATAGCCGGTGAGCGTCGGAGAGCTGACTGGCGGAGAAGAAGCTCTGGCGCACCCCTACCTGGCGCGCCAAATGTCGGATGTGGGGTTCCGGCAAACCCTTAAGGTTCGAACACTGGGGTGCGCGCGAAGTCTCTCCCTCCTACCGATCTATGCTCTAGCACGCTAAGATCTCGCGGATGGACTCGACGAACTCGCAACACAGAAAGACACGGGGTTTATACTGGTTCGGGCCACCGTTGTGGTGTAATACCCTACTCTAGTGTGGTGGTGGTGGGTTGCCTCTTGGGCTGATGATGAACAGTACAAGGGAAGAACATCCTCCTGAGGTTGAGGTGTTCTTGTGCTTGTGTAGTTGAGGATGATCTGAACCAGTTCGGGATCAGTTGCCTCCTACTGTGGTGGCTAGTCCTATTTATAGAGGCCCTGGTCCTCTTCCCAAATATCGAGCGGGAAGGGAGCCAACAACAGCGGGCAAATTTGAAGGGGGACAGGTAGTACGAGCTATCCTGACAAAAGTGGTCTCCGCCTACGAAAAGCCCTGGGGTGACACCGTCTTGGGCTCCAAGATGACCTCCGCCTTGCCGTCCTCCTGGTCTTGGTCTTGTTGCACCAATATGGCAACCTTAGCCTGATGCCTCGGTACTCTTCGCCTGCGCTGGCCTCCTTAGCACCAAAGAGGAAATAAGGACGCTGCACGCACCGTCACCCGCCTGGCACCGTTCGTCATGGCTCACGTCACGAGAGCCTCGTGAGGTTTACCTCGCCTTGATATCGCCGCTCCTCATGAGCCTGCCTGGCTAGGCCACTCCAGAGGAGGTCTTGCATCGTCCGCCTCGCGAGGTTTGGACCCTCGCGAGGGTCTTGGGTGCCTTGTTGACGAAGATGGGCCATCTGACTGCTTTGCTTAGCCATCTTTGTGGGCATGAGCGAGCAAGTCTGGGGACCCCATTCCCGAACACCGACAGTCTTGGCTCAACGTTTGCAAGAGCGGTCCAAATTGGTTTTGAGCCTCACACCGCATAGAAATATGGAAGCTTATATGGATGACATAGTGGTCAAAACCAAGGACAGGGCAACACTCGTACAAGATTTAGAAGAGACGTTTGTGAATTTGCGCAAGATCAACCTTGAGCTGAACCCTGAGAAGTGTGTCTTCGGCATTCCGTCCAGAAAACTTCTCGGGTTCTTTGTGTCACGGCGTGGGATCAAGGCGAATCTAGACAAGGTCAAGGCCATTGAGCAGATCGAGGCACCTAGGCAGATCAATGATGTACGTCGGCTCGCTGGCTGCGTTGCCGCCATGAGCACATTCATCTCCAAGTCTGCTGAACGTGCCCTTCCCTTTTTCAAAATCTTGAAAAAGGCGGGCCCAATGGACTGGACCCCAGATGCCGAGGCAGCCCTGCAGGATTTGAAGAAGTACCTCTCCTCTAGGCCAATACTGGTTGTGCCTAAACCACAAGAACCATTGCTGCTATATCTAGCGACAATGAACCAAGTGGCCAGTGTCGCGCTAGTGGCACAGAGGGAGGTCGACGAAGAGGCAGTGGCAATGGCAGGGCTGGTGGATGGCAAACCAGAACTCCCCCCGACAGGGCCTGGTGCCGGTAAAGCAAGGCCCCCGACAGAGTCTGACACTGGCGAAGCAGAAGTGCCACAACCAAATGAAATACTGCAGAAGAAGAAGATGATGCAGCACCTGGTTTACTTTGTCAGCTCCCTCTTGCAGGGGGCTAGGTCAAGGTACTCCGGTGTGCAGAAATTGCTCTTCGGCCTCCTTATGGCCTTGAGGAAGCTGCGTCATTACTTCCAACCACACGCAATCACCATCGTCACCCGCTTCCCGTTGCAACGGATATTGCATAACCAGGCCTTAGCCGGGAGGATTGTGGAATGGGCTTTGGAACTGTCGAGCTTTGGTTTGAAGTTTGAAAGCACTTGACAATTCGAGTAGAGTCTTGGCGGAGTTCATTGCGGAATGGACATCAATGCCCGACGAAGAGATTGAGGAGACCCCTCTCGCCCGGCAAGAAGGAAACAAGTCGCTGACTGGATTATGTACTTTGTGAGGGCTTTCTCGCTACAAAGGCGTCGATCTTTGGTGTCTTTGCTCGTCACACCCACCGGAGAGCACCACAAGTATGTAGTCCAGATGCACTTTCCCAGGGAGATGTCAACAAACAAAACTACTGAATACGAGGGGTTCCTTGTCGGTCTCAGGATTGCGGCAGACCTCGGAATCAAGAAGATCATCGTCAGGGGTGATTCACAGCTTGTCGTCAAGCAAGTTAACAAAGATTATCAAAGCCCATTGATGGAGGCCTACGTAGATGAAGTGAGGAAGCTGGAAGAGTGTTTTGATGGTATACAAGCGGAGCATGTTCCCTGAGTGGAGAACGACATCGCCGACTACTTGTCGAAACGCGTTGCCTTCAAATTGCATGTGGAACCAGGTACTTTTGTGCTTCGATTAACTCAACCATCCGTTGAACCATCGACAGGCAGAACAAGCGGAGGAAATCAGGCCCTGGCAAGTACTTACCCGCCGAGCTCCCAGGAGCCACCGGCAAAGATGTTGTCGTGGACACTGAGCCTGCCATGGGGCAACAGACTCCGGCAGGGCATCAAGCCCTGGCCGTAGAGACAGCCGCTCCCATGGTAGAAGAAATGCCTTTGGTCCTTGCCGTCGAGCCCCTGGCTCCGGCATGGGCACAGCATACCGTCCGATTCCTCCAAACAGGGGAACTCCCTGAGGAGCAGGAAGAAGCGGAGAAAGTAGCCCGTCAGTCTGCCATGTATCAGTTTGTCGACGACGTTCTGAACAGAAAAATACCAAATGGTGTGAAATTGAAGTGCATTCCCCGGGAGGAAGGACTGGAGCTGTTGGCAGAGATACATGGAGGCATATGTGGCTCCCACATAGGGTCGAGGGCCCTTGCCGGCAAGGCATTCCGGCAAGGTTTCTTCTGGCCCACAACCCTCTAGGATGCAACGGCACTAGTAACCAAGTGTGAAGCATGCCAGTTCCATTCAAAGAAGCTTCATCAACCAGCTGAAGCTCTACAAACAATCCCTCTTTCCTGGCCATTCTCGGTCTGGGGGCTCGACATACTGGGCCCCTTTCCCCGTGCTGTCGAGGGCTTTGAGTACTTGTACGTTGCAATCGACAAGTTCACAAAGTGGCCGGAGGCAGAGGCAGTCAGAAAGGTGACAGCACAATCAGCCGTCAAATTCTTCAAGGAGCTAGTCTGCCATTTTGGTGTGCCAAATAGAGTCATCACCGACAATGGCACGCAGTTCACGAGCCGCGTCTTCATGCAGTACATCCAGGACCTCGGTAGCAAGGTCTGTTTTGCCTCTCTTGCACATCCATGAAGCAACTGACAGGCTGAGAGGGCAAACGCTGAAGTATTGCGAGGCCTCCGGACAAGGACTTTTGACAGGCTACACAAGTGCGGGTGATGCTGGATTGATGAATTGTCGGCGGTTCTTTGGTCAATCAGAACGACACCAAATCGAGCCACCAGCCAGACACCTTTCTCCCTTGTTTACGGGGCAGAAGCAGTTCTCCCCATAGAACTCACTTTTGGGTCACCCCGAGAGCTTGCTTATGATGAGTTTAAGCAAGAGCAATTACGGCAAGATGACGCAACGCTCCTTGAGGAAGATCGTCTTCGGGCGGTTGTGAGAGCAGCGCGCTACCAGCAAGCCTTGCGCCGCTACCATAGCCACAAGGTTCATGCCCGAAGCTTTGGGGAAGGCGACCTTGTTCTTCGGCGCGTTCAATCGGCCAAGAATTCCAACAAGTTGACGCCAAAGTGGGAAGGCCCTTATCGGGTAATACGAGTCACCAGGCCCAACGCAGTCCGCCTAGAGACCGAATATGCTATTCCAGTGAGCAACTTCTGGAACATCGAACATCTTCGCAGTTTTACCCATAAGGCGCGGTTGCCGGGCTCCCCGGTAGACCACCTTTTGTACAAGCCTTGCCGGCGAGGCATGTAACCCTTTGTACAAAGCCAGGCGCAGACCCTGAGCTTAAATAAATGAAGCACTAGCGCCCTAAGTTTTAGCATGCATGCTAGGTTGAGTCTCTCCCTCGGTTAGGGTTGATAGTGCTTAGCGGCGACTAACCCCTAGCATAGAGGTCGAGTGTGCATCTCTCTGTTCCTTCCCATCCTTTTTAGGTTCGCAGGGTGCATGTACATTTCTGCTGACCTGTTTGGAGGAAAGAGAACAGGCCGGCGCCCCGACCCCGGCAAGCCAAGGTTGCCGGGGGCTGCGGATCCAAAGGTCCGACCGCGGCAAGCCAAGACTGCCGGGGGCTGCAACATCAGATAAGTTTTTAATTCCGCACTCCCTACTTCCGTATGAAACTTGAATGTACAAGTATTCGCTCACTCTTATACCATCATGCTCCCTCTTTCCCATGTCCAAAAAACCTTACTTTGGGTCGGGACTTGGTCGTAGCACGGTGGGAAGGGAATGGGCGATGGGCACAATCCTGCTTTGCCCCTACCTCCGCCATGGGCGTGAGTGTAATCGAGCTATAGAGCAGGAGGACGGCAAGGACTGTTGCTGGGTTACAATGTTTATCTTAAGATAACGAGGATTCGTTCCTTGGTGTGGCCCCCGCCCACGCACAAAAGAAACCCGGCAAACACCCTTCTTTACATTCATTTGTTGTTAACAAGTACAACTCGTACGGAATGTATACACAAGCGAGGGGATTACAAGGTCTAAATTCTACTAAGGCCCGTAGGCTTACAAACTAAAAAAACAAGTGCCCCGTGATCCCCGTTCTTGCCCCTTTCCTCCCAGGTGCGGCAGGTGAAGGCAAAAAGGGAGCGGAAGGGAACGCGCCAATGGAGAGCTTGACGAGGAAGGCCCTCGGCTGGGCGTGTGGCCAAGGGAGGGGCGACGCGGTCAGTCGAAGTCTGTGTCCCCCCACTCGGCGCCCTCGTCGTCACTTCCGCTTGAGGAGGAGTCTTCGTCATTGGAGGAGCTCTCCACGCAACACTTTAGGTGAGTCCCAAAGTCCCCAAAGACCTTGGCGGAGAGCAGGCCGTTCTCCATTAATTTCAAGTAGAGAACGAGCCCCTCCGTCAGGCTGTGGACACGAGCAATGGTCTTCCATCCGCGACGAAGATACATGACGTGAGGGGCGGGAAAGTCGCCATCAACCCGCGTGCCGCCATTCCCGCATCCCCTCATATGCAACCTCAGAGTCTATGGCAGATCGAGCTCCATCTCCCGAGCGAATGGAGCAGGGAGACGAAGATGACGGCGCACTGGCCAGTGCAGCCTGATGAAGAACTCGCAGGGATGGTCCCCGACGTGGCCCTCCATTTGGGGAGGGTCCGCTAGCGGAGGCGAGGCCGGTGCACCGCCCCGTCCTCCTCTTCCCCGAGCGCCACGAGCTCTTGTGAAGGAGGCGCGGGCTGTTGAGCGGAGACCCTCGTCGCCACCGTCGAAGTGCCGGCGCGCCCTCTCTCCATAGCATAAGAAAGAAAGGAGCCAAGGTGGAAAGAGATGGGTGATGAAAGATTGAGGGGTGCCATCCCCCTCCCCTTCTTATAAAGGGGCGGGGTCGGGGCTCGGCCGCCCCACTCAACCAATCCGGACATCAGGGGCGCAGGGAATCGAGACCGACCCGCTGCTCCAATCAGCGGCCACCTGGTTTCCCGCCTCGTCATTTAAGGCCCGTGCCCCCCACATCCGCCGCCTACCATCTTCAAGGCATGGGGGACACATGGAGAGCAAGCAGAAATCGAGGGGACGAGTGAGGCGACTGTTTTCCACCCCCGTGATCGTAGGGCATGAGCGCCTTGAAGGCCACGACTCGAGTCCACTCAGTAAATGAACCGCGCCCCTGCGTTTTCCTCTTTTTATGGGGAACGCGCGAGCCACCTCTTTACCACAATGTAATGCATGAGGGCAGGAACTGCCCCACGCATGACCCCCACGTCACGCACGACCCTCCACGTCGCGCATTCAACGTGAGTCGTGGGGAAGCGCAGCGAGCGAAGGAGTTACTACGGTAAAACTCCACCCCGCCTGCCCGCGCACCGTTCTGGGCCTAGCCCAACAAATCGTTGCGCTTACGTGTGAACCAAGCCTGGGGGCTTTTGTCGGTGTACAAAAGTGGGGGCCCTTTTTATACCCCTTTACTTGTGCACGGGTAGTCAGAGCCATGCCCGCGGCCACACTAAGTAGGGCAGAGGAGGGAAGCCAAAGGCACAAGACGGGCAAAGAAACGCCAAGACAAGAGACACAAAGAGCAAGAGGGCGAGGTGGACTCCCCCGGCAAGGCCCTTGCCAGGGCAGCCTCCACAACCCCGGCAAGAGCCTTGCCGGGGCAACTTGCCCAACGCCAGCAGAGCGCGCCACCTTGAACCCAAGGGTTCCAACACCATCAACCAAATTGGAACCAAGGCTTGGGAGGAACCTCCATGGTGGCATGCAGATCTTTGTGAAGATCATAAGGACACAAGATCAGATGAGGACCAAAAGACAACAATCCTCGGCAAGATCCTTGCCGAGGAAATCCACGAGACCCCCGGCGAGATCCTTGCCGGGGACGACCGTGATGCCAGGGAAAGACCCTTGCCGGGGCACCGGCAAGACCCTTGCCAAGGACACATGCGAGGCCATAACCAGGCCCACATCTGCCAAGACACCACCGCCGTTCCCATACAGCTGCCAACCCAACCAGCTGGGCAGGCACTGCGATGGCGGCATGCCTCCAGCCAACTCAGCAAGCACCTACGTGGTGGCATGCAGATCTTCATGAAGACTACGCCACGCGCCAAATTTCCCTGCAGCCGACCAACGTGCTTTTCTAGCGCCTCATCAGCTCGGACGCGCATCAATGCCAGGCGAGGCGGCGATAGCTGCGATGAGCTTCCTTGTCGTCCCCGATAAAGCAAGAAGGCCACGTCGGCAGCGCATTAAATCTGTTTGTCTGACGGTGCCAGAGGATAGACTTAACCACTGTGTACCTTTCCACCTCCTGTGTGCCACTGTGGCGACCCCTTTTTTCTATAAAAGGAGGCCTGAGGCGTACTAGGGAAGGATTCGGATCTTTTGGACGACACATGCACCGCAGCTAGTTCGAGAGCTCAAGAACACTCAAATATACACCAAAGCAGGACTAGGGTATTACGCATCCTTGCGTCCTGAACCTGGGTAAACGATCTTTGTGCTGGCTACCAGAACCACTCTTTGCACAACCCCGCGCCCGCCAACCGTAGAAGGGATCCCAGTGATTCCATAGGTGTCGTTTCCACCGACACCCCGTTCCCAGGACGCTAATGATACGTCTCCAACGTATCTATAATTTTTTATTGTTCCATGCAATTATATTATCTGTTTTGGATGTTTAATGGGCTTTATTATGCACTTTTATATTATTTTTGGGACTAGCCTATTAACCGAAGGCCTAGTGCAAATTGTTGTTTTTTGCCTATTTCGGTGTTTCGCAGAAAAGGGATATCAAACGGAGTCCAAACGGAATGAAACCTTCGGGAGAGTTATTTTTGGAACAAACGCAATCCAGGAGACTTGGAGTGGACGTCAAGGAAGCAACGAGGCGGCCACGAGGTAGGGAGGCGCGCCCAAGGGGATATGCGCGCCCCCCCACCCTTGTGGGCCCCTTGTGGCTCCACCGACCTACTTCTTTTGCCTATATATACTCATATACCCCGAAAACATCAAGGAGCACCATGAAACCCTATTTCCACCGCCGCAACCTTCTGTACCCGTGAGATCCCATCTTGGGGCCTTTTTCGGCGCTCCGCCGGAGGGGGAATCGATCACAGAGGGCTTCTACATCAACACCATAGCCTCTCCGATGATGTGTGAGTAGTTTACCACAGACCTTCGAGTCCATAGTTATTAGCTAGATGGCTTCTGCTCTCTCTTTGGATCTCAATACAAAGTTCTCCTCGATTCTCTAGGAGATCCGATGTAATTCTTTTTGCGGTGTGTTTGTGGAGATCCGATGAATTGTGGGTTTATGACCAAGATTATCTATGAACAATATTTGGCTCTTCTCTGAATTCTTATCTGTATGATTTGATATCTTTGCAAGTCTCTTCGAATTATCAGTTTGTTTTGGCTTACTAGATTGATCTTTCTTGCAATGGAAGAAGCGGTTAGCTTTGGGTTCAATCTTGCGGTGTCCTTTCCCAGTGTGGCAATGAGGGCAGCAAGGCACGTATTGTATTGTTGCCATCGAGGATAAAAAGATGGGGTTGATGTCATATTGCTTGAGTTTTTCCCTCTACATCATGTCATCTTGCCTAATGCGTTATTCTGTTCTTATGAACTCAATACTCTAGATGCATGCTGGATAGCGGTCCATGTGTGGAGTAATAGTAGTAGATGCAGAATCGTTTCGGTCTACTTGTCGCGGACGTGATGTCTATATACATGATCATGCCTAGATATTCTCATAACTATGTGATTTTCTATCAATTGTTCGATAGTAATTTGTTCACCCACCATAGAATTTGCTATCTTGAGAGAAGCCACTAGTGAAACCTATGGCCCCCGGGTCTATTTTCCATCATATTATTTTCCTATCAACTAGCTATTTCTATCGTTGTTTATTTTGCAATCTTTACTTTCCAATCTATATCATAAAAATACCAAAAATATTTATCTTATTATCTCTATCAGATCTCACTTTTGCAAGTGGTGCATTGAAGGATTGACAACCCCTTTATCACGTTGGTTGCAAGGTTCTTATTTGTTTGTGTAGGTACGAGGGACTTGCGTGTAGTCTCCTACTGGGTTGATACCTTGGTTCTCAAAAACTGAGGAAAATACTTACGCTACTTTCCTACATCACCCTTTCCTCTTCAAGGGAAATTTAACGCATGCTCAAGACGTAGCAGCTAACAGTAGCCCCGTGCCCAAGGCATGCTCGAACTTGGATTCGGGGCAAAGCCAAAGGGTAAGTGCAGAGCGCCGCGGGCCCCAACCGCATGTTGCCTGGGTTGCGCGTGGCGATTGATGGGACGTGGGCGCCCCCACTTCCCCATGCAGCCTTGATACTCGACGGGCTCAGCGGCCGCCATCGCGTACACAGCTCCACCTTCATTGCTTTCTGCACGCTCCCTCCACTCCCTCACCTTTCCGAGGGGCAGCGGCTCCCTTCCCGGATCTGACGCCGGCACCTGCTGTCACCTGTCGCTATGGCGACGTGTTTGAAGAAGAAGAAGGGGAACACCTGTGTTCCGGTCGAATCTCCGCCGACCTTCGAGCCTATCCTCGAGCGGTCGATGGTGCTCAATGAAGAAGGGCTGGACAAGGTTCCCCATGTGCTCGCTGCTGACTCTGATGAATGGAAGGCGATGGTGGCTTTGCCTGCTTCCCGCGCCATGGTCAATATGGTAGCCACCGAGATCCCCATCCATCTTCACGCTCTCTTGGTTGGCATGATCCCCCTTTCTCTCATTTCTTCAACGCCATACTCTCGCATTACCAAGTCCATGCGTTGCACCTTGATCCTCAATCCATCATTCTCCTTGCCGTCTTTGCCTGCGTCTGCGAGGCCATGGTGGGCATTGCCCCTTCCTTGGCCTTGTTTCGCCATTTCTTCTCGCTCCACCTGATCGACTCCCGCCAGCACTCAGGGTGCATGGCCTTTTAGGCCGTGGCGGCGATGGCCGGCTCGGGGATCGACTTCGAGCTCTCACCAGTTGTAAGTGGATTCCGAAAACGATGGGCGTTCGTGGATGTCGGCATGCTCAGCTCTTTGCTCTTGCTTCCACGGGCGCCGGCCGTTCCCAGCTCTGGCTGGGGGCACGCGAAGCTTGTCGATCATCGGCTTGCCCACATTTGGTGTCGGCTGGCCAGGTTGAAGAAGCTCGGGGTGACGGCGCCCATGGTGGTGAAGCAGTTCGTCCAGTGTCGCATCGCCCTGCTCCAGCGCCATTCTGGACGAATGTGGATCTTCGCTGGCAGTAGGGACCCCATGAGGCTCCATGTGCCTGCACTTCCTCCCGAGACACTGCGCACGGAGCTCGAGCTCTTGAAGGGCGACCCGGCACCTGCCACGCTTCCGAAGGAGGGCTGTCTCCCGTACTGCTGCTCAAACATGGAGGAGTTCATGAGGCAGATGCCTCTATTCGATGAGTGGGGGCTGCACCCGGACGGATTTGAGGGACCCCACGATAACCCTGTGCTCGTGGTTCCTCAGCCTGCCATCCCAGTCTGCGTCCAAGAGCGAAGGCAGGCGCACATCACGGAGTGCCGCTGGGCGGCTTGGCGACGAGACGATGTGGCCCGGCTCTCCTGAGACAACAGCCCCCGAAGCTGAGGAGGGGGGCGAAGAGCTGGCGTAGCCTGAGGCTCCCGAGGTCGCCGCCCCTGAAGCTCGGGCAAGCAGTCTTGAGATGGAGGCTGGGGAGTTGACGCAGCCCGACACTCCCGAGGCTGCCTATCCGGAGGCCTCGCCAGATGCCCCAGGCGCTGGCGGTCGCACTCCGGGTTTCGGCCAACTTCGCCTGAACTTTGAAGCGCTCTGCAAGAGGAAGAGGTCTCCAAGCTATAGTGGTGACACCTACCGGCCGCTGAAGCAGAGGAAGTACATAGCCATAGACGAGTAAGTACCTCATCTTCGCGACTCCCTTAGTGTTGCATCCCTTCCTGACAATGGTTCTTCAAGATCCCTTCGGCTACAATGGCGGGATCTCCTGAGGAGCGGCCTCCACCAGCCCTTGTCTTGTCCCTGGTCTTGAGCTCCCCCAAGTGGACCACCGCGCGAGGCACTGGACCTGGCCAGGAGGCAGCGCCGATGGGGGGCCTTGGTCCTGCGTTCCTGTCATCCCTCCTTGATGGTCGGGCCTGGGGTGTCGAAGGTGTGTCGAGGGCTCCCCCATTGGTCATCGCTAGCGGCTGGGTAACCCCAGCCATGGCTTCGTCTTCAAGTAATGAGGCTGCGCCTCCCAACACCTTAGCCGGGGCCCGAAAGGCGGCGGAAAAGGCGCCGACCCCCAGCCCCCCGCCAGGGGCAGGCAGGCCACCTCAAGTTCCTCCAACAATTCCCAGCGTGAAGGGCGGACTTGGCCATGCACTGGAGCTTGCGCGTGGGGTGGTGTTGTTCGCCACGAGCTCTTCCGGGAGGCAATGGGTGCGATGAGCCGGCTCAGAGAAGAGCTTGTCGATTTGAATGCCCGCCTTGAAACGGAGGACCTCCGACTGGCGAACGAGTGGCACCAGTTAAAGGTGGCCATCAACCTCGAGCATCTTCAGCATGAGCGCACCAATGCGAAGGTTGCGGTGTCCCTTGCGACCTCACTCGAAGCATGCGCATGGGCCTTGGTGGAGGCCAGGGCAGCCGACCATCCCCGTGAGGCTGCCGAGGAGCGTGAACAAGAACTTCAGGCTTTGAATGCTGCCCTTGAGAAACGGATTGAGGCGCGCGGGGCCGCCCTGGCGTTGATGAGGGGAGCACCTTCCGAAGAGAAGGAGATCCAGAAACGCGAGGAAGTGCTGGTGCTGGAGGCCTTGGAACGCAACCTGGAGCTGGATCGGCTGAAGGTGAAGGAGCGCTAAGTGGCCATGGCTGAGGACGCTGTCACCACGCGGGAAGTCCAGATCCAGGAGGAGGTTGATCGGAGGGTGGCGAAGGCTCGCGCGGATCTTGCCGATGAGCACCGCCTGGAGTTGGAGTTCTTGAAGGCTGAGGTTGAGGGCAGGACCGTCGCCCTTAAGGCGAAGCTGAACGAGGTGGAGCAGCGCGAGAAGGCTGCTGTGGTAGCTCAGACCTCCGCCCAGGCTGACCTGGCTTCCGCGCACGCCGACTTGCTCTCACTCCAGCAAAAAATTGACAGTGTCGCGTCTTTCGCGAAGAAGAATGCGGATGAGGCATGCTGTTGGCGGACGCTGCAGCGTGAGCATGCTTCTATGCTCCAGGACCTCAGGGTGAGAGCCAACTGAGCGCTGAGCACCATCTGCAAGGAGAGCGACACTCACCCGCGTGAGGAAGATTACGCCAGCCACTTCCGCTTCTTCACCGAGATCGTGACGCACCTAGAGGACCGAGCCACGAGGGCTCGTGAGCTCATTCAGGAGAGGAGCCAGGGCCTCCTTGGGCGCCCATTCTCGCGCATCTTCATCCACCTCCAGAACCTCGATCCCCATTTTGACTTTGACGCCGCCATAGCCCCTGTGTCCGGGTTTATCCGAGACAACTTGTCGGATTGGGTGGGCGACCACGTGTATGCCCTGGTCGCGGAGGTCACCCCTTGAGATGACGCAGCCGTGATAGTGGTCGGAGAAGGTGGCATGGACAATGATGATGAGGAAGATGCTGGCGACAGCTCGGGTGGTGGGGCGAAGACAGCAATGAAAGCAAAGAAGGCAGCGCCTCCGGCTAACCCTGCGCTTTCCTTGCCTTAACCTGTATAAAAAGGGAAACCTCCGGGGCGCGGCCCTGTGGGGGTGTAAAAGCATTTTGAAGGGGGGGGCTTACCATGTATGAAACAGAGTGTATGAAATGATGGCACGCCTTTTGTGGATAGGGCTTGAGATGCACCATCACGGGCCCGCGGGGCTCCCGAGCTGGGTAGTTGTCATGTCTTACCTTGGTTCCGCAGGTCCAGGGCATGCCTTGACATCTCGGTCGAACCTTCCTCCCGAGGTGAGTCCATAGGGGCTCGCGAGACTCTAGGCCTCCCGAGAAGCCTGCTGATCCGTTCGAGAGGGCCTCGCTAGTAGTGGACGCCGGACCACGGCAGGATGTGCACACGGCAATCCTGGGACGAGTGCACTCTTGGCCCCATGGGGTTCCTATCCAGGCCGCCCGGATGCTACGGGCGTTGTCTAACGATCAGCCCCCGCTCACGATGCGCTCGCAAGAGGGGGATGCACCAG
This sequence comes from Aegilops bicornis, assembly GCA_021605145.1. Lineage (NCBI taxonomy): Eukaryota > Viridiplantae > Streptophyta > Magnoliopsida > Poales > Poaceae > Aegilops > Aegilops bicornis. The sequence continues at coordinate 390,831,980 of CM038674.1, forward strand.
GCGTGAGCCTCGAAGTAAAACACGCAACCAGAATGCAAGAAATAGGCACGAACAAGAGAAAACTCCTCCCGTTTTTGATAACACAACAGAACTTCAAATCTCAGTCCAAAAGGCGGCGAATCGGGTTATAGAAAAAGGGATGAAAGCAAACAGCCGCGTCCGTCACCTAGCTACTCTTCTTTTCTTCCCACCAGCACGGAGCTAAGTGCTTTCACTGGATGTGAGCATTGTCATTGGGGGACAGTGTCGAGGGCCAGCACGGAGCATGGTGCTTCCACTTGGACGTGGGCGGGAGCCCCCGTGAGGCCCGAGGGTGGCACTCAGGAGGCTCCGGGGCGTGTACAGCCCCACTCATTATTACGTGAGAGTGTCACGAGCGGAGACCTTCACAGGCGTGAGCCTTACTTCATATCGCCAGGCGAGGGCCCCTCCCTGGGCCTCCCCCGACCACCGTTGGGGCGTCCGGAAACCAGGACGAGACAAAGGGGCAAGAGGGACGCTGGCGGTACCCTCGGCGACCACGGGCCCTCTATCGGGGGGGAAGAGCTCACCAGTGCCTCCCCCGGCAGAGGACCTACCTCCATGCGGATCCTTGCTCCATGTGGCGCAGGGGAGGCCCTGCCTCCGGGCCTCGCCCGCACAGCCCCCAGTGTGCTGCTCCCGCCGGGAGCGAAGCCACCGCCCTGGGGTCTCCAGCCGCTGTTGTGGCCTGGTTCACCTGCGGTCCATGTTTAGCGTAAGCATGCCCCTGAGATATTGGCTGTACCATGCGGTTGTTGTCGTCGAAGGGGTCGGTGAAGCTTCCGGGCGGCTCGCGGAAAGCCCCAGCCTCTATCGTCCCTTTTGCCCAGCCCGGCTCGGGGAACGAGCTGGGGTCTTCCTCCGGCGGGTACTCCAGGTCCATCATGCAGGGCATGTAGGCGTTTGAAGTTGTTGTGCCAGAGCCTTTGCCTGGGTGCTCCACACCTTGGGCCACCAGGCCCAGCGCCTGGACCTGGCGATTGTGGGGTGACACCCCAGCGCGGCCCCGCAGGGGACCGCCAGAGCTTGCCCCGCCTGAAGGAGGTGCAGTCGCGGCAGGACGAGCAGCACGGAGGGCTGTGTGGTTGTTGCCGAATTCCTCGGGAGCTCTGGGGGGCACGCGGGCCCGTCGGCCCCTGGCACGCGCCCCTGCCGTTACCTGAGGCGTGACCAGGGAGCAGAAGGGCACCGCACCCCTGCAGGCAGCATCAAGCAGTTCAACGACCTGCTCCAGCAGGGCGTCGCGGCCAGCCTCCACCAACCTGCAACGTAGCAGCTCGTTCCACGATGATCGCGGCTCGCATGTTCACCTGCTCCCGATGAGTGTGTGGTGTTGTCGCCGCGGCGTAGCCCGAAGATCGCATGGTGGCACGCGTGTGCGAGGGCGGACGGCACCAGCCCGCGCCGCCGGCGTCTGGCAGGGTTGGGCGGCGTGTGAGCCGCCTGGAGCGTGGAGTGGAGGTCTTCCTGGGCGGACGGCACCGCCCGGGCGGGCCAAGCGGCCCAGTTCTCGGTATGAGCCCTCGGATCGTCGGCCATCAGGACTGTAGGGCGATGTTGGGCCGGCTGGAAGAAGAGAGGCTCCAACGCACACCTACCTGGCACACCAAATGTCGGATTCAGGGTTCCGCAAACCCTTGAGAGGTTCGAACTCTGGGGTGCGTGTGAAGAACACCAGTCTGCCCGCTCACCCGATCCACAGCTTACCTAGATGAACCCAAAGAACGGGAGACATAGCAATTTATCCTGGTTCGGGCCACCTTGTGGGGCAATACCCTACTCCAGCTTTGTGGTGGATTTCCTCGAGGGGCTGAGGATGAACTAGTACAGTAGTTGAACAGCCTTAGGGGTGAGGTGTTCTTGAGCTCGATGAGCTGGTGGATAAGAGGATGGTCTGAATGATCCATCCCCCTCTATGGTGGTGGCTAAATCCTATTTATAGTGGCCTTGGTCCTATTCCCAAATGTAGGCGGGAAGGGATCTCACAATGGCCAAATTCGAAGGGAGACAACTAGTACAAGTTATCCCGACAAAAGTAGTCTTCGCCTGCAAAAGCCTTTGGTGGTGACGCCACGGTGGGCTTCGCGATGACCTCCGTCCTGCCGTCCTGGCGGTCTTGGTCTTGTTGCATCGATATGGAAACCTTTGCTAGATTCCTCGGGACCCCACACCTGCGCTTGCCTCCTTAGCACCAAAGAGGAAACAGGTACACTGCGCCCGCTGGCGCCCGCCTGGCCTTGGTCGTCATGGCTCACATCACACGAACCTCGCGAGGTGCACCTTGTATAGATATCTCCACTCCTCGGGAGCCAGCCTGGTGAGGCCACCCCCAGGGAGGTCTTGGTGTCGTCCATCTCGCGAGGCTTGGCCCCTCACGAGGGTCTTCGGTTGTTGTTGTTGAAGCTAGGCGTACCGGGCCGTCGACGGAGCCACGTTGTGGGCTGCAAGCAGGCAAGTCTGGGTACCCCCATTCCCAGGACGCTGACAGGTGGAGGGCGAGCCCTACCCCCCTGGGCCCCCCCCCCCGACCTTGTGGGCCCCCTGGCAGGCCTCCGGTGCCCATATTTGGCTATATGGTGTCCTTCACCCTTGAAAAAAATCAAGAAGAAGCTTTCAGGACGAAGCGCCGTTGTCTCGAGGCGGAACCTGGGCAGAACCAATCTAGGGCTTCGCCGGAACTATTCTGCCGGGGAAACATCCCTCCGGGAGGGGGAAATCGTCGCCATCGTCATCACCATCAATCCTCTCATCAAGAGGGGGTAAATATCCATCAACACCTTCACCAGCACCATCTCCTCTCATACCCTAGTTCATCTCTTGTATTCGATCTTGGTCCCAAAACCTCAAATTGGTACCTATGGGTTGCTAGTAGTGTTGATTATTCTGTGTAGTTGATGCTACACCATGCGGAGATCTTTGCTAACGCGACACTACGATCGAGAGACCCTTGATTTAAAGCGTAATGCGATGCCATAATGCAAACGATGGTGTAAAAACCGTCAAAAAAGGTGCAAAACATTTGCGATAACGGATGCATCAAACACGGTTCATATTTTAGTTGTGTGTGCAAAGCAGGGCATATAGTTGATCCAGACGAACTGTTTGCGATTAGACAGAACAATAGAAACGGGCAGCCATATCAATGTGTGTGCGATATACGGCATATGTTTCACTCTGATGAACTGTTTGATATTAGGGAAAGCAACATAAACGGTCAGCTAGATGAAGGTGTGTGTGACATACGGCATATGGTTCAGTCGAATGAACTGTTTTCGATTAGGGAAGAGAACATAAACGGTTCAACTTAACAAGATGTGTGTGATACACGGCAAAAAGGCCCGGAGGTTAATTCGAGAACAAGTACACGGAGGTTAATTTGACATACATGACTTATAAGTTTTACAGAAATCATATCACTTTTTTTGGAAAACATTTAATTGCGTTGAATGTATATAATGCTCCGTCCTATTAGTTGAATTAACATCGAGGTCCATGTTTTGGAAACATGTCGTAAAGTAACTGGATAGACCTTCATTCAAGCCAATCAACATGTGTTCAAAAAACAAAAAGTATCAAAAAGTAACGAGATAGACCTTCTTCAACCAATCATCATGTGTACAAAAAACAAAAAATGTAAAAAATTACAAAACAAGGACCTCGAGGTTAATTCAACTAATATGATGGAGCACTATATACATTCAACGCAATTAAATGTATACAGTGACCCATCACATCAGTTAATTTAACATCAAGGACACTTCCCATCCGGTCACCCATCTGATGACTACTCCAGCCTCAGCACACTTAACTCGAGAGTTCTGTTAGATGAGCTATCGGTAGGGAAGCTGGTCCTTGCTGCTATAGGATCCCTCTTTGCATCCTTTATTGGGCACCCAGATGAGCGACCGTTGCTGCCCAATGGTCAATGCCACGTCCCTCGCATGGCAGTTTTTGCAGCGGTAACTGCATCATCGCGCGGCGCCCGGCGCAACTGCATGCACACGAACGTGCATGATCGTGCGCCAGCCCCAAACACTGGCATCACAACTTATAAATTTACGGATGGAGTACTAGTTACAGTGATGCATATAATTAAGCAAAGGGATCGCATATGTCTGTATTGACTAGAACGAGAATGCAATAGCACAAAAAGAATTAAGGCCACGATGATGCGATCGCAGTGGTGGTTACAGGAGGCAAGAAGAAAGATGCATCCATGAACCTACGACCTCCTCCTCCTCAACTCAGTGCGCCGGGCCACCGACTGGCGGCTAAGGAGTGGCGGCTTTTGTGACGGGTCAAGGTGCTTCTCAGCAAAGGCATCCAAGGCTTCCAGCCGGTTGAAGAAAGCCAACGCCATAGCATCCTCACTGGCCTTGTAGATACCTATGTGCATGATTTGCTCGTACACATGGATGTGTAGGTCGGCGGTTTCTTGCAGGGCGAGGCACCTCGTGGCGAGCGCGACCTCCAGGTGGACATTCTTCGTGGCGTCGGCGGGCAGTCGTAAGGCCACCAGTGCTTGAAAGAGGTTCCGACCATGGAGGCCGATTAGGGTGGCAGGCAATGAGGAGCCCGGGCGCGCGGGCTGCAGGAGTACGGCGTTGTCGTTCATGAGCTTCTTGATGACGGTGAACCTGTTGGTGGTGCGAACGATCATCTGGTCATACTGAGAGTCGTAGCTGGCGTCGATGGCGGCCATCCACCAGCCGGTCGCCAACACCGTGTGGAGACGATCCACGGTGCCATGCCGCAGGCCGGTGCCGTCGACCATTTGGCACAGCCGCTGGCCGCTCGCGCGCGTCACCGCCATGGGTCTGGAGTGAGCACTTTTGCGCTTATTAGTGTAGGTGCTTAGGCAAATGCTTAGGTCCGTATGATGTGGTAGATGCATTGGAATGGAGGGGCGCCTTTATATGAGTGCAAACTGCGTTGCATTCACATCGTGTTGCCTCTTTTCCCGGTCCTCCTCTCATTACTTCCCTCATGCATTCACACAATGCTAATTGAAGGGGGATGCATCATTGGCCGTTCAACATTCCGAGAACTGCTACCCTCTCCCTCGTCTGCATTAAAGTCGTATCGGGAACTGCGCTGCCCGTTGTCAAATCGAATAGTACTACGCCGCCCGCCGCACGACCGGCTGAACACGCCTCCTCGCCTCCATCTATGCTTAATTACTGAATTATAGTTGCAAAAATTAGATACTACTAGTGATTTTTAGCTTCATATTTTGACAAATCACGGTGTTACATGGTTGGCAAATGGCAATGTTACTAGATCAAAAAATGTCAATCTTTCTAGTTTGACAAATGGCAACATACCCAATATGACAGACGCAAATCTTACCAAATTGTTTGTAAGTGGTTCACACGGGTCATCCAAAAGAACCGTTTGTGTTCTAGAGACACACAAATCTTGCTCTCACTTTGCATACGGGTGTTATATCTAAAATGTTTGCGATCAAGAGCCATTAAAACCAAGACACGTGGTGTCACGTGAATGGTTAACATAACGCACATGGTTTGAATTATACAAACGTCTGAGATATTAAAGTGGCATCTATTTTTTCAAAATGCCTTTGTTGGCTGTTACTCGAGTGCGCCTTCTCTCAAAATGGGCACAAAAAATACCACAACATGTCGGGTGCCATTCCATTATAGCATGCCAAGTTTCACGAATTTCACACGAGTTTTGGATTTACTAGAATTTAAAAACCAGGTATCTCAATGTTTGCGGCCGAGTGACGGTGGCAGGGTGTTTGACATTCATTCCCATTCCTTGCATGGGACCTAAGCATGCACCCAAGGACAAAGATTTGATTTTTCAACCAATTTATATGCACTGGAGCATCTGCATGTAGTTCAAATTTGAATTATGCACACAAATGCATTGAAAACTCACTTAATGCATAAAAATGTCCAAACGAACCACGAAAAATAACAAAAAATAACACAACACTCCTGTTGTTCTATGTTGACATGAGAAATTTTTTTAAAGAAATAAGAGGCAATGGATATCGTTTTGTCCCCAAAGGTGGGCCGTTCCCTACCAAAACCATCATGCTTGTTGTGAGAAGCTCACGTTTGTGAGAAGCATATACCCAAACCTGCCCCAAATGGGACAAAAAAATTACCACGGCATGTTAATGCCGCTCCATGATAGCATGCCAAGTTTCATGAATTTCAGACGAGTTTTGGATTTACTAGAATTTAAAAACCAGGTATGTCAATGTTTGCGGCCGAGTGACAATGGCAGGGTGTTTGACATTCATTCCCATTTCTTGCATGGGACCTAAGCATGCACCCAAGGACAAAGATTTGATTTTTGAACCAATTTATATGCACTAGAGCATGTGCATGTAGTTCAAATTTGAATTATGCACATAAATGCATTGAAAACTCACTTAATGCATAAAAATGTCCAAACGAACCCTGAATAATTCCAATTTTTTTATGAGACACATATAGTTGCATGTTCACTGCAGATAAAAGGTTTAGCAATTAAAATACCGTCCATGGCCGTTGTGACCCCATTATGTAATTCAAATGTAGCGACCTGACCCAACATCGGTCAAGTCTCTGTGTCTGTACCATCCCAAGATCATGCTGGTACTCACAGTACATCGATAAAGTAATCAAAGTTCAATCACACCTGAATTTTATTACACGATTCTCATATAGAGTCTTTATTACAAGGGAATAAATTCGGCTCAAGGCCAACTCATGAGAAATAAACTACTAATCTTTGCGAAGCGTCGAGGTAAAGCGAGTCCATCCGACTCAAAGGGCAATCGCCAAGCGCGGAGCGTAGCCTCACTCTGATCGGCCTCGCAACATAAGGCGTTGCAGCCATGTAGGTCGACTTTTGGAATAAGCCGGCAAGTCATGAGGAATAACAATAATAAAGTTACTACACTATATGCATTTTGGCTGTGGAGCTCTAAGTTTCATCATTTTGCGTAAAGCCAATTTTATCCTACTACTGTGGACTTATTTGCAAATTACTACAAATTGTTGGTAGTTATTGAGATGGTTCCGCCAACCAATATCTCGTTCCCAATTATTAAGTCATAAACCCTCAAATTAATTCATTAGTTTTAGTGTTGAGATATCCGAATACTTCCAAGTTCGAGGCTCAAATGTCCGTAATCGGGGACACGGCTAATCGATTAGGTTATAACTCTCTGCAGAGGTTTATGACTTTCCCGCAAGAATCATTCCCTCCTTTAGAGTCTTCGCACTTCATGGTGTTTGAAGACGGGACCCGTAATAAACAGGTCTTCCAAAGAGTTCTTCCGCCACCGAAGTACCCATCCAATCCTACCGTTCGTCCTACTTCTCGTGAGTACCGCCCGTACGTCCACTACTAGGGTCAACCCACCGAGCCCATAATGGCTTGCGGCTGCCTGCAGTAAGCTTCCGGTCATGGGGCATCCATCCTTCTCTTCGTGGCTGGGTGAAGCTTTCCGCAGGATGTCATGGCGCTTCTCCATGCATCCCGGCCACCACTGGGTGCTCCATGGTGCCCGTCAACCGTCCTCCACCCAGTAGTGATTTTCCGAAGTCCATCTTGATCGTTGTAGTTCATGGGGTTATCATCATCATTGACTCTCACATCTTGCTTATGAATATCACTCATACCAAATCCCGTCTACGAGCATAGCAAAATAACTACTACGTCCGGGGTCATGGTAACAAGGGGATTGGTTCATCCTACCACATGATACTACTCAAGTTTAATGACTTCAAGATTTCACTACTGCATGCATGGTGGGGTGGTGACAACTACTAATGCACAAAAACATAGGTATAGAAATAACATGATCAAAACTTGCCTTCTTGATGATCCTCGTAAGCTAAAGAGTCGTAGTAGCAAGCTTCAGCACTCAGGAAACTCTACGAGACAAACAATAACACAATAAGCACAAAGCAAGAGGATCACACAAGATAACAAAAGTAACATAATACAACAAAACAACCAAAACCAAATCAACAACAAAAACACAAACAAACCAATACACAGTTTATTTTTCCTACTCCAAACAATAACAAAAATACTTTTTATATAACAAAAATTCCTTAATATAACCTAATCATGGTTTTAGGTTAACTTAACAGAAAAGGATTCACTAAGCAACTAGGAGCAAAAAGAATTAATTAAAAGCTATTATAAAACTCATTCTAGGCCTAATCCAATTTCTATTAAGAAAAATAATTTAAAACTTTTATTAATTATAAATAAAAGTTCATCTACTAGAATGATAGAAACTAACCTAGAATAACTAATCCCAAGTTAAAAATAAATTCATTTACTAATTAATTAATTAGGAAAATAGGAACTAGTCAATTAATTAGGATTAATAGGATTCTGTCTAGAACTAATTATTTATTAATCCTAAAATACCAAAGTTAATTTCTAGGGTTTGGCAATGTCAAAATAAAGTGGTGACAAAAAGAATCATGCAAAAATAATTTTTCTAACTAAAACTATAGCAGATTTGCTATTCTGACTAAAACAATATTAAAGCATTTTTAATTATTTTTAACATAGCTAAATATATAATCTACAGAAACTACACAAAATTTGCAATCCAACAAAAAAAGAATCATCAAACAATATTAAACAGAATAAAAGATATCAATTTTTGAAAACAGAAACTATTCTGCTAAAACAGAAAATCAAATTAAAAAGAAAAAGGCCTAATGGGCCTATATCATGCACTAGGCGAGTTTAGTCTAAACGGGCCTAGGGTTTAAACTAACGAACCCGGCCTAATAAAATAAACCTAAACTAAATAATAAACCGATCGGGCCGGGCCGGTTTTCTAAGTAAAACCTACCCCTTGGGGCTTCTAATCTAGGCCATCGATCTACGATCGGACGGGAGGAGTGCCGGGACTCACGGACTCGGCGACAAGGGCCGGCGAGAGTGCTCCGAGGCGTCTGGGCCATGAGCTTGGCGAGTCGTCGGGAGACGCCGAGCACGGGGAGGGTTCGGTGGTGTTGGGAGGTCGGGGTGGACCCGAGGTGGCGTCGGGCGACTTTGGCGGGGAGGGGTTCGGTGCTCCGGTGAGCTCGGGAGGGAGAGGAGAGGGTCCGGCGTCGCTAGGGGGAATGGGGTGCGGAGCCTCTTTTATAGCCGGGGGGTCGGGGTGGTTCGGAAGGGCATCGGGCTGTCGGGGATCCGGATCCTTCGGGATCCGGTGGATCTCCGAGCTCGTGGCGTGGCGAGGAAGGAAGGCAGGCGGGGCCCGCGGGTGAGAGAGAGAGAGGCAGGGTTCGGGCGGTCGATCAAGCCCGGGGTTTTCAGCAGGGGGCGCGGGGTGAGCTGGGCTGGCCTGGCTGGCCTGGTCAATTGGGCCAGCTCACTGAAGGCTGAGGTGAGTGAGGTGGCGGGCTGGGCCTGGGTGCTTTGGTGGCGCCCCTAGGAGTTTTTCTTTTATTTTTTAATAAAACTAAAACAAAATAAAACCCAAACTATAAATAATTTATATAGGGTATATATATACCAAAATGATCAGGGAATATTCCTTTCATTTGAACATTTTTCCAAAGTCAAAATCCAAACTTTATAAAAATCCATTTTTTCAAATTCAAATAAAATTCAGATTTGAATCCAAATCTTTTGGCAAGGTTTTCCTCTGATATTTTTGGAGTGTCATGTTTGCTCCTCTCATACTTTTGATCAAGTATTCATCGAGCTTAGTTTTTGAAATGTTTCCCACATGCCAAAGTTTGAATTCAAATTCAAAACTCAAATTGCTACGAAAACTTCAAATGGCATTCAAATTCAAACAGGATGCATAGGATGCTTATCTATAATTGTAAAACATTCCAAATAGGAAATTTGGGATGTTACAAACCTACCCACCTTAAGATGAATCTACGCCCTCGAGATTCGGGTTGGCTAGCAAATAGGTGCGGATGGTCTCGACGAAGGTCTTCTTGGCGTTCCTGGTGGCTTCTTCCTCGGTGTGGTGACTCCACAGCACCTTGCAAAACTTGATGACCTTGCTGCGGGTGACTCGCTTGCAGTCTCGAGAATACTGACGGGTTTCTCCTTGTAAGTCAAATCCTTTGTCAAGTTGTATGGCCTCTAGGGCACCTTTGTGTCTCTCAACGGAACATCGGCCATGTCGGCATGGCACTTCTTCAACTGAGAAACGTGGAAGACATCATGAACTCCGGACAATCCTTCCGGCAATTCCAACTTGTATGCAACTTCTCCACGACGTTCGAGGATTTTGTAGGGGCCAATGAATCGGGGTGATCAGTGCATCCAACGGTGACTAGCTCCCTTCCGATTTTGCGGAGCCAATCATCACCACAATTGGCTCGGTGCTACTAGAGAACAACTGGCGGATTCAACCTCGTAAATCGAGTCAAGTTGTCCACGGTGGGTGGTGGTGGCGGTGGATTGTTGGCGGTGTTGTTACGATTCTGAATCGGGAGCTGCATCGATGCATTCTGCTGGAGCGGCTGGGTGAGCTTCTGGCGGAAACCGTGTCACGTCTCGGAGGCATCTGGTGTTTTTGGAGTGGGTGAGAAAATTAGAATAGAACAATGGTCTATAAGGAATAACACTACCCACATGAATGCACAATCATAACACACCAATCATTTATTCATTCCACTCAAACATGGTTCAAACTTCGATTACAAAAGCTCATGACTAATCGAAGGAAAAACATCGGCCTAACTGATCGACGAATAAGTAAAAGATAACATGGGGTCGACTAAAAAGTCTTCATCGATGGCGCCTCCTCTTGGGGTTTCCTTGGTGGTACTCCTTCAAATCCTCGATCATTGCTCACGAGGGGTGCTTCGTCTCCACTCGGGTAAAGGTCCTCTCCCAAGTCCATCTTTTCCTCTATCGCGGCAAGCTTCATCTTGGTCGTCGACTATCTCCATGAAGTCCGTGATTTCTTCCTCATGGCCAAGGAAGTCTGCGCGTGCCTTCTCCTCCGGTTCGATTCGCGGAACAAAAGCTTCAGTGTGTCTTGAGTTACTGTGAGTCCGAATCTCCGTTTCCCGAGAAGACACTCCAAGTCCCGGATGTACGAGAGAGTGGAATCGTCCTCAATGGTACGGATGATATCTCCATTCCTTGCCCCGCGAGAAACCATGGCGAGGTCTCGAGTGATCGAGCTCGCCCTGTATTCTCTCGGAGATGTCCAAGTGCTCGGTAGATCGCCACGCCCCTTCCGATGATCCAGTTGAACTCGGTGAACTCAAAGTTGATAGGCTCCGTGTGTCCTCCAAAGGTTCTCCACAGGATATGCACCTCAATCCCATGAGCGGGTGTCCGTCGGAAGTGCATTAGTGGGTTTCCCAAAGTGATCGAGGGCAGAGCAATCTTCAGCAGCTTCACCATACGGACCAGCTTCCTTCCGAAGGGCATCGTCTCATCGGGTGGCGTAACTCCGTAGCAAAGCGGGGTGAACTCGACGGCCATCTAGAATGTTGCAAAGGGAGAAGAGTCGAGAATAGAACAAGGAAGAATTATAGAATGAAAGGGGTTCAAAGTAAATGGTCTCGCTTATGGCTTTCCGATCCTAGGGGTTACGATCCTCACGGTCGGCGTGTGCTCGATACCATCTCTCAGGCGACCTGACCCAACATCGGTCAAGTCTCGTATGTACCATCCCAAGATCATGCTGGTACTCACAAAGACATCGATAAAGTAATCAAAGTTCAATCACACATGAATTTTATTACAAGATTCTCATATATAGTCTTTATTACAAGGGAATAAATTCGGCTCAAGGCCAACTCATGAGAAATAAACTACTAATGCTTCGGAAGCGACGAGGTAAAGCGAGTCCATCCGACTCCAAAGGGCAATCGCCAAGCGCGGAGCGTAGCCTCACTCCTGATCGGCCTCTGCAACATAAGACGTTGCAGCCATGTAGGTCAGCTTTTGGAATAAGCTGGCAAGTCATGAGGAATAACAATAATAAAGTTACTACACTATATGCATTTTGGCTGTGGAGCTCTAAGTTTCATCATTTTGCGTAAAGCCAATTTTATCCTACTCGGTGGACTTATTTGCAAATTACTACAAATTGTTGGTAGTTATTGAGATGGTTCCGCCAACCAATATCTCGTTCCCAATTATTAAGTCATAAACCCTCAAATTAATTCATTAGTTTTAGTGTTGAGATATCCGAATACTTCCAAGTTCCAGAGGCTCAAATGTCCGTAATCGGGACACGGCTAATCGATTAGGTTATAACTCTGCAGAGGTTTGCGACTTTCCCGCAAGAATCATTCCCTCCTTTAGAGTCTTCGCACTTCATGGTGTTTGAAGACGGACGAATGAAACAGGTCTTCCAAAGAGTTCTTCCGCCACCGCCGTACCCATCCAATCCTACCGCTCGTCTACTTCTCGTAGTACCGGCCCAGCCAGCGTCACTACTAGGGTCAACCCAGCCAGAGCCCATAATGGCTTGCGGCTGCCTGAGTAAGCTTCCGGTCATGGGGCATCCATCCTTCTCTTCGTGGCTGGGTGAAGCTTTCCGCAGGATGTCATGGCGCTTCTCCATGCATCCGGCCACCACTGGGTGCTCCAGGTGCCCGTCACAAATCCTCCACCCAAGAGTGATTTTAAAGTCCATCTTGATCGTTGTAGTTCATGGGGTTATCATCATCATTGACTCTCACATCTTGCTTATGAATATCACTCATACCAAATCCCGTCTCTGAGCATAGCAAAATAACTACTACGTCCCGGGTCATGGTAACAAGGGGATTGGTTCATCCTACCACATGATACTACTCAAGTTTAATGACTTCAAGATTTCACTACTGCATGCATGGTGGGGTGGTTACAACTACTAATGCACAAAAACATAGGTATAGAAATAACATGATCAAAACTTGCCTTTGCCGATGATCCTCGTAAGCTAAAGAGTCGTAGTAGCAAGCTTCGCACTCCGGAAACTCTACCGAGACAAACAATAACACAATAAGCACAAAGCAAGAGGATCACACAAGATAACAAAAGTAACATAATACAACAAAACAACCAAAACCAAATCAAAAAGAAAAACTCAAAGAAACCAATTCAAAGTTTTTTTTTCCTACTCCAAACAATAACAAAAATAGTTTTTATATAACAAAAATTCCTTAATATAACCTAATCATGGTTTTAGGTTAACTTAACAGAAAAGGATTCACTAAGCAACTAGGAGCAAAAAGAATTAATTAAAAGCTATTATAAAACTCATTCTAGGCCTAATCCAATTTCTATTAAGAAAAATAATTTAAAACTTTTATTAATTATAAATAAAAGTTCATCTACTAGAATGACAGAAACTAACCTAGAATAACTAATCCCAAGTTAAAAATAAATTCATTTACTAATTAATTAATTAGGAAAACAGGAACTAGTCAATTAATTAGGATTAATAGGATTCTGTCTAGAACTAATTATTTATTAATCCTAAAATACCAAAGTTAATTTCTAGGGTTTGGCAATGTCAAAATAAAGTGGTGACAAAAAGAATCATGCAAAAATAATTTTTCTAACTAAAACTATAGCAGATTTGCTATTCTGACTAAAACAATATTAAAGCATTTTTAATTATTTTTAACATAGCTAAATATATAATCTACAGAAACTACACAAAATTTGCAATCCAACAAAAAAGAATCATCAAAAAATATTAAACAGAATAAAAGATATCAATTTTTGAAAACAGAAACTATTCTGCTAAAACAGAAAATCAAATTAAAAAGAAAAAGGCCTAATGGGCCTAAACTGTGCCCTGTGCGTAGTTTAGTCTAAACGGGCCTAGGGTTTAAACTAACGAACCGGCCTAATAAAATAAACCTAAACTAAATAATAAACCGATCGGGCCGGCCGGTTTTCTAAGTAAAACCTACCCTTCTGGGGCTTCTAATCTAGGCCATCGATCTCACGATCTGACGGGAGGGTGCCGGGGACTCACCGGACTCGGCGACGGGCGGGCGGCGGCGAGAGTGCTCCGAGGCGTCTGGCCGGGCGAGCTTCATGAGTCGTCGGAGACGCGCAGAGCACGGGAGGGTTCAGTGGTGTTGGGGAGGGTCGGGGTGGACAGGTGGCGTCGGCGACTTTGGCGGGCGGGGAGGGGTTCAGTGCTCCGGTGAGCTCGGGAGGGAGAGGGAGAGGGGTCCGGCCGCTAGGGGGAATGGGTGTGAGCCTCGGCTTTTATAGCCTGGGGGTCGGGGTGCTTCGGAAGGGCATCGGGGCTGTCGGGGATCCCGGATCCTTCGGGATCCGGTGGATCTCCGGCGAGCTCATGGCGTGGGCGAGGGGGAAGGAAGACGGGCGGGCCCGGGTCGATGAGAGAGAGAGAGGAGGGTTGGGCGGTCGATCCAAGCCTCGGGTTTTCATGAGGGGGGCGGTGAGCTGGCTGGCCTGGGCTGGCTGGCTGGCCAAGGCTGGGCCGGGTCAAATTTGAGGGGTGGTGAGGCGGCGCTGGCTGGGCCTGGGGTGGCCTGGCTGGCGCCCCTAGGAGTTTTTCTTTTATTTTTTTAATAAAACTAAAACAAAAATAAAACCCAAACTATAAATAATTTATATAGGGTATATATATACCAAAATGATCAGGGGAATATTCCCTTTCATTTGAACATTTTTCCAAAGTCAAAATCCAAACTTTATAAAAATCCATTTTTTTCAAATTCAAATAAAATTCAGATTTGAATCCAAATCTTTTGGCAAGGTTTTCCTCTGATATTTTTGGAGTGTCATGTTTGCTCCTCTCATACTTTTGATCAAGTATTCATCGGGCTTAGTTTTTGAAATGTTTCCCACATGCCAAAGTTTGAATTCAAATTCAAAACTCAAATTGCTCTGAAACTTCAAATGGCATTCAAATTCAAACAGGATGCATAGGATGCTTATCTATAATTGTAAAACATTCCAAATAGGAAATTTGGGATGTTACATCAAATCAAGACGAAAAGTTAAGTAGATCCCACACAGTTTATTATAACCAACCGTATGAGATGCAGCACAAAATATCTTGGATCATCGTCGGAGTATAGTACGCATAAGGCTTACGTGAGAAGGTGCGACGGCTACAGTCCACAGCCCGCTCTGAATAAGGGACCGTGTTTGATGACACTTTGCGCGCCAGTCTTTCCGTTAAAGCGATTCCAAATTTTTGGCTTCCGTGGAAATATCTACCTCCTCGCCCCTCCCCCTTACCAAAAGCCACATTTCCCCTGCTTCTGCCTTCCTTTCCAAGTTGAAACCTTCACTCCTTGCTTGCAGCACCACCTCCTCGCCGGCGACCCTCCTTCACGCTGCTCGGCCTCGCCTATCCAGGCAGGTAATCCACACCCGACCCCCATCCTCCTCCTTCTTCCACATCCCACATGCCCCAATCACGGCCGAAGCGCCGACACCTTCCAGCCAAATCACCGACCCCTCCACCAAATAAGCGCCGGCCTAAGCCATGGTGCACGTAGTATAGCCAGGATCTCAAGGAGCATTTGGCAGCGGAGAAGCAAATCGCGGTCGCACGCGCGGATGAGGTCGCGATGGATGCCATTCGTGCAGACCCCCAGATCTTGAAGGAGCACCTCATCGTCGAGGCCACCGTTGACGCCTCGCGCGCCGACGCCGCGATGCGGTTGGCTGCTTTAAACGAAAGTTCATGGCATTTTCTCGAGGCCACTGTCGGTGCCTTCGACAAAGACTACGAGGTTTTTTCTCAGTGTGCACGTGCTTACCTCATCTCGAGAGCTAGCAGGTTGGTGCCCGGAGCGGCTCAGGCAACACACCACTACAACGAGGGCACCCACGTTGCGGAGGCCTCTCCCTCTCCCATGTCCAAGGAGCCAATTGTCATCAATATCTCCGACAATGAGGAGTAGCTTGTCTTATTAGCTCACTATAATGACCCATGTTCAGTTTGCTAGCTACTGCCTTTCCTTAACAAATTCTAGTGAATTGTGCTATCTACTTTTATCATGCAATGTTCTGCTATAGTGTATATATTCTATATGTCGTGCAATGTGGTGTTCAGTTAACTGCTTGGTTCAATTCTGCAAATGTGATGTTCAATTCTTCAGGGTGCAATATTTCCATGTTGTTAAGAATGCTTGGTTTGGTTAACTGTCTGATCTTCTATTACGAGTATGTTATATTGTGCAATGTGGTGCTCAGTTAACGTTTGGTTCATTTGTTGTGGTGTTTAGTTAACTGCTTGGTTCAATTCTGCAATGCAATGTTCAATTGTTGTGGCTGCATTCTGTTATTGTATACCATGTGAGAAATAAATCAAATTTGGATGTACTAAATACATGAGAAACAAATACTATTGCTATATTTCCAAGTTGTTAAGCATGCTTGGTTTTGTTATCTGTCTGATCTTCTATTAGGAGTATGTTATCTTGTGCAATGTGGTGCTCAGTTAATGTTTGGTTCATTTGTTGTGGTGTTTAGTTAACTGCTTGGTTCAATTATGGCATGCAATGTTCAATTGTTGTGGATGCATTCTGTTATTGTATACCATGTGAGGAATAAATCGAATTTGGATGCACTTAATACATGAGAAACATATACAAGTGCTATATTTCCTAGTTCTTAATCATGCTTGGTTCGGATAAATGGGTTTTCCATGTGGCTTGAATTAATCTGATGAATCTGTAATGTGCTTATTTATCATCAACATATTTTACTGATAGCATGCGAACCCTTACTTAACCTGATGACTAACTACCTTATATGTGTTGCAGGGAAACAATGCGAAGCACTGAGGTTTACAAGATGGTACTAACTATTATACCTTGCCTTTTTTTATTCCTTTGCCCCATTTCCAATATAGAGAAGATATTTATGCACATCCTGGTTTTTAGGGTTCATTGATGATTACCTCTCAAACCACCTCTGTGGTCAGGAGGCGAGGAAAGTTTTCATACAACACCCACGGTTCAATATTGAAGTGTTCCTAAAGAGGTCGAAGGATGGACGGGTCAATCATCCACAGGCACTGGCCTAAAGTTGCAAAGACCTTCAACATGAATGAAGGCTCAGTATTTGCCTTCCGCTTCAGCAGTTTTCCAGATGAGATGCATCTCACTATGTACCGTCTATGATGCTAATTCCGAAAGGTTCTAGATGTTGCATGTGAAACTTGCTGCTGGTGCAATTGTGTAATGAGGTAGCTGAGTACTGAAGCTATATCATGTTGTACTCCGATGTATTTCAATTATGAATCCTGCTTCCTTAATATGGAAATGGAATATATTATGTTCTTAATATGAAAGTCAATTAGATTAGTAAATGGATTATTAATAATAGGGCAATTAGCCTGCTAATTGGCCAATTAGCTTACTAATTGGGTTTTCCTATTGCAAATGGTTATTGAGAAAACACCGTGGGCGATGACCTCAGGTAACGCACACAGTTTCTAGGAATAAACCATGTTGGATCAATGAACAATCACACACGACATTCTCTTGAAAACTGTTTGCGTTACGCCACCTTGCGCAAACGTTTTCCTTGGAGTGACTATATGGGATTTATATACGAACGAAAGCGTTTAGCGGTGACTGACTGTGTGGGATGTACTTACGACCGGAAATAATTTCGCATGTATAATTGTATTTTTTTAGCACTACTATACGTATTTCTGAATTTGAGTGCTCGTCGGTCGCACACGACCTCATTTTGCTGAGCGTGTGTGCCAGGGGGGCATATTCCTGATGGTTTCTGGGTCGTGTGGTAAGGACCCCCCCCCCTATCGCCCACACTCACTAGGTGACGGTTCCGAACGCCGTCATGGAAAGGGGTTAAGAACCGTTTTTATAGCACCGACATGTACCAGTGCTAGTTGGTTTATACGGTCGAAGACCATCTGTTAAGATCCTTAAGGATAATTAATACTCCTCTGATTATGATTATGATTATGAATATGCTTTGTGAGTAGTTACGTTTGTTCCTTGGGACATGGGAGAAGTCTTGTTATAAGTAATCATGTGAATTTGGTATTCGGTCAATATTTTGATGAGATGTATGTTGTCTCTCCTCTAGTGGTGTTATGTGAATGTCGACTACATGACACTTCACCATTATTTGGGCCTAGCGGAAGGCATTGGGAAGTAATAAGTAGATGATGGGTTGCTAGACTGACAGAAGCTTAAACCCTAGTTTATGTGTTGCTTCGTAAGGGGCTGATTTGGATCCATATGTTTCAGGCTATGGTTAGGTGTACCTTAATACTTCTTTCGTGGTTGCGGATGCTTGCGAGAGGGGTTAATCATAAGTGGGAGGATTGTTCAAGGAAGGGCAGCACCCAAGCACCGCACCACCCACATATCAAATTATCAAAGTAACGAACGTGAATCATATGAGCGTGATGAAAACTAACTTGACAACAATTCCCATGTGTCCTCGAGAGCGCTTTACTTTATATAAGAGTTCGTCCAGGCTTGTCCTTTGCTACAAAAAGGATTGGGCCATCTTGTTGCACCTTGTTTACTTTTATTATTTGTTACCCGTTACAATTTATCTTATCACAAAACTAACTATTATCGATAATTTCAGTTCTTGCAGAGAATTGCTGAAAACCGCTTGTCATTTCCTTCTGCTCCTCATTGGGTTCGACACTCTTACTTATCGAAAGAACTACGATAGATCCCCTGTATTTGTGGGTCATCAAGACAGTTTTCTGGTGTCGTTGCCGGGGAGTGAAGCGCCTTTGGTAAGTGGAATTTGGTAAGGAAACATTTATATAGTGTGCTCAAATTTACTTTCACTTGTTACTATGGAAAATAATCCTTTGAGGGGTTTGTTCGGGGTATCTTCAGCTTGACCAGAACCAAAATTAGTTGCTCCTCAACTTATTGCACCTACTGAAAATATTTATTATGAAATTCCTATGGGTATGATAGAGAAACTGCTAGCTAATCCTTATGCAAGAGATGGAACATTACATCCTGATATGCACCTAATCTATGTGGATGAAGTTTGTGGATTACTTAAGCTTGCAGTTATGCCTGAGGGTGTTGTCAAGAGGAAGGTCTTCCCTTTATCTTTGAAGGGAAATGCATTGACATGGTATATGATATTGGATGATATTGGATCATGGAACTACAACCGATTGAAAATGGAATTTCATCAGAAGTTTTATCCTATGCATCTGGTTCATCGTGATCAGAATTATATATATAATTTTTGGCCCCGTGAAGGAGAAAGTGTCACTCAAGCTTGGGGGAGGCTTAATTTAATGTTTTATTCATGCCCCAATCATGAGCTCTCGAGAGAAATTATTATTCAAAAAAAATATGCTCGGTTTTCTCATAATGATCAATCGATGCTCGACACTTGTTGCAGTGGTTCCTATATGAAGAAGGATATTGAGTTCAAACGGGATTTATTGGAAAGAACTAAACGCAACTCTGAAGATTGAGACCTCGACGAAGTTAAGGAGTCAGGTATAAACCTTAAGTTTGATTGTGTTAAATCTTTTATGGATACCGATGTTACTCATGATTTTAGCACTAAATATGGACTTGACTTTGAGATAGTAGCTTCTTTATGTGAATCTTTTGCTACTCATGTTGATCTCCCTAAGGAGAAGTGGTTTAAATATCATCCTCCCATTGATTTGAAGTTGTTGAACCTATTAAAGTTGAAGAACAAACTATTACTTACAATGTTGATCCTATTGTTCCTACTGCTTACATTGAGAAACCACCTTTCCCTGTTAGAGTAAAGGATCATGCTAAAGCTTCAACTGTGGTTCGTAAGAGTTATACTAAAACACCTACACCCTCTGAGCAAATTAATTTGAACCTAGTATTGTTATGGTTAAAGATCTCTTGGTTGATAATATTGATGGGCATGTGATACGTCCATTTTTCATCATGCTTTTATATCGATATTTATTGCATTATGGGCTATTATTACACGTTATGTCACAATACTTATGCCTATTCTCTCTTATTTTACAAGGTTTACATAAGGAGGTAGAATGCCTGGAATTGGAAATTTGGAAAAGGAGCAAACATTAGAGACCTATTCTGCACAACTCCAAAAGTCCTGAAACTCCATGGAAGTTATTTTTGGAAATAATAAAAAATACTGAGCGGAAGAAATACCAGAGGGGGCCCACACCGTGGCCACGAGGGTGGGGGCGCGCCCCCTGCCTCGTGGGCCCCCTAGTGGACCTCCGGTGGCCATCTTCTGCTATATGAAGTCTTTTGTCCGAAGAAAAATCATAAGCAAGCTTTCGAGATGAGACTCACTTGCCATACAAGGCGGAACCGGAACCAATCTAGGGCTCTGGCGGAGCTGTTCTGCCGGGGACACTTCCCTCCGATAGGGGGAAATCATCGCCATCGTCATCACCAACGCTCCTCTCATCGGGAGGGGGCCAATATCCATCAACATCTTCACCAGAACCATCTCCTCTCAAACCCTAGTTCATCTCTTGTATCCAATTCTTGTCTCATAGTCTGGGATTGGTACTTGTAGGTTGCTAGTAGTGTTGATTACTCCTTGTAGTTGATGCTAGTTGGCTTATTTGGTGGAAGATCATATGTTCAGATCCTATATGCATATTAATACTCCTCTGATTATGAACATGAATATGCTTTGTGAGTAGTTACTTTTGTTCCTGGGGACATGGGAGAAGTCTTGCTATTAGTAGTCATGTGAATTTGGTATTCGTTTGATATTTTGATGAGATGTATGTTGTCTCTCCTCTACTGGTGTTATGTGAACGTCGACTACATGACACTTAACCATTATTTGGGCCTAGAGGAAGGCATTGGGAAGCAATAAGTATATGATGGGTTGCTAGAGTGACAGAAGCTTAAACCCTAGTTTATGCGTTGCTTCGTAAGGGGCTGATTTGGATCCATATGCTTCATCCTATGGTTAGGTTTACCTTAGTACTTCTTTTGTAGTTGCGGATGCTTGCAATAGGGGTTAATCATAAGTGGGAGGCTTGTCCAAGTAAGTACAGCACCCAAGCATCGGTCCACCCACATATCAAATTATCAAAGTACCGAACGCGAATCATATGAACGTGATGAAAACTAGCTTGACGATACTTCCCATGTGTCCTCGGGAGCGCTTTTCTCTATATAAGAGTTTGTCCAGGCTTGTCCTTTGTTACAAAAAGGATTGGGCCACCATTCTGCACTTATTTAATTTTTCTACTTGTTGCTCGTTACAAATTATCTTATCACAAAACTATCTGTTACCTATAATTTCAGTGCTTGCAGAGAATACCTTGCTGAAAACTGCTTATCATTTCCTTCTGCTCCTCCTTGGGTTCGACACACTTACTTATCAAAAGGACTATGTTAGATCCCCTATACTTGTGGGTCATCAAGACTCTTTTCTGGCGACGTTGCCGGGGAGTGAAGCGCCTTTGGTAGGTGGAATTTGGTAAGGGAAAATTTATATATTGTGCTGAAATTTACTGTCACTTGTTACTATGGAAAGTAATCCTCTGAGGGGCTTGTTCGGGGTATCTTCACCTCAACCAGTAGAGCAAAGAGTTGCTCCTCAACCTACTAAACCTACTGAAAAAGAGAATGTCTACATTGAAATTCCTTCGGGTATGGTAGAAAAACTGCTAGCTAATCCTTTTGCAGGAGATGGAACATTACATCCTGATGAGCACCTAATATATGTGGATGAAGTTTGTGGATTATTTAAGCTTGCAGGTATGCCCGATGATGTTATCAAGAAGAAGGTCTTCCCTTTATCTTTGAAGGGAGATGCATTGACATGGTATAGGTATGTGATGATATGGGATCATGGAACTATAAACGGTTGAAATTGGAATTTCATCAGAAGTTTTATCCTATGCATCTTGTTCATCGTGATCGTAATTATATATATAATTTTTGGCCTCGCGAAGGAGAAAGCATCGCTCAAGCTTAGAGGAGGCTTAAATCAATGTTATATTCATGCCCCAATCATGAGCTCTCAAGAGAAATGATTATTCAAAACTTTTATGCTCGGCTTACTTACAACAATCGCACCATGCTCGATACTTCTTGTGCTGGCTCTTTTATGATGAAGACCATTGAATTCAAATGGGATTTATTGTAAAGAATTAAACGCAACTCTGAAGATTGGGACCTCGATGAAGATAAGGAGTCAGGTATGACACCTAAGTTTGATTGTGTTAAATCTTTTATGGACACCGATGTTTTCCGTAAATTTAGACTAAATATGGACTTGACTCTGAGATAGTAGCTTATTTCTGTGAATCTTTTACTACTCATGTTGATCTCCCTAAGGAGAAGTGGTTTTAATATCATCCTCCCATAGAAGTAAAAGTAGCTGCACCTATTAAAGTTGAGGAAAAGACTATTACTTATAATGATCCTATTGTTCCTACTGCTTATGTTGAGAAACCACCTTTCCCTGTTAGAATAAAGGATCATGCTAAAGCTTCAATCAGGTTCGTAAAAGCAATATTAGAACTTATACACCTCCTGAGCAAGTTAAATTTGAACCTAATATTGCTATTGTTAAAGATCTCTTGGCTGATAATATTGATGGGCATGTTATTTATTTCTGTGATGAAACTGCTAGAATTGCTAAACCTTGTGCTAAAGATAAACATAGACCTGTGGTAGGCATGCCTGTTATTTCTGTTAAAATAGGAGATCATTATTATCATGGCTTGTGTGACATGGGTGCTAGTGCTAGTGCAATACCTATTGACTTATACAAAGAAATTATGCATGATATTGCACCTACTGAGTTAGAAGAAATTGATGTTACAATTAAGCTTGCCAATAGAGATACTATATCACCAATTGGAATTGTTAGAGATGTTGAAGTCTTGTGTGGGAAAACTAAATATCCTGCTGACTTTCTTGTTCTTGGTTCCCCACAAGATAGCTTTTGTCCCATTATATTTGGTAGATCCTTCTTAAATACTGTTAATGCTAAGATAGACTGCGAAAAGGATGTTGTTACTATTGGTTTAGGTGATATGTCTCATGAGTTCAACTTCTCTAAATTTCATAGACAACACTGTGAAGAGGAACTGCCTAGTAAGGATGAAATTATTGGTCTTGCTTCTATTACCGTACCTCCTAGTGATCCTTTGGAACAATATTCGCTAGACCATGAAAATGATATGTTTATGAATGAAAGAAGGGAAATAGATGAAGTGTTCTTTAAACGGGGTCCTATTCTAAAAACAACTTGCCTATTGAAATCTTAGGGGATCCTCCTCCACCCAAGGGTGATCCCGTGTTTGAGCTTAAACCATTGCCTGATACTCTTATATGCTTATCTTGATGAAAAGAAGATATATCATGTTATTATTAGTGCTAACCTTTCAGAGAAGGAGGAAGAAAAATTATTGAAAACTCTGAAGAAGCACCGTGCTGCTATTGGATATACTCTTGGTGATCTTAAGCGCATTAGTCCCACTCTATGTCAACACAAAATAAATTTGGAAAAAGATGCCAAACCAGTTATTGATCATCAACGACGGCTGAATCCTAAAATGAAAGAAGTGGTAAGAAAGGAAATACTAAAGCTCCTTGAGGCAGGTATAATCTATCCCGTTGCTGATAGTCAGTGGGTAAGTCCTGTCCATTGTGTCCCTAAGAAGGGAGGTATTACTATCGTTCCTAATGATAAAGATGAATTGATTCCGCAAAGAATTATTACAGGTTATAGGATGGTAACTGATTTCCGCAAATTAAATAAGGCTACTAAAAAGGATCATTACCCCTTACCTTTTATTGATCAAATGCTAGAAAGATTATCCAAACATACACATTTTTGCTTTCTAGATGGTTATTCTGGTTTCTCTCAAATACCTGTGTCAGCTGATGCTCAAGCTAAGACCACTTTTACTTGCCTTTTTGGTAGTTTTGCTTATAGACGTATGCCTTTTGGTTTATGTAATGCACCTACTACCTTTCAAAGATGCGTGATGGCTATATTCTCTGACTTTTGTGAAAAGATTTGTGAGGTTTTCATGGACGATTTCTCCGTTTATGGATCCTCTTTTGATGATTGCTTAAGAAACCTTGATCGAGTTTTGCAGAGATGTGAAGAAACTAACCTTGTCTTGAATTGGGAGAAGTGCCACTTTATGGTTAATGAAGGTATTGTCTTGGGGCATAAAATTTCTGAAAGGGGCATTGAAGTTGATAAAGCTAAAGTTGATGCTATTGAAAAGATGTCGTGTCCCAAGAACATCAAAGGTATAAGAAGTTTCCTTGGTCATGCCGGCTTTTATAGGAGGTTCACTAAGGACTTCTCAAAAATTTCTCGGCCTCTGACTAATTTATTACAAAAATATATACCATTTGTCTTTGATGATGATTGTGTAGAAGCATTTGAAATACTTAACAAAGCATTGATCTCTGCACCTATTGTTCAGCCACCTGACTGGAATTTGCCCTTTGAAATTACGTGTGATGCTAGTGATTATGCTGTAGGTGCTATTCTAGGGCAAAGACTTGATAAGAAATTAAATGTTATTCAATATGCTAGTAAACTCTAGACAATGCTCAGAGAAATTATGCTACTACTGAAAACGAATTTTTAGTAGTTGTATTTTCTTGTGGTAAGTTCAGACCTTGTATTGTTGATTCTAAAGTGACTATTCACACGAATCATGCTGCTATTAAATATCTTATGGAAAAGAAAGATGCTAAACCTAGACTAATTAGATGGGTTCTCTTGCTACAAGAATTTGATTTACATATTATTGATAGAAAGGGAGCTGAGAACCCCTGCTAGTACAACTTGTCTAGGTTAGAAAATGTTCTTGATGACCCACTACCTATTGATGCTAGCTTTCCCTATGAACAATTAAATGTCATAAATGCTTCTCGTACTGCTCCATGGTATGCTGATTATGCTAATTACATTGTTGCTAAATTTATACCACCTAGTTTCACATACCAGCAAAAGGAAGAGTTTTTCTACGATTTGAGACATTACTATTGGGATGACCCACATCTTTATAAACAAGGAGTAAATGGTGTTATTATACGTTGTGTACCTGAGAATGGACAAGAACAGATCCTACGCAAGTGTCACTCTGAAGCTTACGGAGGACACCATGCAGGAGATAGAACGGCACATAAGGTATTGCAATCCGGTTTTTATTGGCCTACTCTCTTCAAGGATCCGTAAGTTTGTCTTATCTTGTGATGAATGTCAAAGAATCGGTAATATTAGTAGACGTCAAGAAATGCCTATGAATTATTCACTTGTTATTGAACCATTTAATGTTTGGGGCTTTGATTATATGGGACCGTTTCCTGCCTCTAATGGATATACACATATTTTAGTTGTTGTTGATTATGTTACTAAGTGGGTAGAAGTTATTCCAACTAGTAGTGCTGATCATAACACCTCTATTAAAATGCTTAAAGAAGTTATTTTTCCAAGGTTTGGAGTCCCCAGATATTTAATGACTGATGGTGGTTCACACTTTATTCATGGTGCCTTTCGTAAAATGCTTGCTAAGTATGATGTTAATCATAGAATTGCATCTCCATATCACCCACAGTCTAGTGGTCAAGTAGAATTGAGCAATAGAGAGCTCAAATTAATTTCGCAAAAGACTGTTAATAGATCTAGAAAGAATTGGTCCAAAAAACTTGATGATGCATTATGTGCCTATAGAACTGCATATAAAAATCCTATGGGTATGTCTTCGTATAAAATGGTTTATGGAAAAGCATGTCACTTACCTCTCGAGCTAGAACATAAGGCGTATTGAGCTATTAAAGAGCTCAATTATGATTTCAAACTTGCCAGTGAGAAGAGATTATTTGACATTAGCTCACTTGATGAATGGAGAACCCAAGCCTATGACAATGCCAAGTTGTTTAAAGAAAAAGTTAAAAGAAGGCATGACAAAAGAATACAAAACGTGAGTTTAAAGTAGGTAATTATGTATTGCTATACAACTCTCGTTTAAGATTTTTTGCAGGAAAACTTTTCTCTAAATGGGAAGGTCCCTACGTTATCGAGGAGGTCTATCGTTCCGGTGCCATAAAAATCAACAACTTCGAAGGCACAAATCCAAAGGTGGTGAACGGTCAAAGACTCAAACATTATATCTCAGGTAATCCTATAAATGTTGAAACCATGTTATTGAAACCGTAACCCCGGAGGAATACATAAGGGACACTTTCCGGAACGTTTCAGACTCCGAAAAGGAATAGATATGTGGTACGGTAAGTAAACCAACTCCAAAGCAGTTCTGAAGGCAATTTTTCTCCATTTTGGAATATTTAGAAAAATAGAAAAATAAGAAGCAGTCCGGGAAGGACATGAAGCCTCCACGAGGGTGGAGGGCGCGCCCTACCCCCTGGGCGCGCCCCCTACCTCGTGGGCACCTCGTGCGCTCTCCGGACTCCGTTTTCTTGCACAATACGTACTTTGGTTGGTAAAAATTCATTATATAATCTCCCGAAGGTTTTGACTCCTGTATCACGCAAATATCCTCTATTTTCGTTTCGAGCTGTTTTTGTAGCAGATTTGGAGCAAGATGTCATCTCAAGATTCCGACGGAGAGAGCTATATCTCACACCTCATTGCTGACCCAAAGACCTATGGGGATCTATCTCCTTGTGGTCGAACTACGGATGAGGAGGAGGACACCCATTTGATGAGGATCAATGATTCAAGTTCGGAGGAGGAGGACGTCCCTCTACCTCAACCTGGGGATATGCACGTGAAGTTCAAGAAATCTAGCCTCCCTAAGAGGGCTAAACTATTTAACAACCGATCTATTCCTTCTCATTTCTGGTAGAAAAGCAAAGGAGATTTATGTGACAGGATCCTGAAGCTGGAATCGGAGGTCGAAGATTTAAAGGAGGAAATTGTTCTTCTCAATTACAGTATGAAGAAGCTAAAGGCACAACTGTCATCATCAACAACTCCATCATCACCATCCCCGACAAAGGAGACATAATCACATGGGTATGGGCACTCCCCTTGGCATCTTCCAAGCTTGGGGGAGGTGCCCCGACATCATATCACCATCACACTCCTATCTTTACCGTTTTTCTTAGTTCGATCCTTTTGGTAACATCTTGATCTAGTAGAATAAAGTTTTTGGTATGATTTAGTTTTGAGTTTTGCTTTATGATCTTTCTATGTAATTGAGTCCATGAGCTATATAATAAAGATTAGTGTGGAGTCAAAAGCTTGATTATTTTGATATGATCTTGAGGGAATAAAAGAAAAGAGAAAAGAATAAAAAGAAACAAAGAGATCATATTGATATTATGGAGAGTAATGACTTCACATAGAAAGAGTATGATGATTAAAAGTTGTTGAGAGTTGACAAACATAGCTTCATCGTTGCAATTAATAGGAAGTAATAAAGAAAGAGAGGTTTCACATATAAATATACTATCTTGGACATCTTTTATGATTGTGAGCACTCATTAAAATATGACATGCTAAAGAGTTGATGTTGGACAAGGAAGACAACGTAATGGGTTATGTTTTCTTATATCTGAGATAAAGTATATTGTCATGGATCATCCAACATGTTGAGCTTGCCTTTCTCCCTCATGCTAGCCAAATTCTTTGCACCAAGTAGAGATACTACTTGTGCTTCTGAATTCCCTTAAACCCAGTTTTGCCATGAGAGTCCACCATACCTACCTATGGATTGAGTAAGATCCTTCAAGTAAGTTGTCATCGGTGCAAGCAATAAAAATGGCTGTATGATTGATTAGTGTGGAGGAAATAAGCTTTATACGATCTTGTGATATGGAAGAAATAAAAGCGACGAACTGCATAATAAAGGTTCATATCACAAGTGGCAATATAAAGTGACGTTCTTTCACATTAAGATTTTGTGCATCCAACCATGAAAGTGCATGACAACCTCTGCTTCCCTCTACGAAGGGCCTATCTTTTACTTTTATCTTCTACCTTATGCAAGAGTCATGGTGATCTTCACCTTTCCTTTTTACATTTTATCCTTTCGCAAGCACAATGTGTTGGAAAGATCCTGATATATATATATATATATATCTAATTGGATGTAAGTTAGCATGAACTATTATTGTTGACATTACCCTTGAGGTAAAAGGTTGGGAGGCAAAACTATAAGCCCCTATCTTTCTCTGTGTCCAACTAAAACTCCATAACCACAAGTATTGCGTGAGTGTTAGCAATTGTGAAAGACTAAATGATAGTTGATTATGTGGACTTGCTAAAAGGCTCTGACATAGACTCTTTCTAATGTTATGATAAATTGCAATTGCTTCAATGACTGAGATTATAGTTTGTTAGTTCTCAATAAAGTATCTGAGTCATACTTGACATTGTGAACAGATTGTTACTTAAGCATAAGAAATCATATGACAATATCCATATATGTTGCTATTTTAAGAATAATCATGATGCCCTCATGTCCGTATTTTATTTTATCGACACCTCTACCTCTAAACATGTGGACATATTTATTGTTACCGGCTTCCGCTTGAGGACAAGCGAGGTCTAAGCTTGGGGGAATTGATACGTCCATTTTGCATCATGCTTTTATATCGATATTTATTACATTATGGGCTGTTATTACACGTTATGTCACAATACTTATGCCTATTCTCTCTTATTTTACAAGGTTTACATAAGGAGGGAGAATGCTGGCAGCTGGAATTCTAGGCTGAAAAAGGAGCAAATATTAGAGACCTATTCTGCACAACTCCAAAAGTCCTGAAACTCCACGGAAGTTATTTTTGCAAATAATAAAAAATACTGAGCGGAAGAAATACCAGAGGGGGGGCACACCCTGGCCACAAGGGTGGTGGGCGCGCCCTGTCTCGTGGGCCCCCTGGTGGCCCTGCGGTGGCCATATTCTGCTATATGAAGTCTTTCGTCCGAAGATAAATCATAAGCAAGCTTTCGGGACGAGACTCCTCCGCCACGAGGCGGAACCTTCGCGGAACCAATCTAGGGCTCTGGCGGAGCTGTTCTGCCGGGGACACTTCCCTCCGGGAGGGGGAAATCATCACGATCGTCATCACCAACACTCCTCTCATCGGGAGGGGGCCAATCTCCATCAACATCTTCACCAGCACCATCTCCTCTCAAACCCAAGTTCATCTCTTGTATCCAATTCTTGTCTCATAGTCTGGGATTGGTACTTGTAGGTTTCTAGTAGTGTTGATTACTCCTTGTAGTTGATGCTAGTTGGTTTATTTGGTGGAAGATCATATGTTCAGATCCTATATGCATATTAATACTACTCTGATTATGAACATGAATATGCTTTGTGAGTAGTTACTTTTGTTCCTAAGGACATGGGAGAAGTCTTGCTATTAGTAGTCATGTGAATTTGGTATTCGTTCGATATTTTGATGAGATGTATATTGTCTCTCCTCTAGTGGTGTTGTGTGAACGTCGACTACATGACACTTCACCATTGTTTGGGCCTAGAGGAAGGCATTGGGAAGTAATAAGTAGATGATGGGTTGCTAGAGTGATGTAAGCTTAAACCCTAGTTTATGCGTTGCTTCGTAAGGGGCTGATTTGGATCCATATGTTTCATGCTATGGTTAGGTTTACCTTAATACTTCTTTTGTAGTTTAGGATGCTTGCAATAGGGGTTAATCATAAGTGGGATGCTTGTCCAAGTAAGGACAGCACCCAAGCAACGGTCGACCTACATATGAAATTATCAAAGTACCGAACGCGAATCATATGAACGTGATGAAAACTAGCTTGACATAATTCCCATGTGTCTTTGGGAGCGCTTCTCTATATAAGAGTTTGTCCAGGCTTGTCCTTTGCTACAAAAAGGATTGGGCCACCTTGCTGCACTTATTTACTTTTGTTACTTGTTGCTCGTTACAAATTATCTTATCACAAAACTATCTCATTACCTATAATTTCAGTGCTTGCAGAGAATACCTTGCTAAAAACCGCTTATCATTTCCTTCTGCTCCTCGTTGGGTTCGACGCTCTTACTTATCGAAAGGACTATGATAGATCCCCTATACTTGTGGGTCATCAGCGTGTTATTTATTTCTGTGATGAAGAGCTAGAATTGCTAAAACCAATATGAAAGGTAAACATAGACATGTTGTTGGCATGCCTGTTGTTTCTATTAAAATAGGAGAGCATTGTTATCATGGCTTATGTGATGTGGGTGGTAGTGTGAGTGCAATTCCTTATACCTTATACAAAGAAATCATGAATGATATTGCACCTGCTGAGATAGAAGATATTGATGTTACTATTAAGCTTGCTAATAGAGATACTATATTACCAATTGGGATTGTTAGAGATGTTGAAGTCTTGTGTGGGAAAATTAAATATCCTACTAATGTTCTTGTTCTTGGTTCCCCACTAGTGTTAATGCTAAGATAGACTGCGAGAAAGATATTGTTACTGTTGGTTTAGGGCACATGTCTCATGATTTTAATTTCTCTAAATTTCATAGACAACCCCATGATAAAGAATTGCCTAGCAAGGAGGAAATTATTGGTCTTGCTTCTATTGTCATGCCTCATAATGATCCTTTAGAACAGTATTTGCTAGACCATGAAAATGATATGTTTATGAACGAAAGAAGGGAAATAGATGAAGTATTCTTTAATCAAGGACCTATTTTGAAACACAATTTGCCTGTTGAAATCCTTGGGGATCCTCGTTCGCCTAAGGGAGATCCCGGGTTTGAGCTTAAACAATTACCTGAAACTCTGAAATATGCCTATCTTGATGAAAAGAAGATATATCATGTTATTATTAGTGTTGATCTTTCAGAGCATGAAGAAAAGAAATTATTGAAAACTCTGAAGAAGCACCGTGCCGCTATTGGATATACTCTTGATGATCTTAAGGGCATTAGTCCCACTCTATGTTAACACAAAATTAAATTGGAGAAAGACGCTAAACCAGTTGTTGATTATCAACGACGATTAAATCCAAAGATGAAAGAAGTGGTAAAAAATGAAATACTAAAGCTTTTGGAGGCGGGTATAATCTATCCTATTGCTGATAGTCAATGGGTAAGTCATGTTCATTATGTCCCTAAGAATGGAGCTATTACTGTTGTTCCTATTGATAAGAATAAATTGATTCCACAAAGAATTGTTATAGGTTATAGAATGGTAATTGATTTTCGCAAATTAAATAAAGCTACTAGAAAAGATCATTACCCTCTACCCTTTATTGATCAAATGCTAGAAATACTATCCAAACGTACGCATTTTTTCTTTCTAGATGGTTATACTGGTTTCTCTCAAATACCTGTGTCAAAAGAGGATCAAGAAAAAACCACTTTTACTTGCCCTTTCAATACCTCTGCTTATAGATGTATGCCTTTCGGTTTATGTAATGCACCAGCTACCTTTCAAAGATGTATGACTGTTATATTCTCTGACTTTTGTGAAAAGATTGTTGAGGTTTTCATGGATGATTTCTCCATTTACGGAACTTCTTTTGATGATTGCTTAAGCAACCTTGATCGAGTTTTGGTATTGGGAGAAGTGCCACTTTATGGTTAATGAAGGTATTGTCTTGGGGCATAAAATTTCTGAAAGAGGTATTGAAGTTGATAAAGCTAAAGTAGATGCTATTGAAAAGATGTCGTGTCCTAAAGTTACAAAGGTATAAGAAGTTTACTTGGTCATGCTGGTTTCTATAGGAGGTTTACTAATGACTTGTCTAAAATTTCTAGGCCTCTCACTAATCTCTTGCGAAAATATGTTCCTTTTATTTTTGATGATGATTGTGTAGAAGCATTTGAAAGACTTAAGAAAGCCTTGATTTCTGCGCCTATTATTCAGCCACCTGATTGGAATTTACCCTTTGAAATTATGTGTGATGCTAGTGATTATGGTGTTGGTGCTATTCTGCGACAAAGAGTTGATAAGAAATTAAATGTTATCCAGTATGCTAGTAAAACTCTAGAGAGTGCCCAGAGAAATTATGCTACCACTGAAAAAGAATTTTTAGCAGTTGGATTTGCATGTGATAAGTTCAGACCTATTTTGTTGATTCCAAAGTAACTGTTCACACTGGCCATGCTGCTATTAAATATCTTATGGAAAAGAAAGATGCTAAACCTAGACTTATTAGATGGGTTCTCTTGCTACAAGAATTTGATTTTCATATTATTGATAGAAAGGGAGTTGAGAACCCCGTTGCAGACAACTTGTCTAGGTTAAAAAATATTCTTGATGACCCACTGTCTATTGATGATAGCTTTCCTGGTGAGCAACTAAATGTCATTAATGCTTCTCATAATACTCCATGGTATGCTGACTATGTGAATTATATTGTTGCTAAATTTATACCACCTAGTTTCACATGCCAGCAAAAGAAAAAGTTTTTCTATGATTTAAGACAATACTTCTGGGATGACCCACACCTTAATAAAGAAGGAGTAGATGGTGTTATAATATGTTGTGTACCTGAGCATGAACAGGAACAGATCCTACGCAAGTTCCACTCCGAGTCTTATGGAGGATACCACGCTGGAGATAGAGCTGGACAGAAGGTATTGCAATCTGGTTTCTATTGAGCTACACTCTCTATGGATGCTCATAAGTTTGTCTTGTCTTGTGATCAATTTCAAAGAATTGGTAATACTAGTAGACGTCAGGAAATGCCTACGAACGATTTACTTGTTATCGAACCATTTGATGTTTGGGGCTTTGATTATATGGGACCTTTTCCTTCCTCTAATGGGTATACACATATTTTAGTTGCTATTGATTACATTATTAAGTGGGTAGAAGCTATTCCAACTAGTAGTGCTGATCATAACACTTCTATTAAGATGCTTAAAGAAGTTATTTTTCCAAGGTTTGGAGTCCCTAGATATTTAATGACTGATGGTGGTTCACATTTTATTCATGGTGCTTTCCGTAAAATGCTTGCTAAATATGATGTTAATCATAGAATTTCATCTCCATATCATCCTCAGTCTAGTGTTCAAGTAGAATTGAGCAATATAGAGATTAAATTTATTTTGCAAAAGATTGTTAATAGATCTAGAAAGAATTGGTCAAGAAACTTGATGATGGATTGTGTGCCTATAGAACTGCTTATAAAAATCCTATGGTTATGTCTCCGTATAAAATGGTTTATGGAAAAGCATGGCACTTACCTATTGAGCTAGAACATAAGGCATATTGGGCTATTAAAAGGCTCAATTATGATTTCAAACTTTCCGGTGAGAAGAGTTTATTTGACATTAGCTCTCTTGATGAATGGAGAACCCAAGCCTATGAGAATGCCAAGTTGTTTAAAGAGAAAGTCAAAAGATGGCATGATAAAAGGATACAAAAGCGTGAGTTTAATGTAGGTGATCATGTTTTGTTATACAACTCTCGTTTAAGATTTTTTGTAGGAAAACTTCTCTCTAAATGGGAAGGCCCTTATATCATCGAGGAGGTCTATCATTCCGGTGCCATAAAAATTAATAATGTCGAAGGCAAAAATACAAAGGTGGTAAACGGTCAAAGACTCAAACATTATATCTCAGGTACTCCCATAAATGTTGATACCAATATAATTGATACCGTAACCCCAGAGGAGTACATAAGGGACACTTTCCAGAAAATTTCAGACTCCGAAAAGGAATAGGTATGTGGTACGGTAAGTAAATCAACTCCAAAACATTTCGAATGATAAATTTTCTCCGTTTTGGAATATTTAAAAAACTAGGAAAATTAAAAGTAGTCCAAAAGAGACATGAGGCCACTAGAAGGGTGGAGGGTGCGCCCTACCCCCCTGGGCGCGCCCCCCGACCTTGTGGCCACCTCGTGTGCCCTCCGGACTTCATTTTCTTGCACAATAGTTCTTATGGTCGGTAAAAATTCATTATATAATCTCTTGAAGGTTTTGACCACCGTACCACCCAAATATCTCCTGTTCTTGTTTCGAGCTGTTTTTTTGACAGATCAAGATCACCATGACGTCTCCAAGCACCCCCAATGACAAGTTTTTTGAAAAGGTCATCAACCCCTACCTTGCGGAGGTGCTGCAACACCCTCAAGCTATTGAGATGCGTGAGGGGGTGCTGCACATCCGCGATGTTGAGGGGCCGAAGAAGACCGGAAGCTTGGAGACAAGACTCGAAGCAATGGAGCAACAAGTTTCAGGTGTCAAGGGATGGTGGAGCATGGACTTAACGCCAATCACATGATGATCGCGGAGTTCACCAACAATCAGAAGCTGGATGCCAAGAACATTGGGGAGACCATCTTCAAGCTTCATGAGAAAATCGAGCACCTCCAAGCCCATATCTATGACCTGCAAAACCAAAATTATGAGTATGAATACAGATTTAAGAGGATGAGTTTGGCTGCAGAGTTGAGGATCCCGGAGACTCGTTCATATTTCTATGATGGTAAGCCTACGCCTTGGAAGGTGGATGACAAGCCTACTTTCATCAACAACTCCATCATCACCACCTCCGAAGAAAGTGATATAAACACATGGGTATGGGCACTCCTCTTGGCAACTGCCAAGCTTGGGGGAGTGCCCCGGTATCGTATCACCATCACATCTTTATCTTTATCACTTTTCTTAGTTTGATCCTTTTGGTTATGTCTTGATCTAGTAGAATAAAGTTTTTAGTATGATCTAGCTTTGAGTTTTGCCTTATGTTCCCTCTATGTAATCGAGTTCGTGAGATATATAATAGAGATTAGTTTTGAGTTGAGTGCTTTGCTTTCTTGCTATGATCTTGAGGGAATTAAAGAAAGAATAAAAGAAATAAAAAGATCATATATTGATCTTATGGAGAGTAATGACTTCACATATAAAGAGTATGATGAATAAAAGTTGTTGAGAGTTGACAAACATAGTTTTGGTCATTTTTACAATACATAGGAAGTAATAAAGAAAGAGAGGCTTCACATATAAATATACTATCTTGGACATCTTTTGTAATTGTGAGCACTCATTAAAATATGACATGCTAAAAAGATGATGTTGGAGAAGGAAGACAACATAATAGGTTATGTTTTCTTATATCCGAATAAAAGTTATATTGTTTTGAATCATCCAACATGTTGAGCTTGCCTTTCCCTCTCATGCTAGCCAAATTCTTTACACCAAGTAGAGATACTATTTGTGCTTCCAAACATCCCTAAACCCTGTTTTGCCATGAGAGTCCACCATACCTACCTATGGATTGAGTAAGATCCTTCAAGTAAGTTGTCATCGGTGCAAGCAATAAAAATTGCTCCCTAAACATGTGTGATCTATTAGTGTGACGAAAATAAGCTTTATACCAACTTGTTATATCGAAGAAATAAAAGCGACAGACTGCATAATAAAGGTCTTTATCACAAGCAGCAATATAACGTGACGTTCTTTTGCATTAAGATTTTGTGCATCCAACCATAAAAGCGCATGACGACCTCTGCTTCCCTTTACGAAGGGCATATCTTTTACTTTTATCTTCTACCCTTATAAAAGAGTCATGGTGATCATCACCTTTCCTTTTTATACTTTTTCCTTTGGCAAGCTCTCTGTGTTGGAGAGATCCGGATATATATATATCCCCTCGGATGTAGGTTTTCATAAAGTATTATTGTTGACATTACCCTTGAGGTAAAAGGTTGGGAGGCCAAACTATAAGTCCCTATCTTTCTCTGTGTCCGATTGAAACTTTGTACCCATAAGTATCGCGTGAGTGTTAGCAATTGTGAAAGATTATATGATAGTTGAGTATGTGGACTTGCTGAAATGCTCTTATATCGAATCTTTCCGATGTTATGATAAATTGCAATTGCTTCAATGACTGAGATCATGGTTTGTTAGTTTTCAGTGAAGTTTCTGATTCATACTTTATCTTGTGAATGAATTTTTACTTTAGCATAAGAAATTATATGACATTATATGTTGTTGTTCTCAAGATGATCATGATGCCCTCATGTACGTATTTTATTTTTATCGACACCTCTATCTCTAAACATGTAGACATATTTATCGATATAGGCTTTTCGCTTGAGGACAGGCAAGGTCTAAGATTGGGGGAGTTGATACGTCCATTTTGCATCATGCTTTTATATTGATATTTATTGCATTATGGGCTGTTATTACACGTTATATCACAATACTTATGCCTATTCTCTCTTATTTCATAAGGTTTACATGAAGAGGGAGAACGCCGGCAGCTGGAAAAGGAGCAAATATTATAGACCTATTCTGCACAACTCCAAAAGTCCTGAAAGTTCACGGAGAACGTTTTTAGAATATATAAAAATATTGAGCGAACAAAGTACCAGAGGGAGCCACCAGCTAGCCACAAGGGTGGAGGGCGTGCCCTACCCCCTGGGCGCGCCCCCTGACCTTGTGGGCCTCCGGTGCCCATCTTTGGCTATATGGTGTCTTTCACCCTGGAAAAAATCAAGAAGAAGCTTTTGGGACGAAGCGCCGCCGTCTCAAGGCGGAACCTGGGTAGAACCAATCTAGGGCTCCGACAGAGGTGTTCTGCCGGGGAAACATCCCTCCGGGAGGAGAAAATCATCGCCATCGTCATCACCATCGATCCTCTCATCGAGAGGGGATCAACATCCATCAACATCTTCACCAGCACCATCTCCTCTCAAACCCTAGTTCATCTCTTGTATTCGATCTTGGTCCCAAAACCTCAGATTGGTACCTGTGGGTTGCTAGTAGTGTTGATTACTCCTTGTAGTTGATGCTAGTTGGTTTATCAGGTGGAAGATCGTATGTTCAGATCCTTAATGATGATTAATACTCCTTTGATTATGATTATGAATATGCTTTGTGAGTAGTTACGTTTGTTCCTGAGGACATGGGAGAAGTCTTGTTATAAGTAATCATGTGAATTTGGTATTCATTCGATAGTTTGATGAGCTGTATGGTGTCTCATCTCTAGTGGTGTTATGTGAACGTCGACTACATGACACTTCACATTATTTGGTCCTAGGGGAAGGCATTGGGAAGTAATAAGTTGATGATGGGTTGCTAGAGTGACAGAAGCTTAAACCCTAGTTTATGCGTTGCTTCGTAAGGGGTTGATTTGGATCCATATGTTTCATGCTATGGTTAGGTTTACCTTAATACTTCTTTCGTAGTTGCAGATGCTTGCGAGAGGGGTTAATCATAAGTGGGAGGCTTGTCCAACTAAGGGCAGCACCCAAGCACCGGTCCACCAACATATCAAATTATCAAAGTAACAAACACGAATCATATGAGCATGATGAAAACTTACTTGACAACAATTCCCATGTGTCCTTGGGAGCGCTTTGCTTTATATAAGAGTTCGTCCAGGCTTGTCCTTTGCTACAAAAAGTATTGGGCCATCTTGCTGCACCTTGTTTACTTTTATTACTAGTTACCCGTTACAATTTATCTTATCACAAAACTATCTGTTACCGATAATTTCGTTGCCTGTAGAAAATACCTTGCTGAAAACCGCATGTCATTTCCTTTTGCTCCTCGTTGGGTTCAACAATCTTACTTATCGAAAGGACTACGATAGATCTCCTATACTTGTGGGTCATCAGCCGACAACGTTATTTGTAGAATGCTCTTTTGCTTCACTTATTTTTATTAGAGAGTAGTCTTTTGTAGAAAGAATTAAACTCTCTTGCTTCACTTGAGAGTCAATGGGAATTGGTCAATTGCATGGTTAGCCATAAAATCCTACATAAACTTATGGATCACTGAATATGATATGTTTGATTTCTTGCAAAAATTTTGCGATATAGAGATGATAAAATGTGGGAAGTGCTAGTAAATGGTTGTGGTTAGTAGGAATATTGGTGTTAAGGTTTGTGATTCCCGAAGCATGCACGTATAGTCTCTCGTTATGCTATGAAGTTGGAGCATGATTTATTATTGATTGTCTTCCTTATGAGTGGCGGTAGGGGACAAGCAATGGTGATGAGGACATGATTACCTTGGATACAACCAAAAATATTGCATCCATGTATATTTGTTAGGTGATTTCTAATGCAAACTATGCAATAATTTATTTATGTCATCCAGGACAAAAATACTTCACAAACTTTTGTGCCATGTCTAATTGCAGGTGTATGGGACATTTGTATAATCCACATATGAAGATAAGGGAGAAAGAGATGTTTACCTGCTGTTCAAAAAGTTCTCTCACGTCACTTTTGGCCCAAGAGAAGATAGAGTCCAAGTCTCTCACGTTTTGGACTCAGATTCGGACTGCACAGACATACCTGACTCAAAACGTCAATAACTTTTTCATACGGACTCAAAATTGGTTGATTCTTTTTTTGTTGGAAAATAGATTACGTGCATTTTCCAACCCAATTGGAATCACCTTAAAATCCTTCCGGAGCGTTGAGTTATGGACGAAACAATCTGATGCTGCAGCAGAATCCAAGTCAAACTACAAGTCCAAAGGTGTTACGTCACCTCCACTTGTGCCCATTGGCCTTGTATGACATAGGGTTAGTGTTAGGCTGCACTGGGACGTCCTCCCACCTCCTTGGCCGCCACCCCTTGCTCCTATATAAGTAGATCCATCTATTAGCTTTTTCCTTGGGATTTGTTTAGTTAAAAGTTAGTCATTGCAACTTCGTGTACTTCGTTTGTGTCCAACGACCAGACCAAGGCCGCTTACGGATCCCCACCATCATCAATACTTCATATATATTCGCAATATTCAGATTGCTTTATCATATTCTTGCTTGTTCTTCGATTGCGTGCAGGAATAGACCTTCGTGGTCAGGCTGATTGTGCTTCCAGCATCGTCAGTAACCTCGGGAGATTGGTTTAGCGATTGCTAAGGCACAACACCGTGCACATTTGTAGTCGGATCGTCAAAGTCGACTCCACCAAATCGATAGTTATCATCTCAACGAAAAATCGGGACACCCCCGCATCTATCAAGTGGTATCAGTTTTCAGGTTGCTCGGTGAGAATTTCCGATTATCCCTAGATTAGATTTATTTTCTTACCTATTGCCCAAGGAAAAGCCACAAAAAGAAATTAGATCTATTCATCCTTTGTTCAAGCCAGTCTGAGCCTTTGCAGTTTTCTTTTCATTGTTTGCATTATTGAATTATTGGTTGCATCGTCGTGTCGAGTTGCTGGTCTTAGTGTCTAGTTCGTTTAGAGTTTCGAGTTCTGTTCACATTAGTCACGCCGCCGCTGCATCGTTATCCCTTCCGTTGACCACCATCCATCCATCAATTTCCACCACGTGCTACCCACCGTTCATTGTCATAACCATAGTTGAGATCGTTCACATCTTCACTTGATCCAATCTGCATGTTATCTAGTTTGTTTGGAAAGAGGGAGAGAGAAAAAAAAGTAAAAGAAAAAAGTCAGAGAAAAAAAAGAGAGAAAGAAAAAGAAAAAATAAGTGTGAGAAAAAAAAAGAGAAGAAAAAAAAACAAAGTTCGGATCTATCTAGACTCAATCTCGTAGCTGAATTCGGATTGGAATCTGTTTTATGCACTGTTCAGTAAAACAGGCATAACTTCCTCATACGAAGTCCATTTTGGCTCCGCGAGTACTCAAATTAAACCTAGAGACGAGCCGCATCTAAATAGTTGCAGAAGCTAGTTCAATATTTGGCACCTCAAAATCGGCTCCTAAATAGGTATTTTTGCCCTCCGAAGTTCGTGAACACAGCTTATTCCAGTTTTTCAAACCAGTTTTAGAATTTTTTGACTCCTCATATCAACTCGGAATTGAGTGATTCTTTTTGAATTGGAAAGCTTGAGTTAGTAGCATTCTTTTAAAAAAAGTTATCAGAAAATTGGCTCAAACTTTTCAAGAGGAAAATTGGAGAGAGAGTTGTTGTATATCACCTTGGCGGTTGTTCTTCATCATTATCTTTCTGCCGTTGTGATCTTCACTTATATCTTGCTGTCGAGCTACTTATTATCCTTCATTGATGCTAGTTTTGCTATGCTGGTGACCTCATTAGTGTTATAGGCTTGCGTCTCTAGTCTGGTCTAGCCTAGGACCAGCCTGATCTGCGTCGTTGAGCGTTTATTCAACATTGCATCTATGAATTGATTATTGCTAATTTTTTTGCTACCATATATAGCCAACCCAGCTCCACATATTTCTCCACCGTGTATCGTCGTTCCCACGACAATCGCTTTACACAATCTCGAGTTACTTGACACCGCTGGTTGCTGTCACCACCGACGCATGGTAAGAACTTGTAA
This sequence comes from Aegilops bicornis, assembly GCA_021605145.1. NCBI lineage: Eukaryota > Viridiplantae > Streptophyta > Magnoliopsida > Poales > Poaceae > Aegilops > Aegilops bicornis. The sequence continues at coordinate 390,872,122 of CM038674.1, forward strand.
GATATTGATATTTGCTTTCTTGTGAGCACTTTACAACCACATCCTAGTAGTTCATAGGAACATTATTCTCGAATTTTGTTTCTTGTTTCTACTAATCATGACAGGTTCGGAGATAGAAGTTCTTGAATGGCGGACACATCTTCATCATCACGAGAGTTGGGACAACACACACAAGCGTATGGTCGGGGTATGTCTTTACCATCATTTGAGGGTAGATTTAATCCTGCTATTTATCTAGCTTGGGAGCTTGAATTAGAAGAAGTTTTTAGTCACCATGATTTTTACGAACTTGAGAGAGTACGAGCTACCACTAGAGCATTTCTTGGTTTTGCTACATTTGGTGGAGTGTACATTGTAAGAAAAACATTGATAACCAACCCACAACTTGGAAAGTTTTGAAAGCTGTAATGAGACAACAATTTTTCCTCCTTACTATAAATGCGTGAATTGCTTCGCAAATTTGAACAATTAAAACAAGGCGGTAACACTGTTCATGCTTACTACAAAGAGTTCAAATCTTATATGCATCATTGTGACATAGAAGAATCTGAGGATGATACAATGAATAGATTTTTTGGTGGTTTGAACCATGATATCCGTGCAAGATTTCACTATATTCCTTGTTCCATTATTGGTATGTATGTTCGCGCTTGTACCTTTGAGAGACGGCTACAGGAGGATGCATTGGGTGACTACAACAACTACTATTCCAGTTCATGCTCACCATCGTCAGTTGGTTCCTCCACCGTTGCACCTACTAGAGCAGCCCCACCCCAGATTGTGAGCGCGACATCATCTCAAGTGTATGGTGCATTATCAAGGCCCGTACCTAGATCAGCTACATCTTTGTGACAAGGTAACAGTAAAGGTATTAATGATATAACTTCACATGAGAATGATGCATCCCTAGTTAAATTGAATGCATCATGTGTTGAGTTAACTGGTGATTTGAGCACATCACCTATTTTAGAGAATCTTGATACTATCATGAATGCGTCATGTGATCAAACAACTGAAATACCAACAATTTTGAGTGCACCCATTGAATTAACTATTGATGCAAAAGAATCAATGTTTAATCATTTTGATATGACCTCTAATCTTGGTGATGATTACGTGTCGAATGACTTATTGCATGTTTGCTTATTTAAGCATGTTGTAGCATGTAAACTTGATGCAAGTAAGGTTTATTCACCAATGTTGGGATGATTTAATGATGAACATTGTCAATCTTTTGAAATGAATAAGAGCTTCACTTATATGTACAAACTGAGTTGTAATATTTTCATGCCTTCTACTTCTTGTGATAATGTTTTGGCTTTAGATTTTATGAACTATGCAAGTTACTCATCTATTCATGTGTCATATGTGCAAAAATCAAGGGAAGTAAAAATGGATGACATATACATATACAACATGTACACCTTGTCTCTTTTGTTAGCCATATTTCAGACTAAGCAACGCCGAGGACGGCTTTGTTTTCAAGAAGGGGAGGATGATGACGACATGATTACCTTGGATATGACCAAAAATATTGCATCCATGTATATTTGTGAGGTGATTTCTAATGCAAACTATGCAATAATTTATTTATGTCATCCAGGACAAAAATACTTCACAAACTTTTGTGCCATGTCTAATTGCAGGTGTATGGGACATTTGTACAATCCACATATGAAGATAAGGGAGAAAGAGATGTTTACCTGCTGTTCAAAAAGTTCTCTCACGTCACTTTTGGCCCAAGAGAAGATAGAGTCCAAGTCTCTCACGTTCTGGACTCAGATTCGGACTGCACAGACATACCTAACTCAAAACGTCAATAACTTGTTCATACGGACTCAAAATTGGTTGATTCTTTTTTTTTTGGAAAATAGATTTCGTGCATTTTCCAACCCAATTGGAATCACCTTAAAATCCTTCCGGAGCGTTGAGTTATGGACGAAACAATCTGATGTCAGCTTGAGAATCCGAGTCAAACTACAAGTCCAAAGGTGTTACGTCACCTCCACTTGTGCCCATTGGCCTTGTACGACCTAGGGTTAGTGTTAGGCTGCCTTGGGACGTCCTCCCACCTCCTTGGCCGCCACCCCTTGCTCCTATATAAGTAGATCCATCTATTACCTTTTTCCTTGGGATTTGTTTAGTTAAAAGTTAGTCATTGCAACCCGTACTTCGTTTGTGTCCAACGACGGACCAAGGCCGCTACGGATCCCCACCATCATCAATACTTCATATATATTCGCAATATTCAGATTGCTTTATCATATTCTTGCTTGTTCTTCGATTGCGTGCAGGAATAGACCTTCGTGGTCGGTGATTGTGCTTCCAAAGATCGCCAAGTAACCTCGGGAGATTGGTTTAGCGATTGCTAAGGCACAACACCGTGCACATTTGTAGTCGGATCGTCAAAGTCAACTCCACCAAATCGATAGTTATCATCTCATCGAAAGATCGGGACACCCCCGCATCTATCAAATGGTCTTTTCCTACCAATCTATCCTCCTAGGGGCATGCGTAGTAGTACTTTGCTTTGAGGGCTAATAAACTTTTGCAAGTATATGAGTTCTTTATGATTAATTGAGTCCACGGGTTATATGCACTCTTACCTTAACTTCACCGGTGCATCCAAACCCCGTGATATCATATGCTCTATCACACATAAGCCTTATTATATCTTCCTCAAAAAAGCGACTATACCTACCTATTATGTCCTTTTCATAGCCATTCCGAGATATATTGCCATGCAACCTGTCGGTGTACTAGAGTAGGGGTACCCTAGTATCCCGAACTTGTGCCTGGGCGATTGCAACCCTCATGACAAGGCTTAGGGTGACCGCCAAGGTCCTCCGTGGTTCCTTTGGAGCCATTCAAGAACAAAGTATTCAAGCCAAGGAGACAAGGCCCCGGCAAGAGGAGCTTGCCGGAAGGCCACCAGAGCACATAGGAAACAAGGCCCGGCAAGAGGAGCTTGCGGGAAGGCCCGATGGCGACAAGCTTCCGGCGCGACAAAGATAACAACCGCGGCAAGGCGCTTGCCTCGGCAGACCACCTCTCTGTACCCTCGCTCCAGCGCATCCGATGTAGCGTCATACAGGGCCTTTCGGTAGCGTGGCGAGAGGCTGTGCAGCCGGCCGGTGCGAGGTGGCAAACGACGCAATGACAAATTTGCCATCGTGGCGGACGGTGGCGCCCGACGGTCCCTGTTTGCCTTTGTTAGAGGCGACAAGATGGGCATTTAATGCCTTTGTCCCTGCCGTCGAGTTAGGTATATTACACTGTACCTTTGTTCAAGTAGGTGTACCAACCACTAGTTTTACATTTGTACCCCGTCTACGTTGCCACCGCCGGAGCCTTTGAGCATATAAAAGGAGGCCCATGCATAGCGTAGAAGAGGTTGGTTAGTCGATCAGTTCCCTCGAGCTCGGTCCTCGTTAGCGGCTAAATGCATCTGTATTGTAGCATTCGAGCGCTCCTGAGCAAGAACGCAATACACCTAGACATGCAGCAGTAGGAGTATTATCTCTCCGGAGAGCTCCGAAGCTGGGTAAAACCTCTCGCGTGCTTTGCCTCGATCTGCTCTTCGTGCGACCTCCGCTCCCTTGAACCGAAAGGGCTCGGTCCGCCAGCCCCATAGGTGTTCGTGGGCGAGATCAGCCTGCCCCGACATCTTTGGCGCGCCCGGTAGAAGCGTCGAGGTTGTGTAAACCTGATCCGGCGTCCACGCGAGCTAGATCTTCATCATCTTTGTCAATATGCCACCGAAGAAGAAGGCCTCGGCGGCAGAAGCCCCGTCCGCGTCGAACCCACCACCACCGGAGCAAACAGGTGGTGGGGTGGACGCCGACGGAAGAATGTACGGCGACGGGGGAGCTCACGGTGCTACCAAGTCCAAGGACAAGGCCGCGCAGACCTCGGCGTCTGTACATGTACCGCGCCCGTCTCAGGAGGCGCGGGACCGACAGCGTCATGGCATTCACAATGCCATACGCTCGTTGGACCGAGATCGGTGGAGGATCTCGGGGCGTTCAAGACCAACATGCTGCGCCAACATCTTTGGCGGCGAAGCGAAACGCGATCGCTCGGACGGGATCTGCTCCTTCTAACATAGATAGAAGCCGAGCATATCCGCTCCTCGCGCCGTTCGCCATCGCCACCGACTACTCCAGCGAAGCTCTGGCGAGAGCTCAAGCGCTCTGGATTACCCTCCAACGGCCGACAAGGTCGACGAGTGGAGGCCACCATCTGAAGTCTCATCGGCCGCCAGCAGCGACGCTCCGCAACAGCCCGAGTGCGTCGGCTGCCGCGGCAGGACCGTAAACGCGAGCCGGTGGCGGCGAGACGGTGGGGTGCAACCACCATGCACTCTCCGCCCCAAAGGCCAAGATCGCCGACTTCGCGGATCCACCTCGACAGCGACTCCGCTGCATCATCAGATCCATGAGCTCATCGCGATCGGCGCCAAGTGCTACGATCGACAACAAGAGGACGCTCGAACTTCGCATCAAAAGCGCCCGAAGAGAAGCGCGACATCAATCCGACAAGCGCGCCGGGCCTCTGTCGACATGCACGCGCCCGGAGGAACCAGCGACTTGCCGTGCGTGGTAGGTTGCCCTGCGTTCACTCGTGAGCTGCGGCAAGTCGATGTGACAAAGAAAAACTTCAAGCCGACGTCACGGAGAAGTACGACGGCAAGACGCATCCGTCGGAGTTCCTCGGCATCTACACCATCGCGGTGCAAGCTGCCGGGGCGAGACGACAAGATCCTTGCCAACTACTTCCGGCTGGTGCTCAAGCCCAACGTCGAGTCTGGCTCATGCACTTGCGGACAACTCCATATCTTCTTGGGCAGATCTATGCCATCAGTTTGTTGGCGCCTTTACGGTGACCACAAACCCCATGGCCAAGAAAGCGACCTTCATCTGCCGCCCGGAAGGAAGGAGAGCCCCTGCGCAAGTATATTCAGAGATTCAGCCGTGTCTGCGACAACATCGAGATGTCCACCTGCGCGGTGATTAGCGCGTTCCATCGAGCGTCGCGGAACCACGAGATGCGGGAGGAGATGGCGATGTGCAAGATCGAGATGTCGATGAGCTACTCATACTGGCCGACAAGTGCGCCGCGTCTTTGAGGAGGAGGAGACTCCGGAGAGAATACCGAAGCGAGGAGGATCGGCGGTGAGAAACCGCCCGGCAAGAAGAGCCGGCGGAGGGGCAACAGGTAAAAGAAAGGCAGAGATGTGCTATTCGTCGAGCAGTCCGGAAACGGAGGCGGCGACAAAAACGCCATGGCTGGTAGATCCGGCAAGGAGGTTGCCGCTGGCGTAACCACCGATCTGTGGCTGCCGCCGACAAGCGGGGCGACTCCGACAGCGATCGCAAGATCCACCGCACCAAGGGCCATGACCTCCGAGCTGCAAGAAGGTGGAGCAGCTTGTCGAATAGCGAAGGCTGAATCTGACGGCGACAAGGAGAAGGCCAGGAAGGTCTTTGGAGGAGTAAGCAAGAAAGCGTCCGGCCGGGGAGGACGCCTTGGCAAGGCCAAGCAACGGCAAGGAGGCAGACCTCCCAGCGGCGCGACAAGGATGAAGACGAAGACGACGATGAAGACATGGATGATGACGAGGCCGATGAGCAGGAGTTCCAGAAAGCCACAGAGGTCCTGTGCGTTGACGGCGGTGCTTCTCTGCATACCTCCCACCGCCGGCTCAAGCAATGGATGCGAGAGGTCAATGCAGCAGAACCATCCATCGAGTCACGCAAGCCTCTGAAATGGTCCAGCACGCCTATCATCTTTGACATTGAGGACCACCCTGATCGCGTAACAGCGGTCGGGTGCTTGCCGATGTTGGTTTCACCAACTATCCGCAACCTCAAGGTCACCAAGATGCTAGTTGACGGCGGGCGGCTTGAATCTGATCTCCTCCGCGGTGCTCCGAAACTCCAGATCCACGATGGCGAGCTCGAAGAGACCGGCACTTTTCAAGGAATCAATCCGGAAGGAGCAAGCGAAGGAAAGATCACGTTGCGGTGACATTTGGTAGCGAGTTGAACTTCGGGATCGAGAAGGTCACCTTTGATGTTGCTGACTTTCCATTGCCTTACAATGGAATACTTGGTAAATCGACTCGCCAAATTCATGGCGACCTCTCACTATGCCTACAACCTCCTCAAGATGCGGGCCCAATAAGTGTCATCTACGTCCTGGCGACAAGAAGGATGCTCTTATCTGCGCCGACAAGATCTACTGGGAAGCAGCAGCGCGACAGATTGCAAGCCACTTGCCGCTGAAGCTCCGGGGAAGAAGAAGACCAAGTCCGGCAAGAGCTCGATGCCTACTCCGGCAAGCGCACCTCTTCGGAGTGCTGCGCTACCATCGAGGACGCACCATCGAGCTCCACCGGCAAGTATAAGAAGACGATGACAGCTCCACCAGAGACCAAGAGGGTGTCCACCAAGGAGGACGGCACTGGTGGTACCTTCACCATCAGTGCCTCTCTTGACCCTAAATAGGAAGGCGCGCTCGTTGCTTTCCTGCGGGCGAACGTCGACGTGTTTGCATGGCAACCGTCGACATCCCGGTGTTCCTGTGAAAGTAATTGAGCACCATCTTGCAGTTTGTCCTCATGCGCGCCCGTCAAGCGAAAGTCGAGGAAGCAAGCGGTGGGCGTCAAGAGTTAAATCACGGAAGAAATCAAGAAACTGGAAGCAGCAGGCCTTGTCAGAGGAGTGCTCCATCCTACGTGGTTGGCCAATCCTGTAGTTGTACGCAAGGCTAACGGGAAATGGAGGCTTCGTTTCGACTTCACTAATGTCAATAAAGCTTGTCCCAAAGATCCATTTCCCTTGCCGCGCAACGACCAGATTGTTGACTCCACGGCCGGATGTGATTTGCTTTCATTTCTGGATGCATATTCAGGATATCATCAGATCTTCATGGCAGAAGAGGATGAGGAGAAGACCGCATTCATCACCCCATGTGGCACATACTGTTTTGTATGGATGCCCTTCGGGTTAAAGAATGTTGGTTCAACATTTGCAAGAGTAGTTCATGATGCTTTTGAGCCGCAAATGCACAGAAATGTGGAAGCCTACATGGATGACATAGTGGTCAAAAGCAAGGATAAGGCGACCCTAGTTCAGGATTTAGATGAAACCTTTACAAATCTGCGCAAGATCAACCTCAAGCTCAATCCCGAGAAGTGCGTGTTTGGAGTCCCTTCCGGCAAGCTTCTCGGGTTCTTTGTGTCTCAGCGGGGAATTGAAGCCAATCCCGACAAGATCAAGGCCATTGAGCAGATTGAAGCACCAAAGCGCGTCAAGGATGTACGAAGACTTGCCGGTTGCGTAGCTGCTCTCGGCTGGTTTATCTCTAGGTCTGCTGGCGCGCCACCGCCATTTTTCAAAATCTTGAAAAGGCAGGTCCGATGCAATGGACTCGAAGCGGAAGCGGCTGCGAGACTTGAAGAGATACTGTCCTCCACTCCAACACTTGTCGCACCTAAGCCACAAGAGAAGTTGCTGCTATATATAGCGGCGACCAATCAAGTGGTTAGTGCTGCGTTAGTAGCGGAGAGGGAGGCGGATGATGAGCTAGCAACCACAGCAGACACATCCGGCGACAAGCGAGGGGCTTCGCCCGGCAAGCTCTGGTCCCGACAAGGACGGATCTGCAGTGACGCATGAGCAGATGCAGAAATGGATGGTGCGGCGCCCGGTTTACTTTGTCGGTTCCCTTCTGCGAGGGGCTAGGTCAAGGTACTACGGTGTGCGAGAAATTGCTTCGGCCTCCTCATGGCCTCGAGAAAGCTGCGCCATTACTTTCGGGCACATGAGAACACGATTGTCACTCGCTTTCCGCTAAAGAGGATCTGCAGAATCCAGAGGCAACAGGCGGGATTGTCGAGTGGGCACTTTGGGCCCATCAAGCTTTGGCCTCAAGTTTGAGAGCACTTCAACTATCCAAAGCGAGCATTGGCGGAGTTCATAGCAGAATGGACACCAACGCCGGATGAAGAAATTCCAAACGAGTGTCCCGTCAAGGAAACAAGCAAAGAGTGGCTGATGTACTTTGATGGTGCCTTCTCATTGCCAAAGGCGCCGGTCTTGCGTCTTGCTTGTCGCACCCACGGAGAGCACCTCAAGCACGTAGTCGGATGCACTTTCCCAAGGAGCAAGCAACAAACAATACAAAGAGTATGAAGGTTTGCTTGCCGGTCTCGAGATCGCGATGGACCTTGGGATCAAGAAGCTCATTGTCAGGGGTGACTCACAACTCGTTATCCGCCAACTGAACAAGAACTATCAGAGTCCGTTGATGGAAGCTTATGTTGATGAAGTGAGGAAGCTAGAAGAACACTTTGACGGCCTGCAAATGGAATATATTCCGAGAGCTCGAGCGACATTGCCGATGGCTTTGTCAAAGTGCGCCAGACTTAAGTTACACAATGGAACCGAGGATTTTTGTGCTCAAGCTAACTTTCAGACGTCCGTAACACCACCAATGAGACAGAGCAAGAAGAGGAGGTTGATCTCTGGTGACTACTTTCCGTGAGCTTCCGAAGCCGCCGCCACGAAGGTCCCCAAGATCGACACCAACAGAGCCGAGGGGCGATGCTCCGACAAGCCCGAGTGGTTTGTTTCGTTGAAGAAGGCGCTCCCGACAAGTTTTGCTCCGGCAAGCTTGCCGGGAACGTCAAACTCCGGTGAGCCGCGAGTTCTTGCCGTGGAAGCTGATGTTCCCGCAGCAGCAGATGTGCCTTTAGTCCTTGTTGTCGAGCCGCAAAGCTCCGGCATGGGCGCAGCAGATTGTCCATTTCCTTCAGACGGAGAACTTCCGAAGAGCAAGAAGAAGCGGAAAGAGTAGCCCGGCGGTCAAGTATGTACCGGTTTGTCGACGACATTTGCATGCAGAAGAAGACTCAACGGGTGAAATTTAAGTGTATTCATCGGGAAGGCGGACAAAAGCTGTTGGCGAGATACATGGAGGCATATGTGGTCACCACATTGGCGCAGAGCACTTGCTAAACAAAGCGTTAAGCAAGGTTTCTTTTGGCCGACAGCCCTCCAGGATGCAACCGCACAAGTAACCAAGTGTGAAGCGTGCGGTTCCATTCCAAGCGAATACACCGGCCAGCTCAAGCTCTCCGGGCGATCCCTTTATCCCGGCCATTTTCGATGCAGGGGCTCGACATCCTCGGCCCTTTCCCCGAAGCTGTCGGGGCTTTGAGTACTTATGCGTTGTAATCGACAAGTTCACAAAGTGGCGGAAGTGGAAGCGATGAGGAAGGTGACAGACACGGTCGGCGATCAAGTTCTTCAGGTCGATTGTTTGCCGTTTCGGAATCCCTAACAGGATCATCACCGACAACGGCACACAGTTCACAAGCCAAGGTCTACTTCGCTTCTGTTGCTCATCCAAGGAGCAACGGTCAAGCGGAGAGGGCAAATGCTGAAGTGCTGCGCAGGCTCAAGACCAGAACGTTCGACAGTCACTTGAGTGCGGAAGAAAGCTGGATAGAGGAGGCTGCCGGTGGTTCTTTGGTCGATCGGGGCGACGCCAAACCGAGCCATCGGCGGACACCTTTCGCTCTAGTCTATGGAGCGAGGCGGTTCTCCCCACGGAACTTCGTATACGGATCGCCTCGAGTGCTCGCTTATGAGCGAGCTTGAGCAAGAGCAGCTGCGACAAGATGACGCCGCTCCTTGAGGAAGATCGTCTTCAGTCTTGTATGAGCTGCTCGGTACCAGACAAGCTTTGCGCGCTACCATAGCCGCAAAGTCAATGCCGAAGTCTCGAGGAAGGCGACCTTGTTCTTCGGGCGCTGCTCAGTCCGCCAAGAATTCCAACAAGTTGACGCCTTGAAGTGGGAAGGCCCTTATCGGGTGAAAAGAGTCACTAGGCTGGCCGTCCGCTTTGAGACCGAAGATGGCATTCGGTGAGCAACTCTGGAATATTGAGCATCTTCGTAAGTTTTACCGTCAGAAGCGCGGTTGCGGAACACATTAAAGCAACCACCCTATACAAGTCTTGCGGCTGATGCATGTAATCCTTTGTACAAAGCCGGCGCAGACCCGATGCATCGATAAAGCTAAGCGTGCTTCGCACACCTTGTCGATTTCATGCTGTTTACTTCTATTTTGCATGCATTATCGACACTTTGTGCAGCACCTACCCACAGTAAGTGATAATGAGCCACAAGGCTCCATATCTTTATTTTCTCTTCTTTCTTTTCTCAAAGAAAGGAAGGTTCCCTCGCACACAAGTTTGCGGGGAGGAGAAGATAATGGTGTGGACCAAGCGTCGCTCAAGGAAGTCTAACCTTACCAGAAGCAAGCAACGAAAAGCTAAGTTACCAAAGTTTGAGCAATCAGTTTTAAAATTTTAAGTTATTTTCCTTGAGCGACCGAACTTTGTATGGAAAACACATGCTTGAGAGGAACCAACTCCGTAGCTAGTTGCGCCCTTACTTTTTTTCGAGTCCGCTCAACAACTTAAGTGAGCAGCGACTAGTTGCGACAAGGTTGCTTGTCGAGCGGCTCCGCCCGGCCATTCTTGACGTCACTTGGCGCTTTCATGGCTCGGGTGCCCAGCGCCGACAAGTCCCCTAAAAGCGAGGGGCAAAAACATACAAATGAAGGAATCAAGTAAAGGAAATAGCATAGCAATTGATATCCAAAATAAAGTTATATTACAAGATAGCTTGTCATGCGGCTCTAATGGATTGTTCCTATGACATGACTAGCAGCGGCAAGAGCAAGAAAAAAAGCAGGCGGCCTAATCTATGCGGCCACCCTCAACCCTCTTGATTCCGCTCACCCTGTCCCACAATGGAGTGCGACAAGGGTCTTGAGCGCCTCCACACATCGACATCCCGTGGCAGAGACTTGAGGGCGTTGGTGAAGTTGAGGCCTGGGTTGCGGAAGGCCACCTTCATCGGCACCTTTTGGAGGGCTCCCGCAAATCTGGCGCGACTCCTCGGCCAGCTGTTTTGGGACCTCTTCACGAGTCGGCTGGAGGCCCGTCACCACGCCTTTAAAGAATAAGCTAAGCTTGGCGCTGGGTTGGAGGTGCTCGTCGGAGGAGTATCCAAGATCCACCATCCCCAGCTCCATCAGCTCGTTGTGGATGGCGGCGGCAATATCCACGAGACCTTCGGTCCAGTGCTCCACACTCTCCCTCAAGGCACTCTGGGTGGCAACAGCATTCGCCAGTAGCTCCTCGTCGGCCTTGATCTTCTCCTTCAAGGCCGCCTCACGCTCCTTGGCACCGTCCAGCGTCTGAGTCAAAGTAGTCAGCTTCAGCTCAGTGCGCATTGGAGTCCTGGCGGCGCTGAGCTCCTTGCTCCTCTCGGCGAGACGGCCTGCAGCTCGCCAAGAGTGTAGGCGTCCTTCTCGGCGCTCGTGCTTGAGTGCAGCAAGCTCCTCGCCGCTCTTCTTGAGGCTGGCCTCCAACTGCGCCACCTTCGTCTCCAACTCCTTCTTGGCGGCCTCGGCAGCCGCGGCAGCATCCTTTGCCTCCTTGAGAGCCCCGCCAAGTGCTTCCTCGCGCATGGCGAGATCCTCCTCGTGGCTGTCTAGGTTGACCTTCCGCTGCGCCAGCTCGCTTTCCTGCGCAGGCAGCTTCTCGGCGGCAAGCCGTTGTTCCTCCTCAGTTGCAGCCTTCTCGAGGATGAAGGCCGTGCGCTCCTCGGCGAGTTGCTCCCGCTCCTCCGCCAAAGATCGGAGAGCTTCCTGGTTGCGGCCCCGGAGCTCCACCACGCGCTTCTCAATGTCTGCTCCCGCCTTCGCGACAAGCGCCTCCCGGGATGGCAGTTTGGCTTGTCGGGCGCGGTAGAGCGACAGCAGCTTCCGCAGTTGCTCCTCCTCGAGGCTCGCCCGGCTACTCTTGGCGCGTCAACTAGCGTCGGCCAATGAGGCGAGCAGCTCTTCATCGAAGGTTTCTCCTTCGCCGGGCGCCTGAGCTCGACTCCCACGGGAGCTTGATGAAGACGCCGTCGGCTGGCTTTCAAGTAGGCGCAGTGGGGCTCCCAGACCCGGCTGCAGCGGCGGCGGAGAGATCGGCGGTCGGCGTGGCGCTGGCGCTCCTGCTGACCTCGAGGTCGTCGGTCGATCGCGGACCCCTCGCCCGACCTCTGCGGCGGCGTCACCAGCTGACCTCTTCGGCCGGCGAGGCTCGTCGGCGTCGGCTTCTTCTTCCTGGCAGCGGCCAACCGTCGGTGTTGCCTTGTAGCGTCCTCCTCGCCGGCGACCTCGGTCTCCATCGGCTCTGTGGCGGATGGATGGAGAAAGTCAAGCAAATGTTCAAAGATAAAATCAGAAGAAGAAAAACACAAGGGGAGTACTCAGGCAAGAAGGTTACCTGCGCCGGGGGCTGCGGTCATGGTCTCCGCCGCCAAGGGATCGCTGGTGCCGTCCTTTGCCAGAGAGCTGCCCCTTGCCGGAGAAGGCTCCCTTGCCGGAGAAGACTCCCTTGCCGGAGACGGCTCCCTTGCCGGGGAATCCACCCTTGGCGGCGTAGTCGAAGCACAAGGAGGCTGCTCTGCTCCTACACAAGTCAGCGATCGGATATCGGCAAGGAAATGCACCCATGCGCACGAAACAGCAAGAAGTAGACCATATACTTATCTTTGGGTCTTCTACTGGGCTGCCTTGAAGGAGAGTTGCCTCATCCGGCAAGGTTGTCTCGGACGCGCCTCCTGCCGTCATGATGAGTTCGTCCTCGGCGACAATCACCGGGGTCTTGGCCCTCTTCGACATCCTGGGGCGGCGTCACGAAGAGGAATGGATTGAGTAAAAGCAGATCAGATACAAGACAAGGCAACAAATCGAAGAATTACAAGTCTGACAAGGAATCTTACTCTTCCTCTTCCTCGTGGAGCTGGCTGGAGAGGTCGGTCTGGCCCCCCTCCTGCATTTGACGAGGCGGAGGAGTGGGTTCCCTTGACGCTTGGCGGGAGCGGGACCGGTGGCTGCGAGGGCCCCGCCCGAGCTTGGCCGGGTGTGAGAGGTGCTCCAGCGGCAGTGCTTGCCGTGGTGGAGCGCGTCCGCCACGCTCGCTGCTGGCCCGTCTGCCGCCCCGCTGCGTCCCCGGCCCTGTGAAGACGCCTTCTCGGTGGAGCCGGTCGCTCCGCTCGCGGCAAGCTGCGTGGAGGGGGAGAGGATGCGCCCTCGGCGGGCTCGCCCGACTTCGGCTTCGAGCTCGGCAAGCTCTTCCTCGTCGACGAACTCCTTTCGCTCGACAAGGCTTGCCGCCTCGGCTGCCTCTGCCTCCTCCTGATAAAGCCAAACTTCGCCGCGGCGGCCTTCTTGCCGCCTCTTCTAACAGTGGCGATCGCTGCATCTAAATCGTCGGTGGTGTCATGGTGAGGCCCCTCTCGCTCATTGGGGCGGACCGGCATCTCCATCGATTGTCGAAGAAGCGCCGCCGCAGCGTCGTCTGTCGGCTCTTGCCAAGTGGGGACAATTCCGTGGGAATCGCTAGCGGCATCATTACGCGGATGCGGTCGGCGGCGAGTTGTTGCCTGCAATGAGCGACACCCCTCGGCAACCTAAACATCTCCGGATGATCGAGGATCATGCTTGAACAGCTCTAAGAGCATTGCGTCAAGCTCCAAGGCAGTGAAGTTGAAGTTGAGGCCTGGGCGCAGCCCCATGATGTCTGTGGCGTTACGAAATTCCCAGGCAGGTCTCCTTCTCTCCCGCAAGGGGCGTCGGCGGCGAAGGAAGTCAGCGCCAGCGGTGCCTACGATGAGTCCGGCAAGTGCGAGGCGGAGGATTCGGTAATCGCAATCTTCAACCTAGCATCCTCCGGGGCAGATTGCTCCAATCATTGCAGCGTACTCATCGGGGTTTGGCATTTGGGCGGTAAAGGCTGCGGGTTCTCCTCAACGATCCAGCACCAATCTGCCCTCCACTCCTCCCATTTGCTATGGAGCTCTCCCTCTAGATAGGCCTCTTTCTTGCCGACCCTGGAGACCCAAGCAATTTCTCCGGCAAGGGGCTCTCCTCTCTCGGCTCGGGGCAAAAAGAAGTGACGGAAAAGAGCTACATTTGGGTGGACTCCGACAAAGTTTTCGCAGAGATGTGTGAAAACCGCCATGGTCAGAACGGCGTTGGGGGTGAAATCAAGGAGGCGGAACCCGTAGGTGTTCATAATGTCGCAAAAGAACTTCGAGAGAAGGCGGCAGAGCCCGCGATGAGAAGAAGAGCGCGAAGAAGGGATACCCGTCGAGCGATTCTGCACAGGCAGAGGAAGTACCCGTGCCGCGGATGCGCAGCGTCTCCGTCGACCGAGAAGAGGTAGTAGTTCTCCCTCGGCTCCCTCGCGACGAGCTGAGGGGAAGCAACCGCTCCTTCCGCAAGATAAGCCGCAGGCCGCCTCGGCCGACTTCACAGTCTTCCCTTGTCGGCTTCCGGGCCCATGGCGGAGGCGGTGGGGAGATCGGCGGCGTCGAGTGTCTTTGGCGGCGATGAAGTGAGCGCTCTCTTTTCAGCCTTGAGAAGAAGGGGGAGCAGCGGTGGTTTTCGATGGGACAAAGAATCGGCAAGGTAGGCGACGTGCCCCGCTTCCCCGCTTATAAAGGGGAGGCGGATGTTCCGATTTCCCGAATAAAGAAACCCCACGACCTCGCCCACGATCTCTCACACGCGCCACGTTCGGTGTGTGCTGCCGTTAAATGGGGGCGTGGTGGGTCCGGGGTGAGTTATGGTGTGACCCGGGCAGCGTGTGCCCGTGCCCTTTTTGGGCTCCGGCCCAACAGCGTTGACACCGTGTGTGGCCTAGGACCGGGGCTCTGCCGATGTACTAGAGTAGGGGTACCCTAGTATCCCGAACTTGTGCACGCAGGCGATTGCAACCCTCCACGGCAAGGCTTACCGGGTGACCGCCAAGGTCCTCCGTGGTTCCTTTGGAGCCATTCAAGAACAAAGTATTCAAGCCAAGGAGACAAGGCCCGGCAAGAGGAGCTTGCGGGAAGGCCACCAGGCACATAGGAAACAAGTCCCGGCAAGAGGAGCTTGCAGGAAGGCCCGATGGCGACAAGCTTTGGTAGCGACAAGATAACAACCGCGGCAAGGCGCTTGCATGCGCATCACCTCTTTGTATCTACGCTCCGGTGCATCCACTAACAGCGTCGCATACAGGGCCTTTCCAGCGCAGCGTGGCGAGAGGTCGTGCAGCGGTGCGAGGTGGCAAACGACGCTGACAAATTTGCCATCGTGGCGGACGGTGGCGCCCCTGACGGTCCCTGTTTGCACTGTTAGGGCGACAAGATGGGCATTTAATGCCTTTGTCCCCTGCCGTCAGAGTTAGGTATATTACACTGTACACTATTCAAGTAGGTGTACCAACCACTAGTTTTACATTTGTACCCCCGTCTACGTTGTCACCTGTCGGAGCCCCTTTGAGCATATAAAAGGAGGCCCATGCGCAATGTAGAAGAGGTTGGTTAGTCGTCGATTCCCTCGAGCTCGGTCTAGTTAGCGGCTAAATGCATCTTTGTAGCATTCGGCGCTCTGAGCAAGAACGCAATACACCTAGACATGCAGTGAGGAGTATTATCTCTCCGGAGAGCTCGAAGGTGGGTAAAACCTCTCGCGTGCTTCGCCTCGATCTGCTCTTCGTGCGACCTCCGCTCCCCGCCGAACCGAAAGGGGCTCGGTCCGCCGGCCCCATAGGTGTTCGTGGGCCAGATCAGCCTGCCCCGACACAACTTCCACCGCTTCTGTTTTGATGACTTGAGCATTCATTGTCATATTGCTTTGCATGATTGTAAGATAGATAGCATGATATTTCCATGGCTTGTCCATTTTTTTGTATCATTGTTATGCTAGATCATTGCACATCCTGGTACACTGCCAGAGGCATTCATATAGAGTCATAATTTGTTCTAGGTATCGAGTTGTAGTTTTTATTTCTTTTGAGTTGTAAGTAAATAGAAGTGTGATGATCATCATTATTCATTATTAGAGCATCTCCCAGTGAGGAAACGATGATGGATACTATAATTCCCCCACAAGTCAGGATGAGGCTCCAGACAAATATAAAAAAGTGAGGCCAAAAAGAGCGCAAGAAAAAAAGAAAAAAAAAAGAAAAGGAAAAATGAGAGAGAAGAGAGAAGGGGCATGCTAATTCCACACTTGTGCTTCAAAGTAGCACTATGTTTTTCATATAGAGAGTATCATATGTTGTCACTTTCATATACTAGTGGGAATTTTTGATTATAGGATTAGATGCACAACCACTTAGTTTTCATGATGAGCTTTCATACACTTATAGCTCTTAGTGCATCCGTTGCATGGCAATCCCTACTCCTTGCATTGATATCAATTGATGGGCATCTCCATAGCCCGTTGATTAGCTGAGTCAATGTGAGACTTTCTTACCTTCTTGTAATATTTACCCCTATCATTATATTATATTTCGCCCGTACTGCTATATCCATGGCTCGCACTCATTTGTTGTGTGGGGGTTGAAAAAGATGAAGCACGTTAAAAAGTATGAACCAATTGCTCAGCTTGTCATCGGGGTTGTGCCTGATAAATACTTTGTGTTAAGAAGACAGCACGACAAGACTATATACATGGCTTGCCAAAGGTGACAGGAAGGCGGGTCGGCCCCAAAGGGCAGGTGGAACCGTCGTTGACCCCCGAGAAGGGCTTGATCGGGAGGAGCCGGTCGAAGGGCACGTGAAGTAGGCCGAAGGCCTCCATAGAGAGGACGTTGAGGCATGCACCACCATCGATGAGGGTCCTGGAGACTGCTATGTTGCAGATGGTGAGGGTGCAAAGCATGGGAAGCGTGCCGGCGCCGACCGTGGTCTTGGGGTGGTCGCTGGCGTTGAAGATGCGATCGGCCGTGGTCTTGGACAAGTAGTACATCTTATCCTAAGGAAAGGTAGCCTTCGCCTGCAAAGCTTCTGCTCGTGACACCATGGTGAGCTCGGCGATGACATTCGTCATGACGTCCTGGCGGTCTTGGTCTTGTTGCACGGGAATGGAAACCTTTGGCCAATTCCTCGGGACCACGCGCCTGCGCTTGCCTCCTTAGCACCAAAGAGGAAACATGTTGCTCTGTGTCCGCTGGCGCCCGCCTGGCCTTGGTCGTCATGGCTTGCATCACCCAAACCTCATGAGGTGGGCGCTTGCATAGGAATCTCCGCTCCTCAGGAGCCAGCCTAGGGAGGCCGCTCCCTCCGGAGGTCTTGGTGTCGTCCGCCTCGTGAGGCTTGGCTCCTCACGAGGGTCTTGTCTTGCTGATGATGAAGATGGGTCGTACAAGGCCGTTGATGGAGCCATGCCGTGGGCCACAGGAAGACAAATTTGGGTACCCTGGTTCCCAGAACGCCGACAGTAGCCCCCGGGCCCAAGGTGCACTCAGACTTGGCTTCGGGGCGAAGCCAAAGGGCAAGGGCAAAGCGCCGCGGTCCCCAATTGCCTACGGACCGAGCCGACATGTGGCGCTTGATGGGACGTGGGCGTCTCTCCACTTCCCCATGCTGCCTCGGCAACTGCCCGACTCGACCACTGCCTGTTGCATGCAGAAAAAATCATCATTACTTGGAATCATGGGAGGCCGGTGGTTGGCCTCCCTCCGACTATAAATGGGAGAGGGGGCGGAGCCCCCTGCTCTTCTCCGTCTTTGCGCTGCTTGCTCCTCCTTCTTCCTCTCTATCCCACCGTCTTGCCAGTGAGTCCATGGTGGCAGTGAGGAGGCTTTCAGCCGCAGGGAAGGCGAAGACTCGCAAGGAAGGGCCAGACTCGTCGCCGCCCAAGAGAGGCCGCTGATGCCCCCGTAAGCACGTCGCGATGCCGGCAGTGGCTCCCCGTGGATGCGGGCGCACCCTACAAGGGCAGGCACCGCCTCCGGCAGCCGTGGGGGCGCGCCCTCCCGCGACGGAAGTTGTCAGAGCCAGGGTGGCCGCGCGACGAGGTGAGGTGTGCAGCGGCCGTTCGGCCGCCGCGCCCGTGATCCGATAGGGCTAACGCACCCCAGAGTTCGTCTTGTGTCAGACAGGCCCGCGGGCATCTGGCTCCAGCTTCCGCGCTTCTTCGCGCGCTTGTCGGTCGGGGGCGATGGCCTGGCCGCAAGCCGACGGCCGCCGCATGAAGGCCTCATGGGTGGAGGTCGAGGTCACCGCTACTGGCAACGTGTTACTGAACCATGGGCGGCAGCCATTCGCCTGCGCGCGGGGCCTGCACGGGAGGTGCACCCTCCACTTCAGGTACGACGGTTTCACGCCCCTCTATGCCAGGATATTCAGGGAAGACGACCGGCGCTTGGGGTGCTGCCAGTAAAACAACAGCGACGACGACGACAACCGTAGGGGCTGCACCATCGCTGGTGGTGAGCTTGCCCTTGGTGACAGTCGTGCCGCCTCCAGCAGCGGCGGCTCCTCCTCCGGGGTGAGCACAAGTGACGGCGACCTCGACGAGCCGCCGCACCGCCGGGCTCAGACTGGGGAGGGAGACGAGCCGCGTCGACCCACGCCCTGATGAAGCAGGAGTACTCCGACTAAGCCTGAGCGCAGCTGCCACTGGGCCTCGAGAGCCGTTGTAGTCACGCGGCTTGGTTTTGTTTCTTTCTTCCTCCTGCAAAAAGAAGTAGAAGGCCCTGCCAGTGCATGTAATGAACTATTGCGCTTGCGCCGTTATGTTATCATTTTCATGTTGCATTGCGATACCCGCATTGCCGCTGACTATGATTGGGGTAACTTAGCTTGATATTCTTGTGGTGCACTCCCGTGCCACAAGAGCGTGTCTCGCCAGGGCTCGAATCCTCTGCACGCCCCTCGTTCTTGAAGATTTGGAAGTTGGCGAGCCTCAGGAGGCACCCTGCAACTGCGGGATTAGGAAACCTCCAGAGGTGTTGTGCCCATGAGCTTGTTTGAGAGCGTCGCACGAGGACAAAGACGCCAAAAGGCCAGGGTACTCAGGCTTTAGCGATGTGTGTTCGCGGGCGAGCCCGAGTGCACACACCTGCCCAGCCCCCGCACGCGGGACGCGCGAGGAGGAGCGACGGGCAACTGGCACTCCCCCTGAGGCAAGACCTAGAAGAACGAATGATGCAAGGAGAAGAAATTTCCCAACCCTCAAAAAGGAGACACAAAATAACTTCAAATTCCATTGAAGAAGTTGAAAACCAGCTACAGAAAGTAAGCAAAAGAACAGCCGCATCAGGCACCTACACTAGTCTTCTTGGCTTCCCACCAGAGTGAAGCATGGGGCCTCCACTAGGACGTGGGTGGGAGCCCCCGTGAGGCCCTGGGCCGGCGCTCAGGAGACTCCGGGGCATGTACAGTCCCAACTCATTATTACATGAGAGTGTCACGAGCGGAGATCTTGATCACGGATAGAACTTCCGCAGATGTTGGATGTTCCAGGCGTTCTGGATGGGGACCCCGTCATGCGTCTCCAGGCGCGCGGCGCCAGGCCTGGAGACACGGGCGATCCTGAATGGGCCCACCCACATGGGCGAGAGCTTGTGAAGCCCCTCCCTGGAGAGCACCCACCTCAGGACTAGGTCACCCACCCCGGATGCTACAGCAGTGATACTGCCGCAGTGTCTGCTGGTACCTCGCTGCTCAGAGCGAGGCTTGACGGCGGCGCTCCTCCCCCAGCACAAGGTCCATCCATCGCGAGGCGTCCTGGCGTGTCTCGTCGAACGCCAAGACCCACAGGGAGCGATGCTTGACCTCATGGGGGAGGACCACCTCGGCTTCGTAGATGAGGAAGAACGGAGTTTCGCCCGTGGGCTTTGTCATGGTGCTGCGGATGGACCACAGTACAGACTGGAGCTCATCAAAGCAGCCCCTGCCGTAGGCCTCGAGTTTCTTCTTGAAGCTCCTCGCCTTGAGGCCCCTCAGGACCTCTGCATTGGCGCGCTCGGCCTGGCCATTGCTCCAAGGGTGCGCCACCGAAGCGTAGCATATCTGCGTTCCAAGGTTAGCACAATATGTTTTGAAAAGGTTGCTCGTGAATTGAGAGCCATTGTCAGTGATGATGCGGTTGGGGACCCCGAAATGGGTCACGAGACCCCTAATGGCCGAGCCAGCTGGGATGGTGCGCACGGGCTCCACCTCAGCCCATTTGGTGAACTTGTCGATGGTGACGTAGAGGTAGTGGTAGCCCCCGGGCGCTCGAAGGAACGGGCCCAGGATATCCAGCCCCTAGACCATGAACGGCCACGAGAGCGGGATGGTCTGGAGGCCCAGAGCGGGCTGGTGGATCTACTTGGCATGGAACTGACATGCCTCGCAAGATCTCACCAGCTCAGTGGCATCATTGAGCGATGTGGGCCAGTAGAATCCACTGCGGAACGCCTTGCCCACGAGGGTGCGTGATGAGGAGTGATGTCTGTAGTCGCCATGTATGTCGGCCAGCAACTCGCGCCCCTGCTCCCTGGAGATGCACCGCAGGGAGACGTCATTTGGGTGCCTTCGGTAGAGCTCGCCGTCCCATACGCAATACGCCATGGCCTGGCGGGCAACGCGTTCGGCGTCCTCATCCTTCTTTGGCAAGGTGCCCCGGAGTGAATACGCCTTGAACTCCTCGGTCCAGCACCCCTCCTGAGGTTCGAGCGTGAGGAGCGGGCGGGCTCCCGAGGTCGGGCGGCAAGCTGGGGCGCCCGACAAGGGCGCCAGGGCTCCTCCCGAGGCGGCGTCAGTTCTGCGATGGGGAGAGCCGCCGATGGCTTGAAGAGCCCCTCCTCAAAGACGCCAGGCTTCTAGGGGTCGCACTTGGATGCCCTCTTGGCAATGTCGTCCGCCTCTTTGTTCATGATGTGCGGTACATGCTGCAATTCCAAGCCCAAGAAACGTTTCTCAATTTTGCGTACCTCCTCTAGGTATGCCTCCATGTGCTCGTCCTTTGGCTTGTACGCCTTGTTGGAGAAGTTGACGAGGCGCTGGGAGTCGCCCTTGATGGTGAGGCGCTTGACCCCCAGAGATGCCGTGGCCCTGAGGCCAGCGAGAAGGCCCTCGTACTCGGCAATGTTGTTGTAGACCTTTTCGCCATGCTGGAAGCAGAGCTGCACGGCATAGCGGAGATTGTCCTGGGTAGGCGAGATGAGCACCGTCAAAGTACATGACCCAACCACCTGGTACCTCGTCTCCGGGAGAGAGAGAATGGTCCTCGCCCACTTCTCGGCCGGGGGCGTCAGTCCATTCGGACACAAAGTCAGTGAGGGCCGCACCCTTGATGATTCTAGTGGTGCTAAATTCGAGCTGGAATGCCTGCAGCTCGATGTTGCATTCGGCGACCCTTCCCGCGGTGTTGGGGCTCCGAAGCACCCTCTCCAAGGGGTAGGCTGAGACAACCTTGATGGGGTGGCCTTGGAAGTAGTGACGCAGTTTCCTAGAGGCAACGAGGAGTGCGAGTAGGAGCTTCTGTGGCATGGGGTAGCGCGCCCGCGCGTCGTGCGGCACTGTGATGACGAAGTACACGGGATGCTCGACGAGGGAGGAGGCGTCGACAGTTCTGTCCCTCCTGAGGCGGGGGAGTCCCAGGAGCTTTGTCATCAGGCGGGGCTGTCGTGGCCTCAGGAGGGCCATCCTCGGGAGCCCCGCTACCTGGAGGGGCGGCCGAGGCCTTAGGAGCACCATCCTGAGGGCGCGGCACCTTGGTCGGGCGCAGGGCGCTGCGTCGTGCCCCCCAACCGCTCGCTCTTCCCTGACCGCCATGAGCGCCGCGCTGGCTGAGTGAGGCGTGGTGGCCAAGTAAAGCACCAGGGGCTCAAGGGGGCGAGGCACTACCATCACCGGCGGGCTGGTGAGGTATCTCTTGAGGTCTTGGAAGGCCGCTTCGGCCTCCGGAGTCCACTCGAACGGGCCCTTCTTTTTATCAGCTTGAAGAATGGGAGGGTGCGCTCGCCTAGCTTGGAGATGAAGCACCCCAGCGAGGTTATGCAGCCCGCCAGCTTCTGCATCTCTTTGAGGGTTTGCGACAGGCTCATCCTCTCCATCGCCTTGATCTTCTACGGGTTGGCCTCGATCCCTTTGTGCGACACCAGGAAACACAGCAGCTTCCCGGACGGTACGCCGAACACGCACTTCTCCGGGTTGAGCCGCAAGTTTACCTTGCACAGGTTGGCGAATGTTTCTTCCAGATCTTCGACAAGAGTTCTCGCCTCCCAAGATTTGACCACTATGTCATCGACATACACCTCGTCATTCGTCCCGAGCAGCTGGCCCAAGGCAATGTGCATCAATTGCTGGAAGGTCGCGTCGGCATTGCGCAGCCTAAATGGCATGCAGGTGTATCAATACACCATGCATGGGGTTAGGAAAGCCATATGTCGGATTACGGGTTCCACAAACCCTTGTGAGGTTCGAACTCTGGGGTGCATGCGAAGAACTCGACCTCCCCAGTTTGCCTAGTCGCCAATCTCACGGCCTAGCTCGGTGAACTAGAAGGAAACGGGACACAGCAGTTTACCCAGGTTCGGGCCACCTTGCGGTGTAAAACCCTACTCCTGCTTTATGGTGGATTGGCCTCAAGGGGCTGAGGATGAACAAGTATAGTGGGAGAACAACCTCGGGAGGAGGAGTGTCCTTGAGCTGGTGGAAGAGGAAGATCTCCGGGATTCGGATCCGGCCCCTCTCTATGGTGGTGGCTAGGACCTATTTATAGCGGCCTTGGTCCTCTTCCCAAATGTAAGGCGGGAAGGGATCCCACAATGGCCAAATTCGAAGGGAGACAACTAGTACATGCTATCCTGACAAAAGTAGTATTTGCCTGCAAAAGCCTATGGTCGTGATGCTGCGGTGGGCTCACCGATGACCTCCGTCCTGCCGTCCTGGCGGTCCTGGTCTCGGTGCACCGGAATGGAAACCTTTGGTTGATTCCTTGGGACTCCACGCCTGTGCTTGCCTCCTTAGCACCAAAGAGGAAACTGGTACACTGCGTTGCTGGCGTCCGCCTGGCCTTGGTCGTCATGGCTCATGTCATCCAAACCTCGCGAGGTGAGGATTGCATAGAAATCTCGGCTCCTTGGGAGCCGGCCTGAGGAGGCCGCTCCTCGTGGAGGTCTTGATGTCATCCGCCTCGCGAGGCTTGGCCCTTCGCGAGGGTCTTGAGTTGTTGTTGCTGGAGCTGGGCCGTACCGGGCCGTTGAAGGAGCCACGCCGTGGGCCACAGGTAGGCAAATTTGGGTACCCCCATTCCCAGAACGCCGCTAGTAGCCCCCGGGCCCAAGGCGCGCTCGAACTTGGCTTCAAGGCGAAGCCAAAGGGCAAGTGCGGAGCACCGCAGGCCCTAACTGTTGGGATCTACGGTAGGGTGCGTCGACTGCAAATTAAAAATTCCTACACGCAGAACATCCAGGAACATGCTACGGGAGATGTATCACAGTTTGTTACCACTAGGCCTTGATGCCGTGCAATGAAGAAGAGTTGGGGCAGCGCGTCTGCGTGGATCGTCTCCTCCTCGTCCGATCTCCCTCGAACAGCCGGTCGTCCAATCCTACGTACGAGTTCGCTGGATCGGCACAAGTGCACCGCCTCTAACGGTATCCGCGCGTGCAGGAGGAACACCGTGCGGCGGACTGCTAGGTCCGGTCACACAGTCGGCGGCGAGTGGAGGTGGCTATTCGCAACACATGCAAACCCTAGTCGCAGCGCTGAAGCGATCAACTGCATGAGTGTGCCGCACCTCCACTTTATATAGGTGTCCATCGCAGGCTCAACACTTGGGCCTTGCATGGACCCTAAAGCCCAAAGTCTACTCGGTCACGTTCCTAGTCCAGTTCGGATCACATCCGACCAGTGTCCTACAAACCGACCTCGTAGGTTCCTTCCCTTAAGCTGCGACCCCTTAGGTTCAAGTCGGCTTGGTCACGATTCGGATCACCTCCGACACCTGCACGGTTGGTAGCGGCCTCTAGCAAAGGCGTGCCGACCACCAAGCAGAACTATGAAGCTGGTTAGGCGAACACAGCCTGGCGTGTCACACTTCTGTTCCCTTTGCCACCACGATATATGTTGTAGCCGGGCTCAAGGCGAGGCTGTCATCCTTGTGCTAGCCCGACCTCTTTCTCGTTCGGTGATACTGCGATCACAAACCGGATTATCTCATAATCCTTGTCGCATGGCCATGCTTATCCTGGTCGAGATCACACGAGGGGCCCAGTATATCTCTCCGATCGGAGGGCAAATCCCATCTTGCTCAACCATGTCTCGCAGCATGGGACTGGACAAACCGAAACCTACCTTTGTAACTACCCAGTCCACAGAGTAGCGTTTGGTCGGCCCAAAGCAAGTACATCACCATCCCGAGTACATGCGTCAGCTCAGGTCTTAGGACATAGAACGTATGTTGTACTAGAGACTCACAGATGACATATCGCTGTGTCTCATAGTTGGGTCTGTTCGACTTGGACCTTATCTCGACTCGGATCCAACTACGTCGAATCCAACCAGACCTTTCGAAGTCCAAATTATCTGGTTAGCATCCAATCGCTTCATGGCTAGTGAGACCAAGCCATCGACCGTGTCATATGCTAGTCTAGTCGGCTGCGCGTCCACACAGCCCTTTCGACTAGGGACCTTTTAGGACAGTCATCATACAACGCATAGTCCCACAAACAAGTCACATACTTGCTGATACACATCATTGATAATGTCCAAGGACTATCTTTATTCATAAACACATAGGAAATATCATCATACATGATTGCCTCTAGGGCATATCTCCAACACTAACTGCCTCCGGCCTTGGTCGATGCATGGCGATTGATGGGACTTGGGTGCTCGCTTCCCCATGCTGCCTTGGCAACTGTTCCGGGCTTGACAAAAAGGTTGGTGCTTGGTCCTGAGCCTTCATTTCCCATCCTTCGCCTTCCTCCAGATCTCCTTCTCCCATGCTCAGAAAACCTCCAGATCTTCCGAATCTCTTCCCCAAGCTTGCGACCGATGGCCACCGACAAGACGTAGTCTTTGGCCGCGGCTGCGCGCCTGGCTTCTTGGTTCGAGTTGGCCCTGAGCGCGTGCACCATCGCCAAAGAGAAGCACCTTGCCACCGTGCTTCCGCTGACCGCGTGCATCAGCAATGAGGGGGGAGAGACGGCGCTCCGGATCGGCTCCGCGAAGCCGGAAGCCTTGGGTAAGACCTTCTACCCCTTCTTCCTGCACAGCGTCCTTGCTGGGTTGGTTCCCCCTTTATCCAATTTCTTCTACGCCATCCTCCTTCATTACGGGCTCCACGCCCTTCATCTTAATCCCAACTCCATTCTACTGTTGTCGATCTTCGCCTTCTACTGCGAGGCGTTCATGGGGGTGATGCCCTCCGTTGCGCTGTTCCGCCACTTCTTTTACCTCCGGATAAGCGGTAGCCAGTGCTTGGGGTGCACCAGCTTCATCGCGGCCAACGGCACCAACGCGATCTCATGAACCGGGAAGAAGGTGGAGGACTTCCAGAACAGGTAGATCTTCCTAGACGCCAAGCGCCCCCATGCTAGGCTGGAGCTACCAACCGTGTCGCCAATGCCCCTAGATGGATGGGCTCACGAGAGGCTCATCAACCCCCGGGGGGAGCTGTTGCTGGAGAGGATGACAACTGACCTGAAGGCGGAGGACCCGAAGGCGGAGCAGCTGACAGCGGCCATGATCATCAAGGAGTTCCTGACGCAGCGCCTGGCTCCACTCCAGGCACACTCGCGCCCCCTATGGAGATTCAAGGGCGCATAAGATGACCTCCGGCTGCGCCCGGACAGCTTGTCCGATAAGGAGCTGAGCAAGGTCGTGCGCACCTTGCTCGGGAAGGACCAGGGCTACCCCCTGATACGTCTCCAACGTATCTATAATTTTTTATTGTTCCATGCTGTCATATTATCAACCTTGGATGTTTTATAATAATTTTATATCATTTTTGGTACTAACCTATTGACATAGTGCCAAGTGTCAGTTGTTGTTTTCTTCATGTTTTTTACATCGTAAGAAATCAATACCAAACGGAGTCCAAATGCAACGAAACTTTACAGAGATTTTTTGTGGACCAGAAGACACCTAATGGGCCAAGGCTACGCCTCGGGGGGTGCTCCGAAGAGAGCACAACCCACGAGGGCGCGCCAGGAGGCCCAGGCGTGCCCTGGTGGGTTGTGCCCACCTCGGGTGCCCCCCGGACCGCCTCTTTGCTCTATAAATACCCCAATATTCGAGAAACCCTAGGGGAGTCGACAAAAATAAATTCCAGCCACCGCAGAGTCCAGAACCACCAGATCCAATCTAGACACCATCACAGATGGGGTTCATCACCTCAATTGGTGCCTCTCCGATGATGCATGAGTAGTTCTTTGTAGACCTTCGTGTCCGTAGTTAGTAGCTAGATGGCTTCCTCTCTCTTGTTTGATTCTCAATATAATGGTCTCTTGGGGATCCATATGATGTAACTCTTTTTGCGGTGTGTTTGTTGGGATCGGATGAACTTTGAGTTTATGATCAGATCCATCTTTTTATATCCATGAAAGTATTTGAGTTTCTTTGATATCTTTTATGCATGATTGCTTATAGCCTCGTATTTCTTATTTGATATTTGGGTTTTGTTTGGCCAACTTTATCTATTTATCTTGCAATGGGAAGAGGTGCTTTGTAGTGGGTTCAATCTTACGGTTCTTCATCCCAGTGACAGAAGGGGAACCGACACGTATGTATCGTTGCTACTAAGGATAATACGATGGTGTCTATCTATACATAGATAGATCTTGTCTACATCATGTCATCGTTCTTATTGCATTACTCCGTTTCTCCATGAAACTTAATACACTAGATGCATGCTGGATAGCGGTCGATGTGTGGAGTAATAGTAGTGGAATGTAGGCAGGAGTCATTCTACTCATCTTGGACATGATGCCTATATAATGATCATTGCCTGGATATCGTCATGAGTATTTGAAGTTCTATCAATTGCCCAACAGTAATTTATTTACCCACCGTTTTCTATTTTTTTTCTCGAGAGAAGCCACTAGTGAAACCTACGACCCCCGGGTCTCTTTCTCATATTATTTGCCTTTGCAATCTATTTTCCTTCGCTTTTATTTTTAGATCTATTAAACCAAAAATACCTTGTTGCATTTTATTCTTAATTATTTTATTTGGCGTTCGATCTATCAATCTACTACAATTTTATCTCACGTCCGTTTGCCTATCTTGAGGCGCCGCTACCCGAAAGGGATTAACAACCCCTTTTACACGTCTGGTTGCCAGTAGTTGTTATTTGTGTTCAGGTGTTGTTTATGTTGTGTTGCTTGGTTCTCCTAATGGTTCGATAACATTGGTCTCATAACTGAGGGAAATACCTACCGCCGATGTGTTGCATCATCCCTTCCTCTTTGGGGAAATACTGACGTAGCTTCAAGCCGCATCAAAAGGAATTTTTGGCGCCATTGCCGTGGAGGATCTTCAACATATACCAGGTTCCTAATCAAAAATCTCATCTCCTTGTAATTTACATTATTTGTGATTTGCCTCTCATTTGCCTCTCCCCCACTTCACAAAAATTTGATGCTTTATTCGCCCCTCTTTTTCGTTCATCGTTTTCTTGCCGGATCTGTTTTTGAGTGCAATCTTGTTGCGTAGTCATCATGACTCAAGAGAACACCAAGTTGTGTGATTTATCAAATACCAACAACAATGATTTTATTGGCACTCCGATTGCTCCTCCCGCCACTAGTGCGGAGTCTTGCGATATTAATACTTCTTTGTTGAATCTTGTTATGAAAGGTCAATTTTCCGGTACTCCTAATGAGGATGTTGCGTCCCATCTTAATAACTTCGTGGAATTATGCGATATGCAAAAGGAAAAAGATGTGGACAATGATGTTGTGAAGATGAAATAATTTCTGTTTTCTTTGCGTGATTCTGCAAAAAATTGGTTCTCTTCTTTGCCTCGCAATAGTATTAATTCTTGGAATAAGTGCAAAGATGCTTTTATCACTAAGTATATTCTGCCCGCAAAAATTATTTCCCTTAGAACCCAGATCATGAATTTCAAGGAACTTGAACATGAGCATGTTGCACAATCTTGGGAAACGATGAAAATGATGCTAAGGAGTTGCCCAACTCATGGGTTAAATCTTTGGATGATCATACAAAAATTTTATGCGGGGTTGAATTTTGTTTCTCGTAATCTTTTAGATTCCGCTGCGGGTGGTATTTTTATGGAAATTACTTTGGGTGAAACCACCAAATTGCTTGATAATATTATGGCAAATTATTCGCAATGGCATATCGAAAGAGCTCCTACTAGTAAAAAAGTTAATTCGGTTGAAGAAATTTCTTCTTTGAGTGAAAAAGTTAATGCTCTTGTCAAATTGGTTGCTAACAAAAGTGCCCCTGTTGGTTTTAATGATATGCCTTTGTCTACTTTGATTGAGCAAAATAGTGATGCCATATATGCGAATTTTATCTCTCGAAGTAATTTCAACAACAATGCTTATAGAGGTAATTTTAATCCTAGGCCTTTTCCTAGTAATTCCTCTAATAATTATGGTAATTCCTATGGAAATCCTTCTTATAATAATAATAGTAACACCTCTTATCTTGAGAATAATATTAAAAATTTATCAACACGCAAAAAGTTTTCAACACTACCATAGAAGAAAAGTTGAATAAGATTGATGAGTTGTCTAGAAGTGTTGATAGAATTTCTCATGATGTGGAAAATCTCAAGATGAAAATTTTTGTGCCTAAGGTTGATGAATCAATTAAAGCTCTTTATGTGTCTATGCAAGAAAGTAAGAAAAGAACCGCTATGCTTAGAGCTAAAAGAGAATTTTCAGAAAAAGCGTCTTCTAGCGATTATTTTCGTAAAAGTGATGAAGATCTTAAAATGGTTGGCGTTTCTTCTATTGATTCCTGGTTTAGTAAAATTAAGATTGATGAAAAAGGGTCTGGATAAGAGTCAACTTTAGTTAGAAGGCGTCCCAATAATTCGGAGGGTGAAAACCTTGTTGAGAAAATTGATGAAAGTGGGTTTGAAGAGGTCAAAACTTTAACTAGTGATGTGCCCACTCTTTTGGATTACAAAGACTTTAATTATGATAGTTTCTCTTTGATTGTTTGTATTTCTTTGTTGCAATCCATGATAAATTCACCCCATGCTTATGAACAAAATAAAGCTTTTACTAAACATATTGTTGATGCTATGATGAAAGCTTTTAAAGAAAAATTGGAATTAGAAGTTTCAATTCCTAGAAAATTACATGATGAATGGGAACCTACTATCAAAGTCAAGATTAGAAATTATGAGTATTTTGCTTTGTGTGACTTGGGTGCTAGTGTTTCTACAATTCCGAAATCTTTATGTGATGTGCTTGGTCTTACCGATATTGAATCTTGCTCTTTAAATCTGAACTTGGCGGATTCTACTATTAAAAAGCTTATGGGAAGAATTAATGATGTTCTCATTCTTGCAAATAGGGATTATGTGCCCATAGAATTTATTGTTCTTGATATTGATTGCAATCCGTCTTGTCCAATTATTCTTGGTAGACCGTTTTTACGCACTATCGGTGTCGTGATTGATATAAAAGAAGGCAATATTAAGTTCCAATTTCCTTTGAGGAAGGGTATGGAACACTTCCCTAGAACAAGATTTAGGCCACCATATGAATCAATCATGAAGGCATCTTATGGATCTCAAAACAAAGATGACAAAACTTAGACCTTGCTTTATGCCTAGCTGAGGGCGTAAAACTATAACGCTTGTTGGGAGGCAACCCAATGAATAAAATTTATTTTTGCTTTTTGCTTTCTGTTCTTGAGTGTTAGCAAAATTATTCTACTGTTATGATTGTGTTTTTGGTGTTTTAATTAGTGTTTGTGTCAAGTAAAGCCTTTAGGATCATCTTGGGTGATAGTTGTTTGATCTTGCTGAAAAACAGAAACTTTTGCTCTCACGAAAACAATTCTCATTTTTTACCAGATCGTGATAAAATGCCAATTCTTTTTGCAGAATATTAATATACAAATTTCTCAGGTCGTCCTAATTTTTACGAATATTTGGAGTTTCTGAAGTATTCGAAATAGTCAGATTTCTACAGACTGTTCTGTTTTGACAGATTCCGTTTTCCTTGCGTTGTGTGCTTGTTTTGATGACTCTATGGTTTTCTTTGATGATTTTTTGCCATAGAAAAGTTGGAATACAGTAGATATAATTCAAGAACAAAATATGAATTGGTTTGATACAGTATCTTATGATGGATGAAGGAATAAGGAGTAAGAAGAGCCAAAGCTTGGGGATGCCCCAACATCCCAAGCTATTATCCAAAAGAGAGCAAGCAACTAAGCTTGGCGATGCCCCGAGTGGCATCCCCTCTTTCTTCTAACGACCATCGGTATTTTACTCGAAGCTATATTTTTATTTGTCACATACTATGTGTTTTGCTTGGAGTGTCTTGTATGATATGAGTCTTTGCTTCTTTTATTTTGTGTTTTAAGTCTTGATTCCTTGCTGGAAACACCTATTTGAGAGAGTGAAAATTATGTCATGACTTGTTAGAATTGCTCTCTATGCTTCACTTAAACTTATTATGAGCTATGGACTTGCTCTAGTGCTTCACTTATATCTTTTTGAGCACGGTGTGCTTTAGTATTTTTGAAGAACTATTCTCTTGCTTCACTTAAATTTATTTGAGAGTTAGTAAAAGTTTCAAGAAATTCTCTCTTGCTTCACTTAAATTAATTTGAGAGAAAGAAAAAATTATGCTCATGATCTTCAATTATATTTTTTTGAGCTTATCAAAAGCAACATATGAAAATTAGTTACAAAGTGATAGATATCCAAGAAGGATATATTAAAAACTTTCATGAAGATCATTGGACAAAATAAACTTCATTCTTAGTAATAGTTTTGAGATATGATGATGTGATATGTGAGTTTTGTTGATGAGTAATTATGCTTTAGTAAGAATATTGGTGTTAAGGTTTGTGATTCCCTATGCAAGCACGAAAGTCAATAATTATGCAATGAAATTATATCCTACTTGTGGTTCATTATTCAGTGTTAATTGTGCTTAATGCTCGCTTATAAGATTATTCATTTCTTGGTTGGTCACTTCTCAATCTTTTGCGAACCTTCATTTTGCACTAAGTATGATCTCTACTTGTGCATCCAAAAACCTTTGAACAAGTTTTGCCACATGAGTCCACTATATCTACCTATATGCGGTATTCTTTTGATGTTCTAAGCAAATTTGTATGTGCCATCTCTAATTTTCTAAATAAACTTCTCTTTTGTGTGTTCGTACCGTTCGTGGAGCGGTGAGGGGTGGTTAATATTTTCCATGGTAGATGTGTTATTCTCACGATGAGTGTTTATTCACTTGTCAATGCACAAGAGTAAGGCAAAGGTATTAGGGATGCCCAGTCCCGAAATGAAAAATGAATTTACTTTATGTTGTCAAATAATAAATTCCTTGGAAAGTGTTGGTAGGGAAGGCAACCGTGGATACGACTAGCCATTGAAAGTGAAAGTATGGTTGAAAAAGGAATAAACATTAATTTCTGTTTGGGAACCGCCTATGATATATCTAGCATGGAAAGTGTTGGGAACTCTAAGTCGTTTTCGTTGGTGGGAAAGACACACCTCCCAAAATGTTTTTATCTCTAAATTTTTCACTTTGAGCTCTAGCACCTCTACAAACCCCTACTTCCCTCTGCGAAGGACCTTTCTTTTACTTTATGCAATTTTTATTTTTGAATTTGAGTCTCCATCTTCTCTTATAAAAGCACCAACTAGGAGGCAATATGATCGTACTTGAGCATTGGGTATAGCTAATATGCGAGTGTGTTTCATGAATGGACCAATGATTGAGCATAATGGGCTAGGGATAACTTATTTTAGCATTGATATTTTGAAAGACAAGGTTGCTTATTGATATGCTTGAGTATTTAAGTTATCATGTTAAAACTAGACTATTGCTTTGAACAATATAAAAGTCCAAATGTCCATGCTATAAAAAAAGAATATGATATGACATGATAGGCAGCATTCCACATTAAAAATTCTGTTTTTATGACTTACCCACTCGAGGACGAGTAGGAGTTAAGCTTGGGGATGTTGATACGTCTCCGACGTATCTATAATTTTTTATTGTTCCATGTTGTCATAATATCAATCTTGGATGTTTTATAATCATTTTATAGTCATTTTATATCATTTTTGGTACTAACCTATTGACATAGTGCCAAGTGCCGCCTCGCTTTTTCTCGCATGTTTTTACATCGCAGGAAATCAATACCAAATGGAGTCCAAATGCAACGAAACTTTACGAAGATTTTTTATGGACCAGAAACACCTCATGGGCCAAGGCTGCGCCTGGGGGTGCTCTGGGGAGAGCACAACCCACCAGGGCGCGCCCTGGTGGGTTGTGCCCACCTCGGGTGCCCCCCGGACCGCCTCTTTGCTCTATAAATACCCCAATATTCTAGAAACCCTAGGGGAGTCGACGAAAATCAATTCCAGCTGCTGCATAGTCCAGAACCACCAGATCCAATCTAGACACCATCACGGATGGGGTTCATCACCTCCATTGGTGCCTCACCGATGATGTGTGAGTAGTTCTTTGTAGACCTTCGGGTCCGTAGTTAGTAGCTAGATGGCTTCCTCTCTCTCGTTTAATTATCAATACAATGGTATCTTGGAGATCCATATGATGTAACTCTTTTTGCGGGGTGTTTGTTGGGATCAGATGAACTTTGAGTTTATGATCAGATCTATCTTTTTATATCCATGAAAGTGTTTGAGTTTCTTTGATCTCTTTTATGCATGATTGCTTATAGCCTCGTATTTCTTCTTCGATATTTAGGTTTTGTTTGGCCAACTTGATCTATTTATCTTGCAATGGGAAGAGGTGCTTTTGTAGTGGGTTTGATCTTACGGTGCTTAATCCCAGTGACAGAAGGGGAACCGACACGTATGTATCATTGCTACTAAGGATAAAATGATGGGGTCAATCTCTACATAGATAGATCTTGTCTACATCATGTCATCGTCCTTATTGCATTACTCCGTTTCTCCATGAACTTAATACACTAGATGCATGTTGGATAGCAGTCGATGTGTGGAGTAATAGTAGTAGATGCAGGCCGGAGTCGGTTTACTCATCTTGGACATGATGCCTATATAATGATCATTGCCTGGATATTGTCATGAGTATTTGAAGTTCTATCAATTGTCCAATAGTAATTTGTTTACCCACCGTTTGCTATTTTTCTCGAGAGAAGCCACTAGTGAAACCTACGGCCCCCGGGTGTCTTTCTCATATTATTTGCCTTTGCGATCTATTTTCCTTTGCTTTTATTTTCAGATCTATTAAACAAAAATACAAAAATACCTTGCTGCATTTTATTCTTATTTATTTTATTTGGCATTCAATCTATCAATCTACTATAATTTTATCTCACGCCCGTTTGCCTATCTTGAGGCGCCGCTACCCGAAAGGGATTAACAACCCCTTTTACACGTCGGGTTGCGAGTAGTTGTTATTTGTGTGCAGGTGTTGTTTACGTTGTGTTGCTTGGTTCTCCTACTGGTTCGATAACCTTGGTCTCATAACTGAGGGAAATACCTACCGCCACTGTGCTGCATCATCCCTTCCTCTTTGGGGAAATAATGACATAGCTTCAAGTCGCATCACCCCCCGGACTCCCATCTCCCGCTGTACTGCCGCACCGATGGAGAGAAGGTGGCTGCTGCAATGCCCACCTTCAACAAGCGTGGGCTCGTGCCGCTGAAGCCTTCCCAGCCCCCGGGCTCCCGGTGCTGGTGTCCTTCGGTGAGCTTGAGGGGGAGGAGGAGGCAAACTAAGAGGCGACCTTGGAGGAAGTGGAAGAGACCTCCCCCCCCCCCGCGGCAGAGCGAGCTCCTCCAGGCCTTCTCGCATGATGACGACGTCGGCGTGCACCCAATCAGGGAGTCGCCATGCTCTTCCAGGGTCACCACGAGGTCCGAAGGCACCCCCCTAAAGAGGCTGAGGCAGGGGATCCCAAAGAGGGACAGGTCGGCACTGATTCCTCCGGGCAGTGGCTCCACCTTGCCACCGGCCGCCACCGTCGCAGAGCCGGCCATGCGCTCGTCCGCCCCTGAGAGCGCGATGACTCCCGTGCCCAGGAAGCTTGGGGGCATTGCGCTTCTAGGTAGGAAGAGGGACTACGTCGCCGAGGGTCAGTAAGTGTACCTCCTTGCCTTGCTTTCTGATCTTGGCGCGGGGCTCAACATCTTCATCCTGATGCCAGGCTGATGTCGACGGCAAAGAGGAAGAAGGAGGATGCTGGAGCCGCCGAGGCCAAGCGGTCTGCAGCGACCGTGGCGACTCTGGTGCAGAAGGACGAGACCGGCTCACGTGCTCCCACAACAGGGTTGTCTTCCCGAGGCTCGGGGGGCAGCCTCAGGAGAAGACAGCCCCTGCGGCCGTGCTAACTCTGGAAGCACCCACCTCCAGCGCGCCTGCTGATGACCTGAGGGCTCCAGAGCCCCTGACCATCGTTGCCGCTGAAACTTCTCCAGTCTTGATGCTAGCGCCGTCTCCTCCCCCGTCCATCATGCCGGCAAGCCGTGGTTCTTCTGCCGCACCCGGTGCTCTGGAGGAGGCCTTCTCCGCACTAGACCATCTTTGAGATGATCTTCACGGCCCTGGCCGGCGCAGGGCGTTGGGGCGCCTGGAGCTGGTCTCAGGGTGGCTCCAGTCCGACGAGTCCGTCAAGGCGGCCTGGACATAGGCTGTGGCGGCCTCAGTGGAGGGCTGGAAGGTGATCGGCCTAGCCGCAACCGCCTACGATGGCGGCCTCAGAGGACGCCGATGCCACAACCCAGGTGGCAACCCTGAAGAAAGCGCTGTCCAAGGCTGAATACAATGCGGCCGTGGAGCGCATCGAGCGAGAAAAGTAAGAGGCGCGGGTGGCGGAGGTGCAGCAAGAGCTCCAGGCTCTCGTGAAAAAACACGAGAGTTTGGAGCTTGACTCAAAGACTCGAGAGTCCGAGCTTGCCTTGGCCCTTGAGAGCGCAAAATCTGCCAAGGATGAAGCCCAAAGAGCCCTCCAGGAAATTGAGGCGATGAAGAAGATAGCGGCGGGTAAGGCATTCTTTATGCAAAGCAAGCACATGAAAGTGAATTATTTATTACTTACCCAAGTCCGGAGCTCTCCAGGAGCATTCGCAGATCTACCCCGCAGTGTGTCCGACGCTGCCGCATACTATCGGGCTGAGGAGGGGAGCTCGACGGAGAAGGTGTTCTGGTCTCAGTATGCTGAGGCCGGACGCCCGGTGCCCTTGAGCGACTAGCTGAAGTAGCTGGTCGAGCTCCATAAGGTGGCCGAACAGGCCATGAAGGGCCTTATAGTCCGGCTATGGCCTGGGGAGGTCATGCCTGGGAGCTACTTTGGGCTGGTGAGGCGGCCGGCGGATGC
Source organism: Aegilops bicornis (assembly GCA_021605145.1). NCBI lineage: Eukaryota > Viridiplantae > Streptophyta > Magnoliopsida > Poales > Poaceae > Aegilops > Aegilops bicornis. Next base: position 390,907,517 of record CM038674.1, read on the forward strand.
CTGTCCATGCCTTGAAGGCATCAAGAGCTCCGTATGCATCGAAGGAGCCCGTAGGGCCCTTGCCCGTGTTAAAGTGCACTGGGGCAAGATGGATGCTAAGAAGCTGGTGACAGATGGTCCACCGCAGGGCAAGGAGCATCGCAAGCCCGAGATGTATTATGAGGGCGTCCTGAAGGGTGCCCGCCTTATGGCGGATGAATGTTCCAAGGATGTAATTTTGAGTAAACTTCGCTCGTGTTATCTGTATTTGAAAACTTGTTCATATCGCTAAGCAACGCTTTTTGAATTTAAAATATTACCTTACGTGCGGCCGTTTATTAAATCTGAGAGATGGCGAGTCGTAAACCACGCCCCCATACCCGCGAAGTCTTTGGGGTGTTAGGGATAAACCTAAGCGCTCTTGTTCCCATTCTTGGGTCCTTCGAGGGAGGCGCTCAGCACAACGAACAAGGCAATCAGACTATAATGCTTTATCACTCTCACTTAGCCATAGAATTCTATAATTTTAAATTTCGGTGAAGCACCTAGTATTCGGAAGACCGAGTGTGGGGCGCTATCCACGCCTAGGCCGGACAAAGCCGACTCCTCGCTCTAAGCGGCATAAGTCTTTAGGGACTCGAAACCTCTCGAACAGCGACCAGCTCTCGCCCTATCGTGATGGTCAGTTTTAGCTTTCTCTACTGAGGTGATTAACCCAGCTCAACCGGGGCACAATCGCAGATAGTTCTACGGCCTACCTTAGCTGATATAACGGAATGTAAGGTACCAAAACATGGGAGCCGGGCAAACCCAACTATTGACCCAAGACATGATTGAGTGATGCATATAATGCTATAAGTTCGGTGCCCTTTTCGTGAGAGTGTTCAGACTTCTCACACCATATTACAGGGTACTTAAGCCCGGGTGTATTGGCCATACCAAAGTGTACGGTTGCATAATGTAAATGGCCGAACATATTTACACAAAAAGGAATGCAATAATAGACAAAAGCTATGTATTGTTTATTCGAAAAAGCTGCGGTAAAAGCAGAACGATACAAATAGTGCGATAAGAAAGAGATGGGACCATTTGACATGTCCCCCTCCAGGGGCGAGCTGCGGGATGATATGTGAAACAAGTATACTGCTCGTTATAGAGACCACTTAGACATTCGTCGTAGCTTTCTGCCTCCCTGGCTGTTGCATCGTGTGTCCGGCGATTGTACTGCCGGACAGGCCTTCCAGAGAGTGGAGTCCTGAAAGTAAGAAAAAAGAATGACAAAATCGGGAGCCCCTAGTGCGGTTGAGCCGCATTTTGTGCATGCCGTGGTCGTGCCCTTCCCCCTATGCCCATGGTATTTCAGGCGTAATTATGTACGTGTAGCACCTGGTTTCGCAATTTCGCGAGGGCTGGGGTTGGGGCCGCATTACTACGCTTGCTCGGGCGTGCCAGCGGTCTTGTTGTAGGTTACTCGGGCGCTTGGCGGTGTCCGGGCGTTTAATAGCCGGACTAGAGAATTGCCTTGAGAGGCTACTTTGTACTTCCGCCGAGGGCAGCCGTATGCTCCTCCGTTCGGAGAGAGCATTCGGTGTTTCCATTGACCGTAATGACTCCTCGAGGGCTGGCATCTTGAGCTTGAGGTATCGTAGTGCGGCACCGCATTGAAGTTTGCAATGCGGTTCGTCGAAGCGATCGCGTGATAGCCACTGCGGAGCGGGACTATGTCGAAGATTAACTCCTCGCTTCGGAAATTATCACGGGGATCCGAAGACCACCTCAAGTGTAATCGAGCACATGCAGTTGGGCTCTACACAGTATAGCGCCTTTAAAGGTCGTCTTTGTGGGTTTGATCCTTGAGGATCTATGCCCATTTTTGCCTTGTATCACGATAAAGCGAGGTTGCCGCCGCCATCCATAAGGACTCTCTTGAGGTGAAATCCGTCAATGATTGGGTCTAGAACCAATGCGCGCGAATCCGCCATGGCGGATGCTAGTGGGTGGTCCCTTGATCAAAAGTGATCGGGCGGGAGGACCACGGGTTGAACTTTTGGGGCGACTGGCTCCAACGCATATCGTCCTCGAGTGCACGCCGCTATTGCGTATATCATGTTCACCGTCCGCACTTGTGGGGAAGCCCTTACATCCCCATATTGTTCGTGGCGGGACTCCTCCTTGTCATCGCTATGCAGCCCCTTGTCTCTGTCTTGACATTTAACACGCCTACTTGAACACCCAACAATCCCTGTTGGTGTGATTGGCTAGTTTTGAAGTGCCGTGTATCGCACAAGCGATCTAGCATTCGGTCCAAAGCGGGCGGGCCGGAGTATTTCTTTTAAATGGCTTTTTCTTGACGGGTTTAGAGCCTCTAAATCCGGCATTAATCGTATCCTCAGCATTCTCGCCGTTAATGCGGCGCTTGTGCTTGTTGCGACGCGGCCTGCCATTGATGTCCTTGGTATCCGAATTACCAGGGCTCTTGGTCATGTTATTACTACGAGCTAGCCAGCTGTCTTCTCCCGCGCAAAAGCGGGTCATGAGTGTTGTGAGGGCTGCCATGGATTTCTACTTTTCCTGTCCTAGGTGCTGGGCAAGCCACTCGTCGCGGATGTTATGTTTGAAGGCTGCGAGGGCCTCTGCATCCGGACAGTCGACTATTTGTTTTTTCTTGGTTAGGAACCGTGTCCTGAATTGTCTGGCCGATTCCTCTGGCTGCTGGATTATGTGGCTTAGGTCATCGGCATCTGGTGGTCGCACATAGGTGCCCCGGAAATTGTCGAGGAATGCGACTTCCAGGTCCTCCCAACAACCAATTGACTCTATTTGGCAAGGCTGTTAAGCCAATGCCGAGCTGGTCCTTTAAGCTTGAGTGGGAGGTATTTGATGGCGTGTAGATCATCACCGCGGGCCATGTGGATATGAAGGAGATAATCATCGATCCATACCGCAGGATCTGTTGTGCCATCGTATGATTCGATGTTTATGGGTTTAAAACCCTCGGGGATTTGATGATCCATTACTTCATCTGTGAAGCATAGTGGGTGTGCGGCACCTACATCTTGGGCTATATCACGGCGTAGCTCAAATAAGCTTTGTCTCTTGTGTTCGGCTCGTCGAATTGCCATATCCGGCATAGCGGTTATAAATCACGTGTTGTGGGGCACCACATAATCCGTAGATCGATCTTGTTTGCCTTGCCTTGTCCTCAAATATATCTCGCGGTCAGGCGCATTTCCCGTGCCTTGGTATTTTTTGAGCGACGCAGGAGTGCGGCTTATTTGGAGGCGAGAGGCCTCTACATTGCTGACCACGAGGTGGCGGTCGGCCGCATCGTCTTGTTGGTGATGTAGGTTTAGGTGCTTCCTCCTCTAATAGGGGTAGCAACTGCGCTTTGGGTAGCTCTTGGAGGCGTTCGAGTTCGTACTCTTGGCCGCAAGGACTTGATCCATCTGTCGGCTAGCGAGTCTTGGTCAGCTCTAATTTGTTCTTTGTTTTTCTTGAGGCTGCTCGCCATGGTCATAAGCCTGCGTTTGAAACGCTTTTGTTCGACGGGATCCTCAGGCACGACAAAGTCGTCGTCATCGAGGCTTGCCTCGTCTTCGGAGGGAGGCATGTAATTGTCGTCCTCTACCTCTCTGTCTGTCGCTCTCTCATGAGGGCTGGCTTCTCCATCCTCCTGTGCTGAATTCTGCTGGAGGGGGTTATCTTCAGCACTGTCCGAGATGTTATTATCTCCCGTGCCGGAATCACCGTTTTTGCTTTGGCGGGATTTAGAGCGGTATTCTTGACGCCTTGTGTTTAGCTGCTTCTTGGAGGGTCATCCTCCGTTGTTCCATCGCCCTTCCCTTCTTTTGGGGTGTCCACCATGTATATGTCATCTGACGAGGTGGCCTTCCAGTGCCCTATAGGCGTTGGTTCTTGGTCGTCTCTCTGCATCGGCGTCCATACCGTCGATGTCTTGGTCGAAGTCGAGCATGTCGGTTAAATCATCGGCGGTGGCTACGAAGTGGGTGGTGGGTGGGCTTTGAATTTCTTCGTCATCCGCATCCCAACCTTGCTGACCATAGTCCGGCGGGGCTCTCTTGATAAAGAGAGAGACTTGATGAATTTAGAATGTCGTAGAAGGGCGAGTCTTTGAAAGATGTCCGCTGCGGCAAACTCCATGATCGGCTAATCGGATTCGATTGGCGGTATGAAGGTTGAGTCCGGAGAGGAGTCCGGCACCTTGGAGTCACGGGCTTCGCAGAGGATAAGGCTGGTGTTCGGCTTGATCGCCGTAGAGATTGCAGCCCCCAAGGCGGTGTCCAGCCACCCGTCCTCGATTAAGCGCTTGATCGGCTCTGAGCTAGGGGTCGGGCCGGACAGGTGCGACCTCGAGAACCTTGTTGGTGGCGAGCTAGATCATGCCCATCGTGGCAGTCTTGGCGCGCTCGGTGTGGCTCGAACCCGTCGAAGATCAAGTCTCCGCAGACGTCGATCGTGTAGTTCAAACTTCCGTCGACTGATGGCGGGCGTAGCTTCGATCTGCTCCGGATGGCCAGCGTTAATTGGCCTGCGATTAAAGCCGCGAATCTGAAGATCTGTCGAGGAGAAAAGTCTCACCTGGACCGCGCCGTTGTTGATGATCGGAGGAGCCATCGGGCCTAAAGATGACGACACAGAGGAACTCTCAATGAAAGCACCAATGTCGGTGTCAAAATCGGCGGATCTTGGGTAGGGGGTCCCGAACTGTGCGTCTAGGCGGATGGTAACAGGAGACAAGGGACACAATGTTTTTACCTGAGTTCGGGCCCTCTCGATGGAGGTAAAACACTACTCCTTCTTGATTAATATTGATGATCCGGGTAGTACAAGAGTAGATCTACCACGAGATCAAAGAGGCTAAACCCTAGAAGCTAGCCTATGGTATGATTGTTGTTAGTCCTCACGGACTAAAACCCTCCGGTTTATATAGACAGGAGAGGGCTAGGGTTACCTGAGTCGGTTACAATGGTAGGAGATCTACATATCCGTATTGCCAAGCTTGCCTTCCACGCCAAGGAAAGTCCCATCCGGAGACGGGACGAAGTCTTCAATCTTGTATCTTCATAGTCCAGGAGTCCGGCCAAAGGTTATAGTCCGGCTATCCGGACACCCCCTAATCCAGGACTCCCTCAAAGGTCATGGCCAACTGGTTCCCCATGGCCCTCGCTGGCGCGCCGCGTGCCTGGTTGTTTAGCCTATCGGGATCTTCTGTGGCCTCTTGGGAGGAGCTGCGCGGCCTTTTCGTTGCGCGCTTCACGCCTGCGCCTGTCGCCGTTGCAGCCATCCTCGGCGGCTCACAGGCGCTGCCCTCCGACTACCATGCCAAGCAGTTCTTCTGCCAGATCGGCGCCGCCTCTGTGCATCAAGGAGCTACTCCAGGATGGGCGGCGCCCAAGGCCGACCTCACCTTCGACTCGGGGGATCACCCCGTCACCACCACAAGCTCGGGCGTGCTCCCAATGGTCTGCACGCCCACCATCTGCAATGTAGCCGTCACCAAGACCCTCATCGACAGCGGAGCCGGCCTTAATGTGCTCTCCGTGGAGGCTTTTGGCTTGCTTCATGTACCACACGAATGGCTCCATCCTACCAAGCCCTTCTCCGGAGTCGGCGGCGGCTCCAACAGCCCCCTAGGGTAGATCCGCCTTCCCGTGACTTTCGGCACCCGCGACAACTACCGCACCGAGCTTGTCTACTTCGACATGCCCCGCATCGGCCGCCTGTACAACGCCATCCTCGGGTACCCGGCCTTGGTCCAGTTCATGGCGGCCACCCATCCTGCTTATAACCTCATGAAGATGCCAGCGAGCAAAGGCGTCCTCACCGTGGCTGGAGACACCAAGTCCTTGACGGCCCTCATGCTCGCCTTCAAGACTGCAGCTGCAGCCAGCCCGGCCGATGAGGCCGCTCCCGGGGCTAAGGGGGCTGCGCCAGCGAAGAAGAAGCAGTTGTTCACTCAAGATCGGGCCGAAACAAAGAAAGTGTCGGTCGAGGAAGGTGGACCCTCAGGAGCCACCTTCACCATAGGCGCCAACCTCGACCCGGACCAAGAGGAGGCATTGGTGAAGTTCTTGCGCGCGAACAAAGAGGTATTTGCCTGGGAACCCCAAGCAGCTGGTAGGGGTTCCGAGGGGGTGATCGAGCATCACTTAAGGGTGTGCCCCAATGTGCGCCCTGTGAAGCAGAAGGCGCGGTGACATTCCACGGAAAAGCAGTCCTTCATCGTCCAGGAAACCGCAAGCTTGAGGCAGCAGGTGTCATTCACGAGGTCCGGTACCCGGAGTGGCTGGCGAACCCCGTCATCGTGCCAAAGAAAGGCGGGAAGGAGCGCATGTGTGTCGACTTCACCAACCTCAACAAGGCCTGTCCCCAAGACCCGTTTCCGCTTCCGCGCATCAACCAGATTGTCGACTCCACCGCCGAGTTCAACCTGCTGTGTTTCCTGGACGCGTTCTCGGGCTACCACCAGATCAAGATGGCAATGGAGGATGTGGAGAAGACGGCCTTCTTGACCCCGTGCGGGGTGTACTGCTACACCTGCATGCCGTTCGGACTACGCAACGCTGGGGCGACCTTCCAACGGCTGATGCACATCGCCCTGGGGTGGCAGCTTGGAAGGAATGCGGAGGCCTACGTCGACGATATCATGGTAAAATCTCGGGAGGCGAGAACTCTTATTCGGGACCTGGAAGAGACCTTCGCAAGCCTGCGCCGGGTGGACCTGCGGCTTAACCCAGAGAAGTGTGTGTTCGGTGTTTCCTCCGGCAAGCTGCTGGGCTTCCTCGTGTCCCATAGGGGGATCGAGGCTAACATGGAGAAGTTCATGGAGATAGAGGACATAAGCCCACCACAAACTCTCCAGGAAATGCAGAAGCTTGCGGGTTGCGTGACCTCGCTAGGGCGCTTCATCTCCAAGCTGGGGGAGCGCGCCCTGCCATTCTTAAAGCTGATGAAGAAAAAGGGCCTGTTTGAGTGGACCCAGAGGCCGACCTGGCGTTTCAAGACCTCAACAGATACCTGACCGCCCTCCGGTGATGGTGGCGCCTCGTACCCTCGAGCCCCTGGTGCTTTACCTTGCCTCCACTCCCTACTCATGGCCTTGGCGCTAGTGGCCCAGTTCGGGAAGAGCGCCCGGGCCAAGAGTCCGCCGCCAGTGCCGCACCTCCGTGGGCGTCGACACCAAGAGGATGCCGCAAAGGCTACGACCACACCAACGAGTGATCAGGTCCAGCAAGACGGTGTTCTCGGGCCTGCAGAAGCCCCAATGGATGACCGGGCTCCTGAGGTCCCATCACCTCAGGAGATGCCCCGACCTCCGGCAGACGCAGACTCCATCGACACTCCCGCCCTCATCGAGCACCCAGTGTACTTCGTCAGCACGGTACTGCGGGATGCGAGGGCATGGTACCCAATGCCACAGAAGCTTCTGCTCACGCTCCGGGTGGTCTCACGCAAGCTGCGCCATTACTTCCAAGGCCACCCGATCAAAGTCATCTCAGCTTACCCACTGGAGAGGGTGCTCCGAAGCCCCAATGCCGCGGGAAGGGTCGCCGAGTGGAACATCAAACTTCAGGCATTTCAGCTCGAGTTCAGCACAACCAGGGTCATCAAGGGGGCCGCGCTAGCCAACTTCGTGGCCAAATGGACCGACATCCCGGAACCTGAAGTTGGCAAGAGCCTATCTCTCTCGCCAGGAAGTGAAGCACCAGATGGTTGGGTCATGTACTTCGAAGGCGCCTTCGCATGCCAAGGCGCGGAGGCTGGAGCCGTACTCATCTCGCCCACCCAAGACAAGCTCTACTACGCCGTGCAGCTCTGCTTCCAGCGGGGCGGAAAGGTCTCCAACAACATTGCGGAGTACGAGGGGTTGATTGCCGGCCTCAAGGCTGCCGTGTCATTGGGAGTAAAACGTCTCACCATCAAGGGCGGTTCACAGCTCCTCGTCAACTTCTCCAACAAGGTGTATGAGCCGAAGGACGAGCACATGGAGGCGTACCTCATGGAGGTGCACAAGATGGAGAAGGAGTTCTTGGGCCTGGAGCTACAACACGTGCCTCGCGGCACAAATAAGGAAGCCGACGACATCGCCAGAAGGGCATCCTAGCGCCTGCCCCAGGAGCCCGGCGTCTTCGAAGAGTGGCTTTTCAAGCCATCGGCGGCACCCCATCTGCGGGACGGGCGTCCCCAACCACCAGCCTCGGGAGCCCCCGCCTGTGGCCCGACCATAGGAGCACGCCTGCTCCTGGCACTCGAGCCTCGGGAGGGGTGCTGGACCGAGGAGTTCAAGGCATACCTGACACGAGGGACACTGCCGGAGAAAGAGGAGGTCGCGGAGCGTGTGGCCCGACAAGCTACGGCATACTGCATCCAGGATGGTGAGCTATACAGGAAGCGACCAAATGACATTTCCTTGCGATGCATCTCCTGGGAGCAGGGGAACAAGTTGCTAGCTGACATACACGATGGAGACTGTGGGCACCACTCGTCGTCATGTACCCTGGTCGGCAAAGGCGTTCATAACGGGTTCTCTTGGCCCGGCACTCAACGACGCGACTGAGCTGGTGAGGTCCTGCGAGGCCTGCCAATTCCATACCAAGCAGATCCACCAGCCAGCCAGGGCCTCTAGACTATCCCACTCTCATGGCCATTCGCGGTTAGGGGGCTGGACATCCTAGGTCCATTCCCGCGAGCGCCTGGGGGCTATCGCTACCTCTACGTCGCCATCGACAAGTTCACCAAATGGGCAGAGGTGGAAGCCGTTCGCACTATCCCTGCCGGGTCGGCAGTTAAGTTCATCAAGGGCCTCGTGAGCCGGTTCGGGGTCCCTAACCGCATCATCACCGACAACGACTCGCAGTTCACTAGCAATCTCTTCAAGACATATTGTGCTAACCTTGGAACGCAGATCTGCTACGCTTCGGTGGCACACCACATGAGCAATGGCCAAGCCGAACGCGCCAACGCGGAGGTCCTGAGGGGCCTCAAGACCAGGACCTTCAAGAAGAAGGTCGAGGCTTGCAGCAGGGGCTGGCACAACGAGCTCTAGTCCGTGTTGTTGTCCATCCGCACAACCGCCACCAAGCCAACAGGCGAAACCCCGTTCTTCCTCGTCTATGGAGCAAAAGCGGTTCTCCCTCACGAGGTCAGGCATCGCTCCGCGCGGGTCCTAGCGTTTGATGAGATGCAGCAGGATGCCATGCGGGGGATGGACCTTGTGCTGGGGGAGGAACGCCACCGTGAAGCCTCGCTCCGAGCGGCAAGGTACCAGTAGGCGCTGCGACGGTACCATTGTCGCAGCGTCCGCTCCAGGACGCTCGAGGTGGGTGATCTTGTCCTGAGGCGGGTTCTCTCCAGGGAAGGGCTGCACAAGCTCTCGCCCATGTGGGAGGGCCCATTTAGGATCGCCCGCGTCTCCAAGCCTGGTGCCGCGCGCCTGGAGACGCAGGACGGGATCCCCATCCAGAACACCTGGAACATCCAGCACCTCCGGAAGTTCTACCCATGAAGCAAGGCCCAGTGCCTGTGAAGGTCTTCGCTCGTGACACTCTCACGTAATAATGAGTGGGGCTGTACACGCCCCAGAGTCTCCAGAGTGCCGCCCTCGGGCCTAGGGGGCTCCTTCCCACGTCCTAGTGGCAGCACTTAGCTCCGCGCTGGTGAGAAGACTAGACTAGGTGCCGGACGCGGCTGTTCATTTGCTTCCCGTAGTTGGCTTGCCTCTCTTTAATGGAAATTTTGAATTCTGGTGTTTCTCACCGGGCTTGGTTCGATTCCTTTTCTCTCTGTTTCTTCCCTCGGTTCTCTATTACTGACACTCTCCCTACTTGCGCCTCGCTTGAAAAGGTTGAGACAGTCTTGGCAGCGTCAGCGTTTCCCTTGGTCTTCACGAGGCACCCTCGTTCGAGCTCGTGACCGATGCACCCCTTTTTAAGTCCGTGCCCCACGGGTACCGCGGCGTGGTGTGCTAGGACATGACCGGCCATGCCGGGGGCCCTGAGCAAGCTAGAATAAGGGTTTCTTAACAAATTTTTGCAGTATCTCGACACCTCCCAAGTCCGCAGCAGGGAGGTCTCATCAGGTGCCTGGAGATGCGCGCCTCACGAGGTGGAAACTGCTTCAGACGCATCGAGCTAAGTTATCCTTACATGCCTACGTAAAGCACTGATGCCACAGCACAACTCAGAAGTGATAAAGATAGCGAAATGCAGGAAAAGAGTTGCGGTTCATCATACGCCCCCGTGGGGCCCCATACTTGTCTCTTGCGATGCAGGAAAAAAAAGAGGGAAACAGGCAAAAGCGACCCCTACACCCACGGCTACTCCCGAGAATCAGCTCCCAGCGCTCCCCCAAACTCAGCCAGAGCCCTCCTCACGCTTCACTTTGGGCGCTGACGGCAGGGGCGACCCGCCACCATCTTGAAGCGGCCGGAGAGGCAGGCGGTTGGTCTTAGCCGCCGCTGCTGGAGCTTTCACCGGAGGAGGAGCCGCCGCTGCTGGAGCTTTCACCGGAGGAGGAACCTCCGGTGCTGGACGAGTCGCGGCCATCACCGAGGGCAAGCTCGCCCCCATTGTCGTCGCGGCCGTTGCCAAGGCCAAGCACGTCATCACTGTCGCTGTCTTCAGGGCAGCACCCAGCGCGGCGACCATCTTCCCTGAACACCCTCATGAAGAGGGTCGCGGCACCATCATACTTGAAGTGGAGGGTGCACCGCCTGCCCAGGCCACGCGCACGGGCAAACGTATGCCAGTCGCGGGCCAGGGATATGTTGCCCGCGACGGAGATCTCCACCGCGACCCACGAGGCCTTGCTGCAGTAGCCGTCCGCTGCACCGAGAGGCCGCCGGGACCCGAGGTCGCCAGCTCTCCGGCAAAGGAGCGTGGAAGCTGGAGCTAGGTGCCGGTCGGGTTCTCCGACAATACAACGAACTCCGGCAGCACCTCCGCCGAGTGGAAGCGTAACCAAGGAGGCCTAGCGACCATGGTGAGCCTCCCCTCGTCGACAGGACTGCCATGCCCCAAGCGACTTCGACCGGGAGGAGAAACGCCGCCTTGGATGCCCGGAGCGGCACCGGTCCCCAAAGAGACTCGTCCTCACCCGCGATGAACCACAAATGGGGTCGCGGCATGCTTACGAGGGCGACCGCAAACTCTCTTGGGCGGAGGAGAGCCGGGCCCCTCTTGGCGAGCCTTCCCTTTCTCCGTGGACGAGAATCTCTTTGTTGGCGCCATGTGTGCTGCTGTTAGCAGTGAAACAAGGAGCAAGGAAGAAGAAGCAAGAGGAATGGAGGAAGAGATGGGCGACGGGGGCTCCGCCCCCCTCACCATTTATAGCAAGAGGAGGCCAACCGACGACCCCCACAATCGTAGGTAATGACGACTTTTCTGCATGCACCAGGGACTCGTCAAGTCGGGCAGTTGCCGAGGCAGCGTGGGTTAGCGGATGCCCACGTCCCGTCAGTTGCCACGCGTCAATCAAGGCTGCAGGCAGTTGGGGCCCGCGGCGCTCCGCACTTGCCTCTTGGCTTCGCCTCGAAGCCAAGTCCGAGCATGCCTTGGGCCCGGGGGCTCCTGTCGGTGTTCTGGGAACGGGGGTCCCCGGACTTGCCTGCCTGCGGCCCACGGCATGGCTCCACTAATGGCCTGGTACGGCCCATCTTCACCAGCGAACACTCAAGACCCTCGGGAGGGGCCAAGCCTCACGAGGCAGCGACACAAAACCTCCTCAGGGGCAGCCTCACAAGGCTGGCTCGTGAGGAGCGAAGAGATCAAGGCAAGGGCACCTCGTGACGTTCCCGTGATGTGAGCCATGACAACCATGGACGGCGAGGCGCCCGGTATTGTGAGTACTAGTTTCCTCTTGATTGCTAAAGGAGCGGCACGAGGAGTCCCGAGGCATCAGGCAATGGTTTCCATATCGGTGCAACGAGACCAAGACCAGCAGGACGGCAGGATAGAGGTCATCACGGAGCCCACGACAGCGTCACCACCAGAGCCTTTGGCAGGCGAAGACCACCTTTTGTTAGGGTAGCTTGTACTAGCTGTCCCCCTTCAAATTGGCCGTTGTGGGATCCCTTCCCGCCTGATATTTGGGAAGAGGACCCGGGCCTCTATAAATAGGACTAGCCACCACTGTAAGAGGCAACTGATTTGGCCCCAACTGATCTGGGATCAGATCCATTCCATCGACACACGCAGAAGCTCATCAAGCTCAAGAACACCTCTCCTCAGGAGGTAGTTCTTCCCTTGTATTTGTTCATCCCCAGCCTATAAGGCAATCCACCACACCACACTGGAGTAGGGTATTACACCACATCGGTGGCCCGAACCAGTATAAACTCTTGTGTCCCTTGTTCTTCGGGTTGGGCGAGCTAGGCTTTGAGATCATGGTGAGAGCGTGAGCTTGCGGGAGAAAGATCTTCGTGCGCACCCTACAGTTTGAACCTCAAGGGTTTTGCCGGAACACGTAATCCGACAACAGCCGTCATGGAGCGCGCCGCTTTGGAATCCCTCGAGCTGAGGTCCCGCAAGGCGCTACAGGATCTCTAAGGGAGCAGGTGCAAGGAGCCGTTGGTGACTCCGGAGGAAGGACCCGCCGAGCTGCTCCTCAAGCTCATCCTGGCGCTCGAGGGCATCGTCGTCGGAGTGGCCCCATGGTGGAGGGGGAGGCCCGCGCGCTTTTTACCTTGGCCATGACGCGCGTCTTCAGCCACCCCTATCTCTGAGACACCAGCTTCGACCTCGGTGCCTTGCTCGAGCCCGTGGACCCCGAGTCCTATACCGCCACTGCCGAGGCTGTGAGGGGTCAGGTGGAGGCCCTGTTTCGGAAGTTCCTCGTTGTAGACCACATGACCACGGCTAACGGCAAGGTGGTGGCGACGTAGTCGACGACGGAGCTCCCCACGCGGGCGATGGCGGCGTCCAGGGCTGGAGAAGAGGATCGATGGCAGCGCTCCCTTCTGTTCAAGTCCTGCAACATGTATCGTGCCTCGTGGAGGCCTAAGAACTTATGCTTGGTACCCTTAAGAAACAATATGCTTTGTAATAATTTGCTAGGGTTCCGCGATTTCCTTTCTGTTTGCTTTAGCGTTCTGCGTCGGCAGGGCCCGGCCCCGCGCATACCTCAGCCGCCGTTGGATCGTCCGGATCACCAGGACGAAACCAAGGGGTGAGGGGCTACGTGGCCAGTTAGGCTCCTGAGTCGCAATGCTCAGGAGTCCCCCTTGACATGCGAACAGCCCTCGGGAAGGAGATGCGAGAGTAGGCCTTAGCGTTTTGCGTCGGCAGGGCCCAGCCCCGCGCATACCTCAGACGCTGTTGGATCGTCGGATCACCAGGACGAGACCAAGGGGTGAGGGGTTACGTGACCAGTTAGGCTCCTGAGCCGCGATGCTCAATAGTCCCCCTTGACGTATGAACAAACCTCCATACCTTTCCTCGTCGGGCTCTCGCTCAGGAGGGGTGCACGAAGACTAGGTCTGAGGGACCTGGAGAGGTGGCGTACGCCAGGCGTGACCTGAGCGTAGCCCACGTGCCCATCCCCCTCGCGCAACTCTCCCGAGGGGAAAGCAGCGTCGTGAGGCTGAGCATCGAGCCTGGTGGCTCGCCTGAGGTTAATGCAGCCATGAGGCCACCCTCAGTTGTTTATAACCAGCGCGGAGCATGGTGCTTCTGCTCTTGCACATGCATAGCAGCTCCTCGACCATGTTGACTACCAGCGTGGAGCATGGTGCTTCCACTGGTACGTGGGTGGGGGCTCCCCCTGAGGGGAGACCCCGTGGCGTGTACATCCCCTCCCTGACACTTGGCTTGCACATCAGGGCTAGAGGAGGTGTGTATGGGCACTCGTGAGCTAGTGCGGGACTCATGAAGCCCTACCTCAAGGCGGGTTGCGCCTGAATTTGGCTTGGACACTTGTGGCAGTCCTGCGAGATGGTCAGACAACTTGCGCCGAGTGAATCTCCTGAGGTTATCGCATGAGAAGGCCAAACACCAATGACCCCAGGAGGTGACGTGAACGGGACCGGCCCGCCAGACAGAGCTCACCCGTTGGGTTTATTGACGCTGCAGGGACGGACCCAAGCACAGACGTCGTACCCAGTCTTCTCATGCGAAGGTCCTGAAGAAAGACAACCAGCGCGCGGCTCTTGAGGTGACGAGGCACCGGGTCACGTGCCCTCACTCATCCGCCCGCGATTAGCTCACGCGAGAACAAGGCACCAAGGACCATGGGAGGTGATGTGCACGGGAGCTGGCCCGCGAGCCAGAGCTCGGCCTCTTGGGTTTAGCGACGCTGCAGGGACGGACCCGAGCATAGACGCCATGCCATTCCTTAATCATGAGGCGGTTGTGGGTGGGTTTGCAGGGGCGTGCGACGTTCATGGTGACGAAGCACCAAATAGACACGTGATAATCATAAAGCAACTCATGGAAGAAGGTAAAGCCAATTCTGCTAGATGCAGGAAGGATACATGCCGCAAGGACGGACCCACGCGGCTTGGGGATAATGCAGCCCGAGGGGCGCCCCCAACTAAACAAACCAAAAAGATGTCACCTAGCACCGTTGCTGAAGAAGTGTTGAGGTAGCTGAAGATGCGTGTCGCCGAAGTTGCTCCTCATGAGCCGCCCAGGCTCTGAACCTCGGGAGGCTCTGGAGAGCAGGGGGGCTCGCGAGGATCCATCGCCATCTCTGACAGGATCGCCAGGTGCCTAGCCTCCTGAGCTGCCAGGACGCTCCGCATGTGGCGCTGATGCACGACAGCCACATTCGTGGAGCGAAGGGCACTGACGTAGTTGTTTGGTGGGCCCTCGCACCCGGACGCGGACGGAAAGAGCTCTGAGACAGCCTGTTGAGCCGGGCATGTTGATGCAGCCTTGCAGCTCACTTGTCCTCACTGGGGCGAGCCGTCTTAGGAGTGGTGGGCGGCCGCCTCACATAGCTCTTGCCTCCTGAAGCTCCTTGGTTGCCTTGGTGATGAACTCCTGAGCGTCTGGTGCCTCGAGTCTTGCGCTTTCCTCGCGGAAGCGCGCGTTGAAGCACGCCTCCAGGTGGTGCCCGAGCAGCTCCCTCGTGATGTTGGCCAGGTCTGAGGCCTTCCAAAAGAGATCCCTGGAGCCTAGCCTGAGAGGGTCGCCGGGCGTGCCTTCCTAGGCGAGAGAGGGAGGCGCCCCGTCCGTGGGCGCAAGGCTTGAGGTGGCACTGCCGGACGCTCCGCCCTCCTGAGGTCCTTGGCGGAGCAGCTGCTTCTTCTTGGGCCTGACCTCCGGGAGGTAGAGCAGGCGCCTTCGTTGTCTGGGTCCTCGACCGCCGCAGCCTGGTAGGCGTGCTCGAGAGAGCACACCGCATCCTTCTCCTCGTAGGAGACCGTGATGATGCCGCAGCTTCCTGGCATCGTGAGGACGTTGTAGCCATGGTGGGTCACAGCCATGAATTTGGCCAGGGCCGGGTAGCCGACGATGGCGTTCTACGGGAGGCGAATGTGGGCGACGTCAAAGTCGATGAGCTTAGTGCGGTAGTTGTGGCGAGTATCAAAGGTGACAGGGAGGCAGATCTGCCCTATAGGGGTGGTGGAGCCATCGGTCACACCTGAGAAAGGCTTCGTGGGCTGCAGCTGGTCGTAGGGCACCTGGAGGCGGTCGAACATCTCGACGGGAGAACATTGAGCCCTGCACCACCATCGATGAGTGTCTTGGTGACGAGTACATTGTTGATGGTAGGCGAGCAGAGCATTGGAAGGGCACCGGCAGTTGCCGCACACTTGAGCTGGTCGGAAGAGCTGAAAGGGATGTGTACTTGGACCACCTGAGTGGACGTGTTGCCTCGAGCTTGGGTAGGGCTACGTTCACCTCACGCGTGAACTGCTTGAAAATGCGATGGGATGCTAGGGCTTAAGCGCTGCCTAGGAGGCAAGTGATGGCACGAGGCTCCTGGAAGCCCCCAGCCCCCTCGTCCTAGTGATGGTCGTCGTTCCTCCATGGTGGTGGCAGCAGTGGGGGAAGGGCAGTGTTGCCCTGAGGGTGGTCCTCGCGAGGCTGATCTCTCCAGGAACCCTCGCGGGGCTGGCCCTGCCAGTGGTCCTCACGAGGCTGGTCGCGCCATTCCTGGCAAGGGTCGTGGCCGTCCGAGCGTCCTCCGCCACGGCCACCCCCGCGGTCGTAGCCTCGATCGTTGCGCTGGGGGCGACGACCGAGGCGCCCGTCGCGGATGGCCCTGAGCTCCTGCTAGTCGTTGGTGTTGTGGCTCTGCACATTGTGGAAGACGCAGAACAAGCGGCTGCCCTTGGATGACTCCATGTGGTCACAGCCGCACTTCATCTCTGGTTCGGCCGCGAGCACGGCCGCTCCCTTGCGCTTCACATCCTTGGCCTTGGCCTTCTTATCTTCTGGGTCCGTGTCAGGGAGCTTGATAAGGGAGAGCCGCCCCTCCTTAGCTCTCGCACACTTGGTTGCCATGTTGAACATCTCAAAAGTCATGCACTGGTCCTCGTGTATAGCAAGATCCTCCTTCATATTGACGTCACGAATGCCATCAATAAACGTTGAGATGATGGCCTCGTCCGACACCTTGGGGATCTTGAGGAGAACACTGTTGAAGCACTGGATGTACTTCTGCAAGGTCTCTCCCGGCTGCTGCTTGATGCGCCGCAGGTCACCCACAGCCGGCGGGCGGTCGCAAGTGCCCTGGAAGTTGGCGAAGAAACGCTCTCGCATCTCGTCCCAGGAGGAGATCGATCCCACTGGGAGGTTCAGGAGCCATGAGTGTGCGCCATCCTTGAGGGCCATGAGAAACCAGTTCGCCAAAACCTTCTCGTCACCGTTGGCCGCCTCGATGCTCAACTCGTGGAGCTGCAGGAACTCAGTAGGATCGGGGGTCCCGTCATAGCATGGAGGCAGGTCGGCCTTGAACTTCCCTGGCTAGACGACGTTGTGCAGCTCCGGAGTGAACGCGCGGCACCCAACTGTGGTCTCCGGAGACCGCCGTGGAGATGGAGCTCGATCTCGGCGCTGCGTACCACCAGCGGCGCTTCGGTCTTAACGTCTTGCCGGAAGCGCACATGCCTCGCTGCGTTCGTTGCACCACTGGCGGCTTTATTCGTCATACGGCAGTTGGGCGCGGCGGTCGCCGTGGAGCCTCACGCCTTGGCTCGACGATGGCGTCCTACCCGGGAGGTGGAGGAGGTGCTCCGTGGGCCATGTCACCCGCAGCGGGCGGCGGATGAAGCAGCTGTGATGACCCGAGACCGACGCTTTAGATGCCTTCCATATATTTCGTGTTCGCCGTGTGTTTTATTTTGTTTGTTTGCATTTCATCATCGCATCATCCGCATTGCATCCGCATGTTTTCATAAAACTCTTAATCCGTTCGTAGTTATCGCGCCTCTTCGCTGTTATCGTTGTCCGTTCCAAGACCAACCACACACTTGCACACTTTGGTCTTATCTCTCTCTGCACAGTGCACAGACCCCTCACACGCGTGTCCGAAAACTGTCCCGAACCCCACCCGAGCTGTCGTCACCGTTGGTTTCGGATCATACCTAAAACATCTCCGATTTCTTATTTGAACTGCTCTAGCATTTTATGTTAACCGTCCGATTTTAATTGGATGATCCAAATACCCCTTCCTTTCCCTATATAAAGACCCCTAGTCCAAATATGGGCAAACCCTAACTTCTAGGGGGATGTCCCATCCCGCCGCCACTCCACCAAATCCTCTCGGTATCCCCTCCCTCGATCCCGCAGCCTCCTCCCACCTCTCTTCGGATCCAGATCCAGCCAACCACCACAGCCACTTCCCACTCGATCTGGACCACCGGATCTCAGATCCGATGGCCCAGAGAGCCTCTGCAGCCCCAGCGCCTCCCAGCTCCCGCACGAGCCCGAGAGCCTCCTCCCGCTCGACCGCGTCGGCGAGCGCCACCGCCGGAGCTGCTCCGTCCGCCGCCCGAACATGCCAAGACGAGCACCAGTAGGGCCGCCCTCTCCTTCCCTGTCCCTCCTTTCTTCTTCCCTTCTCCCTCCCGTCTCATCTCCCTGCCTCTTCTCCACAGAACCGGAGTGCCGCCTCACTCCCTCGATCTGCGATGGGAAACTCCTCAAGCCCCTCCCCGTGCCTCGCCGGCAGCAAGCTCCGTAGCGCCAAGTTCCTCTGCTCGGTTCCCTGCTTCCTCTGTGTGCAGCAGCAGCTCGAGCCCTGCGCTCGCTCGCGTGCACCGCCCGCACGTGGGCCACCTGCTCCTCCGCGGACCCAGCAACCACACCAAGTCCGCCGCCGTTCCCGAGTCCCCTGCTGCCATGGACGCCAAGCCGACCTTCTTCGAGCCCTGCTTCCTCTGTAGGCGGCCCCTGCTCGTCTCCAGCCGCGCACCTGCATCGATGGGGTCAGCGCTCCCGAGCGCGTTGACTACGCCCTGCCTCGCCACGATCTGCCTGCTTGGCCCGCAGCCAGCGCCAGGCCTCCTCTGCTTCTAGTCGGGCCTTGGCCCATGGTGAGCAGCGCCCAGCCCCTCTCCTGTGCATGTTGGGCCAGCCAGTTTCAGCCCAGTGCACATTTTTCCCGTCTGGTGAATTTCTCTATTATCCTTAGAAAAACAGATTTACAGAAAACCCCTTCATGATCATGCATTTAATACTAACAAACCATGCTTCAAATTAAAATAATTTATATATGCAAAATGCTTAGAATTTCATCTAGTTTCATAATTTGCAACTTTCCTCCATGTTTAAAATGTTAAAAATGCTGTTTGCATTTAATTTACTAAATGTCATGTTAAAATGATTTATTTCATAACTAATTAATCGTAGCTCCAAATTTAATAAACTTTATATGTAAATGGGGTGGAATAATGCATAGTTTAACATGATGACATTACTTTGCATGTTTAACAACTCTAAAGTATGGTTTAGGGCAGAATAGTACCATAACCAAAATATGCACATGGGGATTTTCCGGATTTATTGTTTGTTATGTTCGGCCCTATTTAAATTGCCTAGATAGGTAGTTTTATTATGCTTCACCTCTTGCCATGTTAATCAACATTTAATATTGTTGGGTACATAAACGAGAGCGAACTAAATAACTTAAATGCGGTGTTTCGTTGATAGGCAACTCGTTGCATATTGAGCTCCACTTAATTTGCAGTATTGTTTGTGCACTTTGCCATGCCATGCATATTTAAACTGGACATGCATCATCCTTGGTTGTGCATCATGCCATGTTTATGCTTGTGTGTTTACCATGTTGTTTGCTTCTTTCCGGTGTCGCTTCTTCTTGATAGTTTCGGTAACGTTGCGTTTCTGATGATTCGGTCGACTACGTGGGTTCGTCTTCTTCATGGACTCGATCTTCTTCCTAGCGGGATTTCAGGCAAGATGACCATTACCCTCGATATCACTTCTATCTTTGCTTGTTACTTGTTTGCTCTATCGCTATGTCGCGCTACCTACCACTTGTTTATCATGCCTCCCATTTTGCCATGTCAAGCCTCTAACCCACCTTTCTAGCAAACCGTTGTTTGGCTATGTTATCGTTTTTGCTCAGCCCCTCTTATAGCGTTGTTAGCTGCAGGTGAAGTTGAAGATTGCTCCATGTTGGAACATGTTTATGTTGGGATATCACAATATCTATTATTTAATCAATGCATTTATATACTTGGTAAAGGGTGGAAGGCTCAGCCTTATGCCTAGTGTTTTGTTCCACTCTTGCCGCCTTAGTTTCCGTCATACCGGTGTTATATTCCTTGATTTTGCGTTCCTTATGCGGTTGGGGTTATGGGACCCCCTTGACAGTTCGCTTTGAATAAAACTCCTCCAGCAAGGCCCAACCTTGGTTTTACATTTGCCTAACAACCTATACCTTTCCCTTGGGTATCCGCGAACCCGAGGGTCATCTTTATTTTAACCCCCCCGGGCCAGTGCTTCTCTAAGTGCGGGTCCGAACCGAGCAGCCTGCGGGGCCACCTCGGGGAAACTTGAGGGCTGGTTTTACTCGTAGCTTGTCTCATCCGGTGTGCCCTGAAAACGAGATATGTGCAGCTCCTATCGGGATTTGTCGGCACAGTCAGGTGGTCTTGTTTTACCATTGTCAAAATGTCTTGTAACCGGGACTTTGAGACTGATCGGGTCTTTCCGGGAGAAGGAATGTCCTTCGTTGATCGTGAGAGCTTAGGATGGGTTAAGTTGGGACACCCCTGCAGGGTATAAACTTTCGAAAGTCGTGCCTGCGGTTATGTGGCAGATGAGAATTTGTTAATGTCTGGTTGTAGAGAACTTGACACTTGACTTAATTAAAATGCATCAACCGCGTGTAACCGTGATGGTCTCTTTTCGGCGGAGTACGGGAAGTGAACACGGTTTGGGTTATGTATGAACGTAAGTAGTTTCAGGATCACTTCTAGCTTCTCGACCGTTGTGTTGCTTCTCTTCTTACACTTATTTGCGTATATATTTGCTTAGTGCTTGCTCCAACTCCACCTCATTACCACTTCCTACCCATAAGCTTAAATAGTCTTGATCTCGCGGGTTTTGAGATTGCTGAGTCCTCGTGACTCACAAATACTACCAAAACAGTTGCAGGTGCCGATGAGACTGATAATCCCCAAGTGCAAGGAATCATCGTAGCAATTTCCAAAGGTGGAAGTGATAAGTATGGAGTGTCGAACCCACAAGGAGCTAAAGGTAAGATCAATATTCTCTCAAGCCCTATCCGCCATCGATACGACTCTCACGACAATCAACGCTTGCTTCCAACTAGCAACGAGAAATAAAACTATGTTGTGGGTATGAAGAGGATAACTTTGTATGGTATCGAGAGCTAAAACATAAAAGTAGGTCTTTGTTATCATAAAGTTAGAATATATTACTAAATATTATAAATAGCGAGTGTGGAATAATGATGGATCGATGTGCGGAATTGTCCTAGGCAATTGTTAGCAAGACCGTAATCACTATTGCGCTTCATATGAGGGAGAGGCATAAGCTAACATACTTTCTCTACTTGGATCATATGCACTTATGATTGGAACTCTAGCAAGCATCCGCAACTACTAAAGATCATTAAGGTCAAACCGAACCATATCATTAAAGCATCAAGTCTTCTTTATTCCCATACGCAACAATCCGTCTTACTTGGGTTTGTGTTTCAGTCACTCACCAACCCTCTATAAGCGAACCATGAACGTATTGCAACACCCTACAGCGGGAATCCCTCATGCTTGCGTGACATGGAGGGCACCATAGGACATCACCAAAATAAAACATACAACTCACACCAATCTAGATCATCAATCAACCCATAAACAAAAGATATCTACTCAAAACATCATAGGATGACAACACATCATTGGATCATAATATGTGGCATAAAGCACTATGTTCAAGTAGGGATTACAATGGTGTGCGGGAGAGTTGACCGCGTAAAAGAGATGAGGATGGTGATGATGATGGTGATGTTGATGAAGACGATCACCGTGGCGATGATTCCCCTCCCGATGGCACTCCGGCACCACCGGAAGAGAGGAGGAGAGGTTCTCCCCCTTGTGCTTCCTCCTCCATGGCCTCCCCTAGATGGGGAAAGATTCTCCTCCGTCCTTGGCCTTCATGGCGATGATGGCCTCTCGGATACTCCTCCATGGCCATCGGTGATGTTGCCCCTCCCAAGTGGTGCCGAGAGGGCCTAGATTGATTTCTCGTGGCTCTGAGAGGCTTGCGGCGCGTGAACTTCCGATCTAGGTTAATTTTCCGAGGTTTCAGATTTATAGGAGTTTTTGGCGCTTGGTCTCACGTCGAGGAGGTGCCCAGCTGTCCACGAGGCTTGCCCACGCACTTTGGGGGCGCCCCACCCTCATGGGCGCCAAACTCTCCCTGCCCAACTCTTTTACTCTAGGGTCTTCTTTTGGTCCATAAAAATCGCCAAAAATTGGCACGTCAATTGGACTCCGTTTGGTATTCCTTTTACGCAAAACTCAAAACAAGGAGAAAATGTAAACTGCATCGGGCTCTAGGTTAATAGGTTAGTCCCAAAAATCATATAAAATAGCATATACATGCATATAAAACATCTAAGATGGATAATATAATAGCATGAATACTTCATAAATTATAGATACGTTGGAGACGCTTTCAAAGATCCCCAAGCTTAATTCCTGCCGTCCTCGATTAGGTAAATGATAAAAGAGATAATTTATGAAGTGTGAATGCTAGCAGTGCACAAGTTTGATCAATTATAATTTCAATCACCTTTTCTAGCATCATTATATGTCATAACAAAGAGCTCATCGCATAAAACTTTTCATGATCAAGTAACAAGCCATTCACATGTTAAAGTATAGATCATAAACTTTCTTGAAAACTAACAAACAACGTCCTTAGTCATCAAACAATTGCAATTCATCTTATTTTCAGGAAGAGTCTATGTTAGAGCTTTGATTTAGCAAACTCCACATACTCAACTATCATTTAGTCTTTCATAATTGATAACACTCACGCGATATTTATGGGTTCAAAGTTTTAATCAGACACAGAGAAAGATAGGGGCTTATAGATTCGCCTCCCAACCTTTTACCTTAAAGGTAATGTCAACAATAATAGTTCATGATGCCTTACATCCAATTGGATATATATATCAGAATCTTTCCAACACAAGGTGCTTGCCAAAGGATAAAATGTAAAAAGGAAAGGTGAAAATCACCATGACTCTTGCATAAGGTTGAGAGATAAAAGTAAAAGATAGGCCCTTTGCAGAGGGAAGCAGAGGTGATGTATGCAAGACCTCGAACGCGCCACTGATTCGGCCCGATCTTTTACGATGCAACGAACTCCTCCAAGATCCACGGTAAAATCTCCCAATTGCTTAACAAGACGCTGCGTAATCAAGAAGCAGTGGTGATTTACGACCAACGGACAATTCCTCGACACACAAGGAACCTCCCGCCGTGGTAGACGTAACGGCGTGTAACCCGTCCTATGATTTACGGACCTCGAGCCAATAGCTAGAAAATTCTCGGTGTAATGCGTAATCCTCTTGCCAAAGTAAAATCTTCAATTTAGAAAATTTCACAAAGATAAACAAAATGAACGCCTGTAGGGCCACTTCATACTAGATGTATAAACCTCAAAATTCAACACGCCTCTGGATACAAGACGAGAGCTCCTTTTATATTGGAGACTCCAATCTACCGTGAAGCCCTAAAATACTCTAATCAATCGACCCAAACTAACACGCTAGATCCTCTCCTTTTACATCTTGGAGCAAAAAACTAAACTACCTAATAACAAACTTGTACGAGGACCTCTCGCCTTGGGTAGTACTCTTTAATTAGAACACTAATTAATCAATACGCCCACGTTGATCAACGCCATGCCGATCACATAATTTAAAATAATAAAAGAATAACTTTGCTCGCACGATTGGAACTACTCCACGGACATGAAAATAGTACCAATATTACTTCGCTTTGGAGGGGTTCTGAAGTTTGGCTTCACTGCATCCTTCTCCGGTTCAGTTGGCGGCACCTCAAAGCTAAAAGAGCCAATTTGTAATATGTTTGGAGGATTATCTCTTGCATTTATGGTCACATCATCCTCTCTCCCTTGAAATGAAGCTGTCCTCGGCTTCGTGGTAACTCTAGAGACCTTCTTTACTGAAAGAGTACAATCCTCCTTCACTGGAAGAGAAACCGTCTTTGGTTTCATGTTGTTCTTGGGAGCCATCTTCTTTCGCACTATCAATATCACATCTGAGCGAATTAATTTCTCATTCATCGATTTAAGTGTCCTTTGCTTTCCATTATGAATAAGAGTGTATGTGTTGGTCCTTCCAAAGATGTTGGACATGCGGTCATCCGCCAAGGTCGGCCTAGTAACAAACCGCAGACTTTCATTGGCAAAACATCACATTCCACCTCATCAACATATCGCCCAATGTAAAATGTTACACGTGCCTTATGTGTAATTTTGAGCTTCCCACAATTGTTCAACCACTCCAAATGATATGGTTCATCATATCACCATGTCGACAAACCAAGCTTCTCCACCAACATCTTGTCGATGCCATTAGTGCAAATGCACCGCCATCAATTATTAACTTGCACGATGTACCCTTAATGTCACACCGAGTCCGAAATAAACTCGTATACCGACCTCCGCTCAACGCCATGCTATCTTCATCATGTACTCTCTTAAGTTGCATATTCAGCCCACTCGTTGGTATTCTTTGGTTTCTCTTTGTTCTTCTCATGTGAAGAAATATTTTTAGTTCCAACAAGACTATCCTCGGCCTTTTTCTTTTCTAGCAAGATCCGCTCTATTTCTTTCTTTGCATTAATTGCAAAGCATGTGCTCGATCTCTTCTTCTTACGATCTTCCAAATATTGTTCTAAGAGTATGCTTCAAAATAAATCCATCGACCATTATTTAAAAATCTGAAATTTCCTCCAAGAAAAATAGCCAGATTTATCAATCAGAGCTCCTCTTTTTGTCCAAGATTTACCAAGTATCAAGCTACACATATACATATGATATGGAAGAACATCATAGAAAACTGAATTTGTAAATCCACAAAATCCAAAAGTCACCTCTACTTGATGTTTTATTGTCACAAATTTTCCCCGCCATCCGAGCTTATATGGGTCCGGATGCTCTATTACTACTAGCTTCAATGCATCAACCAAGGTTTGACTCACCAAATTTATTTCTCAAGAACGATCAAACATTGCAAAGACAAGTAGTTGGCCCAACCTTCACTCTTGTGTAGATTTGGAACCATGAAAGGGCTCGTGACGGATCCTTCTCACATTGGGACATCTCACCATCAAAATAATACTCCATCCTCATCGCAGCTTTTAGAATCAGATGAACAAATTGAAGAGAAAATTTGCACCGTAATAAACCCAAAGAATCGATACCACTTGATGTATGCATGACCTCGAACAGCGCCATTGATTCGGCCCGATCTTTTACGATGCAAACGAACTCCTCCAAGATCCACGGTAAAATCTCCCAATTGTTTAACAAGACGCAGAATCTCAAGACAGTGGTGACGACGACCAATGCACAATTCCTCGACACACAAGGAACCTCCCGCCATGGTAGACGTAACCGGTAGCGTAACCCATCGGTGACGACGGACCTCGAGCCAATAGCTAGAAAATTCTCAAGTACGCACTCGTAATCCTCTTGCCAAAGTAAAATCTTCAATTTAGAAAATTTCACAAAGATAAACAAAACGAACGCCTAGAGGGCCACTTCATACTAGATGTATAAACCTCAAAATTCAACCCGCCTCGGATACAAGACGAGAGCTCCTTTTATATTGAGACTCCACCGTAGTAAGCCCTAAAATACTCTAGCCAATCCGCCCAAACTAACACGCTAGATCCTCTCCTTTACATCTTGGAGAAAAAACTAAACTACCTAATACAAACTTGTACGAGGACCTACGCCTTGGGTAGTACTCTTTTAATTAGAACGCTAATTAATCAATACGGCCATGTTGATCACCGCCACGCTGATCACATAATTTAAAATAATAAAGAATAACTTTGCTCAAATGCGATTGGAACTACTCCACCGGACATGAAAATAGTACCAATATTACTTCCGCTTTGGAGGGTTACGAAGTTTGGCTTCACTGCATCCTTCTCTGGTTTAGTTGGCGGCACCTCAAAGCTAAAAGAGCCAATTTGTAATATGTTTGGAGGATTATCTCTTGCATTTACGGTCACGTCAAGAGGTTGACATGCGCTTTCAGGGTTGGATGCACAAAATCTTAATGCGAAAGAACGTCACTTTATATTGCCACTTGTGATATGGACCTTTATGCAGTCCGTCGTTTTTATTTCTTCCACAACACAAGATCGTATAAAGCTTATTTCCTCCACACTAATCAATCATACATATTTATAGAGCAATTTTTATTGCTTGCACCGATGACAACTTACTTGAAGGATCTTACTCAATCCATAGGTAGGTATGTTGGACTCTCATGGCAAAACCGGGTTAAAGGATATTTGGAAGCACCAGAAGAATCTATACTTAGTGCAAAGAATTTGGCTAGCATGAGGGGGAAAGGCAAGCTCAACGTGTTGGGCGATCCATGACAATATACTTCATTTCAGATATAAAAAAAACATAACCCATTATGTTGTCTTCCTTGTCCAACATCAACCTTTTAGCATGTCATATTTTAATGGGTGCTCACAATTACAAAATATGTCCAAGATAGTATATTTATATGTGAAATCCCTCTCCCTTCAATATTCTTTCATGAATTGTTCAAGTGACCAATTCTATGTTTGCTAACTTTCAATAAGTTTACTACCTATACTTATTATGTGTGAAGTCATTACTCCCCATGTTATAAGCATATGAAACATATATAAATTCAGATTTATGACATTCAATTTATGAAACCATTTACTCATAGGATATACGTGAAGCACATGAGTAAATGACAAACTACTCCAAAAGATATGAGTGAAGAACACTCAGTAGTCTAATAATTAACTAGCCATGGGAGGATTCTTTTTCATTCAATATTTCAGATCCAATTATTTTATTCAAACAAAGAAGTAAAATTGAAAATATGCTCCAAGCAAAACACATATCATGTGACGAATAAAAATATAGCTCCGAGTAAGGTATACCGATAGTTTTGAAGGCGAAAGAGGGATGCCTTCCGGGCATCCCCAAGCTTAGGTACTTGAGTCTTCCTTGAATATTACCTTGGGCTGCCTTGAGAATCCCCAAGCTTAGGGTCTTTCCACTCCTTATTCTCCTCATATCGATATCTCACCCAAAGCTTGAAAACTTCAATCACACAAAACTTAACCAAACTTCGTGAGATAGGTTAGTATGATAAAGAGTAGACCATTCACTTTGGTGTTAAGTATGACAAGTTTCATAATTGTTCTCACACAATGTCTATCGTACCATAACATTTCTACAATTTATATTGAGACATATAAGCCATAGAAACTAAAAACAAGCAAACTATGCAATGAAAACAGAATCTGTAAATGTAAGCAATCAGTAATGATCTGAACATAAACCATACTTACGCTACTCCAAAAATTATGAAATAAATTGGTGGATGTGAGGATTTTGTCTATTAATCTTATGCAAAAAGAATCAACTAAAATCACTCTTACGTAAAAAATGATAGCTAATCTCGTGAGCGCAAAAGTTTCGCTTTTTACAAAGAAGATCACATCGACTTTCTCCCAAGTCTTCCCAAAGGTTTTACTTGGCACTTTATTGAAACAAAAGCTATAAAACATGATTACTACAGTAGCTTAATCATGTAAACACACAAAAACAGTAAGGGTAAATATTGGGTTCTCTCCCAACAAGCGCTTTTCTTTAATGCCTTTTAGCTAGGCATGATGATTTCAATGATGCTCACATAATAGACAAGGATTGAAACACAAAGAGAGCATCTTGAAGAATATGACTAGTACATTTAAATCTAACCCACTTCCTAAGCCTAGGGATTTTGTGAGCACACAACTTATGGGAACAAGAATCAACTAGCATAGGAAGGCAAAACAAGTATAACTTCAAAACTTTAAGCACATAGAGAGGAAACATGATATTATTGTAACTCCTACAAGCATGTATTCCTCCCTCATAATAATTTTCAGTAGCATCATGGATAGCAACTTTGTTCTCATACTCAATTGGGACCTCTTCCGAAATAGTGGAATAATTACTATCTAAAGTTGACACTCTTCCAAATCCACTTTCATAAATATCACACTAAGATTCAGCACCCTCCAAAATAGTGGGATCACTAATTCCTAAAGTTGACACTCTTCCAAACCCACTTTAAATTATAGTATTATTTATACTCAAAAATATAAAAGTGAAGTTCATGGAACATTCTACAATTAATATAGACTAACCAATATCCAAGCTCAAAATGTATAAGTGAAGCACATGAAGCATTCTATAAAACCATACTCAAAAGATTTAAGCGAAGCACAAAGAGCAGTTCTATAAGATCATACTTAAAAGATTTAAGTGAATCACATGAAGTATTCTATAAATCAATGAAGGGCTATCTCATGCTAGCATGGTTCTTAAAGAAAAACAAAAACACAAAAGACACAAATCATGTGAACAAAGCAAAAACCGAGGTATACCGATATTTGTTGAACAAGAAAGATGGGATGCCAACCGGGGCATCCCCAAGCTTAGATGCTTGAGTATCCTTTGAAATATTTACTTGGGGTGCCTTGGGCATCCCCAAGCTTCAACTCTTGCCTCTCTTTATTCTTCCCATATTGATAGCTCCTCGACCTTCGGACACTTCATCCACACAAAACTTTAACAAAAACTTGTGGGATCCGTTAGTGTGATAAAGCAAATCACTACCTTCAGGTACTGTAATGAACTCATTCTTTATTTATATTGGTGTTAAACCTACTGTATTCCAACTTCTCTATGGTTCATATCCCCCGATACTAGCCATAGATTCATCAAAATAAGCAAACAACACACGCAAAATGTAACTGTTAAAAACAGGACAATCTGTAGTAATCTGGAAGTTTAGTAAACTTACGTAACTCCTAAAATTATGAAATAAATTTGAAAATTTGAACAATTTGTACAGAAGTAATGTGCAAAAAGTTTCAGACCCATTTGACTCTCTAGTAAAAAATGTAAATTCACACTACTGACCCAAAGTTTCGCTTTTGTTCCGCACATAATAAACAAGCAATCTAATCATCCTAAAACCAAAGCTTGGCACATTATTTTTTATAATACAATGGATATGTACAAGGATAATTATTTACAGAGAAACTTCCATGAAAAATTCTACATTGTTTCCGTGAGCATGAACACAAGTGCTCAAGGTCGACCCTCACTTCCTCAATGCATAACTTTCCAATCACTTCTCTTTTTGAAAAACTTTTTAGGCATGAGAGACAAATAACTTTTTTGGTATTTTCATTCTTTAAATTTTTTTGTATGTTTCTCCCACAACTAAACAGAAACAAAAAGGAAAAACAAAATCTACTTAGTGAAGAAAGCAAACAAGCACACACACGAGAATATCAACCCCACGCTTATTGCTCCCCAAGAACGGCGCTTTAAAAGAGCTTGATAATCCCCAAGTGCAAGGAATCATCGTAGCAATTTCCAAAGGTGGAAGTGATAACTATGGAGTGTTGAACCCACAAGGAGCTAAAGGTAAGATCAATATTCTCTCAAGCCCTATCTCGCCAATCGACACGACTCTACGCATACGTAACGTTTGCTTCCAACTAGCAACGAGAAATAAAACTATGTTGTGGGTATGAAGAGGATAACTTTGTATGATAACGGAGAGCTAAGATATAAAAGTAGGTGTTGCTATCATAAAGTTAGAATATATTACTAAATATTATAAATAGCGAGTGTGGAATAATGGTGGATCGATTATGCGTGAATTGTCCTAGGCAATTGTTAACAAGACCGGTAATCACTATTGCAGTTTCATATGAGGGAGAGACATAAGCAAACATACTTTCTCTACTTGGATCATATGCACTTATGATTGGAACTCTAGCAAGCATCCGCAACTACTAAAGATCATTAAGGTAAAACCGAACCATAGCATTAAAGCATCAAGTCTTCTTTATTCCCATACACAACAATCCCTCTTACTCGGGTTTGTGTTTCACCACTCACCAACCCACTATAAGTTTAATCATGAACATATTGCAACACCCTACAATGGAATCCCTCACGCTTATGCCGACACCTGAGGGCACCATAGGACAGCACCAAAATAAAACATACAACTCATACCAATCTAGATCATCAATCAACCCATAGACAAAAGATATCTACTAAAAACATCATAGGATGGCAAAACATCATTGGATCATAATATGTGGCATAAAGCACCATGTTCAAGTAGGGATTACAAATGGGTACGGAGAGTGGACCGCGTAAAAGAGATGAGGATGGTGATGTTGATGAAGACGATCACCGTGGCGATGATTCCCCTCCCGATGGCACTCCAGCGCCACCGGATGAGAGGAGGAGAGGTTCTCCCCCTTGTGCTTTCTCCTCCATGGCCTCCCCCCTAGATGGGGAAAGGTTCTCCCTCTAGTCCTTGGCCTTCATGGCGATGATGGCCTCTCCGGGATACTCCTCCATGGCCACCGATGGTGATGGCCCCCTCCCAGGTGCCGAGAGGGCCTAGATTGATTTCTCGTGGCTACAGAGGCTTGCAGCAGCGGAACTTCCGATCTAGGTTAATTTTCCGAGGTTTCTGCATTTATATGAATTTTTGGCATCGGTCTCACGTCAAGGAGGTGCCCGAGCTGTCCATGAGGCAGGCCCACACGCCTGGGGGGGGGGGGCGCCCCCACCCTCATGGGCAGCTCGAGACTCTCCTGGCCCAACTCTTTTACTCCGGGGTCATCTTTTGGTCCATAAAAAACGTCAAAAATCGGCACGTCAATTGGTCTCCGTTTGGTATTCCTTTTCTGGAAAACTCAAAAACAAGGAGAAAACAGAAACTGGCACTGGTCTCTAGGTTAATAGGTTAGTCCCAAAAATTATATAAAATAGCATATAAATGCATATAAAACATCTAAGATGGATAATATAATAGCATGAATACTTCATAATTTATAGATACGTTGGAGACGTATCAGAGACCAGTGCAGGTGACGCAACTAAACTCAAGTGGGAGTTCAACGAGGACCTGTGTCGTTACTATGTTTCGTTTCCTGATGATCAGTAGTGGAGCCTAGTTGGGAGGATCGGGGATCTAGCATTTGGGGTTATCTTCTTTTCTTTTGGATTTGACAGTAGTTGGTCTATGTGTGTACTCTAAAAGTTGTATGTTTAATTAATGTATTGTGTGAAGTGGCGATTGTAAGCCAACTCTTTATCCCATTCTTGTTCATTACATGGGATGCGACAAAACCACCATGCGGTTATGCCTCTAAGTCGTGCCTCGACACGTGGGAGATATAGCCGCATCGTGGTGTTACAGCAGCGAGCGAGATGGTGCGGGAGAATCTCCGTGGCTACCGACGAGCTCTGCAATGCGGTTCAGCCAGCCCTCGTAGAGGTCGCTTGGGGGCGGTGAAGCGCAGAGTCGCGTTATGAGCAACGCACTGCAAGGCTTTGCCCGTGACAAGCGTGAGACGATGAAGCGGCCGCCGGGGTCAGCGGCGGAGTGGCAGTGCGTCCATCCTGCCGCACAGAGGGCTGCATCGACGAAGCTTGCTGCTCGTGGGTCGCGGGGCCGGTGGCAGCGTTGGCCGCGGGTGACGGGGAATGTAGGGGAGCACCATCGCTAGCGGGTGTGGTCCGAGCGACGCGGGTGGCGAGGGCGGCCCTGTGCTCAGCACAAACTCGACGAGCACCAGCCATGGGGACGACGAAACTTTGGCGAATCAACTAGAGGAAGAGAGGCTTCGACGCACCCCTACCTAGCATGCCAAATGTCGGACTACGGGTTCTACAAACCCTTGTGAGGTTCGAACTCTAGGGTGCGTGCGAAAAACTCGACCTCCCCAGTCTGCCTACTCGCCAATCTCACGGCCTAGCTTTGAATCGGCGTAAAACGGACACGCTAGCCACCTGTGTTCGGGCCACCTTGCGGTGTAAAACCCTACTCCTACTTTGTGGTGGATTGGCATCGAGGGACTGAGGATGAACTAGTACAGTGGGAGAACAACCTCAGGAGGAGGAATGTTCTTGAGCTGGTGGAAGACGAAGATCTCCGGGATTCGGATTCGGCCCCTCTCTATGGTGGTGGCTAGGCCCTATTTATGGCGGCCTTGGTCCTCTTCCCAAATGTAAAGCAGGAAGGGATCCCACAACGGCCAAATTCGAAGGGAGACAACTAGTACATGTTATCTTGACAAAAGTAGTCTTCACCTGCAAAAGCCTCTGGTCGTGACGCCGCGGTGGGCTCGGCGATGACCTCCGTCCTGCCGGTCTTGGTCTCGTTGCACCAGAATGGAAACCTTTGGCTGATTCCTCGGGACTCCGCGCCTGCACTTGCCTCCTTAGCACCAAAGAGAAACTGGTACACTGCGCCGGTGGCGTCCGCCTCGCCTTGGTTGTCATGGCTCACGTCAGCCGAACCTCGCGAGGTGAGGCTTGCATAGAAATCTCCGCTCCTCGAGAGCCGGCCTGAGGAGGCCGCTCCTCGTGGAGGTATTGATGTCATCCGCCTCGCGAGGCTTGGCCCCTCGCGAGGGTCTTGAGTTGTTGATCTTTCAAGGCCGGGCCGCCGTCGATGAAGCCACGCTAGGGCCGCAGTGTGGAAGTTTGGGAACCCCCTTTCCTAGAACGCCGACACCATCTTCTCGACATCCTGCACCGCCATCTTGATTTGGTGATATCATGAGAAGGCGTCCAGGAAGCACAACAAATCGCACTCAGCAGTGGAGTCGACGATCTGGTCGATGCACGGAAGAGGGAAGGGGTCCTGAGGGCAAGCTTTATGGAAGCTCATGAAATCGACGCACATGCGCTCCTTCCCGCCCTTCTTGGGGACGATAACATGGTTCACCAGCCAATCTGGATGCCGCACCTCTCGAATAACGCCAGCCTCCTGCAGCTTGCGGGTCTCTTGAACGATGAACGACTGCTTCTCTGGGGCTTGCTGCCGTGCCTTCTACTTCACGGGGCGTGCATTGAGGCACACCATCAAGTGGTGCTCGATCACTCCGCGCGGAACGTCGACCAGGTTCGTCGCCACCCACGCAAACATGTCCTTGTTCGCCCGGAGGAAGCCGACCAGTGCCTCTTCCTGGTCTAGGGGGAGGCTGGCGCTTATGGTGAAGGTGGGGCCTGATCCCCCGTCGTCGTCGACTGGCACCTGCTTCGCCTCGGCCTGATCTTGAGAGAACAATTACTTCTTCTTAGTCAAGGCCGCCGGGATCTCCAGGCGCCTCATACCGCCGCCGCGGCCTTGAGAGCGAGCTTGAGGGTCATGAGCGCGTCCTTGGTGTCCCCCGCTATGGTGAGGACACCGCTGCTTCCCGGCATCTTCATGATGTTGTAACCGGGGTGAGTCGCCGCCATGAACTTGGCGAGGGCCGGATATCCAAGAATGGCGTTGTACGGGAGGCTGATGCTGGCGATGTCAAAGTCGATGAGCTTGGTGCGGTAGTTGTCGCGCGTGCCAAAGGTGACAGGAAGGCGGATCGCCAAGAGAGAGGTGTGGAACCATCGATGACCCCTGAGAAGGGCTTGGTGGGGAGGAGCCGATCGAAGGGCACGTGAAGTAGGTCGAAGGCCTCCACAAAGAGGACGTTGAGGCCTGCACCACGGTTGATGAGGGTCCTGGTGACTGCTACGTTGCAGATGGTGGGGATGCAAAGCATGGGAAGCGCGCTGGCACCGACCGTGGTCTTGGGGTGGTCGCTGGCGTCGAAGATGAGGTCGACCTTGGGCGCCGCCCAAACCAGAGGGTTCCCCGTCGTGACTGGGCGAGCCCCACATGTCAAAAGAACTGCTTGGCGTGGCAGTTTGAGGCTGGCGCCTACGACCCGCCGAGGATGGCGGCGACAGCGTGGGGCTCTGGTGCCGCAAAGTGTGCGATGAACAGGTCATGCAGCTCCTCCTAGGAGGCCATCAAGGACTTCGGCAAGTTGAAGAGCAAGGCGCGCTACACCTGTAAGAGCCATAGGGAGCCAATTTGCCATGACCTTGTCGTTGCCGTCGGCCGCCCAGATGGCCTCCGCATACGCCTGGAGGAATTCCGCGAGGTCCGCCGCGCCGTCGTACCGCGGCGGCAACTCTAGACTGAACTTCAGCGGCCACTGCACTTATTGCAAGTCAAGGGAGAACGAAAGCGCGGTGGCCCGCAATGCCCCCAAACGCACCCGGCGGACCGGGGAGTGGAGCCAAGACCGCCATGGGATCTCACAAGGCGGAAGTGAGCGCCGATGGCGAGTGGATCTTCGTCACGCCCCTTACCTGGCACGCCAAATGTCGGATTCAGGGCTCTGCAGACCCAAGAAAGGTTCAAACTCTGAGGCGTGTGCGAAGAACTCGACCTCTCCAGCTGTAACGCCCACGATGTGGCTATATCTTCCACGTGTCGAGGCACGACTTAGAGGCATAACCGTATTGTGCTTTTGCCGCAAGAAGGGTCATCTTCACACAATCCCATGTAATGAACAAGAATGGGATAAAGAGAGTTGGCTTACAATCGCCACATCACACAATGAACATATAATTCATACATCATTCAGAGTACACACATAGTCCGACTACGGACAAATCCAAATGAAAAGAAGATAAACCCAACTGCTAGATCCCCGATCGTCCCAACTGGGCACCACTACTGATCATCAGGAAACGAAACATAGTAACGACGAATGTCCTCGTCAAACTCCCACTTGAGTTCGGTTGCATCATTTGCACTAGTATCATCAGCACCTTCAATTGTTTTGATAATATCTGTGAGTCATGAGGACTCAGCAATCTCAAAACCCGTGAGATCAAGACTTTTTAAGCTTATGGGTAGGATGGGGTAATGAGGTGGAGTTGTAGCAAGCACTAAGCAAATATGGTGGCTAACATACGCAAATAAGAGCGAGAAGAGAAGCAATGCAACGGTCGAGAAGCTAGAAGTGATCAAGAAGTGATCCTGAAACTACTTACGTTCATACATAACCCAAACCGTGTTCACTTTCCGGATTCTACCGAAAAGAGACCATCACGGCTACACACGCGGTTGATGCATTTTAATTAAGTCAAGTATCAAGTTCTCTATAACCGGATATTAACAAATTCTCATTTGCCACATAACCACGGGCACGACTTTCGAAAGTTTATACCCTGCAGGGGTGTCCCAACTTAGCCCATCACAAGATCTCACAATCAACGAAGGATATTCCTTCTCCCGGAAAGACCCGATTAGTCCCGGAATCCCGATTACAAGACATTTCGACAATGGTAAACAAGACCAAAGAAGATCACCGATGTGCCGACAAATCCCGATAGGAGTCGCACGTATCTCGCTCATTGTGGCACACCGGATGGGCCAGACGTCTAAGTTGGCATAGACCTCGTTGCCTGTGTGGCACCGGACATCGCCCAGGTTGGACCAACACTCGGAGGAGCACTGGCCCGGGGGTTTAAAATAAAGATGACCCTTGAGTTTGCAGAACCCAAGGGAAAAAGGCTTAGGTGGCAAATGTTAAACCAAGGTTGGGCCTTGCTGCAGGAGTTTTATTAAAAGCGAACTGTCAAGGGGGTCCCATAACCCCAACCGCGTTAAGAACGGGTATGACGAAAACTAGGGCGGTAAGAGTGGAACAAAACACCAGGCATAAGGCCGAGCCTTCCACCCTTTACCAAGTATATAGATGCATTAATTAAATAAGAGATATTGTGATATCCCAACATAATCATGTTCCAACATGGAGCAATCTTGAACTTCACCTACAACTAACAACGCTGTAAGAGGGCTGAGCAAAAGCGGTAATATAGCCAAACAATGGTTTGCTAGGAAGGTGGGTTAGAGGCTTGACATGGCAATATGGGAGGCATGATAAACAAGTGGTAGGTAGCGCGACATAGCGATAGAGCGGAACAACTAGCAAGCAAAGATAAAAGTGATATCGAGGGTATGGTCATCTTGCCTGCAATCCCGCTAGGAAGAAGAACGAGTCCATGAAGAAGACAAACGGACGTAGTCGAACGGATCCTCACAAACGCAACATTATCAGAACTATCAAGAAGAAGCAACACCCGAAAAAAGCAAACAATATGGTAAACACACAAGCATAAACATGGCATGATGCACAACCAAGGATGATGCATGTCCGATTTAAATATGCATGGCATGGCAAAGTGCACAAACAATAATACAAATTAAGTGGAGCTCAATATGCAAGGAGTTGCATATTGACGAAACACCATATCAATTATTTAGTTCTCTCTCGTTTATGTACCCAACAATATTAAATGTTATTAACCATGGCAAGGGGTGAAGCATATGAAAACTACCTATCTAGGCAAGTTTAAATGATGCCGGAACAACAAACAACAATTCCGAAAAATCCCCATGTGCATATTGCAAACTTGGTATTGTTCTGCCTAAAACCATATTTTATTATTGTTAAAGATGCAAAGTAAATGCACCATGTTAACCTATGCATTTTTCTACCCAATTTACATATAAAGTTTATTTAATTCGGAGCTACGGTCAATTAGTTATGAAATAAATCATTTTAACATGGCATTTAAGCAAAATTAATGCAAACAGCAATTTAAACATTTTAAACATGGATGAAAGTGTCATATTATGAAACTAGACAGAATTATAAACATTTTATATGTATAAAACATTTAAATATGATGCACTGTTCATGAGTTATTATATGCATGAAGTTTAGGGTCCAATATGTAAATATGCAGTGCACTGGTTAATTAGAAAAACGTTCCGCGAAAAAAAACGTGACTCGGGCCGAATCTAGCTGGCCCAACATGCACAGGAGAGGGGCACTGGATCTGGGTGCTCACCAGGCCGCATGGGCGGTTGGTGGAGGAGTTGGCAGTGCCATTGGCCTTTTGAGCGTCAAGGCCGGAGAGGCCCAAAGCAGGCAGCAACGTCAACGGTTGGCGAAGCGGGATGCGGCTGTGCATGGGCGCTGGGCGTGGTGCATCTGAAACTAGGGAGGTGTCTTGCTTAGGCCCTCCGAAAAGTGACATCGGAGGCAAAGAGAGAGGGAGATGTGAGACAGGGAAGGTGCAGGGGAAAAACGCAGGAGCGGCGGCAGGGCATCTCACCGGCGACAAGGAGGAGCCCCGGCGGTGGTTTGGAATGAAAAAACGGACGGATCCGAGGATGGGCGGCCGGATCAGGTGGTCGAGGCGCAGCGGAGACAAGCCGACAGCTTGGCCTTGGGACGGTGGCTTGGTGCTCCTCGGACGGCCTTCGTGATGGCGAAGGACTGGGACTTGACGTCCGGGGCTTGGAGCTCGAAACGGCAGGCGCCATGGAGGCTCCTGCTAGAGGTGGTCACCGGAGCGGCGAGCCGGCGGGGGAGGCTCGGCTGGCCGTGGGAGATGGAGGCGCATGGGTGTCAGGACCCCGATTCCAAGTCACATTGACCTAGCCGGTAACACCTCATATCACTTTGCGGCCTCACGCACGGTATTCCCACGGGTGTCGCCTTACCATGGTCTGGGACCGTTTGCGCCTTTTGGCTCACGTATATGATAGTGTCGCTAGCATCCACATGACAGAGAACCCGGCCGACATGGCTAGTCGTGGAACCCAAAGCGGCGCTAACCCATGGAGACAGTGCATACATGAATCACATCGAGCATGTCGGTCATCAACGTATGAATCTGGGCTGTAGCATCGGGCTTACAGGACTCGTAACTGGGTCAGAAAGTTAGGGCAGACTCCGGATATCACCGCGTGACATTTCTCAAGGCGATGTATATAGGAACGAAGTGAAACACATGCCGCTACCAAGTGTCCAAAGCAAGAGTCTTTGGGCTAGCAGGACTCCAGTGAACCGGGTCAGAAGTGACTACTATCGCTCAGAAGCACTAGACTACATTTCCCCATATGAGAGGTCGCCAAGGATAAACAACTAGATTGCTCGGATCCCACACATACCAAGTATTTCAAACATACACACAATATGCTCAATATGTGTAAATACAACATGGCATCACAACATAACTCTACGACTCAAATATTTATTCATTAGGCTCCGTGGAGCGAGATATTACAAACATGGGTCTCATGACCCAACATACATAGCATACAAGCATCAAGCACAAGCGGAAGCTTAACATGTATGAGTACAGACATCTACAAATGGAAAAGACTGAGAAGCCTGACTATCTACCAGATTCTACCGAGGGCACAAGATCGTAGCTGAGGTAACAAGCTAAACGTCGAAGTCCACGCGGAACTACTAGCGAGACTGACGTCTCTCTGCAAAACATAAAATAAGCAAACGTGAGTACAAATGTACTCAACAAGACTTACATCGTAACTAACTACATATGCATCATTATCAACAAAGGGGTGGTGGAGTTTGATCAGCAAAGACTTGACTTCGGTGGCTATCCTGAACTACGATTGCAAGTAACTCTTTTGAGGTGGCGCACACGAGTCCACATGTTCACCATATCAATACACCACTATGGACCCGCTCCCATGTCCCTACGAGAACGCCATCCATAGCACTCACGCTTATCTTGCGCATTTTAGAGTATCCACTTTCACTTGTCTATGAACTGTTATAAGCAACCCAGAAGTCCTTTACCGCGGACACGGCTATTCGAATAGATCATATTAACCCTGCAGGGGTGTACTTCTTCACACACACTCACCACTTACCGTCGTTTACACGACATGTACTGCAACAACCTTCAAGCGGAAGCCCAACGTGGGTGTCGGCCACTACTACCTAAACACTCAAGTCCCTAGTCCAGTTTATTGCCTATTCGGGTTCCATTCGCAGGGAGTCCTACGAGGTTTCCACTAACGGCCCCGAACGATGTGTGCAGGGTTCCCGAGTTACCAAACGGCATTCGCAGACACCGCCACGGTATCTACTGCGTCATAGCCCACCCCTAGGGTCAGGCCACGCACGGCCTCCAACACATATCCTACAAACACCGTAAACTAGTTGCAACTCCCGGACAGAGAACAAGGGTGGTTAAGAAGCCGAGAGAGTCAATTAAGGATCCCAATGTGTGGTAGTAACTGCTTCATGGATCACAAACACAGAACTGGGCCTCGAGGACGGTTTCAATGAGACAACCCACCATGTACTCCTACATGGCCTCTCACCGCTACCTTTTACCAAATCGTGTTCACACACTTAGCTCACACACAAGAGGACATGTTCACACACCTCCGATTCATCCCCGATGAATCAGACTGACTCAACTCTAAGCAAAGAGGTGCATGACAAACAAGCATGAATGAGTAGGCACAACAAGGCTCAAACAACTCCTACTCATGCTAGTGGGTTTCATCTAATTATCGTGGAATGACAGTCATGCAGAGGATAAAGGGGTTCACCACCGCAGCAAGTAACAGATGAATCGTTGTTGTCCTAATGCAAGAAAAGAGAGCAGGAGTGAGAGAGTGGGATTATATCGGAATGAACAAGGGGTTTTGCTTGCACCGACACTCGAAAAATATTATAGCTCTTCATCGGTGTCATCGAACTCATCGTCGGTACGTCGTCTACTAAGAGGGGACAAATACCGACAAACAAGGAAGAACACAATCAATGCAACGCACAATATGATGCATGATCATGACATGTCAAAATGCTGTGATTTGAGCTAATGCAACTAGCAAAGCAGACAATGAAGTTGGTTTGAATCCAAGATTCAAATTCAAACTCCATATATGGATATTAAATTGCCATTTATATGCTTTGTGCTAAACAGCAGCTATAAGTTGCTCTAACATACACGAAAATTGTACATATGGATAGATTGGATTTTTCTGATCATTTTTTCATATATAATTTATTTCATTCTGAGCTACGGTTGATTTTATATGATTTTTAGAAGTTTTGGCTATTTTCTGGAATTTCAAAAAGAATAAAACCGTAAAAGGCATTATCACACAACATTGCGTCACTATGACGTCACGGTCAATCATGGCGGTCTGTCCAGTCAAACCTCAATTGTGGGTCCCGCGTGTCAGTGTAATTAGCCTAACTAGTTTTTAGTTAGCACTAACCAATTTAATTAGAGGACATGCCCCACCTGTCATGGAGTCAGGGGAAGTCAACTTGGGCCCACACGGA
This sequence comes from Aegilops bicornis, assembly GCA_021605145.1. Taxonomy (NCBI): domain Eukaryota; kingdom Viridiplantae; phylum Streptophyta; class Magnoliopsida; order Poales; family Poaceae; genus Aegilops; species Aegilops bicornis. The sequence goes on from CM038674.1 coordinate 390,947,274, forward strand.
GTCAACCAGGGTCAACAGGTCAACTGACTTGGCGTTTAGCCGCTTGGCGAGGCAGAACTGTGGCGGGGGCACCTCGATTTCACCTCTGAGGCACCGCTCGAGTATTGTTGGCTCTACGGTAGTCGGCGCAGCGTCCGTCTGCTGGTGGCCGGATCGGGCCTGGGTGGCTTGAGCCAACGACGGCGAGCCTTCAGTTCTGGCGCCGCCGGAGTTCGGGCGCGAAGGGACGTGATTCTGATGGCCGTGGCGATGTCGCTTAGCACCTACGGCGTCTCACGTGGTGCGGTGAGTTCGATGGCGCATGCCCGGACCAAATGGTCACCGGAGAAAGACCGGCGACGAGCGCAGCGGCTGGCTTCAAGTGAGGGGCGTGGCGGCTAGAGAGTGAAGTAGAGCACGGAGAAGGGGAAAAGAACCGGAGCTCACGGTGAGACCGATGACGGCCACCGCCTGGGGATGACCGGAAATGAATTCGTCGATGGAGTCCGTGCCGTGTTTCGGGAAGATGACTCGTGGCGACGATGTGGGGCTCTCATGGCATGGCTCGGGGTGGAAGAGAGAGGGTTCGGCGAGCCTCCGGGCCGGCCGAGTAGCGAGGGGAGGCGGTGGTCATGCAGTGGTGCACGCTTGCGGGCGGCAAGGCGCCTCGGCCATGGTGGAGAGGGCGAGAGGGAGACGAGGGAGAATGCGGGCGGTCTGAGCGATCCAGACGGCTGCGGTCTGTCCATGGCGCCACGCAGCTAGCAGAGGCGGGAGGTGGCATGGGCGTGCAAGACGACGAGCACGCGCGGCCCTTTCCGGGCGCTGGAGTGGAGACGACGACGGCCGGCCGTACCGGGTTGAGTAGATGGGCCTCTAGGTAAGTGGCCCAGATAGTTCTCTCTCTTTTTTCTTCTGCTTTTGCATTTTCTCAGAATTTGTTTTGATTTAGTTTTAGACACTAAATCATTTTATTGCTTCGATAATTATTGTAGGGACTAGTTGGATTATTCCAAAGCCCTTCATCAAAGATCGTAATTATTGGACATATATTAATTAATTAAAAATATATATCCAATGCAAATAGTTATTTATTTAATTCAAAGGCCCAAAATAATTATCTCTGAGATACCAAAAATATTGTTTTGAGTTTTACCTCTTTGCAATATTTTCAGAGACTATGAGGAACATTTTCTTGGACTTCTTTGAGAAGATTTTAATGTTGATCATTTTTAAAAGGTTTCTGAGGCTTTGAAAATTCCTCAATTCAAATTTCATTTGAATTTAGACATGATGACATGAATATCAAGCAAGGACAACAAGGCTAATCTAGGGCTGTGACAACTCACCCCTACTAAACAAGTATCTCGTCCCGAGATTCAAGACGTGAGGTAAGAAGACAGATGGGGCACAAACTATCACGGTCTTCACGATCCAGGTTGCACTTCATAAGAACGTTGATTCGAACATCATCATGATATTGACATCTTGCTTTGAGAACTCCATCCAACACGAGAATGGAAAGAGAGGGAGGCTCTACATGATTCGATCTTCACGAAGATCAAGTAAAACATGATCAATCACGGAATGAGATGTAGAAACATCTCGAGTTGAGACACAAAACACATCGAGAGGGATGGAAGAACAAACAACGAGGTTTGATTTGGTGGGCATCAATTCCATGCTTAGAGAGATGGTGGATGGTGTCAAGGTGGCGAGGAAATAATTGCTGTGGATTCCGTGAACGGGCACCTTGGGAAAAGTGACTCGTTGAGTCGTTCCCTTAAGTGGCAAAAAGAATTACTTTTGATCCATAGATCATTGGAACTCTTTATACCAAATTTAAGGCAATCACAATCGATCATTCAAGGAGTTCGAGAGAATGACATACTGGACTAGAATGGATGATGTGGACTACCTTGTTGAAGACAACGCAATGGATGATTTGCTTATCATCTAAATGGATGGGACCCATGGTAAGTCCACTTTTGAGGATGATCCTAGACATCACCATCGAGAGGGCAGCCCATGGAAATTGGCACAATGGGGTGCAAGCTGGGAACAAAATGCAACTGTTGGGAATGTTCCAACCATCATATCTGCCTGAGATTCAGATTTGATTGGTAATAGGATACTCCAGACTCAGCATGTGTGAAAAGGGAAGGGTGCAACACAAATCGACGAGATGATGTTGCGAGATTCTCGGGAGATGTACTATGGTAGTGAGCTCCAAAACATGAGCGGGTTCTGCTACAAACATATGAACATGTTGTTCGAGACAAGCATGACCACATAGTAGTCTTATAATAAAACACTACCGAGTTCAGGTGGGGAGCCATCATCGAGGATATCGAAGTCTTTACGCAAGTCCATGGATTAGATCCCAAGCATAGACTTCTTTTGCTTGAACAAGTCAATCAGTGGCTTGGTGTGCTAGGAACACATGTAGAGCGAAGGTTGCAAGTCTCCGAACCACAGAATACTTCGCACGTATGCATGACCGATTTGGGATGATTCCAAAAGAAGCAACATTGGCTTTCAATCCACGACTTCAAGAACTTGCATCGATGCACATGAATTAGAGGAAGTCACTACTTTCATCCAAACATATGCTTCATGAACGAAACACGAAGAAATGCTTACACAAGTTTCCAACACTAGGTTGATGTTCAACATGACTCATGGGGAGGCAAAATGTTGCCGATGGGCTCAACAACAACTCATCGGAATTTCCATATCATCGACTTCCACCATCATGTGAACACGATGATAGCATTGGTCGCACCAAAAGATGTAATGGTATATGCTCGAGGGATCAACCACGAGTAAGACAACATTACGAGCATCGTTGGTACCGATTTGATTTGACGATAGCCCACACTCAAATCAAAGGATTGATAAGACAATAGGTCCAAAGAATCGATCACAGGGACCAATCGATGAAGATAACATCTTTCTTCAACACACACTACACAAGAATATCCCTTTGGAACGAACTAAGCTAGGCAAGCTTTTATCTTCCAACTCTCCAAGTTGTTGTCTAGCTCAACCAACTAGCTCAGGGATATCCAACATGCATTCTTGGAGAAAGGGTGGTTCACAAGAAACCAACTTGATCACGAGCTCAACATAACCGCTGTGGAACAACTCGATAATACTTCCGAGAAGATATTCGGAAAATCACGAACCACCGGTATGTTACTAAGCTCGAGATCAACCTTGCTTTGCGGTATAAGATGATATGATCAAGAGAGTGAGGGATTGTTACAATCCTAACTCATTGATCGAAGAGTGCACCAGAAATAAGGACTAGATAGCACGATCAATCTTAGGATGATGATTGAATAACCAACACGCTAAGAATGAGAATATTGTCCATTAACTACCAAGCAACGAGTTGCTCGGAGTATTGATTTCACACATCACAATTCACTTGTCGGCATTCCTAAGCATACAACAACACGAGGACCGAGGAATGAATGATGATGGTGAGAAGTATCACTACGCCAAGAATTCATGAGAGTTGGTGCGCTTCTCATGACAATTACGACATAAAGGGGTAATACTCCAAGGTAGAAATGTAACAAAGCTGAATTGGCATTTTGATCTCATGGATACAACTACTTTGACCCAATCCTAGAAATGGATGAGGTATCGAGTTTGTTTCTCCTAGTCATTCCGGAATAGAATGGCTTGACGGACCACAAGGATAATAGGCATCGATAAACACGATCGCACACATACTCTTGACTATCAATTGATAGACGAGAGTCAGAATACAACTAAAGAGGGACAAATCAAGGAATATATAACTTTTCGAGTTGTGGAGGCATGGATTAGTATGTCGAGCAAAGTTCAACATTTCTTCCGGATAACCCATGCGAGAAGGTAGAACCGGCAAGAGTCACAATATAGAATGGGGAACTCATCGAAAGCACTCTTGTTGTGACCTTTTGGTTCAAAGGAACTCCCGCCAAGGATGGTTCATGGTATATGGAAGAATGAGATACCACGGACCTCGAGGATCGTCGCAAGGTTACTAATATCCTAAAGGAACTAGCAAATACTAACAACATGAAGTAGGGTGAATCTCGGTTCGTAAACCCAGGAGTAGAATGCCTACTACTAAATGGCATCACGAGATGCTTTCGAGAATGGTGGCCAGAGTTATCACACCGGGACACAAAACATGGCTAGATTACTAGGTGGTCTTCTAAGACACCTATGGTCATAATAATAGTTCCAATATATATGTCGAGGCAACAGAGTACCTCAACTCAGCAATTAGTGTGATTAACCTGGCCCAAAGAGACATAGGGAACGGGAAGAAGGAATTTGCAAATGCATCAGATTGTTTGGAAACCTAGGATGACTCGGACAACATAACGGCTGTAAATGCTCAAAATGATTTGAGACATCCTACAAAATAGTGGCATGACCACTCAACATCACAATATCAATATTCTGAGACCAGCTATGAACATACGGAAGTAGTAAAAACTGAACTAAGACTTAAAACCAACAATCTTAAAAGCCTATGGATTAGTAACACGTCATCCTGATAGATAGATGAGAAGCCTAGTTCTTAAACCCGTAGAGAAGAGAAGAGGTTGATTGCATCAAGGCCATGAGGTATAAGGAGTAAAAAGAGCCTTACGCCCTTCCCCAATCAATTCCTTACATAACTAAAGCATTTCTAGACACAACTTCGACCGGTTTGGCTTGGTAATCCTACAACCAACAGCTCGATACCAACGCCGTCAGACCCCGATTCCAAGTCACATCGACCTAGCCGGTAACACCTCATATCACTTTGCGGCCTCACGCACGGTATTCTACGGTGTAGCCTTACCATGGCCCGACCGCTTATGCCTTTTGGCTCACGATATGATAGTGTCGCTAGCATCCACATGACAGAGAACCCGGCCGACATGGCTAGTCGTGAACCCAAAGCGGCGCTTAACCCATGGGGACAGTGCATACATGAATCACATCGAGCATGTCGGTCATCAACGTATGAATCCGGTCAGTAGCATCGGGCTATCAGGACTCGTAACCCGGCCAGAAAGGTGCTAGGCGGGACTCCTGGATACCACCGCGTGACATTTCAAGGGACGGACATATAGACGAAGTGAAACACATGCCCAGTCAAGTATCCAAAGCGGTAGTGTTGGGCTAGCAGGACTCCGGTGAACCGGGTCAGAAGCGGACTACTATCGCTAGGAAGCACTAGACTACATTTCCCCATATGAGAGGCTGCCAAGGATAAACAACTAGATTGCCTGGATCCCACACATACCAAGCATTTCAAACATACACACAATATGCTCAATATGTGTAAATACAACATGGCATCACAACATAACTCTACGACTCAAATATTTATTCATTAGGCCCGAGGAGCGAGATATTACAAACATGGGTCTCATGACCCAACATACTGAAACATACAAGCATCAAGCACAAGCGGAAGCTTAACATGTCCGAAAGTACGTACATCTACAAATGGAAAAGACCGAGAAGCTCGACTATCTAATGATCTCCGCCGAGGGCACAAGATCAGAAATGAGGTAACAAGCTAAACGTCAAGTCCACGCGGAACTACTAGCGAGACCGACGCCTCTCTCGCAAAACATAAAATAAGCAAACAAACGTGAGTACAAATGTACTCAACAAGACTTACATCGTAACTAACTACATATGCATCAAGATCAACAAAGGGGTGGTGGAGTTCGATCGCAAAGAAGCCAGCTTTGACTCGGTGGCTATCCCGAACTACGATCGCAAGTAACTCTTTTGAGGTGGCGCACACGAGTCCACATGTTCACCATATCAATACACCACTATGGACCCGCCCCATGTCCCTACGAGAACGCCATCCATAGCACTCACGCTTATCTTGCATTTTAGAGTATCCACTTTCACTTGTCTATGAACTGTTATAGGCAACCCGTAAGTCCTTTACCGCGGACACGACTATTCGAATAGATCATATTAACCCGCAGGGTGTACTTCTTCACACACGCTCTCACCACTTACTGCCATTTACACGACATGTACTCGCAAACTTCAAAAAGCCCAACGTGGGTGTCGGCCACGGCCTACCTAAACACTCAAGTCCCTAGTCCAGTTTATCGCCTATTCGGGTTCCATCCAGGAGTCCGGCCGAGGTTTCCACTAACGGCCCCGAACGATGTGTGGTGGTTCCCGAGATACCAAACGGGCATTCTTGCACACCGGGCCATGGTGTATCTACCGCGTCATAGCCCACCCCTAGGGTCGCTGCCACGCACGGCCTCCAACACATATCCTACAAACACCGTAAACTAGTTGCAACTCCCGGACAGAGAACAAGGGTGGTTAAGAAGCCGAGAGAGTCAATTAAGGATCCCAATGTGTGGTAGTAACTGCTTTCATGGATCACAAACACGTAACTCGGGCCTCGAGGATGGTTTCAATGAGATAACCCACCATGTACTCCTACATGGCCTCTCACCGCTACCTTTACCAAATCGTGTTCACACACTTAGCTCACACACAAGAGGGACATGTTCACACACCTCCCATTCATCCCCGATGAATCGGACCGACTCAACTCTAAGCAAGAGGTGCATGACAAACAAGCATGAATGAGTAGGCACAACAAGGCTCAAACAACTCCTACTCATGCTAGTGGGTTTCATCTAATTCTTGTGGAATGACAGGTCATGCAGAGGATAAAGGGTTCGACTACCGCAGCAAGTAACAGATGAATCGTTGTTGTCCTAATGCAGTAAAAGAGAGCAGGAGCGAGAGAGTGGGATTATATCGGAATGAACAAGGGGGTTTTGCTTTCCTGGCACTCCTGAAAATATTATAGCTCTTCATCGGTGTCATCGAACTCATCGTCAGTACGTCGTCTACTGAGAGGGGACAAATACCGGCAAACAAGGAAGAACACAATCAATGCAACGCACAATATGATGCATGATCATGACATGCCAAAATACTGTGATTTGAGCTAATGCAACTAGCAGCAGATTAAATGAAGTTGGTTTGAATCCAAGATTCAAATTCAAACTCCATATATGGATATTAAATTGCCATTTATATGCTTTGTGCTAAACAACAGCTATAAGTTGCTCTAACATGCATGAAAATGGTACAGATGGATAGATTGGATTTTTTTGATCATTTTTCATATATAATTTATTTCATTCTGAGCTACGGTTGATTTTATATGATTTTTAGAAGATTTGGCTATTTTCCGAATTTCTGAAAAGAATAAAACCGTAAAAGGCATTACTACGCCAAGATTAAGGCGTCACTATGACGTCGGCCGGGTCAATCATGGGCGGTCCAGTCAAACCCTCGACTGTGGGTCCCGCGTGTTAGTGTAATTAGCCTAACTAGTTTTTAGTTAGCACTAACCAATTTAATTAGAGGACGGCCCCACATCATGGAGTCGGGAAGTCAACTTGGGCCCACACGAGTCAACCAGTGGTCAACGGGGTCAACTTCACCGGCTTAGTCACGGCGAGGCTGACGCGGCGGGCACCTCGGATTTCACCTGTGGCACCGCTCGAGGCGCTGGGCTCTACGGTAGTCGGGCGAATTGCGTCTGCTGGTGGCCGTGGATCGGGCTCGGGGTGGCCGGAGCCAACGACGGCGAAGCCTTGCCAAGGCCGCCGGAGTTCGGGCGAAGCGGGACGCGGCTATGTGGCCGTGGCGATGTATCGCTTAGCACCTACTGGCGCTTCACGTGGTGCGGTGAGTTCGATGGGCGCATGCCCGGACCAAATGGTCAATGGAAAGGAAGACTGCGACGACAGAAGCGGCGGCGCAAGGCCGGGCGGAGGGGTGTGGCGGCTAGAGAGTGAAGTAGAGCACGGGGAGAAGGGGAAAAGAACCGGGAGCTCACGGTGAGACCGACGATGGCTCAGCTGGCTCGGGGATGACAGGAAGGCGGCGAATCCGTCGATGGAGTCCGGCGGCCGTGCTTTCGGGAAGACGACTTCGTGGCGGCGATAGGGGGCCCTCGCGGTGGCGCCGCCGGGGTGGAAGAGAGAGGGTTCGGGCGGAGCCTCCGGGCCGGTCGAGTAGCGAGGGGAGGCGGTGGGCTGCGGTGGTGCACGCCGGGCGGCAAGGCCTCGGCGATGGTGGAGAGGGCGAGAGGGAGACCGTAGGGAGAATGCAGGGCGGCCTGAGCGATCCAGACGGCTCATGGGTTCTGTCCATGGCGCCACGCAGTTAGCAGCAGTGAGAGGTGGCATGGGCGCTGTGTGACGGCGAGCACGCCGGCGTGGCCCTTCTCGGCGCAGTGGAGACGACGACCGGCCGCTACCACCACCGGGTTGAGTAGATGGGCCGCTGTAAGTGGCCCAGATAGTTCTCTCTCTCTCTTTTTCTTCTGTTTTGCATTTTCTGTAATTTGTTTTGATTTAGTTTTAGACACTAAATCATTTTATTGCTTTTGATAATTATTGTAGGGACTAGTTGGATTATTCCAAAGCCCTTCATCAAAGATCAGAATTATTGGACATATATTAATTAATTAACAAATATATATCCAATGCGAATAGTTATTTATTTAATTCAAAGGCCCAAAATAATTATCTCTGAGATACCAAAAATATTGTTTTGAGTTTTACCTCTTTGCAATATTTTCAGAGACTATGAGGAACATTTTCTTGGACTTCTTTGAGAAGATTTTAATGTTGATCATTTTTAAAAGGTTTCTGAGGCTTTGAAAATTCCTCAATTCAAATTTCATTTGAATTTAGACATGATGACATGAATATCAAGCAACGACAACAAGGCTAATCTAGGGCTGTGACAATGGGACTGCAGCTGTGGACGTCGGCGCTCCTGGACAGAGATGCAACAGGGTTAGGGGCATCAGGTGCAGAGAGAGGGAGAGGGCAGGGAAGGAGGCGCGGTTGGCCCGCTGCTCACCGGAGCTTGTCGGTGGCGGCGAAACGACGACGGGGCCGAGCAGATGGAGCGTACAAGAAGAGCTCCAGAAGAAACTCCTCTTCGGGAGCGCGAGGAGGATTTCCTCTCCTTGGATCGTGTGCGCTAAGCAGAGCAGGAGGGGGATCGAGTGTGATTGGGGATGAGGGAGATCGAGCGTTGCTGCTGGTTGGTTCGATTGATGGATTGGGTGGTTTGGTGGGGAATCGAGGAGGGTCAGGGGAAGCGCTGGTTGGTTCGCTGGTGATCCCGAGGGGAACCAGAGTGGCGGCGGGGAGGAGGATCCTTAGAAAATAGGGTTTGGTTTTGATTTGGATAGGGGTTGGTCTATATACATAGACAATAGGATTAGGTTTGGACCCTCCGATCAAAATTGGACGGTCTCAGATAAATAGGTTAGGGAGCCCAATTAAAGATCCGAAGATATTTTAGGGATGTGTGGGGATGATCCGAATCCAACGGTAATGACTGAATTGGTCGGGTTCGGGCAAGTTTCGGACGTGCGCGAGGGGGGTATGAGCACTGTTCATAGAGGTTAGGCGGTCAAACAAGAGGGACTCGAAAAAAACCTAGTTGCTCTCGAAACGGTCAATGAAGGCAACGGGGACGCGGCAACTACGAACGTATACAAGTTTTGAGAAAAAATGATGGCAACGAAGTGCCGATACAATGTGAATGATGCGATGATGAATGCAACAAACAAATAAAACACACGGTGGTCACGCAAAACATGGAAGGCGTTTGAAGCGTCGGTCTCGGGTCGTTAAAAATCTCCTCCACTTACAAGAGATCTCGCCCCGAGATCTAGGGATGGCACCGGAGGGAAGCGGAAGAGGAAGAGAAGAGGTAAAACTAAGTAGCTTCTTTAACAACGAGTGAAACCACAAACCTTGAGAGGTTGAACAAATAAAAAGAACGAATACAATGGAGGTGAACAAGATTGCAAGCACACAGTTAGCAAAGAGGAACAAGGAACATTATGAGAAGAAAGACATGAAATTAGAGCTTCACCAACCAAAAGAATATGACCACACCGGTATAATGAGATAGCCAAGGAACAAGAATGACAGAATTTGGACAGCACTCCGGAAAAAGAGAAGGAAAACTTGATAAGATGAGAGAACTTGAAGAGATGACACACCACTCCGGTTAAATGGATAAGCAAGGAAAGAACATGATCTTGGCAAAACGAGATGATGGGACGAAGAGAGCAGCATCATAATGCCTTCAGAACGATAGAATAGAAGTTAGAGTGTTGGAAGAAAAGAACGGAGAAGAAAATAACATCTTCTACCACAAATGAATTTAAGAGAACAACCTTAAAAAGAAGGATTGAACGGAGTTGTTGGAAGATCATTACGAAAGGATATGATCCTCGTGGGCTTATGGAGACATCTCAAAACTTGAGGTGAAATTCTGCCACTAATAAAAACAATTGAATTCTAGAGAGCAACACGAAGAAGAAAACTCTTTCACCGAGAAGAGAAGGAGAAACTTGGATCATTGATGAGCACCACAATTAGCACAATCCTTAGGGAAGGCTTTAGGTGAAAATCTATACCAAGATAACACCAACGAAGAAATTGTTGGGTTGAAAAGATCTCGTGAACGAATTGAAAATGATGGGTTTAAAATATGTCAGTCTTCAAAACTTGTGAATCATGAAACACAAAGGGAAATTGTCAAGAATGACATAACACCACCTCAAAAGATGAGATAGAGAACTGGACTTCAGATGAAAGATGAAGAATACTTGAGCTCCAACAAGAATCTTGGAGAACACTTCGAGAATGAAAGAAATCCTTGATGAACCACCATGTTGAGCCTCCGTGAGAAATCCGGTAATAAAAGAATGATCAAACGAAAGGAAAGTTGAAAAGAACTCCGGTAGAAGCCTTGCAATGATTTAGATGGAGCTCCATGACGATATAACCACGAAGCGTTGCAACTCCGGAAAGATGGATCACTTGGAATATAGAATTTACTCATCATGAACAAACTCCGGAAGAAGGGATTAAATCACTTGGATGAAACAAGAATAAGAATTATGTTATGCGTTTCCTTCATTAATTTGAATTGATGACAAGCAATGGATTTGGCATACTACTTATTCTCATTGGAAAGATTGAAGAGAGATATAGCGCAAACTTGGGAAGGTCTTCAACGAATCACCGGTATGATTTGGAAAGAAAGAATTAATTAGTATGATAACAAAGGAAGAGGAACCCTGAACAAACCGGCGTAGAATTGAAAATGAACGTAGCAAAGGCACAATTCACCGGGAAGAATTAGAAAACGAACGAAGATACTTGGGGAAATTTAGATACAAGAGAATGAAGAGAACATGAGCGGATTAAAGAATACTTGCATGAAGCACCGGAAGAAATGGAGAATGAATGACGAGACATCAATTTAGAATAATTGGAGAACAAAGCTGGAAACTTAAAACAAAGAAATCTTCTGAAATGATGGCCTTTGGATGATCAAGAAATGAAAACAACTCCTGAAATGCTCCGGTTGGTATGAAAAGAATTTCTCACAGTCAGATCAATTATGAGGATGGCATCAAGCTAGAACCATGAATCTTCAAAAGAACAGACAAGATTTAAGAGAAACTCTTCTTCGGTCTTCAAATGTGAGAATGATGACGAGAACCACAACCATGAATTATTTAGGCACTCCGGAATGAAGAATAAAAAGGTTGAACCAACGTTGAAAAGAATGTGAAAGATCTTGGAGAGAGACATATGACTGATGACAATTCATTCTTACGTCACACTTTTGAAAAGAATTTGGGAATCACACCGGATAAATTAGAAGAGTCAAGTAAGATCCTGGGAAAAGACCTGTGTGTTAGGGCCCACTCAAGAGGAACACCGTTGGACGATTACTTGAAAGGGAGATTGCACCGGTTGAATTCAATGGCTTGCATGAGATAACAACCTCTAAATAGCTTGAACGGATTAGCAACGGAAACATGAATCTTCTGATATATCTTCAGCACTCCAGAACAAATGAATAGCGAGAGGTGAATGATTGAGAGGTGCACCAGCTTGGGAAAACATTGGACAAATGAAAGGAATATGCTCAACGCCAATCTTGAATTAACTCTACCGGGGAAGAAAATGAGAACAAAGAATTATGAACTTGAAGCTCCGTTAGTATCTTCCTGAGAATCACCGGATAAGAATATTGAAAGAAAATAATGAAGAGACTTCACATCCATACGATGGATACTTGATTAAGAAATGTGATTCCTTGAAGAAACAAGGGGTGGGAGGGTGCGAAAAACAAAGGCAACTTGGGACGGATGAAACAAACACAGTTGAGAAAAACTTACAATTGATCTAGCGGATGGGGAGAATGATGGGATCATCTCGAAGAGAAGCACGCCGGTTGGAAAAGAAATAACATGACAACCTCGATGATCGAAAGGATTAGCACTCCCATAGAAATATGAGAACACAATTTAGAAAAGGTATGGAATCCACATTTGACTTCGAAGCAACTCGAATACCACAACTCAAAACAAAACAAACGATTGGCCTAGGAAATAAGCCAGAACAAGCATATGATAGACCCCATGTCGTATCATGTGTCTGTTGGAAAGAATTCCTACGTGATACTTGAATCCCCACCTAAAAACTCCCGAAACTTTCTGGTTATGCAACTTGGTGTTGGGGATACAGGGGAAGCATAATATCTCACCCAAACTAGCAATCCCTGCATCCAGTTGTATCCATCCGTCAACACATAACCAAGAAAACTCCGCAAATCATGTGCCTCAACCTTCGAAAAGCATTCGTTATACGAGCTATGGAAATACTCCCGAACTCTTGCCCCGGTACTGGGTGGCGTCGAGGTTATCTCACCACTGGCTGCATAAAAGAGATTTTCGATGTCGGTGAAACTTAGGTATTCCAGAACTGCAACGATAAAATTGTGACGATAACACCTCGGAGCTCAACTCCCCGGGACACTGCCACAACCCCTAAATGTCAGGAGGCACCAAGAACAATGTTCTCGTCACAAGAATATTGGAACGATCTCAATATACCCGCGTGATCCTAAAAAAATTAGTGAAATTTGAGGAGAGGAAAGACAAAACTTCTAAGTCAGGAGGCCTCACCAGAGCGACGAAGGGACTGAGGACTAAACAAAATCCTACTCTCCGATATATATAATCCTAAGACTCAAAACATTTTTGTTCTAGACTCAACAACTTCTGCGATTCGATCAAGCAGGGGGCTCCTAAGTCGGGGATGGCTCTGATGACCAACTTGTAACGCCCACGATGAGGCTATATCTCCCACGTGTCGAGGCACGACTTAGAGGCATAACCGCATTGTGGTTTTGTGGCAAGAAGGGTCATCTTCACACAATCCCATGTAATGAACAAGAATGGGATAAAGAGAGTTGGCTTACAATCACCACGTCACATAATGAACATATAATTCATGCATCATTCAGAGTACACACATAGTCCGACTACGGACAAATCCAAATGAAAAGAAGATAAACCAAACTACTAGATCCCCTATCGTCCCAACTGGGCACTACTACTGATCATCAGGAAATGAAACATAGTAACGACCATGGTCCTCGTCGAACTCCCACTTGAGTTCGGTTGCATCATCTGCACTGGTATCATCAACACCTGCAACTGTTTTGGTAGTATCTGTGAGTCACGAGGACTCAGCAATCTCAAAACCCGCGAGATCAAGACTATTTAAGCTTAGGGGTAAGATGGGGTAATGAGGTGGAGTTGCAGCCAGCACTAAGCAAATATGGTGGCTAACATACGCAAATAAGAGCGAGAAGAGAAGCAACACAACAGCCGAGAAGCTAGAAGTGATATGGAAGTGATCCTGAAACTACTTACATTCATACATAACCCAAACCGTGTTCACTTTCCGGACTCCGCCGAAAAGAGACCATCACGGCTACACACGCGGTTGTGCATTTTAATTAAGTCAAGCGTCAAGTTCTCTACAACCGGATATTAACAAATTCCCATCTGCCACATAACCGCGGGCACGGCTTTCGAAAGTTTATACCGGGGTGTCCCAACTTAGCCCATCACAAGCTCTCACGATCACGAAGGATATTCCTTCTCTCGGAAAGACCCGATTAGTCTCGGAATCCCGGTTACAAGACATTTCTACAATGGTAAATCAAGACCAGCAAGACCGCCCGATGTGCCAACAAATCCCGATAGGAGTCGCACGTATCTCGTTCTCAGGGCACACCGGATGGGCCAGACGTCGGTTGGCATAGACTCGGTTGCCTGTGGGCGCCGGAGATCTCCCAGGTTGGACCAACACTCGGAGGAGCACTTGCCCAGGGGTTTAAAATAAAGATGACCCTTGAGTCTGCAGAACTTAAGGGAAAAAGGCTTAGGTGGCAAATGTTAAAACCAAGGTTGGGCCTTGCTGGGGGAGTTTTATTAAAAGCGAACTGTCAAGGGGGTCCCATAACCCCAACCGCGTTAGGAACGCAAAATCAAGGAACATAACACCGGTATGACCGAAACTAGGGCAGCAAGAGTGGAACAAAACACCAGGCATAAGGCCGAGCCTTCCACCCTTTACCAAGTATACAGATGCATTAATTAAATAAGAGATATTATGATATCCCAACATAATCATGTTCCAACATGGAGCAATCTTGAACTTCACCCGCAACTAACAACGCTATAAGAGGGGCTGAGCAAAAGCGGTAACATAGCCAAACAATGGTTTGCTAGGAAAGTGGGTTAGAGGCTTGACATGGCAATATGGGAGGCATGATAAACAAGTGGTAGGTAGTGCAACATAGCGATAGAGCGAAACAACTAGCAAGCAAAGATAGAAGTGATATCAAGGGTATGGTCATCTTGCCTGCAATCCCTCTAGGAAGAAGAATGAGTCCATGAAGAAGGCAAACAGACGTAGTCGAACGAATCCTCACAAATGCAACGTTACCGGAACTATCAAGAAGAAGTGACACCGGAAAGAAGCAAACAACATGGTAAACGCACAATCATAAACATGGCATGATGCACAATGAAGGATGATGCATGTCCGGTTTAAATATGCATGGCATGGCAAAGTGCACAAACAATACTACAAATGAAGTGGAGCTCAATATGCAACGAGTTGCATATTGACGAAACACCACATCAATTATTTAGTTCTCTCTCGTTTATGTACCCAACAATATTAAATGTTATTAACCATGGCAAGGGGAGAAGCATATGAAAACTACCTATCTAGAAAAGTTTAAATGAGGTCGGAACAACAAACAACAATTTCGGAAAATCCCCATGTGCATATTGCAAACTTGGTACTGTTCTGCCTAAAACCATATTTTATTGTTGTTAAACATGCAAAGTAAATGAACCATGTTAACCTATGCATTTTTCTACCCCATTTACATATAAAGTTTATTTAATTCGGAGCTACAGTTAATTAGTTATGAAATAAATCATTTTAACATGGCATTTAAGCAAAATGAGTGCAAATAGCAATTTAAACATTTTAAACATGGATGAAAATGGAATATTATGAAACTAGACAGAATTCTAAGCATTTTACATATATAAAACATTTAAATATGATGCACGGTTCATGAGTTATTATATGCATGAAGTTCAGGGTCCAATCTATAAATATGCAGTGCACTGGTTAATTAGAAAAACGTTCCGCAAAAAAAACGTGACTCGGGCCGAATCTGGTTGGCCCAACATGCACATGATTGGGGCACTAGATCTGGGTGCTCACCAGGCCGCATGGACCGGTTGGTGGAGGAGCTGGCAGGCCGCGGCTGGGCCTTGGAGCGCTGCGGCTGGAGAGGCCCAGGCAGCAGGGCGACGGGTATATAAGCAAATTGTGTCCGATCCCCTCTCATTAGGGTTTTTCCTCCTCCTGCGGCGCTCGCTCGATGTGGCGATCGCGACCCCCTCCACTTCCCTGCCACCGATCGCTGACGCCCTCAGTGGGTTGGCATCGTGGTTAACTGGAGGCTGGCCTAGGGAACATCCCGCCCGCGGAAATCGCTGTTTTCTCGGGCAAGAGATACGATGGAGGGCTCAACGTCGGCGTCTGAATCGGCGATGAACGACATGCAAGCAATGATGAAGGAGTTGGGGTTGAAAGAGGATGATCTGGTGGATATAGTCGTGGAGGATGGTGATATACCGGTGGAAGCTGCTCGCTGGATGGCAATTGCTCGTGTGCACATCGACAGGCAATATAGTCAGTATTGGTTTTTCCGCAACATGAGGATCGCATGGGATCTAGGGCAAGAGGTCAAATTATGTCCATTGGTGGATAACCTATACACACTGCAATTCTCTTGCCTCGGCGATTGGGAGCGTGTAATGGAAGATGGGCCATGGACTTTCAAGGGCAAGGCGAACGTTATCGAGCCATGTGATGGAATCACCAGACCATCATCGATTAGTTTGAACAAAATTGAGATGTGGATTCAAATTCATGACCTCTCGGAACTGTTTTTCCCCTGATCAAATCCCTTGCTGCAACAGTGGGAGACCTCATCTACGCTGAACCCAAATCCCAGGACTTTGAGGGTAATTTTTTCAGGGTGTGTGTAAAGGTGGATGTCACGAAGCCTCTCAGGAACGCGGTTTCGCTGGTGATTAAGAAGAAAAGGGAGATATTCAGGGTCAAGTATGAGAGACTGCCCGACTGGTGCGCTGTCTGCGGTATGCTAGGTCACCTGTATAAAGAATGTGGCAATGGAATTCATCCTCCATCGGCACTAGTTTTCAAAAACCTTCGTGCAGATTGGTTTAAGGGTCCAGGCCGTGGCCCCGGGGCCGAGAATGCACCGGGTGGAGGCAGGGGCAGAGGCAGAGGCAGAGGCAGAGCTGGCCGTGGAGCAGGTTGTGGAGCAAACCAGTGGGGTGCAAGTCAGCGTGATAGCACGGAGTGGATGGGATGGGATGACCCCAGTCTTAATGATGACATAGAATGGTAGGGGCTGAGGCAACAGAAAGCATGGAGCATCACAAGTCAACATGGGGGCGCCGGTGGTGCCAGAATATGCTACAAAAAACAGCTCGAGTCAAGCGCCCCTCGCCTTACCCCCCGCGGCGGTACCTCAGAGTCTAACTTACAAGCAGGAACCAAAGAGGACGAAAGCCTCTGTGCTGATGTTTGAGCAAGGAAACCTGAAGGCTACAACTAGCAACAACCCTTCTGATGCGCGTTTGGCGGGCTCCCTAGAGGAGTCGCGCCGAAAGAATGAGTTTATTATGTCGAATCGCCGCTGGGCCGGCAAACCATGAGCCGTGAGCTTCGTGATCTCACGAGGCAACTTTCCCCCTCTATCGCATGTATTGTTGAAACACAAATAGAGGGCTCTCGAGTAGATAATCTAGCAAGCACTTTAGGTTTCAATAAAAGTTTTGCTGTCAGTAGTCATGGAAGGAGTGGAGGCTTATGTATCTTTTAGAATGATGAAATAAAGCTTGAAGTTGTCGGTTATTCTGATTACCACATTGATGCTATTGTTGATGCAATGGTTGATATCAGGACAAGAGTTACTTTTGTGTACGGGGAGGCGCAAGTAAATGAACGATACAAAACCTGGGACATGCTGAGGGGTATCGTCGGAACGAGTGACTTGCCATGGTTAGTCATGGGGTATTTCAACGAGGTCCTCCATGCACACGAACATGATGGGGTCGAGAACATGAGTCAGGCTTAGATGGACTTATTCCGTGATGCTCTGATACCTGTGGTCTCTCAGATATAGGATACCCTGGGAGCAGCTGGACTTTTGAGAAAAAGGTTACTGGTGGAACTTTCACTAGAGTCAGATTAGACAGGGGCATTGCAAACCCGGCCCGGTCTGTTGCATTCCCTGGAGCAACGTTGGAGCACAAAACAACAGCTATATCCGATCATGTACCCATCTTTGTATGTTACAGTGATTTGCATGCATGCAGCAGTGGGCCAAGATCATTTAAAGACGAAATCTGCTGGGAACGAGACCCAGCGCTGCCGGCTGTGGTGGAGACCGCCTGGTCATCCACTGGGGCATCTTCGGTCCAAGAGCTAAAGGACAAAATGCATGCACTGGTGGGGGACCTATCAAGGTGGGACCGCACACACTTCGGCAATGTTCACCAGGAGATAGCGCGGCTGAGGAGACAGCTACACGGGCTTCGTGATTCCCTAGGAAGATCAGGTCCCAATCATTTGGAAATTAAAATACTTGATCGCCTAACTGAATTGTACCACAGAGAAGAAATGCTATGGAGGCAAAGAGCAAGATTGGAGTGGCTCACACATGGGGACAAAAATACGTATTTCTTTCACCTGAGAGCTAGCGGAAGGAGAAGGAAAAAATCAGATCAGAGCTTTGCAGCGACCGGACGGGCAATTAACTGAAGATAAAAGTGAGATGGAGTCACTGACTATAGCCTTTTACGAGGAGCTGTACACATCGGAGAGGGTTCAAAACATGAATCAAGTCTTGGACACAGTCCCACGTAAGGTTACGCCATCGATGAATGAATCACTTAACGCGCCATGCACTCTTCCAAATGTTCCCACTTAAAGCACCCGGCCCAGATGGATATTCGACACATTTTTTGCAACGTCATTGGGACATATGTGGGGATGAAGTCACCAATGTGGTTCTGAAAATCGTCGAGGGTACGGAGACGGCTGCGAGTATAAATGAGACTGTGCTAGTTCTAATCCTCAAGGTAAAAAATCCCACCCTCTTATCCCAGTTCCGACCGATCAGTTTGTGCAATGTATTGTACAAGATCGCTTCAAAGGTAATATCCAACCGCCTAAAGCTAGTGTTACTCGACATTATTTCTGAGGAGCAGTCAGCTTTTGTCCTAGGCAAACTGATCACCGACAACATTATAACTTCTTATGAATGCTTGCATTTTATGAAGCGAAATAAGGCAAAGAAGCATCAATCATGTGCACTGAGACTTGATATGATGAAGGCATATGACAGAGTCGAGTGGGAATATTTGAGAGCCATAATGCTTAAGTTGGGCTTCATAGAGAGGTGGGTTGACATAGTGATGAATCTTGTGACCACAGTGAAGTTCTCTGTCATGTTCAATGGTAAGAAATTACAGGAGTTTACGCCTACCCGTGGAATCAGACAAGGGGACCCAATTTCCCCATACTTGTTCTTGTTAGCAGCAGAGGGCCTTTCGTGCCTCCTTAAATCCAGAAGTGAATCATCCAATCTAAGTGGTTTGCAGGTAACTTCCTTAGCTCCACTAGTGAATCACCTTTTATTTGCTGATGACAGCCTGTTGTTCTTCAAGGCTAATAGTGTGGGTGCTAATGAGGTAAACCAGGTTCTGAATATTTTATTGTCAGGCTACTGGTCAATGCATAAAGTTTTCGAAATCTTCAATCTTCTTCAGCAAAGGAGTGCCAGAGAATGTGAGAGTGCAGATTAAAGAGCTGCTTAACGTCCCAAACGAGACACTAAATGAGAAATATCTGGGAATGCCGTCTAATGTTGGCAACTCAAAGAATGGGGCCTTCAAATATTTAAAGGACCGGCTGTGGAGTAAAGTACAGGGGTGGATTGCAAACACAATTTCAATGGCGGGTAAAGAAGTCCTTGTTAAAGCCATAGCTCAGGCAGTGCCAGTTTTTTCTATGTCTTGCTTCAAGCTGCCCAGAGGATTGTGTGAACACCTCAACATGTTGATTAGGAAATTCTGGTGGGGGAGAAAAGAGGGCAAACGCAAACCTCATTGGGTCTCTTGGCAAACTATGACTCAGCTGAAAGGAATGGGAGGCCTAGGTTTTAAAGATTTTGAGTTGTTCAATCTTGCTATGCTTGCTAGGCAGGCTTGGAGGTTGCTACAGAACCCAGAGGCTTTGAGTGCAAGGCTTTTGAAAAGCATATAATTCCCAAACTATGACATTTTACATGCTACCCTCGGGAGCCACCCTAGTTAGATATGGAGGGCTATCATTGAAGGAAGAGATGTCTTAAAGCAGGGCTTGATAAGGCGTGTGGGTAATGGTACCACGATACACATCTGGATTGATAACTGGCTTCCCAGGGATGAGATGCTTCGTCCGTACGGCAGACTAGTACAGAACCCACCATCTTTGGTCTCTGAACTAATTGATCACACGTCCGCAACTTGGAATAGAGCGACGGTGGAGGCGACTTTCATGCCAATGGATGCTCGAGTTGTGTTTTGGGATCCCTCTCTGTACATGCAATATCCCTAATTTTTGGTGTTGGCATTTTGAGAAGCATGGGCCGTTCACTGTGAAATCAGCATATAAAATGCTAGTAGCGACAAAACAACAGAGAGAAGCATGGTTGGAGGGAACATCAGGCTCCTCCAGTTCAAATGCAGAAGAAAAATCTTGGAAATCGTTGTGGAAGACGAGTGTCCCAGCCAAGGTGAGCATGTTCTTGTGGCGCCTATCCAAACACTCACCACCCACGAATGACGTACGCATGCATCGCCACATGACAGATTCAGCCAGCTACGGGCTATGCGGCGTGCCTGACTCATGGCGGCATTCCCTCATCGAATGTGCCGCTTCAAGATGCACCTGGGCTCTCAGTGATAGTGAACTGGCGCAATAAATGATGGAAGTCTCTAAACCCTCAGCCAAACAATGGCTTTTTACCTTAATAGAATCCTTGTCACAGCAGAAATTCACAGTGGCCGCGGTGACTTTGTGGGCCATTTGGTTGGCACGATTTAAAGGCAATACACGAAGGTATATTCCAGAGCCCACACTCCACACATGCGTTTATAAACAGGTTCATATCAGATTTGGAGATCATTGGTAGCAGCAATATGTGTGCTGTCCAGGGACCGTTATCGCATGTCGCGCCTAATGCTAGACCCAAGGCCCCTCCAATGGGCTATGAAAAAAATTCATGTTGACGCCGGGGTCAGATTCGAGCGTGGAGGTTCTGCAGCGGCTTGTAGGGATGCCCAAGGACTTTATCTTGGAAGCTCTGCACTTGTCATATTTAGTGTCTGCAATCCCACAGTTCTGGAGGCGATTGCATGTCGGGAGGCACTACCATTGGCAGAAGATCTCAATTTGCGTCAGTTCATCATAGCCTCGGATTGCAAACAAGTTGTCTCAGACATTTCTAAGGGGGTCAGAGGCCGGTATGGCGCTATCATTAGCGAAATAAATCTCAAAGCTACTATGTTTAATTGTAAGTTTGAATTTGAGGGTCGTGCCGCAAACTATGAGGCACATAGACTAGCTAAATTTGCTCTTTCTCAGGGCCCGGGACGCCATGTGTGGCTTGGGAATCCCCATGACCCATCTTGTATCCCACTTCATGTGGATTTTGGTGATGAATAAATTGTTTTTCACCCCTAAAAAAAAGTAGGGCGGCGGGTCAACGACGCGGGCGAGCGGGATGCGGCCAGGCATGGGCGCGTGGGCGTCGTGTGTACTGAAGCTGTCAACGATGCCGCTGGCTCGGGCGGGTGCTTGTCGTCTTCGACAGAGCAAGCAGCGGCAGCGGCAGGACTTGGCAGCGCCGGCGGCAGGGGAGCAGTGGCGGAGCCAAGGGGGGGCGAGCAGGGGCCTGCCCCCCCCCCCAACGATCGATAGTTTCGTAAGAGGCTACGAGTTGGCCCCCCTTAACCCAAAAGGAATATACGTACTTGGCCCATAAAAAAGCCCATCCGTGGCCAGAGACTCTAGTGCTTGGCCCCTGGCCTTACCCTAAATCAAGCCAACCCCAGTGTAATTAACTTCTGAACTGTGGCGACATCACGCCGGCCGGGTCACGCCTCGTGCCCTCACCATCGTGGATTTTTACCAATCCTGCTCAGTGGGGAAGGACATGCTTTGAAATTACAACATATTCTACACTAATAGTAATGTTCCAATACAAATTTAACTATATTTTAATCAATTTTGCTAATACGCATCTAGATGTGCCTAATTCTTGTACATCAAGGTCCATTGATATTGATTATTTCTTATGCAAAGATTTGTGTTTTTTTGTCTTTGTATGTTGGATTGAATCACTTACATGTGCAATAACTAAGACATATATAGATATGCCCTAGATAGACCCTATTTTAATTTTTTTGAAGCGACACATTATTACAATATTATGGTTCTTATTTTTTCACGGTGCACACTTTTTTTAACGAAAACACTTACGCCCACACGTGTGGGCGTTAGACAACGCGCCCACACGCCTCGATCACCATCCAAAGGCCTTTTGCACCTAATCTTGGCACGAAGGGCTGATTTTGTGTGCCACATAGGACAACTCGCGTGTGTGGCATGTGAGGGAGTTCGCCTCAAGATGTCGCTTTTCCCTCCGAGATCGGCCGGGTTGCGACTCATGCGGCATGGTGGAATCGCCATCGTGCCCGCACGCCCGCAGACGACTTCTCGCCCCCATCTCCCACGATCGCCCATTTTCCCACTCTCCCACACCCAAGTTGTCATTTGCCATGTTTTTATAGGTTACATGGCAAATCGCCTATTCGTGATTGTCGCCAGATGGCAACTCTCTTTTACCCGAACATGTTATTGTTGCCACGTCTGTTTTGTAGCGCTACATGACAACTGTCTAGTGTTAGTAGGTGGCAACTCCTAAAGATACCACCATAGCCCACATGCCCGTCTCCTCTCCCACACACCAAAAGCTATCAGTTGCCATGTGTTTTTGTAGGGTAACATGGCAAATGCCCTAGTGTGCTTGTAAGCAGATGACAACTCTCTCTTTACCCGGACATGTTTTTTGCCATGTTTTGTAGTGCTACATGGCACTGTCTAGTGTTAGTAGGTGGCAACTCCTAAAATTTTCAAATCATGGCAAATCGTAGTAGACTGCACCATACATGGCAACAAATGCAGTTGCCCAAAAATGGCATCCGCACTTGACCGAGATGGTAACTACAGCTTGAGCAACCATGGCAATCAGAAGTTGTTTGGACATGGCAACCGCAGCTCAGCTGACATGGCAACCGCAGCTACACGCACATGGAAGAGGGTCCCACCATGGCAATCGCGCGGGACGCTGCGGGTTACCGCCACGCTGGGTGTGGCTCGCAGCGGAGGGGCGACGGCCGAGACGGGTCGTGGCGGCCGTGTGGTCGCCGCCAGACGTGCTCATGTGGGCGATCGCGCCGCACAATCGAACGCAAGGTGTCAGGCGGGTGCGCCCGGACGCGTTTCGCGACGGACGTTTCAGGTCGATGCCACACCGAAGGCAGCGGCAGATATTTCTAGATGCCACACGTGTGGCAGTTATCGGGGTCATTTTTAATCAACTTGGCTTGGCCCCCAATACACAAATTCTGGCTCCGCCCCTACAGGGGAGGCACGGACCCATCCGGATCCAGGCAAAGCAGGGGTGTTGGGGAGGTGTGCCGGCAGCTTGGCGTCCTCCGGGTGTTGCATGAGGAGGCCAAGAGAGAGGGAGATGTGAGACAACGAAGGTGCAGGGGAAAACGCAGGAGCTGCGTCAGGGAGCCCTGGCGGTGGTTTGGAACGGTAAAAACGGACGGATCCGAGGATGGGCGGCCGGATCAGGTGGTCGAGGCGCAGCGGAGACAAGCCGACAGTTTGGCCTTGGGACGGTGGCTTGGTGCTCCTCGGACGACCTTCGTGATGGCGACGGACGGGGACTTGACGTCTGGGGCTTGGAGCTCGAAACGGCAGGCGCCCTGGAGGCTCCTGCTGTAGGTGGTCACCGGAGCGGCGAGGCGGCGGGGGAGGCTCGGCTGGCCGCGTGAGATGGAGGCGCATGGGACTGCGGCTGTGGACGTCGGCGCTCCTGGACAGAGATGCGACGGGGTTACGAGCATCAGGTGCAGAGAGAGAGGGAGAGGGCAGGGAAGGAGGCGCGGTTGGCCCGCTGCTCACCGGAGCTTGTCGGTGTCGGCGAAACGACGACGGGGCCGAGCAGAGGGAGCGTACAGGAGGAGCTCCAGAAGAAACTCCTCTTCGGGGGCGCGAGGAGGATTTCTCTCCTTGGATCGTAGCGCTAGGCGTAAGGTGAGGGGGATCGAGTGTGATTGGGGTTGAGGGAGATCAAGCGTTATTGCTGGTTGGTTCAATTGATGGATTGGGCGGTTTGGTGGGAATCGAGGAGGGACAGAGGAGGCGCTGGTTGGTTCGCTGGTGATCCCGAGGGGAACCAAAGAGAGTGGCGGCGGGGAGGAGGATCCCTAGAAAATAGGGTTTGGTTTGATTTGAGTAGGGGTTGGTTCGACCCTCCGATCAAAATCGGAAGGTCTCAGATAAATAGGTTAGGGAGCCCAATTAAAGATCCGAAGATATTTTAGGGATGTGTGGGGATGATCCGAATCCAACGGTGATGACTGAGCGGGTCGGGTTCGGGCAAGTTTCGGACATGTGCGAGGGGGTATGAGCACTGTGCAGAGAGGTTAGGCGGTCAGACAAGAGAGACTCGAAAAAACCCGGTTGCTCTCGAAACAGCCAACGAAGGCAAGGGGGACGCGGCAACTACGAAAGGATGCAACTTTTGAAAAAATAATGACGGCAACAAAGTGCCGATGCAATGCGAATCATGCGATGATGAATGCAACAAACAAATAAAACACATGGTGGTCACGCAAAACATGGAAGGCGTCTGGAGCGTCGGTCTCGGGTCGTTACAACTCTCCTCCACTTACAAGAGATCTCGCCCCAAGATCTAGGGATGGCACCGGAGGGAAGCGGAAGAGGAAGAGAAGAGGTACAACTAAGTTGCTTCTTTGACAACGAGTGAAACCACGAACCTTGAGAGGTTGAACAAATCGAAAGAAAGAATACAATGGAGGTGAACGAGATTGCAAGCACACCATTAGCAAAGAGGAACAAGGAACATTACGAGAAGAAAGACACGAAATAAGAGTTTCACCAACCAAAAGAATATGACCAACACCGGTATAATGAGATAGCCAAGGAAAAAGAATGATAGAATTTGGACAACACTCTGGTATAAAAGAGAAGGAAACTTGATAAGATGAGAGAAATTGAAGAGATGATACACCACTCCGGTTAAATGGATAAGCAAGGAAAGAACATGATCTTGGCAAAACGAGATGATGGGACGAAGAGAGCAGCATCATAATGCCTTCAGAACGATAGAATAGAAGTTAGATCGTTGGAAGAAAAGAACGGAGAAGAAAATAACATCTTCTACCACAAATGAATTAAAGAGAACAACCATAAAAAGAAGGATTGAACTTAGTTGTTGGAAGATCAATACGAAAGGATATGATCCTCGTGGGCTGATGGAGACATCTCAAAACTTGAGGTGAAATTCTGCCACTAACAAAAAACAATTGATTGCTAGAGAGCAACACGAAGAAGAAAACTCTTTCACCGAGAAGAGAAGGAGAAACTTGGATCATTGATGAGCACCACTATTAGCACAATCCTTAGGGAAGGCTTTAGGTGAAAATCTATACCAAGATAACACCAACGAAGAAATTCTTGGGTTGAAAAGATCTCGTGAACGAATTGAAAATGATGGGTTTAAAATATGTCACTCTTCAAAACTTGTGGATCATGAAACACAAAGGGAAATTGTCAAGAATGACATAACACCACCTCAAAAGATGAGATAGAGAGAACTGCACTTCAGATGCAAGATGAAGAATACTTGAGCTCCAACAAGAATCTTGGAGAACACTTCGAGAATGAAAGAAATCCTTGATGAACGACCATGTTGAGCCTCCGTGAGAACTCCAGTAATAAAAGAGTGATCAAACGAAAGGAAAGTTGAAAAGAACTCCGATAGAAGCCTTGGAATGATTTAGATGGAGCTCCATGACGATATAACCACGAAGCATTGCAACTTCGGAAAGATGGATCACTTGGAATATAGAATTTACTCATCATGAACAAACTCCGGAAGAAGGGATTAAATCACTTGTATGAAACAAGAATAAGATTATGTTATGCATTTCCTTCATCAATTTGAATTGATGATAAGCAATGGATTTGGCATACTACTTATTCTCATTGGAAAGATTGAAGAGAGATATAGTGCAAACTTGGGAAGGTCTTCAACGAATCACCGGTATGATTTGGAAAGAAAGAATTAATTAATATGATAACAAAGGAAGAGGAATCCTGAACAAACCAGCGTAGAATTGAAAATGAACGTAGCAAAGGCACAATTCACCGGGAAGAATTAGAAAACGAATGAAGATACTTGGGGAAATTTAGATACAAGAGAATGAAGAGAACATGAGCGGACTGAAGAATACTTGCACGAAGCACTGGAAGAAATGGAGAATGAATGACGAGACATCAATTTAGAATAATTGGAGAACAAAGCTGGAAACTTAAAACAAAGAAATCTTCTGAAATGATGGCCTTTGGATGATCAAGAAATGAAAACAACTCCTGAAATGCTCCGGTTGGTATGAAAAGAATTTCTCACAGTCAGATCAATTATGAGGATGACATCAAGCTAGAACCATGAATCTTCAAAAGAACGGACAAGATTTAAGAGAAACTCTTCTTCGGTCTTCATATGTGAGAATGATGACGAGAACCACAACCATGAATTATTTAGGCACTCCGGAATGAAGAATAAAAAGGTTGAACCAACGTTGAAAAGAATGTGAAAGATCTTGGAGAGAGACATATGACTGATGACAATTCATTCTTACGTCACACTTTTGAAAAGAATTTGGGAACCACACCGGATAAATTAGAAGAGTCAAGTAAGATCCTGGGAAAAGACCTGTGTGTTAGGGCCCACTCAAGAGGAACACCGTTGGACGATTACTTGAAAGGGAGATTGCACCGGTTGAATTCAATGGCTTGCATGAGATAACAACCTCGAAATAGCTTGAACGGATTAGCAATGGAAACATGAATCTTCTGATATATCTTCAACACTCCATAACAAATGAATAGCGAGAGGTGAATGATTGAGAGGTGCACCAGCTTGGGAAAACATTGGACAAATGAAAGGAATATGCTCATCGCCGAATCTTGAATTAACTCTGCCGGGGAAGAAAATGAGAACGAAGAATTATGAACTTGAAGCTCCGTTAGTATCTTCCTGAGAATCACCGGATAAGAATATTGAAAGAAAAGAATGAAGAGACTTCACATCCATACGATGGATACTTGATTAAGAAATGTGATTCCTTGAAGAAACAAGGGGTGGGAAAAACAAAGGCAGCTTGGGGCGGATGAAACAAACACAGTTGAGAAGAACTTAGAATTGATCTTGCGGATGGGGAGAATGATGGGATCATTTCGAAGAGAAGCACGCCGGTAGGAAAAGAAATAACATGACAACCTCGATGATCGAAAGGATTAGCACTCCCATAGAAATATGAGAACACGGTTTAGAAAAGGTATGAAATCCACATTTGACTTCGAAGCAACTCGAATACCACAACTCAAAACAAAACAAAGGATTGGCTTAGGAAATAAGCCAGAACAAGCATATGATAGACCCATATCGTATCATATGTCTGTTGGAAAGAATTCCTACGTGATACTTGAATCCCCACCTAAAAACTCCCGAAACTTTCTGGTTATGCAATCTGGTGTTGGGGATACATGGGAAGCATAATATCTCACCCAAACTAGCAATCCCTACATCCAGATGTATCCATCCATCAACACATAACCAAGAAAACTCCGGAAATTGTGTGCCTCAACTTCGAAAAGCATCCGTTATACGAGCTATGGCAATACTCCCGAACTCCCGCCCCAGTACTGGGTGGCGTTGAGGTTATCTCACCACTGGCTGCATAAAAGAGATTTTCGATGTCGGCGAAACTCGTATTCCGTAATCGCAATGATAAAATTGTGACGACAACACCCTGAGCTCAACTCCCGGGACACCGCCACAACCCCTAAATGTCGGAGGCACCAAGAACAATGTTCTCGCCACAAGAATATCGAACGATCCCAAGATACCCGTGTGATACTAAAAATTAGTGAAATTTGAGGAGAGGAAAGACAAAACATCTACATCAGAGGCCTCACCAGAGCTTATTTAAGGGACTGAGGAGTAAACAGAATCGTACTCTCCGATATATATAATCCTAAGACTCAAAACATTTTTGTTCTAGACTTAACAACGTCAACGATTCGATCAAGCAGTGGGCTCCTAAGTCGGGGATGGCTCTGATTACCAACTTGTAACGCCCACGATGCGGCATCTCCCACGTGTCGAGGCATGACTTAGAGTCATAACCGCATTGTGGTTTTGTCGCAAGAAGGGTCATCTTCACACAATCCCATGTAATGAACAAGAATGGGATAAAGAGAGTTGGCTTACAATCGCCACGTCACACAATGAACATATAATCCCATGTAATTGCAGCTTGCAGGTCTCTTGAACGATGAATGACTGCTTCTCTGGGGCTTGCTACCGTGCCTTCTACTTCACGGGGCACGCGTTGAGGCACACCATCAAGTGGTGCTCGATCACTCCTCGTGGCACGCCGACCAGGTTCGTCGCCTCCCACACAAACACGTCCTTGTTCGCCCGGAGGAAGCCAACCAGTGCCTCTTCCTGGTCCGGGGGGAGGCTGACGCCTATGGTGAAGGTGGGGCCTCGCCTCGCCGCCATCGACCGCACCGCTTGCTTTCTACCGATCTTGAGAGAACAATTGCTTCTTCTTTGTTGGCGCTGCCTACGGGATCTCCAGGGCGCCCCCCGCGCCTGGCCGCGCGACCGCTGCGGCCTTGAGAGTGAGCTTGAGGGTCATGAGCGCGTCCTTGGTGTCCCCTGCTATGGTGAGGACACCGCTGCTTCCCGGCATCTTCACAATGTTGTAACCGGGGCAAATTGCCACCATGAACTTGGCGAGGGCCGGATATCCAACAATGGCGTTGTACGGGAGGCTGATGCTGGCGATGTCAAAGTCGATGAGCTTGGTGCGGTAGTTGTCGCGCGTGCCAAAGGTGACAGGAAGGCGGATCTGCCCAAGAGAGCAGGTGGAACCATCGATGACCCCTGAGAAGGGCTTGGTGGGGAGGAGCCGATCAAAGGGCACGTGAAGTAGGTTGAAGGCCTCCACAGAGAGGACGTTGAGGCCTGCACCACCGTTGATGAAGGTCCTGGTGACTGCTACGTTGCAGATGGTGGTAATGCAAAGCATGGGAAGCGCGCCGGCGCCGACCGTGGTCTTGGGGTGGTCGCCGGCGTCGAAGATGAGGTCACCTTGGGCGCTGCCCAGCCCAGAGGGTTCCCTGTCGCGGCTGGGCGGCCCCCACCTATCGAAAGAACTGCTTGGCATGGCAGCTTGAGCCTGGCGCCTACGACCCGCCGAGGATGGCGGCAACAGTGTGGGGCTCTGGTGCCGCAAAGTGTGCGATGAAGAGGTCATGCAGCTCCTCCTAGGAGGCCACCAAGGACTCCGGCAGATTGAAGAGCCAGGCGCGTGGCACACCTGTAAGAGCCATAGGGAGCCAATTTGCCATTACCTTGTCGTTACCGTCGGCCGCCCAGATGGCCTCCGCATACACCCGGAGGAATTCCGCGGGGTCCTCCGTGCCGTCGTACCACGACGGCAACTCCGGCCTGAACTTCAGCGGCCATTGCACTTGTTGCAAGTCAAGGGAGAACGAAAGTGCGGTGGCCCGCAATGCCCCCAAACACACCCGACGGACCGGCGAGTGGAGCCGCACTGGCCATGGGATCTCGCGGCGCGGGTGGAGCACAGCTGATGGCAAGCGGATGTTCGTCACGCCCCGTACCTGGCGCGCCAAATGTCGGATTCAGGGCTCCGCAGACCCAAGAAAGGTTCGAATTCTGAGGCGTGAGCGAAGAACTCAACCTCTCCAGCCAACCAATTCGTCGTTCTCACGGCCTAGCTCAACGGACATGACATGAAAGAGACACGGTAGTTTACCCAGGTTCGGGCCACCTTGCGGTGTAAGCCCCTACTCCTGCTTTGGGGTGGTTTAGCCTCACGAGGGGCTGAGGATGAACTGGTACAGAGGAAGAACATCCTCAGGAGGCATGTTCTTGTGTGGGTGTGAGCTAGTGAGGGTTCAAATTCCGGATCCCCCCTATGATGGTGGCTAAGCTACATTTATAGTGGCCTTGGTCCTCTCCATCCGAACGAAGGCGGGAAGGGATCCCACAGTGGCCAATTTTGAAGGGGGACAATTAGTACATCTTATCATGACGAAGGGTAGTCTTCGCCTGCAAAGCTTCTGCTCGTGACACCGTGGTGGGCTCGGCGATGACATCCGTCCTGGCGGTCTTGGTCTTATTGCAGGGGAATGGAAACCTTTGGCCGATTCCTCGGGACCCCGCGCCTACGCTTGCCTCCTTAGCACCAAAGAGGAAACCTGTTGCTCTGCGCCCGCTGGCGCCCGCCTGGCCTTGGTTGTCTTGGCTTGCATCACCCAAACCTCATGAGATGGGCTCTTGCATAGGAATCTCCGCTCCCCAGGAGCCAACCTAGGGAGGTCGCTCCCTCCGAAGGTCTTGGTGTCGTCCGCCTTGCGAGGCTTGGCTCCTCGCGAGGGTCTTATCTTGTCGATGCTGAAGATGGGTCGTACCAGGCCATCGATGGAGCCATGCCGTGGGCCGTAGGCAGGCAAGTCTGCATACCCTGGTTCCCAGAACACCGACAATATCCATATCAAACGAAGTCCAAATGCAATAAAATTTACGGAGAATTATTTAGGAATATTTGTGATTTTTGGGAGGTGGAATCAACGCAAACGGGGGCCCACAGCCACCACAGGACACTAGGGTGCGCCCCAGGGCCCAGGCGCGTGGTGGTGGGTTGCGCCCTCGTCGTAAGTCGGTTGGAGCTCTACTTTGGGTACAAGGAAGCTTATATCCGGAAATAATCGTGTTAAAATCTCAGCGCAATCGGAGTTACGGATCTCCTGGAATATAAGAAATGGTTCTCGGCCAAAAAACAGGAACACGATACAGAAGAGAACAGAGGGATAGATCCAATCTCAGTTGGGCTACTACCCCTCCGCCGCCATGGAGGGCATGGATCAGAGAGGGAACTCTCCTCCCATCTAGAGAGGAGGCCAAGGAAGAAGAAGGAGGGGGCTCTCTCCCCCTCTCTCCCGGTGGTGCCGGAGTGCCGTCGGGGCAAGGATCGTGATGGCGATCTACACCAACAATTTCAACGCCGCCAACACCAAATCTACCCCCTCTATGCAGCGGTGTAACCTCTCTTCTACCCAATGTGATCACTACTTAAACATGCTGCTCAATGCTATATATTATTTCCCAATGATCAATGGCTTTCTTATGATGTTTGAGTAGATCCTTTTTGTCCTATGGGTTGATAGATGATCGTGATTGGTGTGAGTTGTATGTTTTATTTTGGTGTTGTCCTATGGTTCCCTCCCTGTCATGCAAACGTGAGGGATACCCTCTATAGGGTGTTGCAGTACGTTCATAATTCGCTTATAGTGGGTGGCGTGAGTGACAGAATACACAGACCCGAGTAAGTGGGCTATTGCGTATGGGAGTAAAGAGGACTTGATATTTAATGCTATGGTTGGGTTTTACCTTAATTGTCTTTGGTAGTTGCGGATGCTTGCTAGAGTTCCAATCATAAGTTCATATGATCCAAGTAGTTCCAATCATATGTTAGCTCATGCCTCTCCCTCATATAAAATTGCAATAATGATCACCGGTCTATTTATCGATCACCTAGGGACAAATGACTTCATTGTGTGACAAAAGCTATCTACTTTTATTATCTTGCAATTTACTCATAGGAGGTGTTTGGATATAGAAATGGTAACGACAATGTCAACATAATCAGATCACACTGTTTAAGGAGGTGTAATGAGTTTTTTTCCAAATTTGTTTGGTTCATGGCAGTAAATTAATTGATTACCATCCCTGAACCTTGCTAGCCAGCATGCTCACCATAAATGGCCTGATCTTGCTCGGCCCAAGCCGCCCAAGATATCAAGCGCCGCCGGCCGTTCTCGAAAATCAAGCGCCACCGGCCGTCCCAGAAATCAAGCGCTGCCGGCCGCTCAGAAGAGGTTGATGGAGGAAGAAGAGGTCGACTGGAAATCCAGAGATGGGCCTTGCTGCTCCTTGACAGCGGCTTCAATGGTGCATCCTCGCTGGTCCCGGGGGCTAGCGTGGTCGTTCTCGGCGGCTGGTGTGGCGTGGTCGTCGGCTGGAATAGGAGGAGAGGACCAAGGGGAGGCGGCGACGCTCAACTCGAAAGGGATCAAGGGAAGGCGGCAGCGCAGGGCAGATGGGGGAGAAGAGGAGTCGTGGGGGAGGAGGGCAGGAGCGCTCGGGGGAGTCGTTGCTGGTAAGGAAACCGGTACCGGTGGGGGGGTGGGAGGTATCGACAGATAGCGAGCCCGGACCTGATTACGGAGGGATGCAATTATGTAGGTCTATCGCCAAATGCACATAACGAATCTTGTTTACACCGTAAACAGGTGACGGGCCAAAAACGACGAAACAAACACCTCCATAGTCTTTTTCTCACAAAGTACTTCTAGTTTTATACTTGTTCTAGGTAAAGCAAACACTAAGTGTGCGTAGAGTTGTATCGGTGGTCGATAGAACTTGAGGGAATATTTGTTCTACCTTTAGCTCCTCGTTGTGGTCGACACTCTTATTTATCAAAAAAGGCTACAAAATATCCCCTATACTTGTGGGTTATTGCCAACCAGGAAACGAAAACGATCACAAACAAGTAGGATGCAATTTCATTGCATAACACCAATTTCGTGCTTGCATAGGGAATCACAAACCTTAACACCAATTTTATTACCGAAGCATAATTACTCACCAACATGACTCACATTTTACTATCTCCATATCTCAAAACTGTTACAAGGAGTCAAGTTTATAATATCCAATGATCTTCCTGAAAGTTTTTATTATATCCCCCTTGAATATCTATCAGTTTGGGACTAAACTCATATATTACCATTGCTATTTTCAAGCTCTCAAATAAATTTAAGTGAAGCAAAAGAGTATAAATATTTCTTTGAAATTTTCAACTCTCAAAATAATGTAAGTGAAGCATGAGAGGATTTCTTTAAAGTTTACTAAATCTCAAATTAATACAAGTGAAGCATGAGAGTATTTATTCAAAAGTTAAACCACCGGCGTGCTCAAAAAAATATAAGTGAAGTACTGGAGTAATTCCCTAGCTAATTTTTTTTAAGTGGAGCACATAGAGCAATTCTAACAAGTCCTAGCATAAGTATGGCTCTCTCAAATAGGTGTGTCCAACCAGGATGATTGTGACAAACTAAAAATCAAAACAAGCAAAGACTCATATAATACAAGATGCTCCAAGCAAAATTCATGATATGCGACGAATAAAAATATAGCTCTAAGTAAAATTACCGATGGTCGTTGGAAGAAAGAGGGGATGCCTTCCGGGGCATCCCCAAGATTAGTTTCTTGGTACTCCTTGAATATTACCTTGGGGCTCCATGGGCATCCCCAAGCTTAGGCTCTTTTCACTCCTTATTCCTTCATCCATCGTGATCTCACCCAAAACTTGAAAACTTCAATCACACAAAACTTAACAAAACCTTGGTGAGATCTGTTAGTATAACAAAGCAAATCACCACTTTAAGTATTGTTGCAAACCCATTCATATTTCATTATTGAATTACACCTACTGTATTCTAAATTTACCATGGCTTATACCCCCCGATACAGTCCATAGATTATCAAAATAAGCAGACAATGCAACAAAAACAGAATCTATCAAAAACAGAACAATCTGTAGTAATATGTACTTTAACCATACTTCTGTAACTCAAAAAATTATAAAAAAATAGGAAAACGTAGGAAATTTTTATATAAATCTTGTGTAAAAAATTCCGAATTTTTCGTCGCTCGAGTGATTTTTAACAATTCTTCTACTGGTTGTAAAAGTTTATGTTTTCCAACAGGATCCAATCAATTGTCACGCAAGCCATCCTAAAGGATTTACATGGCACAAATGCTAATTGAAACATAAAAAGCACAATCATAACAGAGGCACAATTTTGTAATTATTAGAAAACAAAAATTTAAAGGATCACTATTGGGTTGCCTCCAAACAAGCGCTATTGTTTTACGCCCTTAGCTAGGCATAATGCATAGATTCAAGTATTGTCCTCTTTAGTTTTTGCTCCATAGGTTGCCCTCATGATTAACTCATATTTTGGTTAATTCTAGTTCTAGCGAAGTTCTCCATACCCTTTCTCAATGTAAATTAAAAATTAATATTCCCTTCTTTCATATCAATCACGGCACCTATAGTTCGTAAAAACGGTCTACAAGTATGATGAGACAAGACGGATTACAATCAATATCAACAACAATAAAATCTATGGGCACATAGTTCCTATTTGCAAGAATAATAACATCATTAATTCTTCACAAAGGCTTTTTAATAGTATAATCCCCCAAGTGCAAATTAAGTTGACATTCTTCCAACTTGGTAAAACCTAGCACATCACATAGAGATTTTGGAATTGTGGAAAGACTAGCACCCAAATAACATAAAGCATTGCACTCATAATTTTTATCTTGACTTTAATGGTGGGTTCCCATTCATCATATAATTTTCTAGGAATTGAAATCTCTAATTCTAGTTTTGTAGCGACCCGACCTCAGACGGTCAAGCCTCTGTGTTACTGTGCCATCCCTGGATCAGTATGCTGGCACACACAGTACATCAATGTATATATCAAAGTGCAATCACATGTATAAATAATGTAAAACCGATATATACCTCATAATACTCAATGGAAACAATCAAACGGGTGTGGAGTCCCATCAACGCCATCGGCAGTTGAGTGTAGACCGTAACTCAGTATCGTAACTCTTACTGTCGAGGAAATATCCGCAACATGATACGCTGGTACCGGTAGGTCAAGACATTGAATGTAAAGCAAGATCACAACATGAGAAAAACAGATGGTAAAACTATACTATATGCAATTTGGCTTTGTGGCTCAGATTCGAGTTTTGTTTGCATAAAAGCTGATTTTATTTTACCTACATCAAAAGAATAGAATGAAGTCTGTACTATGGAGTTTCTGTCATGACATGGTTCCGCCAACCGATGTCTCATAGCCCAAAATCATCATAGGTTGCCCACAATTAAGTTATCAATCCGTGTTGAGAGTTCCGAGATAGATCCAAGTCCAGAGGCTCAAATTGTCCGTAACCGGGGACACGGCTAATCGATTAGGTTATAACCCTCTGCAGAGGTTTGTACACTTTACCCGCAAGATTCGATCCCTCTTTTTACATTCTCGCACTTCAGAGTGTTTGAGAACAAGATGACCGAAACATGGTCTTCCAAAGAGTTCCTCTGACCACTGTCACTACTCATCCCATCCTACCGTAGTTCTACATCCGCTAGTACCGCCCCACCAGAGTCACCACTAAGGTCAACCAAGCCAGAGCCCATAATGACTTGCGGTTGCACAGTAAGCTTCCGGCATGAAGTATTCTTACGCCTCTTTGAGTCTGGGTGAAGCTTTCCGCAAGATGTCATGGCGCTTCTCCATGCATCCCGCCAACCACTGGGTTCTCCAGGTGCCCGCCAACCGCCCTTCACCCAAAGAGTGTGTATTGAATTCTTGTCTTGAGTCTTGAAGTCTTGAGGCCTTGAAGATGCATCCTTGCGACTTTCATCATGGTGTTGTCGTCATTGACGTAGATCCTTCATTCTCACACCACCTCGAAAGCACTCATACCAAACCCCGCCTACTATAGCGTAGCATTAAAATAAATAACGCCCGGGCTTGGTAACAGGGTGATGGGTTCCTACCTAATTCATACTACTCAACTACAAGGATTCAATAACACTACCGAGGGGTGGTTGCAAGGATGCCACTAAATGCAATAAAAACATAGGTATGAAAGCAATGATCAAAGTGAACTTGCACGGTTGACGATCTTGAAAACTAGGGTTTCAGAGTAGCAATCTTAGCACTCAGGAAACTATACCGAGTCAAACAATAACTATAATAAGCACATAGCATAACATCACTTAACACAATAACATAACAAAGTAACACACCAAAACCAACAAAGCAAAACCCAAAGGGAAAACTTAAAGAAAAACAACTCAAAGTTTTCCTACTTCAAATAACAACAAGAATAGGTTTATATAACAAAAAATTTCTAACATAACCTAATCATGGTTTGATGTTAACTTAATGTAAAAGGATGCATTAAGCAACTAGGAGCAAAAAGAATTAATTTAAAATCTAATATGAAACTCCTATTAGGCCTAATCCAATTTCCATTAAGAAAAATAAAATAAAACTTTTATTTATTATAAATAAAAGTTCATCCTATAAAGTGACGTAAACTATCCTAGAATAATCAATCACATGTTAAAAATAAATTTATTTACTAATTAAATTAATAGGAAAACAATAGCTAGCTAATTAATTAGGATTAACAAGATTATGCTTAAAACTAATTATTTATTAATCCTAAAATACCCAAATTAATTTCTATGGTTTGGCAATGTCAAAATAAAGTTGGGACAAAAAGAATCATCCAAAAATAATTTTTCTAACTCAAGTTATATCAGATTTACTATTCTGACTAAAACTAAATCAAAAGCAATTTTAATTAATTTTAACATAGCTAAATACATATTCTACAGAAATTACATAAAATTTTCAATCCAACAAAAAAAGAATCATCTAAAAATAATAAACAGAATAAAAGATATCAATTTTTCAAAATGTAAACTATTCTGCTAAAAATGTAAAATCAAAATAAAAGAAAAAGGCCTAATGGGCCTATACTGCCCCTCGAGCGTAATATAGCCTAAAGGGCCCTAGGGTTAAACTAAAACGGGCCGCCTAATAAATAAAAACCTACCAAAATAAATCAGAACTAAACCGGCCGAATTAAGGCGGTTTTTATAAAGAAATACTTCTGGGTTCTAATCTAGGCTGCTCATCGTGCATCGGACGGGAGGGGTCTCGGTGACTTACCTAAGGCCCGACGGCGGCGCAAGTGAGAGAGTGCGGCGAGGGCTCCTGCATCGGGAGGTCGGGGGTGTGGCCCGGGAGGTGCGGGGAGCCTGGGAAGCTTGGAGGGGTTTGGGAGATCGGGGTGGTGAGCTTCGGTAGCGAGCTCGAGGCGGCGTGGCGGGGTGATCGACGGCGACAAAGGTTCGGTGGCTCTAGAGCTCGGGCGAGGGCACGGGAGGTGTGGTCGAGCGAGGGAGTCCGGAGGTGGTCTCTGGGGGTCGGGAAGGTGTAGGGCGACAGCGACGGAAAATGGCAATGGGAGGTCCGGCTCCATGAAAGCGTGAGAGAGAGGAGGGGCTCCATGAAGCGTGAGAGAGAGGAGGGCTCCGCGAGGGCTAGGGGGGAAATGGGTGCGGGGCACGGGTTTTATAGGGCGGGGCCTCGTCGGGAAGGAAGGCGATCGGGAGGAATCGGGATCCGGATCCTTCGGGATCCGGCGATCTCACGGGCGCCTGGCGAGGTGGCGGGGGGAAGAAGATGGGGCGGGCCTCACTGGTCGATGAGAGAGAGAGAGGCGAGGCGAAGCGGTGGCCGAGGCCTGGGGTTTCAGGGGCGAGCTGGCTGGTTTTACTGGTGGCCATCGCTGGTAAAGTGGTCAAGGCCGGCCGGGCCAGTCAGTGGGCGAAGTACTGGCTGGGCTCGGGTGGTTTAGCCGGGCGCCTCGGGGTTTTTTTTTTGAATTTTATTTTTTTAATAAAACAAAAACAGAATTAAAACAATAACTATAAATATGTTATATAGGGTATATATATACCAAAATGATCAGGGGAATATTCCCTATCATTTGAACATTTTTCCAAAGGCAAAATCCAAACTTTATAAAAATTCATTTTTTTTTCAAATTCAAATAAAATTCAGATTTGAATCCAAAACTTTTGGCATTGTTTCTTCTGATATTTTTGGAGTGTCATGTTTGCTCCTCTCATACTTTTGATCAAGTATTTATCAGGTTTAGTTTTTGAAATGTTTCCCACTTGCCAAAGTTTTGAATTCAAATTCAAAACTCAAAATTTGAAAGAGGGTTTCAAGGCACTTTCAATTGACTTTCAATTTGATACTTTTTAACTTCCAACTCATATTTCATATAATTGAAGAAGTCATTTTATCTTCCCTCATGAAAATCATTGAGTTGCATAAAGCTTTGAATTTGAAATATTCCCAAATGAAATTTAAATCTTTTCCAAAACCCTTTTCATTTCAAAATGGAAGAAGTCATGTCATCTTCACTCTAGGGTTTGGTGTTGGAATGAACTTGAATTCATGGGGACCCAAAAGGCAAAGGGGAAAGTTTGGGAAAGTCATTTCATTCCCTCTCATTCAATTTTCAAAAGTTTTCAAATTCCACTCAGTTTCACTCAATCAATCAAACCATCAATCAGACAACAAGCATAGTTATTTATCTAATATAACATTCCAAAATTTAGAATTTTGGGATGTTACAAGTTTTTCTTCTAAAGCTTTCATCATTGCTTCTACAATATGTTTAGTAAAAGCTTTATTTTGTTCATATGCTTTGGGTGAATTTAGCATGGATTGCAATAAATAAATACACTTAATCAAAGAACAACTATCGTAATTGAAATCTTTGTAATCCAAAAGAGAGGGCACATCACTAGTTAAAGTTTTTACCTCTTGAAACCCAGTTTTATCAAATTTTTCAACAAGATTTTCACCCTCCAAATAATGAGGGCACCTTCTAACTAAAGTTGACTCTTCTTCAGTCCTCTTATCATCAATTTTAATAGTACTAAACAAGTAATCAATAGATGAAAGACCAATCATTTTAATATTTACATCGTTACTACAAAAAAGTAGGCAAAAATGCTTTTTCTAAAAATTCTCCTTTAGCTCTTAGCAAAGCGATTCTCTTCTTACTCTCATCCATGGAAACATATAAATCCTTAATTGATTCATCAACCTTGGGTGGAAAATTTTTGACCTTGAGATTTTCTACATCATGTATAATTCTATCAATGCTTCTAGGCATATCATCATTCTTATTCAATTTTTCTTCTATCGTTCTGTTGAAAACTTTTTGAGAATTGATAAATTCTTTAATATTACTCTCAAGATCAGAGGGAATCCTATTATTATTATTATTATAAAAATTACCAAAGGAATTTCCAGGAAAAGGCCTAGGATTAAAATTTCCTCTATAAGCATTGTTATTAAAATTGTTTCGTGACAAAATTCACATCTACGGGATCATTATTTTGCTCAATCAAATTAGACAAAGGAACATCATTTAGATCAATCGGAGAATTTTTACTAGCAACAAATTTCAAAAGTGCATCAACCTTTTCACTCAAAGTACTAATTTCTTCAACAGAGGTAACCTTTTTACTAGTAGGTGCTCTTTCGGTATGCCATTGTGAATAATTTGCCATGATATTATCAAGTAATTTAATGGCTTCACCCAAAGTAATCTCCATAAAAGTACCACCCGCGGCGAAATCTAAAATATTTCTAGAAACAAAATTCAATCCCGCATAGAAATTTTGTATAATCACCCATAGATTTTAAACCATGAATAGGACAATTTCTTAGCATTAGTTTCATTCTTTCCCAAGATTGTGTAACATGTTCATGCTCAATTTGCTTGAAATTCATAATTTGGTTTCTAAGGGAAATAATTTTCGCGGGAGGAAAATACTTAGTAATAAACACATCTTTGCACTTATCCCAAGAATCAATACTATTTCATGGCAAAGATGAAAACCAAATTTCCGCACGATCCCGCAAAGAGAAAGGATTACCGACAATATCATTGTCCACATCTTTTTCCTTTTGCATATCACATAATTCTACGACAGTGTTTAGATGGGACGTGGCATCCTCATTTGGATTACCGAAAAATTGCTCTTTCGTAACAAGATTCAACAAAGAGACATTCATATCATAA
The DNA here is from genome assembly GCA_021605145.1 of Aegilops bicornis. NCBI lineage: Eukaryota > Viridiplantae > Streptophyta > Magnoliopsida > Poales > Poaceae > Aegilops > Aegilops bicornis. Next base: position 390,987,081 of record CM038674.1, read on the forward strand.
GACTCCGCACTGGCAGCATGAGGAGAAATAGGAGTACTAATAAAATCATTATTATTAGTATTGGAAAAATCACATAATTTGGTATTTTCTTGAGACATAATGACTATGAAACAAGATCGCAAGCAAACAAAAGATCAAACAAGAAAAGGCAAACAAAAATATTTTTGTACTTTTTGCAAAAAAAAACTTTTTAGAAGTGGGGGATATGAAAATGAGAGGGAAATGGCAAACAAAGTAATTGCAATTAGATGAGAGTTTATGCATAGGTACCCGATAGATGTTGATGATGTCTCTCCGGCAACGGCGCCAGAAATTCTTCCTGATTGCTTGTATTTCCGTTGGTATTTCCCCGAAGAGGAGAGGAGGATGCAACACAGCAAAGGTAAGTATTTCCCTCAGTTTTGAAACCAAGGTTATCAACCCGGTAGGATAACCAAGCAACACTATGTAAACAACACCTGCACACAAACAACAAAAACTTGCAACCCAACGCGTAAGAGGCGTTGTCAATCCCTCCACGGTATTGAGATAGATTAAATTGTATAGGTTTTGGTAAATAGATCAAGCAAAACACAAAATAAAATAAATAAGGAAAAATTGCAGCAAGGTATTTTTGGTTTAGTATGATAGGAAAATAGACTCGGGGCCGTAGTTTTCACTAGAGGCTCCTCTCAAGAAAATAGAATATGGCGGGTAAACAAATTATTGTTGGGCGATTGATAGAAAAGTGAATAATCATGATGATATCCAAGGCAATTATCATGTATATAGGCATCATGTACAAGATTAGTAGACCGACTCCTACCTACTGATGGAAATATGCCCTAGAGGCAATAATAAAGTTATTATCTATTTCCTTATATTATGATAAATGTTTATTATTCATGCTAGAATTGTATTAACCGGAAACATGATACATGTGTGAATACATAAACAAACAGAGTGTCACTAGTATGCCTCTACTTGACTAGCTCGTTGATCAAAGATGGTTATGTTTCCTAACCATAGACATGAGTTGTCATTTGATAAACGGGATCACATCATTAGGAGAATGATGTGATTGACTTGACACATTCCGTTAGCTTAGCACTTGATCGTTTAGTATGTTGTTATTGCTTTCTTCATGACTTATACATGTTCCTATGACTATGAGATTATGCAACTCCCGAATACCGGAGGAACACTTTGTGTGCTACCAAACGTCACAATGTAACTGGGTGATTATAAAGGTGCTCTATAGGTGTCTCCAAAGGTACTTGTTGAGTTGGCATATATCGAGATTAGGATTTGTCACTCCGATTGTCGGAGAGGTATATCTGGGCCCACTCGGTAATGCACATCACTATAAGCCTTGCAAGCATTGCAACTAATGAGTTAGTTGCGGGATGATGTATTACGAAACGAGTAAAGAGACTTGCTGGTAACGAGATTGAACTAGGTATTGAGATATCGACGATCGAATCTCGGGCGAGTAACATACCGATGACAAAGGAAACAACGTATGTTGTTATGCGGTTTGACCGATAAAGATCTTCATAAAATATGTGGGAGCCAATGTGAGCATCTAGGTTCCGCTATTGGTTATTGACCGAAGACGTGTCTCGGTCATGTCTACATAGTTCTTGAACCCGTAGGGTCCGCACGCTTAAACTTCGGTGATGATCGGTATTATGAGTTTTTCTATTTTGATGTACAGAAGGTAGTTCGAGTCCGGATATGATCACGGACATGACGAGGAGTCTCAAAATGGTCGAGACGTAAAGATCGATATATTGGACGACTATATTCGGACACCGGAAGTGTTCGGTGGTTTCAGAGAAAATCGGAGTCTTGGGAGGTTCTGAGAACCCCCCTCGGGAGAAATAGTGGGCCTTATGGGCCTTAGTGGAGAGAGAGAGGGCTGGCCTAGGGCAGGCCGCGCGCCCTCCTCTGTTCCGAATTGGACTAGGAGAGGGGGGCGGCGCCCCCCTTTCCTTCTCCCTTTCCCCCTTCCTTTCCCCCTCCTAGTAGGAGTAGGAAAGAGGGGAGTCCTACTCCTACTAGGAGTAGGAGTAGGACTCCTCCTCCTGGCGCTCCCCATAGGGCCGGCCGGCCTCCCCCTTGCTCCTCTGTATACGGGGGCAGGGGGCACCTCTAGAAACACAAGTTGATCTGTTGATCTCTCCCAGCCATGTGCTGTGCCCCCTCCACCATAATCCACCTCGATCATATCGTAGCGGTGCTTAGGCGAAGCCCTACGTCGATAGCATCATCGTCACCGTCATCACGCCGTCGTGCTGACGAAACTCTCTGGCAAAGCTCTGCTGGATCGGAGCTCGCGGGACGTCATCGAGTTGAACGTTTGCTGAACTCGGAGGTGCCGTGCGTTCGGTACTTGGATAGGTCGGATCGTAAAGACGTACGACTACATCAACCGCGTTGTGCTAACGCTTCCGCTTTGGTCTCACGAGTGCGTGGACACACTCTCCTCTCATTGCTATGCATCACCATGATCCCGTAATGCGTAGGAATTTTTTTTGAAATTCTACGTTCCCCAACAGTGGCATCCGAGCCTGGTTTTATGCGTAGATGTTATATGCACGAGTAGAACACAAGTGAGTTGTGGGTGATACAAGTCATACTGCTTTCCAGCATGTCACACTTTGGTTCGGCGGTATTGTTGGATGAAGCGGCCCGGACCGACATTATGCGTACGCTTACACGAGACTGGTTTTACCGCCGTGCTTTGCAGACAGGTGACTAGCGGGTGTCAGTTCTCCAACTTTAGTTGAATCGAGTGTGGCTATGCCTGGTCCTTGAGAAGGTTAAAATAGCACTAACTTGACAAATTATCGTTGTGGTTTTGATGCGTAGGTAAGAACGGTTCTTGCTCAGCCCATAGCAGCCACGTAAAACTTGCAACAACAAAGTAGAGGACGTCTAACTTGTTTTTGCAGGGCATGTTGTGATGTTATATGGTCAAGACATGATGCTATATTTTATTGTATGAGATGATCATGTTTTGTAACCGAGTTATCGACAGCTGGCGGAGCCATATGATTGTCGCTTTATTGTATGCAATGCAATGCATACGTAATTGCTTTACTTTATCACTAAGCGGTAGCGATAGTCGAGAAGCAATAGTTGACAAGACGACAACGATGCTATGATGGAGATCAAGGTGTCGGCGGGTGATGATGGTGATCATGACGGTGCTTCAGAGATGGAGATCACAAGCACAAGATGATGATGGCCATATCATATCACTTATATTGATTGCATGTGATGTTTATCTTTTATGCATCTTATTTTGCTTAGATCGCCGGTAGCATTATAAGATGATCTCTCACTAAATTTCAAGGTACAAGTGTTCTCCCTGAGTATGCACCACCGCGAAAGTTCGTCGTGTCGAGATACCACGTGATGATCGGGTGTGATAAGCTCTACGTTCACATACAATGGGTGCAAGCCAGTTTTGCACATGCCGAATGCTCGGGTTAAACTTGACGAGCCTAGCATATGCAGATATGGCCTCGGAACACTGGAGACCGAAAGGTCGAGCGTGAATCATATAGTAGATATGATCAACATAGTGATGTTCACCATTGAAAACTACTCCATATCACGTGATGATCGGACATGGTTTAGTTGATATGGATCACATGATCACTTAGATGATTAGAGGGATCTCTATCTAAGTGGGAGTTCTTTAATAATTTGATTAACTGAACTTTAATTTATCATGAACTTAGTACCTGATAGTATTTTGCATGTCTATGTTGTTGTAGATAGATGGCCCGTTACATTTGTTCCATTGAATTTTAATGCGTTCCTTGAGAAAGCAAAGTTGAAAGATGATGGTAGCAACTACACGATTTGGTCCGTAATTTGAGGATTATCCTCATTGTTGCACGTAAGAATTACGCCCCGGAAGCACCGCTAGGTGCTAAACCCATCGCAGGAGCAACACCGAGATGTTATGAACGTCTGGCGAGCAAAGCCGATGACTACTCGATAGTTCGGTGTGCCATGCTTTACGGCTTAGAACCGGGACTTCAACGACGCTTTTGAACGTCATGGAGCATATGAGATGTTCCAGAGTTGAAGTTAATATTTCAAGCAAATGCCCGGATTGAGAGATATGAAGTCTCCAATAAGTTCTATACCGCAAGATGGAGGAGAATAGTTACAAGTGAGCACATACTCGTAATGTCCGGGTATAATAATCACTTAATTCAACTTGGAGTTAATCTTCTAGATGATAGTGTTATCGATGTAATTCTTCAATCATCGCCACCAAGCTACAAGAGCTTCGTGATGAACTATAACATGCAAGGGATGGATAAGACGATTCCCGAGCTCTTCGCAATGCTAAAGGCTGCGGAGGTAGAAATCAAGAAGGAGCATCAAGTGTTGATGGTCAACATGTTGCTGTTCAAGAGAAGAAGAAGGGGAACTTCAAGAAGAACGTCAAACAAGTTGCTGTTCAGGAGAAGAAACCCAAGTCTGGACCCAAGCCTGAGATTGAGTGCTTCTACTGCAAGCAAACTGGTCACTGGAAGCGGAACTGCCCCAAGTATTTGGCCCATAAGAAGGATGGCAAGGTGAACAAAGGTATATGTGATATACATGTTATTGATGTGTACCTTACTAATGCTCGTAGTAGTGCCTGGGTATTTGATATCGGTTACATTGCTAATATTTGCAACTCAAAGCAGGGGACTACGGATTAAGCGAAGATTGGCAAAGGGCGAGGTGACGATGCGCGTGGGAAATGGTTCCAAAGTTGATGTGATCGCGGTCGGCACGCTACCTCTACATCTACCTTCGGGATTAGTATTAGACCTAAATAATTGTTATTTCGTGCCAGCGTTAAGCATGAACATTATATCTGGATCTTGTGTGATGTGAGACGGTTATTCATTTAAATCAGAGAATGGTTGTTCTATTTATATGAGTAATATCTTTTATGGACATGCACCCTTGAAGAGTGGTCTATTCTTTTTAAATCTCGATAGTGGAGATACACATATTCATAGTATTGAAGCTAAAAGATGCAGAGTTGATAATGATAGTGCAACTTATTTGTGGCACTGCCGTTTAGGTCATATTGGTGTAAAGGGCATGAAGAAACTCCATTCTGATGGACTTTTTGAATCACTTGATTATGAATCACTTGGTACTTGCGAACCATGCCTCATGGGCAAGATGACTAAAACGCCGTTCTCTGGAAGAATGGAGCGAGCAAAAGATTTGTTGGAGATCATACATACTGATGTATGTGGTCCAATGAATGTTGAGGCTCGCGACGGATATCGTTATTTTCTCACCTTCACAGATGATTTGAGCAGATATGGGTATATCTACTTGATGAAACATAAGTCTGAAACATTTGAAATGTTAAAAGAATTTCAGAGTGAAGTAGAAAATCATCGTAACAAGAAAATAAAGTTTCTGCGATCTGATCGTGGAGGAGAATATTTGAGTTACGAGTTTAGTCTTCATTTGAAACAATGCGGAATAGTTTCGTAACTCACGCCACCTGGAACACCACAACGTAATGGTGTGTCCGAACGTCGTAATCGTACTTTACTAGATATGGTGTGATCTATGATGTCTCTTACAGATTTACCGCTATCGTATTGGGGTTATGCTTTAGAGACGGGTGCATTCACGTTAAATAGGGCACCATCTAAATATGTTGAGACGACTCCTTATGAACTGTGGTTTGGCAAGAAACCAAAGTTGTCGTTTCTTAAAGTTTGGGGCTGCGATGCTTATGTGAAAAAGCTTCAACCTGATAAGCTCGAACCCAAATCGGAGAAATGTGTCTTCATAGGATAGCCAAAAGAGATAGTTGGGTACACCTTCTATCACAGATCCGAAGGCAAGACTTTTGTTGCTAAAAATGGATCCTTTCTAGAGAAGGAGTTTCTCTCGAAAGAAGTGAGTGGGATGAAAGTAGAACTTGATGAGGTAACTGTACCTGCTCCCTTATTGGAAATTAGTTCATCACAGAAACCGGTTCCTGTGACATCTACACCAATTAGTGAGGAAGCTAATGATGATGATCATGAAACTTCAGATCAAGTTACTACCGAACCTCGTAGGTCAACCAGAGTAAGATCCACACCAGAGTGGTAAGGTAATCCTGTTCTGGAGGTCATGTTACTAGACCATGACGAACCTACGAACTATGTGGTAGCGATGATGATCCCAGATTCCGCAAAATGGCTTGAGGCCATGAAATCCGAGATGGGATCCATGTATGAGAACAAAGTGTGGACTTTAGTTGACTTGCTCGATGATCGGCAAGCCATCGAGAATAAATGGATCTTCAAGAAGAAGACAAACGCTGATGGTAATGTTACTGTCTGCAAAGCTCGACTTGTCGTGAAAGGTTTTCGACAAGTTCAAGGAGTTGACTACGATGAGACTTTCTCACCCGTAGCGATGCTTGAGTCCGTCCGAATCATGTTAGCTATTGCCACATTTTATGATTATGAAATTTGGAAAATGGATGTAAAGGCTGCATTCCTGAATGGATTTCTGGAAGAAGAGTTGTATATGATGCAACCTAAAGGTTTTATCAATCCAAAGGGTGCTAACAAAGTGTGCAAGCTCCAGCGATCCATTTATGGACTGGTGCAAGCCTCTCGAAGTTGGAATAAACGTTTTGATAGTGTCATCAAAGCATATGGTTTTATACAGACTTTTGGAGAAACCTGTATTTACAAGAAAGTGAGTGGGAGCTCTGTAGCATTTCTAATATTATATGTGGATGACATATTGTTGATTGGAAATGACATAGAATTTTTGGATAGCATAAAAGGATACTTGAATAAGAGTTTTTCAACGAAAGACCTCGGTGAAGCTGCTTACATATTGGGCATCAAGATTTATAGAGATAGATCAAGACGCTTAATTGGACTTTCACAAAGCACATACCTTGACAAAGTTTTGAAAAAGTTCAAAATGGATTAGGCAAAGAAAGGGTTCTTGCCTGTCTTACATGGTGTGTGTCGGATTTCGGGTTCCGGCAGACCCTAGAGGTTTGAACACTGGGGTGCGTGCGGAGATCTTTCCCCTACCAGCTCACGCAAGAATGGATTGCGAGGGATCTAAACTATGAATGATGAACAACACAAGAGACACAAGGTTTATACTACTTCGGGCCACCGTTGTGGTGTAATACCCTACTCTAGTTTGTGGTGTGGTGGATTGCCTCAGGGGCTGATGATGAACAATACAAAGGGGGAACAACCTTGCGAGGGTCTGTTCTTGAGCTGGTGCGATGAACTGCTGGGGTGAGTTCAGTCGCCTCTCTCTCTCTCTCTGTGTGTGTGATCTCGATCCTCCTCTACTTTGGTGGTGGCTAGTCCTATTTATAGAAGGTGGCCCTGGGCCTCTTCCCAAATAATGAGCGGGGAGGGCGCCAACAATTGGCCATTTTGAAGGGGAACATCTAGTACACTTATCCTGACTAAAGTTGGTCTTGGCTGCCAAAGGCTCGACGGTGACACCGTCTGGGCTCCACGATGACCTCCATCCTGCCGCTCTGGTGGTCTTGGTCTTGTTGCAAGGCGGTAACCTTTGCACAGTGCCTTGGCATGCTTGCCTCCCTTGCACCAAAGGGGAAATGAGGACACTACGCGGGCTGGCGCCCACCTGGCCTTGATCGTCATGGCTTGCGTCACTGGGAACCCTCGGAAGGTACCCTGCCTTGATCTCTCTGCCTCCTCGCGAGCCTGCCTGACGAGGCTGCTCCTGAGGAAGGTTCCTGGCGTCCGCCCCGCGAGGCTTGGCCCCTCGCTAGGGTCTTGAGCTTGAGCTGATGAAGCTGGGCCGCGCTGGGCCCCAACTTGAGCCACGCCGTAGGCCGCAGTGTGCAAGTCTGGGGACCCGTTCCCGTAACGCCAACATGAGCCCCCGGGCCCAAGGCGCCCGGACTTGGCTTAGCAGAAGCGAAGGGGCAAGTCTGAGCGCCATGGCCCCAACAGCTCATGACCTTGGGCGCCGCGTGGCGATTGGTTGGTCGTGGGCGTCTCCGCTTTCCCACAATGCCTTGGCAACCGCATGACCTGACAAGTCCCTGCGTGCAGGAATGGGCCATGATTACCTGCGATCGTGGAGGCTGACGGTTGGCCTCCTCCGGCTATAAGTACGGAACGGCGCAAGCCCTTCCAGTCCATCTCCTCCCGCTGCTCCTTTCTCTCCATGGCTCCGTCGAAGAGGTTCTCGGCCGCGGAGAAGGGAAAGGCCCGCCAGGTAGAGCCTGACTCTCCTCCGGCCAAGCACGGTCGAGGCCGTCCTCGCAAGCATCCTGCGGCTCCCGCAGCGGCTGCTTCCTTGGCCGTGGAGGCGATCTCCTGTGGCGGCAGGCGTCGAGTTGTCGATGGGGGCGGCAGCTGCGACATGGCCTCCTAGGCCACGCTTCCACTTTCGGCGAGGTGCTGCCGGAGTTTGGCGTGTGGTCGGTGGAGCCGACCAGCACACAGCTCCAGCTTCCCAGCGTCCTTTAGGTGAACTTCGGCGGCGCCCGGCGGCCTCTAGCTTCAGTGACGGTTCTGCGGCCGGGCCTCCTGGCTTCATGGAGGTCTCCACCGCCAGAGTGTGGCCACGACCAGCGGTTGGCAAGCGTTTGCTGTAGCGTGGCCTAAGCCGGCGGTGCACCCTGTACTTCAAGTTCGACGGTGATGCCACCCTCTACGTGAGGGTGTTTGGGGAAGACGGTCGCCGCGCTGGGTGCTGCCCCGAGGACGATGATCGCGGCCGTGGACCCGGCCCCAGCGATGATCGGGATGAAGATGACAGCGCGCGCGTGGTTGGCGGCGCTTGGGGCTCGTCGAGCTTCGGCGGCTCTCCTTCGGACAACAGCTCCTCCAGTGGTGGCCACGACCAGCCTCCGTGCCGCCGCGCCCGCCTGGAGGGAGGTATCGGATCTGCCCACGTCGGCGCCCGGTGAAGCGCGAGAGGAGTCCGCTGAGCTCCGGGAGGCGATCTGAGCCTTCGCCGCGAGTTGGTGCCAAGCGAGTCATGCCTATTTTGTTCTTCTCCTTTTCCTGCGCAAAGAGACAGTAGTGTAGGGCCCCGCGAGGGCGTGCTTGCACTGTTGCTGTTAATTATCGTACTGTTTCCGCTATTTCTGTATTATGCTTTTGTGCCACATGCCCGCGCGTAGAAATTACTTAGCATGGGGGGACCTGTCGTGGTCTTCGCTTCCCGAGGCCGAGGTCTCGTCGAACGCTTCATGTCCTGCAAGGATTAGTCAGGAGGGGTAGCTTCCGGCCTGGTTGTGGGGGCGACCGAGCCTGGTCTTGTGTTCGCGTTGCGGTGCCCGTGGGGCACGGACTGGGAGGGGTGCTCCCTTAGCGGACCCGGATTGGAAAGCCTCAAACGATAAGGGCAGAAAACACTCGCGAGGGTGCGCGTGCCGCTCCCTCGCGAGACTTGCGCGAGAGAAATCGAGGCAGGAGAGCGAAAAAGGCAAAGAGTCACAAGCCAAAGACGGCAACAACTTCAATAAAACTTCAAATGAGAATGAACAATCCAACTGCAGAAAGCAAATGAAAAAGCCGCATCCGGCACCTAATCTAGTCTTCAACGTCTTCTCACCAGCGCGGAGCTAAGTGCTGCCACTGGGCATGGGAGGGAGCCCCAGGGCCTGAGGCCGGTGCTCCTGAGACTCCGGGGCATGTACAACCCCAACTCATTATTATGTGAGAGTGTCACAGGTGGCGAGCTTCACAGGCTCCGGGCCTTTCTTGGGGAAATGAACTTCACAGGCGTTGGCCTTCTTCACAGGCTCCGGGCCTTTCTTAGAAAAATAAGTTTCACATGTGTTCGCCTTCTTCACAGGCTCTAGGCCTTTCTTAGAAAAATGAGCTTCACAGGCGTTCGACTTCTTCACAGGCTCTGGGCCTTTCTCAGAAAAATAAGCTTCACAGGCGTTTGCCTTCTTCACAGGCTCTGGGCCTTTTTCAGGGGTAGAACTTCCGGAGATGCTAGATGTTCCACGCGTTCGGGATGGGCGCCCCTTCCCGAGTCTCCAAGCATGCAGAGCCGGGCCTGGAAACATGAACAACTTTGAACGGGCCCTCCGACATGGGAGAGAGCTTATGCAACCCTTCCCTGGAGAGGACCTGTCTGAGCACGAGGTCCCTACCTCCAGAGTCTGGGGCGGATGTTGCGGCGGTGGTATCGCCACATGGCGCTTTGTTGATACCTTGCTTTCATAGCTGCTGCCTCTAGACGATGTTCCTCTCCCAGCACGAGATCCATCCCCCGCATGGCGTCCTGCTACGCCTCGTCAAACGCCAGGACCCGTGCGGAGCGACGCCTGACCTCGTGAGGGAGGACAGCTTCTGCTCCGTAGACGAGGAAGAAGGGGGTCTAGCCAGTCGACTTGGCCGCGGTCCTGCGGATGGACCACAACACAGACTGGAGCTCATCGTGCCAGCCCCTGCCGCAGGCCTCCAGCTTCTTCTTGAAGGTCCTGGCCTTGAGGCCCTTAAGGACCTCCGCGTTGGCTCACTCAGCCTGACCGTTGCTCCGAGGGTGCGCCACCGAGGCATAGCATATCTGCGTTCCAAGGTTAGCACAGTACGTTTTGAAGAGATTACTGGTGAACTGTGAGCCGTTGTCGGTGATGATGCGGTTAGGCACCCCAAAACGGCCCACGAGGCCCCTGATGGACTTGACCGCCGAGCCTGCTAGGATGGTGCAGACAGCTTCCACCTCAGTCCACTTGGTGAATTTGTCCACGGCGACGTAGAGGTAGCGATAGCCCCCTAGCGCCCGAAGGAACGGGCCCAGAATGTCCAGCCCCCAAACTGCGAATGGCCATGAGAGTGGTATAGTTTGCAGACCTCCCGCCGGCTGATGGATCTGCTTGGCATGAAATTGGCAGGCCTCACAAGCCTTTACCAGCTCAAGCGCATCGGCTGAGCGTGGGCGAGAACCTGCTGCGAACGCATGCCAACGAGGGTTCGCGACGATGAGTGGTGCCCAGGTCTCCGCCGTGTATGTCTTCCAGCAATTCCTTCCCTTGCTCTCACAGGGAATGCGGCGTAGGGACACGTCATTCGGCCGCCTCGGTAAAGCTCCCCATCCACGTCTGATGGGCCGTGGCTTGCCGCGCCACACGCTCCGCCTCCTCCTCCTTCTCCGGCAGGGTCCCCTGTATCAAGTAGCTCTTGAGCTCCATAATCCAACACCCCTCCTGAGGTTCCAATGCCAGGAGCAGGCGCGCTCCTGAGGCCGGGCTGCAGGTCGGGGCTCCCGAGGCAGGCGGCTGGGGGAGCTCCTCCCGAGGTTGCGCCGCGCTTGATAGTGACGGTGCCGCTGAGGGCCTGAAGAGTCGCTCCTCGAAGACGCCAGGCTCCTGAGGTAGCCGCCTGGACGCTCTCTTGGCGATGTCGTCCGCCTCTTGATTGGTGTCGCGTGGCACATGCTACAACTCCAGTCCCCAGAACTGTTTCTCCATCCTGCGAACCTCCGCGAGGTAGGCTTCCATGTGCTCGTCCTTCGGATCGTATATTTTGTTGGAGAAGTTGACGAGGAGCTGTGAATCGCCCTTGATGATGAGGCGCTTTACCCCCAAAGCAATGCGGCTCTCAGGCCGGCTATCAGGCCTTCATATTCTGCTATGTTGTTGGAGACCTTTTCCCCATGCTGGAAACAGAGCTGCACGACGTAGTAGAGCTTGTCCTGATTAGGGGATACGAGCACTGCGCCGGCCCCCGCGCCATGTCGGGAGAATGCCCCGTCGAAGTACATGACCCAGCCGTCCGGTGCTTCGCTCCCCGGAGAAAGCGACCGGTCTTGGCCTGCTTCGAGGCGAGGTGCCTCCGTCCATTCTGCCATGAAATCTGCCAATGCGGCCCCCTTGATGACTCTGGTTGTGCTGAACTCCAGCTGAAATGCTTGCAGTTCGATGTTCCACTCGGCAACTCTTCCGGCTGAGTTGGGGCTTGAGCACCCTCTCCGGAGGGTATCTTTGAGACGACCTTGATGGGATGACCACGGAAGTAGTGCTGCGGTTTGCGTGAGGCTACCAATAGCGCGAGGAGGAGCTTTTGGGGCATGGGGTACTGCGCCCTTGCGTCCCGCAACCTTGTCTTGACGAAGTACACCGGGTGCTCGACAAGAGTAGGAGTGCTGACGAGGCCCGTGCCCTCCGGAGGGTCTGATGCCTCCCGAGGCGATGGAGCCCCCAGCGCCTGGCCGCCTGGCGCGACCTCTTCGGCTCTAGGGGCATCTTCCTGCTGAGGCTAGTCTCCGTCTACAGGGGTCGTGACCTTCGCGAGGCCTTCTTGGTCTTGTGCTGCCGTGGCCAGGGCCGTGGCCGGGCATGGTGCAGCCTTGACCTGGCGCTCTTCCCGAACCGCCACTAGGGCTGCGCTGGCGGAGTAGGGCGTGGCGGCGAGGTAGAGCACCAGGGGCTCAAGCGGGCGTGGCGCGACCATCACAGGAGGGCTGGTAAGGTACCTCTTGAGTTCTTGGAATGCCTTGTCGGCCTCTTCAGTCCATTCAAAGGGACCCTTCTTCTTCATCAGCTTGAAGAATGGCAGTGCTGGTTCTCCCAGCTTGGAGATGAAACGTCCTAGCGCGGTCACGCGCCCGGTGAGTTTCTGCATTTCCCTGAGGGTCTTTGGCGGGATCATGTCTTGTTGCCTTGACCTTTTCGGGTTGGCCTCGATGCCCCTATGGGACACGAGGAAACCAAGGAGCTTGCCCGAGGGGACTCCAAATACGCACTTCTCCAGGTTGAGCCGCAGGTCCACTTTTTGAGGCTCATGAAGGTTTCTTCCAAGTCTGTATCGTGGTTTTCGCCTCCGAGACTTCACCACAATGTCATCGACGTATGCCTCAGCATTCCTCTCGAGCTGTCGGCCCAAGGCGATGTGCATCAACCGCTGAAAGGTCGCGCCTGCGTTGCGCAACCCAAATGGCATGCAGGTATAGTAGTACACTCCGCACGGGGTCAGGAAAGCCGTTTTTCCACGTCTTCTACCGCCATCTTGATCTGGTGATAGCCTGAGAAGGCATCCAGGAAGCACAGCAGGTCACACTCAGCGGTGGAATCGACGATCTGGTCAATGCGAGGAAGCGGAAATGGATCCTGTGGGCAGGCCTTGTTGAGGTTGGTGAAGTCGACACACATACGCTCCTTTCCCCCTTTCTTTGGCATGACAATTGGGTTGGCCAGCCAATCCGGGTATCGGACCTCGCGAATAACCCCTGCTGCCTCCAGCTTCCGAGTCTCTTGGACAATAAAAGCTTGTTTCTCTGTGGACTGTTGCCTGTATACGCTTCACGGGCACGTTGGGGCACACGTTGAGGTGATGCTCAATCACGCCCCTCGGGACCCCTGCCAACTGATCATGCCCCCATGCGAACACCTTCTTGTTTGCACGCAGGAACTTCACCAAGGCCTCCTCCTGCTCGGGTTCGAGGTTTGCACCTATGGTGAAGGTGGCGTCAGTGGAGCCGTCCTCGTTGACTGGTACCTGCTTGGTTTCCGCCTTGTTTTGAGTGAATAGATGCTTCTTCTTGGATGGCGCAACCCCCTTGGGCTCGGGAGCGTCAACGCCGGTGGGTCGTGCCGCTGCAGCTGCTTTGAAAACAGGCTTGAGCACCTGCAGTGCCTCTCCAGTGTTTCCCGACACGGTAAGGACGCCGCTGCTCCCGGGCATCTTCATGAGGTTGTACGCAGGGTGAGTTGCTGCCATGAACCGAGCCAAGACCGGGTAGCCAAGTATGGCGTTGTAGGGGAGGCCGATGGGGAAGATGTCGAAGTCGATCAGCTCCATGCGGAAGTTGTCGCGGGTGCCGAAGGTCACCGGGAGGCGAACTTGTTCCAATGAGGCCGTGGAGCCGGCTCCGACTCCAGAAATAGGCCTGCTGGGCTGGAGCCGCTCTGGTGGCACATGGAGGAGGCTGAAGGCCTCCACAAGAAAGCACGCTGAGGCCGGCTCCGCCGTCGATGAGGGTCCTGGTGACTGCCACTTTGCAGATGGTAGGGGTGCACAGCATCGGGAGCGCACCCGATCCGGCGGGGTTGGAGGGGTGATCGTCCGAGTTGAAGAGCAGGTCGGCCTCGGGAGCCACCCAGCCCGGCGGGGCTCCCTGGCGCTTGGAGGCGGCGGCGATCTGGCGGGTGAACGTCTTGACATGGCGGCTCGAAGGTGGCGCCAGTGAGCCGCCCAGGAGAGCTGTGACGACCGGGGGCGCCGACCCAGCGCGAGGGGCGAGGTAGAGGTCTCGCAGCTCCCCCCAACAGGTCTGCTGCCCGTTCCCCACCGGGCCGTTGGCGGCAGGCGACGGGGAACGGCGGGGGCGTCCGCCGACGGGAGCCGTCTGGGCGACTCGAGCGGCGCGAGCAGCCCGGCGCTCGGCGCGAGCTCGGCGAGCGTCGGCCATGGACACGACGGAGAATCACACGCGACCAGCGGAGGAAGGATTCCGGCGCACCCCTACCTGGCGCGTCAAATGTCGGATTTCGGGTTCCGACAGACCCTAGAGGTTCGAACACTGGGGTGCATGCGGAGATCTTTCCCCTACCAGCTCACGCGAGAATGGATTGCGAGGGATCTAAACTATGAACGATGAACAACACAAGAGACACAAGGTTTATACTAGTTCGGGCCATCGTTGTGGTGTAATACCCTACTCTAGTTTGTGGTGTGGTGGATTGCCTCAGGGGCTGATGATGAACAATACAAAGGGGGAATAGCCTCGCGAGGGTCTGTTCTTGAGCTGGTGCGATGAACTGCTGGGGTGAGTTCAGTCGCCTCTCTCTCTCTCTCTCTGTGCGATCTCGATCCTCCTCTGGTTTGGTGGTGGCTAGTCCTATTTATAGAGGGAGGCCCTGGGCCTCTTCCCAAATAATGAGCGGGGAGGGCGCCAACAATTGGCCATTTTGAAGGGGAACATCTAGTACACTTATCCTGACTAAAGTTGGTCTTCGGCTGCCAAAGGCTCTGATGGTGACGCCGTCCTGGGCTCCATGATGACCTCCATCCTGCCGTTCTGCTGGTCTTGGTCTTGTTGCACGGAAGCGGTAACCTTTGCCTGATGCCTTGGCCTGTGCTTGCCTCCCTTGCACCAAAGGGGAAATGAGGACACTGCGCGGGCTGGCGCCCGCCTGGCCTTGATCATCATGGCTTGCGTCACATGGCACCCTCGGGAGGTACCCTGCCTTGATCTCTTCGCCTCCTCGCGAGCCTGCCTGACGAGGCTACTCCTGAGGAAGGTTCCTGTCGTCCGCCCCGCGAGGCTCGGCCCCTCGCAAGGGTCTTGAGCTTGAGCTGATGGAGCTGGGCCGTGCTGGGCCCCCACTTGAGCCACGCCGCAGGCCGCAGGCAGGCAAGTCTGGGGACCCCCGTTCCCGGAACGCCGACAGTGTGAAGTTGAGTAAGACTCAATGCCCGACCACTGCAGAAGATAGAGAGAAAATGAAAGATGTTCCCTATGCTTCAGCCATAGGCTCTATCATGTATGCAATGCTGTGTACCGCACTGATGTGTTCCTTGTTATTAGTTTAGCGAGGAGGTACCAAAGTAATCCAGAGTGGATCCTTTGGACAGCGGTCAAGAACATCCTGAAATACCTGAAAAGGACTAAGGATATGTTTCTTGTTTATGGAGGTGACAAAGAGCTCGTCGTAAATGGTTACGTCGATGCAAGCTTTGACAATGATCCGGACGATTATAAACCACAAACCGGATACGTGTTTATATTGAACGGTGGAGCTGTCAGTTGGAGCAGTTCTAAACAAAGCGTCGTGGCAGGATCTACGTGTGAAGCGGAATTCATAGCTGCTTTGGAAGCAACAAATGAAGGAGTCTAGATGAAGGAGTTCGTATCCGATCTAGGTGTCATACCTAGTGCATCGGGTCCAATGAAAATCTTTTGTGACAATACTGGTGCAATTGCCTTGGCAAAGGAATCCAGATTTCACAAGAGAACCAAGCACATCAAGAGATGCTTCAACTCCATCCGGGATCAAGTCGGTGGGAGACATAGAGATTTGCAAGATACATACGGATCTGAATGTTGCAGACCCATTGACTAAGCCTCTTCCACGAGCAAAACATGATCAGCACCAAGACTCCATGGGTGTTAGAATCATTACTATGTAATCTAGATTATTGACTCTAGTGCAAGTGGGAGACTGAAGGAAATATACCCTAGAGGAAATAATAAAGTTATTATTTATTTCCTTATATCATGATAAATGTTTATTATTCATGCTAGAATTTTATTAACCGGAAACATGATACATGTGTGAATACATAGACAAACAAAGTGTTAATAGTATGCTGATAACACACAAGTATAGGGGATCGCAACAATTTTCGATAAGTAAGAGTGTCGAACCCAACGAGGAGCTAAAGGCAGAACAAATATTCCCTCAAGTTCTATCGACCACCGATACAACTCTACGCAGACTTGACGTTCGCTTTACCTAAAACAAGTATGAAACTAGAAGTACTTTGTAGGTGTTTTTGGATAGGTTTGCAATAAAGTAAAGAGCACGAGAATGAAAACTAGGGGCTGTTTAGATAAAGACACAACTAAATTAGTTTTAGTAAAGAGCTTGTTGTCACGAGAAAGTTATTTGTCCCTAGGCAATCGATAACTAGACCAATAATCATTA
This sequence comes from Aegilops bicornis, assembly GCA_021605145.1. NCBI lineage: Eukaryota > Viridiplantae > Streptophyta > Magnoliopsida > Poales > Poaceae > Aegilops > Aegilops bicornis. The sequence goes on from CM038674.1 coordinate 391,003,723, forward strand.
TTGCAATTTTATTTGAGGGAGAGGCATAAGCTAACATACTTTCTCTACTTGGATCATATGCACTTATGATTGGAACTCTAGCAAGCGTCCGCAACTACTAAAGATTCATTAAGGTAAAACCCAACCATAGCATTAAAGCATCAAGTCCCCTTTATCCCATACGCAAACAACCTACTTACTCGGGTATGTGCTTCTGTCACTCACGCCACCCACCATAAGCAAATCATGAACATATTTCAAACCCTACAGCGGGAATCCCTCACGCTTGCGCGACACAGAGAGCACCATAGGACAACATCAATAATAAAACATGCAACTCAAACCAATCTTGATCATCAAATAGGCCATAGGACAAAACGGATCTACTCAAACATCATAGGATAGCCATACATCATTGGGAAATAATATATAGCGTTGAGCACCATGTTTAAGTAGATATTACATCGGGTAAGATATAGGTTACACCGCTGCATAGAAGGGGGAAGAGTTGGTGATGATGGCGGTGAAGTTGTTGGTGAAGATTGCGGTGATGATGATGGCCATGGCGGCGTTCCGGCGCCACCGGAAGAGAAGGGGAGAGGGGGACCCTTCGTGTTCTTCTTCCTTGATGATGTGGAGTGGAACTCCATACGGCCGATCTTTCACGAAAGGAGCGAGATCCCTCGAAGAACACGACGAACACGGGGAAGAACGGAGAGAAATCACAAGGGGAAACACTCAAGAACAAGTCCAATCACACATCCACTAGACAATCAAACACACAAGATCCACAAGGTACATGAACAACAAAGGGAAAGATACAAGGTAAGGTTCATCTCCATGAGGAGGTCTTGAAGGGGGCCGCCCAAGAGGGGGTCTTGATCGATATATCCCACAGGAACTTCTCACATGGAGGTCTTGAACTCCATGGGAGTGGTGGTCTCTCTCTCTCAAGAGGAGAAGGTAGGAGTAAAGCTCACATACAAATGAGCTATCACTTTGCTAACCCTAAAATGGAGGAGGGGGATGAGGATATATAGTAGTAGCCACGAAGGGGTAAGTGAGGGGCGAATGGGTACATGGGCCTTAGCCCGAGTCTCTGCGCACAGGAAGGGCCGGAAGTTCCGGTGATGGCGGGAAGGTCAAGGCGGGAGGTTCGGGCAAAGTTAAGGCTATCAGGAGAGTTGGCACACTCTTGGGCCAACCCGGTAGATGGGGCGGAAGCTCCGGAATGGCTGGAGGTTCCGGTGGCCGGAAGTTCCGGGCAGCGGTCGGAAGTTCCGGGCTTTCCAGAAGCTTGTCCACGCTTCTTCTTCCTTCTCTTCCACGCTTCCCTCGCGGATGGTGTAGGTGATCCTAGGCGCTTGTACTCCTCCTCGTCATCCGTGAAGCTCCGACAATACCTATGCATGCACACGAGTGGAGTGTCAAGTAGTATACCATCCTCGAAGGGTTCAAGCGAGCATGCGTAAAGGAGATGATTCACCTTTGTGTATGTGAAGTAGATGTCGCATGTGTCACTTGCCGAATGAACTCTTGACATGGTGATGTCCGTAGGATGCTCCCCATCATCCCCTCCCCCTTGGGAAAGACCCGACCTCGGATCAAAATCCAAATCACCATGGGAAAGAGATGGTGTCGTCGTGTAGGAGTGGTCGATTACCAAGTTCTCGTCGTCTTGAAGCTCGAAATGGGCACTCTCCAATGTCGCACCGTCTTGGGATTCCTTCAAAAGGAGCAAAGACAACAAACACATGGAAAAACAAATGTGGTTAGCGTTAGTGCAAAACCAAGCATTTGAGGGGTGATGCACCAAACAAGTGTCGTCATCATGCAAATCATATGGTGTGACAAGGGATTGTGTCATGGTATGTAAGAATATGAATTGAGCACAAGCAAAGATATCATGGGGACAAGTTTGCAAATGTGAGGTAGTGATGCAAATGTGTGACAAGAGAAAAAGCATCTACCTCATGGTGATAGCAATCATGGGCAAAGCGCTCAATGAAAGGTCTATGGTAGGCATAGGAATCATTCACAACACCAAATAAAGTGAAGTGTCTAAACACACGGGTCAAGTGCAAGACAATCCAAGCATAACTTGCATAGGGTGTAGTGAAGATAGTATGGCACTCAACACAATATAAGGAGCAATTGTTCATCATGTGTGAGGCAATCAAGGCAAGCATGTAGCAATCAATGGGACATGGCATTGTGAAGGAGTGACATTGTTGCAACCAAACATGAGATAGGAACAAGTAATCCAAGAATTGGATGCAACACACAAGGTATATATGTCATGAGGCATGGAAATGTGGAAATGGCAAGTCGAAGCAAGATCTCTAACATGTGCGCAATCAAGTGGTCCAAGATGAACAATAAGTCTCATGGTGCAAGCAACACAAGTAGTATGATCCATAATATCCATGCTCATGGTTTGGGGGTTCTCAAAAGAGAAGGATATCACCTTGAAAGCATGTCCTTGTGCATTCTTCACAATGCCAAAACACAAGCAAGTGCGATGTAGAATCGTCATGGTAGAAGGTGGTTCGCTCTCAAGAGCTCGAATTGTCAACTCACGTGAAGTGGAAGTCGACACGAAGTCCAAGTATCCTACACATGCACACAACAAAACAAAGAATGTATGCGCATGGTAGATAAACACATCATCCATCATGATGGTTCTCTTCTCTTGCACATAACCATTAGAAGCAAAAGTGCATGAATAATAAGATGCAACAATGGCTATATTCATGACACTAGGTATATGGTGCAAAGAAGGAAGACAAGCATGCTTCACAAGAACTATGTCAAAATCTCCAAATATATGTGAGAATGCTATGGGGGCAAACTCATTATCAAGACTAAAGGCATAGTTGCGCTCAATACATGGAAAATCATTTAGCATGAGGGAGGCAACATATGGAGAGATATGACAAGAAGCAATAACAATCGTGTGCAAAGCATGTAGATGGTTGTCATCAACCGCATGAAGTGAGCAAGTATGAATCATCGGTGATGCAACAAGGTAAGAAATCATAGTAATCAAGTCGTGCAAACTAGTGGAGCGAAGATGCAACACACTATAGGAAATCATGGCAATCATGTCATGTGAGAAATTAATGGGCATATGCAATGCACATGACATATCGCAAGCACGAACACAAAACAAGATCAAAGCATGATCATAAGCATTGGGCACAAAGTAAACATGGCAAGAACAAACAATATCTCCACCAAGCTTGCAAATACACATACAAGTATGAGAATCAATCATCATGTGTAATGCAAAGCATGGGTCACAAATGCATGGCAAAGGCATAGTAATGAGCATATCATGCAAAGTGAACATGGCAAGATGGGCATAGAATTTGTAATTGACAATAACCCATAACCATGTGAGGGTCATGTAGAAGAAATGCTCGAAGACTTCGCGTGAAGAGAGCGGTGGGAAAGGCAATCCATTAGATCCCAAGTCATCATTGCTCTCTAGAGCTTGTTTTGTCAACTCGTGGGATTGCGAGGTTGACAAGTATTCATGGGTACCTACACAAAAGAGACACAAACCAAAGAAGTTGTGCGCATGGTAAATGTACACATCATCCATCATGATGTGTATGTGCACGTGTGAGTTAGCACAAGATAAGAAATGGTCGAAGAAATTTGATGCATGGTATACGAACATGTCATCCATCATGAAAGAATAGTTGTTATGTATAACACGATGGGGATGCAAATTGAGCATACAATTATATGGCACATAAATAGCATTTTCATTCATGGGAAACATATTGTGCACACAAGTATTGGGATCATGCAATGGATAGGACGGATCAAAATCTCCTAAAATGTATGAGGAAACTATGGGGATCTCCTCATGAGCAATAATGGAAACATCATATGGAGAAAATGGACAACATCCAAAACAATGCATATCCGAAGCTAGGTGGTCATGGCATGGCATATGAGATAAATGATGCAAAGGGAGCATATCAATATCATCACAAGAGAAACAAATGCCAATAACCATGGGCTTGTCATCTATGCCATATGTGCAAATTGGGTTAATTTTAATGGCATATGCATAGTCACTACGATGAGATTGCAAATATGACATGTGGTTGATCTCATGCATAGCATATGACAAGTCAAGCGGATTGTCAAACATGATGTGACCTAAAGAATTGTCACAAGAAGCCTATGTAACATGGCATCACAACTAATAGACTCCACATGAGAATCATCATATTCATCATAAATGGGCAAGAAATCATCACATGAGGAAGTCATACTAGCATGAAGCATGGAGATAGGTTGATCAACATCATGCAAGCAATCAATGTCGACAATGTCCACTAGGGGGACAATAGCATCACCTTCACCTATGTTGCCTTGTTCATTCCAATAAAGTGGTGTAGGTGAGGTGGGAAAGACCAAATGGTGGTCATTTTCATCTTGATGGAACCATGTGGGGGGTGCATCATATTCCACCATGGCCATCGTCTTGTCCAAAGGGAGGACGAAGTCGTCGAGTATCAGCGCGTCATCATATATGGGACCTAGCACCAAATGAGAAGACACAATAGAGGTAGAGGTTAAGTTGTTAGAAATCGAAATGGTCTCACATGCCCTATCAACTATCACAATCTCTCTATGTGGTGGTTCACTCACTCCCTCAAAATAGGTGCACTCAAAGTCACATATGGCGGAGTCACTCATCTCACTCAAGTGGTGGGGGTTGTGGCTCTCCTCACATGGGAATCGGGGCAACTCGTCATATATGGGGCTAGTGGTGAAGTCACTCTCACTCTCAATATGGTGGCACAAGTCACTCAAGTCATCATACGTCGCCGTGGTCGAAGTGAAATACTCAACCATCTCGTCACCGTCGCCGTGGATGAAGGCCGAAGATGGCACATCATCACTCTTGCCTCCTAAGATGGAAGCATCATCCTTGCTCGCCACCTTGTCGCTTGCCTCCAAAGCTTGGTCATTGAGGGTCTCCATAGTCGTACTCGTCGCTGCACCATCTTGAAAAAGAGTCGAAGTAGACTCGGCACCATCAATGCCACAAAGAGGGATGGTAGTGAAGTCGAACTTGGGAGCATCGTCTTGGAGCTCATCGGGCTTGCACATCTTGGTGGTACTAGCCTCATGCTCGTCGTCTAGGAGCTTGGTCTTCGAGAAGTGTTCTTGGGGCGGAGAAGCCTTGGCCTTCATGAGTTCTTGTTCTGGCTTGAGAGCACCAATGTAGTAGTCGTCGAGGGACTTGTAGTTCTCGAGGAAGATAGTCTTGGAGATGTCGTTGTTCAATCCCATCATGAAGTGGAACTTCATTGACATGGGGTCGTCCATGCCGGCTCGTCGCAAGGCATGCTTCAACTCCTTGAAGTACTCGTCGACGGACTTGGATGGTGTTCTCCAATTGGCGTAGAAGTTGTTCCGTGTAGGTTGGAGGCACGAACTCTCGCCGCAAAGATTTCTTCGTCTTGGGCCAACTCATGTCGTAGCTCTCCGAAGGTGTGTGAAGCCACCATGTGTACGCGTAGTCATGGAAGTTCCTTGTGGCGCACTTCACTTGATCTTCGGGACGAATTTGATGTAGCTTGAGGTAGTCGTCCATGAGGTGCTCCCAATCGAGATACTCCTCGGGTTCTTGAGTTCCCTAAAAAGGAATCTCGTGGTCGGTGTCGAGGTCGTAGTAGCTCGTGGAAGTCACGGACTTGAGCTTGGGGAGCTTCTCTTGAGAATAGTCTTGAGGTGCTTGTTGGCGAAGATGCTGTATGTCCATAGGCGAAGATGCCTTGAAGTCGCTTGGCGAAGATGCCAAGGGAGATGGTGAAGTCATTGAGCGGTTGTTGGTGTTGAGGTCATGACCTTCACGTTCTTGTCGGTGGTGGTGTCGATGCCGATGTAATTTTGCTGGAGATGGTAGCTCAGAAGCATGTGCTCTTGAGCGTCTTCTCGAAGATGAGGAAGGTCGCGTGTAGGACTTGATGAGGGCTTTGATCTCCTCCATTTGAGCTTTCATATTGGCGGCATTGGAGTTGTTCATGGCATCGAACTCGTCGTTGTTGTTGTAGACCGAAGGTGAAATGCCTTGCCTATCCATCACAAGACTCGAGTAGAGGTGAGTAGGAAATGAGATAAACTATACCAAGTTACCTTTTCCCAAAGTTGAGGATGTATCCCGTTTCACTCAATGTGAAATGAAAGAACAGTGGAATTTGTACCGGACTTGTTCACTCACACCTATCAAGTAAAGCTTATGGAGTAGCTTGGTGAGGATAGTGGCACAAAATTTAATGCAAAATGTTAGCAAGAGTCAATAATGTTGAAAGAGATTCACAAATTCGCAAGTGAAACAAGTAGACCAATAGCAATGAATGGCACACGGATAGATAAATGGGGCCGTGCAACCAAGGAATGAGCTCAAAATGTGGAATCCACCAAAAGCGCTTCGTGTTGCACAACTCAAGAGAGACGCTAGCACGATTGCTCAATAGGCAGATATGACACTTGTGCACAACCTATAAGATGCAAAATGGATAAACTTTCTATCCCAAGTATGCTATATATGTATGGTTCCCGGTGTTTTATCCAAGATGATCGGATATGACAAGCTTATGCAATGTGGTATGATGCTATGGCTCTTGCTTAAAAGCTTCTTTGCTTTCTTTTTCTTTTTGCTTAAAAGCTTATTCTTTTTTTTATATGGCCACAATGCGAAATGCACAAATCAAGATAGCAATTGTGTATATACGGGAACAATCTTGTGACACAAGGGATGATATGATGATACCAATATGATATGGTATGTATGCAATAGAAGGATGAATCACTAATGTGCACAAGTAACGTTGCCGGCAATACTCAAATGGTTAGTCTCGATAGGCAAGTAACGCAAAATGGGCTAGGGGTTATCAATGCAATTGCAAGGGAATATACAATGGAGGGATACCACTATAACAAGATGATAAAGAGGTTACCGTCAATGGCGATGATGAGTGGCGGTGTTCTTGATGTAGATAACAAGATGATGGGGACTCGTCCCTAAGTAGCCGAAACACCTTAGGAAACGGAAAAACCGCGAACTCAAAATCTCAAACGGCAAATGTCAAAATGGTGGTAGCGGAATAAGGTGGTGGTTGCGGAAGTATTGATGGAAACCCGGTCAAAATGGGTTATGGTGGTGGAAGGGTATGATGGGATATACATGGTGTCGGAGTTGGAAGTACGGTCCCTAAGTAGCCGAAACACCTTAGGAGACACAACTCACAACACAAACAAAATCGGGTTAAGTTGGGGTCGCGGAATTGTGAGGTGGGCAAAACTATGCGGAAGTTATGGTGGTGGTGGTAGTTGATGAAAAAGCAACCATCCCTAAGTAGCCTAAACACCTTAGGAGACTCAATTCACTACTCAAACAACCTCAAATGCTATGGGGAACAAAATTGGTTAGGTTGTGGAAGGCTATGGTGGTTATGCGGATGATATGGTGGAAGCCGTAGGCAAAGATGCCAAAGTACCAAAATTTTGATGGTGGCAAAAGGTGGTGAAACCAAGGTGAGGACCTCGGGCACGTCGATAGCTTCAAAACGAGCCAAAGAACACTCAAATCGGAGTTCGGAGTGAAAAGTTATGATGAAAAAGGTGAAGAAGGCTCATGCTGAAATTATGTGCAATGTTTCGGGTTTGGCCGGAAGTTCTGGGGTTAGGGCCGGATGTTCCGGGCTCCGGAAGTTCCAGGGGGTGGCCGGAAGTTCCGGGGGTCGCGGAAAAAGTGCGGGGAGTCTGGGGATTTTTGGGGTAAACTTTCTGCTTAGCCCGGAAGTTCCGAGGCTGGGACGGAAGTTTCGGGGGTGTCCGGAAGTTCCGGGGGTCATGGAATTTCTTCCGGGACGAACCCTAAATTCCAGATCTGAGAACGAGGGCGGAAAAACTTGATTTCCAAGATCAAAATTGGGGCAATTTCATAGATGGAAAGTGGGGAAACTTGGGGAGATGCTAGATCCACTTAAAACCATGCAAATCCATGGATCAAAATCAACAAAACATCATCAAAATCAACAAATCACAAAAAAAATTTGGGGCTATTTTTGGTGGGGTTTCAGATTTAGGACGAAATCAAGCAAAAGAAGGATAGAAAACGGTGGGAGAGGCTCCGAAATCGTGATCAACCTGGCTCTGATACCAAGATGATGTGGAGTGGAACTCCATACGGCCGATCTTTCATGAAAGGTGCGAGATCCCTCGAAGAACACGATGAACACGGGCAAGAACAGAGAGAAATCACAAGGGGAAACACACTCAAGAACAAGTCGAATCACGCATCCACTAGACAATCAAACACACAAGATCCACAAGGTACATGAACAACAAAGGGAAAGATACAAGGTAAGGTTCATCTCCATGAGGAGGTCTTGAAGGGGACCGCCCAAGAGGGGGTCTTGATCGATATATCCCGCAGGATCTTCTCACATGGAGGTCTTGAACTCCATGGGAGTGGTGGTCTCTCTCTCTCAAGAGGAGAAGGTAGGAGCAAAACTCACATACAAATGAGCTATCACTTTGCTAACCCTAAAATGGAGGAGGGGGATGAGTATATCTAGTAGTAGCCACGAAGGGGTAAGTGAGGGGCGAATGGGTACATGGGCCTTGGCCTGAGTCTCTGCGCGCAGGCAGGGCCAAAAGTTTCGGGGACGGCCGGAAGGTCCGGGCGCTGGAGGTTCCGGGCGAAGGTCCGGGCAGGGTCCGGGCTATCCAGAGAGTTGGCACACTCTTGGACGGCTTCGGTGCAGCAGGGCTGGAAGCTCCGGAATGGCCGGAGGTTCCGGTGGCCGGAAGTTCCGGGTAGCGGCCGGAAGTTCTGGGCTTTCCAGAAGCTTGTCCACGCTTCTTCTTCCTTCTCTTCCAGGCTTCCCTCGCGGATGGTGTAGGTGATCCTTGGCGCTTGCACTCCTCCTCGTCATCCGTGAAGCTCCGACAATACCTATGCATGCACACGAGTGGAGTGTCAAGTAGTATACCATCCTCGAAGGGGTCAAGCGAGCACGCGTAAAGGAGATGATTCACCTTTGTGTATGTGAAGTAGATGTCTCACGTGTCACTTGCCGAATGAACTCTTGACATGGTGATGTCCGTAGGATGCTCCGCATCACTTGACCTCCTCCCAAGATGGGAGAAGGGTTTCCCCTCTGGTCCTTGTCCTCCATGGCGTGGTAGGGGCCAGAGCCTCTCCGAGATTGGATCTGTCTCTCTGTCTCTCTCTGTTTCTGCGTTCTCGTATTCTGCCCTGGCACCGTTTCTTTTATATCTGGAGATCCGTAACTCCGATTGGATTGAAACCTTCACCCAGATCTTTTTCCAAAAAATAGATTTCTTGCGGCCAAAGTAGAGCATCAGCCGCCTTACAGGGGGCCCACGAGGGTCAGGGGCGCGCCTGCCTGGAGTGGGCGTGGGCCCCACCCTCGTGTCCACCTCGGGCACCGTCTCACGTTGATTTTACTTCCCAAAAATCACAAATATTCCAAAATAATTCTCTGTTTGTTTTTATCCTGTTTGGACTCCGTTTGATATGGGGTTTCTGTGAAACATTAAACATGCAACAAATAGGAACTGGCACTGGGCACTGGATCAATATGTTAGTCCCAAAAATAATATAAAAAGTTGCCAAAAGTATATGAAAGTTGAATAATATTGGCATGGAACAATAAAAAATTATAGATACTACGAAGACGTATCAGCATCCCCAAGCTTAATTCATGCTCGTCCTCGAGTAGGTAAATGATAAAAAGATAATTTTTGATGTGGAATGCTACCTAGCATAATCTTGATCACATAATCTAATCATGGCATGAATATTAAGACACGAGTGATTCAAAGCAAAAGTCTATCGTTTGACATAAAAACAATAATACTTCAAGCATACCAACCAAGCAATTATGTCTTATTGAAATAACATAACCAAAGAAAGCTCATCCCTACAAAATCATATAGTCTGGCTATGCTCCATCTTCACCACACAAAGCATTCAAATCATGCACAACCCCGATGACAAGCCAGCAATTGGTTCATCCTTTTTAACGCGCTTCAGCCTTTTCAACCCTGACGCAATACATGAGCGCAAGACATGGATATAGCACTATAGGTGGAATAGCATATGATGATGGGGGTTATGTGGAGAAGACAAAAAAGGAGAAAGTCTCACATCGACGCGGCTAATAAACGGGCTATGGAGATGCCCATCAATTTATGTCAATGTGAGGAGTAGGGATTGCCATGCAACAGATGCACTAGAGCTATAAGTGTATGAAAGCTCAAACTGGAAACTAAGTGGGTGTGCATCCAACTTGCTTACTCATGAAGACCTCTGGCATTTGAGGAAGCCCATCATCGGAATATACAAGCCAAGTTCTATAATGAAAATTCCCACTAGTATATGAAAGTTATAACTCAAGAGACTCTCTATATGAGGAACATGGTGCTACTCTGAAGCACAAGTGTGGTAAAAGGATAGTAACATTGCCCCCTCTCTCTTTTTGTCTCATTTTTTATTTCTTTTATTTTCTTTTTTTGGTGGGTTTTTTTGGCCTCTTTTTTTGGGCTTCTTTGGCCTCTTTTATTTATTTTTAAAGTACGGAGTCTCATCCCGACTTGTGGGGGAATCATAGTCTCCATCATCCTTTCCTCACTGGGGCAATGCTCTAATAGTGATGATCATCGCACTTTTATTTACTTACAACTCAATATTACAACTCGATACTAGAACAAAGATATGACTATATGAATGCCTCCGGCGATGTACCAGGATGTGCAATGATCTAGCGTAGCAATGACATCAAAAAACGGACAAGCCATGAAAACATCATGCTAGCTATCTTACGATCATGCAAAGCAATATGACAATAAATGCTCAAGTCATGTATATGATGATGATGGAAGTTGCATGGCAATATATCTTGGAATGGCTATGGAAATGCCATGATAGGTAGGTATGGTGGCTGTTTTGAGGAAGAAATAATGAGGCTTATGTGTGACAGAGCGTATCGTATCACAGGGTTTGGATGCACCGGCGAAGTTTGCACCAACTCTCGAGGTGAGAAAGGGCAATGCACGGTACCGAAGAGGCTAGCAATGATGGAAGGGTGAGAGTGCATATAATCCATGGACTCACATTAGTCATAAAGAACTCATATACTTATTGCAAAAGTTTATTAGCCCTCGAAGCAAAGTACTACTACGCATGACCCTAGGGGGATAGATTGGTAGGTAAAGACCATCCCTCATCCCCGACCGCCACTCATAAGGAAAGCAATGAAAGAACACCTCATGCTCCGACTTCGTTACATAATGGTTCACCATACGTGCATGCTACGGGACCTGCAAACCTCAACACAAGTATTTCTCAATTTCACAATTACTCAACTAGCACGACTCTAATATCACCACCTTTTATATCACAAAACTATTGCAAGGCATCAACCATATCATATTCAGTGATCTACAAGTTTTATGTAGGATTTTATGACTAACCATGTGAGTGACCAATTCCTGTCATCTCTCTAAATAGATATAAGTGAAGCAAGAGAGTTTAATTCTTCCTACAAAATATATGCCCACGCTCTAACAAATATAAGTGAAGAAAAAGATCATTCTACAAATGGAGGTTGTCTAAGTGAAGAGAAACAGGCAATCCAAACTTCAAATGATATAAGTGAAGCACGTGAAGCATTCTATAAAGCCATACTCAAAAGATATAAGTGAAGTGAAAAGAGCATTCCATAAGTCAACCAAGGACCATCTCATACCAGCATGGTGCATAAAATAAAAATGAAAACTAAATGCAAAATACGCTCCAAGATCTGCACATATCACATGAATGAAACAAATCCGAAAACATACCGATACTTGTTGAAGAAAGATGGGATGCCTTCCGGGGCATCCCCAAGTTTAGACGCTTGAGTCTCCTTGAATATTTACTTGGGGTGCCTTGGGCATCGCCAAGCTTGAGCTCTTGCCTCTCTTCCTTCTCCTCACATCGAGACCTTCTCGATCATCGAACACTCCATCCACACAAAAATTCAACAGAAAACTCGGTAAGATCCGTTAGTATAATAAAGCAAATCACTACTCTAAGTACTGTTGCAAACCAATTCATATTTTGTTTTGGCATTGTTTCTACTGTAGTATAACTTTTTCATGGCTTAATCCACTTATATAAATTGATAGTTTCATCAAAACAAGCAAACTATGCATCAAAAACAGAATCTGTCTAAAACAGAACAGTCTGTAATAATCTGAACATTCACCATACTTATGATACTTGAAAAATTCTTCAAAAATTAGGAAAAATAAAAAATTTGTGTAGAAGGACAGTTCATAAAGAATCAGAACCGTTTTACGTTCCAATAAAAAATTAAAAATCGCGTACTACAGCCAAAGTTTTTGTCCTGCACCGCACAAACCAACAAGCATTGTAAACATCCTAAAGGTAAACCTTGGCACATTATTTTTATTTCTAAACTTTATAAAAGCACACAACAGAAATAAATGACTCTCTAAAACTTCCGGGTTGTCTCCCTGGCAGCGCTTTCTTTAAAGCCATTAAGCTAGGCATATAGTGCTCAAGTAATGGATCCACCCGGATCCCAAGGTATATCAAAGCCAATTTTAATTAACAGTGATTTCGCATTTAGTAGTGAGCACAAAGCAACATATATCATGTAATGACGAAGTCTAACTCTCTTCCTATGCATCGGCATGTCATAAAAGAACAATTCATGCACACCTAGTAAAGGCCAATGCATAGTATAAACAGTTTCTTGCAACTTTGTCATGTTGGAGACATAGAGAGGTGGAGATATAGTTACTCTCTAATAATAATTGCAAGTAGTAGTAGCAAGAACATGCATATTATATTCATCAAAATCATCATGTGCAACGGTAAAGGGCAACCCATCAATATAATCCTTAATAAGAGCAAACTTCTCCGATATAGTGTAGTCGGGAGAATTCAAAAAGATAATAGGACTATCATGAGTGGGTGCAATAGCAACAATTTCATGTTTAACATAAGGAACTATAGCAAGTTCATCTCCATAAGCATCATTCATATTGGCATCATGGCCACAAGCATAGCAAGCATCATCAAAAAGGGATATTTCAAACAAATTCAAGGGATCATAGCAATCATCATAGAAATCATCCTTCGGTAAGCACGAAGGGAAATTAAACAATGTATGAGTTGAAGAGTTACTCTCATTAGAAGGTGGGCACGGGTAGCTAATCTGCTCTTCCTCCTTTTGTTCTTCGCTCTCCTCCTCATCTTTTTCATCCAACAAGCTCACAGTTTCGTCAATTTCTTCTTCCATGGATTCCTGCAAAATATTAGTTTCTTCTGGGACAGCGGAGTAGTCCTCAATATATGGTTCAACATAGGCATTAGAAGCATAATTATCATAGAAATATTTAAGTATGGCAAAATTTTCAGATTTGTAAAGAGTAGCACCATACTTTTCAATCAAAGAAGCAATTTCATAAGCACCCTTAAAAGCAACAAATTCTTCAATTTGTTGAACATCATAGTAATTATAAACACCCTTAGCATACGAAGATACGATTAAATTATCACTAAACTCACATTGGTAGGGAAGGTGTTTCTTAGGGTTTCTAGAACAACATGTAAAATCATATATATAACATAAATTCCAAGCATAGCATTGCAAACGATGAATTTGACCCAGCAAAAGTTTCCCTTTTTCAGATATACGGTGTCGCACATAACATGCATGCTCATCTAAAGATTTGCCCTCAACTAAGCTAGTTGGGGTTTCAGCACGAGCACAAAGGGACCGAAGATGATCCAAGTAATAAGCTTCAGGAGTGTGATAGATTTTCAGTGGTTCTTCAATCATTGGTTCAGTAGGTACAAATATATTTTTTGGCATTTTGCGTTTCCTATCCATAACTAAAGATAGAAAACAACTAAAAACAGCAAATAAAACTTACTTAGTGATAAAGCAAACAAGCACACACGAGAATATTCACCCCACGCTATTGCTCAAGAAGCGGCGCCAGAAGAAGGTCTTGATAACCCACAAGTATAGGGGATCGCAACAGTTTTCGATAAGTAAGAGTGTCAAACCCAACGAGGAGCTAAAGGCAGAACAAATATTCCCTCAAGTTCTATCAGACCACCGATACAACTCTACGCACACTTGACGTTCGCTTTACCTAAAACAAGTATGAAACTGGAAGTACTTTGTAGGTGTTTTTGGATAGGTTTGCAAGAAAGTAAAGAGCATGAGAATAAAAACTAGGGGCTGTTTAGATAAAGACACAACTAAATTAGTTTTAGTAAAGAGCTTGTTGTCACGAGAAAGTTATTTGTCCCTAGGCAATCGATAACTAGACCAGTAATCATTATTGCAATTTTATTTGAGGGAGAGGCAGAAGCTAACATACTTTCTCTACTTGGGTCATATGCACTTATTATTGGAACTCTAGCAAGCGTCCTCAACTACTAAAGATTCATTAAGGTAAAACCCAACCATAGCATTAAAGCATCAAGTCCCCTTTATCCCATACGCAAACAACCTACTTACTCAGTGTCTCAGGCTTGGCCACTCACGCCACCCACCATAAGCAAATCATGAACATATTGCAAACCCTACAGCAGGAATCCCTCACGCTTGCACGACACGGAGAGCACCATAGGATAGCACCAATAATAAAACATGCAACTCAAACCAATCTTGATCATCAAATAGCCCATAGGACAAAACAAATCTACTCAAACATCATAGGATATTCATACATCATTGGGAAATAATATATAGCGTTGAGCACCATGTTTAAGTAGAGATTACAACGGGTAAGAGAGAGGTTACACCGCTGCATAGAGGGGGGAAGAGTTGGTAATGATGGCGCTGAAGTTGTTGGTGAAGATTGCGGTGATGATGATGGCCACGGCGGCGTTCCGGCGCCACCGGAAGAGAAGGGGAGAGGGGGCCCCTTCGTCTTCTTCTTCCTTAACGTCCTCCCTATATGGGAGAAGGGTTTCCCCTCTGGTCCTTAGCCTCCATGGCGTGGGAGGGGTGAGAGCCCCTCCGAGATTGGATCTGTCTCTCTGTCTCTCTCATTTACGCGTTCTCGTATTACCTTACAGCACCGTTTCTTTTATATCTGGAGATCCGTAACTCCGATTGGATTGAAACCTTCGCCCAGATCTTTTTTCCAAAAATTAGCTTTCTTGCGGCCAAAGTAGAGCATCAACCGCCTTACGGTAGGCCCACGAGGGTCAGGGGCGCGCCTGCCTGGAGTGGGCGTGGGCCCCACCCTCTTGGCCACCTCGGGCACCGTCTCGCGTTGATTTTACTTCCCAAAAATCACAAATATTCCAAAATAATTCTCCGTCCGTTTTTATCCCATTTGGACTCCGTTTGATATGGGGTTTCTGCGAAACATAAAACATGCAATAAACAGGAACTGGCACTGGGCACTGGATCAATATGTTAGTCCCAAAAATAATATAAAAAGTTGCCAAATGTATATGAAAGTTGAATAATATTGGCATGGAACAATAAAAAATTATAGATACGACGGAGACATATCATATGCCTCTACTTGACTAGCTCGTTGATCAAAGATGGTTATGTTTCCTAACCATAGACATGAGTTGTCATTTGATAAACGGGATCACATCGTTAGGAGAATGATGTGATTGACTTGACCCATTCCGTTAGCTTAGCACTTGATTGTTTAGTATGTTGCTATTGCTTTCTTCATGACTTATACATGTTCCTATGACTACGAGATTATGCAACTCCCGAATAACGGAGGAATACTTTGTGTGATACCAAACGTCACAACGTAACTGGGTGATTATAAAGGTGGTCTACAGGTGTCTCCAAAGGTACTTGTTGAGTTGGCATATATCGAGATTAGAATTTGTCACTCCGATTGTCGGAGAGGTATCATTGGGCCCACTCGGTAATGCACATCACTATAAGCCTTGCAAGAATTGCAACTAATGAGTTAGTTGCGGGATGATGTATTACGGAATGAGTAAAGAGACTTGTCGGTAACGAGATTGAACTAGGTATTGAGATACCGACGATCGAATCTCGGGCAAGTAACATACCGATGACAAAGGGAACAACGTATGTTGTTATGCGGTTTGACCGATAAAGATCTTCGTAGAATATGTGGGAGCCAATATGAGCATCCAGGTTCCGCTATTGGTTATTGACCGGAGACGTGTCTCGGTCATGTCTACATAGTTCTCGAACCCGTAGGGTCCGCACGCTTAAAGTTCGGTGACGATCGGCATTATGAGTTTTTGTGTTTTGATTTACCGAAGGTAGTTCGGAGTCCCGGATATGATCACGTACATGACGAGGAGTCTCGAAATGGTCAAGACATAAAGATCGATATATTGGACGACTATATTCGGACACGAGAAGTGTTCCGGGTGGTTTTGAAGAAAACTAGAGTGTCGGAGGGTTCTGGAACCCCCCGGGAGAAATAGTGGGCCTTATGGGCCTTAGTGGAGAGAGAGGGCTGGCCTAGGGCAGGCCACGCGCCCGTCCCTCTCTGGTCCGAATTAGACTAGGAGAGGGGGGGGGGCCCTTTCCTTCTCCCTCTCCCCCTTCCTTTCCCCCTCCTAGTAGGAGTGGGAAAGAGGGGAGTCCTACTCCTACTAGGAGGAGGACTCCTCCTCCTGGCGCGCCCCATAGGGCCGGCCGGCCTCCCCCCTTGCTCCTTTATATACGGGGGCAAGGGGGCACCTCCACACACACAAGTTGATCTGTTGATCTCTCCCAGCTGTATGCGGTGCCCCCCTCCACCATAAGCCACCTCGATCATATCGTAGCGGTGCTTAGGCGAAGCCCTGCGTCGGTAGCATCATCATCACCGTCATGACGCCGTCGTACTGACGAAACTCTCCGGCGAAGCTCTGCTGGGTCGGAGCTCGCGGGACGTCATCAAGTTGAACGTGTGCTGAACTCGGAGGTGTCGTGTGTTCAGTACTTGGATCGGTCAGATCATGAAGACGTACGACTACATCAACCGCGTTGTGCTAACGCTTCCGCTTTCGGTCTACGAGGGTACGTGGACACACTCTCCCCTCTCGTTGCTATGCATCACCATGATCCTGTGTGTGCGTAGGATTTTTTTTGAAATTACTACGTTCCCAAACACCTACATCTACTACTATTACTCCACACATCGACCGCTATCCAGCATGCATCTAGTGTATTAAGTTCATGGAAAACGGAGTAATGCAATAAGAACGATGACATGATCTAGACAAGATAAACCCACGTATGAATAAACCCCATCTTGTTACCCTTAATAGCAATGATACATGCGTGTTATGTCACTTTATGTCACTGAGATTGAGCCCCGCAAGATCGAACCCATCACAAAGCACCTCTTCCAATGGAAACAAAAATCAATCTAGTTGGCCAAACCAAACCAAAATTTTGGACAAGAAATAAGAGGCTATAACAATCATGCATATAAGAGTTCAGCAAAGACTCAAATAATATTCATGGATATAACTGATCATGAACTCACAATTCATCGAATGCCAACAAACACACTGCAAAAAAAGAGTTACATCAAGTAGATCTCCAACAACATCGATGAGAACATTGTATTGAAGATCAAAAAGAGAGAAGAAGCCATCTAACTACTAGCTACGGACCCGTAGGTCTGTGGTAAACTACTCACGCATCATCAGAGGGGCAACAAGGATGATGAAGAACCCCTCCATGATCGTTGCCCCCTCCGATAGAGTGCCGGAAAAGGCCTCTAGATTGGATCTCGTGGTTCTAGAACTTGCGGTGGCGGAAATTGTATTTCCTCATCTCCCCTAGGGTTCTTGGGATTTTAGAGTATTTATAGAGGCGGAGGTAGGTTAGGAAGCTTCGCTTGGGATCCACTACCCACCAGGCGCGCTGGGGCCCCACAACGCATACAGTGCCTAGTGGGCCCCACGGGCCTCCTCCCGTGTGCCCCTTTGGCTCCCTGGGTTCTGGGCAGGAAAAAATCTCCAAAAAGTTTTGTGGCATTTGGACTTCATTTGGCATTGATATTCTTCAAAGTAAAAAACAAGGAAAAAATAACAACTGGCATTGGGCACTATGTCAATAGGTTAGTCCCAGAAAATGATATAAAGTTGCTAGTAAATGTATATAAAACATCCAAGATTGATAATATAACAGCATTGAACAATAAAAAATTATAGATACGTTGGAGACGTATCAGGGTGGACCGGTGCTTGGGTGCTATTCTTACTTGAACAAGCCTCCCACTTATGATTACCCCCTCCCGCAAGCATCCACAACTACGAAATAAGAATTAAGATAAATCTAACCATAGCATGAAACATATGGATCCAAATCAGCCCCTTATGGAATAGTGCATTAAACTAGGGTTTAAGCTTCTGTCACTCTAGCAACCCATCATCTAATTACTACTCCAAAATGCCTTCCCTTAGGCCCAAAGATGGTGAAGTGTCATGCAGTCGATGTTCACACGACACCACTTGTCGGTTCAACAAACCCTGGGTCTGTTTCCCAGAATGTGCACAAGCACAGGGACAGGATTGATGCATCAACCTAAGTGAGAGTACAAGGAACCAAGAGCTTCAAAGAACCAACATGCAGATCAAGAGGACCAAGATCAAGCCAAAGAAACAAGTTGCCACCAGGAGAAAAGCCCCCCTTGCCTGGCAGACGTGCTCAACAAGGACGGGGTCACCCCTGGAAGAAGGCGTCCAAGACGTCCCGGCAGGGCCTGCCGGGACTCACGAAGGCAAAACCAACCCAACTACTCCACCACGACCCGCGTCATCAATCAGTGCAGTAGCCTTAAAGTGACTAAGTGGCAGCCAAGCGCCACATGGCAGCCTTTCTCTACAGGAAGCACCATGAACAACAACCGTCCTTCGACGTGTGAAGCGAGCAGGTGTGAAGCTGGCAAAACAGCCCGGCAAGGCTTGCCGGGCAACCAATGACGTGACGTTAAGCGGTGCATTTAATGCACCCTGTCATCCTCCAGAGTTAGGTATGATAGCACTGTTTGCTATATTATCAGGGCATAATGACTACTTTGCCTTTGTGGTGACCCATTAATCTATAAAACGAGGCCCATAGCAACCGTAGAGGGGGTTAGAAGGTAGGATTACACACACACCCATACATGCATAGCCACTACCGCCCCTGCCGGGCAAGTGTACTACGCTCCACCATCACTCTTCCACCATCAATCCACCAAAGCAGAAATAGGGTTTTACGCCTCATGGCGGCCCAAACCTGGGTAAAATTGCCTCCGTGATCTACGCGTGCTGCCCCACGCTAAATACGCTCTTTGTGCAACACGACATCCCCCCTACCGAACCAGAAAGGGGCCCTTGGTCCCATAGGTGGTAGTGGTTTCCCAAGACATCTTTGGCACGCCGGTTAGGGGGATCGCTTGCGCGAACATGAAAGCATGTGCAGCACGTCATCTTCATCACCACCTTCACCTTCGACAGCAACATCGACCATGGCGTCCAAGAAGAAATCCGGTGTTGCGGCTCATCCATCCACCTTGAAGGCTCCGCCGCCCGCGACCTCTAATGCTGCGGGGGATGCGGAGGCACGCGAGGACGTGGACGCTGCTGGGGATGTGGTCGGAGCAGGCGGCATCGTCACCACTTCCTCCACGGCCGACACAGGAGTGGGAGGCATCAGACGAGAACAACATTAGCAGCACCCCGACGGCCACGCTCAACAAAGGAATGGGTGAGGGGGATACTCCGTCCGCGCCCCCTCCTCTCACCGACGGGCACAACCACAACAACGGTGCTCGCTCTGGGAAAATTGCCGCCCTCTAGCCGCCCCCACCACGGGAGCGACCACAGCGCGTGCGCCTCCCCCGGGACGGGCTGACCAAGTCGCTGCGCCCGACGGAACCGCTGGCCCTCGAGCTCCTTCGCCGCACCACCCTGCCATCTAGGTGGCCGCCCCACAGCAGCAGGGGCACGGTGTTATCGCCGCTGGCACCATCAGGAGCCGAGCGACTGCGATCTACTTCATCATCACCCATGCCAAGTACAGCCACGGAGGCCATGGCACGGGCTCACCGGCCTTTGAAGTTTCGCCACGCCGAAAGCAGATGGACGAATGGCGTGCCACCATCCAAAGTCTGCTCGGTTTCGCCGAGGCTGGGGCCTCGCAGCGAGCTGGCCCGCCACGGCCCCGAAGAGACCACGACGGCTCGTGTTGCTGGCCGTACGGAATGGGCCACCCCCCGCGGTGTAGTCCCCGCCACGGCAGCCAGCGCGAGCACAGCAGAACCAAGAACTTGACTATGTCTCGATGGCCTCTTCTGACCCTCTAGCACGTCCAGGTCGACGGCAAGCCCCAGAGGATAGGCGAGGGGGAGACGCGCACATCATCGTCGAGCGACGCCACGACACCCACAGCTGGTCCAATGGGTGTGATGGCCCCGACGTCGACGAGCCTGCGCTCGGTATTGGCGGGTGCCTACCTTTCAAGGTTGGGTGACCTGCCTTTACTTGTGGGCTGCGACAAGTCCGTTGGCTGTCCGTTCGCACGTTCAAGCCAGAGATACCTGAGAGGTAAGATGGGAGGCTGAAAGCGGCAGAGTTTCTGAGCATCTACACCATTGTTGTTCAGGTTGCCGGGGGAAGAGATGAGAAGGTGTTTGCCAACTACTTTCCTTTGGCTCTCAAGTCCAATGTGAGGTCTTGGCTGATGCACCTGCCGGAGAACTCCATCTTGTCATGGGCTGACATGTGCCATGAATTCATTGGCGCCTTCACAGGCGGCCATCAAGAGCTGGGCCGACCCAGCGACTTGCAGCTTCTCCAATAGAAGGAAGGAGATACCCTCCGTAAGTATTTACATAGATTCAACAAAGTCCATAGGAACATCCCAAATATCCATCCGGCAGCTGTGATAGCTGCCTTCCAGTCCAATGTGCGCAACCGCCGGATCCGTTCCAAGATGAACTGTCACATCCCTAGTTCTGGTATGACCTAGACTAGCTACTCATGTGTGCACCATGTTTGAATTTCATTTAAATTTGAAATGGGGATTTGTGAAACCCTCAGAAATCATTTCTGGAAATAATCCAGATAAAAATTGCTCCAAAAAAGGTCCAAGAAAATGTTCATGTTGCTCTCTGAAAATATTGGTCAGAGGTAAAATTCAGACAAATAATTTTAGGAGCTCATAAATATTTATTTTGGCCATTTGGAACTAATACAATAATTATTTGCATTGGATATATATTTGTTATATATTTTATATATGTCTAATAATTCTGGAAATTTGTGAGGGGCTTTGGAATAATCCTTAGGGTCCCTACAAAAATTGTGAGAAGAAAATAAAATGACTTAGTATTATTATTAAGTCAAAACAACTGTCAGAATATAGAAAAGAAAACAAAAGTGGGAAAACTTACCTGTGCTCACCTGAGGCCTGGCACCGTGCGGCCCAGCTGGCCAGCCGAGCCAGCTGGCCGTGCCAGTCGTCTTCCACCGCCGTGCCGCCACGCCACCTGCCTGTGTTTCCTCTCCCTCGACGCCCTGGCCGTCCCGAACGATGCCACGCGCCGCCCCAGACCTCTCTCACTCTATCTCGCTCTCCCTCCTCCCCTGGATCTCTCCCTCTCCCCGCGACCGAGCGCTGCCGTTGCTGCAGCTCACCGCCGACGCGCTCCCCGCCGTCCCCTCGCCCCTCCGTTGAGTCCACGAGCTCCGCGCCATTGCCCTGCATCGTCTCCCTCAGCCACGCAAGCCGGAGCACCCCGAGGAGCCGCCATCGCCGCCATCTTCACCTCTGGCCACCTGAGATCGCCGTCGCCATTCTGCCTGTGTCGGACCTCCCCCGAGCTTCCTGATGCCTCCGCCGGATCCTCAATGAGCCCCGCCGTCGAACCCCCGTTCTGCCCTGCTCTTCCGACGCCCCCTAGCCGTAGTTCCATCGGAGCCGAACTCTGGCCGCCGCCGCGAGCTCCGCTCCGGCGAGCTCCGGCCACCCCGCCCCCTCGCACCTGCCCCTATGGATGCAGACGAGCACGGGCTTCGTCCCGGTGCTCTCAGCCGCCTTCCCCGTGGCCTGTGGCGCGGACTCCGCCGAGCCCCGTGGTCGCCGACGATGACCTCGCCGGACTGACAGTGGGCCCGTCAGTCAGGTGATTAGCTTAGTGCTAATCACCACCTAACCTAGCCCCTGACACTGTCAGTGGGCCCCAGCGCCCTAATCTTTTAATTAGATTAGAGATAACCCCCCTGTTTAAAACACATGTCGGCGTGTGGTCCCCACGCGTCAGATTTGACGATCATTGATTGACCTCTTGACGCAGGCATGACGCGATCTCGATTTAATTAATCTTTATCTGGATTTAAAATAATTCAGAATTTCCAGAAAATGTTCAAAACTTAAAAAATTCACAGAAATTCAACCGTAGCTCAGATTGAAATAATTTATATATGAAAAATTATCATAAAAATTCAATCTATCCATCTGTACCAGTTTCGTGCATGTCAAACCAAGTTATACCTGCTGTATATGTGAAAACACATGAATGACATTTATAAAGGCTTATTTTGGAGTTGCATTTGAATCTTTGGTTCAAATGGACTTCAACCAAATGAATGCTAGTTGCATTAGCTCAAACAACATCACATCTGCATGCCATCTTCATGCATCATATTGTTGCATATGATTGTGTATTGATTGTTGACACCGTTCCTTCTCGATAGGTCCTGCTCCGGAGAGTGTTCCAGAGTACCTGTCTATGGAGCAGTGCCCCCCTGTTGATCTACCAGGCAAGCAAAACCCCCTTGTTCATTCCGATACAATCCCACTCTCTCGATCCTACTCTCTGTTATTGCATTAGGACAACAACGATTCAACTGCTACTTTATGCTGCGGTAGTTGAACCCATTCCTCTGCATGACCTGTCATTGCCACAGTAAAGAGTTGAAACCCACTAGCATGTGTAGGAATTGATTGAGCCATGTTGTGTTCCTACCATGCCGTGCCTGCTATTGCTTAGAGTTGTGTCAGGTCTGATTCATTGGGAATGGATTGGAGTGTTATGATATGTTATGATGCTGAGAGTTAAGTGAGTGAACACGATTTGGTAAAGGTAGAGGTAAGAGGACATGTAGGAGTACATGGTGGGTTGTCTCACTGGAACCGTCCTTAAGCACTGAGTTCTATGTATGTTGTCCAATGACTAGCTACTACCACGCATTGGAATGCTTAAGTGCCCCTCTCGACTTATTAACCAACTTGATCTCTGTCCAGGAGTTGCAACTACTTTCTGGTGTTTGTAGGTAGTGCTATTTTTCTACCGAGTGGCACCCGGCAGGGTGGACCTGGGACAAACTAGGCACCGTGGCCCGGTGTACCGAGTGGCACACGGATGGTGGGCTCAGGAACCCTATACACATCATTTGGGGCTGATACGTCTCCGTCGTATCTATAATTTTTGATTGTTCCATGCCAATATTATTCAACTTTCATATACTTTGGCAACTTTTTATATTATTTTTGGACTAACATATTGATCCAAAGGCCCGATGCAGTTCACATTTGTTGCATGTTTTATGTTTCGCAGAATATCCATATCAAACGGAATCCAAACGGGTTAAAAACGGACGGAGCTTATTTTTGGAATAGTTGGAAAATTCCGGAAGAAAAATCCACGCGAGGCGATTGGAGGTGGCCCACGAGGTGAGGCGCCCCTTTGCCCCCAGGCGCCTGACCCTCGTGGGCCACCCGTAAGATGGTTGATGCCCTTCTTCGGCCACAAGAAAGCTAATTTTTGGTAAAAAATCACGGCGAAGGTTTCAGTCCAATCAGAGTTACGGATCTCCATATATATACGAAACGGTGAAAGGGCACCGGAGGAGAACGCAGAAACAGAGAGAGACAGAGAGACAGATCCAATCTCGGAGGGGCTCTCGCCCCTCCCACACCATGGAGGCCAAGGACCAGAGGGGAAACCCTTCTCCCATCTAGGAAGGAGGTCAAGGAAGAAGAAGACGAAGGGGCCCCCTCTCCCCTTCTCTTTGGGTGGCGCCGGAACGCCGCCGTGGCCATCATCATCACCGCAATCTTCACCAACAACTTCACCGCCATCATCACCAACTCTTCCCCCCTCTATGCAGTGGTGTAACATCTCTCTTACCTAATGTAATCTCTACTTAAACATGGTGCTCAACGCTATATATTATTTCCCAATGATGTATAGCTATCCTATGATGTTTGAGTGGATCCGTTTTGTCCTATGGGCTATTTGATGATCAAGATTGGTTTGAGTTGCATGTTTTATTATTGGTGCTATCCTATGGTGCTCTCCGTGTCACGCAAGCGTGAGGGATTCCCGCTGTAGGGTGTTGCAATACATTCATGATTCGCTTATAGTGGGTTGCGTGAGTGACTGAAACACAAACCCGAGTAAGGCGGTTGTTGTGTATGGGATAAACAGGACTTGATACTTTAATGCTACGGTTTGGTTTTACCTTAATGATCTTTAGTAGTTGCGGATGCTTGCTAGAGTTCCAATCATAAGTGCATATGATCCAAGTAGAGAAAGTATGTTAGCTTATGCCTCTCCCTCAAATAAAATTGCAATAATGATTACCGGTCTAGTTATCGATTGCCTAGGGACAAATAACTTTCTCGTAACAAAAAGCTCTCTACTAAAACTAATTTAGTTGTGTCTTCATTTAAACAGCCCCTAGCTTTTATTTATGCTCTCTTTATTTTCTTGCAAACCTATCCAAAAACACCTACAAAGTACTTCTAGTTTCATACTTGTTTCCGGTAAAGCGAATTTCAAGTGCACGTAGAGTTGTATCGGTGGTCGATAGAACTTGAGGGAATATTTGTTCTACCTTTAGCTCCTCGTTGGGTTCGACACTCTTACTTATCAAAAGAGGCTACAATTGATCCCCTATACTTGTGGGTTATCAAGACCTTTTTCTGGCGCCCGTTCTTGGGAGCAATTGCGTGGGGTGAATATTCTCGTGTGAGCTTGTTTGCTTTATTACTAAGTAATTTTTATTTGCTGTTCTTAGTTGTTCTTTATCTTTAGTTATGGATATGGAACACGAAATACCAAAAAAGTTAGGTGTACTTGCTGCTCATGGAGATGGGGAACCTCCGAAAACCCTCGATGCTCAATATGTCAAAAATATTATGTACCACTTTGATAATCCTAAGAAAACCTCATTCAATTTGGTAATGGGAGTAATGTTGGATCAACGTGAATACTTTAGGGATTATCGCTTGACACAAAAAGGCAAACTATTATGGGATCAAATTTATATATTGAAGTGGTATGCTCGGCAAGTATGCTTGAGTTATGATTATACTTGTTGCTCTAGGATGAAGGCTCCACACCTTCCCTTTTCATGCAAATTTAATGACAATAAAACCTTAGCTTCTTATGCTAACGGTATATATGATTACTATGATGTGGAACAAATAGAAGAATTTGTTGCTTTTAAGGGTGCTTATGAAATTGAATATTTGTTTGAAAAGTATGAAGCTTTTGATGATGATGTTTATAGGCTTGAAAATTTAGCTATCCTAAAATATTGCTATGATAATTATGAATATAATTCCCATATTAATGCACTTATTGAGAAAGTCTCCGCTGTCCAAGAATAGAATAATATTTTGCAGGAACCTATGGAAGAAGTAGTTGATGAAACTATGAGCTCATTGGATGAAAAAGATGAGGAGGAGAGCGAAGAACAAAAGGAGGAAGAGCGGATTGATCACCCGTGCCCACCTTCTAATGAGAGTAACTCTTCAACTCATACATTGTTTAATTACCCTTCGTGCTTACTGAAGGATGATTGCTATGATGACTATTATGATCCCTTTGATTCTTTTGAAATATCCCTTTTTGATGATGCACCTTTATGCTTGTGGCCGAGATGCCAATATGAATTATGCTTATGAAGATGAACTTGCTATAGTTCCTTATGTTAAACATGAAATTGTTGCTATTGCACCCACACATGATAGTCCTATTATCTTTTTGAATTCTCCAAACTACACTATATCAGAGAAGTTTGCTCTTATTAAGGATTACATTGATGGGTTGCCTTTTACCATTGCACATGATGATTTTGATAGATATAATATGTATGTGCTTGCTGCTCCTACTTGCAATTATTATGAGAGAGGAACTATATCTCCACCTCTCTATGTTTCCAACACGATAAAATTGCAAGAAACTGTTTATATTATGCATTGGCCTTTACTAGGTGTGCATGAATTGTTCTTTTATGACATGCCGATGCATAGGAAGAGAGTTAGACTTCGTCATTACATGATATATGTCTTCATTTAAACAGCCCCTAGCTTTTATTTACGCTCTCTTTATTTTCTTGCAAACCTATCCAAAAACACCTACAAAGTCTTCTAGTTTCGTACTTGTTTCCGGTAAAGCGAACATCAAGTGCGCATAGAGTTGTATCGATGGTCGATAGAACTTGAGGGAATATTTGTTCTACCTTTAGCTCCTCGTTGGGTTCGACACTCTTATTTATCGAAAGAGGCTACAATTGATCCCCTATACTTGTGGGTTATCAGGGGACGTGAGCGAAACCCCGGCCGGATCTCCTTGCGGATGGAACCCGAATAGGCGATAAACCTGGACTAGAGTCTTGTGTGGTTAGTCAGGTCGTGGTTGACACCCTCGCCAGGCTTCCGCTTGAAGGTTCCCGAGGTACATGACATGTACATGGTGATAAGTGGTGAGAGCGTGTGTGAAGAAGTACACCCCTGCAGGGTTATCATGATCTATTCGAATAGCCGTGTCCTCGGTTATGGACCTCTTGGATGCTTACGTGGTACATAGACAACTTGAAGTGGATACTCTAAAATGCTCAAGATAAGTGTGAGTGCCATGGATGGCTTCTCGTAGTGAGACGGGAATGAATCCATAGTGGTGTATTGAGGTGGTGATTAGTGGACTCGTGTGCGCTTTCTTACCTCAAAGAAGTTACTCGTAGTCGTAGAATAGGTTAGCCACTGAGTCAAAGCTGGCTTGCTGCAACTGAACCCCACATTGCCTCCTTGATAGTAATGCATGTATGATAGGATCTGATGTAAGTCTTGTTGAGTACCTTTGTACTCACGTTGCTTAATTTATGTTTTGTAGATGAGACATCTGTCTCACTAGTAGTTCTGCTTGGACTTCGATGAGTAGCTTGTTACCTCAGCTACGATCTTGTACCCTTGGGAGGGTCTTGTAGATAGTCAGGCTTCTCAGCCTTTTTCTTTTGTAGTTGTCTGTACTCAGACATGTAATGCTTCTGTTGCTTGTATGCTCTGAATGATGGGTCGTGAGACCCCTGTTTGTATTGAATGCTATGTGGCTCTTCTGGGCCTTTATCTATATGAGTTTGCGTTATGTTGTGATGCCATGTTGTACAACACATACTTGCATGTTATGCGTACATGTAACATGTATTGCTATGTATGGGATCCGACAACCTAGTTGTCTATCCTTGGTGGCCTCTCTTATGGGGAAATGTAGTCTAGTGCTTCCACCGAGCCATGGTAGTCACCATGCCCGGTTATCGGAGTCCTGCTAGCCCAAAGACTACCGCTCGAACACTTAGACTGGCCGGCATGTGATTCACTTCGTTCATGTGTCTGTCCCTTCGGGGAAATGTCACGCGGTGACATCCGGAGTCCTGCCTAGCCTGCTACAGCCCGGGTTCCCGGAGTCCTGTTAGCCTAGTTGCTACAGCCCGGATTCACACGCTGCTGACCGACATGCTCGATGTTGTTTCATGTATGCCTGTCCCCGTAAGTTAGTGCCACTTTCGGTTCACGACTAGTCTTGTCGGCCCGGGTTCTCTATCATGTGGATGCTAGCGACACTATCATATACGTGAGCCAAAAGGCGCAAACAGTCCCGGGCCATGGTAAGGCGACACCCGTGGGAATACCGTGCGTGAGGCCGCAAAGTGATATGAGGTGTTACATGCTAGATCGTGACTTAGAATCGGGGTCCTGACATGAACGTGCGGTTGCCCAAGACTGTGAAAGAGCTCTACACCTTGCTGGACAAGTGTGCCCGAATGGAGGAGGGAAGGAAGTTGCCCGGAGAGGAAGATTCCACCAACATCGATTTAGAGAATGATAATGAATCAACCAGTCAGAAGAAGAGCAAGAAGCACAGTAAGAAGCGAAAGGATGAGGCAGTGATGACTGTCAAAGAATCGGGTACACCAGGTACCGGCAAGAAGGCCGAGGTCCCCAGAAAGGATGCTGCCGTGTGTGCTGACTGCCGGGAGGCCGCAGCTACCGAGAAATCCGGGAAAGGTGATGGGCCGTATTGCAAGATTCATCAAACCAAAGGCCACGACCTTCAAGAGTGTTATCAGGTTGAGCATCTTGTTAAGAGACAGAGAGCAGAATAAGAGAAGCGCGACAAGGAAAAGGGACAGAATGTCGCTGGCGGTAAGGGCCAAGGCGGTGAAGAAAATCGCCCCGGCAAACCCTTCTGGAACCAAGGAAAACCCGCCAGAGGTCGAGATAAGGAAACCTATGATGATAAGAGCGATGGAGGGGATGAAGAGGAAACCAGTGAGCAGGAGTTTCAGAAGGCCACTGACGCCCTGCGCATTGACGGGGGTGCATCTTTGCACACCTCTCACCGCCAGCTCAAACGGTGGGCACAGGAAGTCAATGCCGTGGAACCAGCGCTAGAGGCTCGGAAGCCGCTCAAATGGTCACGCACGCCCATCATCTTTGACGAAGAGGATCATCCTAACCGTACCACTACGGTAGGGTGTTTTCCATTGTTGGTCTCTCCAACAATTCGCAACCTCAAGGTCACAAAAATGTTGGTGGACGGCGGGGCCGGGTTGAATCTGATTTCCCCGGTAGTCATCATCAAACTTCAGATAACAGAGGATGAGTTGAAGGTCACCGGCAGGTTTCAAGGAGTTAATCCCGGTAGAAGTCATCCTAAGGGGAAGATCACGCTGTCAGTGTCAAAACCGGTGGATCTCGGGTAGGGGGTCCCGAACTGTGCGTCTAAGGTCGATGGTAATAGCAGACGGGGGACACGATGTTTACCCAGGTTTGGGCCCTCTCTACGGAGGTAATACCCTACTTCCTGCTTGATTGATCTTAATGATTATGAGTATTACAAGAGTTGATCTACCACGAGATCGTAATGGCTAAAACCCTAGAAGTCTAGCCTGTATGATTGTGATTATCTCTATGGTCTAAGCCCTCTGGTTTATGTAGACACCGGAGGGGACTAGGGTTGTACAAAGTCGATTATAGAGAAAGGAATCTTCATATCAGGGCACCAAGCTTGCCTTCCACACAAAGGAGAGTCCCATCCGGACACGTGAGAGAGTGTTCGGTCTTGTATCTTCACAGCCCATCAGTCCGGCCTACGTATCATAGTCCGGACGCCCGAGGACCCCTTAATCCAGGACTCCCTCAGTAGCCCCTGAACCAGGCTTGAATGACGAGGTGTCTGCCGTGCAGATTGTCTTTGGCATTGCAAGGCGGGTTCCTTCCCCGAATACTCCAACACAGCTGGTGAACATAACGAACGTGTCCGGCTCCACAAAACAAGTACCGCACACCACCGCAGAGAATATAATATTTCACGAGTCCAATCCGCTGACAACTTCTTTGTAGCATGACATCACGTCACCACCCGGTTATTATATCAAACCGTTTTTTAGCCTGTCGCTCCATTTCCGAGATGCGATTTCATTGGCACGTCTTGTCGAAGCAGAGATCGTGCCCCCTTATTGCGGGATCCTCATCAACACAGGCATGGGTATCCCAACCGTCCCGTTGGCATGATTCCTTAAGAATAGGCAGGTTTTAAGGCTAAGGAGGAGGCGTTCGGTATTCATTGCCGGGACTAAGACTCGTCTTGCTTCTTCACACCAACCCTTTCTTCAACCTCTCCAACCTCGAGCTCCAGCACCCAAGGTTCAATTTAATTGTTTCGAGCCTCCCAGTCATGTCCGAACCCAGCTGTCAAGGTCGGTGGGTGGCTTCTTCTGTCACAGAGGAGGATATTACGAAGCTTCGGGCGGCAAGATACCTGACCGCGGAAATCCCCCATAGTCTTCCTGCCCAAGGGCAGGTTATTCCTACTCCCAGATCTAGCGAGAGGGTCATGTTCATCTCCCACTTCCTCCGAGGGCTAGGGTTCGCTCTCCACCCCTTTGTTCGAGGGCTCATGTTCTATTACGGGCTAGATTGTCATGATCTAGCTCCGGACTCCTTTCTTCACGTCTCGGCGTTCATTATCATGTGCAAAGCCTTCCTCCGTATTCCCCCACACTTCGGCTTGTGGCTCAAGACCTTTAAGGTGAAGCCGAAGGTAGTCGATGGGAAACAAGCGGAGTGCGGTGGTGCTACAGTGAGCAAACTCATCAACGCTTTTTGGCTAAAAGGACCCTTCACAGAATCTTCCGACTTATGGCAGCGGGAGTGGTTTCACATCACTGAACCTCGTGGCACCAAGTGGGCGGCTACACCTGCATTCCGATCTGGCCCTCCAATTCAGCTTGCATCATGGATCAATAAGGGGTTGGACTGGGGATCAATCGACGAAGTGCAGACTCTACAGAGCCGCATCTGGAGCCTTATTGAGAAGGACACCAGCCTTATCAACGTAATCCAAGTAATGTTAGTCCGTCGGGTCCTACCATGACGGCGGCGGCCTCTCCGCCTGTGGGAGTTCAATCAGGAAGGACCGCGAACCCTTCAGCACTTCTTCGGCACGACGCATAGAGGAATGTGGAAATTATTCTTCGGGACACAAAATAGTGGCCAGATACTACCGAGGACATCGGCCTTGACTGCAACCATCCAGATACCTCGATACGCACTCGACTCCCGAACAAAGCTTTGTTAAACATCTCATAATAAGACACTGAGAAAACCATCTTCTTCTCGGGCTGGATAAAGAAGGCGGAGAGAATGAGGTGTTCGGCCCCTCTTCCTGAAGACTCAGCTAGTCCCGTGCTAACAAGGATGCTGGTCCCCGCGCCATACCAGGTGCCGGTGAAAGAGGACAATGGGGAGAGCGGGGGAGCCAAAGGTAGCCTCCATCCCGAAGGTGCACCACACACTGTGTCCGGGGAGATTAAGGCTCCCTCTTCCGAAGACAACAGAGAAGGAGAAGCTAACATCCTTTCTCCCTATGGTCGGAAAAGGGCCGCCTCCGAAAGTTGGGAGGTAAAGGCTCCTAAGCAAGGTAAGACGCCCTTGTCAGGCGGTTTGGGCTCGGAAGCGACGTTGCCGCACAGTTCCTCCGTAAGGACAAGCCTTTAGCCGAATCGTAAGTGAACGAAGGTGTTTTAAACATGTCCCGTTCCTTTTCTTGTTACCATGGTAACATCTAGAATATATGTTTTGCAGTCCAGCACACAGTCTTCCTCAACAATCCTCTTCCTCGGGGGATCTCCTTCTAGAGATGATGGAAAGTGAGACACCTCCACAAGCTTCGTCGCCCAATAGGGCGGACAACTTTGAGGTCTCATCCCGGAGGATCTCTCCCGATCAAAAGAGGATAATGAAGACAGTGCCCCAAGGTGAAATTTCGGCTGCCCCGGGTCCGGGGTGTGCGGTCCCTGCTGGGACCAGCAATGGCCCCGGACTATCTGGTTTACAGCCGGAGATGACTCTAGGGTCGAGCGAACATATCCTTTCAAAGGGAGTCCGTCCTCCCACAGCTGCTTCCAAGAATCCAGAGGCGCCGAATACACTGATGGACATGTTGCGATATTCGTCCGTCTCAGAGGAGCATCGTACCTTGATAGGTACGGTGATTGAGAGGATTTTGTCCGTGAAAAGCGGATTAAATGAAGCCTTATGAGCCTGCTAAGAGGCTTCGAGGTACGTAGTGTTATATTTTTGATTGTACTCTACACGCAAAATACACCTGTGTATAAATAGTAGCCCCTGAGACTCTGGTTGGCGTCCGAAGGGAGGCAATCAGAGGATCGAAAAAGATATGCCCATGAAATAATCTAATGAATTGAAACACAGGCTGTTACCTCCATGACGACTGCCCAGGCGACAGAGGTTGCAGGTATGAAGCAAAAACTCGATGTGGCGGATGACGACATCACACTTATTAACAGGCGACTCGACGAAACGCGAGGTATGTTTTCAGGCAGTCAGTGTATGTATAATAACATGAGAACGAAGCTAGAATCATATTCTGAGACATGCGTATCTGCAGATAGAGCTGCCGCGCTGGAGACCCTTTGGGCTGAACTTGCCCGAGCCAAGGAGCAAGCCCGGATGAGTAATGTGGCTGCCAAGAAGGCAGCTGATGAGTTAAAAGTCGGTCAGGCTGCTCAACGCGAGTGTGAGGAGAGAATGTCTACTATGGCGCGCGAGCTAAAGGAAGCCACTGTCCGATGCGAATACCTCGAGAGGGATAACACAGTCAAAGCGGCCGATCTCGACAAGGCCTTACAAGAGGTGAGAGAAGCACGTTTTGAGTCTAGAGCGGCTCGAGAAGAGATCCGACAAGTTGGGGAGATAGCGTCCGGTAAGCCTTTCTTATTACAGATTAAATTCGGCGATCTGAAATATTCCCCGCTTAATCAAATGTGGAGCTCTCCAGACGCGTTCTTGGACTTGCCGAAGAGCGTCTCTGACGCGGCGCAGTTTTACGAAGAGCAAGAAGGGTATGCAATGGAGAAGCTTTTCTGGTCACAATTCGGCACGCCAAAGCGCCTGCTGTTGCTGAACGAACAGATGGCCCAGTGGGCCGAGCTCCACAAGATATCCGGTTCTGCCATGAAGGACGTTGTGGTCTGGTTGTGGCCGACTAAGCCAATTCCGAATAGTTATTTCAGTTTGGTGCAGCAACTTGTTGATGCGGTGCCGCGTATCGACGCCGTTAAGCGGTCAACGTGCATTGAAGGTGCACGGATGGCCTTTGCCCGCGTCAAGACTTACTAGGTGAAGATGAAGGCCACCGATATTGCCGCGAAGAGTCCACCCAAGGGCAAGGAGCATCACACGCCAGATCATTATTTTGAGGATATCTTAGAGGGTGCCCGCTTGATAGAGGGTCAGTGCTCGAAAGAGATGATATTCGAGTGAAATGTATTTGAAATTGTAAAAGCAATATTATGATATTTTAAGGCTATGCCTAAAAGTTTTGGCTCCTCCTGTGCGGTTGTTTTTGTATAATCTGAAAATTTTCCAGTCGTCGGCTTCAGCCCCCTCGCATAAAATATGGGGGTGTTCGGAGAAGCACTTGATCACTCTTGACCCAACGTCTTGGTCCATCAAGGAGGTGTCAATGCGACGAACTAGGCAATCGGACTATAGGGCTTTAACACTTTCACTTAGCCATAGGAGTTTGACAGTGGGTCTACGATATAGCCCCTGGTATGTACGCAGTTATCCGAATATGGTGCGTTACATGGGTGACCAGAAGAACGGTCCTTCGTGTAATATGGAAGGAATCACGAAAGATTCTAGTAAGTCATCGAGTGGTTGACCAGCTCTCGTCGCATCATGACAGTCAGTTTTCAGCTTTCTCTACTGAGGTGCTCATTCGGGTAAACCGGGACACAATCGCAGTAGTTCTCCCTTTACTACCCTAGCCGATATAGCGGAACGTAAGGTAGTAAGGACAGGAGCCGGGCAACCCAACTATTGACCAAAGACATGATTTGGAGCTGGTGCATATAAGGCCAAACTCGTGACGCCGAAGTGTGCTATAAAGCTGTTCGGACTTTGTCGGCAACTCATTTGTTCCCCCATCGGGCCCCTGGCAATCTGTGTCGGGGTGCGAGTGTGAAACAACCGGGAAAATTCAGCTCTTTAGAAAAAGCGAATACTGGATACGGATTATGTTCACTAGGACCTGATTGATATGTCAATTGCCATTTTACAAATAATAACGCATACGACCTGTGCTATTTGACATGCCGGTGGTCGAAGGTCGAGGGAGAAGGCACTTTGCTGTGCTCGAAATAGAGAGTGCGGTCTACACAAAATTATTTGGACCTCCTGTCGCACGTCTATGCCGCCTTGCCTCGGTGAAAGGATTCCTTAACAGGAATAACCTTTGGGTAAGTGTATGAAGCCGAACTCCGAAAGAGTCCATGAGATGACCGGTGTTTGAGCCACATGTGATAAAAGATAAAAACTAGTTAGAAAAGAAAAGCAGGAAATGGGAGTGCTTGTAGGCTTGCCCGTATTGTGCATCCACCGATGACCAGGGTATTTTAAGTACATAATTATGCATGCGCGGTATAAACTTCGTGTGTGTGAGGCAAACGACGGAGGCCGAACTACTAATCCAGCTCTGAGATTGATCGATTCCATTTAATAGAGACCAGCGACTTAATGGCCGATCAGTTATGCGGCTTGATGAGGCCGCTTTGTACTTTGGCTGTAATAGCCGTAGTATGATTCTCTGTACGGCGGGAGTGTTCCGTATTTCCATTTATTGTTATGACACCGCGTGGACCGGGCATTTTAAGTTTTGCGCTGGCGTAGAGTAGGACCGCATTAAAACGAGCAAAAGCAGTATGCCCCAGAAGTGCATGGTAGCCACTGTGGAACAGGGCAATATCAAAGGTCAAGCCCTTGCTTCGGAAGTTGTTCAGCAAACTGAAAACGACTTCCAGTGTGATGGAGCCCGTGCAGTGAGCTTCTACACCGGGTACTTCTCCCTTGAGGATAGTTGTCGTGGGCTTGATTCTTGAAGGATCAATGCCCATTTTGTGGGCAGTGTCTTGGTAGAGTAGATTAAGGCTACTGCCGCCGTCCATAAGGACTTTCGTGAGATGGAACCCATCGATAATTGGATCGATGATCAGAACTGCCAAAACTTTGGGACGGATATGGCTAAATTTTGGGGGAACCAGCTCTAGGGCGTATGCGTCCCGTGGTACGCGTGCGCTTCCCTGTAGGGGTGTGCATCACATATACCATGTTTACGGTTTTCACTTTGGGGGGAAATTGCTTCTGAACCCCGGTATTCGGCTGGCGAGTCTCTTCGTCATCGCTCTCACTGGGCGGCCCCTTCCCCTTGTGTTCGGCATTGAGCTTGCCGGCTTGTTTTAAGACCCAGCAGCTTCTGTTAGTGTGAGTAGCTCATTTATCGGGGGTGCCATGAATCTGGCAGGGCCGATCCAGTATCTTGTCGAGATCGGATGGTCCGTCTATATTTGCCTTGAATGGCTTTGTCCGTTGACCGGGTTTGGAGCCGTTTAATCCGACGTTGACCGCCGTGTCTTGCGTTATTTCGTTATTATTGCGACGCTTGCGTTTATTGCGTCGTGCCTTGCCGTTGCCGTCTTGGACTTCGGAAGTGCCCGGATCGCTGGCGCTGTTGCTCCTACGAGCGAGCCAGCTGTCTTCTCCCACGCAAAAGCGGGTCAGCGGTAAGGGTTGCCATGGATTTTGGTTTTTCTTGACCGAGGTGGCGGGCGAGCCACTCATCCCGGATGCTGTGTTTGAAGGCCGCGAGGGCTTCGGCGTCCGGACAATCGACAATTTGGTTCTTTTTAATTAAGAACCTAGTCCAGAGTTTCCTGGCTGACTCTCCGGGCTGCTGGATGATGTGACTTAAGTCATCCGCACCTGGTGGCCGAATGTATGTACCTTGGAAGTTATCGCGAAAGGCATCTTCCAGGTCTTCCCAACTGCCAACGGAGTTCTCTGGAAGGTTGTTTAGCCAGTGCCGCGCTGGTCCCTTTAGTTTTAGTGGGAGGTATTTGATGGCGTGGAGATCATCACCGCGGGCCATGTGGATATGGAGAAGAAAGTCCTCAATCCATACCGCGGGATCTGTTGTTCCATCGTATGATTCAATATTCATGGGTTTAAACCCTTCTGGGAATTCATGCTCCATTACTTCGTCAGTGAAGCAAAGTGGGTGTGTGGCGCCTCTATATTGGGCGACGTCACGACATAGCTCGGATGGAGTCCGTCTGCGGTTCCCGACCAGGTCGTGATAATGATCGTTGCCTCTGGCTAGGTAGCCGTTGTCGCGTGTTGGAGCACGTCCCCGTGATCCATAGATCGATCTGTTCTGACCTGCTCTACTGTCCAAGTCCTGCCGCAGGTCATATGTATGTCCCTGAGCAGTTTTATCTCTGCCTTTACGGTGGGGTAGAGCGGGCTGGTGTTTGGCTTGAGTTGCCACTTTGTCCCGACCACGTTGTGGTCGGTCAGCCGTATTACACGGTGATGGTACGGGCTCCAACGCCTCGTCATCGAACTGAGGTAGCAATTTGCGCTTTGAGTAATTTTTGGCTGGGCGCTTGAGGTCGTATTCCTCGGCTGCCAGGACATCAGTCCATCTATCTTTGAGTAAATCTTGATCAGCTTGAAGCTGCTGCTGCTTTTTTTCAGGCTCCTTGCAGTGGCGATTAGCCGGCGCTTAAAGCGTTCCTGCTCGAGAGGTTCCTCAGGCACGATGAAGTCTTCGTCGTCGAGGCTCACCTCATCCTCGGAGAGTGGCAGATAATTGCTATCCTCCGAGTCTTCGTTTATGGCCTGTTCATCACGGCGAACTTGCCTATCTTCCCGATCGTCCTGTTGGGCAGTTTGCTCGTCGGGGTCTTCTCTGTCTTCGGCGCCGTTCGGAGTGTTATCTTCTCCTGTGCCGGTATTGCTGTTTTTCTGTGGCATGACTTAGAGCGGCGCGACTGACGTCTGTGTTCTGGTTGTATCTCAGGAGGTTTATCCTCGACTGGATCCTTCTCGTTGTCGCCATTGTTCTCTTTAGGTGTGTCCACCATGTATACGTCATACGAGGAAGTGGCCGTCCAACGTCCGGTAAGCGGCGGGTTTTGGGCCTCCCCTTCTCCGGCATCATCGTACATACCGTCGATGTCTTCGGAGCCGTAATCGAGCATGTCGGTTAGGTCCTCGACAGTGGCTATGAAGTGGGCGGTGGGTGGGAAGAGAAATTCTCCTTCATCAGCCTCCAGTTTGATCCGGATATAATTCGGCTGCGAGTCCCCCGCAAGGCAGAGTGTTTTTAATGAGTTTAGCATGTCTCCTAAAGGCGAGTGCCGAAAGATGTCCGCGGAGCTGAATTCGGCGATCGATTCCTGATCAAGCACGACGTGCACGGACGCACATGGTTCGGATCCTGTAGCCAGAAACGATTCCGAGGTTCCGGTGACACAGATCCCACTCGAGGTTGGGTTTGTGTGCGGCTCTGACACCACTGAGTCTGCGGCTTCTATGGCGGGGTTGAGTCTCCCGTCCTCGGATGGCGGGATCTGCTCCGGATCTAGGGCCAGAACATTTACATGCGCTATCTCCTGGGTATGGTCCAATGACAGATTTAAGTCATGTTCATTGCGCTGACACGGAGCGGCTGTCGTGTGCTACCTCTTGAGCATTGCGTTGGTTTTCCCTTGAAGAGGAAAGGGTAATGCAGCAAAGTAGCGTAGGTATTTCCCTCAGTTTTTGAGAACCAATGTATCAATGCAGTAGGGGCTACGCACGAGTCCCTCGCACCTACACAAAACAAATAAATCCTCGCAACCAACGCGATAAGGGGGTGTCAATCCCTACACGGTCACTTACGAGAGTGAGATCTGATAGATATGATAGGATAATATTTTTGGTATTTTTATGATAAAGATGCAAAGTAGAATAAAAGCAAAGTAAAAAGGCAACGAAAATAACTAAGTGTTGGAAGATTAATATGATGAAGATAGACCCGGGGGCCATAGGTTTCACTAGTGGCTTCTCTCAAGAGCATAAGTATTTTACGGTGGGTGAACAAATTACTGTTGAGCAATTGATGTAATTGAGCATAGTTATGAGAATATCTAGGTATAATCATGTATATAGGCATCACGTCCGAGACAAGTAGACCGTCTCTCACTCGCATCTACTACTATTACTCCACACATCGACCGCTATCCAGCATGCATCTAGAGTATTAAGTTCATAAGAACAGAGTAACGCCTTAAGCAAGATGACATGATGTAGTGGGATAAATTCATGCAATATGATAAAAACCCCATCTTGTTATCCTCGGTGGCAACAATACAATACGTGCCTTGCTGCCCCTACTATCACTTGGAAAGGACACCGCAAGATTGAACCCAAACATAAGCACTTCTCCTATTGCAAGAAAGATCAATCTAGTAGGCCAAACCAAACTGATAATTCGAAGAGACTAGCAAAGATAACCAATCATACATAAAAGAATTCAGAAGATTCAAATATTGTTCATAGATAAACTTGATCATAAACCCACAATTCATCGGTCTCAACAAACACACCGCAAAATAAGATTACATCGAATAGATCTCCACGAGAGAGGGGGAGAACATTGTATTGAGATCCAAAAAGAGAGAAGAACCCATCTAGCTACTAACTACGGAACCGAAGGTCTGAGGTAAACTACTCACACTTCATCGGAGAGGCTATGGTGTTGATGTAGAAGCCCTCCGTGATTGATGCCCCCTCCGGCGGAGCTCCGGAATAGGCCCCAAGATGGGATCTCGTGGGTACAAAAGGTTGCGGCAGTGGAATTAGGATTTTGGCTCCGTATCTGATCGTTTGGGGGTACGTAGGTATATATAAGAGGAAGGAGTACGTCGCTGGAGCAACATGGAGCCCACGAGGGTGGAGGGCATGCCTGGGGGGGTAGGCGCGCCCCCCTACCTCGTGGATTCCTTGAAGCTTCCATGACTTAGGGTCCAAGTCTCCTGGATCATGTTTGTTCCAAAAATCACGTTCCCAAAGGTTTCATTCCGTTTGGACTCCGTTTGATATTCTTTTTCTGCGAAACTCTGAAATAGGCAAACAACAGCAATTATCGGCTGGGCCTCCGGTTAATAGGTTAGTCCCAAAAATAATGTAAAAGTGAATAATAAAGCGCAATAATGTCCAAAATAGAAGATAATATAGCATGGAGCAATCAAAAATTATAGATACGTTGGAGACGTATCAAGCATCCCCAAGCTTCATTCCTTCTCATCCTCGAGTAGGTAAATGATAAAAACAGAATTTTTGATGTGGAATGCTACTAGGCATATTTTCAATGTAATTCTTCTTACTTGTGGTATGAATATTCAGATCTGAAAGATTCAAGACAAAAGTTTAATATTGACATAAAAATAATAATACTTCAAGCATACTAACTAAGCAATTATGTCTTCTCAAAATAACATGGCCAAAGAAAGTTCATCCCTACAAAATCTTATAGTTTAGTCATGCTCCATTTTCGTCACACAAGAATGGTCTCATCATGCACAACCCCGAAGACAAGCCAAGCAATTGTTTCATACTTTAGTATTATCAAACTTTATAAACCTTCACGCAATACATGAGCGTGAGCCATGGATATAGCACTATGGGTGGAATAGAATATGATGAGGTGGGTTATGTAGAGAAGACAAAAAAGGAGAAAGTCTGACATCAACGAGGCTAATCAATGAGCTATGGAGATGCCCATCGATTGATGTTAATGCAAGGAGTAGGGATTGTCATGCAACGGATGCACTAGAGCTATAAATGTATGAAAGCTCAACAAAACAAACTAGGTGGGTGTGCATCCAACTTGCTTGCTCACGAAGACCTAGGGCACTTGAGGAGGCCCATTGTTGGAATATACAAGACAAGTTCTATAATAAAAAATTCCCACTAGTATATGAAAGTGACAAAACAAGAGACTCTCTATCATGAAGATTATGGTGCTACTTTGAAGCACAAGTGTGGAAAAAAGGATAGTAGCATTGTCCCTTTTTATTTCTTTTTTTGGGCCTTTTTTATTTGGCCTTTCTTTTTTTATTGGGACAATGCTCTATTAAATGATGATCATCACACTTCTATTTATTTACAACTCAATGATTACAACTCGATACTAGAACAAAGTATGACTCTATATGAATGCCTCCGTGATGTACGGATATGCAATGAACCAAGAGTGACATGTATGAAAGAATTATGAATGGTGGCTTTGCCCCAAATACTATGTCAACTACATGATCATGCTAAGCAATATGACAATGATGAACGTGTCATGATAAACGGGATGGTGGAAAGTTGCATGGCAATATATCTCGGAATGGCTATGGAAATGCCATAATAGGTAGGTATGGTGGCTGTTTTGAGGAAGATATAAGGAGGTTTATGTGTGAAAGAGTGTATCATATCACGGGGTTTGGATGCACCGTGAAGTTTGCACCAACTCTCAATGTGAGAAAGGGCAATGCACTGCATCGAAGAGGCTAGCAATGATGGAAAGGTGAGAGTGTGTATAATCCATGGACTCAACATTAGTCATAAAGAACTCACATACTTATTGCAAAAATCTACAAGTCATCAAAAACCAAGCATTACGCGCATGCTCCTAGGGGGATAGATTGGTAGGAAAAGACCATCGCTCGTCCCCGACCGCCACTCATAAGGAGGACAATCAAAGAACACCTCATGTTTCAAATTTGTTACATAACGTTTACCATACGTGATGGCCGCACCACTTTGTTTTGGAAAGATCTTTGGATGGATGATATCCTGGCCTCTAGCCATCCCAGGGCCTTCTCATTCACCAAAAATGAAGATATCTCTGTCCATGCTCTATTAACGACTGGCACGTTGGGGGAACCTTCCAACTTCCTCTATGTACACAGGTACATGCAGAGTTGATGGATCTACAACAACTGTTGACACCGATTACCTTGGCCCAGGAAGAGGACAAATGGACATGCATTTGGGCTAAAGGAGATTACACTGCGAGCCAATAGTACTCCTATTACTTCAGAGAAATAAGAGCTCACCAAACATACAATTGGCTGTGGAAATCTAAAGTCACCATGAAAATTAAAGTGTTCGGCTGGCTACTCCTCTCAGATAGACTAAACACACGAAACATGCTCAAGAGGAGACATTACAACATTGGTGACAATCACACTTGTCTGTTGTGTAGCTCACCTATTGAAGAAACTTTGGAGCACCTTTTCTTCACCTGTCCATTTAGCCAAGAGTGCTGGTCACATCTTAATATCAACTGGATAACACATGGTACAAGGCTTCAATGGATTGAGCAAGCAAAAACTACGTGGAATAGCTCGATGTTCATGGATATTTTCCTACAGGCTGCTTGGAGCATATGGAAAGAGAGAAACAACAAACACTTCAGAGGGATATCACCTTCGAAATCATCCTGGCTGGCTAGGTTGAGAGAAGACCTCTCCCTTCTTCGTTACAGAGTGGGAGAAAAACTTAGACCCTTTTTGTCCTCTTTTGTAGATAGTATTTAACTTTTTTCTTGTTTTCCTACCTTTTTTGTTCCTTCTTTCTAGTGTTCACCCCACCCCAAAAGCTGATCCATGGCAATGGATGTAAGGTTATGACTTTGTAAGACTTTTTGCCACTTTATTTAATATATACAGTAGGAGCCTCTCCTACTGTTTCAAGTGTCAAAAAAATGTTTACCATACGTGCATGCTACGGGACTTGCAAACTTCAACATAAGTATTTCTCAAATTCACAACTACTCAACTAGCACAACTTTAATATCACTACCTCCATATCTCAAAACAACCATCAAGCATCAAACTTCTCTTAGTATTCAAAACACTCATAAGGAAGTTTTTACAAATCTTGAATACCTAGCATATTAAGATTATTTAAGCAAATTACCATGCTATTTAAGACTCTCAAAATAATCTAAGTGAAGCACGATAGATCAATAGTTTCTACAAAACAAATCCACCACTGTGCTCTAAAAGATATAAGTGAAGTACTAGAGCAAAACTATATAACTCAAAAGATATAAGTGAAGCACATAGAGTATTCTAATAATTTCTGAATCATGTGTGTCTCTCTCAAAAGGTGTGTACAGCAAGGATGATTGTGGTAAACTAAAAATCAAAGACTCAAATCATACAAGACGCTCCAAGCAAAACACATATCATGTGGTGAATAAAAATATAGCTCCAAGTAAAGTTACCGATGGAAGTAGACGAAAGAGGGGATGCCTTCCGGGGCATCCCCAAGCTTTGGCTTTTTGGTGTCCTTAGATTATCTTGGGGGTGCCATGGGCATCCCCAAGCTTAGGTTCTTGCCACTCCTTGTTCCATAATCCATCAAATCTTTCACCCAAAACTTGAAAACTTCACAACACAAAACTCAGCAGAAAATCTCGTGAGCTCCGTTAGGGAAAGAAAACAAAAGACCACTTCAAGGTACTGTAATGAACTCATTCTTTATTTATATTGGTGTTAAACCTACTGATTCCAACTTATATATGGTTTATAAACTATTTTACTAGCCATAGGTTCATCAAAATAAGCAAACAACACACGGAAAACAGAATCTGTCAAAAACAGAACAGTCTGTAGTAATCTGTAACTAACACAAACTTCTGGAACTCCAAAAACTCAGCCAATATAGGAAGACCTACAAAATTTGTTTATTGCTCAGCAGGAATTGGAATCAGTATTGTATCACGTTCTGGTGATTTTTAACAATTATTTTCGTGAACAGAAAGTTTCTGGAAATTTCTGCAAGATCAAATCATTATCATCCAAGAAGATCCTATAGGTTCAACTTGGCACAAACACTAATTAAAACATAAAAACACATCTAACCAGAGGCTAGATCAAATATTTATTCCTAAACAGAAGCAAAAAGCAAAAAAAACTAAAAAATAAAATTGGGTTGCCTCCCAACAAGCGCTATCGTTTAACGCCCCTAGCTAGGCATAAAAGCAAGGATAGATCTAGGTATTGCCATCTTTGGTAGGCAATCCATAAGTGGCTCTCATAATAGATTCATATGGTAATTTTATTTTCTTCCTAGGGAAGTGTTCCATGCCTTTCTTTAATGGAA
Organism: Aegilops bicornis; assembly: GCA_021605145.1. Lineage (NCBI taxonomy): Eukaryota > Viridiplantae > Streptophyta > Magnoliopsida > Poales > Poaceae > Aegilops > Aegilops bicornis. Next base: position 391,046,595 of record CM038674.1, read on the forward strand.
ATTGGAATCTAATATTCCCTTCCTTCATATGAATAATTGCGCCAATCGTTCTAAGGAAAGGTCTACCAAGAATAATAGGACATGAAGGATTGCAATCTATATCAAGAACGATAAAATCTACGGGCACATAGTTCCTATTTGGAACAATAAGAACATCATTAATTCTTCCCATAGGTTTCTTAATAGTGGAATCTGCAAGGTGCAAGTTTAAAAAGCAATCATCAAAATCACGGAAACCTAGCAAATCGCACAAAGTTTTTGGAATCGTGGAAACACTAGCACCCAAATCACACAAAGCATAGCATTCATGATCTTTAATCTTAATTTTAATAGTAGGTTCCCACTCATCATAAAGTTTGCTAGGGATAGAGACTTCTAACTCAAGCTTTTCTTCATAAGATTGCATCAAAGCATCAACGATATGTTTGGTAAAAGCTTTATTTTGACTATAAGCATGAGGAGAATTTAGCACGGATTGTGTCGGCGTTCTGGGAACGGGGGTCCCCAGACTTGCCTGCCTGCGGCCTGCGGCATGGCTCAAGTGGGGGCCCAGCGCGGCCCAGCTTCATCAGCTCAAGCTCAAGACCCTCGCGAGGGGCCAAGCCTCGCGGGGCGGACGACAGGAACCTTCCTCAAGAGCAGCCTCACAAAGGTGCTCACGAGGAGGCGGAGAGATCAAGGCAGGGTACCTCACGAGGGTGCCCCATGACGCAAGCCATGACGATCGAGATCAGGCGGGCGCCAGGCGGGCGCCAGCCTGCGCAGTGTCCTCGTTTCCCCTTTGGTGCAAAGGAGGCAAGCACAGGCCAAGGCATCAGGCAAAGGTTACCGCTTCGGTGCAACAAAACCAAGACCAGCAGAGCGGCAGGATGGAGGTCATCGTGGAGCCCAGGACGGCGTCAACGTTAGAGCCTTTGGCAGCCGCAGACCAACTTTAGTCAGGATAAGTGTACTAGATGTTCCCCTTCAAAATGGCCAATTGTTGGCGCCCTTCCCGCTCATTATTTGGGAAGAGGCCCAGGGCCTCCCTCTATATATAGGACTAGCCACCACAGAGAGGGGGGTCGAACCTACCAGAGAGAAGAGAGGGGGGTCGAACCTACCAGAGAGAGAGAGAAGCGACTGGACTCACCCAAGCAGTCCATCGCACCAGCTCAAGAACAGCCCCTCGTGAGGTTGTTCTTCCATTGTACTGTTCTTCATCAGCCCCGGAGGCAATCCACCACACCACACACTGGAGTAGGGTATTACACCACAACGGTGGCCCGAACCAGTATAAATCTTGTGTCTCATGTGCTGTTCATCGTTCCTAGTTTAGATCCCTTGCAACCCATTAACGCGTGAGCTGGTAGGGGAAAGATCTCCGTGCGCACCCCAGAGTTCGAACCTCAAGGGTCTACTAGAACCCGAAATCCGACAGATTGCAACAAGGAAATACAATCTATCAAAGAGCAACTATCATAATTAAATTCCTTGAAATCCAAAATAGTGGGTTTAATAATATCTAGGGTTTTGATTTCTTCAATCCCACTTTTATCAAATTTAGCATCAAGATCTAAAAACTCCGAATTTTTGGAACGCCTTCTAGGTAAAGGTGGATCATATTCAGTCCCATCATTATCAAGATTCATATTGCAAAATAAAGATTTAATAGGGTACACATCAATAATTTTTAGATCTTCATCTTTATTTTCATAGAAATTTGACGAACACGCTTTCATAAAGCAATCTTTCTTAGCACGCATCCTAGTGGTTCTTTCTTTGCACTCATCAATGGAAATTCTCATGGCTTTGAGAGAATCATTGATATCATGCTTAGGAGGAATAGATCTAAGTTTTAAAGAATCAACATCAAGAGAAATTCTATCAACATTCCTAGCCAATTCATCAACTTTAAGCAATTTCTCTTCAAGCAAAGCATTGAAATTCTTTTGCAGATTCATAAATTCCTTAACGCTAGTCTCAAATTCAGAGGGCATCTTATTAAAATTTCCATAAGAATTGTTGTAGGAATTACCATAATTATTAGAGGAATTGCTAGGATAAGGCATAGTATTAAAGTTTCCTCTATACGCGTTGTTACCAAAATTATTCCTACCAATAAAATTCACATCCATAGATTCATTATTATTCTCAATCAAAGTAGACAAAGGCATATCATTAGGATCAGAAGAAACACTCTTACTAGCAAATAATTTCGTAAGTTCATCCATCTTTCCACTTAAAACATTAATTTCTTCTATCGCATACATTTTTTATTAGTAGATCTTTCAGTGTGCCATTGAGAATAATTAACCATAATATTATCTAGGAGTTTAGTAGCTTCTCCTAAAGTGATTTCCATAAAAGTGCCTCCATGCCGAATCTAAAAGATTTCTAGAAGCAAAATTCAATCCGGCATAAAAATTTTGTATAATCATCCACAAATTCAAACCATGAGTGGGGCAATTACGTATCATTAATTTCATCCTCTCCCAAGCTTGTGCAACATGTTCATGATCAAGTTGCTTAAAATTCATAATATCATTTCTAAGAGAGACGATCTTAGCGGGAGGAAAATACTTAGAGATAAAAGCATATTTGCACTTATTCCAAGAATCAATACTATTTTTAGGCAAAGACGGAAACCAAGCTTTAGCACGATCTCTAAGCAAAAAAGGAAATAGATTCAATTTAACAATATCATTGTCAACATCTTTCTTCTTTTGCATATCACACAAATCAACAAAGCTATTTAGATGAGTAGCGGAATCTTCACTAGGAAGGCCGGTGAATTGATCTTTCATGACAAGATTCAACAAGGCAACATTGATTTCACAAGATTCAGTATCGGTAAGGGGAGAAATCGGAGTGCTAAGGAAATCATTATTGTTGGTATTGGTGAAGTCACATAATTTGGTATTATCTTGAGCGATCGTGACAAACAAGCAATCCAACACATGAGCAAACAAAAAGCAAGCGAAAAAGAGGCGAACAAAAAAGAGAGGGCGAATAAAACGGCAAGGGTGAAGTGGGGGAGAGGAAAACGAGAGGCAAATGGCAAATAATGTAATGCGGGAGATAAGGGTTTGTGATGGGTACTTGGTATGCTGAATTTTGCGTAGACCTCCCCGGCAACAGCACCAGAAATCCTTCTTGGTACCTCTTGAGCACTGCATTGGTTTTTCCTTGAAGAGGAAAGGGTGATGCATCAAAGTAGCGTAAGTATTTCCCTCAGTTTTTGAGAACCAAGGTAACAATCTAGTAGGAGGCTAAGCGCGAGTCCCTCGCACCTACACAAAACAAATAAATCCTCGCAACCAACGCGATAAGGGATTGTCAATCCCTACACGGTCACTTACAAGAGTGAGATCTGATAGATATGATAGAATAATATTTTTGGTATTTTTATGATAAAGATGCAAAGTAAAATGAAAGCAGAGTAAAAAGGCAACGGAAATAACTAAGTGTTGGAAGATTAATATGATGAAGATAGACCCGGGGGCCATAGGTTTCACTAGTGGCTTCTCTCAAGAGCATAAGTATTTTACGGTGGGTGAACAAATTACTGTTGAGCAATTGACAGAATTGAGCATAGTTATGAGAATATCTAGGTATGATCATGTATATAGGCATCAAGTCCGAGACAAGTAGACCGAATCCTGCCTGCATCTACTATTGTTACTCCACACATCGACCGCTATCCAGCATGCATCTAGAGTATTAAGTTCTTAAGAACAGAGTAACGCCTTAAGCAAGATGACATGATGTAGAGGGATAAATTCATGCAATATGATAAAAACCCCATCTTGTTATCCTCGATGGCAACAATACAATACGTGCCTTGCTGCCCCTGCTGTCACTGGGAAAGAACACCGCAAGATTGAACCCAAAGCTAAGCACTTCTCCCACTGCAAGAAAGGACAATCTAGTAGGCCAAACCAAACTGGTAAATTGAAGAGACTTGCAAAGATAACCAATCATACATAAAAGAATTCAGAAGATTCAAATATTTTCATAGATAAACTTGATCATAAACCCACAATTCATCGCCTCAACAAACACACCGCAAAAAGAAGATTACATCGAATAGATCTCCACGAGAGAGGGGAGAACATTGTATTGAGATCCAAAAGAGAGAAGAAGCCATATAGCTACTAACTATGGACCCGAAGGTCCGAGGTAAACTACTCACACTTCATCGGAGAGGCTATGGTGTTGATGTAGAAGCCCTCCGTGATTGATGCCCCCTCCGACGGAGCTCCGGAACAGGCCCCAAGATGGGATCTCGTGGGTACAGAAGGTTGCGGCGGTGGAATTAGGCTTTTGGCTCCGTGATTCGATCGTTTGGGGTAATGAGGTATATATAGGAGGAAGGAGTATGTCGGTGGAGCAACATGGGGCCCATGAGGGTGGAGGGCGTGCCTGGGGTGGGGGCGTAGGCGCGCCCCCTACCTCGTGGCTTCCTCGAAGCTTCCTTGACTTAGGGTCCAAGTCTCCTGGTCATGTTCGTTCCAAAAATCACGTTCACGAAGGTTTCATTCCGTTTGGACTCCGTTTGATATTCTTTTTCTACGAAACTCTGAAATAGGCTAAAAGCAGCAATTCTGGGCTGGGCCTCCGGTTAATAGGTTAGTCCCAAATATAATATAATAGTAAATAATAAAGCCCAATCATGTCCAAAACAGAAGATAATATAGCATGGAGCAATCAAATATTATAGATACGTTGGAGACGTATCACCGTGGTCTCGAATCCATCGAAGGTCAAGTCTCCGCGGATATCTGCTACGTAGTTCAAGCTTCCAAATTGACCTGGTGGCCTGGGGCGTAGCTCTCGATCTACTCTAGATGGACAAGCGAGTTGGCCCGCAGTGCGAAGGCGCCGAATACGAAGATCTGTCCCGGGAGGAAGACTTCTCCCTGGACAACATTTTTGTAGATGATTGACGGGCCCATCGAACCTCTTGACAACGACGCAGCGGAACTCTCAATGAAAGCACCAATGTCGGTGTCAAAACCGGTGGATCTCGGGTAGGGGGTCCCGAACTGTGCGTCTAAGGTCGATGGTAACAGGAGACAGGGGACACGATGTTTACCCAGGTTCGGGTCCTCTCTACGGAGGTAATACCCTACTTCCTTCTTGATTGATCTTGATGAACATGAGTATTACAAGAGTTGATCTACCACGAGATCATAATGGCTAAAACCTTAGAAGTCTAGCATGTATGATTATGATTGTCTCTACGGTCTAAGCCCTCAGGTTTATATAGACACCGGAGGGGACTAGGGTTGTACAAAGTCGATTACAGAGAAAGGAATCTTCATATCAGGGCACCAAACTTGCCTTCCACGCAAAGGAGAGTCCCATCCGGACACGGGAGAGAGTGTTCGGTCTTGTATCTTCACAGCCCATCAGTCCGGCCTACGTATCATAGTCCGGACGCCCGAGGACCCCTTAATCCAGGACTCCCTCACACGCTGCCGGCGACGTTTGGGGGAGAGCTGAACTACCGGACTGAGAAGATTGTGTTTGATGTGGTTGACCTCCCCCTGTCGTACAATGGGATTCTTGGACGCCCAGCCCTGGCTAAATTCATGGCGGCATCCCACTATGCCTACAACACCTTGTAGATGCCTAGGCCGATGGGAGTCCTTACAATCCCATCAGACGAGAAGGATGCAATCATTTGTGTGGATAAGATGTACCAGGATGCAGTTGCGGCAAAGGCAGCGGCAACAACAGTTTCCGCCAAGGAGGACAAAGGAAAGAAGAAGGGTATCAAGGACGTTGGCAAGGAATCCGAGAAGCGGACCTCTCCGGAGTGTGTTGCGCCTATTGATGAGTTTTCAGAGAGCTCCGACATTAAGAGATCCAATGTCACTACACCCCAAGTGTAGAAGGTCCCGGCAGGCCTGGCTAGCATTGATGGTACTTTCACCACCAGCGCCACCCTTGATGACAAATAGGAATGCATGCTCGTTGCCTTCCCGCGAGCGAATATCGATGTGTTTGCCTAGCAACCATCTGATATCCCCGGTGTTCCCAGGGAGGTAATCGACCACCACCTTGCTTTCTGCCCACACGCCCAACCTGTCAAGCAAAAAGTCTGGAAGCAGGCCTTGGAGAGGTAGCAGTTCATTTCGGAAGAGATCAAGAAACTTGAAGCAGCTGGCTTGGTCAGAGGAGTGCTACATCCCACATGGTTGGCAAATCCAGTGGTGGCCCAGAAGGCTAACGGGAAGTGGAGGCTTTGCATAGATTTCACATATCTCAACAAAGCTTGCCCGAAAGACCCATTTCCCTTGCCGCACATCGATCAAATTGTGGATTCCACTTCAGGCTGCGATTTGCTCTCCTTTCTGGATGCATATTCTGGGTATCACCACATCTTCATATCCAAGGAAGACGAAGAGAAGACATCGTTCATTACTCCATGTGGTACGTACTATTTCATCTGCATGCCATTTGGATTTAAGAGTTTAGGTTCACTTTTGCAAGGGCAGTCCAGATTGGCTTCGAGCCACAGCTACACAGAAACATTTAAGCTTACATGGATGATATTGTGGTCAAGACAAAGGATAGAGCCACCATCATTCAGGATTTGGAGGAGACATTTGCTAATCTACGCAAGATCAACTTGAAGCTCAATCCAGAGAAGTGTGTGTTTGGAGTTCCCTCCGGCAAGTTGCTTGGGTTATTTGTGTCCCATCGGGGGATCGAAGCCAACCCTGACAAGATTAAAGCTATCGAGCATATCCAGGCGCCAAGGACAGTCAAGGATGTGAGGCGTCTGACAGGGTGCATTGCCGCACTAAGCAGATTCATCTCCAAGTTTGCCAAGCAAGCCCTGTCATTCTTCAAAATTTTGAAGAAGGCAGGGTCCATGAAGTGGACTCCAGAAGCAGATGCGGCTTTGTAAGAGTTAGAGGCCTACTTGTCCTCTGTTCCAAACATGGTTGCTCCCAAGCCACAAGAGCCATTGCTGCTATACTTAGCGGCAACCAACCAAGTGGTTAGTGTAGCTTTGGTGGCACAGTGGGAAGTGGACGAAGCAGAGACTGAGCAAGGGCCGGCAGTGCCAGAGAAGGATCAAGACAGTAATGAGCACGACAACAAGAGCAACCCCATGGACATGGCACGGAAGAAAGTGGTGCAACGCCTAGTGTACTTCGCCAATTCCTTATTAGAGGAGGCTAGATCGAGGTACTCTGGCGTGCAAAAGTTGATCTTTGGTCTCATCATGGCCTCAAGGAAACTACGCCGCTACTTCCAAGCCCACGAAATTACGGTTGTCACTCATTTCCTATTGCAAAGGATACTCCAAAACCCTGAGGCTACCGGCAGAATAGTGGAGTGGGCAGAGTTTATTACAGAATGGACACCAACCCCTGATGAGGAAGTAATGGAGACAGTTATCCTCGGTAAGGAATCGCCCCAAGAATGGATTATGTATTTCGATGGTGCCTTTTCCCTACAAGGTGCAGGAGTTGGCGTGCTTCTTGTCGCCCCCTCCGGGGAGCACTTGAAGTACATCGTCCAGATGCATTTTGCCGGGAAGAGGCAACAAACAATACAGCAGAATATAAAGGGCTCCTTGCCAGGCTCAAGATTGCAAAACTCATGGAATATTGAGCATCTCCGCAAGTTCTACCCATAAGGCGCGGCAGTCGGGCCCTGCCCGGCAGCCACCCTTTTGTGCAGGCCTTGCCTCAGTTGCATGTAATATAACCCCTTGTACATAGTCAGGCGATGACCCTTAGCAACAGAGAAATAAATGTAGCATTGGGGGCCCCAGACCAAGTTGCATGCATGCATAAGCACTCCAAGAGCACTGCATAAGCATTTCATGAGCATCTGCATATGGATATAGATAGGATCGCATCTTGCATCATTCGCATCTGAATGAAGCTCCAGGTTCTTACCATGAACTTGGCCTCTACAAGGAGTTGGGAAGATGACCAAGTGCTACGATCTCCGGCAACCCAACAGATAAGTTCTATCGCTTCTCCATTAGTGTTCTGTAATCTAGGGCTTGTGCATAAGAAAACCTCACCACTCTTTTGAAACATAGGTGCTTGATACGTCTCCAACGTATCTATAATTTTTGATTGCTCCATGCTACTTTATCTACTGTTTTGGACCATATTGGGCTTTATTTTCCACTTTTATATTATTTTTGGGACTAACCTATTAACCGGAGGCCCAGCCCAGAATTGTTGTTTTTTGCATATTTCAGTATTTCGATAAAAAGGAATATCAAACGGAGTCCAAACGGAACAAAACCTTCGGGAACGTGATTTTCTCACCGAACGTGATCCAGAGAACTTAGAGTGCAAGTCAAGAAGCAACCGGAGCCTCCACGAGATAGGAGGGCATGCCCCCCCTATAGGGCGTGCCCCCTGTCTCGTGGGCCCCTCAGGCGGCCACCTACGTACTTCTTCTTCCTATATATACCTACGTACCCTAAAAACATCCAGGGGCACCACGAATCACAATTTCCACCACCATAACCTTATGTATCCGCGAGATCCCATCTTGGGGCCTTCGTCGGCACTCTGCCGGAGGGGGAATCAAGCACGGGGGGCCTCTACATCAACATCTTTGCCCCTCCGATGAGTTGTGAGTAGTTTACCACAGACTCCACGGGTCCATAGTTATTAGCTAGATGGCTTCTTCTCTCTTTTGGATCTCAAAACAATGTTCTCCCCCTCTCTTGTGGAGATCTATTCGATGTAATCTCTTTTTGCGGTGGATTGTTTAGAGATCCGATGAATTGTGGGTTTATGATCAAGTTTATCTATGAATAATGTTTGAATCTTCTCTGAATTCTTTTATGTATGATTAAGTTATCTTTGCAAGTCTCTTCAATTATCGGTTTAGTTTGGCCTACTAGATTGATCTTTCTTGCCATGGGAGAAGTGCTTAGCTTTGGGTTCAATCTTGCGGTGTCCTTACCTAGTGATGTAAAGGGTTGCAAGGCACGTATTGTATTGTTTCCATCGAGGATAACAAGATGGGGTTTATATCATATTGCATGAGTTTATCCCTCTACATCATGTCATCTTGCTTAATGTGTTACTCTGTTCTTATGAACTTAATACTCTAGATGCATGCTGGATAGCGGTCAATGTGTGGACTAATAGTAGTAGATGCAGGCAGGAGTCGGTCTACTTGTTATGGACGTGATTCCTATATACATGATCATGCCAAGATAATGTCATAACTATGTGCTTTTCTATCAATTGCTCGACAGTAATTTGTTCACCCACTGTAATACTTATGCTATCTTGAGAGAAGCCACTAGTGAAATCTATGGTCCCCGGGTCTATCTCTTGTCAAATTTGCTTTCAATCTACTTTTATTTGCATCTTTACTTTTTGCATCTATATTACAAAATACCAAAAATATATTTATCTTATCATACTATCTTTATCAGATCTCACTTTTGCAAGTGGTCGTGAAGGGATTGACAACCCCTTTATTGCGTTGGTTCTGAGTTCTCAGTTTGTTTGTGTAGGTGCGTGGGACTTTTGAGGAGCCTCCTACTGGATTGATACCTTGGTTCTCAAAACTGAGGGAAATACTTACTCTACACTTTGCTGCATCACTCTATCCTCTTCGAGGAAAACCAACGCAAGCTCAAGACGTAGCTAGAAGGATTTCTGGCGCCGTTGCCGGGGAGGTCTTTGCTCAAGTCAAGACATATCAAGTACCCATCACAAACCCATCTCCCTCGCATTTACGTTATTTTTCATTTGCCTCTCGTTTTCCTCTCCCCCACTTCACCCTTGCCGTTTTATTTGCCCTCTCTTTCCCAATCTCCTCCTCTTTTTCCCGTTGCCTTTTGTTTGCTCGTGTGTTAGTTTGCTTTCTTGTCGTCATGACTAGTCTCGTATCTTCTCCGTTATCTCCTGAGAATGAAGTTCTAAATTTTAAGCAAAGGGAGGGAGAAAATCTAAAAGACGCTTGGTATAGAATTTGCAATGCTCAAAATAGATCTACCAGGAAGCAATCTACTTCAGTTCTTCTTCATAATTTTTACGTAGATGCTAATCCTTGGTATAGATATATCCTTGATACCATTACCGGAGGGAATTTCTTGGGCAGACATACTTTTGATTCTTATAATACTTTAATAGATTTATTTGGCTGACCACCTCTTTTGGTTAATGGAACTATGTTAACTTTGGAGCATGTTATGCAAAGACTTGAAATTATTGAGAATAAAGTTGCTACCATTGAATCAATTGAAAATCTTGATAGGAAGATCCACAATCAAATTACCCAGTATGGATCTAAGGTTGGAATGACTTTGAAAAATATTAAATAAAAGGAACCCTTAGTTAATGAGAAAATAAATCTGGATTCCACTAGAATCGATAAACTTGAGGGTATTATTACTAACTTGGGAACCGTTTTTTCTTCCATAAAAAACACTCCAAGTTCGTCTACTAAAAATACTAAGCTTATTTATGTTCCCAAGAATAAGGGTGAATCATCTAGTAAGGAAATTGTGGATCTTAAATCCATAAGTGTTCATCCCAATCTTTTTGCCATCATTAAGGAACCATTTGCTATGAATGAATTTTTCGATCTTTTGCCTAAAAACTTGATAATTACTAGGAAGAAAGAAAATTCTAAAGAAGGTACATTCCTCATTGAAGAATTGCCTGCCAAAGACTCACAACTTAGATCTATCCTCGCTTTTATGCCTAGCTAGGGGCGTTAAACGATAGCGCTAGTTGGGAGGCAACCCAATTTTCATTATGTTTTTTGTTTTTGCTTCTGTTTAGGAATAAATAATCCATCTAGCCTCTGTTTAGATGTGGTTTTATCTTTTAATTAGTGTTTGTGCCAAGTTAAACCTATTGGATCTTCTTGGATGATAGTTATTTGATCTTGCTGTAATTTCCAGAAACTTTGCGCTTAGTGCCCGAATTGTTAAAAATCACCAGAACGTGATAAAATAGTGATTCCAATTGCTTATCATCAATAAACAAATTTTCTAAGTCTTCTAATTTTGGTAGATATTGTGGAGTTCCAGAAGTTTTCGTTAGTTACAGATTACTACAGACTGTTCTGTTTTTGACAGATTCTGTTTATCGTGTGTTAATTGCTTATTTTGATGAATCTATGGCTAGTAAAATAGTTTATAATCCATAGAGAAGTTGGAATACAGTAGGTTTAACACCAATATAAATAAAGAATGAGTTCATTACAGTACCTTAAAGTAGTCTTTTGTTTTCTTTCTCTAACGGAGCTCACGAGATTTCTATTGAGTTTTGTGTTGTGAAGTTTTCAAGTTTTGGGTAAAACTTTTATGGACTATGGAATAAAGGGTGGCAAGAGCCTAAGCTTGGGGATGCCCATGGCACCCCAATATATTCAAGAATAGCCACAAGCCTAAGCTTGGGGATGCCCCGGGAAGGCATCCCCTCTTTCGTCATCGTTCATTGGTAACTTTACTTGGGGCTATATTTTTATTCACCACATAATAAGTGTTTTGCTTGGAGCGTCGTGTGTTATATTAGTCTTTGCTTTTTAGTTTACCACAATCATGCTTGCTGTACACACCTTTTGAGAGAGCCATACATAAATTGGAATTTGATAGTTTTGCTCATAGTGCTTAACTTATATCTTTTGAGCGTGATAATTTTTGCTCTAGTGCTTCACATAGATCTTTTAGAGCACGGTGGTATATTTGTTTTAAAGAAACTTTTGGTCTCTCATGATTCACTTAGATTATTTTGAGAGTCATTAATAGCATGGTAATTTGCTTAATGTTAATATACTTGGTATTCAAGATATGTGAAACTTTCTTTTGAGTGCGTTGAATACTAAGAAAAGTTTGATGCTTGATAATTGTTTTGAGATATGAAGATGGTGATATTAGAGTCATGCTAGTTGAGTAGTTGTGAATTTAAAGAATACTTGTGTTGAAGTTTGTGATTCCCGTAGCATGCATGTATGGTGAACCGTTGTGTGATGAACTCAGAGCATGATTTATTTATTGATTGTCTTCCTTATGAGTGGCGGTCGGGGACGAGCGATGGTATTTTCCTACCAATCTATCCCCTAGGAGCATGCGCGTAATACTTTGCTTTGATAACTTCTAGATTTTTGCAATAAGTATATGAGTTCTTTATGACTAATGTTGAGTACATGGATTATACGCACTTTTCCCATCCTTCCACCATTGCTAGCCTCTCTAATACCGCGCACTTTTAGCGGTATCATACACCCACCATATATCTTCCTCAAAACAGCCACCATACCTACCTATTATGGCATCTCCATAGCCATTCCGAGATATATTGCCATGCAACTTTCCACCGTTCCGTTTATTATGACACGCTCCATCATTGTCATATTGCTAGCATGATCATGTAGTTCACATCGTATTTTTGGCAAAGCCACCGTTCATAATTCTTTCATACATGTCACTCTTGATTCATTGCATATCCCGGTACACCACGGAGGCATTCATATAGAGTCATATTTTGTTCTAAGTATTGAGTTGTTATTGTTGAGTTGTAAGTAAATAAAAGTGTGATGATCATCATTATTAGAGCATTGTCCCAAGTGAGGAAAGGATGATGGAGAATATGATTCCCCCACAAGTCGGGATGAGACTCCGGACGAAAAATAAAAAAAGAAAAGAAAAAAGAGGCCGTAAAAAAAAGAGAAAAGGCCCAAAGAGAAAAATGAGAGAATAAGAGAGAAGGGGCAATGTTACTATTATTTTACCACACTTGTGCTTCAAAGTAGCACCAATATCTTCATGATAGAGAGTCTCTCATTTTGTCACTTTCATATACTAGTGGGAATTTTTCATTATAGAACTTGGCTTGTATATTCCAATGATGGGCTTCCTCAAATGCCCTAGGTCTTCGTGAGCAAGCGAGTTGGATGCACACCCACTTAGTTTCCTTTGTTGAGCTTTCATATACTTAGCTCTAGTGCATCCTTTGCATGGTAATCCCTACTCACTCACATTGATATCTATTGATGGGCATCTCCATAGCCCGTTGATACGCCTAGTTGATGTGAGACTATCTTCTCCCTTTGTCTTCTCCACAACCACCATTCTATTCCACATATAGTGCTATATCCATGGCTCACGCTCATGTATTGCGTGAAGATTGAAAAAGTTTTGAAAATGTTAAAGTATGAAACAATTGCTTGGCTTGTCATCGGGGTTGTGCATGATTTAAATATTTTGTGTGGGGAAGATGGAGCATAGCCAGACTATATGATTTTGTAGGGATAACTTTCTTTGGCCATGTTATTTTGAGAAGACATAATTGCTTAGTTAGTATGCTTGAAGTATTATTTTTTTTGTCAATATGAACTTTTGTCTTGAATCTTTCGGATCTGAATATTCATACCACAATTAAGAGGATTTACATTGAAATTATGCCAAAGTATAACTCCGCATCAAAAATTCTCTTTTTATCATTTACCTACTCGAGGACGAAAGGTGAATTAAGCTTGGGGATGCCTGATACGTCTCCAACGTATCTATAATTTTTGATTGATCCATGCTACTTTATCTACTGTTTTGGAACATACTGGGCTTTATTTTCCACTTTTATATTATTTTTGGGACTAACCTATTAACCGGAGGCCCAAATTGCACTGTCGTTTTTTCCTATTTCAGTATTTTGAAGAAAAGGAATATCAAACGGAGTCCAAACGGAACGAAACCTTCGAACGTGATTTTCTCACGAACGTGATCCAGAGAACTTGGAGTGCAAGTCAAGAAGCAACCGGAGCCTCCACGAGATAGGAGGCGCCCCTATAGGGCCCCCTGTCTCGTGGGCCTCTCATGACCACCGACGTACTTCTTCTTCCTATATATACCTACGTACTCGAAAACATCCGGGGCACCACGAAACACAATTTCCACCACCAGAACCTTCAGATCCATGAGATCCTATCTTGGGGCCTTCACGACACTCACGGAGGGGGAATCAAGCACGGGGGCCTCTACATCAACATCTTTGCCCTCCGATGAGTTGTGAGTAGTTTACCACAGACTCCACGGGTCCATAGTTATTAGCTAGATGGCTTCTTCTCTCTTTTGGATCTCAATACAATGTTCTCCTCCTCTCTTGTGGAGATCTATTCGATGTAATCTCTTTTTGCGGTGTGTTTGTCGAGATCCGGTGAATTGTGGGTTTATGATCAAGTTTATCTATGAATAATATTTGAATCTTCTCTGAATCCTTTTATGTATGATTAAGTTATCTTTGCAAGTCTCTTCGAATTATCGGTTTAGTTTGGCCTACTAGATTGATCTTTCTTGCCATGGGAGAAGTGCTTAGCTTTGGGTTCAATCTTGCGGTGTCCTTACCCAAAGGATGTAAAGGGTTGCAAGGCACGTATTGTATTGTTGCCATCGAGGATAACAAGATGGGGTTTATATCATATTGCATGATTTTATCCCTCTACATCATGTCATCTTGCTTAATGCGTTACTCTGTTCTTATGAACTTAATACTCTAGATGCATGCTGGATAGCGGTCGATGTGTGGAGTAATAGTAGTAGATGCAGGTGAGTCGGTCTACTTGTTATGGACGTGATGCCTATATACATGATCATGCCTAGATAATCTCATAACTATGTGCTTTTCTATCAATTGCTCGACAGTAATTTGTTCACCCACTGTAATACTTATGCTATCTTGAGAGAAGCCACTAGTGAAACCTATGGTTCCCGGGTCTATCTCTTATCATATTTGCTTTCAATCTACTTTTATTTGCATCTTTACTTTTTGCATCTATATTACAGAATACCAAAAATATATTTATCTTATCATACTATCTTTATCAGATCTCACTTTCGCAAGTGGTCGTGAAGGGATTGACAACCCCTTTATTGTGTTGGTTGCTGAGTTCTCAGTTTGTTTGTGTAGGTGCGTGGGACTTTTGAGGAGCCTCCTACTGGATTGATACCTTGGTTCTCAAAACTGAGGGAAATACTTACGTTACACTTTGCTGCATCACCCTCTCCTCTTCGAGGAAAACCAACGCAAGCTCAAGACGTAGCAGTGCTCCCATCTCTGGCTCGAATGCTGCTTCAAACCAGGATGGTCGTAGTGGCCTTTGGTAAAAAGAAGTTGGCGGGGGGCTGGTCCCTCTATTTTGCCGGGTAGACTCGGTTCTTCGACAAACAAGAGGGTACCGGCAGGGTAGCCTGCCAGGGAAAACTTGTTTATTTACACTAAGGAGGCACCTCACCTCTGCATGGACATATACATGCACGAGTTCCCGGCAAGGTTCACCTTTTTCATTAATATGCTGATACAAGTACAAGCATTACAGAACAAAAACATGGACTAGAGAGATTACATTATTTGAATTAAAATTTGGCAAGTGCCGACGAATTTAAGATTGAAAAAAGATAATTGCTCCGCCATGCCTTTGCCCTTGTCCATCTCCTTCAGGAAGAGGCCGGGGAGGTCAGGAGCATACACGGGTGGGATTCAGCGCCTCCCCAATATCAGGATGACGCCACTCCCCAGCAAGGAGGAAGGAACCGGAGGGCAGGCATGGATGGTGACGCTGCCGGAGGACCAGATGGGGGACACGGAGTCACCGACAAACACGACTCGTCGGAACAGTCGTCCCCATTCTTGATGCGTCGTGGGTTGCCGCTGCCGTCCGCATCATTACCACCCGAAGACCTCAGCACGACAGCCACATCGGACACCATGCTCCATGGGTCATCCCACAGAGAACATGGTCGTCCCCAGCAGCCCTGACGTCAGAAGCCATCGCACGTTCCGAAGATGTGTATGGGAGAAAAGAGCCCTCTTACACGGCAAGAGGATGACGCCCAGGGGGAGTCAGATTTTCCTTTGCTAATGGCGACTCTTTCCGTGACTCCTCCCCAGCGCCACGAAGGGAAGAAGAATGGGGAGCAACCGATTACCACGCGCCATACCCACTACAGGCATCGACATGGTGTCGCTTGCATCCCCTCCCACTGGAATCAAAGATACGGGTGGCCCGGCGGCGAGCATGCCGGAGTCGCCACCTCCAGCGTTGTCACCGCGCCGCCCGAGTACCCCCTTTGGATCTGTGTAAAGCCTCCGAATGAAGCCGGGGACTGGCCTGAGGCTCTTCCCCTCGACATAACCAGCAAGAAGCAGAAAACAAAGGAGGGGGAGCGCAAGGATGAATGGCCCCGGCCTCTCTCCACCTCTCCTTTTATAGGAGGGCCGGGAAAGGGAGCCGTTCCCTCAACGGGCGGCCACCGTCCTCCTCCACCAATTCAAGAAGGTCGGGCCCTCGCCTTGATGCTCTCCCACACCACGCACCTCCATTACCTACCCCGCATGATGCATGCGGCATATGTGGCTAAGGATAAGGGCATGGTGGGAAGAGCGAATTGGTAGTTTCTACCCCGTGCGTTAAAATCATTCACGGGCCATTACAAGAGTGGCCCCACCACTGTTGGCTTTACACGACGCGCGGGGAAATTGGAAACTGACCCAAGCTCAAGATTAATGAACAAGCAAAGAAGACCTCAAAAGGCCAGCCCCTTCAATACCCCTGCCTGCGACTTATTAGGCCCTACCCCGACGACACTCAGCAGCGCGATCGGGGCAGGCCCGGGGGCTTATGTTGGTGCAACAAACCCTGGGTCTATTGCCCAGACTGTGCACATGCACGGGGATAGGATAGATGCATCAACCTAAGCCAGAGTACAAGGAACTAAGAGCTTCGAAGAACCAACATGCAGATCAAGAGGACCAAGATCAAGCCAGAGAAACAAGATGCCACCAGGAGAAAAGCCCCCCTTGCCGGGCAGACGAGCTCGACAAGGACGGGGTCGCCCCCGGAAGAAGGCGTCCAAGACATCCCGGCAGGGCCTGCCAGGACTCATGAAGGCAAAACCACCGCACCCAACTAATCCACCACGACCCGCGTCGTCAATCAGTGCGTTGTGAAGCTGCAAAGTGACTAAGTGGCAGCCATGCACCACATGGCAACCTTTCTCTACAGAAAACGCCCACGAACGACACCCATCCTGCGATGTGTGAAGCGAGCAGGTGTGAAGCTGGCAAAACAGCCCGGCAAGGCTTGCCGGGCAACCAATGACGTGACGTTAAGCTAATGCACCCTATCAACCTGCAGAGTTAGGTATGATAACACTGTTTGATATCTTATCAGGGCATAATGACTAGTTTGCCATTGTGTTGACCCCTTAATCTATAAAAGGAGGCCCATAGCAACCGTAGAGGGGGTTAGAAGGTAGGATTACACACACCCATACGCGCGTAGCCACTACAGCCCCTGCCGGGCAAGTGTACTATGCTCCACCATCACTCTTCCACCATCAATCCACCAAAGTAGGAGTAGGGTTTTACGCCTCAAGGCGGCCCGAACCTGGGTAAAATTGCATGCATGATCTCTGCCATGCTGCCCCACTCTCGTCTGCTCGTTGTGCAACGCGACATCCCCCCTGCCGAACCAGAAAGGGGCCCTTGGTCCCATAGGTGGTCGTGGTTTCCCACGACACCACTAAAGGAAGCAACAACATACAAAGATGGTGAAGTGTCATGTAGTCGATGTTCACACTACACCACTAAAGGAAGCAACAACATACATGTCATCAAATTATCGAACGACTTATAACCAGACTTCTCCCATGTCCTCAAAAACAAAAGTAACTACTCACAAATCATATTCATGTTCAACATCAGAGGGTTATTAAATATCATTAAGGATCTGAGCATATAATCTTCCACCAAATAAACCAACTAGCGTCAACTACAAGACATAATCTACACTACTAGCAACCCATAGGTACCAATCCGAGGTTTTGAGAAAAAGATTGAATACAAGAGATGAACTAGGGTTTGAGATGAGATGGTGTTGTTGAAGATGTTAATGAAGATTGGTCCTCCCGTGATGAGAGGACCGTTAGTGATGACGATGGCTTCGATTTCCCACTTCAGGAGGGAAGTTTCCCCGGCGGAGTCGCTCCGCGGGAGAGCAAAAGTGCTCCTACCCAGGTTCCGCCTCAAGATTGCGGCGCTTCATCCTGAAAACTTCCTTATGATATGTTTTCTAGGTCAAAAGGCACCTTATAGCAGAATATGGGTTCCGTAGGCCTGCCAGGGGCCCCACAAGTCTAGGAGCAGACCCTAGGGGGCGCCACCCAGGCATGTGGCTGCCTGGTGGGCCCTCTTTTGTTATTTCTTTCACCAGTGTTTTTTATATATATTCTAAAATAATTCTCCGTCAATTCTCTGGTCATTTGGAGTTGTATAGAATAAGTGTCTCTGATATAGCCCTGTCCAGTCCAGAATTCTAGCTGCTGGCAATCTCCCTCTTAATGTGAAACATGCAAAATAAGAGAGAGAAAAGGCATAAGAATTGTATCATAAAGTGAAATAATAGTCCATAATGCAATAAATATTGATATGAAAATATGATGCAAAATGGACGTATCAATGGCCAGCCACGATGGTGGGGCGGGAAGCAGCAACCAGGGACGACGCCGCGTGTTGTTCATTCCCGGCATGTGGTGTCAACGAGGTCAACGAGGCGTCGCTCCTCACGCATTGCAGCGTGATGGTGCCGCCGGACACGCGCTTGCCAGTCGTATGGCACCTGAGCATCTGGGGCTCATGGTGGAGCTTGTCCCCACCGTCGGCATGTTTCGGCAAAGCTTTCCGCCGAAGGAGCGGTCCAAACCACGCTATGTGCCTAGCAGCCAAAAGTGGTTGCACATCCTGGCGGAGGACAACGCCTCCCGCATCCGGTGTCTTGCAACATCATAGATGAGAGGTATGCCTTCTGGGAAGGGCGTACCTTCGCCGACGTCATGGTTGGGTGCTGTGCGCGGCTCGGCCTCGACGAGGACGACCGGATTTCACCATCGCGGTCCATGCCTCGATCCACGCCCACGTCTTTGGGAGGTGGCAGTGATGCCAACAGCAATGGGGGCCTCCGCATTCCTAAGCCGGTGCCAGTGTCGGATCTCGGGTTCCGGAAAAACCCTCAAGGTTCGAACACTGGGGTGCGCACGAAGATTTCCTTCCTACCGATCCACGCCCTAGCTCGCTAAGATCTCGCGAATGAACTCGACGAACTCACAACACAAAGACGCAAGATTTATACTGGTTCGGGCCACCATTGTGGTGTAATACCCTACTCCAGTGTGGTGGTGGTGGATTGCCTCTTGGGTTGATGATCAACAGTACAAGGGGAAGAACAGCCTCCTGAGGTTGAGGTGTTCTTGTGCTTGACGAACTTGTGTGGGGTGAGATGCCTCTGAATTCGTTGCCCCCTACGGTGGTGGCTAGCTCTACTTAGGCCCTGGTCCTCTCCCCAAATATTGAGCGTGAAGGGAGCCAACAACGGCCAATTTGAAAGGGGACAGCTAGTACAACTTATCCTGACAAAAGTAGTCTTCGCCTGCAAAAGGCTCTGGCGGTGACGCCGTCTTGGGCTCCATGGTGAGCTCCATCTTGTCGTCCTGCTGGTCTTGGTCTCGTTGCACCGACATGGAAACCTTTGCTTGATGCCTCGGTACTCCGCGCCTGCGCTTGCACCCTTAGCACCAAAGAGGAAGCAAGGACGCTGCGCGCGTTGGCGCCCGCCTGGTCTTGATCGTCATGGCTCACGTCACGAGGACCTCGCGAGGTTTGCCTTGCCTTGATCTCTCCGCCCCTCGTGATCCTGCCTGGCGAGGCCGCTCCTGAGGAGGCCTTGCGTCATCCGCCTCGTGAGGCTTGGCCCCTCGCGAGGGACTTTAATGCCTTGTCGATGAAGATGGGCCGTACAGGCCTGCTAGCTCAGCCACGCCATGGGCCGCAGACAGGCAAGTCTGGGGACCCCCGGTCCCAGAACACTGACAGTAGCCCCCGGGCCCAAGGCGCGCTCGGGCTTGGTTTCGAGGCGAAGCCAAAGGTCAAGCGCGGAGCACCGCGGGCCTCAAAAGCCTGCGGCCTCGGTTGACGCATGGTGGTTGATTGGACGTGGGCGTCTCCGCTTCCCCACGCTACCTCGGCAACTGCCTGACTTGACAAGTCCCTGTGACATGCAAGGAAAACGATCATTACCTGTGATCATGGGGGGCGCCGGTTGGCCTTCTTTCGCTATAAATAGGGAGGGGGCAGAGCCCCCTTCGCCCATCTCTTCCCAGTCCGCTTGCTTCTTCCTTCTCTGCTCCATCACCGGCTCCAATGGCGCCTTTGAAGAGGTTCTCCGCCGCAGAGAAAGGAAAGGCCCCTTGCGAGGGGCCCGGCTCCCCGGCGCCCAAGCGGGGACGCGGCCGTCCCCGTAAGCACACCGCAACACCCGCCGCGACCCCTCACTCCCGGGGTGGTGCCGCTGTGCTTGGCGGGGGTCGCTCCGGTCGCGGCATCCCCGTCGATGAGGGGAGACGTGCCGTGGTTGCGCGGCCTCCCCGGCGGCGCTTCCACTCGGTAGAGGTGCTGCCGGAGTTCGTTGTCTGGTCGGAGGATCAGGCCAGCAACTGGCTTCAGCTTCCGCGCTTCTTCGTCGACGGGCTGCCAGCCTCTGGTCCAGGCGGGCTCTGGCTGCAGGCGGACGGCTGCTGCAGCAGAGCCTCCTGGGTCGTGGTTGAGGTCTCCGCCGCGGGCAACATAGCCCTGGCCTGCGGTTGGCAGATGTCCGCCCGCACACGCGGCCTGGCCAGGCGATGCACCTTCCATTTCAAGTACGACGGTGATGCGACCCTCTACGTGAGAGTGTTTGGGGAAGATGGTCGCCGCGCCGGGTGCTGCCCCGAGACGAACGACGGCGAGGAGGTGCTCAGCCTCGGTGACGGCCGCGACGAGGGAGAGGGCGAGCCCGCTGGCCGCGCCTCGTCCAACTACGGTGGCTCTTCTCTTGGCGAAAGCTCCAGCAGCAGCGGCTATGACCAGCCGCCGCGCTCGCTTTGAAGGTGGTAGCGGGTTGTCTCGTCGCCGTGCCTCCATGAAGCATGAGGAGTGATCCGGCTAAGCTCGGGACATCGCCAGGGGCCTGCCCCCATGGATCGCTGCAGCGCCGCTTTTGTTTCGTCCTTCTTTTCTTTCCTGCATCAAAATGAAACCAGTATGGACCCGGAGGGGCGTGTATCTGTAAGTGCATCTAGTGCCACCCCTAGTTGGTTTTGGAGTATTGACGACAAACCTGGTTGAGGGACTAATGTGTTTGTGAGAATTGTAGGATAACACAGGTAGTAGTCCCTCCTTGATTCGGTTTACCTACCGGATATGACCCCTAAAAATGTGTGAAGACATTGAAGACAATGGTGGTGCCGTGAAGATATTCACATTGAAGACTATGACACGAGAAGACATTGAGTGAATACTATGGAGCGCCAAGACTTAGTTGTTTTGTTGTTTCCTTTTCTTCTTTGTTGAGTCATAGGAACCACCGTGACCGTTAAGTGGGGTCCAAGTGAACAAAGTCAGAGTGACTGAAGTGATGCTCAACCAAATCCTATGTCTTCGAGAGAAGACAATGAGAGCAAATCTTATCCAGAGTCAGATGAGTCAGCTTTACCTGTAGCCCAAGTTAAGCTGCCACGTGTGTTTGAAATCTGACCGTTGAGACACGTGTCAGTTCCTTAGTGACCCAGGGTCATTTCGGACAAATACGGTCGGGTTGCCCAGTGGCTACCCCCTACACCATAAATTGGTGGCTGCTCAGAGTTAGTACACGGCTTTTGTCGTTTGAGAGAAACCCAGCACCGAAGCATTTGAGAGAGAATCCTTGCAAGGACAAAGCCCAAAACACCCAGAGCCCAAAGAGTGTTTGGCATCACTGAAGTCTTTCTGTCCACGTGATCTGAAGACTTGTTACACTTGAGGACTGTGAATCCTCCAGCCGGTTAGGCGTCGCGTTCTGAGCATCCAAGAGCCATTGTGGATTGCTGGTGAACAAAGTTTGTGAAGGTTCGGAAGTGTACCTTGAAGACTTACCAGAGTAATTGGGCGAGGACTGTGTGTCCTTAGCTCAAGGGGAATAAGGTGAAGACGCGGTCTTCTGAGTTGAATCTCAGCCTCCCTAACCAGACGTACAGTTGTCACAGCAACTGGAACTGGTCCAACAAATCATGTGTCCTTCTGAAGCCACTGGTTCTATCTCTTACTCCTCTGTACTTATAGTTTGTCTTCGTGAAGTCATTGCCTGCTTGTATTATCTGTTTGACTTCACTGTGTGACTATCTATTCTGATTGGCTTCATACTATCTTCCTTCCTGATCTTTACTACCTAGCTGCTATTAGCCTTCATGCTTTCACTTCATTGAATACTTGACTACGGCTTGTCTAGTGTAGTCTACCTTCCGCTGCATTAGAATAGTGTTGTTTATATTGTCTGTCTCCGAAACTCCCATGTTTTGAAGACTTACATAAAAATTGCCTATTCACCCCCCCTCTAGTCGATAACTAGCCCTTTCAATTGGTATCAGAGCAAGGTGCTCCCTTGTTCTGTGTGATTCGGTTTAACCACCTGGAGTTTAGCTATGTCGACTGCAAGGATAATCAAAGTCTCCGCTGCGTGCCCCATCTTCGATGGCATTGAATATCCCTACTGGAAGAATAGGATGCGCATGCATCTTGAAGCCATTGATGTCGATCTATGGTATGTCGTCAAGAACGGCGTTCCCAAGACTAGTGAAGGTGTCACCCCTGCTGATGTCAACAAGTTTATTCAACTGGACTCTACTGCCAAGAACATCATCTGTGGTCACCTTACCAAAGGACAGTATGGCCGTGTGAGTGCTCTGGAAACGTCGAAGCTAGTCTGGGACTAGCTGTCCAAGGTCGATAAAGGCGTCTCACCCTAGCGAGATCAACGTATCAGTACTCTCCGCAACCTCTTCAACCGCTTCAAGAGACACGACAACGAGAATGTCCAGCTCACATTTGATCGCCTCACTGATATCACAAATGAGCTCCAAGCACTCGGCACCACTGAGATCACGAAGCATAAGATAGTGAAGACACTACTGAGATCTCTTGATAGCTCATTTGACACCTTAGCCCTGATGATACAAGAACACCCTGATTTCAAGACTCTCGATCTGTCTAACATACTTGAGAGGCTCAACACACATGAGTACCAGCTATCTGAGAAACGAGATATCTATGGCCCCAACTATGGCCGAACTCGAGCTTTGAAGGCAAAGGCTTTGCTTCCTCATCTGAAGAAGAATCGACTACTGATTACGGTGATCCACGAAGACATTGGAAAGGAGCTTGCTATGCTTGTGAAGAAGTTCGAAATTCACCAAGAAGAAAGGCTTCAGAAAGTCTTCACGATCCAGCTCAAAAAATGATGAAGCTTCTGCCTATGATCACAAGAAGAGAACCTGTCACAAGTGCAAGAAATCTGGTCACTACATCTCTGAGTGTCCACAGTGGGACAATGAGAAGAAGAAGAAGAAGAGCAAAGAATATGATTCTGATGACAACAACAAGAAGAAATCCTCAAGGTCTTCTTCCAAGTCTTCTTCCAGATCTTCATGACACAAGAAGAGCTCATCTGGCAAGGCCCGTGCTTTTGTTGGCAAGGAGATGGATACAGAAGAGGAGTCTGCTTCAGAGGAAGCAGAGGTGGAGTCTGAGGGGGAGTCTGACTCAGGTGTTGCGAGTCTGGCCTTAGCTACTGCCTACGTCGCCAAGTCCATCTTCAACACGGAAGACAATGGCTTTGTCACCAACACTGATGATAATGACGAGGACGACTCGCCTCCCACCTACTGCTTCATGGCACGTGGTGCCAAGGTAAAATCACACGACGCTTACTTTCAAACATCAAATGAAGATGACTCTGATTGTGAATCCAAACCCAGCTACAAAACACTTGCTAAAATTGCAACTGAACAACAGAAAGCTATGGAACATACTCAAAAACTGCTAGACAAAAGCGATGACCTGTTGGACGCGGAAATGACCCGTTCTCAGTCCGTAGTTGAAGACATTAAAAATCTTCATGCTAAGTACCAGGAACTTGAAAGTCGTCATGAAATGCTCACAACCACTCACGAAAAGCTCTCATATGATTATCTTCAAAGGAAGCAAGAGCTTGAGAAATTGAGAGCAGCTCATGAAGATCTTCAAAAAGAGAATGAGTCACTTCAAGGCTCAATGATCAGTTCCTTCCAGGAAGGATTTGAACCACCTTGTCTAAAATGTCTTGAGCGTGATAATGCTACTTCTGTTGCTGAATGTTCTACTGTTGCTACTGTTGCAATATCTTCAATTGCTGATGTGGTAACTAACCCCTCTGTAGAGGATACCACTACTATTGCTGATGAAAATGCTAGGTTGAAGACATTGCTTGAAACAGGGATGTACAAAAGTCTCAAAGGGCATCAGACACTGTGCGATGTCCTCAAAAAGCAGATTCTGAACCGAACCCCTAGGAAAGAGGGTGTTGGGCTCGAGAGGAAAATGAATGTTGATGGCTCCTACTGGAAGCCTAAGTAGTACCCCAAAACCACATGGGTTGCTGCAAAGGGACCTTCAGTGGATCCATCCACCTTATCTGGCTTCACCTGTGCTAACCCCATTATCATTGAAGAATCCTTTGATGCAAACTATAAACTGTTTAAGAATCAGAATGGTGAAGTGTTTGCCAGGTATATTGGTACTAACTGCAGGAACGGGCCACCTATGAAGAAGATCTGGGTTCCCAAAAGTTGTCTTGAGAATCTTCCTGTGAATGTCATCATGACACCACCTGGGAAGAAGACAAATCCCAGACTAAAGGCTTCATATGACCCAAAGGCTTCGTACAGACAGAGGACTCACCTGAGTGACCCTAACGCCAATGTTTTGCAGGGAAACCATACTCAGACTTATGAATATGAGCGTGTGTCTTCAAACCACTATGTTCATAGAACTAAGAACCTTTCTGCTTATTCATATGAGTATCGTTCTTCTCCTACAAGGCTATTTGCTAGGGCTCCAAAGCCTAAGTTCTTAGATGTTGCACTTAGACTCATTGCTTCTAAGCCACCCCTGAAGATGTGGGTGGTTAAGAAGAATTAACTTTCTTTTGCAGGGAAAGATCTCCAGCCGAAAATCAAAGGTGTCCGATGCTATTGCTGGGGATCTAAAACATCTTGTAGGGCGCAAGATCAAATGCCCAAATGGTCTTACTATGCATTTTGTTCCTGAATCGTTTGCCAAACATCCTATCAGTTCTAATCTTGATCTGAGCTTTGGTAATCCTCTTGCTTGTCAAATGTTTATGCTTCACAATACTCTTGGTGAAGCCTACCCCTAATCGCATCAGAGGCTACGACACCTCGTGCTTCAGAATGGATTATGGATAGCGGATGCACTAATAATATGACTGGTGATCGAAGTCTTCCCATGGACTCAACCTTACGTCCATCAGACAAAAGTCACATCACATTTGTTGACACTGGTAAAAGCAAGGTATTGGGTCTAGGTAGAGTTGCAATCTCAAAGGATCAACACATGGATAAAGTGATGCTTGTTGAATCCCTTGGTTTCAACTTAATGTCCATCTCAATGCTTTGTGACTTAAACATGATTGTGCTATTTGGAAAATATTGATGCCTTGTCTTGATGGAATCGACAAGTCTCTAGTCTTTGAAGGGTATCGAAAAGATGATCTATATATGGTAGATTTCTCCAGGACCACAGATGGTCAGATGTCTTCTAGCAAAGGCTTTAATCGTCGGCTCGCATCGAAGCCTAGGGCATGCTGGCATGAAGAACTTGCACACTCTCGCGAAGAATAAGCATGTCGTGGGCATCGAAAGCGTCAAGTTCAAGAAGGACCATCTGTGTGGCGCCTGCGGCTGGAAAGATGACTAGGGACAAGCATCCCTCGAAGACAATCATGACTACATCTCAACCCTTCGAGCTGCTTCACATGGATCTATTCAGTCCTACTCACTACTCTACTCTCAATGCTACTGCTTGCCTCTATGGCTTTGTAATTGTTGATGATTACTCTAGATATACTTGGGTACATATAATCCTCTACAAGACTGAAGTGCAGGATGTCTTCAGACGCTTTGACAATTGTGCCATGACGAACTATGGCATCAAGATCAAGCATATCAGAAGCGACAACGGACCTTGAAGTTCAAGAACACCGGCCTCGACCTCTATCCGGATACACTTGGCATCACACATGAGTTCTCTGCTCCTTATACACCTCAAAGAAAATGGCATCGCCGAGCGCAAGAACAAAACTCTCATTGAGATGGCCCGAACGATGCTTGATGAGTACAAGACTCCACGGAAGTTCTGGCCTGAAGCCATTGACACTGCTTGCCACATCATCAACCACGTTTATCTCCACAAGCTTCTGAAGAAAACATCCTATGAGCTCCTAACCGAGTCTTCAACCTCTTTAACTATAAAGTGGTTGAAACTATGGATGTGCGGTTCGATGAAACTAACGGCTCGCAAAGAAAGCACCTGCCAATTGTGCTAGATGAAGTACCTCCAAGTGAATCTATCAAGAAGATGGGAATTGGAGATATTATACCCTCTGAGAGTCAATATGAAGAGGAACTTGTCATTTCTGCACCTAATCAACATGAAGACAATGCTCAGTCTGAAGACAATCCCCCAAATGATGACATTGATCGGCAAGAGCAAAATCTTTGTCCTGCTCATCCTCGTGTTGCAAATGAAGTTCAGATTGAGAAGATAATTGACAGCTTGAATGCACCTGGTCCACTCACTCGTTCAAAAGCAACTCAAAGAGCATCACAGCTAACCAACTTCTGTGGGCATTTTGCATTTGTCTCAATCACTGAACCCAAGAAAGTTGATGAAGCCTTCATGGAACCTGAATGGATTCAAGATATGCAAGAAGAGCTTCAATAGTTCGAGCTGAATAATGTGTGGGAATTGGTCAAGCGTCCTGATCCTCGGAAGCACAATATCATTGGCACCAAATGGATATATTGCAACAAGCAAGATGATCATGGTCAAGTTGTCAGAAACAAGGCTCGTCTCGTTGCGCAAGGTTACACACAAGTGGAAGGAATTGACTTTGATGAAACATTTGCTCCGGTGGCAAGACTTGAAGCCATTCGCATACTGCTAGCCTATGCAAATCATCACAACATTCTTCTATATCAAAGGATGTGAAAAGTGCTTTTCTCAATGAAAAGATAGAAGAAGAAGTATATGTCGCACAGCCTCCAGGCTTTGAAGATCCAAAACATCCTGATATGGTATACAAGCTCAACAAGGCATTGTATGGCCTCAAACAAGCCCCTCGTGCTTGGTATGACACACTCAAAGACTTCCTGAAGAGCAAAGGCTTCAAACCTGGTTCACTAGATCCTACAGTCTTCACGAAGACATATGATGGTGAACTATTTGTGTGCCAAATCTATGTGGATGACATTATCTTCTACCGCACCAACAAGAAATACGGTGATGAATTTGGTCACATGATGCAAGAGCAATATCAAATGTCCATGATGGGCGAGCTGAAGTTCTTTCCGGGTCTCCAAATCCATCAACAACGCAACGGCATCTTCATATCTCAAGAAAAACCTCAAAGATTGCACGAAGAAGTTTGGAATGCAAGACGCAAAGGATACATGACGCCAATGCCAACCAAAAGTCATCTGGGTCCCGACGACAATGGTAAAGAGTTTGATCAAAAGGTATATCGTTCCATGATTGGTTCTTTGCTTTACTTATGTGCATCTAGGCCAGATATAATGCTTAGTGTTTGCATGTGTGCCCGATTCCAAGCGGCACCAAAGGAATCGCATCACTTAGCTGTGAAGTTTAATTCTTCGATATTTGGCTTACACGCAAACACTAGGATTATGGTATCCAAAGGGCTCGAGAGTTTGATCTAGTTGGATTCTCGATGCTGATTATCTTTGGTGACAAGGTTGATCGCAAGTCCACATCAGGCACATGTCACTTTCTGGGACGATCTCTTGTTTGTTGTTCTTCAAAGAAGCAGAACTATGTATCTCTCTCTACTGTTGAATCTGAATACATTGCTGCTAGATCCTGCTGTGCTCAGCTTCTCTGGATGAAGCAAACTCTCAAAGACTATGGTATCCATCTGAAGAATGTGCCTCTCTATTGCGACAACAAGAGTGCCATCAAGATTACCAACAACCCAGTTCAGCACTCAAAGACAAAGCACATTGAAATTCGTCATCACTTTCTCAGAGATCATGTTATGAAGGAAGATATTGATATCATTCACGTTAAGACAGAACAACAGTTGGCTGATATCTTCACAAATCCCTTGGATTAGAAAAAGTTTTGCAAGTTGCGGTGTGAGCTAAATATCTTGGAATCCTCAAATGTCCTGTGAATGGATACACATCCTAACACTTATGCATTTTAATGAATTAGATGTGCAACACACGAAGTAATGTATATCTTCAATCAATGAAGACATACACTCTAATTGTGAATACATTAATGCGGAATTTGACTTCGGAGCGCGACGATAATTGTGCGCCGTGTCTGGGTCTAATAATTCCTATACGGTGGGTAATGCCACCACCAAACTTTTGTTTGAAGTGTTTCTATTGTTGTTATGTTTGCATAGTTCATCCTTGGCTTATATTCAAGTTTATCTTCAATTGGTTGAATTGGACTAGTACTATATATATATATATATATGTATATATATATATATCTGTGTTCTGTCCTCTATAGCATTCACTTATAGCTATGAATTCGTGTTGAATCTTTTGAACTAAGTGAATGTGATCGGACCCTAACCTATCTATGCTTCTACCTCAACTCTATCTGTCCAAGTCATATGCATTCTATTGAAATCTGTCGATTGTCTTCATTGAGACCTTGTGAGCTGAAGTCAATCTGACAAACATTTATACCATTTTTTAAATGCTTTATCCTATTTGCCTGAAACACGGAGAATTCGGAACGACCATCCCGACAATCCAGGCGTGCGTGGGAACATGGAACAACTCCCAAGGTGTTGCATGCTTGCCACGTGTCCGTCAGATGTGAACCGCCAGGGGCACCTACGTAATTGCGTTGTGCCATCTCCTTCCTTATAAATACCCATCACATCACGGTAAAAAATTCTTCTTCCACCTCGCCACCTCTCCCAAACCCTAGCACCTCTGCTAGCTCTCGACGACGCCGGCGACGAAGCGCTTAGCTGCCGTGACTTCTCCGACGCCGTCCTCACGCCGGCCGCGGACCTCATCCTCTCCGTCGTCGCTATAGGTGTCCTTCGTCGCCAAGTTAGGGCACGGAAGATCGAACTGTTCGGCCTCCAACTTCGCTCCGTCTAGCAGTTCTTTGTGTGGTAATTAAAATTCACTTTTTACCGTCTTTTCGATCTGATAGATTCATCCTTCCTTACCAAAAGTGGTTTCTAGATCCCCAAGTTGAATCTATCTCTTTCTGCATCTCATACTATGCCTAGTCCATTCACTTATGCTTCTTTACAAGTTTGATTCCTCACTTGTACTTATTCTTGGATTTGTACAAATCTGGAACCAACTCTCATCAAATAAGTAAATGTCTTCGCGTTGTGAGGTCAATGTCTTCAAACTGATTTATCTTCAAAATCTTCTAAGAATGCATATGACCTCTTCCCCTTCCCTCGCACCTCTAATGTTGTCACAGGTACATGTCCGTGGGAGAATCCCTTGGTTCTCATAGTCTGCATTCATTTGCAGAATTCTTACAGCATCACATCAACTCTCGAAGCCAGTTCCTGTCTGACCAGCAGACGGAAGCCTTTGATAGTGTTAAAGCCATTCAGACTGAACCTCATGGCAACAAAGAAGTCTGCAAGGAAGGGTGGCAGACAGCACCATGGGAACACTTCCAAGGATTTGCCTCCAGATTTGCATGAGCTGTACAAAACAGATCCAGAGGAAACCTATACGGGCCGCAAGAAACAAATCCAATGGTTTCGAAGATATTGGGCTGAGGAATGGTTCAAGTACCGCTTTGTTACAGAAGAGTATGCAGAGAAGAATGCCATCAAGGCACCCTGGGGTGATATTTTGTACAAAAATCTTCCACCCAAGACCCAGGCTGAAGCTATCGAGCAAGGATTCTATCCATGCATGGTGCGCGGACCACGTACCGAGGATGTCAATTCTTCTTCACTGCAATGGTGCCGTGAGGACCATCTGTTCAAGCGCAACTAACAGTTCGCCAAAGAGTCAACTGCGAAGAACAAGAAGGCTCTAGGGCTTGACTTCAACCCTGGTCCTTCCTCACCTCGGGATGATGGCACCCGTGAAGCCAATGAGAACAGGATCGGCCCCTTCTACAACCTTGCTGGCCTCATCACTCACATTGCTGTCCAAGGTGCCAAAGTGGATCATTATGATGATGGTGCTGAGACTGATGAAGCCCTAGCTCCTACTCCAAAGCCGCAGAAGCAAAAGAAGGCTAAAGCTTCAAAGTCATCTGCTGCTCCAAAAGCTTCGCGAGTGAAGCCATTGACAACTGCCCCTCTTGCTCCCAGTAACAACTCTGAAGGTCTCTCTCGCATCTCCAAAAGGCGTGAGAAGCAACGGAAGAAACTTGTTCAGCGACACAGTCAAGCACTGACACCTGCTGCCGTTCTAAGGAACGAATCTGAAGCCATTGATTTGTCTTCAGATGAAGAATTTGGCAATGATGCTCTCGAGCAGTTGATCAAGAGCAAGCAAGAGGCGGGGATCTTCAATGATCTGCCCCTCTTCGATGTGAACATCTTGCACAATTTCATTGATGAATGGTTCGACAATCAAGATATCAGCTTTGATAATCTTCAACTCCCTATTGGCATCAGCGTCTCCTTTCAAGGCGCCATTGCTCCTGAGCTGGCTCTGGCTCAGCGAATTGTTGAACTAAAGCACAAGATTGATTTTGAGAAGGAACAGTTCAAGAAGCATGTGGCCAAGCTGAGTGTGGCTGATGTCCAGAAATTCAAGGTGATGCTCAATGACCTCAAGGAGGCATTTCGCAAGAAACGAGAGGAAGCCAAAGGCTCAAGAGAGCGCATGAAAACTCTAGTTGCAAAGTGTGTTCAGGCTTACAATGAAGCTGAAAAGCAAGGCTCTTGGGCGTCCTGGCATTGACCCCAAGATGGCTGCCAAGCAGAAGAAAAAGCATACTGTGGCCCAGACTGAAGCTCCACGGCGGGAAGAACCTCACATTGTCTTCCCAGCCAGCATGACAGGCTCGAAGCCTAAGGTCTCCACAGTGGCTTCAGATCAGCAGAAAACCAAGGCAGCTGAAGCCGAAGCCAGAAAGCGCAAAATCAAGCGCACTACTGATGATGCACCACCCCCCAAGAAGAGAGATCGGGCTGCTCCCACAGAGCCCCTTGTTGTTGAACCCATTGCTTTTGCCCATCCCGCTACTGAAAATCAAGAGCGTCAGCTGATCATTCATGAGCCTGCTTCCACAGAGGCTCCTAAAGCTCAAGAAGTTCCAGTCGTTGACCCCATCGCGACTGAAGACATTGGTCCCCACGACAATGTAGAAGATGATGCAGTTCTTCCTCAGATTGAGCGCCAATGGTATCATCACCTATTCTAACGAACAATGAGCTCATCAGTATTGGTCGTCCTTTGACGCCAATCTCACAAGATGCCTCATGGGCTGATCGCCCCCAACCAGAAACTCCAAATCAAGACTCACCAAGTACACCCCGTCCTTCACAAGTGCCACCATCGCCCCCATTTCAAATGATGACAACTACATGGAGACCACACCGTCACCAAAAGTGTCGCCCGTGTTCCAACGGCTTCGCAAAGGCCCGAGTCCATCCGTCTCCATGACTACCATCACAGAAGAAGACTCAAACTTGTCCTGCTCAGTGGCACGTCAAGTGTTCCTTGAACACAATCCTTCTCTGACGGGTCCCAAAGGTTCGAAGCTAATGTTCTTGAAGACAATCCGCTGCATCGACCAAGAAAGACAAGAAGAAGAGCGTGTCGCTACTCCCCTACCACTCAAGAAGTTGTTCTAGAAGAGAACGGTTCTGCATGCCCGGACCGAGGGAGTCCCGGATAAGGGGTGTCCGGATGGCCGGACTCTGGACTATGAAGATACAAGATTGAAGACTTCGTCCCCGTGTCCGGATGGGACTTTCCTTGGCGTGGAAGGCAAGCTTGGCGATACGGATATGTAGATCTCCTCCCATTGTAACCGACTTTTGTGTAACACTAGCCCTCTTCGGTGTCTATATAAACCGGAGGGTTTTAGTCCGTAGGGACTAACAACAATCATACCATAGGCTAGCTTCTAGGGTTTAGCCTCTACGATCTCGTGGTAGATCTACTCTTGTACTACCCATATCATCAATATTAATCAAGCAGGAGTAGGGTTTTACCTCCATCGAGAGGGCCCGAACCTGGGTAAAAACATCGTGTCCTTTGTCTCATGTTACCATCTGCCTAGATGCACAGTTCGGGACCCCCTACCCGAGATCCGCCGGTTTTGACACCAACATTGGTGCTTTCATTGAGAGTTCCTCTGTGCCGTCACCTTTAGGCCCGATGGCTTCTCCGATCATCAACAATGATGCGGTCCAGGGTGAGACTTTTCTCCCCGGACAGATCTTCATATTCGGCGGCTTTGCACTGCGGGCCAATTCGCTAGGCCATCTGGAGCAGATCGAAAGCTACGCCCCTGTCCGTCAGGTCAGGTTTGGAAGTTTGAACTACACGACCGACGTTCGCGGAGACTTGATCTTCGACGGGTTCGAGCCACAGCCAAGCGCGCCGCACTGTTACGATGGGCATGATCTATCTCTGCCGCCGAACAGTGCCCTGGAGGCTGCACCAGTGTCCGCTCTGACCCTTAGCTCGGAGTCGACTGCGCCAATCGAGGACGGGTGGCTGGACACCGCCTAGGGGGCTGCAATCTCCACGGCGATCGATCCGAACACCATACCTATCCATTGCGAAGCTCGTGACTCCAAGGTGCCGGACTCCTCTCCGGACTCCAAACCTTCCGCGCCCCTGCCAGTCGAATCCGATTGGGCGCCGATCATGGAGTTCACCGCCGCGGACATCTTTCAGCGCTCGCCTCTCGGCGACATTCTGAATTCACTAAAGTCTCTCTCTTTATCAGGAGAGCCCTGGCCGGACTATGGTCAGCAAGGTTGGGATGCGGACGACAAAGAAATTCAAACCCCACCCACCACCCACTTCATAGCCATTGTCGATGATTTAATCGACATGCTCGACTTCGACTCCGAAGAACCAAGAACCAGCGCCTACAGGGCAGTGGAAGGCCACCTCGTCGTATGACATATACATGGTGGACACCCCAAAAGAAGGGAACGGCGATGGAACAATGGAGGATTACCCCTCCAAGAAACAGCCTAAGCACCGGCGTCAGCGGCGCCGCTCTAAATCCCGCCACAGCAGACGATTCCGGCACCGGAGACAATAACACCCCAGACAGTGCCGAAGACAACCCCCTCCAGCAGGATTCAGCACAGGAGGATGGAGAAGCCAGCCCTCATGAGAGAGCGCCAGACAGAGAGGTAGAGGATGATAATTACATGCCTCCCTCCGAAGACGAGGCAAGCCTCGACGACGCATTTAATTTGTCGTGCCTGAGGATCCCGTCGAACAAGAGCGTTTCAAACGCAGGCTTATGGCCACCGCAAGCAGCCTCAAGAAAAAACAGCAACAGCTTAGAGCTGACCAAGACTTGCTAGCCGACAGATGGACTGATGTCCTTGCGGCTGAAGAGTATGAACTTGAACGACCCTCCAAGAGCTACCCAAAACGCAGGCTGCTACCCCGATTAGAGGAGGAAGCACCTAGACCTATATCACCAGCGCATGATGCGGCCGACCGGCCACCTCGTGGTCGCGACAGAGAGGCCTCTCAGCCCTCCACTCAAGCCGCACTCCGGCGTCGCTCAACGAATACCAAGGCACGGGGAAATGCGCCAGACCTGCGAGATATATTGGAGGATAGAGCAAGGCAAACAAGATCGATCTATGGATCGCGTGGGCGCCCCACGACGCGTGACGATAATCGTCATGCCGGATATGGTAAATCCGGCCTAGCCGAACACAACAGACAAAGCTCATTTGAGCTACATCGTGATATAGCCCAATACAGAGGCGCCGCACACCCACTATGCTTCACAGATGAAGTAATGGATCATCAAATCCCCGAGGGTTTCAAACCCGTAAACATCGAATCATACGATGGCACAACAGACCCTGCGGTATGGGTCGAGGACTATCTCCTTCATATCCACATCCCGCGGTGATGATCTACACGCCATCAAATACCTCCCACTAAAGCTTAAAGGACCAGCTCGGCATTGGCTTAACAACTTGCCAGCAGAGTCAATTGGCTGTTGGGAGGACCTGGAAGCCGCATTCCTCAACAATTTCCAGGGCACTTATGTGCGACCACCAGATGCCGATGACCTAAGCCACATAATTCAGCAGCCAGAGGAATCGGCGGACAATTCGGACACGGTTCCTAACGAAGAAAAATCAAATAGTCGATTGTCCGGACGCAGAGGCCCTTGCAGCCTTCAAGCATAACATCCGTGACGAGTGTTTTGCCCGGCACCTAGGACAGGAAAAGCCGAAATCCATGGCAGCCCTCGCAATACTCATGACCCGCTTTTGCGCGGGAAAAGACAACTGGCTAGCTCGTAGTAATAACATGACCAAGATCCCTGGTAATTCGGATACCAAGGACAACATTGGCAGGTCGCGTCGCAACAAGCAAAAGCTCCGCATTAACGGCGACAATGCTGAGGATACGGAAGTTAATGCCGGATTCAGAGGCTCTAAACCCGGTCAGTGGAAAAAGCCATTCAAAAGAAATACTCCGGGCCCGTCCAATTTGGACCGAATACTCGATCACTCATGCCAGATACACGGCACCCCCGAAAAACCAGCCAACCACACCAACTGGGATTGTTGGGTGTTCAAACAGGCAGGCAAGTTAAACACCGAAAACAATGACAAGGGGCTGCATAGCGATGACGAGGAGGAGCCCCGGCCGCCGAACAATAGGGGACAGAAGGGTTTCCCCCCACAAGTGCGGACGGTGAACATGATATACGCAACCCACATCCCCAAAAGGGAACGGAAGCGTGCACTTAGGGACGTATATGTGTTGGAGCCAGTCGCCCCAAAGTTCAACCCATGGTCCTCCTACCCGATCACTTTCGATCGAAGGGACCACCCCACTAGCATCCGCCATGGCGGATTCGCCACATTGGTTCTAGACCCAATCATTGACGGATTTCACCTCACTAGAGTCCTTATGGACGGCGGGCGAACCTGAACCTGCTTTATCTCGGATACAAAGGCGAAAAATGGGCATAGATCCCTCAAGGATTAAACCCACAAAGACGACCTTTAAAGGCGTCATACCAAGTGTAGAGGCCAACTGTACAAGCTCAATTACACTTGAGGTGGTCTTCGGATCCCCGGATAATTTCCGAAGCGAGGACTTAATCTTCGACATAGTCCCGTTCATGATGGCTATCATGCATCGCTTTCGGACGAACCGCATTTGCAAAGTTCAATGCGGTGCCGCACTACGCATACCTCAAGCTCAAGATGTCAGGCCCTCGAGGAGTCATTACGGTCAATGGAAACACCGAACACTCTCTCCGAACGGAGGAGCATACGGCGGACCTCACGGCGGAAGTACAAAGCAGCCTCTCAAGGCAATTCTCCAGTCCGGCCATTAAACGACCGGACACCGACAAGCTACCGAGTAACCTACAACAAGACCGCCCGCACGCTCCGAAGCATCGCCAGAGTAATGCGGCCCCAACCCCAGCCCTCGCGAAGCGCAAAACCAGTACTATGCGTACATAACTACACTCACGGAAATACCATGGGCATAGGGAGAGGGCACGACCACGGCATGCCCAAAATGCGGCTCAACCGCACTGTGGGCCCCGATTTTGTCATTCTTTTTTCTCTTACTTTCAGGACTCCACTTTCCGGAAGACCTGTCCGGCAAGACAATCGCCGAACACACGATGCAACAGCCGTGGAGGCGTAGTTACGCCGAGTGTCCAGTGGTCTCTATAACGAGCAGTATAGTTGTTTCACATATCATCCCGCAACTCGCCTCGGAGGGGGACATGTTAAATAGTCCCATCTCTTGCTTATCGCACTATTTGTATCGCTCGCTTTTAACGCAGACTTTTCAATAAACAATACATATCTTTTGTCTATTATTGCATTCCTTTTTTATATAAAAATATGTTCGCTTATGACATTATGCAACCGTACACACTCTGCACGGCCAATACACCAGGGGCTTACGTACCCCGAATATGGTGTGAGAAGTCCGAACACTCTCATGAGTGCGGCACCCGGAACTTATAGCATTATATGCATCAGCTCCGAATCATGTCTTGGGTCAATAGTTGGGTTTGCCCGGCTCCCATGTTTTGGTACCTTACGTTCTGTTATATCGGCTAAGGTAGCACTGGGAGAACCACTGCGATTATGCCCCGGTTGAGCTGGGCTAAGCACCTCAGTGGAGAAAGCTAAAACTGACCGTCATGATAGGGCGAGAGTTGATCGCTGTTCGAGAGGTTTTTCGAGTCCCTAAAGACTTATGCCGCTTAGAGCGAGGAGTCGGCTTCGGCCGGCCTAGGCATGGATAGCGCCCCGAACTCGGTCTTCCGAATACTAGGGGCTTCGCCGAAATTTAAAATTATAGAATTCTATGGCTAAGTGAGAGTGTTCAAGCATTATAGTCCGATTGCCTTGTTCGTTGTGTTGAGCGCCTCCCTTGAAGACCCAATAATGGGAAAAAGAGCGCTCAAGTTTATCCCGAACACCCCAGCACTCGCGGCATGGGGGTAGAAGCCGACGACTCGCCATCTTTCAATTTTGATAAACGGCCGCACAGAAGGTAATATTTTAAATTCAAAAGCGTTGCTTAGCGCATATGAACAAGTTTTCAGCGTACAGGATTACAAATGCGAGTTTACTCAAAAATTACATCTTTGGAGCACTCATCTGCTATACGGCGGGCACCCTTCAGGACACCCTCATAATACATCTCGGGTTTGCGATGCTCCTTGCCCGGCGGTGGTCCATCCGTCACAAGCTTCTTAGCGTCCATCTTGCCCCAATGCACTTTAGCACGGGCAAGGGCCCTACGGGCACCTTTGATGCATACGGAGCCCTTGATGACTTCAAGCCTTGGACAGGCATCCACGGCCGCTTCACCAGCCAAGTAGCTCCTGTGCATGACTTCCTGTGCCACAGCCGGACTAAGAGACCCTTCATGGCCTGTTCGGCCACCTTATGGAGCTCGGCCAACAGCTTCAGCTGGTCGCTCAAGGGCACCGGGTGTCCGGCCTCAAAGATATCGAGACTGAACACCTTCTCCGTCGAGCTCCCCTCTTCGGCTCGGTAGAATGCGACAGCGTCGGACACACTCCGGGGAAGATCTGCGAATGCTCCTGGAGAGCTCCGGACTCGGGTAAGTAACAAGTAATTCACTTTCGTGTGCTTGCTTTGCATAAAGAATGCCTTACTCGCCGCTATCTTCTTCATCGCCTCAATTTCCTGGAGGGCTTTTTTGGCTTCGGCCTTGGCAGATTTGGCGCTCTCAAGCGCCGAGGCGAGCTCGGAATCTCGAGTCTTTGAGTCAAGCTCCAAACTCTCGTGTTTTTCCACGAGAGACTGGATCTCTTGCTGCACCGCCGCCACCCGCGCCTCCTGCTTCTCTCGCTCGGTGCGCTCCACGGCCGCATTGTTTTCGGCCTTGGACAACGCTTCCTTCAGGGTTGCCACGTCGGTTGTGGCCCTGCAATACTCACGTTGGTCCTGTTAATTTTTGCAACCACATCTTTTTTATACACTTACATAAGGTATTACTTACCTTCCTTGTCCTCGAGCTGCTTCTTGGCAAGGACGAGCTCGTTCTCGGACCGCTCGAGGCTCTGCTTCAATGCATTGACCTCCGCAGTCAGTGCGGCAGAGGTCAAAGACAGCCTGCATTCCCATATTGACACACTTATGTTAGACTCCTCACGTATATCTTTTGATCCTCAGTTCGGCTTTTATTTCGAACACCAAACCGAGCATCGGGGCTACTGTCTATGCGGTAATATTTTTACATATCTTAAATACATACCTCAAAGCCTATTAGAAGGCTGGCACAGGCTTCGGTCAGCCCGCTCTTGGCGGACTGAACCTTCTGGATCACCACGCTCATAATAGTGCGGCGCTCCTCGTCGACGGAGGCGCCGTTAAGCACCTCCAGCAGATTATCAGGTGCCTCCAGTTGGACGGAGGTCACCGGCGTTGTAGGCTTGCCCTTCTTAGTAGGGGGCCGCCTGCCGGATGCCGGAGCCATTGAAGGTTCCGGCATGGTGTCCAGCCTAGGGCCGGACTTAGAGCCCTTTGGGGTTTTATCCCCTTTGCGCCTGGAATCCGGGAGGTTGCCTTGCGGCGCCTCCAGGACCACCTCAGCCCGAAAGTTCAGTCCCCTTCTGGGATGCCACCTCGGCATCATCCGCAGCGCGAGGAGAGGAGGCGGCCGGAAGTGAAGTGTTGTTCACATCCGACGAACCCAGGGAACCGCTCGACGGTTGCCGAGCCCGCCTTGGGCGGACTGCATGATTATATTCGGCGTCAGAAGGTACTGTGCAATGAAAAAGCGCCATGAGTTACTCTGGTATCCGGATACTTACGATTTTGCCAGGGGCTTGGCCCTGGATGGCCACTCCTCTTCGCCGTCATCGGTATTGGTGGAGTAGTCCGGAGGAAGGGTCCTTCCCTTCTTGGACCCTCCGCCCCCCCCCCCCCAGTTGGGGCGGCCTTCCTTTTTACTCCTCCCCCTGCTGGAGGGGGAGAGGCTTCTTCTTCTTCCTCGTCTTCGGAGGAGGAGTGCGCCTCGGAGTCGTCGGACAATGAATCCGGCACCACCGGGCGCCGGGAACTCTTTCGAGTTCCCGTGGCCTTCTTCTTGGCCTTCTTCTCCGGCACCACGTAAGGTGTCGGGACCAGCAGCCCCGTCAAGTGGGCGTCTGCTGGATCTTCGGGCAAAGGAGCCGGCCAGCCGATCTGTCCGGTCTTCTTATGCCTTTCCTGTCAAAGGAACGGGAGCTTAGATCCCGCATAGAGTTAAACTATGAAAAACAAGTGTCCCGTAAAGGGTAAAATAAGCTTACTACGCTGGCTTGGCGCTTCGCGCGGAATCCGCGATCATCGGTGATGGGAGGGGGAACCTCGGCGCCCTTGAATAGCACCTTCCAGGCTTCCTCGTGCGTTGTGTCAAAGAGCCTTGTCAGAGTTTGGTGTTGGGCCGGGTTGAACTCCCATAAGGCAAAAGCCCGTCGTTGACACGGGAGGATCCGGCGGATGAGCATGACCTGGACTACGTTGACGAATTTAACCTCTTTGTTCACCAGGTCTTGGACGCAGGATTGGAGTCCGGTCCGCTCTTCCGAATTACCCCATGACAGGACCGTCTCCTTCCAGGAGGTGAGCCTTGTAGGGAAGCCAGATCGGAATTCGTGGGCTGCTGCCCATTTAGGGTCACGCGGCTCGGTGATGTAGAACCACCCCGATTGCCACCCCTTTATGGTCTCCACGAAGGAGCCCTCGAGCCATGTAACGTTGGGCATCTTGCCCACCATGGCGCCTCCGCACTCCGCTTGTTGGCCGCCCACTACCTTCGGCTTGACACTAAAGGTCTTCAGCCATAAGCCGAAGTGGGGCTTGATGCGGAGAAAAGCCGCGCACACGACAATAAACGCCGAGATGTTGAGGACGAAGTTCGGGGCCAGATCGTGGAAATCTAGGCCGTATTAGAACATGAGCCCCCGGACAAACGAGTGAAGTGGGAAACCTAGTCCGCGGAGGAAATGGGTGAGGAACACCACCCTCTCATGGGGCCTGGGGTGGGGATGAGCTGCCCCTTGTCTGGGAGCCGGTGCGCGATGTCGTTAGACAAGTATCCGGCCTCCCTCAGCTTCTTGATGTGTCCCTCCGTGACGGAGGAGACCATCCACTTGCCTCCCGCTCCGGACATGGCTGGAGAACGTAGAGGTGGGATGTGCGGACTTGGGCGCTGGAGCTCAAGTGCGCAAAAATGGATAAGCAAAGGATGAAGAAGGCGTAGATGGAAAAGGTGGGTCCTTTTCCCCTTATATGGGCGGACGAAACTATGTGCCCCCACCAGCCTGGTAAAACTCGCTTATCTCCCAAGCGCCATAAATTGATGGCACGGTTGGGTTACCCACGCCCGTATTCATGAGAATCCCGGAATAAGGGGACACGATCTCGCTCGACAAGACGTGCCAAGGAAACCGCCTCGCTAAGGCACGCTGAGGTGGGACAAGAAAAACGATTCGAATAAAGGCTTGGCTGCAGTGTGATGTCATCTTTGCGAAATACGTCGGCAGATTGGATTTGTGTAAATATTATTCTCTCTACGGTGGTATGTGGAAATTATTTTGCAGAGCCGGACACTATCCTTGTGTTCAAAATCTTCTATGAAGTATTCGGAGGAGGAACCCGCCTTGCAATGCCGAAGACAAACTGCGCGCCGGACTCGTCGTCATTGAAGCCTGGTTCAGGGGCTACTGAGGGAGTCAGGATTAGGGGTGTCCGGATGGCGGACTCGACCTTTGGCCAGACTCTGGACTATGAAGATACAAGATTGAAGACTTCGTCCCGTGTCCGGATGGGACTTTCCTTGGCGTGGAAGGCAAGCTTGGCGATACGGATATGTAGATCTCCTCCCATTGTAACCGACTCTGTGTCACCCTAACCCTCTTCGGTGTCTATATAAACCGGAGGGTTTTAGTCCGTAGGACGAACAACAATCATACCATAGGCTAGCTTCTAGGGTTTATCCTCTCTGATCTCGTGGTAGATCTACTCTTGTACTACCCATATCAACAATATTAATCAAGCAGGAGTAGGGTTTTACCTCCATCGAGAGGGCCCGAACCTGGGTAAAAACATCGTGTCCCTTGTCTCCTGTTACCATCCGCCTAGACGCACAGTTCGGGACCCCCTACCCGAGATCCACCGGTTTTGACACCGACACCGACCCTCCAGCTACTCAAGTGGAGGTTGAGAATCCTGAGGCTGCCACCAATAACACGACTGAAGCCAATGACGTTGTCATGGCTGAAGACCCTGTGGAGCCTTCACTGAACACTGTGCCAGAAGCCAATGAAGCCAATGATGCACCTGCAACAGATGTGCAGCCAGATGCCCTTACGAATGCCACTGCTCCTGTTCCGCCTCCTAGGCCACACACAATTGAGCAAGCATTCTACCAAGGCGAGCTTGTCACAGTCAAATGGCCAATTCTGGTTCCTCCGCCTGCTCCAGGACCTCAGTTCGACTATCATGTGGAGCATAGGCCTCAGGTTCAGAAGCCTAAGCCTAGGCTGCCAAGGTTTCCAGGTATTGCATCTGCACTAGGATCATTCAATGTTAATGGCTTCATTGCACACAACACCTTCTTTTATATCGACAAGAACCCTTATACCAAGCCAAAGATCTCATCTGATCGGTTCTGGAGCTATCAGCAGTGCAGTTATTACTCATGCATTTTATACAATCAAGGTCGCATATTCCCACATATGCGTCTTGACACTGAAGCCATAACTGGCCTGCCCTGTTTGGAAGAAGCGCTGGATTGCTTCAGAGAGTCTGGCTTATTGCAGTTCGTCACTGACAAGGAGCACTCGAATGAAGAACTGCTGCTCCAATTCTATGCCACCCTTCATATTCGTGGCTACAACAGGGATCCGAAGACATGGGTCCTTGAGTGGATGACAGGAAATGTCCATCATGATGCCAAAGCTCTTGATGTTATTGAGCTTACTGGCCTGCCCACTCCAGGTGATCTATATGAACCTAGTTGTCAGTTTCACAGTGCTACTTTAGAGAGCATTTTTCACAAGCCTGAACCCAACATGAGCCAGATGCTTAGCATGATGAAGCCTTTGCCTCCAGATGCAGAATATCCTAAGGAGTTCCTTGTTGAAGACCTTGAGTATCTGCCACATACCATCTATCACATTATACGGCGAACTCTTTGGCCCATCAAAGGACATTGTCCACATGCTAAGCTGGAAGGAGCAATGAAGACTTTGGTCTTCCATATTCTCCACGGAAAATGCTTCAATGCACAAGACTTCTTTATCCACCAACTTGCTGCATCGGGATCTAACATCTTTGGTCTGAAGTTCTATGCTCCCTGGATCATGCGTCTGATCAAGCTCCACTCTGCCTTCAACTATCAGCCCTCTGCACGCAACCATATCATCTTTTTGCCAGAGGTTGATATGTTTGTTGAAGCCATCTACTCAGAGCCTGCCAAGGAGCCAATTCATCTTCACAATGCAGATCACCAAAGCTTCACTCAGCCCATTGAAGGAGTACTGGCTGCCACTCATGTTTATCCCCTGGCTGGTACTACGCGTGCACCTCACCGTGCCCGCACTGAAGCCCTTTGAAAGCACAATTGCTCAACGGCCTCGGAAGCGATCTCGTATTCTCAATGACCGAGAGCTTCCGTTGCCCTTCATCGTAAAAACAAGATAAGCATCATGATTGGCTAAAGCGCCAGATGCAAAGCTTCTTGGTGGACGTAAACAGGATTCGCAACCTTGCCACCAAGAATGCCTTTGTCTCCCATGAAACCTGTCGGTGAACATGGAAAGGGCTGACGCTTATGTGTCCTGAAGATGATCTTCACCATGATGGCTTCTCTGAACGATTCAAGTTTGACACAACACCTCCCAGAAAGGTTGTACTGCAGCGCACTCCATCTCTTGAAGACTCTGAGTACTCCTCTTCTGCTGCAATAGTGAATGCCCATGTCATCGATAATGAAGACGATGCTACTTCACCACCTCCATCGTCAGCGCGTGTTGACACTGCACCAAGTTCTTCTGCACCACCAAACCTCAACGACGGCCCTGCTGCTTCACCTACTCCTCATGGGAACGAGTAGAGCCTATGTCTTCAAACCTTTTTGGTCCTTACTGACAAAAGGGGGAGAAGCATTAGGTTGATAGTCTTCAAGCGGGTCCTGATGGGTGGTTGATATATTTTTTGCCTAGTGTTTACAACTCTCATTTTGCTACATTTGGTTCTTTGAGTTGTAACACTTGAACTTGATGGTCGTCTGCTACTTTTTCTGCTATTCTGTGTGATGCGATGATAAATTCCGCATATGCGATGATAAATCCCGCATGAACTCATTCCACAGACGTCCATTTTTCATTATGCATATCATTATTCATGTGTATCTGTTCATGCATGATGTATGGTCTTCATATGTGAAGAAGATATCCACAAGTACAACCTGCCATGTGCATTTGCATTCCAACGCAAAACAATTATATGCACATCTTCAGGGGGAGCCTTTTTGCCATCTATGAAGACAATATCTTAATCCTTAAAATTTTACATACTTTTATCCCCGTTGAAAACTTCAACTAGTTTGTCATCAATCACCAAAAAGGGGGAGATTGTAAGTGCATCTAGTGCCACCCCTAGTTGGTTTTGCAGTATTGATGACAAACCTGGTTGAGGGACTAATGTGTTTGTGAGAATTACAGGATAACATAGGTAGTAGTCCCTCCTTGATTCGGTTTACCTACTGAAGATGACCCCTAAAAATGTGTGAAGACATTGAAGACAATGGTGGTCTGTGAAGATATTCACATTGAAGACTATGACACGAGAAGACATTGAGTGAAGACTATGGAGCGAAGACTTAGTTGTTTCGTTGTTTCGCTTTTCTTCTTTGTTGAGTCATAGGAACCACCGCCTGTTAAGTGGGGTCCAAGTGAACAAAGTCGAGTGATCAAGTGATGCTCAACTAAATCCTATGTCTTCGAAATAAGACAATGAGAGCAAATCTTATCCAAAGTCGGATGAGTCACTTTACTTGTAGCCCAAGTTAAGTTGTTGCAGGTTTGAAATCGACCGTTGAGACACGTGTCAGTTCCTTAGTGACCCAGGGTCATTTTGGACAAATCCGGTCGGGTTGCCCAGTGGCTATAAATAGCCCACCCCCTACACCATAAATTGGTGGCTGCTCAGATTTAGTACGCGGCTTTTGTAGTTTGAGAGCAACCCACCGCCGAAGCTTTTGAGAGAGAATCCTTGTGAGGACAAAGCCCAAACCACCCAGAGCCCAAAGAGTGTTTGGCATCACTGAAGTCTTTCTGTCTGCTTGATTTGAAGACTTGTTACACTTGAGGACTGTGAATCCTCCAGCCGGTTAGGCGTCACGTTCTGAGCATCCAAGAGCCATTGTGGATTGCCGGTGAACGAAGTCTGTGAAGGTCCGGAAGACTACCTTGAAGACTTACCAGAGTAATTGGGCGAGGACTGTGTGTCCTTAGCTCAAGGGGAATAAGGTGAAGACGCGGTTTTCTGAGTTGAATCTCAGCCTCCCTAACAGACGCATAGCTTGTCACAAAGAATCGAACTGGTCCAACAAATCTTGTGTTCTTCTAAAGCCACTGGTTCTATCTCTTACTCCTCTGTACTTATAGTTTGTCTTCATGAAGTCATTGCCTACTTGTATTATCTATTTGACTTCACTGTGTGACTATCTGTTCTGATTGGCTTCATACTATCTTCCATCCTGATCTTTACTACCTAGCTGCTAATAGTCTTCATGCTTTCACTTTGTTGAATACTTGACTATGGCTTGTCTAGTGTAGTCTACCTTCTGCTGCATTAGAATAGTGTTGTTTATATTGTCTGTCTTCGAAACTCCCATGTTTTGAAGACTTTCATAAAAATCGCCTATTCAACCCCCTCTAGTCGATAACTAGCCCTTTCAGTATCGAACTGTGGTTCCTCAGTCGTTGCGCTATGCTTGTTATTTCAGTGTTATGTCGTTATTTGTGCAGAGATAACTTTGCCTGGCGCGTTTGGGGCAGCCTCCTCTTCACGTGGCACTTGTTTCCTTGTGCCCGTCTTGACTTAGTGGTTGCTTAGGAACTGCAAAAAATTCGTTAGGA
Source organism: Aegilops bicornis (assembly GCA_021605145.1). Lineage (NCBI taxonomy): Eukaryota > Viridiplantae > Streptophyta > Magnoliopsida > Poales > Poaceae > Aegilops > Aegilops bicornis. The sequence goes on from CM038674.1 coordinate 391,091,555, forward strand.
GGCTCGCTAGGAGACTTATCATTCACTCGAGCCTTGACCCAGTGCTTCATATCGCGGTACCCATGGCGCACGGATTTAGGAGAGATGCGCCAGCTTGTGGGCTCGAACGAGGGGGCCTCACGAGAAAGCAGACGGAAGGCAGAGAGAAGGAAAAAACGCAGAAGGAAAAATCGCTCGCGAGGGCACCTGCCTAGCCCCCTCGTGAGGTGTGCGAGAGAGAGAACACAGGTGAACTAGAGTCAGAAATAGCGGCAAACAGTGACAGAACCAAATCAGCATGGAACACCAGAAGCAAACTTCGATTAAGAGAAAGCGAGCCAACTACAGAAAGCAAATGAAAAGCCGCGTCCGGCACCTAGTCTAGTCTTCAAGTCTACTCACCAGCGCGGAGCTAAGTGCTGCCACTAGGCGTGGGAGGGAGGCCCCGAGGCCCGAGGGCGGCACTCCTGAGACTCGGGCGTGTACAAATTTCACTCATTATTACGTGAGAGTGTCACGGGCGGCGATTCTTCACAGCACCGGGCCTTCTTCACGTGCACTGGCCTTTCTTCGTGCACCGGGCCTTGCTTCATGGGTAGAACTTTCGGAGGTGCTGGATGTTCCAGGCGTTCTGGATGGGCACCCCGTCCTGTGTCTCCAGGCGCACGGCGCCAGGCCTGGAGACATGGACGACCTTGAACGGGCCCTCCCACATGGGTGAGAGCTTATGCAACCCTTCCCCGGTATCGCCGTAGCGCCTGCTGGTACCTTGCCGCCCTCAGTGTAGCTTCACAGTGACGTTCCTCCCCCAACACGAGGTCCATCCCCCGCATGGTGTCCTGTTGCATGTCATCAAATGCCAAGACCCGTGCAGAGCGATGCTTGACCTCGTGAGGGAGGACCGCTTCAGCTCCGTAGACGAGGAAGAACGGGGTCTCGCCCGTCGGCTTGGTGGCGGTGGTGCGGATGGACCACAGCATGGTCTGGAGCTCGTCGTGCCATCCCCTGCCGTAGGCCTCGAGCTTCTTCTTGAAGGTCTTGGTCTTGAGGCCCCTCAGGACCTCTGTGTTGGCGCGTTCGGCCTGGCCATTGCTCCTAGGGTGCGCCACCGAAGCGTAGCAGATCTGCGTTCCAAGGTTAGCACAATATGTTTTGAAGAGGTTACTGGTGAACTGCGAGCCGTTGTCGGTGATGATGCGGTTGGGGACCCCGAAACGGCTCACGAGGCCCTTGATGAACTTGACCGCAGAACCGGCTGGGATGGTGCGGACGGCTTCTACTTCCGCCCACTTGGTGAACTTGTCGATGGCGACGTAGAGGTAGCAGTAGCCCCCTGCGCTCGAGGAAATGGGCCCAAGATATCCAGTCCCCAGACCGCGAACGGCTATGTGAGTGGTATAGTCTGGAGGCCCTGAGTTGGCTGATGGATCTGCTTGCGTGGAACTGGCAGGCTTCACAAGACTTCACCAGCTCGACTGCGTCGTTGAGCGCTGTAGGCGAGTAGAATCCGCTGCGGAATGCCTTGCCGACGAGGGTTCATGACGACGAGTGGTGCCCGCAGTCCCCACTGTGTATGTCAGATAGCAACTCCTTCCCCTGGTCTCTGGAAATGCAACGTAGTGAAACATCATTTGGTCGCTTCCTGTGTAACTCACCGTCCCGGGCGCAGTATGCCGTGGCCTGTCGGGCCACGCGCTCCGTGTCCTCCTCCTTCACCGATAGCGTCCCTTGCATCAGGTATTCCTTGAATTCTTTGGTCCAGCATTCCTCCTGGGGCTCGAGCACCAAGAGCAGGCGAGCTCCTGAGGTCGGGCCACAGGCTGGGGTTCCCGTGGCAGGCGGCTGTGGGAGCTCCTCCCGCGGCTGAGTTGTGCTTGAAAGTGGTGGCGTCGCTGACAATTTGAAGAGCCGCTCCTCGAAGACGCCAGGCTCTTGGGGCTTCCGCTTGGATGCCCTCCTGGCGATGTCGTCGGCTTCCTTGTTGGTGCCACGGGGCACATGCTGCACCTCCAGGCCAAGGAATTGCTTTTCCATCTTATGCACTTCCGCGAGGTATGCCTCCATGTGCTCGTCCTTTGGCTCGTACACTTTGTTGGAGAAGTTGACGAGGAGCTGTTAGTCGCCCCTAATGGTGAGGCGCTTCACCCCCAGAGCTGTCGCGGCCTTCAGGCCAGCTATGAGGCCTTCGTATTCTGCGATGTTGTTGGATACCTTCTCGCCCTGCTGAAAGCAAAGCTGCACAGCGTATTAGAGCTTGTCCTGAGTGGGCGAGATGAGTATCGCTCAGCCCCGCATACGATGCTTGAAGGCTCCATCGAAATACATGACCCAACCATCTGTCGCCTCGCTTCCTGGTGAGGTGGACCGGTCTTCCCCTACTTCAAGTGTCGGGGCATCCGTCCATTCCGCCACAAAATCAGCGAGCGCGGCTCCCTTGATGACCATGGTAGTGCTGAACTCCAACTGGAATGCCTGCAGCTCGATGTTCCACTCAGCGACCCTCCCAGCAGAGTTGGGGCTCCTGAGCACCCTCTCTAATGGGTAGGCTGAGATGACCTTGATGGGGTGGCCCTGGAAGTAGTGCCGCAACTTGCACGAGGCCACCAGGAGCGCGAGTAGGAGCTTCTGAGGCATGGGATATCGTGCCCTCGCGTCCCGCAACACCGTGCTGACAAAATACACTGGGTGCTCAACAAGGACAGGCGTGTTGGTGAGCCTCGCGCCTTGCGAAAGTTGGGGTGCCTCCTGAGGTGGTGGGACTCCTGGCGCCTGATCACTTGCGGGAATCTCTATGACATTGTCCTGCCGAGCTTGGTCTTCTGTTGGTGCCGCTACGGCTCTTGCTGCTCCTTCCTGATCTTGCGTCATCTCGGCTGGCGGCGCGTGATGAAGTCATGTACCTGGGGTAGGGTCATAGACCTGCCCAAAGGTACCCTCCACAAGGAGACTCACAAGAGAAGCAACCTTCCAGTAGACCGTGTAGGTATCCACTCGACAGATTCAAAGACACTCGACTACGAAGATCCACTCGACCACCGGGGAGTCCAAGAGCCACTCGGTATCCAAACGGTGCCGTAGTTAAATAGTCTTTATGACCTTAATGACACTTTTATGTAAGGCGTTACCAAGAACGCCTAGCTTTAACGCACCTTAAACCCTCTACTACGTGGGTGGCTGGGGTCTGGCGCACTCTATATAAGCCACCCCTCCATAGGTAAAAGGGTTCGCACTCGTAACACATACGCCAGATAATCCAGTCGACCGCCTCCGGGCTCCGAGACGTAGGGCTGTTACTTCCTTCGAGAAGGGCCTGAACTCTTAAATCCCTTGCGTATACAACTACTCCATAGCTAGGATCTTGCCTCTCCACACCTACCCCCCATTCTACTGTTAGACTTAGAACCACGACAGTTGGCGCCCACCGTGGGGCAGGTGTTCTAGCTTAATTGTTGGAGAAGTTGGGATTCTTCGATCTCGGCATCATGGTTTCAGTGGAGTTCTGGTCGACGGCCACGAGATCCGTCTCGGTGCGCTCACGCTCGTCGCCGACGACTCCGCTTGGCTTCGTGGAGGCTCCACTCAACGTGGACGCGCTCCCCCATCTGCGGGCGACGCACTTTCGCTGCGTGTGTCCATGGCGTCCTCCTCAAAGCAACCGGTCGACCCAAGATGTGGGTCGCCTCTCGACCTGTATCTTCACTCCTGGGCCTCCCACCGCGCAAGCTGCCCGGTCGGTCGAGGCTTCAGCGGTGGTTGAGTCATGCGGTGGCCCGCCAGTCGGCCATCCCCCAAATCATGGCGATCGAGCCCGACGAATCTCTCTACGACCTGTTCGAACTGTTGACTGGCTCCGTAGAGACTGTGTCCGAATGCGATAGCAGTGACCCGGCGGCAGAGGTTCTGATGGTCGATGGACCATGCAGTCCCCCTGGATTCACCCGCACCAACGAAGGTGGCGGTGGAGGCGATCCGGTGCAAGCCCACGAAGAGTACTTGCCGAGCCTCTCACTTCGCTCGAGAGGAGGAGCTTCGTCGTCGAAACATGGATGCACTTCACACTCCTATCGTTGGAGAAACCCCGAGGCTCGCGCCTTGGAGGATGCGCGCTTAACCTGGCTGGCGCACTCGACCGAGAATCTTCAGCGAGTACTGACGAAGCGTCTGTGACCGAGGGTTCCAGAATCCAATGACGCCTTGACTCTTTCAACCGCCAACCCAGGTATATCGAACTCCGATTCAGAATTTAGCACCGCCGCCCGTATAGCAGAGTCAATTCAGCCTTCGCAATCGGAGGCAGGTAGAGGTTTGCAGCAAATCAGGGATTTGCTCCGGGCGGCAGGAGATCAAAACTCAGTTGTATCCCAGTCGCAGAACAGGGTTCACAGCCGATCCATCGCTGCGAATTCATTCCAGTCGGCCCATAGTCCAAGATCGCCCCTGAGGCGTGAGGAACGTGAGGGCCAGCGTGATGATCAATACAAGGGCCGCGAGCAGTATGAGCACCGATTCGATCGCAACGATCGACGTCGAGTGCCCACTCCTCCTCCAAAGGGTGGATCATACGCTCCTCGGGAGCAGAACGACAGACGCCAAAACAGTGCTGGGCGAAGAGTTCCAGTCGACCCGAGGGAACCAGGCTTTGATGCAGATCTATTATCGTTCAAGGTTTGGTCGACAGGAATAGAGCTCACCGAGACGGCCATGATAGAGATGTTCCTTCCAGTAGTAGAGTTCATGTCTCGGGACCAGAGTGTTTCAGCAGAGCCATCGGTACGCAGTGATTCCTCCCAACTTCAGGTTGGCGAATGGAGTCGACAAGTTCATCGGAAATCCAAGCGACACTTGGCTTGAAGATTACCGAGTGGCGGTTCAGATCGGCGGTGGCAACGATGAGGTAGCCATGAAGCATTTACCTCTTATGTTGGAGGGTTCAGCAGCGTGGTTGAATCAGGGCTTAGCACCCAAGAAAGATTTACACTTGGGAAGATCTTGCCCGAGTGTTTGTCAGGACATTTGAAGGAACTTGCAAACGACCAGCAGGTTTGACAGAGTTGCAGTCGTGCGTGCAAAAGTCGAGTGAAACTTTGAGAGATTATATCCAGAGGTGGATCACTTTGCACCACACAGTCGAGAATGTATCTGATCACCAGGCAGTCTGTGCCTTCAAGGAAGGTGTCAAGAACAGAGAATTGAGTTTGAAATTTGGTCGAACCGGAGATATGACTCTGAGTCGGATGATGGAGATTGCCACCAAATATGCAAATGGTGAAGAAGAGGATCGGCTCCGGAGTGGTAAATATAAATCGGCCGCCAATGAGACCGGCGGAGGAAATTCCAATCGGAAGTAGAAGCGCAAAGCCGAGCCAACGGCTCCTGGAGAGGCCTTGGCAGTGACCCCAGGAAAGTTCAAGGGGAAACCCAAGGGTCCTTGGAACCCTAAGAAGGTGAAAGACCAGGATGGCAACGACGTGTTGGATTTACCATGCCATATTCATACAAAGAAAGATGAAGAGGGTAAACTCATTTACCCGAAACATACCACTCGACAGTGTCGGCTCTTGATTCAGCAGTTCCAAGGGAAACAGCCCAAGGATAAGGATAAGGAGACAGACAAAGTTGAGGACAGAGATAGCGATGATGGTGGATATCCCGGTCAATTCCACCACGATGATTTTTGGCGACATCGAAAGCAAAAGTCGATTGAAGGTTATCAATCGAAGTAAACTTGGTTGCTCGGTGACTCCCAATTATCTGAAATGGTCCCGGACCGCCATCACATTCGACGGTCGATCACCGACGCACATTGCCACCCCCGGGAGGCAAGCATTGGTGGTCGACCCGATTGAAGGCACTCGGTGACCAAAGTCCCGATGGATGGTGGTAGTGGTTTGAACATATTATACGCGGAGACGTTGAAAGGGATGGGCATTCCAATGTCGGACTCGATTACCAAGAACATGAGCTTCCACGGAGTCATTCACGGAAAGAAGGCTGAGTCACTCGGCCAAATTGCTCTTGATGTAGTTTTTGGTGATTCAAAGCATTTAGGAAAGAAAAGTTGACCTTTGAGGTCGTGGATTTCGAGCGCTTATCACGCTATTCGGGAGACCAGCTTATGCACGTTTCATGGCCCGACCATGTTACGTGTATCTTAAACTGAAGATGCCTGGTCCCAAGGGCGTGATCACTATCACGGGCAATCGGAAGAAGGCAGAAGAGTGCTTCAAGAAAGGCTCTAAGATCGCCGATGCTCAGTTGGCAGTGGTAGAGCTACAAGAGTATCAGAAAACTGCAGATCCGAGTGATTTGTTGCGAGCTAAGAAGCCCGCTACGGAGTCAAGATTCCACGACCGGCGAGATGAAACAGGTTCACATTCACCGGCCCGATCCCGATGCTGCTCCGACCAACATCTCAACAACACTCGACTCAAAATAGGAAGAAGCGCTCATCCAGTTCCTCCGTGAGAACTGGGACATCTTTGCATGGAAGCTCACGACATGCCGGTGTTCCTGTGGGGCTGGTTGAGCATCGCCTCTGAGTCGACCCAAAATTCAAACCAGTTAAAGAGTATCTTCGGCGGTCCGCCGTCCAGAAGAGAAAGGCCATTGGCGAGGAGGTGGCTCGGCTCTTAGCAGCAGAGTTCATCCGAGAGATCTACCACTCCGAGTGGCTCGCCAACGTTGTCATGGTCCCCAAGGACAAATCGTTGCGCATGTGCATCGATTTCAAGCATATCAATCGGGCCTGCCCGAAAGATCATTTCCCTCTTCCTCGCATCAACCAAATAGTCCACTCAACTGCGGGATGCGAGAGGTTGTCTTTTAGACGCCTATTCCGGTACCATCAGATCCGTCTGTATGGACCCTATGAGATTAAAACAGCGTTCATCACTCCATTCGGGTGCTTGTTATGTCACCATGCCATTCGGTCTCAAGAATGCGGAGCCACATTCATGAGGATGATTGAAGTGTTTGCTCACTCAAATCGGTCGGAATGTGGAAGCATACATGGATGATATAGTGGTCAAGTCACGAAAGTGTTCCGACCTGTTGACTGACCTTGCTGAAACATTTGCCAATCTCGGGAGGTATGATATCAAGCTTAATCCATCAAAGTGTACATTTGGAGTTCCTGGTGGAAAGTTACTCGGTTTTCTCGTTTCTGAGCGAGGAATCGATGCTAACCCAGAAAAGGTTGGCACCATACTCCGAATGAAGCGCAATGTGCGTGTGCACGATGTCCAGAAACTTACTGGATGCTTGGCCGCTTTAAGTTGATTCATCTCTCGCCTCGGTGAAAAGGCATTGCCTCTTTACCGACTGATGAAGAAGTCAGACAAGTTCGAGTGGACTCTAGAAGCTGATGCAGCGTTTGCGAGCTCAAAGCTCGCTCTCCACCAGCCGGTGCTTGTCGCTTCAATCAGCAAGGAGCCTTTGCTGCTTTACATTGCAGCCAACTGGACAAGTCGTCAAGCATCTGCATTTACGGTCGAAAGGGAAGAAGAAGGAAAAACCTTCAAAGTTCAACGCCCGGTTTATTATCTTTCAAGTAATCGACCCCATCAAAGCAAATATACCCTCACTATCAGAAGCTTGTTTATGGGATCTATATGACCACGAAGAAGGTTGCTCATTATTTCTCTGATCATTCCATTACAGTCGTCAGCGACGCCCCTTTGTCGGAAATTCTTCATAACAGAGATGCAATCGGTCGAGTGGCAAAATGGGCGATTGAACTCCTTCCCTTGATATCAAATTCGAGGCAAAGAAAGCCATCAAGTCCCAAGCAATAGCAGATTTCATCGCCGAGTGGATCGAACAGCAACTTCCGACCCAAGTTCACTCGGAACCTTTGGACTATGTTTTTCGATGGTTCCAAGATCTTTGAACGGTTGCAGTGCAGGGGTTGTATTGGTTTCCCCCCGAGGAGATAGGCTCAAGTATGTTCTCTAGATTCACTTTGATTCTTCCAACAACGAAGCAAAATATGAAGCACTCATGTACGGGTTGCGCATGGCCATTTCACTCGGCGTTCGTCGCCTTATGGTCTACAGCGACTCGGATCTGGTTGTTAATCAAGTGATGAAGGAGTGGGATGTCAGAAGCCCAGCTATGACAGGTTATTGTAATGTCAAAGTGAGAAAGCCGGAGAAGAAATTGAGGGGTTAGAGCTTCATCATATACCCCGACCGAAAAATCAAGTCTGCGGATGATTTGGCGAAGATAGGGTCCAAGAGGAAGCCATTCCAGTGATGTATTTTGGAACACATTCATGTTCCATCAGTGCAGGAGGATCCTTTCACATAAGAAGCCCCGCAGCAAAAGAGTGCCAATGATCCGACTGAAGTTGAGGTCCCAGCCGTGGTCGACCTGATTATGGAAGTTGTCATCATCACTCCCGACCGATAAAGGATCTTTGTACATCGCATATATCCTAAGGAAAGAGCTCCCAGAGAATGAAGAAGAGGCTCGACAGATCGTCAAATCGATCCAAGGCGTTCTGATGATCAAGGGACAATTGTACAGAAAGCGCGATCGAGTCGGCCGAAGTGTATCACGCCGTAAGAAGGTCGATAATTCTTGAGGATATCCACTCGGGGACCTGTGGCCATCATGCGTCCTCTCGGACCATTGTGGCTAAAGCATACCGAAGCGGGATTTTATCGGCCGAAAGCAAATGAAATGGCAAAAGAAATAGTCGACAAGTGTGAAGGATGTCGGTTCTATTCCAACATGTCGCACAAGCCAGCCTCGACCTTGAAGACCATTCCACCTGCTTGGCCCTTCGCTGTTTGGGGATTGGACATGATTGGACCGTTGAGAACTGGCGAAGCGGTTTCACCCATTTGCTAGTAGCAATCGACAAGTTCACCAAGTGGATCAAGCCAAGCCCATCAAGAACCTCGATGCATGCACCGCTATCGGTTTCATCGAGAGTTGATATTCAGATATGGAGTTCCGTGATAGCATCATCACCGACAATGGGTCAAACTTGATAATGACAAGTTCAAAGCCTTCTGCGCCTCTCAAGGCACGCTGGGTCGACTATGCTTGATGGCTCATCCTCAGTCGAATGGACAAGCAGAACGTGCAAACGGCCTCATTCTCAAAGGGCTAAAACCTCGGCTGATGCGTGATCTCAAACACGCAGCAAGAGCTTGGGTCGACGAACTTCCATCAGTTCTCTAGGGATTGAGGACCACTCCTAATCGGTCGACTGGGAGAACTCCATTCTTCCTGGTCTATGGAGCTGAAGCGATTCTGCCGAAAGTGACACGCTTCACAATGCGCCTCGAGTCGAGCTATACTCACGAAGAAGAAGCGGAACAAGTCCGGCAAGATGCGATCGACCTCTTGGAAGAGGAGAGAGAGATGGCCTTGATCCGCTCGACTATCTATCGCCAAGACTTGCGTCGATTCCATGCCAGAAATGTGAAGAGTCGAGCCTTCCAAGAGGGAGATTTGGTCCTCCGAGTGGATCAATGAAACCACACAAGCTTGCTCCCACTTGGGAAGGTCCCTTTATCGTCACGAGAGTCCTCCACAACGGAGCATATCATCTCTACAACGTTGATCGCCAGATCGACGAGCCTCGAACTTGGAACGCGGAGCTGCTCCGCCCCTTTTACACTTAAAAGCTCACTCGGTTGAGATGTAATAAAAGTGCTTTTGAAGTTTGTTTATCCAAGACAAGAATGTTATAATTTTCCCAGTGATTGTTATTGCTTTTTGTTGAAATTTCCCCCAGTGGGTGGCTTAGTCGCGAATCCGATTCGCCTAAACTTGTAACAAAAATCCTTTCCGAGTGCGAGCCAGTCTCTCACTCGGGGGCTTAGCTGCGAATCCGCTTCGCCTAAGTATTCAAAATCCTACCGAGTGGCGAGCCAGCCTCCCACTCAGAGGCTTAGCTGCAGTCCAAGTACTCGCCTAAGTATACAAAAACCTACCGAGTGGCGAGCCCGCCTCCCACTCAGAGGCTTAGTGCAGTCCAAGTACACCCCTAATTATACAAAATCCCACCGAGTGGCGATGCAGCCAGCCTCCCACTCGGAGGCTTAGCTAACGATCGAAGTACTCGCCTAAGTATTCAAATCCCACCGAGTGGTGAGCCAGCCTCCCACTGGGGGACTTATAACAGCCCAAGGATTAGCCTTAAAACATCCAAAGTGATAAAAATCCCATCGAGTGGAGAGCAAACCTCCCATTCGGGGCTTAGCTGCAGCCAGTGCTCGCCTAAGTGATAAAAACCCTACCGAGTGGAGAGCAAACCTCCCACTCGGGGCTTAGCTGCAGCCAGTGCTCGCCTAAGTAATAAAAATCCTACCGAGTGGAGAGCAAACCTCCCACTGGGGCTTAGCTGCAGCCAGTGCTCGCCTAAGTAATAAAAATCCTACCGAGTGGAGAGCAAACCTCCCACTGGGGCTTAGCTGCAGCCCAGTGCTCGCCTAAGTAATGAATTCATCCCAATCCATAGAAATGACGAGGTGCAGGTCGACTACTACCTCCTCCTTGAGCTACGCCACAAGTACAACGTGCGGTCCATCCCAATCCGCAAGGACGACGAGGTGCAGGTCGACTGCTACCTCCTCCTTCGGAGCTTCGCCACAAGTACAACGTGCGGTCCATCCCAATCCGCAAGGACGACAAGGTGCAGGTCGACTGCTACCTCCTCCTTCGGAGCTTCGCCACAAGTACAACGTGCGGTCCATCCCAATCCACAAGGACGACGAGGTGCAGGTCGATCGCAACCTCCTCCTTGAGCTTCGCCACAAGCACAACGTGCGGTTCGTCCCGATCCGTAAGGGACGACAAGGTCGATCGCGATCTGTGTTCCACCTCTACCGCAGGATAGATGAAGCACAAGTCGATTGGAATTTCAACGGAATATCGAATGAGGAATAAAGTTCTCTCAAGGCAAGCAAAGCATGTTAAAGGAAAAATCAAGTTCGGATAAATGTCCCACGGATCCAAAGGCGCCAGCGTTAAGCCCGTTAAAGTTTATCGATTACGTAAAACCACTCGGCATTCCGAGGAAAATTTAAAGTGGGACTTAGAAGTTTTTACTCCTCCGGCGGAGGACCGGAAGGTGCAACAAAGCTGGTCGAGGTCGATTCCACAAGAATACGGTAGCGACAGCGATGAAAGTCTCCATGAAAGATCTGAAGTCGTGCTTCGGTATTGGCAACCTTGAGAGACACCAGCTTGTCCTCTTGGCGCTTCTTTGCAAAGGGACATGAACCAGAGATAGCGCAACATCAGCACCACACCTGCCAGATGACTTTTTCCATTCTTGTACTCGACTTGGAATCTCATTCAGTCGAGTCATCAGGGATTCAAGATCATTCTGGAGTCTGTTCTGGCCAGAGAGTCGAGTCGATCCGCGACACTGCAACTTTTAGTCGAGCAAGATCATCCACCACGCTAGCAACACGAGACTCCAGTCGGAGTACATTCATAGCAGCTTCGTCCTTCACAGGAGAATTGATGGGGTCCAAACTGGTTTCCACTCGACTGGTTTCTTCTTCAAAGTTTTGGCAGAATTCTGAAAACACAACTCAGACTCAAAATAAAGATCATGTGATGAGCCGGTGAGAGCAAGACAGTCGGATAAAAGAGATTACCTCCAAGCATGAGAAACATCTTCTTGGCGAACCCTCCAAGATAAATCTCCAGGTCGTTTCGCTTCCCCGCCATTAGCCAACCTTGTCGAATGTAACATTCTTGTCGTTCTTTAGTCGACTGACTTCCTTGTTAGCCGCGTCAAGAGAGGCTTTCAGCTTGGCATTTTCATCTTCGAGTTTGTCCACTGAGGCAAGCTTCTCTTCAGCGAGCTTTGTTTTCTCCAAAGCCGCCTATACGTGCTCTCCGCAAGGTCAAGGTCCTTCTTCTTCAAAGTCTCTTCCAGTTTATCCGCAAAGCAACAATGAGAACAGAGTTGAGAATGAGCAGAAAAACAGAGGCGATCACAAAAATTCTCACCACCATACCTTTTGCTTCATCCTTTGCCTTACGCAAATTCTCCTGATCAAGCTTCAAATCGAGGTTGAGCTGAATCTGCTTTTTCTCTAACTCAGTATAGCGAGCCACAAGCTCGCAAGATTTCTACAAAGAGTCAACCAACGAAATACATCAAAGACAGATCACTTCCGAGTAACTAAGGAAAAATAGTAGCATTTCTAAGACTACGGTCGAATAAAACATTCGACAAGAGTCTGGGATTACACCGGTAGGTGCACTCCGCCGCGTTGCCCCACTGGTTTACCAATTTGGTTCGATCAACGACCAAAAGAGGCAAAAAGGTTATGATTCTAAAACGTGGCTAATTGTCAACGGTCACCGCAGAAAAAACAGTTCTTTAGACTATAGTCGATCAAGACGCCCGCCCATAGTCTCGGGGACTACACCCAGTGGGTGCACTAAGCGTGCCCCCACCGGTTTTACAGATCCATTCGACTTGGTCCGACCAGGTAGAGTGAAGAAGATCACGGCATAAAGACTATAGCCGACTGCACGCAGTCGACCATAGTCTCGGGGACTACACCGGTGGGTGCACTCAGCGTGCCCCCACAAAAGTTCAACGACACACACACCCAAAGGTGTACAGATATGGAAATCTCGAAGAAAGCAGCCAGATAGTATATCCTAACAAAGCAAGCGTATTTATCGACTTACTTCGACATTGCTCGAGAGCTGAATCGGCATCATAGGCCGCTGACTAGCCTCTCGAGCCGCTTTCACTGCTCCATCATGATCCTCGCTGGCGTATGGCCTCCTTAGCAGCACTTACTTGGTCTTCCGGACGTGGTGGGTAGCAAAGAGAGATGGTGGATCAGCGGTCGACGAAGTGGGTTGAGCACTTGTCACGGTGATGCAATGAAAGACACAGAAGTCCCATGGGGTTGCCTCCCTCGAAATCAGCGTCTCAGAATCGGGCCATGACTTGAGCAGCCTTGCCAAGAAGCGCTTTCTTGTCCTTCCTCTTCCTTAATGGCGCTTCCTCGTCATCATCGGGAGATCAATGACGTGAGGCGGAACTACAAGAAAGATTCAAGAGTAAACATGGAAGTCCAATCGACTAAAAGCTCCAATCGACTAAAAGCGAAACCTCAAAGATCTTACCAAGGTTGAGGTGACCGCATCCTCCATTTCTGATCTTCCTGCTTGGTGAAGTCTCGGAGGTAGCGGCTACCAGTAGATTTCAAGAATCGGCTGATCACCATCAAGTCGACCAAAAGTTCACTCATGTTGAATAAGGAAATACAAGGTTACATTAGTTACCGGAGATGGTGGGGATGACCATTCGCATCTTGGGCAGGGCCTTCGCCCGGCTTTGACGACGTTGCTCGAGGTTGCTTCGGCGGTTTCTCGATCGGTAGCGGAGAAGTTGTCCTAGGTCGCTTGGCCGACCGACCGGTGGGCATAACAGCTTTACCACGCCCGTCACGGGTCGCGGCGTCAACTGGACCTTCCTCCGAGCGAGGAGGATCGACGCCTTCCTCCTCTTCCACCTCCTCCTCTTCATCATCGAGCCATCATCCTCCTCATCCTCCTCATTGTTGGACTCCCATTCCTCAGGACTCTCACCTCCACTTCCTTCTTCTTCTTCGACTGCTTTCCTGCGCCCGTTGGGCATCGAGTACATCTCGGTGGTGACCTAGAAGACAACAAAACAAGGTGAAAGTCAATCGGCTAATTGGCATCAAAATGTAATAAATGCAGCAGAATCACAAATGGAGATAAGCAGCTATACCTTATGCAGTTGGTAACTCTGGTTGAGTGGTGGAATCCTCCTAGCTCCGCGAGGATTGTCCTTGTTTCTGTGATAGCAGTCATCCACTTCTCCAGGTGGCACCATCGACCTCCTCCGGATGGACCCAAGTGGTATCATCCGCACTGCAGTACATCCACATCGGATGTCCTCGGTATTGGAGTGGCTGAATACGCCGTCGGAGAAAACCTCCAGGAGATCCATGCCGTCACCCCATCGCGAATAAGCTGGACTACACACTCCATCGCCAGCCTTTACTTGGGCCTTCTCCTCTGGTAACACCTTCAGGGAAGATGGCTTGTTCACTCGACTCATGGAGAAAGGAGGGAGCCCAATGATCGCCTTGGCCTACTGGTCTTGGCAAGAAACCAGGTCGACCGCCACCCTCTAACCGAGTCGGGAAGAGTCATAGCCGGAAACGCGCTTTCCCCTCATCCGGACCCCGAGTCCCCACACATCTGGATTACTTGGGTCCTCTCGTCATTCGGGCTCGCTTTTCTTCACCGTCCCGAGAGCGACAGGTGAATATGTGCTTGAAGAGACCCCAATGCGGCCGACAACCCAAGAAATTCTCGCAGAGCGAAATGAAAGCAGCAAGATACACGATGGAGTTTGGAGTGAAATGGTGGTGTTGCGCTCCAAAAAAGTTCAGAAACCCCCGGAAAAAAGGATTTGGCGGCAGAGAAAACCCCCTATCTACGTGGGTGGCGGGGAGGACGACTCACCCTCTTCAGTCATGGTTGCCACTCCGTGCGGAAGCCTCGCCGACCCATGGGGATCAGTCGCTTCGCTACGATCGGTGAGATCTTTCTCGGTGATGGTCGACCGGATCCAGCCTCCTTGGACCCAGCCTGCGGCAGCTTGGACCGCTGAAGAGGAACCGCCCGATGGCGCTCTCCCTCGCCTTCGCCGCCTTCTTCACCCGTTCGAGGCGTGGTCTTGTCCTTCACCATGGTCGCGGCGAGAAAAGTACCGAGCTTCAACCGATGCATTTAAGAGCGCGGCGAGAAGGTTTGGAGGCGGAGAGAAAGGAAGTCCGAGGTCGACTGCTCAAAATACCGACCAGCGCTTTATATGGGGCCGCTCGAGTGGCTGACCGGTAGGCCCAAGCAATCCCGTCGCAATCCCAAGAACAGCGCCGCTGCACGATATGTGGCGAAAAAGGCGGCGTGAAGATCGAGGCGTCATCGTCTTATCCCATCCAAGTGCCGCGGTTTTCTCCGCTTCGCGCGCTTCCCAAAATTCGGATCCCGCGAAATCCGCTAACCGCAGAACAACTCGTCAGACAACAGATTTCCTCCGATCCGTCGCTCGGAAATCCTCAGGTTCACAAAGTTCACTCGACAAACATGGAGAATGGATCAAGGTTGAAAGAGAAGTTGATGCCATCACTAAAAGGTCGTTGATCCACGGTGAGACGCACTCACAACATGAAGAACAGGTCGGAAAGATAATCAACTCCTTCCTCACTCAAACCTCGATCCATTCGGGGCTAATGATGAAGTCATGTACTGGGGTAGGGTCATAGACCTGCCCAAATGTACCCTCCTCTAGGAGACTCACAAGAGAAGCAACCTTCCAAATGACCATGTAGGTATCCACTCGGCAGATTCAAAGACACTCGACTACGAAGATCCACTCGACCACCAGGAGTCCAAGAGCCACTCGGTATCCAAACGGTGCAGTAGTTAAATAGTCTTTATGACCTTAATGACACTTTTATGTAAGCATGCTACAAGAACGCCTAGCTTTAACGCACCTTAAACCCTCTACTACGTAATGGCTGGGGTCTGGCGCACTCTATATAAGCCACCCCTCCACAGGTAGAAGGGTTCGCACCCCTGTAACACATACGCAGATAATCCAGTCGACCGCCTCTGGGCTCCGAGACGTAGGGCTGTTACTTCCTCCGAGAAGGGCCTGAACTCGTAAATCCCTTGCGTATACAACTACTCCATAGCTAGGATCTTGCCTCTCCACACCTACCCCCCCATTCTACTGTCAGACTTAAAACCACGACAGCGCGCCCTTGGCTTAGTGCTCTTCTCGAGCCGCCACCAACTCCGCGGTGGCGGAGTACGGAGTGCAGGCAAGAGAGTACTAGGGGCTCGAGAGGCCGTGGCGCCACCATCACCGGAGGGCTGGTCAGGTATCTCTTGAGGTCTTGAAAAGCTCGGTTGGCCTCCAGGGTCCACTCGAATGGGCCTTTCTTCTTCATCAGCTTGAAGAAGGGTAAGGCATGCTCTCCCAGCTTGGAGATGAAGCGCCCCAACACAGTCACCCGACAGCCAGCTTCTGCATTTCCTTGAGGGTCTGCGGTGGGCTCATATCCTCAATGGCCTTGATCTTCTCCGGGTTCGCCTCGATCCCTCTATGAGACACAAGGAATCCCAGTAGCTTGCCAGAAGGGACACCGAACACACACTTCTCTGGGTTGAGCCGCAAGTTCACCTGGCGCAAGCTCGTGAAGGTCTTCTCCAGATCTTGGATCAAGGTTCTTGCCTCCCGAGACTTTACCACGATGTCGTCGACGTAGGCTTCCGTGTTTCTCCTGAGCTGCCGCCCCAAGGCGATGTGCATCAACCGCTGAAAGGTCGCACCCGCGTTACGCAGTCCAAAGGGCATGCAGGTGTAGCATTACACCCCACACGGGGTCAGGAAGGCTGTATTCTCCACATCTTCTACCGCCATCTTGATTTGGTGATACCCCGAGAACGCATCCAGGAAGCACAACAGGTCGCACTCGGCGGTGGAGTCGACAATCTGGTTGATGCGTGGGACGAGGAACGGGTCTTGAGGACACCACTTGTTGAGGTTGGTGAAGTCGACACACATTCGCTCCTTCCCGCCTTTTTTCGGCACTACGACGGGGTTCGCCAGCCATTCGGGGTACCGAACCTCGCGAATGGCACCCGCTGCCTCCAACTTGCGGGTCTCCTGGACGATGAAGGTCTGCTTCTCCATGGACTGCCGTCTCGCTCGTTGCTTGACAGGGCGCACATTGGGGCATACCCTTAAGTGATGCTGGATTGCCTCTCTCGGGACCCCCACCAGCTGATTGGCTCCCATGCGAATATATCCTTGTTTGCACGCAAGAATTTCACCAATGCTTCCTCTTGGCTCGGGTCGAGGCCGGCACCTATGGTGAAGGTGGACCCGTCCTCGTCGACCGACACCTTCTTGGTTTCCGCCTTGTCTTGGGTGAACAGCTGCTTCTTCTTGGTTGGTGCAGCCTCCTTGGCTTCGGGGGCACCGGCGTCGACGAGTTGCGCCGCCGCAGCGGTCTTGAAGGCAAGTTTGAGCGTTGTCACGGCCTCTTTGGTGCCCCCCTTGATGTTGAGGACACCTTTGCTTCCAGGCATCTTCATGAGGTTGTAGGCCGGATGAGTCACAACCATGAACTGGGCCAAAGCTGGGTACTCGAGAATGGCGTTGTACGGGAGGCCGATGCGAGCGATGTCGAAGTCGACCAGCTTGGTGCGGTAGTTGTCACGTGTGCCGAAGGTGACGGGGAGGCGGATCTGCCCTAGGGAGCGGGCGGCGCCGCCACCAACTCCTGAGAAAGGCTTGCTGAGCCTGAGCCGCTCGAGCGGTACGTGAAGAAGGCTGAAGGCCTCCACACAGAGCAAGTTGAGGCCAGCGCCGCCATCGATGAGGGTCTTCGTGACAGTCAGGTTGCAGATTGTGGGCGTGCAGAGCATCGGAAGCATGCCCGAGCCAGCGGTGGTGACGGGGTGGTATTTTGAGCTGAAGTTGAGGTCAGCCTCAGGCGCAGCCCAGCCTGGCGGAGCCCCCGAGCGCTTGGAAGTGGCACCGATCTGGCAGAGGAACGGCTTGATGTGGCGATCTGAAGGCGGCGCTTGAGAGCCACCTAGCAGGGCAGCCCCCGTGTGGTGCGCCGGTGCCGCGTAGTGCGCAATGAAGAGGTCGCGCAGCTCCTCCCAAGACGCCACCGTGGATCTGGGGAGGTTGGGCAGCCAGGCGCGCGGCTCGCCGGCGAGGGCCATGGGAAGCCAGTTGGCCCTGACCTTGTCATCACCCCCGGCCTTGAGGACGGCCTCCTCGTATGCCAGTAGGAAAGCCGACGGGTCCGCCGCGCCGTCGTAGCGCGGCGGCATCTCCGGCTTGAACTTGGGTGGCCACCGCACCTGCCGCAAGGCGGGGGCCAGGGCTCGGAGCCCCCTGGCCCCGTCGTCAACGCCGGCCGTCGGAGCCGATAGCGGGGTGCCTGCCATGAGGACGCAGCGTGGTGGCGACGGAGTGCAGATCGACGGAAGAGAAGCTACGGCGCACCGCTACCTGGCACGCCGAATGTCGGATCTCGGGTTCCGGCAAAACCCTCAAGGTTCGAACACTGGGGTGCGCGCGAAGATTTCCTCCCTACCGATCCACGCCCTAGCTCGCTAAGATCTCGCGGACGAACTCGATGAACTCACAACACAAAGACGCAAGATTTATACTGGTTCGGGCCACCGTTGTGGTGTAATACCCTACTCCAGTGTGGTGGTGGATTGCCTCTTGGGCTGATGATGAACAGTACAAGGGGAAGAACAACCTCCTGAGGTTGAGGTGTTCTTGTGCTTGACGAACTTGTGTGGGTGAGATGCCTCTGAATTCGTTGCCCCCTACGGTGGTGGCTAGCTCTACTTATATAGGTCCTGGTCCTCTACCCAAATATTGAGCGGGAAGGGAGCCAACAACAGCCAATTCGAAAGGGGACAGCTAGTACAGCTTATCCTGACAAAAGTAGTCTTCGCCGGCAAAAGGCTCTGGCGGTGACGCCGTCTTGGGCTCCATGGTGACCTCCGTCTTGCCGTCCTGCTGGTCTTGGTCTCGTTGCACCGATATGGAAACCTTTGCTTGATGCCTCGGTACTCCGCGCCTGCGCTTGCCCCCTTAGCACCAAAGAGGAAGCAAGGATGCTGCACGCGCTGGCGCCCGCCTGGTCTCGATCGTCATGGCTCACGTCATGAGGACCTCGCGAGGTTTGCCTTGCCTTGATCTCTCTGCCCCTCATGAGCCTGCCTGGCAAGGCCGCTCCTGAGGAGGCCTTGCGTCGTCCACCTCGCGAGGCTTGGCCCCTCGCGAGGGTCTTGAATGCCTTGTCGATGAAGATGGGCCGTACAGGCCTGCTAGCTCAGCCACGCCGTGGGCCGCAGGCAGGCAAGTCTGGGGACCCCCCGTTCCCAGAACGCCGACAACCAGGGATGCCAAAGACGAGCTCGCACGGCGGTGGCCTGCGCATCCCAAAGCTGGAGCCGGGGATGAGCTCCCACGTGTCCTCTGCTAGTCCCAAAGCCCGAGTCGGGGATGACCTCGCGCGGCCCCCTGCTCATGCCCAAGCCCGAGCCTGGGACGAGCTCTGGCGGCCTCCTGCCTGTGCCGAAGCCGGAGCTGCCACTGCTAGCAGAGTATAGGGGGCGGTGGTCAACAAGCTCGGTGACCCTGCAGACCTACCGAGGCTCCTCCTGGTGTTGCGTGAATCGACAAAGGGGCCGCAACCCCACCCCAATGACCCGGTCGACACTCCGGGGCTGCAACAGGCGGTCGTCGCCTCGGTGGTCGGCGTCACCATCGACCTCGTGAGCGAGGACGATGATGACGACAAGCAGGAGGAGGACAGCAAGGAGGGCTCCTTCGGCGGCAACAGTGGGTCCGACATGGACGACGATGAATAGTAGATTAGGTTTCTGAACTAGCTTCATTTTTTTAGTAACTATGTTTAGGGCTTATGTTTGTAAAAATTATAAACTTTAAATGAAATTTGTGTTGTTTGCATGTTTGAATGTCCAATTTTTGCCAAGTTTGCATGTCCATGACAAGTGGTGACCCACATTTCATTAAGTTTGTTAAAATAATGGGGTCTGCTACTCGTCGGCCGGCGAGATCCGCCGCCTCGCAAGCCATCAGATTTAACACAATCTAGTCGCTAAACATGCTCTTCTACCTTTGCAACAAAGGCCTGTTGCAGAAACAACATTTCCATAGAGGTTGTGTTGCGGATATTTTTTTGCAACATCGGTTGTGTTGCGGATTTTTTTTGCAACATAGGTCGTGTTGCCGAAATTTTTTTATGCAACATAGGTCGTGTTGCAAATTTTTTCTGTCTTTCTTTCTTTCTAGAACATAGGTAATGTTGCGGAAAATTTTCCAAATGAAAAAAGTGTGCAGAAACACTGTGATGCCCGGATAATTAAGCTACAGTAGTCCTCTGTTAATCATGCCACGGCACCAGGATTACTCTTGTTAAACCCGCGTTGACTCAAAATCGGCTCATATTCAAATTTAAATTAAATTCAAAAATAAAAGTTTCAAATGTAAAAACTAAAATTTGCAAACTGTGGAAAATAATTCATAGTTAATATTGGTGGAGAAACCACATTTTTATAAAGTATTGTAATGCCCTAAGATAATTAAAACAGTGATAAGACAACATATTTAAATGCTTTTCCAATTACGAGAAATTCAAACAAATTCAGACGCCTCCCAAACTTTTTGTGGCAGTGCCGAATATTGCAATACTAATTATGTGGCCATCTACACTTTTTACCAAACTATTTTGCTCACAAACTAATATGCAAAATAGGAGCTAAAAACTAAAATAGAAAAGTTTATGAAGAAAACAAGAGAAAGGTAGAAAAAGCCCCTACCCCCCTCCTGGGCCAAACCCCTTCCCCGGCCCAACTGGCCGCAGCCAGGCCAGCCCATCACGCCCCCGTCCCCCTCCTCTGTTCACAGAGGAGGCGTGGACAGCACCGACGGCCGCCACGACTCCCGCCATCACCGTGGCGCCCATCCACGCCCCCTCCGATGCCTATACTTCCCCTGGACGCTCCTCTCTGCCTCGGTCGAACCATAGCCTCCACTTCTTCCCCCCTCGCGCCGTTGCTCGCTCCCCTGCACACACCCGAAGCTACCGTCGCCGCGCCATCGTCACCGTTGCGACCACCGTTGTTGCCTACGTGCAAGAGGACATCCAGGAGGATCGTGATCACCGGCTTCGTCTGTCCCGGGCATCAGCTCAAGCCAGGACGGCTCGTACGCTCGCCATTGCCATCTTCTTCATCACGTACATCGCCGCCGTCCATCGACGATTCCCACCGTTTCAATCCACCTCTGGCCTCCCCGAGCTCGTCATCCGCACGGCTGTGAGCGCCTACTCCATCCCCCTCCTTGTACACTCGATCCGTTGCCGTAGTCGTCGCCCTCGAGTTCGTCTGAGTTCCTCAGACGCGTGACGCGTATGTGCAATAGCTGCTCCTGTTGCTGCGTTGCCGCTGCCTTAGCTGCTGCAGACGCCGCTGTTCGCTGCTCCGCTAGTCACTCGCCTGCTGTTGCTCGCCATCGCCGCCGCACTTGCGCTGCCGCTGCTCTGCCGCCGACGCTGCCCCGCACCGTCTCGCCCCTCGCGCACACCTCGCCTCGTTGTCGTGCGCGCTTCGCCGTTGAAGCCGCAACCGCCGCCGCCGCTGTCGTTGCCCCGCTCCGTTGTCGCTGTCCCATTTCCCCGCCGTCGGCCACCCTCGCCGCAGCCTCGCTCACCTAGCCGCCGCCACTCGCGTCCGCTGCGCCTCCTCGGCCATGGCCGGGCCGCCTCCCGCTTCCCCTAAGCGCCGAGCCTCGCCGCCGGGTCAAGCGCCATTCTCAAGGCCGAGCCCAGCCTCCTCAGCCGCCACCTTCCCTCCGCCCCGCCGCCCTGCTCCGGCCGGCACCCGTGCAGCCCTGGCCGCCGGCATCCGTCCCCGGCTGCCCCTCGTCGCCCGGGCAGGTTTGGCCTTCGCCCGGGGCAACGCCCCGAAAGGCCCCTGGGCCACTGGCCTATGGGCCCCAGCACCCTGGCTCTTATAAAGAACTAGATAGGGGGCGCGGCTTGCCGCACCCAGGGATGTTAATGGAGATGATCCTAACATGTTGAAAACATAGATTATAATGTTAACTATTCAGAGGTAATAAAGCCTGAATGTAAACTGCATGTGATCACGTATGGGAACCACTTTGTTCGACGTAGATAGAGATATGATATGATCATAATATGTCCATTACATGAAAGGAAGACGTGGGGAGTTACAAAAGCATGTGGTTTGCATCTAATCTGCAGTATTATAACAGTGGGTTCCATGCATTTATACATAGCGATGCGCCCAGAGGAAGCTAATACGGACGCAATATATACAGCTGCAAGATCAAGCTGTGTGGATGACAAAAGTGACGGGTCCTGAATCTGGGAAGGTTCGATGCAACATAGACTTGGAAAACGGCTTTTTCCATCGGGTTGTTGCAATGATGGGAGCCTGAAAAAACATATGAAGTTGTGAACGATAATCTGTGAAGCTCTTTGAAACGGGTCTAAGAGATGATGCATGTCTACCTACAATGGCGTGTGTGCTGCTCTATTTTCCAGGGAATAGCGCTCGACGCGCGGTCCTCATCTTCTTGTTATTTTTAGAAGGCACTCGATGGATGCTGAATATTAGTAATTGTGTAGTTAGGACATAGAAGCCACAGTTGGGTTGTATGCGAAGACAACGATAAGAAAATGGAATGGCGAGCACCTATTATTATTTGCTGTGATCGGGGTCGATGCACTTTCTCCTTCAGTGGTATCCTGTGGGAAAGCAACTAATAAGAGAAAAGAGCATGAAGCATGAGAGCGGCGTTTTGGAGCTCGAGCTCAGCTGCTCCCATTATCTCGCCCGTTTATTCCAGTCTTGGGATTCGTAGAAAGCCAGCTGGCGCGGTGGTTGCGAGCAGCGATAAAAGGGAGATACGATGGAATACGGTAGCGAACAGTAGATACGAGCGCGTGGAGGCCTGACGGCAGGCGCCCCGCCTCTGTGGCCGTGGACTGTGATGGTGTCTATCCGACCGGGCCGTGGCCCGTAACGCTTGCTTTACGCCAGGCCATGGATCAGATATTGGGTGTCGCTGTAATGAGCCGCTGCCGGTCGGCAAGTCGGCCCTAACGCACGCAGCGTCCGAAAAAACAAATCGCCTAGTTCTCCTTCCAGTTGCATCGTTCCTCTTCTGGAGACCGCGGCTGGCGGCCGTCCTCAACGAGTTGCGTTAGGCAGAAAAAAAAGGGTGGACGCCGAGTTCAGGCTGGGTGAGTTCGTGGGCGTCGACAGGTTAGTCAATCTGCGTGCAAAATAGGAACTGATGCCGGCGATTCGCTTCCAATTTCCTAGGTTCCCCGTTAATAACCTAGAACAGCCAGATCCGGGCCCCCTACTATATCTGCCATGTAATGGGCGGGGGGGAGCATGGTGATGGTGCGCAGAACAGTGGGTGCAGGGTGGCTCAGGTGCTGGGGAGATGCCTCGACCGAAGCGCATGACGACAGACCGCCGACCGACCTGCATCTCCGACGAGGTCTGTTTCGATCAACCGACCGGGTAAATCCAGAGGCACCCGGCTGGACTAAAAGGTTAGCAATGAATTCCATGTCAGTACATCGCTTTGCACATTACCTATTTGTCGTGCTGAAAAAAAAGAGGGAACGCTGCGGAATGCTGGCCATATGGTATATTGCCAGGTTGTGGATAGCTATCAATTTCTGCTGCTTGCTTGTTTCTCGGGGGAATCAAAAATATCATGAAGTTTTTTCATCATCCGGAACTCCCATGTAACCATGAAAAAAACGAAGTCGAAAAGAGCTCGTATTGACAAACATTTTTTACTGCTTAGGTCAGACCTCTGGTGTGCTCAAACAGATCACCATGACACATAATTGACATAGTGACAAACTGTCGAAGCTTTTTTGTATGCACAAACATATGCAATTAAGTTGGAGGAGGTATGCCTGGTCATACTGGATGTGATTCTGTAGATGGAGCGGATGACGAGGGGAGGAAAGAACGTGTGCGCAGCTTAGCTGCAGCTGTGCTTGCTGTAGTTGAGCAAGCTATAGACAATCCAGAACTTTTTGAAGGTACTCAAGTTGTACCCGACGATGCTTAAAATGTTGGTAGTTCTGGATTCACTAACAATCAAATAATGCTGGCTACAGGGATATTTGACCAGGCCCGAGCGGTGCTGTCAGACCTAGGAGTTGATGGATATGCTGAAGGTAACTGAACTTTAACCCAGCCCTCTAATGTTTACATGTGTTTTGGCACATTATGGTTGGGAGCACTGCAAAGCTCTCGTTACTGCGGTGGTGTTTCAATGAATAGCAAATGGAGCTGAATTAGGTGGTAACAGCAACAACATAAACCACCCCAATGACGACGATGGCATCAACTGGGAAGAGCTGGAGAGGGAGAGCCAGGAATTAGTTTGTGTGAGAGCAGTGAGTCTTTCCCCTGCCAATTTTATTCCCGACTCATTGTTCTTACAAATGTTCTTTGAATTCTCTGCACCACTATCCATTAATTTACTTTGGTCTTGATGAAGATCAGAATTGGTTCATGGCCATAAGGGATGTCATGCCAACCTAACTATCGAGTAACACACAAGTAAGATATGTGCACGTGCTATATATTTGAGCAGTTCGGCTTCGGCCAGGTCCTATATGAGGCAGGGGCTTACCATGTTGCAGAGATCAACAAGAAAATAAGTTTTGCAATGCGACACACAACCAGGCAGAGAAGAGGAAGAGGTAGAGCATAGCGATTTATGAGGTAAAAATTTGACTGCCAATGTGGACAGTTTGCTCATATGAAATTGCTATGCTGCCATGCCTCAAAGGTAACTTCATTTGGGGTTGCTGTTATCATTGGCAGTATGTCTGAAGTTCGCCTGTGAAGGTCATGGAAGATTTCTTCGTGAGCATTTCCAACACGAGAAGACCAAGGACCTCAGCAGCAATCAGTAACCCACCGGCACTACACTCTTTAGCCTTTACACGCATCCTCCAGAACTTGTAAGATTGGGAGATGACAATGTTGCTTATGAGAAATAGATGGGCATGTTCAAAGAAAACAGATTTGCTAAGATTTTTTCTTACGGCTAAGTTATTTAGTTAATTTTATTGTAGCAACATTGTATTATTGTAGCAATTCAGTATCATTTTCTTTTAGAACAATATCATATTTGTTGAGAACACGCGAGAACAAAGTAAAAAAAAATGTGCAGGAACTGAATATCACGCATGAGACATCAATTGTAGAATGGTGTGCCTGGTCTCTCTCCATGCCGAGCTATGAACATCACCAGCTCTTAGCGCAGAAAGGGCATGGGATGAGAGTGAAGATCAGCGTTCCCTGGTTGGAGTGATATATTTTTTGTGAACGTGCCATGTAGATAGTTGATTGTTTTTGTGAGAGCAATGCTTTGCTTTTACTGCCTCCGAAAAGTCTTGATTAATCGTGGGTAGATATTAGTTTGTACTGCCTTGGAAAAGTGCTTGATTAATAATCGCTGGTATATTTGAGTTGACAGATGTGGGATTTTAATGCATGTCTGGCAGCTCAACAGTAGCACTGGACCAGGTAAAGGATATCAGTCCAGGATGCCCAGGGACGTCATGGGCCGGCCGGGGAAACAGTGGCTTTCCTATTTAATACGCAGAACAGACATGGGCCATGCAGACAGTCAGAAATAATCAGTAAATATGAAATACAGGCCCTATACATTGGCTGGTCCGAATCTTGAAAGCATTGTTCGGTCCAGATATCAAGAGCATATGTGCTCGGGAGCCAAAGTGGATATCCGATGAAGCATGTGCTACCACACGATAATGAAGATACCTTGGCGAATGGTCTTACCTTAGGCAGCATGATTTGGCTGGCATGTACAGTATTCTGATGCGTAGAAGGTAACACAACAGCTTCTTGTATAGCCTTAGGTTGGGGACCTGGTTGATTACAGTCAGTGAAGAGAGTTGGTCATGTAGGGCGTTGGCCTGGTCGTAGAGTGTCGACGACCAGAAGTCCTCAGCCTGAAGTTTTCTATTGCATTTTTTCAGCTCCGCGAAATTTGCATCGTCTATCGTGATTATACCTATTTTCTGCAGTTATCCAAGGGCGGCAACACACATAGATTCAATGCATGGTCCATGAAATTCCTTTGTTGTGCTTGACAAGCTTTTGCTGTGTGGAGGCAGGTCAATGGAGACAGAGATGCCCACATCGTCGCTACCAAGGTCAGTGAAAGTGAATGGATGGATTGTGCCACCAATTGTTTCAATTGATTGTTCGAGAATGAATTGCTTGTTGATGGTGACACAGATAGGATATTGGTTTGATTTAACAAATGGTAAAATGTAATATCAGCATGCAATGGGTTATGAAATCGACGGATGAAGAGAATGAGATGACAACAACTTGGAACTAATCGGAGGAAAGCCCTTGAACAACAGCTCATCATTCGTGGCCAGCTTGATGGACGAGGTTGTCAATGCAAAGTTGGATTCATCCATGGCGACGGCAGGACTGGAACAAGAGGTTCGTGGAAGGGAGAGGGGAACGGATCTGGAAACATGTCATGCAAAGAGAGCTGGTATATAGTTAACCTAGTTGGGTGGGCCTCTTTTGATGTGCCGCGCCATTGTCCTTGTGGCTTCCGGGCTGTCTATACATTGGGATATGTGCCTTAAGTGGCCTGTAAAATAATTGATGCTATGTGTTGTTAGTCAAAGAAAATGGAAATGTCAATAAGGTAAATTAGATGGGAATATAAGCGGCGTGCCCAATTAAAGAGAAGCAGTATATTGTGTCTGACATAACAGATGGCATAGCATCGATGCAAACCATACAACAGAGCATGTTCAAATTAAGGATGGCATAGCCTAGAATAGCATGACGATAAATATAATTTACATAGTTAATTTTGATAGCCTGGGAGATAATGGACTATATCCCTGGTACACACCATATAATTTACATAAATAAGTTCAGTGGGCTGGGGTAGTGCATAATAGAGTAGAGTAGTGCAGCACATGCCACATAGTTTACATAGAAAATAAGTTCAGTAGGGTACTACACAGGAGAGCAACGGTCGTAGCGCAGATGTAAGATGCATATACCACGTAGTAAAAGATAGCAAGCTGATACCACCGAGCGATCCTCAAGAGAATCACGCTGGCATGTTGGTGATGTTGTATCAGTAGTGCTCATCGAGCAAAGTGTCATAGTCTGCAGAGCAATTTCCTTCACTATCAAAGATCTCCTCATCATCCAGACAACTTCTCATGTAGGGTGGATGCTCTGGTGGCACGGGCTCGGGGTCCACTGAACAGTTGTCTTCATCATCAGTAAAACCTGGCTTTGGGTCATATGGATATGTCCCAATGGACTGTAGGTACTCAACAGCAAGGATGGTGTTCTGCTCAAGGTACTCACATATGTGCTGAGCATTCTGGAGAGTCGCATTGAGCTCAATGCCTGCCTATGTTGATCCATGGGACATGCCCTCATCAATCAGACACTGAAGTTGGATGGTTGCTAAAAATCTAGTATCCAGTGAGTTATCCCAGCCTTTGCTGAGCTTCTTTATGATCTCGTGTTTCTCACTAAGCTGCTTCAACAGTATTTGATGGACCTTGTTGATGGATTCAATGACTGCATCCTTTTCAGCCAGCTTCTCCATCATGTCTCTGTTTGTCTTCATAATAGAGTCAAGAGTGTTGTTCTTCTCTTCTAGTTGCTGCACCAGAGATGTATTGACCTTTTTCAATGATTCGATAATGCGGTCCTTTTCTTTCAAACGCTGACGCAGTGACTCTGTTGTTAAGCCTAGCAGACTGAAGTTTGTTATAGCTATAATCACTTGGGACCACATTGTGTTCCTTCTCCATGAATTCCATGGCTTTACGCGCAACATGATTCTGCACTTCTTCCAGATCAGTGAAAGCAAAGGTTGAAATATATGTCTGACTAACAGGACGCTCCAGTTCACTGGAAATTGGATGGAAGGCGACTGTGACTTCAAGGCACCCGACATGAATTGCACGTGCCAAGTAGGCGGCCGCTGGAAGGCCGACTTTCTCAAACATAGCATCTAGGATGACTTTGGACAGAAGATTCACAGGATTCATGTTGAAACCTGGTCCAAAAATCATAGCGTAGTAAGAGTGAATGCCATAAAAACAACACTTACATTTAAAATGGAAGAGTAAGCAAGCAAGTCAATGCTTTGGATGCAATCGAACGTATGATTCTTCTTCGCTGTCTACTGTAGTTTGTGAGAAAGAGAAATCAATACATGCAGTAAATTCAGTGGGGCAACAGATATGTAATTTATAAAATGTAGTTAGGTTTGAGGTTGTGTTTGGAAGGGGAGTACTAACGAAACAAGAAAGAGAACGAAATCTCTTCTCTGGAAGGGCACTGGATCATAAATGTCTTCTTTTTGATTTTATATGCATATAAATGAAGTGAGAGCTAGGATCTCATTCAGCAGAGGGCATGAATTGGAATAAAACGCAGGAATGGTTAATTTAGTCCTGACATTATTCTTGACCATACAAAAGGGCCGGTGATTATCCTGTTGCTACAAGTCGATCTGGTTCAGTAATTATGGAAGGACAGGGGATAAACTAACAATACTTAAATGTGGGTATGCATATGGCATAACAAATTAGTAGCTTTATTTATAGGATATGTGTTCTATCTAGGTGCATCTCTGTCCACATTAAGTTCTGGGCCATTAACTCGCAGCTCTCTGTTGTAAGTAGGGTTAAATTTCAGAAAATACCTTCTGAGAAGAATCGGCCGTTAGCAAACGATTTAGCTGGCCTAAAGTTCTCAAAGATGGCGGATCGAGGGGAAGAGCTCTGGCTACAAGAAGGGGAAGAACAATACTTAGGAAACCTAGCAAACCCATGTCCAAAGAACAACCAGATCGAAATACAGCGGCGGGAGGAGAAATACCTGTCGTAAAGATCAATCGTAGCTAGATGTGTCCTTCTTCATCTCATACCGCTCGTCGATTTGAGCAGTAGTGTGGATCTAGGTATACGTCTGGGGGGGAAGTGAGAGGAGAGAAGCAGGGGACTGAAGTGGAGGAAGGGGATGAGAGCGGGTGGCTGGATGCGTATGTGGGACGGTGAGTGAATAGAATCACCTCCCGCACCGATGGTGAACAGTAGAAGCCGCCACTCCAGGCAAGTAGGGAGGCTGCACGTGCTCCTTTCGGGTGATGGTGATCTAACCGGTGGTCTAGCGATCATCCGGTTCTCTTGTACCAGGACTCCTACCCACCCATTGGGATACCATGGGCCCAGCCAAGAGGAGCCCACCGGGCAGCGAGAGTGACTTAACACACCAGCATAGAACGCATAGGAAAAAGGAAAATGCAATCATCGCTAATGGGTTGTATCTCTCCCTGTGATCCAAGATGCTTTTGGGACGGGCCGACGATAACCAACTGCGAAGGAGAAGGTGATGTTTTTAGAGGAATGTAATTTAATAGGGAAAATTGGCTCAGCACACCTAGGATAAAACAATGATTTCTCAAAAAATAAAAAATAAACCTAGGATAGAACAAGGCAGTTATACAGGCGCATGTACCAATTAAGTTCAACACCAAATCACCGGGATTACAGTACGTGAACCAAAAGGACAACAGGTAAAACAACAAATGCTTGGACTATAGGTTTGTTGTCTTCATAGCTAGTCGTTTCATTTATAAAGGTCGAGGATGTGGCCATCCGAGTCACCATCGTTGTGTTCCTTTGGATAATCAAATGTAACCCTGAGGAGCTGAAGGGCGTCATGTGAAAGCTTGCTTAGCCGAGCAACAGCATGCTCAACTTCTGAAATCTTCCTAGCCAACTCAACGCCTGGTGTGGGGCCAGCTGGAAGTGACTCAGAAACAGCCAAGGAAGATATCCGATCACAGGTTGAGAACACGGTACCTATGTAGTTACCAGTGGTCGTCGCTAGCCCTTTGATCCTTTCATCTTTCTCAGCTAGTAGGTCAGCAAGTTGTAAGTTGGTCTCCTCTGATCTTTTCAATTTAATATAGTTGTAGTCTTGCAGGACCTTCCTCTGGTGATCTTCCGTATAGTCTATTGCCTTTTGATAACTACATCTATTGTGCTCTGCAAGTTATGCAGGGAGAGCTCGAGAGCTGGACCGGTGTAGACGGGTGCCGCAGATGTTCTTTGAAGGGATAAAATGTAACATTAGTTACAAACTGGCCCCTTCGTTGTGCTCGAGAGTGATAGCGTGGCGCTGGAAGGTCGAGTTTATCTAATATACCTCCGAGTAGATATGTACCCGAAATCTCAACGATCTCCATATCATCGTCTATGAAAAAGTGAAAATCACCGGGTGAAGATGAAGCTATGATAATACTCACAAACAAAGGATATGTATAATTAAATAGGCTGAGCACAGGAAGCATGGTAGAGATCAGGCACAAAGGACGGTGCAAAAAGGTTCTGTAACAGTAAATACAAAATGAGGGAATCGCTGCCTTCATATCATTAAACGATAAAGGACATGTTCGATAGAGCCTAGTTTAACCTAGATGGTAACAGCACATAGACAAAAGCAGGCACATCCTATACACACAATTAAAAGATATTCCTACGGATAATGAAGTTGGTGATATCCTGGGGTAAAGGATATTCACCATCACATTCTTTTTTGCAGCTCCCTTGCGAGACGGCCGCTCGTGTATTCAATTATACCTAGGAGATCTCCAAAAGGGAGGTTCCAGCCGCATTTCGCATTTGTTCAGAAAAGTAGTACATATCTCTGGTAGATAGGTGCCAACCTCTGGTAAGCTTCTTGCCTTTGATTTCTGATTCTTTGAGCCGGTTTTCAAGGAAGGTGATACGATTTTCCTGGCGCTTTGTTTTTGCATAGTTTATGTCTCTGACAATTGTGTTGGTCATGATATCTATGTATCTGACTACTTTGATAGCAGCGCTATCTTCGGCAGTGACCTCATCTATGCAATACTCTCCAGGCACAGACACGTCGACAATTGAGCCTCCAGGATCCAGACTAGAAGTGTCGAAGTTAATAGTGAACCTTATTGTCCTCATGGACATCATTCTCATACTGGGGTGGGCCTAGGCCAAGGTTTGCAAGGAGCATCTCAAGCATCACCTTGTGTGGAGTTTTGAACACCCTTGTAGCATCCTATAGTACGACAGGATGTGAATTACCAACAGAAGAATAGCAGAACACTATCATATGTATAGGAATGGTTCTAAGAATAACAAGACGGGCAAGATATGGTTCGATTCACTCAATCAAGAAAACTATATAGCACTTAATCAGCCAAGAAGGCAAGGACAGAGTAGGTGCACTGAACTGTGTGCAACCTTTCAGTGGTAACAGACCTAACTGTAGCCTAACCGATCTGTTCTATCAAAATTCATGAATTTTTGTTTAATCAAACTGCCTATCTACACAAATCCAATTTCTTACTTCAGTTTCTTTTTCGTCTGGTCCAACCTGTGTACAGGGTACATATCATCGTCTATATATCTAGCAAAGAGAAAACATTTTGCCCCTACCATGGAAACTAAACAAAGGAAAGAGTATGGCTGGACCAACCTGGGCAAGCGCTCGCAGATTATTGTTGGTGGAGGCAGCCGAGCTCGAAGAGCCTTGATCCTGGAGCTCCTGGCCAGACATAGAAACCTGAAAGTGCAATCGGTGGATCTTGAAGATCAAGAAGACGAAAGCATCAAGCGAACTGGAAAAAGGAAGCAAGGTCATCTGGCGATCGAAGCGCGGTTGTACCTTCACAGAGAAGCCGAGTCAGGAAGGGGGAGCTGTAGGCGCACACCAGAGGCTCGATGGCAGGCGGTGGCGGCACGGCGAGAGGCCAGGGCAAAACGCAACCGAGACGGCGAACGAAATGACCCAGGTGTGACCTAGTTTGGATAAAACAGAGAAGGAAATACAACGGGCTTCTGCCTGCAGCTCTGGCGAACGGAAGCCCAAAAGAATTTAAATGGGCCGCATGCTTATTCAGTGCGTCAGGCATCTCTGCATGTTAAATCAGCATGATCCCG
This sequence comes from Aegilops bicornis, assembly GCA_021605145.1. Lineage (NCBI taxonomy): Eukaryota > Viridiplantae > Streptophyta > Magnoliopsida > Poales > Poaceae > Aegilops > Aegilops bicornis. The sequence goes on from CM038674.1 coordinate 391,123,219, forward strand.
TGCGGCCCAATACCAATTGGGTCGGGCCATGAGCGAGGCTGAATGTTTCAGTTTCTTCAATTAGTTTTCTATTACTTTTGCTCTTTGTTTTTTATTGATTTTATCTACCTTCTTCCTCAGAAGTAACTCGTAATTTAGAAAGGTTCGAAATATTAACGAAAGTGGATGATGTAAAACAAGTGTTCATTATGGAAAAAGAGAAAACATTTTTCGAATTAGAATAAACCTTTTTTTATTTTGCCGAACAAATTTATACGAGAATTTTTTAACAACGAGGAACAACTTTTAATATTTGATGAATAAAATTTGAGAACGATGGACATTTTTTCAACTCGCTGAACAAGATTTGTATTCTAGATTTGGTTTAATACTGAATTCATGGGTAACCGAAGTAAAAAATGTTATTTTGTGAGTATCGCCCCTCCATGGGAAAAGCAATAGCAGCTACCAGTACAACAGAAGCCAAGGCCGGAGGTGTGGTATAAACTATTATAACCTCATGAAAATCCACTTGCAACGAAGTATGCAACGGCAAAACAAACGAAAATGCATGGTATAAAATGTTGATAACCGACCACATCACTAATAGACAACATAGCGGTCGCATCACAAGCTTATAATTTAGATGAGCATCAACATAGCCTGAGGACAAGCAGACATACATTTAGGCAAATAGATTGATCAGCTGGCCAACTGGAATGTGCAGAAACGTAATATCTTATCGTCTTTTTGAGAGTAGCCTGAGCCTAAGGAAAAAGATCACGAAGGTGTAGCTAATATAAGATGGTCCATACATACTGGTGTATTTACATTCATCGTAACAAAAAGGTTTATGCACCAAAAGACCAAGAGGGTAGCCTGGAACGCACAGATCAACTGCAGGGAACATCTACATCAATTTCATGAGGAGTTGAACAGTAGTGTGGCTTCACGACGGGGTAAGCAGATCCATGACAGAGAGGTTCGTCTTCAGAGCTTCGAATGATTCAATAGCATCAACGTCAAACACCGGCCACCTTCCAAAGAAACCGTCAGACGAGGCACGACCATGAAACGTGCATTTCATGCCAAGCAGGCCTACGAGTTCGGGAGGGGTTTTCCTGAGTGTTGAGGCATGTTGTTGCGAATGACCTGGCCAGCAGATCGACCCACAATCTTTTGCCCTTTCACTCCAAACAATTCAAACTCAGCCTCTCCGCTTCGATCTTTCGCAAGGACAATAACGTGTACCTGGTCATTAGCAAAAAACTATAAGGAAAGCAAAAGGAGCACTAAGAACCAATGCAAATTTGTGCTCTTTTTACCCTATTGTTGCACTGGTATATGAACAGCTACGGCACCCACATGTATATACATCTGGCTGAGTGAGCAACATTGCAGCCGTCATGGACGTATAGTAGCAGTCCGTACAAAGGTGGCCCGCCATTTTTTCAAATGTGAAACCCTGGTAATTGACACATTACATCAAAACGTACCCACCTATGAAGCAAAGGAAGGTAGTGCATCAACAGTATTCTTGCAAATGCATAAATCATAAGTACTATAGACAAACAGTCAATACTACCAGGGACTACATGGTTACCTCCTTTTGATATAGATTAATGTTTATGGGGTGGGTTAATAATGCCGTTGGAAGGACATCAGCATGTTAGGTTTGGAGGATAATCTTAGATGGTGCAGGACGGTGTTCAATTGCTGGGAACGAGGGCGGGAGCCTGACAAACAAAGACGCCACAGTACATAAGTATAAATTAGAAAGAAGAAATGTCATATGAATAGCCCAACACTCCTTACTTGCTCCTAAATACATTTATATCTGGTATATCATGGTTGACATACCATTTGTAGGCACATCCTCTAGACAATTCTTTGGATCCTAGCTTATGGCAAACGTCACGATCATTAAGCACACAAAGGCAATAAGAAAGAAGTACACACATCCATCAGTCTGTTTCTTGGCGAACCTTCATTAACAAAAACGGTGGCGCCAACAAAGATGACCACAGCTGATTCTGTTTGACCCATGAAATGAACACTTCCTCCGTTAAATCCAACAGCTCTTTCACCCAGAGGGTTATTCCAAGATCATTGCCACTAAAATAATACGAGAACAGAAGGGTACAGGTAGAGATAGGATGAGCTACTGTGAAAAATGGCTAGTACCAAAATAGAACAATACATGAAGATAAGAAACCAGAATACATACTTATGATTAGAAAGGAGTACACGTTGCTTGAATACTTGTCTAAGTGTGTGAGGCACCCGAATAGCTTTCACATGAGAGATTGATACGTCTCCAACGTATCTATAATTTTTGATTGTTCCATGCTATTATATTATCTGTTTTGGATGCTTAGTGGGCTTTATGCACTTTTATATTATTTTTGGGACTAACCTATTAACCGAAGGCCCAGTGCAAATTGTTGTTTTTTTGCCTATTTCAGTGTATCGCAGAAAAGGAATATCAAACAGAGTTCAAACGGAATGAAACCTTCGGGAGAGTTATTTTTGAAACAAACGCAATCCAGGAGACTTGGAGTGGACGTCAAGGAAGCAACGAGGCGGCCACGAGGTAGACGCCCCCACCCTCATGGGCCCCTCGTGGCTCCACCGACCTACTTCTTTCACCTATATATACTCATATACCCCGAAAACATCCAGGAGCACCATGAAACCCTATTTCCACCGCCGCAACCTTCTGTACCCATGAGATCTCATCTTGGGGACTTTTCCGGCGCTCCACCGGAGGGGGGAATCGATCACGGAGGGCTTCTACATCAACACCATAGCCTCTCCGATGATGTGTGAGTAGTTTACCACAGACCTTCGGGTCCATAGTTATTAGCTAGATGGCTTCTTCTCTCTCTTTGGATCTCAATACAAAGTTCTCCTCGATTCTCTTGGAGATCTATTCGATGTAATTCTTTTTGCGGTGTGTTTGCGATGAATTGTGGGTTTATGATCAAGATTATTTATGAACAATATTTGGTTCTTCTCTGAATTCTTATATGTATGATTTGATATATTTGCAAGTCTCTTCGAATTATCAGTTTGGTTTGTGTCCGTGTACAAAAGTAGGGGCACTCCTTTTTTACCCCTTTACTTGTGCATGGGCAGTCGGAGCCGCGCCAGCGGCCACACTAAGAAGGGCATATGAAGGAAGCCGAAACACAAGGCGACCAAAGGCAACGCCAAGACCAAGAAACACCAAAGAGCAAGAGGGCGAGGTGGACTTCCCTGGTAAGACCCTTGCCGGGGCAACTTGCCCGATGCCAGCAGAGCAAGCCACCCTTGAGCCCGCGGGTTCCAACACCACCAACCAACTACATTGGAACCAAGGCTCGGGAGACACCTCTATGGTGGCATGCAGATCTTCATCAAGATCATGAACACACAAGATCAGATGAGGACCAAAAGACAACGACCCTCGGCGAGATCCTTGCCGAGGAGATCCATGAGACCCCCGGCAAGACCCTTGCCGGGGACGACCACGGTGCCGCGGCAAGACCCTTGCCGGGGCCCCGACAAGGCCCTTGCCAAAGACACTTACGGGGCCACGGCCAGGCCTGCGTCTACCAAGGCTCCACCACCATCCCCATGCAGCTGCCAGTTCAACCAGCTGAGCAGGCACCTGCGTGGCGACGAGCGGCCTCCATGACCGACGCAGCAAGCACCTGTGTGGTGGCATGCAGGTCTTCATGAAGGCTCCACCACCGCACCAGCCCAACAGCTAGCGAACGTGGCGCCACGACGCCTCGTCAGCTCGAACGCGTGTCAAAGCCAGGCGAGGCGGCGACAGTTGGGACGTGCTTCCTTGCCGTCCCCGATAAAGCAAGAGGGACACGTCGGTAGCGCATTAAATGCGTTTGTCCGATGGTGCCTGAGGATAGACTCATCCACTGTACACCTTTCCGCCTCCTGTGTGCCACTGTGGCAGCCCCTTTTGCCTATAGAAGGAGGCCTGAGGCGACCAGGAGAAGGATTCGGATCTTTTGGGCAAGTTGCACCCCGTAGCTAGCTCAAGAACACAAGAACACTCGAATACATCCACCAAAGAAGGACTAGGGTATTACGCATCTTCGGCCGAACTCGGGTAAACGATTCGTGTGCTTCCTGTCAGACCCGCTCTTTGCACAACCCTGCGCCGGCCAACCGTAGAAGGGATCCCAGTGATTCCATAGGTGTCGATTTCCCCCGACATTTTGGCGCGCCGGGTAGGGGGTGCAATTGTGAAAATCCGGTCTAGCAGTTAGCCTAGTAGTTCTTCATCGTCATGGCTCCCAAGAAGAAGGCGGTCACGGCGGTCGGTTCGTCGGGAGCCAGACGGACCGTACCGATGCGGGCGAGTAGCGGGCCGGTCGCGTACAAAACCCGAGGCGCAACTCGCGAGCACCAACATCGCTCTAGCAGTCAGAGCCTGGCGAGCGGTGTCGTTCGTGCGCAAGACGACGAGCCGCACGCCGCCAATTCTAGAGACGGAGATCGGTCCCCCGCAGGCGGCGCGGGGCCCTCCGAGGGCGGCGCGGCGACCTCCAAGACGCCCATGCCGGCGCCCACAGCGTGCTCTTCCCAGGGTGTGCGCGATGAGCTGCGTCACCACGCCGGTGACCCTGGGCGCCGCCGTGGGAAGAGTCCAGTGCATCATTTGCGTGACGAAGGGAGCCAGCATGCCCGCCGGCGTTAGCAAAATGGCACACAACCGCCGGGCCGTGATGAGCTCCTAACGTGGTTAGAAGTCGGAGCGCGCCACGGTCCATGCAGCTTTCGCCGCCACCCACGCCAGCAGAAGCTTTGGCGCGCGCGCAGCTGCTCCTCGACTTCCCTCTTGCTGCGAAAAAGCTCGACGAGTGGAGAGCCACTATCCGGAGCCTCGTCAGCGTCGCCAACACGGACGAGCCACAGCCATCGGGGCTGTCGGTGTCAAAACTGGCGGATCTCGGGTAGGGGGTCCCGAACTGTGCGTCTAGGCGGATGGTAACAGGAGACAAGGGACACGATGTTTTTACCTGTGTTCGCCCTCTCGATGGAGGTAAAACCCTACTCCCGCTTGATTAATATTGATGATATGGGTAGTACAAGAGTAGGTCTACCACGAGATCGAGAGAGGCTAAACCCTAGAATCTAGCCTATGGTATGATTGTTGTTCGTCCCCACGGACTAAAACCCTCCGGTTTATATAGGCACCAAGAGGGTTAGGGTTACACAGTAGTCGGTTACAATGGTAGGAGATCTACATATCCGTATCGCCAAGCTTGCCTTCCACGCCAAGGAAAGTCCCATCCGGACACGGGACGAAGTCTTCAATCTTGTATCTTCATAGTCTAGGAGTCCCAATTAAAGGCTATAGTCCGCTTATCCGGACACCCCCTAATCCAGACTCCTCAATAGCCCCGAACCAGGCTTCAATGACGATTTAGTCCCAAGACGCATATTGTCTTCGGCATTGCAAGGCGGGTTACTCCTCCGAATACTTCATAGAAGATTTTGAACACAAGGATAGTGTCCGGCTCTGCAAAATAAGTTCCACATACCGGACTCCAAACCTGCGTCCGAAACCTGACGGACAAGAAGCTCAAGATCCTCCCATGCCAGCAACGGGCCTTCAACTTGTGGGAGTTTGATCCGGCACAACACCGAACCTTGAGCCGTCTCTTCGACACTACGTACGAAGATGCCTGGAAGGTGCTGTTCAAGGGCGCCGAGGCTCCCGCATCCGCCATCAAGATCGCGGATTCAGCTCGCAAGACATCAAGCAAGCGAGGTAAGATCTTCTACCCTTTCCGGGTCTGTTTTTTCATAGTTTGTCTATATTTGGGATCTAAAACTCCCTCACTTTTGTCAGGACTGGCCGGAGACGTCCCGGACAGTTAATCGGCTCCCTTGCCGAGAAGACCCAATGGACGCCCGCTGACGGGCTGTCGGGTTCCTGACCTTACGTGGTGCCGGAGAAGAAGGCCAAGAAGAAGGCCACGGGAACTCGGAGGAGTTCCCGCGCCAGTGTTGTCGGACTCATCGTCCGATGACTCGAGGGGACTCCTCCCGCCAAGATGAGGAGGAAGAAGAGGCCTCTCCCCGGGGAGAGAAGAAAAGGAAGGCCGCCTAACCGGGAGGCCGGAGGGTCCAAGAAGGAAGGACCCTCCTCCGGACTACACCGCCAACGCCGACGACGGCGGAGAGGAGTGGCCATCAAGGACCAAGCCCCTGGCGAAATCTTAAGTGTCCGGACACCAGAATAACTCATGACGTTCCATTTGTCGCACAACATCTTCTAATGCCGAGTATAACCATGCAGCCCGCCCAAGGACGGGCTCGACGATTCGTCGAGCGGCTCCTCGATTCGCTTGAGGTGAATAGCACCTCACTTGACCGCCTCGTCTCCTCCCGCCACGGATGACGCCGGGTGGAGTCCCAAAGGGGCCCAACCAGGAGGAGGTGGCCATGGAGGCGCCGCAAGGAGACCTCCGGACTCAAAGCGCAAGGGGATAAAACCTCAAGGGCTTCAAGTTCGGCCTGTGCGGACTCAGATTGGAACCTTCTGGTTCCGGAGTCCAAGAAGCGACCCCTTCGTAAGAAGGGAAAGATGCGACACCGGTGACCTCCGGCCCAACCGGAGGCACGGATGATTTGATGGAGGCGCTTAACGGCGCTTCCATCGACGAGGAGCACCGCAATGTTATGAGTGCGGTGATCCAGAAGTTCAGTCCGCCAAGAGCGGGCCGACCGAAGCTCGTGCTGCCTTTCTAATGTGCTTTGAGGTATGTATTTAAGATATGTAAAAATATTACCAAGATAGACAAGAGCCTCGATGCTCAGCTTTGGTGTTCGGAAAGAAATAGCCAACCGAGGGTCTAAAAGATATACGCATGAGTCTAACATAAGTATGTCAATATGGGAATGCAGGTTGCGCTGCTGACCTCTGCCGCACTGACTGCGGAGGTTGATGCATTAAAGAAGAGCCTCGAGCGGTCCGAGAACGAGCTCGGACTTGCCAAAAAGCGGCTCGAGGACAAGGAAGGTAAGTAATACCTTATGGGAATATTTAAAAGATGTGGTTGCAAAAGATGACAGGAATAACGTGAATACTGCAGGGGCCATGAACGAGGTGGCAACCCTGAAGGAAGCGGTGTGCAAGGCCGAAAGCAATGCGGCCGCGGAGCGCACCGAGCGAGAGAAACAGGAGACGCGGGTGGCGGAGGTGCGGCAAGAGCTCCAGGCTCTTGTGGAAAAACACGAGAGTTTGGAGCGTGACTCAAAGACTCGAGAGTCCGAGCTCGCCTCGGCCCCTGAGAGCGCCAAAGCCGCTAAGGCCGAAGCCCAAAAAGCCCTCCAGGAAATTGAGGCGATGAAGAAGATAGCGGCGGGTAAGGCATTCTATATGCAAAGCAAGCATGTGAAAGTGAATTATATGTTACTTACCCGAATCTGGAGCTCTCCAGGAGCATGCGCAGATCTGCCCCACAGTGTGTCTGATGCTGCCGCATTCTACCGAGCCAAGGAGGGAAGCTCGATGGAGAAGGTGTTCTGGTCTCAAGATATCTTTGAGGCGGACACCCGGCGCCTCTTAAGCGACCAGTTGAAGCAACTGTTCGAGCTCCATAAGGTGGCCGAACAGGCCATGAAGGGCCTCATAGTTCGGCTGTGGCCTAAGGAAGCCATGCCTGGGAGCTACTTCGGCCTGGTGAGGCGGCTGGTGGATGCCTGTCCACGGGTTGAAGTCGTCAAGCGGTCCGTCTGCATCGAAGGTGCCCGTAGGGCCCTTGCCCGTGCTAAGGTGCACTGGGGCAAGATGGACGCTGAGAAGCTTGTAAGGACGGACCACTACCGGGCAAGGAGCATCGCAAGCCTGAAATGTATTATGAGGGCGCCTCAAGGGTGCCCGCTTTATAGCGGATGAATGTTCCAAAGATGTAATATTTGAGTAGACTCGCATTTGTTATCCTCAGACGCTGAAAACTTGTTCATATGTGCCGAAAGTAACACTTTTGAATTTAAAATATTACCTTCTATGCGGCCGCAGTATTAAATTTGAGAGATGGCGAGTCGTCGGCTTCAAATTTCATGCCACGAAAGTGCCGGGTGTTCAGGATAAACTTGAGCGCTCTTGTTCCCATTCTTGGGTCCTTCGAGGGAGGCGCTCAAAGCAACGAACAAGGCAACCGGACTATAATGCTTGAACACTCTCACTTAGCCATAGAATTCTATAATTTTAAATTTTGGCGAAGCCCCTAGTATTCGGAAGACCGAGTTTGGGGCGCTTCACGCCTAGGCCGGACAATGCCGACTCCTCGCCTAAGCGGCATAAGTCTTTAGGGACTCGAAAACCTCTCGAACAAATGATCGGCTCTCGCCTATCATGACGGCCGGGCTTTTAGCTTTCTCCATCGAGGTGCTTAACCCAGCTCAACCGGGCACAATCGCAGTGGTTCTCCCAGCTACCTTAGCCGATATAACGGAACGTAAGTTACCAAAACATGGGAGCCGGGCAAACCCAACTATTGACCCAAGACATGATTCGGAGCCGATGCATATAATGCTATAAGTTTGGGGTGCCGCACTTGTGAAAGTGTTCGTACTTATCACACCATGTTGTGGGGGTACTTAAGTCCCAGGTGTATTGCCCGTACCAAAGTGTACGGTTGCACAATGTCATAAATGAACATATATATATAGAAAAAAAAAGGAATTCAATAATAGGCGAAGCTATGTATTGTTTATTCAAAAGGGTTGCGAAGAGCGAGAACAATACAAATAGTGCGATAAGCAAGGGACGGACTTTTTAACATGCCCTCCGTGGGGTAAGTCATGGGATGGTGTGTAAAATAGGTATACCGCTCGGAATAGAGACCACTGGACACTCGGCGTAGCTTTACGCTTCCCCGGCTGTTGCATCGTGTGTTCGGCAATTCTACCGCTGCACAGGCTTCGTGGAAAACAGAGTCCCGAAAGTAAAAAAAGAAGAAAAGAAAAGAATGACACAATCGGGAGCCCCGGTGTGGTTGATCCGCATTCGGGCATGCCGTGGTCGTGCCCTTCCCTATGCCCATGGTATTTCCAGAGCGTAATTATGTACGCCAGTAGTAATCGGGTTTCGCAATTTCGCGAGGGTCGGGCTTTGGGCCGCATTGCTATGCGTGTTCTAACGTGCTGTGCGGTCTTGTTGTAGGTTACTCCGGGCGCGCTTGACGGTGTCCGGGTGTTTAATAGCCAGACTCGAGAATTGCCTTAGGAGGCTGCTTTGTACTTCCGCCGCGAGGGCCGCCATATGCTCCTCTGTCCGGAGAGAGCGTTCGGTGTTTCCATTGACCGTAATGACTCCTTGAGGACCTGGCATCTTGAGCTTGAGATATGCATAGTGCGGCACCGCATTGAACTTTGCAAATGTGGTTCGTCCAGCAAAGGCGTGATAGCCGCTGAACGGGACTATGTCGAAGATTAACTCCTTGCTTCGGAAGTTATCCGGGATCCAAGACCACTTCAAGTGTAATCGAGCCTATCTGATTGGCCTCTACACTGGTATGACGCCTTTAAAGGTCGCTCGTGGGTTTAATCCTTGATGGGTCTATGCCCATTTTGCGACCGTGTCCTCGATAAAGCAGGTTCAGTCGCCGCCGCCATTCATTAGGACTCTAGTGAGAAGAAATCCACAATGATTGGGTCTAGAACCATCGCGCGAATCCGCCATGGCGGATGCTAGTGGGTGGTCCCTTCGATCAAAAGTGATCGGGCAGAAGACCACGGGTTGAACTTTGGGGCGATCGCTCCATCGCATATACGCCCCTTAGTGCACGCTTCCGCTCCCTTTTGGGTATGTGGGTTGCGTATATCATGTTCACCGTCCGCACTTATGGGGAAGCCCTTCATCCTCTATTGTTCGGGCGTCGGGCTCCTCCTCGTCATCGCTATGCAGCCCCTTGTCATAGTTTTCGGCATTTAACTTGCTCGCTTGCTTGAACACCCAACAATCCTGTTGGTGTGGTTATTGGTTTTGGGGTGCCGTATCCGCACGAGCGATCGAGTATTCGGTCCAAATTGGATGGGCCCGGAGTATTTCTTTTAAATGGCTTTTTCCGCTGACCGGATTTAGAGCCTCTGAATTCGGCATTGACTGCCGTGTCTTCAGCATTATCGCTGTTAATGCAGCGCTTGTGCTTGTTGCGACTCGACCTGCCATTGCTGTCCTTGGTATCCGAATTACCAGGGCTCTTGGTCATGTTGTTGCTACGAGCTAGCCAGCTGTCCTCTCCCGTGCAAAAGCGGGTCATGAGTGTTGTGAGGGCTGCCATGGATTTCGGCTTTTCCTGTCCTAGGTGCCGGCAAGCCACTCGTCATGGATGTTGTGTTTGAAGGTTGCAAGGGCCTCTGCATCCGGACAATCGACGATTTGATTTTTCTTGGTTAGGAACCGTGTCCGTAATTGTCTGGCCGATTCCTCTGGCTGCTGATTTATGTGGCTTAGGTCATCGGCGTCTGGTGGTCGCACATATGTGCCCTGGAAATTATCGAGGAATGCGGCTTCCAGGTCTTCCCAACAACCAATTGACTCTGCGGGCAAGCTGTTAAGCCAATTATGGGCTGGTCCTTTAAGCTTGAGTGGGAGGTATTTGATGGCGTGTAGATCATCACCGCGGGCCATGTGGATGTGAAGGAGATAGTCCTCGATCCAATCTGCATTATCTGTTGTGCCATCGTATGATTCAATGTTTACGGGTTTGAAACCCTCGGGGATTTGATGATCCATCACTTCATCTGTGAAGCATAGTGGGTGTGCGGTGCCTCTGTATTGGGCTATATCACGACGCAGCTCGAATGAGCTTTGTTCATCGTGGTTCGCCCTACCGAGTTGCCATATCCGGCATGATGGTTATCGTCATGTGTCGCGGGGCGCCCGCGCGATCCGTAGATCGATCTTGTTTGTCTTGCCTTGTCCTCCAATATGTCTCGCAGGGATGGAGCATTTCCCCGCGCCTTGGTATTTTTTGAGCGGCGCCGGGGTGCGGCTTGAGTTGAGGGCCGAGAGGCCTCTCTGTCGCGGCCACGAGGTGGTCGGTCAGCCGTGTCATGCGCTGGTGATGTAGGTTTGGGTGCTTCCTCCTCTAATCGGGGTAGCAGCCTGCGTCTTGGGTAGCTCTTGGAGGGACGCTCGAGTTCATACTCTTCGCCACAAGGACTTCATCCATCCGTCGGCTAGCAAGTCTTGGTCACTCTAAGTCGTTGTCGCTTTTTCTTGAGGCTGCTTGCCGTGGCTATGAGCCTGCGCTTGAAACGCTCTTGTTCGACGGGATCCTCGGGCACGCATTTAATTCGTCGTCGTCGAGGCTTGCCTCATCTTCGGAGGGAGGCATGTAATTATCGCCCTCTACCTCTCTTTCTCGCCGCTCTCTCATGAGGGCTGGCTTCTCCATCCTCCCGCGCCGAATCCTGCCGGAGGGGTTGTCTTCAACCGTCCGGTGTTATTGTCCGCCGTGCGGAATCACCGCTTTTGCTATGGCGGGATTTAGAGCGCGCCACGACGTCACGCCGAGGCTGTTTCTTGGAGGGGTCATCCTCCGTTGTTCCATCGCCATTCCCATCTTTTGGGATGTCCACCATGTATATGTCGTATGACGAGGTGGCCTTCCAGTGCCCTATGGGCGCTGGTTCCTGTTCGTCTCCTGCATCATCGTCCATACCGTTGATGTCTTCGGAGTCGAAATCGAGCATGTCGGTTAAATCATCGACAGTGGCTACGAAGTGGGTGGTGGGTGGGCTTTGAATTTCTTCGTCGTCCGCATCCCAGCCTTCCTGACCATAATCCGGCCAGGGCTCTCCTGATAAAGACAGAGACTTTAGTGAATTTAGAATGTCGCCAAAGGGCGAAAAGCCTTGAAAGATGTCCGCGGGCGGTGAATTCCATGATCGGCGCCTAATCGGGTTCGACATGGGGCGCGGAGGGCTCGGAGTCCGGAGAGGAGTCCGGCACCTTGGAGTCACGAGCTTCGCAAAGGACGGGGTAGGTGTACGGCTCAATCACCGTAGAGATTGCAGCCCCCGAGGCGGTGTCCAGCCACCCTTCCTCGATCGTCGCAGTCGGCTCCGAGCTAAAGGTCGGACCGGACACTGGTGCAGCCTCCACGATACTGTTCGGCGGCAGAGCTAGATCATGCCCTCGTGATAAAGGCGGGCGTGCTTGGTCAGGCTCGAACCCGTCAAGATCAAGTCTCCGCGACGTCCGGCCGTGTAGTTCAAACTTCCAAATCTCACCGGTGGCCAGGGCGAGCTTTCAATCTGCTCCATACGGCCAAGCTTAATTGGCCCACAAAGCAAAACCGCCGAATACGAAGATCTCGTCCGGGAGAAAAGTCTCACCTCGAGCGCATCGTTGTTGATGATCGAGGAGCCATCATGCCTAAAGATGACGCATACGAGGAACTCTCAATGAAAGCACCAATGTCGGTGTCAAACTGGCGGATCTCGGGTAGGGGGTCCCGAATCGCGTCTAGGCGGATGGTAACAGGGACAAGGGACACGATGTTTTTACCCTGGTTCGGGCCCTCTCGATGGAGGTAAAACCCTACTCCTGCTTGATTAATATTGATGATATGGGTAGTACAAGAGTAGATCTATCACGAGAACGGAGAGGCTAAACCCTAGAAGCTAGCCTATGGTATGATTGTTGTTCGCCCCACGGACTAAAACCCTCCGGTTTATATAGGCACCAAGAGGGTTAGGGTTACATGTAGTCGGTTACAATGGTAGGAGATCTACATATCCAGACGCCAAGCTTGCCTTCCACGCCAAGGAAAGTCCCATCCGGACATGGGACGAGGTCTTCAATCTTGTATCTTCATAGTCCAGGAGTCCAGCCAAAGGCTATAGTCCGGCTATCCGGACACCCCCTAATCCAGGACTCCCTCAGGGAGAATGGACGTGTCCAGGGGGGTCGGGGCGCGACGTGGAGGTCATCCAGGCCAGCAGAGCGGCGAGGGGAGGAAGCAGGGCGGCGGGCAGCTGTGTGGCGCGCGCTGATGCCGGCGTCGAGCACCTGCCTGGCCAAGTCAAGCAGCTCGCTGGAGCGGCTGCTGGGCTGGGCCGGCTAGGTGGGCCTGCTGGTGGGCTGCCAGGTGAGGCCAGGTGAGATCCTCTCTCTCTCTTTATTTCTATTTGCTTTTCTACTTTTCTGTAAGTGTTGGGCTTTATTAAAAATACTAAAATGTTTCCAAAAATCCTGCAAATAATTGTGGGCTCTGTTGGGATTATTCCTAACAGCCCTCACTTAAATCCAGAATTATTTGGGCATTTGAATTATTTTATAGCATTTAAATGCCCAAATGCAAATAGGTAAAGAATTAATCCAAAGGACCTTAGGTGTCCTAGAAAAATGTGAACCACTTTTATGTGGGTTCTGAACCAAGACAAAAATGATGGACATTTTAGAAGGGCATTTTAGGTTCATTGAAAATATTTTTAGTAAACCCTAGTTGGTTTCAGAGGGGGCTGGGGGTTCTGTCATCCCCATTTCAAGTATCTATTGAATGAAATAGACATGATGCAACACTCTAATGCAAGAACTTGCTAGGGTGTGACACCACAAGAGCCATTGCTGCTGTATCTGGCAGCGACGAATCAAGTGGTCAGCGCCGCGCTAGTGGCGTAGAGGGAGGTCGACGAAGAGGCAGTGGCAACAGCAGGACCGGCGGATGGCAAGCCAGAGATTCCCCCGGCAGGGCCTCGCGCCGGCAAGGCAAGGCCCCAGGCAGAGTTTGACGCCATCGGGACGGGCCCCGCGCAGTCAGATGAAGTGGTGCAGAAGAAGAAGATGATGCAGCACCGGTTTACTTTTGTCACTCCCTCTTGTGGGGCTAGGTCGAGGTACTCGGTGTGCAGAAATTTCTCTTCGGCCTCCTTATGGCCTCGAGGAAGCTGCGTCATTATTTCCAAGCACACGAAATCACCGTCATTACCCGCCTCCCGTTGCAACGGATACTGCATATCCAAGACGCAACCGGGAGGATCATGGAGTGGGCCTTGGAACTATCGAGCTTTGGTTTGAAGTTTGAAAGTACTTCGACAATCCAGAGCAGAGTCCTGGCGGAGTTCATTGCAGAATGGACCTCAACGCCCGACGAAGAGATCCAGGAGACCACTCTCCCCGGCAAGGAAGCATGTCGCAACTGGATCATGTACTTTGACGGGGCTTTCTCACTTCAAGGCGCCGGTGCTGGTGTGCTGCAAGTCGCACCCACTGGAGAGCACCTCAAGTATGTAATCCAAATGCACTTTCCCAGGGAGATGTCCACAAATAACACCCCTCAATACGAGGGGTTGCTTGCCGATCTCAGGATCGTGGCAGACCTCGGTATTAAGAAGCTCATCATCAGGGGTGATTCATAGCTTGTCGTCGGGCAAGTTAACAAAATTATCAGAGCCCGTTGATGGAGGCCTACGTAGATGAGGTGAGGAAGCTGGAAGAGCGCTTCGACGGTATACAAGCGGAGCACGTTCCCCGAGTGGAGAACGACATCGCCGATTACCTGTCAAAGCGCTCTGTGTTCAAGCTACCTATGGAACCAGGTACTTTTGTGCTTTGGTTAACTCAACCATCCGCTGAACCATCAACAGAGCAGAACACGTGAAGGAAATCAGGCCCGGTAAGTACTTTCCCGCCGAGCCCCCTGGGGCCGCCGGCAAGGATGTTGCCGTGGGAATTGATATGCCAAGGGGCAATCGACACCCAGGGCCAAGCCTCGGCCAGAGAGACGGCCGCTCCCATGGCAGAAGAAATGCCTTTAGCCCTTGCCGTCGAGCCCCAGGCTCCGGCATGGGCACAACATACCATCCGATTCCTCCAAACAGGGGAGCTTCCTTAGGAGCAGGAAGAAGCGGAGAAAGTAGCCCGTCGGTCTACTATGTATCAGTTCGTCAATGACGTCCTGTACAGGAAAAGGCCGAACGGTGTGAAATTGAAGTGCATCCCCCGGGAGGAAGGACTGGAGCTGTTGGCGGAGATACACGGAGGCATATGTGGCTCCCACATAGGGTCGAGGGCCCTGCCTGCCAGGGCGCTTTCGGCAAGGTTTCTTCCGGCCCACTGCCCTCCAGGATGCAACGGCACTAGTGACCAAGTGTGAAGCTTGTCAGTTCCATTCGAAGAAGCTTCATCAACCAGCTCAAGTCCTTCAAACAATTCCTCTGTCCTGGCCATTTTTGGTCTGGGGGCTCGACATACTGGGCCCTTTCCCTCGCGCTTTTTGGGGCTTTGAGTACTTGTACGTTGCGATCGACAAGTTCACAAAGTGGCCGGAGGTGGAGGAAGTGAGAAAGGTTTGATAATCCCCAAGTGCAGGGAATCATCGTAGCAATTTCCAAAGGTGGAAGTGATAAGTATGGAGTGTCGAACCCACAAGGAGCTAAAGGTAAGATCAATATTCTCTCAAGCCCTATCTCGCCATCGACATTTAATTTCACGTACACCAAACGTTTCCTTCCAACTAGCAATGAGAAATAAAACTACGTTGTGGGTATGAAGAGGATAACTTTGTATGGTATCGGAGAGCTAAAACATAAAAGTAGGTGCTGTTATCATAAAGTTAGAATATATTACTAAATATTATAAATAGCGAGTGTGGAATAATGACGGATCGACAAAGCGGAATTGTCCTAGGCAATTGTTAACAAGACCGTAGTCGCCATTGCAATTTCATATGAGGGAGAGGCATAAGCTAACATACTTTCTCTACTTGGATCATATGCACTTATGATTGGAACTCTAGCAAGCATCTGCAACTACTAAAGATCAATGAAGGTAAAACCCAACCATAGCATTAAAGCATCAAGTCCTCTTTATTCCCATACACAACAACCCCCTTACTCGGGTTTGTGTTTCAGTCACTCACCAACCCACTATAAGCGAATCATGAACGTATTGCAACACCATACAGCGGGAATCCCTCACGCTTGCACGACACAGAGGGCACCATAGGATAGCACCAAAATAAAACATACAACTCGTACCAATCTAGATCATCAATCAACCCAAAGACAAAGGATATCTACTCAAAACATCATAAGATGGCAACACATCATCGGAATAATATGTGGCATAAAGCACCATGTTCAAGTAGGGATTACAGCAGGGTGCGGGAGAGTGAACCGCGTAAAAGAGACGAGGATGGTGATGATGATGGTGATGTTGATGAAGACGATCACCGCGGCGATGATTCCCCTCCCGATGGCACTCCGGCGCCACCGAGAGAGAGGAGGAGAGGTTCTCCCCCTTGTGCTTCCTCCTCCATGGCCTCCCCCCTAGATGGGGAGAGGTTCTCCCTATGGTCCTTGGCCTTCATGGTGATGATGGCCCCTCCGGGATCCTCCTCCATGCCCTCCGGTGATGATGACCCCCTCCAGAAGGGTGCCGGAGAGGGCCTAGATTGATTTCTCGTGGCTACAGAGGCTTGCAGCGGCGGAACTTCCGATCTAGGTTAATTTCTATATATATAAGAGGTTTTGGCATCGAGAACAAGTCGGGGGGGGGGGGTCTCCGGGCTGTCCACGAGGTAGGGGGCACGCCCAGGGGGTGTTGGTGCGCCCCACCCTCGTGGGCAGCCCGGGACTCTTCCGCCCAACTCTTTTACTCCTTGGCCTTCTTCTAGTCCAAAAATAAGCTCCGGCCAAGTTTCGTGTCAATTGACTCGCTTTGGTTTTCCTTTTCATGCGATACTCTAAAACAAGGAAAAATGTAAAGCGCACTGGGATCTAGGTTAATAGGTTAGTCCCAAAACCCATATAAAATAGCACATAAATGCATATAAAACATCCAAGGTTGATAATATAATAGCATGAATACTTCATAAATTATAGATACATTGGAGACGTATCAAGGTTACAACACAGTCAGGCGTCAAGTTCTTCAAGGGGCTAGTCTGCCGTTTTGGTGTGCCAAACAGGTTCATCACCGACAACGGCACGCAGTTCACAAGCCACACCTTCATGTAGTACATCCAGGACCTCGGCAAAGAAGGTCTGCTTTCGCCTGTGGCACACCCATGGAGCAACGGCCAGGAGGAGATGGCAATGTCAAGCATCATCGCGAGGCCTGAGAACAAAGACTTTTGACAAGCTGCACAAGAGTGGAAGGCACTGGATTAATGAGTTGCCGGCGGTTCTTTGGTCGATCAGAATGACGCCAAATCGAGCCCCCGGCCAGACAGCCTTTGCCCTGGTATACGGGGCAGAGGCAGTTCTCCCCACGGAACTCACATACGGGTCATGTTGGAGATATAACTATTGGGTATGACCCGCCCAGGAGGGGCCGAGTTATACCCATGGCGATTCATGAAGCCCAGGACAGCTCTGGAAGATGGCGGTTCAGATAAGGGCCCAAAGCCCAAAGGCGATTTAAGGCCCTTAGAGATAAACCGCCATATGTACATAACTTGCCTTGTAAGGCAGGGATATTTAGAGACCGAGTCGGACACTGTTTATGAGCCGGCCGGGATTCTGTGAGCCGCTGGGCGTCGACCTCTGTATATAAAGGGACGACCTGGCGGCGGTTCAGGGCAAGTAATATCAGATTGAAAGCTAGGTCAAGCGGATTCGCTCCCTAGTAATCGAAACATAAGCAATACCACCTAAAACTGGATTAGGCCTTTACCTTCACCGCAAGGGGCCGAACCAGTATAAACCCTCGTGTCCTTTGTCCCGTTTTAACCCCTTTAAGCTTCCTAGTTGTTATGGCTCCACGCTCAAGTCCTTTCACTAGGACATCTGTCATGACAATTCCACGACAGTTGGCGCCCATCGTGGGACGAGTGCATGGTGGATTTGAGTTCTTGAAGGGCAGCTTCGAAGGGCTCAGGGGATACGCTATGGGCCGGATGACCAAGAGTCGTCGCGGCAAGCTCTACATCGACGACACAGGCTGGGGCCCCGAGGCCGGCTCAATTGAGTACGGGTACCGGGTCCCCTTCGATGGAATTCACGTCTTCATCGGCCGGATCGGCGAGCCGGGCCCTGAGCCAGACATCTGCACAGACATCATCGAGTCGGCTCAGCATACGAGACCCGCCCGGGCTCAGCCTGCCGTGAAGCGTGCCTCCGTGGGATGCATCCATGGAGGGGAATTTTCTGAAGGATCCGTGGATGGCGGTGAGACGACCATCTACTCTGACGGTGAGTCGTCCACGGGTGAGATGGATTCATTGTATCAATTGCAAGACGGTGGGCTTGGGGGCTGTTCCGATGGCAGCAGTATTCCGGACCCCATTGAGCCGCCGAGCAGAGTGGGGATCTTCATGGCTGGCACGCAACCCGTTCAAAACTCTACGGTAGCGGCAGCGATAACCTCCGGCTCAGCGGCAGCCGGGGCAGGAGGCCCTCCGCACCCGTCGGCTCAGGTACTGATGGATCTCATAGATAAGTTGACAACCCTATTAACTACCGCGATTAATCCGGCGGATCAGGCTGAACATGATGCAGAAATGGCGCGGTTACGTGAGGAGGTAGCACAAGCCAAAGAAAACATAGCAGCAGAGGACATTAGGCTAGCCACAGAGCGGGCGGCTTTGGATGCACGAGCACGGCAGATTCAATCAGAGGCTTTCCAGCTTACGATGGATTTGAACGCTTCTAATGAAGTCTTGAGGAGAAGGCACCAGAAGGCTCAATCCCGTTTGCCTCTGACTTATGAACCTAGAAACCTCTTCCGCACACCCGGTGCAGGCCCCAGTAACCCACCGGAGATAAACCGGGTTGCAACGCCCGGGGCTGGGACGCCGGTTCAACCACTGGTGATGGAACCTCCTCACATGAATACTACTCCGCCTCATTATGTACCAACACCACCGGGTCATTATTCTAACCCGTTGGAGAATATGATCGCTGTGGAGGCACGATTGGCGGCTCTCCCGGCGGAGGGCGATTCTCCAGCGGCGATTGAAACACGGAGGGTCAAAGAATTTCTTCAGACGGCTCTGGCGCAGCAGGAGGCATACTCTTACAGTCGAGACAGGATCCACTCAACCCCTCGCCCAAGCCAGAGCCCAAGTTATAGCAGTATATGGATTCAAAGCCTGCTTTCAAGCAACACTCGGTCAGTGACCAACCGCATGGGCATGACCCGCGCGTGATGGAGTTCTTAACTTGGTTGATCGTGATGTAATACGCTAAGAGGCGGAGCGGCGGTTTCAAGAGCGGCCGAGCAAAGTGCTCAATGGGCAGCTTAGCAGTCTTTTCCGGTTTATCCGACGACCTCTGTGGAGGCACGCATGGCCACGAGGACTGGAGGTGTCCCTTGCTTGGTGCCGGCTTGTGACAGCCTGGTTTTTGGCCCTTTCTTTTTCTTTTGTTTTTCTGAGGTTTTTGCTTGAGTTTTCTTTTTCCGTGGCTTTGTGGTCCGGAAACCAAAGAAGATGCCCTCTTCTTTGCTTCTAGAGTGGCTTGTCATACCCAAATCCTTTCCTAGACCCTGTCATTTTCATCCTAGCCCAAATCCCAATATTCTTTTTATTGGGAATATTCCTTTTCTATTAAAGGAATAACTCAAATTGCCCTAGGTTGTGAAGCAACCTTTATTTCCATCACTCCTAAAATTCCCAAATAATTCCCATAAATTGTTTGGGTCATATCTTTCTCAAATATGGCAAAATATTTCATTTGTCATGTTTATCATCATGCTCAAATAGTTCATTTCCTATTATGTCCTAAATGGCAGAATGTGAAGCAAGTGCCATTTATCTTTTCCCAATTGACCTCAAACTCCTTGGACACCTTTTCCTGTCCATATCATTGCCACATGCCAAAATGCAACCTCATTTTCCTAGTAATTATTTTATTATGATTTTCCAAAGTTCCTGTCTGAGGGAACTGATTATGAAGGAAGTACAAGCTAGGCATATCCAAATGAGTTGCAATTTTGCATGGCCCTTCATATAACCAAATCATCACTTTCCACCAAAGTAGAGCTCATGTCATGCCTCCATATGAGCTCACCTTCAATTCTTTGATTCTGTCCAAAATTTCAGTTTGTGAAGCAAGTATATTTTATCTTGCTCCATTATGGCTGCCAATTTTTCTAGGCCTTCTATTATCTATATAACCTGCCTCCACCCATTTTGGACATGTTTCATCTAGCCATTTTTTCCTCTAGAATTTTTGCAAGTTTCTGGTCAGTGAAAATGTTTGTGAAGGAAGTACCATTTTGGTTTATCCAATTGGTATGAAACCTTTTGCAGCATCTTCATATCGCCAAATAAGCCTTCCTTGCCAAAGTTCAGCTCAAGTGGCCTCTCCATGTGAGTGCATCATCCAAATCTAGTTTCTAGACCAGTTTATGTGGTTGTTAAGCAACTACATTAAATCTTGATCCAAATCCTCTCCAAGTAACCAGGGTGAAAGTCCTTCTTACCCTGAACTTACCAGACAACTCCATTTGACCCAATCACCTCCCTGTTGAGCAGCAGTACACGATCAAGTTTACTGCAGTAAACTTCAGAGCTTGACTGCCATTTAACCGTGTCACTTTTAACCAAACTACCACCGCAGTTGAAACCTCCCCAGGAAGAACTCCACCCCAGACATCGTTTGGCTTAGCTTGTGGAACTGTGTGCATCTATGCACGCGGTGACCATCGCTTTAAGCGCAATGGTCGCGCCTGAACGGCTTCTTGCTCGGGCCCCTTCTTCGCCGGCGTCTCAAAGCACGGGCATGTCCAGCAGCTAGCCCACGTTGTCGCCGTTCTCCTGGAGCCCTTCCCCCTGCGTCAGCCCCTCCGTCAGCACTCGTCGCCGTGCGCCCATGGGCGTACTGTGGCCGACCGAGCATTAATGGTGCAGTGGCCATTTCCCCCTTGTCCTCAAGCTCCGCTCGTCTCCATGACCTCTGTGGCTCGTCCGTTGCCTTCGCCCTCGCCTTCCCGAGCTCATGCGCCTGGGCACGCGTCCGCGGCGCCGGACACGCACCTGCGGCGGTGACAGCTCGGCCTCCTTGCCCGCAGCTATATAAGCCCACCCCAACCTTGTTCGAGCTCACCACTCGCCCTCACGCCCTTCACTACCCCTCCCCAGCCAGTCAAACAAGCTCGAGGATGCCTCGAGCCCTCCTTTGGCCGCCATGGCCGCCGTGGTGCTCCGCTTAAATCCGGCTGACTCGAGCCTCCCCTCCACCTATGCTCCTCACTAGTAGGCCACCCAGACCCCGGAAACCCTTCCCCAACCCTCCATTTGTCGCCGGAGTGCCCATGGCCGTGTGCCCAAGTTCGTCCGAAGCCACCGTCCGCCGTCCTCGAAGCTGCCCTCGCCTCGGTGCTCCTTGTGGCCGTGCCCTACGCCATCCGATGCGCCGCTTCTTCCCGAGCACGCCGGTGTGCCGAGCTCCACGGGAGATGGCCGGAGTCGTCGGGACTCGCCGTAGAGGCGGCCGGCCTCGCCTCTACCTCTCTCGAGCGTGGGAGGAGGAAGAAGGTGCCAGGGGAGGGAGATGGATAAGGACCCCACCTGGCAGCCACTCGGGCGTTGACCCGCCCGGTCCAGCTGGATAAGTGACGAGCCCCACAACCTGTGGGACCCGCACGTCAGCGACCCGCGTGCCTGGCCCCGCCTCTGCCCGCGTGGCAAGTGGAAGCGTCAACCCCATAGTACGTGTTCGTTTTCAGAAAGCGCATTTCCATCTCCTTTTGCTCAAAATACGTTTTGTTATCCCGAAAGCGTATTTACCTCTGTTTCAGCCCAGAATGCGTTTTCTTAGTCAGAAAGCGTATTTCTAACTTTGCGCTTCTGCCTTATCCATTCAGAGACTTCTTTGTGAGGATATTTTTGCAGAAAAGTCCCTGAACTTCAACCTACCTTATCTTTTTAACCACAACTCCAAATGAGGTGATTCCAAAGCCCACTTCTTCGTTTCGTCGAGCCCGTTCTGTTGGTTTCGTTTTCACTATGGTTTGACACTGTGAAAATGACCTTTTTTCCCTTGCACGTAAACAGCCCCTTCGAGAGAGAACTGTTTCTGGCAAATCTTTTCGCGGGTTCACCACACTTCTCCCCGGTGCCTTCTTCACCCCAGGCAAGCCACAATACCCACTTGCATGATAGTCATGCAGTAGACATGGTTTTCAACTTGAATATTTAATAAATGTTTGCTTGTTTAAAATATGGTTATCGTTGTTTCGGTAATGCTTTTTGGGTTAGTGCTTACTTTCTTGCTATGTTGTCATGCACCTAGTTGTCATGCCCTGCTAGTTGCTAGTATTCCTTTCATATGCTTATGCTTGCTAGTAGTACATGTTGATGTTGGTGATGGTCTTTGGTGCATGATGGCTATCTGTCCCGAGTACTGTTGTTATACATGTTTCATTGCATCCTGTTGGTTAAATGCTTGCATTGTTGTTATGTTCTTGCATGATATTTGTTGTTGATGCTAGTGGTCATGCTATGTTTCGGAGAAGTATGTACTTATGAGGTTCATGCTAGTCCGTATGCCATGTTTAGTTGGATATGATTCATTGTTGATATGGTGGATAGTTATGTTGTACCCTCATGATTATGTCGATATCATGCTCATGCATTGTAATTGCATCATGTTATTTTATCATGGCTCAGCATTTGGCATTCAAGTTTAACCGGATTAAATTGAACTTAAACAACTGTTGGCTGAGTCATGGTGCCACCATATCGAAACTGACCAGTGCAACCACGCTTACCTTATGGGTAAGGTCCTAACTTGGTCTATTGTCGTGCATCTCGCCGGTGCCTCCCACGAGGGAAGGTTATGGGCATGCTTACCCTGATCAGGTAGGCGGACATAACCTTGTGTGCCCGTTGTTTTTGTTTTTATGGATCCGGTCCCCGTGAGGGACGTTTGACCACGACGGTGGTCGGGGTGTCTTTGGTAGACACGGGGCCACCCAGGACTAGCCCAGTTGGGAGTGGGTCCGTGTCGGTGTCAAAACTGGCGGATCTCGGGTAAGGGGTCCCGAACTGTGCGTCTAGGCGGATGGTAACAGGAGACAAGGGACACGATGTTTTTACCCAGGTTCGGGCCCTCTCGATGGAGGTAATACCCTACCCCGCTTGATTAATATTGATGATATGGGTAGTACAAGAGTAGATCTACCACGAGATCAAGGAGGCTAAACCCTAGAAGCTAGCCTATGGTATGATTGTTGTTCGTCCTACGGACCAAAACCCTCCGGTTTATATAGACACCGGATAGGTTAGGGTTACACAGAGTCGGTTACAATGGTAGGAGATCTACATATCCGTGTCGCCAAGCTTGCCTTCCACGCCAAGGAAAGCCCTATCCGGACACGGACTAAGTCTTCAATCTTGTATCTTCATAGTCCAGAGTCCGCCAACGGTGATAGTTCGCTATCCGGACACCCCTAATCCGGACTCCTCAAGAGTCTCCCCGAACCAGGCTTCAATGACGATGAGTCCGACGCGTTGATTTTCTTCGGCATTGCGAGGCGGTTCTTCTCCAAATTCCATATACTTGTTCTAATAGTGTCCGCTTCTCGATAAATGCTGCGCTCCTTGGCTTCTACGCCCAATAATGGCCATCTTCCACGTGTTTGAATGAATGCAAAGAGCTAGGGTATTTTTACACTTACCCCTAGCTGCGCAAAAATGAGCCGCCTATAAAAGGGGCGAGGATCTAGATCTGAGTCACACCAACCCCCTTCATGAAGCTTTCATCGGAGCGCCTCGACCAAAGCCCATTCCACCATGGACAATGACGAACTCCTCCTCTCGTGCTCCCGGCCCTCAGCACTCGAAATTGGGAGAGATGCTCGACCCCAAGATAGCGAGCTAGTTATACTCCAAGCCAAGGGATTTCTTCCCCCGACCTTCATGGTCCCGGTTCGAGCCGGACTTGCCACCTACAAGGGCGGAAAGCAAGCGGAGAGTGTCCCCGATCCCTCTAAAGGAGAGCGGGTATGCTTCATTTCTTATCTAGTAAGAGGACTCGGATTTCCAATCCATCCGTTTCTCCGGGGGCTCTTGGAGTTCTACGGCCTCCAGTTGCACCACCTTACTCCTGCCTCTATCTTGCACATCGCGGGCTGCGTGGCCCTTTGCGAACTGTTCTTGGGCGTCGAGGCTCATTTCGGGCTGTGGAAGAGATTATTCTGCCTAGTACCCCATTCTCATGAGGGGTCAATATATCAAGTGGGCGGAGCCGAGCTATGGCGATCGCCGGACCGGATACCTATCCGGAACCCTCGAAGAAGGCGTCCAAGACCGGCCTTCGGAATGGTTTTACATGGAGGACGCCTCACGCCGGATCCTGTTCGGATCGGCCTTCCAGAGTTCAGAATGTTTCATCGAAGAAGCGCCTAAGCCGGGCGCCCTCGGAGCCCCGAGGGAAAATGACCGGATGTCCTCTATCCGATGAGCCGAATAAGGTTATCGCTCATGCCGGATTGACCATGATTGAGTCATGGCAATCAGTATTATGAGGGGAGTGCAGCCGCTCCAATATAGGGGCCACCCCATGCGGGATTTCAACGGGAGGACGATGCCACCCGCCATGGCCGCAAAGGGCCGGATCGGTCACGTAATCGTGAAGATCTTGTTCCGCCATGTATAAAGGGGAGGAGGAGGATTTCCTCCACGCCAATCCATCAAGGAGTTTTCTTTGAATAATCCTCGAAGCTGGGTAAGCAAACATCTTTGTGACCTGTCCGATCCATGTTCCCATGGTTAAATATCTCATTTCGTGGTTTCTGCGCAGGAACTACGCCGGACTGTGGAGAAGATACACAACCCACCCCCACAACCCGAGGATCCAGAACGGTCCCTCGATCCGACCCCCGAAGAGGATCCGGATATAAAGGTGGAGTTGATCAACGAGGTATTCCACCAACTTAGCATCGACAATGCTTTGGTTGCCATCACGGCCGATTACCCCGGAATACTTCCAGCCTCACAGGTAACTAAGACCAAGGTCCCAATATTCTGATAATGACCCATCCGTGCTTATTTCTTGATCACCGTATACCAATGGTGGTTCGCAGGGGGTACCTTTGAGGCAGGAAGCCGAGCTCATGGTGGCTAGCCAACAAGGCGTCTGACGCCCCGCAGCTAAAAAAGGAGTGTGGTCCGGATCGAAACTCCGCCAAGAACGGTATGGCGTGTCACCATGTTCCTAGGATTGATTCTCGAAGGCGATTAACGCCGACGCTCTTTTCAGAAAAAGAGCGCTCACGGATCGAGTCCGGAGAGGTTGCTAATCGAACCTCCGCCGCCAGGCTCCAAAGCCGGGTCCGTAAGCGGAGGCGAACACGAGGCGCACGCCGGACGCCTCCTCCGAAAGAGGATGCCGACAGATTGTCCGCCACCAACTCCGAGGTGGAGAGCGCCTTGAATCACAGGCGCCACCGGACAGTTCTTCGTGACGCATGTTTTTCCCAAGAGGCCTTGAATGCCTTCAATTCGGGAGATGCGCACCTCCGTGCCGCTCAAGATGGTCTAGCCAGAGCCATGGAGCAATATGTAAAGGACATACGGGTAAGGAAATTTGACAGTTATATATGCCAGTAGCCCCTGAGACTTAAAATAGTTAGAATAACTGATTTAAGGATCATTTATTATGCAGGATCTTACAAAAAAGAATACCCGACTGTCCCAGGAGCTTGAAGAGTGCTAGGCCCAACTTGAGGCCGCACTAGCCGCTACAGGGGAAGCCACAGAGACCCCCTCTGGTAATATACGCTTCAAAAGATAAATAGTTTATGAAGTGCGCCAGGTGTGTAAATCTGACAAAAACATTTCAGATGGCGCCGTACTAGATCCGGACAAGCAACAGCTCTTGCGCCAGCTAAAGGCCGGCGAGAGCGTGCTGACAAGGGTGCGGCAGGAGAAAAATAATCTCCAAGATGCCAACACCAAGCTGGGTGAGGAACTAAAGGATGTTCGTGCCTAGTTGTCTGACTCCGTAAAGGAGAATCGGCGGCTTCGTCGCGGCATTTTCAATAAGTGCTTGAGCGAACTTTGAAAGAGTTCGGCGAGGAAGGAGACTAACATAAACAGGTATGTAGGTTTGCTCACGGGTCGTCCTGAGGAGGAGATGCCCAGTTCTTCGGGTGATCTTCTTCCCGAATTAGGCCACCGCACGAACGAGTCCGGCAGGTGATGAAAGGCATCGGCCAGGCCTTGTGGCCATCTATCTCCCTGCCCGAAGGCATTGGGGAGCTGGCAGAGCTGCTTCAAGGAGCACGGCGGCGCTTCCGAATATGGAAGATATCGGCCTGCCTTCAAGGCGCCAGGGAGGCCTAGGCCATGGTAAAGACGCGGTACACGAAGGCTGACCCAAACCACATGGCCGAGGTCGGACCTATGGGGCCTGACGGGATGGAGATCCCTGTAAGCTTAGTGTATGGCCAAGTAGAATTGGCCGCCAAGTATTCCCAGCAAGATTGTAAATTAGATAGCCTATTAGATGGCATTGAGGAGGAATACAATGAGTCGAGTTGACTATGTGAAAATATGATATGAAAAAATGTCTTCTAGCCGGATTGTAGATCGTTTGTCATAGCGGACCTTTTCGCTTCGACCTCAGGACCCAATAGTCCGGAGTGTGTCCGAATACCTGTGTGGTTATATAAAAACCGGGGTATGCATGGAGACAAGGCGTAGGGGTCATTGTTGCTGTATCAGACAGGTGCCCAACTAGTTATGTTATATTACATCGGTAGTAAGAAACATCTTCCAGGGAGAATAGTTCCGTTAAGGGTTCCTTTCGCTGGGATGCATGCCCTAAAGTGCATGTCAAAGCTGCTATGAAAGCAGAAAATCATCTAGGGGCAATGGGTAAATAATTAAAAATCATCTTTTAGTTCACCGACCGAATATTCCCTTAAGAACGCTAGCTTTCGGCTTCACCCAGTCTGAGGTACACATCCGGCTGACCCGGCAGTAACAATCGCAGAGGTGCTCCCTTTACCACCTAGACGAACAATCGGGAACATAGGGGTAAGCACAGGAGCCAGGCAACCCAGCTTGGCCAAAACTTAAGTCATATTGATGCATATAATGGTGAATAAAAGGTACATGTGGAAGTTTAACGCATGGGTTGGGCATGAAGCTCAGATAGATAAGCTTCGCTAAAGAAGCCCCTGTGTATAATGAGCGGACAGCGTCAAGTATGTGCGAAAAAGCTAAACGAGCCTCTAGAGGCTTCAAGAAGAAGGAGGAGGAAGGAGAGAAATAAAAGACAGCAAAAATAGCAAATGTGGACGGAGGAAGGAGACGAACTTGGAGTCCAGCGCTTAGGCGAGAATCTTCAGAGACGGGCTGCGTTCCATGGGTTCGCTCGAGTCGGTTATCCAATGCGTTTCGCAGACGGTATGCTCCGCCGGTCAGGACCTGGTCGATGATGAAGGGACCTTCCCATTTGGGCTTGAGTTTGTCCTTTTTCTTGTCCAGCAGGCGTAGAACTAGTTCGCCAACGTTATAAGACTTGGCCCGCATTTCCTCGCTTTGATATCTTCGAGCTCGCTGTTGATAGAATGCGGAACGAAGCTTTCACCACGCCGCGCCTCCTCCAATGCGTCCAACTGTCCCCGCCGATCAAGCTCGGCTTCTCTTTCTTCATACATGCGCACGCGAGGTGAGTCATGTATTATGTCGCAGGCAAGATCGCTCTGCGCCGCATACACCATAAAGAATGGTGTGAATCCGGTAGTACGATTCGGCGTGGTCCGCAGCCCCCAGAGTACGGAGTCGAGCTCCTCAACCCAGTGCGTGTTAGATTCCTTGAGGGACCGCACTAGTCTGGGTTTAATGCCGCTCATGATTAGACCATTTTCTCATTTGACTTGGCCGTTGGTTTGAGGGTGATAGACTGAGGCGTAATCGAGCTTGATGCCCATGTTTTTGCACCATAATTTGACCTCATCGGCCGTGAAGTTGGTACCATTATTAGTGATGATACTGTGGGGGACACCGTAATGGTGCACTACCCCTGATATGAAGTCTATCACCGGTCCGGATTCGGCCGTTTTAATAGGCTTGGCCTCTATCCATTTGGTGAATTTATCCACCATGACCAATAGGTATTTTCGGCCAGGGTTCCTCCCTTAAGGGGTCCAACCATGTCAAGCCCCTGCACCGAATGGCCGTGTGATGGGTATAGTTTTGAGGGTGGTGGGTGGCATGTGGCTTTGGTTAGCGAAAAGCTGGCAACCGACGCATCGTTGGACTAAATCTTAAGATCTGCCGGGCCGTCGGCCAATAAAATCCTGCACGGAAGGCCTTGCCTACAAGGGCCCGGGCTGCGGCGTGGTGCCCACCCAGTCCGGCATGAATTTCAGCCAGAGATTTCGCCTTCCTCTTCGGAGATACACCTTTGAAGGACTCCTGTAGTGCTTTTCTTATAAATCTCTCCCTCATGGACTTTGTAGGCTTTAGATCGCCGTACTATGCAGTGAGCCTCATTTTGGTCTTCGGGGAGTTCCTGCCTAGTTAGGTAGGCTAGGAATGGTTCCGTCCACTGTCACGACCGGTTTTTCAGTAAAAATATTTATTGAACAACCGACCTATGAAGACCAATATGAGGAAAATCCTCCATACCGGTAGACAAAACTTTGATACAATAAGCCAGTAGCATTAAAATATTACAGGGGTCGGACTGAAAATGCCCAACCAATTATTACAAACACGCCGATAATTATACATAGTGGCGGATATGACTCAAAGGTGTAGGGTGGAAATACTACTGACTCGAGATATGAGTGGTTGGTGGGATAACACAATGGGTGGCTAATAAGTCTACAAAGATCGGCGGCTCATCGAAAGGCCGAGGTGAGGCTCGATGAATTTATTTGGGTAGCGGAAGCGGATATATCACAATGACTAATCCAGGGTCGACGAGACCGACTGGGATTCCTCTAGGCATCGGACTCGCTATCAAATTCTTCATCCATGAGATCACCTTCACAAGATTCCGCCAAATCAACAAGCCAGGTGAGTACTTTGAAAGTACTCGCAAGACAGTTCGGATAAAAGATATAACAAATGAATGCATGAATGAGTCATGATTAATTTTAACAATGCTCAAATAAATCAGTATAGCAAAAATAAACGGTAGTCCGCTCGAAAACCCAAAGAAGGATAAACTCAAAACCGATCGAGTGTCTGAAGTGACGCCTCGAAGGGTGAAAATAAATAAAACATGCCACAATCGGGCGTCTGGGCGACACCTCATAAAGGGCTTATATTGAAATAAAAATACAAGCGTGCCGCAGTCGGACGTCGGAGCGACATCACAGAAAGGGCTTATAATAAAAGTAAATAATAACGATGTCAAATGGACGTCTGAGCGACATCACGTAAAGGGCTTATAATAAAAGTAAATAATAACGATGTCATGATCGGACGTCCGAGCGACATCACGTAAAGGGCTTATAATAAAATAAATAACAACAATGCCATAGCCGGACGCCCGAGCGACATCGCAGAAAGGGCTTATAATGAAAATAAATAACAACAATGCCGCAATCGGACGTCTGATCGACATCGCGGAAAGGGCTTATAATGAATATAAATAACAACAATGCAGCAGTCACACGTCTGAGCGACATCGCAGAAAGGGCTTATAATTCATTATTCATAACTGACAAGATATAGAGCTCACGGAAAATATTCATCACAAGACAATAAGCGGGTTAGTCCGTTCACAGGAAAGTAAACCTTTAATAATCAAATGGTTCTCGGGAGTTTCTGTCACTGAGACTGACACTTGACAAGATGAGATGATCACAGTACTTGGACATGAATAAGATGAGTTCAAGAATTTTGACTCTGCAGAGTTTGTACCAAATTGTCCACATCCAACGGATTTCCGTAGTCACGAAGGACTAGTTCCGTTTACGGTATTTCAGAGGAAACACAACTAGCTAGTACACACCCATCATACCTCACGCTGCCGTGAATCACCCTAGACAGCGTTTAAGAAAAACTTTGAGACGGGGAGATCACAATCTCGAATAGCATGGGATCAAATTTATATACGCGCGCTCTAAGGGGTGCCCCCTCTCGGTCCCAACCAGAAACACCCATGCCCCCTAACCGGATGAAAGGCTTTAATCCAGGGCCATGGAACCTTCATCCCGGCCTCTCGGTTTGGTGTGTACCAGGAAGTGGTTTCCAACCTACTAGGTCATATCCCTTGCGGGAAACAGGTGGTAGTACGGAAAGGAAGACGGACGGGAAACTGACCGATTTATGTTGACACTGGTTCAACAATATGGCATAAGCCTGGCATGCTACAACACTGCCATCTTACCCATACTCATGCCAACTCATGGCCATGCAACAAGTTTCCAAAGAACTCACGGATTTACCGAGCTCATTTGCCCCAATGCTCACGAGATAAACTATCATCGAAAATGCTCATGAATGTGCCATGATACAAAAATAATGCAAACATGCCCAGACACTCATCATATCAAAAGTTCAAACTTTGCTTGCCTGGTTCGGAGTAGTCGGGGTCTAGCTCGGCGAAGTTCGCGGTCCCGTCACCTCCTTCGGTATCTACGGTGCACAAAATACACGCGCTAACGTAAATACCGTGAGGTGCACAAAAATTACTCCAAATATTTTTCAAATAAATCTGATAAAAACTAGACAAAATTTTAAAGAGGACAGAAAAAGAATCAATCAAAAATACTTTTCTGTTAAAAAGTTATAAGGGTTTTAGCTCAAGGACTCATCTGTAATGAAACAGAAAACTTCCAGGGGATTCTGCGGAAAAGTCCAGAAAACGGTTCGTTTAAAAGAAATGACTGAGAGGCTGACAGGCGGGCTCCACCTGTCGGGTTTAAAAATTTAAAAGAGGGAAACAGGGCGCGACGGCGCCTGAGAGGTGCGGTGGTCGCCGGCGGCGATCCACGGCGAGGCAGAGTGATCGGATGGTACCTTCGTGATCAGCACGTCCTTCCGCGTCTGTGGAAGGTGGAAGTGGTTGCCGGCG
Organism: Aegilops bicornis; assembly: GCA_021605145.1. NCBI lineage: Eukaryota > Viridiplantae > Streptophyta > Magnoliopsida > Poales > Poaceae > Aegilops > Aegilops bicornis. Next base: position 391,154,161 of record CM038674.1, read on the forward strand.
AGTACCACGTCGACGGCGACACTTGCTCCGGCGGACGGCGGTTCGGACTGTCGTGGATCTCGCCGGAGAGAGCTGTGGGGCCAAAATTGAGGTGGGGGTTATCCAACTAGAGGTGGTACGAGGCTACGGGCGAAAGTAGGGCGGCGGAGGAGTTCTCACCGGAGAGAACGATGTCGGAGCCCGAGGCGGACGGAGGTGGCCGGAGTCGAGGAAGAAAGGCCCCTCGAGGCCCCTCCAGTGGCTAGGCAGGGTCTGGTGAGGTGCTGGAGTCGTGCGAGGGCGAGAGCAGGCTCGGGGGTGCTATATATAGCCGGCCCGAGTCGGTTGCCGTGAACGAAAAAGTCCGGCGAGTTGATTACGGCGGCGCTATGGCTGGACGGTCGGCTTAGGAGCTTGAGCATCACCTAGGAGGAGTATTGGAGCCGTTCCCATGTCCAACTTAGGACGGGAGGGCTGGTTACGGTCTGCCCTTGACAGAACGGCCGCACGGCGCGTCGGAGGCAGAGAGCGCGCTCTGCGCGTGCCAAGCCACGGCGACGGTGCCGCATGCGTGTGCTGGCAAGGAGGTGGCCACGCGGAGCCACCAGGATGTTTGGGCGGCGCCGAACGGCGTTGCGCCACAGTTTTGCCTCCTGTCACCGTTACGGTGCGGCCGCATAAAGCACGCCGCAGCAGCGGGCTGTGGCGCCACCGACGCGTCGAACGCGCCAAGCGCCGCGTGTGGAGCTTCGGACAGGCAGGCAGGCTGCGAGCAACGTGCCAAAGGCACTGTGGACTCGTGGACTGAAGTTATCGACGGAGATCGACGAACTTCTGAATTTTCTCGAAAGTGAATGTAATAAAGTGCATTCCAGGTGTTCGACAAAATGATTCTGGTATCCAGGGATTTTTCCTTGAGCTGATTTTTGGTGGAGTGGTCTCTCATTGCAACTAGAGGTTGCCTGAATTTTGGTGAAATTTTTGGAGAAGTGTAGATATGAATTTCACCAAATTTGGCAAATCTGGTCCAAACTTGCAGTGAGTGAAATTTGAAATATTTGAAAAGAAGAAGAGTGGATCAAGATGGTTCTGGGTTGTGGGTACAAAGGACTATCCAAGGGAGTTGGTTTGAGGTCAAAACTCAAATGCATTTAGGTACTTGCTTTGTAAATCACCTAGGCTCAGTATAATAGACAGAATTATTTTGGGAGGAGAAATAATTGGAATAAAATCCAAAAATGGATTTTACTAGTTTGGACAGAATGTTTGAGTTGTACCAAAGTGGAAGGAGATATATTTGGGAAGATTTTACCATGTGGTGCATGGAAGAATCATGAATGGTTTCAAATATGGGAGAGGATGAAAACTCCTAGAGTTTCCTTTTTAAAAGAAACTAAACTCCAAAGATTTTTCTTGAAATTTTGAGAAGAGGGCAATCAGAAGAAAATTTAAAACCAAACACCAGAGTTGAAGGGGATGGAAAACTAAAATATTTGCTAAAGGAGAAAAGCTTTGAGAGAGATTTTTGGAAGGGTTTTGGTGACCTCCTTCAAATCCAACAAAATTTTGAAGAAAACGAAAGAAAATTTTTTGGAGTGTCACAACACCTACCCCCTTAGGAAAAATCTCGTCCCCGAGATTCCAGTTGATCCTCAAATAATTGTGGGTGCTCTGTTCGAAGGAAATCCTCTCTTTCCCAAGTGGCTTCACTTTCGGTGTGGTTGCTCCAATCGAACTTTGAAGAACTTGGTGGTTTTCTGTCGGGTTCTCCTTTCTGACTCTTCCAAGATTTTTATCGGGTGCTCCCGATATGTAAGGTCTGGTTGCACGTCAATGTTTTTATGGGGTACTTGTTTCTCTGGGTTGCTTACGCACTTCCTCAATTGGGAGACGTGAAATACGTCGTGGATGTCGGATAATTCTTCTGTAAGTCTAGCTGGTAGGCCACCGTGCCTCTTCGTGCTACTATGCGTAATGGTCCGATGAATCTTGGTGCTAGCTTCCCTTTAATCTTGAATCGGTGCAGGCCTCTCATGGGTGATACTCGTAGGTACACAAATTCACCGGGTTCAAAATGGAGTCCACGATGCTTCTGATCGTAATAACTCTTTTGTCGAATTTGGGCTATCTTGAGTCGGTCCTTAATTACCTTGACTTTATCTTCAGCCTCTTTGAGCAGGTCTGGGCCGAAGATATGACTGTCTCCGGTTTGTGACCAATTTAGCGGGGTACGACATCTTCGTCTGCAGACAGAGCTTCAAATGGTGCCATTTGGCAGTCGGATCGATAGCTGTTGTTATATGCTAATTCTGCGTATGGTAAGCTCTCCTCCCAACTGGTCCCATAGGTGAGGACACATGCTCAAAGATATCTTCTAGAATCTGGTTTACTCGCTCACGCCCATCCGTCTGGGATGGTACGCAGCGATCGAATGCCAGCTAAGTTCCCAGAGCTTGTTGTATGTGATCCCAAAACCGGAGACGAATTGAGTGCCTCTCGTCCGAGATTATTTTCTTTGGGACTCCATGTAGGCAAACGACACGGGAGAGGTAGAGCCTAGCAAGCTTCGAGTGGTGTGTGTTGTCTTCATGGGGATGAAGTGAGCTACCTTAGTCACCTATCTATGATTACCCATATGGCATCATGTCCGTGTTATGCACCGAGGTAGTCCAACAATAAAATCCATTCCAATCTCGTCCCATTTCCACTCGGGTATCTTATTCGGTTGCAATAGTCCGGCCGGTTTCTGGTGCTCGGACTTGATGCATTGACACGAGTCACAACATGCAATAAACATGGCTATGTCTCTTTTTATACCATGCCACCAAAATGTTTCAAGATCTTTGTACATTTTTGTTCCTCCGGATGGATTGAATATGGAGCGGTGTGGCCTTCAGCCAGGATTTGCTGTTTAAGGTCATGGATATTGGGTACGCAAAGCCTATTCCCGTACCACAATATTCCTTGCTCATCAATAATGAATTCGAGGCCTTGCCCAACTTTATCTTCCGTTTTATGCCTTCAATCTTTGGGGTGTCCACGTTGAGCCTCTTTAACCTTCTCTATTAGGGTAGGCTGTACTTCTAAGTTTGACACACGCCTTCGGTGACCACCATCGGGTTGAGCTTTGCGAATTCCTCGCTGGAATTCAGGTCTTAAGTCCGGCATGCCGTCGTTGTCCTGACTGGGTTCCGACTCGAGCATCTGCTACAACATTTGCCTTGCCCGGTGGTAGTGGATCCCAACATCATAATCCTTTACTAATTCCAACCAGCGTCCGCCAGAATTTAGTTCGGTTGTGTGAAAATATACTTGAGGCTTTTGTGGTCCGTGTATATTTCACAACGATTACCAAGTAAAAGTGTCTCCATTCCTTGAGTGCATGAATAATCGCCGCTAATTCCGTGTCATGGGTAGGGTAATTTTCCTCATGCTTATGGTTGTCTCGAAACATATGCGACAACCTTGCCTTTCTTGCATTAATACGCACCGAGGCCCTTTTCGAGATGCGCCACAAAATACCTCAAATTTTTGTGTATATCTCGCACAATTAGTACAGTCTTTGTCGCCGCTTTCCTCTTTAGTTCTTGGAAACTTTTCTCGCAGGCTTCCGCCCATTCAAACTTCCCGTCTTTCTTGAGCAGTTGCGTCATTGGCTTTGCTATGGTGGAGAATCCTTCAATAAATCTCCGGTAGTATCCTCGCCATTCCCAAGAAACTTCAGACATCCGTCCACGCCGGCTGGTGGCTTCCAGCCAAGTACGACCATGACCTTTTCCGGGTCTACGGCGATACCTTCTTGAGTCAGTACGTGGCCCAGAAAACCTACTTGCTTTAGCCAAAATTCACACTTGCTGAATTTAGCGTACAATTGATGTTTCCTTAGTTCTCCTAGTACAATCTGGAGATGTTCATCGTGCTCTTCTGGTGTTTTGGAGTATACCAGAATATCATCGATAAATACCACAACAAACTTATCCATAAACTTCATGAATACTTTGTTCATGAGGTGAAAAAAAATATGCGGGGGCGTTTGTTAGTCCGAATAGCATTACGGTGAACTCATACAATCCGTATCTGGAGGTGAAAGCGGTCTTGGGAATATCCTCGGTTCGCACTTTCAGTTGATGGTATCCCGACCTCAAGTCAATCTTTGAGAACACCTTGGGCTTAGCGAGTTGATCGAATAAATCATTTATTCGTGGCATCGGATATTTGTTCTTGATTGTGACCATGTTTAGCGCTCGATAGTCTATGCACAATCTCAGTGTTCCATCCTTCTTTTGGCAAACAAAATTGGTGAACCCCAAGGTGAGGAACTGCTCGTATGTACCCTTTTTCCAATAATTCCTTTATTTGCTTCTTCAGTTCTACCAATTCGGATGGTGCCATTCTCAGACGGTTTCTTGTATATGGGAGCGGTTCCGGCGCTAGCTCAATGCTGAATTCTATCTCTCGATCCGGTGGCATGCCCGGTAGTTCTTCGGGAAACACATCCGAAATTCACACACCATCGGAACCTTGCTCAATTCAGAAATATCCACCTTATTCAATCTCGGTTGCCGGATATTTTTCTTTCCTTGGCTGAAACCTTTATGGTCTTCCCGTGGTGATGGGTGAGAATTACGGTCCTGTTGAAGCAGTCAATAAAACCTTTGTTGGTAGTTAACCAATCCATCCCTAAGATGACATCCAGTCCTTTATTTTCCAACACGATAAGATTTGCGTGAAACTTCAGCCCTTCAAACTCGATAACCACACCCTGGAAATAATTTTGGGTAACTTGCTTAATTCCAGGGGACTTGACGATCATAGATTTTCCCAAGGGAAGCATCAGAAATTATTTTGCAAAGCAAAACTTTTCGAAACGAATGAGTGAGAAGCTCCAGAATCAAACAAAACCATGGCAGGTATTGTGTTGATGTGAAACGCATCGAGTCACGATATCCGGGGCATTTTGTGTTTCCTCTTTGGTCACGTGGTTCAGATAACCCTTCCCGTGGTTGTTATTTGGGTTGAAATTGTTGCGCTTTGGTGCCGAATTATTGCTTCCGTTGTTCGGCTTTGGGGTCGAAGTTCCTTGGCTTGGGGCACCGCTTGGCATAGCGCCTTCTTCTCCACAAGCGTAATGGTAATGCCTGGGCGATATGTGAACTCCTTGTCCCTTGCGTGGAAATTCTTGATTGGGCGTGAGACGCTTGTAGTGGGTTTGGATGTCCAGTTTTTTTGAACATCTATCTTGCTGCGGTGGTTGCGGGTGTGTTTAGTCTGGTCCCTCTTCTGCTTGCGGAAATCTTCTAAGCTGCGTCTCTCATTTTCCAAGGTAATGGCCTTATCCACCAGCCGCCTTAAAATCGGGAAATGTGTGTACGACCAATTGGCATTTAAGTGCGGGTGTCGGACCGTCTAGGAATTTCTCCATCTTTTGTTTTCGACATACGCTCCTCGTTGGCGTAGCAAGACGGCAGGTAAATCGACTGTTGTATTCGACACTGTCATTGTCCTTTGCTTGAGGTCATCAAATTCTCTCTTTTTGATCTTCATAAGACTCTTAGGAATATGTGCCCCACGAAAACCTTCTTTAAATTCCTCCATGATATATTATTTTCGTTGGGGTGCATGTGTAGGAAATTTTCCCACCACGATGCAGCTGCTCCAGTGAGATAGTGCGGAGCGTAAAGCACTTTCTCAAGATCTGAACACTGGGCAATGATTAATTTTCTCTCCATGTCTCGAAGCCAGTCCTCGTCTTCAAGAGGTTTGTCAGTGTGAGACAATGGTTGGGGACGTGTCTTCAGTAGCTCGATAATTTTGACTGCACGACATCGTCCACGGTGATTTCCCATATTGATGACTTGGTTCAAGATTTCGATGTTCTTGCTAACTTTGTTCATAAAGACGACACATTTGGGAAAGTGCCGCTTTCACCGTCCCGCCGACTTGTCTGCCCCTCGTGAAGTTGTTGCTGGGGTGTGCTATAATTTTCCTCTGTCGGAGTTGGCATGGAGCGCGTCCAAGGACGAGACATAGTTCACTCTGGGGATATATTTTGAAACACTCATAAGAAAAAAAATTGAGTCACAAAAATCAATAAATTCAAGAAGATGCAAAATGTTGCAAATGCTCCAAGATTTTTCAAGAGAAAATACGTTTGCGCACGGAGAAGGACTGTTCATTACGTATCTTACACGCAAGCAGTAATTATACAATACATCACTCAGGATATGCGTACATAAATCCTGACATGTTATTTAGTCTAGTGCACTTCTCCAGATCCTACATGATGCGCAAACAAACTACTTCTCACAGCCTATTTACATATAAACATATCAAACAAGTCGGTACATTGCAAGGCTGCTAAGCGCATTTAGTCGGAGATGGTAAGGATTTCCCTTGGCCTGCCAAGGGTGAGGCGTAGATGGGCTGGGGACTCAACCTCCTCTTCGGAGATAGGCTCCAGACGCGAGGCGCTGCGCGAAGTTGTTGGAGCAGGTGCCTGTCTTGGGACAACTCAAATCTGAGCGGCACGAGGGGTGGTGCGTAACGCACTGCAGTAGGCGCAATGACGTGGTTGAACTCCTCCGTGGTAGGCAGGCGATGAGTAGCGGTGCGAGCAGCAGGAGCAAATGATGCTGATGACGAGACGAAAGTCAGTGGCGGTGCGGCGCGCAGGAGCTCCCTCCTGTTGGCGGCACAGCCATGGACTGAGTCCATGCGGGCAGCTACAAAGTCGTCCACCAGGTTGTCTAAGGCTGCCTCCAAAGCCCGGAGATACTCGATGAGACTCTCAAAAGCTTCATCCCGTTCCCCTCTGGGGCAAGAGAACGCGTAGTGGCAGGTGTATGGCACGTGACATGGCAGGTAGCGGTAGCGACGAGTCTTCATCGAAGGAAGGATATCCCTGAGACGAGCTATCGCCTCACGGGCTGCCATCTGTAGCGCATGCTTCTCTGTGGGCATGGCTCTCCCCACAAACCGGTAGCGCTCAACTCGTCCTCTCTTGAATTCCACCGCGGCTTGGTGCATGGTCAGACGGTCGTTGACCTTGTGCTAAGAGAGAGAGAAGATCGGGCGCATATCCGCCCCATCGCGACTTGGACGATGAAGGAGAGAAGCTTGACGAACCCATCGGGAATGTTGGCGAACATTTGCGACTCGCAATCGTTAACCATCTACAAAAGTAGGCAAAAGTCCTGAGTAGTCAAATCATAAATTTATGCCGATCGCCGAAGTTGTCTACATTTGTGAAAAAGCTCTATTATGCTAATAACCGATTAGCGATCGCACCTAGTGGCTTCCCTCTGATCCAGCCTGGCTCTGGTACCAAGCTTGTCATGACCGGTGTTTCAATAAAAATATTTATTGAACAACCGACCTGTGAAGACCAATATGAGGAAAATCCTCCATACCGGTAGACAAAACTTTGATACAATAAGCCAGTAGCATTACAATATTACAGGGGTCGGACTGAAGATGCCCAACCAATTATTACAAACACACCGATAATTATACATAGTGGCGGATATGACTCAAAGGTGTAGGGTGGAGGGACTCGAGATATGAGTGGTTGGTGGGATAACACAGCGGGGTGGCTAATAAGTCTACAACACTGGCGGCTCATCGAGCGTCGAGGTGAGGCTCGATGAATTTATTTGGGTAGCGGAAGCGGATATATCACAATGACTAATCCAGGGTCGCACGAGATCGACCGGGATTCCTCTAGGCGTCGGACTCGCTATCAAATTCTTCATCCATGAGACGCCTTTCACAAGATCTCGCCAAATCAACAAGCCAGGTGAGTACTTTGAAAGTACTCGCAAGACAGTTCGGACAAAAGATATAACAAATGAATGCATGAATGAGTCATGATTAATTTTAACAATGCTCAAATAAATCAGTATAGCAAAAATAAAATAAGAAGGGAATCAACGGTAGTCCGCTCGAAAACCCAAAGAAGGATAAACTCAAAACCGATCGATTGTCTGAAGTGACGCCTCGAAGGGTGAAAATAAATAAAACATGCCACAATCAGGCGTCTGGGCGACACCTCATAAAGGGCTTATATTGAAATAAAAATACAAGCGTGCCGCAGTCGGACGTCGGAGCGACATCACAGAAAGGGCTTATAATAAAAGTAAATAATAACGATGCCGCAGTCGGACGTCTGAGCGACATCACAGAAAGGGCTTATAATAAAAGTAAATTATAATGATGCCGCAGTCGGACGTCTGAGCGACATCACAGAAAGGGCTTATAATAAAAATAAATAACAACAATGCCGCAGTCGGATGTCTGAGCGACATCGCAGAAAGGGCTTATAATGAAAATAAATAACAACAATGCATGATCGGACGTCTCGAGCGACATCGCAGAAAGGGCTTATAATGAAAATAAATAACAACAATGCCGCAATCGGACGTCTGAGCGACATCGCAGAAAAGGGCTTATAATTCATTATTCATAATCGACAAGATATAGAGCTCACGGAAAATATTCATCACAAGACAATAAGCGGGTTAGTCCGCTCACGTGAAAGTAAACCTTTAATACTCAAATGGTTCTCGGGAGTTTCTGTCACTGAGACTGACACTTGACAAGATGAGATGATCATAGTACTTGGACATGAATAAGATGAGTTCAAGAATTTTGACTCTGCAGAGTTTGTACCAAATTGTCCACAGCCAACGGATTTCCGTAGTCACGAAGGACTAGTTCCGTTTACGGTATTTCAGAGGAAACACAACTAGCTAGTACACACCCATCATACCTCACGTTGCCAGAATCACCCTAGACAGCGTTTAAGAAAAACTTTGAGACGGGAGATCACAATCTCGAATAGCATGGGATCAAATTTATACGCGCGCTCTAAGGGGTGCCCCCTCTCGGTCCCAACCGAAAACACCCATGCCCCTTGACCGGATGAAAGGCTTTAATCCAGGGCCATGGAACCTTCATCCCGGCCTCTCGGTTTGGTGTGTACCAGGAAGTGGTTTGCAACCTACTAGGTCGTATCCCTTGCGAGAAACAGGTGGTAGTACGGAAAGGAAGACGGACGGGAAACTGACCGATTTATGTTGACACTGGTTCAACAATATGACATAAGCCTGGCATGCTACAACACTGCCATCTTACCCATACTCATGCCAACTCATGGCCATGCAACAAGTTTCCAAAGAACTCACGGATTTACCGAGCTCATTTGCCCCAATGCTCACGTAGATAAACTATCATCGAAAATGCTCATGAACGTGCCATGATACAAAAATAATGCAAACATGCCCGGACACTCATCATATCAAAAGTTCAAACTTTGCTTGCCTGGTTCGGAGTAGTCGGGTCTAGCTCGCCAAGTTCGCGGTCCCGTCACCTCCTTCGGTATCTACGGTGCACAAAATACACGCGCTAACGTAAATACCGTGAGGTGCACAAAAATTACTCCAAATATTTTCCAAATAAATCTGATAAAAACTAGACAAAATTTTAAAGAGGACAGATAAAGAATCAATCAAAAATACTTTTCTGTTGAAAAGTTATAAGGGTTTTAGCCCAAGGACTCATCTCAGAATCTAAATGTAAAACTTTCGTGGGTTCTGCGGAAAAGTCCAGAAAACGGTTCGTTTAAAAGAAATGACTGAGAGGCTGACAGGCGGGCTCCACCTGTCGGGTTTAAAAATTTAAAAGAGGGAAACAGGGCGCGACGGCGCCCGAGAGGTGCGGTGGTCGCCGGCGGCGATCCACGGCGAGGCAGAGTGATCGGACGGTACCTTCGTGATCAGCACGTCCTTCCGCGTCTGTGGAAGGTGGAAGTGGTCGCCGGCGAGTACCACGTCGACGGCGACGCTTGCTCTGGCGGACGGCGGTTCGGACGGTCGTGGATCTCGCTGGAGAGAGCTGTGGGGCCAAAATTGAGGTGGGGGTTATCCAACTAGAGGTGGTACGAGGCTACGGGCGAAAGTAGGGAGGCGGAGGAGTTCTCACCGGAGAGAACGATGCCGGAGCCCGAGGCGGACGGAGGTGGCCGGAGTCGAGTAAGAAAGGCCCCTCGAGGCCCCTCCAGTGGCTAGGCGGGGTCTGGTGAGGTGGTGGAGTCATGCGAGGGCGAGAGCAGGCTCGGGGGTGCTATATATAGCCGGCCCGAGTCGGTTGCCGTGAACGGATAAGTCCGGCAAGTTGATTACGGCGGCGCTGTGGCTGGACGGTCGGCTTAGGAGCTTGAGCATTGCCTAGGAGGAGTATTAGAGCCGTTCCCGTGTCCAACTCAGCACGGGAGGGCTGGTTACGGTCTGCCCTTGACGGAACGGCCGCACGGCCCGTCGGCAGCAGAGAGCGTGCTCTGCGCGTGCCAAGCCACGGCGACGGTGCCGCATGCGTGTGCTGGCAAGGAGGTGGCCACGCGGAGCCACCAGGATGTTTGGGCGGCGCCGAACGGTGTTGCACCGCAGTTTTGCCTCCTGTCACCGTTACGGTGGTGCAGCCGCCGCAAAGCACGCCGGCGCAGGCGAGCCAGGGCGCCACCGACGCCAGGAACGCGCCAAGCGCGCGTGTGGAGCTTTGGACAGGCAGGCCAGGCTGCGAGCAACGTGCCAAAGGCACTGTGGACTCGTGGATCGGGTTATCGACGGAGATCGGTTAATCGAACTTGAATTTTCCGAAAGTGAATGAGGTGCATGCCGTGTGTTCGACAAAATGATTCTGGTATCCGTGATTTTTCCTTGAGCTGATTTTTGGTGGAGTGGTCTCTCATTGCAACTAGAGGTTGCCTGAATTTTGGTGAAATTTTTGGAGAAGTGTAGATATGAATTTCACCAAATTTGGCAAATCTGGTCCAAACTTGCAAAGGAGTGAAATTTGAAATATTTGAAAAGAAGAAGAGTGGATCAAGATGGTTCTGGGTTGTGGGTACAAAGGACTATCCAAGGGAGTTGGTTTGAGGTCAAAACTCAAATGCATTTAGGTACTTGCTTTGCAAATCACCTAGGCTCAATATAATAGACAGAATTATTTTGGGAGGAGAAATACTGGAATAAAATCCAAAAATGGATTTTACTAGTTTGGACAGAATGTTTGAGTTGTACCAAAGTGGAAGGAGATATATTTGGGAAGATTTTACCATGTGGTGCATGGAAGAATCATGAATGGTTTCAAATATGGGAGAGGATGAAAACTCCTAGAGTTTCCTTTTAAAAGAAACTAAAATCCAAAGATTTTTCTTGAAATTTTGAGAAGAGGGCAATCAAAGAAAATTTAAAACCAAACACCAGAGTTGAAGGGGATGCAAAACTAAAATATTTGCTAAAGGAGAAAAGCTTTGAGAGAGATTTTTGGAAGGGTTTTGGTGACCTCCTTCAAATCCAACAAAATTTTGAAGAAAACCAAAGAAAAAAATTTGGAGTGTCACATCCACGGGGCAATAACCGCCATTATTTCGTGAGTGGAGGGTGTTATCTTGGGGGCAGAGCCTCCGGTTGTGTCAGAGTGTTCGGCGTCAGGCAGTGCGGTTGGGTCCGGATTGTTATTGCCGGACTCCCCTTCCCATAGTATGGATGGCTTGAACAGCCGTTCCAAAATGATATTGGGTGGGACGGCATCGCGTTTGCACCGATGCGCGCTAATATATCCGCTACCGGGTTGTTATCCTGTGCTATATGATGAAATTCGAGCCCTTCGAACCGTCCGACATTTTTAGGACCGCATTGCGGTATGTTGCCATTTTCGGATCTTTGGCATCAAAGTCTCCGTTTATTTGAGATATTGCGAGGTTCGAATCCCGTGCACCTCTAGGCGTTGAATGCCCATGGAGACCGCCATCCGGAGGCCGTGCGTATGACCTCGTATTCGGCTGCGTTGTTGGAGTCCGTATACATTATCGGAAGGACGATTGGACTGTGTCCCTGGTTGGGGACGTCAGACGATGTTAGCCCGTGCCGCCAACATTTTGGAGCCGCCAAAGTGCATGATCCAATTGGAGTATGCGCCGTACTCTTTAGGGAGTTCGGCCAGTCCATTCGCCACGAAGTCGGCCAAAACCTGCGAATTAATAGCTCGCCGTGGCTTATAAGTTATGTCGAATGGAAGGAGCTCTATGGCCCATTTAGCAATCCGCCCATCGCGCCGCGGTTATTTATAATGTCGTTAAGAGGTACTTCGAGGCTACCGTTATCGAGCACTCTTGAAAGTAGTGTCGCAGCTTCCGGATGCCATGAACACCGCGTATGCTATCTTTTGATAGTGTGGGTACCGGACTTGCATGGAGTTAGGATGGTGGACACATAGTAAACCGGTTTTTGAAGAGGGAACCGGTGTCCGTCCGCTTTCGCTCGACAACGAGCACCGCTACCGACAACTTGATGTGTTGCGCGATATATAATAGCATTGGTTCGCCCATGTTGGGCGCGCCAGATCGGATTTGTTTCCAAAATGGCCTTTATTTCTTCGAGTCCGTCAGGCGGCATCCGGCCCACGAAGTGTTCGTGCGGCGGAGGAGGCGGTAAAGGGGTAACGTCTTTTCTCCCAACGGGAAATAAAGCGGCTTAGAGCCGCCACGCATCCTGGCCAATTTTTGTATTTGTTTGAGGTCTTTTGGAATGTCCAATTGTGACAGAGCTCAGATCTTGGCTGGGTTTGCTTCAATTGCTCTACCGGACACAATGAAGCCCAGGAGCTTTCCGGCTGGAACGTCGAAGACGCATTTTTCCGGATTGAGCTTGATGTCATATTTTTGAAGATTGTCGAATGTGAGCCTCAAGTCGTCTACTAGAGTTTCGACGTGCTTGGTTTTGACGACCACGTCATCTACATATGCTTCCACTGTTTTGCCTATCTGGTTTGCCAGACATGTCTGAATCATGCGCTGATATGTTGCGCCGACGTTTTTGAGCCCAAAGGGCATTGTATTGAAGCAGAACGGGCCGTATGGAGTGATGAATGCTGTTGCAGCTTGGTAGCTGGAGTACGCGTCGAGGAAGCACAATGAGTTGTGTCCTGCTATAGCGTCAATAATTTGATCAATTCGAGGGAGGGGAAGGGGTCCTTTGGGCAAGCCTTATTAAGGTCTTTAAAATCAACACATAGGCGCCAGGATTTATCCTTCTTTGGTACCATCACCAGGTTTGCTAGCCAGTCCGGATGTTTTATATCTACGATGAATCCGGCTTCCAAAAGTTTGGCTAGCTCCTCTCCCATGGCCTTGTCTCTTGCGTTCGAAAAGCGCCAAGAGCCTGTTTGATCGGCTTGAATCTTTTTAGGATATTTAGGCTATGCTCGGCCACCGACGTGGGATTCTCGGCATGTCTGAAGGGTGCCAGGCAAAGATGTCCCAGTTTTCTTGTAGAAATTCTCGTAGTGCGGCGTCTACATCAGGGTTTAGTTGTGCCCCAATGGAGGCCGTCTTTGCGGGGTCCGTTGGGTGGACTTGGAATTTGACTATTTCATCCGCTGGTTTAAAAGAAGTGGACTTGGATCTTTTATCAAGTATCACATCGTCCCTGTTCACCGTGGAGCGCATCGCGGTGAGTTCCTCGGCCGCTAGGGCTTCGGATAGTGCCTCAAGGGCTAGTGCAACTGTCTTGTTTTCGGCACGGAGTGCTATGTTCGGATCACTAGCGAGAGTGATGATTCCGTTAGGTCCGGGCATTTTGAGCTTCATGTACCCATAATGGGGTATAGCTTGAAAAATTGTGAATGCCTCTCATCCTAATAAAGCATGATATCCGCTGTTGAATGGGGCCACTTGAAGTGTGACCTCCTCGGACCTGTAATTGTCCGGCGAGCCGAACACTACGTCCAGTGTGATCTTTCCTGTGCAGCATGCTTCTCGGCTAGGGATTATTCCTCTAAAGGTTGTGCTGCTTCGCTCAATGCGGTTCCAGTCTATTTCCATTTTCGGAGGGTTTCCTCATAGATGAGGTTTAGTCCGCTGCCGCCATCCATGAGTACCTTAGTAAGGTAAAGCCGCCCACTATCGGACCGAGGACCAATGCGGCCGGTGCTCGGGCTGTTCGAATTTAGGTTCATCAACGGCATTAAAAGTAATAGCCGTGTCACTCCATGGATTTATTGTTGCTACTTGGTAGACTTCGACAAGGTTATGGAGTGTTCGTTGCATGTTATTTGATGCGAAAGTCTCAAAGACTGCTAACACCGTGCATTGGTGTTGCTGGGCTGGGATTCTGAAGCTAGAAGCTCCTCGCCACTTTTGGCCACCGCCGTAGTATCCAACATGCTCAAGGCTATGAGTTGGAGTGGAGCCCTCTGTGCTATGAATTTTGCAGGTCCGCTTAGCCAACCCTCCAAGACGGTTCCGCACTTTTAGGGGTTTTGGTTTTTGGTATTTAACCTGTGTGCTTGATAATGATGCACCCTTTTATTTCGGACTAGGGATGTATTCGGGGCCGGATTATCCCAAAATTTACTTTCGGTTTTCCAGGCGCTCTCCATCACGCGGTACTTTTGTACTATGGTCACCAAGTCAGCAAAGCGTGTAATTTCGCGACGACTTATGGCGTTTAGGATTCCCTTGTCTGTGCAATTATTGCAGAAAATTGGGATTGCGTCCTCCTCTCGGCAGTCCTTTATCCTGTTCATGACTAGGAGGAATCTGGCCCAGTAATGATGTCTCGCTTCAGCGGGCTCTTGCCGAATTCGAGAGAGATCGCTAATGTTTGGGTGGGCGGGTGGAATTAGATCCGGAACCCCGTCCAATTTAGGACTCAGGGGTCGAGATATTTCTGAACTCGGAAGTTTGGATTTTTGAGTGTTATCCAATGAGTCCAACCCGCTGCCTGACTTTAAGTTCAGGGCTTGATCGACATCCGTCCCTCTGCGGGAATCCGGCATGGAGGGATCGGGAATCCGGACGTAGCTAGTCCTTAAGATAGAAGAAGAATCGCCACATTGCTCCTCTATCACAGCAACATGATGGGTAGCCTGGGGAGAGTTGATCTCTCTCAGATCGGTTTTAGGCCCGATCCGGTCGTAGTCTGTGGCGACTCCCAAGGCGGCGATGCGATCCAAGAGCTCATTTACGGAGGAAAGCTCAATCGGATCTAACTGTTCGGCAAGTTCCGAATTAACAGGGAGATTGGTGTCGATGACTCGAGAGGTCATCGTCGGGCTGATGGGCCGGACCGGGCGGTCATAAGAAAACCACCTAGTCAAGAGTTCGCCAGCGCCAAGGCTCCTTTGGCGATAGTATCGCCTTTTAAAGACGAGATGAGGCATCCTACCCGATGACGACGCATACGCAGGAACTCTCAATGAAAGCACCAATGTCGGTGTCAAAACCGGCGGATCTCGGTAGGGGGTCCCGAATCGTAAGGCCTAGGCGGATGGTAACAGGAGACAAGGGACACGATGTTTTTACCTGTGTTCGGGCCCTCTCGATGGAGGTAATACCCTACTCCTGCTTGATTAATATTGATGATATGGGTAGTACAAGAGTAGATCTACCACGAGATCAAGGAGGCTAAACCCTAGAAGCTAGCCTATGGTATGATTGTTGTTCGTCCCCACGGACTAAAACCCTCCGGTTTATATAGACACCGGATAGGTTAGGGTTACACGTAGTCGGTTACAATGGTAGGAGATCTACATATCCAGATCGCCAAGCTTGCCTTCCACGCCAAGGAAAGTCCTATCCGGACACGGGACGAAGTCTTCAATCTTGTATCTTCATAGTCCAGGAGTCCGGCCAACGATGATAGTTCGGCTATCCGGACACCCCCTAATCCGGGAGTCCCTCGGTCGGAGTGGCCGGGAGAGTGTCACGACAGTAGATCGGTTTTGTCGGAACGCCGTTGGTCCACCCGAATGGGAGTGCGAGGCCATGGGTTCCGTGGTGTGGGTACAGTGTGCTAACCTTTGCAGAGTGTATATTAAATCTATCGATAGCCGCGCCCGCGGATAAGGGCCCAGTTCGTGTCGGTCCCACCGTGAGTCAACAGTAATTAATAATAACTTGATTAATAACAACCCCAGTTCGATGATGGGATAAGTTGGTTGTGATCGCCGAAAAGATCACCGTTTGAGACCAAGTGTTGGTCATGGTTGTGATCGCCGGAAAGATCACCGTGGTATCGAGGATACCGAGTTGTTGGATATTCGTGATATTGTGCGAGAATCATGGGTAAAGCTCAAGCTCCTTGTGGTCATTTAATGACTACTACGGTATTGTTTATACCAAGCTTGATTTGATCCTGAGATGATCATGTGATGTCCGAGTATGGTAAGTGATGCATGTGATGGTTACGAAGTAACCCGAGCAGAATAAATAATGCATATAGTGTCATCATGTTGCATGCTAGTATCGTCAGATTCGTATGTTCATGCTATGCTCATGTTGTTCTAGCTGTATCATGTTCATCCCCTGCTCATATTGTTTTATCTGTATCATGTTCATATTGTTGATGCCGTGTTATTCTGATGATTTCGTGATAATTCCTGCTTAACCTGTAATTTCCATGTTGTTGTTTGTCTTGAATGCTTCTGGTTAATTGTGAGCTTGCAAGTACATTCAATGTACTGACCTGGCGTGTCATGCCAGCTTGCAGGTCGTGCCTGGATTGCTTGCTTGTTTGGTGTTGTTCCCGTGTTCGCGAGCTAGGATAAGCATTCCAGCCAGAGTCCCTGCGGATTGGAGTTCAACCGTCGTCGTTTTTCCACTGCTAGAAGTTTTTCCGCTGCTTCGAATTGTTCTGCTGCTTGCATAGAGCAACTGAGGACAGCGTAGTGTCGCTGTGCCGATGTTATTCATTGTAATATCGGAGACCTTGTATTCATATTCGTGTAATAGTAGAAAGCTGGTTTGTTCTATGCTAAGCAGTGCCGTATTCCAGAAGACTTCTCCTCGATCTCTGGGCTGGAATATGGGGCGTTCCGGTTTTCTCTGAGCCGGGGTGCCACACGACTCTGCGTAATGAGCGTTTGCCCAAGGATTTCAAGGGCCCTCGAAAGGTGCCTAATTACACGACCAACTCACAGCCCGGGGCATGGATTGAAAGCTATGAGATGGCCATGGAATTGCTGGAGGTCAGTGCCCTGCAATGGCCAAGTACTTCACCATGATGTTGGATGGAACGGCCCACACCTGGTTGAAGGGGCTGCCGCCTAATTCCATTGGTTCGTGGGCCGAGTTAAAGGAGCCCATGTCAATCGTGGATTTTACTAATTGCAAGCAAGAGGAAGCTGAGTCCACGACCCATTGGGTGCGTCGGGTCAAGGCCATAATACATTCATCTGATAAGATGGATGCCGGCTCTGCAGTCTTAATGTTGGAGAAGAATTGCCGTTTTACGCCTCTGAAACAGAAGCTGGGGCGGCTCAAACGTGATTGTAATGACATTGGCCAGCTAATGGCGGCTTTGGTCAAGTACGCCGGCTCTGATAGTACCAAGGATCCCGAGTCTGATGATGATAAGACAGGGAAGGGAAAGAAGAACGGTAATACCAAGGGTCATCAGCATAACCCGACAAATCAGGGAGGCAATGAACGTAAGGCTGACGGTAGCCCGGATTTTTTTGGCTAACACCAATGCACAGGGTAACAATCAACGACGTAAGGGGAGGCCACCACCTCGGTCCGGCGGGTCAGGTCCCGCTCTTGAGCAGTTGCTGAATGAACCCTGTCCAAGGCACAGTACTCGCGAAAAGCAGGCCACTCACCTACGGAAGGACTGTACGATCATGAAGGCTTTCAAGAACTCCAACATGTTCGACGGCAACCATGGGCTGGGCGGCGGCTCAGGTGGCAGCGGTTTTCATGGCCCGGGCGGCGATTCAAATTCCAACTTTCAAGGCTCTCAAGGAAACCAAGGTGGCTATCATCAGCAACCCGGTCAGGGAGGCCAGCAGCAGTAGCAGTCTGGATATCAGAGCAATCCAAAGTAGTTGAATAGTGGAGAGTATCATGTGTTTACCACCAGTTTGTGCACACGAGACTAGAAGCTTCATAAGAGGGTTGTAAACGCTGTTGAGCCGGCAGTTCCTCGTTATTTAAGATGGTCTGAGCAGCCTATTCTGTGGAGTAGGGAGGATCACCCTCCCCGTGTTGACAATCCGGGTCACTAGGCTTAGTAGTGGCGCCTCAGGTCGGTGGATATAAATTCACTAAGGTGCTCATGGACGGAGGCAGCAGCACCAACATCCTCTATTATGAGACTTTCCGTCGTATGGGGTTGACTGATAAGAATCTTAAGACGTCCAACACCGTTTTCCATGGAGTGGTGCCTGGTAAATTGGCATACCAAGTGGGTAGATTGAGCTAGAAGTAGCCTTTGGAGATGATCATGATTCTAGGGCTGAGAAGTTAACTTTTGAAGTGGTCAAAATCAAGAGTCTGTATCACGCCCTGTTTGGACGGCTGGCTTATGCCAAGTTCATGGCGCAGCCGTGTTATGTTTATTTGTAGCTCAAGATGCCGGGTTATAAGGGCACCATCACAGTGCATGGGAGTCGAAAGATAGCCTTGGAATGTGAGGAAGGTGATGCTGCTTACGCTGAATCTGTGTGTGCAACAGAGGAGTTGAATTTCAATAAGGACAATGTTGACCCGATGGACATGACAATTTTGAAGAAGCCAACCACAGAATATGAGCCGGTGCTCAAGTTTAAATCGGTTATCATCAGATCAAAATGGCAGTTAAGGACCAGGAGAAGACGACTTTTATTACTCAGTTTGGAGCCTTCTACTATGTGTGCAGAATTATCTATATAGTCAGATTGGGTGCAATGTTCATGCTTATGTGGACGACATTGTGGTGAAGTCCAGAGAGAAGGAGACCTTGGTAGATGATATGAAGGAAACCTTTGATAACCTCCGGGTCTATAAGATAATGCTTTACCCAGCCAAGTGTGTTTTCGGAGTGCCAGCGAGCAAGCTTTTGGGTTTTCTGGTTTCTAACAGAGGCATCGAGGCTAACCCGGAGAAGATCAAGGCAATCACTTCTTTAGCTAAGCCGATGTGTATCAATGATGTTCAGTGCTTGGCGGGTCGTATTGCTGCTTTAAGCCGGTTCATAAGCCGGTTGGGTGAGAAGGCCATACCGCTGTATCAGATGATGAAAAGGACAGACGACTTTGTCTGGAGTGATGCTGCTAACCTGCCTTTGAAGATTTGAAGAGACAGCTCGCTGAGCCGCCGGTCCTTGCTGCTCCTACTGATAAGGAGCCATTATTGTTATATGTGGCTGCTAACACACGTGCCGTCAGTGTGGCCATGGTCGTAGAGCGCAAAGAGGCGGGCAAGGAATATCCGGTTCAACGGCCGGTTTACTATGTCAGTGAGGTGCTTATTGAGTCCAAGCAAAGATATCCACACTGGCAAAAGTTTGTTTATGGGGTGTTCATGGCAAGCCGGAAACTTAAGCAGTACTTCCAGGGTATCCCATCACTGTGGTTAGTTCTGCCCCTTTAGGAGATATCATTCAAAATAGAGAAGCCACAGGACGAGTCGCCAAGTGGGCCATTGAACTTGGGCCTCATGGTTTGAAGTATGTGCCACGCACCACTATCAAGCCTCAAGCATTGGTAGACTTCATCAACGATTGGACAGAGCTGCAGATGCCCGAAGAGAAGCCGGACAACACATATTGGACTATTCATTTTGATGGGTCCATGCAATTGGAGGGCTCGGGGGCTGGAGTTGTTTTAGCTTCCCCTCGAGGAGACAAATTTTGTTATGTGCTATGGTTGATGTTTCCCTGTACTAACAATGCAACTGAGTATGAGGCCTTGCTCCATGGTCTTCGGATGGCTAAGGAGATGAGCTTAAGCCGGGTAAGGTTCTTTGGAGACTTATATTTGGTGGCTCAACAAGTATCAGGCAAGTGGTATTCCAAGGATCCTCTCATGGCGGCTTATCGCCGTGAAGTTGATGCCATTGCTGGACATTTCAAGGGATACCAAGTGGATCACATTTATCATAGAAAGAATGAGGCGGCTGATGCTTTAAGCCGGCTGGGGTCTCAGCATAAGCCAGTGCCACCTAACACTTTCTTAGATGTTCTGCATAACCCTTCTGTCAAGTTA
The DNA here is from genome assembly GCA_021605145.1 of Aegilops bicornis. Classification (NCBI taxonomy): domain Eukaryota; kingdom Viridiplantae; phylum Streptophyta; class Magnoliopsida; order Poales; family Poaceae; genus Aegilops; species Aegilops bicornis. Next base: position 391,174,162 of record CM038674.1, read on the forward strand.
CCCACAGAAGAAGACTTGGTTGTTCCAGACCCGGAGGCCCAATTTGTGGCGGCTCTTCACGTCATCCCAGATTGGACAGTGCCATATTTGGCTTATATGACCCGGGGCGAGTTGCCTGAGGATGAAACCTTGGCTAGACAGATAACCCAATGATCTAAGTCAATTACAATTGCTAATGGTGAATTGCATCATCGCAGTGTCACTGGGGCGTTTCAACGCTGTGTCAAGGTCAAGAAATTCTTCGTGAGATCCATGAAGGAGATTGTGGTCATCATGCCAGTTCAAAGTCTCATGTGGCCAAAGCTTTCCGTCATGATTTTTATTGGCTGACAGCTCACGCTGTTGCGGAGGATCTAGTCAGTAAATGTGATGGTTGCCAGAAGTTCTCACGACGGGCTCATGTGCCGGCTCAAGAATTGAGGATGATTCCAATTACTTGGCCGTTTGCAGTCTGGGGGCTTGACATGGTTGGGCCTTTCAAAAGGTCAAAAGATAAAAAGACACACCTTTTGGTGGTGTAAATTCACAAAGTGGGTTGAGGCAGAGCTAGTCAGTAAATGTGACGCAGCCACGGCGGTTCAATTCATGAAAAAGGTGATCTTTCGTTTTGGCTTTCCACACAGCATCATAACTGACAATGGTACTAATCTATCCAAAAGCGCTATGGAAGAGTTCTGTCAACGTGAGCATATCCGACTTGATGTTTCATCAGTAGCTCATCCTCAATCCAATGGTCAAGCGGAAAGAGCTAATCAGGAAATCTTGAACGGCATCAAGCCCCGGATTCTGGTTCCTTCACAACGGATGCCGGGCTGTTGGGTGGAGGAGCTACCCTCTGTGATATGGAGCATCAATACTACCCCTAACAGATCTACAGGTTATACGCCCTTTTTCATGGTTTACGGAGTAGAGGCGGTTCTACCTAGTGACATCCGTCATGAATCACCCCGCGTGGCGTCTTACGTTGAAGCTAATAATGAACAAACCCATCAGGATGCACTTGACCTATTAGATGAAGAGCATGACTTGGCAGCAGCCCGCTCGGCGATTTACCAACAGGACTTGCGCCGTTATCACAGCCGCCGGGTTAAGTCCAGAACCTTTCAAGAAGGCGACTTGGTGCTCCGGCTCATCCAGGGTCAAACTAAGCCACACAAATTATCTCCACCTTGGGAAGGGCCTTTTGTGGTCAGCAAGAACTTGAACAACGTGTCATACTACCTCATTGATGTTCGAGAGCACAAAGACTCACGTAAATCGGAGGAGGAGACCTGCCGGCCGTGGAATATCGCTCATCTTCGGCCTTACTATACTTGAGCCACTGGCTCTCATGATGTACATATTTTGACGATGTATATATTATGATAAGAAATAAAGCAGGACCTCCGTCCTTTTCATCCTCAAAGTTCATATGTCTTCATTATAAAAATTTAAAACGACCAAAAGGGGGCTGATCGTATTCTAATCCGGCTTTCCCTTTGGTACGGCTTACGATCATATTTGAATCTAGCCGTTAAATCTCATGGTCATTAGGGGGCTTCCTATTCAAACATAGGTCGTATTCGAACCAAAGAGAACATAGCTATCGGTACCCTCTTGATCGGCACAATGCCAAACTCACTAGGGGGCTTCTTGATCGTATTCGAATCATAGCTTAACCCCTTTTGGGTCCGACTTGGATCGTATTCGAATCAGGGTCGTTAAAAACCTCTCAAGGTCATTTGGGGGCTTCCTGTTCAAACATAGGTCATATTCGAACCAAAGAGAACACAGCTGTCGGTACCCTCTTGATCGGTGCAACACCAAAGCCACTGGGGGCTACATGATCGTATTCGAATCCTAGCTTAACCCCTTTGGTCCGGTTTACTGATCGTATTTGAATCATAAGCCTCAAATATGTCTTTTTATTTTGCTTAAGTTTTTTGGAAACAATCTTTATTCTTCGCTTGAGACTTTTTGTCCAGATCTAAGTATAAGTATGGTTTAAATTTAACCCGGCTTGGTTTTGGAAGATAAGTCGCCAGCGGATGACAATCATCATATGTGTGGAAGTACTGACTTCTATAGGATTGGGTTATCACTCTTACTGTTCAGGTTACATGAACCGGCAGTACAAATTCGAAATCACAGGTATGATATGATAGTTGTATTTCAAAAGCTATGATTCATAACAGGTTTATCTGTGTTTCTTCTTTCATTATTAATTATTGTACATAAGATATTATGACCCGCCCTGCGGTAAGCCGCCAAGGGTGCTTGTGCTCTATTCTCTATGTACAGGATAGTTTAAAGACTTTATTGTGCATAACACAAGCAGATGATAAGTTTAACCAGGAAGAATATAAGGCGGCGGCTTAACAGTGTTGAGCATCAAAACACGCATGAGGGCACGACAAAGCAAAGTTATTTCTACCCTATTACATAACATGCCGAGTCCAAATGATTAAATTGTTTTTCCAGCAAGGTACATGTATGAGCAGCCCGGCGGGTCACTTTTCTTGTTGGCCTGAAGCTTCCGGATCAACCCTTTTCGCTCCTCCGTCCTGTTCCCTGTCCTGGAAGGTTGATGATGACCAGTCAATGTCATTCAAAGCTTCAAATTCAGCTTCATCATCAATTAGTCCGGTCGGGTCAACTTCAGGGGCGAAGGTATGCTTACGGATTGGAGGGATCCGGCTGGTCACTTTATAATGCGGCGTTGGAATCCTCCGATTCTCCGCGTCATAACCCGGCTGGTACTTGGTGAGGTCCGCATCATCAGCAATTAGGGTGGCCATAGGACGTATTTCCTTCACACAAGTAGTAAAGTCCTCCTGTTCAAATGATGTGCCATCTTCTTTAAAGCTTGGATATCCAATGGCGATGTCGGCCGGGTATAACTCCGGTAGCCACGCTTTTGCCCGGCTTAGAGCAGTTATGGCCCCGGCTCTTGCAGCTGATCACCTTAGTTCATTGAACCGTTGAGGTAGCACAGAAAGCCGCTTTAGCACATCCGCCAGGAGTGTGGGGACTTCATTTGATAGGGCAACCGTAGCCAAGGCGCGTTCCAGTGCAAAGTTGTTCCACAAGCGTGTAAACTGCTTTCAGCTTCACCAGCATGTCTTGTTTAAGGTTGGAGCTCCTGGGGCCTGCACAACAATATTAGGTAAATTTGTTACAATTCAGATGATCCTTCGAAAGATTCAATATTTGACGCTTGCAGGGCGACTTACCAAAGATTGCTGAGACCATCTGAGATACATGGCGTTTTAAGCCGGATAATTCAGTGGTCACCTCTTCAAGAGCTTTTTCTGCTATTTCAGCTCGTTGGGTTAAGGAAATTTTTTCTTCAGCCCAGGCCTTTTTCTCAACCTCAAACTCAGATTTCAGTTTCTCCTGTTCAGTCACGCTGAATTCAAATTTGGAGTTGGCCTTTTGAGTTTCAATCTCCTGAGCCTCCATGCGGTTCTTCAATTCAGACAGTTCTGATTGCAATTGAGTAGTCGTCGCCTGTATAAATACCGATTCAAAAATTATGAATATTAGCATGCAATCTTAAGTCCCAAGCCTTGTTGCAAGCAAAAGCACTTGGCACTTGGGGGCTAATGTCTAACGAAGGTTTTTTCTAAGTGGCGGTTCATAAGAGTAAGTCCCAAGCACTTTGGCACTTGGGGGCTAATGCATATTGCTGTTAATTTTACACAAGGATTATTCTGTACAAGCCTGCGAAGGACTGACTCATTCATATTGATTAAACCGGCCCTTGGGGACTATGGATTAAGCCGGATTTCATTTTTCAGGTTTGACCAAAGGATATCACTAATGCTTATACATCTATTCTAAGTCTACATCATATTCATCATAAGCAATAGACTTGGGGGCTGGTGTCGTGAGAATAATTTAGTAAAGGGAAGGATCTTATACCTCAAATTTCTGGTGCATTTGCTTCACCCTATCAACTTCGAGGTCACGGCTGCTGTGCACTTGGCTAAGATATCCAGAAAAAACTTCCCCGATGCTCATGTGAGCATAATAAAAAATGTCAAACTTGACCTTACAACGTTCCAGGTGCTCTTCTTTGGCAGGACACTTGGCTAGCACAGTAGGTCTTCCCGGCTCAGTGTAGCCAGTCTTGGTGATTACAACATCAGCATTTTGTGGGTCGTCTGTCTTCTCCGGGCTAGAGGCTTCAAGGTTTTTAGAGCCATCAGCGGTTTGATTAGCAGGCGGGTCAGTAGTTGATGTTGGCATGTCATGTCCCGATTCAATTAGCGGCTCGGGAACAGAGACCTCAGGAGCGGCCGTTTGGAGTTCCGGCTCTTCGGCCGGCTTGCTTTTCTTTGCCTTCTTGCTGGGTTTTGCTTTTCCACTGCATAAAGATCAAAATGTCAGTACAAACTATAAAAATTGAAAGGAATATAGGGTAAGTAAATTATCATTACCCTGGAGCGGTCTTAAAAGCCGGCATATTGGACTGGAGTGAGTCGCCGGAGGAAGGTGAAGTATCCTGATAATTTGAGTCAGGAGAGTTGAGTGGTTGACGAGTGAGACCCGCCAAAGGATAAAAAGGAGTTAAGTTGGAGGCGACCTCGTTCCGACACTTTCTTGGTGTATTCGGTAAGCTGGAGGAGAGTTTTGCGTCTTTACTGGTTCGAGTCTGCCTCCGGCTCTCATGAATCTGTCGCTTCAAAAGAAATTGAGGATCTTGATAAGCTAAAGGATGTGAAAATCTTACTTTCCGGGTTACTCTTCGGATTTTCTGTCTTGGCAAAGGCTCGGAGTCAGAGGAAATAATAGTTACCTCTTCGTCTACTCCGTGGCTCGTTCATGTGTCCTCCTGATGATAATCAGTGTCAATAAGGTGGTTAAAAAAGGAGCCTAGAGAGTCAAGGGCTACCTCCGACTCGGAGGTGTCTTCTAGTCGAAACATGTCTGAAGCGCTGGTCTTATTCCCTTTCTTCCTGGCGGCGGCTTTCCCGGCGGCTCTCTTGGCCTTCCTGGCTTTCTTTGCAGCTTCGTGATCATATTTGGCTTTCCAAAATTTATCATTAGCCTGTGAGAATCGGCAAAAGACTGAGTAAAGACAAAAACATCGCAGATGAAGGTAAAAATGCTCAATTTAGTGGCTTACCGCTGGAGCCGGATTACCTTTGCAGAAAGGGCTTAAACCCACCTGGGCAGAGTCTGTTAAGCTTTCGTTCAAAAGCGACTTTGTCATGTTATCAATGACGTCGTCAGGAAAATCGTCAGGGATGTGCCGCAAAGGATCATTCTTCTCGCCTGTGTAGGTGCACATTAACCCAGGACGGCGGCTCAATGGGATGATCCGCCAAGCAAGCCAAACCCGTACCAAGTCGATACCACTTAAACCATTCCCAAAAAGTGCCTTCACTTTAACCATGGTAGGGGCGAGCTTCTGACGTTCAGTAGCGGATAACTTGTCTGGTAAAGGATGAGTAGACTCGAGGCGCAGGGTGCAAAAGCCTGGCAGAGGGTTCTCTCCAGCCGGAGAAGTGTCTTGGCAATAGAACCATGTCTGGTTCCAGTCTTTGGGGTGACTCGGTGGACTTGCATAAGGGAAAATGGCATCTCTCCTTCGTTGGATTGAGACCCCACCAAGTTCCAAGCTAGGCCCGTTGGCACGTTCATTCTGGCGGTTCAAATAAAATAACTCTCTGAAGAGTAGCAAGTTGGGTTATTCTCAAAGATACACCTCACAGAACACTTGCAAGTTGCAAATATTAGACACGGAGTTGGGTCCGATGTCTTGAGGACGGAGGTCAAAGAAGTGCAAGACGTCTTGAAAAAACTTGGAGCCGGGTGGGGAAAAGCCCCGGTTCATGTGGTCAGTAAAGACGATGACTTCCCCCTCTTTGGGTTGAGGCTTTTCCTCGGTTGCATCAGGGGCACGGTAGGACATGATTTCCTTCTTTGGCAGATAGCCAGTCTTTACAAAATCATCAAGTGTGCTGTCTGTGACGATGGATTTGACCCAATTGCATGTAGTGGGTGTTTTGGGCGGCATTATGAAGACATAAGCCTAGCAAAGAGTAAAATTGCCGATTCAAATTTAAGCCGGAGAAGAAAAACATTACAGTGCATATCAAGATGGCGGCTTACAAAGGGGCCGAATGGTATATGGCTAAATTATGTCAGGTTACGTAAACCGCCAGGAGCAGTGCAAGTTCTTTAAGCCGACATGATAAGTTGGATGATGTCTGTTGAGCATTTCATATTAAGTCGGCAATTTGAGCCGCCATGGCTAGATGGATTTAACAAATGCAGGTTTTTTTGCCTAAGTGTTGCATAAACAGATTTCACAGGATGCAGCTGTTATTTTCGATCAACGACTGGTCAGGAAAACAAAAATATATAGACCTAAAAACCAGTACAGATGAGTTCATGGGCTTTCACAAGATCTGGTTTCTACAAAAGGAGATCTATTGCTATCAAAAATAAAAATAAAACAGCTACCGCATTGGTTTAACACCGTTCTCAGATCAAAGAGGCTAGCGGAGGAGCTGAGAAGATGAACTGTGATGAACTGCGAAGAACAAGAAGAAACTCACAAACCCTAGTGCGGATATGAGGTTTGGGAAAGCAAAAAATTACAGCTGCAGATCTACTGCGGAGGGTTGTAGCCGTTCTCTGGATCGAATCAGGTTGATGCAGCGGCCGAGGTTGAGGAAGACGAGGTGCTCGGCAGCGGTGGCGGAGCTCGAGCGGCAGAAGAGTGCTAGAGGAAGAAGACGCTGGAAAGGGGAAGAATGAGGAAAGACCGATCGTGCCTATTTATAAGGAAAGTGGGCGCGAAAAACGAGGAGGCCAAAAAAATGATTATCCAGCTACCAGAACGCCTCGATTCTCGGGATGGTAATTAAGATAAGGATCCATTGAGATATGTTGGACAAAGTGTGAATTAATGGCAGATGACGTCATGGAGGGTTATCACAAATCCAGAAGATGACGTCATGGCGGGTTATCACAGATCCAGAAGATGACGTTACGGTGGGTTACAAATTCTCGCACAATGAAGAGCAGAAGATTTTTTATAAGTGTTGAAGATTGACATGAACCAGTTCAAATCAATCTGGGGCCTAATATTGGAGATATAACTATTGGGTATGACCCGCCCAGGAGGGGCCGAGTTATACCCATGGCGATTCATGAAGCCCAGGACAGCTCTAGGAGATGGCGGTTCAGATAAGGGCCCAAAGCCCAAAGGCGATTTAAGGCCCGTAGAGATAAACCGCCATATGTACATAACTTGTCTTGTAAGGCAGGGATAACTAGAGATCGAGTCGGACACTGTTTATGAGCCAGTCGGGATTCTGTGAGCCGCTGGGCGCCGACCTCTGTATATAAAGGGATGACCCGACGGCGGTTCAGGGCAAGTAACATCAGATCGAAAGCTAGGTCAAGCGGATTCACTCCCTAGTAATCGAAACATAAGCAATACCACCTCAAACTAGATTAGGCCTTTACCTTCATCGCAAGGGGCCGAACCAGTACAAACCCTCATGTCCTTTATCCCGTTTTAACCCCTTTAAGCTTCCTAGTTGCGATGGATCCACGTTTAAGTCCTTTCACTAGGACATCTGCCGTGACAAGTCCACGACAGGTCACCTCGAGTGCTCGCTTATGACAAGCTTGAGCAAGAGCAATTGCGGCAAGATGATGCAACGCTCCTTTAGGAAGAACGTCTTCGGGCGGCTGTGAGAGCATCGCGCTACCAGCAAGCCTTGTGCCGCTACCATAGCCGCAAGGTTCATGCCCGAAGCTTTGAGGAAGGCAACCTTGTTCTTCGGCGCGTTCAATTGGCTAAGAATTCCAGCAAGTTGACGCCGAAGTGGGAAGGCCGTTATCGGGTAATACGAGTCACCAGGCCCGGCGCAGTCCGCCTGGAGACCGAAGATGCTATTCCAGTGAGCAACTCCTAGAACATTGAACATCTTCGCAAGTTTTACCCAGAACGCACGGTTGCCGGGCCCCCCGGCAAACCACCTTTTGTACAAGCCGTGCCGGCAAGGCATGTAAGCCTTTGTACAAAGCCAAGCGCAGACCATGAGCATAAATAAATGAAGCGCTGGTGCCCTAAGTTTTAGCATGCATGCTAGGTTAAGTCTCTCCCTCGGTTAGGGTTGATAGTGCTTAGCGGCGACTAACCCCTAGCATAGAGGTCGAGTGTGCGTTTCTCTATTCCTTTCCATCCTCTTTGGTTCGCAGGATACATGGATGTTTCTGCTGAGTTGTTTAGAAGAAAGAGAATGAGACGGCGCTCCGGCCTTGGCAAGCCAAGGTTGCCGGGGGCTGCAGATACAAGAATTCAACCCCGGCAAGCCATAGCTGCCGGGGGCTGCAGATTCAGATAAGTCTTTCATTCTCTGTTGTGCATTTCCGTATGAAGTTGGCACGTATGAAACCTCGTTTTTCCCCTGGACCGCCGTGCTCCTCCTTTTTCCTGTACCCAAGTCCCTGGGTCGGAAACGGGGTCGTAGTCGCAGTGGCGAGGAAATAAACGAGGGGCCTAACTCTACTTCGCCCCCGCCTTCGCCAAGAGCGTGAGAATGGTTGGCTGAAGAAAGGGGACGGCAAGGCCTACTGCCGGGCATCAATGTTTATCTTAAAAATAACAAGGATTCACTCCTTGGCATGGGCCTCGCTCACGCACAAGGACCCAGCAAGCACCCTTTTTCATTAAAAACGCCCCATACAGGTACAGTTCATACAGAATGAAAAACATGAGCAAGGAGATTACAAATTTTAAATCTAACAAGTGCCCGTAGGCTTACAAACTAAAAAGAGATAAGGTGCCCGTAATCCCTTTCTTGTCCCTCTCCTTAGAAGGCGGAGCAAGATAGCGGGAGGGCAAAAAGAGCGCCTAGGCGATGTACGAGGGGCAGAAGGCACCAAGAGAACATCCCGGTGCCGGGAGGGGAGCTGGAAGATGTGGCAGTGGGCCGACAATACGTGATTTAAGGCGCCGGTGCCCACAGATTGACTTGACGGCCGCCACCCGCCTTCTTCGCTTTCTCCAACCCTCCTACGCCAGCCGCCCAAGGAGGCGACGGGGAATGCACCGATGGAGAGCTTGACGAGGAAGGCCCTCGGCAGGGCGTGTGGACAAGGCAGGGGTGACGCGGTAAGTTGGAGTCGAGGTCGGTGTCCCGCCTCTCGACGCCATCGTCATCGCTGTCCTCCTCGTCACTCCCGCTTGAGGAGGAATCTTCATCGTCAGAGTAGCTCTCCACGCAGCACTTAGGCGAGTTCCAAGATCTCCAAAGACCTTGACGGAGAGCAGGCCACCCTCCATTACCTTGAACAAGAGGACGAGCCCCACCGTCAGGCTGTGGACGCGAGCAAATGTCTTCCATCCGCGACGGAGGTACATGACGTGAGGAGCGGGGAAGTCGACATCGACCCGCGTACCGCCGTTCCCGCAGCCCCTCATGTGTAGCCTGAGGGTCTGGGGTGGATCGAGCTCCATCTCCCGAGAAAATGGGGTAGGGAGACGGAGACGACGACGCGGTGGCCGGCGCAGCCTGATGAAGAACTCATGGGGCTGGTCCCCGACGTGGCCCTCCATCGCGGGAGGCATCGCTAGCGGGGGCAAGGCCGGTGCGCCGCCCCGTCCACCTCTTCCCCGAGCACCACGGCGACCTCGGCCTCGCCCCCTCCCCCTTCCTCTCGTGGTCGGCGCCGCCGCCGCGGGCTCTTGGGAAGGAGGGACGCGCTGTCGAGCAGCAACCCTCGCCGCCACCATTGAAGGGCCTGCGCCCCCTCTCGCCATGGCAGATGGAAGAAAGGAGCGGAAGTGGAAGGAGATGGATGCTGGTAGAATGTGGGATGACATCCCTGAGGGAGTCCTGGATTAGGGGGTCCTAGGACAGCCAGACTATATTCTTTGGCCGGACTGTTGGACTATGAAGATACAAGATTGAAGACTTCGTCCCGTGTCCGGATGGGACTCTCCTTGGCGTGGAAGGCAAGCTTGCCAATACGGATATGTAAATCTCCTCCCTTGTAACCGACTCTATGTAACCCTAGCCCCCTCTGATGTCTATATAAACCGGAGGGTTTAGTCCGTAGGACAACAACAATCATACCATAGGCTAGCTTCTAGGGTTTAGCCTCTACGATCTCGTGGTAGATCAACTCTTGTAATACTCATATCATCAAGATCAATCAAGTAGGAAGTAGGGTATTACCTCCATCGAGAGGGCCCGAACCTGGGTCAACATCATGTCCCCCGCCTCCTGTTACCATCTGCCTTAGACGCACAGTTCGGGACCCCCTACCCGAGATCCGTCGGTTTTGACACCGACATTGGTGCTTTCATTGAGAGTTCCACTGTGTCGTCACCGTAAGGCTTGATGGCTCCTTCGATCATCGGCAACGATGCGATCCAGGGTGAGGTTTTCCTCCCGGACAGATCTTCGTATTCGGCGGCTTCATCAAGGGCCAACTCGCTTGGCCATCTGGAGCAGATCGAGAGCTACGCCCTTGGCCATTAGGTCAGGTTTGGAAACTTGAACTATACTGCCGACATCCGCGGAGACTTGATCTTTGACGGATTCGAGCCCATGTCAGGTGCGTCGCACAGTCATGACGAGCACGATTTAGCTCTGCCGTCGGACAGTGCTCCGGAGATCACACCTGTGACTACTCCGGCCCTCAAACCGGAGCAGATCGCGTCATACGAGGACGGGTGGATGGACCCCGCCTCGGAGGCCGCACACTTAGTAGCGATAGAGCCGAATACTGACTTCACCTCCTACGAGACCCGCTTTGCCAAACACTTGGATTAATCCCCGGCCACGGGCTCCGAGCCGCCTGCGTCCGTGCCTATCGAATCCGACTGGGCACCGATCATGGAGTTTACCTCCGCGGATATCTGTCAGCACTCACACTTTGGCGACGTGCTAAACTCGTTGAGGTCTCTCTCCCTGTTAGGAGACCCTTGGCCGAACTATGTCCGGCTAGAATGGGACGCGGACAACGAAGAAATTCGCTCCCCACCCACCACCCACTTAGTAGCCACTGTCGATGATTTAACCGACATGCTCGACTTCGGCTCCGAAGACATCGACGGTATGGATGACGATGCAGGAGACGAGTAGGAACCACCGCCCACAGGGCGATGGACTGCCACCTCATCATATGACATATACAAGGTGGACACCACCAAAGAAGGCAATGTCGATAAGAGAACAGAGGATAATCCCTTCAGGAAGCAATCCAAGCACCGACGTCAGCGGCGCCGCTCTAAGTCCCGCCATAGCAAAAGTAGTGATACCGGCACAAGAGACACTAATGCTCCAGATAGTGTCGAGGACGACGACAATCCCCTCCAGCCAGACCTAGAGTGGGAGGATGAACAAGCTAGCCCTCCGGAATAGGCAGCAGACGGAGAATCGGAGGATGACAATTACATGCCTCTCTCCGAAGACGAGGTGAGCATCGGCGACGAAGAATTTATCGTTCCTGAGGATCCCGTCGAATAGGAGCACTTCAAGCGCCAACTCATAGCCAGAACAAACAGCCTAAAGAAAAAGCAACAACATCTTCGAGCTGATCAAGATCTGCTAGCGGACAGATGGACTGAAGTCCTTGCGGCCGAGGAATACGAACTCGAACGCCCAAAGCGCAGGTTGCTACCCCAACTCGAGGAGGAAGCATCAGAACCTACATTACCAGCGTATGATGCGGCTGATTGGCCACCTCGTGGCCGAGACAGAGGGGCATATCATCCCGAAGTCCAGCCCGCACCCCGTCGCCAGACAAACAAAAACACTAAGGCCCGGGGCAACACGCAGGACCTGCGAGACGTATTGGAAAACAAAGGAGGACATACAAGATCGATCGACGAATCACGGGGTCACGCCCCAACGCGCGACGACGATCGTCACGCCGGATACACTAAAAGAAAATCCGGCCGGGCCGAATACAGCAGACAAGACTCATATGAACTGCAAGCAGACATAGCTCAAGACAGTAGGCGCCAGACACCCCTATGCTTCACAGATGAAGTAATGGATCATGAATTCCCAGAAGGATTCAAACCCGTGAACATTGGGTCATACAACAACACAACAGACCCTGCGGTATGGATCGAGGATTTCCTCCTCCACATCCACATGGCCTGCGGTGATGATCTATATGCCATCAAGTACCTCCCACTAAAACTCAAAGGACCAGCTCGGCATTGGCTGAATAGCCTGCCAACAAACTCCATCGGCAGTTGGGAGAATTTGGAAGATGCATTCCTTGACAACTTCCAGGGCACCTATGTGCGACCACCAGATGCTAATGATTTGAGCCACATAACCCAACAGCCTGGGGAATCGGCCAGAGAAATTCTGGACTCGGTTCCTAGCTAAAAAGAACCAAATCGTCGACTGTCCGGATGCCGAGGCCTTAGCGGCATTTAAACACAACATCCGGGACGAGTGGCTCGCCCGACACCTCGGCCAAGAGAAGTCGAAGTCCATGGCAGCCCTCACGACACTCATGACCCGCTTTTGCGTGGGAGAGGATAGCTGGCTGGCTCGCAGCAACAACACATCAAGGAATCCTGGCACTTCAGATGCCAAAGATACTAACGGCAGACCATGTCGCAACAGACACAAGCGCCGCAACAACGTCGATAAACGGCGAAGACACGACAGTCAATGCCAGATTCAGTGGCTCTAAATCCGATCAGCGAAAAAAACCGTTCAAAAGAAGAAATCCGGGCCCGTCCAGTTTGGACCGCATACTCGATCGCTCGTGTCAAATTCATGGCACCCCCGATAAGCCAGCCAATCACACCAATAGAGAATGATGGGTGTTCAAGCAGGTCGACAAGTTGAATGCCAAAAACAAGGACAAGGGGCTGCATAGCGATGACGAGGAGGAGCCTCGGCCGCCGAACACAGGAGGACAGAAGAGGTTTCCTCCACAAGTGAAAACGGTGAACATGATATACGCAACCCACATTCCCAAGAGGGAACGGAAACGTGCACTAAGGGACGTCTATGCGATGGAGCCAGTCGCCCCAAAGTTCAACCCATGGTCCTCTTGTCCGATCACCTTCGATCGCAGGGACCACCCCACTAGTATCCGTCATGGCGGATCTGCCGCATTGGTCCTCGACCCCATCATTGACGGATTTCACCTCACTCGAGTCCTTATGGACGGTGGCAGTAGCCTGAACCTGCTCTATCAGGATACAGTGCGCAAAATGGGCATAGCCCCTCGAGGATCTAACCCACCAAAACCACCTTTAAAGGTGTAATCCCAGGTGTAGAGGCCTGTTGCACGGGCTCAATCACACTGAAGTGGTTTTCGGGTCTCCGGACAATTTTCGAAGCGAGGAGTTAATCTTCGATATCGTCCCCTTTCGCAGCGGCTATCACGCACTGCTTGGACGAACCGTATTTGCCAGATTCAATGCGGTACCACATTATGCATACCTCAAACTCAAAATGCCAGGACCATGCGGGGTTATAACAGTTAATGGAAACACAGAGCCCTCACTCCGCACGGAGGAGCACACTGTGGCCCTCGCAGCAGAAGCGCAAAGAAGCCTTATTAGGCAAACCACCAATTCGGCGAAAAAGACCCCGGACACCTTCAAGCGAGTCCGGAGTACCCCGCAGGAAGATCGGCAGGCACGTTTTGAGCTCGACTAGCAATTCGGCCTCCGTCCTAGTCCCAGTCAAGTGGCGAAATCTGTGCCACGCGTACATAACTAAGCACTCAAGATACCATGGGCATGAGCGGAGCACCACTACGGCACGTCCCACAATGCGGCTCAACCGCCCAGGGGTTGTATACCTGCATCATTTTCTCTCTTTCAGGACTTTACTCTCTGGAAGCCCTTTCCGGCAGTCTAATCGTTGGACTTATCGCGGTAAGGAATTACCAAGGAAGCAAGATGGTCTGACGTACAAGGGAATCCCCAGGTGGTCTCTGATAACGATCAAAATACCTATTTTACATACCCATACGCAACTTGCCCTTGGATAGGACATGTCAAATGGTCCTATCTTTTGCTTATTGCACTACTTGTATCCGTACGCTTTGACGTATTATTTAATAACAATGCATAGCGTTAGCCCATTATTGCATTTCCCTCTCTTTTTTTTTATTTTTCCTTGTCTGCCTATTTACGAAAAAATTGTACCCGTACATTCTGGTACGACCAGTGCGCCAGGGGCTTCAGCATACCCCATAACACGGCGTGAGAAGTCCGAACACTTTCGACAAAGGCGGCACCCGAACTTATAGCATTATATGCATCAGCTCCGAATCATGTCTTGGGTCAATAGTTGGGTTTGCCCGGCTCCCATATTTTGGTACCTTACGTTCCACAATATCGGCTAAGGTAGCACTGGGAGAACTACTGCGATTGTGTCCCGGTTCTTCCGGACGAGCACCTCAGTAGAGAAAGCCGAAAACTGACTGTCATGATGAGGCGAGAGCTGGTCGCTGTTCAAAAGGTCTCAAGTCCTTAAAGACTTTTTCTGCTTCAGGAAAGGAGTCAGCCTTGCCCGACTTAGGCGTATATAGCGCCCCAAATTAGGCCTTCCGAATACTAGGGGCTTCACCAAAATTTAAAATTGCAGACTTCTATGGCTAAGTGAGAATGATAAAGCTTTATAGTCCGATTGCCTGGTTCGCTGTGCTGAACACCTCCTTCGAAGGACCCAAAATTGGGATAAAGAGTGCTCAGGTTTATCACGAACACCTCAGTACTAGTTACATGGAGGCAAAAGCCGACAACTGGCCAACTCTCAGATTTTATAAACGGCCGCACAGAAGGTAATATTTGAAATTAACACACGTTGCATAGCGCAAATGAACTAGTTTCATATTACAGGATCACGTGAGTACATTCATTCGAATATTACATCCTTAGCACATTCCTCCGCCACAAGGTGAGCACCCTTCAGGACACTGTCATAATACTTTTCGGGGTGGCGATGCTCCTTGCCTCCTCCCCTCCTCGGCCCGGTAGAACTCCGCGGCATCCGACACACTGCAGGGCAGATCTGCGAACGCTCCTGGAGTGCTCCGAACTCGGGTAAGTAAAAAGAAAGTTTCCTTCACATTCTTGCTTTGCATAAAGAATGCCTTACCTGCCGCTATCTTCTTAACAGCCTCAATTTCCTGGAGGGCCTTTTGGGCTTCGGCCTTGGCATGTTGCGCGTTTTCAAGGGCCTTCGCAAGCACAGACCCTTGCATCTTCGAGTCATGCTCCAAGGACTCGTGTTTCTTGACAAGATCCTGGAGCTCTTGCTGCACCTCGCCTACTCGGGCCTCTTGTTTCTTTCGCTCGAGGCGCTCCTTGGCCGCTTTGTCTTCGGCCTCGGATAGCGCCTTCTTCAGGGCCGCCACTTCGGTCGTGGCCCCTAGCAAAATTCATGATGATCCTATGATTCCAAAACCATATTTCTATTTATCAATATACAGACGGGGTATAACTTACCTTTGTTCTCTTCGAGCTGCCTCTTGGTAAGGCCGAGCTCTTCCTTGGACCGCTCAAGGTCCCGCTTTAGTGCGGCGACCTCCGCAGTACGTGCGGCAGCGGCCAGCAGTGAAGCCTGCATATGCACATAGACATATTACGATTAGACTCCTACGATTATTATTTGATCCTCTATTCGGCCTTTCTTCGGAACACCAAACGGAGCATCAGGGGCTACTATCTATGCAGTAACATTCTCTTATAATCTGGTTACTTACCTCAAAGCCTGTTAGGAGGCTGGCGCAGGCTTCAGTCAGTCCGCTCTTGGCGGACTGAACCTTTTTGACTACCGCACTCATAATAGTGCGGTGCTCTTCGTCAATGGAAGCGCCGCGAAGCACTTCCAGCAGGTTGTCCGATTCCTCTGGATGAATAGAGGCCATCGGCACAGACGGCTTGCCCCCCTTAGTGAGGGGTTGCCTGACAGAATCCGTAACCACTGAAGGGTCTGGCGCCGTATTCGGCTTGTGGCTAGACTTGCTGCCCCGCCGTGGCCTGTGGAGTCTTGTTTTCAGCGCCCAAATATGGAATGTCGCCTGGGGGCGCCTCCGGAACTATCCCCCCTTGGTTCAGTGCCCCTCGAGACAACACCTCGGCGTCATCCATAGGGCGGGGGGAGGAGGCGGTCGGGAGTGAATCGCTGCTCATATCCGACGGGTCCAAAGAACCATCCGACGAAGATACGTCGATATGGGCTCAGGACGGACTGCATAATCATGTTCGGCGTGATGAGAAGCAGTGCAATAAAACATATCAAGAATTATTACGGTATCCGGATACTCACGACTTGGCCAGGGGCTTGTCCCTGGGTAACCACTCCTCGTCGCTGAAAGCGGCCGTCGTAGAGTAGTCCGGGAGGAGGGTCCTTCCCTTCTTGGACCCTTCAGCCTCCCCGGATGGGGCGGCCTTCCTTTTCTTGTCGCCCCCGGCTGGGGGGGGGGGAGAAATTTCCTCTTCTTCCTCCTCATTTTCGTGGGAGGAGTGCGCCTCGGTATTTCCGGACGATGAGTCCGATATAACCTTGCGCCGGAGACCCTTCCGGGTCCCCGCGGCCTTCTTCTTGGCCTTCTTCGCCGGCACCTCGTAAGGCGCCGGAACCATCATCTCCGTTAGGAGAGCATCTGCTGGATCTTCGGGTAGGGGGGCTGGACAATCGATCTTCTCCGCTGTCGCTACCCAGTCTTGTTAAATGGCGTGGAGGCTTAGATCCCGCGTGTGGTTATACTGGGGGAAATAATATCTTATGAGATATAAAATACTTACCGGATTGGCAGGGCGCTTTGCGTAGAGTCCGCGGTCCTCAGTAAGGGGAGGAGGTACCTCGGCGCCCTTGAACAGCACCTTCCAGACGTCCTTGTGCATCGTGTCGAAGAGCTCTCGCAGCGTCTGGTGCTCGGCCGGGTCCAACTCCCACAAATTGAATGCCCGTCTTTGGCACGGGAGGATCCGGCGGAAGAGCATGCCTTGGACCATGTTGATGAGATTGATTTTCTTGCTCATCATGTTTTTAACGCAGGTCTGGAGTCCGATCAGCTCTACCGAGGAACCCCAGGATAGGACCTTCTCTTTCCAGGAGGTGAGCCCATGGGGATTCCGGATCGGAATTCGGGGGACGCCACCCAGTTGGTGTCGCGCGGCTCGGTGATGTAGAACCACCCCGATTGCCACCCCTTTATGGTCTCCACATAGGAGCCTTCGAGCCAGGTGACGTAGGGCATTTTGCCCACCATGGCGCCTCCGCACTCCGCTTGCTGGCCGACCACCACCTTCGGCTTAACGTTGAAGGTCTTCAGCCACATGCCGAAGTGGGGCTCGATGTGGAGGAAGGCCTCGCACACGATGATGAACGCCGAGATTTTGAGGATGAAGTTGGGGGCCAGATCGTGAAAGTCTAGCACATAGTAGAACATGAGCCCACGGACAAACGGGTGGAGAGGAAATCCCAATCCGTGGACGAAGTGGGTAAGTAATACTACCCTCTCATGGGGCTCTGGAGTAGGGATGATCTGCCCCACATCTAGCAGCCGGTGTGCGATATCCGCGGCCAGATATCTGGCTCCCCGTAGCTTTGTGATGTCCTCCTCCATAAGGAGGAGACCATCCACTTGCCTCCCGCTCCGGACATGCTTGGAGTGGTTTGATGGGGAAATGCAAACTTGGGTGCTGGAGCTCGAGTGCGCAAGAATGGATGGGCAAGGAGGAAGAGGGCGTGGGTGAAAAAGATGAATCCTTGTCCCTTTATAAGGGCGGAAGGAACTATGCGCCTCTCCACCTGCCTGGTAAGCTCTCTTATTCCCCAAGCGCCGTGATTAATGGCGCGGTTGGGTTACCCACACCCGTATTGATGAAAATCCCGTAATAAGGGGTACACGATCTCTGCTTCGACAAGACGTGCCAAGGAAACCGCCTCGCAATATGTGCAGTAGCTGGTTGGAAAAAAACGGGCCATGGTGTGATGTCATGCTACAGAAGTTGTCAGCAGATCAGATTTGTGGAAATATTATTCTCTCTACGGTGGTATGTGGAATTTATTTTGCAGAGCCGTACACTATCCTTGTGTTCAAAATCTTCTATGGAATATTCGGAGGAAGAACCCGCCTTGCAATGCCGAAGGCAATCTGCGCGCTGGACTCAATGTCATTGAAGCCTGGTTTAGGGGCTACTGAGGTAGTCCTGGATTAGGGGGTCCTCGGACAGCCGGACTATATGCTTTGGCCGGACTGTTGGACTATGAAGATACAAGATTGAAGACTTCGTCCCATGTCCGGATGGGACTCTCCTTGGCGTGGAAGGCAAGCTTGGCAATACGGATATGTAAATCTCCTCCCTTGTAATCGACTCTATGTAACCCTAGCCCCCTCCGGTGTCTATATAAACTGGAGGGTTTGGTCCGTAGGACAACAACAATCATACCATAGGCTAGCTTCTAGGGTTTATCCTCTACGATCTCGTGGTAGATCAACTCTTGTAATACTCATATCATCAAGATCAATCAAGGTGAAGTAGGGCATTACCTCCATCGAGAGGGCCCAAACCTGGGTAAACATCGTGTCCCCCGCCTCCTATTACCATCCGCCTTAGACGCACAGTTCGGGACCCCCTACCCGAGATCCGCCGGTTTTTACATCGACAATCCCCACCCCCCTTCTTATAAAGGAGCGGGTTCGGGGATCGGCCACCCCACTCAACGAATCCAACCATTGGGGGCGCAGGGAATCGGGACCGACCCGCTGCCCCAATCAGCGACGACCCGGGTTCCCGCCTCCGCCACCTGCCACCTGCATGGGGGACACGTGGCGAGCAAGCGGGATCGAGGGGACGGGTGAGGCGACCATTCCCCACCCCGTGATCATGGGGCGCGGGCGCATTGAAGACCACGACCCGAGTCCATCCTTAAATGAGCTGCGCCTCTGCGCCTCCCTCTTTTTTATGGGGAAGGAGCGAGCCGCCTCTTTAACATGATGTGACGCATGCATGCGGAAACCGCCCCACGCATGACCCCCACGTCACGCACGACCCTCCACGTCGCTCGTTCAACGCGGGTCGTGGGGAAGCGCAAGCGAGCGAGAAGTTACCACGGTAAAATCTTTCCCCGCCTGCCCGCGCACCGTTCTGGGCCTGGCCCAACAATGTGTCGCGCTTATGTGTGGCCCAGGCCCGGGGGCTCCTGTCGGTGTACAAAAGTAGGGGCACTCCTTTTTTACCCCTTTACTTGTGCACGGGCAGTCAGAGCCGCGCCCGCGTCCACACTAAATAGGGCAGAGGAAGGAAGCCGAAGCACAAGGTGACCAAAGGCAACTCCAAGACCAAGAAACACCAAAGAGCACGAGGGCAAGCTGGACTCCCCTTACAAGACCCTTGCCGGGGCAGCCCCGGCAAGAGCCTTGCCGGGGCAACTTGCCCGATGCTAGCAGAGCAAGCCACCCTTGATCCCGCGGGTTCTAACACCACCAACCAACTACATTGGAACCAAGGCTCGAGAGGCACCTCTGTGGTGGCATGCAGATCTTCGTCAAGATCATGAACACACAAGCTCAGATGAGGAGCAGAAGATGACGACCCTCGGCGAGATCCTTGCCGAGGAGATCCACGAGACCCCCGACAAGACCCTTGCTGGGGACGACCATGGTGCCGCGGCAAGACCCTTGCCGGGGCCCCGGCAAAGCCCTTGCCAAAGACACTTACGGGACCGCGGCCAGGCCCGCGTCTGCCAAGGCTCCACCATCGTCCCCATGCAGCTGTCATCTCAACCAGCTGAGCAGGCACCTGCGTGGAGACGAGCGGCCTCCACGACCGACGCAGCAAGCACCTCCGTGGAGGCATGCAGGTCTTCGTGAAGGCTCCACCATCGCACCAGCCCAGCAGCTAGTTAACGTGGTGCCACGACGCCTCGTCAGCTCGAACGCATGTCGATGCCAGGAGAGGCGGCGATAGTTGGGACGTGCTTCATTGTCGTCCCTGATAAAGCGAGAGGGACACGTCGGCAGCGCATTAAATGTGTTTGTCCGACGGTGCCTGAGGATAGACGCATCCACTATACACCTTTCCACCTCCTGTGTGCCACTGTGGCAGCCCCTTTTGCCTATAAAAGGAGGCCCGAGGCGACCAGGAGAAGGATTCGGATCTTTTGGGCAAGTTGCACCCTGTAGCTAGCTCAAGAGCACAAGAACACTCGAATACATCCACCAAAGCAGGACTAGGGTATTACGCATTTTCGCAGCCCGAACCTTGGTAAACGATCCGTGTGCTTCCTGTCAGACCCGCTCTTTGCACAACCCCGCGCCCGCCAACCATAGAAGGGATCCCAGTGATTCAATAGGTGTCGATTTCCCCTGACAGTTTGGCCTACTAGATTGATCTTCCTTGCAATGGGATAAGTTCTTAGCTTTGGGTTCAATCTTGCGGTGTCCTTTCCTAGTGACAGCAGGGGCAGCTAGGCACGTATTGTATTGTTGCCCTCGAGGATAAAAATATGGGTTTTATATCATATTGCTTGAGTTTATCCCTCTACACCATGTCATCTTGCCTAATGTGTTACTCTGTTCTTATGAACTTAATACTCTAGATGCATGTTGGATAGCGGTCGATGTGTGGAGTAATAGTAGTAGATGCAGAATCGTTTCGGTCCACTTGTCGCGGACGTGATGCCTATATACATGATCATGCCTAGATATTCTCATAACTATGCGCTTTTCTATCAATTGCTCGACAATAATTTGTTCACCCACCGTCGAATTTGCTATTTTGAGAGAAGCCACTAGTGAAACCTATGGCCCTCGGGTCTATCTTCCATCATATTAATCTCCCATTAATTAGCTATTTCTGTCGCCGTTTATTTTGCAATCTTTACTTTCCAATCTATATCATAAAAATACCAAAAATATTTATCTTATTATCTCTATCAGATCTCACTTTTGCAAGTGGCCGTGAAGGGATTGACAACCCCTTTATCGCGTTGGTTGCGAGGTTCTTATTTGTTTGTGCAGGTATGAGGGACTTGCGTGTAGTCTCGTACTGGATTGATACCTTGGTTCTCAAAAACTAAGGGAAATACTTACGCTACTTTGCTGCATCACCCTTTCCTCTTCAAGGGAAAATAGACACATGCTCAAGAGGTAGCAAGAAGGATTTCTGGCGCCGTTGCCGGGGAGGCTTACGCCAAGTCAAGTCAAGATTTGATCTCCCGCCAACATGCGGATTTCTAGCGCCATTGCCGGGGAGATCTACGCACAAGTCAAGACATACCAAGTACCTATCACAAACTCTTATCCCTCGCATTACATTATTTGCAATTTGCCTCTCGTTTTCCTCTCCCCCACTTCACCTTTGCCGTTTTATTCGCCTCTTTCCCGTTTGTTTTTCTTTCGCCATGGCCGAATCAAAAAGGGCTAAGGGTTCTCTCCCGGGTTTTAATACTTTGGATAGTCCCTCTGTCCTCTCTAGGCTCATAAATAATGATGCTATGGAAAGACCTACTGGGTTATCAATGAGGGTTTGAACAATTTCGATGAAGATGATCCCGAAATTTTTCGTTATTTACTTGATGAGTCTTTAAAAGATGCTTGGGATAGGTTATTAAGAATCCGAGCTAGCTATGTGCCTCAATATCGAATTGAGATATAACTAAAAAGCTTTTATGTTGGCTTACCCTCTTCGTTCAAGCAAGTTTTAGATTCTATTTTTGAAGAAGGTTTTCTTGAGGGGGATCCCATAGATACCTATGAAAAGATGAAAACTATATTTGGGCACCCCATGAGTGAGAAGGTTGAATCCACCTCTCTTTTGTGCTTTTATCAAAATGAAATTATCAAAGAAATGAAGGCTAGCTTAGATGCAAATTTCTGTAGCGTGCTTAATCTTTCTTCCACCATTAATGGCCACGTGCTTTCTCAAAATAGAAAGATAAATGCTATAGATAAGAAATTTTCTCTTTTCTTTCCCAACACCAAAGATGGCAATACCTAGATCTATTCTTGTTTTTATGCCTAGCTAGGGGCGTTAAACGATAGCGCTTGTTGGGAGGCAACCCAATTTTATTTTTTCTTTGCTTTTTGCTCCTGTTTAGTAATACATAATTCATCTAGCCTCTGGTTAGATGTGGTTTTATGTTTTAATTAGTATTTGTGCCAAGTAGAACCAATAGGATCTTCTTGGGTGATAGTTGTTTGATCTTGCTGAAAAAGACAGAAACTTTGCGCTCACGAAAATAATTGTTAAAATTCACGAGAACGTGATAAAATACCAATTCTTTTTGCAGTAGATCAATATAAAAATTGTCCAGGGTGTCCTAGTTTTTCAGAATTTGTGGAGTTCCATAAGTATTCGTACAAATCAGATTGCTATAGATTGTTCTGTTTTTGACAGATTCTGTTTTTCGTGTGTTGTTTGCTTATTTATATGAATCTATGGCTAGTATCGGGGGGTATGAACCATAGAGAAGTTGGAATACAGTAGGTTTAACACCAATATAAATAAATAATGAGTTCATTACAGTAACTTATTGTGGTGGTTTCTTTTACTTTGCTAATGGAGCTCATGAGATTTTCTGTTGAGTTTTGTGTTGTGAAGTTTTCAAGTTTTTGGGTAAAGATTTGATGGATTATGGAATAAGAAGTGGCAAGAGCCCAAGCTTGGGGATGCCCAAGGCAGCCAAGGTAAAATTCAAGGACAACCAAAAGCCTAAGCTTGGGGATGCCCCGGAAGGCATCCCCTCTTTCGTCTTCGTCCATCGATAACTTTACTTGAGGTTATATTTTTATTTACCACATGATATGTGTTTTGCTTGGAGTGTCTTGTATGATTTGAGTCTTTGCTTTTTAGTTTACCACAATCATCCTTGCTGTACACACCTTTTGGAGAGACACACATGAATTGGAATTTATTAGAATACTCTATGTGCTTCACTTATATCTTTTGAGCTAGATAATTTTGCTCTAGTGCTTTGCTTATATCTTTTTAGAGCACAGTGGTGGTTTTATTTTATAAAAATTATTGATCTCTCATGCTTCACTTATATTATTTTGAGAGTCCTTTAGAACAGCATGGTAATTTGCTTTGGCTATAAAATTAGTCCTAATATGGTAGGCATCCAAGATGGGTATAATAAAAATTTCATAAAAAGTGCATTGAATATTATGAGAAGTTTGATACTTGATGATTGTTTTGAGATATGAAGGTGTAATATTAGAGTCATGCTAGTTTAGTGGTTGTGAATTTGAGAAATACTTGTGTTGAAGTTTGCAAGTCCTGTAGCATGCACGTATGGTAAACGTTGTGTGACAAATTTGAACCATGAGGTGTTCTTTGATTGTCATCCTTATGAGTGGTTGTCGGGGACGAGCGGTGGTCTTTTCCTACCAATCTATCCCCCTAGGAGCATGCGCGTAGTGCTTGGTTTTTGATGACTTGTATATTTTTTCAATAAGTCTGTGAGTTCTTTATGACTAATGTTGAGTCCATGGATTATACACACTCTCACCTTTCCATCATTGCTAGCCTCTTCGGTACCGTGCATTGCCCTTTCTCACCTTGAGAGTTGGTGCAAACTTCGCCGGTGCATCCAACCCCGTGATATGATATGCTCTATCACACATAAACATCCTTATATCTTCCTCAAAACAGCCACCATACCTACCTATTATGGCATTTCCATAGCCATTCCGAGATATATTGCCATGCAACTTTCCACCGTTTCATTTATTATGACACGCTTCATCATTGTCATATTGCCTTGCATGATCATGTAGTTGACATCATATTTGTGGCAAAGCCACCATGCATAATTTATCATACATGTCACTCTTGATTCATTGCCCATCCCGGTACACCGCTGGAGGCATTCATAATAGTCATATTTTGTTCTAGTAGGGAGTTGTAATCATTGAGTTGTAAATAAATAGAAGTGTGATGATCATCATTAATAGAGCATTATCCCATAAAAAATAAAAAATAAAGGAGGAAAGGCCAAAAAAAAGAGAAAGGCCAAATAAAAAAAGAGAGGCCCAAAAAAAGAAATAAAAGGGACAATGCTACTATCCTTTTTTCCACACTTGTGCTTCAAAGTAGCACCACGATCTTCATGATAGAGAGTCTCTTATGTTGTCACTTTCATATACTAGTGGGAATTTTTCATTATAGAACTTGGCTTGTATATTCCAACAATGGGCTTCCTCAAATTCCCTAGGTCTTCGTGAGCAAGCAAGTTGGATGCACACCCACTTAGTTTCTTTTGTTGAGCTTTCATACATTTATAGCTCTAGTGCATCCGTTGCATGGCAATCCCTACTCCTTGCATTGACATCAATTGAAGGGCATCTCTCTAGCCCGTTGATTAGCCGCGTCAATGTGAGACTTTCTCCTTTTTTGTCTTCTCCACACAACCCCCATCATTATATTCTATTCCACCCATAGTGCTATGTCCATGGCTCACGCTCATGTATTGCGTGAAAGTTGAAAAAGTTTGAGATTACTAAAGTATGAAACAATTGCTTGGCTTGTCATCGGGGTTGTGCATGATGAGAGCATTTTTGTGTGTGAAAATGAAGCATAGCCAAACTATATGATTTTGTAGGGATAAGCTTTCTTTGGCCATGTTATTTTGAGAAGACATAATTTCTTAGTTAGTATGCTTGAAGTATTATTATTTTATGTCAATATTAAACTTTTGTCTTGAATCTTTCGAATCTGAACATTCATGCCTGAATAAAGAAAATTACTTTGAAAATTATGTTAGGTATCATTCCACATCAAAAATTCTGTTTTTATCATTTACCTACTCGAGGACGAGTAGGAATTAAGCTTGGGGATGCTTGATACGTCTCCAACGTATCTATAATTTTTTATTGTTCCATGCTATTATATTATCTATTTTGGATGTTTAGTGGGCTTTATTATGCACTTTTATATTATTTTTGGGACTAACCTATTAACCGAAGGCCCAGTGCAAATTGCTATTTTTTTCCTATTTCAGTGTTTCATAGAAAAGGAATATCAAACGGAGTCCAAACGAAATGAAACCTTCAGGAGAGTTATTTTTGGACAAACACAATCCAGGAGACTTGGAGTGGACATCAAGGAAGCAACGAGGCGGCCACGAGGTAGGGAGGCGCGCCCCCACCCACGTGGGCCCCTCGTGGCTCCACCGACCTACTTCTTTCGCCTATATATACTCATATACCCCGAAAACATCCAGGAGCACCACGAAACCCTATTTCCACCACCGCAACCTTACATGCACCGTGAGATCCCATCTTGGGGCCTTTTTCGGTGCTCACGGAGGGCTTAATCGACCAAGGAGGGCTTCTACATCAACACCATGGCCTCTCCGATGATGTGTGAGTAGTTTACCATGACCTTCGGGTCCATAGTTATTAGCTAGAGGGCTTCTTCTCTCTCTTTGGATCTCAATACAAAGTTCTCCTCGATTCTCTTGGAGATCTATTCGATGTAATTCTTTTTGCGGTGTGTTTGTCGAGATCCGATGAATTGTGGGTTTATGATCACGATTATCTATGAACAATATTTGGTTCTTCTCTGAATTCTTATATGTATGATTTGATATCTTTGCAAGTCTCTTCGAATTATCAGTTTGGTTTGGCCTACTAGATTGATCTTTCTTGCAATGGAAGAAGTGCTTAGCTTTGGGTTCAATATTGCGGTGTCCTTTCCAGGATGTTAGGGCAGCAAGGCACATATTGTATTGTTGCCATCGAGGATAAAAGATGGGGTTTATGCCATATTGCTTGAGTTTATCCCTCTACATCATGTCATCTTGCCTAATGCGTTATTACATTCTTATGAACTCAATACTCTAGATGCATGCTTTGGATAGCGGTCGATGTGTGGAGTAATAGTAGTAGATGTAGAATCGTTTTGGTCTAGTTGTACATGGGGCGTGATGCCTATATACATGATCATGCCTATATATTCTCATAACTATGCACTTTTCTATCAATTGCTCGACAGTAATTTGTTCACCCACCGTAGAATTTGCTATCTTGAGAGAAGCCACTAGTGAAACCAATGGCCCCCGGGTCTATCTTCCATCATATTAATCTCTCGTTAATTTGCTATTTCTATCACCGTTTATTTACAATCTTTACTTTCCAATCTATATCATAAAAATACCAAAAATATTTATCTTATTATCTCTATCAGATCTCACTTTTGTAAGTGGCCCTGAAGGGATTGACAACCCCTTTATCGCGTTGGTTGCAAGGTTCTTATTTGTTTGTGCAGGTACGAGGGACTTGTGTGTAGTCTCCTACTGGATTGATACCTTGGTTCTCAAAAACTGAGGGAAATACTTACGCTACTTTGCTGCATCACCCTTTCCACTTCAAGGGAAAACCAACGCATGCTGAAGAGGTAGCAGAGATTGCCGTGATAACTCTGATAACATCTACATGAGCAAATGCGAACCTACTATTTAATAGACAGCAATTTCTGCAGAATAATGGATTATAGAACATAAGAAGAGCCACGGGTGTAATTTGCATCACCTATGTAAGTCTGAGGAGTATCATTTACAGGGGGCAGCTCGTTAATTGGAGTCAGGTGGAACGTCCACTCCGGGAACTCGTCGTTTAGGTGGAAACAATTCTTCATGAGTGTAAATTGTGTACACTTGATCATCAATGGTGTGTCGACAGGGTTTAAAATGATTGGCCGAGGAAGCATGGCAAATCTACTAAATTCATACACCACACCCTCATGTAGCATGTGAATATGAGCGGCAAGGATATCCGTTGGCACAGTTGCATAACCATGGTTACCCTACAAAAGTAACACATTATCCTAAACAGATAGCAGCGTCGAGCAACAACAGTATACTTTTAAATAGCTTTAATTCATACCTGAGCGTCCGGAAGAACCATGTGCACAACTTTGACAGGTCCATTCTCCAAACCACCATGGTAATGCCATAGGCGTGATAGACGGACATAGACAGACTGTTTGTCCCAGCCGGCGTGCAGATCGGACAGAGCAACACAAGCCATCTAGCAAGAACGGTACCAAGATAATCGTTGTTAGATTCCAGATGCGAGAGGAATACGGCAAAGAACACGTGGGTACTCTAGATCGATACAATCAAAAAGACATGCAAGGAGATTCTTGAAGGCACGCAAAAGTTTAGGAATACGTAATAGCATGCCGAGAGAAGCAACAACAAGGTGACATGCGGGGTATAGGGTGGCATTACATTACATTAGGAGAGGGGAATGGTAGTAAGAAGAAACTTACCAGAAGGATGAGAAGGCAAAACCCTAGAGGCGGCGCTAAACGAAGAGGGGAAACCAAGTTGGAGACCTAATGGAGCATACGAGCACTATATGCAGACCAGAGAGGTGATCCATATACAGGTGGGCCAAACCCGAAGCCCACGAAAGGGTGAAAAGTTTCATATGGTTATCATGGAAAAAACAAAGAGGTAATAGCAAGCGGGTCGTGGACACATCGTCCACGAGTTTCTAATATCATGATGGAAAATCGGAAAAGAAAAGCAGATACTATCATATGGGTGAATGTAGCTAGCACACCTACTCAAATTGAAGAGGTAGGTCAAGAATTTAGACACGGCAGCACATGAGAACTTTATATAGCTCGACAAGTATTAAGCACAAGACATCATACATATGTAAAACTTGAAACTAAAATGTAGAGAGTGAGCCAAATCCATCCAAACTTGCCAAATAAAGGCTACTAGACAAGTAGCATGATAGTCCAGATGGATGACAACATGACCGATGGCAGTCATTGTCACCCATAAGCAACCAAGTGATGTGGTGTTAAGTGCTGCGAGTTGCAGCTCAAGGTGGGGAATCGCCAGTACAAGCATACCGCCAGAACCGTCAATTTACAACGACATTACCCAAGTGTTGGATCTCCAAAAGTTGCATTGCCTCCCGGAGCAAGAGTTGGAAAACAGGAAACCATCCATGAGAACTGCCGGTGTAAACGCAGGTCATAAGACACCTCAAAAGAAACTAGGAAAAATAATGCTCTATGCTTACCCAAAGCGGTATCCCTACTTTTTGCCCCGCTTGCTCAAAAGGCCGAGCATCGGCAGGTACGGACATGCGAGGCCTGAAAACAACAAGGCAAATTAAATCGCTTTTGCAATGGAAGAAAACGCTCGACACAAGTAAAGAAACGGAGCTTACTTCTTTGCATCGGAAGGGCTTTGATCAGTCTTGGCAGGTCATCTGTCTAGGTGGAACCAAAGAAGCGCGGTGGTGATCTCTCCGCTTAGCTTATTGCACTCCACCGCCTGTGAGAGCAAACATGTATACATAAATAATCATAGACTGGCAAGAGATATTTGCAAAGACATATGATGTGGATTTTACCAAGCTGCCATATTCTTCATCATCAAGAGGATTGTCAACTGGATCAGATATCATAGGGGTAGCCAAGACAGGCGTCTTTTCCTTGAAAAGACCTTGTTGAGCCTTTGGTTTAACCTCAGATGCCACACCACTACAAAAAATAGAGAAAATACATGAAACACAAAGGTGCATCACCAGCTCAAAAGGAAAATGTCAAGTTGAGTGTAATCAAGACGGACCTAGTCACACTTGGATTTGTGATGTATATGGGATGACAAAGGTGAAGTAGAGCCTGGCTCTAATCGAAAGGGAAAATGGATCAAATGACTGGGCAAAGCAAAGAAACAGAGCAAGTAACCAATCTATAAGAGCAGACATGATAATAATGGGGCTGAACCTCGGGGTGTTGACAACCAAGGTGGGGCGTGGAATTGCTGTGGGGCAGACTACTAGATGATGCACATGGCAATCGCTAAAGGAGGAGGAATCTCATTTGGCAAAGATCTCGAGCCAAGAGCTCCAGCTTGTTACACTTGAAGCTCGATACACTATCAAGATCGTGGCTGTTTTCCAAGAGGCGTGTCAATCCTAAGCACCTGGAATGACAGTTCATCACCATCACTGGGGAAACACTTTCTTGATATGGAAACAATGAAACGGAATTTCCTAGAGATAACAACAGAGAGCTCTCGTGGTGTGCAGGGTCTCCGCGGGCAGACTAGACAATCTCTAGAAGCGGGGCAATAGGTGATCGCCCATGGCGTAAAAGACTTATCAGTGGTGCTCCAACCAGTTCCCTTCCCACTCTGTCAAAGAAGACAAATTCAGCCTCACCAGGCTCATTGACCTATGCATCATCATCTCTTGCAACGTAACAAATCTGGTACCTTCAAGACAAGGGAAAGATGCATCTCAATAAAGGCAACAAACTGAAACAAATAGCTCATATGGTAGTAGGTACGGTTCTGCAAATAGATAGTTACCTTGGTATTGCATCTATTCCAAAGACAAGCTGGATCTAAACATCTCTAGGAAGTACCATCTGGGACGGAAGACTTGTGAGAGGTGGTGCATGAAGAGAACCACCAACGTTGAGAAGGATTAAGGCTGATGAGAACAGCCGTGCAAAAGAATCGGGCATCCTATAACCAAAGCAGCGAAAAGTGTTAGATAAAAATAGTCGAAGAACAATCGACTTTCAACGGAAAGACCATTTGGGTAAATTAATTACCCGGTTATCAAACTTATCCAAATTAGCCAGTTCTCGAACTGTTTTTGTCTCTAAGTTAACCTGCACATCCACTTCAGCAGAATTGTCTATCCAGGTAAATTGATATCTTTGAATAGCAGTGAAATTGTCACGGAGCCTACAGTTCAATGACAAACAAGAATCATATTCTCAAACATAGATGACCCACAAAGAAGCGCCATCCAAAGGCGCCACGAGAATTGGCCCAAAGTGATCAATATGCGTGCATATAGACAAAGATTGGATGCAGAGGAAGGAACAAACTAAATCACCTATTGCGGAAGTCACGGATATCAGGAAGGTCTTCATTGATGTACAATCGGCAAGCACTGCCGACTCACACCCATGTGACCTGTTAAAGGATGAGCCCACAATTACTTGTATGATACTAAGAAACCAAAGCGGGTACCAAATATGAGATGTGACAACCCAGCTAAGTAAAATCAAGTATTCTCATCATCATAAGTCTTGACCAATGTACCAACAAGGATGACTATGATTCTTCGGTCGCTGAGCTCCATCACCTCATCGACTTCAAAATTCAGGGTTGCTTCTCCCGCAATATGACAGAGATCTGATGTCCCCGTGTAAATTAAACCAATACGTGTTTAGGTACAGTGGAACCATTTGCCAAATTTACATGCTTCAAGGCAAAGGAAACATCGGGATCATATGTGAGATCTTTCAAATGAATAACTTCGCTTAGTGGAAGGCGCGGTCCTGCTTGCACTAACATATTGAACAGCCTCAGAAATTCCAGTAATCAATACAATGACATCTAAGCAAGGAAAATAGGTTATCGTAGATCCCCCAACGAAGCACAAAAGACAAAATTTGATCATTTCCAGAATCACCTGTGAAGCGCCAGGCATGTCTGGCGGCACAGGGAGCAGAGCTATCGAGTCGGCCAAGATACGTCTGAAGGGGAACTCCGCCTCCATTCCGATCCTCTCCACAAGCTCGGTCGCTTTGTAAACTTGATCATTGAATGTCCTTCCACCGGTCTAAAAACATATTTCCTTGGGAACACCAAGAACTTTCGGATGTCATATATCTTCCCCTCTTCGATACGATCGATGAAGCTATCAACGTTCTTCTCTAGGATCTCAGCGTACATGTGATTGCCCTATCAATCGAAGGAGCAGAGTATAAGTAGCCATATAAACAAGGACATGTAAATTCCTTTGGACGACGACAACCATTAAAAAGGGCATGGACACCATACATGTGCATCCGAAGGACCATATCTCAGATGCTTGATAGGGCCATGGTCGATCCACCATGGTGCTGCCACAACCTAGAGACATAAACACGAATGCGCCAGATGGTGGTACCGCTAAGCCGAGACAAAGGGATAAACTCCACCTGTAAAAAGAAAACAGCAGTTTGAAAGGAGTGAGCGTCAAGGAGAGTACATATAAAGCTGAAAAAACAGCAAGGAAGGGTCCCAAACGACACATATTCACAAACCGCCAATGCTATAGAAAAGAACCTTGCATGAAGAAAAAATCATCTACAAAATGCATCGGCATGGAAGGACAAGATCACACGAGACATGTCCCAAGTCCTGGGTTACAGGACATGCACACTCAAAACGCAACATCGAAAGGTGATGTAAGAACCTTATCGAACCACTAAAAGTATATTCACATTGCAGGGCCAACAAGTTCGTCCGAAGCATAACAAAAGAGTATAGCAACGGGTAAGGCAACGATAACAAATGCGCACATGCAGTAGCAGTTGCAGACATGCCAATCAGGCACAACAGGAAAGCACAAAGTGTTATAAACAGTATGAACAAAAGCAAAAGCATATGAAACCACTACAGGATCAAGGTGAGAAAGATCAAAAGGAACCAGCCGAGGCATAAACCTCGGGGTAGACGATATTGCGAGCCTCGGACGTGCACTTCTCATCTTTATCTTCTATAAGAAACTTAAGGGATTTCCTAGACGTGACACGCAACACAACAATATACCCATGAGTAAACACAGTCGCTTCGGTATATTCCAACACCACATAAGGGCTCACCCAGACTATTATTTATGGTCATCGCATCGCACAACCTAATAGGAGACTCCCGTCGCTTCAAGCTGAAATGTCATTTGGTTTTCTTCCCAGCCAATTCTATTCTAGGTATGTAGACAATGTTTCCTATATGAGATCTTGTCATAATAACAGACTGAATCACACGATCAGCCAACTCTAACAATCAAAGTAGTCCCATTGCACAAGTCGTTGGCTTGACTCAAATTTCTAAGAAGCATGATAGGAACACCGGGTTTTAAGAATATTATATGCTCAGAAAAGTTTATCATAGAAACCGCGTTCAAAACCTCTAGAGGATAGAAACATTGCTTTTTTTAACAGTATCAGCAGCTTCAAATATTGAGTCGCAGCTTAAGTACTCTCGACCACTCTGCAGCAGAAGAAACATCACATGAATATTAACTTTCTCAGCCACCTCATTGGTTGGGGTTAAAATAGCTCGCTCATGAAGGTACCCAGGTTTTTCATAGTTCGCAAGAAAATCTGTATAAGTCGACTATACTATGGAAGAAATGTTATCTCCGTTAGTATGAATCAATAGGTCATCAGGTATTTTTATCCACGTGGCTTCAGATTCCCCTTCCTTCTTGGCTGCTGGGAGCTTTCCGTTTCCAAGATCTAACACCCGCTTACTAAACGATTGCCACACCTTGCTATAATACAGGATCCGCACTAGGCATTGAGAGACGCATGTTGGTGGACAAACGCATGTAGCAATCCGACCTCAGACGGTCAAATCTCTGTGTATATGTGTCATCCCTGGATCGGTAATGCTGACACACAATGTACTCGAGGATTCATAATAGAGTTCAATCACACACTTATTACATCGAATGTCTCAAAAGAGAACTTATTACAATAATATGGCGGAAGGCCATCTAAATAAGATAACAACGAAAGCTTCAAAGGTTAAATGACTCCATCAACTCCAACTGCATAGCTGAGTGCACGACAACGACTTAGCGCACCTTACTCTTCGTCTGAAAACTCTGCAACATAATACGTTGCAGCCTGTGTAGGTCAGCACATGGAATATGCTGGCAAGATAACAGTATAGAGCAATGAACAAGTAACTGCTATAACTACATGCATATTTGGCTGGTGTAGGCTCTATGGTTATCATTTGCATAAAGTTAGTTTTTCCCTACAACAAAGGAATATATTTTATTTAACTACAAAGTTTGTTGAAAATATTGAGAAGGTTCCTCCAACTCAATCCCAAAATAATAATTACCAACCCAACAAATTAAGTAAAGTGATGAGATCAAATAAATCATTCAAGTACCAGATACTCAAGATGTCCATAATCGGGGACACGGCTAACCATGATTAGTTTATACACTCTATAGAGGTTTGCGCACTTTCCCCCACAAGACTCGATCTCCTCCTTTGAATTTCTCGCACTGCATGGTGTTTGAGAAACGGATGACCGAGACACTGTCTTCCGAAGAGGTCCCCTTAACCGATAGATAGGACGGTACACCTACAATCACCTACATCTGCTAGCCCATCATGGAAAGGTTTCCCACAACTTACTCAACTATGCCAGAGCCCATAATGGCATGTGGCTGCACAGGAAGTTTCTAGCATGAATAATCTTATGATCCCTTTGAGCCTGGGTGGCATTCCATAGGATGATCACACGGGTACTCCGGGATATCCCAAGACAACACTGGATTGCTCCAGGTGCCCAGACAACCACTGTGTGCTCCAGGGTGCCTCAACCAATCCACCCAGATGTGTATTGAAGTAGCCACCTTAAGTTTAACCATTAGTAAATAACAACTCTCACATCTGTCGTGGATCACTCAAACCAAACCACGTCTACGAGAATAGCATAGCAATATAAGAATAACGTAATAATACCCATGGTTTGAATGCAAGACAATAGGTTCTACCTCATCAACTACTTCCCGATACCCACATGTTATCAAGTCCTAACCATGCAGTGTTTGAGGATTGAAACTAATGCCTAAAAACTGGGTAATAAAAGGGGTATGATCAAAGTGTTACTTGCCTTGCTGACGATCTGAAAACCCTAGTGACTCGTAGTAGCAAGCCTCGCACTCCGGAAACTCTATCGTGAACAAACAATAGCATACATAAGCACTCAAGCATAAGATGCAAGGGTAAAACTCAAGAGAAAAGATCCAGACTAAAAGTACAAGAGAAGAGCTTCGATTTGCAAAAAGAATCAATCGAATCGGAGTTACGAAACTCAAACTACGATCAAAAGAAGTTTGAATTCAAAACTGCTTGAAACCAAATTTCAATTTATCAAAACCATGTTCAAGTTCATTATCTGGAAAGAGGGGAACAAGGTGAAGATTTTGGCATTGTTTTCACTGGATTTGGACAAACGAGCAAAAAGTAGCGAGGGTTTGAAGTTCAGGGACTAATCTATGATAAAAGTATTCGCGGATAGGTCTCTGGCTGAAAATAAAATAAAAAGAAAAACCTAACAAACGAACGTTCGCTAATAGAACTAAACGAACGAAAACGTTCGCTACCGCGGATTAATGGACGAACGTCCGCAAATTAGAACCGATCGGAAAACCGAGAAAAACCCTAACCCTAAAAAAATAAACCAACAGAAAACCGAAGAAACCGAATGGTTTTCTTACTGGTTAACCGGAGAAAAACGACGGCGGCGTCTACGGCGAGATCCGGCGCGGCTCCGGCAGCTTTGGTGGCGAGCAGCGGTAACAGCAGGCGGAAGCGGCGGCGTGGCGGTGGTGCGGCACGGCAAATGGGCAGTGGCGGGGCGGTAAAGCGGCAGCTATGACGGTGGCGCGGCTCGACGGCGGTGGTGGGCTGGCGGCGGGTGGTGGGAGGAGGCGGCCGAGTGCTCGGTCTTATAAAGAGGTGGCGGGCGAGCGGCTTGGGGAGAGATCGGCCTCGGGAGGTGTGCCGCTGGACTCGGCGGCGGCGGCTCGGACTCTCTCACTGGGGCGTGGCGCCAAGCTGGCGGCTGGCTCGACTGGGCCTTCGGCCCAGTCGGGCGACGAAGACTTTTTTTAAATAAATTTCGCCCGAAAGAAAATAAAATCCAAATAAAATATATAAAAAATTCTAAAAATACCAAAAATAATTTTCACCGTCCAAACTAATATTTAGGACAAGGTGAACATTTTTCTGGCCTAAAATGCAATTTTCAAAAACGCATATTTTTCTAGTTCAAATAAAACAACAAATGAAAATGCAAATAAAATATTAATTTGATTTTAAAAGTTTCTTCTCCAATATTTCCTCTCTTTTGAAAAAGTCATTTTATCTTCACTCATTTTACTTTTATTATCGGAAATAATTGGAGAAAAAAGTATTAAAATCAAATCGATCCTCTTTCCGAATTTGAGAGAAAATTCAAATACGGAAATTTGTGCAATCTCCAACTCTCTCCTTGGGTCCTTGAGTTGCTTAAGTTTTCTGGGATCACAACCAAAATGCAAATAAAATATGATATGGATATGATGCCTATGTATAACATCCAAATTGAAAATTGGGATGTTACAAACCTACCCCCCTTAAGATGAATCTCGTCCTCAAGATTCCGGTTGGCTAGAAAATAGGTGTGGATGGTCTGTCCGTAGGTCTTCTCCTCGCTCCCAGGTGGCTTCCTCATCGGTATGGTGGCTCCACTGAACTTTGCAAAACTTGATAACCTTGCTGCGTGTAACTCGGCTGTTAAACTCGAGAATCTTGACTGGTTTCTCCTCGTAGGTTAGACCACTCTCCAACTGAATTGCTTTCAGGGGCAGTGTATCTCTCAGAGGAATATCGGCCATCTCAGCATGGCACTTCTTCAACTGGGAAATGTGAAACACATCGTGAACTCCTGACAATCCTTCGGGTAACTCCAACTTGTAGGCCACTTCTCCCAGCCGTTCAAGAACTCGGTATGGTCCTACAAATCTCGGGCTAACTTTCCCTTAACTCCAAATTGTTTAACATCTCGCAGTAGTGATACACGAAGATATGCTCTGTCTCCAATCTCATAGACTACCTCCTTGCGTTTTGTATTGGCATAACTCTTCTGCCTGGACTGAGCTACCTTCAGTCTATCTCGAATCAACTTAACCTTCTCTTCAGACCCTTTGATCAAATCTGGTCCAAACAACTGGCGGTCTCCTACTTCATCCCACATTAACGGTGTCCTGCACCTTCTACCATACAAAGCTTCGAAAGGTGCCATCTTCAAACTAGCCTGATAACTGTTGTTGTATGAGAACTCACAGAAGGCAAATTATCATCCCAACTAGATCCATAATCTAGCGCACAAGCTCTCAACATGTGGATGAAAGGCTGTACTGAACTCTAGCCTGGTACCCAAAGTCTGGTGCAGCTGATTCAAAAACTTCGAGGTAAACTGTGTTCCTCTATCTGATACGATGGTCCTCGGAACTCCATGCAGACATACAATCCTGGTGATATATATCTTGGCCAACTTCGCACTCGTGTAGGTGGTTTTCACTGGGATAAAATGGGCCACTTTGGTCAAGCGATCAACTACTACCCAGATAGAATCATATCCCGATCGCGTCATGAGTAATCCGGTAATAAAATCCATGCCAAGTTTATCCCACTTCCATTCGGGTATCGGCATAGGCTGAAGTAATCATCCTGGCTTCTGATGTTCTGCTATCACTCTCTGACATACATCACATACTGCTACATACTCGGCAATATCCTTCTTCATCCTGTCCACCAGAAACGATCCTTCAAATCAAAATACATCTTGGTGTTTCTTGAGTGAATCGAGTATGGCGAGTCATGGGCCTCCTGAAGTATTAACTTCCTGATCTCCGCATTATTGGGCACATATACACGATCCTCAAACCATAAAGTTTCGTGCTCATCCTCACGAAAACCCTTGGCTTTTCATTTGCTCATCTTCTCCTTTATCTCAGCAATTTCCTTATCATCTTTCTGAGCTTCTTGAATCTTTCCCAATAATGTAGACTAAACCTCCATTGCTGCAACAAAACCTCTTGGAACTATCTCCAAACGAAGTTCCTTGAGATCGTCGAGTAACTCCTGCGGTAATCCTCCGTTTATGAGGGTATTGACATAACTCTTGCGGCTTAAAGCATCTGCTACGACATTGACCTTTCCTGGATGACATAACTCTTGCAGCTTAAAGCGTTTGCTATGACATCGGCCTTTCCTGGATGATAATGCAACTTCATATCATAATCCTTTATGATCTCCAACCATCTCCTCTGTTTGAGATTCAGCTCCTTCTGTGTGAAAATATACTTCAAACTCTTATGATCCGTGTATACATCCCAACAGTTTCCAATAAGAAAATGTCTCCAGGTCTTGAGCGCATGCACTACGGCTGCTAACTCCAAATCATGCGTGTCATAATTCAACTTGTGAGGTTGAAGCTGACGTGAGGCATATGAAACAACTCTTCCGTCTTGCATAAGTACACCTCCAAGTCCCAGGCGAGAAGCGTCGCAACAAACTTGTAAATCCTTGCTTATATCCGGAAGAATTAGCACTGGGGCTGTAACCGAACGTTTCTTCAACTCCTGAAAACTGGCTTCACATTCTTCGGTCCATTTGAACTTGGTGTCCTTCTTCAACAACTCTGTCATGGGTTTCACAATCTTGGAAAAATTCTCAATGAACCTCCTATAATATCCGGCGAGTCCTAGAAAACTACGGATCTCTCCTACTAAGGTGGGTGCCAACCACTCAAAGGATGATCGAACCTTGGTAGGGCTCCATCGCTATACCTTCTCCTGATATAACATGTCCCAGAAATCCAACTTCCTTCAACCAAAACTCACATTTGCTGAACTTGGCGTATAGCTGATGTTCCCTGAGCTTCTCGAGAACTAATCGCAAATGTTCCTTGTGCTCCTCTTCATTCTTCGAGCATACCAAAATATCATCAATGAACACCACAACAAACTTATCCAAGAACTCCATGAACACCTTGTTCATCATACTCATAAAATAGGCAGGGGCGTTAGTCAATCCAAAAGACATTACCGTGTACCCATATAGCCCGTACCTTGTGGTAAAAGCTGTCTTGGGTATATCATGTTCTCGGATCTTCAACTGGTGGTATTCTGATCGAAGATCGATCTTCGAGAATACTTTAGCTCCTTGCAACTAGTCAAACAAATCATTGATCATCGGTAGTGGGTACTTGTTCTTGATCGTCACTTCATTCAAAGCCCGATAATCAACAACCATTCTCAAAGATCCATCCTTCTTCTCAACTAAGAGCACTAGGGCTCCCCACGGTGATGAACTTGGTCAATGTAACCTTTCTCCAACAATTCCTTAGTCTGCTTCTTAATTTCCTCAAGATCATTAGTGGGCATCCGATACGGTCCCTTCGATATTGGTCCGGTGCCTGGCAAGAGCTCTATTAAAAACTATATATCCCGATCTGGCGGCATGCCTGGTAATTCCTCTGTAAATACATCCGGGTAATCCTTCACAACAGGCACTTCCTCCTGAACAACTCCTGAGAGTGAATTTACTTGAGTCCTCCTTGGCGCATGCCGGGACACATACTTGATCCGTTTACCCTCCGGGCTGGTGAGTAAAATTGACTTACTAGCACAGTCGATGTTTCCTCCATACATCGATAGCTAATCCATGCTTAGTATCACATCCAATCCTTGTGACTCTAAAATTATTAGGCCTGAGGGGAAAACATGCCTACCTATGGTCAATGGCATCTGAAAACATCCTCTTCTTGCCATATACTCCGCTCCTGGCGAGCTTACTAACATAGGTGTCTTAAGAACTTTGGTGGGCAACTTATACTTATCCACAAATCCCTTCAATATGTATGAATGTGATGTACCAGTATCAAAAAGAACAATTGCAGTAAATGACTTAATAAAAAACTTACCTATAACTGCATCTTGTTGTTCTTCAACCTCCTCCACGTTAACGTGGTTCACCTGTCCTCTGTTGAAAGGGTTGGGCTTCTTCCCAGAACTTCCATTGCCATTTCCATTCTTTGCTTCTGGACATTCGGTGGCGTAGTGTCCAGTCTTCCCGCACTTGAAACAAGTAATGTGACTTAGATCCTTCTTGGAGGGTTTAGTGGGGTTGAAACGGTTATGTCCGTTGTTTCCTCCATTCCCATTACCATTCTTAGGGCCACTATGGTTATGTGAGCTTCCTCCATTGTGGGTATGGCCTCCATGGTTATGATGGGTATGTCCTCCCAAGTTTGGGGTAAAATGAGGCTTCTGTTGGGCTCCAGAATTGTAATTCCCATGTCCATACTTCCTTTTGCGGCTCTCTATCTGCTGCTGCTTGCCTTGGATCATAAGGGCCCTATCTACCAACTCCTGGTAGTTGGCAAATGTTGCCACCATCAACTGCATACTCAGTTCATCATTTAGCCCTTCCATAAACTTCTCCTGCTTTGCGGCATCTGTGGCCACATCATCTGGGGCATAGCGGGCTAATTTGCTAAACTCATCCACGTACTGCGCCACAGTACGATTTCCCTGGCATAAGTTGCGAAACTCACGCTTCTTCATGCTCATTGCTCCAGTTGAGACATGGGCTGTGCAGAAAGCTTGCTAAACTGATCCCAAGTGACATTTGCTATGGGGAAAGTGACTGTGTAATTCTCCCACCATGAGGCTGCGGGTCCATCCAGTTGATGTGCAGCAAAGTGCACCTTCTTAGCATCTGTGCAACCTGCGGTGGTTAGCTCCCTTCCAATCCCGCGGAGCCAGTCATTAGCAACAATCGGCTCGGTGCTACTGGAAAACACCGGCGGATTCAACCTCAGAAAACAGGCTAAGTTGTCAACTGGAGGTGGTGGCGGTGGGTTGTTATTGTTGTTGTTGTTGTTGTTGTTGTTGTTGTTGTTGTTGTTGTTGTTGTTGTTGTTGTTGTTGTTGTTGTTGTTGTTGTTGTTGTTGTTGTTGTTGTTGTTGTTGTTGTTGTTGTTGTTGTTGTTGTTGTTGTTGTTGTTGTTGTTGTTGTTGTTGTTGTTGTTGTTGTTGTTGTTGTTGTTGTTGTTGTTGTTGTTGTTGTTGTTGTTGTTGTTGTTGTTGTTGTTGTTGTTGTTGTTGTTGTTGTTGTTGTTGTTGTTGTTGTTGTTGTTGTTGTTGTTGTTGTTGTTGTTGTTGTTGTTGTTGTTGTTGTTGTTGTTGTTGTTGTTGTTGTTGTTGTTGTTGTTGTTGTTGTTGTTGTTGTTGTTGTTGTTGTTGTTGTTGTTGTTGTTGTTGTTGTTGTTGTTGTTGTTGTTGTTGCCTTGGTTCTGGACTAGCAACTGCATCAAGGCATTCTGCTGTTGGATCAACAGAGTGAGCTCCGGTGGGAAGACAAATCCGGGGTCACGTCTCGGAGGCATCTGATAGGTTTAGAGAGGTGAGAATAGAATAGAGTGAGGTCTAAAGATAAAACACTACCCATATGCACATGAGACAAACACATTTATTTCACACCACTCAATTCAAAACACGGGCATACAATTGATCTAACTACCGTTACAAAATACTTGTACTATTACTATATACATGGGGGAATACTACTGATAATTTGGTGGTCAACTAGAAACTTTGATCGGTGGAAGATTCCATGATATCCGCTCCAGCTTCGTCTTCATAATCATCATCGCTATCGAGGTTGGAGTCGGCGGCCGATGATGATGATGTCGTCTTCGGGGTGGTTGTCCTCCTCTGGTTTGGGATCTCTCATGAATATTCCTAGCTTCTTCTTCAGGTCTTCATTCTTCTCCAGTAGTACTGCAATCTCCTCTTCATATCCATCGCGTGTAGACTTTATTTCCTCTTCTAGCTCCATGTTCCTGGTCATCAACTTCTTCATGTCAATCATGCTGGCGCACATCTGGTTCTCCTGACGACGTATGTGTTGGTTTAACTCCTGGATGTAGGCTGCAATGGATTTATCCCTCCTGGTGCATATCATATCCCATTCCTCATCTCGGCGTCCACATATCTTGTAGATGGTGTCCTTAAGATCCTTGTGGTATACCTTGCCGATGCGTCCCATGGCGACGTGGGCTGCCATGTCCTAGACTCCAGGTTGGTGCATCAAAGGAAAACTCTATGGGCTCCGTAACTGGCGCGAACGTCCTTCCTGGAACATGAACTCGAATCATCTAACGCTCCTCTTCTGGTAAAGTGGCGTTGTAGGTTCTGGTGAAGCTTGGTATTCCGATGTTCAAGTATCTAGTGGCTTCCTTCAAGTGTCGTCCAAAAGGTGTGTCTTCATCCGGTTGAGCAAACTTGTTCCTTGGGTCCGCTATCTATAGAGTAGAAAATGGAGAAGAGTCAGAAATGAGTAGAGAAGAGTGTCCTATTGCTTATCTTAGTGGTCGCATCCTATAGTCAGCGTGTGCTCTGATACCATCTTATAGCAATCCGACCTCAGACGGTCAAATCTCTGTGTATATGTGTCATCCCTGGATCGGTAATGCTGACACACACAATACTCGAGGATTTATAACAGAGTTCAATCACACACTTATTACATTGAATGTCTCAAAAGATAACTTATTACAATAATATGGCTGAAGGCCATCTAAATAAGATAACAGTGGAAGCTTCGAAGGTTAAATGAGTCCATCAACTCCAACGGCATAGCTGAGTGCACGACAACGACCTAGCGCACCTTACTCTTCGTCTGAAAACTCTGCAACATAATACGTTGCAGCCTGTGTAGGTTAGCACATGGAATATGCTGGCAAGATAACAGTATAGAGCAATGAACAAGTAACTGCTATAACTACATGCATATTTGGCTGGTGGAGGCTCTATGGTTATCATTTGCATAAAGCTAGTTTTTCCTACAACAAAGGAATATATTTTATTTAACTACAAAGTTTGTTGAAAATATTGAGAAGGTTCCTCCAACTCAATCCCAAAATAATAATTACCAACCCAACAAATTAATTAACTAAAGTGATGAGATCAAATCAATAATTCAAGTACCAGATACTCAAGATGTCCATAACCAGGGACACAGCTAACCATGATTAGTTTATACACTCTGCAGAGGTTTGCGCACTTTTCCCAACAAGACTCGACCTCCTCCGTTGAATTTCTCGCACCGCACGGTGTTTGAGAAACGGATGACCGAGACACTGTCTTTCCGAAGAGGTCCCCTTAACCGATAGATAGGCCCGTAGACCTACAATCACCTACATCTGCTAGCCAATCATGGAAAGGTTTCCCACAACTTACTCAACTATGCCATAGCCCATAATGGCATGTGGCTGCACACGGAAGTTTCTAGCAAGAATAATCTTATGATCCCTTTGAGCCTGGGTAGCATTCCATAGGATGATCACACAGGTACTCCAGGATATCCCAGGACAACGCTGTTGCTCCAGGTGCCCAGACAACCATTGGGTGCTCCAGGGTGCCTCAACCATTCCACCCAGATGTGTATTAAAGTAGCCACCTTAAGTTTAACCATTAGTAAATAGCAAACTCGCATCTGTCATGGATCACTCAAACCAAACCACGTCTACGAGCATAGCATAGGAATATAAGCATAACGTAATAATACCCAGGGTTTGAATGCAAGACAATAGGTTCTACCTCATCAACTACTTCCCGGTACCCACATGTTATCAAGTCCTAACCATGCAGTGTTTGAGGATTGAAACTAATGCCTAAAAACTGGGTAATAAAAGGGGTATGATCAAAGTGTTACTTGCCTTGCTGACGATCTGAAAACCCTAGTGACTCGTAGTAGCAAGCCTCGCACACCGTAAACTCTATCGTGAACAAACAATAGAATACATAAGCACTCAAGCATAATATGCAAGGGTAAAACTCAAGAGAAAATATCCAA
The DNA here is from genome assembly GCA_021605145.1 of Aegilops bicornis. Lineage (NCBI taxonomy): Eukaryota > Viridiplantae > Streptophyta > Magnoliopsida > Poales > Poaceae > Aegilops > Aegilops bicornis. Next base: position 391,216,592 of record CM038674.1, read on the forward strand.
ACTGAAAGTACAAGAGAAGAGCTTCGATTTGCAAAAAGAATCAATCGAATCAGAGTTACGAAACTCAAACTACGATCAAAAGAATTTTGAATTCAAACCTGCTTGAAACCAAATTTCAATTTGTCAAAACCATGTTAAAGTTGATTATCTTGAAAGAGTGGAACAAGATGAAGATTTTGGCATTGGTTTTACTCGATTTGGACAAACGAGCATAAAGTAGCGAGGGTTTGAAGTTCAGGGACTAATCTGTGATAAAAGTATTCGCGGATAGGCCCCTGGCCGAAAATAAGATAAAAAGAAAACATAACGAACGAACGTTCGCTAACAGAACTAAACGAACGAAAACGTTCGCTACAGTGGATTTAAGGACAAACGTCTGCAAATTAGAACCGATCGGAAAACCGAGAAAAACCCTAACACTAAAAAAATAAACCAATAGAAAACCGAAGAAAATGAACGGTTTTCTCACCAGTTGAGAAAAACGACGGCGACGTCTACGGTGAGATCCGGCTGGCATCAGCCAAGCCGGGCGGGGCGACGCCGGTGGCGGTGATGGCGGCATGGCGGTGGTGCAAGAAGGCCATGCGGCGGTGGTGGTGGGTCAAGGCGCGGGTGGTGGGAGGAGGCGGCGGGCGGGGGGGGGGGGGGGGGCTAGGCCTTATAAAGAGGCGGCGGGGCGAGCGGCTTGGAGGAGGGGTCGGCCTCGATAGGCGTGCTCGCCAGCCTCGGTAGAGGCGATGGTTCGGACTCTCCGTCGGGAGGCGGGCAAGGCCGAGCGGTTTGGCCTTGGCCGGGCCTTCGCCTACCGGGTGACGAAGACTTTAAAAATAATTCACCTGAAAGAAATTAATCCTAATATAATGTATTAAAATTTTTCTAAAAATACCAGAAATAATTTTCACCGTCCAAACCTAATATTTAGGACAAGGTGGACATTTTTTGGCCTAAAATGCAATTTTCAAAAATGCATATTTTTCTAATTCAAATAAAATGCAAATAAAATATTAATTTGATTTAAAATTTTCCTCTCCAATATTTCCTCTGTTTTGATAAAGTCATTTTATCTTGACTCATTTTACTTTTATTATCAGAAATAATTGGAGGGAAAAGTATTAAAATCAAATCGATCCTCTTTTCAAATTTGAGAGAAAATTCAAATATGGAAATTTGTGAGATCTCCAACTCTCTCCTTGGGTCCTTGGGTTGCTTAAGATTTCTGGGATCGCAACCAAAATGCAAATAAAATATGATATACATATGATGACCTATGTATAACATCCAAATTGAAATTTGGGATGTTACAACACAGCACCAAAGCAGATTTCCAAATAGGAGAATTTGTTATGGTTGCATCAACAATCTCTGGTCTAGACCCACCTTCAATAACTGGTAATATCTGTCGAAAGTCACCTCCTAAGAGAACCATTTTCCCCCCAAATGGAACATCAGCAAGAAAAGGATCATCATGGGACAGAAGGTCACGCAAAGTTTGATCTAAGCACTCAAAGCATCTTCTGCTTGTCATAAGTGCTTCATCCCAGATGATCATAGAGGTATCTCTTATAAGATTAGCCAAGTGTGTGCCTCGTTTGATATCACATAGGGTGGTCTGGTCTATTAAAAGAGGTATTTTAAACCGAGAATGAGCATTCCTACCACCCGCAAGTAACAAAGCCGCAACACCCGAAGACGCAACAGTCAAAACAATTTTTTTTGCCCCCTGAGAAGAGAGATTAGAGCATTCCACATAAAAGTTTTCCCAGTGCCACCATACCCAAAGACGAAGAAAACACCAGACTTTTCTTGTAAAACCCAGTCAATAATAGTCTGTTAAGCAGCTCGTTGATCAACATTAAGCATCCCAAGCAAAACTATCGCTTCCTTTACAAGTTTTTTAGAGTCATACGACAGTTCCTCATAGATCAAACTGTTTTCATATAAAGACGTTTCAAAGGTTGTTTTAGGAGGGAGATTGAAGTCGCTTATCTGTGCCCCATTTTTAACAAACACATCTTTGAGCTCCTCAAGCAACAGGTCTCTAAGTTGGTCAACTGGCATTTCATAATCAAGATCCTGTACTAACCTTTGAATGATCTCCCTTCAACCAAACAAGGATATGAGCATGTGGCAGTCCCCATTTCTAGAACTCAACGCTGTATAGAACTGAAAAGAAAAAAACAATAGCGGGTCAAACAAAACATAGAAACACATATGCACTAAGCAGAAAATCTCAGACAACAGACTAATTGAAAGGGGAAAAGACAGTACCAGCCTTTATAGGACTGTAGGCACGCCCCGACTTAATCTCACCTAGATATTCATCAAGTTTCATCCTAAAGACCCTAACAACAATGCCATCCCTATCACGTGGTTTTTGTCCAGGTTCTAACAGTAAGGCTTCAGCAATCTCAAGACACTTTGGATTACATGTAAAAGTAGTAAAAATATCAGGGGCACCATGCACTCGACAGATTGCAAGACCATCTTGGAAGTTCTCCTCAAAGTAACGTTTCCCACCAGTATGACTCGACGGGACAATAGTTTTTTCCCAACAGACCATCCATTCACATAACCCTGGCCAACTGCATCCATAACACCCTGCATATGCTCAAATCGAAGATCATCCTGGTGCCTAAGTATGTACCGAAGTCGCTGCTCATCAATGCAAGCGCGATAGTCAACAACAACTTGTGAAGACAAAGACCCATAAGGGTTTGGCTGTTCCGGCCGATAATGACACGCATAACAATAATAGTCCTACATAGTAACTTTACCCCTGGTCTTTTCCCCGGCCAGCAACCCTTTATATGGAACATCAATTTGAAAATCTCTCTCACCATATGGGAACAACAGTGGATACTGCAATGGCATGTAGGCTGGATGCAAATAATTAATTTGCTGCAGCCCTTCAACCCTATCATGTATCATGATATCTCGAGAAGCCGCATCTGAAGTAAAATCACCAACAACCAGGGCTGCCAGCTCATTAGCCATTGGTAGGTTATACTGTGGACCATCACCTTCACCAGGTGCTATGATCCTAATAGCTATACGCTTAACTGGATGCTCCTCTAACCTCTTTAGCCATCCTAAACTTCTCCAAAGAATTGTTCTAGTCAAGCATATCCTTTAAACCCTCCACAATAGAACGATCTAACTATCCCGAGGAAGTACCATCTACATTGACCGCATTCATCCTATGGTCCACTTCATTAGCAGTGTCATAAATATACATCTCAGTGAATTTAGGCGTCTCATCTTTCGATGGCAAAAGAGAACCAATATGGTGATGGACCTGACCACAAATCTTGTAAAGGTTAGGACCTCAGCGTATTCTCTAACGAGCGACCAATGGTCGCCCCATAGATGTAAATGCAAACATGCAATTGTATTGTCGTATCTTAGTCAGGAATTGCTTGGAAACACAATCACCATCATAAGATAACAAGCGATTCAACAAAGCGGGTGGTTCCTTGAAGGGTTTAACAATGACTTTTCCACCTTTACAACAAAGGTTATAAATGATTTTATGTTGCACCCATGAAGAAGATGACTTGACCCTCTCCTCAAACCAAAAAGAGGCCTTACAATGGGGGCATTGATACTCGAGAGGACCATGGTAAGACCTGCCCTTATAGGAAGCTACAGAAAATACAATACTCAGAGGCCAGACATTGTATGAAAAGGAGAAAGCACAACTATCAAGAACCTAACAGCCAGTACCTTTGAGATTGTCAACAACCTTGGCAGGAAACCCGGTTCAGTCAGCCGGCAACTCATCTGGTAACCCATCTATAAACCCAAGATCTACACGGGCGTTGTCATGAGAAACAACACCCGAAACGTACCAGCCAAACAAAGTAAAGAAGCACCCATGAATGGGCGGACCAGCACATGTAACACCATGGCGACGAAGGGTCCTAAGTAATTTACACCTTTTCCGGTTTCTAGCCGACATGGTAGGAGTGAGAACGGGGAACCAGCCATCCCCTGGGAAACCGACAGAGCCAACACAAATGAACACGTGCATACCAACAAAACATAAACGAAAGACCACACAAGACAACATACTCTTTCTCTTACGAACACCCAGAGCACCAACAGCAGGAGCATGTAAAACACGGCGACGACGACCCATCACCAACAATGAGCACACATGAATGCAAGTAATGCATGTTAAGATAAAACAAAAGTAAAGGCAGAAGATGTAAACACAGAGAAATGCCAAAGAGGAGCAACCTAGACAGGATAATTAATTAAAGAAACCTCAATTAATCACAAAGTTGAAGTGTTTATTACAAAGATCCCTAATAGAAAACTATAATGACTCTGACACAGCCTACCCATGCTCTCCTAACCAGCCCTTAGAACTCACAACCCGAACTAACCAACTGCGAATACAACAGCTAGAGCTGAACACTCGCATTTACACCAGCGGTGTTGCTCTGTACACATGAATGTACCAAAGGCCAGGTAGACCGAGCAAGCGCACCTGCAAGCACCACATCCGACTGCGCATCACCTTTATACGCTAGCATGCTCTCATAATTGTAATCCACGATAACAAAGCCATAAACCCCCTGTAAAAACCGGACCGCCTGATAACCAGCCTAATCATATAAAGAGGTGCAGCCGTCAAACGACTTGCCCCAGAAAAAATGTGTTTGGCACCATACTACACCATCCCTAATAAGAACATCGATCTCAACACCTCCAAGTAGAGAACCATTAGATGCCACCTCTCGAACATATGAATGGAACGACAATCGACAGTAGGTTGCAACAGCCTGAAACAGAGGCACACAAGAAGAACGCGGGATAAACATGCCTGTAATAATGACACATTAAGGAAAACCGAGAAAATACCAACGCACACCATACAAAGGGACAAACGCATGAGAATTTGTAGTGAAGGACATCAAGAATTAATCTTATAACAAACAACAGGAAATCAATCTGGGTATAGCTTACCGTGCGAAGCAAACAACAACAACACCAGGTTACAGGATTATCAACACGGCCCTCGGAGAAATAACCTCTAGACCGAAAACAACTCCGCAAAATGTAGAGTAGAAGACAGGAAGACCATCAACAAAGGCAACACCCAAAACAAAGAGGCAACATAACAAAAATATATGAAAGTGAACCTAAAAAACACCTGCAAACACAATCCACCGAACCCAACCAAACACTCTCTTCCCAATCAATGATACGAGCCATACAACCTTTAACAGGCTGAACAAAACGACAATGACCTAAAAACAAGGCAGGACCAAGCCATACTAACCCCAAATCAATGATATGAGCTATACAATCCTCAACATGGCTAAACATAAACAACAATGAACTAAACAATCCTCAACAGGTCTCAACATAAAAAACAATGAACTCAAACAAGGCAGGACAAAGTCATATTAACCCAGTCAGACCACACTGACCAACAAAAGACAAAGAAGATGCCATTCTACTCCATTTTTTCAGAAGGCCATTGGACCAATCCGGACACAGAAGGTTGATCCACATGGGACACCATGCAGCAGACAAACCCAAAAGGCACATGCCAACATGAACCCATGCCTAGACAAACCCAAAAGGCACGACCAACATGCATCCATGCCTTCCTGAACACAACCCCACAAAGCCATGGGCAAATAAAGGAAAAATCTAGGCCGTAGCAACATCCGAAGAGGCAGTAAAAGACACACACTTGTCACCTATTAGCAGGCAAACAAGAAAAAAGCAAGAACAACTAAAATCCACCCAGAGACAAAGAAATGCGTTTGTTCGCCACAACAGCACAAGAATACCCCGATCTGCCATCCTGCACACCTACCCTAATGACAGGCATACCACATCGAGCACAACAGCACACGAACACACCCGACCGACAGGCGTACCACAGCGAGCTAACTAGCACGCGCACACAGGCGCACAAGAGTCAACCAAGACACAAAAAAGGCCTAAAAACAAAGATAAAGGAAAAGTGCAATGGACCTGCAGATCCTTGGAGCAAGATGCGAAGACCAGCACGCACACGATGACGAACAGGTTCGTTGACCAAGCAGGAGAAGCTACAAAGAACAGAGCGGCCCTCAGAAATGTCAAAAGCCCATCTCAGCTGAAGCAGACCACATGAATCAGGATAAAAGGAAAATTTACCTGCGGATCGAAGAACGGCGTAGCGGATCCAGGACCATTGAAGATGAGTACAATGGATCTGCAACCAACACACACCCAATATCCAAAACTGGTCAGCCAGGATCGATCGAACGGAGAGAAGAGGAGAGAACCGAGAGGAAAACCACCTTAACCGGCGTCACCGCGGTGCGACGCCATCGGAGCCTGTCGGTGACCAACCTAGCCACGACTCGCAGACCAGAGCGCATGAGCACGGAGATTTGAGTGAGCACCAAGACGAAACGAAACGATAGGAGGAGAGGAGGAGAAGAGGCAGGCGACAACGCAGGATAAGGGAGACGACCCACCCACCACGCCCCACACCGCCGAACAGTGTCGGGCCGCTCGAACGAATCATAGACGGCCAACTCGACTGGCGGGCCACAGGGCGTACCTGGCAACAAACGACGACCGAGCACGTCTACAAGTCAGGGCCCCCCGTGGCTCCCTCTCCCCGACGCTGGAAGCGCCCACTCCTACCCACACCCAAACATGCACCTGTGAGAGAGGAGAGCCACCCATGCTAGCACTTCTGGACCCACCTGTAAACGAGATGGGCGAGCGGGAGGAGCACCACACTGAACCAGAACTGGAGCCAACCCACGGCCAGGATCACGACACGTCAGCATGGACCCACAGATCGGACGACCAAAGATTCGATCGATCCGGGAGGGCTCTTATTCCGCATCTAATCAAGAATTGAGATGTGTTAAAAAGAAATAAAAATATAAAAAATTAATTAATTTAATTAATTAATCATGTTTAAATAACTAATTAAGTTTAATAAAAAAATGCTAATTAACTACTGTGAGTATGACAGGGGGCCCCACCCCCTATTGACCAGTTGTTGGTTCTATATCCGGCATATCTCGTAGTAGGGGTCCTAAGCTAGGCGTCTTGGAGCGATGGTAACATGGACACAGGATTTTACCCTGGTTCGGGCTCTCTAAAAGAGATAATACCCTACGTCCTGCTTTTGATTGTATTCATATGGGGTGTTGTACATAGTACATTTATCTACCACGAGATTGTTCTAATGAATATGAGATGATCTATGGACTAGCCTGGCCCGGTTTATATAATGTAGCAGAGGCCCAGGGTTTAGAAGAGTCCTCGTCTTAGGCGCCAAGTCTTGTGGAATATCCCTTGTATGCGGCATGGGCTGCTCGAACTAGCCCAATAGTGAATCATCATGGGAGTCATCGGCCTGACCCACTCGTCGGGAGACGACGTGGTGAGTACCCCCTAGTCCAGGACACCGTCAGTAGCCCCCCGAACCGGTCTTCAAGTTGGGGACGCTCCTCGGTTCTTCCGAGCTGTTCTTCGTCTTCGGTCATCGGTCTTCACAACTGGTTCAACAAATCTTCCTATGTCTGATCTTGAGGATCGTCGAGCTAAATTCGAAGAGTTTACATGTCGGGCATCCGAGGAGCCCCTTTAAGTTATCGGCCTTTATTAATGCCTTGTAATTTTTTATGTCACACCTAGGGTTTGAAGTGTTTACCATGTGACGGCATACTCTTACGTCCGGGCTCTAATGCTGAACTAAATCCGAGGCGTCTTTTCACAGCCGAGCTCCAACACTATTCAGCATTCAAGGTATCCTAGATTACCCTGGACTCTAAAAATTTGAATGAGTCCATCCTAGCTTAAATGGCGGAATAGTCTTCTATGGAACGAGCCATTCGAATCCGAGCGTTATGCCGAAAATCTTTTGAGGTATCTCTGATCTTGAGCTTTATGCGGGACTGCTTCCGAGCTCCAACACCGAATTGCATCCGAGCTCCAATAATGATCGGCGTCCGAGGTATCATAGATTACCTTGGTCTTTAAAAATGTAGAAGAAATTCATCTGAGCTTAATGCTGGAGATGCCCTCTACAGAGCAAGCCACTTGCGCCCGAGCTTTATGCCGGATTGCTTCCGAGGTGGTGCACCACCCCGACCGTGGGCTGATTTTTCGTGGATATTTTCGATTGGTGCAATTTATTCTCTGCCCAGATATATAGCTAGTAGCCCTCAAGGTGTGTGTCGGTCTAAAACCCGAGATGCACCTGAAGGATGACATAAAACCGCTTATCCCAGTAGCCCCTGAGACTCAGGTCGATTCAAAAAATCGGCCTGAGGATCAACTCCTAAATCGGCAGCATACTTTGGAGCACAAAAGCGGTGTGCACAGACCTCGAGACTCAGGTTGGGTGCGGCCGACCAACCTAAGGACCATAATCTCCTCGGAAACTATATTGCACTTAAATTTTCTGCATTGAATTGTCAATGCAGTAGCCCCAGAGACTTGGGTTGGGCAACATGGCCGACCCTAGGATCGTACCTCCTCGGGAACTAGTTGAACTGTCATGTATGTTTTGAAAATACCGAGGTGGAGTTTAGCATGAAAGATGCTGAACTGTAGTGATAGAAAAGTGTTTCATGCCGAACACTTCCACCAAGAGAATGTCCAGGTGAAAGGAAAACATAAAATAGGTGAAAGATGTTATAAGCTCACAAGACCAAAAAACATGCATAAAAAACTTTACGTCTAGAATGAATCAAGCTTTTTTTGTGCCAATACGGAATTGGTCTTCAAATGTTGCTTCCGTCATGCTTTGACATGACACATCCGATCTCTAGACTTCAAGTGGGTCAGCCTTCGGCTTCAACCTCCCTATCCGGATGGCGGATGTTTCTCAGGTCAGTTTAGCGAACTAAACGCGAGCGGCTTTAGAGAGAAACCAGGCTACCCTGCTATTGTTCATCTATTATAAAACGACTCATATTAATTAAAGAGACCCCAAGTGACTTAGGTAAAATATTTTTATGTATAATGATTGTATGTACCGAAGTACTTATATAATATCTGTGTTCGCCCGAACTTTGAATACGTCTTATCCGACCGTCGGTTTCTCCCTCTTCGGCCAAGGGCCGAAAAGTGTTATCTACTCTGCCTACCAAGAATATCGGCGGTGTTTCTCATAACCAGGCAATCAGGCCATGAGGATGTAACAGACAAAGCACGCCCAGGGAACCTATGCTATATTACTTATGTAACGTAAGAAGCATCTTCAAAGAAAATAGTGCCCCAACGGTACCATTCTTTGGTTGCTCATGATTACTATGAGACTTGTGCAATAGATTGTTGTACGTGTGAGTTTTGTCATGTGCCGACCATAGTTGAAAACAATAAGAGCACTAGCTTTCGGCTTCACCCGTCTGAGGTACGAGTTCGGATGACCCGATCGTAACAATCACAGATGTGGTCCCTTTACTCCCTAGCCGAACAATTGGGAACGTAGGGGTAAGCACAAGAGTCAGGCAACCCAGCTTTGCAGAACACTTAAGTCAACATAATGCATATTTTGGCATAATACACGAGCAAGGAAAGAAGTTGTATAATAATAATCACATGCAAAGAGAAAAAGTTTTATAAAGGAAGCTCCCAAGTAAACGGGGTATTTGAATTTGTTTGTAACAACAAAGAAAAGTTTTTCACAAAAAAGTATAATGCTTGGTCAAACCGAACAAAATTTAAAATTGAAAGTTTTGAGCATGAAAGCGACTTAGCTGGTTAATGTGCTCGGTGTGACGTGGGCCGAGCTTGTAGCGGCTCAAGGTCCCAGCTCCCAAGCCGGTATTGACGTACCCGAGCGAAGAGCTCGGCTTGACGGAGTGATAGCACAATAGTGCCGAAGTACCGAGGCGAAGCCCCCGGTCCAGCCGAGGAGACAGAGTAGTTCAAAGAAGGTGACAAGAAGCCCCACGTCAACCGACGTGTCGAAACGGGTTGGCATGGTAGACGTCAGTTTGATGAAGCGACTACGTGATAATGGCGACATAGGGTATCACACCATGGTGACGGTGGAATTTGGTTGATGGAGGCTAGAGGACGACTCCGTATGCCGAGGTGACTATGCGACACAACAAAAATTTATTATCTGCACACATAAAATAGTGCAAGGCAGAAGTAATCATAATAAAATGTTTCAAAACAAAAAATTAAAAATTCCTCCAATTAAATAATTTGAGTGAAACAAATAATTAAAGGAACACGGCCTGGACACGGGGGTCGGCTCGATAGAGTGGAGGCATCAAAGTGTCATTGCAGATCAGAATTTGCCAAACAATGATGTTGTCGAGTCAGCCGACAAAACCAGCTTCATCGATAACAAAGAACTACAAGGGAAACAAGATTGTAGAGCTGCCACAATGAAAATTCCCAAACCGTAGAAGACATGTTCTGGGATACTGTGTGCCACCGCTTCAAGTATGCACAATCGCACATGCGCCCTTGAGAAGCCGGTCTAGTTGGAGCTAAGAAGACCATCTCATGGTGACCGTGTTACACAGTCCAAGCCAATTGCATGCGCACATTATATATGGCAAGCCAAAAATAATAACAAACAAAGATAATGATAATATATATATATATATATATATATATATATATAATCTTCTACTTAATTAATTTAAGTGAAGTAAACAATTAAGAGAATATGGCGTGTTCGCTCATGTTGATATATGTCAGAAATCCGCATGATGACGCCATTGTCAGAAATTCGCATGATGACGATGACGGCACAATGTGATGACCATGAAGCTTGAATTCGCATGGCTGGCCGGGTTGTGGTTGCAGTGTCCACTGAATTATGGATGAAGTTGGCTCGCCAGATGCTGACCGGATCGAATCGCACCATCATGTCTCAAGGTGGTGGTCCGAATCAGAAACCAACCGCAGAAAATCTACGCAGAAAAAATTATGCAAACCGGCAAAAAATTCTATGTAAAAACTAATGCATATACGGGTAATTAGAAAAATAGAACCTGTTGTTTCTATTTGGGTAGCACAGCAGGGAACTCCGTGAGGTGAAATATATGCAGATGAATAGACTAGTATTATCTTGCATGGAGATCAAACTTCGGAAGGAGTGATGACCAATTAGATATGAGTGGAATTCCTCACGTGGATGTTCACTAGTGGTCGGTCTTCAAGGAGTAATAACCATGGTGGCTGGTGCATATGCAGAGCGACCAGGTGCACGTGGGTGCCACCTTGGTCTTTGATCCAGAAAACTGTCTAGGCCGTGACGAGGGCAGCAGGGATCCACGCCGTGTAACTTTGCCGGCCATTGGAGTTCGGAACTGTAGATGTGTTCTGCATGGACTTGTGTACATGTATGCCAATCTCTCTATAATTAGATCGAATTGTCCTTGCCATCGTCTAACGCTGCACACAGATGCTTTCATCTAAATTCCTCTTGATTTGATCTATCACAAATCTATGCACATAAGAGAGCGCAAACTAGTAATAATAATTAAAAAAATGCATAACTAATCTATGCAAATTAAGTGATTGAAGAAATATGGCCTTGCATCGAGATCATCTTGGCTGAGCACGTATGTCGACGCAGGTCGCTGTTCGTGGAACGATGGTGTCAACGTGATGCAGCGTTCGTCAGACCATAATTGCTATGTTATACATCTTGGATCACCTGGGAACGGCGACACCAAGCAGAAAAGCTGCACGCACAAAATAATGCGAGCCAAGAGAAAAATATCTAGAAGGAAATACTAGTTATTTAGTAGAACTAGTTAATGAAACAGTCAAGACTCGGTGTTTTGCTTGGTAGTAGTCATAACAACCAAAGCAAAAACCCTTTCCAAAGAGTCCTAGTGCTTAGTGCCCATGTGAAGTCAACCGATCCGACCTTTGTACAGGTTCCTACATAAACACGCAGCTGGCCAAACATCTTTTACATTGAGATGTGATGCTTGATCGAGGTTTGATCCCATCGGAGCTTGGGGTGCGTGAGGCCATCCCTTGCATGCACCCACCGGAGGAGCGGCCGATCTGGTGCGCGTCTTTGTGCTAGCCGGTCTGTATGAACCATACAAGTTGATCGCCAGATATGATGCGGCCGCCACGATTTAACATCATGATAATTTGTCCGTGATCTCAATTGTGCTCGCAAACGAAAATTTGCACAAAGCTCACAAAGAACAACCCTAAAAGAGGCTAATTTAAAGGCACGAATTTAACTGAAAAGATAACACCTGATTTGGCGTTCGTTGAAGATCCCATCACACCATGACGATCACCTAGCAGGCTCTCAATGAAAGCATCAATGTCGGTTCTATATCCGACATATCTCGTAGTAGGGGTCCTAAGCTAGGCTTCTTGGAGCGATGGTAACACGGACACAAGATTTTACCCAGGTTCGGGCTCTCTCGAAGAGATAATACCCTACGTCCTGATTTTGATTGTATTCATATGGGGTGCAGTACAAAGTACATGTGTCTACCACGAGATTGTTCTAATGAATATTAGATGATCTATTGACTAGTCTGGCCCCGGTTTATATAATGTACCAGAGGCCCAGGGTTTAGAAGAGTCCCCGTCTTGGGTGCCAAGTCTTGTGGAATATCCCTTGTATGCGGCATGGGCTGCTCGAACTAGCCCAATAGTGAATCATCATGGGGGTCCTCGGCCCGACCCACTAGTCGGGAGACGACATGGTGAGTACCCCCTAGTCCAAGACACCGTCACCAGTCAAACGCTGACTAGTCAACTGGGACCCCCTGGTCCACCTGTCAGCCACTGTGTACACTGTGCTGGGTGCCCCTAGAATTTTAGCATTTATTTTCGGATTAATAATAATTTCAGAGTACTGTTAAAAGTTTGAAAATTCGTAGAATATAAACCGTAACTCGGATGAAAAAGTTTTATACATGAAAGTTGCTCAGAAAAATATGACGAATCTGAATATGCCTTCCGTTCATCTGTCACATGCCTCTACCATAGCGAACATGGAACCGTCCCCCTCCGTTTCACCTGTCCGAAAATGCCTAACACTAGGGATACTTTCCCGGATGTTTTACCCCTTCGCTAGTATCGCCTAGTACTGCGTTAGGTCACCTCTGGCACTGTTTTTTGTGTCTCGCATATGTGTTACACTTTTTGATTATATTTATTGTTTCTTCCTCGTCTTCTCTCCGATAGACCCCGAGACCGCTGTCGTTGCCACTATGATCAACTACATTGACGACAACATTTCTTCCCTTTCAGGTGAGTTTCCAGGGAAACCCTTGTCGGCATCCTGGGAACGGGGGTACCCAGACTTTCCTGCATGCGGCCCATGGTGTGGCTCCGGTAGGGCCCAGCTTCAGCAACAACAACCCCAAGACCCTCGCGAGGGGCCAAGCCTTGCGAGGCGGACGACACCAAGACCTCCCTTGGGGTGGCCTCACTAGGCTGGCTCCCGAGGAGCGGAGATATCTATGCAGAGTATACCTCGCGAGGCTCATATGATGTGAGCCATGACGACCAGGGCCGGGCGCGCGCTAGAGGGTGCAGTGTACCAGTTTCTTCTTTGGTGCTAAGGAGGCAAGCGCAAGCGCGGGGTCCCGAGGAATCAAGCAAAGATTTCCATATCGGTGCAACAAGACCAAGACCACTAGGACGGAGGTCATCGCAGAGCCCACCACAACGTCACCACCAGAGTCTTTTGCAGGCGAAGACTACTTTTTCCAGGATAGCTTGTACTAGTTGTCCCCCTTCAAATTTGGCCGTTGTGGGATCCCTTCCTACCTACATTTCGGAAGACTAATGCCACTATAAATAGGACTTAGCCACCACCATAGAGGAGAGGGACCGATTCCACCCTGACCATCTCACCAGCTCCTCGAGCTCAAGAACACCTCACCTCCTGAGGTTGTTCGTCCACTGTACTAGTTCATCCTCAACCCCTCGAGGCAATCCACCATTAAGCTGGAGTAGGGTATTACACCGCAAGGTGGCCCGAACCAGGATAAACTACCGTGTCTCTTGTCCTCTGGGTTCGTCGAGCTAGGCCATGGAATCATTGCGTAGGTAGACTGGGATGGGAGAGTTCTTCGCACGCACCCCAGTAGAAAACGACCAAATGACGTTTCCTTGCGATGCATCTCCAGGGAGCAGGGGAGCGAGCTGCTAGCTGACATACACGGCGGGGACTGCGGGCATCACTCGTCGTCGTGCACCCTGGTTGGCAAGGCGTTCCGCAGCGGGTTCTACTGGCCCACGACACTCAACGACGCAGCCGAGCTGGTAAGGTCTTGCAAGGCCTACCAGTTCCATGCCAAGCAAATCCACCAGCCAACCCAAGGCCTCCAGACTATCCGACTCTCGTGGTCATTCGCGGTTTGGGGGCTGGATATCCTGGATCCGTTCCCTCGAGCGCCAGGGGGCAACCGCTACCTCTACGTCGCCATCAACAAGTTCACCAAATGGGTGGAGGTGGAAGCCGTCCGCACCATCCCAGTTGGGTCCGTGGTCAAGTTCGTCGAAGGTCTCGTGAGCCAGTTTGGGTCCCTAACCGCATCATCACCGACAGCGGCTCGCAGTTCACTAGCAATCTCTTCAAGACATATCGTGCTAACCTTGGAACGCAGATTTGCTACGCTTAGGTGGCACACCCCAGGAGCAATGGCCAAGCCGAGAGCGCCAACGCCGAGGTCTTGAGAGGCCTCAAGACCAGGACCTTCAAGAAGAAGCTCGAGGCTAGCAGGGGTTGGCACGACGAGCTCCATTCCGTGTCGTGATCCATCCGCACCACCGCCACCAAGCCAACAGGCGAGACCCCGTTCTTCCTCGTCTATGGAGCAAAACCGGTTCTCCCTCACGAGGTCAAGCATCGCTCTGCGCAGGTCCTGGCGTTTGATGAGACGCATCAGGACACCATGCGGGGGATGGACCTTGTGCTGGGGGAGGAATGCCGCCGTGAAGTCTCGCTCCGAGCGGCAAGGTACCTGCAAGCACTGCGACGGTACTGCTGTTGCAGCGTCCGCTCCAGGACGATCGAGGTGCGTGATCTCGTCCCGAGGCGGGTGCTCTCCAGGGAAGGGCTGCATAAGCTCTCGCCCATGTGGGCGGGTGGGAAAATAAAACAACTGAGGATAGAGGAATAACTTCGTTGAGAGCAAACTGAGGATTGAACTTGGCAAAGATGAAGAGGCTCAAGTCAACTTGACGAGAAATGCACCGGATGAAAAGGGCTAAGGAACAACGGTCGGAAAACCAACTGCGTGATCCTAAAGGAAGTTTGAAAGAGAAGAGAAGTAATTCAAAACACCTACGTCAAGATTCCTTACCAGAGCGACGAAGGGGCTGAGGAGTAAAAAGAATTCCTACTCTCCGATATATCTAGACTCCTAAAATTCTTCTAGACTCAACAATGGCCAAACTACACGATCAATCAAGGGGGCTCCTAGGGTCGGTCGAGGCTCTGATACCAACTTGTCACGCCCAATATGCGATCCTATCCAAAAGGAACTCGAAGGTCCCACCAAGGATAGACCCGCATATTGAAACGCTTTTGCAAGGTGGATATCATTACATCAACATTACATAATAGTGGGAATACATCCAAATACATACAAAGTCACATGAATACAACAATACAACATACAAGATCAACATCCGACTACGGATGAAACATAAACAGAAACTCAAACAATATCCACCCTGCTAGCCCAGGCTGCCGACCTGGAACCTATCCCCTGATCAAAGAAGAAGCGTAAGAAGAACTCCAAAACAAGAAACATCGCTCTCGCCATGATCATCGCACAACCTCGCACCTGCAATCGGTGGTGTAGTAAACTGTGGAGCCACGAGGACTCAACAATCCCATTACCATGGGTATCAAGACTAGCAAAGCTTCGGGAAAGGAAGGGGTAAAGTGGTGAGGTTGCAAAAGCGACTAAGCATGTATGGTGGCTAACTTACGCAAGTAAGAGCGAGAAGAGAAACAAAGGAACGGTCGTCAACTAGTAATGATCAAGAAGTGATCCTGAACTCCTACTTACGCCGAGACATAACCCGTAAAACCGTGTTCTCCTCTCGATCAACCCCGAAAAAGAGACACTCACGATTACGCACACGGTTGGTGTATTTTAGAAGAGTTTGCTTCAAGTTTACTACAACCGGATATTAACAAATTCCCATCTCGCCACATAACCGCGGGCACGGCTCTCGAAAAGTTTATACTCTGCAGGGTGTCCCAACTTAACCCATGATAAGCTCTCGCGATCAACGAAGGATATTCCTTCTCCCCGGAAGACCCGATCAGTCTCGGAATCCCGCCACAAGACATTTCGACAAAGAATAAAACAAGACCAAAAGCCGCCCGGATGTGCCGACAAATCCTGATAGGAGCTGCACATATCTCGGGCCTCAGTGGCACACCGGATTGTCCAAACATCCGATAGGTGAAGCCAGAGTTGCCCCTAGTACACCGGCGGTCGACGGTTTGGACCAAAGACTCACGAGCAATCGCCCGGGGGTAATAAGATGACCCTTGGGCTCCGAAACCCAAGGAAAAAAGGGCTAGGTGAGGCAAATGGTAAAACCAATGTTGGGCCTTCTTTGGAGGAGTCTTATTCAAAGCGAACTGTCAAGGGGGTCCCATAAAGCACCCAACCGCGTTAGGGACGCAAAATCCGGGAACATAATACCGATATGACGGAAACTAGGGCGGCAAGAATGGAACAAAATACCAGGCATAAGGCCGAGCCTTCCACCCTTTACCAAGTATATATATGCATTAATTGAATAAGAGATATTGTGACATGGCATAGAAGCTATACATGGAAAGAACAACATCATAGCATACACTGATCAACTACAACAACCTTGGCAAAATTGAATAACATGTAAACAACCTGCCAGGAAACATTTTATAGCAAAAGTAGAGCTTGATTGAATCAAGCTATGGCACTCCATAATTGCATAAAAGGGCATGGATGGATAGATCATAACCATATGTTTAAAACATCCTTACTTAAGTATCTCAAAATGTGCATGGATCTCTCGGTAGTATCAAGTTTACATGGCATAAAAATATCAGCAAAACAGGGCTGAAATCAGCAACATCATGAAGCCTAGTTTGCATGCTTGTGCTAGTCACCACGGAGATAAAAAAAATACATGGCATACACCCCTGTAAAGATGGGCATGGCATATTACAAAACACATGTATGACTCAAGTTCATAGGGTGCACACATCAATCATGGCAAAAATGACAAAACTGCATGTTCTGATAAGAATCTGAAACTAACATCACATAGCCCTCTTCCAACAGCATTTCGGGCTTCAAGATGAACTCAAATGTAAACTACGCAATGAGATGAAATGATCTACTCTTCATGTTGAACAATTTGACATATTATACGCACGAAACGGAGCAGTATGCAGCAAGTTATGGCATCTCAAACATGCACACATAAAAACGGAAAACTGGGACTTGGACGAAAATATACCCTCCAAAAAGTCAACGCGGGACGAGGATATCCGGGACGGAGCGGATCGGGACGGGGCGCCGTGGGCGGCGATGGGCGACTCCGGCTGGCGGCGGAAGCCGCGCGGAGGCGGATGGAGGTGGCGACGCTGGGTCGCGGCGGCGGGCGACGGCCGGGCATCGCTAGGGCGGCGCGGGCGGCGAAGCCTGTGGCGCTGGAGGCCGGGCGCGGCGAGGAGGGACGCGAGGAGGCGGAGGCCGCGCGGGCGGCCGGGATCCGGCCGGCTGGCGCGCGGGCGCCCGAGGCGGAGGGGCGCGGGTCGCCGGGCGAGGGCGGTGGCCGACATCGGCGGGAGCCGGCGGAGGCGAAGCCGGGCGGCGCTGGCGGCGAGATGGGCCTCGCGGGCTCGATCCGGCCGCGGGCCGGTGGCGGGCGCGGTGGCCGGGCCACGTGGCAGGCGGGCGATAGGCGCGGGCGGCGGCGCAATTTGTCCGGCGGGCGTGGACATGTCCGGGCGCGGCGTGGGTGATTTGATCTAGGGTTCGGGGATTCATCCGCGAATTGGACGGGGGAGGCACATATTTATAGGTAGAGGGAGCTAGGAGAGTCCAAATGGGGAGCGGTTTTCGGCCACGCGATCGTGATCGAAAGACCGAGAGCATGGAGATGAGTTTGGTGGGTTTTGGGCCACTTTGAAATGGGTGTTGGGCTGCAAAGAGAAGGGGGCTTTTACGGTTATCCGGTTAACCGTTGGAGTACCAAACGACCTCCAAATGATCCGAAACTTGACAGGCGGTCTACCGGTGGTATACCAAGGCCGCTTGACAAACCTCGGTCCATTCCGAGACCGCTTAGCACCCGCATTACCTAAAAGAGGTAAAGGGGGGCGCCGAGAGACATAGGAGTGCCGGATTGCAAAACGGACAACGGGGAAAATGCTCGGATGCATGAGACGAACACGTATGCAAATGCGATGCACATGACGACATGATATGAAATGCAGATGATGACATGGCAAAGTGCAACACACAAGCACATGACATGGCAACGACGGCGAATAATCAAGCGGACACTGGGCGATCGAATCCGGGCGTTACAACACTCCTCCACTAACAAGAGATCTCGTCCCGAGATCTTAGGACCTAGACGGAAGGGAAAAAGGAAGAGGCGAAACAAGAACTCAAGATAAGAAGCAAAGAATCGAGAGCACACGAGAAGAAGATAGGAACGACGAGAATGACGAGAATCAAAAGCTCACGGAATCAGATAGACTATGAAAGCACTCGTTCTAACCGGAGTGGTTAGAATGAGAAAAGAAACAAATAAGATTGAAAGGATTTAGGCAGCACATCGGTTGAACAAGGAAAGAATAGAACACGAGCTTGAGAGGACGGAATGATACTTGATGAAGACATGACACAAAACCTCCGGAAAGAATTGAAATAATTGAATGAAAAGAACTTAGAAGGAAGGATTGAACGGAGTTGTTGAGAAAATCAACAACGAAAGAATAAGCTTGATGTGGACTTATGGAAAACATCTCAAAATCATAAGGTGATAACCGACCACAACCGGAAATGATAGGATAGCTGAGAGGAACGAAGAAATGCAAAACTCCATTTCAAAAGAATACTGAGAATTAATTGCACTTCAAGACGCAAAAAGAGAAGATACTTGAATTCCATCGACAAGAATCTTGATGAACACTTGAAGAATGAATTAAATCATGAAGAACCCCCATGAAGGACTCCGGTGACAAAAGAATGATGAGATAAAATGAAGGAAGAAAGAATAAGATGAGCCTTGCGATGATTTAGATGGAGGTTCCGACGAGATGGTCGAGGGAAATTTGAACTCCGGAAAAGAAAAGATGGAGAACACTTGGAACTAGAATTTATTCATCAAGAACAAACTCAAGAAAGGGATTACTCACTTGGATGAAATAAGAATAAGATTTATTGTATGCTTATCCTTCATCAAATTAAATTGATGACAAGCAATGGATTTTTGCATACTACTTATTCTTCTTGAAAAAAAGATTGAGAATTGACATAACGCAAACTGAGAAAGGGATAGCACAAAACTGGGGAGAGTCTTCAAGAACCACAGGTAGGATTTGAGAGAACGAATGGATTAATATGATAATCAAAGAAAAAGAATCTTGAACAAACCACCGTAAGAATTCGAAAATGAACGAAGAGAAGAGAACGAATCACGGAAAGAATTAGAAACCACGAAGATACTTGAGGGAAAATTAGATGCAAGAGAACGAAGAGATCGCGAACTGATTGACGAATGCTTGAACGAAGCACCGGAATAATATTGAGACGAACGAAAAGGCACAGATATAGAATAATTGGAGAACGAATCTGAAAACTTAGAACGAACAAATCTTCCGGAAAGATGGCCTCCGGAAGATCGAGAGCGAAAGCAACACCTGAAATACTCCGGATGGATGAAAAGAGTTTGCATGACTGGAAACAATTAGATAGGATAACATCGAGCTAGCACCATGAACCTCCGGGAGAACGGACAAGATTTAAGAGAAACTCTACTTTGGTCTTCCAATATCGACGGGAAACACCACAAAAATACTGGGATACTCCGGGAGAATGAAAAGAGGAAGGGTTGACCCAAAGATGAAAAGAATTAGAAAGCGATCTTGGAGAAGGCATGTGATTAATGGGATCCATTCTTACGTCATAAATGAAAAGAATTGCGAAAAACTCCGGGGGAATTAGAAGAGTCAGGTAAGATCCTGGGAAAAGACCTGTGGGTTAGGGCCTACTAAAAGAAAAACACCGTTGGAAAGGATTGTTGAAGAGATAGGTGATGCACCGGAACAATTGAAATATTTAAATGAGGTGACAACCTCGAATTAATTGGAACATAGACGAATCTCCTGAGATGTCTTCGGAACTCCGAATGATAAATCAAGTAGAGGCGAACGAGCAAAGAGAACACTTGAGCCGAGGAGAAGAATATAAACTACCGAAAAAACTTGAATTGAAAACACCGGAAAAAGAAAGGGATGAAGAATCTCAAACAAAAGAGAATTAAGCGGTTGAAATGATTGAGGAAGATCAAGAGGCTTCAGATTTAATGAAATTGATGCTCGAAAGAGACTCGGACTCCGGGAAGAAAAAGGGTGGGAGGGCGGGAAAACAAAGACAAATTGGAAGGGGAAACCGACGAATATCTTGAAGAGAAAACACTGGTTGAAAACAAAGAGGATAGAAAGCAAAGACTTTGCACGAGTGGGATGGATACTCAATTACGCACTCCGGTTCCGAGAAGAAGAAGGGTGGGCGGGTGGGAAAAGAAAACAACTGAGGATAGAGGAATAACTTCGTTGAGAGCAAACTGAGGATTGAACTTGGCAAAGATGAAGAGGCTCAAGTCAACTTGACGAGAAATGCACCGGATGAAAAGGGCTAAGGAACAACGATCGGAAAACCAACTGCGTGATCCTAAAGGAAGTTTGAAAGAGAAGAGAAGTAATTCAAAACACCTACGTCAAGATTCCTTACCAGAGCGACGAAGGGGCTGAGGAGTAAAAAGAATTCCTACTCTCCGATATATCTAGACTCCTAAAATAGTTTTCTTCTAGACTCAACAACGGCCAAACTACACGATCAATCAAGGGGGCTCCTAGGGTCGGTCGAGGCTCTGATACCAACTTGAACACGCCCAATATGCGACCCTATCCAAAAGGAACTCAAGGTCCCACGAAGGATAGACCCAAGATATTGAAACGCTTTTGCAAGGTGGATATCATTACATCAACATTACATAATAGTGGGAATACATCAAAATACATACAAAGTCACATGAATACAACAATACAACATATAAGATCAACATCCGACTACGGATGAAACATAAATGTAAACTCAAACAATATCCACCCTGCTAGCCCAGGCTGCCGACCTGGAACCTATCCCCTGATCAAAGAAGAAGCAGAAGAAGAACTCCAAAACAGTAAACATCGCTCTCGCGTCATGATCATCGCACAACCTGTACCTGCAACTGGTGGTGTAGTAAATCTGTGAGCCACGAGGACTCAACAATCCCATTACCATGGGTATCAAGACTAGCAAAGTTTACTGGGAAAGGAAGGGGTAAAGTGGTGAGGTTTCAGCAGCGACTAAGCATGTATGGTGGCTAACTTACGCAAGTAAGAGCGAGAAGAGAAACAAAGGAACGGTCGTCAACTAGTAATGATCAAGAAGTGATCCTGAACTCCTACTTACGTCAGACATAACCCAGAAACCGTGTTCTCCTCGATCAACCCCGAAAAGAGACACTCACGGTTACGCACACGATTGGTGTATTTTAGAAGAGTTTGCTTCAAGTTTACTACAACCGGATATTAATCAAATTCTATCTGCCACATAACCGCATGGGCACGGCTCTCGAAAAGTTTATACCTCGCAGGGTGTCCCAACTTAGCCCATGATAAGCTCTCGCGATCAACGAAGGATATTCCTCTCCCGGAAGACCCGATCAGTCTCGAATCCCGGCCACAAGACATTTCGACAACAATAAAACAAGACCAACAAAGCCGCCCGTATGTGCCGACAAATCCTGATAGGAGCTGCACATATCTCGTTCTCAGGGCACACCGGATTGTCCAAACTTTCGATAGGCGAACCCAGAGTTGCCCCTGGTGGCCACCGACGGCTGACGGTTTGGACCAGCACTCACGCATTTGTTAATCGGACCGGGGGGGTAAAATAAGATGACCCTTGGGCTCCGGAAACCCAAGGGAAAAAGGGCTAGGTGAGGCAAATGGTAAAACCAATGTTGGGCCTTGCTGGAGGAGTCTTATTCAAAGCGAACTGTCAAAGGGGTCCCATAAATCACCCAACCGCGTTAGGGACGCAAAATCCGGGAACATAATACCGATATGACGGAAACTAGGGAGGCAAGAGGAACAAAACACTGTGCATAAGGCCGAGCCTTCCACCCTTTACCAAGTGTATAGATGCATTAATTAAATAAGAGATATTGTGATATCCCAACAAAATCCTGTCCACCATGGGGCAATCTTCAACTTCACCTGCAACTAGCAACGCTACAAGAGGGGCTGAGCAAAGTGGTAACATAGTCAAAACAACGGTTTGCATAGGAAAGGTGTCAAAGGTTAGAGGTCGACACGGCAATTTGGGATGGCTTGATAAACAGTGTAATAGGCAACAAGAAGATAGCGAAAAGAACGAAGCAACTAGCATCGCAATGATAGTAATGAGATCCAAGGTGACGGTCATCTTGCCTGAAATCCCGCTAGGAAGAAGAACGAGTCCATGAAGAAGATGAAGCCACGAAGACGTAACCAACCAGAGACGAACGAATCCTCACGATCGCAACGTAAACGGGAACTATCGAGAAGAAGCACACAACAAAGTGAACACCCCACACATGAACAAGACATGATGCACAACAAACATGATGCATGACAAATCTAGATGAAGCTACTCATGGCAAGAGATGATGCAAACAAGAGCAACACATCAAAGCAAGTTTAAATGAGGCCGAAGCAACATAGAACAATTCCTAGAAGTCCTCATATGCAAATTTCGAAATTGTTCCAGATCTGAATAAACCGTATGTTCAAGTTGTTAAACAACAAGTTAAGATGCACCATGATGATCTACACAAAATTCTAGTCAAGTTACATATAAAGTTCATTAAATTCGGAGCTACGACTTAGAAGATATGCGCAAAACAAGATAAACATGGCATTGATGCAAAATGCATATAAACATCAAGAAAACACCTCAAAACAAGGATGCAACATGATAATATGAAGCTACATGCAAAATCAAGCAAGTATCATATAGAGCACACTCAAAACGGAGCAACGGTGCAACACATACACTATACAAGTCATGACAACAATCTGTCCAAAACAGCAACTAGGCATATTGCAAGCATCAAAACACTATGCTACAGCATCTTAACATGATAAAAAAAAGGCATGGGCATGATGTACAGGTAAAGCATGACAAAACATGAACACTGAGCTATCTCCAGAAATCACTAAAACATGCTCAAAATGACATGGCAAAATTGCAAACAATAGCAGTTTCAGACTTATCAGGAAATAACATCAGGTTGCAATGTTTAGAGTTATCAAAAAACACGCTACAGGAACTTATCATGGAAAACAAAGGCATGGCATGAATCTAATAGTTTCATAGAACAAAAGTCCCTTACCGACCATGAGCCAAAAGGGCACAGAAAATATGATGGCACCCATGTAAACATGGCAAGTTATATTACAGATTCATACATGGCAGGAACAACAATAAGTAGGCATGTTGGTGAGCTTGAACCACTCACCACAGAGCAATACACGGCATGGCAAGGAAACTCACAGTAAGAAGACATGGCATAGAAGCTATACATGGCAAGAACAACATCATAGCATACACTGATCAACTACAACAACCTTGGCAAAATTGAATAACATGTAAACAACCTGCCAGGAAACATTTTATAGCAAAAGTAGAGCTCGATTGAATCAAGCTATAGCACTCCATAATTGAATAAAAGGGCATGGATGGATAGATCATAACCATATGTTCAAAACATCCTTATTGAAGTATCTCAAAATGTGCATGGATCTCTCGGTAGTATCAAGTTTACATGGCATAAAAATATCAGCAAAACAGGGCTGAAATCAGCAACATCATGAAGCCTAGTTTGCATGCTTGTGCTAGTCACCACGGAGATCACAAAAATACATGGCATACACCCCTGTAAAGATGGCATGGCATATTACAAAACACATCTAGGACTCAAGTTCATAGAGTGCACACATCAACCATGGCAAAAATGACAAAACTACATGTTCTGATAAGAATCTGAAACTAACATCACATAGCCCTCTTCCAACAGCACTTCGGGCGTCAAGATGAACTCAAATGTAAATTATTCGATGAGAGGTAATGATCTACTCTTCGAGGCGAACAATTTGACATATTATACACACGAAACGGAGCAGCATGCAGCAAGTTATGGCATCTCAAACATGCACACATAATAACGGAAAACTGGGACTTGGACGAAAATATACCCTCCAAAAAGTCAACGCGGGACGAGGATATCCGGGACGGAGCGGATCCGGACGGGGCGCCGTGGGGCGATGCGTGGGGCGACTCGAGGTCGGGCGGGCGCCGCGGCGGAGGCGGATGGAGGCGGCGACGCTGGGTCGCGGGCGGCGGGGCGGCGGCAAGAACCGGGCGTAGGCGGCGAGGGCGGCGGGCGAGTCGGCGCTGGAGGCCGGGCGGGCGGAGGAGGGACGCGAGGAGGCGGAGGCCGCGGGCGGCGGGGATCCGGGATCCGGGCCGGGAGGCGCGGGCGCCGAGGCGGAGGGGCGCGGGTCGCAAGACGTGAGGCGCGGTGGCCGACGGCGGCGGGGAGCCATGGGCGGAGGCGGCGACGGCGAGGCGAAGGGCGACGCTGGCGCGGCGAGATGGGCCTGCTGGGTTCAACCGGCCGCTGGCCGGGCGGCGGGTGTGGTGGCCGGGCCACGTGGCAGCGGCGATAGGCGCGGCGGCGGCGCACTTGTCCGGGCGGGCGCGACATGTCCGGCGCCATGGGGCGATTTGATCTAGGGTTCGGAGATTCATCCGCGAATTGGACGGGGAGGCACATATTTATAGGTAGAGGGAGCTAGGAGAGTCCAAATGGGAGCGGTTTTCGCCACGCGATCGTGATCGAAAGACCGAGAGCATGGAGAGGAGTTATGTGGGTTTTGGGCCACTTTGAAATGGGTGTTGGGCTGCAAAGAGAAGGGGGCTTTTACGGTTACCCGGTTAACCGTTGGAGTGCCGGATTGCAAAACGGACAACGGGGAAAATGCTCGGATGCATGAGACGAACACGTATGCAAATGCGATGCACATGACGACATGATATGAAATGCAGATGATGACATGGCAAAGTGCAACACACAAGCACATGACATGGCAACGACGGGCGAATAATCAAGCGGACACTGGGCGATCGAATCCGGGCGTTACAACACTCCTCCACTAACAAGAGATCTCGCCCCGAGATCTTAGGACCGAGACGGAAGGGAAAAAGGAAGAGGCGAAACAAGAACTCAAGATAAGAAGCAAAGAATCGAGAGCACACGAGAAGAAGATAGGAACGACGAGAATGACGAGAATCAAAAGCTCACGGAATCAGATAGACTATTAAAGGACTCGTTCTAACCGGAGTGGTTAGAATGAGAAAAGAAACGAATAAGACTGAAAGGATTTAGGCAGCACATCGGTTGAACAAGGAAATAATAGAACACGAGCTTGAGAGGACGGAATGATACTTGATGAAGACATGACACAAAACCTCCGGAAAGAATTGAAATAATTGAATGAAAAGAACTTAGAAGGAAGGATTGGACGGAGTTGTTGAGAAAATCAACAACGAAAGAATAAGCTTGATGTGGACTTATGGAAAACATCTCAAAATCATAAGGTGATAACCGACCACAACCGGAAATGATAGGATAGCTGAGAGGAACGAAGAAATGCAAAACTCCATTTCAAAAGAATACTGAGAATTAATTGCACTTCAAGACGCAAAAAGAGAAGATACTTGAATTCCATCGACAAGAATCTTGATGAACACTTGAAGAATGAATTAAATCATGAAGAACCCCATGAAGGACTTCGTGACAAAAAGAATGATGAGATAAAATGAAGGAAGAAAGAATAAGATGAGCCTTATGATGATTTAGATGGAGGTTCCGACGAGATGGTCGAGGGAAATTTGAACTCCGGAAAAGAAAAGATGGAGAACACTTGGAACTAGAATTTATTCATCAAGAACAAACTCTGAAGAAAGGGATTACTCACTTGGATGAAATAAGAATAAGATTTATTGTATGCTTATCCTTCATCAAATTAAATTGATGACAAGCAATGGATTTTTGCATACTACTTATTCTTCTTGAAAAAAAAGATTGAGAATTGACATAACGCAAACTGAGAAAGGGATAGCACAAAACTGGGGAGGGTCTTCAAGAACCACCGGTAGGATTTGAGAGAACGAATGGATTAATATGATAATCAAAGAAAAAGAATCTTGAACGAACCACCGTAAGAATTCGAAAATGAACGAAGAGAAGAGAACGAATCACGGAAAGAATTAGAAACCACGTAAGATACTTGAGGGAAAATTAGAGGCAAGAGAACGAAGAGATCGCGAACTGATTGACGAATGCTTGAACGAAGCACCGGAAGAATATTGAGACGAACGAAAAGGCACAGATATAGAATAATTGGAGAACGAATCTGAAAACTTAGAACGAAGAAATCTTCCGGAAAGATGGCCTCCGGAAGATCGAGAGCGAAAGCAACACCTGAAATACTCGGATGGATGAAAAGAGTTTGCATGACTGGAAACAATTAGATAAGATAACATCGAGCTAGCACTATGAACCTCCGGTAGAACGGACAAGATTTAAGAGAAACTCTACTTCGGTCTTCCAATATCGACGGGAAACACCACAAAAATACTGGGATACTCTGGGAGAATGAAAAGAGGAAGGGTTGACCCAAAGATGAAACGAATTAGAAAGCGATCTTGGAGAAGGCATGTGACTAATGGGATCCATTCTTACGTCATAAATGAAAAGAATTGGTAAAAAACTCCGGGAAATTAGAAGAGTCGTAAGATCCTCGAAAAGACCTGTGGGTTAGGGCCCACTAAAAGAAAAACACTGTTGGAAAGGATTATTGAACAGATAGATGATGCACCGGAACAATTGAAATATTTAAATGAGGTGACAACCTCGAATTAATTGGAACACAGACAAATCTCCTGAGATGTCTTCGGAACTCCGGAATGATAAACTGGCGAGAGGCGAACGAGCAAAGAGAACACTTGAGCCGAGGAGAAGAATATAAACTACCGAAAAACTTGAATTGAAAACACCGGAAAAAGAAAGGGATGAAGAATCTCAAACAAAAGAGAATTCAGCGGTTGAAATGATTGAGGGAAGATCAAGAGGCTGCATTTAATGAAATTGATGCTCGAAAGAGACTCGGACTCCGGGAAGAAAAAGGGTGGGAGGGCGGGAAAACAAAGACAAATTGGAAGGGGAAACCGACGAATATCTTGAAGAGAAAACAACGGTTGAAAACAAAGAGGATAGAAAGCAAAGACTTCGCACAAGTGGGATGGATACTCGATTACGGACTCGTTCCGAGAAGAAGAAGGGTGGGCGGTGGGAAAAGAAAACAACCGAGTATAGAGGAATAACTTCGCTGAGAGAAACCGAGGATTGAACTTGGCAAAGATGAAGAGGCTCAAGTCAACTTGACGAGAAATGCACCGGATGAAAAGGGCTAAGGAACAACGGTCGGAAAACCAAGCTGCGTGATCCTAAAGGAAGTTTGAAAGAGAAGAGAAGTAATTCAAAACACCTACGCCAAGATTCCTTACCGTAGCGAATTTAAGGGCTGAGGAGTAAAAGAATTCCTACTCCGATATATCTAGACTCCTAAAATAGTTTTCTTCTAGACTCAACAACGGCCAAACTACACGATCAATCAAGGGGCCTCTAGGGTCGGTCGAGGCTCGATACCAACTTGTTACGCCTAATATGCGACCCTATCCAAAAGGAACTCAAGGTCCCACTCAAGGATAGACCAAGATATTGAAATGCTTTTGCAAGGTGGATATCATTACATCAACATTACATAATAGTGGGAATACATCCAAATACATACAAAGTCACATGAATACAACAATACAACATACAAGATCAACATCCGACTACGGATGAAACATAAATGTAAACTCAAACAATATCCACTTCGCTAGCCCAGTCAGCCGACCGAACCTATCCTCGATCAAAGAAGAAGCGTAAGAAGAACTCCAAAACAGTAAACATCGCCTCGCACATGATCATCGCACAACCTGTACCTGCAATCGGTGGTGTAGTAAACTGTGGAGCCACGAGGACTCAACAATCCCATTACCATGGGTATCAAGACCAGCAAAGCCATCGGGAAAGGAAGGGGTAAAGTGGTGAGGTTGCAGCAGCGACTAAGCATGTATGGTGGCTAACTTACGCAAGTAAGAGCGAGAAGAGAAACAACGGAACGGTCGTCAACTAGTAATGATCAAGAAGTGATCCCGAACTCCTACTTACGCCGACATAACCCGTAAAAACCGTGTTCTCCTCTCGATCAACCCCAAAAGAGACACTCACGTTACGCATTACACGGTTGGTGTATTTTAGAAGAGTTTGCTTCAAGTTTACTACAACCGGATATTAACAAATTCTATCCGCCACATAACCGCTGGCACGGCTCTCGAAAAGTTTATACCCTGCAGGGTGTCCCAACTTAGCCCATGATAAGCTCTCGCGATCAACGAAGGATATTCCTTCTCCGGAAGACCCGATCAGTCTCTAATCCCGGCTACAAGACATTTCGACAACAATAAAACAAGACCAACAAAGCTACCAGGTATGTGCCGACAAATCTCGATAGGAGCTGCACATATCTCGCTCTCGTGGCACACCGGATTGTCCAAACTTTCGATAGGCGAACCCAGAGTTGCCTCGTGGCCACCGACGGTCGACGGTTTGGACCAGCACTCACGACGAGCACCGGACCGGGGGTAATAAGATGACCCTTGGGCTCCTAAAACCCAAGGGAAAAAGGGCTAGGTGAGGCAAATGGTAAAACCAATGTTGGGCCTTGGCCGAGGAGTCTTATTCAAAGCGAATCGTCAAAGGGGTCCCATAAATCACCCAACCGCGTTAGGGACGCAAAACTGGGAACATAATACCGATATGACGGAAACTAGGGAGGCAAGAGTGGAACAAAACACTGTGCATAAGGCCGAGCCTTCCACCCTTTACCAAGTGTATAGATGCATTAATTAAATAAGAGATATTGTGATATCCCAACAAAATCCTGTCCACCATGGGGCAATCTTCAACTTCACCTGCAACTAGCAACGCTACAAGAGGGGCTGAGCAAAGTGGTAACATAGTCAAAACAACGGTTTGCATAGGAAAGGTGTCAAAGGTTAGAGGTCGACACGGCAATTTGGGATGGCTTGATAAATGTAATAGGCAACAAGAAGATAGCGAAGAACGAAGCAACTAGCATCGCAATGATAGTAATGAGATCCAAGGTGACGGTCATCTTGCCTGAAATCCCGCTAGGAAGAAGAAGAACGAGTCCATGAAGAAGATGAAGCCACGAAGACGTAACCAACCAGAGATTTAACGAATCCTCACGATCGCAACGAAAACGGAACTATCGAGAAGAAGCACACAACAAAGTGAACACCCCACACATGAACAAGACATGATGCACAACAAACATGATGCATGACAAATCTAGATGAAGCTACTCATGGCAAGAGATGATGCAAACAAGAGCAACACATCAAAGCAAGTTTAAATGAGGCCGAAGCAACATAGAACAATTCCTAGAAGTCCTCATATGCAAATTTCGAAATTGTTCCAGATCTGAATAAACCTTATGTTCAAGTTGTTAAACAACAAGTTAAGATGCACCACGATGATCTACACAAAATTCTAGTCAAGTTACATATAAAGTTCATTAAATTCGGAGCTACGACTTAGAAGATATGCGCAAAACAAGATAAACATGGCATTGATGCAAAATGCATATAAACATCAAGAAAACACCTCAAAACAAGGATGCAACATGATAATATGAAGCTACATGCAAAATCAAGCAAGTATCATATAGAGCACACTCAAAACGGAGCAACGGTGCAACACATACACTATACAAGTCATGACAACAATCTGTCCAAAACAGCAACTAGGCATATTGCAAGCATCAAAACACTATGCTACATCATCTTAACATGATAACAAAAGGCATGGGCATGATTTACAGGCAAATCATGACAAAACATGAACACTGAGCTATCTCCGTAAATCACTAGAACATGCTCAAAATGACATGGCAAGATTGCAAATAATAACAGCTTCAGACTTATCAGAAATAAAATCAGGTTGCAATGTTTAGAGCTATCAAATAACACGCTACAGGAAATTATCATGGAAAACAAAGGCATGACATGAATATACTAATTACATAGAACAAAAGTCCCTTATCGACCATGAGCCAAAAGGCATGTAAAATATGATGGCACCCATGTAAACATGGCAAGTTATATTACAGATTCATACATGGCAGAACAACAATAAGTAGGCATGTTGGTGAGCTTGAACCACTCACCACAGAGCAATACATGTCATGGAAAGGCAACTCACAGTAAGAAGACATGGCATAGAACCTATATATGGCAAGAACAACATCATAGCATACACGGATCAACTACAACAACCTTGGCAAAATTGAATAACATGTAAACAACCTGCCAGGAAACATTTTATAGCAAAAGTAGAGCTCTATTGACTCAAGCTATGGCACTCCATAATTGCAAAAAGGGCATGGATGGATATAGCATAACCATATGTTCAAAATATCCTTAATGAAGTATCTCAAAATATGCATGGATCTCTCGGTAGCATCAAGTTTACATGGCATAAAAAATATCAAGAAAACAGTAATGAAACCAGCAACATTATGAAGCCTAGTTTGCATGCTTGTGCTAGTCACCACTGAGATCACAAAAATATATGGCATAGACCCCTGTAAATATGGCATGTCATATTACAAAACACATGTAGGACTCAAGTTCATAGGGTGCGCACATCAATCATGGCAAAAATGACAAAAGTGCATGTTCTGATAAGAATCAAACTAACATCACATAGCCCTCTTCCAATAGCATTTCGGGCGTCAAGATGAACCCAAATGTAAATTATGCAATGAAATGAAATGATCTACTCTTCGGGCGAACAATTCGACATATTATACACACGAAACGGAGCAGTATGTAGCAAGTTATGGCATCTCAAACATGCACACATAATAACGGAAAATCGACTAACGAAAATATACCTCCAAAAATCAACGCTGGACGAGGATATCCGGACGGAGCGGATCGGGACGGGCGCCGTGGGGCGACGTGGGCGACTCGGGCGTCGGGCGGGCGCCGGGCGGCGGAGGCGGATGGAGGCGGCGACGCTGGGTCATGGCGGCGGGCGGCGGCTGCCACCGGCGTAGGCGGCGGGCGGCGGGCGAAGTTCGGGCGCGGAGGCCGGGCGCGGGCGGAGGAGGGACGCGAGGAGGCGGAGGCCGTGGCGGGCGGCCGGGATCCGGCCGCCGGGCGGCGCGGCACCCGAGGCGGAGGGGCGCGGTCGCCGGGCGCTGAGGCGCGATGGCCGACGGCGGCGGAGCGGCGAGGCGGCGGACGGCGAGATGGGCCTCAAGGGCTCAACTGGCCGCGCGGGCCGGGCGGCGGGGTGTGGTGGCCGGGCCACGTGGCAGGCGGCGATAGGCGCGGGCGGCGGCGCATTTGTCCGGGCGGCGCGGACATGTCCGGGCGCGGCGGGGGCGATTTGATCTAGGGTTCGGAGATTCATCCGCGAATTGGACGGGGGAGGCACATATTTATAGGTAGAGGGAGCTAGGAGAGTCCAAATGGGGAGCGGTTTTCGGCCACGCGATCGTGATCGAAAGACCGAGAGCATGGAGAGGAGTTATGTGGGTTTTGGGCCACTTTGAAATGGGTGTTGGGCTGCAAAGAGAAGGGGGCTTTTACGGTTATCTTGCTAACCGTTGGAGTGCCGGATTGCAAAACGGACAACGGGGAAAATGCTCGGATGCATGAGACGAACACGTATGCAAATGCGATGCACATGACGACATGATATGAAATGCAGATGATGACATGGCAAAGTGCAACACACAAGCACATGACATGGCAACGACGGCGAATAATCAAGTGACACTGGGCGATCGAATCCGGGGCGTTACAACACTCCTCCACTAACAAGAGATCTCGTCCCGAGATCTTAGGACCGAGACGGAAGGGAAAAAGGAAGAGGCGAAACAAGAACTCAAGATAAGAAGCAAAGAATCGAGAGCACACGAGAAGAAGATAGGAACGACGAGAATGACGAGAATCAAAAGCTCACGGAATCAGATAGACTATGAAAGCACTCGTTCTAACCGGAGTGGTTAGAATGAGAAAAGAAACGAATAAGACTGAAAGGATTTAGGCAGCACATCGGTTGAACAAGGAAATAATAGAACACGAGCTTGAGAGGACGGAATGATACTTGATGAAGACATGACACAAAACCTCCGGAAAGAATTGAAATAATTGAATGAAAAGAACTTAGAAGGAAGGATTGGACGGAGTTGTTGAGAAAATCAACAACGAAAGAATAAGCTTGATGTGGACTTATGGAAAACATCTCAAAATCATAAGGTGATAACCGACCACAACCGGAAATGATAGGATAGCTGAGAGGAACGAAGAAATGCAAAACTCCATTTCAAAAGAATATCGAGAATTAATTGCACTTCAAGACGCAAAAAGAGAAGATACTTGAATTCCATCGACAAGAATCTTGATGAACACTTGAAGAATGAATTAAATCATGAAGAACCCCCATGAAGGACTTCGGTGACAAAAGAATGATGAGATAAAATGAAGGAAGAAAGAATAAGATGAGCCTTGCGATGATTTAGATGGAGGTTCCGACGAGATGGTCGAGGGAAATTTGAACTCCGAAAAGAAAAGATGGAGAACACTTGGAACTAGAATTTATTCATCAAGAACAAACTCAAGAAAGGGATTACTCACTTGGATGAAATAAGAATAAGATTTATTGTATGCTTATCCTTCATCAAATTAAATTGATGACAAGCAATGGATTTTGCATACTACTTATTCTTCTTGAAAAAAAGATTGAGAATTGACATAACGCAAAACCGAGAAAGGGATAGCACAAAACCGGGGAGAGTCTTCAAGAACCACCGTAGGATTTGAGAGAACGAATGGATTAATATGATAATCAAAGAAAAGAATCTTGAACTAACCACCGTAAGAATTCAAAATGAACGAAGAGAAGAGAACTAATCACGGAAAGAATTAGAAACCACGAAGATACTTGAGGGAAAATTAGAGGCAAGAGAACGAAGAGATCGCGAATCGATTGACGAATGCTTGAACGAAGCACCGGAAGAATATTGAGACGAACGAAAAGGCACAGATATAGAATAATTGGAGAACGAATCTGAAAACTTAGAACGAAGAAATCTTCCGGAAAGATGGCCTCCGGAAGATCGAGAGCGAAAGCAACACCTGAAATACTCCGGATGGATGAAAAGAGTTTGCATGACTGGAAACAATTAGATAAGATAACATCGAGCTAGCACTATGAACCTCCGGTAGAACGGACAAGATTTAAGAGAAACTCTACTTCGGTCTTCCAATATCGACGGGAAACACCACAAAAATACTGGGATACTCTGGGAGAATGAAAAGAGGAAGGGTTGACCCAAAGATGAAACGAATTAGAAAGCGATCTTGGAGAAGGCATGTGACTAATGGGATCCATTCTTACGTCATAAATGAAAAGAATTGCGAAAAACTCCGGGGAAATTAGAAGAGTCAGGTAAGATCCTGGGAAAAGACCTGTGGGTTAGGGCCCACTAAAAGAAAAACACTGTTGGAAAGGATTGTTGAAGAGATAGATGATGCACCGGAACAATTGAAATATTTAAATGAGGTGACAACCTCGAATTAATTGGAACATAGACGAATCTCCGAGATGTCTTCGAACTCCTAATGATAAATCAAGAGAGGCGAACGAGCAAAGAGAACACTTGAGCCGAGGAGAAGAATATAAACTACGAAAAAAAACTTGAATTGAAAACACCGGAAAAGAAAGGGATGAAGAATCTCAAACAAAAGAGAATTCAGCGGTTGAAATGATTGAGGGAAGATCAAGAGGCTCCGCATTTAATGAAATTGATGCTCGAAAAGAGACTCGGACCGGAAGAAAAAAGGGTGGGAGGGCGGAAAACAAAGACAAATTGGAAGGGGAAACCGACGAATATCTTGAAGAGAAAACAACGGTTGAAAACAAAGAGGATAGAAAGCAAAGACTTCGCACAAGTGGGATGGATACTGACATTACGGACTCGGTTCCGAGAAGAAGAAGGGTGGGCGGTGGGAAAAGAAAACAATCGAGTATAGAGGAATAACTTCGTTGAGAGAAAACTGAGGATTGAACTTGGCAAAGATGAAGAGGCTCAAGTCAACTTGACGAGAAATGCACCGGATGAAAAGGGCTAAGGAACAACGGTCGGAAAACCAACTGCGTGATCCTAAAGGAAGTTTGAAAGAGAAGAGAAGTAATTCAAAACACCTACGTCAAGATTCCTTACCAGAGCGTATTTAAGGGCCGAGGAGTAAAAAAGAATTCCTACTCCGATATATCTAGACTCCTAAAATAGTTTTCTTCTAGACTCAACAACGGCCAAACTACACGATCAATCAAGGGGCCTCTAGGGTTTGTCGAGGCTCGATACCAACTTGTTGACGCCTAATATGCTACCCTATCCAAAAGGAACTCAAGGTCCCACCAAGGATAGACCCAAGATATTGAAATGCTTTTGCAAGGTGGATATCATTACATCAACATTACATAATAGTGGGAATACATCCAAATACATACAAAGTCACATGAATACAACAATACAACATACAAGATCAACATCCGACTACGGATGAAACATAAATGTAAACTCAAACAATATCCACCTCGCTAGCCCAGTCCGACCTGGAACCTATCCCCTGATCAAAGAAGAAGCAGAAGAAGAACTCCAAAACAGTAAACATCGCTCTCGCGTCATGATCATCGCACAACCTGTACCTGCAACTGGTGGTGTAGTAAATATGTGAGCCACGAGGACTCAACAATCCCATTACCATGGGTATCAAGACTAGCAAAGCCATCGAAAGGAAGGGTAAAGTGGTGAGGTTGCAGCAGCGACTAAGCATGTATGGTGGCTAACTTACGCAAGTAAGAGCGAGAAGAGAAACAACGGAACGGTCGTCAACTAGTAATGATCAAGAAGTGATCCTGAACTCCTACTTACGTCAGACATAACCCAGAAACCGTGTTCTCCTCTCGATCAACCCCGAAAAGAGACACTCACGGTTACGCACACGGTTGGTGTATTTTAGAAGAGTTTGCTTCAAGTTTACTACAACCGGATATTAACAAATTCCCATCTCGCCACATAACCGCTGGCACGGCTCTCGAAAGTTTATACCCTGCAGGGTGTCCCAACTTAGCCCATGATAAGCTCTCGCGATCAACGAAGCGATATTCCTTCTCCCGGAAGACCCGATCAGCCTCGGAATCCCGGCTACAAGACATTTCGACAACAATAAAACAAGACCAACAAAGCCGCCAGATGTGCCGACAAATCCGATAGGAGCTGCACATATCTCGCTCTCGTGGCACACCGGATTGTCCAAACTTTCGATAGGCGAACCCAGAGTTGCCCCTGGTGGCCACCGACGGCTGACGGTTTGGACCAGCACTCACGACGAGCACTGGACCGGGGGGGTAAAATAAGATGACCCTTGGGCTCCGGAAACCCAAGGGAAAAAGGGCTAGGTGAGGCAAATGGTAAAACCAATGTTGGGCCTTATTTGGAGGAGTCTTATTCAAAGCGAACCGTCAAAGGGGTCCCATAAATCACCCAACCGCGTTAGGGACGCAAAATCCGGGAACATAATACCGATATGACGGAAACTAGGGAGGCAAGAGTGGAACAAAACACCAGGCATAAGGCCGAGCCTTCCACCCTTTACCAAGTGTATAGATGCATTAATTAAATAAGAGATATTGTGATATCCCAACAAAATCCTGTCCACCATGGGGCAATCTTCAACTTCACCTGCAACTAGCAACGCTACAAGAGGGGCTGAGCAAAGTGGTAACATAGTCAAAACAACGGTTTGCATAGGAAAGGTGTCAAAGGTTAGAGGCTGACACGGCAATTTGGGATGGCTTGATAAACAGGTAATAGGCAGCGCAGCATAGCGAAAGAACGAAGCAACTAGCATCGCAATGATAGTAATGAGATCCAAGGTGACGGTCATCTTGCCTGAAATCCCGCTTAGGAAGAAGAACGAGTCCATGAAGAAGATGAAGCCACGAAGACGTAACCAACCAGAGACGAATCTAATCCTCACGATCGCAACGTAAACGGAACTATCGAGAAGAAGCACACAACAAAGTGAACACCCCACACATGAACAAGACATGATGCACAACAAACATGATGCATGACAAATCTAGATGAAGCTACTCATGGCAAGAGATGATGCAAACAAGAGCAACACATCAAAGCAAGTTCAAATGAGGCCGGAAGCAACATAGAACAATTCCGGTAAGTCCTCATATGCAAATTTCGAAATTGTTCCAGATCTGAATAAACCTTATGTTCAAGTTGTTAAACAACAAGTTAAGATGCACCATGATGATCTACACAAAATTCTAGTCAAGTTACATATAAAGTTCATTAAATTCGGAGCTACGACTTAGAAGATATGCGCAAAACAAGATAAACATGGCATTGATGCAAAATGCATATAAACATCAAGAAAACACCTCAAAACAAGGATGCAACATGATAATATGAAGCTACATGCAAAATCAAGCAAGTATCATATAGAGCACACTCAAAACGGAGCAACGGTGCAACACATACACTATACAAGTCATGACAACAATCATCCAAAACAGCAACTAGGCATATTGCAAGCATCAAAACACTATGCTACATCATCTTAACATGATAACAAAGGCATGGGCATGATTTACATGCAAATCATGACAAAACATGAACACTGAGCTATCTCCAGAAATCACTAGAACATGCTCAAAATGACATGGCAAGATTGCAAATAATAACAGTTTCAGACTTATCAGGAAATAAAATCAGGTTGCAATGTTTAGAGCTATCAAATAACACGCTACAGGAAATTATCATGGAAAACAAAGGCATGACATGAATATACTAATTACATAGAACAAAAGTCCCTTACTGACCATGAGCCAAAAGGCACAGAAAATATGATGGCACCCATGTAAACATGGCAAGTTATATTACAGATTCATACATGGCAGGAACAACAATAAGTAGGCATGTTGGTGAGCTTGAACCACTCACCACAGAGCAATACATGTCATGGAAAGGCAACTCACAGTAAGAAGACATGGCATAGAACCTATATATGGCAAGAACAACATCATAACATACACGGATCAACTACAACAACCTTGGCAAAATTGAATAACATGTAAACAACCTGCTGTGAAACATTTTATAGCAAAAGTAGAGCTCTATTGACTCAAGCTATGGCACTCCATAATTGCAAAAAGGGCATGGATGGATATAGCATAACCATATGTTCAAAATATCCTTAATGAAGTATCTCAAAATATGCATGGATCTCTCGGTAGCATCAAGTTTACATGGCATAAAAATATCAGCAAAACAGGGCTGAAACCAAAGAACATTATGAAGCCTAGTTTGCATGCTTGTGCTAGTCACCACTGAGATCACAAAAATATATGGCATAGACCCCTGTAAATATGGCATGTCATATTACAAAACACATGTAGGACTCAAGTTCATAGGGTGCGCACATCAATCATGGCAAAAATGACAAAAGTGCATGTTCTGATAAGAATCTGAAACTAACATCACATAGCCCTCTTCCAATAGCATTTCGGGCGTCAAGATGAACCCAAATGTAAATTATGCAATGAAATGAAATGATCTACTCTTCGGGCGAACAATTCGACATATTATACACACGAAACGGAGCAAAGATGTAGCAAGTTATGGCATCTCAAACATGCACACATAATAACGGAAAACTGGGACTAACGAAAATATACCCTCCAAAAAATCAACGCGGGACGAGGATATCCGGGACGGAGCGGATCGGGACGGGGCGCCGTGGGGCGATGGGGGCGATTGGCGGCCGGGGCGGGCGCCGCGGCGGAGGCGGATGGAGGCGGCGACGCTGGGTCATGGCGGCGGGCGGCGGTCGGCCACCGGGCGAGGGCGGCGGGGGCGGCGGCGAAGCGGGCGCGGAGGCCGGGCGCGGCGGAGGAGGGACGCGAGGAGGCGGAGGCTGGCGGGCGGCCGGGATCCGGCCGGCCGGGCGGCGCAAGACCCGAGGCGAGGGGCGCTGGGTCGCCGGGCGCTGCGTGAGGCGCGGGCCGACGACGGCGGCGGGAGCCGGGCGAGGCGGCGGACGGCGGAGGCGAGCGCCGGCGGCGCTGGGCGGCGAGATGGGCCTCGCTGGCTCAACTGGCCGCGCGGGCCGGGCGGGCGGGTGTGGTGGCCGGGCCACGTGGCGGGCGGCGATAGGCGCGGGCGGCGGCGCAATTTGTCCGGGCGGGCGCGACATGTCCGGCGCCAAGCGGGGCGATTTGATCTAGGGTTCGAGATTCATCCGCGAATTGGACGGGGAGGCACATATTTATAGGTAGAGGGAGCTAGGAGAGTCCAAATGGGAGCGGTTTTCGCCACGCGATCGTGGATCGAAAGACCGAGAGCATGGAGAGGAGTTATGTGGGTTTTGGGCCACTTTGAAATGGGTGTTGGGCTGCAAAGAGAAGGGGCTTTACGGTTACCCTGCTAACCGCTGGAGTGCCGGATTGCAAAACGGACAACGGGAAAATGCTCGGATGCATGAGACTTAACACGTATGCAAATGCGATGCACATGACGACATGATATGAAATGCAGATGATGACATGGCAAAGTGCAACACACAAGCACATGACATGGCAACGACGGCGAATAATCAAGGACACTGGGCGATCGAATCCGGGCGCATAACACTCCTCCACTAACAAGAGATCTCGTCCCGAGATCTTAGGACCGAGACGGAAGGGAAAAAGGAAGAGGCGAAACAAGAACTCAAGATAAGAAGCAAAGAATCGAGAGCACACGAGAAGAAGATAGGAACGACGAGAATGACGAGAATCAAAAGCTCACGGAATCAGATAGACTATGAAAGCACTCGTTCTAACCGGAGTGGTTAGAATGAGAAAAGAAACGAATCAGACTGAAAGGATTTAGGCAGCACATCGGTTGAACAAGGAAATAATATAACACGAGCTTGAGAGGACGGAATGATACTTGATGAAGACATGACACAAAACCTCCTGGAAAGAATTGAAATAATTGAATGAAAAGAACTTAGAAGGAAGGATTGGACGGAGTTGTTGAGAAAATCAACAACTAAAGAATAAGCTTGATGTGGACTTATGGAAAACATCTCAAAATCATAAGGTGATAACCGACCACAACCGGAAATGATAGGATAGCTGAGAGGAACGAAGAAATGCAAAACTCCATTTCAAAAGAATATCGAGAATTAATTGCACTTCAAGACGCAAAAAGAGAAGATACTTGAATTCCATCGACAAGAATCTTGATGAACACTTGAAGAATGAATTAAATCATGAAGAACCCCCATGAAGGACTTCGGTGACAAAAGAATGATGAGATAAAATGAAGGAAGAAAGAATAAGATGAGCCTTGCGATGATTTAGATGGAGGTTCCGACGAGATGGTCGAGGGAAATTTGAACTCCGGAAAAGAAAAGATGGAGAACACTTGGAACTAGAATTTATTCATCAAGAACAAACTCTGAAGAAAGGGATTACTCACTTGGATGAAATAAGAATAAGATTTATTGTATGCTTATCCTTCATCAAATTAAATTGATGACAAGCAATGGATTTTTGCATACTACTTATTCTTCTTGAAAAAAAAAGATTGAGAATTGACATAACGAAAAAAGAGAAATGGATATCACAAAACAGGGGAGAGTCTTCAAGAACCACCGTAGGATTTGAGAGAACGAATGGATTAATATGATAATCAAAGAAAAAGAATCTTGAAATCTAACCACCGTGAAGAATTCGAAAATGAACGAAGAGAAGAGAACTAATCACCGGAAAGAATTAGAAACCACGAAGATACTTGAGGGAAAATTAGAGGCAAGAGAACGAAGAGATCGCGAACTGATTGACGAATGCTTGATCGAAGCACCGGAAGTATATTGAGACGAACTAAAAGGCACATATATAGAATAATTGGAGAACGAATCTGAAAACTTAGAACAAAGAAATCTTCCGGAAAGATGGCCTCCTAAGATTGAGAGCGAAAGCAACACCTGAAATACTCGGATGGATGAAAAGAGTTTGCATGATCGGAAACAATTAGATAAGATAACATCGAAGCTAGCACTATGAACCTCCGTAGAACGGACAAGATTTAAGAGAAACTCTACTGGTCTTCCAATATCGACGGAAACACCACAAAAATACCGGGATACTCGGGAGAATGAAAAGAGGAAGGGTTGACCCAAAGATGAAACGAATTAGAAAGCGATCTTGGAGAAGGCATGTGACTAATGGGATCCATTCTTACGCCATAAATGAAAAGAATTATGAAAAACTCCGGGAAATTAGAAGAGTCGTGTAAGATCCTCGAAAAGACCAAGGGTTAGGGCCCACTAAAAGAAAAACACTGTTGGAAAGGATTGTTGAAGAGATAGATGATGCACCGGAACAATTGAAATATTTAAATGAGGTGACAACCTCGAATTAATTGGAACATAGACGAATCTCCTGAGATGTCTTCGGAACTCCGGAATGATAAATCAAGTAGAGGCGAACGAGCAAAGAGAACACTTGAGCCGAGGAGAAGAATATAAACTACCAAAAAACTTGAATTGAAAACACCGAAAAAGAAAGGGATGAAGAATCTCAAACAAAAGAGAATTCAGCGTTGAAATGATTGAGGGAAGATCAAGAGGCTCTGCATTTAATGAAATTGATGCTCGAAAGAGACTCGGACCGGGAAGAAAAAGGGTGGGAGGGCGGAAAACAAAGACAAATTGGAAGGGGAAACCGACGAATATCTTGAAGAGAAAACAACGTTGAAAACAAAGAGGATAGAAAGCAAAGACTTCAAGCACAAGTGGGATGGATACTGACACGGACTCGTTCCGAGAAGAAGAAGGGTGGGCGGTGGGAAAAGAAAACAACCGAGTATAGAGGAATAACTTCGCTGAGAGAAAACCGAGGATTGAACTTGGCAAAGATGAAGAGGCTCAAGTCAACTTGACGAGAAATGCACCGGATGAAAAGGGCTAAGGAACAACGGTCGGAAAACCAACTGCGTGATCCTAAAGGAAGTTTGAAAGAGAAGAGAAGTAATTCAAAACACCCACGCCAAGATTCCTTACCAGAGCGTATTTAAGGGGCTGAGGAGTAAAAAGAATTCCTACTCCGATATATCTAGACTCCTAAAATAGTTTTCTTCTAGACTCAACAACGGCCAAACTACACGATCAATCAAGGGGCTTTAGGGTCGGTCGAGGCTCGATAATTAACTTAAAGACGCCTAATATGCGACCCTATCCAAAAGGAACTCAAGGTCCCACCAAGGATAGACCAAGATATTTAAATGCTTTTGCAAGGTGGATACCATTACACCAACATTACATAAGAGTGGGAATACATCCAAATACATACAAAGTCACATG
The DNA here is from genome assembly GCA_021605145.1 of Aegilops bicornis. NCBI lineage: Eukaryota > Viridiplantae > Streptophyta > Magnoliopsida > Poales > Poaceae > Aegilops > Aegilops bicornis. The sequence goes on from CM038674.1 coordinate 391,258,564, forward strand.
AATACAACAATACAACATACAAGATCAACATCCGACTACGGATGAAACATAAACGTAAACTCAAACAATATCCACTCGCTAGCCCAGTCAGCCGACCGAACCTATCCCCGATCAAAGAAGAAGCGTAAGAAGAACTCCAAAACAAGAAACATCGCTTCTCAAGCCATGATCATCGCACAACCTGCACTCGCAGAATCGGTGGTGTAGTAAATCTGTGAGCCACGAGGACTCAACAATCCCATTACCATGGGTATCAAGACTAGCAAAGCCATCGGGAAAGGAAGGGGTAAAGTGGTGAGGTTGCAGCAATGACTAAGCATGTATGGTGGCTAACTTACGCAAGTAAGAGCGAGAAGAGAAACAACGAACGGTCGTCAACTAGTAATGATCAAGAAGTGATCCTGAACTCCTACTTACGCCGACATAACCCGTAAACCGTGGTTCTCATCTCGATAAACCCCTAAAAGAGACACTCAAGGTTACGCACACGTTTTTTGTATTTTAGAAGAGTTTTCTTCTAGTTTACTACAACCTGATATTAACAAATTCTATCTCGCCACATAACCGCTGGCACGGCTCTCGAAAAGTTTATACTCGCAGGGTGTCCCAACTTAGCCCATGATAAGCTCTCGCGATCAACGAAGCGATATTCCTTCTCCCGGAAGACCCGATCAGCCCCTAATCCCGCCACAAGACATTTCGACAACAATAAAACAAGACCAACAAAGCCGCCAGATGTGCCGACAAATCCCGATAGGAGCTGCACATATCTCGCTCGTGGCACACCGGATTGTCCAAACTTTCGATAGGCGAACCCGTAGTTGCCCTCGGTGGCCACCGACGGTCGACGGTTTGGACCAGCACTCACGACGCAGCACCGGACCGGGGGTAATAAGATGACCCTTGGGCTCCTAAACCCAAGGAAAAAGGGCTAGGTGAGGCAAATGGTAAAACCAATGTTGGGCCTTTGCCGAGGAGTCTTATTCAAAGCGAACTGTCAAAGGGGTCCCATAAATCACCCAACCGTTAGGGACGCAAAATCCGGGAACATAATACCGATATGACGGAAACTAGGAGGCAAGAGTGGAACAAAACACCGTGCATAAGGTCGAGCCTTCCACCCTTTACCAAGTGTATAGATGCATTAATTAAATAAGAGATATTGTGATATCCCAACAAAATCCTGTCCACCATGGGGCAATCTTCAACTTCACCGCAACTAGCAACGCCACAAGAGGGGCTGAGCAAAGTGGTAACATAGTCAAAACAACGGTTTGCATAGGAAAGGTGTCAAAGGTTAGAGGTCGACACGGCAATTTGGGATGGCTTGATAAATGTGTAATAGGCAGCAAAGATAGCGAAAGAACGAAGCAACTAGCATCGCAATGATAGTAATGAGATCCAAGGTGACGGTCATCTTGCCTGAAATCCCGCTTAGGAAGAAGAACGAGTCCATGAAGAAGATGAAGCCACGAAGACGTAACCAACCAGAGAGATTTAACGAATCCTCACGATCGCAACTAAACGGGAACTATCGAGAAGAAGCACACAACAAAGTGAACACCCCACACATGAACAAGACATGATGCACAACAAACATGATGCATGACAAATCTAGATGAAGCTACTCATGGCAAGAGATGATGCAAACAAGAGCAACACATCAAAGCAAGTTCAAATGAGGCCTAAGCAACATAGAACAATTCCAGAAGTCCTCATATGCAAATTTCGAAATTGTTCCAGATCTGAATAAACCTTATGTTCAAGTTGTTAAACAACAAGTTAAGATGCACCATGATGATCTACACAAAATTCTAGTCAAGTTACATATAAAGTTCATTAAATTCGGAGCTACGACTTAGAAGATATGCGCAAAACAAGATAAACATGGCATTGATGCAAAATGCATATAAACATCAAGAAAACACCTCAAAACAAGGATGCAACATGATAATATGAAGCTACATGCAAAATCAAGCAAGTATCATATAGAGCACACTCAAAACGGAGCAACGGTGCAACACATACACTATACAAGTCATGACAACAATCTGTCCAAAACAGCAATTCAGGCATATTGCAAGCATCAAAACACTATGCTACATCATCTTAACATGATAACAAAGGCATGGGCATGATTTACATGTAAATCATAACAAAACATGAACACTGAGCTATCTCAAGAAAACACTAGAACATGCTCAAAAAGACATGGCAAGATTGCAAATAATAACAGTTTCAGACTTATCAGAAATAAAATCAGGTTGAAATGTTTAGAGCAATCAAATAACACGCTACAGGAAATTATCATGGAAAACAAAGGCATGACATGAATATACTAATTACATAGAACAAAAGTCCTCATCTGACCATGAGCCAAAAGGCACAGAAAATATGATGGCACCCATGTAAACATGGCAAGTTATATTACAGATTCATACATGGCAGGAACAACAATAAGTAGGCATGTTGGTGAGCTTGAACCACTCACCACAGAGCAATACATGTCATGGAAAGGCAACTCACAGTAAGAAGACATGGCATAGAACCTATATATGGCAAGAACAACATCATAACATACACGGATCAACTACAACAACCTTGGCAAAATTGAATAACATGTAAACAACCTGCCAGGAAACATTTTATAGCAAAAGTAGAGCTCTATTGACTCAAGCTATGGCACTCCATAATTGCAAAAAAGGGCATGGATGGATATAGCATAACCATATGTTCAAAATATCCTTAATGAAGTATCTCAAAATATGCATGGATCTCTCGGTAGCATCAAGTTTACATGGCATAAAAATATCAGCAAAACAGGGCTGAAACCAAAGAACATTATGAAGCCTAGTTTGCATGCTTGTGCTAGTCACCACTGAGATCACAAAAATATATGGCATAGACCCTGTAAATATGGCATGTCATATTACAAAACACATGTAGGACTCAAGTTCATAGGGTGCGCACATCAATCATGGCAAAATGACAAAAGTGCATGTTCGATAAGAATCAAACTAACATCACATAGCCCTCTTCCAATAGCATTTCAAGGCCAAGATGAACCCAAATGTAAATTATGCAATGAAATGAAATGATCTACTCTTCAAGTAACAATTCGACATATTATACACACGAAACGGAGCAAAGATGTAGCAAGTTATGGCATCTCAAACATGCACACATAATAACGGAAAATCGGGACTAACGAAAAATATACCTCCAAAAATCAACGCGGACGAGGATATCCGGACGGAGCGGATCGGGACGGGCGCCGGGGGCGATGGGGCGATATGGCCGGGGCGGGCGCCGCGGCGGAGGCGGATGGAGGCGGCGACGCTGGGTCATGGGCGGGCGGCGGTCGGCCACCGGGCGAGGCGGCGGGCGGCGGCGAAGTCGGGCGCGGAGGCCGGCGCGGCGAGGAGGGACGCGAGGAGGCGGAGGCCGTGGCGGGCGGCCGGGATCCGGGGCTGGCGGCGCGCACCCGAGGCGGAGGGGCGTTGTCGCCGGGCGCTGGTGAGGCGCGGTGGCCGACGGCGGCGGGGAGCCGGGCGAGGCGGCGGACGGCGGAGGCGAAGCGCCGGCGGCGCGGGCGGCGAGATGGGCCTGCTGGCTCAACTGGCCGCGGGCCGGGCGGGCGGTGTGGTGGCCGGGCCACGTGGCAGGCGGCGATAGGCGCGGCGGCGGCGCAATTTGTCCGGGCGGGCGCGACATGTCCGGGCGCCAAGTGGGGCGATTTGATCTAGGGTTCGGAGATTCATCCGCGAATTGGACGGGGGAGGCACATATTTATAGGTAGAGGGAGCTAGGAGAGTCCAAATGGGGAGCGGTTTTCGGCCACGCGATCGTGATCGAAAGACCGAGAGCATGGAGAGGAGTTATGTGGGTTTTGGGGCCACTTTGAAATGGGTGTTGGGCTGCAAAGAGAAGGGGCTTTTACGGTTACCCTTGCTAACTGCTGGAGTGCCGGATTGCAAAACGGACAACGGGAAAATGCTCGGATGCATGAGACTAACACGTATGCAAATGCGATGCACATGACGACATGATATGAAATGCAGATGATGACATGGCAAAGTGCAACACACAAGCACATGACATGGCAACGACGGGCGAATAATCAAGGACACTGGGCGATCGAATCCGGGCGCTACAACACTCCTCCACTAACAAGAGATCTCGCCCCGAGATCTTAGGACCGAGACGGAAGGGAAAAGGAAGAGGCGTAAACAAGAACTCAAGATAAGAAGCAAAGAATCGAGAGCACACGAGAAGAAGATAGGAACGACGAGAATGACGAGAATCAAAAGCTCACGGAATCAGATAGACTATGAAAGCACCTGCTCTAACCGGAGTGGTTAGAATGAGAAAAGAAACGAATAAGACTGAAAGGATTTAGGCAGCACATCGGTTGAACAAGGAAATAATAGAACACGAGCTTGAGAGGACGGAATGATACTTGATGAAGACATGACACAAAACCTCCGGAAAGAATTGAAATAATTGAATGAAAAGAACTTAGAAGGAAGGATTGGACGGAGTTGTTGAGAAAATCAACAACTAAAGAATAAGCTTGATGTGGACTTATGGAAAACATCTCAAAATCATAAGGTGATAACCGACCACAACCGGAAATGATAGGATAGCTGAGAGGAAACGTAAGAAATGCAAAACTCCATTTCAAAAGAATATCGAGAATTAATTGCACTTCAAGACGCAAAAAGAGAAGATACTTGAATTCCATCGACAAGAATCTTGATGAACACTTGAAGAATGAATTAAATCATGAAGAACCCCATGAAGGACTTCGTGACAAAAGAATGATGAGATAAAATGAAGGAAGAAAGAATAAGATGAGCCTTTATGATGATTTAGATGGAGGTTCTGGACGAGATGGTCGAGGGAAATTTGAACTCCTAAAAGAAAAGATGGAGAACACTTGGAACTAGAATTTATTCATCAAGAACAAACTCTGAAGAAAGGGATTACTCACTTGGATGAAATAAGAATAAGATTTATTGTATGCTTATCCTTCATCAAATTAAATTGATGACAAGCAATGGATTTTTGCATACTACTTATTCTTCTTGAAAAAAAAGATTGAGAATTGACATAACGCAAACTGAGAAAGGGATAGCACAAAACTGGGGAGAGTCTTCAAGAACCACAGGTAGGATTTGAGAGAACGAATGGATTAATATGATAATCAAAGAAAAAGAATCTTGAACGAACCACCGTAAGAATTCGAAAATGAACGAAGAGAAGAGAACGAATCGCCGGAAAGAATTAGAAACCACGAAGATACTTGAGGGAAAATTAGAGGCAAGAGAACGAAGAGATCGCGAACTGATTGACGAATGCTTGAACGAAGCAATCGGAAGAATATTGAGACGAACGAAAAGGCACAGAGATATAGAATAATTGGAGAACGAATCTGAAAACTTAGAACAAAGAAATCTTCCGGAAAGATGGCCTCCTAAGATTGAGAGCGAAAAGCAACACCTGAAATACTCCGGATGGATGAAAAGAGTTTGCATGATCGGAAACAATTAGATAAGATAACATCGAAGCTAGCACTATGAACCTCCGTAGAACGGACAAGATTTAAGAGAAACTCTACTGGTCTTCCAATATCGACGGAAACACCACAAAATACCGGGATACTCGGGAGAATGAAAAGAGGAAGGGTTGACCCAAAGATGAAACGAATTAGAAAGCGATCTTGGAGAAGGCATGTGACTAATGGGATCCATTCTTACGCCATAAATGAAAAGAATTGCTAAAAAACTCCGGGAAATTAGAAGAGTCGTAAGATCCTCGAAAAGACCTGTGGGTTAGGGCCCACTAAAAGAAAAACACCGTTGGAAAGGATTGTTGAAGAGATAGATGATGCACCGGAACAATTGAAATATTTAAATGAGGTGACAACCTCGAATTAATTGGAACATAGACGAATCTCCTGAGATGTCTTCGGAACTCCGGAATGATAAACTGGCGAGAGGCGAACGAGCAAAGAGAACACTTGAGCCGAGGAGAAGAATATAAACTACCGGAAAAACTTGAATTGAAAACACCGAAAAAGAAAGGGATGAAGAATCTCAAACAAAAGAGAATTCAGCGGTTGAAATGATTGAGGGAAGACCAAGAGGCCTGCATTTAATGAAATTGATGCTCGAAAGAGACTCGGACTCGGGAAGAAAAAGGGTGGAGGGCGGAAAACAAAGACAAATTGGAAGGGGAAACCACGAATATCTTGAAGAGAAAACAACGGTTGAAAACAAAGAGGATAGAAAGCAAAGACTTCAGCACAAGTGGGATGGATACTGACACGGACTCCGTTCCGAGAAGAAGAAGGGTGGGCGGTGGGAAAAGAAAACAACTGAGTATAGAGGAATAACTTCGTTGAGAGAAAACTGAGGATTGAACTTGGCAAAGATGAAGAGGCTCAAGTCAACTTGACGAGAAATGCACCGGATGAAAAGGGCTAAGGAACAACGGTCGGAAAACCAACTGCGTGATCCTAAAGGAAGTTTGAAAGAGAAGAGAAGTAATTCAAAACACCTACGTCAAGATTCCTTACCAGAGCGATTTAAGGGGCTGAGGAGTAAAAAGAATTCCTACTCCGATATATCTAGACTCCTAAAATAGTTTTCTTCTAGACTCAACAACGGCCAAACTACACGATCAATCAAGGGGGCTCTTAGGGTTTGGTCGAGGCTCGATACCAACTTGTTGACGCCTAATATGCGACCCTATCCAAAAGGAACTCAAGGTCCCACCAAGGATAGACCAAGATATTGAAATGCTTTTGCAAGGTGGATATCATTACATCAACATTACATAATAGTGGGAATACATCCAAATACATACAAAGTCACATGAATACAACAATACAACATACAAGATCAACATCCGACTACGGATGAAACATAAACAGTAAACTCAAACAATATCCACTCGCTAGCCCAGTGGGCCGACCGAACCTATCCCCGATCAAAGAAGAAGCGTAAGAAGAACTCCAAAACAGTAAACATCGCCTCTCGGCCATGATCATCGCACAACCTGTACCGCAATCGGGTGGTGTAGTAAATCTGTGAGCCACGAGGACTCAACAATCCCATTACCATGGGTATCAAGACTAGCAAAGCCATCGGGAAAGGAAGGGGTAAAGTGGTGAGGTTGCAGCAAATGACTAAGCATGTATGGTGGCTAACTTACGCAAGTAAGAGCGAGAAGAGAAACAACGGAACGGTCGTCAACTAGTAATGATCAAGAAGTGATCCTGAACTCCTACTTACGCCGACATAACCCGTAAAACCGTGTTCTCCTCTCGATCAACCCCAAAAGAGACACTCACTACGCATACACGGTTGGTGTATTTTAGAAGAGTTTGCTTCAAGTTTACTACAACCGGATATTAACAAATTCCCATCTGCCACATAACCATGGGCACGGCTCTCGAAAAGTTTATACCCCTGCAGGGTGTCCCAACTTAGCCCATGATAAGCTCTCGCGATCAATCTAAGGATATTCCTTCTCCCGGAAGACCCGATCAGTCCTCTAATCCCGGCCACAAGACATTTCGACAAAAATAAAACAAGACCAACAAAGTCACCAGACAAAAGCCGACAAATCCTGATAGGAGCTGCACATATCTCGCTCGTGGCACACCGGATTGTCCAAACTTTCGATAGGGCGAACCCAGAGTTGCCTCGTGGCCACCGACGGTCGACGGTTTGGACCAAAGCACTCACGACGCAGCAATCGGACCGGGGTAATAAGATGACCCTTGGGCTCCGAAACCCAAGGGAAAAAGGGCTAGGTGAGGCAAATGGTAAAACCAATGTTGGGCCTTGCTGGAGGAGTCTTATTCAAAGCGAACTGTCAAAGGGGTCCCATAAATCACCCAACCGCGTTAGGGACGCAAAATCCGGGAACATAATACCGATATGACGGAAACTAGGGAGGCAAGAGTGGAACAAAACACCAGGCATAAGGCCGAGCCTTCCACCCTTTACCAAGTGTATAGATGCATTAATTAAATAAGAGATATTGTGATATCCCAACAAAATCCTGTCCACCATGGGGCAATCTTCAACTTCACCTGCAACTAGCAACGCTACAAGAGGGGCTGAGCAAAGTGGTAACATAGTCAAAACAACGGTTTGTATAGGAAAGGTGTCAAAGGTTAGAGGCTGACACGGCAATTTGGGATGGCTTGATAAACAGGTAATAGGCAGCGCAGCATAGCGAAAGAACGAAGCAACTAGCATCGCAATGATAGTAATGAGATCCAAGGTGACGGTCATCTTGCCTGAAATCCCGCTAGGAAGAAGAACGAGTCCATGAAGAAGATGAAGCCACGAAGACGAACCAATCAGACGATTTAACGAATCCTCACGATCGCAACGTAAACGGGAACTATCGAGAAGAAGCACACAACAAAGTGAACACCCCACACATGAACAAGACATGATGCACAACAAACATGATGCATGACAAATCTAGATGAAGCTACTCATGGCAAGAGATGATGCAAACAAGAGCAACACATCAAAGCAAGTTTAAATGAGGCCTAAGCAACATAGAACAATTCCTAGAAGTCCTCATATGCAAATTTCGAAATTGTTCCAGATCTGAATAAACCTTATGTTCAAGTTGTTAAACAACAAGTTAAGATGCACCACGATGATCTACACAAAATTCTAGTCAAGTTACATATAAAATTCATTAAATTCGGAGCTACGACTTAGAAGATATGCGCAAAACAAGATAAACATGGCATTGATGCAAAATGCATATAAACATCAAGAAAACACCTCAAAACAAGGATGCAACATGATAATATGAAGCTACATGCAAAATCAAGCAAGTATCATATAGAGCACACTCAAAACGGAGCAACGGTGCAACACATACACTATACAAGTCATGACAACAATCTGTCCAAAACAGCAACTAGGCATATTGCAAGCATCAAAACACTATGCTACATCATCTTAACATGATAACAAAAGGCATGGGCATGATTTACATGCAAATCATGACAAAACATGAACACTGAGCTATCTCCAGAAATCACTAGAACATGCTCAAAATGACATGGCAAGATTGCAAATAATAACAGCTTTCAGACTTATCAGGAAATAAAATCAGGTTGCAATGTTTAGAGCTATCAAATAACACGCTCCAGGAAATTATCATGGAAAACAAAGGCATGACATGAATATACTAATTACATAGAACAAAAGTTCCTTACTGACCATGAGCCAAAAGGCACAGTAAAATATGATGGCACCCATGTAAACATGGCAAGTTATATTACAGATTCATACATGGCAGGAACAACAATAAGTAGGCATGTTGGTGAGCTTGAACCACTCACCACAGAGCAATACATGTCATGGAAAGGCAACTCACAGTAAGAAGACATGGCATAGAACCTATATATGGCAAGAACAACATCATAGCATACACGGATCAACTACAACAACCTTGGCAAAATTGAATAACATGTAAACAACCTGCCAGGAAACATTTTATAGCAAAAGTAGAGCTCTATTGACTCAAGCTATGGCACTCCATAATTGCAAAAAGGGCATGGATGGATATAGCATAACCATATGTTCAAAATATCCTTAATGAAGTATCTCAAAATATGCATGGATCTCTCGGTAGCATCAAGTTTACATGGCATAAAAATATCAAGAAAACAGTAATGAAACCAAAGAACATTATGAAGCCTAGTTTGCATGATTGTGCTAGTCACCACTGAGATCACAAAAATATATGGCATAGACCCCTTTAAATATGTCATGTCATATTACAAAACACATGTATGACTCAAGTTCATATGGTGCTCACATCAATCATGGCAAAAATGACAAAAGTGCATGTTCGATAAGAATCAAACTAACATCACATAGCCCTCTTCCAATAGCATTTCAAGGCCAAGATGAACCCAAATGTAAATTATGCAATGAAATGAAATGATCTACTCTTCGTAACAATTCGACATATTATACACACGAAACGGAGCAAAGATGTAGCAAGTTATGGCATCTCAAACATGCACACATAATAACGGAAAACTGGGACTAACGAAAATATACCCTCCAAAAAATCAACGCGGGACGAGGATATCCGGGACGGAGCGGATCGGGACGGGGCGCCGTGGGGGCGACGTGGGGGCGACTCTGGCGGCCGGGGCGGGGCGCCGGCGGCGGAGGCGGATGGAGGCGGCGACGCTGGGTCATGGCGGCGGGCGGCGGTCGGCCACCGGGCGAGGCGGCGGGCGGCGGCGAAGCCTGGGCGCGGAGGCCGGGCGCGGGCGAGGAGGGACGCGAGGAGGCGGAGGCCGTGGCGGGCGGCCGGGATCCGGCCGGGCCGGGCGGCGCGCACCCGAGGCGGAGGGGCGTTGGGTCGCCGGGCGCGGAGGCGCGGTGGCCGACGGCGGCGGGAGCCGGGCGGAGGCGCGGACGGCGGAGGCGAAGCGCCGGGCGGCGCTGGCGGCGAGATGGGCCTCGCTGGCTCAACTGGCCGCGCTGGCCGGGCGGCGGGTGTGGTGGCCGGGCCACGTGGCAGGCGGCGATAGGCGCGGGCGGCGCGCGCAATTTGTCCGGGCGGGCGCGACATGTCCGGGCGCGCGGGGCGATTTGATCTAGGGTTCGAGATTCATCCGCGAATTGGACGGGGAGGCACATATTTATAGGTAGAGGGAGCTAGGAGAGTCCAAATGGGGAGCGAAGTTTTCGCCACGCGATCGTGATCGAAAGACCGAGAGCATGGAGAGGAGTTATGTGGGTTTTGGGGCCACTTTGAAATGGGTGTTGGGCTGCAAAGAGAAGGGGCTTTTACGGTTACCCGTTAACTGCTGGAGTGCCGGATTGCAAAACGGACAACGGGAAAATGCTCGGATGCATGAGACGAACACGTATGCAAATGCGATGCACATGACGACATGATATGAAATGCAGATGATGACATGGCAAAGTGCAACACACAAGCACATGACATGGCAACGACGGCGAATAATCAAGGACACCGGGCGATCGAATCCGGGCGTTACAACACTCCTCCACTAACAAGAGATCTCGCCCCAGATCTTAGGACCGAGAGGGAAGGGAAAAGGAAGAGGCTAAACAAGAACTCAAGATAAGAAGCAAAGAATCGAGAGCACACGAGAAGAAGATAGGAACGACGAGAATGACGAGAATCAAAAGCTCACGGAATCGATAGACTATGAAAGCACTCGTTCTAACCGGAGTGGTTAGAATGAGAAAAGAAACGAATAAGACTGAAAGGATTTAGGCAGCACATCGGTTGAACAAGGAAATAATAGAACACGAGCTTGAGAGGACGGAATGATACTTGATGAAGACATGACACAAAACCTCCTGAAAGAATTGAAATAATTGAATGAAAAGAACTTAGAAGGAAGGATTGGACGGAGTTGTTGAGAAAATCAACAACGAAAGAATAAGCTTGATGTGGACTTATGGAAAACATCTCAAAATCATAAGGTGATAACCGACCACAACCGGAAATGATAGGATAGCCGAGAGGAACGAAGAAATGCAAAACTCCATTTCAAAAGAATATCGAGAATTAATTGCACTTCAAGACGCAAAAAGAGAAGATACTTGAATTCCATCGACAAGAATCTTGATGAACACTTGAAGAATGAATTAAATCATGAAGAACCCCATGAAGGACTTCGTGACAAAAGAATGATGAGATAAAATGAAGGAAGAAAGAATAAGATGAGCCTTATGATGATTTAGATGGAGGTTCCGACGAGATGGTCGAGGGAAATTTGAACTCCGGAAAAGAAAAGATGGAGAACACTTGGAACTAGAATTTATTCATCAAGAACAAACTCTGAAGAAAGAGATTACTCACTTGGATGAAATAAGAATAAGATTTATTGTATGCTTATCCTTCATCAAATTAAATTGATGACAAGCAATGGATTTTTGCATACTACTTATTCTTCTTGAAAAAAAAAGATTGAGAATTGACATAACGCAAACTGAGAAAGGGATAGCACAAAACTGGGGAGAGTCTTCAAGAACCACCGGTAGGATTTGAGAGAACGAATGGATTAATATGATAATCAAAGAAAAAGAATCTTGAACGAACCACCGTAAGAATTCGAAAATGAACGAAGAGAAGAGAACGAATCGCCGGAAAGAATTAGAAACCACGAAGATACTTGAGGGAAAATTAGAGGCAAGAGAACGAAGAGATCGCGAACTGATTGACGAATGCTTGAACGAAGCACCGGAAGAATATTGAGACGAACGAAAAGGCACAGATATAGAATAATTGGAGAACGAATCTGAAAACTTAGAACAAAGAAATCTTCTGGAAAGATGGCCTCCGGAAGATCGAGAGCGAAAGCAACACCTGAAATACTCCGGATGGATGAAAAGAGTTTGCATGACTGGAAACAATTAGATAAGATAACATCGAGCTAGCACTATGAACCTCCGGTAGAACGGACAAGATTTAAGAGAAACTCTACTTCGGTCTTCCAATATCGACGGGAAACACCACAAAATATCGGGATACTCTGGGAGAATGAAAAGAGGAAGGGTTGACCCAAAGATGAAACGAATTAGAAAGCGATCTTGGAGAAGGCATGTGACTAATGGGATCCATTCTTACGTCATAAATGAAAAGAATTGCGAAAAACTCCGGGGAAATTAGAAGAGTCAGGTAAGATCCTGGGAAAAGACCTGTGGGTTAGGGCCCACTAAAAGAAAAACACTGTTGGAAAGGATTGTTGAAGAGATAGATGATGCACCGGAACAATTGAAATATTTAAATGAGGTGACAACCTCGAATTAATTGGAACATAGACGAATCTCCGAGATGTCTTCTAACTCCTAATGATAAACTCAAGTAGAGGCGAACGAGCAAAGAGAACACTTGAGCCGAGGAGAAGAATATAAACTACCGAAAAAACTTGAATTGAAAACACCGGAAAAAGAAAGGGATGAAGAATCTCAAACAAAAGAGAATTCAGCGGTTGAAATGATTGAGGGAAGATCAAGAGGCTCGCATTTAATGAAATTGATGCTCGAAAGAGACTCGGACTCCGGGAAGAAAAAGGGTGGGAGGGCGGGAAAACAAAGACAAATTGGAAGGGGAAACCGACGAATATCTTGAAGAGAAAACAACGGTTGAAAACAAAGAGGATAGAAAGCAAAGACTTCGCACAAGTGGGATGGATACTCGATTACGGACTCCGGTTCCGAGAAGAAGAAGGGTGGGCGGGTGGGAAAAGAAAACAACTGAGTATAGAGGAATAACTTCGTTGAGAGAAAACTGAGGATTGAACTTGGCAAAGATGAAGAGGCTCAAGTCAACTTGACGAGAAATGCACCGGATGAAAAGGGCTAAGGAACAACGGTCGGAAAACCAACTGCGTGATCCTAAAGGAAGTTTGAAAGAGAAGAGAAGTAATTCAAAACACCTACGTCAAGATTCCTTACCAGAGCGATTTAAGGGCTGAGGAGTAAAAAGAATTCCTACTCCGATATATCTAGACTCCTAAAATAGTTTTCTTCTAGACTCAACAACGGCCAAACTACACGATCAATCAAGGGGGCCTTAGGGTTTGTCGAGGCTCGATACCAACTTGTTGACGCCTAATATGCTAATTCCTATCCAAAAGGAACTCAAGGTCCCACCAAGGATAGACCCAAGATATTGAAATGCTTTTGCAAGGTGGATATCATTACATCAACATTACATAATAGTGGGAATACATCCAAATACATACAAAGTCACATGAATACAACAATACAACATACAAGATCAACATCCGACTACGGATGAAACATAAATGTAAACTCAAACAATATCCACTTCGCTAGCCCAGTCAGCCGACCGAACCTATCCCCGATCAAAGAAGAAGCAGAAGAAGAACTCCAAAACAGTAAACATCGCCTCAAGGCCATGATCATCGCACAACCTGTACTCGCAATCGGTGGTGTAGTAAATCTGTGAGCCACGAGGACTCAACAATCCCATTACCATGGGTATCAAGACTAGCAAAGCTTACTGGGAAAGGAAGGGGTAAAGTGGTGAGGTTGCAGCAGCGACTAAGCATGTATGGTGGCTAACTTACGCAAGTAAGAGCGAGAAGAGAAACAACGGAACGGTCGCCAACTAGTAATGATCAAGAAGTGATCCTGAACTCCTACTTACGCCGACATAACCCGTAAAACCGTGTTCTCCTCTCGATCAACCCAAAAAGAGACACTCACGTTACGCATTACACGGTTGGTGTATTTTAGAAGAGTTTGCTTCAAGTTTACTACAACCGGATATTAACAAATTCCCATCTCGCCACATAACCGCTGGCACGGCTCTCGAAAAGTTTATACCCTGCAGGGTGTCCCAACTTAGCCCATGATAAGCTCTCGCGATCAACGAAGGATATTCCTTCTCCCGGAAGACCCGATCAGTCCCTAATCCCGGCTACAAGACATTTCGACAACAATAAAACAAGACCAACAAAGCCGCCCGTATGTGCCGACAAATCCTGATAGGAGCTGCACATATCTCGTTCTCAGGGCACACCGGATTGTCCAAACTTTCGATAGGCGAACCCAGAGTTGCCCCTGGTGGCCACCGACGGCTGACGGTTTGGACCAGCACTCACGACGAGCACCGGACCGGGGGTAAATAAGATGACCCTTGGGCTCCTAAACCCAAGGGAAAAAGGGCTAGGTGAGGCAAATGGTAAAACCAATGTTGGGCCTTACGGAGGAGTCTTATTCAAAGCGAACTGTCAAAGGGGTCCCATAAATCACCCAACCGCTGTTAGGGACGCAAAATCCGGGAACATAATACCGATATGACGGAAACTAGGGAGGCAAGAGTGGAACAAAACACTGTGCATAAGGCCGAGCCTTCCACCCTTTACCAAGTGTATAGATGCATTAATTAAATAAGAGATATTGTGATATCCCAACAAAATCGGCCCACCATGGGGCAATCTTCAACTTCACCTGCAACTAGCAACGCTACAAGAGGGGCTGAGCAAAGTGGTAACATAGTCAAAACAACGGTTTGCATAGGAAAGGTGTCAAAGGTTAGAGGCTGACACGGCAATTTGGGATGGCTTGATAAACAGGTGTAATAGGCAGCGCAAAGATAGCGAAAGAACGAAGCAACTAGCATCGCAATGATAGTAATGAGATCCAAGGTGACGGTCATCTTGCCTGAAATCCCGCTTAGGAAGAAGAACGAGTCCATGAAGAAGATGAAGCCACGAAGACGAACCAACCAGAGACTTAACGAATCCTCACGATCGCAACGAAACGGAACTATCGAGAAGAAGCACACAACAAAGTGAACACCCCACACATGAACAAGACATGATGCACAACAAACATGATGCATGACAAATCTAGATGAAGCTACTCATGGCAAGAGATGATGCAAACAAGAGCAACACATCAAAGCAAGTTTAAATGAGGCCGAAGCAACATAGAACAATTCCTAGAAGTCCTCATATGCAAATTTCGAAATTGTTCCAGATCTGAATAAACCTTATGTTCAAGTTGTTAAACAACAAGTTAAGATGCACCACGATGATCTACACAAAATTCTAGTCAAGTTACATATAAAGTTCATTAAATTCGGAGCTACGACTTAGAAGATATGCGCAAAACAAGATAAACATGGCATTGATGCAAAATGCATATAAACATCAAGAAAACACCTCAAAACAAGGATGCAACATGATAATATGAAGCTACATGCAAAATCAAGCAAGTATCATATAGAGCACACTCAAAACGGAGCAACGGTGCAACACATACACTATACAAGTCATGACAACAATCTGTCCAAAACAGCAATTCAGGCATATTGCAAGCATCAAAACACTATGCTACATCATCTTAACATGATAACAAAAGGCATGGGCATGATTTACAGGCAAATCATGACAAAACATGAACACTGAGCTATCTCCAGAAATCACTAGAACATGCTCAAAATGACATGGCAAGATTGCAAATAATAACAGTTTCAGACTTATCAGGAAATAAAATCAGGTTGCAATGTTTAGAGCTATCAAATAACACGCTACAGGAAATTATCATGGAAAACAAAGGCATGACATGAATATACTAATTACATAGAACAAAAGTTCCTATCTGACCATGAGCCAAAAGGCACAGAAAATATGATGGCACCCATGTAAACATGGCAAGTTATATTACAGATTCATACATGGCAGGAACAACAATAAGTAGGCATGTTGGTGAGCTTGAACCACTCACCACAGAGCAATACATGTCATGGAAAGGCAACTCACAGTAAGAAGACATGGCATAGAACCTATATATGGCAAGAACAACATCATAGCATACACGGATCAACTACAACAACCTTGGCAAAATTGAATAACATGTAAACAACCTGCCAGGAAACATTTTATAGCAAAAGTAGAGCTCTATTGACTCAAGCTATGGCACTCCATAATTGCAAAAGGGCATGGATGGATATAGCATAACCATATGTTCAAAATATCCTTAATGAAGTATCTCAAAATATGCATGGATCTCTCGGTAGCATCAAGTTTACATGGCATAAAAATATCAGCAAAACAGGGCTGAAACCAGCAACATTATGAAGCCTAGTTTGCATGCTTGTGCTAGTCACCACTGAGATCACAAAAATATATGGCATAGACCCCTGTAAATATGGCATGTCATATTACAAAACACATGTAGGACTCAAGTTCATAGGTTGCTCACATCAATCATGGCAAAATGACAAAAGTGCATGTTCGATAAGAATCTGAAACTAACATCACATAGCCCTCTTCCAATAGCATTTCGGGCGTCAAGATGAACCCAAATGTAAATTATGCAATGAAATGAAATGATCTACTCTTCGGGCGAACAATTCGACATATTATACACACGAAACGGAGCAGTATGTAGCAAGTTATGGCATCTCAAACATGCACACATAATAACGGAAAACTGGGACTAACGAAAATATACCCTCCAAAAAATCAACGCGGGACGAGGATATCCGGGACGGAGCGGATCGGGACGGGGCGCCGTGGGGGCGACGTGGGGGCGACTCTAGCGGCCGGGGCGGGGCGCCGGCGGCGGAGGCGGATGGAGGCGGCGACGCGGGGTCATGGCGGGCGGGCGGCGGCCGGCCACCGGCGAGGCGGCGGGGCGGCGGCGAGTTTGGGCGCGGAGGCCGGGCGCGGCGGAGGAGGGACGCGAGGAGGCGGAGGCCGTGGGCGGGCCGATCCGGGGCCGGGCCGGGCGGCGCGGCACCCGAGGCGGAGGGGCGCTGGGTCGCCGGGCGCGGTGAGGCGCGTGGCCGACGGCGGCGGGAGCCGGGCGGAGGCGGCGGACGGCGAGGCGAAAGGCCGGCGGGCGCTGGCGGCGAGATGGGCCTCGCGGGCTCAACTGGCCGCGCTGGGCCGGGCGGGCGGGTGTGGTGGCCGGGGCCACGTGGCAGGCGGCGATAGGCGCGGGGCGGCGGCGCAATTTGTCCGGCGGGCGCGGACATGTCCGGGCGCGGCGGGGGCGATTTGATCTAGGGTTCGGGGATTCATCCGCGAATTGGACGGGGGAGGCACATATTTATAGGTAGAGGGAGCTAGGAGAGTCCAAATGGGGAGCGGTTTTCGGCCACGCGATCGTGATCGAAAGACCGAGAGCATGGAGAGGAGTTATGTGGGTTTTGGGCCACTTTGAAATGGGTGTTGGGCTGCAAAGAGAAGGGGGCTTTTACGGTTACCCGGTTAACCGTTGGAGTGCCGGATTGCAAAACGGACAACGGGGAAAATGCTCGGATGCATGAGACGAACACGTATGCAAATGCGATGCACATGACGACATGATATGAAATGCAGATGATGACATGGCAAAGTGCAACACGCAAGCACATGACATGGCAACGACGGGCGAATAATCGGCGGACACCGGCGATCGAATCCGGGCGTTATAACACTCCTCCACTAACAAGAGATCTCGGCCCCGAGATCTTAGGACCGAGACGGAAGGGAAAAGGAAGAGGCGTAAACAAGAACTCAAGATAAGAAGCAAAGAATCGAGAGCACACGAGAAGAAGATAGGAACGACGAGAATGACGAGAATCAAAAGCTCACGGAATCAGATAGACTATGAAAGCACTGCTCTAACCGGAGTGGTTAGAATGAGAAAAGAAACGAATAAGACCGAAAGGATTTAGGCAGCACATCGGTTGAACAAGGAAATAATAGAACACGAGCTTGAGAGGACGGAATGATACTTGATGAAGACATGACACAAAACCTCCTAAAAGAATTGAAATAATTGAATGAAAAGAACTTAGAAGGAAGGATTGGACGGAGTTGTTGAGAAAATCAACAACGAAAGAATAAGCTTGATGTGGACTTATGGAAAACATCTCAAAATCATAAGGTGATAACCGACCACAACCGGAAATGATAGGATAGCTGAGAGGAACGAAGAAATGCAAAACTCCATTTCAAAAGAATATCGAGAATTAATTGCACTTCAAGACGCAAAAAGAGAAGATACTTGAATTCCATCGACAAGAATCTTGATGAACACTTGAAGAATGAATTAAATCATGAAGAACCCCCATGAAGGACTTCGGTGACAAAAGAATGATGAGATAAAATGAAGGAAGAAAGAATAAGATGAGCCTTGCGATGATTTAGATGGAGGTTCCGACGAGATGGTCGAGGGAAATTTGAACTCCGGAAAAGAAAAGATGGAGAACACTTGGAACTAGAATTTATTCATCAAGAACAAACTCTGAAGAAAGGGATTACTCACTTGGATGAAATAAGAATAAGATTTATTGTATGCTTATCCTTCATCAAATTAAATTGATGACAAGCAATGGATTTTTGCATACTACTTATTCTTCTTGAAAAAAAAAGATTGAGAATTGACATAACGCAAACTGAGAAAGGGATAGCACAAAACTGGGGAGAGTCTTCAAGAACCACCGGTAGGATTTGAGAGAACGAATGGATTAATATGATAATCAAAGAAAAAGAATCTTGAACGAACCACCGTAAGAATTCGAAAATGAACGAAGAGAAGAGAACGAATCACGGAAAGAATTAGAAACCACGAAGATACTTGAGGGAAAATTAGAGGCAAGAGAACGAAGAGATCGCGAATCGATTGATTTAATGCTTGAACGAAGCACCGGAAGAATATTGAGACGAACGAAAAGGCACAGATATAGAATAATTGGAGAACGAATCTGAAAACTTAGAACAAAGAAATCTTCCGGAAAGATGGCCTCCGGAAGATTGAGAGCGAAAGCAACACCTGAAATACTCCGGATGGATGAAAAGAGTTTGCATGACTGGAAACAATTAGATAAGATAACATCGAGCTAGCACTATGAACCTCCGGTAGAACGGACAAGATTTAAGAGAAACTCTACTTCGGTCTTCCAATATCGACGGGAAACACCACAAAAATACTGGGATACTCTGGGAGAATGAAAAGAGGAAGGGTTGACCCAAAGATGAAACGAATTAGAAAGCGATCTTGGAGAAGGCATGTGACTAATGGGATCCATTCTTACGTCATAAATGAAAAGAATTGCGAAAAACTCCGGGGAAATTAGAAGAGTCAGGTAAGATCCTGGGAAAAGACCTGTGGGTTAGGGCCCACTAAAAGAAAAACACTGTTGGAAAGGATTGTTGAAGAGATAGATGATGCACCGGAACAATTGAAATATTTAAATGAGGTGACAACCTCGAATTAATTGGAACATAGACGAATCTCCTGAGATGTCTTCGGAACTCCGGAATGATAAACTGGCGAGAGGCGAACGAGCAAAGAGAACACTTGAGCCGAGGAGAAGAATATAAACTACCGAAAAAACTTGAATTGAAAACACCGGAAAAAGAAAGGGATGAAGAATCTCAAACAAAAGAGAATTCAGCGGTTGAAATGATTGAGGGAAGACTGAAGAGGCTCCGTACGAATGAAATTGATGCTCGAAAGAGACTCGGACTCCGGGAAGAAAAAGGGTGGGAGGGCGGGAAAACAAAGACAAATTGGAAGGGGAAACCGACGAATATCTTGAAGAGAAAACAACGGTTGAAAACAAAGAGGATAGAAAGCAAAGACTTCGCACAAGTGGGATGGATACTCGATTACGGACTCCGGTTCCGAGAAGAAGAAGGGTGGGCGGGTGGGAAAAGAAAACAACTGAGTATAGAGGAATAACTTCGTTGAGAGAAAACTGAGGATTGAACTTGGCAAAGATGAAGAGGCTCAAGTCAACTTGACGAGAAATGCACCGGATGAAAAGGGCTAAGGAACAACGGTCGGAAAACCAACTGCGTGATCCTAAAGGAAGTTTGAAAGAGAAGAGAAGTAATTCAAAACACCTACGTCAAGATTCCTTACCAGAGCGATTTAAGGGGCTGAGGAGTAAAAAGAATTCCTACTCCGATATATCTAGACTCCTAAAATAGTTTTCTTCTAGACTCAACAACGGCCAAACTACACGATCAATCAAGGGGCTCCTAGGGTCGGTCGAGGCTCGATACCAACTTGTTGACGCCTAATATGCGACCCTATCCAAAAGGAACTCAAGGTCCCACCAAGGATAGACCCAAGATATTGAAATGCTTTTGCAAGGTGGATATCATTACATCAACATTACATAATAGTGGGAATACATCCAAATACATACAAAGTCACATGAATACAACAATACAACATACAAGATCAACATCCGACTACGGATGAAACATAAACAGAAACTCAAACAATATCCACCTCGCTAGCCCAGTCTGCCGACCGAACCTATCCCCGATCAAAGAAGAAGCGTAAGAAGAACTCCAAAACAAGAAACATCGCTCTCGCGTCATGATCATCGCACAACCTGTACCTGCAACTGGTGGTGTAGTAAATCTGTGAGCCACGAGGACTCAACAATCCCATTACCATGGGTATCAAGACTAGCAAAGCTTACTGGGAAAGGAAGGGGTAAAGTGGTGAGGTTGCAGCAGCGACTAAGCATGTATGGTGGCTAACTTACGCAAGTAAGAGCGAGAAGAGAAACAACGGAACGGTCGTCAACTAGTAATGATCAAGAAGTGATCCTGAACTCCTACTTACGTCAGACATAACCCGTAAAACCGTGTTCTCCTCTCAATCAACCCCGAAAAGAGACACTCACGGTTACGCACACGGTTGGTGTATTTTAGAAGAGTTTGCTTCAAGTTTACTACAACCGGATATTAACAAATTCCCATCTGCCACATAACCGCGGGCACGGCTCTCGAAAGTTTATACCCTGCAGGGGTGTCCCAACTTAGCCCATGATAAGCTCTCGCGATCAACGAAGGATATTCCTTCTCCCCGGGAAGACCCGATCAGTCTCGGAATCCCAGCTACAAGACATTTCGACAACAATAAAACAAGACCAACAAAGCCGCCCGTATGTGCCGACAAATCCTGATAGGAGCTGCACATATCTCGTTCTCAGGGCACACCGGATTGTCCAAACTTTCGATAGGCGAACCCAGAGTTGCCCCTGGTGGCCACCGACGGCTGACGGTTTGGACCAGCACTCACGACGAGCACTGGACCGGGGGGGGTAAAATAAGATGACCCTTGGGCTCCGGAAACCCAAGGGAAAAAGGGCTAGGTGAGGCAAATGGTAAAACCAATGTTGGGCCTTGCTGGAGGAGTCTTATTCAAAGCGAACTGTCAAAGGGGTCCCATAAATCACCCAACCGCGTTAGGGACGCAAAATCCGGGAACATAATACCGATATGACGGAAACTAGGGAGGCAAGAGTGGAACAAAACACCAGGCATAAGGCCGAGCCTTCCACCCTTTACCAAGTGTATAGATGCATTAATTAAATAAGAGATATTGTGATATCCCAACAAAATCCTGTCCACCATGGGGCAATCTTCAACTTCACCTGCAACTAGCAACGCTACAAGAGGGGCTGAGCAAAGTGGTAACATAGTCAAAACAACGGTTTGCATAGGAAAGGTGTCAAAGGTTAGAGGTCGACACGGCAATTTGGGATGGCTTGATAAATGTGTAATAGGCAGCAAAGATAGCGAAAGAACGAAGCAACTAGCATCGCAATGATAGTAATGAGATCCAAGGTGACGGTCATCTTGCCTGAAATCCCGCTAGGAAGAAGAACGAGTCCATGAAGAAGATGAAGCCACGAAGACGAACCAACCGTAGACGAACGAATCCTCACGATCGCAACGAAACGGGAACTATCGAGAAGAAGCACACAACAAAGTGAACACCCCACACATGAACAAGACATGATGCACAACAAACATGATGCATGACAAATCTAGATGAAGCTACTCATGGCAAGAGATGATGCAAACAAGAGCAACACATCAAAGCAAGTTTAAATGAGGCCGGAAGCAACATAGAACAATTCCTAGAAGTCCTCATATGCAAATTTCGAAATTGTTCCAGATCTGAATAAACCTTATGTTCAAGTTGTTAAACAACAAGTTAAGATGCACCACGATGATCTACACAAAATTCTAGTCAAGTTACATATAAAGTTCATTAAATTCGGAGCTACGACTTAGAAGATATGCGCAAAAACAAGATAAACATGGCATTGATGCAAAATGCATATAAACATCAAGAAAACACCTCAAAACAAGGATGCAACATGATAATATGAAGCTACATGCAAAATCAAGCAAGTATCATATAGAGCACACTCAAAACGGAGCAACGGTGCAACACATACACTATACAAGTCATGACAACAATCTGTCCAAAACAGCAACTAGGCATATTGCAAGCATCAAAACACTATGCTACATCATCTTAACATGATAACAAAAGGCATGGGCATGATTTACAGGCAAATCATGACAAAACATGAACACTGAGCTATCTCCAGAAATCACTAGAACATGCTCAAAATGACATGGCAAGATTGCAAATAATAACAGTTTCAGACTTATCAGAAATAAAATCAGGTTGCAATGTTTAGAGCTATCAAATAACACGCTACAGGAAATTATCATGGAAAACAAAGGCATGACATGAATATACTAATTACATAGAACAAAAGTCCCTTACTGACCATGAGCCAAAAGGCACAGAAAATATGATGGCACCCATGTAAACATGACAAGTTATATTACAGATTCATACATGGCAGGAACAACAATAAGTAGGCATGTTGGTGAGCTTGAACCACTCACCACAGAGCAATACATGTCATGGAAAGGCAACTCACAGTAAGAAGACATGGCATAGAACCTATATATGGCAAGAACAACATCATAGCATACACGGATCAACTACAACAACCTTGGCAAAATTGAATAACATGTAAACAACCTGCCAGGAAACATTTTATAGCAAAAGTAGAGCTCTATTGACTCAAGCTATGGCACTCCATAATTGCAAAAAAGGGCATGGATGGATATAGCATAACCATATGTTCAAAATATCCTTAATGAAGTATCTCAAAATATGCATGGATCTCTCGGTAGCATCAAGTTTACATGGCATAAAAATATCAAGAAAATGTATGAAACCAACAACATTATGAAGCCTAGTTTGCATGCTTGTGCTAGTCACCACTGAGATCACAAAAATATATGGCATAGACCCTGTAAATATGGCATGTCATATTACAAAACACATGTAGGACTCAAGTTCATAGGGTGCGACATCAATCATGGCAAAATGACAAAAGTGCATGTTCGATAAGAATCAAACTAACATCACATAGCCCTCTTCCAATAGCATTTCAAGGCGTCAAGATGAACCCAAATGTAAATTATGCAATGAAATGAAATGATCTACTCTTCGGGCGAACAATTCGACATATTATACACACGAAACGGAGCAGTATGTAGCAAGTTATGGCATCTCAAACATGCACACATAATAACGGAAAACTGGGACTAACGAAAATATACCCTCCAAAAAATCAACGCGGGACGAGGATATCCGGGACGGAGCGGATCGGGACGGGGCGCCGTGGGGCGATGGGGGCGACTGGCGCCGGGCGGGCGCCGCGGCGGAGGCGGATGGAGGCGGCGACGCTGGGTCATGGCGGCGGCGGCGGTCGGCCACCGGCGTAGGCGGCGGGGCGGCGGCGAAGCTCGGCACGGAGGCCGGGCGCGCGGCGGAGGAGGGACGCGAGAGGCGGAGGCCGTGGGCGGGCGGCCGATCCGGGCCGCCGGGCGGCGCGGCACCGAGGCGGAGGGGCGTTGGGTCGCTGGGCGCTGGTGAGGCGCGGGTGGCCGACGGGCGGGCGGAGCCGGCGGAGGCGGCGGATGGCGGAGGCGAAGCGCGGGCGCGGGCGGCGAGATGGGCCTCTGGGCCCGATCCGCCGTCAGGCGGGCTGGCGGCGGGCGCGCGGCCGGGGCTATGTGGCAAGCGGCGATAAGGCGCGGGCGGCGGCGCACTTTGTCCGGCGGGCGCGGACATGTCCGGGCGCGGCGGGGGCGATTTGATCTAGGGTTCGGGGATTCATCCGCGAATTGGACGGGGGAGGCACATATTTATAGGTAGAGGGAGCTAGGAGAGTCCAAATGGGGAGCGGTTTTTGGCCACGCGATCGTGATCGAACGACCGAGAGCATGGAGAGGAGTTTGGTGGGTTTTGGGCCACTTTGAAAGGGGTGTTGGGCTGCAAAGAGAAGGGGGCTTTTACGGTTACCCGGTTAACCGTTGGAGTACCAAACGACCTCCAAATGATCCGAAACTTGACAGGCGGTCTACCGGTGGTATACCAAGGCCGCTTGACAAACCTCGGTCCATTCCGAGACCGTTTAGCACCCGCACACGAAAAGAGGTAAAGGGGGGGCGCCAGGAGACATAGGAGTGCCGGATTGCAAAACGGACAACGGGGAAAATGCTCGGATGCATGAGACGAACACGTATGCAAATGCGATGCACATGACGACATGATATGAAATGCAGATGATGACATGGCAAAGTGCAACACACAAGCACATGACATGGCAACGACGGCGAATAACTGGCGGACACCTGGCGCATCGAATCCGGGGCGTTACAGGCACGCCCTACCCCTTCCCCCCCGGGCGCGCCACCCTGCCTCGTGGGCCACCTGGAAGCCTCCCGATGCCCATATTCTAGTATAAGGTGTCTTTTGCCCTGGAAAAAATCATAAGGAAGCTTTCGGGACGAAGCGCCGCCATCTCGAGGCGGAACGTTGGCGGAAACAATCTAGGGCTCCGGCGGAGCTATTCTGCCGGGGAAACATCCCTCCGGGAGGGGAAAATCGTCACCATCGTCATCACCATCGATCCTCTCATCAGGAGGGGGTCAGTCTCCATCAACATCTTCACCAGCACCATCTCCTCTTCACCAGCTCATCGGGAGGGGGTTTACCTTAATTCTTCTTTCGTAGTTGCGAATGCTTGCGAGGGGGGTTAATAATAAGTGGGATGCTTGTCCAAGGAAGGGCAATACCCAAGCACCGGTCCACCCACATATCAAATTATCAAAGTAACGAACGTGAATCATATGAGCATGATGAAAACTAGCTTGACAATAATTCTCATGTGTCCTTAGGAGCGCTTTCCTTTATATAAGAGTTTGTCCAGGCTTGTCCTTTGCTACAAAAAGGATTGGCCACCTTGCTGCACCTTTTTTACTTTTTTTACTTGTTACTCGTTACGAATTACCTTATCACAAAACTATCTGTTACCGATAATTTCAGTGCTTGTAGAGAATACCTTACTGAAAACTGCTTGTCATTTCCTTCTACTCCTCGTTGGGTTCGACACTCTTACTTATCGAAAGGACTACAATAGATCCCCTATACTTGTGGGTCATCAAGACTCTTTTCTGGTATGTTGCCAGGGAGTGAAGCGCCTTTGGTAGGTGTAATTTGGTAAGGAAAAATTTATATAGTGTGCTGAAATTTACTCTCACTTGTTACTATGGAAAATAATCCTTTGAGAGGCTTGTTCGGGGTATCTTCACCCCGACCAGTAGAGCAAAGAGTTGCTCCTCAACCTACTGAACCTACTGAAAATGTTTACTTTGAAATTCCTTCGTGTATGATAGAGAAACTGCTAGCTAATCCTATTACAGGAGATGGAACATTACATCCCGATATGCACCTAATCTATGTGGATGAAGTTTGTGGATTATTTAAGCTTGCAGGTATGCCCGAGGATGTTATCAAGAAGAAGGTCTTCCCTTTATCTTTGAAGATAAAGGCATTGACATGGTTTAGGCTATGTGATGATATTGGATCATGGAACTACAACCGATTGAAATTGGAATTTCTTCAGAAGTTCTACCCTATGCATATGGTTCATCGTGATTGTAATTATGTATATAGTTTTTGGCCTCGCGAAGGAGAAAGTATCGCTCAAGCTTGGGGGATGCTTAAGTCAATGTTATATTCATGCCCCAATCATGAGCTCTCAAGAGAAATTATTATTCAAAAAATTTGTGCTCGGCTTTCTCTCAATAATCGCTACATGCTCGATACTTCTTGTACTGGTTCTTTTATGATGAATACTATTGAATTCAGATGGGATTTATTGGAAAGAATTAAACGCAACTCTGGAGACTGGGAACTCGACGAAGGTAAGGAGTCAGGTATAACACCTAAGTTTGATTGTGTTATATCTTTTACGGATACCGATGCTTTTCGTGAATTTAGCACTAAATATGGACTTGACTCTGAGATAGTGGCTTCTTTCTGTGAATCATTTTCTACTCATGTTGATCTCCCTAAGGAGAAGTGGTTTAAATATCATCCTCCCATTGAAGTAAAAGTAGTTGAACCTATTAAAGTTGCATAAAAGACTATCACTTATAGTGTTGATCCTATTGTTCCTATCGCTTATATTGAGAAACCACCTTTCCCTATTAGAAAAAAGGATCATGCTAAATCTTCAACTGTGGTTCATAAGAGTAATGCTAGAACACCTACACCCTCTGAGCAAATTAAAGTTGAACCTAGTATTGCTATGGTTAAGGATCTCTTGGTCGATAATATTGATGGGCATGTTATTTACTTCTGTGATGAAGCTCCTAGAATTGCTAGACCCGATAGTAAAAATAAAAATAGACCTATTGTTGGCATGCCTGTTGTTTCTGTTAAAATACGATATCACTGTTATCATGCCTTATGTGATATGGGTGCTAGTGTCAGTGCAATACCTTATACTTTATATAAAGAAATTATGCATGATATTGCACCTGCTGAGATAGAAGATATTGATGTTACTATTAAGCTTGCCAATAGAGATACTATTTCACCAGTTGGGATTGTTAGAGATGTTGAAGTCTTGTGTGGGAAAATTAAATATCCCTTGATGTTCTTGTTCTTGCTTCCCCACAAGATGACTTTTGTCCCATTATATTTGGTAGACCCTTCTTGAATACTATTAATGCTAAGATAGACTGCAAAAAGGATATTGTTACTGTTGGTTTAGGGGATATGTCTCATGATTTTAATTTTGCTAAATTTTGTAGACAACCCCATGATAAAGAATTGCCTAGTAAAGATGAAATTATTTGTCTTGCTTCTATGTCGTGCCTCCTAATGATCCTTTAGAACAATATTTGCTAGACCATGAAAATGATATGTTTATGAATGAAAGAAGGGAAATAGATGAAGTATTCTTTAAACAGGGACCTATTTTGAAACACAACTTGCCTGTTGAAATTCCAGGGGATCCTCCTCCACCAAAGGGTGATCCTGTGTTTGAGCTTAAACCATTACCTGATACTCTTAAATATGCTTATCTTGATGAGAAAGAAGATATATCCTGTTATTATTAGTGCTAACCTTTCAGAGCAGGAAGAAGAGAAATTATTGAAAACTCTGAAGAAGCACCGTGCTACTATTGGATATACTCTTGATGATCTTAAGGGAATTAGTCCCACTCTATGCCAGCACAAAATAAAATTGGGGAAAGACGCTAAACTGGTTGTTGATCACCAACGACGGTTAAATCCTAAGATGAAAGAAGTGGTAAGAAATGAAATACTAAAGCTTCTGGAGGCAGGTATAATTTATCATGTTGCTGATAGTTAGTGGGTAAGTCCTGTCCATTGTATCCCTAAGAAGGGAGGTATTACTGTTGTTCCTAATGATAAAGACGAATTGATCCCACAAAGAATTGTTACAGGTTATAGAATGGTAATTGATTTCCACAAATTAAATAAAGCTACTAGAAAGGATCATTACCCTTTACCATTTATTGATCAAATGCTAGAAAGATTAGTCAAACATACACATTTTTGGTTCTAGATGGTTATTCTGGTTTCTCTCAAATACCTGTGTCAAAAGAGGATCAGGAAAAGACCACTTTTACTTGCCCTTTCGGTACCTTTACTTATAGACGTATGCCTTTTGGTTCATGTAATGCACCTGCTACCTTTCAAAGATGTATGACTGCTATATTCTCTTACTTTTGTGAAAAGATTGTTGAGGTTTTCATGGATGATTTCTCTGTGTATGGAACTTCTTTTGATGATTGCTTAAGCAACCTTGATCGAGTTTTGCAGAGATGTGAAGAAACTAATCTTGTCTTGAATTGGGAGAAGTGCCACTTTATGTTTAGTGAAGGTATTGTCTTGGGGCATAAAATTTCTGAAAGAGGTATTGAAGTTGATAAAGCTAAAGTTGATGGAAAAGATGTCGTGTCCTAAGGACATTAAAGGTATAAGAAGTTTCCTTGGTCATGCCGGTTTTTATAGGAGGTTCATTAGGGACTTCTCAAAAATTTCTAGGCCTCTGACTAATCTCTTACAAAAAGATGTTCCTTTTGTCTTTCATGATGATTGTGTAGAAGCATTTGAAATACTAAAGAAAGCCTTGATTTCTGCACCTATTGTTCGGCCACCTGATTGGAATTTATCCTTTAAAATTATGTCTGATGCTAGTGATTATGCTGTAGGTGCTGTTCTAGGACAAAGAGTTGATAAGAAATTAAATGTTATCCAATATGCTAGAAAAACTCTAGACAGTGCCCAGAGAAATTATGCTACTACTGAAAAAGAATTTTTAGCAGTTGTATTTGCTTATGATAAGTTCAAACCTTATATTGTTGATTCTAAAGTAATTGTTCACACTGATCATGCTGCTATTAAATACCTTATGGAAAAGAAAGATGCTAAACCTAGACTTATTATATGGGTTCTCTTGCTACAAGAATTTGATTTGCATATTATTGATAGGAAGGAGCTGAGAACCCCTGTTGCAGACAACTTGTCTAGGTTAGAAAATGTTCTTGATGACCCACTCCCTATTGATGATCGTTTTTCCTGATGAACAACTAGCTGTCATAAATGCTTCTCGTACTGCTGGTATGCTGATTATGCTAATTACATTGTTGCTAAATCTTTACCACCTAGTTTCACATGCCAACAAAAGAAAAAGTTTTTCTATGATTTGAGACATTACTTCTGGGATGACCCACACCTTTATAAAGAAGGAGTAGATGGTGTTATTAGACGTTGTGTACCTGATCATGAACATGAACAAATCCTACTCAAGTGTCACTCCGAGGCTTATGGAGGACACCACGCTGGAGATAGAACTACACATAAGGTATTGCAATCCGGTTTTTATTGGCCTACTCTTTTCAAAGATGCCCGTAAGTTTGTCTTGTCTTGTGATGAATGTCAAAGAATTGGTAATATTAGTAGACGTCAAGAAATGCCTATGAACTACTCACTTGTTATTGCACCATTTGATGTTTGGGGCTTTGATTATATGGGACCGTTTCCTTCCTCTAATGGGTATACACATATTTTAGTTGTTGTTGATTACGTTACTAAGTGGGTAGAAGCTATTCCAACTAGTAGTGTTGATCACAACACCTCTATTAAGATGCTTAAAGAAGTTACTTTTATGAGGTTTGGAGTCCCTAGATACTTAATGACTGATGGTGGTTCACATTTTATTCATGGTGCTTTCGGTAAAATGCTTGCTAAGTATGATGTTAATCATAAAATTGCATCTCCATACCACCCACAGTCTAGTGGTCAAGTAGAACTGAGTAATAAAGAGATTAAATTAATTTTGCAAAAGACTGTTAATAGATCTAGAAAGAATTGGTCCAAGAAACTTGATGATGCATTATGGGCCTATGGAACTGCATATAAAAATCCTATGGGTATGTCTCTCAGATAAAATGGTTTATGGAAAAGCATCTCACTTACCTCTCGAACTAGAACATAAGGCATATTGGGCCATTAAAGAGCTCAATTATGATTTCAGACTTGCCAGTGAGAAGAGACTATTTGAGACTAGCTCACTTGATGAGTGGAGAGCCCAGGCCTATGAGAATGCCAAACTGTTTAAAGAAAAAGTTAAAAGATGGCATGACAAAAGGATACAAAAGCGTGAGTTTAATGTAGGTGATTATGTTCTGTTATACAACTCTTGTTTAAGATTTTTTTGCAGGAAAACTCCTCTCAGAAATGGGAAGGTCCTTACGTTATCGAGGAGGTCTTTCGCTCTTGTGCCATAAAAATCAACAACTTTGAAGGCACAAATCCGAAGGTGGTGAACGGTCTAAGAATCAAACATTATATCTCAGGTAATCCCATAAATATTGAAACCAATGTTATTAACACCGTAACCCTGGAGGTGTACATAAGGGAAACTTTCTAGAATGTTTCAGACACCGAAAAGGAATAGGTATGTGGTATGGTATGTAAACCGACTCCAAAACAGTTCTAACATCAATTTTTCTCCATTTTTGAATACTTAAGAAAATAGGAAAATAAGAGGTAGTCCGGAAAGGACACGAGGCATCCACGAGGGTGGAGGGCGCGCCTACCCCTGTGGCGCCTGCCTCGTGGGCACCTCGTGTGCCCTCCGGACTCCGTTTTCTTGCACGATGTTTCTTTTGGTCGGTAAAAATTCATTATATAATCTCCCAAAGGTTTTGACCACCGTACCACGACAAAATCCTTTGTTTTTGTTTTGAGTTGTTTCTGTCGCAGATTAGAGCAATATGTCGTCCTAGGATTCGGAGGGAGAAAGCTATGTGGCTGATTACCTTGCAGACCCTAAGGTCTACGGGGACTTGGAGCATTGTGGTTGGACCACGGAGGAAGAAGAAGACTATGATCCTAGGGGAAAGGAGGAGACGAGCTCAGATGAAGATGAAGTCCCATTACCTCAACCTGGGGACATGCATGTGGAGCTCAAAAAGTCAAGCCTCCCTGATAGAGCAAAGAAACCTAAGATCGAGTTTATCCCTTTTCGCCTCTTGCAGGAGAACAAACAGGAACTATGCAAAAAGATATTAAGCCTTGAGCAGGAGATCGATGACCTTAGGGAGCAAAATTCTATCCTCAAGCGCAAATTAAGGAAGAAGCCTACGTCATCAACAACTCCGTCATCACCACCTCCGAAGAACGAGACATAAACACAAGGGTATGGGCACTCCCCTTGGCAACTGCCAAGCTTGGCGGAGGTGCCCTGGTATCGTATCACCATCACACTTCTATCTTTACCATTTTTCTTAGTTCGATCCTTCTGGTTATGTCTTGATCTAGTAGAATAAATTTTAGTATGATCTAGCTTTGAGTTTTTGTGTTGATCCTTATCTATGTAATCGACTCCTTGAGATATATATAATAAAGATTAGTCTTGAGTCGAGGGCTTGGTTATCTTGCTATGATCTTGAGGGAATAAAAGAAAAAAAGAAAGAATAAAAAGAAATAAAGAGCTCATATTGATCTTATGGAGAGTAATGACTTCACATATAAAGAGTATGATGAATAAAAGTTGTTGGGAGTTGACAAATATAGTTTTGGTCATCATTGTAATTAATAGGAAGTAATAAAGAAAGAGAGGTTTTCACATATAAATATACTATCTCGGACATCTTTTGTGATTGTGAGCACTCATTAAAATATGACATGCTAAAAAGTTGATGTTGGACAAGGAAGACAACGTAATGGGTTATGTTTTCTTATATCCAAAATAAATTATATTATCATGGATCATCCAACATGTTGAGCTTGCCTTTCCCCCTCATGCTAGCTAAATTCTTTTGCACCAAGTAGAGATACTACTTGTGCTTCCAAATATCCTTAAACCCAGTTTTGCCATGAGAGTCCACCTTATCTACCTATAGATTGAGTAAGATCCTTCAAGTAAGTTGTCATTGTTGCAAGCAATAAAAATTGCTCTCTAAATATGTATGATCTATTAGTGTGGAGAAACAAGCTTTATACAAGATTGTGATATGGAAGAAATAAAAGCGACGGACTGCATAATAAAGGTCCCTATCACAAGTGGCAATACAAAGTGATGTTCTTTTGCATCAAGATTTTGTGCATCCAACCATAAAAGCACATGCGAACCTCTGCTTCCCTCTGCGAAGGGCCTATCTTTTATTTTTGTCTTATACCTTATACAAGAGTCATGGTGATCTTCACCTTTCCTTTTTACACTTTATCCTTTGGCAAGCACTATGTGTTGGAAAGATCCTTATATATATATATATATATATATATATATATATATATATCCAATTGGATGTGGGTTTTCATAAAGCATTATTGTCCCACCGAGATTGCAATGTAAACTCTCTGTTTCCCTTTTGTAACATTTCGGTCTCACCGAAATGAGCGAATCGGTCCCACCGAGTTTACCTGACCAACTCTCTGGTTAGCTTATTACCAAAATCGGTCTCACCGAATTTGTGTAATTGGTCTCACCGAGATTACGTTATGCCCTAACCCTAACCATATCGGTCCTACCGAGTTGCATGTCGGTCCCAATCGAAAATCCTAACGGTCACTAGGTTTGCTGAATCGGTCCGACCGAGTTTATAAATTCGGTCCCACCGAGTTTGGCAAGTTGTGTGTAACGGTAGATTTTGTGCGGAGGCTATAAATACCCCTCCACCTCCTCTTCATTCATGGAGAGAGCCATCAGAATGAACCTACACTTCCAACTTACATTTTCTGAGAGAGAACCACCTACACTTGTGTTGAGGCCAAGATATTCCATTCCTACCATATGAATCTTGATCTCTAGCCTTCCCCAAGTTGCTTTCCACTCAAATCCTCTTTCCACCAAATCCAAATCCTATGAGAGAGAGTTGAGTGTTGGGGAGACTATCATCAACACACCATTTGTTACTTCTTGGAGATTGGTGTCTCCTAGATTGGCTAGGTTTCACTTGGGAGCCTCCGACAAGATTGTGGAGTTGAACCAAGGAGTTTGTAAGGGCAAGGAGATCGCCTACTTCATGAAGATCTACCGCTAGTGAGGCAAGTCCTTCGTGGGCGATGGCCATGGTGGGATAGACAAGGTTTCTTCTTCGTGGACCCTTCGTGGGTGGAGCCCTCCGTGGACTCACAAGAACTGCTACCCTTCATGGGTTGAGGTCTCCATCAATGTGGATGTACGATAGCACCACCTATCGGAACCACGACAAAAACATCCGTGTCTCCTATTGTGTTTGAATCCTCCAAACCCTTCCCTTTACATTCTTGCAAGTTGCATGCTTTACTTTCCGCTGCTCATATACTCTTTGCATGCTTGCTTGAATTGTGTTAAGATTGCTTGACTTGTCCAAAGTTGCTAAAATCTTCCAAGAACTAAAATTTGGAAAAGGTTAGGTTTTTATTTGGTCTAGTAGTCTAATCACCCCCCCCCCCCCTCTAGACATACTTTCGATCCTACAAGTGGTATCAGAGCTTTGGTCTCCATTTGCTTGATTTTCATAGCTTTTGGTAGTCATAGCCTTGGTTTCACAACCTAGGAGAGTATGGCGTCTAGCGAGGGAAATTACCACCGTAGAGGTCCTTACTTTGATGGTACTAATTTTGCTAGTTGGAAGCATAAGATGAAAATGCATATTCTTGGACATAATCCCACCGCTTGGGCTATTGTGTGTATTGGCTTGCAAGGTGAATTCTTTGATGGGAGAGAACCGAACCGTGAAGCTACCGCGAAAGAGTTGAAGATGCTGCAATACAATGCTCAATCTTGTGATATCCTCTTCAACGGATAGTGCCCCGAAGAATTCAACAAAATCAGCCGTCTTGAGAATGCAAAATAAATTTGGGATACTTTGATTGATATGCACGAAGGTACCGACTCCGTCAAGGAATCCAAGTTGGATGTGCTTCAAAGTCAGCTTGACAAGTTCAAAATGAAGGATGGTGAAGGTGTCGCTGAAATGTACTCTAGGCTTGCTCTTATCACAAATGAGATCGCCGGCTTAGGAAGTGAAGAGATGACCGACAAATTCATCATCAAAAAGATCTTAAGATCTTTGGACGGAAAATATGATACCATATGCACATTGATCCAAATGATGCCCAATTACAAAGATCTCAAGCCAATGGAAGTCATTGGAAGAATTGTTGCTCATGAGATGTCACTCAAGGATAAGGAGGAGCTCCATAACAAGTCAAGTGGTGCTTACAAAGCCTCATGTGAAGCTCCCACATCATCAAGTGAGAAACAAACCTTAAATGAAGAATTGAGCCTAATGGTGAAGAACTTCAACAAGTTCTACAAGAATAGAAGCAAAGAAAGAAGTTCCAAGTTAAGTTCCTACAATGACAAAAGATCTTCTAGTCGAGAGCGAAATTGCTACAATTGTGGAAGACCGGACACTATTCCAATGAGTGTACGACACCCTGCAAGAGAAGAGAAGATTCTCCAAAAAGAAGAAGTAAAAGAGAAGAATCACCATCAAGAGAGAGATGGAGTAGAGATGGTCGTTACGAACGAAGAACATCCCGGAGAAGCAAGGATTCGGAAAGGAGGGACAAGTCATAAACGAGCTACACAAAACAAATACATCAAGCTCATGTTGGTGAATGGGTATCCGGCTCCAACTCCGACAATCACTCCGAGAGAAGCTATCACTCCGACTCCGAATATACTCAAGATGAAGGTGTTGCCGGTCTAGCACTTGTGTAAACCAACTCCTACGACATATTTGATTCACCAAATGAACGACTTGGAAGATGCTTCATGGCTAAAGGCCCAAAGGTATCACACCCCGAGTACGTAGATTTCAATAGTGATGAAGATGACTTGTTAGGTGATGATGATTTACTTGTTGACAACTCTAGTGATGGATACTATGATGAAATTTTAATTAGTCATGATGAAACGAATGACAATGATAAGGAGAAGACTGAGTCTCTAACTAAAGAACTAAACACTCTTAAGTTAGCTCATGAAACTATCTTAGGAGATCATCGAGAACTTTTAAGGACTCATGAGAAATTACGCTTTGAGAAGCTCAATCTTGAGCAAGAGCATGAGTTCTTAAAGGCAATCAATGATGATCTTCGCAAGAAAAGTTCTTCTTACATTGCCAAGCGTTTACTCTTATCCACTTACATGCCTCAAGTCAAGTCTAGTAACAAGAACAAGAAAGATTCTTCCTCTAGTAGTAACAATAATCATGCTAAATCCAATGTTGTTGCTTCTAGTAGTTCTCTTGATTGCACTAATGATTCTCTTAGCCAAGTTACACTTGAGCAAGAAAATAGCTTTGAAGGGAATTATAGAGAAAGGTGTTTACAAGAGCCTTGCCGGGAGTAAGCAATTAGAGGAAATTGTACGCAAGCAAGGAAGGCACCGGAAGAACCAAGGTGTTGGTTTTGAACGAAAGTTCAATGCCAATGGAGTTGAGTGGGAAGAAGATCAATACCCCAAGACGAAGTTTGTTCCTCAACAAGATAAGTATGATCCTACTTCCTTCAAAGGGACACAAGCTCAAGATGATCTTCCACCACAAGACCACAAGCAAAAAGGCAAGGATAAGCTTCAAGAGGAAATTGATGCATTTGAAGAAGCACCTAAGGCCTTGGTCAAGTGGGTTCCCAAGACTACATCAAGTTCTACTTCATCAAGTACAACTACAACTCCGAGGATTCCCATCAAGATGGTGTGGATCCAGAAGAAGAAGAACTAGAGAGTTCTTGAGGGTGACTCCGCCAACATACTTCACTCTTATCATTTTGGTAAGAACAAGTGCAAACAACTTCCACATCTTGCACTTGCTCAAGGAGTCACAAACCCTCTTGTTGGTAAGACAAGGGACAAGTTAACCTAATGCTTTCATAGACATCATCTTGTGTGTGCATCACTCTATGTCTATGGATATTCTTGTTTGTTCCTTATGGGACTAACCCGTGTAGGTATTGAAAGTGCAACTCACTCCAAAGGATTGTTCCAAATGATCTACATCAACATTGAGCATTCACATCTTCAACACCTACATGAAGTCATCATCGAGAAAACCCAAGGTTAGTTCATCCCTCTTAGGGGGGATCTCACATCTAGGGGGAGCTTTACTCTAAGAATTGAGCTAAAGCAACTCTAATGGTGTGAACACAACAATGCTTTATGTAAAAGTGGTAACCCCACTTGTGCTTAAACGATGAGTATGACCTATGATCAAATGTTATCATTTGACTCCTAAGTCAATATACTCATATATAGATGACCTAGTCATCGCCAATTGCTTGATAGATGCTAGAGTGATTGTGCAAGCTTTGCCACATATTTCATTTGCCATTTTATTGTGTGAGCATGTTGGTTGCATAATTTACTCATTCGAGGACATCCACTTGTCGTTTTAATTGTTTGATTCCTTTTCTTTTGCCAAGTGGATGGACAAGAATGCCTAAGAACCTTCTCTAGCTATCTATTCTTTTCTTGTCTCAAACTCTATTCATGCTACATCACAAACTTTGATCAAGTCGATTCGAACCACCTTGTGTGAGGAGCACTTTGAGTCCCCGATTCGTTATAGACTTAAACTTCCAAAACTTCTTTGTGCGTTTCGGTCTGACCGATTCATCCATTTCGGTGACACCGAGATCACTAAGTCGATCTAGGTTTTCAATCTCGGTGCAACCGATTTGAACTTTTCGGTCACACCGAGTTGTAGTAACTGCTTGCAGTTATGCATCTCGGTGCCACCGAGTTGTTCCACTCGGTCACACCGACAGGGTCAGGCTATATATATCCCCGGGCCAAAATTTGGAAAAGTTGCCAAACCCCTTCGCCCGCCCTCAGCCTGCTCTGCCTCCTTGGGTCTCCGGATCGTCCTCCTCATCGCCAGCTGCCTCCCACCGCTGGTCTCCGCCGCCGTCAACGGAGATCGTCTCCACCGTTGCTGCCGTAGCAAGTCCATCGCCGCACCTAGGGTATGGACTTGATTTTTGTGCTATTCTCACTCCAATTCCTAGCACATTGTTTTGCCATGAATCTTGACACGATTGAGATCACTCTATCAAACGAAATCACTCCGTAGTTTAGATATGGATTGAAAATTTAGGGTTAGGTTTCCGCTGAAACCATCTTGGACCAACCGAGTTGTTGAAATCAGTTCCACCGATTTGGCTAAGGCCATTGCACATGTGATTCTCGGTCTGACCGGGAATTGCAAATCGGTGTGACCGAGTTCAAGTCTTTATGAAACCCTAGCATTCTCGGTGCCACCAAACTGTTACTCGTTCTGACCGAGTTCACCAGTTTAGGTTCCAAAAGCTACTTCGGTATCACCGAGATTTCAAATCGGTAGATCCGAAATGCTTTTCGTGGAAAACTAAAACTAAGTTTTTGAATCATTCTTTTGCAAAAACCTCTGTACTTTGTGATGCTCATCCATTCTATCTCATCTATATCTATTCACAGAGACAGCTGTCAGTGTTTGCATCATGTCAGATCAGAGTGACAATCAGAACAAGTCTGAGGAGCAAGTTCAAATGAGTGAGGGCACTAGTCCCTCTAGCAGCTATGATGAAGGCAGCAGGAGCACTCCAAGCAACTTGCCAAAGGCAGCCACAAGTGCCAGGAAGAAGAGGACTTCTGATTCTGAGGATGAGGACTATGTGGGCGATGAGGAAGAAGCCACCTCAAAGAAGAAAGTTGAAAAAGGAATATGGCACACCGCCTGCAACTAAGCCAGGAATGAAGACAAAGGTTCCTGCCAAGAGAGTTTCTATGTCAAAGGCCGAACATCCACTCAAGAAACTTTGGAACCTGCATCCAAAGAACAAAGGTTGTGGTAGAAGAAGAGGAAAGAGAGGGTCAAGAAGACCACCGTCGAGTAATTGGGAAGCCCTCAATGATGGAAGAGGAAGAGGAAGAGGTTGCCGCACCAAAGACACCTAAAGCCCAGAAGCTCATGGGAGATGCTATAAGGTCAGGGGCTGCTCCATCTAAGCCCAAAGAAGCTCCCAAAGCAGCTTCTCCAAAACCCAAAACTGCACCCAAGAGGAGTACCAGAAACATCCCAGCTGCAGAGAAGAACAAGGCCCCAGTGCCTGAAGTTGTTATAGAAGAAGATGACGAGTCACATGTCTTGAGGAAGTTGAAGCCCAAAATTCCAGATCACAATGATGCTCATCCAGTAGCTGAGAACGTGAAGATCAGGAAGGACTGATGATTGAGACTATGGAGAGAGTCTGATCCATATGCTACCAGGAGAAGGACTGCTGTGGACTATAGATTTCACACCAAGGAACAGCAGGACTTCTATGAGACAATTCTGCTTGACAAGAAGCCCATAGTGTGTGACATGAGATGGGTTGACTGGGAGTACATCAAGGAAAATGAAGAACACTATCTTGGAGTCTATGATAGTTTCAAGGCTTGTGGAGTTGATAAGTTTGTGGCTCAGAAGCTCACAAAGTGGAATGATGAGCTTATTATGCAGTTCTACTCCACAGCTCATTTCTACCCAGATGGAAGAATTGTCTGGATGTCTGAAGGTACTAGGTACCAGTCAACAGTTGAAGAATGGGCTCAGTTGATCCATGCCCCAGAAGAACAAGAATATGACTTGGATGTCTATGCAAAGAAGAAGAAGGATCACAACTCCATGGCTAGCATGTACAAGGAGATTCCTGATGCAGATCTTGAGACTCACCAATTTGGTTCGGTGAAACACTTGTCAGTCAGCCTGCCTACAATCAACTGGATCCTCAGGCACACTCTATTGCCAAAGTCAGGAGATCACAGAATGATCAGAGGACATTCCATCAACTTGCTGCACATATTTGATGTCCCATAGAAGTTCAAAGTCATGAGCCTAATTGTGGAAACCATCAAGAGAACAACTGCAGATCAGAAGAGAAGTTGTGGGTATGCCCCACAGATCCAGGAGCTGATCAACTCCAAGATGGGCACTGGCACATACCTCTTGGACAAGGAACATATCCCCATCTACCTGCACTTTGAGGACAACACTGTGGTCATGGATGAAGATGAACCATCTTCTCGTGCAAGCACAAGCAAAGAGAGAGAAGGCAAGGATCGAAAAGGCTGCAAAGATGCCAACCATGGATGAGGCATCTCAAAGATCTTCTCAAGAGCAAGAAAGATCAGCTTGGCTAATTGATTACCTCCACTCTAAGGATTGAGAAGGGATTGGCCACCCTGACTCAAAACCAGGAGAGCTTGGAGAGGATCATGGAGCAGAAGTTCTATGATTTAGATGTGAAGGTTGCTGAGATACAGTCTGTTGTTGAGCAACTTCAGGATGAAGTGCAGGAGAAGAAGGGCAAGACTACCACTGATGCTTTTGCTAGAGTGCCCAGAGGACAGATGTTTGCTACTATGCCAGTTACAGACACCAGAGCAACTACATCTGCACTAGCTACAGCTTTAGTGCCACCAGCTCCAGCACCCACTCCACCAGCTCCAGCTACTTCAACTGATGCCTTCGTCCTTGGAGTTCTATCTACACCACCACCTGAAGACCAAGCCTGAGAGTCGATCTAGCACTATGCATTTTTTATGAACTTTTTGGTAACTTGTTGCCAAAGGGGAGAAAATGTATAGATCATAGGCTTCAAGAGAGAGTGTTGCTCTTTATTCCTCTCTTGTTTTTGGTGGTTGAACTTTGTTATTTGCTTGTTTGAGATACTTTATGCTTTTGTGTGATACTTGGATGATCATGTGTTTGATCATATGCTACCTTAATGCTTGTTGGATGACATTATCCTTTTATATCCCCATATGATCATTCACTTTTCTTGGTGATGAGTGCATGTATTTAATTATTATCATTTTGAGCGCTCCACTAAGATGTATGTGACATGGAAGAGTAACCCATGATCCTAACTCATTGTGCATTTGCAGTCCAAAGCAAATCTTAATCTATGCACAAATTTAGGGGGAGCTCTTGCTTTTCACATACTTCTCAAAGCGACAATGTTTTTTCACTCTTATTATCATTTGTCGAAGCTTTGATCTATATGTTGTCATCAATTACCAAAAAGGGGAGATTGAAAGTGCAACTATCCCTAGGTGGTTTTGGTAATTCCTAACAACATATAGCTCATTGAGCTAATGCTATTTCAAAATTAATATTTCAGGAAAGCTCAATGATTGGCATGGCATGGATGAGAAAAGTGGACCCCTCAAAATGCTAAGGACAAAAGGATTGGCTCAAGCTCAAAGCTCAAGACTCTACATTTTCTATTTTAGTGATCCAAGATCACATTGAGTCTATAGGAAAAGCCAATACTATCAAGGAGGGATGAGGTGTTGCTTAATGAGGCTCTTGCTCAAAATGCTTAGTGATATGCTCCAAAGCGCTCAACTACTTTCCCACATCCACATATGACCTAAACCAAAAGTCAAACTCGGCCCCACCGATTCTTTCTATCCGGCGCCACCGAGTTCAAATGTCATAGCCACTGCCACAAACCCTAGGCAAATCGGTCTCACGATAGGGATCTCGGTCTCACCGAGATGGGATTGTAATCTCTCTATTTCCCTTCAGAACGTTTCGGTCCCACCGAGATGAGCGATCGGTCCCACCGAGATTGCAATGTAAACTCTTTGTTTCCCTTTTGTAACATTTCGGTCTCACCGAAGTGAGCGAATCGGTCCCATCGAGTTTACCTGACCAACTCTCTGGTTAGCTTATTAGCAAAATTGGTCTCACCGAGTTTGTGTAATAGGTCTCCCCGAGATTACGTTATGCCCTAACCCTAACCATATCGGTCCTACTGAGTTGCATGTCGGTCCCTGTCGGTGTCAAAACCGGCGGACCTCGGGTAGGGGGTCCCGAACAGTGTGTCTAGGCGGATGGTAACAGGAGACAAGGGACACGATGTTTTCACCCAAGTTCGGGCCCTCTCGATGGAGGTAAAACCCTACTCCTGCTTGATTAATATTGATGATATGGGTAGTACAAGAGTAGATCTACCACGAGATCGTAGAGGCTAAACCCTAGAAGCTAGCCTATGGTATGATTGTTGTTCGCCCCACGGACTAAAACCCTCTGGTTTATATAGGCACCAAGAGGGCTAGGGTTACATGAGTCGGTTACAATGGTAGGAGATCTACATATCCAGATCGCCAAGCTTGCCTTCCATGCCAAGGAAAGTCCCATCCGGACACGGGACGAAGTCTTCAATCTTGTATCTTCATAGTCCAGGAGTCCGGCCAAAGGTTATAGTCCGGCTATCCGGACACCCCCTAATCCAGGAGTCCCTCAGTAGCCCTTCTCCAGCTCCTGATTCTTTTGCTGCTTGTACTGATCCTTGCCCTGCAGGCCCCTTCCTGCCGAGCTCACGGAGATGGGTGAGGAGCTGTCCCCCTCGGCTTGGCCTCCTCCCCCGTCCTTGAGTGCTCCGAGCAGTGGAGCCCTTGTGGTGAGGGAGATCAGGGGGGCGAACCGCCCAGAGGCGCTGGCCGAGGCCTCAAGGCCTCGCGACCCTTCTTCGCGAGCCTTCTCGTGGCATAGCTAGCCTGCCGTGGGCTTCTTGCCTGGTCGTGGATGGCAATTGGCTGAGGCGCTTCCTGCGCTCTTCGTCTGGGGGTGGGCTGGCTCCAGGCCGGGCTTCTGGCTCGGCGTGCCCGGCCGTCGTGAGGGTGCCAGCCCCCAGCCCCCTGCCCGGAGGGGGAGTGCTGATTCGTGGCTCCCGGCGCCCGCTTGGGGCAGTTGATGGTGTGGAAGACGTGCACAAGCGCGCCCGGGAGCGCCGCGCCCTTCGCCAAGGATTTCTTCGAACGGCGGCTGACGCGGTGAGCCTGCTCGGTGAAGAGCTCGCTAATGAAGACGCGCGCCTTGAGGCCGAGGGCCTGCGCCTGGCCGCAGAGAGGCGTGAGCTGGAGGGCGCCGCCTTTGCGCGACATCGCCGCGATCTTGACGATGAAGAGGCCAAGGCATCACCGGCAGCCTCTCGGAGGCCTGTTCTCGGACCGTCGAGGAGGCCCGGAAGCTAACAAAGGCAAGAGGCGGCGGAGGAGCGGGCACGGAACTCTTGGCCCGTGTCACTCCTTTGGAGGAGCAAGTGGAGTTGCGCAAGGCAGCCCTCGCGTCGATGAAGGTGGCCTCGGCACCCGGCAGAGCTCCGAAGCGTGAGGAGGCGCGACGCTGAAGTCACTGAACGCGCGCGCGAGTACGAGCGCTTGGAGACGAGGGAGCGCTTGGCGACGCGGGCGGAGGATGAGGTTGCTGCACGGGAAGCCCGTGTCCTGGAGGAGGTCGGGCGCCGAGTGGCGACGGCGCGCTTGAACCTCGAGCGCGAGTTCGAGGAGAGGCTGGGGTTGATCAGGACCGAGGCTGAAGGCAGGACTGCTGCCTTGAGGGCCAAGCTGGAGGAGGCGACGCGGCGGGCCGATGCTCTTCGGGCCGCCCTCGTGGTGGCGCAGGGGGAATCAACCACCTCTCAGGCCGAGGTGCTCCTTCGCCAACGGGTGGAGGAGACCGAGGCCGTCGCTGCCGAATCGCGGACGAGATACGTCGTGGCGTAATCCTGGAGCATGAGCACGGCCCCATGCTCGCCACGCTCCGGGAAAGAGCCAACACAGCTTTGGGTAACATCTGCGAGGCGGCTGTTGGCGAGCCGCACGCAGTTAACTACGCCGGCAACCTTCAGTTCTTCACCGATGTGGTAACTCGAATGGAGGCGCGGTCGGTCAGGGCCAATAGGTTGGTGGAGGAGAGGAGCCGCGCGCTGCTTGGGCACGCCTTTTCTCGTGTCTTCAGCCATCTCCGGAACATGGACCCCCACTTAGACTTTGACGCAGCCATCGCCCCAGTTCCCCAGGCCGTCCGGGGCAACCTGGCGCACTGGGTGGAAGACAATGTGGATGCTCTCGTCAGGGCCTTTGCTTCGGACAACGACGGCGTGATCGTGGCCGCCGATGAGGGCGGCGTGGTGAACGGCCCTGACGCCGCCGATGGCCACGCAAACAGTGACGGCGAGGCCAACGACGCCAGCAACGGCTCGGGAGGTGCTCCTGAGGACGCATTGGGGATTTATCCGGTGATTATGTATTGTCCCTGTTCCATTACCCTGCATGAATAGAACTCAGGCTTTGGCCTGATGGCTGTGAGAGCATTTTGAGAGGGGGAGCCCCTCAGGTAAAACTTGTGTTCATCCTATTAGCAGGTGTTACATCGCCCATACGCCCGCGCCAAGTGGTTGGCTAAGCGACGTGCTGGTTGGCGGTTACCTTTGTTTCGTCTGAGCCCCGAGATAGCCCGTGGGAGGCTGCGGCGACCGAGTGTCTCTGATGATCGAATCTGCAGTAAAACCCTCCGGAGAGGCGCTGGGCGGCGGCAGTGGGCCAAGCGCAAGCTAGGTTTGGCCCGGCTCATGAGGGGCTCATGAGGGGAGGCAGCCGAGGCGGAGATTTGCTCGAACGAGACTAAGCACCCTTCCCGAACACACGCAAATCTCAAATTCGAATCCAACTTAAATCCAGCGGGGGAAAGCGACAACCAAAGGGAAAGGCGAAGAAAGCAGAAGAAAAGCCGCGTCCGGCACCTAGTCTAGTCTTGGACGTCTTCTCACCAGCGCGGAGCTAAGTGCTGCCACTGGGCGTGGGAGGGAGCCCCAGGGCCTGAGGCTGGCACCCCTGAGACTCCGGGGCGTGTACAGCCCCACTCATTATTACGTGAGAGTGTCACGGGGCGGCGAGCTTCACAGGCACTGGGCCTTCTTCACATGTACTGGCCTTGCTTCATATCGCCAGACGAGGACCCCGCCTTGCGCCACACTCTAGCGCCATCAACGACGACCGGAAACCAGGACGCCACCGATGGGTTAGAGCGGTCGCCAGCGGTTCCCCCGACGACCACGGGTCCTCCGCCAGGGGCAGGCCCTGAGGCACCTCCCCAGCAGAGGGCCTACCTCTTGAGAACGCCTTGCTCCGAACGCCGCGGTGGTGATGTTGGATCTCGGCCCCTCTCCTGGAGCTCCCTACGCCCTCCTCCCGAGGGGTAGGAGACTGCGGGAGCGGGGCAGCTGCTCGCCGCGGTGACCTGCACCTCCTGCGATCCATGATTAGCTTATGCTTGCTCCTGAGGAAGTAGCGGTACCCGATAATCGTCGCCCCCGCCGCGACCAGCGGGACAATCCCGAGGCTCCTGGAAGAGCTCAGCTCGGCGCCTCATCCCCCGGCCGGGCTGAGGAGCGAGCCTTGTTCTCCCTCATGCGGGTGCCCTTGGTCCATCATGTGGGCACGATTCTTCTGGGCGCCGTCATCCCGAAGGCCACGCCAGTAGTGCTCAGCGTGCCATGCGGCTTGATGCGCCCACCGTGGGGTGGTAGCGCGGCGGTCCACCTGGGCCGTGGGTTACGTCGAGTGCTTCTTCTCCGCGGGCCGGGGGCGGGGGCAACCCCGCCGCCGGCCCGGTGCTGACAGCTTCGCCGGTGTTGGAGTAGCTTTGGAGCCCGCGAGCACGCGTGGAGTTCGCTGGCCCCTCTGGCCCGAGATGTAACCTGGTGCGAAAGGATGAGCCTCGAGGCGGCGAAGCCTGTGAGCTCGCCACTCGCCCAAAGAAGACGTCGTGGCCGCTCTCAAAGAGCTCGCACTGCAGCAG
Source organism: Aegilops bicornis (assembly GCA_021605145.1). Lineage (NCBI taxonomy): Eukaryota > Viridiplantae > Streptophyta > Magnoliopsida > Poales > Poaceae > Aegilops > Aegilops bicornis. The sequence continues at coordinate 391,303,411 of CM038674.1, forward strand.
CTCTCGCCATTGTGGAGCGGCCCTCGAGTTCGCCTGCTCCCGGCGGGTGTATGGTGACGTGGTCGCGGTGTGATTGGAGGCCCTTGCTGCCGACCGCGCCTGCCGTGGCGTGAGAGCTGTCGAAGCCTGTCCGCGCCGCCCGCGACCCGCAGCGCTTCAAGGGACCGGGCGAGCTGCTGGGCACGGGGTCGCCCGAGGCGAGCGGCTCTGCGCGGGCGGGCCACGCCGCCCAAGGATCTGGGTTGCCCGCTTGGTCGCCGGACATGGTGATGACGATGCGACGGAACACGAGGTGGCAGAAGGTGGATTCCGGCGCACCCCTACCTGGCGCGCCAAATGTCGGATTTCGGGTTCCGGCAGACCCTTGAGGTTCGAACACTGGGGTGCGCGCGGAGATCCAACCCTCCACCGTCTCGTACCTCGCCGAATCGCGGGGACCTAAACTACTAAACGGAACAACACAAGAGACACGAGATTTATACTGGTTCGGGCCACCATTGTGGTGTAATACCCTACTCCAGCGTGTGGTGTGGTGGATTGCCTCTTGGGCTGATGAGGAACAACACAAGGACGAACAGCCTCGCGAGGGTCTGTTGTTGGCGGGTGCGATGAAATGCTAGGTGGTGTTCAGTTGCTCTAGCTACTGGTTTCTTGATGAGGATTCGGCTCTGGATCTCCCAGGGGGTGGCTACTCCTATTTATAGGCGAAGGCCCTGGGCCTCTTCCCAAATATTGAGCGGGAAGGGCGCCAACAATTGGCCATTTTGAAGGGGAACAGCGGGTACACTTATCCTGACTAAAGTTGGTCCTCGCCGCCAAAGGCTCTGGTGATGACGCTCGCTTGGGCTCCACAATGACTCCTTCCAGCCGTTGGGCTGGTCTTGGTCTTGTTGCACCAACAGATGCCTTTGCTTGATGCTCTCGCTGCGCTTGCTCCCTTTGCACCAAAGAGGAAAGGAGGACATCACTGGTCGGGCGCTCGATCGGGCGCCTGGTCGTCATAGCTTGCGTCATGGGCACCTCGCGAGGTACCCTGCCTTGAACTCTCCGCCTCCTCATGAGCCAGCCTGATGAGGCCGTGCCTGAGGAAGTTCCTTGTCGTCCGCCCCGTGAGGCTTGGCCCCTCGCGAGGGTCTTGAGCTTGCGTTGATGAAGATGGGCCGTGCTGGGCCTCCTTCGAGCCTCGCCGCAGGCCGCAGGTAGGCAATTCTGGGGACCCCCGTTCCCAGAACGCCGACAGATGTGTATCAACAAGAGATAGTGAGAAAGGTTTACGCAGGGTCTTAATCTGAAAAGAATCCTTGCGACGGGTCCCTACTACATGTCTGCGCCTGTGTCTCCATTGTGCCGTATCCTGGACGGGTGTAGCACGATGTTCATCTGTAAAAGAGAGGAACTTAGTTGAAAAGGTCATGCGATACGATATTAAATAAACGAAGTACAATTCAAAAAATGAATAAAATTGAGCTTTATGATCTCTTGTTGCGGAGCCCCTTGTACGGGGGTATTTGTCTAGTAAGCCCTTGTATGTTTACGCCGGACTCGTCCAGCCGTGTCCGGGGTCTGGACGACCTGTCTAAGTGCTTTTATTGGTGAAGCCGGTTTATTGTGTGGCTGTCAAGGCAACCACACGATTTTCCGGACTCGAGGAACCCTCGATGTTTCCTTTTAACGAGATGATGTCGCGTGGACCGGGCATTTTAAGTGCAAGAGATGCATAATACGGTATTGCATTAAAGCGGGCGAAAGCTTCGCGTCCCAATAATGCTTGATAGCTACTTGTAAATGGGGCGAGGTGGAAGGTTAACTTTTCGCGGCGGAAGTTGTCGGGTGAGCCGAACGCAACTTCTAGCGATGAGAGCCCGCATTACAATGGGCATATGGGCCTGGCATTACCTCTTGAAAGGAAGTGTTTCTATGGCGAAATTTGGTTGGGTCTATCCCCATTTTGCGGATTGTGTCCTGATATAGCAGGTTTAGATCACTGCCGCCGTCCATTAGGACTTGTGAAAATTGGAGTCCGCCAATTATCGGATCTAATATCAATGCAGTCCAACCTGCATTCCGTATACTTCTAGAGTAATCCTGATGGTCGAAGGTGATTGGTTTTAATAACCAGTGGCGGGACTCCTCCGGGATAGGTTGTATGGCGCGTACCTCTATGGGCGACACTCTATTTTTCCCTTTTGTCACGTGAAGTGAGTTCACTGTTTTGATTTCTTGTGGGAAATTCTTTTGTTTTCCGGTGCTCTGCTTTTGGGGTTCGTCATCGTCCTTGCTTGGTGTGTCGAGCCCCTTGTGTTCGGCGTTGAGTTTGCCGGACTGCTTGAAGACCCAACAATCTCTGTGGGTATGGTTTGTAGGCTTCCCGAGGGTACTGTGGATTTGGCATATCTTGTCCAAGATTTTGTTTAAGTTGGATAGCTCGTCCCTGTTATCCTTAAGGGGCAGCTTTTTATGATTCTGCCGAGAGCTTTTGAATGCGGCGTTGACTGCCGTGCTCTTCGGGTTGTTTCCCTTGGTCCAACGCTCGTCCTTGCTGCCTCGTGGTTTCCCGTTTCCATCCCTGACTTCGGATGTACTTGGGTCGCTGGTGCTGCATCTTGCCTGCTAGCTATCCTCTCCCGCGCAAAAGCGGGTCATGAGGCTTGTTAATGCGGCCATTGTTCTTGGCTTTTTTTGGCCGAGGTGTCTGGCGAGCCATTCGTCTTGGACGTTGTGTTTGAAAGCTGCTAAGGCTTCGACGTCCGGACAGTCGACTATTTGGTTCTTTTTAGTAAGGAATCTGTTCCAAAATTTCCGGGCTGACTCTCCGGGTTGTTGAGTTATGTGACTTAAATCGTCGGCATCCGGAGGTCGGACATAGGTCCCTTGAAAATTTGCCCGAAAAGCATCCTCAAGCTCCTCCCAACTTCCAATGGTGTTTTCGGGAAGGCTTTTAAGCCAATGCCGGGCTGGCCCTTTGAGCTTGAGGGGTAAGTATTTTATGGCGTGGAGATCATCTCCTCTAGCCATGTGTATGTGGAGGATGTAATCCTCAATCCAGACTCCAGTGTCTGTTGTTCCGTCGTACGCATCTATGTTTACGCGCTTGAATCTGGAAATTCATAATCCAGCACCTCATCGGTGAAACATAGGGGGTGTGCAGCACCCCTATATTTAGGTGTACCGTGATGTCCAGATACTTGATGTGCTGCATTGCTTACTAGAGCTTGCTTTCTTGGCCCGTAGATAGATCTAACTGGGCCATCTTTTTGATGTGAATCCTTGTGCGGATCGCGTGCCGGCTTGTGTGCGGCTCCGTTTGCCGCTCTCTGTTTGCCATGGGGTCGTCCATCCGACCGGGTGGCCTCTTTGTTTTTTGATTGCGGGGGCTCTACGGCCTCCTCATCAAATTCATGCAGTAGTTTTTGCTTGGGGTAGCTCTTCGTTCGTATCGTCGCCAGATTTGTCTCATGGTGTTGAGTACTTTGCTCCATCTGATTCTAAGTGCATCTTCCGCTGTTTTGAGCTTCCGCTTCGCTTTTTCAGGCTACGTGCGATGGCGATGAGCCTTTGTGGAGGTTCTTTGCTCCAAAGAACTTGTCCGGCGTGAGATCGTCCGGACTGTTATCTTCGCCAGGGACGGGTTGTTTCTCCAGATTGTCCTGTTCGGAGGGTTGCTCGATAGCATGTTCGTCGTCCACCGGTTCGCCCTGCTCTATGGCTGGGTCTGTATGGCTGCTGTCTTTGTCGAGGCGGGACTTTGAGCGGCGCTTAAGTTGCCGTTTTGACTGCTTTTCGAGGGAGTGATCCTTCGTAGCGTCCCGTTGTTCCTCATCGTCGATTCCTTTAGGTGTGTCCACCATGTATACATCGTGAGATGAGGTGGTTCTCCAGTGCCCTAGAGGTGCTGGTTCTTGTTTCTCCCCTACATCGTCGTCCATACCGTCGATGTCTTCGGAGTCGAAGTCGAGCATGTCAGTTAAATCATCGACAGTGGCTATGAAGTGGGTGGTGGGTGGGCTTTGAATTTCTTTGTCGTCCGCATCCCAACCTTCCTGACCATAATCCGCCAGGCTCTCCGATAAAGAGAGAGACTTTAGTGAATTCAGGATGTCGCCAAAGGGCGAGTCTTTGAAAAGATGTCCGCGGCAGTGAATTCCATGATCGGCGCCCAATCGGATTCGATTGGCGGGGGCGCGGAAGGCTCGGAGTCCAGAGAGGAGTCCAGCACCTTGGAGTCACGAGCTTTGCAAAGGACGGGGTAGGTGTATGGCTCAATCGCCGTAGAGATCGCAGCCCCCGAGGCGGTGTCCAGCCACTCGTCCTCGATCGGCGCAGTCGGCTCCGAGCTAAAGGTCGGAGCGGATACTGGTGCGGCCTCCAGGACACTGTTCGGTGGCAGAGCTAGATCATACCCCTCGTGATACTGCAGCGCGCTTGGCTGTGGCTCGAACCCGTCGAAGATCAAGTCTCCGCGGACGTCAGCCGTGTAGTTCAAACTTCCAAATCTGACCTGGTGGCCAGGGGCATAGCGTTCAATCTGCTCCAGATGGCCAAGTGAATTGGCCCGCAGTGCAAAGCCGCCGAATACGAAGACCTGTCCGGGGAGAAAAATCTCACCCTGGAGCGCATCGCTGTTGATGATCGGAGGAGCCATCGGGCCTAAAGATGACGACACAGAGGAACTCTCAATGAAAGCACCAATGTCGGTGTCAAAACCGGCGGATCTCGGGTAGGGGGTCCCGAATCGTGCGTCTAGGCGGATGGTAACAGGAGACAAGGGACACGATGTTTTTACCAGGTTCGCCCTCTCGATGGAGGTAATACCCTACTCCTGCTTGATTAATATTGATGATATGGGTAGTACAAGAGCAGATCTACCACGAGATCGTAGAGGCTAATCCCTAGAAGCTAGCCTATGGTATGATTGTTGTTCGTCCTACGGACTAAAACCCTCTGGTTTATATAGGCACCGAAAAGGGTTAGGGTTACACAGAGTCTGTTACAATGGTAGGAGATCTACATATCCGTATCGCCAAGCTTGCCTTCCACGCCAAAGAAAGTCCCATCCGGACACGGGATGAAGTCTTCAATCTTGTATCTTCATAGTCCAGGAGTCCGGCCAAAGGTTATAGTCCGCCATCCGGAAACCCCTAATCCAGGACTCCTTGGTCCCACGAAAATCCTAACGGTCACTAGGTTTGCTGAATCGGTCCGACCGAGTTTATAAATTCGGTCCCACCGAGTTTGGCAAGTTGTGTGTAACGGTTAGATTTTGTGTGGAGGCTATAAATACCCCTCCACCTCCTCTTCATTCGTGGAGAGAGCCATCAGAACGAACCTACACTTCCAACTTACATTTTCTGAGAGAGAACCACCTACACTTGTGTTGAGGCCAAGATATTCCATTCCTACCATATGAATCTTGATCTCTAGCTTTCCCCAAGTTGCTTTCCACTCAAATCCTCTTTCCACCAAATCCAAATCCTGTGAGAGAGAGTTGAGTGTTGGGAGACTATCATTTGAAGCACAAGAGCAAGGAGTTCATCATCAACACACCATTTGTTACTTCTTGGAGAGTGGTGTCTCCTAGATTGGCTATGTGTCACTTGGGAGCCTCCGACAAGATTGTGTAGTTGAAACAAGGAGTTTGTAAGGGCAAGGAGATCGCCTACTTCGTGAAGATCTACCGCTAGTGAGGCAAGTCCTTCGTGGGCGATGGCCATGGTGGGACAGACAAGGTTGCTTCTTCATGGAACCTTCGTGGGTGGAGCCCTCCGTGGACTCGCACAACCGTTACCCTTCGTGGGTTGAAGTCTCCATCAACATGGATGTACGATAGCACCACCTATCGGAACCACGACAAAAACATTTGTGTCTCCTATTGCATTTGAATCCTCCAAAGCCTTCCCTTTACATTATTGCAAGTTGCATGCTTTACTTTCCGCTGCTCATATACTCTTTGCATGCTTGCTTGAATTTTGTTAAGATTGCTTGACTTGTCCAAAGTTGCTAAAATCTGCCAAGAACTAAAATTGGGAAAAGGTTAGGTTTTTATTTGGTCAAGTAGTCTAATCACCCCCCCTCTCTAGACATACTTTCGATCCTACAGTCGCGATGCTCAGGAGCCCCCCTTTAAACGCGCAAGCGAATCGTATGGGAGAAGAAGGAGTCTGTGGTACTGTCGGCGTTCTGGGAACGGGGGTCCCCAGACTTGCCTGCCTGCGGCCTGCGGCGTGGCTCGAAGGAGGCCCAGCACGGCCCATCTTCATCAACGCAAGCTCAAGACCCTCGCGAGGGGCCAAGCCTCACGGGGCGGACGACAAGAAGCTTCCTCAGGCACGGCCTCGTCAGGCTGGCTCATGAGGAGGCGGAGAGTTCAAGGCGGGGCACCTCGCGAGGTGCCCATGACGCAAGCCATGACGACCAAGGGCGCCCGATCGAGCGCCAGCCAGCATGATGTCCTCCTTACCACTTTGGTGCATATGGAGCAAGCGCAGGCGAGATCATCAAGCAAAGGCATCCGTTTCGTTGCAACAATGCCAAGACCAGCCCAACGGCTAGAAGGGAGTCATTGTGGAGCCCAAGCAAGCGTCATCAACAGAGCCTTTGGCAAGGTGAGAGGACCAACTTTAGTCAGGATAAGTGTACCCGTTGTTCCCCTTGAAAATGGCCAATTGTTGGCGCCCTTCTCGCTCAATATTTGGGAAGAGGCCCAGGGCCTTCGCCTATAAATAGGAGTAGCCACCCCCAGGGAGGGGAGATCCGAATCCTCATCAAGAAACCGGTAGCTAGAGCGACTGAACACCACCTAGCAGTTCATCGCACCCACCAAGAACAGACCCTCACGAGGTTGTTCTTCCTTGTATTGTTCCTCATCAGCCCAAGAAGCAATCCACCATACCACACACTGGAGTAGGGTATTACTCCACAATGGTGGCCCGAACCAGTATAAATCTCGTGTCTCTTGTGCTGTTCCGTTTAGTAGTTTAGGTCCCAGCGATTCGGTGAAGTGCGAGACGGAGGAGGGTCAGATCTCCACGCGCACCCCAGTGTTCGAACCTCAAGGGTCTACCGGAACCCGAAATCCGACATTTGGCGCGCCAGGGTAGGGGTGCGACGAAATCTGCCTTTCGTCGCCTCGTTCTTCCCCGACCACCGCAACGATGTCTGACGCCCGTCGGGACCGCGCCGAGCACCGAGCCGCCCTCGCCTCCCATGTCGCCCAGACAGCTCCCGTCGGCGGGCGCCCTCGTCGTTCCCCGTCACCTGCCGTCAACGCCGCCATCGGCCCAGCGGGGAACGAGCAGCAAGCATCGTCCCAGCACCCGTCCATGAGGCGGGACGGCCGCACCGCCACGCCTTCGCTCACCCCTGCTGGTTCTTCGTCACGCGCGCCTCGCGCGGCCATGGAGGCCCGAGCTGCATTCATCCGCGCTGCAGGAGGCGCCCCCACACCGTCCGTCCCGCTGCACCGCACCCCGCCCCGCACGTGCGATGAAGCTCCCGGGGCGCCTCAGCTGCCTCCTCCTCAAGAAGGCGCCCTGGCCCCAAGGCGCGCGGCCCCTGGGCGGAACCCGCTCCGCCAAGCGCCGGCGCGGCAAGAGCAGAGCTGTCAAGAAGTTCCTTGCCCACGAGAAGCCGCCCGAGCGCTCCCCGCTCCAAAGACGTCGCCAGACCTGCGCTGCCCCGGCCAAGGCGCAGGGAGGCCCTCAAGACCAAGCTCTCTGTCGTCCGAGGCCCCCCGCGGCCACGGCGGGCTGCCGCGCCTTCACCTCCGAGCTGCGCAGCGTCGCGTGGCCCGCCAAGTTCAAGCCGGACCTGCCTCCTCGCTACGACGGCACAACTGACCCTACAGAGTTCTTCCAGCTCTACGAGCTGGGCATCGAGGAGGCCAACCGGGATGAAAAGGTCATGGCGAACTGGTTTCCCATGGCGCTCAAGGACGGAGCCCGCACTTTGGCTCTGAACCGCCCTGTGCACGATCGCTTCTGGGCGAGATGCGCACCGCTTCATCGCCAACTTCTGTGGTACTTCGTGACTGCCACCCGCCGTGAGCGACATGCGCCGAATCAAGCAGCAGCCGTGGAAACCCCGCAAAGTACATCCAACAGATCAACAACGCCGCCTCAAGATCCCTGTGGTAACCGAGGAGGCCATCATCTCTGCCTTCTCCGACGGCGTGCGCGACGTCAAGATGAAGGAGGAACTGGCGATGCATGAAGATCTGTGCACCTCCTTGGAGCTGTTCAACTTGGCGACCAAGTGCGCCAGGGCTGAGGAGGGGCGCCTCTCCCTCCTCGAGCTGCCTGCCGCGGATCCCGAAGAAAAGAAGTCCAAGGCCAAGGACGTGAAGCGCAATGGGGTTGCCGTACTCGCGGCCGAACCAGACACCAAGCGAGGCAGAGATTAGCCCGAGTCCTCCAAGGGCAGTCGATACTGCGTGTACCACGACCTCCACACCCACAACACCAATGAATGCCAAGAGCTCCGGGCCGTACGCGAAGGAAGGGTCGGCAGACGCCCCGAGCGCAGCGACTGGGGCTACGACCGAGGAGGAGGAAGGAATGCAGGACGCTGGGAAGACCGCGGCCCGCGCCAAGGGTGGCGCGGCCAACCTCGTGAGGACCGTTGGCAAGACCCGCCTCGCGAGGGAGGCTGGAGGGAACAGCCTCACGAGGATCGCCCACAGGGGAACGCATGCCTCCCTCCACTGCCGCCGCAGCCAAGGATAATTGAGGACCGTCATCAGGACGAAGGGGCTGGGGGCTTCCAGGAACGCGGCGATCGTCGCATCTGGCGGAGCACAAGCCCCACCTCTCGGCGCATCTTCAAGCAGTTCGCCCGCGAGGTGAATGCAGTCCTCCCAAGCTTGAGGCCACGCACCCTCTCAGGTGGTCGGCGTGCGCCATCACGCTCAGCTCATGGATCAGCTCAAGTGCGTAGCCTGGCCGGAGTTCTCCCGATGCTTTGTTCCCAATCATCGACAGCGTGCTGGTCACCAAGACCCTCATCGACGGCGGGGCAGGACTCAACGTCCTGTCCGTGGAAACATTCAATAATCTTCAAGTGCCTTACAGTCAACTTCAGCCAACCAAGCCTTTCTCCGGAGTCACCGACGGCTCCACGGTCCCGATCGGGCAGGTCCACCTTCCTGTCACCTTCGGGGCTCGCGGCAACTACCACACCGAGCTCATCGACTTCGACGTCGCCCACATTCGCTTGCCGTACAACGCCATCCTCGGGTACCCGGCTGTCGGCGTTCTGGGAACGGGGGTCCCCAGACTTGCCTACCTGCGGCATGCGGCATGGCTCAAAGGAGGCCCAGGACAACCCATCTTCATCAACACAAGCTCAAGACCCTCGCGAGGGGCCAAACCTCGCGGGGCGGACAACGAGGAGCTTCCTTAGGCATGGCCTCGTCACGTTGGCTCATGAGGAGGCTGAGAGTTCAAGGCAGGGTACCTCGCGAGGTGCCCATGACGCAAGCCATGACGACCAAGGGCGCCCGATCGGCGCCAGCCCGCCAGCAGGCCCCTCCTTTCCTCTTTGGTGCAAAGGGAGCAAGCGAGGCGAGAGCATCAGCGAAGGCATCCGCTTCGTGCAACAAGACCAAGACCAGCCCCAACGGCTGGAAGGGAGTCATCGTGGAGCCCAAGCAAAGGTCATCACCAGAGCCTTTGGCAGGCGAGGACCAACTTTAGTCAGGATAAGTGTACCCGCTGTTCCCCTTCGAAATGGCCAATTGTTGGCGCCCTTCCCGCTCAATATTTGGGAAGAGGCCCAGGGCCTTCGTCTATATAAGTAGAGCTAGCCACCATAGTAGAGGGGGGACGATCGGATAGAAAGAGGTGGGCATTTGGAATCCAGAGAGAGAGATAGAGACCCGATCCTCAAGCTAGAGCGACGGAACACCACCTAGCAGTTCATCACACCCACCAAGAACAGACCCACGCGAGGCTGTTCTTCCCTGTACTGTTCGTCATCTGCCCAAGAGGCAATCCACCACGCCACAAACTAGAGTAGGGTATTACACCACAACGGTGGCCCGAACTAGTATAAATCTCGTGTCTCTTGTGCTGTTCTTTCTAGTAGTTTAGGTCCCTGCGATTCAGCGAGGTACGAGACGGTGGAGGGTTGGATCTCCGGGCGCACCCCAGAGTTCGAATCTTAAGGGTCTGCCGGAACCCGAAATCCGACATTTGGCGCGCCAGGTAGGGGTGCGCCGGAATCTGCCTTTCGTCGCCTCGCTCTTCCCCGACCACAGCAACCATGTCTGACGCTCGTCGGGCCCGCGCCGGGCGCCGAGCCCCCCTCGCTTCCCATGTTGCCCAGACAGCTCCCGTCGGCGGGCGCCCTCGACGTTCCCCGTTACCTGCCGTCAACACCGCCATCGGCCCGGCGGGGGACGGGCAGCAAGTATCGTCCCTGCGCTCCTCGGCGACCTCATGGGAGGGGCCGCGCGGCTCCCTGGTCACTCGCCCCCTCGCGCCGGCTCCCCCACTCGTCACGGCCCTCCTCGGCGGCTCGCAGGCACTGCCTTCCAGCCGCCATGTCAAGAGATTCGTCCGCCGGGTCGGCGCCGCCTCCACGCGGCAGGGAGCTCCCTTAGGCCGGACAGAGTCGTCGGCCGGGCTGACCTTCGACTCTCAAGACCACCCCACCAACTCGGCCGGCTCGGGTGCGCTCCCCTGCTGCACACCCACCATCCGCTGTGTCGCTGTCACCAGACCCTCATCGACGGGCGGCGCCCGGCCTCAACGTACTCTCGCCGAGGCCTTCAACCTCCTCTGCATACCAGGAGCGGCTGCCCAGCCGGCCTTTTCGGGCGAGGGAGGAGGGTAATCCAGCTCCTTGGGGCAAATCCGGCTTCCGGTGACCTTCGGCACCTACGACAACTTCCGCACGGAACTGGTCGACTTCGACATCGCCCCCATCGGCCTCCCATACAATGCCATCCTTGGCTATCCAGCATTGGCCAAATTCGTCGCCGCAACCCACCCGGGGTACAACCTCATGAAGATGCCTGGGAGCAGCGGCGTCCTCACCGTGCCCGGGGATACTGAAGGTGCGCTGCGAGCGCTCAGGCTCACCCTCAAGACGGCGGCTGCAGTACAGCCCAAGCCCCCAAGCCCAAGGGGGCTGCGCCGACCAAGAAGAAGCAGTTGTTCACTCAAGACAAGGCGGAGACCAAGCAGATACATGTCGATGAGGACGGGTCCTCAAACGCCACCTTCACCATAGGCGCCAACCTCGAGCCCGAACAGGAGGAAGCCCTTGTCAAGTTCCTGCGTGCAAACAAGAAGGTGTTCGCCTGGGAGCCCGATCAGCTGGCGGGGATTCCACGGGGCGTGATCGAGCACCACCTCAACATGTGCCCTAACGCAAGGCCCAAAGGAAGGTGAAGCGAGAAGGCAGTCCACTGAAAAGCAGGCCTTCATCGTCCAATAGACCCGCAAGCTAGAAGCCGCGGGGGTTATTCGCGAGGTCCTATACCCAGATTGGCTGGCCAACCCCATGGTGGTGCCAAACAAGGGAGGAAAGGAGCGCATATGTGTCGACTTCACCAACCTCAACAAAGCATGCCCGCAGGATCCGTTTCCACTCCCTCGCATCGACCAGATCGTCGATTCCACCGCCGTGTGACCTGTTGTGCTTCTTGGACGCCTTTTCCGGGTATCACCAAATCAAGATGGCGGTGGAAGACGTGGAGAAGACGGCCTTCCTAACCCCGTGTGGAGTGTACTACTATACCTGCATGCCATTCGGGTTGCGCAACGCAGGGGCAACCTTCCAGCGGCTCATGCACATCACCTTGGGCCCACAGCTCGGGAAGAATGTGGAGGCATCGTCCGACGACATCGTGGTGAAGTCTCATGAGGCCAAGACCTTGATACAAGACCTGGAAGAAACCTTCGCGAGCCTCAAAGCAGTGAGCCTGCGACTCAACCCAGAGAAGTGTGTGTTTGGAGTTCCCTCAGGCAAGCTCCTGGGTTTCCTCGTGTCCCACCGAGGCATCAAGGCCAACCCACAAAAGGTCAAGGCAGTGGAAGACATGATCCCACCGAAGACCCTCAGGGAAATGCAGAAGCTCACGGGGCGCCTAACGGCGCTGGGCCGTTTCATCTCCCGATTGGGGGAGCGGGCGCTGCCTTTCTTCCACCGATGAAGAAAAAGGGCCCTTCGAGTGGACTGAAGAGGCCGACAAAGCGTTTCAAGACCTCAAGAGGTACCTGACCAGCCCTCCAGTGATGGTGGCCCCGCGCCCTCAGGAGCCCTTGGTACTCTACCTCGCCGCCACTCCCTACTCCGCTAGCGCGGGAGGAGCGTCAAGCCAAGGCCACGGCGGCCACCCGAGCTAAGGCAAGACCGAATCAGAAGGAACTAGCAGAAGCCAGCACCGCAATGGACGAAGATCAGCCGTCACAGAAGAGCGCACCAAGGGCGGGGGAGGCCTCCCATCCAAGCACCCAACTTCCGGAGGCGCCGTCGCCTCGGGAGGCACCACTGCTTCCAGAAGACGCCACTAGCACCGACGCCCCTAACCTCGTCGAGCACCCGGTGTACTTCGTCAGCACCGTGTTACGGGATGCGAGGGCACGGTACTCCATGCCGCAGAAGCTCCTCCTCGCGATGTTGGTGGCTTCGCGCAAACTGCGGCACTACTTCCAAGGTCATCCAATCAAGGTTGTCTTGGCATACCCGCTGGAGAGGGTGCTCAGGAGCCCCAACTCGGCCGGAAGGGTCGCCGAGTGGAACATTGAGCTACAAGCATTCCAGCTCGAGTTCAGCACAACCTGAGTCATCAAGGGAGCCGCGCTGGCAGATTTCGTGGCCGAGTGGACACAAGCACCGGGCCTCAAGGCCGGCGAGGATCGGTCCCTCTCCCCAGGAAGCGAAGCGCCAGAAGGTTGGGTCATGTACTTCGACAGAGCATTCTCCAGGCAGGGCGCTGGGGCTGGGGCAGTGCTCATATCCCCCGCCCAGGACAAGCTTTACTATGCCGTCGGTGACAAACTAGTATAAATCTCGTGTCTCTTGTGCTGTTCTTTCTAGTAGTTTAGGTCCCTGCGATTCGGCGAGGTACGAGACGGTGGAGGGTTGGATCTCCGCGCGCACCCCAGAGTTCGAACCTTAAGGATCTGCCGGAACCCGAAATCCGACCCCGGCGCTGGCCAAATTCATGGCCGTAACCCACCATGGCTACAACGTCCTCAAGATGCCAGGAAGCGGCGGGGTCATCACGGTGCCCTGTGAAGAGAGAGACGCAGCAGATCCTCGGAGCGAGCCTTTCAGCCGCATCACTAGAAGACCTGCATCAAGCAGCCAGGAGGCCTCCCGAGGCCGCACTCCAAGAAGAAGAAGACATCGATCGGCCCGGCTCCTCAAGAGGCAGGCCCCTCAGGGCCCGCGCCGGGCCAGGGGGAGCCTCCTTCCATCACATAGGAAAGCGCGCCCGGCGCCCTCCTCAGGCCGCCGACCTCGCCAAGGAGGGCCGCCGACCTCGCCAAGGTCACGAGGGAGGCGCTTGGGCACCACGTGGAGGCGTGCTTCGAAGCACGTTTCCCGCAAGCAGGAGCAAGGCAAGGAGGTCCGAACCCTCAGGAGTTCGTCAGAAGGCCATTCAGGAGCTACAGGAGTCAAGGATCATGAGGGACAGCCGCCGCTACTCACTGTGGCCCACCATCCAGGCGAGGATGGTGGGCTGCGCGTCTGCATCGACATACCAGGGCTCAACCGAGCCGCGTCTCAAGAGCGCCTCTGGCCCTCGCGAGTGGGATGTTGCGAGGGCCCGCCCCACAGCTACGTGCGCATGCCTCACGGCCTGCCAAACGCGGTTGCTGCGCACCAGCATCTCATGAGGGCCATCCTGGAGGCTCGAGAGGTCAGGCACGCCGCAGCCCTGGCGGAGATGGAGATGGCCCCCCGAGGAACCGCCAGCGCCTCCGGATCCTCCCGAGGCCCCCGGGCCTGGGGGCTCGCGAGGATCGGCTCCCGCAGCCCACCGAGTCTGCTACACCAACACCAATTCGTCCCCAACATCACCAGGTGACATCTTTAAGTTTTGTTTCCGGCTGGGAGCGCCTTCAGGGCCGCATTATTCCCAGGCCGCATGGGTCCGTCCCTGCGGCATGTACCCCTTTTATTTCATGTCATTAGCCTATCCTGTTGGGGGCGCCCCTCGGGCTGCATCATCCCCAAGCCGCTCGGGCCTGTCCCAGCGGCATGTATCCTTTTTACGTTTTCCTTAGGATTATGCTCTCGCTCCACCATGCTTGTTATTTGGTGCCGTTTCCTGGGTGACAAAATCTTGCACGTTAAAGGGGGGGGGGGTGCCTGAGCATCGCGACTCAGGGCTCCTACCGCCTCTCCGGCCCTCACCCTCTGGTCTTGTCCATGGCATCGCGACCTGGCTTGCCAGCGACGGCTGAGACCAGCCCGAGAGCCGGGACCCGAGGAGGTAGAGTTTATTCATCTAACCCAGCTTATGCGTTAAAGGGGGGTGCACGAGCATTGCGACTCGTGGCTCCTACCGGCTCTCCGCCCTCACCCTCCGGGTCTTGTCCATGGAATCGTGGACTGGCTTGCCAGCGACGGCTGAGACCAGCCCGAGAGCCGGGACCCGAAGACGTAGAGCACCAGCATCTGGCCAAATTTGCAGGAACACACTCGAAGATAAGGCCCAGAGCCAGGCGCAACCCGCCTTGAGGTAGGGCCCCGTGAGTCCCGCGCTGGCTCACGGGTGCCCAGATACACCTCGTCCATCCCTTTACCATTTATTGATCAAATGCTAGAAAGATTAGTCAAACATACACATTTTTGCTTTCTAGATGGTTATTCTGGTTTCTCTCAAATACCTGTGTCAAAAGAGGATCAGGAAAAGACCACTTTTACTTGCCCTTTCGGTACCTCTACTTATAGACGTATGCCTTTTGGTTCATGTAATGCACCTGCTACCTTCCAAAGATGTATGACTGCTATATTCTCTTACTTTTGTGAAAAGATTGTTGAGGTTTTCATGGATGATTTCTCTGTGTATGGAACTTCTTTTGATGATTGCTTAAGCAACCTTGATCGATTTTTGCAGAGATTGAAGAAACTAATCTTGTCTTGAATTGGGAGAAGTGCCACTTTATGTTTAATGAAGGTATTGTATTGGGGCATAAAATTTCTGAAAGAGGTATTGAAGTTGATAAAGCTAAAGTTGATGGAAAAGATGTCGTGTCCTAAGGACATTAAAGGTATAAGAAGTTTCCTTGGTCATGCCGGTTTTTATAGGAGGTTCATTAGGGACTTCTCAAAAATTTCTAGGCCTCTGACTAATCTCTTACAAAAAGATGTTCCTCTTGTCTTTCATGATGATTGTGTAGAAGCATTTGAAATACTAAAGAAAGCCTTGATTTCTGCACCTATTGTTCAGCCACCTGATTGGAATTTATCCTTTAAAATTATGTCTGATGCTAGTGATTATGCTGTAGGTGTTGTTCTAGGACAAAGAGTTGATAAGAAATTAAATGTTATCCAATATGCTAGAAAAACTCTAGACAAAGCTGCAGAGAAATTATGCTACTACTGAAAAAGAATTTTTAGCAGTTGTATTTGCTTATGATAAGTTCAAACCTTATATTGTTGATTCTAAAGTAATTGTTCACACTGATCATGCTGCTATTAAATACCTTATGGAAAAGAAAGATGCTAAACCTAGACTTATTATATGGGTTCTCTTGCTACAAGAATTTGATTTGCATATTATTGATAGGAAGGGAGCTGAGAACCCCTGTTGCAGACAACTTGTCTAGGTTAGAAAATGTTCTTGATGACCCACTCCCTATTGATGATCGTTTTTCCTGATGAACAACTAGCTGTCATAAATGCTTCTCGTACTGCTGGTATGCTGATTATGCTAATTACATTGTTGCTAAATCTATACCACCTAGTTTCACATGCCAACAAAAGAAAACGTTTTTCTATGATTTGAGACATTACTTCTAGGATGACCCACCTTTATAAAGAAGGAGTAGATGGTGTTATTAGACGTTGTGTACCTGAGCACGAACAGGAACAAATCCTACTCAAGTGTCACTCCAAGGCTTATGGAGGACACCACGCTGGAGATAGAACTACACATAAGGTATTGCAATCCGGTTTTTATTGGCCTACTCTTTTCAAAGATGCCCGTAAGTTTGTCTTTTCTTGTGATGAATGTCAAAGAATTGGTAATATTAGTAGACGTCAAGAAATGCCTATGAACTATTCACTTGTTATTGCACCATTTGATGTTTGGGGCTTTGATTATATGGGACCGTTTCCTTCCTCTAATGGGTATACACATATTTTAGTTGTTGTTGATTACGTTACTAAGTGGGTAGAAGCTATTCCAACTAGTAGTGTTGATCATAACACCTCTATTAAGATGCTTAAAGAAGTTACTTTTCTGAGGTTTGGAGTCCCTAGATACTTAATGACTGATGGTGGTTTACATTTTATTCATGGTGCTTTCGGTAAAATGCTTGCTAAGTATGATGTTAATCCTAGAGTTGCATCTCCATACCACCCACAGTCTAGTGGTCAAGTAGAACTGAGTAATAAAGAGATTAAATTAATTTTGCAAAAGACTGTTAATAGATCTAGAAAGAATTGGTCCAAGAAACTTGATGATGCATTATGGGCATATGGAACTGCATATAAAAATCCTATGGGTATGTCTCTGTATAAAATGGTTTATGGAAAAGCATCTCACTTACCTCTCGAACTAGAACATAAGGCATATTGGGCCATTAAAGAGCTCAATTATGATTTCAGACTTGCCAGTGAGAAGAGACTATTTGACACTAGCTCACTTGATGAGTGGAGAGCCTAGGCCTATGAGAATGCCAAACTGTTTAAAGAAAAAGTTAAAAGATGTCATGACAAAAGGATACAAAAGCGTGAGTTTAATGTAGGTGATTATGTTCTGTTATATAACTCTCGTTTAAGATTTTTTTTTGCAGGAAAACTCCTCTGTAAATGGGAAGGTCCTTACGTTATCGAGGAGGTCTATCGTTCTTGTGCCATAAAAATCAACAACTTTGAAGGCACAAATCCGAAGGTGGTGAACGGTCTAAGAATCAAACATTATATCTCACGTAATCCCATAAATATTGAAACCAATGTTATTAACATCGTAACCCCGGAGGAGTACATAAGGGACACTTTCCAGAATGTTTCAGACACCAAAAAGGAATAGGTATGTGGTATGGTATGTAAACCGACTCCAAAACAGTTCTAACAGCAATTTTTCTCCATTTTTGAATACTTCAGAAAATAGGAAAATAAGAGGTAGTCCGGAAAGGACACGAGGCATCCACGAGGGTGGAGGGCGCGCCCTACCCCCCAGGGCGCGCCCCCTGCCTCGTGGGCACCTCGTGTGCCCTCCGGACTCCGTTTTCTTGCACGATGTTTCTTTTGGTCGGTAAAAATTCATTATATAATCTCCCAAAGGTTTTGACCACCGTACCACGACAAAATCCTTTGTTTTTGTTTTGAGTTGTTTACAGCATGATTAGAGCAATATGTCGCCCTAGGATTCGGAGGGAGAAAGCTATGTGGCTGATTACCTTGCAGACCCTAAGGTCTACGGGGACTTGGAGCATTGTGGTTGGACCACGGAGGAAGAAGAAGACTATGATCCTAGGGGAAAGGAGGAGACGAGCTCAGATGAAGATGAAGTCCCATTACCTCAACCTGGGGACATGCATGTGGAGCTCAAAAAGTCAAGCCTCCCTGATAGAGCAAAGAAACCTAAGATCGAGTTTATCCCTTTTCGCCTCTTGCAGGAGAACAAACAGGAACTATGCAAAAAGATATTAAGCCTTGAGCAGGAGATCGATGACCTTAGTGAGCAAAATTCTATCCTCAAGCGCAAATTAAGGAAGAAGCCTACGTCATCAACAACTCCGTCATCACCACCTCCGAAGAAAGAGACATAAACACAAGGGTATGGGCACTCCCCTTGGCAACTGCCAAGCTTGGGGGAGGTGCCCTGGTATCGTATCACCATCACACTTCTATCTTTACCATTTTTCTTAGTTCGATCCTTCTGGTTATGTCTTGATCTAGTAGAATAAATTTTAGTACGATCTAGCTTTGAGTTTTTGTGTTGATCCTTATCTATGTAATCGACTCCTTGAGATATATATAATAAAGATTAGTCTTGAGTCGAGGGCTTGGTTATCTTGCTATGATCTTGAGGGAAAAAAAGAAAAAAAGAAATAATAAAAAGAAATAAAGAGATCATATTGATCTTATGGAGAGTAATGACTTCACATATAAAGAGTATGATGAATAAAAGTTGTTGGGAGTTGACAAATATAGTTTTGGTCATCATTGTAATTAATAGGAAGTAATAAAGAAAGAGAGGTTTTCACATATAAATATACTATCTCAGACATCTTTTATGATTGTGAGCACTCATTAAAATATGACATGCTAAAAAGTTGATGTTGGACAAGGAAGACAACGTAATGGGTTATGTTTTCTTATATCCAAAATAAATTATATTATCATGGATCATCCAACATGTTGAGCTTGCCTTTCCCCCTCATGCTAGCCAAATTCTTTACACCAAGTAGAGATACTACTTGTGCTTCCAAATATCCTTAAACCCAGTTTTGCCATGAGAGTCCACCTTATCTACCTATAGATTGAGTAAGATCCTTCAAGTAAGTTGTCATTGTTGCAAGTAATAAAAATTGCTCTGTAAATATGTATGCTCTATTAGTGTGGAGAAACAAGCTTTATACAACATTGTGATATGGAAGAAATAAAAGCGACGGACTGCATAATAAAGGTCCCTATCACAAGTGGCAATACAAAGTGATGTTCTTTTGCATTAAGATTTTGTGCATCCAACCATAAAAGCACATGCCAACCTCTGCTTCCCTCTGCGAAGGGCCTATCTTTTATTTTTGTCTTATACCTTATACAAGAGTCATGGTGATCTTCACCTTTCCTTTTTACACTTTATCCTTTGGCAAGAACTATGTGTTGGAAAGATCCTTATATATATATCCAATTGAATGTGGGTTTTCATAAAGCATTATTGTCCCACCGAGATTGCAATGTAAACTCTCTGTTTCCCTTTTGTAACATTTCGGTCTCACCGAAATGAGCGAATCGGTCCCACCGAGTTTACTCCGACCAACTCTCTGGTTAGCTTATTACCAAAATCGGTCTCACCGAGTTTGTGTAGTCGGTCTCACCGAGATTACGTTATGCCCTAACCCTAACCATATCGGTCCTACCGAGTTGCATGTCGGTCCCACCGAAAATCCTAACGGTCACTAGGTTTGCTGAATCGGTCCGACCGAGTTTATAAATTCGGTCCCACCGAGTTTGGCAAGTTGTGTGTAACGGTAGATTTTGTGTGGAGGCTATAAATACCCCTCCACCTCCTCTTCATTCATGGAGAGAGCCATCAGAATGAACCTACACTTCCAACTTACATTTTCTGAGAGAGAACCACCTACACTTGTGTTGAGGCCAAGATATTCCATTCCTACCATATGAATCTTGATCTCTAGCCTTCCCCAAGTTGCTTTCCACTCAAATCCTCTTTCCACCAAACCCAAATCCTATGAGAGAGAGTTGAGTGTTGGGGAGACTATCATTTGAAGCACAAGAGCAAGGAGTTCATCATCAACACACCATTTGTTACTTCTTGGAGATTGGTGTCTCCTAGATTGGCTAGGTTTCACTTGGGAGCCTCCGACAAGATTGTGGAGTTGAACCAAGGAGTTTGTAAGGGCAAGGAGATCGCCTACTTCATGAAGATCTACCGCTAGTGAGGCAAGTCCTTCGTGGGCGATGGCCATGGTGGGATAGACAAGGTTGCTTCTTCGTGGACCCTTCGTGGGTGGAGCCCTCCATGGACTCGCGCAACCGTTACCCTTCATGGGTTGAGGTCTCCATCAATGTGGATGTACGATAGCACCACCTATAGGAACCATGACAAAAACATCCATGTCTCCTATTGTGTTTGAATCCTCCAAACCCTTCCCTTTACATTCTTGCAAGTTGCATGCTTTACTTTCCGCTGCTCATATACTCTTTGCATGCTTGCTTGAATTGTGTTAAGATTGCTTGACTTGTCCAAAGTTGCTAAAAGCTTCCAAGAACTAAAATTGGGAAAAGGGTAGGTTTTTATTTGGTCAAGTAGTCTAATCACCCCCCCTCTAGACATACTTTCGATCCTACAAGTGGTATCAGAGCTTTGGTCTCCATTTGCTTGATTTCCATAGCTTTTGGTAGTCATAGCCTTGGTTTCACAACCTAGGAGAGTATGGCGTCTAGCGAGGGAAATTACCACCCTAGAGGTCCTTACTTTGATGGTACTAATTTTGCTAGTTGGAAGCATAAGATGAAAATGCATATTCTTGGACATAACCCCACCGTTTGGGCTATTGTGTGTATTGGCTTGCAAGGTGAATTCTTTGATGGGAGAGAACCGAACCGTGAAGCTACCGCGAAAGAGTTGAAGATGCTGCAATACAATGCTCAATCTTGTGATATCCTCTTCAACGGATTGTGCCCCGAAGAATTCAACAAAATCAGCCGTCTTGAGAATGCAAAATAAATTTGGGATACTTTGATTGATATGCACGAAGGTACCGACTCCGTCAAGGAATCCAAGTTGGATGTGCTTCAAAGTCAGCTTGACAAGTTCAAAATGAAGGATGGTGAAGGTGTCGCTGAAATGTACTCTAGGCTTGCTCTTATCACAAATGAGATCGCCGGCTTAGGAAGTGAAGAGATGACCGACAAATTCATCATCAAAAAGATCTTAAGATCTTTGGACGGAAAATATGAACCGTATGCACATTGATCCAAATGATGCCCAATTACAAAGATCTCAAGCCAATGGAAGTCATTGGAAGAATTGTTGCTCATGAGATGTCACTCAAGGATAAGGAGGAGCTGCATAACAAGTCAAGTGGTGCTTACAAAGCCTCATGTGAAGCTCCCACATCATCAAGTGAGAAACAAACCTTAAATGAAGAATTGAGCCTAATGGTGAAGAACTTCAACAAGTTCTACAAGAATAGAAGCAAAGAAAGAAGTTCCAAGTCAAGGTCCTACAATGACAAAAGATCTTCTAGTCGAGAGCGAAATTGCTACAATTGTGGAATACCGGACACTATTCCAATGAGTGTACGGCACCCTACAAGAGAAGAGAAGATTCTCCAAAAAGAAGAAGTAGAAGAGAAGAATCACCATCAAGAGAGAGATGGAGTAGAGATGGTCGTTATGGACGAAGAACATCCCGGAAAAGCAAGGATTCAGAAAGGAAGGACAAGTCATCAAAGAGCTACACAAAACAAATACATCAAGCTCATGTTGGTGAATGGGTATCTGGCTCCGACTCCGATAATCACTCCGAGAGAAGCTATCACTCCGACTCCGAATATACTCAAGATGAAGGTGTTGCCGGTCTAGCACTTGTGTAAACCAACTCCTACGACATATTTGATTCACCAAATGAAGGACTTGGAAGATGCTTCATGGCTAAAGGCCCAAAGGTATCACACCCCAAGTATGTAGATTTCAATAGTGATGAAGATGACTTGTTAGGTGATGATGATTTACTTGTTGACAACTCTAGTGATGGATACTATGATGAAATTTCAATTAATCATGATGAAACGAATGACAATGATAAGGAGAAGATTGAGTCTCTAACTAAAGAACTAAACACTCTTAAGTTAGCTCATGAAACTATCTTAGGAGATCATCGAGAACTTTTAAGGACTCATGAGAAATTAAGTTTTGATAAGCTCAATCTTGAGCAAGAGCATGAGTTCTTAAAGGCAATCAATGATGATCTTCACAAGAAAAGTTCTTCTTACATTGCCAAGCGTTTACTCTTATGCACTTACATGGCTCAAGTCAAGTCTAGTAACAAGAACAAGAAAGATTCTTCCTCTAGTAGTAACAATAATCACGCTAAATCCAATGTTGTTGCTTCTAGTAGTTCTCTTGATTGCACTAATGATTCTCTTAGCCAAGTTACACTTGAGCAAGAAAATAGCTTTAAAGGGAATTATAGAGAAAGGTGTTTACAAGAGCCTTGCCGGGAGTAAGCAATTAGAGGAAATTGTACGCAAGAAAGGAAGGCACCGGAAGAACCAAGGTGTTGGTTTTGAACGAAAGTTCAATGCCAATGGAGTTGAGTGGGAAGAAGATCAATACCCCAAGACGAAGTTTGTTCCTCAACAAGATAAGTATGATCCTACTTCCTTCAAAGGGACACAAGCTCAAGATGATCTTCCACCACAAGACCACAAGCAAAAAGGCAAGGATAAGCTTCAAGAGGAAATTGATGCATTTGAAGAAGCACCTAAGGCCTTGGTCAAGTGGGTTCCCAAGACTACAACAAGTTCTACTTCATCAAGTACAACTACAACTCCGAGGATTCCCATCAAGATGGTGTGGATCCAGAAGAAGAAGAACTAGAGAGTTCTTGAGGGTGACTCCACCAACATACTTCACTTTTATCAGTTTGGTAAGAACAAGTGCAAACAACTTCCACATCTTGCACTAGTTCAAGGAGTCACAAACCCTCTTGTTGGTAAGACAAGGGACAAGGTAACCTAATGCTTTCATAGACATCATCTTGTGTGTGCATCACTCTATGTCTATGGATATTCTTGTTTGTTCCTTATGGGACTAACCCGTGTAGGTATTGAAAGTGCAACTCACTCCAAAGGGTTGTTCCAAATGATCTACATCAACATTGAGCATCCACATCTTCAACACCTACATGAAGTCATCATCGACAAAACCCAAGGTTAGTTCATCCCTCTTAGGGGGGATCTCACATCTAGGGGGAGCTTTACTCTAATAATTGAGCTGAAGCAACGCTAATGGTGTGAACACAACAATGCTTTATGTAAAAGTGGTAACCCCACTTGTGCTTAAACGATGAGTATGACCTATGATCAAATGTTCTCATTTGACTCCTAAGTCAATATACTCATATATAGATGACCTAGTCATCGCCAATTGCTTGATAGATGCTAGAGTGATTGTGCAAGCTTTGCCACATATTTCATTTGCCATTTTATTGTGTGAGCATGTTGGTTGCATAATTTACTCATTCGAGGACATCCACTTGTCGTTTTGATTGTTTGATTCCTTTTCTTTTGCCAAGTGGATGGACAAGAATGCCTAAGAACCTTCTCTAGCTATCTATTCTTTTCTTGTCTCAAACTCTATTCATGCTACATCACAAACTTTGATCAAGACAGATTCGAACCACTCTGTGTGAGGAGCACTCGGAGTCCCCGATTCGTTATAGACTTAAACTTCCAAAACTTCTTTGTGCGTTTAGGTCTGACCGATTCATCCATTTCGGTGACGCCGAGATCACTAAGTCGATCTAGGTTTTCAATCTCGGTGCAACTGATTTGAACTTTTCGGTCACACCGAGTTGTAGTAACTGCTTGCAGTTATGCATCTCGGTGCCACCAAGTTGTTCCACTCGGTCACACCGACAGGGTCAGGCTATATATATCCCCGGGCCAAAATTTGGAAAAGTTTCCGAACCCCTTCCCCCGCGCTCAGCCTGCTCTGCCTCCCTGGGTCTCCAGATCGTCCTCCTCATCGCCAGCTGCCTCCCACCGCTGGTCTCCGCCGCCGTCAACGGAGATCGTCTCCACCGTTGCTGCCGTAGCAAGTCCATCGCCGCACCTAGGGTATGGACTTGATCCTTGTGCTATTCTCACTCCAATTCCTAGCACATTGTGTTGCCATGAATCTTGACACGATTGAGATCACTCTATCCAACGAAATCACTCCGTAGTTTAGATATGGATTGAAAATTTAGGGTTAGGTTTCCGCTGAAACCATCTTGGACCAACCGAGTTGTTGAAATCGGTTCCACCGATTTGGCTAAGGCCATTGCACATGTGATTCTCGGTCTGACCGGGAATTCCAAATCGGTGTGACCGAGTTCAAGTCTTTGTGAAACCCTAGCAGTCTCGGTGCCACCGAACTGTGACTCGTTCTGACCGACTTCACCAGTTTAGGTTCCAAAAGCTACTTCGGTATCACCGAGATTTCAAATCGGTAGATCCGAAATGCTTTCTGTGGAAAACTAAAACTAAGTTTTTGACTCATTCTTTTGCAAAAACCTCTGTACTTTGTGATGCTCATCCATTCTATCTCATCTATATCTATTCACAGAGACAGCTGTCAGTGTTTGCATCATGTCAGATCAGAGTGACAATCAGAACAAGTCTGAGGAGCAAGTTCAAATGAGTGAGGGCACTAGTCCTCTAGCAGCTATGATGAAGGCAGCAGGAGCACTCCAAGCAACTTGCCAAAGGCAGCCACAAGGGCCAGGAAGAAGAGAACTTCTGATTCTGAGGATGAGGACTATGTGGCTGATGAGGAAGAAGCCACCTCAAAGAAGAAAGTTCTGAAAAAGGAATATGGCACAGCTGCTGCAACTAAGCCAGGAATGAAGACAAAGGTTCCTGCCAAGAGAGTTCCTATGTCAAAGGCCAGAACATCCACTCAAGAAACTTTGGAATCTGCACCCAAAGAACAGGTTGTGGCAGAGAAGAAGAGGAAAGAGAGGGTCAAGAAGACCACTGTCAGAGTAATTGGGAAGCCCTCAATGATGGAAGAGGAAGAGGAAGAGGTTGCTGCACCAGCACCTAAAGCCCAGAAGCTCATGGGAGATGCTATAAGGTCAGGGGCTGCTCCATCTAAGCCCAAAGAAGCTCCCAAAGCAGCTGCTCCAAAACCCAAAACTGCACCCAAGAGGAGTACCAGAAACATCACAGCTCCAGAGAAGAACAAGGCCCCAGTGCCTGAAGTTGTTATAGAAGAAGATGACGAGTCACATGTCTTGAGGAAGTTGAAGCCCAAAATTCCAGATCACAATGATGCTCATCCAGTAGCTGAGAACGTGAAGATCAGGAAGGACTCAGGATTGAGACTATGGAGAGAGTCTGATCCATATGCTACCAGGAGAAGGACTACTCTGGACTATAGATTTCACACCAAGGAACAGCAGGACTTCTATGAGACAATTCTGCTTGACAAGAAGCCCATAGTGTGTGACATGAGATGGGTTGACTGGGAGTACATCAAGGAAAATGAAGAACACTATCTTGGAGTCTATGATAGTTTCAAGGCTTGTGGAGTTGATATGTTTGTGACTCAGAAGCTCACAAAGTGGAATGATGAGCTTATTATGCAGTTCTACTCCACAACTCATTTCTACCCAGATGGAAGAATTGTCTGGATGTCTGAAGGTACTAGGTACCAGTCAACAGTTGAAGAATGGGCTGAGTTGATCCATGCCCCAGAAGAACAAGAATATGACTTGGATGTCTATGCAAAGAAGAAGAAGGATCACAACTCCATGTCTAGCATGTACAAGGAGATTCCTGATGCAGATCTTGAGACTCACCAATTTGGTTCAGTGAAACACTTGCTGTCAGGCCTGCCTACAATCAACTGGATCCTCAGGCACACTCTATTGCCAAAGTCAGGAGATCACAGAATGATCAGAGGACATTCCATCAACTTGCTGCACATATTTGATGTCCCATAGAAGTTCAAAGTCATGAGCCTAATTGTGGAAACCATTAACAGAACAGCTGCAGATCAGAAGAGAAGTTGTGGGTATGCCCCACAGATCCAGGAGCTGATCAACTCCAAGATGGGCACTGGCACATACCTCTTGGACAAGGAACATATCCCCATCTACCCAGACTTTGAGGACAACACTGTGGTCATGGATGAAGATGAACCATCTTCTGTGCAAGCACAAGCAAAGAGAGAGAAGGCAAGGACTGAAAAGGCTGCAAAGATGCCAACCATGGATGAGGCATCTCAGTATCTTCTGAAGAGCAAGAAAGATCAGCTTGGCTAATTGATTACCTCCACTCTAAGGATTGAGAAGGGATTGGCCACCCTGACTAAAAACCAGGAGAGCTTGGAGAGGATCATGGAGCAGAAGTTCTATGATTTAGATGTGAAGGTTGCTGAGATACAGTCTGTTGTTGAGCAACTTCAGGATGAAGTGCAGGAGAAGAAGGGCAAGACTACCACTGATGCTTTTGCTAGAGTGCCCAGAGGACAGATGTCTGCTACTATGCTAGTTACAGACACCAGAGCAACTACATCTGCACTAGCTACAACTTTAGTGCCACCAGCTCTAGCACCCACTCCACCAGCTCCAGCTACTTCAACTGATGCCTTCGTCCTTGGAGTTCTATCTACACCACCACCTGAAGACCAAGCCTGAGAGTCGATCTAGCACTATGCATTTTTTATGAACTTTTTGGTAACTTGTTGCCAAAGGGGGAGAAAATGTATAGATCATAGGCTTCAAGAGAGAGTGTTGCTCTTTATTCCTCTCTTGTTTTTGGTGGTTGAACTTTGTTATTTGCTTGTTTGAGATACTTTATGCTTTTGTGTGATACTTGGATGATCATGTGTTTGATCATATGCTACCTTAATGCTTGTTGGATGACATTATCCTTTTATATCCCCATATGATCATTCACTTTGCTTGGTGATGAGTGCATGTATTTAATTATTATCATTTTGAGCGCTCCACCAAGATGTATGTGACATGGAAGAGTAAACCATGATCCTAACTCATTGTGCATTTGCAGTCCAAAGCAAATCTTAATCTATGCACAAATTTAGGGGGAGCTCTTGCTTTTCACATACTTCTCAAAGCGACAATGTTTTTTCACTCTTATTATCATTTGTCGAAGCTTTGATCTATACGTTGTCATCAATTACCAAAAAGGGGGAGATTGAAAGTGCAACTATCCCTAGGTGGTTTTGGTAATTCCTAACAACATATAGCTCATTGAGCTAATGCTATTTCAAAATTAATATTTCAGGAAAGCTCAATGATTGGCATGGCATGGATGAGAAAAGTGGACCCCTCAAAATGCTAAGGACAAAAGGATTGGCTCAAGATCAAGGCTCAAGACTCTACATTTTCTATTTTAGTGATCCAAGATCACATTGAGTCTATAGGAAAAGCCAATACTATCAAGGAAGGATGAGGTGTTGCTTAATGAGGCTCTTGCTCAAAATGCTTAGTGATATGCTCCAAAGCCCTCAACTACTTTCCCACATCCACATATGACCTAAACCAAAAGTCGAACTCGGCCCCATCGATTCTTTCTATCCGGCGCCACCGAGCTCAGATGTCATAGCCACTGCCACAAACCCTAGGCAAATCGGTCTCACCGATAGGGATCTCGGTCTGACCGAGATGGGATAGTAATCTCTCTGTTTCCGTTCTTAACATTCCGGTCCCACCGAGATGAGCGATCGGTCCCACCGAGATTGCAATGTAAACTCTTTGTTTCCCTTTTGTAACATTTCGGTCTTACCGAAGTGAGCGAATCGGTCCCATCGAGTTTACCTGACCAACTCTCTGGTTAGCTTATTACCAAAATTGGTCTCACCGAGTTTGTGTAATAGGTCTCATCGAGATTACGTTATGCCCTAACCCTAACCATATCGGTCCTACTGAGTTGCATGTCGGTCCCTGTCGGTGTCAAAACCGGCGGACCTCGGGTAGGGGGTCCCGAACTGTGTGTCTAGGCGGATGGTAACAGGAGACAAGGGACACAATGTTTTTACCCAGGTTCGGGCCCTCTCGATGGAGGTAAAACCCTACTCCTGCTTGATTAATATTGATGATATGGTTAGTACAAGAGTAGATCTACCACGAGATCAGAGAGGCTAAACCCTAGAAGCTAGCCTATGGTATGATTGTTGTTCGTCCTACGGACTAAAACCCTCCGGTTTATATAGGCAATCAAGAGGGTTAGGGTTACAGAGAGTCGGTTACAATGGTAGGAGATCTACATATCTGTATCGCCAAGCTTGCCTTCCACGCCAAGGAAAGTCCCATCCGGACACGGGACGAAGTCTTCAATCTTGTATCTCCATAGTCCAGGATTCCAGCCAAAGGTTATAGCCCGGCTATCCGGACACCCCCTAATCCAGGACTCCCTCAGTAGCCCCTGAACCAGGCTTCAATGGCAACGAGTCCGGCGCGCATGTTGTCTTCAGCATTGCAAGGCGGGTTCCTCCTCCGCATACCTCATAGAAGATTTTGAACACAAGGATAGTGTCCGGCTCTGCAAAATAAGTTCCACATACCAACGTAGAGAGAATAACACTTACATAAGTTCAATCTGTTGACGTATTCCGCGGCGTGACATCACACCACGGCCAAGCCTTTATTCGAATCGTTTTTACTGTCCCACCTCAGCATGTTTTAGCGAGGCTGTTTCCTTGGCACGTCTTGTCAAAGCAGAGATCGTGTCCCCTTATTCCGGGATTCTCATTAATACGGGCATGGGTAAACCAGTCGTGCCCGTTGGCACGCCTCCTCTATCGAAGGCGAGTCCCGAACGGTCACGGGGAGGGCTCCTGGTATTCAACCTCTTTATAAAGAGACCAAGGCCCCGCTCTTCTTTCTCAATCTCAATCGAATCCGCCCCTCGCTTCGAGTCCCAACACCCAAAGCTCTAGATTCAGGCGCTTCGGACCTTCGATCATGTCCGGCTCTGACCTTCAAGGCCGGTGGATGCCTTCCCCCGTCACGGAGGAAGACGTCCTAAAGCTAAGAGATGCCAGGTATCTAACCAGCGAAATCTCACATAGGCTGCCTGCCCAAGGGCAGATTATTCCCTCTCCCCAGCCCGGTGAAAGCGTGGTGTTCGCGTCTCACTTCCTTCGGGGGCTAGGCTTTCCAACTGACCCCTTCGTGAGGGGGCTCATGTTTTATTACGGGCTGGAATTTCATGACTTGGATCCGGAGTCCATCCTCCACATCTCATCGTTCATCGTTGTATGCGAAGCATTCCTCCGCATTACCCCTCACTTCGGATTGTGGCTCAAGACCTTCAAGGTGGAGCCGAAGATGATCAAGGGGTAACAGGCAGAGTGCGGAGGGGCTGTTATAAGCAAGAATGCTGACGCTCCATGGCCTGAAGGCTCTTTTCAAGAGGAGCTCAGTCTATGGCAACAAGAGTGGTTTTATATCACGGCTCCCAGGGGCACCAAATGGGTGGCGCCACCTACCTTTCGCTCGGGTCCTCCACCGCGGCTGGCGTCAGGGGTCAATAAAGGGCTTGACTAGGGGCTGTCCAAGCACGTGCCCTTGTTGCAGGGCCGTATTCGAGACCTCCTAGAGAGAGAGAGAGAGAGAGATCAATCTGGTCGTAGTAGCGCAGGTCATGCTGATTCGACGCATCCTGCCCTGCAAACGTCGCCCCCTCCGCCTGTGGGAGTTCAATCCGGAGGGACCACGAGCTCTCCAACATTTTGTGGGCGCAACGCCCGTGGAGATGTACAAACTGTTCTTCAGATCACAAGCAATGTGTCCGGACTTGACCGAGGACGCAGGTCTGAGCTGCAATCGCCCAGATGCTCAAGTAAGTAGTCCCGTACCCGGACACGCTATCCGTATATTTATCATAAACTTGCCCTTAAAAGAGCTGTCCCTTAAACATGAGAGGATAGCGAAGCAAAACTGATCAGGTGTCCATCCCCCCTCCCTGAGACCACGTCGGATCCCGTGTTAACCAAGATGCTGGAGGCTGCGCCTTTAAAAGAAGGCGAAGGGGGGAATAAGGAAGCTACTGCCTCCACGAAGGAGGTTATCAAGCAAGGAGGGATCGAGAATCCCTCCATCCAAGGGGAGAAGAGGACCGCCTCTGAAGATCCGGAGACCAAGGCCTCAAAGCGCGGGAGGAAATCTTTGCCAGAGGGTCCTGCGCCGGAAGATGCCCCGGCCGCATTATTTCCCCAAGGAGATCAGCCCTCCAGCGAGCCGTAAGTAGAGAGGGGAGTTTTTTTCTAAAATAAGAGACATCCCTGTTTTGTTTCTGAAGATGACCAAAATTTTACCTTGTAGTTAGGATCTTAGCCCTTCTTAGCAGAGCTCGTCTTCAGGGGATCTTCGTCCGAAGATGATGGAGAGCGGAACACCTCCCCCTGCCGTACCGCCTAGCGAGGCAGACGATCCTGAGGTGTCGTCACGGAGGGTTTCTCCGAATCCGGTAGGGGTGGAGGGCAGTCGTAGGGCCCCTCAGAGCCCTCCATGTCCGGCCTTCGAAAAAGGCCATCAGACGAGTCCGACACCTCCTGGTGCATGGTAGTCGAAGGGTCTGCTCGAGCGAGTGTCTATCTCAGAGGATCACCATGCATTGATGGGTACGGTGATTGAAAAAATTTCGTCCATGGAAAGCGGGTTGTACGAGGCCGCCAGAAGTTTACTGACAGGTTTTGAGGTGCGTGCAATGATGTACCTTTTGACGGTTCCGCATATATAAGATGCGTCCTGTGTAGATAGTAACCCCTGAGACTCGGTGCGTTTGTCAAAAATGACAGCGTGGCGAGGATCATAATCCCAGGTTATAATATGTCACCCTTCACATGTAGGTGGCGGAGCGTCCGGTGGCTAGCCGGACTGATGAATTTGCCGAACTAAAGCGGCACCTTGACGTGGCGGATGCCGACATCGCGGACACCTGGTAAGGGAGCTTGATGCCCATGCCTTACAACATGTATGCTTGATGCAGATGGTGCCGCTGCCATGGAGAACCTTCGGGCGGAGCTTGCCCGAGCCAAGGAGCAGGCCAGAAAAAGTGATGCGGCTGCCTTAAAGGCGGCCGAAGAGCTAAAAGCCGAACAGGCTGCTCACTACCGAAGCAAGAAGGAAATGGCCAAAATGGCCGTGAAGTTGAAGAATGCTACCGACCACAGCGAGCTTCTTGAAAAAGAAGCTCGAGCGGAGAAAGAGGACCTGAAGAAGGCCACCACTGAGGCCAAGGATGCTCGCTCTGCGATGAGAGCTATGAAGGAGGAGCTACGTCAGGCCGGAGATATCACGGCTGGAAAGCCCTTTCTGCTGTGGAGGAAATTCACGGATCCTAAATATGCTCAGTTGGACCGGCTGTGGAGTAGTGAGGATGCTTATCTGGAATTGGCGGCAAGTGCCGCGGACGCGGCCGAACACTTCGGAGATCAAAAGGATCACGAGATGGAGGAGCTTTTTTGGTCGCAGTTCCATAGTCCAGAGCGTCCACTTCCATTAACCGATCGTTTGGCCGAATGGGCGGAGATAAAGGCCACCGATGATTCTGAGCTGATGCATATAAGGCCTAACTCGAGACGCCGAACACTCCCTAAGGTATTCGGTCTTTATGAAAACGGGTCGAACAATCGCCCTTGGTAATGAGCCCCTGGTGTCCAGGTACGCGCGAAATTCTGATGTGGCCTATGCCAAAACGCTAGCCTCCTCCTCGGTTATAGCAAGAAACCGGGGGATGTTGTCGGATTTCAGGATCTGGCAGACCCTTGAGGTTCGAACACTGGGGTGCGCGCGGAGATCCAACCCTCCACCGTCTCGTACCTCGTCGAATCGTGGGGACATAAACTACTAAACGGAACAGCACAAGAGACACGAGATTTATACTGGTTCGGGCCACCATTGTGGTGTAATACCCTACTCCAGTGTGTGGTGTGGTGGATTGCCTCTTGGGCTGATGAGGAACAATACAAGGAAGAACAGCCTCCTGAGGGTCTGTTCTTGGCGGGTGAGATGAACTGCTAGGTGGTGTTCAGTTGCTCTAGCTACTGGTTTCTCCCCGCCCAGGGGGTGGCTACTCCTATTTATAGGCGAAGGCCCTGGGCCTCTTCCCAAATATTGAGCGGGAAGGGCGCCAACAATTGGCCATTTTGAAGGGGAACAACGGGTACACTTATCCTGACTACAGTTGGTCCTCGCCTGCCAAAGGCTCGGGTGATGACGCCTGCTTGGGCTCCACAATGACTCCAGTCCAGCCGTTGGGCTGGTCTTGGTCTTGTTGCAATCAAACGGATGCCTTTGCTTGATGCTCTCGCTGCGCTTGCTCCTTTGCACCAAAGAGGAAAGGAGGACACTGCTGGCTGGCTCCCGGCCTGGCGCCCTGGTGCGTCATAGCTATGCGTCATGGGCACCTCGCGAGGTACCCTGCCTTGAACTCTCCGCCTCCTCATGAGCCAGCCCCGACGAGGTCGTGGCTCGAGGAAGTTCCTTGTCATTCGCCCGTGAGGCTTGGCCCTCGCGAGGGTCTTGAGCTTGCGTTGATGAAGATGGGCCGTCTTTGGGCCTCCTTCGAGCCACGCCGAGCCGCAGCAGGCAAGTCTGGGGACCCCGTTCCCAGAACGCCGACAAGAGCCCCCTGCCCACGGGCGTGCGAAACTGGCCGAGCAGAGAGGCGAAAGGGCAAGTCTGAAGCGTCGGGCCCCTAACAGCCTGCGGCCTTTTGGGCGCCGCGTGGCGGTTGATTGGACGTGGGCGCACTGTTCCCCACGCCTCCTTATTTCGTGCCTTGCTAGGCGGACACGCTGTACACATCCGTTTCTTCGCCGCTTGAGCGCTTCTGTCCTTCCTTCTCTCGAACTCCATCTCTTGCATCCACTCGATCTCGAACCTTCCCATCTCCTTCCTGCCGTCATGGCCCGGCGAGGAAGGGAAAAGGAAAGAAACCCGTGCCGCCGCATTCGCCGTCGAAGGCGGCCCCGCCGTCCGATTGGCCGGTCATAGTCAACCGAGAGGGCTCGGGCAAGGTCCGCTCGCCCCGCCACTATCTTCAATGAGTGCGGAGGACGACGGCCCGGCCTGCATCTCGCTTCTCCGTTGATGTGATTCCCACCGAGGTCCGGTGATTACCGACGCCCTTTGGGCAGGATTGGTTCCCCTTCTCAGATTTCTTCAATGTCGTGCTTTCCCATTACCAGATCCATATGATGCATCCGGGTCCCGAATCCATCACCCTTCTCGGTATTTTCATTCGCTTGTGAGGCAATGACGGGCATCGTTCCTTCGGTTGCCTTGCTACGCCCACTTCTTCTCTGCGCCTCGTCGACCCCATTCAGTGCTCAAGTGCGTGAGCTTCATCGCTGCGCCGAGACAGCGGCTTCCGGAATTGACTTCAGCCTTCCTCCGCCTACTTTGGGTTTTGCGGCGGTGGTCAGACGTGGACGTTGGGGTGCCCAGCCCCCTGCTGACGGAGCCATCTTCGCCTGCTGTCCCCAACTCAGGCTGGGGCCAAGTGACACTCGCGGGCCCCCGATTTGCCTTCGTCTGGCACCGCTTCGAGGTCCTGAGAACACTTGGCGTGACGGCGCCCAAGGTGGTGAAGGAGTTCCTGCTATGTCGTATCGCTCCTCTCCAACGCCACTCCCACCGGATGTGGGCCTTCAGCGGGCTTGATGATCGTATGAGGCTCCAGAAAGAGGACCTGACGCCTGAAGTGCTGAGGACAGTGCTCCTGGTCCTGACTGGTGACCCCAACCCCGGCGGCATCCGGCATGGAGGGGCCTTTCTGTACCTTTGCCAGAACAGGGGCGACTTCGTGAACCAGATGCTTGTCTTTGACGAATGGGGGCCGCGCCCTGCTGGCCTCCAGGGGCCTCACGAGAATCCAGTGGTGGTGACTGCCCTTCCAGTCGGCCAAGGCGACTCCTCCTCAAGTGGCGGGGCAGGGAGGCACGAGCCGCCAGAGGCCGAAGGGACCCCCGCCGGGGTGACAACGCCGGGCAATGCTCATGAGGGAGCTGCTCCTGAGGCTCATGCCGCCGTGGCTGAGGGCGGCAGGCAGCTGCCCGCAGCGCCTGCGGGTGAGGCCCCCGAGGCCCCTGCTGCTTCTCTTGGTGAGGCAACCAGCAGCGCGCGTCAGGCAGATGCCCCTGACGCAGGTCGCCTTGATGCTTCTCCCTCGTCATGAGCTGACCCTGCGCTCAAATCTTGGGTCACTTCGCATGGACTTGAGGCCCTCCGGAAGAGAAGGGAGGCCCCGGGCAATGATTACCCTTGTCGCTTTCTTTGAAGCGTGAGGGAAGTACTTCGCCACCGATGAGTAAGCCTTCTCCTTCTCCAGCTCCTCGATCCTTTTGTTGCTTGTATCGATCCTTGCCCTGCAGGCCCCTTCTGCCGAAGCTCACGGAGACGGGTGAGGAGCCGTCCCCCTTGGCTTGGCCTCCTCCCCCGTCCTTGAGTGCTCCGAGCAGTGGAGCCCTTGTGGTGAGGGCGATCAGGGGGGCGAACCGCCCGAGGCGCTGCCGAGGCCTCATGCGCCTCGCGACCCTTCTTCGCGAGCCTTCTCGTGGCATAGCTAGCCTGCCGTGGGCTTCTTGCCTGGTCGTGGATGGCGATTGGCTGAGGCGCTTCCTGCGCTCTTCGTCTGGGGGTGGGCTGGCTCCAGGCCGGGCTTCTGGCGCGGCGTGCCCGTCCGTCGCGAGGGTGCTAGCCCCCAGCCCCCTGCCCGGAGGGGGAGTGCTGATTTGTGGCTCCCGGCGCCCTCTTGGGGCGGTTGATGGTGTGGAAGACGTGCACGAGCGCGCCCGGGAGCGCCGCACCCTTCGCCAAGGATTTCTTCGAAGGTCGGCTGACGCGGTGAGCCTTCTCGGTGAAGAGCTCGCTGATGAAGACGCGCGCCTTGAGGCTGAGGGCCTGCGCCTGGCCTCAGAGAGGCGTGAGCTGGAGGGCGTTGTCTCCCTTGCGCGCCATCAGCGCGATCTTGACGATGAAGAGGCCAAGGCGTCGCTGGCAGCCTCTCGGGAGGCCTGTTCTCGGGCCGCCGAGGAGGCCCGGAAGCTAACAGCGGCGAGGCGGCGGAGGAGCGGGCATGGGAACTCCTGGCCAGGTGTCACTCCTTTGGAGGAGCAAGTGGAGCCGCGAGGCAGCCCTCGCGTCGATGAAGGTGGCCTCCGTGACCCGGCTGAGCTCGAAGCGTGAGGAGGCGTTGACGCTTGAAGCCGCCAACGCGCTACAGTACGAGCGCTTGGAGACGAGGGAGCGCTTGGCGACGCGGGCGGAGGGTGAGGTCGCTGCACGGGAAGCCCGTGTCCTGGAGGAGGTCGGACGCCGAGTGGAGACGGCGCGCTTGAACCCCGAGCGCGAGTTCGAGGAGAGGCTGGGGTTGATCAGGACCGAGGCTGAAGGCAGGATTGCTGCCTTGAGGGCCAAGCTGGAGGAGGCGACGCGGCGGGCCGATGCTCTTCGGGCTGCCCTCGTGGTGGCGCAGGGGGGAGTCAACCACCTCTCAGGCTGAGGTGCTCCTTCTTCGCCAACGAGTGGAGGAGACCGAGGCCGTCGCGCGCCAGAATGCGGACGAGATACGTCAGCGGCGAATCCTGGAGCATGAGCACGTCCCCATGCTCGCCACGCTCCGGGAAAGAGCCAACACAGCCTTGGGTAAGATGTGCGAGGCGGCTGTTGGCGAGCCGCACGCGGTTAACTATGCCGGCAACCTTCAGTTCTTCACCGATGTGGTAACGCGGATGGAGGCACTGTCGGTCAGGGCCAATAGGTTGGTGGAGGAGAGGAGCCGCGCGCTGCTTGGGCGTGCCTTTTCTCGTGTCTTCAGCCATCTCCGGAACATGGACCCCCACTTAGACTTTGACGCAGTTATCGCCCCAGTTCCCAGGCCGTCCGGGCAACCCGGGCGACCGGGTGGAAGACAATGTGGATGCTCTCGTCAGGGCCTTTGCTTCGGACAACGACGGCGTGATCGTGGCCGCCGATGAGGGCGGCGTGGTGAACGGCCCTGACGCCGCCGATGGACATGCAGACAGTGACGGCAAGGCTAGCGATGCCAGCGACGGCTCGGGAGGTGCTCCTGAGGACGCATTGGGGGATTTATCCGACTGATTATGTAATGTCCCTGTTCCATTACCCTGCATGAATAGAACTCAGGCTTTGGCCTGATGGCTGTGAGAGCATTTTGGGAGGGGGAGCCCCTCATGTAAAACTTGTGTTCATCATATTAGCAGGTGTTACATCGCCCATACGCCTGCGCCAAGTGGTTGGCTAAGCGACGTGCTGGTTGGCGGTTTACCTTTGTTTCAGACGAGCCACGAGATAGCCTGTGGGAGGCTGTGGCGACCCGAGTGTCTCTGATCGAATCCGTAGGATCTGCAAGAAAAACCCTCCGGAGAGGGCGGCGGCGGCAGTCGGGCTGGGCAAGCTAGGCCTGGCCCGGCTCGCGAGGGCCTCGCGAGGGGAGGCAGCTGAGGCGGAGTGGTAACCGAAACGCGAGAGATTTGCTCGAATGAGACTAAGCACCCCTTCCCCGAACACACGCCAATCTCAAATTCGAATCCAACTTAAATCCAACGGGGGAAAGCGACAACCAAAGGGAAAGGCGAAGAAAGCAGAAGAAAAGCCGCGTCCGGCACCTAGTCTAGTCTTGGACGTCTTCTCACCAGCTGAGCTAAGTGCTGCCATGGCGTGGGAGGGAGCCCAGGGCTGAGGCCTGCACCCCTGAGACTCCGGGCGTGTACAGCCCCACTCATTATTACGTGAGAGTGTCACGGGCGGCGAAGCTTCACAGCACCGGGCCTTCTTCACAGTACCGGCCTTGCTTCATATCGCCAGACGAGGGCCCCGCCTTGCACCACACTCTAGTGCCATCAACGACGACCGTAAACCAGACGCCACCAATGGGGTAAAGCGGTCGCCAGTTCCCCGACGACCACGGGTCCTCCGCCAGGCAGGCCCCGAGGCACCTCCCCAAAGCAGAGGGCCTACCTCCCGAGAACGCCTTTGCTCCAAACGCGCGGTGGTGATGTTGGATCTCGGCCCCTCTCCTGCAGCTCCTGCGCCCTCCTCCCTGTGGGTAGGAGATCGCGAGCGGGCAGCTTCTCGCCATGGGCGACCTGCACCTCCTGCGATCCATGATTAGCGATGCTTGCTCCTCGAGGAAGTAGCGGTACCCGATAATCGTCGCCCCGTGACCAGCGGACAATCCCGAGGCTCCTAGAAGAGCTCAGCGGGCGCCTCATCCCCCAGCTCGGGCTGAGGAGCGAGCCTTGTTCTCCCTCATGCGGGTGCCCTTGGTCCATCATGTGGGGCACGATTCTTCTGGCGCCCGTCATCCCGGCCACGCCATAGTGCTCGGCGTGCCATGCGGCTCGCTTGATGCGCCCACCATGGGGTGGTGGTGGCGCGTCCACCCAGGCCGTGGGTTACGTCGAGTGCTTCTTCT
Source organism: Aegilops bicornis (assembly GCA_021605145.1). NCBI lineage: Eukaryota > Viridiplantae > Streptophyta > Magnoliopsida > Poales > Poaceae > Aegilops > Aegilops bicornis. The sequence goes on from CM038674.1 coordinate 391,340,466, forward strand.
CCGCGGGCCGGGGGCGGGGGCAACCCCGCCGCCGGCCCGGTGCTGACAGCTTCGCCGGTGTTGGAGTAGCTTTGGAGCCCGCGAGCACGCGTGGAGCCCCCGCGCGGGCCCCCCTGGGCCTGAGATGTAACCTGGGTGCAGAAAGGATGAGCCCCCGAGGCGGCGAAGCCCAGGAGCTCTGCCACTCGCTCCAGCAGCACGTCGCGACCGCTCTCCAGCAGCCTGCACTGCAGCAGCCTCGGGCCATTGTGAGCGCGGCCCTCGAGTTCGCCTGCTCCCGGCGGGTGTATGGTGAAGTGGTCGCGGTGTGATTGGAGGCCCTTGCTGCCGACCGCGCCTGCCGCAGCGTGAGAGCCATCGAGCTGTTCCGCGCCGCCGCTGCCCGCAGCGCTGGACCGCGAGCTGCCTAGGGCACGGGTCGCCGAGACAAGCGACTCTGGCGGGCGGGCCACGCCGCCAAGGATCTGGGTTGCCCGCTTGGTCGCTGGACATGGTGATGACGATGCGACGGAACACGAGGTGGCGAAGGTGGATTCCGCCAAGACCCCTACCTGGCGCGCCAAATGTTAGATTTCGGGTTCCGGCAGACCCTTGAGGTTCGAACACTGGGGTGCGCACGGAGATCCAACCCTCCACCGTCTCGTACCTCGCCGAATCGCGGGGACCTAAACTACTAAATGGAACAACACAAGAAACACGAGATTTATACTGGTTCGGGCCACCATTGTGGTGTAATACCCTACTCCAGTGTGTGGTGTGGTGGATTGCCTCTTGGGCTGATGAGGAACAATACAAGGAAGAACAGCCTCGTGAGGGTCTGTTCTTGGCGGGTGCGATGAACCGCTAGGTGGTGTTCAGTTGCTGTAGCTACTGGTTTCTTGATGAGGATTCGGCTCTAGATCTCCCCGCCCAGGGGGTGGCTACTCCTATTTATAGGCGAAGGCCCTGGGCCTCTTCCCAAATATTGAGCGGGAAGGGCGCCAACAATTGGCCATTTTGAAGGGGAACAGCGGGTACACTTATCTTGACTAAAGTTGGTCCTCGCTTTGCCAAAGGCTGTGGTGATGACGCTTGCTTGGGCTCCACAATGACTCCATTCCAGCCGTTGGGCTGGTCTTGGTCTTGTTGCACCAAAGCGGATGCCTTTGCTTGATGCTCTCGTCGCGCTTGCTCCCTTTCCACCAAAGAGGAAAGGAGGACATCGCTGGCCGGGCGCTCGGGCGCCCACAGTCGTCATGGCTTGCGTCATGGGCACCTCGCGAGGTACCCTGCCTTGAACTCTCCGCCTCCTCATGAGCCACTGACGAGGCCGTGCACGAGGAAGTTCCTTGTCGTCCGCCTCATGAGGCTTGGCCCCTCGCGAGGGTCTTGAGCTTGCGTTGATGAAGATGGGCCGTGCTGGGCCTCCTTCGAGCCACGCCGCAGGCCGCAGGCAGGCAAGTCTAGGGACCCCCGTTCCCAGAACGCCGACAGATGTGTATCAACAAGAGATAGTGAGAAAGGTTTACGCAGGGTCTTAATCTGAAAAGAATCCTTGCGACGGGTCCCTACTGCATGTCTGCGCAGTGTCTCCATGCAGCCGTATCCTGGACGGGTGTAGCACGATGTTCATCTGTAAAAGAGAGGAACTTAGTTGAAAAAGCTCATGCGAAAATGTACGTTATATTAAATAAACGAAGTACAATTCAAAAAATGAATAAAATTGAGCTTTATGGTCTCTTGTTGCAGAGCCCCTTGTACGGGGGTATTTGTCTACTAAGCCCTTGTATGTTTACGCCGGACTCGTCCAGCCGTGTCCGGGGTCTGGACGACCTGTCTAAGTGCTTTTATTGGTGAAGCCGGTTTATTGTGTGGCTGTCAAGGCAACCACACGATTTTCCGGACTCGAGGAACCCTCGATGTTTCCTTTTAACGAGATGATGTCGCGTGGACCGGGCATTTTAAGTGTAAGAGATGCATAATGCGGTATTGCGTTAAAGTGGGCAAAAGCTTCGCGTCCCAATAATGCTTGATAGCTACTTGTAAATGGGGCGAGGTGGAAGGTTAACTTTTCACGGCGGAAGTTGTCGGGTGAGCCGAACGCAACTTCTAGCAGCAGAGAGCCCGTACAATGGGCATATGGGCTTGGCATTACCTCTTGAAAGGAAGTGTTGCTATGGCGAAATTTGGTTGGGTCTATCCCCATTTTGCAGATTGTGTCCTGATATAGCAGGTTTAGATCACTACCGCCGTCCATTAGGACTTGTGAAAATTGGAGTCCGTCAATTATCGGATCTAATATCAAGGCAGTCCAACCTGCATTCCGTATACTTCTAGAGTAATCCTGATGGTCGAAGGTGATTGGTTTTAACAACCAGTGGCGGGACTCCTCCGGGATAGGCCGTATGGCGCGTACCTCTATGGGCGACGCTCTATTTTTCTCTTTTGTCACGTGAAGTGAGTTCACTGTTTTGATTTCTTGTGGGAAATTCTTTTGTTTTCCGGTGCTCTGCTTTTGGGGTTCGTCATCGTCCTTGCTTGGTGTGTCGAGCCCCTTGTGTTCGGCGTTGAGTTTGCCGGACTGCTTGAAGACCCAACAATCTCTGTGGGTATGGTTTGCAGGCTTCCCGAGGGTACTGTGTATTTGGCATATCTTGTCCAAGATTTTGTTTAAGTTGGATAGCTCGTCCCTGTTATCCTTAAGGGGCAACTTTTTATGATTCTGCCGAGAGCTTTTGAATCCGGCGTTGACTGCCGTGCTCTTCGGGTTGTTTCCCTTGGTCCGACGCTCGTCCTTGCTGCGTCGTGGTTTCCCGTTTCCATCCCTGACTTCGGATGTACTTGGGTCGCTGGTGCTGCATCTTGCCTGCTAGCTATCCTCTCCCGCGCAAAAGTGGGTCATGAGGCTTATTAATGCGGCCATTGTTCTTGGCTTTTTTTGGCCGAGGTGTCTGGCGAGCCATTCGTCTTGGACGTTGTGTTTGAAAGCTGCTAAGGCTTCGGCGTCCGGACAGTCGACTATTTGGTTCTTTTTAGTAAGGAATCTGTTCCAAAATTTCCGGGCTGACTCTCCGGGTTGTTGAGTTATGTGACTTAAATCGTCGGCATCCGGAGGTCGGACATAGGTCCCTTGAAAATTTGCCCGAAAAGCATCCTCAAGGTCCTCCCAACTTCCAATGGTGTTTTCAGGAAGGCTTTTAAGCCAATGCCGGGCTGGCCCTTTGAGCTTGAGGGGTAAGTATTTTATGGCGTGGAGATCATCTCCTCTAGCCATGTGTATGTGGAGGATGTAATAATCAATCCAGACTCCAGGTTCTGTTGTTCCATCGTATGCCTCTATGTTTACGGGCTTGAATCTCACTGAAATTCATAATCCGGCACCTCATCGGTGAAACATAGGGGTGTGCAGCACCCTATATTTAGGTGTACCGTGATGTTCAGATACTTGATGTGCTGCATTGCTTACTAGAGCTTGCTTTCTTGGCCCGTAGATAGATCTAACTGGGCCATCTTTTTGATGTGAATCCTTGTGCGGATCGCGTGCCGGCTGGTGTGCAGCGCCGTTTGCCGCTCTCTGTTTGCCATGGGGTCGTCCATCTGACTGGGTGGCCTCTTTGTTTTTTGATTGCGGGGGCTCTACAGCCTCCTCATTAAATTCAGGCAGTAGTTTTTGCTTGGGGTAGCTCTTTGTTCGGCGACTGTCGCCGTATTTGTCTGCAGTGTTGAGTACTTTGCTCCATCTAATTCTAAGTGCATCTTCCGCTATTTTGAGCTTCCGCTTCTGCTTTTTCAGGCTACGTGCAGTGGCGATGAGCCTTTTGTGGAGGTTCTTCTGCTCCAGCAACTTGTCCGGCGTGAGATAGCCCGGACTGTTATCTTCGTCAGGGACGGGTTGTTTCTCCAGATTGTCCTGTTCGGACGGTTGCTCGATAGCATGTTCGTCGTCTACCGGTTCGCCCTGCTCTATGGCTGGGTCTGTATGGTTGTTGTCTTTGTCAAGGCGGGACTTTGAGTGGCGCTTAAGTTGCCGTTTTGACTGCTTTTCGAGGAGTGATCCTTCGTAGCGTCCCGTTGTTCCTCATCGTCGATTCCTTTAGGTGTGTCCACCATGTATACATCGTGAGATGAGGTGGTTCTCCAGTGCCCTATAGGTGATGGTTCTTGTTTCTCCCCTACATCGTCGTCCATACCGTCGATGTCTTCGGAGTCAAGTCGAGCATGTCGGTTAAATCATCGGCGGTGGCTATGAAGTGGGTGGTGGGTGGGCTTTGAATTTCTTTGTCGTCCGTGATCCCAACCTTCTGACCATACTCGGCCAGGCTCTGATAAAGAGAGAGACTTTAGTGAATTCAGGATGTCGCCAAAGGGCGAAAAAAGGCCGAAAGATGTCCGCTGCAGTGAATTCCATGATCGGGCGCCAATCGGATTCGATCAAGGGGCGCGGGAGGCTCGGAGTCCAGAGAGGAGTCCGGCACCTTGGATTCACGAGCTTTGCAAAGGACGGGGTAGGTGTATGGCTCAATCGCCGTAGAGATCGCAGCCCCCGAGGCGGTGTCCAGCCACTCGTCCTCGATCGGCGCAGTCGGCTCCGAGCTAAAGGTCGGAGCGGATACTGGTGCGGCCTCCAGGACCTTTGTTGGCGAGCTAGATCATGCCCTCGTGATAGTGCAGCAGCTTGGCTGTGGCTCGAACCCGTCAAGATCAAGTCTCCGCGACGTCACCGTAGTTCAAACTTCCAAATCTGACCTGGTGGCCAGGGGCGTAGCTTTCAATCTACTCCAGATGGCCAAGTGAATTGGCTCACAGTGCAAAGCCGCCGAATACGAAGACTTGTCCGGGGAGAAAAACCTCACCCTGGAGCGCATCGCTGTTGATGATCGGAGGAGCCATCGGGCCTAAAGATGACGACACAGAGGAACTCTCAATGAAAGCACCAATGTCGGTGTCAAAACCGGCGGATCTCGGGTAGGGGGTCCGGAACTGTGTGCCTAGGCGGATGGTAACAGGAGACAAGGGACACGATGTTTTTACCAAGGTTCGGGCCCTCTCGATGGAGGTAAAACCCTACTCCTGCTTGATTAATATTGATGATATGGGTAGTACAAGAGTAGATCTACCACGAGATCAGAGAGGCTAAACCCTAGAAGCTAGCCTATGGTATGATTGTTGTTCGTCCTACGGACTAAAACCCTCCGGTTTATATAGGCACCGAAGAGGGTTAGGGTTACATAGAGTCGGTTACAATGGTAGGAGATCTACATATCCGTATCGCCAAGCTTGCCTTCCACGCCAAGAAAAGTCCCATCCGGACACGGGATGAAGTCTTCAATCTTGTATCTTCATAGTCCAGGAGTCCGGCCAAAGGTTATAGTCCAGCTATCCGGAAACCCCCTAATCCAGGACTCCCTCAATCCCACCGAAAATCCTAACGGTCACTAGGTTTGCTGAATCGGTCCGACCGAGTTTATAAATTCGGTCCCACCGAGTTTGGCAAGTTGTGTGTAACGGTTAGATTTTGTGTGGAGGCTATAAATACCCCTCCACCTCCTCTTCATTCGTGGAGAGAGCCATCAGAACGAACCTACACTTCCAACTTACATTTTCTGAGAGAGAACCACCTATACTTGTGTTGAGGCCAAGATATTCCATTCCTACCATATGAATCTTGATCTCTAGCCTTCCCCAAGTTGCTTTCCACTCAAATCCTCTTTCCACCAAATCCAAATCCTGTGAGAGAGAGTTGAGTGTTGGGGAGACTATCATTTGAAGCACAAGAGCAAGGAGTTCATCATCAACACACCATTTGTTACTTCTTGGAGAGTGGTGTCTCCTAGATTGGCTATGTGCCACTTGGGAGCCTCCGACAAGATTGTGTAGTTGAACCAAGGAGTTTGTAAGGGCAAGGAGATCGCCTACTTCGTGAAGATCTACCGCTAGTGAGGCAAGTCTTTCGTGGGCGATGGCCATGGTGGGATAGACAAGGTTGCTTCTTCATGGAACCTTCGTGGGTGGAGCCCTCCGTGGACTCGCACAACCGTTACCCTTCGTGGGTTGAAGTCTCCATCAACATGGATGTATGATAGCACCACCTATCGGAACCACGACAAAAACATTCGTGTCTCCTATTGTGTTTGAATCCTCCAAACCCTTCCCTTTACATTCTTGCAAGTTGCATGCTTTACTTTCCGCTACTCATATACTCTTTTGCATGCTTGCTTGAATTGTGTTAAGATCGCTTGACTTGTCCAAAGTTGCTAAAATCTGCCAAGAACTAAAATTGGGAAAAGGTTAGGTTTTTATTTGGTCAAGTAGTCTAATCACCCCCCCTCTCTAGACATACTTTCGATCCTACAGTCGCGATGCTTAGGAGCCCCCCTTTAAACGCGCAAGCGAATCGTATGGGAGAAGAAGAAGGAGTACTGTCGCCGTTACGGGAACGGGGTCCCCAGAACTTGCTCGCTGCGGCGTGGCTCGAAGGAGGCCCAGCACGACCCATCTTCATCAACGCAAGCTCAAGACCCTCGCGAGGGGCCAAGCCTCGTGGGGCGGACGACAAGGAGCTTCCTCAGGCACGGTCTCGTCAAGCTGGCTCATGAGGAGGCGGAGAGTTCAAGGCGGGGTACCTCGCGAGGTGCCCATGACGCAAGCCATGACGACCAAGGGCGCCCGGTCGGGCGCCCGGTCGAGCGCCGACCAGCAGCCTCCTCCTTTCCTCTTTGGTGCAAAGGGAGCAAGCGCAAAGTAGAGCATCAAGCAAAGGCATCCGTTTTGGTGCAACAAGACCAAGACCAGCCCAATGGCTCAAGGAGTCATTGTGGAGCCCAAGCAAAGGCGTCATCACAGAGCCTTTGGCAAAGCGAGGACCAACTTTAGTCGGGATAAGTGTACCCGTTGTTCCCCTTCAAAATGGCCAATTGTTGGCGCCCTTCCGCTCAATATTTGGGAAGAGGCCCTGGGCCTTCGCCTATAAATAGGAGTAGCCACCCTGTATGTGGGTAGATCCGAATCCTCATCAAGAAACCAGTAGCTAGAGCTACTGAACACCACCTAGCAGTTCATCGCACCCGCCAAGAACAGACCCTCACGAGGCTGTTCTTCCTTGTATTGTTCCTCATCAGCCCAAGAAGCAATCTACCACACCACACACTGGAGTAGGGTATTACACCACAATGGTGGCCCGAACCAGTATAAATCTCGTGTCTCTTGTGCTGTTCCGTTTCGTAGTTTAGGTCCCAGCGATTCGGTGAAGTGCGAGACGGAGGAGGGTCGGATCTCCGCGCGCACCCCAGTGTTCGAATGTCACATCCCAGTTAGACCATGCATTGGTGTGTGCATCATGTTTAAATTTCATTTGAATTTGAAATCGGGAAGACAGAAAACCCCCAGAACCCCTCTTAATTCAACTAGGGTTTACTAAAAATTATTTCAATGAACCTGAAATGCCCTTCAAAAATGCTCATCATCTTTGCTTTGGTTCAGAGCCTCTGCCAAAAGTGGTGCACCATTTTCTAGGTCATCCAAAGGTCTTTGAATTAAATCATAAGTATTTGAGTTTGAGCATTTAAAATTATATAAAATATTTCAAATGCCCAAATATTCCCAAACTAAAATGTTTCATGTTGGAAATATTCCAACAATGGACCAGGAGCAGTTTGGTGAATTTTGAAGTTGTTCTAGTATTTTTAATAACTCCACAAAGTTGCAGAATAATAGAAAAAGAAAAACAGGAAGAAAAACTTACCTGGCGCCACCTACCCGGCCCACCTTCCGGCCCAGCCCAGCTGCCAGCCAGCTTTTGGCTCGCCAGGCAGGCAGGTGCTCGGCGGCGAGCACCGCATGGGTGCCACGCACCTGGTCGCCGCCTCGCCGCTTCCCTCACCGAGCAACCGACGCGGATCGCTCCCCCTCTCTCCCCCGAATCCCTCGGACACCTCCTCTCCTCCCCGGCTCCTCTCCCTCGCGCTCCCCAGCCATGGCCGACGCCACCGCAGCCACGCCGTCGCCGTCGACGCGCTCCCCGCCGACCGTGCTCCGTCTCACCGTGTATAGGAGCTCCGCCGCCCTCGTCTTCGTTGAGCTAGCCGAGCCCCGCGTGCTCGAGTAGCCCGAGGCCACTGCACCGACCTCGCCCGACCCCGCCGTCGCCGGAGATCCCCTTCAACACCGTCGTCGCTCCGGCCCGTCCCCGACCGCACCGAGTGCTCCTCCGAGTTGCCTGTGAGCCTAGCTACCTTCCCCTCCCTTTCTCTCTTGCTCTCGAGCCGTGTAGCGACCGAACGGAGATCACCCGCACCGGCCGCCGTGGAACTCGTCGCCGACGTGCTCCCGGTCACCCTCCGGCCACCTCTCGGTGTCCATCGCACTCACCACACTCCGTAGCGTCTAACCAAGCACTCCCCTCACCTCACCGACCACCCTAGCCTCGAGTTCGTCTTCGGCCGAACTCCGGCGGCCGCCTAGGTCGTCGCCGGCGCGATTCGGCCGCCGACCCCAACCGACTCCACCGAAGGCTGCGGCTTGTCCCCAGCTACCCATAGCCACCCTCCGCGGCTCGTTTGGTTGCCGGAATGGCCAAACTCACTTCCGCCGCCGCGTCGGGCTTGCCGACGGCTAGACGCCGGTGCAGCCGACGTGGACTTTGACCATGGTGGGCCCTGGTTGACTCTGATGAGTCAATGACAGGTGGGGCCCAACCCTGTTAATTATTTAGGATTAGTCTTAATTAAATTTAGTTAAACTAATTATCTTGACACCCTGGACCCACAGTCAGGTTTGACCTGGACGTCTCCGTTGACTATGACGTCATCCTGACGCATGGCTGACGCAATTAATTAATTACTAGATTTATTCTAATATAGGAAATTCCAGAATATAGTTCAAACTTCAAATATTAATAACTTTTAATCTGTAACTCCAAATGCAAAGATCTATATATGAAAAATGATCAGAAAAATCCATTCTATCCATTGGTACAGGTTTCATGCATGATAAAACAAGTTAACCTTGTTGTTTAAGCAGAATAAGATATTACACCTTTAGGGCTATTTTAAATGAGCTAGCATTTGAATCTTTGATTCAAATGAGTTCATCCCTTTTTGTTTCAGCTTGCATTAGGCCAATACACATCCATATTGCCATATCATAGCATGCATCATATTGTTGCATATTTCCATGTGTGTTTATTTTCGGTATGTCTTTCGTGATAGGTTCTGCCTCCGAGGATAATCCCGACTATCCGTCTGAAGGGCAGTATCCTACCACCACTCCATCAGGCAAGCAACCCATTGATCATTCCGATACAAACCCATGTTCTCGCTTCTGCTCTTGTTTACTGCATTAAGACAACGCGATTCAAACTGTTGAGTGATGCGGTAGTTGAACCCACTTCCTTTGCATGACCTGTCATTGCCACAGTAACTAGATGGAACCCACTAGTATGTGTAGGAGTTGATTGAGCCATGTTTGTGATTCCTACCATGCTATGCTTGCTATGCTTAGAGTTGTGTCAGGTCTGGCTCATCGGGATGATGAACTGGAGTAAAAGGTTGTGTGGGTTCGAGAGTGAAAGTGTTGAACACGTTTTGGTAAAGGTATCGATGAGAGGCCATGTAGGAGTACATGGTGGGTTGTTTCATTGAAGCCGTCCCTAAGAACTGAGTTCTGTGTTTGTGATCCATGAAACAGTTACTACCACGCATTGGGATCCTTAATTGACCCTCTCGGCTTCTTAACCACCCTTGTTCTCGGTCCGGGAGTTGCAAGTAGTTTCTGGTGTTTGTAGCATGCTGGGGGCCGCACGCAACGCTGACCTTAGGGGTGGGTTGTGTTGTGGTAGGCACGTGGCCTGGTGTACCGAGTGCCCATTTGGTATCTCGGGAACCCTGTACACATCGTTCGGGGCTGTATGGGAAACCTCGGCCGGACTCCCTGCGGATGGAACCCGAATAGGCGATAAACCTGGACTTGGAACTTGAGTGTTTAGGTAGGCTGTGGCCGACACCCACGTTGGGCTTCCGCTTGAAGGTTGCTGAGTACATGTCGTGTAAACGGCGGTAAGTGGTGAGAGCGTGTGTGAAGAAGTACACCCTACTGAGGTTAATATGATCAATTGAATAGCCGTGTCCACAGAGAAGGACTTCGGGTTACCTATATCAGTTCATAGACAAGTAAATGGATACTACTAAAAGCCTCAAGATAAGTGTGAGTATCGCGGATGGCCCTCTCGTGGGTGACGAGAGAGGATCCTGGAGGAGTATTGTGCTTTGGTGATTAGTGGACTCGTGTGCGACAAATGCTTTTCAATGGTGTCACGTAGGATAGCTTAGCCAAGAGTCAAAGCTGGCTTGCTGCAAATAACTCCACCACCTTCTTGAGAATGTGCATGTATGATAGGATTCTATGGTAAGACTTGCTGAGTACCTCCGTACTCATGTTTGCTTAATTAATGTTTTCAGACAACAACACTGCCCCTTCCGATGGGTTCTATGTAGACCTTGACATCGACGAGTGAACTAGCCACCCACGTGGTGATCCAAGGCTTGTGAATGGCCCCTGTAGATAGAAAGGCTTCAACAAGCTTTCTTTCTTTTTAAAGTCTGTACTCATACTAGTTTGCTTCCGCATGTGCTTGTATGTTTGTATGACTTGAGTGTTGGGTCATGTGACCCCTACCTGTATGGATATGCTATGTATGGCTCCTCGGAGCCTTCTAAATAAAGTACTTTGAGATGTAGAGTTTTGTTGTGATGCCTTGTTGTATTTACTCATATCGGGCATATTGCGTGTATGATTGAAATGCTTGGTATGAGTGGGATCCGACTAACTAGTTGTTTATCCTTGGCAGCCTCTCATATGGGGAAATGTAGTCTCGTGCTTCCAAGCGATAGTAGTCCGCTACAACCCGGTTCACCGGAGTCCTGCTAGCCCGGCACTACTGCTTGGACACTTGACTGGCCGGCATGTGTTTCACTGCCTCTATGTCTGTCCCTTCGGGAAATGTCACGCGGTGTTATTCGGAGTCCTCGCCTAGCTCGCTACAGCCCGGGATACCGGAGTCCTGTTAGCCTGCTACAGCCCGAATTTATACGTTGATGACCGACATGCTCGATGTGATTCATGTATGCCTGTCCCCCATAGGTTAAGCGCCGCTTTGGGTTCACGACTAGCCATGTCGGCCAGGGTTCTTTGTCATGTGGATGCTAGCGACGCTTTGTCATATACGTGAGCCAAAAGACGCAAACGGTCCCGGGCCATGGTAAGGCGACACCCGTGGGAATACCGTGCGTGAGGCCGCAAAGTGATATGAGGTGTTACTGGCTAGGTTGATGTGATTTGGAATCGGTGTCCTGACATCGAACCTCAAGGGTTTGCCGGAACCCGAAATCCGACATTTGGCGCGCCAGGCTAGGGGTGCACCGGAATCTGCCTTTCGTCGCCTCATTCTTCCCCGACCACCGCAACCATGTCTGACGCCCATCGGGCCCGCGCCGAGCACCGAGCCGCCCTCGCCTCCCATGTCGCCCAGACAGCTCCACTCATCCGCGCTGCAGGAGGCGCCCCCACACCGTCTGGCCTCGCTGCACCCGCCTTGTGGGCGATGAAGCTCCTGGGCGCCAGCCTCCTCCTCAAGAAGGCGCCACAGCCCCAAGGCGCGCGGCCCCTGGGCGGAACCCGCTCCGCCAGGCGCCGGCGCGGCAAGAGCAGAGCTGTCAAGAAGTTCCTTGCCCACGAGAAGCCGCCCGAGTGCTCCCCGCTCCAGCACGTCTGGGCCCTCGCTGCCCCCAGCCGCGGCGCAGGGAGGCCCTCAAGACCAAGCTCTCTGTCGTCCGAGGCCCCCTGCGGCCACGGCGGGCTGCCGCGCTTCACCTCCGAGCTGCGCAGCGTCGCGTGGCCCGCCAAGTTCAAGCCGGACCTGCCTCCTTGCTAGGACGGCACAACTGACCCTACGGAGTTCTTCTAGCTCTACGAGATGGGCATCGAGGCGGCCAACGGGGATGAAAAGGTCATGGTGAACTGGTTTCCGATGGCGCTCAAGGACGGAGCCCGCACCTGGCTCCTGAATCTGGCCCCAGGCACGATCTCTTCCTGGGCCAAGATGCGCACCCGCTTCATCGCCAACTTCCAGGGTACTCGCGACCGGCCACCCGCTGTGAGCGACATGCGCCGAATCAAGTAGCAGCCAGGGGAAACCCTGCAAAAGTACATCCAGCGCATCAACAACGCACGCCTCATGATCCCCAGGGTAACGGAGGAGGCCATCATCTCTGCCTTCTCCGACGGCGTGCGCGACGTCAAGATGAAGGAGGAGCTGGCGATGCATGAAGATCTGTGCACCTCCTTGGAGCTGTTCAACTTGGCGACCAAGTGCGCCAGGGCTGAGGAGGGGCGCCTCTCCCTCCTCGAGCTGCCTGCCGCGGATCCCGAAGAACAGAAGTCCAAGGCCAAGGACGTGAAGCGCAATGGGGTTGCCGTACTCATGGCGAACCGGACACCAAGCGGCGTAGATCAGCCCGAGTCCTCCAAGGGCAGCGATCGGCTGCGTGTACCACAACCTCCACACCCACGACACCAATGAATGCCAAGAGCTCCGGCCAGACGCTGAAGGAAGGGTCGGCAGACGCCGGCGGCCAGCGGGCTACGGCCGAGGAGGAGGAAGGAATGCAGGACGCTGGGAAGACCGCGGCCCGCGCCAAGGGTGGCGCGACCAACCTCGCGAGGTCCGTTGGCCAGACCCGCCTCACGAGGGAGGCTGGAGGGATCAGCCTCGCGAGGATCGCCCGCAGGGGAACGCAGGCCTCCCTCCACTGCCGCCGCAGCCAAGGATAATTGAGGACCGTCATCAGGACGAGGGGGCTAAGGGCTTACAGGAACCGCGTGCGATCGCCGACATCTTGGGCGAAGCTCAAGCCCCAGCCTCTCAGCGCATCTTCAAGCAGTTCGCCCGCGAGGTGAATGCAGTCCTCCCCAAGCTCGAGGCTACGCGCCCTCTCAGGTGGTCGGCGTGCGCCATCACGTTCAGCTTAGCGGATCAGCTCAAGTGCGTGGCCTGGCGGAGTTCTCCGATGCTTTGTTCCCAATCATCGACAACGTGCTGGTCACCAAGACCCTCATCGACGGGCGGGCAGGACTCAACGTCTGTCCGTCAAACATTCAACAATCTTCAAGTGCCTTCTGACTTCAGCCAACCAAGCCTTTCTCGGAGTCACCGGCAGCTCCACAGTCTGATCGGGCAGGTCCGCCTTCCTGTCAGCTTCGGGGCTCGCGACAACTACCACACCGAGCTCATCGACTCCGACGTCGCCCACATTCGCCTGCCGTACAACGCCATCCTCGGGTACCCAGCTGTCGGCGTTCTGGGAACGGGGGTCCCCAGACTTGCCTGCCTGCGGCCTGCGGCGTGGCTCAAAGGAGGCCCAGGACAGCCCATCTTCATCAACACAAGCTCAAGACCCTCGCGAGGGGCCAAGCCTCGCGGGGTGGACAACCAGGAGCTTCCTCAGGCACGGCCTCGTTAGGTTGGCTCATGAGGAGGCGGAGAGTTCAAGGCAGGGTACCTCGCGAGGTGCCCATGACGCAAGCCATGACAACCAAGGGCGCTAGTCGGGCGCGGCCGCATGGCCCGTCCTCCTTTCCTCTTTGGTGCAAAGGGAGCAAGCGCAGGCGAGAGCATCAGCGAAGGCATCCGTTTCGGTGCAACAAGACCAAGACCAGCCCCAACGGCTGGAAGGAGTCATCGTGGAGCCCAAGCGGCGTCATCACGAGCCTTTGGCGGCGAGGACCAACTTTAGTCAGGATAAGTGTACCCGATGTTCCTCTTCGAAATGGCCAATTGTTGGCGCCCTTCCCACTCAATATTTGGGAAGAGGCCCAGGGCCTTCGTCTATATAAGTAGAGCTAGCCACCATAGTAGAGGGGGGACGATCGGATAGAAAGAGGTGGGCATTTGGAATCCAGAGAGAGAGATAGAGACCCGATCCTCAAGTTAGAGCGACGGAACACCACCTAGCAGTTCATCACACCCACCAAGAACAGACCCTCGCGAGGCTGTTCTTTCGTATCTTATTCCTCATCTCGCCCAAGAGGCAATCCACCACACCACAAACTAGAGTAGGGTATTACACCACAACGGTGGCCCGAACTAGTATAAATCTCGTGTCTCTTGTGCTGTTCTTTCTAGTAGTTTAGGTCCCTGCGATTCGGCGAGTCACGAGGCGGTGGAGGGTTGGATCTCAGGCGCACCCTGAGTTGAAACTTAAGGTTCTGCCGGAACCCGAAATCCGACATTTGGCGCACTGTAGGTGTGCTTGGAATCTGCCTTTAAATGCCTCGTTCTTCCCCGACCACAGCAACCATGTCTGACGCCCGTCGGGCCCCGTCGGGCCCTGGGCCTCTTCCCAAATATTGAGCGGGAAGGGCGCCAACAATTGGCCATTTTGAAGGGGAACAACGGGTACACTTATCCTGACTAAAGTTGGTCCTCGCCTGCCAAAGGCTCTGGTGATGACGCCGCTTGGGCTCCACAATGACTCCATTCCAGCCGTTGGGCTGGTCTTTGGTCTTGTTGCACGAAACGGATGCCTTTGCTTGATGCTCTCGCTGCGCTTGCTCCCTTTGCACCAAAGAGGAAAGGAGGACTGCGCAGTCGGGCGCTCGATCGGGCGCCCCTGGTAAATCATAGTTATGCGTCATGGGCACCTCGCGAGGTACCCTGCCTTGAACTCTCCGCCTCCTCATGAGCCAGCCTGACGAGGCCGTGCCTGAGGAAGTTCCTTGTCATCCGCCCCGTGAGGCTTGGCCCCTCGCGAGGGTCTTGAGCTTGCGTTGATGAAGATGGATCGTGCTGGGCCTCCTTCAAGCCACGCCCGCAGCCGCAGGCAGTGCAAGTCTGGGACCCCGTTCGTAACGCCGACAATAGCCCTCGGGCCCACGGCGCCCCAAACTGGCCGAGCAGAGAGGCGAAAGGGCAAGTGCGGCGTCAAGGGCCCTAACAGCTCACCTTTTGGGCGCCGCGTGGCGGTTGATTGGACGTGGGCGGCCTTGTTTCCCCCACGCCTCCTTATTTCGTGCCTTGCTAGGCGGACACGCTGCTGTACACATCCGTTCCCCCTTCTGCTGCTTGAGCGCTTCCTGTCCTTCCTTCTCTCGAACTCCATCTCTTGCATCCACTCTGATCTCGAACCTTCCCCATCTCCTTCCTGCCGTCATGGCCCCGGTGAGGAAGGGAAAAGGAAAGAAACCCGTGCCGCCGCCTCGCTCGCCGTCGAAGGCGGCCCCCACCGTCGATTGGCCGGTCATAGTCAACCGAGAGGGCCTGGGCAAGGTCCGCTCTGCCCTGGCCACCATCTTCAATGAGTGCGGGAGGACGACGGCCTGGCCTGCATCTCGCTTCTCCGTTGACAGGATTCCCACCGAGGTCCGCAGTGCCGACGCCCTTTGGGCAGGACTGGTTCCCCCTTCTCAGATTTCTTCAATGTCGTGCTTTCCCATTACCAGATCCATATGATGCATCTGGGTCCTGAATCCATCACCCTTCTCGCGGTATTTGCATTCGTTTGTGAGGCAATGACGGGCATCGTTCCTTCGGTTGCCTTGCTACGCCACTTCTTCTCTCTGCGCCTCATCGACCCCATTCAGTGCTCGGGGTGCGTGAGCTTCATCGCTGCGCCCGAGACAGCGGCTTCCGGAATTGACTTCAGCCTTCCTCCGCCCTCGCCTGGGTTTCGCGAGTGGTGGCTGTACGTGCACGTTGGGGTGCCCAGCCCCCTGCTGACGGAGCCATCTTTCGCCGCTGTCCCCCAACTCAGGCTGGGGCCAAGTGACACTCGCGGGCCCCCGGTTTGCCTTCGTCTGGCACCGCTTCGAGGTCCTGAGAACGCTTGGCGTGACGGCGCCCAAGGTGGTGAAGGAGTTCCTGCTATGTCGTATCGCTCCTCTCCAACGCCACTCCCACCGGATGTGGGCCTTCAGCTGAGCTTGATGATCGTATGAGGCTCCAGAAAGAGGACCTGACGCCTGAAGTGCTGAGTACAGTGCTCCTGGTCCTGACTGGTGACCCCAACCCCGGCGGCATCCGGCATGGAGGGGCCTTGCTGTACCTCTGCAAGAACAGGGGTGACTTCGTGAACCAGATGCCTGTCCTTGACGAATGGGGGCCGCGCCCTGCTGGCCTCCAGGGGCCTCGCGAGAATCCAATGGTGGTGACTGCCCTTCCAGTCGGCCAAGGTGACTCCTCCTCAAGTGGCGGGGCAGGGAGGCACGAGCCGCCAGAGGCCGAAGGGACCCCCGCCGGGGTGACAACGCCGGGCGATGCTCATGAGGGAGCTGCTCCTGAGGCTCATGCCGCCGTGGCTGAGGGCGGCAGGCAGCTGCCCGCAGCGCCTGCGGGTGAGGCCCCCGAGGCCCCTGCTGCTTCTCTTGGTGAGGCGACCAGCAGCGCGCGTCAGGCAGACGCCCCTGACACAGGTCGCCTTGATGCTTCTCCCTCGTCGCAGGCTGACCCCTGCGCTCAAATCTTGGGTCACTTCCGCATGGACTTCGAGGCCCTCCGGAAGAGAAGGGAGGCCCTGGGCGATGATTACCCTTGTCGCTTCTTTGAAGCGTAGGAAGTGCCGCCACTGATGAGTAAGCCTTCTCCTTCTCCAGCTCCTGATCCTTTTGCTGCTTGTACTGATCCTTGCCCTGCAGGCCCCTTCCTGCCGAGCTCACGGAGACGGGTGAGGAGCCGTCCCCCTCGGCTTGGCCTCCTCCCCCGTCCTTGAGTGCTCCGAGCAGTGGAGCCCTTGTGGTGAGGGCGATCAGGGGGGCGAACCGCCCCGAGGCGCGTCGAGGCCCTGCGCACCTCGCGACCCTTCTTCGCGAGCCTTCTCGTGGCATAGCTAGCCTGCTGTGGGCTTCTTGCCTGGTCGTGGATGGCGATTGGCTGAGGCGCTTCTTGCGCTCTTCGTCTGGGGGTGGGCTGGCTCCAGGCCGGGCTTCTGGCGCGGCGTGCCCGTCCGTCGCGAGGGTGCTAGCCCCCAGCCCCCTGCCCGGAGGGGGAGTGCTGATTTGTGGCTCCCGGCGCCCTCTTGGGGCGGTTGATGGTGTGGAAGACGTGCACGAGCGCGCCCGGGAGCGCCGCACCCTTCGCCAAGGATTTCTTGAAGGCGGTGGCCGACGGTGAGCCTTCTCGGTGAAGAGCTCACGATGAAGACGCGCGCCTTGAGGCTGAGGGCCTGCGCCTGGCCTCAGAGAGGCGTGAGCTGGAGGGCGTTGTCTCCCTTGCGCGCCATCAGCGCGATCTTGACGATGAAGAGGCCAAGGCGTCGCTGGCAGCCTCTCGGGAGGCCTGTTCTCGGGCCGTCGAGGAGGCCCGGGAAGCTAACAGGCGGCGAGGGGCGGCGGAGGAGCGGGCATGGGAACTCCTGGCCAGGTGTCACTCACTGGAGGAGCAAGTGGAGCTTCGCGAGGCAGCCCTCACGTCGATGAAGGTGGCCTCCGGCGACCCGACAGAGCTCCAGAAGCGTGAGGAGGCATTGACGCTTGAAGCCGCCGAACGCCAAGGCGAGTCTGGCGCTTGGAGACGAGGGAGCGCTTGGCGGGCGGAGGGTGAGGTCGCTGCACGGGAAGCCCGTGTCTGGAGGAGGTCGGACGCCGAGTGGAGACGGCGCTTGAACCCCGAGCGCGAAGTTCGAGGAGAGGCCGGGTTGATCGGGACCGAGGTGAAGGCAGGATTGCTGCCTTGAGGGCCAAGCTGGAGGAGGCGACGGCGGGCCGATGTTTTCGGGCTGCCCTCGTGGTGGCGCAGGGGAGTCAACCACCTCTCGTGGCTGAGGTGCTCCTTCTTCGCCAACGAGTGGAGGAGACCCGAGGCCGTCGGCTACGCCGAGAATCACGGACGAGATACGTCAGCGGCGAATCCTGGAGCATGAGCACGGCCCCATGCTCGCCACGCTCCGGGAAAGAGCCAACACAGCCTTGGGTAAGATGTGCGAGGCGGCTGTTGGTGAGCCGCACGCGGTTAACTATGCCGACAACCTTCAGTTCTTCACCGATGTGGTAACGCGGATGGAGGCGCGGTCGGTCAGGGCCAATAGGTTGGTGGAGGAGAGGAGCCGCGCGCTGCTTGGGCGCGCCTTTTCTCGTGTCTTCAGCCATCTCCGGAACATGGACCCCCACTTAGACTTTGACGCAGCCATCGCTTCAGTTCCCGTGCCGTCCGGGCAACCTCCGCGACCGGGTGGAAGACAATGTGGATGCTCGTTAGGGCCTTTGCCGGACAACGGCAGGCGTGATCGTGGCGCCCGATGAGGGCGGCGTGGTGAACGGCCCCGGCGCCGCCGATGGACATGCGAGACGGTGACAGCAAGGCTAGCGATGCGGCTGACGGCTCGGGAGGTGCTCACGAGGACGCATTGGGGATTTATCCGACTGATTATGTAATGTCCCTGTTCCATTACCTGCATGAATAGAACTTCGGGCTTTGGCACGATGGCTGTGAGAGCATTTTGGGAGGAGCCCCTCATGTAAAACTTGTGTTCATCATATTAGCGGTGTTACATCGCCCATACGCTGCGCCAAGTGGTTGGCTAAGCGGCGTGCTGGTTGGCCAGTTTACCTTTGTTTCAGACGAGCCACGAGATAGCTGTGGGAGGCTGCGGCGACCAGTGTCTCTGATCGAATCTGTAGGATCTGCAGTAAAACCCTCCGGAGAGGCGGCGGGCGGCAATTTGGGCAGCCGCGCAAGCTAGGCCTGGCCCGGCTCATGAGGGCCTCACGAGGAGGCAGTGAGGCGGAGTGGTAACCAAACGCGAGAGTTTTGCTCTCGAACGAGACTAAGCACCCCTTCCCCGAACACACGCCAATCTCAAATTCGAATCCAACTTAAATCCAGCGGGGGAAAGCGACAACCAAATGGAAAGGCGAAGAAAGCAGAAGAAAAGCCGCGTCCGGCACCTAGTCTAGTCTTGGACGTCTTCTCACGGTAGCAGAGCTAAGTGCTGCCACTTTGGGCGTGGGAGGGAGCCCAGGGCTGAGGCTGCACCTCGAGACTCCGGGCGTGTACAGCCCCACTCATTATTACGTGAGAGTGTCACGGGCGGCGAAGCTTCATAGGCACTAGGCCTTCTTCACAGTACCGCCTTGCTTCATATCGCCCAGACGAGGGCCCCGCCTTTTGCGCCACACTCTAGTGCCATCAACGACAACCGAAACCAGGACGCCACCAATGGGGTAAAGCGGTCGCCAGTTCCCAAGCGACCACGGGTCCTCCGCCAGGGGCAGGCCCTGAGGCACCTCCCCAGCAGAGGGCCTACCTCCTGAGAACGCCTTGCTCCAAACGCCGCGGTGGTGATGTTGGATCTCGGCCCCTCTCCTGCAGCTCCCTGCGCCCTCCTCCCGAGGGGTAGGAGACTGGGGAGGCAGGCAGGCTGTTTCGCCCAGCGGCGACCTGCACCTCCTGCGATCCATGATTAGCGTATGCTTGCTCCTGAGGAAGTAGCGGTACCCGATAATCGTCGCCCCCGCCGCGACCAGCGGGACAATCCCGAGGCTCCTGGAAGAGCTCAGCTTCTGGCGCCTCATCCCCCCAGCTCGGGCTGAGGAGCGAGCCTTGTTCTCCCTCATGCGGGTGCCCTTGGTCCATCATGTGGGGCACGTATTCTTCTGGCGCCGTCATCCCGAAGGCCACGCCGTAGTGCTCAGCGTGCCATGCGGCTCTGCTTGATGCGCCCACCGTGGGGTGGTGGTGCGGCGGTCCACCTGGGCCGTGGGTTACGTCGAGTCCTTCTTCTCCGCGGGCCGGGGGCGGGGGCAACCCCGCCGCCGGCCCGGTGCTCACAGCTTCGCCGGTGTTGGAGTAGCTTTGGAGCCCGCGAGCACGCGTGGAGCCCCCGCGTGGGCCCCCCTGGGCCTGAGATGGAAGCTGGGTGCAGAAAGGGTGAGTCCCCGAGGCGGCGAAGCCCAGGAGCTCTGCCACTCGCTCCAGCAGCACGTCGCGACCGCTCTCCGGCTGAAATGACCGCAGCAGCCTCGGGCCATTGTGAGCGCGGCCCTCGAGTTCGCCTGCTCCCGGCGGGTGTATGGTGAAGTGGTCGCGGTGTGATTGGAGGCCCTTGCTGCCGACCGCGCCTGCCGCAGCGTGAGAGCCATCGAAGGCTGTCCGCGCCGCCCGCGGCCCGCAGCGCCCTGCGGACCGCGAGCTGCCTAGGGCACGGGGTCGCCCGAGACAAGCGGCTCTGCGCGGGCGGGCCACGCCGCCCAAGGATCTGGGTTGCCCGCTTGTTCGCCGGACATGGTGATGGCGATGCGACGGAACACGAGGTGGCAGAAGGTGGATTCCGGCCAAGACCCCCTACTCGGGCGCGCCAAATGTTAGATTTCGGGTTCAGCGGACCCTTGAGGTTCGAACACTTTGGGAGTGCGACGGAGATCCAACCCTCCACCGTCTCGTACCTCGCCCGAATCGCGGGGACCTAAACTACTAAATGGAACAACACAAGAGACCACGAGATTTATCTTGGTTCGGGCCACCATTGTGGTGTAATACCCTACTCCAGTGTGTGGTGTGGTGGATTGCCTCTTGGGCTGATGAGGAACAATACAAGGAAGAACAGCCTCTTGAGTGTCTGTTCTTGGCGGGTGCGATGAACCGCTAGGTGGTGTTCAGTTGCTCTAGCTACTGGTTTCTTGATGAGGATTCGGCTCTGGATCTCCCCGCCCAGGGGGTGGCTACTCCTATTTATAGGCGAAGGCCACAGGCCTCTTCCCAAATATTGAGCGGGAAGGGCGCCAACAATCGCCATTTTGAAGGGGAACAGTGGGTACACTTATCTGACTAAAGTTGGTCCTCGGCCTGCCAAAGGCTCTGGTGATGGCCTTTGCTTGGGCTCCACAATGACTCCATTCCAGCCGTTGGGCTGGTCTTGGTCTTGTTGCACCGAAACGGATGCCTTTGCTTGATGCTCTCGCCTGCGCTTGCTCCCTTTCCACCAAAGAGGAAAGGAGGACACTGCGCGGGCTGGCGCCGGGCGCCCTGGTAAATCATGGCTTGCGTCATGGGCACCTCGCGAGGTACCCTGCCTTGAACTCTCCGCCTCCTCATGAGCCAGCCTCGACGAGGCCGTGGCTCGAGGAAGTTCCTTGTCGTCCGCCTCATGAGGCTTGGCCCCCTCGCGAGGGTCTTGAGCTATGCGTTGATGAAGATGGGCCGTCTTTGGGCCTCCTTCGAGCCACGCCGCAGGCATGAGCGAGCAAGTCTAGGGACCCCCGTTCCTTAACGCCCGACAGATGTGTATCAACAAGAGATAGTGAGAAAAGGTTTACGCAGGTCTTAATCTGAAAAGAATCTCTTTGCGACGGGTCCCTCTTTGCATGTCTGCTTTGTGTCTCCGTTATGCTAAGTATCACGGGCCAGGGTGTATACGATGTTCATCTGTAAAAGAGAGGAACTTAGTTGAAAAAGCTCATGCGAAAATGTACGTTATATTAAATAAACGAAGTACAATTCAAAATGAATAAAATTGAGCTTTATGGTCTCTTGTTGCGAGCCCCTTATGCGGGGTATTTGTCTACTAAGCCCTTGTATGTTTCGCGGACTCGTCGGTAGTGTCCGAAGTGCCTGACGACTGTCTAAGTGCTTTTATTGGTGAAGCCGGTTTATTGTGTGGCTGTCAAGGCAACCACACGATTTTCCGGACTCGAGGAACCCTTGATGTTTCCTTTTAACGAGATGATGTCGCGTGGACCGGGCATTTTAAGTGTAAGAGATGCATAATGTGGTATTGCGTTAAAGTGGGCAAAAGCTTCGCGTCCCAATAATGCTTGATAGCTACTTGTAAATGGGGCGAGGTGGAAGGTTAACTTTTTCATGTGGCGGAAGTTGTCGGGTGAGCGAACGAAACTTCTAGCAGAGAGGAAACCCGCATACAATGGGCATATGGGCCTGGCATTACCTCTTGAAAGGAAGTGTTGCTATGGCTAAATTTGGTTGGGTCTATCCCCATTTTGCAGATTGTGTCCTGATATAGCAGGTTTAGATCACTACCGCCGTCCATTAGGACTTGTGAAAATTGGAGTCCGTCAATTATCGGATCTAATATCAAGGCAGTCCAACCTGCATTCCGTATACTTCTAGAGTAATCCTGATGGTGAAGGTGATTGGTTTTAACAACCAGTGGCGGGACTCCTCCGGGATAGGCCGTATGGTGCTGTACCTCTATAGGGCGACGCTCTATTTTTCCCTTTTGTCACGTGAAGTGAGTTCACTGTTTTGATTTCTTGTGGGAAATTCTTTTGTTTTCGGTGCTTTCTGCTTTTGGGGTTCGGCTATCGTCCTTGCTTGGTGTGTCGAGCCCTTGTGTTCAGCGTTGAGTTTGCCGGACTGCTTGAAGACCCAACAATCTCTGTGGGTATGGTTTGCGTGCTTCGAGGGTACTGTGGTATTTGGCATATCTTGTCCAAGATTTTGTTTAAGTTGGATAGCTCGTCCCTGTTATCCTTAAGGGCAACTTTTTATGATTCTGCCGAGAGCTTTTGAATCCGGCGTTGTTGCCCGTGCTCTTCGGGTTGTTTCCTTGGTCGAAGCCTTTCGTCCTTGCTGCGTCGTGGTTTCCTGTTTCCATCCCTGACTTCGGATGTACTTGGGTCGCTGGTGCTGCATCTTGCCTGCTAGCTATCCTCTCCCGCGCAAAAGCGGGTCATGAGGCTTGTTAATGCGGCCATTGTTCTCCGGGTTGTTGAGTTATGTGACTTAAATCGTCGGCATCCGGAGGTCGGACATAGGTCCCTTGAAAATTTGCCCGAAAAGCATCCTCAAGGTCCTCCCAACTTCCAATGGTGTTTTCAGGAAGGCTTTTAAGCCAATGCCGGGCTGGCCCTTTGAGCTTGAGGGGTAAGTATTTTATGGCGTGGAGATCATCTCCTCTAGCCATGTGTATGTGGAGGATGTAATCCTCAATCCAGACTCCAGTGTCTGTTGTTCCATCGTATGCCTCTATGTTTACGGGCTTGAATCCCGCTGGAAATTCATAATCCAGCACCTCATCGGTGAAACATAGGGGGTGTGCAGCACCCCTATATTTAGGTGTACCGTGATGTTCAGATACTTGATGTGTTGCATTGCTTACTAGAGCTTGCTTTCTTGGCCCGTAGATAGATCTAACTGGGCCATCTTTTTGATGCGAATCCCTGTGCGGATCGCGTGCCGGATTGTGTGCGGCGCCGTTTGCCGCTCTCTATTTGCCATGGGGTGCGTCCATCCGATTTGGGTGGCCTCTTTGTTTTTTGATTGCGGGGCTCTCTGACCTCCTCATTAAATTCAAGCAGTAGTTTTTGCTTGGGGTAGCTCTTTGTTCGTATAATCGCACGTATTTGTCTCATGGTGTTGAGTACTTTGCTCCATCTAATTCTAAGTGCATCTTCCGCTATTTTGAGCTTCCGCTTCTGCTTTTTCAGGCTACGTGCAGTGGCGATGAGCCTTTTGTGGAGGTTCTTCTGCTCCAGCAACTTGTCCGGCGTGAGATAGCCCGGACTGTTATCTTCGTCAGGGACGGGTTGTTTCTCAGATTGTCCTGTTCGGACGGTTGCTTTCGATAGCATGTTAAATGCGTCTACCGGTTCGCCCTGCTCTATGGCTGGAGTCTGTATGGTTGTTGTCTTTGTCAAGGCGGGACTTTGAGTGGCGCTTAAGTTGCCGTTTGGCCCTTTTTCGAGGAGTGATCGCCGTGGCGTCCGTTGTTCCTCATCGTCGATTCCTTTAGGTGTGTCCACCATGTATACATCGTGAGATGAGGTGGTTCTCCAGTGCCCTATAGGTGATGGTTCTTGTTTCTCCCCTACATCGTCGTCCATACCGTCGATGTCTTCGGAGTCGAAGTCGAGCATGTCAGTTAAATCATCGACAGTGGCTATGAAGTGGGTGGTGGGTGGGCTTTGAATTTCTTTGTCGTCCGCATCCCAACCTTCCTGACCATACTCCGGCCAGGGCTCTCCTGATAAAGAGAGAGACTTTAGTGAATTCAGGATGTCGCCAAAGGGCGAGTGCTTTGAAAGATGTCATGGCGGTGAATTCCATGATCGGCGCCTAATCGGATTCGGCCGGTGGCGGGCGCGAAGGCTCGGAGTCGAGAGAGGAGTCCGGCACCTTGGAGTCACGAGCTTTGCAAAGGGCCAGGGGTAGGTGTACGGCTCAATCGCCGTAGAGATCGCAGCCCGAGGCGTGTCAGCCACTAAATCCCTCGATCCCGGCGCAGATCGGCTCCGAGCTAAAGGTCGGAGCGGATACTGCGCGACCTCCAGTGACACCGTTGCTCGCAGAGCTAGATCATGCCCCCTCGTGATAGTGCAGCGCAGCAAACGTGGCTCGAACCCGTCGAAGATCAAGTCTCCGCGGACGTCAGCCGTGTAGTTCAAACTTCCAAATCTGACCTGGTGGCCAGGGGCGTAGCTTTCAATCTGCTCCAGATGGCCAAGTGAATTGGCTCACAGTGCAAAGCCGCCGAATACGAAGACCTGTCCGGGGAGAAAAATCTCACCACAGGCGCATCGCTGTTGATGATCGGAGGAGCCATCGGGCCTAAAGATGGCGACAGAGGAACTCTCAATGAAAGCACCAATGTCGGTGTCAAAACCGGCGGATCTCGGGTAGGGGTCCGAGCGTGTGCCTAGGCGGATGGTAACAGGAGACAAGGGACACGATGTTTTCTGAGTGTTGGGCCCTCTCGATGGAGGTAAAACCCTACTCTGCTTGATTAATATTGATGATATGGGTAGTACAAGAGTAGATCTACCACGAGATCGTGAGAGGCTAAACCCTAGAAGCTAGCCTATGGTATGATTGTTGTTAGTCCCCACGGACTAAAACCCTCCGGTTTATATAGGCACCGAAGAGGGTTAGGGTTACATAGAGTCGGTTACAATGGTAGGAGATCTACATATCCGTATCTCCAAGCTTACCTTCCACGCCAAGAAAAGTCCCATCCGGACACGGGATGAAGTCTTCAATCTTGTATCTTCATAGTCCAGGAGTCCGGCCAAAGGTTATAGTCCAGCTATCCGGAAACCCCCTAATCCAGGACTCCCTCAATCCCAGAAAATCCTAACGGTCACTAGGTTTTGCTGAATCGGTCCGGACCGAGTTTATAAATTCGGTCCCACCGAGTTTGGCAAGTTGTGTGTGTAACGGTTAGATTTGTGTGGAGGCTATAAATACCCCTCCACCTCCTCTTCATTCGTGGAGAGAGCCATCGGAAACGAACCTACACTTCCAACTTACATTTTACGAGAGAGAACCACCTACACTTGTGTTGAGGCCAAGATATTCCATTCCTACCATATGAATCTTGATCTCTAGCCTTCCCCAAGTTGCTTTCCACTCAAATCCTCTTTCCACCAAATCCAAATCCTGTGAGAGAGTTGAGTGTTGGGGAGACTATCATTTGAAGCACAAGAGCAAGGAGTTCATCATCAACACACCATTTGTTACTTCTTGGAGAGTGGTGTCTCCTAGATTGGCTATGTGCCACTTGGGAGCCTCCGACAAGATTGTGTAGTTGAACCAAGGAGTTTGTAAGGGCAAGGAGATCGCCTACTTCGTGAAGATCTACCGCTAGTGAGGCAAGTCCTTCGTGGGCGATGGCCATGGTGGGATAGACAAGGTTGCTTCTTCATGGAACCTTCGTGGGTGGAGCCCTCCGTGGACTCGCGCAACCGTTACCCTTCGTGGGTTGAAGTCTCCATCAACATGGATGTATGATAGCACCACCTATCGGAACCACGACAAAAACATTCGTGTCTCCTATTGTGTTTGAATCCTCCAAACCCTTCCCTTTACATTCTTGCAAGTTGCATGCTTTACTTTCCGCTACTCATATACTCTTTGCATGCTTGCTTGAATTGTGTTAAGATTGCTTGACTTGTCCAAAGTTGCTAAAATCTGCCAAGAACTAAAATTGGGAAAAGGTTAGGTTTTTATTTGGTCAAGTAGTCTAATCACCCCCCCTCTCTAGACATACTTTCGATCCTCTGATCGCGATGCTCAGAGCCCCCTTTAAACGCAGCATGGCGAATCATATGGGAGAAGAAGGAGTCAGTGGTACTGTCGGCGTTCTGGGAACGGGGGTCCCCAGACTTGCCATCCTGCGGCCTGCGGCGTGGCTCGAAGGAGGCCCACCACGACCCATCTTCATCAGCATAGCTCAAGACCCTCGCGAGAGCCAAGCCTCGTGGGGGCGGACGACAAGGAGCTTCCTCGTGCAGGCCTCGGCCTCGTTCGGTGGCTCATGAGGAGGCGGAGAGTTCAAGCGGGGTACCTCGCGAGGTGCCCATGACGCAGCCATGACGACCAAGGGCGCCCGGTCGAGGCGCCCGACCACAAGAAGGTCCTCCTTTCCTCTTTGGTGCAAAGGGAGCAAGCGCAGGCGAGAGCATCAAGCAAAGGCATCCGTTTTGGTGCAACAAGACCAAGACCAGCCCAATGGCTCGAAGGGAGTCATTGTGGAGCCCAAGCAGGCGTCATCACAGAGCCTTTGGCAGGCGAGGACCAACTTTAGTCAGGATAAGTGTACCCGTTGTTCCCCTTCAAAATGGCCAATTGTTGGCGCCCTTCCCGCTCAATATTTGGTAAGAGGCCCTGGGCCTTCGCCTATAAATAGGAGTAGCCACCCCAGGCGAGAATCGAATCCTCATCAAGAAACCCGGTAGCTAGAGCTCTTGAACACCACCTAGCCAGTTCATCGCACCCGCCAAACAGAGACCCTCACGAGGCTGTTCTTCCTTGTATTGTTCCTCATCAGCCCAGAAGCAATCTACCACACCACACCTTTGGAGTAGGGTATTACACCACAATGGTGGCCCGAACGATATAAATCTCGTGTCTCTTGTGCTGTTCCGTTTCTGTAGTTTAGGTCCCAGCGATTCGGTGAAGTGCGAGACGGAGGAGGTCGGATCTCACGCACCCCAGTGTTCGAATGTCACATCCCAGTTAGACCATGCATTGGTGTGTGCATCATGTTTAAATTTCATTTGAATTTGAAATCGGGAAGACAGAAAACCCCCAAAACCCCTCTTAATTCAACTAGGGTTTACTAAAAATTATTTCAATGAACCTGAAATGCCCTTCAAAAATGCTCATCATCTTTGCTTTGGTTGAGCCTCTCGCCAAAAGTGGTGCACCATTTTCTAGGTCATCCAAAGGTCTTTGAATTAAATCATAAGTATTTGAGTTTGAGCATTTAAAATTATATAAAATATTTCAAATGCCCAAATATTCTAAACTAAAATGTTTCATGTTGGAAATATTCCAACAATGGACCAGGAGCAGTTTGGTGAATTTTGAAGCTGTTCTAGTATTTTTAATAACTCCACAAAGTTGCAGAATAATAGAAAAAGAAAAACAGGAAGAAAAACTTACCTGGCGCCACCTACCCGGCCCACCTGCCGGCCCAGCCCAAGTACCCAGCGCAGCTGCTTGGCTCGGCCAGGCCGAGGCAAGCCCGAGTGCTCGTGAGCACCGCATGGGTGCCACGCACCTGGTCGCCGCCTCGCCGCTTCCCTCACCGAGCAACCGACGCGGATCGCTCCCCCTCTCTCCCCCGAATCCCTCGGACACCTCCTCTCCTCCCCGGCTCCTCTCCCTCGCGCTCCCCAGCCATGGCCGACGCCACCGCAGCCACGCCGTCACCGTCGACGCGCTCCCCGCCGACCGTGCTCCGTCTCGCCGTGTATAGGAGCTCCGCCGCCCTCGTCTTCGTCGAGCTAGCCGAGCCCCGCGTGCTCGAGTAGCCCGAGGCCACTGCACCGACCTCGCCCGACCCCGCCGTCTCCGGAGATCCCCTTCAACACCGTCGTCGCTCCGGCCCGTCCCCGACCGCACCGAGTGCTCCTCCGAGTTGCACAGTGAGCCTAGCTACCTTCCTCCCTTTCTCTCTCGCTCTCGAGCCGTGTAGCGACGAGCGGAGATCACCCGCACCACTGCCCGTGGAGGTCGTCGCCGACGTGCTCCCGGTCACCCTCCGGCCACCTCTCAGTGTCCATCGCACTCACCACACTCCGTAGCGTCTAACCAAGCACTCCCTCACCTCACCGACCACCCTAGCCTCGAGTTCGTCTTCGGCCGAACTCCGTGACGCCTAGGTCGTCGCGGCGCCGATTCCGCCGCCCGACCCCAACCGACTCCACCAGAGCTGCGGCTTGTCCCCGACTACCCATAGCCACCCTCCGCGGCTCGTTTGGTTCTTAGGAATGGCCAAACTCACTTCCGCCACCAGGTCGGGCTTGCCCGGCTGACAAACGCCGGTGCAGCCAGACGTGGACTTTGACCACGGTGGGCACGGTTGACTCGATGAGTCAATGACGGTGGGGCCCGACCACTGTTAACTAATTAGGGTTAGTTTTAATTAATTTTTAGTTAAACTAATTATGTCGACACCCTGGACCCACAGTCAGGTTTGACACAGACGTCTCCTTTGAATATGACGTCATCCTGACGCATGGCTGACGCAATTAATTAATTAATATATTTATTCTAATATAGGAAATTCCAGAATATAGTTCAAACTTCAAATATTAATAACTTTTAATCTGTAACTCCAAATGCAAAGATCTATATATGAAAAATGATCAGAAAAATCCATTCTATCCAGTGGTACAGGTTTCATGCATGATAAAATAAGTTAACCTTGCTGTTTAAGCAGAATAAGATATTACACCTTTAGGGCTATTTTAAATGAGCTAGCATTTGAATCTTTGATTCAAATGAGTTCATCCTTTTGTTTCAGCTTGCATTAGGCCAATACACATCCATATTGCCATATCATAGCATGCATCATATTGTTGCATATTTCCATGTGTGTTTATTTTGGTATGTCTTTACGTGATAGGTTACGCCTCGAGGATAATCCGACTATCCGTGCGAAGGGCAGTATCCTACCACCACTCCATCGAGCAAGCAACCCATTGATCATTCCGATACAAACCCATGTTCTCGCTTACGCTCTTGTTTCTTGCATTAAGACAACGTGATTCAAGCTGTTGAGTGCTTTGCGGTAGTTGAACCCACTTCCTTTGCATGACCTGTCATTGCCTGATAACTAGATGGAATCCACTAGTATGTGTAGGAGTTGATTGAGCCATGTTTGTGATTCCTACCATGCTATGCTTGCTATGCTTAGAGTTGTGTCGGTGCGGCTCATCGGGATGATGATCTGGAGTGTAAGGTTGTGTGGGTTCGAGAGTGAAAGTGTTGAACACGTTTTGGTAAAGGTATCGATGAGAGGCCATGTAGGAGTACATGGTGGGTTGTTTCATTGAAGCCGTCCCTAAGAACTGAGTTACGTGTTTGTGATCCATGAAGCGATTACTACCACGCATTGGGATCCTTAATTGACCCTCTCGGCTTCTTAACCACCCTTGTTCTCGGTCAGGAGTTGCAAGTAGTTTACGGTGTTTGTAGCATCTTTGGGGCCTCGCATAGCACGCTGACCTTAGGGGTGGGTTGTGTTGCGGTAGGCACGTGGCCGGTGTCTGCAGTGCCCGTTTGGTATCTCGGGAACCACAATACACACATCGTTAAAGGCTGTATGGGAAACCTCGGCGGACTCTGCGAGATGGAACCCGAATAGGCGATAAACCTGGACTTGGAACTTGAGTGTTTAGGTAGGCTGTGGCCGACACCCACGTTGGGCTTCAGCTTGAAGGTTCTTGAGTACATATGGTGTATGTAAGCGGTAAGTGGTGAGGCGTGTGTGAAGAAGTACACCCTGCGGGGTTAATATGATCAATTGAATAGCCGTGTCCACGGAGAAGGACTTCTGGGTTACCTATATCAGTTCATAGACAAGTAAATGGATACTACTAAAAGCCTCAAGATAAGTGTGAGTATGTCGCGGATGGCCCTCTCGTGGGTGACGAGAGAGGATCCGCAGTGGAGTATTGTGATGGTGATTAGTGGACTCGTGTGCGACAAATGCTTTTCAATGGTGTCACGTAGGATAAGCTTAGCCAAGAGTCAAAGGCTGGCTTGCTGCAAATAACTCCACCACCTTCTTGAGAATGTGCATGTATGATAGGATTCTATGGTAAGACTTCTTTGAGTACCTCCGTACTCATGTTTGTAATTAATGTTTTGGAGCGACAACACTTTGCCCCTTCGATGGGTTCTATGTAGACCTTGACATCGACGAGTGAACTAGCCACCCACGTGGTGATCCAAAGGCTTGTGAATGGCCCCTGTAGATAGAAAGGCTTCAACAAGCTTTCTTTCTTTTTAAAGTCTGTACTCATACTAGTTTGCTTCCGCATGTGCTTGTATGTTTGTATGACTTGAGTGTTGGGTCATGTGACCCCTACCTGTATGGATATGCTATGTATGGCTCCTCGGAGCCTTCTAAATAAAGTACTTTGAGATGTAGAGTTTTGTTGTGATGCCTTGTTGTATTTACTCATATCGGGCATATTGCGTGTATGATTGAAATGCTTGGTATGAGTGGGATCCGACTAACTAGTTGTTTATCCTTGGCAGCCTCTCATATGGGGAAATGTAGTCTCGTGCTTCCAAGCGATAGTAGTCCGCTACAACCCGGTTCACGAGTCCTGCTAGCCCGGCACTCTTGCTTGGACACTTGGTGGCCGGCATGTGTTTCCGCCGTTCCTATATACATCCCTTCGGGAAATGTCACGCGGTGTTATTGAGTCCTGCCTAGCACCTTTCTACAGCCGGGATACGGAGTCCTGTTAGCCAGATGGTACAGCCCGAATTGCTACGTTGATGACCGACATGCTCGATGTGATTCATGTATGCTGTCCCCCATAGGTTAAGCGCCGCTTTGGGTTCACGACTAGCCATGTCGGCCAGGGTTCTTTGTCATGTGGATGCTAGCGACCTTTGTCATATCGTGAGCCAAAGAAGACGCATAAGCGGTCCGGGCCATGGTAAGCGACACCCGTGGGAATACCGTGCGTGAGGCCGCAAAAGTGATATGAGGTGTTATTCTTGGCTAGGTTGATGTGATTTGGAATCGGTGTCACGACATGAACCTCAAGAATCTGCCGGAACCGAAATCCGACATTTAGCGCGCCGAGCTAGGGGTGCACGGAATCTGCCTTTAAATCGCCTCATTCTTCCCGACCACCGCAACCATATGCGGCGCCCGTCGGGTCCAGCAGCGACACCGAGCCGCCCTCGCCTCCCATGTCGCCTAGACAGCTCCACTCATCCGCGCTACAGGAGGCGCCCCCACACCGTCCGTCTCGCTGCACCGCACCCGCCTTGTGGGCGATAAACTCCCGGGCGCCTCAGCCGCCTCCTCCTCCAGAAGGCGCCCTGGCCCCCAAGGCGCGCGGCCCTGGCGGAACCCGCTCGCCAGCGCCGGGCGCTGGCAAGAGCAGAGCTGTCAAAGTTCCTTGCCCACGAGAAGCCGCCCAGTGCTCCCGCTCCGGCCGCGTCTGGGCCCCTCGCTGCCCCAACCATGGCGCAGGAGGCCCTCAAGACCAAGCTCTCTGTCGTCAAGGGCCCCCTGCAGCCACGGCGGGCTGCCGCCCTTCACCTCCGAGCTGCTTGTGCGTCAGCGTAGCCCGCCAAGTTCAAGCCGGACCTGCCTCCTTGCTAGGGCCAGCACAATGACCCTCTGGAGTTCTTCTAGCTCTGAGATGGGCATCGAGGCTGACCATGAGGATGAAAAGGTCATGGTGAACTGGTTTCCGATGGCGCTCAGGGCCAGAGCCCTTTTGGCTCCTGAATCGGCCCGAGCACGATCGCTTCTGGGCCAAGATGCGCCACCCGCTTCATCGCCAACTTCCGGTGGTACTCGCGACCGGCCACCCGCCGTGGCGACATCGCGCCGAATCAAGCGGCAGCAGGAAACCACGCAAAATTACATCCAGCGCATCAACAACGCCGCCTCAAGATCCCGAGGGTAGCGGAGGAGGCCATCATCTCTGCCTTCTCCGGCGGGCGTGCGTGACGTCAAGATGAAGGAGGGCTGGCGATGCATGAAGATCTGTGCACCTCCTTGGAGCTGTTCAACTTGGCGACCAAGTGCGCGGCGGGAGGCGCCTCTCCCTCCTCGAGCTGCTCGCCGCGGATCGAAGAACAGAAGTCCAAGGCCAGGGCGTGAAGCACAATGGGGTTGCCGTTACTGGCGAACCGGTTCCTCAGCGGCAGAGATCAGCCCGAGTCCTCCAAAAGGCGATCGGTCTGCGTGTACCACGACCTCCACACCCACAACACCAATGAATGCCAAGAGCTCCGGGCGTGCTGTGAAGGAAGGTTGGCGGGCGCATGGCCCGGCGGCCAGACTCTGGCCGAGAGGAGGAAGGAATGCACGGGGAACTATTTGGGAAGACCGCGGCCCAGCGCCAAGGTGGCGCGACCAACCTCATGAGAGTCCGTTGGCGGAACCCGCCTCACGAGGGAGGCTGGAGGATCAGCCTCGCGAGGATGCGCCCATGAGGCAGAGCCTCCCTCCCTTTGCCCGCCGCAGCCAAGGATAATTGAGGACCCGTCATCGGGGCGAGGGGCTAAGGCTTACAGGGAACGCGTGCGATCGCGGCATCTTGGGCGGGCTCAAGCCCGACCTCTCGGCGCATCTTCAAAGCGATTCGCCCTTGAGAGTGAATGCTGATCCTCCCCAAGCTCGAGGCCACGCGCCCTCTCGGTGGTCGGCGTGCGCCATCACGTTAAACTTAGCGGATCAGCTCAAGTGCGTGGCCACAACGGAGTTCTCCGATGCTTTGTTCCCAATCATCGACAGCGTGCTGGTCACCAAGACCCTCATCGGCCAGCGAGGCGGGACTCAGCGTCCTGTCGTCGAAACATTCAACAATCTTCAAGTGCCTTCTGATGACTTGACCAACCAAGCCTTTCTCCGGAGTCACCAGCAGACTCCACAGTCTGATCGGGCAGGTCCGCCTGTCAACCGACTTCGGGGCTCGCGACAACTACCACACGAGCTCGCCGACTTGACGTCGCCCACATTCGCTGCCGTACAGCGCCATCCTCGGGTACCCAGCTGTCGGCGTTACAGGAGCAGGGGTCCCCGGACTTGCACTGCGGCTGCTGGCGTGGCTCAAAGGAGGCCCAGGACAGCCCATCTTCATCAACACAAGCTCAAGACCCTCGTGAGGGGCCAAGCCTCGCGGGGTGGACAACCAGGAGCTTCCTCAGGCACGGCCTCGGTAGGTTGGCTCGTGAGGAGGCGGAGAGTTCAAGGCGGGGTACCTCGCGCGGGGCCCATGGCATAAGCCATGACAACCAAGAGGCGCTAGTCGAGGCGCCCGACCAGCATGGCGTCCTCCTTTCCTCTTTGGTGCAAAGGGAGCAAGCGGCAGCGAGAGCATCAAGCGAAGGCATCCGTTTGATGCAACAAGACCAAGACCAGCCCCAACGGCTGGAAGGGAGTCATCGTGGAGCCCAAGCAGGCGTCATCACGAGCCTTTGGCGGGCGGACCAACTTTAGTCAGGATAAGTGTACCCGATGTTCCCCTTCGAAATGGCCAATTGTTGGCGCCCTTCCCACTCAATATTTGGGAAGAGGCCCAGGGCCTTCGTCTATATAAGTAGAGCTAGCCACCATAGTAGAGGGGGGACGATCGGATAGAAAAGAGGTGGGCATTTGGAATCGAGAGAGAGATAGAGACCCGATCCTCAAGTTAGAGCTGACGGAACACCACCTAGCAGTTCATCACACCCACCAAGAACGAGATCCTCGTGAAATTTGTTCTTTGGGTATCTTATTCCTCATACTGCCCAAGGCAATCCACCACACCACAAACTAGAGTAGGGTATTACACCTAGCAGTGGCCCGAACTAGTATAAATCTAAATGTCTCTTGTGCTGTTCTTTCTAGTAGTTTAGGTCCCTGCGATTCGGGCGAGTGCAGAGATGGTGGAGGTTGGATCTCCGGGCGCACCCGAGTTGAAACTTAAGGATTCTGCGGAACCGAAATCCGACATTTGGCGGCGCTAGGTAGGCGCGGAATACCTTCGTCGCCTCGTTCTTCCCCGACCACAGCAACCATGTCTGACGCCCGTCGGGCCCGCGCCGGACGCCGAGCCGCCCTCGCTTCCCATGTTGCCCAGACGTTCCCCGTTACCTGCCATCAACACCGCCATCGGCCCGGCGGGGGACGGGCAGCAATCATCGTCCCTACGCTCCTCGGCGACCTCATGGGAGGGGCCGCGCGGCTCCCTGGTCACCCGCCTCATGGCTGCCCCACTTTCGTCGCGGCCCTCCTCGGCGGCGCGGCCTTTGCCCTTCCGGCCGCCATGTCCAGAGCATTCATCCGAGTCGGGTCGGCGCCGCCTCCACGCCTTGGGGGGCTCCCTCGGTAGAGACAGAGTCGTCGGCGGGCTGACCTTGACTCTCAAGACCACCCCGCCTTTCGGCCGGCTCGGGTGCGCTCCCCGCTGCACACACCACCATCTGCCGGTCGCTGTCACGAGGACCCTCATCGGCCAGCGGGCGCCCGGCCTCCGCGTACTCTCGGTGAGGCCTTCAACCTCCTCTGCATACCCGGGGCGGTATTGCCCAGCGGCCTTTTTGAGGCGTGGGAGGAGGGTCATCCAACTCCTTGGGGCCGTCAAACTTCCGGTGACCTTCGTCACCTACGACAACTTCCGCGCGGAACTGTTCGACCGACATCGCCCCATCGGTCTCCCCTACAATGCCATCCTTGGCTATCCAGCATTAGCCAAATTCATGGGCGCAACCCACCGGGTACAACCTCGTGAAGATGCACAGGAGCAGCGGCGTCCTCACCGTGCCAGGGGATCACGAAGGTGTGCTGCGGCGCTCAGGGCTCACCCTCAAAGGCGGCGGCTGAAGACAGCCCGCCGATCTGAAGCCCCAAGCCCTAAGGGGCTGCGCCCAAGAAAGAAGGAGTTGTTCACTCAAGACAAAGGCGGAGACCAAGCGGATACATGTCGATGAGGCGGGTCCTCAGCGCCACCTTCACCATAGGCGCCAACCTCGAGCCGAGCAGGAGGAAGCCCTTGTCAAGTTCTGCGCGTCACGAACAAGAGCGTGTTAGCTGGGAGCCCGATCAGGTGGCGAGGATTCCGCAGGCGTGATCGAGCACCACCTCAGCGTGTGCCCTAACGCGTGCGTCGTCGATGAAGCGAAAGCGAGAAGGCAGTCCCAGCAGCGAGCCTTCATCGTCAAGAGACCCGCAAGCTAGAAGCCGCGGGGGTTATTCGAGATCCGATACCAGATTGGCTGGCCAACCCGTGGTGGTGCCAAAGAAAGGGAGGAAAGGAAGCGTAATGTGTCGACTTCACCAACCTCAACAAAGCATGCCCGCGAGGATCCGTTTCCGCTCCCTGCGCCGACCGGATCGTCGATTCCACCGCCGGAGTGTGACTGTTGTGCTTCTTGGGCGCCTTTTCCGGTATCACCAAATCAAGATGGCGGTGGAAGGCGTGGAAGAGCGGCCTTCCTAACCCCATGTGGAGTGTCTTGCTATACACGCATGCCATTCGGGTTCACATAGCCTTGAGGGCAACCTTCAGTGACTCATGCACATCACCTTGGGCCCACATTTCGGGAAGAATGTGGAGGCATCGTCGGCGACATCGTGGTGAAGTCTCATGAGGCCAAGACCTTGATACAAGACCTGGAAGAAACCATGAGCCTCAGCGCAGTGAGTCTGCGACTTAACCCGGAGAAGTGTGTGTTTGGAGTTCCCTCGGGCAAGCTCTGGGTTTCCTCGTGTCCCACCGAGGCATCAAGGCCAACCAGGAAAAGGTCAAGGCAGTGGAAGACGTAAGCATGCAAGACCCTTAGGGAAATCTTGAAGCTCACGGGCAGGCGTGCTTCAGTGGCTGGGCGTTTCATCTCCCGATTGGGGAGGCCAGTGACGCCTTTCTTCGGCTAATGAAGAAAAAGGGCCCTTTGAGTGGGTGAAGAGGCCGACAAGCGTTTCAAGACCTCAAGAGGTACTGACCAGCCCTCCGGTGATGGTGGCCCAGCGCCCTCAGGGAGCCCTTGGTACTCTACCTGCGCCGCCACTCCCTACTCCAGCTAAGCCTTGGAGGCGTCAAGCCAAGGCCACGGCGGCCACCCGAGCTAAGGCAAGACCGAATCAGAAGGAACTAGCAGAAGCCAGCACCGCAATGAAAGAAGATCATCCGTCGCAGAAGAGCACACCAAGGGCGGGGGAGGCCTCCCATCCAAGCACCCAACTTCCGGAGGCGCCGTCGCCTCGGGAGGCACCACTGCTTCCAGAAGACGCCACTAGCACCGACGCCCCTAACCTCGTCGAGCACCCGGTGTGCCGTCGGCACCGTGTTACGGGATGCGAGGCACGGTACTCCATGCCCTTGAAGCTCCTCCTCGCGATGTTGGTGGCCCAGCATAAGCTAAACACTACTTCCAAGGTCATCCAATCAAGGTTGTCTTGGCATACCCGCTGGAGAGGGTGCTCAGGAGCCCCAACTCGGCCGGAAGGGTCGCCGAGTGGAACATTGAGCTACAAGCATTCCAGCTCGAGTTCAGCACAACCTGAGTCATCAAGGGAGCCTTGTTGGCAGATTCGTGGCGAGTGGGCCGAAGCACCGGGCCTCAGGGCCGGCGAGGATCGGTCCCTCTCCCCAGGAAGCGAAGCGCCAGAAGGTTGGGTGATGTACTTCGACGGAGCATTCTCAAGGCAGGGCGCTGGGGCTGGGGCAGTGCTCATATCCCCTGCCCAGGACAAGCTTTACTATGCCGTCGGTGACAAACTAGTATAAATCTCGTGTCTCTTGTGCTGTTCTTTCTAGTAGTTTAGGTCCCTGCAATTCGGTGAGGTACGAGACGGTGGAGGGTTGGATCTCTGCGCGCACCCCAGAGTTCGAACCTTAAGGATCTGCCGGAACCCGAAATCCGACACCGGCACTGGCCAAATTCATGGCCGTAACCCACCATGGCTACAACGTCCTCAAGATGCCAGGAAGCGGCGGGGTCATCACGGTGCCCTGTGAAGAGAGAGATGCAGTGTGCTCCACAGGCGAGCCTTTCGAGCCGCATCGCTAGAAGACCAGACCGCAGCAGCGGGGAGGCCTCCCGAGGCCGCACACAAGAAGAATTAGACATCGACCGGCCCGGCTCCTCAAGAGGCGGGCCCCTCGGGGCTTGCACGGGCAGGGGAAACCTCCTTCCATCGCGCATAGGAAGCGGCTGGCGCCCTCCTCGAGCCGGGCTCGGGGCTCTCCCACAGGCCGCCGACCTCGCCAAGGTCACGAGGGAGGCGCTTGGGCTGCACGATGGAGGCATGCTTGAAGCACGTTTCCATAGCGGGGAGCAAGGCAAGGAGGCCGAACCCTCGGAGTTCGTCGACCAAGGCCATTTAGGACTCTGAGTCAAGGGTCATGAGGGCAGCCGCCGCTTCCGGCTGTGGCCCCCATCGAGCGAGGATGGTGGGTTGCGCTGCATCGACATACCGAGGGCTCAACAAAGCCGCGTCTCAAGAGCGCCTCGGCCCCTCGCGAGTGGGGCGTTGCGAGGAGCCCGCCTACGCTACGTCACGCATGCCTCACGGCCTGCCAAACGCGGTTGCTGCGCACCAAAGATCTCATGAGGGCCATCTGGAGGCTCGAGAGGTCGAACCTGGCAGCAGCCTGGCGGAGATGGAGATGGCCCCGAGGAGCCAGCGCCTCCGGATCCTCCGAGGGCCCCGGGCACAGGGGCTCGTGAGATCGGCTCCGCGCCCATCGAGTCTGCTACACCAACACCCCTTCGTCCCCAACATCACCGGTGACATCTTTAAGTTTTGTTTAAATTTGGGGCGCCTTGAGGCGCATTATTCCCGGGCAGCGTGGGTCCGTCCCTGCGGCATGTACCCTTTTATTTCATGTCATTAGCCTATCCTGTTGGGCGCCAGGGCTGAACCATCATCCCCAAGCCGCTCGGGCCTATCAGCGTAGCATGTATCCTTCTACGTTTTCCTTAGGATTATGCTCTCGCTCCAAAGCATGCTTGTTATTTGGTGCCTTTTCATGGGTGGCGAAAATCTTGCGTTAAAGGGGGTGCACGAGCACGCGACTCGTGGCTCCTACCGGCTCTCCGGCCCTCACCCTCTGGTCTTGTCCATGGCATCGCGACACAGCTTGCCGTGACGGCTGAGACCAGCCCGAGAGCCGGGACCGAGGGCGTAGAGTTTCGTCATCTAACTTGACTCAGCGTTAAAGGGGGTGCACGAGCATCGCGACTCAGGGCTCCTGGCTCTCCGGCCCTCACCCTCTGGTCTTGTCCATGGCATCGTGACACGGCTTGCCGGCGGCGGTGAGACCAGCCCGAGAGCCGAGGACCGAGGACATAGAGTTGCTGCATCTAACCCAGCTTAGCAGCGTTAAAGGGGGTGCACGAGCATCGCGACTCGGGGCTCCTACCGGCTCTCCGGCCCTCACCCTCTGGTCTTGTCCATGGCATCGCGACTGGCTTGCCAGGCGGCAGCGAGACCAGCCCGAGAGCCGGGACCCGAGGACGCAGAGAGTTTCATCATCTAACCCAGCTTGCGCGTTAAAGAAGTGCACGAGCATCATGACTCAGGGGCTCCTGCAGCTCTCCGGCCCTCACCTCTGGTCTTGTCCATGGCATCGCGACACAGCTTGCCGCCGACACGGCTGAGAGACCAGCCCGAGAGCCGGGACGAAGACGAGAGCACCGACATCGGCCAAATATGCAGGAACGCACTCGAAGATAAGGCCTAGAGCGAGCGCAACCCGCCTTGAGGTAGGGCCCCGTGAGTCCAGCGGCGGCTCACGGGTGCCCGGATACACCTCGTCGTCCAGCCTCTACCGTGCCAGCCACGTGTCAAGGTGGGGCTGTATGCTCGCCGAGGGCTCCTCCGGAGGGGAGCCCCCTCACGTGCAGTGGAAGCACCATGCTCGCTGGCCGGCGACATTGCCGAGGAGCGGCTATGCCCGTCTCGCATCTTGAAGCACTATGCTCCGCTTTCGTGATAAACAAGCGAGGGTGGCCTCCGGGTCGCATCAACCTCGGGAGCCCAGAGCTCGGTGTCCGGCCTCATCATAGCGCCTCCCCTCGGGGCGCCAGCGAGGGCTGAGCACGAGGCTGCGCTGGTCACGCCAGACGCCACGCCACCCAGCCAGGACCCCCAGGCCTGGTTCATCGCACGTCACTCCCCGAGAGGAGCCAAGGTACGAATGCCATTTGAGCGTCAAGGGGGACTCCTGAGCATCGCGACTCAGGAGCCTAACTGGTCACGTAGCCCCTCACCGCTTAGTTCCGAAAGGCTAACAGCGGTTGAGGTATGCACGGAGCCGGGCTCTGCAGACGTAGAACGGTAGATCCGCCCGCGTCTCACCTCCCTACTTGTTGTTCGTGTGCCAAGGGGGACTCCTGAGCATCGCGACTCAGGAGCCTAACTTGTCACGTAGCCCCTCACTCCTTGGTCCCGACTGGTTTAGGTCGGGGCTAACGGCTGAGGTATCTTGTGGGGCGGGCTCTGCCGGCGTAGAACATAAGCAAGTAGGAAGCGCAAATTTCAAGGAATTTCACAAAGCAAATATTACAGTCCACATGTTATCGCAATACCAAGCATAGTTAAACGCCTCCCGAGGCATGATACATGTGCAGGAATTAAAAGCGTGACAGGAGCCAACGGAGGTCACTTGTCGGCGGTGGAGTAGCGTGGAGTGGGTTCGCCTCGTGGAGCAGCAGGGGCAGCGCTTCACTTCAGCTTGGTCTTGAAGGCCCGAACTTATGAGAGTCTCATGCTGACCCTTCACAGCCTCGGCCAGCGGTGCATGCTTTCGCCGCTTCTTGGCTCTAGCAGGTATCGGTCGTGTCGACGCTTAGTATCGCGAAGGTAGATGTGGGTGAGGACCGCGTCGATTGCCGCGAAGACAAGACAGCGCCTCGGCCTCGGCCATGGGGCCAAGGCCAAGGGTGACATCTTCAAGAGCGCGAACGGGAAGGAAGCAGCTTGGCGGGACCATCTCGGCGCCGGCCAGGCCGGACTCTCCGAGGCCGCCGTCGTCGCGTCTTGACAAAGAGCAAGCCTTCACCTCCATATCCATGAAGGCCACGCGGTCTTCTGCAAGAACCCGCCTTGTTGTCGGCTCGACCTTCCTCGCCTCCGGCTCCTGCTCCAGTAGCGCGCTAGGCGGTCATGGCGCTTCTTGAGCCTGGCCTCCTGGTCCTGGCTGGCTGCCTCGCATGAGCCTTCATGCTTTCCTCCTGCTCCTGGTGGAGGCGGGCCTCCTCAGCAAGCTGGTTACTGCCGAGCCCTTATTTCGCTCTCGGCGTCTCACAGCGACCTTGGATGCAAGCTGCCTCCCCGAGGCAACATCGCGGGCAATCTTCGCCTCACGGACAGCCTGCTTCTCCTCGTCGCAAGCCGTCGAGGCCTGGACCAGCGCCGCCCGAATCGAAGCATCGGAGCGAATCCAGCCAGAAGCCACTTCCAAACGCCCAGCCATCAGACGGGAGTCGGTGCCCAGAAGATCCTACCGCAGGCGGTCCAGTCCGGCGACGGCGCGATCCAAAACAGTATTCGGAGGGGCAGCGGTCGGTGAAGTAGGAGGAGAAGGCGGTACCATGTGACCATCGCCACCGAGGCGGAACCGGTAGCGCCATGGCGGCAGTGGAAGGCAGCGCCAAGCAAGGGCACCTCGGGAGTCGCCTGGGTCAAGGGGGCTGAGCTCGCCCAAGCGGGCTCAGCCAGGCCTCGCGAGGACGCCCGGGAAGGAGAGGCCTATGCGTCACGATCACCTTCTTTCGCGGGCAGAGGCGCTGCCCCAGATGAAGCCTCAGGAGCTCTCTTCAGCTTCTTCGCCGCAGGCGCCAGCCTAGCCAAGAGATACAGATATCAAGCCTCGGCGACAAAGCAAGGAATAAAACAAGAATCAAGCACTTCTTGGTCATCGCCATGAAGCTTCGAGCAACCTCCGGCCATACTTGAAGCCCGAGAGCCGGCTGCAGGGATCGGCTTCAAGGGGCTCGGGAGCAGGAGGCGCGTCTGCGGATCGCCCCGGGGCCGGGGCAGACCCGCGGGGGACCAGCCCAGACCGGTCCTTCTTCGGGATCGGGGGCAGGCTTCTGCCTCCCTGCTCATCCTCATCCTCGTCGTCGTCACTGCAGGGGGGAGGCGGAGAGTTCGAGACTGCGCCGAAGGGAGCCCTTGACTCCGCCCAGAATCAACCCCTCTCCGGCTCTCTTTCCTCCACCTCTTGGCTGGAGTCGGCCGAGGACACGTCCACCAGGTCCTCCGGAGCCTCCACGGGCACGCAGGCCCATCCCCATTGAAGGCAGGCATGGACCCCACTACCTGCTCCCAATCCTCGCTTGAAGGAACAAGAGGCAGGGCGCCCTCGAGTCTCGCCACATCGCCCCCAACCAAGGACTGGAGGACCGCCGCCCAGATCCTCGTCGGCCAGACATGGGGCTCGTGAGGCCTCCACATCGAAGCAATCTTGATGAAGCGGAGCTGTTGATGCTCCAGGAACTCCCTCGCCAGCCGACGACCGTCGGCTTCGCCGCCCACGCTTGGTCGCTTCAGATCTGCCCATCTTCTCCAAAGCACCAGCTTTGCGCAGGGATCCGAAGCTCCACTCGGGACGATCGCCGGAGCTCACGGGCGTGCTCCGTGGGCAGAGATCAGCCGAGGTGGATGCGCCCAGCATCCACCAAGACCCACTTGCTCCTGAAGCCCTCAATCCGCTTCCCAGGGTTTGAAATGGCGATGGCTCCGCCGTATGCGATGAAGCTCGCGCACGCGGAGGCGGAACCACAGGAGGTTCGGAGGGAGAAATAGTGGCGCAGCAAGGCCACCGAGGCTTCACCCCAACATGGGCCTCACAATAGTAAGCGAAGATTGCGGAAGAAGGACGGAGTTGGGATGGAGGTGCAGAGCTTGAATGTTGTAGTGACGGAGGACGGAGAAGAAGAACTAAGAAAAGGGAGGCACCAGACCGGCAATGACGGCGCTCACGAAGAACGGGTAGAAGATACTCCCCCGACCCTCAGGGGCAGAATAGCCGGCCTTGAACGCCTCCGTTCCGTTGACACCCTGCGCCTCCGCCATCCGGCGCACCAGGGCGAGGCTCGCCCCTGACACATTTGGCGGGTCCAAGGCAGGAGAGTACCAAGCTCCGGCCGGGGCTTGGCGAGGCGCCATGTTGGCTAGAACGCAGGCGGAGTGGATCTGAAGATCTTGGAAGCGAGAGGAGAGGCGCAAGAAAGGGGATCTAAGCGACAATCGGACAAAGTAAAAGAGGCAAGGAAGATGCCGCTCTGTTAACAACTCACGCTTGATTCTTGCAGCGCTCGCGTCAATCAACGCCACGCCTTGGCGCCCAAGCCCATGAGCTGTTAGGGCCCGCGACGTCAAGACTTGACCTTTCGCCTCTCTGCTCGGCCAAGTTCGGGCTCGCCGTGGGCCAGGGGCTACTATCGGCGTTAAGGAGCAGGGGTCCCAGACTTGCACTGCTGCTGCGGCGTGGCTCGAAGGAGGCCCAGACGGCCCATATTCATCAGCAAGCTCAAGACCCTCGCGAGGGAGCCAAGCCTCATGGGCGGGGCGACAAGGAGCTTCCTCAGGCACGGCCTCATTAGGCTGGCTCATGAGGAGGCGGAGAGTTCAAGGCGGGGTACCTCACGAGGGGCCCATGACGCAAGCCATGACGACCAAGGGCGCCAGTCGGGCACCAGCCCGCGCAGTGTCCTCCTTGCCTATTTAGTGCAAAGGGAGCAAGCGCGGCCGAGCATCAAGCAAAGGCATCCGTTTGGTGCAACAAGACCAAGACCAGCCCAACGGCTGGAAGGGAATCGTGTGGAGCCCAAGAAGGCGTCATCACCGAGCCTTTGGCGGCGAGGACCAACTTTAGTCAGGATAAGTGTACCCGTTGTTCCCCTTCAAAATGGCCAATTGTTGGCGCCCTTCCCGCTCAATATTTGGGAAGAGGCCCAGGGCCTTCGCCTATAAATAGGAGTAGCCACCCCCAGGGCGAGGGGGGGGGAGAGATCCGAATCCTCATCAAGAAACCAGTAGCTAGAGCGACTGAACACCACCTAGCAGTTCATCGCACCCGCCAAGAACAGACCCTCACGAGGCTGTTCTTCCTTGTATTGTTCCTCATCAGCCCAAGAAGCAATCCACCACACCACACACTGGAGTAGGGTATTACACCACAATGATGGCCCGAACCAGTATAAATCTCGTGTCTCTTGTGCTGTTCCGTTTAGTAGTTTAGGTCCCAGCGATTCAGCGAAGTGCGAGACGGAGGAGGGTCGGATCTCTACGTGCACCCCAGTGTTCGAACCTCAAGGGTCTGCCGGAACCCGAAATCCGACAGGTACCTCCTGCTGTTGTCCTGAGGAGGCTCCTGCAGGTTAGCATGAGGAGGGACACAGATTTCCACGATGATTGACGGTCTGCCGCAGGTTGCTCTGCAAGAAGATGAAGGCACTAAGGGCCTGGTAAGGTGGTGTGCGCGGGGCGTGCCGCGAGCCAGAGCTCGGCCGCTCAGATTTGTCAATGTTGCAGGGACGGACCCGAGCACAAGTGTTGTGCCAGCGTGTGTAGCTCCCGTGGTGGGTGAAAATCAAGCAGGTGATAACCATAGATAGATCATGCATGGAAAGCGAACTAGCTTAGGTAAATGCAAGAACGATACACGCCGTTGGGTCGGACCCGAGCGGCCTGGGGATAATGCAGCCCGAGGGGCACCCCCAGTAGAGTAAGCTAAAGACGTAAAAGGATACATGCCGCAGGGACATGCCCATGTGGCCTGGGAATGATGCAGCCCGGGGGGCGCTCCCAGCTAAATAAACTTGGAAAATGTCGCCTAGTTCCGTTGTCGAAGGGACGTTGGGGTAGCTCAAGATGCATAGCAAAGGGGTTGCTCCTCATGGGCCACCGGGGCCCTGAGCCTCAGGAGGCTGTGGGGGTCCAGGCAGCTACTCGAGGACCGTCTCCATCTGCGCCAGGACTGCAAGATGCCTGGCCTCCTGATAACCCACAAGTATAGGGATCGCAACAATTTTCGGGGGTAGAGTATTCAACCCAAATT
This sequence comes from Aegilops bicornis, assembly GCA_021605145.1. Taxonomy (NCBI): domain Eukaryota; kingdom Viridiplantae; phylum Streptophyta; class Magnoliopsida; order Poales; family Poaceae; genus Aegilops; species Aegilops bicornis. Next base: position 391,384,422 of record CM038674.1, read on the forward strand.
TATTGATTCGACACAAGGGGAGCCAAAGAATATTCTCAAGTATTAGCAGTTGAGTTGTCAATTCAACCACACCTGGATAACTTAATATCTGTAGCAAAGTATTTAGTAGCAAAGAAGTATGGAGTTAGCGGTAACGGTAGTAAAAGTAATATTTTTGGGTTTTGTAGTGATTGTAATAGTAGCAACGGAAAAGTAAATAAGCGGAGAACAATATGTGAAAAGCTCGTAGGCATTGGATCGGTGATGGAGAATTATGCGGGATGCGGTTCATCATGTAACAGTCATAACATAGGGTGACACAGAACTAGCTCCAATTCATCAATGTAATGTAGGCATGTATTCCGAATATAGTCATACGTTCTTATGGAAAAGAACTTGCATGACATCTTTTGTCCTAACCTCCCATGGCAGCGGGGTCCTAGCGGAAACTAAGGGATATTAAGGCCTCCTTTTAATAGAGTACCGGACCAAAGCATTAACACATAGTGAATACATGAACTCCTCAAACTACGGTCATCAAGGAGTGGTCCCGATTATTGTCACTTGAGGTTGCGGATCATAACACATAGTAGGTGACTATAGACTTGCAAGATAGGATCAAGAACTCACATATATTCATGAAAACATAATAGGTTCAGATCTGAAATCATGGCACTTCGGGCCCTAGTGTGACAAGCATTAAGCATAGCAAAGTCATAACAACATCAATCTCAGAACATAGTGGATACTAGGGATCAAACCCTAACAAAACTAACTCGATTACATGATAAACCTCATCCAACCCATCACCGTCTAGCAAGCCTACGATGGAATTACTCACGCACGGCGGTGAGCATCATGAAATTGGTGACGGAGGATGGTTGATGATGATGATGGCGACGGATCCCCCTCTCCGGAGCCCCGAACGGACTCCAGATCAGCCCTCCCGAAAGAGTTTAGGGCTTGGCGGCGGCTCCGTATCGTAAAACGTGATGAATCCTTCTCTCCGATTTTTTTCTCCCGAACGTGAATATATAGAGTTGGAGTTGAGGTCGGTGGAGCACCAGGGGGCCCACGAGGCAGCGGGGCACGCCCAGGGGGCAGGTGCACCTCCCACCCTCGTGGATAGGGTGTGGGCCCCCTGGCCTTGATTCTTTCGCCAATGTTTTTTATTATTTCCAAAAATAATCTCTATGAAGTTTCAGGTCATTCCGAGAACTTTTGTCTTCACGAAGATAACACCATGGCAATTCTGCTGAAAACAGCGTCAATCCGGGTTAGTTCCATTCAAATCATGCAAGTTAGAGTCCGAAACAAGGGCAAAAGTGTTTGGAAAAGTATATACGACGGAGACGTATCACCTCCTGAGCCGCCAGGATGCTCCGCAGGTTGCGCTAGATGGCGGTTGCCATGCTTGGCAGGCCGAATGGCATGCGAACATAGCTGTGACATGGGCCCTCGCAACGTCCCACGTGCGAAGGCCAGAAGAGCTCTTGAGATGCGTCCCTGTTGAGCCCTGGGATGTCGACGCAGACGCGCAGCCCGCCATCCTCGTCTGGATGGGGAGCTGCGCCAGGTGGGCGGCGGTCGCCGCGCATGGCTCTTGCATCCTGCAGCTCCTGAGTGGCCTTGGTGATGAACTCCTGCGCCGGGCGCTCCTCGCTTCGTGTCCTTCTGAGGGAAATGTGCCGCAAAGCACGCCTCCATGTGGTGCCCGAGCGCCTCCCTCATGAGGTTGGCCAGGTCTAAGGCCCTCCAGAAGAGAGCCCCCGAGCCCTGCCCGAGGAGGGCATCGGGTGCGCCTCCCTATGCGAGGGAGGGAGGCGCCCGTGAATCCTGATGTTGCACCGCAGAGTCGCCGCTCCCCTGAGGCCCTGTGCGGAGTAGATGCTTCTTCTTTTTGGGGACGGCCTCAGGAGGGTACTGCGCTCCATTGTTGTCGGGGTCTTCGATCGGTGCGGCTTGGAAGGCGCGCTTGAGGGAGCACATTGCATCTATTTCTTCGCAGGGGACGGTGATGATCCCGCCGCTTCCTGGCATCTTGGGGACGTTGTAGCCATGGTGGGTCACCGCCATGAACTTGGCTAGGGCCGGATACCCGAGGATGGCATTGTATGGTAGACGGATGTGAGCAACGTCAAAGTCGATGAGATCAGTGCGGTAGTTGTCGCGCTATCCGAAGGTGACAGGGAAGCGGACCTGCCCTATCAGGGTGGTGGAGCCGTCGGTCACTCCTGAGAAGGGCTTGGTAGGCTGAAGCTGATCGTATGGCACTTGGAGGCTGTCGAACGTCTCGACGGACAGGATGTTAAGCCCTATGCCGCTGTCGATGAGGGTCTTGGTGACTTGTACGTTGCTGATGACGGGTGAGCAGAGCATCCGTAGGGCGCCAGCGGTGGCCGCGCACTTGATCTAGTCCGCCGAGCTGAAAGTGATGGCGCACTTGGACCACCTGAGCGGGCGTGTGGCCTCAAGCCTGGGAAGGGCTGCATTCACCTTGCGAGCAAACTGCTTGAAGATACTGGCAGACAAAGCTGGGGCTGAAGCTCCAAGATGCAAAGCGATATAGCCCAGCAGTTCTGAAGCCCCAGCCCCTCGTCGATGGTGGTCGTCGTTCCTTCTTGGCGGTGGCGGCGAAGAAGACCAGCATTGCCACGAGAGCGGTCCTCGCGAGGCTTGGTCCCTCGAGCGCCCTCACGAGGCTGGTCTCGCGGCCCGTCCTTGCGAGCGGTCGCGCCACTCCTGGCGGGGGCCGCAATCGTCCCAGCGTCCTCCGCCTCGTCCTCCTCCTCGGCCGTAGCCCCAGTCGTTTGCGCATGGGGCGTCTACCGAGGCGTCCATCTCGAATGGCCCTGAGCTCTTGACAGTCGTTGGTGTTGTGGTTGTGTACGTTGTGGAAGGCGCAGAATGGCCGACTGCTCTTGGACCACTCGGGATGGTCCCGGCCATGCTTCGTATCTGGCTCCACCGCGAGCACGGCTACTCCCTTGCGCTTCACGTCCTTGGCTTTGGCTTTCTTCTCCTCCAGGTTGGTAGCCGGGAGCTCGAGGAGGGAAAGGCGCCCCTCCTCAGCTCTTGCGCACTTGGTCGCCAGGTTGAACAGCTCCAAAGCTGTGTATAGCTCCTCATGGATGGCGAGCTCCTCCTTCATCTTGATGTCGTGGGCACCATTGGAAAACACAGAAATGATGGCCTCGTCCGTCACCTTGGGGATCTTGAGCCAAACGTTGTTGAAGCGATAGATGTACTTCTGTAGGGTCTCTCCTGGCTGTTGCTTGATGCGGCGCAGGTCACCCGTGGCTGGAGGGAGGTCGCGAGTTCCCTGGAAGTTGGTGACGAAGCGGTCGTGCATCACGTCCTAGGAGGAGATCGAGCCCGGGGGCGGGTTCAGGATCCACGAGCGAGCGCCATCCTTGAGAGCCATGGGGAACCAGTTCGCCATGACTTTTTCGTCGCCGTTGGCCGCCTCGATGCTAAGCTCGTAGAGCTGCAAGAACTCCGCTGGGTCGAGGGAGCCGTCGTAGCGAGGAGGCAGGTCTGGCTTGAACTTGCCCGGCCAGGCGACGCTACGCAGCTCAGGAGTGAAGGCGCAACAGCCTGCGGTGGCCACCGGGGCCCTTTGCTGATGCGAAGCCTGCCCTTGATGCCCGCGCACCACCGTTGCAGGCGGCGCACGGTGTTGTCGCGGTGGCGCTGGGAGCGCGGGTGCATTCTCTTGTGGCCGGGGAACTTCTTGGCAGCTTCCTTCTTCTCGCGTGGGCGCCCGACACGGTGGGTCATGCCGGGGGCCGCGCGCCTTGGCGCCAGAGCGTTGTCTTGGTGCAGAGGTGGTGGAGGCACTTCGTGAGCCACGTCACCTGCAGCGGACGGAGGGCGAGGCAGCGAGAAGGCGGCAGAGAGCCCCTGCGGTGCTAACGAGCTCGGCGATCACGGTCCGGCCAGTCCTCGTAAGAGTCGTGGCTGAAGCGGTAGCACAGGGGCTCGCGTGCCATGAGCAGCACGGCCTGCGCGTCCGTGGGAGCGCGACGAGCGTGAGATGACGAGCCGGCTGGGGTTAGCGACGGAGTGGCGGTGCGGCCGTCCCGCCGCATCGAGGGGTGCAGCGAGGACGCTTGCTGCTCGTTTCCCTCTGGGCCGGTGGCGGCGTTGGCGGCGGGCGACGAGGAACGACGGGAGGCCCGCCGACAGGGGTGGTCTGAGCGATGTGAGCAGCGAGGGCGGCCTGGCGCTCAGCGCAGGCTCGATGAGCGTCCGCCAAGGATGCGACGAAGCGACGGCATGTGGATCGGTGGGAGGAATGCTTCGGTGCACCCCTACTGGCACGCCACATGTCGGATTTCGGGTTTCGACAAAACCCTTGAGGTTCAAACACTGGGGTGCGCACTAAGATCTCTCTCTCTCTCTCTTAAGATCGCTCTCGCAACAATCACAAGGCCTAGCTCGACGAACCCAAAGAACGAGAGACACGAGAGTTTATACTGATTCGGGCCACCGATGTGGTGTAATACCCTACTCCAATGTGGTGTGGTGGATTGGCTCTTGGGCTGAGGATGAACAGTTACAAGGGAAGAACAACCTCCTCAGGAGAGGTGTTCTTGTGCTTGGTGAACTTGTGTGGTTGAGGATGATTTGAATGATCCGCCTAGCTCAGTTCCGATCCGTCCCGGTCCATGGTGGTGGCTAGTCCTATTTATAGAGGCCCTTGTCCTCTCCCCAAATATTGAGCGGGAAGGGATCAAACAACAGCCAAATTCAAAGGGAGACAACTAGTACAAGTTATCCTGGCTAAAGGTGGTCTTCGTCTGCCAAAGGCTCTGGTGGTGACGCCGTCTTGGGCTCCACAGTGACCTCCGTCCTGCTGGCATGCTAGTCTTGGTCTCGTTGCACCGATATGTAAACCTTTGCCTGATGCCTCGGGACTCCTCGCCTGCGTGTGCCTCTTTAGCACCAAAGAGGAAACGAGGACACTGCGCGCGCTGGCGCCCGCCTGGCTCCAGTCATCATGGCTTGCGTCACAGGAATCTCGTGAGGTGTCCCTTGCCTTGACTTCTCCGCCCCTCGCGAGCCGGCCTGGTGAGGCTGCCCCCGAGGAGGTCTTTTGTCGTCCGCCTCGTGAGGGTCTTGAGTGTTTTCTGGTGAGGATGGGCCATATAGGGCCGCTGGTGGAGCCACGCTGTGAGCCGCGGGCAGGCAAGTCTGGGCACCCCCATTCCAAGGACGCCGACAGTTGGGTCTTGTCGATCGTCTGATCCACCCATCGGGTCACTAATAGGTCACCGAGGCTCGGGCAGGTCTGTAGTGAGTCGCCAAGTTTCAGCCGGGTCATATTTTTGGCTGGGTCATACCGCAGGGTATATCCCCGACATTAGCCCCCAGTTTAATTTGGATTTATCCATGTTAAGCGATCACCTGCTATAAACACAAGAATAATCGGCGAGTTGTGCTCCGGGTTAAATATTCTTATAAGCGGCTTTTTGATAAATCCTTAAGTCCTTGTCATTTCCTTCTTCTAGAAAATCCGGGTCAATAGGCCAGCTTCATAATCAATTTCTCGACATTGGTTTCTCACGAGAAAAATATTGTGAAGAATAATTCATTTGATTCAGCTCGATCCTTAACAAAAATATTAGTCTTGAAACACTCATCCGATTTTCAGCGGCTTGAAGATGTAGAACTTGCGGTTTATCATTGCCAAAATATCGGTTTGTAAATATTGATAGCACCAGGTCATAATTGTTGCTAACATCAAGCTTGAAAATGTACCTCCCTTATATGCATATCACTTGTAGCCCCCAAGTCTTAAGAAGGGAGCGTAGTAACATCTTAAGACTTGCTTCAATATAAATACTATAACTTTGTAGAAATCTGGTTTGTTCATGTAGGTCACCAATCATAAACTGAATATTTTGTACTTCCCATGTGTGGCCCCCAAGTGTCGGGTTATTATGCAATAATGACCAGGGACTTTGTAGTTATGATCATGTAGACTTGAGCAACAACGTGTAGCCCCCAAGGGTCGGCTTAGTAAGATAATACTGAGCTGGGACTTTATATATACTTTATTGAAAATAACATCATATGATGTAGCCCCCACCGTGGTGCTCCAACCCACGACCATAAGGTTAAGAGCCTTCGGCTTTACCAACTGAGCACTGGAACCTTCAATACAATGGATTAAGGCTTGTGTGCTTGGAATTTTTAGAGGAGCAATTAGTAGCCCCCAAGGGCCGGCTCATCACTATTTGATGGGTCGGGTCTTCAGTAAGGCGAGTTAAGAATGACCTTGCATTAGCCCTCAAGTACCATGGTGCATGCTGGCAGTGACATGGAACTTGCGTATTTGATGTAATCTCAATGAATAATGCAGCCCCCAAGTGCCGGGTTGTAAGCCTGCTGCGACTCGGGACTATTCCTTCCATTGCAGAATAAATAATATCCACTTATAAAGAAATAATAGCCATTGCGCTGGAGCGACTTTGAAAAGCTCAATCGTAATAGTGATTATTGATAACCATAATAAAAGTCCAGCCATGTTGGCTATTCAAGATTTGAATAATATAATCCGGTATGAAAACCTCAATCATTCAATATCATCATGAAAATCCAGCCAATTATTGCTATTAAAGATTTGAATACCTTATCGGTTGACAAGTAAATCAGGAGTTTAAATACCCGGCGGCTCTTGCCCGATGGCGACTTAATACGCATCCCTTGTAATCCGGGATTTTTGTAACCCGGTGGCTTATAGCCTTTAACAATCAAGAACTGATAACATCAATTTGAAACATCAATTTTGATGATGGGCTTGAACTTAAATCATTTATGTAAGTCATACCTCCGCATGTTCTACACAAAGTTTAAACAACATATGCCCTGGCTGTCGGCGTTCTGGGAACGGGGGTACCCAGACTTGCCTGCCTGCGGCCTGCGGCGTGGCTCAAGGGGTGGCCCAGTTCGGCCCATCTTCATCAGCACAAGATCAAGACCCTCGCCAGGGTCCAAGCCTCATGAAATTGGGCTGACGGAAGCTTCCTCAGGCACGGCCTCGTCAGGCTGGCTCGCGAGGAGGCGGAGAGATCAAGGAAGGGTACCTCACAGGTGCCCATGACTCAAGCCATGACGGCCAAGGGCGCCAGGCGGGCGCAAGCCCGCGCAGTGTCCTCATTTCCTCTTTGGTGCAAAGGAGGCAAGCGCAGGCGAGAGCATCAAGAAAAGGCAACTATTTCGGTGTAACAAGACCAAGACCAACACAACGGTAGGAAGGAGGTCATCGTGGAGCCCAAGCCGGCGTCACAGTCAGAGTCTTTGGCAGGCGAGGACCGACTTTAGTCAGGATAAGTGTACTAGATGTTCCCCTTCAAAATGGCCAATTGTTGGTGCCCTTCCCGCTCAATATTTGGGAAGAGGCCTAGGTCCTTTGCCTATAAATAGGACTAGCCACCCACAGGGTAGAGGCATCTTGAATCGAGCAAGAGATCAATCTAGAGAGAGAGAGAAGCGACTGAACTCCCCTAGCAGTTCATCGCACCGGCCAAGAACAGACCGTCGTGAGGCTGTTCTTCCTTGTACTATTCATCATCCGCCCCTGAGGCAATCCACCACACCACACACTGGAGTAGGGTATTACACCACCATGGTGGCCCGAACCAGTATAAACCTTGTGTCCCTTGTGTTGCTCTTTGTGTAGTTTAGATCCTTGCGGCGACGAGGTGTAGGTAGGTAGGAGGTGAGATCTCGCGTGCACCCCGAGTTGAACCTAGAGGGTCCGCCCGGAACCCGAAATCCGACATTTGGCGCGCCCGGAGTAGGGGAGTGGCGGAGTTTTCCTTCCTTGACCCGCTCTCCGCCAACATCGTGATTCGCCCCTATGATGAGTAGCGCCGCTTACCACTTCGGTCGCCAACACGAAGCGAGGCGGGGGCTCGAGCCTTGGCCCCACCTGCGGACAGTGCGATGGCCGAACAAGTTCAAGCCAGAGACACCACCACGCTTCTGGCAGCCTGACTGATCCAGCTGGACTTCCTTTGGCGTCTGAGGGGGGCCGTCCTCGAGGCGGCGGCTGACAGCGAGGTCATGGCTAACTGGCTTCCCATGGCCCACACCGGCGCCCCGCGCATGTGGCTGCTCCACCTGTCAGTGGCTTCCGTGACCTCTTGGGAGGAGCTGCGCGACCTCTTCAAGCCATTCGTCCGCCAGATCGGCGCTGCCTCTGCACAGCATGGGGCTCCTCTTGGCCGGTCGGCGCCCAAGGCCGATCTGGCCTTCAGCTCGGAGGATCACCCTTCCAACTCAGCCTGCACGGGCGCGCTCCCAATGTTGTGCACCCCCACCATCTGCCAGGTGGCCATCACCAGGACTCTCATCGACGGCGGCGCAGGCCTCAGCGTGCTCTCGGTTGAAGCCTTCAGCCTCCTCCACGTACTGCCGGAGCGGCTTTAGCCCAGCATGCCCTTCTTGGGCGTCGGGGGCGGTTCCGCCGGCTCCCTGGGGCAGATCCGCCTTCCGGTGACCTTCGGTACCTATGACCACTTCCGCACGGAGCTAATCGACTTCGACATCGCCCCCATCGGCCTCCCATACAACGCCATCCTCGGCTACCCAGCACTAGCCCGATTCATGGCCGCGACTCACCCGGCGTACAACCTCATGAAGATGCCCGGGAGCAGCGGCGTCCTCACCGTGTCCGGAGACACCGGGGTTGCATTGCAAGTGCTCAAGCTCGTCTTCAAGACTGCGGCGGTGGCACAGCCCGCCGACTCAGACGCCTCTGAGCCCAATGGGGCTGATCCAGCCAAGAAGAAGCAGCTGTTCACCCAAGACAAGGCGGAAACCAAGCAGATACTGGTCGACGAGGACGGATCCACTAATGCCACCTTCACCATAGGCGCGAACCTCGAGCCCGAGCAGGAGGAGGCCCTGGTCAAGTTCCTACGCGCAAACAAGAAGGTGTTCGCATGGGAACCTGTTCAGCTGGCAGGGGTCCCAAGAGGCGTAATCGAGCACCACCTCAATGTGTGCCCCAACGTGCGCCCCATGAAGCAGAAAGCGAGACGGCAGTCCACTGAGAAGCAGGCTTTCATCGTCCAAGAGACCCGCAAGCTAGAGGCGGCAGGGGTCATTCGCGAGGTCCGATACCCAGATTGTTTGGCTAACCCGGTTGTCGTGCCAAAGAAAGGGGGGAAAGAACGCATGTGTGTCGACTTCACCAACTTCAACAAAGCCTGCCCGCAGGATCCATTCCCGCTCCCTCGTATCGATCAGATCATTGACTCCACCACCGAGTGCGACCTGTTATGTTTCCTGGATGCCTTCTCTGGCTATCACCAGATCAAGATGGCAGTAGAGGACGTGGAAAAAACGGCTTTCCTGACCCCGTGTGGAGTGTACTGCTACACATGCATGCCGTTCGGGCTGCGCAACGCAGGAGCGACCTTTCAGCGGCTGATGCACATCGTCTTGGGTCAGCAGCTCGGGAGGAATGTTGAGGCTTATGTCGATGACATTGTGGTGAAGTCTCGGGAGGCCAGAACCCTGATACAAGACCTAGAGGAAACCTTCACGAGCCTCAACGCAGTGAACCTGCGGCTCAACCCGGAGAAGTGTGTGTTTGGGGTCCCCTCTGGCAAGCTCTTGGGCTTCCTCGTGTCCCACCGGGGCATCGAGGCTAACCCAGAAAAGGTCAAGCGATCGAGGACATAAGCCCGCGAAGACCCTCGAGGAGAGATGCGGAAGCTCACTGGGTAGCGTGACCGCACTAGGGCCTTCATCTCAAGTTGGGGGAGCGCTACCCTTCTTCAAGCTGATGAAGAAAAAGGGCCCCTTTGAATGGGTGAAGAGGCCGACAAAGGCGTTCAAGATCTCAAAAGGTACTTAACCAGCCCTCCGTGTAATGGTGGCTCCAGCGCCTCAAGAGCCCCAGTGCTCTACCTTGCAGCCACTCCCTACTCTGCCGATTGCATCCCTTGTGGCGTTAGGAGGAGGCGTTGGACCAAGTCAGCGGCCAGCTGCAGGTCAAGGCGGCAGGATCAAGGGGCCTCACAGAAACCACTACCACCAGCCGAGAAGGATCGGCCGCCAGGAAGCGCACTTTTCGAACAGAAGAGACCCCTCCCCCTGGCGACCAGCCGCTGGGGGCTCCACTATCTCAGGAGGCACCACGGCCTCCAGAGGACGCCAGCAGCACCAGCACTCCCAACCTCGTCGAACACCCTATGTACTTCGTCAACCTTGAAACTCCTCCTCGCGCTATTGGTGGCCTCGCGCAAGCTGCGGCACTATTTTCAGGGCCATCCCATCAAGGTTGTCTCAGCGTACCCTTTGGAAAGGGTGCTCAGGAGCCCCAACTTTCATTTGGAAGAGTCGTGAGTGGAACATCGAGCTGCAAGCGTTTACTAGAATTCAGCACCACCGAGTCATCAAGGGGCCGCTAAGCGACTTCATGGCGGAGGAATGGGCGGGCGCTTGAGGCCTCAAGGCTGATGAAGATCGATCCCTCTCCAGAAGCGAGGCACAGGCCGGTTGGGTCATGTACTTGACAGGCGTTCTCCAGGACAGGCGCGAGGCTGGCCTTGTGCTTATATCTCCTACTCAAGACAAGATCTACTACGCCCGTGCAGCTCTGTTTCTGACCGCGGAGAAAAGGTCTCCAACAACATAGCAGAATATGAAGGCACGATAGCAGGCTGAAGGCCTGATCGCCACAGGGAGTGAAGTGCCTTACCATCAAGGTGATTCACAACTCCTCGTCAACTTCTCCAACAAAGTATCTGAGCCGAGGATGAGCACATGGAAGCCTAGCTTCATGGAGGTCAGCGGATGGAGAAGCGATTCAGGGGCTGGAGTTGCGGCATGTGCCTCGCGGCACCAATCAAGAGGGCTGATGACATCGCCATGGCGGGCATCGGCGGCTGCCTCGAGAACCTGGGCGTCTTCGAGGAGTGGCTCTTCAAGCCCTCGGCAACGCCATCGCTGTCAAGCTGCAGTGCAGCCTCGGGAAGAGCTCCCCTGACAACTTGCCTCGGGGAGCCCCGGGTCTGCGGCCCGGCCTCCGAGTCGCCCGCCTCGACGCTTTGGAGCCTCGGGAGGGGTGCTGAATCACAGAGCTCCGGAGTTACCCGACGCAAGGGACCTTGCTTTAAAAGGAGGAGGAAGCGGAGCGTGTGGCGCTGACAAACCACGACTATCTTGCATCGAGGATGGAGAGCTCTCTGGAAGCGACCGAATGATGTGTCCCTACGTTGCATTTCGAGGGAGCAAGGGAAGGAGCTGTGGCGGACATACCACAGTGGAGGCTGTGGGATCATTCGTCATCGCGGACCCTCGTTGGCAAAGGCGTTCGCATGGCGGGTTCTATTGACCCTTGCACTCAATGATGCCCGTGGAACTGGTGAAGGCTTGCGAGGCCTGCCAATTCCATGCCAAGAAGATCCATCAGCCGGCGGGAGGTCTACAAACTATACCCCTCTCGTGGCCATTCGTAGTCTGGGGGCTGGATATCCTGGGCCCGTTCCCTCGAGCGCCGGGAGGCTATAGCTACCTCTACGTCGACGTGGACAAGTTCACCAAGTGGGCTGAAGTAGAAGCCGTCCGCACCATCCCCGCAGGTTCTGCGGTCAAGTTCATCAAGGGCATCGTGAGCCGGTTCGGGGTGCCGAACCGCATCATCACCGACAACGGTTCGCAGTTCACCAGTAACCTTGGGACGCAGGTATGCTACGCCAGTGGCGCACACACGAACAGCAGTGGTCGGCCGGCGGGCCATAACCAGAGGTCTGAGGGGCCTCAAAACCAGGACCTTCAAGAAGAAGCTGGAGGCCTGCAGCAGAGACTGGTACGATGAGCTTCAGTCCATGTTGTGGTCCATCCGCACGACCCCGACCAAGCCTACTGGCGAGACCCCGTTCTTCCTGGTCTATGGATCCGAAGTGGTCCTCCCTCACGAGGTCAGACGTCATTCCGCACGGGTCCTGGCGTTCGACGAGGCGCAGCAGGACGCCATGTGGGGGACGGACCTCGTGCTGGGGGAGGAGCATCGTCGAGCTTGGCCTTCTGAGCAGCGAGGTACCAACAAGCCTTTATGGCGATACTGCTGCCGCAACATTACGCCAGAACTCTTGAGGTAGGGGACCTCGTGCTCAGGAGGTTCTCTCGGGGAGGGGCGCATAAGCTCTCTCCCATGTGGGAGGGCCTGTTCAAGGTTGTTCATGTTTCAGGGCCGGCTCATGGCGGCAGGAGACTCTGTGGAGGGGTGCCCGTCCACAACGCATGGAACATCCAGCACCTCCGGAGGTTTTACCCCTAAAAAGGCTCGGTGCCTGTGAAGAAGGCAAATGCCTGTGAAGCTTATCATTCTGAAAAAGGCCGGGTGCCTGTGAGGAAGGCAAACGCCTGTGAAGCTTATCTTTCTGAGAAAGGCCGGTGCACATGAAGAAGGGAAGCGCTGTGAAGCTTATCTTTACGAGAAAGGCCGGTGCACGTGAAAGAAGGCAAGCGCTGTGAAGCTTATCTTTACGAGAAAGGCCGGTGCCCGTGAAGAAGGCAAGCGCTGTGAAGCTTATCTTTTGAGAAAGGCCGGTGCCTATGAAGAAGGCAAGCGCTGTGAAGTTTGCTTCCCCAAGAAAGGCCGGAGCACATGAAGAAGGCCAATGCTGTAAGCTTCGCCGCCTGTGACACTCTCACGTAATAATGAGTTGGGGCTGTACATGCCCGGAGTCTCGGGAAGCGCCCGGCCTCGGGCCACAGGGCTCCCTTCCACGCCAGTGGCAGCACTTAGCTCATGTTGGTGTGAGAAGGCGTCGAAGACTAGATTAGGTGCGGACACGGCTTTTTCATTGCTTTCTGCAGTTGGCTTGTTCATTCCCATTTGAAGTTTTATTGAAGTTGTTGCCGTCTTTGGCTTGTGACTATTGCCTTCTTGGCTCTCACCTCGATTTCTCTCGCGCTTGAGTCTCGCGAGGGAGCAACATGTGAGCACCCTCATGATGTTTTTCGACCCTATTGTTTGAGGCTTCCCTAACCGGGTCCACTACAGGAGCACCCCTCCAATCCGTGCCCCACGGGCACTGCATGTGTTTCTGAGGACTGGGTGGTCGCCTCCTGGCCAGGGCAGGCTACCTCTCTGGCTAATCTTTGCAGGGCATGAGGCGTTCGACGAGGCCTCGGCCTCGGGAGGCCGAAGACCGCGACAGTCGCCCCAAGCTAAGTAATTTCTCTGGCGCAGGCGTGTGGAACAGAATCCTAATACAGAAATAAGCGGAAGCATTATGATAATTAACATCAGCCGGTCCAAGCACGCCCCGGTGCCCTACACTCTTGTCATTTTGCACGGGGAAAGGAAAAAGAACAAGGCAGTAGCGGCTCGCTTGGCACCAACTTCATGGCGGAGGCTCGAACGCCTCCAGGCTCGAGGCGGACTCCCTCTCGCGCTTCACCGAGGCAGTAGCAGACCCGCTACCTCCCTCCAGGTGAGGCCTTGGTGGTCACGGAGGCTGGTCACGGCCACCATTTGGAGGAGCCGCTGTCCGAAGAAGAGTCGCCCGGCTCAGCCAGAACCCAGCGCCCGCCAACCACGCCTTGCTCATCTTCATCCCGATCATCATGGGGCTAGGCCTGCCACGGCCCGCAGTCGTCATCCTCGGGCAGCACCCAGCAGCGGCGACCGTCTTCCCCGAACACCCTCACGTAGAGGGTGGCGTCGCCCTCGAACTTGAAGTGCGGGGGTGCCGCTTGCCCGGCTCGGACTGGCAGCTGAACAAGCGTCACCCGGCCAGGGTCGGAGACCCACGCTCCCGGCTGGCGGAGACCTCCAGTGAAGCCAGGAGGCCAGCTGCAGCAACCGTCTGCACTGGAGGCAGAGACCGCCCGGGCGCCGGCCGGAAGTTCACCTAAAAGGAAGCGGGGAAGCTGGAGCCAGGTGCTGGTCGGCTCCACCGACCACACGACAAACTCCGGCAGCACCTCTGCCGAGTGGAAGCGCGGCCGTAGCGCGCCCCCCATCAACGGCCTGACGCCCGTCGCCGTGCGGGAGATCACCTCCACGGCCGCGGGAAGCCGCTACGGAAGCCACAGGGTGCTTGCGAGGACGGCCTCGGCCGTGCTTGGCCGGGGGAGAGTCAGGCTCCACCTGGCGGGCCTTTCCTTTCTCCGCGGCCGAGAACCTCTTCGGCGGATCCATGGAGAAGAAGGAGAATCAAGGAGAGATGGACTGGAAGGGCATGCACCGTTCCGTACTTATAGCCGGGGAAGGCCAACCGTCGACCTCCACGAAAACAGGTAATCATGACCCGCTTTGCATGCAGGGACTTGTCAATTCGTGCAGTTGCCGAGACGTCGTGGGGAGCAGGGACGCCCACGTCCTATCAACCGCCACGCGGCGCCCAAGGCCACAGGCTGTTATGGCCCGCGGTGCTTCGCACTTTCCCCTTCGCTTATCTGCTAAGCCAAGTCCAGGCGCGCCTTGGGCGGGGGCTCTTGTCGGGTTACAGGAGCAGGGTACCAGGACTTGCACACTGCTGACCTGCTTGGCGTGGCTCAAGAGGTGGCCCAGTTCGGCCCATCTTCATCGGCACAAGCTCAAGTCCCTCATGAGGGCCAAGCCTCATGAGGCGGACTGACAGGAAGCTTCCTCAAGCATGGCCTCGTCGAGGCTGGCTCATGAGGCGGAGAGATCAGGCGGGGTACCTCACGAGGTGCCCATGATGCAAGCCATGGCGACCAAAGAGGCGCCCGAGGCGAGGCGCCAGCCAGCATGATGTCCTCATTTCCTCTTTGGTGCAAAGGAGGCAAGCCTTGGGCAAGAGCATCAATCAAAGGCAACCATTTGATTGCAACAAGACCAAGACCAACACAGCAGCGGGAAGGAGGTCATCGTGGAGCCCAAGCAGCATCACCGTCAAAGTCTATGGCGAGGAGGACCGACTTTAGTCCCGGGATAAGTGTACTAGATGTTCCCCTTCAAAATGGCCAATTGTTGGCGCCCTTCCCGCTCAATATTTGGGAAGAGGCCCAGGGCCGTTGCCTATAAATAGTACTAGCCACCCACAGGGTAGAGGCATCTTGAATCGAGCGAGAGATCAATCTAGAGAGAGAGAGAGAAGTGACTGAACTCCCCTAGCAGTTCATCGCACCGGCCAAGAAACGAGACCCTCATGAGAGGCTGTTCTTCCTTGTCTTATTCATCATCCGCCCACAGGGCAATCCACCACACCACACACTGGAGTAGGGTATTACACCACCATGGTGGCCCGAACCAGTATAAACCTTGTGGCCCTTGTGTTTCTCTTGTGTAGTTTAGATCCTTGCGAGACGACGAGGTGTAGGTAGGTAAGAGGTGAGATCTCCGTGTGCACCCCAGAGTTCGAACCTAGAGGGTCCGCCGGAACCCGAAATCCGACACTGGCGACTTAACATCAAAAACTAGGGCGGGTAACAACCCAATATAGTCTTATGTAATTACCAAAAAGACTAAGCAAGGCCATTCAAGCCTAAACATACTGGCGATTTAAAGTTCATAGCCAGGGTGGGTTATCAAACCTCGCATATTCATATAACCAGGAAAACATACATGTAGGATTGATTTATACTGCAGGCTTATATTGCCATACCCAGTGAGGGTAACAATCCAATGATTTATAAGCGCATGATTCCAATGGCGCAATCCACAATATATTGGCGACTTAACGTCCAAAGCCAGGGCGGTTTTACCAAAACCAAAATATTCATACCATTATTGATAGACATACATGTAGATTAAGACCATGGTGATGCCTTGATAATTATAATCCCGGGCCAGTATCAATCCGGGGCCAGTGTGTGGTGTGGTGGATTGCCTCAGGGGCGGATGATGAACAGTACAAGGAAGAACAGCCTCGCGAGGGTCTGTTCTTGGCCGGTGCGATGAACTGCTAGGGGAGTTCAGTCACCTCTCTCTCTCTCTCTCTAGATTGATCTCTCGCTCGATTCAAGATGCCTCTACCCTATGGGTGGCTACTCCTATTTATAGGCGAAGGCCCTGGGCCTCTTCCCAAATATTGAGCGGGAAGGGCGCCAACAATTGGCCATTTTGAAGGGGAACAGCGGGTACACTTATCCTGACTAAAGTTGGTCCTCGCACAAAGGCTCTGGTGATGGCGCCTGCTTGAGCTATCTGATGACTCCCTTCCGGCGTTGAGAGCTGGTCTTCGATCTTGTTGCACCGAAGCAGTATGCCTTTGCTTGATGCTCTCGCTGCGCTGCTCCCTTTGCACCAAAGAGGAAAGGAGGACACTGCTGTTTGGCGCCAGCTGGCGCCCTTGGTGATCATGGCTTGCGTCATGGGCACCTCGCGAGGTACCCTGCCTTGAACTCTCCGCCTCCTCATGAGGCAACTTGTGAGGCCGTGCGAGGAGCTCCCTCGTCGTCGCCCATGAGTCTTGGCCTGCGAGGGTCTTGAGCTTGCGTTGATGAAGATGGGCGTCTGGGCCTCCTTTGAAACCATCCGCAGGGCAGCAGGCGAGCAAGTCACAGGGACCCCCGTTCCCGAACTGCAGTAGCCCGGGCCCCACAGGCGTGCGAACAGGCTGAGCTGAGAGGTGAAAGGGCAAGTGCGGCGTCGCGAGCCCTAATGACCTGCGGCCTTAGGGCGCCATGGCGATTGATTAGACAGCGTCTTGCCCTCTGCAACAGCGTGGGTTGATAATAGCGGCATCTTCCTTGCCTCCTTTACTTTATCCGATTTTGCTCGGAGATCCCTTTCTTGCGCCTCTCCTCTGCTTCCAAGACCTTGAGATCCACTCTGCTGCGTGCCCTAGCCATTCATGGCGCCTCGCCAAGCCCGGCGGAGCTTGGTACTCTCCTGCCTTGGACCCGCCAAATGTATGTCGGCGAGCCTGCATCTGGTCGTCGGATGGTGGGCGCGAGGCGTCAGCAGAGCGGGGCGTTCAAGGCCAGCTCCACCGCCCACACGGTCAGTGAGACTACCTTCTCCCCGTTCTTTGTGAGCGCCATCATTGCGGGTCTGGTGCCTCCCTTCTCTGAGTTCTTCTTCTCCGTCCTCCGTCATTACAACATTCAAGCTCTGCACCTCCATCTCAACTCCGTCCTTCTTCTGGCGATCTTCGCCTACTATTGTGAGGCCCATGTTGGGGTGAAGCCCTCGGTGGCCTTGCTGCGCCACTACTTCTCCCTCGAGACCTCCCATGGTTCCGCCTCGGCGTCTGTGAGCCTTCGTTGCATACTGGCGGGGCTATTGCCATTCAAACCACAGGGAAGCGGATTGAGGGCTTGAGGAGCAAGTGGGTCTTGGTGGGCGGCTGGCGCATCCACCCTGGCGGATCCTGCCCGCAGAGTGCCAAGAGCTCGACGACTGGTCCCGAATGGAGCTTGAGGATCCCAGCCAAGGCTGGTCTTTGGAGAAGATAGATGCCGATCTGAAGCCAGCCAGTGGCCCAACAAAGCTGACCGATCGTCGTCGGCTTCTTGAGGGAGTTCTAGGAGCACCAATGGCCCCGCTTCGTCGATTTCGCTTAGATGTGGAGGCCTCACTCGGGCCCGTGGCCCTGGCCAGCGAGGATCTGGCGACAGTCCTCCAGTCCTTGGTTGGGGCGATGTGGCGAGGCCGAGGCGCCCGTGCCCTTGTTCCTTCGAGGATTGGGAGCAGGTTGTGGGGCCCATGCCTGTCTTCAATGGGGATGGGCCCGTGCCCGTGGAGGCTCCGGAGGACACAGTGGGCGTGTCCTCTTCCGACTCAATGAAGAGGTGGAGGAAAAGAGCCGGGAGAGGGGTTGATTCGGGGCGGAGTCAAGGGCTCCTCCCACGTGGGCGCGAGTCCGCATTCTCCGCCTCCCCCAGAGTGACGACGACGAGGATGATGATGAGCTGGGGGGCAGAAGCCTGCCCCTGATCCCGAAGAAGGACCGGACTGGGTGGTCCCCCGCGGTTCCGCCCCGGCCCCAGGGCGATCCGCAGACGTGCCTCCTACTCCCGGGCCCCTTGAAGCTAATCCCTGCAGCCGGCTCTCGGGCTTCAAGTATGGCCGGAGGCTGCTCGAGGCCACCAACGACGACTTGTAAGTGCCTGCTTCCCATCTTGATTATTGCTCCGTCGACGAGATCTGATGTTCATGTCCTTCGGCCAGGCTGGCGCCCGCGGCGAAGAAGTTGAATGGGGCTCCTGAGGCCCCATCCGTGGCGGTGCCTCTGCCCGAAAAAGAAGGTGATTCTGACGCCCAGGCCTCTCCTGCCCGGGCGTCCTCGCTGGCATTTGGCTGAGCCAGCAAGCGAGCTTCATTATGACCCAGGCGACTCGAGGTGCCATTGCTTGGCGCTGCCTCCTTTGTTGCCGTGGCGCCCGGCTGGTTCCGCCTCGAGCGCGATGGTCACACATGATCTTCTCCTCCTACTCCACCGGCCGCTGCTCCTCCGAATCTTGTTACGGATGCGTACGTTGCGGGCTGGACCGCTTTGCTGGCGAGAGATCTTCTGGCGCCGACTCCGTCGATGGTTGGGCGTTTGGAGCTGGCTCGGCTGGATTCGCTCCGATGCTTCGATTCGGGCGGCGCTGGTCGAGCCTCGGCGGCTGCGACAAGGAGAAGCGAGGCTGTTCGTGGAGGCGAAGATTACTGCTGACGCTGCCTGGGGAGGCAGCCCGACATCAAGGTCGGCTGTGAGGGCGGTGAAGGGCCTGCAGAACCAGCTTGCCGAGGAGGCCCGCCTCGCCAGAGCGGGAGGAAGAGCATGAAGGCTCGCGAGGCGGCCGTCAGGACCGGGAGGCTGTGCTGAAGAAAGCGCCATGACCGCTGAAGCGCTGGGAGCAGGAACTGGAGGCGAGGAAAGTCGAGCTTTGGATGACAAGGCGTGGGTTCTTGCCGAAGATCGCGTGGCCTTCCGCAGGATATGGAGGTGAAGGCTCGGCGCCTGCTGAGGAGCTTTATGATATCGGCTGGAGAGCCTTGGCCGCGCAGAGACGGCCCCGCCAAGCTGCTTCCTTCTGGTTCGCTCTTGAAGATGTCTCCCTTGGTCTTGGCCCCACGGCTGAGGCCGAGGCGCGTGTCTTGTCTTCTGCGGCACTGACGCGGATCCTCACCCACATCTATCTTCGTGATCCCAGCATCGACATGGACAGCCTGCTGGACCCAGCAAGCGGTGAGCATGCAGCTGCCACTGCCGAGGCTATGAAGGGTCGCGCGGAGGCTCTGTTGGGCAAGTTAAGACGCCTTGGCACCAAGCGAAGTGGTGCCGACCCTGCTGCTTCACGAGGCGAGCCCACTCCAGCGCTGCTCCACCGCCGACAAGTGACTTCGGTTGTGGCTCTGTCTTGCTTTTGTCGGGACCCGATCCTAAGTCACACCGATCTAGCATGTAACCCATCATATCACTTTGCGGCCTCACGCACGGTATTCCACAGGTGTCGCCTTACCATGTCCGGGACGTTTGCGTCTTTTGGCTCACGTATATGATAGTGTCGCTAGCATCCATATGACAAAAGAACCGGGCCGACATGGCTAGTCGTGAACCCAAAGCGGCACTAACCTATGGGGACAGGCATACATGAATCACATCGAGCATGTCGGTCATCAACGTATATATTCGGGCTGTAACCTTTGGGCTATGAGGACTCGGTATCCGGGCTGTAGCAGAGCTAAGCAGGACTCGAATAACACGCGTGACATTTCCCGAGGGGCAGAGACATAGGAACGAAATGAAACACATGCCCGGCCAGTCAAGTGTCCAAGCAGTAGTCTTTGGGCTAGCGAGGACTCGGTGAACGGGCTATGTAGCGGACTACTATCGCTCGAGAATCACGAGACTACATTTCCCCATATGAGAGGCTGCCAAGGATAAACAACTAGTTTGTCGGATCCCACACATACCAAGCATTTCAAACATACACACATTATGCTCAATATGCGTAGATACAACACGGCATCACAACATAACTCTACGACTCAAATATTATTCATTAGGCTCCGAAGAGCGAGATATTACAAACATGGGTCTCATGACCTTTTCGAGCATACAAGTCAAAGCACAAGCGGAAGCTAATCATGTCACAGTGCAGACAACTATAAATGAAAAGGGTGAGAAGGCGACTATCTACCGAGATCTGCCGAGGCACAAGATCGTAGCTGAGGTAACAAGCTAAGCGTCGAAGTCCAAGCGGAACTACTAGCGAGGCGGACGTCTCTACGCAAAACATAAAATAAGCAAGCGTGAGTACAATTGTACTCAGCAAGACTTACATCAGAACTAACTACATATGCATCATTATCAAAAAGGGGTGGTGGAGTTTGACTGCGGCAAGCCAGCTTTGACTTCGGTGGCTATCTGAACTACATTTGCAAGTAACTCTTTGAGGTGGCGCACACGAGTCCACATATTCACCATATCAATACACCACTATGGACCCGCTCCCGTCTTCCTCTGACGAGCGCCATCCATAGCACTCCACACTTATCTTGCGCATTTTAGGGTATCCACTTTCACTTGTCTATGAACTGATATAGGCAATCGAAGTCCTTCTCCGTGGACACGGCTATTCGAATAGATCATATTAAACCTGCGGGGTGTACTTCTTCACACTGCGCTCTCACCACTTACCGCCGTTTACACGACATGTACTCGGCAACCTTCAGCGGAAGCCGCGTGGGTGTCGGCCCACGGCCTACCTAAATACTCAAGTCCCTAGTCGGGTTTATCGCCTATTCGGGTTCCATCCATGAGGAGTCCGGCGAGGTTTCCCATACAGCCCGAACGATGTGTGCGGGGTTCGAGATACCAAGCGGGCACTTTCGGTACAGAACCACGGTGCCTACATAACACAACCCACCCCTAAGGTCAGCGTTGCGTCGGCCCCTGACATACTACAAACACCGAAACTACTTGCAACTCCGGACCAGGAACAAGGGTGGTTAAGAAGCCGAGAGGGTCAATTAAGGATCCCAATGCGTGGTAGTAACTGTTTCATGGATCACAAATACAGATCTCAGTTCACGAGGGCCGGTTTCAATGAGACAACCCACCATGTACTCCTACATGGCCTCTACGCCGCTACCTTTACCAAATCGTGTTCACACACTTAGCTCATACACAATAGGACATGTTCATAACAATTCCAATTCATTCCCAATGAATCGGACCGACTCAACTCTAAGCGATGCAGGCATGACAAACAAGCATAGATGAGTAGGCACAACATGGCTCAAACAATTCCTACTCATGCTAGTGGGTTTCATCTAATTCTTGTGGAATGACAGGTCATGCAAAGGATCAAGGGGTTCAACTACCGCAGCAAGTAACACATGAGTCGTTGTTGTCCTAATGCGATAAAATAGAGCAGGAAGCGAGAGAGTGGGATTATATCGGAATGAACAAGGGGTTTTGCTTGCACAGCACTTACGAAGATAATATAATTCTTCATCGGTGTCGTCATCGAACAATCGTCGGAACATCGTCTCTAGGGAGGGACAATTACCGGCAAACAAGAGAGAACACAATCAATGCAATGCACATTCACATGAATGACATGTCATATTAAGGTACTGAATTCACCTAATGCAATAATAACCCAAGTTAGTTGAAGTGGAATTCAAACAAGGTTGAACTCCAACTCAAATGCTATTTCATAAATTATCCTAATCATGATTCATCCTATTCAGTGAGGTTAACTTGTTCAAACATGCATGATCATGGCATAAACAGATTCTTCATATTTTTCTGATCATTTTTCATATATAAATTATTTCCATCCGAAAGTTACGGTTGAATTTATATGATTTTTAGAAGTTTAGAGTATTTTACGGAATTTCCTGAATATAAATAAATCGAGAAAACTAGTTATTGCGTCGACTGACGTCGATGTGACGTCGGCGGGTCAATCTGGTCAGCTGTCGAGTCAACTCGTATTTGGGACCCAATCGGTCGATAGTTAGTTTAACTAACTAGTTTTGATTAGTGTTAACCCGGTTAGTTAGTGGCCGGGCCCACTCGTCGCTGACCGGGGTCAAATCCCTGTCAACCGGGGCTAATCCACCAAGGCGTGAGTCGCCAAGCGAGGCCAAAGGGCGGAGCAAAGTGCTTTGCGTTCCGGCCACCAAATGGGCGTGAAAGCATCTAGGAGGAGCTGGGGAGGCGAAGCTCTTGGTGGGGTTAGCCGGGGTCGGGGTGGCGGGATCGACACTGTGGCGTGTTTGGCGGGCGTCGAGCTCAAGCGAGCTCGGGCTCGGCAGCTGCGGCGCACTAGAGGGGAAGCGGAGGGGCGCTGCGGGTTCTGGTGCTGCGGTGAGCCCAGAGGTGGGGTTAACCGAGCCAGGGGCTCTAGCCACGCCCGGCGACGAGGCACGCGGCGGGCGGGCTTCGCCATGGTGGAATCGGGTGGCTAGAGGAGGGGAACGAAGTCGGGGAAGAGGGGCGAGGCGCAGGAGCTCACCGCAGTTCCGCATGAGGTGGTCACTGGCTCGGGGAGGGGCCGGAGCAAGCGGGCGGCGATGGAAATCTCCGGCGACCGAGGGAATGAAGGGTCGGGGAGGTGCTTGAGGCGTCTGGCGGGCGCGGCTCGGTGGGGAGGAAAAGAGGAGGTCGAGGCGGAGCTTCGTGGGCATGTCGGGGAGGAGAGAGGGTGGCGGTGGCAGCAGTCTGGCGATCGGCGTCCGGCTGGCGTTCGGTGGCGTCGTGGGGAGAGAGAGCGAGGGAGGAGATGGTCGAGGAGAGAGGAAAAGAGGACGAGGGGTTCGAGGCGGCGCCGAGGAGAGCGTCTTGAGGCGTCTCGGTGAAAGCGGCGAGCAGGGAGGAGGCGTGGCGTGCTGGCGCGATCGCCGTGTCCCTCCTCTCGCCTCTTGGCAGAGGTAGGCGACAGCGGTGAGGCGGTTGGTGGGCTGGAGCCTGGCCCAGGGCCAATGAGCGAGAGAGGGGAAAGGTTGGGCCGGTTGGGGCGCCAGGTAGGTTGGCTTCTCTCCCTCTCTTTTTTATTATTTCTGTTTTCTATTTTCTGTTTTGCTTTAGTTTAGTAAAATACCAAACCATTTAAATAAATCCTGAAAATAATTGTGGGCATTAACTAAATTATTACAGAGGCCCTTAACTATTTTCAGAATTGTTGGAGCAATTTAAAATAATATTAATAGTATTTAAATGCCCCAATTCAAATACAATATGGTTTATTCAAAAATCCAAAAATGTCTTGGAAAATTATCCATCACCTCTGGATATGGTTTTCACCTTTTTCCTTGATCATGAACATTTTGCAAACCACTTTGGGTTCTTTTGAAGATATTTTGAAGTTGAACCTATTTGAATTGCTTTAGTGCTAGGGCTTGATCATCCCCATTTCAAATTTTCATGAAAATTAAACATGATGCATGGATGCAATGCTACTAGCTACAAGCAAGCTCTAGGGCTGATCTGGGGCTGTGACAGCTTTTAATTCCTGCACATGTATCATGCCTCGGGGAGGCGTTTAAACTTGCATTTGGTATTGCGATAACAGTGTGGACTATAATATTTGCTTTTGAATTCCTTGAAATTTGCGCTTCCTACTTGCTTATGTTCTACATGGCCGAGGAGCCGGCCTTGCTATACCTCGGCCGCCCGTTAGCCCGACCGAAAACCAGGACGGGACGAAGGAGTGAGGGGCTACATGACAAGTTAGGCTCTGAGTCGCGATGCTCGAGGAGTCCCCTTAGCGTCTGAACAGCAAGTAGGGAGGTGAGGCAGGCGGATCTACCATTCTACGTCTGCAGAGCCCGGCCCGCGCATACCTCAACCGCCGTTAGCCTTCCGGAACTAAGGGTTGAGGGGCTACGTGACGATTAGGCTCTTGAGTCGCGATGCTCGAGAGTCCCCTTGGCGCTCAAGCGGCATTCGTACCTTGGCTCCGCTCGGGGAGTAGCGTCTGACGAACCAGGCCCGAGGGCCTGGCCGGGTGGCGTCGTCTGGCGTGACAGCGCAGCCCGTGTCCAGCCCCTGGCTTGGCGCTCGAGGGAGGCGTTGCAATGAGGCCAGACACTGAGCTATGGGCTCCCTGAGGTTGGTGCGACCTGGAGGCCACCCTAAGTTGTTTATCACCAGCACGGAGCATAGCGCTTCCGCATGCGTACGGGCATAGCCGCTCCTCGGCAGTGTCGTCAGCCAGCGCGGAGCATGGTGCTTCCACTAGAACGTGGGAGGGGGCTCCCCTCCGGGAGGAGCACCCGGGACGTATACAACCCCACCCTGACACGTGGCTGGCACGTTAGGGCTGGACGAGGTGTATCTGGGCACCCGTGAGCCAGCGCGGGACTCACGGGGCCCTACCTCAAGGCGGATTGCGCCTGGCTCTGGGCCTTATCTTGAGTGTGTTCTCGCAAATTTGGCGGATGCGGTGCTCTCGTCTTGGTCCCGGCTCTCGGGCTGGTCTCGGCCGTCATTGGCAAGCCGGTCGCGATGCCATGGACAAGACCAGAGGGTGAGGGCGGAGAGCGGTAGGAGCCACAGTCGCGATGCTCGGCACCCCCCCTTTAACGTGCAAGCTGGGTTAGATGACGAAACTCGTCCTCGGGTCCGGCTCTCGGGCTGGTCTCGACCATCGTTGGCAAGCCAGTCGCGATGCGAGGGACAAGACCAGAGGTGAGGGCTGGAGAGCGGTAGGAGCCACGAGTCGCGATGCTCGGGCACCCCTCCTTTAGCGCCAAGGTAGGTGGATCGACAACTCGTCCTCATGTCCCGGCTCTCGGGCTGGTCTCGACCCTCATTGTAAGCCGGTCGCGATGCCATGGACAAGACCAGAGGGTGAGGGACGGAGAGCCGGTAGGAGCCTGAGTCGCGATGCTCAGGCACCCCCTTAATGTCATAAGCTCGGTTAGATGATGAAACTCGTCCTCGGGTCCGGCTCGGGCTGGTCTCGGCCGTCGGCAAGCCGGTCAGCGATGCCATGGACAAGACCAGGAGGGTGAGGGCGGAAGCGGTAGGAGCCACGAGTCACGATGCTCGTGCACCCCCTTAACGTGCAAGATTCCGCCACCCAGGAAAAGGCACCAAATAACAAGCATGGTGGAGGCGAGAGCATAATCCTAAGGAAAAAGTAGGAAGGATACATGCAGGGGGTGGCCCGGCGGCTTGGGGATGATGCAGCCCGAGGCGCCCCCAACAGGATAAGCTAATGACATGAAATAAAAGGGATACATGCCGCAGGGACGGACCCATGCGGCCTGGGAATAATGCAGCCCTGAAGGCGCTCCCAGCCGGAAATAAAACTTAAAAATGTCACCTGGTGATGTTGGGGATGAAGGGGTGTTGGTGTAGCAGACTCGGTGGGCTGCGGGAGCCGATCCTCACGAGCCCAGTGCCTAGGGGCCTCGTTAGGCTCGAGGGAGGCGGCTCCTCGCGGGCCATCTCCATCTCCGCCGGGCTGCGGCGTGCTTGACCTCTTGAGCCTCCGGGATGGTCCTCATGAGACTGGTGCTTGCAGCGGCAGCGTTTGGCGTGCCATAAGGCATGCGTCACGTGGGCTGTGGGCGGACCCTCGTAGCGTCCCACTCGCGAGGGGCGAGGCGCTCTTGAGGCAGCTGCTCGGTTGAGCCCTGGTATGTCGATGCAGACGCGCAGCCCACCATCCTCGCCTGGATGGGGGGCCACAGCGGGTAGGCGGCGGCTGCCCCTCATGACCCTTGACTCATGTAGCTCCTGAATGGCCTTGCCTTGCTCCTGCTTGCAGGAAACGTGCTTCGAAGCACGCCTCCACGTGGTGCCCAAGCGCCTCCCTCGAGACCTTGGCGAGGTCGGCGGCCCTCCAGGGGAGAGCCCCCGAGCCCGGCCTGAGGAGGGCACCGGGCGCACTTTCCTATGCGATGGAAGGAGGCTCCCTCTGGCCCGGTGCGGGCCCTGAGGGGCCTGTCTCTTGAAGAGCCGGGTCGGTCGATGTCTTCTTCTTCTTGGGCGCGGCCTCGGGAGGCCTCCTGCTGCTGTGGTCTGGGTCTTCTAGCGTCACGGCTGAAAGGCTCGCTCGGGGAGCCTGCTGCGTCTCTCTCTTCCACGGGGCACCGTGATGACCCCGCCGCTTCTTGGCATCTTGAGGGCGTTGTAGCCATGGTGGAGTTCTGACCATGAATTTGGCCAACGCTGGGTACCCGAGGATGGCGTTATGCAATGGCGAATGTATGACGTCGAAGTCGATGAGCTCGGTGTGGTAGTTGTCGCGAGCCCCGAAGGTGACAGGAAGGCGGACCTGCCCGATCGGGACCGTGGAGCCGTCGGTGACTCCGGAGAAAGGCTTGGTTGGCTGAAGCTG
This sequence comes from Aegilops bicornis, assembly GCA_021605145.1. Classification (NCBI taxonomy): domain Eukaryota; kingdom Viridiplantae; phylum Streptophyta; class Magnoliopsida; order Poales; family Poaceae; genus Aegilops; species Aegilops bicornis. Next base: position 391,410,636 of record CM038674.1, read on the forward strand.
ACTGTAAGGCACTTGAAGATTGTTGAATGTCTCCACGGACAGGATGTTGAGCCCTGCTCCGCCGTCGATGAGGGTCTTGGTGACCAGCACGTTGCTGATGATTGGGGAGCAAAGCATCGGGAGAACTCCGGCTGTGGCTGCGCACTTGAGCTGATCCGCTGAAATTTGAGCGTGATGGCGCACGCCGACCACTGAGTGGGCGCGTGGCCTCGAGCTTAGGGAGGACTGCATTCGCCAGGCGAACTGCTTGAAGATGCGTTGAGAGGTGGGGCTTGAGCTCCGCCCGGGATCTGCAGCGATCAGCAGCGCTTCTGGAAGCCCCCAGCCCCTCGATCCGATGACGGTCTTCAATTCTCCTTGGTGGCGGCGGCGTGGAGGGAGGCATCGTTCCCCTGCAGGCGGTCCTCGCGAGGCTGATCCTCCGGCCTCCCTCGCGAGGTGGGTCTTGCCAGCGGTCCTCGCGAGGTTGGTCGCGCCACCCTTGGCGCTGGGCGCGTTCTTCCAGCGTCCTGCATTCTTCCTCCTCCTCGTCAGTAGCCCGGTCGGCTGCGCGGGCGTCTGCCGACCCTTCCTTCACGTGACTGACCGGAGCTCTTGGCATTCATTGGTGTTGTGGGTGTGCAGGTCGTGGTACACGCAGATCCGGCTGCCCTTGGAGGACTCGGGCTGATCTACGCCTCGCTTGGTGTCCGGATTCGGCCGCGAGTACGGCAGCCCCTTGCGCTTCACGTCCTTGGCCTTGGACTTCTTCTCTTCGGGATCCGCGGGCAGCAGCTCGAGGAGGAGAGGTGCCCTCCTCAGCCCTGGCGCGCACTTGGTCGCCAAGTCGAACAGCTCGAGGGAGGTGCACAGATCTTCATGCATCGCTAGCTCCTCCTTCATCTTGACGTCGCGCCGCCCGTCGGAGAAGGCGAGAGATGATGGCCTCCTCTGTTACCCTAGGGATCTTGAGGCAGCGTTGATGAAGCGCTGGATGTACTTTTGCGGGGTTTCCGGCTGCTGCTTGATTCGGCGCATGTCGCTACGGTGGTGGCGGTCGCGAGTACCTTGGAAGTTGGCGATGAAGCGGGTGCGCATCTCGGCCCGAGAAGAGATCGTGCACGGGGCGGTCAGGAGCAGTGCGAGCTCCGTCCTTGACCGCCATGGGAAACCAGTTTGCCATGACCTTTTCATCCCGTTGGCAGCCTCGATGCCCGGCTCGTGAGAGCTGGAGGAACTCCGTGAGGGTCATTTGTGCCGTCAGAGCGAGGAGGCAGGTCTGGCTTGAACTTGGCGGGCCCGCGCGGCGTTGCAGCCTTCCCGGAGGTGAAGGCGCGGCAGCCCGCCCGTGCTTGAGGGGGCCTCGGACGACGAGAGCTTGGTCTTGTGGGCCTCCACGCACCGCAGCTCGGGGCAGCAGGTCTGACGTCTTTGGGCCGGGAGCGCCGGGCAGCTTCTTGTGGGCGAGGAACTTCTTGACAGCTCTGCTCTTGCAGCGCTGGCGCTGGCAGAAGCGGAGTTCCGCCAGGCCGAAGCGCTTGGGGCCAGGGCACCTTCACAGGGAGGAGGCGGATGAGGCGCCCGGGAGCTTCATCGCCCGCGGAAGCGGTGCGGTGCAGCCGAAGACGGGCCAGTGCGGGCGCCTCTGCAGCGAACGGCTTCGGCGACTCGGTCGAGCCATTCTTCGTAGACGTCGTCGACGGGGTGGTAGCGCTGGAGCTTGTTTGCCGTGATGAGTGCCGCTCGGGCCTTCATGGCCGCGCGGGGCGCACGTGACGAAGAACCAGCGGGGGTGAGCGAAGGCGCGGCGGTGCGGCCGTCCCGCCTCATGGGCGAATCTTTGGGGCGATGCTTGCTGCTTTCGTTCCGCCCGGGCGGTGGCGGCGTTGACGGCAGGTGACGAAACGGCGAAGCGCCCGCCGGCAGGGAGCTGTCTGGGCGACATGGGAGGCGAGCGGCTCGGCTTCAGCGCTGGCTCGACGGGCGTCGAACATGGTTGCGGTCGGGGAAGAACGATCTGACGAAAGCAGATTCTGGCGCACCCTACAGCGGCGCCAAATGTCGGATTTCGGGTTCCGGCAGACCCTTGAGGTTCGAACACTGGGGTGCGCGTGGAGATCAAACCCTCCACCGTCTCATACCTCGCCGAATCACAGGGACCTAAACTACCAGCGGAACAGCACAAGAGACACAAGATTTATACTAGTTCGGGCCACCGTTGTGGTGTAATACCCTACTCTAGTTTGTGGTGTGGTGGATTGCCTCTTGGGCTGATGAAGAACAGTACAAGGAAGAACAGCCTCGCGAGGGTCTATTCTTGTTGGGTGTGATGAACTGCAAGGTGGTGTTCCGTCGCTCTAGCTTGAGGATCGGGTCTCTGTCTTTCTCTGGATCCCAGATGCCTCTACCCTGTGGGTGGCTACTCCTATTTATAGGCGAAGGCCCTAGGCCTCTTCCCAAATATTGAGCAGGAAGGGCGCCAACAATTGGCCATTTTGAAGGGAACAGCGGGTACACTTATCCTGACTAAAGTTGGTCCTCGCACGCCAAAGGCTCGTGATGACGCCTGCTTGGGCTCCACGATGACTCCCTTCCAACCGTTGGGGCTGGTCTTGGTCTTGTTGCACCAAAACGGATGCCTTTGCTTGATGCTCTCGCCTGCGCTTGCTCCCTTTGCACCAAAGAGGAAAGGAGGACACTGCGCGGGCTGGCGCCCGACTAGCGCCCTTGGTCGTCATGGCTTGCGTCATGGGCACCTCGCGAGGTACCCTGCCTTGAACTCTCCTCCTCCTCATGAGCCAGCCTGACAAGGCCGTGCCTGAGGGAGCTCCTCGTCGTCCGCCCCGCGAGGCTTGGCCCCTCGCGAGGGTCTTGAGCTTGCGTTGATGAAGATGGGCCGTCCCGGGCCTCCTTTGAGCCACGCCGCAGGCCGCAGGCAGGCAAGTCTGGGGACCCCCGTTCCCAGAACGCCGACAGCATGTAAGCCGGATCAAAAGGGTAAGCACAGCTATGCTCAATGAGCAGGAAGCCCCCATGCAATTTGTAACAAGGCGTGTAAGCCGGCCCAAGAGGGTAAGCACAACTATGCTCAATGAGCAGGAAGCCCCCAAGCGATCAATAATATGATAAGCCAATAAGGCGGGATGCCCATGTTTGAACCACACATCATGGCAGCAAGCTCTCTTTGGCAACCTTTAATTTGTCCTGAGAACTCAAACTTGCGAGAGATGGATTCTTTTTTAATCGGATATTGAGAGCTTCAAAGCTTTGTGAGAGATAGATTTCCCTTGAGCCAGATTTTAAACTAGAAGCCTTCATTTTAAGCCGGAAATTTTCTGACGGCCTTTAAATTTTCATCAATATGGCAGTGGCCTCCGGGACCGGGTTATCTTCCTTCCAATGACCCGGGGTTCTTGAATTTTCTTAAACTGGCAACATTTACTGAGCCATGTTCATGTAGCCCCCGAGCCTTAAGATGACTCGAGGAGTTGGCTTAAGGTTCTACATATTTGACTGTTATATACTCTCGGTATGAGTCATTCAACAGCTCAGTGACATAACGGTCCCTTTTGCAGTAGACAAAGCTGCATTAGAGAACTTGCAAGCCATAGTAATTGCTCTTTTAAAGAAAGAAATATGTAATATTGTCGTTGTTCTGGGAACGGGGGTCCCCAGACTTGCCTGCCTGCGGCCCACGGCGTGGCTAAGCCAGCAGGCCGTATGGCCCATCTTCATCAACAAGGCATCCAAGACCCTCGCGAGGGGCCAAGCCTCATGAGGCGGACGACGCAATACCTCCTCAGGAGTGGCCTAGTCAAGCAGGCTCATGAGGAGTGGAGATATCAAGGTGGGGCGAACCTCACGAGGCTCTCGTGACGTGAGCCATGACGATCGGCACCAGGTGGGCGCCAGCGCGCGCAGCGTCCTTGTTTCCTCTTTGGTGCTAAGGAGGCCAGCGCAGGCGAAGAGTACCGAGGCATCAGGCAAAGGTTGCCATATCGATTACTGTGAGACCAAGACGGAAGGACGGCAAGGCGGAGGTCATCGTGGAGCCCAAGGCAGGCGTCACCACGGAGCTTTCGCAGCGAAGACCACTTTGTCGGGATAGCTTGTCTTGGCTGTCCCCTTCAAATTTGCCCGCCGTTGTTGGCTCCCTTCCCGCCCAACATTTGGGAAGAGGACCAGGGCCTATATAAGTAGTGCTAGCCACCACAGTAGAGGCATCAGATCTTAGCTTGATCCAATCTGATCGAGAGCCTACCCTAGCCACAAGAACACTTCAACCTCAGGAGGTTGTTCCTTCCCTTGTGTTGTTCATCATCAGCCCAAGAGGCAATCCACCACCACCACACTGGAGTAGGGTATTACACCACAACGGTGGCTCAAACCAGTATAAATCTCGTGTCTTTCTATGTTGCGAGTTCGTCGAGTTCGTCCGCGAGATCTTAGCGAGCTAGGGCGGAGATCGGTAGGAGGGAAAGACTTCGCGCGCACCCCAGTGTTCGAAACTTAAGGGTTTGCCGGAACCCCACATTCGACATTTGGTGGCGCCAGGTAGGGGTGCGCCGGAGCTGCTCTCCACCAACCTGCGCCCCGCGCCGCCGCACCTCGCCTCCATGGCAGGTGCCCAGCCATCCGCCTCTGCGGCCGACATCGACAGCGGGGCGTCGGGGTACAGAGCCCTGGCCCCCGCCCTACGGCGAGTGCGGTGGCCAACCAAGTTCAAGCCAGAGATGCCGCCGCGTTTTGACGGTGCGGCACACCCATCACCATTCCTGCTGGCGTACGAGGAGGCCGTCCTCGAGGCTGGAGGCAACGACAAGATCATGGCCAACTGGTTCCCCATGGCCCTCGCCAGCGAGCCGCACGCTTGGCTGGTCAACCTCCCGGGATCCACGGTGGCCTCCTGGGGGGAACTCCGCGACCTCTTCGCCGCTCGTTACGCGGTGCCGGCGCACCACGCAGTCCCGGCCCTGCTGTGTGGCTCTCTTGCACCAACTTCGGACCGTCATGTCAAGCCGTTCCTCCGTCAGATCAAGGCCACCTCCAAGCGCCCGGGGGCTCCGCCAGGTTGGGCTGCGCCGGAGGCCGACATCACCTTCGGCTCAGAAGACCACCCCGACTCCACCGCCGGCTCCGGGATGTTACAAAGACCCTTATCAACGGCGGTGCTGGCCTCAACTTGCTCTCCATAGAAGCCTTCAGCCTTCTTCACGTGCCGCTCAAGCGGCTCGGCCTCAGCAAGCCCTTTTCGGGAGTGGGTGGTGGAGCTGCCCACTCTCTGGGGCAGATCCGCTTCCCTGTCACCTCCGGCACACGCGACAACTACCGCACCGAGCTGGTGGACTTCGACATCGCTCGCATCGGTCTCCCGTACAATGCCATCCTCGGGTACCCGGCTCTCGCTCAGTTCATGGCGGCGACCCATCCGGCCTACAACCTCATGAAGATGCCAGGAAGCAAAGGCGTCCTCACCATCAAGGGGGACACTAAGGAGGCCATGACGGTGCTCATGCTCGCCTTCAGGACCGCGGCAGCAGCACAGCCCGCCGGCGCCGATACCCCCGAGGCCAAGGAGGCCGCGCCTACCAAGAAGAAGCAGTTGTTCACCCAAGACAAGGCGGAAACCAAGCAGGTGCAGGTCAACAAGGACGGGTCTTCAAGAGCCACCTTCACCATAGGAGCCGGCGTTGACCCGGGACAAGAAGAAGCCTTAGTGAGGTTCTTGCGCGCGAACAAGGAGATATTCGCGTGGGAGCCCAATCAGCCGGTAGGGGTCCTGAGGGAGGTGATCCAGCATCATCTAAGGGTACGCCCCAACGTATGCCCCGTGAAGCAGCGAGCAAGACGGCAGTCCACTGAGAAGCAGGCCTTCATCGTCCAAGAGACACGCAAGCTGGAGGCGGCAGGTGCCATTCGAGAAGTTCGATATCTCGAATGGCTGGCGAACCTCGTTGTAGTGCCGAAGAAAGGCGGGAAGGAACGGATGTGCGTCGACTTCACCAACCTTAACAAAGCTTGCCCCCAAGATCCGTTCCCACTCCCGCGCATCGACCAGATTGTCGACTCCACTGCCGAGTGTGACCTGCTGTGCTTCCTAGATGCGTTCTCAGGGTATCATCAGATCAAGATGGCGGTGGAAGATGTGGAGAAGACAGCCTTCTGACACCATGTGGGGTGTCTTGCTACACATGCATGGCCTTGGACTACATAGCCTTGGTAGCGACTTTTCAGCGGTTGATCACATCGCCCTGGGGCGGCAGCTCGGGAGAAACACAGAAGCCTACGTTGATGACATAGTGGTCAAGTCTCGCGAAGCGAGGACACTGATTCAAGACTTGGAGGACACCTTCGAGAGCCTGTGCCAAGTGAACTTGAGGCTTAACCCGGACAAGTGCGTGTTCGGCGTCCCCTCCGGCAAGCTGTTGGGATTCCTCGTATCCCACAGAGGGATCGAGGCGAAGCCAGAGAAGATCAAGGCCATCGAGGACATGAGCCCACCACAGACCCTCAAAGAGATGCAGAAGCTAGCAGGGCAAGTGACCGCGTTAGGGCGTTTCATATCCAAACTAGGAGAGCATGCCTTACCCTTCTTCAAGCTCATGAAGAAGAAGGGCCTATTCGAATGGACCCCGGAAGCCGACCAGGCCTTCCGAGACCTCAAGAAATACCTTATCAGCCCCCCGGTGATGGTGGCACCACGGCCTCTCGAGCCTCTGGTACTCTACCTTTCCGCCACCCCATACTCCACCAGCGTGGTGCTGGTGGCGGTTCGGGAGGAGCGCCAAGCCAAGGGCGCACTGCACCAAGCCGGAGCTGAAGTGGCGCAGGGTCAAGAAGGCGCAGCAAAGGCATCAGCAGTGGAAGAACAAGCTCAGCAGGGCAACATCGCAGGGGCTCCTGAGGACAATCAGGTCTCAGGAACCCCTCCACCTCAGGATGTGCCCCGATCTCCGCAGGACCCGAGCCTCGATAGTGTAACAACCCTCATCGAACACCCGGAGTGCTTCACACCAGATCAAGGGACGCGAGGGGCACGCTTACCCCATGCCCGAAACTCCTGCCGCACTGGTGGCCTCACGCAAGCTGCAACACTACTTCCAGGGCCACCCCATCAAGGTCGTCTCAGCCTACCCATTGGAGAGGGTACTCAGGAGCCCTAACTCAGCCGAAAGGGTCGCCGAGTGGAACATCGAGTTGCAAGCGTTCCAGTTGGAGTTCAGCACTACCAGGGTCATCAAGGGGGTCGCGCTCGCTGACTTTGTGGCTGAATGGACAGATGCCCTGACACTTGAGGAAGGAGAAGACCGGTGCACCTCCCCAGGAGGCGAGGCTCCAGACGGCTGGGTCGTGTATTTTGATGGCGCCTTTGTGCACCAGGGCGGGGGGGCTGGAGCGGTGCTCATCTCGCCCACTCAGGACAAGCTCTACTACGCCGTGCAACTCTGCTTCCAGCACGGCGAGAAGGTCTCCAACAATATCGTGGAATACAAAGGCCTCATAGCTAGCCTGAAGGCTGTGACGGCTCTAGGGGTGAAGCGCCTCACCGTCAGAGGCGACTCGCAGCTTCTCGTCAACTTCTCCAACAAGGTGTACGAGCCGAAGGACGAGCATATGGAGGCCTACCTCGCGGAGGTACGCAAGATGGAGAAGAAGTTCTCGTGCCTGGAGCTGCAGCACGTGCCCCAGGGCACCAACAAGGAAGCCGACGGCATCGCCAAGAGAGCATCCAAGCGGCAACCGCAGGAGCCTGGTATCTTTGAGGAGCGGCTCTTCAAGCCATCAGCTACGCCACCTCTTTCAAGCACGACTCAGCCTCGGGAGGAGCTCCCACGACCTCGACTCACAGGAGCCCCAGCCTGTGTGGCCCAACCTCGAGAGCTCGGCTGCTCTTGGCGCCGAGACCAGGGAAGAATGCTAGACCAGGAATTCAAGGAATTTTTGGCCTTGCAGGGACGCTACTGGGAGAAGGAAGAGGACGCGGAGCGCGTGGCCCGGCAAGCCACGGCATACTATATCCAAGACGGCAAGTTATACAGGAAACGACCGAACGATGTCACGCTGCACTGCATCTCCAGCGATCAAGGAAGGGAGTTGCTGATTGACATACACAGCGGGGACTGCGGAGACCACTCGTCGTCACGAACCCTTGTCGGCAAGGTGTTTCGCAGTGGATTCTACTGGCCAACAACACTCAACGACGCAGCCGAACTGGTGAAATCCTGCGAAGCTTGCCAATTCCACACCAAGCAAATCCATCAGCCAGCTCAGGGCCTTCAAACCATCCCACTCACGTGGGCGTTCACTTTCTGGGGGCTGGACAACTTAGGCCCGTTCCCTCGGGCACCAGGGGCTACCTCTATCTCTACGTCGCCATCAACAAGTTCACCAAGTGGGCGGAAGTGGAAGCCGTCCGTACCATCCCGGCTGGCTCTGCCGTCAAGTTCATCAAGGGCCTCGTGAGCCGCTTTGGGGTCCCCAACCGTATCATCACAGATAACGGCTCGCAGTTTACTAGTAATCTCTTCAAAACCTACTATGCTAACCTTGGAATGCAGATCTGCTACGCCATTGGCCCACCCGGTGAGCAATGGTCGGTGGCCAGCGCCAACACGAAGGTCTGAGGGGCCTCAAGACCAGAGACCTTCAAGAAGAAGTCGGAGGCTGCGGCGGTAACCGCACGACGATCTCTAGTCCGTGTTGTGGTCCATCTGCACCACCGCTACCAAGCCAATGGGCGAGACTCCGTTCTTCCTCGTCTACGGAGCTGAAGCGGTCCTTCCTCACGAGGTCAAGCATCGCTCTGCACGGGTCCTGGCGTTCGACGAAACGCAGCAGGACGCCACGCGGGGGATGGATCTCGTGCTAGGGCAGGAACGTCATCACGAAGCTGCATTGAGGGCGGCAAGGTACCAGCAAGCGCTGCGGTGATACCACTGCCGCAACATTCACTCCAGGACGCTCAAGACGGGTGACCTAGTACTGAGGCGGGTCCTCTCCAGGGAAGGGTTGCATAAGCTTTCACCCATGTGGGAGGGCCCGTTTAGGGTCGTCCACATCTCCAGGCCTGGCGCCGTGCGCCTGGAGACACAAGAAGGGACACCTATACAAAACGCCTGGAACATCCAGCACCTCCGGAAGTTCTACCCATGAAGCAAGGCCCGGAGCCTGTGAAGAAAGGCCCAGAGCCTGTGAAGAAGGCTCAGTACCTGTGAAGAATCGCCGCCCATGACACTCTCACGTAATAATGAGTTGGGGTTGTACATGCCCCGGAGTCTCAGGAGCGCCGGCCTCAGGCCCTGGGGCTCCCGCCCACGCCTAGTGGCAGCACTTAGCTCCGCACTGGTGAGAAGACTAGATTAGGTGCAGGATGCGGCTTTTCATTTTCTTTCCGTAGTTGGCTCGCTTTTTCTTAATCGAAGTTTGCCTTTGGCGTTCCTTGCTGATTTGATTCCCTCGCCTCTCACCGCATTTTCCAGCTCTGGTTTTCTTGTGTTCTCTCTCTCGCATACCCCGCGAGGGGGCTAGGCAGGCGCCCTCGTGAGCATTTTTCTCCTCTCTGCCTTCTCGCGAGCCACCCTCGTTCGGGCCCAAAAGCTGGCGCACCTCTCCTTGTCCGTGCCCCATGGGTACCGCGATGCAAAGCGCCATGTCGAGGCCAGGGTGAACGGCACACCTTTTAACGCACTTCCTGACGAGTTTTTGCAGTTCCTAAACGAATGCAGGCCACCAAGGCAAGATGGACACGAGGAAATAAACGCCTCGTGAGTAAGAGGGCGTCCAGGATATACTAGGTTAAGTTATCTTTGCGAAAAATAAATGACACGGCACGGGAACGACACACATAGTGCAATAACTGAGGAACCACAGTTCGGTACACGCACCCCTGGGCCCATATTGGTTTCATTCTTGATGTAGGAAAAAGAGTAAAACAAAAGTAAGCGTTGCAGCGATCCACGGAGGCAGGCCCCTAGCGGCACCCCGAGCCTAGCCGGATCCTTCCTCGCGCTTCACGGAGGTGCGGTGACAAGATGACCCACTGCCGCCTTCAAAACGGGCGCGGCGGCACGGCGGCTGGTCGTAGCCGTCACTGCTGGAGCTATCACCGGAGGAAGAGCCGCCGTAGCTGGACAAGACACGGTCACCGCCGAGGGTAGGCTCGCCCTCGTCTTCGTCCCGACCCGTCACCAAGGCCGAGCACCTCCTCACCGTCATTTGCCTCGGGGCAGCACCCGACGCGGCGACCATCTTCCCCAAACACCCTCACAAAGAGGGTCGATCCGCCATCGTACTTGAAGTGGAGGGTGCACCGCCTGCCCAGGCCGCGTGCGTGGGCGAAGGTCTGCCAGCCGCGGGCCAGGGCGATGTTGCCCGCGGCAGAAGTCTCGACCGCAACCCAAGAGGCCTTGCTGCAGCAACCATCTGTTGGGGAACGTAGCAAAAATTCAGAATTTTCCTATGTGTCACCAAGATCTATCTATGGAGAAACCAGCAACGAGGGGAAGGAGAGTGCACCTACATGCCCTTGTAGATCGCTAAGCGGAAGCGTTCAAGAGAACGGGGTTGAAGGAGTCGTACTCGTCGTGATCCAAATCACCGGAGATCCTAGTGCCGAACGGACGGCACCTCCGCGTTGAACACACGTACAGCCCGGTGACGTGTCCCACGCCTTGATCCAGCAAGGAGAGAGGGAGAGGTTGAGGAAGACTCCGTCCAGCAGCAGCACAACGGTGTGGTGGTGATAGAGGAGCGTGGCAATCCAGCAGGGCTTCGCCAAGCACCACGGGAGAGGAGGAGGAGGAGAGGCAGGGCTGCGCCAATAGAGGGAGAAACTCATGTATTGGGCAGCCCCCAAGCCTCAAGTATTTATAGGGGAGAGGGAGGGGGCTGCGCCCCCTCTAGGGTTCCACCCTAGGGGCGGCGGCCAGCCCCAATCCCATCTGGGTGGCGGACGGTGGAGGGAGAGGGGGCGCACCAGGTATGGGCCCTAAGGCCCATCTGCCCTTAGGGTTTGCCCCCTCTCCTCTCCTTAGGCGCCTTGGGCCCCTTGTGGGGGGCGCACCAGCCCACATGGGGCTGCTTCCCTCCCACACTTGGCCCATGCAGCCCTTCCGGGGTTAGTGGCCCCACTTGGTGGACCCCCGGGACCCTCCCGGTGGTCTCAGACGTTCTGGGAAAAACCGAAACTTTTCGGTGACCAAAACAGGACTTCCCATATATAAATCTTTACCTCCGGACCATTCCGGAACTCCTCGTGACGTCCGGGATCTCATCCGGGACTCCGAACAACATTCGGTAACCACATACAAACTTCTTTTATAACCCTAGCGTCATCGAACCTTAAGTGTGTAGACCCTACGGGTTCGGGAGACATGTAGACATGACCGAGACGTTCTCCGGTCAATAACCAATAGCGGGATCTGGATACCCATGTTGGCTCCCACATGTTCCACGATGATCTCATCGGATGAACCACGATGTCAAGGACTCAATCGATCCCGTATACAATTCCCTTTGTCTAACGGTATTGTACTTGCCCGAGATTCGATCGTTGGTATACCAATACCTTGTTCAATCTCGTTACCGGCAAGTCTCTTTACTCGCTCCAAACACATCATCCCGTGATCAACCCTTGGTCACATTGTGCACATTATGATGATGTCCTACCGAGTGGGCCCAGAGATACCTCTCCGTTTACACGGAGTGACAAATCCAGCCTCGATTCGTACCAACCCAATGGACACTTTCGGAGATACTGTAGTGCACCTTTATAGTCACCCGATTCACGTTGTGACGTTTGATACACCCAAAGCATTCCTACGGTATCCGAGAGTTGCACAATCTCATGGTCTAAGGAAATGATACTTGACATTAGAAAAGCTTTAGCATACGAACTACGATCTTTGTGCTAGGCTTAGGATTGGGTCTTGTCCATCACATCATTCACCTAATGATGTGATCCCGTTATCAATGACATCTAATGTCCATGGTCAGGAAACCGTAACCATCTATTGATCAACGAGCTAGTCAACTAGAGGCTTACCAGGGACATGGTGTTGTCTATGTACCCACACATGTATCATAGTTTCCTATCAATACAATTATAGCATGGATAATAAACGATTATCGTGAACAAGGAAATATAATAACAACTAATTTATTATTGCCTCTAGGGCATATTTCCAACAGTCTCCCACTTGCACTAGAGTCAATAATCTAGTTCACATCGCCATGTGATCAACAGCGATAGGTCACATCGCCATGTGACCAACATCCAAAGAGTCTACTAGTGTCTTAAACTAGTTCACATCACCATGTGATTAAGTCTCAATGAGTTCTAGGATTTGATCATGTTTTGCTTGTAAGAGAAGTTTTAGTCAACGGGTCTGCAGTATTCAGATCCGTGTGTACTTTGCAATTCTCTATGTCATATTGTAAATGCTGCTTCCACGTTCCACTTGAAGCTATTCCAAATGGTTGCTCCACTATACGTATCCTCTTTGCTACTCAGAGTCATTCGGATAGGTGTTAAAGCTTGCATCGACGTAACCCTTTATGCCGAACTCTTTATCACCTCCATAATCGAGAAATATTTCCTTATTCTTCTAAGGATAATTTTTGACCGCTGTCCAATGATCCGTTCCTGGATCATTCTTGTACCCCTTGACTGACTCATGGCAAGGCACACTTCCGGTGCGGTACACAACATAGCATACTATAGAGCCTACGTCTGAAGCATAGGGGACGGCCTTCATCCTTTGTCTCTCTTCTGCCGTGGTCGAGCTTTTAACTCTTAACTTCATACCTTACAACTCGTGCAAGAACTCCTTCTTTGATCGATCCATCTTGAATACCTTCAAGATCATGTCAAGGTATGTGCTCATTTGAAAGTATTATTAAGCATTTTGATCTATCTTATAGATCTTGATGCTTATTGTTCAAGTAGCCTAATCCAGGTTTTCTATTGAAAATCATCTTTCAAATAACCCTATATGCTTTCCAGAATTCCACATCATTTACGATCATCAATATGTCAACAACATATACTCATCGAAATTCTATAGTGCTCCCACTCACTTCTTTGGAAATACAAGTTTCTCATAAACTTTGTATAAACCCAAAATCTTTGATCATCCTATCAAAGTGCATATTCCAACTCGAGATGCTTACTCCGGTCCTTAGAAGGATCATTGGAGCTAGCATACCTTTTAGCATCCTTAGGATCGACAAAACTTTTCTGATTGTATCACATACAACCTTTCCTTACGTAACTGGTAAGGAAACTCGTCTTGACATCCATCTGCCAGATTTCATAAATGCAGCTAATGCTAACATGATTCCGACGGACTTAAGCATCGCTACGGATGAGAAAATCTCATCGTAGTCAACTCCTTGAACTTGTGAAAAAACTCTTCGCCACAAGTCGAACTTCATAGACGGTGACATTACCTTACACGTCCGTCTTCTTCTTAAAGATCCATTTATTTCAATGGCTTGCTGATCATCGGGCAAGTCCACCAAAGTCCATGCTTTGTTATGATACATGGATCCTATCTCGGATTTTATGGCTTCTAACCATTTGTCGGAATTTGGGCCCACCATCGCGTCTCCATAGCTCAGAGGTTTATTGTTGTCTAGCAACATGACCTTCAAGACAGGATCACCGTACCACTCAAGCGATGCGCATCCTTGTCACCCTCACGAGGTACGGTAGTGACTTGATCCAAAACTTCATGATCACTATCATAAGCTTCGACTTCAATTGGTGTAGGTGCCACAGAACAACTTCACGTGCCTGCTACACACTTGTTGAAGTGACGGTTCAATAACCTCATCAAGTCTCCACCATCCTCCCACTCAACTTTCCGAGACAAACTTTTCCTCGAGAAAGGACCCGATTCAAGAAACAATCCCTATTGCTTTCAGATCTGAATTAGGAGGTATACCCAACTGTTTCGGGTGTCCTATGAAGATGCATTTTATCCGCTTTGGGTTCGAGCTTATCAACCTGAAACTTTTTCACATAAGCGTCGCAGCCCCAAACTTTCAAGAAACGACAACTTAGGTTTCTCCAAACGGTGTCGTCTCAACGGAATTACGTGGTGCCCCATTAAAGTGAGTGCGGTTGTCTCTAATGCCTAACCCATGAACGATAGTGGTAATTCGATAAGAGATGTCATGGTACGCAGCATATCCAATAGAGTGCAACTATGATGTTCGGACACACCATCACACAATGGTGTTCCAGGCGGTATTAATTGTGAAACAATTTGCACAATGTCTTAATTGTGTGCCAAAACTCGTAACTCAGATATTCATCTCTATGATCATATCATAGACATTCTATCCTCTTGTCACGAAGATCTTAAACTTCACTCTGAAATTACTTGAACCATTCAATAATTCAGACTTGTGTTTCATCAAGTAAATATACTCAACATCTACTCGAATCATCTGTGAAGTAAGAACATAACGATATTCACTTTGCATGCCTCAAGACTCATTGGACTGCACACATCAAAATGTGTTACTTCCAACAAGTTGCTATCTAGTTCCATCTTCTCAAAACCGAGGCTTTCCGGTCATCTTGTCCATGTGGTATGATTTGCATACCTCAAGTGATTCAAAATCAAGTGAGTCTAAATGATCCATCTGCATGGAGTTTCTTCATGCGTATGCACCAATAGACATGGTTCGCATGTCTCAAACTTTTCAAAAACGAGTGAGTCCAAAGATCCATCAACATGGAGCTTCTTCATGCGGTTTATACTAGTATGACTTACATGGCAGTGCCACAAGTAAGTGGTACTATCATTACTATCTTATATCTTTTGGCATGAAAATGTGTATCACTACGATCGAGATTCAATAAACCATTCCTTTAGGTGCAAGACCATTGAAGATGTTATTCAAATAAATAGAGTAACCATTATTCTCCTTAAATGAATAACCGTATTGCGATAGACATAATCCAATCATGTCTATGCTCAACGCAAACACCAAATGACAATTATTCAGGTTTAATACTAATCTTGATGGTAGAGGGAGCGATGCGATGTTTGATCACATCAAACTTGGAAACACTTCCAACACATATCGTCGACTCACCTTTAGCTAGTCTCCGCTTATTCCGTAGCTCTTTTATTTCGAGTTACTAACACTTAGCAACCGAACCGGTATCTTAATACCCTGGTGCTACTAGGAGTACTAGTAAAGTACACATTAACATAATGTATATCCAATATACTTCTATCGACCTTGCCAGCCTTCTCATCTACCAAGTATCTAGGGTAATGCTGCTCCAATGGTTGTTCCCCTTATTACGAAGCACTTAGTCTCGGGTTTGGGTTCAACCTTGGGTTTCTTCACTAGAGCAAAGAACTGATTTGCCGTTTCATGATGTATCCCTTCTTGCCCGTGCCCTTCTTGAAACTAGTGGTTTCACCAACCATCAACAATTGATGCTCCTTCTTGATTCCTACTTTGGCGGTGTCAAACATTGCGAATATCTCAAGGATCATCATATTTATCCCTGATTTGTTATAGTTCATCACAAAGCTCTAGCAGCTTGGTGGCAATGACTTTGGAGAAACATCACTATCTACGGAAGATCAACTCCCACTCGATTCAAGTGATTGTTGCACTTTCAGACAATCTGAGCACAAGCTCAACGATTGAGCTTTTCTCCCTTAGTTTGCAGGCTAAGAAAATCATCGGAGGTCTTATACCTCTTGACGTAAGCACGAGCACGAAATCCCAATTTCATCCTCGAAACATCTCATATGTTCCGCGACGTTTGAAAAACGTCTTTGGTGCCTCAACTCTAAACCGTTTAAGCGAACTATCACGTAGTTATCAAAAGCGTGTATGTCCGATGTTCGCAACATCCATGCATTTGACGATTGGGGTTCAGCTCACTAAGCGGTGCATTAGGGACATAAGCTTTCTATTGTCCGCATAATCGCCATCGTCATCTTTCAACTATATTTTCTCTAGGAACATATCTAAACAGTGGAACTAAAGCGCGAGCCATTACGACATAATTTGCAAAAGGTCTTTTGACTATGTTCAGGATAATTAAGTTCATCTTATGAACTCCCACTCGAGATAGACATCCCTCTAGTCATCTAAGTGATTACATGATCCGAGTCAACTAGGCCGTGTCCGATCATCACGTGAGACGGACTAGTCATCATCGGTGAACATCTTCATGTTGATCGTATCTACTATACGACTCATGCTCGACCTTTCGGTCTACGTGTTCCGAGGCCATGTCTGCATACATGCTAGGCTCGTCAGTTAACCCTAAGTGTTTCGGCGTGTGTAAATCTGTCTTACACCCGTTGTATGTGAACGTAAGAATCCATCACACCCGATCATCACGTGGTGCTTAGAAGCGACGAACTTTAGCAACGGTGCACGCAGTTAGGGGAGAACACTTCTTGAAATTGTTGTAAGGGATCATCTTATTTACTACCGTCGTTCTAAGTAAACAAGATGCATAAACATAATAAACATCACATGCAATTATATATAGTAGTGACATGATATGGCCAATATCATATAGCTCCATTGATCTCCATCTTCAGGGCTCCATGATCATCATCGTCACCGGCATGACACCATGATCTCCATCATCATGATCTTCATCATCGTGTCTTCATGAAGTTGACTCGCCAACTATTACTTCTACTACTATGGCTACCGGTTAGCAATAAAGTAAAGTAATTACATGGCGTTGTTTAATGACACGCAGGTCATACAATAAATAAAGACAACTCCTATGGCTCCTGCCGGTTGTCATACTCATCGACATGCAAGTCGTGAATCCTATTACAAGAACATGATCAATCTCATACATCACCTATCATTCATCACATTCTACTTGGCCATATCACATCACATAGCATACCCCTTGCAAAAACAAGTTAGACGTCCTCTAATTGTTGTTGCATGTTTTACGTGGCTGCTATGGGTTTCTAGCAAGAATGTTTCTTACCTACGCAAAACCACAACGTGATATGCCAATTGCTATTTACCCTTCATAAGGACCCTTTTCATCGAATCCGTTCCGACTAAACTGGGAGAGATCGGCACCGCTAGCCACCTTATGCACTAAGTGCATGTCGATCGGTGGAACCTTGTCTCACGCAAGAGTACGTGTAAGGTCGGTCCGGGCCGCTTCATCCCACAATACCGTCGAAACAAGATTGGACTAGTAACGGTAAGCATATTGAACAAAATCAACGCCCACAACTACTTTGTGTTCTACTCGTGCAAAGAATCTACGCAATAAACCTAGCTCTGATACCACTGTTGGGGAACGTAGCAAAAATTCAAAATTTTCCTACATGTCACCAAGATCTATCTATGGAGAAACCAGCAACGAGGGGAAGGAGAGTGCACCTACATGCCCTTGTAGATCGCTAAGCGGAAGCGTTCAAGAGAACGGGGTTGAAGGAGTGCAGACTCGTGGATCCAAATCATCGGAGATCCTAGTGCCGAACGGACGGCACCTCCGCTGCTCAACACACGTGACAGCCGGTGACGTCTCCCACGCCTTGATCCAGCAAGGAGAGAGGGAGAGGTTGAGGAAGACTCCGTCCAGCAGCAGCACAACGGCGTGGTGGTGATGGAGGAGCGTGGCAATCCAGCACGGCTTCGCTAAGCACCACGGGAGAGGAGGAGGAGGAGAGCAGGGCTGCGCCAATAGAGGGAGAAACTCATGTATTGGGCAGCCCCCAAGCCTCAAGTATTTATAGGGGAAAGGGAGGGGGCTACGCCCCCTCTAGGGTTCCACCCTAGGGGCGGCGGCCAGCCCCAATCCCATATGGGTGGCGGCCAGGTAGAGGGGGAGAGGGAGGCGCACTGTAGGGCCCTAAGGCCCATCTCGCCTAGGGTTTTCCCTCTCCTCTCCTTAGGCGCCTTGGGCCCCTTGTGGGGGGCGCACCAGCCCACATGGGGCTGGTTCCCTCCCACACTTGGCCCATGCAGCCCTTCCGGGATTAGTGGCCCCACTTGGTGGACCCCCGGGACCCTCCCGGTGTTCCCGGTACGTTACCGGAAAAACCCGAAACTTTTTCGGTGACCAAAACATGACTTCCCATATATAAATCTTTACCTCCGGACCATTTCGGAACTCCTGGTGACGTCCGGGATCTCATCCGGGACTCCGAACAACATTCGGTAACCACATACAAACTTCCTTTATAATCCTAGCGTCATCGAACCTTAAGTGTGTGGACCCTACGGGTTCGGGAGACATTTAGACATGACCGAGACGTTCTCCGGTTAATAACCAACAGCGGGATCTGGATACCCATGTTGGCTCCCACATGTTCCACGATGATCTCATCGGATGAACCACGATGTCAAGGACTCAATCGATCCCGTGATACAATTCCCTTTGTCTAACGGTATTGTACTTGCCCGAGATTCGATCGTTGGTATACCGATACCTTGTTCAATCTCGTTCTGCGCAAGTCTCTTTACTCGTTCCGTAACACATCATCCCGTGATCAACCCCTTGGTCAGATTGTGCACATTATGATGATGTCCTACCGAGTGGGCCCAGAGATACCTCTCCGTTTACACGGAGTGACAAATCCAGCCTCGATTCGCGCCAACCCAATGACACTTTTGGAGATACCTGTAGTGCACCTTTATAGTCACCCGATTACGTTGTGACGCTTTGATACACCCAAAGCATTCCTACGGTATCTCGGAGTTGCACAATCTCATGGTCTAAGGAAATGATACTTGACATTAGAAAAGCTTTAGCATACCTAATCTACGATCTTTGTGCTAGGCTTAGACTGGGTCTTGTCCATCACATCATTCTCCTAATGATGTGATCCCGTTATCAATGACATCCAATGTCCATGGTCAGAAACCGTAACCATCTATTGATCAACGAGCTAGTCAACTAGAGGCTTACCAGGGACATGGTGTTGTCTATGTACCCACACATGTATCTGAGTTTCCTATCAATACAATTATAGCATGGATAATAAACGATTATCGTGAACAAGGAAATATAATAATAACTAATTTATTATTGCCTCTAGGGCATATTTCCAACACCATCCGCCTGCAACCAGAGTCTGCCTGAACCAGAGGCCGGCAGCTCGCCGACGAAGAAGCGCGAAGTTGGAGCCAGTTGCCGGTCGGGTTCTCCGGCCAGACGACAAACTCCGGCGACACCTCCGCCGAGCGGAAGCACGGACGAGGGGGACGTGCCACCATAGCGCGCCGCCCCTCGTCAACTGGACCGCCATTGCTGGGACGACCCCCTCCGCGTGCCGCGGCGCCGCCTCGACAGTGGGCCACAGCGAGGGTCGTGGCGTGCTTGCGCGGACGGCCGCGTCCGCGCTTGGGCGCCGGGGAGTCGGGTCCCTCGCGAGGAGCCTTCCCTTTCTCGGCGGCAGAGAACTTCCTTCGGGGTGCCATTGGTGGCACTGCAAGTAATGGAGCGAGGGAGAAGAAGCAAGCGAGCAAGGAATAGATGGGCTACGGGGGCTCCGCCCCCTCCCCATTTATAGCAAGAGAAGGTCAACCGGCGCCTCCCACGATCGTAGGTAATGATGGTTTTCCTTGCATGTCACAGGGACTAGTCAAGTTGTGCAGTCGCCAAGGTAGCGTGGGGAAGCGGAGACGCCCACGTCTAATCAACCGCCACGCATTAACCAAGGCCGCAGGCTTTTGGGGCCCGCGACGCTCTGAACTTTACCCTTGGCTTCGCCGCGAAGCCAAGCCCGAGCGCGCCTTGGGCCCGGGGGCTACTGTCGGCGTTCTAGGAACGGGGGTCCCCGGACTTGCCTGCCTGCGGCCCATGGCGTGGCTAAGCCAGCTGGCCGTACGGCCCAACTTCATCAAAAAGGCATCCAAGACCCTCGTGAGGGGCCAAGCCTCGCGAGGTGGACGACGCAAGACCTCCTCAGGAGTGGCCTAGTCAGACAGGCTCACGAGGAGCAGAGATATCAAGGCGGGGCAAACCTCACGAGGCTCTCGTGACGTGAGCCATGACGATCGGCACTGTGACAGGCGCCCGGCAGAAGGCGTCCTTGTTTCCTCTTTGGTGCTAAGGAGGCCAGCGCAGGCGAAGAGTACCGAGGCATCAGGCAAAGGTTGCCATGTGAGTGCAACGAGACCAAGACCAGAAGGACGGCAAGACGGAGGTCATCATGGAGCCCAAGACGGCGTCACCACCAGAGCTTTTCACAGGCGAAGACCACTTTTGTCAGGATAGCTTGTACTGGCTGTCCCCCTTGAAATTTGCCCGCCGTTGTTGGCTCCCTTCCCGCTCAACATTTGGGAAGAGGACCAGGGCCTATATAAGTAGAGCTAGCCAACACAGTAGAGGCATCGGATCTTAGCTTGATCCAATCTGATCGAGAGCCTACCCTAGCCACAAGAACACTTCAACCTCAGGAGGTTGTTCCTTCCCTTGTACTGTTCATCATCAGCCCAAGAGACAATCCACCACCACCACACTAGAGTAGGGTATTACACCACAATGGTGGCCCGAACCAGTATAAATCTCGTGTCTTTACGTATTTGCGAAGTTCGAGTTCGTCCGCGAGATCTTAGCGAGCTAGGGCGTAGATCGGTAGGAGGGAAAGACTTCGCGCGCACCCCAGTGTTCGAACCTTAAGGGTTTGCTGGAATCCCACATCCGACAAATATAAAATATACTGGATGGATTTCACCTGATATGTTAGGCCAGAAATTATCCACCGCGGAATTGATGATCACCATGGTGAAGCTGAAATCAATCACGGCTGAGTCGACCACGGGAGCAGACAGATGAGCCGGCCACGGCGTTGTAAGCCAGCCCGAATGGGCGAGTCAATTGCAGGCGCAGTAAGCCGTGCGGACGGGCGAGTCAACCACGTCATGTTGATGTAAATTGGGCCGTAAAAACGGTGGTTTGCACATATATTCGTCGAGAATCATGGCATGGTCAAATGCTAGCGCATGATAATGGTGGCGCGAGCTATACATCCATGCACGACCATTACTCTTGCAATGAACCATTGTCCTCCATAAAAAATATTGCAGACTAAGGCAAAGATAAACCGTTCTTTGACAAAAACAATATATGCTAATAAAACAAACTTAGATGGATATCACCTGATTTGTTCAGATGATCGATGATTCATAAGTAGCACCCGCAGATAACTTTTCAACCCAATTGTTGAATAGTCATTTGATCCTTATACGCACGATAAGGATATTTGTGTTTATCCTCACAAGGACTCCCCCAGATGCTGCCACTTTATTTTCCTCATTAGCAGCAACCAGCCATAGTATTTGGGCAGGGCAAGAACAGAGCCGAAGCTTGGATTTAATGTGGCCTCCAACAGGGGCGGCCCGATACTCCGGTGGGGGCGGCTCACGGCATTAAGACAGAGGCGACAACTTGCGGCTGAAGACACCCCCAACGAAGCGGAGATAGCTTGATGAGGCCGTGGAAATGGAGGCGTATCCGGCTCGGGACCGCTATACCAACGGCGACGATTTAATGTGTTGAGTATATGTGTTATGTGCATATTGTGTATTGGATCCGCCTCCTAGTTCCTTGTATAGTTGAGGTCCGTGGCCCACCTTTGTATATCACATATACGTGTCTATGCATGAAGAGCAATACATCATGCAATCATAATCTCATATACGGTATCAGTTTCCTAGGTCTTTTTCTCGCTTCCACCGCCGGCACCACGCGTCTCCTCCGCGCCGCCATCACCGCCGCCACGCGCCTCATCGCGCCGATGCCGCCCGTGCGCGCCTCCCCCGCCGGCTGCCGCAGCCCCTCCCTGCCGCCGCGCTGCCACGCCGCCTTCTTCACGCTGCCGCCTTTCCTCTCACCGCCGCCCGCGCACCCCGCGCTGGCCACCGCCCGTCACGCGTGCGCTTCTCCAAGCCGCCGCCCGTTCGCATCGCTCCAAGCCCCGCGTCACGTCGCTCCCTCCGCGCGACGCACCAGCTAGATCCCGCGATCGATGCCGCTGCGCGGCGCACCTAGCCGCGCGAGCCCACCAACCCGTTAACCCACCGCCCAACACTGCCACCGCGATCCATGACACCGTCGATCGGGAGTGCCCGCCGATCGCGATCCACCCGGCCGCCCGGCTAAGCCGTCGCGCGACCTTCGTGAAACCGCCCGGCCGTTCGCAGCGTTCAGCGTCGCGCCGTCCATGACCGACCCGAGCCGTCTGCTGCAGCTGCTCTACGCGAGACATTCGAGCCACCCGCGCCGTCCCGAGCTGCCGCCAGCTTGCTTCTGCCATCCCGCAACACTGCATCGCTCGCGCGCTACCCACTATGGCGTCCACCGGCCCACCACCGGCGCCCTCTGGCGCGGCCTTTGGGCGGCTCCGCCGCCTTACGGGGCGGCTGCTACCTACGGCGTGTCCGTCATCGCCCCGCCAGCCCGTCCCGACTTGCCGCCCGGCTCGGCTCCGCTGCCCCCGCTGGCGTATGTCGCCGCCCCATCGCCGGCGCTTTCCGGCCAGTCCATCATCGCCCCGCCGCTGGCACCAACTCTGCCATTCGACCCCTTGCTGTTGCACGGGGTGTTCGACGTGCCCGTGTATAGTGCTCCTGGTATCGGTGGGGTCGTCGGCAAGCGACACTACGCTCACTTGGCGTGACAGACGGCGCCCAAAGACACACTGCCGCATCTGTCACTGGGCCAGAAGGTTTTTTCGGTGGGCCATCCAGCCTACCCGGCACTGTAGTCGCAGCTAGGGCTGCTTCGCATACCGTGTGGAGAGTACCTACCGCCGCTACCGAGCAGTGGCTCCGACCTCCCCATGGTGTCCCCGCCCCCTCACAGGCCCTGCTGCCGGCGCCCTGGGACCCAGTGCTCCTTCCCGCACTGCATGCCGCTCCTACGCCAAACAACTCCACTGAATGTGATGATTGGTACATGGACACCGGGGCTACGGCTCACATGTTTGCTCATCCTGGTAATCTTGCCTCCTTCACTCCCGTCACCACCGACCACCGCATCATTGTCGGCGATGGTTCCACACTCCCTATCACACATGTCGGGCACACTTCTTTTCCTTCTAATTCCATGCCTATTACTTTGTCTAACATACTTGTGTCACCTCGTCTTATTAAGAAAACCTTGTTTTCGTTTGTCGTTTAGCTCGTGAAAATCCTGTTACTGTTGAATTTGACGAGCTTGGGTTTTGTGTCAAGGACGCTCGAACCAGGACGGTACTTCACCGATGTGACAGCCTCGACGAGCTCTATCCGGTGCATTCGCCGTCCACCTCCACCACCGCACCGGTTTCTCTCTCCGTCGGCGTCGATCTCTGGCACACTCGTTTGGGTCATCCAACCCCATCACACTTCATCATATTCTTAGGAGTTTCAATTTCAATAGCCATAAGATAGAGGATCACACCTGTCATGCATATTGTGTCAGCAAACATGTTCGCCTCCCGTTTAATAACTCCACCACCATAGCTTCTTTTCCTTTTCAGTTGATTCATAGCGATGTGTGGACCTCTCCGGTTCCTAGTAATTCGCGCTATTTATATTATCTAGTTATCCTTGATGATTATTCTCATTATGTGTGGAATTTTCCTTTGCGTAGAAAATTGGATGCACTCTCCACTTTGACGGCTTTTTACTCCAATGTCAGCATGCAGTTTGGGCGTCCTATCCTTGCTCTTTAGACTAACAATGGAAAAGAGTTCGACAACCTTGCTTTCCGCACTTTTCTGTCGCACCACAGCATAGTTTTTTGTCTCACATGCATGTATACTTCCCAGCCGAACGTGTCTTTCGCACTCTGAACAACTGCGTTCACACACTCCTGTTCCATGCTAACGTGTCGCCTCGTTTCTAGCCGGATGCGCTCGCTACTGCTTATCTTCTCCTTAACCTTCGCCCTTGCCGCCCATGGTGGAACTATGCACCTCATCATCTTCTATTCGGTACGCCCCCATCTTATGATGGCTTGCGTATTTTCGGATGCCTTTGCTATCCTAGCACTGCCGACTCCGCTCCTCACAAACTCACACCTCATTCTGTCGCTTGCATCTTCATCGGCTACCCCTCCAACTCCAAGGGATTTCGACGCTGCGATCCCGTCTCCCACCGTGTGTTCACTTCTCGGCACGTTTACTTTGATGAGCATGTGTTTCTGTTTCACCAGGTACCCTCGGCTATTCCTCCACCTTACGGGTGATGCGGGCTCTCGGCGCCTCTCTCGGCGCTCATGGCGCCTCTCTTAGCCCGCCCACGGCTTTTTAGGCACGCACCCGCATGCGGCGCCACCTCCGGCCAGCGGCTGGCGCCCGGCGCCCTCGGCGTTAGCACCGGCCCCTCGGCGCCCAGGCCTATGGCGGTCAGTCACCAATACCAGACGGGCGTATTTCGCCCGAGCTCATGCTACCCCCCGGATGACTACATCCATGCGGCGTCCACTTCTGAGCTGTTGTCGTCCTCCGTTCGAGCCGCTCTTCGTGACCCGCTCTGGATGGCTGTGATGCAAGAGGAGTTTGACACCCTGTTGCGCAACCGAACGTTGCAGCTTGTTCCCCGTCCCCGGCATGCCAACGTGATTACCGGGAAGTGGGTCTTTAAACACAAGCTCTGTCCTGATGGTACCCTTGATCACTACAAAGTGCGTTGGTCGTTCGTGGATTTCGATAACGTCCTGGCATCGACTTCACCGACACCTTCGCTCCGGTCGTCAAGCCCGGCACGATACGCACGGTTCTCCACCTTGCAGTCTCCCGTGCTTGGCCGCTGCACCAAATGGACGTCTCCAACGCCTTCCTCCATGGTCACCTCGAGGAGCAGGTCTTCTGCCAGCAGCCCACCGGGTTTGTTAACCCGGTGCTTCCCGACCACGTGTCCTGCTTTCGCGGTCCTTGTACGGACTCAAGCAGGCTCCACGCACTTGGTACCAGCGCATCGCGGCGTTTCTCCACCAGCTTGGGTTCCGCTCTACCCGCTCGGATGCCTCGCTCTTCGTCCATCATCAGGGCTCTAACACGGCCTACTTGTTGCTCTGTGTCGACGACATCATCCTGACAGCATGTACGGCTGGTCTCCTCAGTCAGGTCACGGCTCGTCTTCGCGCTATGTTCGCCATTAAGGACTTGGGTCATTTGCACTACTTCCTCAGTGTCGAGGTGGCGCGCCGTACGGATGGCTTCTTCCTTCATCAGCGTAAGTACGCTCACGAGCTCCTGGAGCGCGCCGGCATGCTTAACTGCAAGCCCGCCGCTACGCGTGTTGATACGAAGGCCAAGCTTTCTTCCATGGATGTTTCTCCTGCTTCGGATGCTGCTTTCTATCGGTCTATCGTTGGTGCTCTCCAGTACCTCACTCTGAATCGACCGGAGATCCAGTATGCCGTGCAGTAGGTGTGTCTTCATATGCATGCTCCTCGAGACGTTCACTGGGCTGCCATCAAGCGGATTCTCCGCTATATCTGTGGCACTATGTATCTTGGCGTCACGCTTCACGCCTCCGCCGACACCGCCCTCACCGCCTACTCCGATGCAGACTAGGCGCGCTGCTCTGACACTCGTCGCTCCACTTCAGGCTATTGTGTCTACCTTGGACCCTTACTTATCTCGTGGTCGTCCAAGGAGCAGCCTACGGTATCTCATTCCAGTGCTGAGGCTGAGTATCGTGCGGTGGCCAACGTCGTCGCCGAGTGTTTGTGGCTTCACCAGCTGCTTCAGGAGCTCTCTTGTCCTGTTGACCGTGCCACGGTGGTCTACTACGACAATGTCTCGGCGGTCTACCTCTCCGCTAACCCGGTGCATCATCGACGGACCAAGCATATTGAGTTGGATATTCATTTTGTTCGGGAACAGGTGCCCCTTGGCCATATTCGTGTTTTACACGTCCCTACTTCTAATTTGTCGATATCATGACCAAGGGCTTGCCTAAGGCGTCATTTGAGGAGTTCCGGTCCAGTCTTTGCATCAGCCGCGGTGCCGCTTCGACCGTGGGGGGTGTTGAGTATATGTGTTATGTGCATATTGTGTATTGGACCCACCTCCTAGTTCCTTGTATAGTTGAGGTCCGTGACTCACCTTTGTACATCATATATACGTGTCTATGAACGAATAACAATACATCATGCAATCATAATCTCATACATAATGCCGCGGCTCAGCGCGGGTACGAGGCCGTCGGGGCGGCTTGATGCGCGGGCATGCAGTGGTCCGAGGCGGACGGCGGCTCTCCTGCGACAGTTTGACGCGGGACGGCCCAGCGGGCAACCGGGCGGCTCAGGCGACTCTTAGCGACTCCCTGACGACGGCTCACAGCACCAATGGGCGACGGGGCCGGCCAACTGGCGGCTCAATGTGGTTGTGGCGGAGAGGACCCCGAGGACATCGAGGGCCGTCGGGGCGTGTCGTCCGCAGCTCACGGCAGACCGTAGGAAGGTCCACGGCAAAGGTGAGGCGGCCCGTGGCGGCTTGGAAGCCGACGCGGCCGAGGAGCGCCGGCGAGGCGAGCAACTGCGCTAGTATGGCACAGGTGGAGGGCAGAACCAGCCACGATTTGAAGGCAAGCGACGATGTAGGGCGGCTTCATGCAATTCAGAGTAGCGGCGGAACGAGGCGGCTCACTGCAAGGCGACTCAAAAAGTGGGCGGCTCAGAACGGCACGGCGGCTCCACGGAGATGGGACGGCGAAGCCACAGAGTCGGAGTCGATCCCCTCATCCTTGTGCTCCTCCTGGGAGCTCCTATTTGCCGCATTTTGCGACAAATAGTCAGCGCGACGCACACAGGTGCCTCCACTAGGCCGGCCCATCAGTTGACCACGCCTACCTCACTTCAAAAGGATGTAAAAAATATTGGAGGGCGCAAGGATTCGAGCTCACGACCTCGGATTCATAGTGGCTGTGGCACACCACCACGCCAGACGGGTATAGCTGATTGTATGTAGCACGAAATCTTATAAAAACTCAAAAGCAGTGTTAACATATGGAAACATTTTTGGGAAAATCAAAACATTTCCTGAAAGAAATGCGATTTCTTTCTAAAATGACGAATATTTTTCAAAATAGGACCACTTTTGAAAATGATGGACAATTTTTTTGAGATAGAACATTTTTCGAAAATGATGATATCTTTTCTAAAATGGGAACATTTTTTGAAATTCATAAATCAAACATAGAAATGCGAATATGAAACTCCCACACAAAATTCGAAAACATGAACACTTATTAAAATTTGTGTACAATTTTTGAAACTGGAAATTGTTTTTTGAACCTCATGAAAAAATGAAAACATGAACATCTTTTAAAAAATTTAAACAATTTTTCTAAATGAGAACATTTTTAAAACACGAACATATTTTAAATTGTGAACAAAATTTTGAGAATGCGATCATTTTCAGGAATTGTGAACAAAAGTTTGAACGTGCAAACATTTTTTGAAATTCCTGAATATTTTTTGAAAAATCTGACCAAATTTTAAAAAAGATAACACTTTTTAAAGTTCCAAACAATATTTGAAATTTTTCAAAAAAATAAAGAGGAGAACAAAAAAGAATAAAAAGAAATAGGAAAACGAAAAATGAGAACAATTTTTTGAAAAATGGGAACAAATGTGAAATTCCAAAACTTTTTTGAAAATTTGAACAAATTTGAAAACGCGAACATTTTTTAAAATCACGAACAAAATTTGAAAAATGGGAACAAATGTGAAATTCCAAAACTTTTTGAAAATTGAACAAATTTGAAAACACTAACATTTTTTGAAAATCACGAACAAATTTTGAAACAGCGAACATCAAAATACAAAAAAAATTGTACATGTTTTGAAAAGAACAACATGTCTTTTGAAAACCTGAACAAATAAATTTGAACATTTTATAAAGCAGAACAAAAGTATTGAATATGTTGAACTTTTTCTGAAATTGCGATTTTTCTAAAGCGAAAATAAAAGAATGAAAGAAAAACAATAATGAAACGAAAAACATGAAAAAAAGAAACAGATAATAGGTAATCTCTAGCATCTATAGGACACTAGCGTTGTGGAGCTCCTGTGGCAACAACGCTGCTCAAAGCGTGGGAGGTTTGAGGTTCAATTCCTCGCTCGGTCATTTTTTGCGGGATATTTTCTATATGAAGCACCCGTCATGGGCCGGCCTGTGAACGATCGATGGTGTGCGATCTGCCGGCCAAATCCTATTCGGCGCCTTAAGCGCCGAATACAGGCTATTTGGTACAGGGCGCACACCCCCCTGTACACTGGCTTTTCTAGCGGGCCGGCCCATCTTTTGCTTTTCTGCTTCAAAAATAACCCCATAAAACAGTGCGTCTGGAGTGACTCGACCCATGGTCGTTGCGTTGAAGTAGCATGCGCCCTAACCAACTGGTCCAGATCACCCGATGTGCTAGTGTGCTTTTTTCTAGTTCTTTATAAGATGCAAAAAACACAGCTGTTATGATGTTTGCTTTCCTTTTTCTTTCGGAAATGCTAACGCCCACACGTGTGGGCGTTCACCACCTTGACCACACGCAAGCATCACCGTTGGCAACTTTGTGCATGAATCTTGGCACAATCCGGTCGGTTTTCTACGCCACGTAGGACGAGGCGCGTGTGCGGTGTGCGAGGCAGTTCGCCCGCACGTTGGTTGCCCTCCCGCGGTCAGCGGTTGCCACTTTCAGGCGTGCGGTGGAACTGCTATGCGCCCGCACGCCATGCTCCGACCGCGGTTGACGTCAAACACGTCGCACACCTCTGCCCCCTCTCCCTCACGGTTCCATTTACTCACCCCGCAACGCATTTACTGGCACAACCCACTCGCATTTCAAACCATTGGAGGAGAAGGCGAGGGAAGAAGGCGACGGCGGAGGCGGAAGAATCGACGGTGTTCGCGGCCGTCGGTGGTGCTCGCCGGAACGGGCGGCCGCCGAGCACTGCGGGTTGAAGGTAATGCTCGCTACAACTCTTGCAATCCCTTCCTGCATTTCCCCCTTCCCTTCTGTTCGATTCCTCGATCGAGATTCGTAGAGATTCGTGCAATTCGGCGATGCGTCGGCGTTCCGCCCGTGGCCGAAGTCGCTGATAGCCGTTTTGGTGGCACTGGGCAGTTTCATCGCCGCGCCATGGCGACATCATGGGTGTGGTTATGCCTGTCCGAGGCACGACCTTGGTCTTGCCTTTGGATTGGGCAGGTGTCTCTGGTTTGTTTGATGCGCATTGGTTCAATTTGTGTTTGCAATCAGTTCGGGGAGAACTTTGAGGTTGAATTTGAAGTCATTGTAGTTGCCATTGAACCCTAGATCTAGTTAGTTGGGTTTTGAAACTGTAGTATGAGGCGAACTTGGTAGTTTGATTAACTATCATGATTGTATGGCAACTAACTTCCTGAACAAATGTGATAGTTGCCACAAACGTGTTTTCCCATGACTGTGATAGTTGCCACAAATAAGCTTTCCCATGCGGCAACTATTTTATTGAATGACTGTGATAGTTGCCACACATACGCTCTTCCATGTGGCAACTAAATTTGCTGAATTACTGTGATAGTAGCCACAAACATGCTTTTTCATTAGTGGCAACTAATTTTTCTGAATGATTTGTGATAGTTGCCACACTGTGATAGTTGCCACAATTGGTAGTCAATGCAGTTTCAGCAGCCAACTGCACTGGACGGCAACTAATGTGCACATCAAGTGTGCTTGTTGCCACTTGGATAGTATATTCATGTGCCAAATAGAATGTGAACACACTGTCTGTTACCATACTGCAGATAGGACAGTGTGGCAAATTGGCTGCATAATGTGGCAACCAAATTTGCATATCAATTGTGCCAGATGCCATACATATGCTTTGCATGTGGCAAGTTTTTGGCTGACCACATCATGTCTGTTGCCATGCTAGAGTCAGTACAATGTGGCAAATTCATTGTCTTTAGCGCAATTTTTTTTGCCACAACGACTTTGTGATATCTGAACACACTGTGGCAATTTTTCAGGTTCTTGATTAGATGTGGTTTCATCGCTCTGTTGTAGTATGTGTTGCATTTCAAGACGGCAATTTCACCCTAGCACATTTACGCCATTGTGGCGCTTATCCCGTGGCAATTTTTTCAGGTTCTTGATTAGATGCTTACCTATTGCATTTACATTTCCACCATGACAATTTGATCTGTTCCTATCTCAGCAGAATGGCTCGCGGCGATCATCAAAATGATGGTGATGATTTCATGGATCCACCACAGCGTAATCGGGCAACTTCACGGAGAAAAGAGGGTGATGAGGTAAATGTCCACACATCCCCTCCTCCTCCTGCTTTATGTTACTGGTTGACACCTCGAGCTTGTAGTCGTCTGACACGAACTAAAATTTCATGACATTGCAAAACATGGCAACAATCGATCACTTTTTGCAAAACATGGCAACAAGCGATCACTTTTTGTCTGTTTTTGCGGAAGAAGAAACGATTCGCAATGTGAGCCTCCCAAGAACGATCGATCGTGTTGACTAACAGATTCACCGACGATCGGAAGGAGCTGCTGCTGCGATGGGTATGTGAGCTATGATGGATGTCCGGTGCACGAACCTTGTCAACCCTGTATGCGGCGGCTTGGTGAGATATCTGACCCGCCTCCGTGGAATTCGTGATTCCGGGACATGGAAGACTACCGTTGAACGAGGAATCTGTGTTCTGCACTTTGGGTGTGCCTCGTGGACATATCAAAGTCCCGTACGAGGTCAATAATGAGATCAAGGAAGCGTTGTTCCCCTGTTTGTTTCCTGGGTTGGAATCCATGCCGAACGCGTCTGTAGTGGCAGATTCGCTGCAGGCCATGACGACGCATGGAGATGTTTTCAAGATGAAGCTACTCATGTACCTCATCTCAGCTGTTTTCGCGCCGACCACTTCTCTTCGCCCAAGCAACAAATGCTTCCCCATCCTGGTGAATGATCCATCTTTTATTTTCCTTCAAACTTTTGGCTCTGATGTCATGTGTAAAGCTAGTGACTGCCAGTGTTTTTCGATGTTTTTTTCCATTTGATTTCTGATGCGGCAACCTTTTTTGTCCTGAAATTTTGTGTCGTGCAGGCGGATCTGGAAAATGTGAAGAACATGAATTGGTGTAAGTTTATCGCCGACTTCCTGCACGATGCATTCTCAAGAAAGATGTACCAAAAGGGTTGCCGACTGCATTTAATGGTATTTTTTTACCAGTTCTTTCTGTGAACACTGTTTTTAACACACTTTTATTCATGCATGGCAACCTGGTCATAACAAGATGGCAACCTGATCATAACAAGATGGCAACTGCATAATGACAATATGGCAACTGCCATCATATTATTATGGCAACTGTCATCATACTATGATGGCAACTGCCATCATAGCAACATGGCAACTGCTATCACACTATGATGGCAATTAGCACATGCAGATGGCAACTTTTTCTTTTCTTCTCTTCTTCATGCACATCAACTTGATAATCATGGGAACATATATTATCCTGTTTTTTTCCACACAGTACCCAAGATGGCAACTGATATTTCTTTCTTTTTAAAATTGTTTTGCATCAGCTCATGTACGTCGACTGTCTTGATCTGTCCACCGTGGATTTCACTGGGACAGGAGGCCCGCCGCCTGCGCACAAGTTTGTTGTTTCTACGTGGACTATCAACGCTGTCAAGGTTGTGCTTGCCGCAGACAAGGCTACCGACACCACATATGGAAAACTGCAGGTTAGTTCTGTTTTCTTTTGTCCACACGGCATGCTTACAATTTGGCATGAGGCAACCGTCTGTGGTTCATAAGAGATGACTACCTTTGTTATCCATGGCTGTCTGAGTACCGTATCCATGTCTCACTCCACATGGCAACTCTTTTCATTCATGCTGAAACTTACATTCTCTCTCTTATGTCCTAGCTATTTTTTTGTTCTTTCCAGCTGATGGCCAAGCATGTTATAGACTACAGCATGTTTGGGGGGCCTCAAAACTTTGGAAAGTGGATGGACGTGCACTCAGCTCCGTCTTGCCCTACCGAGGTAATCAAAAGATCTACATCTATGGTTTGCCGTGGAGTATTTTTTGATGTCGTGCAAGTGATTGCAATACGGGTGGTTGTTGATGCTTCTTTGTTTCGTGCACAGGCGAGGGCACCTGTTGAGCATCTAATAGGACAGTTTGCATCCGGAATGACCGGCTTTCTCGGGAAGTTGGTTGAGGGGTGGACGTCCCTCAATTAGCTCGACAGCGACGCGGTTGCGAGGCAGTTCACTTCATTTGTCCCGGAACGTACACATCGGCCAACTGGTTGCCGTGGCCGATATGACTACAACAGTTCCCAAGAGCCGGCTGACACACAAGATGAACTAGGTGGTGATGCTGGTCTCAGCAAGGATGACGACGATGACATGGAGAATGTTCAACATGACACCGATGATGATGAACATGCTGAAGTTCGTGCAGGTGGCAACAAGGGCAAGGATGCAACAGATGTCCCCCAACCGGAGAAAGTTTAAGAACATACGGCTGCAAGAGGCGAGGGGGTGTTGCCATCAAAGAGGGGGAGGGCTCCAGAGGGTGTTGGGCAGGGTTCTCCTGGCAAGAGGTCTAGGACCGATCCCGTAGCTGCCAGGAAGAGGTTCGACTTTAATTTTAGTTTTTTGCTTTGTCTATTTTCTTGGAACAGACTCATCCTTTTTTTGCACTTGTTTTTGTCAAGCGCGGCAACGAGTTTGCTGACTGACAATTGCCACCTTTTTTTCCTCCATCTCATACGTGCAGCGAGCCGACAGCTGGTGGATGAGCAGTTACGAAGAAACAGGCACCAACGCCAACCCGAGTTTCTGCTCGGTTGAACAAAGGTGCCCCCATTGCCGGTGACACCCCTTCCACCAGGTCATCTCCTCGCACGACGGCGACCAACACCGGGGATCCTGTCGTGTTGCCAGACCTGAGGAAGGCAGTCAACAAGTAGGTTTTTTCCATGCACTTTCATTGACATAGCGCTATATTTTCTTGATTTTCCAATGCATCCGTTTAGCTTGTCACGTTGTCTTCTGTCATCGCCCCCCACGTGGCAACTGCTGTTTTCCAAATGATTTTTTCCTTCCTTTTTTAAGTGTATGGCAACTCCAATTGGTTTTTACATGGCAACTGGCATCTAGGCCAAATGGTAACTCTTACTGTACCTAATGGCAACTGCCATCTTTACCGTTGGCTTGTGAGCTCATCCCACACCTAGGTTTGAAATTGCATTCATGGCAGATCAGACATTTTTATCATTCTTCAAGTGGGCTAACATGGCAACTGCTGCTGGATTTTGTATGGCAACTGCTAACTATGACACATGGCAACCCACATTCCCCTTACATGGCAACTACCAGCTTTTCCACTTGTTTTTCATTTTTTTTAAAAGATTTCTACCATGGCAAACATATTTTTGTTCATTTTTAATACCTTTTTCATGTGCTCTATTTTTTTTGCAGGGTGAAGAAGACTACTACGCTGGGGCCAAGCATATCAATGAAGGACCCGCTCGAACGCCTGCATACAAAGTTGTCAACAGGGGGCAACTCAGATGTACATGAGGCACCAGGAGACAATACTGCTGTTGCACCGTCAAACGCTCCCACCAACTCTGATGCAAGTGGCCGACCATCTCCGCCGGCTGCAGATGTGCAGGCTAGAACAGCAGGCATCCGTACATCGGGGAGTGACGAGTCGGTATCTACCAGGACAGCTGAAATATTGCCAACTCTTCTGGCAATGAAGGATGCTGTTGTGAGCCATGCCACCCCATCAGCAAGCGCTGAAGTGGACGCCCCCGAGACGAACCTAAGCAAGGAAGATTCCCGCTCATCTGACACTGATTCCAAGCGCGTGCGTGGTGGCACTTCTGTGTCCACGACAGAAGCGGCCGAGGCGGCGGTTCACAATGATATGCCATCTACAGGTGAGAGTCCTGGCACAACAGCCTCCAGCCTGCCGGTGCAGATATCGCTAAGGCGATCGTTTAATGCGGTTGGTCTTCCACCTAGGCGTCGTAGCCCCCACAAGCAACCAACAGACATACCCAACGCACCGGCTGTAGCTAGGAGCAGGAGAGACGAGTCTGGTTATGTTCCTGCGTCCACACTGTTCCCGCCACCTGCCAAAAGCAATGTGATGGAGAAACCGGAAGACCGGAGCACAACTGATGCAGGTGAACGCCCGGAGCAGACTGCGCCTTTACCCGCAGTGGAAATCCCCAGCTTAAATCTGCGCACTTCCAGGCTCCCAGTCAATGTGGGTGTTCCCCACAGACCAAACAAGAAGATTGTCACGAAAGCTGCGGCAGATACCGCTGACAACACGCCCCGCCCTGCAAATAAGCCCGATCATTCTGTAGCGGACGATTCAGATATGTTTGTTGATCTTTCACACTTGGATTCTGCCCTGCAAGTCGTTCGTGGTCCGGCCAGCAGGCATGAGAGGCACCCAATGGCCTTCACCCCACCGAGCTTCAGCCTTGGCATCAGTCAAGATCAACCGGTGGTGCAAGATCCTATGCCAGTTGCCTTTGCTTTCCCGGGAGGCATGCCCGCAATGATGGCGCAACCAATGGTCAAGGGCAGGAAGGCTGTCAAGTTCGCAGAGCCGATAGTGCAAGGTACACTTATCATGTCCTTATGATTTTCTTGTATACATCTTTGTAGTTTGACTTTTGTCCCAATCACATTTTTTGGGGGTTCTCACTTTAGATGGCAACTGACATGTGATGACATGGTAACTGTATTTGATGCACCATGTCACCTACATTTTTTTGCTGCCATGCTGCATTTCACATTTGCAACCACGTGGCAACTGAAGTTGATTCAACATGTCAACTGTAGTTGCTGTCACACGGCAAATCTGATTGCATCACACATGGCAACTGGATTTGCCGCACCATGTCACCTGCATTTTTGTTTCCATGCTGCATTTTTCCATACGGCAAGCACATGGCAAGTGGAGTTGACACAACATGGCAAGCGAGTTGTGACATGGCAACTACAGTCCAACTAGATGGCAACTACAGTGCAACTACATGGCAACTGTAGTTGCTATGACATGGCCACTGTAGTTGGACCACACATGGCAACTGCCCACTTTTTGTACCTACATCTCACATCATGCACCCTATCTTCTCACAATCCATCTGTTTTTTATTTCTAGGTATCCTAATCCACTTTTTTTTATCCTTGCATCCACCCCTGAGGAGATTTCACCGTCAGTTGATGAAGCTTACATGAGGATCGAGGAGGCTGACATTGCGAAGGAGGTCCTCACGAGGGCAAGGGCAATCAAGTTCCAACGTGCCTGCAGACACGGTATCACGAGGATACCATTAGGAGTGCCACCCTGGTTACGTGAGGCAGCAGAGGGTAGTTCACCCACCTCCGCGGAAGACTACGAGCCCGAATTCAGTATTACTAAGGAAATGCACCCAAATTGTATGATATTGTCAAGCGCTTTTGGAAATGCGAGGTCCAAAGAAGAAGCACATGAAGGAGCTGAAAGCGTAAATGACCACACCCCATATTCTCTCATTTTGCTTTGCTCCTTTTTTACCATTCATCTTCTTTTTTTGTACTTTTTATACATGATCCGCTTACGTTTTACTTCTTTCATTTTTTTTACCTAGTAGGCATGATTCTTTCATGTTATATCATTTTCATACAGCTCATGTTTGGACAGAACCAAGGTCATTCAATGCGGAGCGACGTACGTCGACCTGGGTGATCTTGCCGAGTCCGTGAGGCCAAACGGTAAAATGTCGAAGAATGTAGTTGCATGCGGGATCGACTACATCAACAATCACAACAATGTGTGTGCCGACAAGATAATCATGCATTACAGTGTGACCTGCAAGATATGGGATGGTGACTTCCACCACAAAATCCCGAGGAAGAATTTTGCTCAACACGGTGAATTCAAGCTCACACTGAAGAAATATGTGAGTACTCCTTCCCTGTTTGCACTTTGTTTTTCACATGGTATGGTTTTTGCCATCATCGCACTCTGTTTATGTGGCAGATGTTTTCATGTGGCAACAAATGTCGTGCACTGTCGACTTTTTGATTTTTGCATCCCGTGCAAACTATGTGGCAACTTCATAGTAAAATACACGGCAAATTT
The DNA here is from genome assembly GCA_021605145.1 of Aegilops bicornis. Taxonomy (NCBI): domain Eukaryota; kingdom Viridiplantae; phylum Streptophyta; class Magnoliopsida; order Poales; family Poaceae; genus Aegilops; species Aegilops bicornis. The sequence continues at coordinate 391,446,753 of CM038674.1, forward strand.
TGTTCATACATGGACGGCAACTTTCTTTCAACTACCCGCACCCATAACCAAACATTCTACGTGATTCTAATTTTTTTGTCCCTCTGCTGTTCTTCATGTGAACTCTGCTTCTCATTTCCTTCACTTTTGAAATGCAGGTCATGTTCCCCATGTTCCAGGAGCTTGCACCACATGACCCACACAACAAGTGTGGTCACCACTATGCGATATATCTTGACCTGAAGAACCAACGTTTTGAGGTGCTTGATTCAATCCGTTTGGAAGCTGATGCAGACCTTACTACGCATGTTGAATTCTTCATCAACAACCTCAAAGAGACATGGAACCGTCACTACGAACACTCAAAGGTCCAGATCAGGCATTTCCGACCGAAATGCGTGGCATTGCGAAGCAAGGGAACACGTAATTTCTTACCCCCCCCCCCTCCTTCAAGTGCCATTTACATCAATCCAACCCCTCTTTTGCTGTCACATCTGAATTGAAGTCTATCTTTGCTATGTCTATCCTTTTTGCGTGTTCACCTGACTCTTTTTCTTGTGCAGGATGGACTGTGGATTTCACGCGTTGGAATACCTTGCAAAGTGAGAAGGTAGACTTGTCCTCATTGCCACAAAGAACGGTCGTTGAGCTCCGGAAAATCTACACATGGAACTGGTTGACGAATGAAGATTTCAACAAGCGGTCCGGAGCATGCGAGTTCGTGGAGGAAGCTGTCAAGAAAGTCATCAAGAAGTACAAGTGATCACGTGGCGTTACACACCGGACGCATACCTTACATTCTGTTGCCGAGGAATGTACGGTACTATCTATTTGTTCTTGTCGAAAACTATGTTTGTGTGCTATGTTATGACTGCAACCCCGCGTAGCCTACTATGTAGTGGTGGTGTGTGAGCGACATTTGAATAGTCTCTGTAATATATATGTGGACGTGAACCTTTTAGGCGTTATAAAGAGATATGTTTTTATGTTTATCATTATTACTATGGTTTCATCGTTTCTAGCACCGGTTTGCTGTTTCGAATGCGTCTACGATGTTTTAAAAAAGATGGCAAATGTAGTTCATCAGACATGGGTAGTGAAAGTCATCATCGTTTTTCATTTTGGCTGCTTTGCTTCTTCTTTTTCATCGCTAACTGCACCGGCTAGCATGGGTAGGTTGATCATGTAGCCACAACCTTTGCTGCGGTTTATGCACGTTACGCTTTTTCCAACTTGTTTCCCGTACATTGCACACAACACACTATGTGTCACTAAACCGCGTCCGAATTGTCATGGAAATATATGCCATGCAGAGTCATTACAAATACCATGGCATATTTTCAAGACAGACTAACATGGCAGAATCTGATTACAAACAACATGGCAGATCCAGCATAATTAACATGGCAGATACAATACAACTAACATGGCAGATCCAGTACAACTAACATGGCATATTTAGTACATAATAGCATGGCATATTTAGTATAAAATAGCATGGCAGACTAACTACACATAATGTGGCAGATTAACTACACATAACATGGCAAATTAAGTACCCATAACATGGCAACTGCATTTATCCATTCAATGAATTTTCCTTCCACTTCTGATGCCCCTCAAGAGTCATTCTCCCAATTTTTTTTAAAAAAAATTCTCGTCATCTAGGATACAAAACAAAATGTCCACAAGGACCATATCACAGCGCCCCAAATTTTTCTTATGGATTGCCCGCCCCTTTCTTTGTTTTCTTGTGTTTTGCTTGAATCTCCAATCCTGACTTGTACCTTATCTCTCTTGGACGACCCTTTGTGATGGAACGGGGTGGCTTCTGACACAGGTCTATGTGCTTGCTGTTCCAGATCATATCTCCGAGTTTTCAGATGATGGCCCCGTGGATGAAAGCACACTTGATGTGCGGGGGAACCGGTGTAAGGCTTCCTCATCTTTCCTCTTCTTGATCTCATCAAGCTCTCTTTTCAGTGCCTTCCTGTGTTTTTCTGCGACTCTTGCTGTCTCATCACTCTTGCATGCTTCATCAATTAGCTCAGCATAGTTCTTTCTCAGCACAATGTGCCTCACTACTTCCATGGTTGCCTCAGGTCTCTCGTCATGCACAGCCAGAACTGCGTTTGTTGTCTGTGGCACAAACGCGTTGTCAGCGTCCCAAGTCCATCGCCGCCTTATGAAATGGCGGGGCATCCGTCTCACAGCGTTCAGGTCCATTACTTTTAGTATGTGACAGCACACAATGCCATCCCGTTCGAACTTGCAGCATTGGCAGTAGTACTCGCCTTCGCCTATCGAGGCTTTGACGAAGTAGTTCCTTCCTTTGTCCGGGTCTTCAAGTTTTGAATCTGACATGCCCAAAATAGAACACACCTTGACGTATGTTCGTCCACCTGGAAAGCCGTGAACATGCTGGCATGCTTTATTTCTTCCTGGAATCTGCAATTTTCGTGTGTGTTTTCATTAAACTACCGTGCGCTCTTTTTTTGTACCACCTTATGTTGTCATGGAAATAGAAATACATTTTATTTGAACATGGCAAACATAGTACATTAAACATGGCAAATATAGTACATTGAACATGGCAAATGCAGTACATTAGACATGGCAAATGCAGTACACCAGACATGGCAACTGCAGTACATTTTCAACTGGACATCGTCATTCCTACACCAACATTCCCCAATGGAAGCACATTGCATAAAGCATGGCAACTGCATCTTTATTAAACATGGCATCTGCAGTTGATTAAACATGGCAATTGCATTTCAACAAACATGGCAGTTGCATTTTAGGAAACCTGGCAATTGCATTTCAGCATAAGTGTCGACAATATAACATTTTTCAGTTGACATTGGCATTTGCATACCAACATGCCCCAAGGGAAGCATGATTGCATTAAACATGGCAACTGCACTTCATTGACCATGGAAAATGCATCCGAGCAAGCATGGCAAACATAATTTTCATTGAACATGGCAACTGCGGTGATTAAGCATGGCAAGCAGTATTTCATTAAACATGGCAATCGCATATCATGGCAATGCATTGCACTCTATAAGGCACCCTCGCCTTAGTGCTTTTTCTCGCAAATAAGACGGTGACGAACCGACTTACTTGTTAAAGATCTTGTTTGTGTATATCTTGATCATTTGCCTCTCCATCAAGAAATCGTTAGCAATCTCGGCTGCTTTAAGCGCGGTGGTAGCTTCTTCTGTAGCTCGAGATCCCAGAATTTTTGTTGCAAAGCTGTGTACCGCTTGGCAAATCAGTAGCAATGAGTTGCTGTGGCTCACGCATCGCTTCAAAATAGCATTGAACCCCTCGCTGCGCTGCGTAGTCTGCAGAAAGGGGAAGAAGCACTGCATGAAGTAGGTCGGCACCCAGTACATTCGCTTATCCCACAGGCTAACCAGAGTCTCGTTGTCTTGGACTTGATGTGTTTCAGTCATGGCCATCCAGCTCCTTTCTAACTCCTCCACCGTCAAGCTGTGGTCCACGCATAGCTCGAACGCCTTGTGCAGCTACGGGCCAGTCGGCAAAGAACGGTCCTAAGCGTCTCCTCGGCCTTCTTTATAATGTGCCACTGCAGTGCATGTGCACGCCAGCGAAAAAGACCTCCTCTATGCCCGCACGCATGCTGAAATCTTGGTCCGTTATTATGTTCATCGAGCAAGTCCATCCATGCACTCCAAGAAGGTCTTGAACAGCCAAACGTACCCATCCGTGTCTTCGTTCCGAACGAGCCCGCAGCCGAACTGCAATGACTGATTGTGGTTATTTATTCCTATGAACAGAGCGCATGGCATCTTGTACATATTGGTGAGGTATGTCGCGTCGAATGAAATGCAATCTCGGAAATTTTTGTAGGCTCTCCTTGCAGCACCATCCACCCAATACATGTTCCTGACACGGTCCTCATCGTCCAACCTTATCCTGTAGAAGAAATCTGGATCTTCCTTCGCTTTCTCATCGAAGTAGGCCATTGTGGCCTCTATGTCAGCCAACTTGCTCTCTCTACGGTATTTGGCATGTAGGTTTGTGACGTCAGCTGGTATGTACGGCATGCTACTCGTAGTCCCCTTTTGTTGTGGATGAGCGATAGTATCTGGACCATTCTTGATGGACCGACGTTACAATCATGTAGCAGCTTCTGAATTGCCTTTCGGCGACGGGGTGAACCCTCCGTGGGCGGTCAGAAATTTTACCAGGTCGAACTTCTTTATGAGTTTGTGGTTGTGCTCGTCAAAGTACTCAGTGATCACATACTGTGTTCCATCTACGTTTAGCTTACAACGGACAGGGCAACCCGTCTTGAGAATGATCCCTCTCTTTCGTTCCGGAACGACAGGCGAAACACCTTTCCCGTTCCGGAACTCAGTGGCACCTCATCTCACCTCTGCTGTACTCGTTAGTTTTCTTAATTTTTCTATGGTATTCGGTGTTGACGGCAAACCCATGGAACTTTGCATATGCCTGGTAGAATTCCTTTGCTTCTTCGAACGATTCAAATCTCTGCCCAACGTACGGTGGCTGAGGTACCACGATCTCTGATTGCCCACCATCTTCATCCCCTTGTGCGTCGTCGTCAGTTTCATCATTCACTTCAGTATCGGCGGCAGTTCCATCTACTTGAGTGTTGCCAGTGCTTGTGTTCAAAGGGGTGCTTGTCGGCATTCTTGGAATGATTGCCATTTCCAACTCGACTCAAACTGTTTGCGGCATGATTGTACATTGGCTGGTGGAGCAACGTCTTCCCTGCGCCGAGCTCCCCGATGAGATGTCCCAGCGCCCATTGTTCATTGTAGTTGTAGGCCCTATAATAGAAAAAACAGGTACGAGAGTAAGATTTTTGTTTGAATAACATGTTTATCGTGAATCGATCACATCAAATTCCGTGATTTGGCATGACATCATTTCAAATAGCAAGCCGTGAGTCTGTGCGTGGACATGTATGGCAACTGTAGCTGTCCAGTCATGGCAGCTACGGTTCAACAAACATGGCAACTATTGTTTGCCAATGCACGACAACAAGCTCCTTTATTTTAGTACGAAAATTTGGGTTCTATATGAATGGCAGCTGCAGTCCTGCATACATGGCAAACACTGCTACCAACAAATGGCAACCACTGTGTTCTAGCAACAAAACTACTGGATTATAAGATTGAACTCACTAGGCGAAATGTGTTCAACCATTAGTGATGCACACATGCTTTTAGCAGTTGGCAATTTTTCAAAGACAATACATGACTCATTTACACGCAACCACTTGTCAGCATTTTATGCTTGGTTTTTGTCCACCATCACTGCTTCAATTCTTTTTTTTCGGCACGTGCGTTTTTTTTTTTGCCAGAAAAACAAATGTAGTATTGTTTTGTGGTTCAATTTTTTTCCTTACCTTGTTGTGCTGCATGTGACCATCTTGTGTGGTATGTGACACCAAAATGACGTGCTCCACCTGCAATTTGTGAAGCTTGCCACGAGACGTTTGCCGGGTTACCACCACCGTAATAACCTGTAAGCGTAGTAGCGGTTGGTCAATTCATGGCAAATGCAGTTTGTGCTAGCACGGCAACTGCAGTTGCCCCTGACGTGGCAACTGTAGTTTTCCTGGCATGGCAACTGTAGTTGCACCGGTATGGCAACTGCAGTTGTTCCTTCATGGCAACTGCAGTTGTCATGGCATGGAAACTGTAGTTGCACTTGCATGGCAACTGCAGTTGTTCCTCCATGGCAATCGCAGCTGTGTCGAGGATGGCAACAACAGTTGTCCAGGGATGACAACTGCAGTTTTTTACACATGGCAATTGTAGATGTCCAGTCATGGCAATTGCAGTTGTCAACTATGCTCCTTCTGCTAATTCACCGTCCGCAACTTCACTTCTTTATGGACTCACCTATGTATGACGTCGATGGCAGGTACATGGGGGCTGCCTGATGCCACGTGTTGCATGAAGGCTCTGCATTTTCACCCGTGATAACTCATGAGTCCTTTTTGCCATTTTTTTGCATGTTCATTTTTCATGTCCACACCAGTATGTGGTCTTTTTTCGTTTGTGTTACCTTGATTAGCCATATTAGCTAGTTGAAGTTGGCTGCCCATACATTTGTCAGTGTTAGCGCCTTGCGATTGAACTTGCCACGGGGCCCCCCTAAGAGTGTTTTGGTCATAAGAACCTGCAAAAAAATGACAGTGTACGACATAAGTAGAATGTCATCTTCACCGTTGCGAAGATGGCAACTGTTCTCTTCTTTTGTTATCACGCATCATACCAACGCCTCAGATATCGTTCTAGTAGTGGCAGCAACGGCCCTGCAGAGATGAGTTGATCAGTACTACGATGCATCCCAAGGGGCGTTCGGCCTTTGAGAACCCCAAGTATCAGCGCCATATTCTTGATTCATTCTTTCTGTGTCTCGCTTCTTTCCAATGTGTTCTCAATCGCTGCACGAACAAGAACGCATCAACAATCCACAAGAATTGTATTCTTCCGTTGCTTGCACATAGAAGATAGGGATGGCAAACAAGGTCAAATAGGTGGCGATTCTTGACAACGAAAGGTGGCAACTGCTGTCGTTATACACAAGTGGCAATTAATTTTTCCCACCCCCTTCATTCCAAAATTGTCCTTCCTCTCCTTTTTTAGGGATTCCTACTCATCATTTCATACCCAACTACTTGCGTCAATCAAACTAGGAACTTAAGTTAATCTCAAACGTAGTACATGGCAGATCTGGTGTATTCTGCCTGGCAATTGCGAATATACACTGAACCATGCAGTGTTCTACCCCTATAGCATGGACCCAGTACAAGATCGGGAGATTTTCAGCCTTAAGGATGAGAAGGATGAGATCGGGAGATTTCACCTGGTTTTAGCTGATGCGTCTCCGGAGGGCTGGGTTGGAGTGAAATGGGGTGGGAAGGGTTGGGGTGTGGTTTGCGGTGGGAGTGCCCTATGGATCTGCTTTCTGGTTGCCATGGCAACCAGAGATGGCCATGACGAGGTCGGGGTTCGAGAGGTGGGGGACGATGGCGGCACGCGAGAGGGATGGATCGGAGGCCGGAACGGCTGGGTCGTGGGCAGCGTGGTCGTCTGCCCGGACGGGCAAGGCGGGCGGGGTTGCCACACACCGACGCAGGTTGTGTAATTGCGCGCCGGACGCTGATCGTATGGCGGGTTCTCGTTTCACGCCACACGAGGCGTGTGGGCGGGTTCACATCCATGCCACACGTGTGGCAATTATCGCGACCCTTTTCTTTTCCTTTTTTCTATCTTGTTTTTTTCTTTTTCCTTAAATGCGTGAAAATTTCCAAATACAATGAAATTACTGTAAAATCAATGAACTTGTTTTCAAATTAGATGAACTTTTTCAAAATCGATTAACTTTTTTCATATTTGATGAACCTTTTTCAAAATCGAAGATTTTTTTCATATTTGATGAACCTTTTTCAAAATCGATGCACTTTTTTCATATTTGATGAACTTTTTTCAAAATTGATGAACTTTTTTTCAAATTCGATGAACTTTTTCAAAATCAATCTTTTTTTCAAACTCAGTGAACTTTTTTGAACTCGATGAACTTGTTTCTAAATCGAATGAACTTTTTCTAAATTCATATTTGATGAATTTTTTTCAAAATTGATGAACTTTTTTTCAAATTTGATGAACTTTTTTCAAAATCAATCACTTTTTTTCAAACTCGGTGAACTTTTTTTGAACTCGACGAACTTTTTCCAAACTCGATGAACTTGTTTCTAAATCGAATGAACTTTTTTCAAATTCAATGACCTTTTTCCAAATTTCGATGAACTTTTTTCAAACTCGATTTTTTTTAAATTCGATGACTTTCTTTAAAATTTTGATGAACTTTTTTCAAACTCGGTGAACTTTTTTCAAATTCGATGAAATTTTTTCTAAGAACAAGAGTATGTACTGTAGCAGACCAATTTTTCACTAAGAAAAACAATCTATACTGTTGCAGTTTCTAGAATGATAAAAAAATGGTCGAGCAGGAGCGAGCGAGCCGCGGCAGCAGCCAGCGAGCGATCGATCAAGAGCGAACGAGCCGCCGCAAAGCCAGCGAGCGCTGTCGGGCCAGGCCCATGCTAGCAACACAGCGGGCGCTGGAAACGCCAACGAGCGCTGAAGGCGCCAAGGAGGAGGTCTCGATCTGCCGACAGTTTGCCGCAGAATGCGGCGAATAGGGAATTCCCTCCTGGTCGTTATCGGTTCGATCATCCCTGATTCGTGTCCTCCGGGTCGTGGGCTCGTGGCCCCCCTTTCTCTTTATTTACTTCGCTAATACCTGGTGTTTTGCCTTTTGATCACGTGACAGTCTTCTTGGTGTATATTTCCTGTATGAATTTGCCAAGGCATATGCCATCTGGTTGCTTCCCCATGTAGCAGTTTTGGCCAATAAAAAATTTGAAGTTGTAAATCAACTTGGCCATCACGTGATGTAGTACTAATTGAAATAGTACCATTGCTACATCGGCTCTTACCATTGTTTTGCAGGCTTCACGTGAGGACATGGCTGCTGGTCCGACCCTTTGCATGTACGTGTGCCTAACTTGGTCGATTAGAGGAAAACAAGGACTACGGTGACTCGACCACAGCGCAGGATTGCTTCACGTCGGCCTTGGTGTATCCGCCGCATAATCCGAGAAGGAAACAACTGTAGCAGAAAGTTTAATCTCGGTCTCAGTGATTTTTCCGGACAACAGCGACGGAGTGGAAGCAACCCTAGTTCTCTCCCGATCACAATCTTGTACGTGCTCTTCCGACTGTTCGTCGTTGATGTAGATCCTTTCTTCATCCAAAAAATTGTGAACTCTTCGATCCCTCCAAGAATTCAACATCAGCGTGCGCAGGCCTCACGGTGGGCGCCAAATGTCGTGTGTTAGAAGGGAGAGGGATTTGGTGGAATAGTGTGTTTTATTGCTTGAGCCTCGTGGTCATTGTTTGCGGGATATTTTCTGTATGAAGCACCCGTCATGGGCCGGCCCGTGAACGATCGATGGTGTGCGATCTGCCGACAGTTTGCCGCAGAATGCGGCGAATAGGGAATTCCCTCCTGGTCGTTATTGGTTTGATCATCCCTGATTCGTGTCCTCCGGGTCGTGGGCTCGTGGCCCCCTTTTCTCTTTTTTTACTTCGCTAATCCCTGGTGTTTTGCCTTTTGACCACGTGACAGTCTTCTTGGTGAATATTTCCTGTATGAATTTGCCAAGGCATATGCCATCTGGTTGCTTCCCCATGTAGCAGTTTCGGCCAATAAAAAATTTGGAGTTGTAAATCAACTTGGCTATCACGTGACAGAGTACTAATTGAAATAGTACCATTGCTACTGTCGGCTCTTACCATTGTTTTGCAGGCTTCACATGAGGACACGGCTGCTGGTCCGACCCTTTGCATGTACGTGTGCCTAACTTGGTCGATTAGATGAAAACAAGGACTATGGCGACTCGACCATAGCGCAGGATTGCTTCACGTCGGCCTTGGTGTATCCGCCGCATAATCCGAGAAGGAAACAACTGTAGTAGAAAGTTTAATCTCGGTCTCAGTGATTTTTCCGGACAACAGCGGCGGAGTGGATGCAACCCTAGTTCTCTCCGATCACAATCTTTTATATGCTCTTCCGACTGTTCATCGTTGATGTAGATCCTTTCTTCATCCAAAAAATTGTGAACTCTTTGATCCCTCCAAGAATTCAACATCAGCTTGCGCGGGCCTCACGGTGGGCGCCAAATGTCGTGTGTTAGAAGGGAGAGGGATTTGGTGGAATAGTTTTTTGTATTGCTTGAGCCTCGTGGGAATATATATAGGAGTACATGATCTACTTGGAGTACAAGACAAGCCAGAATACTTTCCTAGTCTATCCTATGTATCCAATACAATCACGTTACTCAACATCCCCCCGCAGTCACAATGGTAGCCACACAGACGGTGAGACTGGAGAAGAATCCGAAGGCAATCCGACGGACACCCCCCATGGTCGTAACGGTCGACGCATCGCGGAGTCGTGGCTGGAGTCAAAACCGACGAGGTTGCTCAAGCAAGGCGGTAGCCCTTTGTGCCGTTTGTCGAGGTAGCCGAGAGCATATGGTGGTGGAGCCGTGGTCGAGGTAGCCGTGCGAAGAATGTCGTGGTCGATGTCGAGTCGGGGTAGCCGGTGTCGAGGAAGTCGTCGTGGAGCCGCGGGCGCAAGGGGGCGCCGAGTTAGTCATAGGCGCAGTAGTGTCGAAGTAGTGGTGCACCGGGGAGAAGACGTTGTTGACGACGCGTCACGCCGGGGTTGCCAAGCCCGGAGACATATCGTAGACGAAGGCACGCACCGGTGTTGCCAGCACCGGGCATGCGTAGACAGACGAAGACGAAGTTGACGAAGCGCCGCACCAGGCTTGCCAGGCCCAGGGACTCGTCGTGGACGAAGGCACGCTTCGGTGTTGCCAGCACCATCCATGCGTAGACTGGGACCTGCACGAGCTGTACGACATGTCGAAGAAGTCGGAGAAGCCAGTAGAGAAGGACTCGACGATGGTTGCGGCGTCAATCGGCGCAGGGCCAATGTCGCCCGCGGTTGTCGGAGTAGACGAAGTGGTCGGGGTAGATGACGGTGACGCTGATGACGGGTTGGTGCTGGACGAAGACGAAGGATGTGGACAGGCGGCGCCGGCTACTGGGGTACCGGCAGCGGCAGCCAAAGAAGAGCGGCGGCGGCGGCCTGACGGCGGTAGCGGCGACTAGGTTAGGAGCGTGGCGGCGGTGCTCGAAGTAGGCGAAGAACCCTGACAGTGTGACGAAGACCGGCGCGGACGGTGGCGTTCCTGCGCCAAGGGAGGCGGCGCGGCGCATACCACCGGAGGTCGACGCGTAGTGACGGCGGAGTGGACCACGCGACGCGACGCTACGGCTCGAAGGGGCGACGCAGTGGCGGCGGGCAGGTCAGGGCGACGGTGGGAAGACCTCGGGGTGGCGGCGGGGACCACGCGCTACGGCACTATGGCCCGAAGGGGCGGCGCAGCGGTGAAACTCGGGACGGTGCAACTGCGGAAACGGTCTCGGGACGGCGGCGTGGACCGCGTGCCACGCTCACTACGGCCCGATGGGGCGATGCAGCAGTGGCGCGAGGGTCGGTGCAGCCACGGGGCGGCCTAGAGCTGACGCCGTCGGGGCGGCGGGGGACCGCGGGCCACGGCACTACGGCCCGAAGGGGCGACGCAGTAGTGATGCGAGTCGCTGCAGCCGGGAGAAGAACCACGGGGCGGCGGCGCTGCGGCCCGACGGGGCGACACAGCAGCAGCCCGATGCTCGATCGATGGAGGGACGCGCTGAACTCGGGGACGATCTTCACGGGACCTGCGGAAGCGCGCGCAAGCAACTGGCCAGGTCGGTCGCGCGGTGTGGATGAGATAGATCACGGGCGAACGGGTGATTAATCCGAACACGCGCGATGTCAAAGATGATGTACCGGATCGCCTGGTGACGATGACAAGCCTCTGTCGGTGGCACACCTACGTGAAGCTAGCTTCGGCTTTATACTCTAGTACATGAAGTGCATGCAGATGCTTTGATTCACAGGAGTCATCGATTAGTGTGTGTGATGGCTAGCAGACCAACGCATCACCGCGCGAGCAGCCGGCCGTCCAACGTGAAGCCTGGACACCAAGCAGCAACTGATCGAGGTGGATGGAGGCGGGGTTGATGGAGGGATCCCAATCAGATCAGGACACAACGACCGACAAAAATCAACAACAGATGGAAGTGTGTACATGGGCGTCCCTTTGGACACCGTGTGTGGCATCTGGCCGCCTAGTTGAAGATGAGGCCAGTGTAGTCGCAACCGACGTCGGAGTAGAGGCGTGAAAAGGTCGACGGATGGCGGCGGGCGACGCAAACCGATCTTAGATCGGAAAACCAAAGAAGAAGCACCAATCAAGACGACCGACGTGAGAGAAAAATCCGGATCAAGAATCGGGAAAAAGACTCTCTAGGGCAGCCGGTCAACATGACCGGCGGACGAACCCTAGGTACGGGCAGCGCGGCCCCTGGCGGCGGTCATGGAGGTCGACCGCCCCGGGGGCAGCGCGCGGGTGCGGAAGTGGTGGACGACGCCTAGGATTTGGATCGGTTAGGCTGATACCATGTTAGAAGGGAGAGGGATTTGGTGGAATAGTTTGTTGTATTGCTTGAGCCTCGTGGGCATATATATAGGAGTACATGATCTACTTGGAGTACAAGACAAGCCAGAATACTTTCCTAGTCTATCCTATGTATCCAATACAATCACGTTACTCAACATCGTGGATTTGTCATGACATATGTCCTAATGTGAGGACTTGTCGTGAGGCCAACGCAACTATGTAGTAGCTTGAGAGGGGTTGATCGGGACGAGAGATGTGTGTAGATCGTCGAAGCGGATTAGCACACGAGACAAGATTTAGACAGCTTCGGGCCCCGGGAAACATCATCCAGTAATAGCCCTACATGTTGTTTGTTGTTAGGTCTTATTCAATAACGCTCATGTGGGAGTTGTTGTATAAGCAGGCTCTCCTCTTGTTGTATCTAGCCCTCAAGATTATTTTGCCCCCTCTTGGGGTGCCCTGCCCCTCCTTATATAAGTTGGAGGGGTGGGTTACATGTGGAGTCCTACCAGGATTAGGACTAGTATATGTTCTAATATAAGTCGGATACAAGTCCGGGTCTTGCTTCCTTGTTAGAAACATATTCATCATGCCTTTCCTATTAAGCTGGCCCACCAGAACATAAGCCGGCCTTCCCACGAGTCGCCTTCTGGGCCGTTGGGTCACTAATTGGTCGTCTAGGCTCGGTCGGGTCTCCAATGAGTCGCCAAGTGTTAGCCGGGTCATATTTCCGGCCGGGTCATACCACGGGGTATATCCCCGACATGGGAGATGGACCTCGTGCTGGGGAAGGAACGCCGCCGTCAAGCCTCGCTCCGAGTGGCAAGGTACCAGCAGGTGCTGCGGCGGTATCGCTGTCGCAGCGTCCGCCCCAGGACGCTCGAGGTGGGTGATCTCGTCCTACGGCGGGTGCTCTCCAGGGAAGGGCTACATAAACTTTCACCCATGTGGGAGGGCCCGTTTAGGGTCGCCCGTGTCTCTAGGCCAGGTGTCGCGTGCCTGGAGACACGGGATGGGATCCCCATCCAGAACGCCTGGAACATCCAGCACCTTCGGAAGTTCTACCCATGAAGAAAGGCCCAGTGCCTGTGAAGGTCTCCGCTAGTGAACTCTCACGTAATAATGAGTGGGGTTGTACACGCCCCGGAGTCTCCGGAGAGCCGCCCTCGGGCCTCGGGGGCTCCCTCCCACGTCCTAGTGGCAGCACTTAGCTCTGCGCTGGTGAGAAGACTATACTAAGTGCCGGATGCGGCTGTTCATTTGCTTGCTTTCTGTAGTTGGTTTGTGATCCTTTCAATGAAATTTGGAGTTCTCGTGTTTTCAGTTGCCAAGCCGGTTTTCCCCTTTGTCTTCTCTCTTGCACTTTGGTTTTGGTCCAGGAGGAGCAGCAATTGCCCGTCGCTCTTCCTTGCGCGTCTCGCGCGTGGGGCTAGGCAGGTATGTGCGTGCAACGGGCTCGCCCCTCACCGCAAAAACACTTTGCCATAGCCCTGCTCCCTCAGAGCTTTGGCTTTTTCTATCCTCGTGAGACGACCTCGAGTAAGATCGTGATCTATGCACCCTCTTGAAGTCCATGCCCCCCGGGTACTACGAAGTGGTGCACTAAGCCATGACTAGCTCATTCCTGAGGGCTCGCGCAAGGAAGAATAAGACACCCGACAAAGCTTTTTAACAACTCCGCAGCTTCATGGTGCCTCCTGAGGTCGATGACTCTCGAGCCGCCAGCAAAGAAGGCCTCACGAGATAATGAAGCGCGCGCCCTCGCGAGGAGGGAAACTATCGCGAGTGTATCAAGCTAAGTTATCCTACCATACCCATTTGGAGCATGAACACCACAGCATAACATCGGAACAATAAATATAGCATAGCAGCAGAAATACCATGGTTCATTACACGCCCATGTAGGGCCCCCTACTTTTTCAAAACCAGGAAGAAAGGAAAGGTTAAACAAAAGCGGCCCGCACAACCACAACAGCTCACGAGGCCTGGCTCCAAGGGCCTCCCGGACTCAGCTCAGCCTGAGCCCTCCTCACGCTTCACCGGAGAGTGGTGACAGGACGACACACCACCGTCCTCAAAGCGATCCCGGCGGCGTGGCGGCTGGTCGTAGCCACCGCTGCTGGTGCTCTCGCCGGAGGAGGAGCCGCCAACACCGCTGGACGAGTCGCGGCTGTTGCCAAGGGCAAGCTCGCCCTCAGTGTCGTCACGGCCGTCGTCGAGGCTGTCGGTGCGAACGACACCTATGGGGTCACTGGGTTCCCTTCTACGGTCGGCGGGCGCGAGGTTGCGCAAAGAGCAGGTCTGACAGGAAGCACACGGGTCCTTTATCCAGGTTCGGGCCGCGAAGATGCATAATACCCTACTCCTGCTTTGGTGGATGTATTGAGTTCCTGAGCTCTCGAACTAGCTACAGTGGCTGTGTAGTTCCAAAGAGCCGAATCCCTCTCCAGTATGCCTCAGGCCTCCTTTTATAGGAAAAAGGGGGTTTCCACAGTGGCACACGGGAGGTGGAAAGGTGTACAATGCGCGAGTTTATCGCCCGGCATTATTGGACAAAGCGCATTAAATGCGCTACTTAGGTGTCCATTAGCTTTATCGGGGACGGGAACGAGGCCCATCCTGTCCGTCACTGCCCCGCCTCGCTTCGACACGCGCCCAGGCCAGCGATGTGTGCAGCGCCATGTAGGCAGGCAGGCTGCTGAGATGGCGCGGTGGCAGGGCCTTCATGAAGAGTTGCATGCCACCACGCAGGTGCTTGCTGAGTCGGTGTAGAGGTCGCCTGTTGCCACGCAGGTGCCTGCCCAGCTGGTTGAGCTAGCAGCTGCTTGGGGACGGCGGTGGAATCTTGGCTAGTGCGGGCCTGGCAGTGGCCCCGCTGATGCCCTCGGCAAGGGTCTTGTCGGGGGCCCGGCAAGGGTCTTGCCATGGCATTGCAATCGTCCCCAGCAAGGCACTTGCCGGGGGTCTTGTGGATTTCCTCGGCTAGGATCCCGCCGAGGGTCGTCGCCTTCTGGTCCTCATCTGATTTCACATGTCTATGATCTTGACGAAGATCTGCATGCCACCACAGAGGCGCCTCCCGAGCGTTGGTTCCAATGTAGTTGGTTGGTGGTGCTGGAACCCACGGGCTCAAGGGTGGCCTGCTTTGTTGGCATCGGACAAGTTGCCCCGGCAAGGCTCTTGCCGGGGCTGCGGAGGCTGGCCCAACAAGGGTATTGTAGGGGGAGTCCACCCCGCCCTCTTGCTCTTTTGTGTTCCTGTTCTTGGTGTTTCCTTGGTTGTCTTGTGCTTTGGCTTCTCTCCGGCTTCCCTCCTCTGCCTTGTTAAGTGTGGCTGTGGCTCGTGGCTCTGACTGCCCGTGCACAAGTAAAGGGGTCAAAAGGAGAGCCCCTACTTTTGTACACCGACAGGAGCCCCCGGGTCTGGGCCACACATAAGTGTGACGCGTTGTTGGGCCAGGCCCAGAACTGTGCGTGGGCAGGTGGGGCGGATTTTGCCGCAGTAACGGTCTCGCCCGCTGCGCTTCCCCACGACCCGCGTTGAACGCGCGACGTGGAAGGTCGCGCGTGACGTGGGGGTCATGCATGGGGCGGTTCCCGCACGCATGCGTCACATCATAGTAAAGAGGTGGCTCGCGTCTTCCCCGTAAGAAAAAGAGGGAGGCGCAGAGGCGCGGCTCATTTACTGAGCGGACTCGGGTCGCGGTCTTCAAGGCACCTGCGCCCCATGATCATGGGGTGGGGAAGGGTCGCCTCACCCGTCCCCTCGATCCTGCTCGCTTGCCACGCGTCCCCCATGCAGGTGGCTGGCGGTGGAGGCGGGAAACCGGGTCGTCGATGATTGGAGCAGTGGGTCGGTCATGATTCCCTGCGCCTCCGATGGCCGGATTGGTCGAGTGGGGCGGCCGAGCCTCGACCCCGCCCCTTTATAAGGAGGGAGAGGGGGATGTCATCCCATGTTCTCTCAGCATCCATCTTCTTCCACTTTTGCTCCTTCCTTCCACCTATCATGGCGAGAGGGGGTGCAGGCCCTTCAACTGTGGGGGCGAGGGTCGCTGCTCGACAGTGCATTCCTTCTTCCCACGAGCTCGCGGAGTCGGAGCCGGCCACGAGAGGAAGGGGGAGCGGGCGAGGCCGAGGTGGCCATGGCGGTCGAGGGAGAGGGGAACGAGGCGGCGCGGTGGTCATGCTTCCGCCAGCGATGCCACCCGTGATGGAGGGCCACATCGGGGACGAGCCTCAGGAGTTCTTCATCAGGCTGGGTCGGCCACCGCGTCGTCGTCTCCGTCTCCCTACCCCATTTGCTTGGGAAATGGAGCTCGATCCGCCCCAGACCCTCAGATTGCACATGAGGGGCTGCGGGAACAGTGGCACGCGGGTCAACGTCGACTTCCCCGCTCCTCATGTTATGTACCTCCATCGCGGATGGAAGACATTTGCTCGCATCCATAGCCTGACGGCGGGGCTCGTCCTCTACTTCAAGTTAATGGAGGGCGGCCTGCTCTCCGTCAAGGTCTTCGGAGATCTTGGAACTCACCTGAAGTGCTGCGTGGAGGGCTCCTCCGACAATGAAGATTCCTCCTCAAGCGGGAGTGATGAGGAGGACAGTGACAGCGGCGACAAGAGAGTCGAGCGGCGGGACGCCGACTCCAACTCCGACTGACCGCGTCGCCCTTCCCTTGGCCACGCGCCCTGCTGAGGGCCTTCCTCGTCAAGCTCTCCATCGGGGCACTCCCCGTCGTCTCCTTGGGCGGCTGGCGTAGGAGGCCCGGAGAAGGCGAAGAAGGCGGGTGGCGGCCGTCAAGTCGGACTACGCGCGCACCGATGCCTTCATCGCGTATTGCCGGCCCGCTGCCTCGTCTTCCAGCTCCTTTCCCGGCACCAAGATGTTCTCTTGGTGCCTTATGCTCCTCTCACCTTGCCTAGGCGCTCCTTTTGCCCTCCCGCTGTCTTGTTCCACCTTCTGAGGAGAGGGACAAGAAAGGGATTACGGGCACCTTATCTCTTTTTAGTTTGTAATCCTGCGGGCACTTGTTAATTTTGAGACTTGTAATCCCCTTGCTCATGTTTTTAATTCCGTATGAACTGTACCTATATGGGATGTTTTTAATGAAAAAGGGTGCTTGCCGGGTTTCTTTGGGCGTGAGCGAGGCCCATGCCAAGGGATGAATCCTTGTTATTCTTAAGATAAACATTGTTGCCCAGCAACAGGCCTTGCCGTCCCCCCACTTCAGTCGACCATCCTCACGCTTTTGGCGGAGGCAAGGGTGAAGTAGAGTTAGGCCCCTCGTTCATTTTCTTGCCACCGCGACTACGACCAAGTTCCGACCCAGGGGATAGCTCTTGGGTACAGGGAAAAGGGGGAGCACGGTGGTTTAAGAATATAAACATGGTTTCACATGTCCCAGTTCCGTACGGAAATGCATAACAGGGGATGAAAGACTTATCTGAATCCGCAGCCCCCGGCAACCTTGGCTTGCTGTGGTTGGATCCTTGTGTCTTTAGCCCCCGGCAGTCTTAGCTTGCCGGGCCGGGGTGCCGGTTCGTCCTCTTTTTCCCAAGCGGATCAGCAGAAGTGTCCATGTGCCATGCGGACCAAAGAGGACAGAAAGACGCAAACTCGACCTCTAGGCTAGGGGTTAGTCGCCGCTAAGCACTATCAACCCTAACCGAGGGGGAGACTTAACCTAGCACGCATGCTATAACTTAGGGCGCCCGGTAACCGTTTATTTATGCTCGAGGTCTGCGCTGGCTTTGTCTGAGAGGGTTACATGCCTTGCCGACAAAGCTTGTACAAAAGGTGGCTTGCCGGGAGGCCCGGCAGCCGCGCCTTATGGGTAAAACTTGCGAAGATGTTCGATGTTCCAATAGTTGCTCACTGGGGCAGCATCTTCGGTCTCCAGACAGACTGCGTCGGGCCTGCTGACTCGTATTACCCGATAATGGCCTTCCCACTTCGGCATCAACTTGGTGGAATTCTTGGCCGACTAAACGTGCCGAAGAACAAGGTCGCCTTCCTCAAAGCTTCGGGCATGAACCTTGCGGCTATGGTAGCGGTGTAGGGCTTGCTGGTAGCGTGCTGCTCTCACAGCCGCCTGAATACGATCTTCCTCAAGGAGTGTCGCGTCATCTTGCCGCAACTGCTCTTTCTCAAGCTCGTCATAAGAGAGCACTCAAGGTGACCCGTATGTGAGTTCCATGGGGAGAACTGCTTCTGCCCCGTATACCAGGGCAAAGGGTGTCTGGTCGGTGGCTCGATTTGGCGTCGTTCTGATCGACCAAAGAATCGCCGACAACTCATCAATCCAGCGCCTTCCACTCTTGTGCATCCTGTCAAAAGTCTTTGTCCTCAGGCCTCACAACACTTCAGCATTTGCCCTCTCCGCATGGCCGTTGCTCCGTGGATGTGCCACGGAGGCGAAACAGTGTTGCCGAGGTCTAGGATGTATTGCATGAAGGTGTGGCTTGTGAACTGTGTGCTGTTGTCGGTGATGACTCTGTTTGGCAGACCAAAATGGCAGACTAGCCCTTTGAAGAACTTGACAGCTGACTGTGCAGTAACCTTCCTCCCTGCCTCCACCTCCGGCCACTTTGTGAGCTTGTCGATTGCAACGTACAAGTATCAAAGCCCCCGACAACGCGAGGGAAAGGGCCCAGTATGTCGAGCCCCAAACCGAAAACGGCCAGGAGAGAGGGATTGTTTGAAGGGCTTGAGCTGGTTGATGAAGCTTCTTCAAATGGAACTGGCACGCTTCACACCTGGCTACTAGTGTCATCGCATCCTGGAGGACGGTGGGACAGAAGAAGCCTTGCCGGAATGCCTTGCCGCAAGGGCCCTCGACCCTATGTGGGAGCCGCATATGCCTCCATGTATCTTCGCCAACAGCTCTAGTCCTTCCTCCGGGATGCACTTCAATTTCACACCGTTCGGTCTCTTTACAGACAGACGTCGTCTGGCTGGTACAAGGTGAACCGACGGGCTACCTTTCCGCTTCTTCCTGCTCCTCGGGAAGTTCCCTGTCTGGAGGAAGCGGACGGTATCACGATGCCCATCTGCGGAGCACAGGGCTCGACGGCAAGGACCAAAGGCATCTCTTCTGCCATGGGGGCGGCCGTCTCTATGGCCAGTGCTTGGCATCCTGCCGGAGCCAGCTGCCCCTCGGCAGGCTCAGAATCCGCGGCAACACCCTTGTCGGTGGCCCCTGGGGGCTTAGCGGAAAAGTACTTGCCGGGGCCTGATTTCCTCCGCTTGTTCTGTTCCATTGATGGTTCGACGGATGGTTGAGTTAACCGAAGCAAAAAGGTACCTGGTTCCACAGGTAGCTTGAATGCAGCATGCTTTGACAGGTAATCAGCGATGTCGTTCTCCGCTCGGGGAACGTGCTCCGCTTGTATACCGTCGAAGCGCTCCTCCAGCTTCCTCACCTCATCTACGTAGGCCTCCATCAACGGGCTCTGATAATCTTTGTTGACTTGTCTGACGACAAGCTGTGAATCACCCCTGACGATGAGCTTCTTAACCCCGAGGTCTGCCGTGATCCTGAGACCGGCAAGCAGCCCCTCGTACTCAACAGTGTTGTTTGTGGACATCTCCCTGGGAAAGTGCATCTGGATCACATACTTGAGGTTCTCTCTGGTGGGTGCGACAAGCAGCACACCGGCACCTTGCAGCGAGAAAGCCCCATCAAAGTACATGATCCAGTCGTGACTTGCTTCCTTGCCGGGGACAGCGGTCTCCTGGATTTCTTCGTCAGGAGTTGAGGTCCACTCTGCAATGAACTCCGCCAAGACTCTGCTCTGGATTATCAAAGTACTTTCAAACTTCAACCCAAAGCTTGACAACTCCAAGGCCCACTCCACAATCCTTCCGGTTGCATCTGGGTTGTGCCGTATCCGTTGCAATGGGAAGCGGGTGATGACAGTGATCTCGTGGGCTTGGAAGTAATAACGCAGCTTCCTCGAGGCCATAAGGAGGCCGAAGAGCAATTTCTGTACACCGGAGTACCTTGACCTAGCCCCCTACAAGAGGGAGCTGACAAAGTAAACCGGGTGCTGCATCATCTTCTTCTTTTGCACCACTTCACTTGGTTGTGCGGGCCCTGTCCCGATGGCGTCAGACTCTGCCGGGGGCCTTGCCTTGCCGGCACCAGGCCCTGCCGGGGGAATCTCTGACATGCCATCCGCCGGTCCTGCCGTTGCCACTGCCTCTTCGTCGACCTCCCGGTGCTCCACCGGTAGCAAGGCCGACCACTTGATTCGTCATTTGCCGGATCTGACAAAGAACGACTCTTGTGGTTTAGGCGCCACCAGTACTGGTGTAGAAGAGAGGTATTTCTTCATATCCTACAGTGTTACTTCGGCCTCCGGGGTCCACTCCATTGGGCCCGCCTTTTTCAAAATCTTGAAAAAGGGAAGGCCGCACTCGGCAGATTTGGAGATGAATCGGCTCATGGCGGCAACGCAACCAGTGAGCTGACGCACATCCTTGATCCGCTTGGGTGCCTCAATCTGCTCGATAGCCTTGATCTTGTCTGGGTTTGCCTCGATCCCATGCTGCGACACAAAGAACCCAAGAAGTTTGCCGGACGGAATGTCGAAGACACACTTCTCAGGGTTCAGCTTAAGGTTGATCTTGCGCAGTTTGGCAAACGTCTCTTCTAAGTCTTGTACAAGAGTTGCCTTGTCCTTGGTTTTGACCACTATGTCATCCATGTAAGCTTCCATATTTCTATGTAGCTGGGGCTCAAAACCAATTTGGACCGCCCTTGCGAACGTCGAGCCAGCACTCTTCAACCTGAAAGGCATCCGTAGAAAGCAATACGTACCACATGGGGTGATGAATGTTGTCTTCTCTTCGTCTTCTCTTGTCATGAAGATCTGGTGGTAGCCCGAGTAGGCATCGAGGAATGATAACAGATCACACCCGGCCGTGGAGTCAACAATCTGGTCGATGCGCGGCAACGGGAAGGGGTCCTTAGGACAAGCCTTATTGATATCTGTGTAGTCAATACACAGCCTCCACTTCTCGTTTGCCTTGCGCACCACCACCAGATTGGCCAACCACGTCGGATGGAGTACTCCCCTCACCAAGCCGGCTGCTTCCAACTTTCTGATCTCCTCTATGATGAACTCTTGTCGTTCCAAAGCTTGCTTCCTGACCTTCTGCTTGACGGGTCATGCATGGGGGCAGACAGCAAGATGGTGCTCAATCACTTCCCTGGGAACGCCGGGGATGTCAGATGCTTGCCATGCAAACACATCGACATTCGCCCGCAGGAAAGTGACAAGCGCGCTTTCCAATTTGCTGTCGAGGGTGGAGCTTATGGTGAAAGCCCCTCATGTGCCATCCTCCTTGACGGAGACCTTCTTGGTCTCCGGTGGTGCAGCTCTGGATTTCTTGCTCTTGCTAGTGGAGCTCTCTGGCATGTCCTTGACGGTAGCACAATACTCCGAAGAGGTGCGCTTGCCGGAGTGGGTGCGAGAGGTCTTGTCGGTCTTCTTCTTCCCTCCCGGGGCTTTAGCGGCAGGAGCAAGTGCCTTGGCGGCAGCTGCTGCAACTGCTTTTCGGTAGAGTAGGTCGACGCAGATCAACGCATCCTTCTTGTCGCAGGGGACGGTGATGATGGTCATCGGCCCAGGCATCTTCAGCGTGTTGTAGGTGTAATGCGACGCCGCCATGAACTTGGCTAGTGTCGGGCGGCCGAGGATCCCGTTGTAGGGCAAGGGGTTCTCGGCTACATCGAAGACAATCATCTTCGTCCTGTAGTTCAGCTCGCCTCCAAACATCACAGGCAACGTGACCTTCCCCTTCGGCTGGCTCCTTCACGGGTTGACCCCTTGAAACGTGCCCGTCTCCCCGAGGTCTCCGTCGGGAATTTGCAGCCTCTTGATCACAATTAAGTTCAGACCGGCCCCGCCATTAACCAGCATCTTATTCACCTTGAGGTTGTGTATCGTTGATGAGACCAACAACGGAAAACACCCGATCACAGTGGTGCCATAAGGGTGGTCCTTGGCGTCAAAGATGATGGGCGTGCTGGACCACTTCAGCGGCTTCTCAGCGTCGAACGATGGCTCTACTGCTGTGATCTCACGCGCCCACTACTTGAGCTGGTGGTGAGAAGTGTGCAGCGAGGCGCCACCATCGATGCACATGGCCTCCGTAGCCTTCTGAAACTCTTGCTCACCGGACTTGTCGTCCTCGTCATGATTATCGTCTTATTGCTTCTTGACACGGCCCCGAGCAGGCCTCTCTTGCTGGTTATCCTTGCCGCGGCAGCCTCCTTGACCGCCACGCTTCTTGTCGGATCCTTCGGCACCATCCTGACCCTTCTCCTTGTCCCGCCTCTCATACTCGGCCTTTTTCTTTTTGGCAAGCAGCTCGACCTGTCGGCAGGTCTGGAGGTCGTGGCCCTTGGTGCGGTGGATCTTGCAATACTGCTTGTCAGAGCCTCCTGGCTTGTCAGCAGCTGCCAAGGCCCGGTAGGCGGCGCACCCGAAAATCTCCTTGCCAGGGTCGTCTGCCTTGACCTTCTTGGCAGCGCCGGTGTCGTTGGATCCCTCGACGGCAAGCATGGCCTTGCCCTTGCGTTTCCTGTTGCGACGCTGGCCCTTCTTCGTCGGGGCGGCGGTGTCTTCATCAGTAGAGTCGGTTTCCATGCCGGCGTCCTCGCCGGGGTACTTCCTTCCCTCTTCAGCCCGGGCGCACCTATCGGCCAGAACATAAAGTTCGGCCACATCCTTAACCTTGTTCATCGCCAGCTCTTCGCGCATCTTGCGGTTGCGCATGTTCTGATGGAACGCGCTAATCACGGCGGCGGGATGAACATCGGGGATGTTGTACTGCACCCGGCTGAACCTCTGTATGTACTTGCGCATGGTTTCCCTTCCTTCTGGGGAATGATATGCAAATCACTGGTCTGGCCATGAGCTTGGTGGCCTCCAATGAAGGCACCAACGAATTCATGGCACAGATCCGACCAAGAAGAAACGGAATCCGCCGGCAAGTGCATCAACCAAGACATGACGTTGGGCTTCAGTGCCAACAGGAAGTAATTGGCAAGCACCTTGTCGTCGCGAGCTCCAGCAGCTTGCATCGCCATGGTGTAGATGCTTGAGAACTCGGCGGATGGGTCTTGCCGTTGTACTTTTCGCGGCGTCGGGCTTGAGCGTGTGGTGGGGCGGCCATCGAACTGCCGCAGCTCACGGGTAAAGGCTAGGCAACCCACCTCATAAGGTAGGCCGCGGAGCCCCGGTCTTTGGGTGGTCCATAGCGGGTCTGCCCGCTTATCCGGCCCAGTGGCGTGTATCGCGCCGGCGCTCGAGGGTGGTTCGAGCGTCTTCATGGGCTCATTCTCGAAGAACTTGGCGCTGGTTGCGGTGGGTCCATGGGTCAGACGACGCTATGGAAATTTTATCACAAGCATCGTCATGATGGACCGGCACCGGCGGCAACTGGCGCAGGGGAGGAGAGTGTACTGTGGCTGCAGCTCCCCCGGTCCTTCCACCCCTCGAATGTGGTGGCTCGACGGAGCACCGGCCCGAGGGCCCCGCCGGTCGCGGATCATCTTTGTTGGCGATGGCAACAAGGCTCCGGATGGTGGCCCTCCATTCATCGAGCTTCTCCGCGGCGGAGGGAAGACGAGGAGTAGCTGCACGCGCGCCAAAGCTTCGCTGGCGTGGGTGGTGGCGAAAGCTGCGTGGACTGTGGTGCGCTTCGACTTCTAACCACGTTAGAAGGAGCTCTATCACGGCCCAGCGGCTGCGTGCCATTTTCGCTAGCGCTTCGGCGGGCATGCTGGCCTCCTTCATCCCGCAGATGATGCACAGTGCTCTTCCCACGGCGGTGTCCAGGGTCACCGGCGTGGTGACGCTGCTGGTCGCGCACACCCTGGGAAGAGCGTGTTGTGGGCGCCGGCGTAGGTGTCTTGGAGGTTGTTGTGCCACCCGTAGGTGGCATAGCGACACCCCTGGAGGGCCCCGCGCCGCCTGCGGGGGGGCCAGGCCCGTCTTTGGACTTGGCAGTGTGCGGCCCGTCGTCTGCCAGCAGCGACGGCTGCTCGCCCGAGCTCGGCTGCCCGAGCGGTCTTTGGTGCTCGCGGGCCGCTACTCGGGTT
Source organism: Aegilops bicornis (assembly GCA_021605145.1). Classification (NCBI taxonomy): domain Eukaryota; kingdom Viridiplantae; phylum Streptophyta; class Magnoliopsida; order Poales; family Poaceae; genus Aegilops; species Aegilops bicornis. The sequence continues at coordinate 391,471,001 of CM038674.1, forward strand.
CTGTCCGTGACCGGCCCGCTGCTCGCCCGAACTGGCACGGGCCGTTCGGCTCCCGACGAGCCGATCACCGTGATCGTCTTCTTCTTGGGAGCCATGGCGATGAAGAACTACTAGGCTAACTGCTAGACCAGATTCTCAAAACTGCGCCCCCTACCTGGCGCGCCAAAGATGTCGGTGGGAACGACACCTATGGGGTCACTGGGATCCCTTCTACGGTCGGTGGGCGCGAGGTTGTGCAAAGAGCAGGTCTGATAGGAAGAACACGGGCCCTTTATCCAGGTTCGGGCCGCGAAGATGTGTAATACCCTACTCTTGCTTTGGTGGATGTATTGAGTGTTCTTGAGCTTTCGAACTAGCTACGGTGGCTGCGTAGTTCCAAAGAGCTGAACACCTCTCCAGTATGCCTCGGGCCTCCTTTTATAGGAAAAAAGGTGTTGCCACAGTGGCACACAGGAGGTGGAAAGGTGAACAGTGCGTGAGCTTATCGCCCAGCATTACGGGACAAATCGAATTGAATGCGCTACTTAGGTGTCCATTAGCTTTATCGGGGACGGGAACGAGGCCCGTCCCGTCCGTCGCCGCCCCGCCTCGCTTCGACACGCGCCCAGGCCAGCGATGTGTGCAGCGCCATGTAGGCACGCAGGCTGCTAAGGTGGCGCAGTGGCAGGGCCTTCATGAAGAGTTGCATGCCACCACGTAGGTGCTTTAGTGGGTCAGTGTAGAGGCCGCCCGTCGCCACGCAGGTGCCCGCCCAGCTGGTTGAGCTAGCAGCTGCTTGGGGACGGTGGTGGAATCTTGGCTGGTGCGGGCCTGGCAGTGGCCCCGCTGATGCCCTTGGCAAGGGTCTTGCCAGGGCCCGGCTGTAATGCCCCGGATTCGATGCGCCAGGTGTCCTTCAGTTATTCGCCGTCGTTGCCATGTCATTTATTTGCGTGTTGCATTTTATCATGTCATCATGTGCGTTGCATTGCATACGTGTTCGTCTCATGCATCCGAGCATTTTCCCCGTTGTCCGTTTTCCAATCCGGCACTCCTATGTCTCGGCGCCCCCTTTTGCCTCTTTTCATGTGCGGGTGTTAAACAGTCTCGGAATGGACCGAGGTTTGTCAAGCGGCCTTGGTATAGCACCGGTAGACCGCCTGTCAAGTTTCGTGCCATTTGGAGGTCGTTTGATACTCCTACGGTTAACCGGGTAACCGTAAAAGCCCCCTTCCCTTTGCAGCCCAACACCCCTTCCAAAGTGGCCCAAAACCCAGCAAACTCCCCTCATGCTCCCGGTCGTTCGATCACGATCGTGTGGGCGAAAACCGCTCCTCATTTGGAGTCTCCTAGCTCCCTCTACCTATATAAACAACTCCCCCTCCGAAATTCGCGGTGCAACCCTAGCCATTTTTCATCCTCGCGCCTTGGAACCGTCCGCCCGAGCCGGACATGTCCGCCCGGCCACCTCGCTCCGCCCTATCCGGTGCTGCCACGTCGCCTTCCCGCCGCCTCAACCAACCAGCCGCGCCACCTCACGCCGTTCGTCCCGCGCGCCGCCAGGAGGCCGGGCAACCACCGGGCCGGATCTTGCCGCCGCCGCCCGGATCGGCGCCCGCGCCCACGCGTCCCCATGAGCCCATCCACTCATCGCGCCGGCCAGCAGCGTCAGCGGCCGATATGACCAGCGCGCCTCCAGCGCCCGCGCTTCGTCCCGGCCGCGCCGCCTCCCCAGCATGGAAGTGCCTCCGCGCGCCCGGCAGTCCCGCCAGCCCAGCGCCGCCAGGCCCCGTCGCCACATGCCGCCTCCGCCTCCGCCGCGGCGCTCCCGCCGTGGCCGCCTCCGCCATCCGCCGCCCTAGCCGGGCCCGCCGCCGGGATCTCGCCGGCGCCCGGCAACCGCCCCTACGCCTCGCCCGGCGCCGTGCGCGTCTTGCCGCCCGCGCCGGGATCCGGCGGGGCCGACCAACCCCGCCATCCCGACCCGCCGGCGCCTCCTCCGGCCACCGTGACCTGCTTCTCCGGCGAACCTCGTGTTTAGGCGTCGATCCGGATCTGGATCAGATCCACCAAGCCCCCGATCCAAACGCCTCCGTCCCGGATCGCCCCGTCCACTTTGTCCCCGAGGTGAAATTCCACTAAGTCCCCAGATTTGCAGTATTTTCATGCCATGTTCATCGCATCATAACTCCATGCATACTGCTCCGTTTAATGCGTGTAATATGTCAAATTGTTCGCCTCGATGAGTACATCATTTCATTCCATTGCATCATATTCATTTAAGGTCATCTTGATGCCTGAATCGTCGTTGCAAGAGTGCTATATGATGTTTTGTTATAAATGTCTTTCTATCCATCCATGCCCTTTGTTGCAATTATAGTATGCTGTAACTTGTTATCTTGCTCCAAAGTTGCTAAATAATGTTTCTGTCAGCCTGTTAACATTAAGTTCAATGTTGCCATGATTGTTGTTGGTGATCCATGCACTCTATGAACTTGCTCTTGCCATGCTTAGCTTCATAAACATGCCTTCTTACTGTTGGTTACCTTGTAATGCCACGTATTGCTCTGTGGTGAGTGGTTCAAGCTCACCAACATGCCTACTTATTGTTGTTCCTGCCATGTATGAATCTGTATTATAACTTGCCATGTTTACATGGGTGCCATCATATTTTTTGTGCCCTTTTGGCTCATGGTCAGTAAAGGACTTTTGTTCTATGCATTTAGTAGATTCATTCCATGCCTTTGTTTGCCACGATAAGGTCCTGTAGCATGTTGTTTGATAGCTCTAAACATTGCAACCTGATGTTATTTCTGCCAAGTCTGTAAACTGTTATTATTTGCAATTTTGCCATGTCCTTTTGAGCATGTTCTAGTCATTTCTGGAGATAGCTCAGTGTTCATGTTTTGTAATGCTTTACCTGTACAACGTTCCCATGCCTTTTGTTGTCACGTTGAGATGCCGTAGCATGTTGTTTTGATGCTTGCTAGATGCATACTTGCTATTTTGGACAGATTGTTGTTATGTCTTGTATAGAGTGTATGTGTTGAACCGTTGCTCCGTTTTGAGTGTGCTCTATATGAAACTTGCTTGTTTTTGCATGTAGTTTCATATTATCATGTTGCATCCTTGTTTTGATGTGTTTTCTTGATGTTTGTATGCATTTTGCATCAATGCCATGTTTAACTTGTTTTGCTCATATCTTCTAGGCCGTAGGTCCGAATCTAATGAACTTTATATGTAACTTGACTAGAATTTTGTTTAGATCATCGTGGCGCATCTTAACTTGCTTTTTAACAACTTGAACATAAGGATTATTCAGATCTGAACCAATTTCGAAATTTGCATATGAGGACTTACCGGAATTGTTCCATGTTGTTTCCGGCCTCATTTAAACTTGCTTTGATGTGTTGTTCTTGGTTGCATCATCTCTTGCCATGAGTAGCTTCATGTAGCCTTTGTCATACATCATGCTTGGTTGAGCATCATGTCTTGTCTATGTGTGTGTGTTTACTTTGTTGTGTGCTTCTTCTCGATAGTTCTCGTTTCGTTGCGATAGTGAGGATTCGTTCGTCTACGCTTGGTTCGTCTTCGTGGCTTCATCTTCTTCATGGACTCGTTCTTCTTCCTTGCGGGATTTCAGGCAAGATGACCGCTACCCTGGATCTCACTACTATCATTGCTATGCTAGTTGCTTCGTTCTATAGCTATGCAGCGCTACCTATTACCTGTTTATCTAGCCATCCCAAATTGCCATGTCAGCCTCTAACCTTTGACACCTTTCCTATGCAAACCGTTGTTTGGCTATGTTACCGCTTTGCTCAGCCCCTCTTATAGCGTTGCTAGTTGCAGGTGAAGATGAAGATTGCTCCATGTTTGATTATGTTTATGTTGGGATATCACAGTATCTCTTATATTATTAATGCATCTATATACTTGGTAAAGGGTGGAAGGCTCGGCCTTATGCCTGGTGTTTTGTTCCACTCTTGCCGCCCTAGTTTCCGTCATATCGGTATTATGTTCCCGGATTTTGCGTCCCTAACGCGGTTGGGTGGTTTATGGGACCCCTTGACAGTTCGCTTTGTATAAGACTCCTCCAAAGAAGGCCCAACCTTGGTTTTACCTTTTGCCTCACCACCACCTACTTTTCCCTTGGGAGTCGCTCTCTCGAGGGTCATCATTCTTTAGCCCCCCGGCCAGTGCTTCTCTAAGTGCTTTGGTCCGAACAGCTACTGCATGGGCCACCTTGAGGCAACTTTGAGGGCTGGTTTTACTCGTAGCTAGTCTCATCCGGTGTTGCCACGAGAACGAGATATGTGCAGCTCTGTCGGGATTGTCGGCGCATCGGGCGGTCTTGCTGGTCTTGTTTTATTCTTTGTCGAAATGTCTTGTAGCCGGATTCCGAGACTGATCGGGTCTTCGGCGAGAAGGAATATCCTTCGTTGATCGCGAGAGCTTATCATGGGCTAAGTTGGGACACCCCTGCAGGGTATAAACTTTCGAGAGCCGTGCCCGCGGTTATGTGGCAGATGGGAATTTGTTAATATCCGGTTGTAGTAAACTTGAAGTAAACTCTTCTAAAATACACCCATCTTTTCGGGGTTGATCGAGAGGAGAACACGGTTTCTGGGTTATGTCTGACGTAAGTAGGAGTTCAGGATCACGTCTTGATCATTACTAGTTGACGACCGTTCCTTTGTTTCTCTTCTCGCTCTCATTTGCGTATGTTAGCCACCATATATGCCTAGCCGCTGCTGCAACCTCACCACTTTACCCCCCTTCCTTTCCCATTAATCTTTGTTAGTCTTGACACCCATGGTAATGGGATTGCTGAGTCCTCGTGGCTCACAGATTACTACAACAACTGTTGCAGGTACAGGTTATGCGATAATCATGATGCGAGAGTGATGTTTGCTTGTTTCGGAGTTCTTCTTCTGCTTCTTCGATCAGGGGATAGGTTCCAGGTCGGCAGCCTGGGCTAGCAGTGTGGATGTCGTTTGAGTTTCTGTTTGTGTTCCATCCGTAGTCGGATGTTGATCTCTTGTATGATGATGTTGTATTCGTGTGGCATTGTATGCCTTATGTATGTATCCCCATCTATAATGTAATGTTGATGTAATGATATCCACCTTGCAAAAGCGTTTCAATATGCGGGTCTATCCTTGGTGGGACCGTCGAGTTCCTTTTGGATAGGGTCGCATATTGGGCGTGACAAGTTGGTATCAGAGCCTCGACCGACCTTAGGAGCCCCCCTTGATTGATCGTGTAGTTTGGCCGTTGTTAAGTCTAGAAGAAAACTGTTTTCGGAGTTTAGTTATATCGGAGAGTAGGAATTATTTTACTCCTCAGCCCCTTCGTCGCTCTGGTAAGGAATCCTGACGTAGGTGTTTTGAACTACTCCTCTTCCCCTTCAAATTTTTCTTTACGTTCACGCATGATTGGTTTTCGGTAGTTGTTCCTCGGCTCTTTTTATCCGGTGCATTTCTCGTCAAGTCGACTCGAACCCCTTCATCTTTGCAAATTCAATCCTCAGTTGTCTTATTTTCCCACCTGCCCTCCCTTCTTCTTCTCGGAACCGAGTCCGTAATCGAGTATCCATCCTACTCGTGTGAAGTTTTTGCTCTCTCTCCTCAATGATTTAAACCGGTGTTTTCTCTTCAAGATATTTGTCGGTTTCCCCTTCCAAGTTGTCTTTGTTTTCCCGCCCTCCCACCCTATTATTCCTGGAGTTCGAGTTTCTTCCGACCATCAATTCCATTCGTATGGAGCCTCTTCAGTCTTCCCTCAATTATTTCAACTGGTGAATTCTCGTCTTGTTCGTCATTCTTCATCCCTTTCTTTTTCCGGTGCACTCAGTTCAAGTTTTTCGGGTTGATCACATTCTTTTCCTTGGATCAAGTGTTTTCCCTGTTCGTTCGCCTCTCGCCAATTTATCCTTCTGGAGTGTTCAACACATCTCAGGAGATTCGTCTATGTTTGAATTAATTCGAGGTTATCACCTCATTCTAATATTTCAATTGTTCCGGTGCATCATCTATCTCTTCAACAATCCTTTCCGACGGTGTTATCTATTCAAAGGGCGCTAACCCACGTGTCTTTTTCGAGTGATCTTACCTCGACTCTTCTAATTCCCCGGAGTTATTCCCAAATTCTTTTCAAGTGTGACGTAAGAATGAATATCATCAGTCACTTGCCTTTTCCAAGATCGATTTCGAATCATTTCATTGTTGGCTCAACCTCTTCGCTTTTCATTCTCCCGGAGTATCCCAGTAATTTTTGTGGTGTTTCCCGTCGATATTTGAAGGCCGAAGAAGAGTTTTTCCTCTAAACCTTGTCCGTCCTCCCAAAGGTTCCTTGTTCTAGCTTCATATCATCCTCTCGAATTTTTCCATTTGTCAGATATTCTTTTTCTCAACCATCCGGAGTTTGTCAGCAGTTGTTTTTCGGAGGCCATCGTTCCAAAAGAATTCTTCGCCCTCATCATTCAAGCTATCGTCCTCTAATTATCCCGGTGCTCCGTTCAAGTGTTTTTTTAGTCAGCTCATGATCTCCTTGTCCTTTTGCATCTAAATCCCCTCGAACATATTTGGTCTTCTAATTCTTCCCGGTGATTCATTCTCTTTCGTTAGTCATTTCTGAATTCTTACGGTGTTCGTTCAAGATTCTTTTCTTTGATGATCATATTAATCCATTCGTTCTTTTCAATCCTACCGGTGGTTCATGAAGACCTTCTCAAGTTTGCGTTATGTCACTTCTCAATCTCTTTTCAAGAAGAATAAACAGTATGCAAAAATCCATTGCTTGTCATCAATTTAATTTGATGAAGGATAAGCATGCAATAAATCTTATTCTTATTTCATCCAAGTGAGTAATCCCTTCCTTCGGAGTTTGTTCGTAATGAATAAATTCTAGTTCCAAGTGTTTTAATCTTTTCTTTTCCGGAGTTCAAATTTTCCTTGGCCATCTCGTCGGAACCTCCTTCTCAATCATCGTAAGATTTAATCTTATTATTTTCATCCTTCATTCAATCTCATAATCCTTTTGTTACCGGAGTTCTTCACGGTGGTTCTTCATGATTTAATTCATTCTTCAAGAGTTCATCAAGATTTTGTTGGTGGAGTTCAAGTATCTTTTCTTCTCATCTCGAAGTGTAATTAATTCTTCGTATTCTTTTGAAGTGGAGTTTTGCATTTCTTCGTTCTTCTAAGCTATCCAATCATTTCAATTTGTGGCCGGTTATCACGTTACGATCTTGAGATGTTATCCATAAGTCCACAACAAGCTTATTCTTTCGTTGTTAATTTTCTCAACAACTCCAGTCAATCCTTCCTTCTAAGTTCTTTTCATTCAATTTTTCCAATTCTTCCGGAGGTATTGCGTTGCTTATGTCGTCAAGTGTCATTCCATCTTGTGAAGTCTATGTTCTATTATTTCCTTGTTCAACCGGAGTGCTGCCTAAATTCTTTCAGTCTTATTCGCTTCTCATCTCGTTCTAACCGGAGTGGTTTCATAGTCTATCTGATTCCGTGAGCTTTCGATTCTCGTCATTCTCGTCGTTCCTCTCTCTTCTTCTCGAAAGTGCTCTCGATTCCTTGCTTCTTCTTTGAGTTCTTGTTTCACCTCATCCTTTTCCCTTCCGTCTCGGTCCTAAGATCTCGGGACGAGATCTCTTGTTAGTGGAGGAGTGTTGTAACGCCCCGGATTCGATGTGCCAGGTGTCCTTCAGTTATTCGCCTTCGTTGCCATGTCATTTGTTTGCGTGTTGCATTTTATCATGTCATCATGTGCGTTGCATTGCATACGTGTTCGTCTCATGCATCCGAGCATTTTCCCCGTTGTCCGTTTTCCAATCCGGCACTCCTATGTCTCCCGGCGCCCCCTTTTGCCTCTTTTCATGTGTGGGTGTTAAACGTTCTCAGAATGGACCGAGTTTTGTCAAGCGGCCTTGGTATAGCACCGGTAGACCGCCTGTCAAGTTTCGTGCCATTTGGAGGTCGTTTGATACTCCTACGGTTAACCGGGTAACCGTAAAAGCCCCCTTCTCTTTGCAGCCCAACACCCCTTCCAAAGTGGCCCAAAACCCAGCAAACTCCCCTCCATGCTCTCGGTCGTTCGATCACGATCGTGTGGGCGAAAATCGCTCCTCATTTGGAGTCTCCTAGCTCCCTCTACCTATATAAACACCTCCCCCTTCGAAATTCGCGGTGCAACCCTAGCCATTTTTCATCCTCGCGCCACCGGACACGTCCGCCCGAGCCGGACATGTCCGCTGCCACCTTGTTCCGCCCTATCCGGTGCTGCCACGTCGCCTTCCCGCCGCCTCAGCCAACCAGCGCCGCCACCTCACGCCGTCCGTCCCCACGCCGCTGCGGCCGCGGGCCGAGGTCGCCCGCCCGATTCGCCGCCGCCGCTGGATCCGCGCCCGCGTCAAGCTCATCCCGCCGCCGCCCGGCCGCGCGTTCGCGCCAGCGCCGTCTCGCGCCTCGCGCACCGCCGCCGCTTCGTCGCCCGGCCGCGCCGCCTCGCCATGGAAGCGCCTCCGCCGCCCGGCGGTCCCGCCGCCCGCGCCAGCCCCGTCGCCACCGCGCCGCCTCCGCCTCCATGACGCTCCCGCCGTGGCCGCCTCGCCATCTGCCGCCTCGCCGAGCCCGCCGCCGGGATCCTCGCCGGCGCCCAGGCAGCAGCCGCCCCTCGCCTCGCCGTGGCCGTCTGGCCGCCGCGCCCGGATCCGGGCGGGACCGACCCGGCCCCGCCATCCCCGACCCCGCCGGCGCCTCCTCCGGCCACCGTGACCTGCTTCTCCGGTGAACCTCGTGTTCCGCGCGTCCCGATCCGGATCTGGATCAGATCCACCAAGCCCCCGATCCAAACGCCTCCGTCCCGGATCGCCCCGTCCACTTTGTCCCCGAGGTGAAATTCCACCGTCCCCAGATTTGCAGTATTTTCATGCCATGTTCATCGCATCATAACTCCATGCATACTGCTCCGTTTCATGTGTGTAATATGTCAAATTGTTCGACTCGATGATTACATAATTTTGATTCCATTGCATCATATTCATTTGAGGTCATCTTGATGCCTGAATCATCGTTTCGAAAGTGCTATATGATGTTGCCTCGTCTGCATTATGTAACTTGCTCATTTGTCATTTTTGTCATGATTGATGTGTGCATCCTATGAGGTTGATGTCTACATGTGTTTTGAACTATGTCATGCCATATTTACAGGTGTCTTATCCATGTATTTTTGTGATTCCTGTAGCTAGTGCATCGAGCTTGTTAAGTAGGGTACTTGTTGTTGCTGTTTTGCATGTCTGAATCTGCTATATCATGATGCTATGTTAACCTGCTTCTACAAGTCATTCTATGCATAATCTGGAGATGTTCACTAATCATGTTTTGTTATAAATGTCTTGCTCTATCCATCCATGCCCTTTGTTGAAATTATAGTCTACTGTAACTTGTTGTTATCTTGCTCTAAAGTTGCTAAATAATGTTGCTGTCAGCCTGTTAACATTAAGTTCAATGTTGCCATGACTGTTGTTGGTGATCCATGCACTCTATGAACTTTCTCTTGCCATGATTAGTTTCATAAACATGCCTTATTACTGTTGGTTACATTGTAATGTCATGTATTGCTCTGTGGTGAGTGGTTCAAGCTCACCAACATGCCTACTTATTGTTGTTCCTGCCATGTATGAATCTGTATTATAACTTGCCATGTTTACATGGGTGCCATCATATTTTCTGTGCCCTTTTGGCTCATGGTCAGTAAAGGACTTTTGTTCTATGCATTTAGTAGATTTATTCCATGCCTTTGTTGGCCATGATAAGTTCCTGTAGCATGTTGTTTGATAGCTCTGAACATTGTAACCTGATGTTATTTCTGCCAAGTCTGTAAACTGTTATTATTTGCAATCTTGCCATGTCCTTTTGAGCATGTTCTGGTCATTTCTGGAGATAGCTCATTGTTCATGTTTTGTAATGCTTTACCTGTACATCGTTCTCATGCCTTTTGTTTTCATATTGAGATGCTGTAGTATGTTGATTTGATGCTTGCTAGATGTGTACTTGCTGTTTTGGACAGATTGTTGTTATGTCTTGTATAGAGTATGTGTTGAACCGTTGCTCGGTTTTGAGTGTGCTCTATATGAAACTTGCTTGTTTTTGCATGTAGTTTCATATTATCATGTTGCATCCTTGTTTTGATGTGTTTGCTTGGTGTTTGTATGCATTTTGCATCAATGCCATGTTTAACTTGTTTTGCTCATATCTTCTAGGCCGTAGCTCCGAATCTAATGAACTTTATATGTAACTTGACTAGAATTTCGTTTAGATCATCGTGGTGCATTTTTACTTGCTGTTTAACAACATGAACATAAGGTTTATTCAGATCTGAACCAATTTCGAAATTTGCATATGAGGACTTACCGGAATTGTTCCATGTTGTTTAGGCCTACTTCATTTAAACTTGCTTTGATGTGTTGTTCTTGGTTGCATCATCTCTTGCCATGAGTAGCTTCATGTAGCCTTTGTCATACATCATGCTTGGTTGAGCATCATGTCTTGTCTATGTGTGGTGTGTTTACTTTGTTGTGTGCTTCTTCTCGATAGTTCTCGTTTCGTTGCGATCGTGCGGATTCGTTCGTCTACGCTTGGTTCGTCTTCGTGGCTTCATATTCTCCATGGACTCGTTCTTCTTCCTTGCGGGATTTCAGGCAAGATGACCGCTACCCTGGATCTCACTACTATCATTGCTATGCTAGTTGCTTCGTTCTATCGCTATGTTGCGCTACCTATTACCTGTTTATCAAGCCATCCCAAATTGCCATGTCAGCCTCTAACCTTTGACACCTTTCCTATGCAAACCGTTGTTTGGCTATGTTACCGCTTTGCTCAGCCCCTCTTATAGCGTTGCTAGTTGCAGGTGAAGATGAAGATTGCTCCATGTTGGAATATGTTTATGTTGGGATATCACAATATCTCTTATATTATTAATGCATCTATATACTTGGTAAAGGGTGGAAGGCTCAGCCTTATGCTGTGTTTTGTTCCACTCTTGCCGCCCTAGTTTCCGTCATATCGGTATTATGTTCCCGGATTTTTGCGTCCCTAACGCGGCGGTTGGGTGGTTTATGGGACCCCCTTGACAGTTCGCTTTGAATAAGACTCCTCCAGCAAGGCCCAACCTTGGTTTTACCTTTTGCCTCACCACCACCTACTTTTCCCTTGGGAGTCGCTCTCTCGAGGGTCATCTTTATTTAGCCCCCCCCCCCGGGCCAGTGCTTCTCTAAGTGCTGGTCCGAACCGAGCTGCCTGCGGGGCCACCTTGAGGCAACCTGAGGGCTGGTTTTACTCGTAGCTAGTCTCATCCGGTGTTGCCCTTGGAACGAGATATGTGCAGCTCCTATCGGGATTGTCGGCGCATCGGGCGGTCTTGCTGGTCTTGTTTTATTGCTGTCGAAATGTCTTGTAGCTGGGATTCCGAGACTGATCGGGTCTTCCCGGGGAGAAGGAATATCCTTCGTTGATCGCGAGAGCTTATCATGGGCTAAGTTGGGACACCCCTGCAAGGTATAAACTTTCGAGAGCCGTGCCCGCGGTTATGTGGCAGATGGGAATTTGTTAATATCCGGTTGTAGTAAACTTGAAGTAAACTCTTCTAAAATACACCAACCGTGGTGCGAACTGCGGAGTGTCTCTTTCGGGTTGATCGAGAGGAGAACACGGTTTACGGGTTATGTCGGCGTAAGTAGGAGTTCAGGATCACTTCTTGATCATTACTAGTTGATGACCGTTCCTTTGTTTCTCTTCTCGCTCTCATTTGCGTATGTTAGCCACCATATATGCTTAGCCGCTGCTGCAACCTCGCCACTTTACCCCTCTTCCTTTCCCATTAAGCTTTGTTAGTCTTGACACCCATGGTAATGGGATTGCTGAGTCCTCGTGGCTCACAGATTACTACAACAACTGTTGCAGGTACAGGTTATGCGATGATCATGACGCGAGAGCGATGTTTGCTTGTTTTGGAGTTCTTCTTCTGCTTCTTCGATCAGGGGATAGGTTCCAGGTCGGCAGCCTGGGCTAGCAGGGTGGATGTCGTTTGAGTTTCTGTTTGTGTTCCATCCGTAGTCGGATGTTGATCTCTTGTATGATGATGTTGTATTCGTGTGGCATTGTATGCCTTATGTATGTATCCCCATCTATAATGTAATGTTCATGTAATGATATCCACCTTGCAAAAGCGTTTCAATATGCGGGTCTATCCTTGGTGGGACCGTCGAGTTCCTTTTGGATAGGGTCGCATATTGGGCGTGACAAGTTGGTAGCAGAGCCTCGACCGACCTTAGGAGCCCCCCTTGATTGATCGTGTAGTTTGGCCGTTGTTGAGTCTAGAAGAAAACTGTTTTCGGAGTCTAGTTATATCGGAGAGTAGGAATTCTTTTACTCCTCAGCCCCTTCATCGCTCTGGTAAGGAATCCTGACGTAGGTGTTTTGAACTGCTCCTCTTCCCCTTCAAATTTTTCTTTAGGTTCACGCAGTTGGTTTTCCGGTAGTTGTTCCTCATCTCTTTTTATCCGGTGCATTTCTCGTCAAGTCGACTCGAACCCCTTCATCTTTGCAAATGCAATCCTCAGTTGTCTTATTTTCGCACCCGCCCTCCCTTCTTCTTCTCGGAACTGGAGTCCGTAATCGAGTATCCATCCTACTCGTGTGAAGTTTTTGCTCTCTCTCCTCAATGATTTCAACCGGTGTTTTCTCTTCAAGATATTCGTCGTTTCACCTTCCAAGTTGCCTTTGTTTTTTGTCCCGCCCTCCCACCCTTTTATTCTCGGAGTTCGAGTTTCTTCCGACCATCAATTCCATTCGTATGGAGCCTCTTCAGTCTTCCCTCAATTATTTCAACCGGTGAATTCTCGTCTTGTTCGTCATTCTTCATCCCTTTCTTTTTCCGGTGCACTCAATTCAAGTTTTTCGGGTTGATCACATTCTTTTACTTGGATCAAGTGTTTTCCACCTTTCGTTAGCCTCTCGCCAGCTTTATCCTTCCGGAGTGTTCAACACATCTCGGGAGATTCGTCTATGTTTGAATTAATTCGAGGTTATCACCTCATTCTAATATTTCAATTGTTCCGGTGCATCATCTATCTCTTCAACAATCCTTTCCGACGGTGTTATCTATTCAGTGGGCCCTAACCCACAGGACTTTTCCCAGGATCTTACCTGACTCTTCTAATTCCCCGGAGTTATTCCCAAATTCTTTTCAAGTGTGACGTAAGAATGAATATCATCAGTCACTTGCCTTTTCCAAGATCGATTTTGAATCATTTCATTGTTGGCTCAACCTCTTCGCTTTTCATTCTCCCGGAGTATCCCAGTAATTTTTGTGGTGTTTCCCGTCGATATTTGAAGGCCGAAGAAGAGTTTTTCCTCTAAACCATGTCCGTCCTCCCAAGGATTCGTGGTTCTAGCTTCATATCATCCTCTCGAATTATTCCATTTGTCAGATATTCTTTTTCTCAACCATCCGGAGTTTGTCAGCAGTTGTTTTTCGGAGGCCATCGTTCCAGAAGAATTCTTCGCCCTCATCATTCCAGCTATCGTCCTCTAATTATCCCGGTGCTCCGTTCAAGTGTTTTTTTAGTCAGCTCATGATCTCCTTGTCCTTTTGCATCTAAATCCCCTCGAACATATTTGGTCTTCTAATTCCTCCCGGTGATTCATTCTCTTTCGTTAGTCATTTCCGAATTCTTACGGTGTTCGTTCAAGATTCTTTTCTTTGATGATCATATTAATCCATTCGTTCTTTTCAATCCTACCGGTGGTTCATGAAGACCTTCTCAAGTTTGCGTTATGTCACTTCTCAATCTCTTTTCAAGAAGAATAAATAGTATGCAAAATCCATTGCTTGTCATCAATTTAATTTGATGAAGGATAAGCATGCAATAAATCTTATTCTTATTTCATCCAAGTGAGTAATCCCTTCCTTCGGAGTTTGTTCGTAATGAATAAATTCTAGTTCCAAGTGTTTTAATCTTTTCTTTTCCGGAGTTCAAATTTTCCTTGGCCATCTTGTCGGAACCTCCTTCTAAATCATCGTAAGATTTAATCTTATTCTTTTCATCCTTCATTCAATCTCATAATCCTTTTGTTACCGGAGTTCTTCACGGTGGTTCTTCATGATTTAATTCATTCTTCAAGAGTTCATCAAGATTTTGTTGGTGGAGTTCAAGTATCTTTTCTTCTCATCTCGACGTGTAATTAATTCTTCGTATTCTTTTGAAGTGGAGTTTTGCATTTCTTCGTTCTTCTAAGCTATCCAATCATTTCAATTTCTGGCCGGTTATCACCCTATGATCTTGAGATGTTATCCATAAGTCCACAACAAGCTTATTCTTTCGTTGTTAATTTTCTCAACAACTCCAGTCAATCCTTCCTTCTAAGTTCTTTTCATTCAATTTTTCCAATTCTTCCGGAGGTATTGCGTTGCTTATGTCGTCAAGTGTCATTCCATCTTGTGAAGTCCGTGTTCTATTATTTCCTTGTTCAATCGGAGTGCTGCCTAAATTCTTTCAGTCTTATTCGCTTCTCATCTCGTTCTAACCGGAGTGGTTTCATAGTCTATCCGATTCCGTGAGCTTTCGATTCCCGTCATTATCATCGTTCCTCTCTTCTTCTCGAGTGCTCTCGATTCCTTGCTTCTTCTTTGAGTTCTTGTTTCACCTCATCCTTTTCCCTTCCATCTCGGTCCTAAGATCTCGGGACGAGATCTCTTGTTAGTGGAGGAGTGTTGTAACGCCCCGGATTCGATGCGCCAGGTGTCCTTCAGTTATTCGCCGTCGTTGCCATGTCATTTGTTTGCGTGTTGCATTTTATCATGTCATCATGTGCGTTGCATTGCATACGTGTTCGTCTCATGCATCCGAGCATTTTCCCCGTTGTCCGTTTTCCAATCCGGCACTCCTATGTCTCCCGGCGCCCCCTTTTGCCTCTTTTCATGTGCGGGTGTCAAACGGTCTCGGAATGGACCGAGGTTTGTCAAGCGGCCTTGGTATAGCACCGTAGAACCGCCTTTGTCAAGTTTCGTGCCATTTGGAGGTCGTTTGATACTCCTACGGTTAACCGGGTAACCGTAAAAGCCCCTTCTCTTTGCAGCCCAACACCCTTCCAAAGTGGCCCAAAACCCAGCAAACTCCCTCCATGCTCTCGGTCGTTCGATCACGATCGTGTGGGCGAAAACCGCTCCTCATTTGGAGTCTCCTAGCTCCCTCTACCTAGATAAACACCTCCCCCTCCGAAATTCGTGGTGCAACCCTAGCCATTTTTCATCCTCGCGCCGCCGGACACGTCCGCCCGAGCCGGACATGTCCGCCGGCCACCTCGCTCCGCCCTATCCGGTGCTGCCACGTCGCCTTCCCCGCCGCCTCAGCCAACCAGCCGCCGCCACCTCACCGCCGTCCGTCCCACGCGCCGCCGCGGGGCAGCCCGCCGCCGGATCGCGCCGCCGCCCGGATTCGCGCCGCGCCCAGCGTCGCCCATCCCGCCGCCGCTCGGCCGCGTCGCCGCCAGCGCCGCCAGCGTGCCTCCAGCGCCCGCCGTCGCTTCGTCGCCCGGCCGCGCTCTCCCCCATGAGCGCCTCACTTGCGCCCGGTCCTGCCGGCCAGCGCGCGCCGCCGCCGTCGCCACTGCACGCCGCCTCGCCTCCGCGTAGCCGCCTCGCCATCCGCCGCCTGGGCCCGCCGCCCGGGATCCTCGCCCGGCGCCTCGAGTCGGCCGCCCCTCGCCTCGTCGGCGCCGTCGCCCGCCGCGCCGGATCCGGCGGGACCGACCAACCCCGCCATCCCGACCCGCCGGCGCCTCCTCCGGCCACCGTGACCTGCTTCTCCGGTAAACCTCGTGTTCCGCGCGTCTCGACCCGGATCTGGATCAGATCCACCAAGACCTCGATCCAAACGCCTCCGTCCCGGATCGCCCCGTCCACTTTGTCCCCGAGGTGAAATTCCACAGTCCCCAGATTTGCAGTATTTTCATGCCAAGTTCATCGCACCATAACTCCATGCATACTGATCCGTTTCATGCGTGTAATATGTCAAATTGTTCGCCTCGATGAGTACATCATTTCATTCCATTGCATCATATTCATTTGAGGTAATCTTGATGCCTGAATCATCGTTTCAAGAGTGCTATATGATGTTGCCTGCTGTCTGTTAACAGAACTTGCTCATTTGTCATTTTTGTCATGATTGATGTGTGCATCCTATGAGGTTTATGTCTACATGTGTTTTGAACTATGTCATGCCATCTTTACAGGTGTGCTATCCATGTATTTTTGTGATTCCTTTAGCGAGTGCATCGAGCTTGTTAAGTAGGGTACTTGCTGTTGCTGTTTTGCATGTCTGAATCTGCTATATCATGATGCTATGTCAACTATTTCAGACTTATGTTTCATCAAGTAGATATACGCATATCTGCTCAAATCATCTGTGAAGGTCAGAAAATAATGATACTTGTCACGAGCATCAACACTCATTGGATCGCATACATCGGTATGTATTATTTCCAACAAGATAGTAGCTCGTTCCATTGTTCCGGAGAACGGAGTTTTAGTCATCTTGCCCAAAAGGCACGGTTCGCAAGCATCAAATGATTCATAACCAAGTGATTCCGAAGATCCATCTTTATGGAGTTTCTTCATGCGCTTTACACCAATATGACCTAAACAGCAGTGCCACAAATAAGTTGCACTATCATTATTAACTTTACATCTTTTGGTTTCAATATTATGAATATGTGTATCAAACGATCGAGATCCAACAAACTATTTTCATTGGGTGTATAACCATCGAAGGTTTTATTCATGTAAACTGAACAACAATTATTCTTTGACTTTAAATGAATAACCGTATTGCAATAAACATGATCAAATCATATTCATGTTCAGCATAAACGCTAAATAACATTTATTTAGGTTTAACACTAATCCCGAAAGTATAGGGAGTGTGCGATGATGATCATATCAATCTTGGAACCACTTCCAATATGCATCGTCACTTCACCCTTCAACTAGTCTCTGTTTATTCGTTAACTCCTGTTTCGAGTTACTAATATTTAGCAACCGAACAAGTATCAAATACTCCGGGGCTACTATAAACACTAGTAAAGTACACATCCATAACATGTATATCAAATATACCCTTGTTCACTTTGCCATCCTTCTTATCCACCAAATATTCAGGGCATTTCCGCCTCCAGTTACCATTTCCTTTGCAGTGTAAGCACTCAGTTTCAGGCTTTGGTTCAGCTTTGGGCTTCTTCGTGGGAGTGACAACTTGTTTGTCATTCTACTTGAAGTTCCCTTTCTTTCCCTTTGCCCTTTTCTTGAAACTAGTGGTCTTGTCAATCATCAACGCTTGATGCTCTTTCTTGATTTCTACCTTCGTCGATTTCAACATCACGAAGAGCTCGGGAATCGTTTTCGTCATCCCTTGCATATTGTAGTTCATCACAAAGTTCTAGTAACTTAGTGATGGTGACTAGAGAATTCTGTCAATCACTATCTTATCTCGAAGATAACTCCCACTTGATTCAAGCGATTAAAGTACCCAGACAATCTGAGCACATGCTCACTAGTTGAGCGATTCTCCTCCATCTTTTAGCTATAGAACTTGTTGGAGACTTCATATCTCTCAACTCGGGTATTTGCTTGAAATATTAACTTCAACTCTGGAACATCTCATATGGTCCATGACGTTCAAAACGTCTTTGAAGTCCCGATTCTAAGCTGTTAAGTATGGTGCACTAAACTATCAAGTAGTCATCATATTGAGCTAGCCAAACGTTGATAACGTACGCATTTGCTCCTGCAATAGGTCTGTCACCTAGCGGTGCATTAAGGACATAATTCTTACAGGCAGCAATGAGGATAAACCTCAGATCACGGATCCAATCCGCATCATTGCTACTAACATTTTTCAATATAATTTTCTAGGAACACATATAAAAAACATAGGGAAGCAACAACGCGAGCTATTGATCTACAACATAATTTGCAAAATACTACAGGACTAAGCTCATGATAAATTAAAGTTCAATTAATCATATTACTTAAGAACTCCCACTTAGATAGACATCCCTCTAATCTTCTAAGTGATTACGTGATCCATATCAACTACACCATGTCCGATCGTCACGTGAGATGGAGTAGTTTCAACGGTGAACATCAATATGTTGATCATATCTACTATATGATTCACGCTCGACCTTTCGGTCTCCGTGTTCCGAGGCCATATCTGTTATATGCTAGGCTCGTCAAGTTTAACCTGAGTATTCCGCGTGTGCAACTGTTTTGCACCCGTTGTATTTGAACGTAGAGCCTATCACACCCGATCATCACGTGGTGTCTCCGCACGAAGAACTTTCGCAACGGTGCATACTCAGGGAGAACACTTCTTGATAATTTAGTGAGAGATCATCTTAAAATGCTACCGTCAAACTAAGCAAAATAAGATGTATAAAAGATAAACATCATATCAATCAAAATATGTGACATGATATGGCCATCATCATCTTGTGCCTTTGATCTCCATCTCCAAAGCATCGTCATGATTTCCATCATCACCGGCATGACACCATGATCTCCATCATCTTGATCTATATCAATGTGTCGTCACATGGTCGTCTCGCCAACTATTGCTCTTGCAACTATTGCTATCGCATAGCGATAAAGTAAAAGCAATTATTTGGCGCTTGCATCTTATGCAATAAAAAGACAACCATAAGGCTTACGCCAGTTGCCGATAACTTCAACAAAACATGATCATCTCATACAACAACTTATATCTCATCACGTCTTGACCATATCACATCACAACATGCCACCGCAAAAACAAGTTAGGCGTCCTCTACTTTGTTGTTGCAAGTTTTACGTGGCTGCTACGGGCTTAGCAAGAACCGTTCTTACCTACGCATCAAAACCACAGCGATAGTTTGTCAAGTTGGTGCTGTTTTAACCTTCGCAAGGAGCGGGCATAGCCACACTCGGTTCAACTAAAGTTGGAGAAACTGACACCCGCTAGTCACTGTGTGCAAAGCACGACGGTAAAACCAGTCTCGCGTAAGCGTCTGGCGTAATGTCGGTCCAGGCCGCTTCATCCAGCAATACCCCCGAACCAAAGTATGACATGCTGGTAAGCAGTATGACTTATATCGCCCACAGCTCACTTGTGTTATACTCGTGCATATGACATCTACACATAAAACCAGGCTCGAGATGCCACCGTTGGGGAACGTAGTAATTTCAAAATTTCCGACGCACACGCAAGGATCATGGTGATGCATAGCAACGAGAGGGGAGAGTGTTGTCCACGCACCCTCGTAGACCGTAAGCGGAAGCGTTATGACAACGCGGTTGATGTAGTCGTACGTCTTCACGATCCGACCGATCCAAGTACCGAACGTACGGCACCTCCGAGTTCAGCACACGTTCAGCTCGATGACGATCCCCGGACTCCGATCCAGCAAAGTGTCGGGGATGAGTTCCGTCGGCACGACGGCGTGGTGACGATGATGATGTTCTACCGGCGCAGGGCTTCGCCTAAACTCCGCGACGATATGACCGAGGTGGAATATGGTGGAGGGGGGCACCGCACACGGCTAAGAAACGATCCGTAGATCAACTTGTGTGTCCTGGGGTGCCCCCTGCCCCGTGATATAAAGGAGTGGAGGAGGGAGGGCGGCCCTCTCTATGGCGCGCCCTAGGGGAGTCCTACTCCCACCGGAGTAGGATTCCCCTTTCCTAGTCCAACTAGGAACCCTTCCATGTAGTAGGAGTAGGAGAGAAAGAAATGGAAGAGAGAAGGAGAAGGAAGGAAGGGTGCGCCCTCCCTAGTCCAATTCGGACTAGTCCAAGGGAGGTGCAGCCACTCTTTGGCCCTTTCTCTCCTTTCCCGTATGGCCCAAAGAGGCCCAATACGAATTCCCGTAACTCTTCGGTATTCCCAAAAATACCGAATCACTCGGAACCTTTCCGAACTCCGAATATAGTCGTCCAATATATCGATCTTTACGTCTCGACCATTTCGAGACTCCTCGTCATATCGATCTCATCCGGGACTCCGAACTCCTTCGGTACATCAAAACTCATAAACTCATAATATAAGCATCGCCGAAACCTTAAGCGTGCGGACCCTACGGGTTCGAGAACCATGTAGACATGACCTAGAACTATTCTTGGTCAATAACCAATAGCGGAACCTGGATGCCCATATTGGCTCCTACATATTCTCTTAAGATCTTTATCGGTCAAACCGCATAACAACATACGTTGTTCCCTTTGTCATCGGTATGTTACTTGCCCGAGATTCAATCGTCGGTATCCAATACCTAGTTCAATCTCGTTACTGCCAAGTCTCTTTACTCGTTTACATAATGCATCATTCCGTAACTAACTCATTAGGTACATTGCTTGCAAGGCTTATAGTGATGTGCATTACCGAGAGGGCCTAGAGATACCTCTTCGACAATCGGAGTGACAAAACCTAATCTCGAACTACGCCAACCCAACATGTACCTTTGGAGACACCTGTAGTACTCCTTTATAATCACCCAGTTACGTTGTGACGTTTGGTAGCACCCAAAGTGTTCCTCCGGTAAACGGGAGTTGCATAATCTCATAGTTACGGGGAACATGTATAAGTCATGAAGAAAGCAATAGCAATATACTAAACGATCAAGTGCTAGGCTAACGAAATGGGTCGTGTCAATCACATCATTCTCCTAATGATGTGATCCCATTAATCAAATAACAACACATGTCTATGGTTAGGAAACATAACCATCTTTGATTAATGAGCTAGTCAAGTAGAGGCATACTAGTGACTATATGTTTGTCTATGTATTCACACATGTATCATGTTTCCGGTTAATACAATTCTAGCATGAATAATAAACATTTATCATGAAATAAGGAAATAAATAATAACTTTATTATTGCCTCTAGGGCATATTTCCTTCAAACCGTTGTTTGGCTATGTTACCGCTTTGCTCAGCCCCTCTTATAGCGTTGCTAGTTGCAGGTGAAGATGAAGATTGCTCCATGTTGGATTATGTTTATGTTGGGATATCACAATATCTCTTATATTATTAATGCATCTATATACTTGGTAAAGGGTGGAAGGCTCGGCCTTATGCCTGGTGTTTTGTTCCACTCTTGCCGCCCTAGTTTCCGTCATATCGGTATTATGTTCCCGGATTTTGCGTCCCTAACGCGGTTGGGTGGTTTATGGGACCCCCTTGACAGTTCGCTTTGAATAAGACTCCTCCAGCAAGGCCCAACCTTGGTTTTACCATTTGCCTCACCACCACCTACTTTTCCCTTGGGAGTCGCTCTCTCGAGGGTCATCTTTATTTAGCGCCCGGGCGGTGCTTCTCTAAGTGCTGGTCCGAACCGAAGCTTCTGTGGGGCCACCTTGAGGCAACCTGAGGGCTGGTTTTACTCGTAGCTAGTCTCATCCGGTGTTGCCCTGAGAACGAGATATGTGCAGCTCCTATCGGGATTGTCGGCGCATCGGGTGGTCTTGCTGTTCTTGTTTTATTGCTGTCGAAATGTCTTGTAGACGGGATTCCGAGACTGATCGGGTCTTCCCGGGGAGAAGGAATATCCTTCGTTGATCGCGAGAGCTTATCATGGGCTAAGTTGGGACACCCTGCAGGGTATAAACTTCCGAGAGCCGTGCCATGGTTATGTGGCAGATGGGAATTTGTTAATATCCGGTTGTAGTAAACTTGAAGTAAACTCTTCTAAAATACACCAACCGTGTGCGTAACTGCGTGAGTGTCTCTTTTCGGGTTGATCGAGAGGAGAACACAGTTTCTGGGTTATGTCTGACGTAAGTAGGAGTTCAGGATCACTTCTTGATCATTACTAGTTGACGACCGTTCCTTTGTTTCTCTTCTCGCACTCATTTGCGTATGTTAGCCACCATATATGCTTAGCCGCTGCTGCAACCTCACCACTTTACCCCCCCTTCCTTTCCCATTAAGCTTTGTTTGTCTTGACACCCATGGTAATGGGATTGCTTTGAGTCCTCGTGGCTCATGATTACTACAACAACGATTGCGGTGTACAGGTTATGCGATGATCATGACGCGAGAGCGATGTTTGCTTGTTTTGGAGTTCTTCTTACGCTTCTTCGATCGTGGGATAGGTTCTGTCGGCCTTTGGGCTAGCAGGGTGGATGTCGTTTGAGTTTCTGTTTGTGTTCCATCCGTAGTCGGATGTTGATCTCTTGTATGATGATGTTGTATTCGTGTGGCATTGTATGCCTTATGTATGTATCCCCATCTATAATGTAATGTTGATGTAATGATATCCACCTTGCAAAAGCGTTTCAATATGCGGGTCTATCCTTGGTGGGACCGTCGAGTTCCTTTTGGATAGGGTCGCATATTGGGCGTGACACCGGCAAAGGTCTTCCATGGTGTTGCAGTCGTCCCCGGCAAGGCGCTTGTCGGGGGTCTTGTGGATTTCCTCGGCTAGGATCTCACCGAGGGTCGTCGTCTTCTGGTCCTCATCTGATTTCACATGTCTATGATCTTGATGAAGATCTGCATGCCACCACAGAGGCGCCTCCCGAGCCTTGGTTCCAATGTAGTTGGTTGGTGGTGTTGGAACCCACGGGCTCAAGTGTGGCTTGCTTTGCTGGCATCGGACAAGTTGCCTCGGCAAGGCTCTTGCCGGGGCCGCGGAGGCTGCTTCGGCAAGGGTCTTGTCGGGGGAGTCCACCCCGCCCTCTTGCTCTTTTGTGTTCTTGGTCTGGCGTTGCCTTGATTGTCTTGTGCTTTGGCTTCTCTCCGCCTTCCCTCCTTTGCCCTGTTAAGTGTGGTCGTGGCACGTGGCTCTGACTGCACGTGCACAAGTAAAGGGGTCAAAAGGAGAGCCCCTACTTTTGTACACCGACAAAGGCCAAGCTCACCTTCGTCGCTGCTGTCTTCGGGGCAGCACCCTGCGCAACGACTATCTTCCCCAAACACCCTCATGTAGAGGGTGCACCTCCTGGTTAGGCCGTGCGCGCGGGCGAACGCCTGCCAGCCTTGGGCCAGGGCCACGTTGCCCGCGATGGAGACCTCCACTGTGGCCCACGAGGCCTTGCTGCAGCAACCATCGGCCTGTAGCCAGAGACCGCCAAGACCCATGGTCGGCAGCTCGCCGGCAAAGGAGAGCGGAAGCTGGAGCCAGGTGCTGGCCGGCCTCTCCGACCACACGACGAACTCTGGGAGCACCTCCGCTGAGTGGAAGCGCGGACTGGGAGGACGGGCAACCACAGCGCGCCTCCCCTTGTCATAGGGGCTGCCTCGCCCCGGGCGGCTCCCGCCACAAGAAGAAACACCGCGGCGGCCACCAAGGACGACATCTGCCCCCGAAGGAGTGCGCCCACGCCCCCGAGGAGCCACCGCAGGGGTCGCGGCGTGCTTACGGGGGCGGCCCCGCCCTCTCTTGGGCGGCGGTGAGCCGGGTCCCTCCTGGCAAGCCTTCCCCTTCTCGGCGGCGAAGAACCTCTTTGTCGGCGCCATAAGTACTACGACAAGACGGCAAGGCAAATAGGAAGAAGAGGAAGCGGGTGACGAGAATAAGGAGATGAGCAAAGGGGGCTCGCCCCTCTCCTCATTTATAGCCAAGAGGAGGCCAACCGCCGGCTTCCACGATCGCACATAATGATGGTTTTTATCTGCATGCAGCAGAGTCTCGTCAAGTCGAACGGTTGCCGAGGCAGCGTGGGGATGCGGAGGCGCCCACGTCCCATCAATCTCCACGCGTCGACCGAGGCCGCAGGCGGTTGGGGCCCGCGGCGCTCCGTCCTTTCCCTTTGGCTTCGCCTCGAAGCCAATTTCGAGTGCGCCTTGGGCCTGGGGGCTACTGTCGGCGTCCTGGGAATGGGGGTACCCAGACTTGCGTGCCTGCGGCCACAGCATGGCTCCGTCAACGGCCCGGTACGGCCCAGCTCCAGCAACAATAGCCCAAGACCCTCGCAAGGGGCCAAGCCTCGCGAGGCGGACAACACCAAGACCTCCCTGGGGGGCGGCCTCACTAGGCTGGCTCCCAAGGAGTGGATATATCTATGTAGAGTATACCTCGCGAGGCTCATATGATGTGAGCCATGACGACCAAGGCCAGGTGGGCACCAGCGGGCGCAGTGTACTAGTTTCCTCTTTGGTGCTCATGAGGCAAGCGCAGGCGCGGGTCCTGAGGAATCAAGCAAAGGTTTCCATATCAGTGCAACAAGAGCAAGACCGCCAGGACGGAGGTCATCGCGGAGCCCACCGCAGCGTAACCACCATAGCCTTTTGCAGGCGAAGACTACTTTTGTCAGGATAGCTTGTACTAGTTGTCCCCCTTTAGATTTGGTTGTTGTCAGATCCCTTCCTGCCTACATTTGGGAAGAGGACCAAGCCCACTATAATGGGACTTAGCCACCACCATAGAGGATAGGGATCGATTCCACCCTGACCATCTCACCAGCTCCTCGAGCTCAAAAACACCTCACCTCCTGAGGCTGTTCGTCCATTGTACTAGTCCATCCCCAGCCCCTCGAGGCAATCCACCACAAAGCTGGAGTAGGGTATTACACCGCAAGGTGGCCCGAACCAGGATAAACTGCTGTGTCTCTTGTCCTCTGGGTTTGTCGAGCTAGGCCGTGGAATCGTTGAGCACGCAGACTGGGAAGGGAGAGTTCTTCGCACGCACCCTAGAACTTGAACCTCTCAAGAGTCTGTGGAACCCTGAATTTAACAGCCCTCCCCTTGATCATTCTGATATCGCCCATGCCATTCTCCTTCATGCTTGCATAAGATTTTGCTACTATAATTGATTGCTCCTATTCTGATGCATAGCTTGCTTTTGTACCCGTTGTTGTACCTTACCTGCTTATCCTAAACTGCTTAGTATAGGTTGGTTGGTGTTTCACCAGTGACCCTTCCCCTGTCCTAGTTGCCCCAGCTTGTTGACCGATGACTTGATCAATGTCATCGATGACCAGAGACCGACACAGCACCTCATCCCCCTTTAGTTGTACGACTCTCCAGAGTTACTATCGAGTGCCGAGGGTGATACCTCGTACATCACTTCTGATGAGATATCTGTAGTGTAGCTATTCGGTCGTGATCATCGAGGGTGATTCCTCCTTCACCACTCCCGATGACAACTCTGCCGTGCAACCCCTCAAGTGTGAACATCAAGGGTGATTCCTCATATGTTCACCTTGATAATTACATCGAGTGGAATCCATTGAGGGTGATTCCTCGGGTTTTCCACCTTGATGTTTTGGACACATGGTTACCTTAACTTTACTTCAGACCTTTGTTAAAGTTGGGCGGGCCTAGTGAGCATCCGCGAGAGATACCTGTGAAAGTCGGGCGGGCCCAGTGAGCATCCACGAGATGTTACGGTGGCGGCTGGCTGTTTAGCGGTATCACCCAGGAGGGGGTGGTAGCTCCGGACTTGTCCCGACAACCATCACTTCTTCTAATAATGCACTAACAGGTTTGGGTATTTGTTCTGAGTTGGCCACTGGCCTCTACGCACTAACCACCACACGAGAATAGTTATGGGCCTCGGCATCATAGTTGAAGGAAATATGCCCTAGAGCCAATAATAAAGTTGTTATTTATATTTCCTTATATCATGGTAAATGTTTATTATTCATGCTAGAATTGTATTAACCGGAAACTTAGTACATGTGTGAATACATAGACAAAATAGAGTGTCCCTAGTATGCCTCTACTTGACTAGCTCGTTAATCAAAGATGGTTAAGTTTCCTGACCATAAACATGTGTTGTCATTTGATGAACGGGATCACATCATTAGAGACTGATGTGATGGACAAGACCCATCCGTTAGCTTAGCATAATAATCGTTAAGCTTTATTGCTATTGCTTTCTTCATGACTTATACATATTCCTCTGACTATGAGATTATGCAACTCCCGAATACCGGAGGAACACCTTGTGTGCTATCAAACGTCACAACGTAACTGGGTGATTATAAAGATGCTCTACAGGTGTCTCTGAAGGTGTTTGTTGGGTTGGCATACATCGAGATTAGGATTTGTCGCTCCGAGTATCAGAGAGGTATCTCTGGGCCTTCTCGGTAATGCACATCTCTATAAGTGTCGGTGTCAAAACCGGTGGATCTCGGGTAGGGGGTCCCGAACTGTGTGTCTAAGGCAGATGGTAACAAGAGGCGAGGACACGATGTTTACCCAGGTTCGGGCCCTCTCGATGGAGGTAATACCCTACTTCCTGCTTGATTGATCTTGATGATATGAGTATTACAAGAGTTGATCTACCACGAGATCGTAGAGGCTAAACCCTAGAAGCTAGCCTATGGTATGATTGTTCTTGTCCTACGGACTAAACCCTCCGGTTTATATAGACACTGGAGGGGACTAGGGTTACACAGAGTCGGTTACAAGGGAGGAGATCTACATATACGCATTGCCAAGCTTGCCTTCCATGCCAAGGAGAGTCCCATCCGGACACGGGACGAAGTCTTCAATCTTGTATCTTCATAGTCCATCAGCCGGCCAAAGGATATAGTCCGGCTGTCCGGAGACCCCCTAATCCAGGACTCCCTCAGTAGCCCCTGAACCAGGCTTCAATTACGATGAGTCCGGCGCGCAGATTTGTCTTCGGCATTGCAAGGCGGGTTCCTCCTCCAAATACTCCATAGAAGATTTTGAACACAAGGATAGTGTCCGGCTCTGCAAAACAAATTCCACATACCACCGTAGAGAGAATAATATTTCCACAAATCTAATTTGCCGACGTGTTTTGCAGCATGACACCACACAACGGCCCGGCCATTATTCGAACCGTTTTTCTCAACCAGCTACTGCACGCATTGCGAGGCGGTTTTCTTGGCACGTCTTGTCGAAGCAGAGATCGTGTCCCCTTATCACGGGATTCTCATCAATACAGATGTGGGTAACCCAACCGCACCATCAATTACGGCGCTTGGGGAATAAGCGAGTTTTACTAGGTAAGTGGGGAGGGGCATCGCCTCTTCCGCCTTTATAAACGGACAATGATTCACCTTTTTTACCCACGCCTTCTTCCTCCTTGCTCATCCATTATTGCGCACTCGAGCTCCAACACCCAAGTTTGCGTTTTTTCCCTCAAACCACTCCAAGCATGTCCGGAGCGCGAGGCAAGTGGATGGTCTCCTCTGTCACGGAGGAGGACATCAAAAAGCTGCGGGAAGCTGGATATCTGGCCGCGGACATCGCACACCGGCTGCCAGATGCGGGGCAGATCATCCCCACGCCCGAACCCCATGAGAGGGTGGTTTTCCTTACCCACTTCGTCCGCGGACTGGGATTCCTGCTCCACCCATTTGTCCGCGGGCTCATGTTCTACTACGGGCTGGACTTTCACGATCTGGCCCCCAATTTCATCCTCAACATCTCGGCGTTTATCATCGGGTGCGAGGCCTTCCTCCGCATCAGGCCCCACTTCGGCCTGTGGCTGAAGACCTTCAATGTTAAACCGGAGGTGGTGGTCGGCCAGCAAGCGGAGTGTGGAGGCGCAATGGTGGGAAAAATGCCCAACGTCACATGGCTCGAAGGCTCCTATGTGGAGACCATAAAGGGGTGGCAATCGGGGTGGTTCTACATCACCGAGCCGCGCGACACCAACTGGGTGGCGGCCCCCAAATTTCGATCCGGAATCCCCATGCGGCTCACCTCCTGGAAAGAGAAGGGCCTGTCCTGGGGTTCCTCGGTAGAGCTGACCGGACTCCAGACATGTATCAAAAACATGATGAGCAGGAAAATCAAGCTTGTCAACGTGGTCCAAGTCATGTTGTTCTGCCGGATCCTCCCGTGTCAAAGACGGGCATTCACCTTGTGGGAGTTCAACCCGGCCAAGCACCAGACGCTGCGAGAGCTCTTCGGCATGACGCACAAGGACGTCTGGAGGGTGTTGTCCAAGGGCGCCGAGGTACCTCCTCCCCTTACCGAGGATCATGGACTCGGTATAAGCGCCATGCCAATCCAGTAAGTTTTTATATCTTACTGGATATTCATTTTCTCCAGTTTAATCATGTGCGGGATCTAAGCTTCCATGTCATTAACAGGACTGGGTAGAGATGGCGGAGCAGATCGATTGCCCAGCCCCCCTGCCTGAGGATCCTGCAGATGCTCTCCTAACGGAGATGCTGGTTCCGGCGCCCTACGAGGTGCCGGAGAAGAAGGTCAAGAAGAAGGTCACGGGGACCCGAAAGGGTCTCCGGCGCAAGGTTATATCAGACTCATCGTCCGATAACTCCGAGGTGCACTCCTCCCATGAAAACGAGGAGGAGGAAGAGGAAAGTTCCCCCCCCCCCCCCCGCAGCCGGCGGAGACAATAATAGGAAGGCTGCCCCAACCGGGGAGGCTAAAGGGTCCAAGAAGGGAAGGACCCTCCTTCCGTACTGCTCCACGATGGCCGCCTACAGCGACGACGAGTGGTTACCCAGAGACAAGCCCCTGGAGAAGTCGTAAGTATCCGGATACCATAGTAATTCATGGTATGTTTTTATTGCACTGCTTCTCTTTACGCCGAACATGATTATGCAGTCCGTCCCGAGCCCATATCGACGTATCTTCGTCGGATGGTTCTTTGGACCCGTCGGATATGAATAGCGATTCACTTCCGACCGCCTCCACCACTCGCCCTACGAAAAACGTCAAGGTGTTGTCGCACAGGGCACCGAGCCGAGGGGAGGTAGTCCTGGAGGCGCCTCGAGGCGACCTTCCGGACCCTGCGCGCAAAGGGAGCAAGACTCCCACGGGCTCCAAGTTCGGCCCCCAACCGAACATCGTGGTCGGAACCTCCGGTGGTTCCGGACTCCGCAGCGACCCCTGTTAAGAGGGGCAAGCCGCCCGTGCCAGTGGCCTCTGTCCATCCAGAGGCACCGGACAACTTGCTGGAAGCGCTTCGCGGCGCTTCCGTCGACGAAGAGCACCGCACTATCATGGGTGCGGTGATCGTGAAGGTTCAGTCCGCCAAAAACGGACTAACCGAAGCTTGTGCCAGCCTCCTAACAGGCTTTCAGGTAAGTAATCAAAATATAGGAAAATATTACCGCATAGACAGTAGCCCCTGATGCTCTGTTTGGCGTTCGCGAAGAAAAGCCGAATAGAGGATCAAATAATAATCACAGGAGTCTAATCAGAATATGTCTATGTGAATATGCAGGCTTCACTGATGGCATTGCCGACGCGTCATGGAGGTCGCCAGATCAAGCAGGACCTTGAGCGGTCCGAGGAAGAGCTCGGCCTTGCCAAGAGGCGGCTCGAGGAGAACAAAGGTAAGCAATACCTTGTCTATATATATTAAAAAGAAATTTGGTTGCAAAATAATAGGATTGTCATGAATTTGCCAGGGGCCATGACCGAAGTGGCGTCCCTGAAGAAGGCGCTGTCTGAGGCCGAAGACAAAGCGGCCAAGGAGCGCATCGAGCGAGAGAAGCAAGAAGCCCGGGTAGGCGAGGAGCAGCAAGAGCTCCAGGCTCTCGCCAAAAAATACGAGTCCTTGGAGCTTGACTCTAAGACGCGAGAGTCCGAGCTTGCGAAGGCCCTCGAAAGCGCAAAACATGCCAAGGCCGAAGCCCAAAAGGCCTCCAGGAAATTGAGGTGGTTAAGAAGATAACGGCGGGTAAGGCATTCATTATGCAAAGCAAGCATGTGAAAGAAAATTTTTTTACTTACCCGAGTTCGGAGCTCTCCAGGAGCATTCGCAGATCTGCCCCGCAGTGTGTCAGATGCCGCGGAGTTCTACCGGGCCGAGGAGGGGAGCTCGACGGAGAAGTTGTTCTGGTCTCAGTATACTGGGACCGAACACCCAATGCCCTTGAGCGACCAGCTGAAGCAACTGGTCGAGCTCCACAAGGCGGCCGAACAGGCCATGAAGGGTCTTATAATCTGGATGTGGCCTGGCGAGCCCCTGCCTGGCAGCTACTTTGGCCTGGTGAGGCGGCTTGTGAATGCCTTCCCCCGGTTTGAAGTCATCAAGCGGTCCGTCTGCATCGAAGGTGCACGCATGGCCTTTGCTCGTGCAAAAGTGCACTGGGCGAAGATGGACGCCGAGAAGCTGGTGAAGGAGGGGCCGCCGCAGGGCAAGGAGCATCGCCACCCCCGAAATGTATTATGACATTGTCCTGAAGGGCGCCCGCCTCGTGGCGGAGGAATGTTCTAAGGATGTAATATTTGAATGAATGTACTCATGTGATCATGTAATATGAAAACGAGTTCATTTGCGCTATGCAACGCTTGTGAATTTAAAATATTACCTTCTGTGCGGCCGTTTATAAAATCTGAGAGTTGGCCAGTCGTCGGCTTCTGCCCTCATGTAACTAGTACTGAGGTGTTCGGGATAACTCTGAGCACTCTTTTTCCCATTTTTGGGTCCTTTGAGGGAGGTGTTCAGCACAACGAACCAGGCAATCGGACTATAAGGCTTTATCACTCTCACTTAGCAATAGAAGTCTACAATTTTAAATTTTGGCGAAGCCCCTAGTATTCGGAAGGTCAATTTGGGGCGCTTATATACGCCTAAGTCGGACAAGGCCGACTCCTTGCCCAAGCAGAAAAAGTCTTTAAGGACTTGAGACCTCTCGAACAATGACCAGCTCTCGCCTTATCATGATAGTCAGTTTTGGCTTTCTCTCGAGGTGCTTGTCGGAAGAACCGAGACACAATCGCAGATAGTTCTCCCAAAGGCTACCTTAGCCGATATAGCGGAACGTAAGGTACCAAAACATGGGAGCCGGGCAAACCCAACTATTGACCCAAGACATGATTCGGAGCTGATGCATATAATGTTATAAGTTCGGGGTGTCGCACTGTCGAAAGTGTTCGTACTTCTCACACCGTATTTATGGGGTATACTTAAGCCCCTGGCGTGTTTGTCGTACCATAATGTACGGGTGCAATTTGTCGTAAATGAGCAGACAAGAAAAAGAAGAAAGGGTAATGCAATAATAGACTAACGTTGTGCATTGTTATTTAAATGATACGTCGAAGCGTATGTATACAGGTAGTGCAAATAAGCAAAGAATAGGACAATTTGACATGTCCTATCCAAGGGCAAGCTGCGTACGGGTATTTAAAGCAGGTATTTCGATCGTTATCAGAGACCACCTTGGGATTCCATTGTACGAATTAGCTTCTTACCCCCTTGGTTGTTCCTTCCCCTAATGTGTCCGGCAATCATACTGCCGGAAAGGGCTTCCAGAGAGTAAGGTCCTGAAAGGAGAAAATGATAAAGGTATGCAGCCCCTAGGGCGGTTGAGCCGCATTGCGGGACGTGCCCTGATCGTGCCCCGCATATGCCCATGGTATTTTCAGTGCGTAATTATGCACACGCGACACGGATTTTGTCGCTTGACTGGGACTAGGACGGGGGCCGAATTGCTAGGCGAGCTCTGAACGTGCCAGGAGATCATGCTGCAGGTTACTCCGGACTCGCTTGATGGTGTCCGGGGGCTGTATCGCCGAATTGGCGGTTTGCCTTAAAAGGCTGCTTTGTGCCTCTGCTGCGAGGGCTGCAGTGTGCTCCTCCGTCTTGAGCGGCGCCTGTGTTTCCATTGACTGTTATGACCCCCCTAGGTCCTGGCATCTTGAGCTTGAGGTATGCGTAATGCGGTACCGCATTGAATTTTGCAAATGCGGTTTCCCCGAGCAGTGCATGATAGAAACTGCAGAATGGGATGATACCGAAGAATAACGCCTCGCTTCAGAAGTTGTCCAGAGATCCGAAGACCACTTCCAGTGTGATTGAGCCCGTGCAATGGGCCTCTACACCTGGGATGACACCCTTAAAGGTGGTTTTGGTGGGTTTGATCCTCGAGGGATCTATACCCATTTTGCACACTGTATCCTGATAGAGCAGGTTCAGGCTGCTGCCGCCGTCCATGAGGACTCGAGTGAGGTGAAATCCGTCAATGATGGGGTCTAGGACCAATGCAGCGGATCTGCCATGACGGATACTAGTGGGGTGGTCCCTGCGATCGAAGGTGATCGGACAAGAGGACCATGGGTTGAACTTTGGGGCGACCGGCTCCATCGCATAGACGTCCCTTAGTGCGCGCTTCCGCTCCCTCTTGGGAATGTGGGTTGCGTATATCATGTTCACCGTCTTCACTTGTGTCCTCCCGTGTTCGACGGCCGGGGCTCCTCCTCGTCATCACTATGCAGCCCCTTGTCCTTGTTTTCGGCATTCAACTTGCCGGCCTACTTGAACACCCAGCATTCTCTGTTGGTGTGATTGGCTGGCTTATCGGGGGTGCCGTGGATTTGACACGAGCGATCGAGTATGCGGTCCAAACTGGACGGGACCGGGGTACTTCTTTTGAATGGCTTTTTCCGCTGACCGGATCTAGAGCCTCTGAATCCGGCATTGACTGCCGTATCTTCGGTGTTATCGCCGTTGTTGCGGCTCTTGTGTCTGTTACGACATGGCCTGCCGTTAGCATCTTTAGTATCTGAAGTGCCTGGATTCCTTGATGTGTTGTTGCTACGAGCCAGCCAGCTATCCTCGCCCGCGCAAAAGTGGGTCATGAGCGTCGTGAGGGCTGCCATAGATTTCGGCTTCTCTTGGCCGAGGTACCAGGCGAGCCACTCGTCACGGATGTTATGCTTGAATGCCGCTAAGGCCTCTGCATCCGGACAGTCGACAATTTGGTTTTTCTTAGTTAGGAACCGTATCCAGAATTGCCTGGCCGATTCCCCGGGCTGCTGAGTTATATGGCTCAAGTCATCAGCATCCGGTGGTCGCACATAAGTGCCCTGGAAGTTGTCAAGGAATGCATCTTCCAAATCCTCCCAACTGTCGACGGAGTCTGCTGGCAAGATATTTAGCCAATGCCGAGCTGGTCCTTTTAGTTTTAATGGGAGGTACTTGATGGCATGTAGATCATCACCGCGAGCCATGTGGATGTGGAGGAGGAAATCCTCAATCCATACCGCGGGGTCTGTTGTACCATCATACGATTCGGTATTTACGGTTTTGAAACCCTCCGGGAATTCATGATCCATAACTTCATCAGTGAAGCATAGGGGGTGTGCGGCGCCTCGGTGTCGGGCTATATAACGGCGCAGTTCATACGAGTCTTGTCTGCTATATTCGGCCCGGCCGGATTTACTTTTAGTGTATCTGGCGTGACGGTCATCGTCCCGCGTTGGTGCGCGCCCCCGTGACCCGTATATCGATCTTGCATGTTTTGCCCTGCTTTCCAATACGTCTCGCAGGTCCCGCGTGTTCCCCCGGGCCTTGGTATTTTTGTTTGAGTGGCGGCGGGGTGCAGGCTGAACTTCAGGCCGAAACGCCTCTCTGTCTCGGCCACGAGGTGGCCGGTCAGCCGCATCGTACGCTGGTGAAGTAGGTTTCAATGCTTCCTCCTCGAGCGACCTGCGCTTTGGGTATCTCTTGGAGGGGCGTTCGAGTTCGTATTCCTCGGCCGCAAGGACTTCGGTCCATCTGTGTGCTAGCAAATCTTGATCAGCTCGAGCTGTTGATGCTTTTTCTTCAAGCTATTTGCTGTGGCTATAAGCCGGCGCTTGAAGCGCTCCTGCTCGATGGGATCCTCAGGCACGATAAATTCTTCGTCACCGAGGCTCACCTCGTCTTCGGAGAGAGGCATGTAATTGTCATCCTCCATTTCTCCATCTGCTGCCTGTTCTGGAGGGCTAGCTTGTTCATCCTCCTGCTCTAAATCTGGCTGGAGGGGATTGTCATCGTCTTTGGCACTATTCGGAGTGTTATTGTCTCTTGTGCCAGTATCATTGCTTTTGCTATGGCGGGACATAGAGCGGCGCCGCTGACGTCGATGCTTGGGTTGCTTCTTGGAGGGGTCATCCTCTGCTGTCTTGTCGCCATTGCCTTCTTTGGGGGTATCCACCATATATATATCATATGATGAGGTGGCGGTCCAGCGCCCTGTGGGCGGTGGTTCCTGTTCGTCTCCTGCATCGTCGTCCATACCGTCGATGTCTTCGGAGTCGAAGTCGAGCATGTCGGTTAAATCGTCGACAGTGGCTACTAAGTGGGTGGTGGGTGGGCAGTGAATTTCTTCGTCGTCCGCATACCATTCTAGCCGGACGTAGTTCGGCCAAGGTTCTCCTGACAAGGAGAGAGACCTTAATGAATTTAACACGCCGTCGAAAGGCGAGTGCTGAAAGATATCTGCAGAGGTAAACTCCATGATCGGCGCCCAATCGGATTCGATAGGCACGGACGCAGGCGGCTCGGAGTCCGCGGACGGAGACAGCGGTTCGGCAACGCGGCTCTCGTAAGGCGTGAAGTCAGTATCCGGCTCTAACGCCGCTGAGAGTGCAGCCTCCATGGCGGGGTCTATCCACCCGTCCTCGGATGGCGCAATTTGCTCCAGATTGAAGGCCGGAGTAGTTGCAGGTGTGATCTCCCGAACACTGTCCGACGGCAGAGTTAAATCATGCTCGTCATGATCGTGCGGCGCACCTGGCATGGGCTCGAATCCGTCGAAGATCAAGTCTCCGCGGACATTGGCAGTATAGTTCAAACTTCCAAACCTGACCTGATGGCCAGGGGCGTAGCTTTCGATCTGCTCCAGATGGCCAAGCGAGTTGGCCCGCTGTGCGAAGCCGCCGAATACGAAGATTTGTCCAGGGAGGAAAACCTCACCCTGGACCACATCGTTACCGATGATCGAAGGAGCCATCAAGCCTTATGGTGACGGCACAGTGGAACTCTCAATGAAAGCACCAATGTCGGTGTCAAAACCGGTGGATCTCGGGTAGGGGGTCCCGAACTGTCCGTCTAAGGCGGATGGTAACAGGAGGCGGGGGACACGATGTTTACCCAGGTTCGGGCCCTCTCGATGGAGGTAATACCCTACTTCCTGCTTGATTGATCTTGATGATATGAGTATTACAAGAGTTGATCTACCACGAGATCGTAGAGGCTAAACCCTAGAAGCTAGCCTATGGTATGATTGTTCTTGTCCTACGAACTAAACCCTCCGATTTATAGACACCGGAGGGGGCTAGGGTTACACAGAGTCGGTTACAAGGGAGGCGATCTACATATCCGTATTGCCAAGCTTGCCTTCCCCGCCATGGAGAGTCCCATCCGGACACGGGACGAAGTCTTCAATCTTGTATCTTCATAGTCCATCAGTCCGGACAAAGGATATAGTCCGGCTGTCCGGAGACCCCCCTAATCCAGGACTCCCTCAATAAGCCTTGCAAGCAATGTGACTAATCAGTTAGTTGCAGGATGATGCATTACGGAACGAGTAAAGAGAATTGTCGGTAACGAGATTGAACTAGGTATGATGATACCGACGATCGAATCTCGGGCAAGTAACATACTGGTGACAAAGGGAATAACGTATATTGTTATTACAGTTTGACCGATAAAGATCTTCGTAGAATATGTAGGAACCAATATGAGCATCCAGGTTCCGCTATTGGTTATTTACGTGGGGATGTGTCTCGGTCATGTCTACATAGTTCTCGAACCCGTAGGGTCCGCACGCTTAATGTTCAATGACGATTAGTATTATCTGTTATGTGTTTTGGTGACTGAAGTTTGTTCGGAGTCCCGGATGAGATCACGGACATGACAAGGAGTCTCGAAATGGTTGAGAGGTATAGATTCATATATTGGAAGGTAGTATTCGGACATCGGAATGGTTTCAAATGGTTCGGGTATTTTACCAGAGTACCGAGGGGTTACCGGAACCCCCCAGGGGAATTAATGGGCCTACATGGGCCTTAGTGGAGAAAGATGAGGGCCGCAAGGGGTGGCCGCGCGCCCCCGTCCCCCCATGGTAGTCCAAAATGGACTAGGGAGGGGGCGGCGCCCCCTTTCCCTCTCCCTCTCCTTCCTTTTCCCTCTGGTGAAGAAAGGAAAAGAAGGGGGGCCGAATCCTTCTAGGACAAGGAGTCCTAGTAGGACTCCCCCCTTGGCCCGCCCCCTCCTGGCCGACCGCCTCCTCCTCCCCTCCTTTATATACGGGGGTGGGGGCACCCCAAAGGACATCAATTGTTCTCTTAGCCGTGTGAGGTGCCCCCCTCCAATGTTTACTCCTCCGGTCATAGCATCGTAGTGCTTAGGCGAAGCCCTGCGCGGATCACATCATCATCACCACGCCGTCGTGCTGACGGAACGATCCCTTGACCGTCTGCAGGATCAAGAGTTCGAGGGACGTCATCGAGCTAAACGTGTGCTGAACTCGGAGGTGTCATACATTCGGTACTAAGATCGGTTGGATCATGAAGATGTTCGACTACATCAACTGCGTTAAACTAACGCTTCCGCTTTCGGTCTATGAGGGTATGTGGACACACTCTCCCCCTCTCGTTGCTATACATCTCCTAGATAGATCTTGCGTGAGCGTAGGAAATTTTTCGAAATTGCATGCTCTGTTCCCCTTCAGTGGCATCCGAGCCAGATCTATGCGTAGATGATATGCACACGTAGAACACAAAGAGTTGTGGGCGATAATAGTCATACTGCTTACCACCAACGTCTTATTTTGATTCGACGGTATTGTTGGATAAAGCATCCCGGACCAACATTACATGACCACATTCATGAGACCGTTTCTACCGACGTGCTCATGCACACAGGTGGCCGGCGGGTGTCTGTTTCTCCAACTTTAGTTGAATTGAATTTGACTACAGACGGTCCTTGTTGAAGGTTAAAACAACACACTTCACAAAAAATCATTGTGATTTTGATGCGTAGGTAAGAACGGTTCTTGCTAGAAGCCCATAGCAGCCACGTAAAACTTGCAACAAAAAAGTAGAGGACGTCTAACTTGTTTTTGCAGGGCATGTTGTGATGTGACATGGTCAAGACGTGATGAGATATAAATTCGTGTATGAGATGATCATGTTTTGTAAAAGTCATCGGCAACTGGCAGGAGCCTTGTGGTTGTCGCTTTATTGTATGAAATGCAATCGCCATGTAATTGCTTTACTTTATCAGTAAGCGGTAGCGATAGTCGTGGAAGCAATAGTTGGCGAGATGACAACGACGCTACGATGGAGATCAAGGTTTCAAGCCGGTGATGATGGAGATCATGACGGTGCTTTGGAGATGGAGATCAAACGCACAAGATGATGATGGGCATATCATGTCACATATTTTGATTGCATGTGATGTTTATCCTTTATGCATCTTATTTTGCTTAGTACGGCTGTAGTATTATAAGATGATCCCTCACTAAATTTCATGGTACAAGTGTTCTCCCTGAGTATGCACCGTTGCTACAGTTCGTCGTGCCGAGACACCACGTGATGATCGGGTGTGATAAGTGAAGGAAATATGCCCTGGAGGCAATAATAAAGTTGTTATTTATATTTCCTTATATCATGATAAATGTTTATCATTCATGCTAGAATTGTATTAACCGGAAACTTAGTACATGTGTGAACATATAGACAAACTAAGTGTCACTAGTATGCCTCTACTTGACTAGCTCGTTGAATCAAAGATGGTTAAGTTTCCTAGCCATAGACATGAGTTGTCATTTGATTAACGGGGTCACATCATTAGAGAATGATGTAATTGGCTTGACCCATTCCATTAGCTTAGCATTTGATCGTTTAGTATATTGCTATTGCTTTCTTCATGACTTATACATGTTCCTATGACTATGAGATTATGCAACTCCCAAATACCGGAGGAACACTTTGTGTGCTACCAAATGTCACAACGTAACTGGGTGATTATAAAGGTGCTCTACAGGTGTCTCCGAAGGTACTTGTTGGGTTGGCATAGATCAAGATTAGGATTTGTCACTCCGATTGTCGGAGAGGTATCTCTGGGCCCTCTCGGTAATACACATCACTATAAGCCTTGCAAGCAATGCAACTAATGAGTTAGTTGCGGGATGATGTATTACGGAACGAGTAAAGAGACTTGCCGGTAACGAGATTGAACTAGGTATTGAGATACCGAAGATCGAATCACGGGCAAGTAACATACCGATGACAAAGGGAACAACGTATGTTGTTATGCAGTTTGACCGATAAAGATCTTCGTAGAATATGTAGGAGCCAATATGAAAATCCAGGTTCCGCTATTGGTTATTGACCGGAGACGTGTCTCGGTCATGTCTACATAGTTCTCGAACCCGTAGGGTCCGCACGCTTAACGTTCGGTGACGATCGGTATTATGAGTTTTGTGTTTTGATGTACCGAAGGTAGTTCGGAGTCCAGGATATGATCACAGACATGACGAGGAGTCTTGAAATGGTCGACACGTAAAGATCGATATATTGGACGACTATGTTCGGACACCAAAAGTGTTTCGGGAGGTTTCGGACATATACCGGAGTACCGGGGGGTTACCGGAACCCCCCGGGGAGTATATTGGGCCTAATGGGCCTTAGTGGGAGAAGAGGAGGGGCGGCCAGGGCAGTCGCGCACCCCCTCCCCCTCTAGTCTGAATTGGACAAGGAGGGGGCGGCGCCCCCCTTTCCTTCTCTCCCTCTCTCCCTTCCTTCCCCTCTCCTACTCCTACTTGGAAGGGGGGAGTCCTACTCCCGGTGGGAGTAGGACTCCTCATGGGGCGCGCCATAGGAGGCCGGCCCCCTCCCCCTCCTCCACTCCTGTATATACGGGGAGGGGGGCACCCCTTGGATATACAACACTCTCCCCTCTCGTTGCTATGCATCACCATGATCTTCCATGTGCGTAGGAATTTTTTTGAAATTACTACATTCTCCAACAATAAGCTCTACGTTCACATACAACGGGTGCAAGCCAGTTTTGCATGTGCAGGATACTCGGGTTAAACTTGACGAGCCTAGCATATGCAGATATGGCCTCGGAACACTGAGACCGAAAGGTCGAACGTGAATCATATAGTAGATATGATCAACATAGTGATGTTCACCATTGAAAACTACTCCATCCCACATGATGATCGGACATGGTTT
Source organism: Aegilops bicornis (assembly GCA_021605145.1). Taxonomy (NCBI): domain Eukaryota; kingdom Viridiplantae; phylum Streptophyta; class Magnoliopsida; order Poales; family Poaceae; genus Aegilops; species Aegilops bicornis. Next base: position 391,509,946 of record CM038674.1, read on the forward strand.
AGTTGATTTGGATCACATGATCACTTAGATGATTAGAGGGATGTCTATCAAAGTGGGAGTTCTTAAGTAATATGATTAAATTGAACTTTAATTTATCATGAACTTAGTACCTGATAGTATTTTGCATGTCTATGTTGTTTGTAGATAGATGGCCCGTGCTGTTGTTCCGTTGAATTTTAATGCGTTCCTTGAGAAAGCAAAGTTGAAAGATGATGGTAGAAATTACATGAACTGGGTCCGTAACTTGAGGATTAACCTCATTGCTGCACAAAAGAATTACGTCCTGGAAGCACCGCTAGGTGCCAAACCCGCTGCAGGAGCAACGCCAGATGTTATGAACGTGTGGCAGATCAAAGCTGATGACTACTCGATAGTTCAGTGTGCCATGCTTTAAGGCTTAGAACCGGGAATTCAACGACGTTTTGAATATCATGGAGCATATGAGATGTTCCAGGAGTTGAAGTTAATATTTCAAGCAAATGCCTGGATTGAGAGATATGAAGTCTCCAATAAGTTCTATAGCTGCAAGATGGAGGAGAATAGTTACGCCAAAGTGAACATATACTCAAAATGTCCGGGTATAACAATCACTTGATTCAACCGGGAGTTAATCTTTCGGATGATAGTGTCATTGATGTAATTCTTCAATCATCGCCACCAAGCTACAAGAGCTTCATGATGAACTATAATATGCAAGGGATGGATAAGACAATTCCGAGCTCTTCGCGATGCTAAAGGCTGCGGAGGTAGAAATCAAGAAGGAGCATCAAGTGTTGATGGTCAACAAGACCACCAGTTTCAAGAAAAAGGGTAAAGGGAAGAAGGGGAACTTCACGAAGAACGGCAAGCAAGTTGCTGCTCAAGTGAAGAAGCCCAAGTCTGGACCTAAGCCAGAGACTGAGTGCTGCTATTGCAAAGGGACTGGTCACTAGAAGCGGAACCGCCCCAAGTATTTGGCGGATAAGAAGGATGGCAAGGTGAACAAAGGTATATGTGATATACATGTTATTGATGTGTACCTTACTAATGCTCGTAGTAGCACCTGGGTATTTGATAATCGGGTTACATTGCTAGTATTTGCAACTCGAAACAGGGACTACAGATTAAGCGAAGATTGGCTAAGGACGAGGTGACGATGCGCGTGGGAAATGGTTCCAAAGTCGATGTGATCGCGGTCGGCACGCTACCTCTACATCTACCTTCGGGGTTAGTTTTAGACCTGAATAATTGTTATTTGGTGCCAGCGTTGAGCATGCACATTATATCTGGATCTTGTGTCATGCGAGACGGATATTCATTTAAATCTGAGAATAATGGTTTTTCTATTTATATGAGTAATATCTTTTATGGTCATGCACCCTTGAAGAGTGGTCTATTTTTGATGAATCTCAATAGTAGTGATACACATGTTCATAATATTGAAGCTAAAAGATGTAGAGTTGATAATGATAATGCAACTTATTTGCAGCACTGCCCTTTAGGTCATATTGGTGTAAAGCACATGAAGAAACTCCATTCGATGGACTTTTGGAATCACTTGATTATGAATCACTTGGTACTTAATGTAACCATGCCTCATGGGCAAGATGACTAAAACGCCGTTCTCCGGAACTATGGAGCGAGCAACAGATTTGTTGGAAATCATACATACTGATGTATGTGGTCTGATGAATGTTGAGGCTCGCGGCGGGTATTGTTATTTTCTCACCTTCACAGATGATTTTAGCAGATATGGGTATATCTACTTAATGAAACATAAGTATGAAACATTTGAAGAGTTCAAAGAATTTCAGAGTGAAGTGGAAAATCATCGTAACAATAAAATAAAGTTTCTGCGGTCTGATCGTGGAGGAGAATATTTGAGTTATGAGTTTGGTCTTCATTTGAAACAATGCGGAATAGTTTCAAGAATCACGCCACCGGAACACCACAACGTAATGGTGTGTCCGAACGTCAGAATCGTACTTTACTAGATATGGTGCGATCTATGATGTCTCTTACTGATTTACCGCTATCATTTTGGGATTATGCTTTAGAGACGGTTGCATTCACGTTAAATAGGGCACCATCTAAATCCGTTGAGACGACGCCTTATGAACTATGGTTTGGCAAGAAACCAAAGTTGTCGTTCCTTAAAATTTGGGGCTGCGATGCTTATGTGAAAAAGCTTCAACCTGATAAGCTCAAACCCAAATAAAAGAAACGTGTCTTCATAGGATACCCAAAGTAGACAGTTGGGTACACCTTCTATCACAGATCCGAAGGAAAAGACATTTGTTGCTAAGAATGGATCCTTTCTAGAGAAGGAATTTCTCTCGAAAGAAGTGAGTGGGAGGAAAGTAGAACTTGATGAGGTAACTGCACCTGCTCCTTTATTGGAAAGTAGTTCATGATAAATGTTTAGTATTCATGCTAGAATTGTATTAACCGGAAACTTAGTGCATGTGTGAATACATAGACAAAACAGAGTGTCCCTGGTATGCCTCTACTTGACTAGCTCGTTAATCAGAGATGGTTAGGTTTCCTGACCATAGACATGTGTTGTCATTTGATGAACGGGATCACATCATTAGAGACTAATGTGATGGACAAGACCCATCCATTAGCTTAGCATAATGATCGTTAAGTTTTATTATTGCTTTCTTCATGACTTATACAGATTCCTCTGACTATGAGATTATGCAACTCCCGAATACCGGAGGAACACCTTGTGTGCTATGAAATGTCACGATGTAACTGGGTGATTATAAAGATTCTCTACAGGTGTATCTGAAGGTGTTTGTTGGGTTGGCATAGATCGAGATTAGGATTTGCCACTCCGAGTATCGGAGAGGTATCTCTGGGCCCTCTCACTAATGCACATCACTATAAGCCTTGCAAGCAATGTGACTAATGAGTTAGTAGTGGGATGACGCATTACGGAACGAGTAAAGAGAGTTGCAGGTAACGAGATTGAACTAGGTATGATGATATCGATGATCTAATCTCAAGCAAGTAACATACCGATGACAAAGGGAATAACGTATATTGTTATTGCGGTATGACCGATAAAGATCTTTATAGAATATGTAGGAACTAATATGAGCATCCAGGTTCCGCTATTGGTTATTGACCGGAGATGTGTCTCGGTCATGTCTACATAGTTCTTGAACCCGTAGGGTCCGCACGCTTAACGTTCAATGACGATTTGTATTATGAGTTATGTGTTTTGGTGACGAAGTTTGTTCGGAGTCCCGGATGAGATCACGGACATGACGAGGAGTCTCGAAATGGTCGAGAGGTAAATATTCATATATTGGAAGGTAGTATTCGAACATCGGAATGGTTTCGAGTGGTTCGGGTATTTTACCGGAGTACCGAGGGGTTAACGGAACCCCCCTCCCCCCCCCCCCCCCCCCGCGACAATTAATGGGCCTACATGGGCCTTAGTGGAGATAGAGGAGAGCCGCAAGGGGTGGCTGCCCCCTCCCCCATGGCAGTCCGAATTGGACTAGGGGAGGGGGCGGCGCCCCCCTTTCCCTCTCCCTCTCCTTCCTTTTCCCTCGGGTGAAGAAAGGAAAAGAAGGGGGGCCGAATCCTACTAGGACTAGGAGTCCTAGTAGGACTCCCCCCTTGGCGCGCCCCCTCCTGGACGACCGCCTCCTCCTCCCCTCCTTTATATACGGGGGCGGGGGGCACCCCAAAGGACATCAATTGTTCTCTTAGCCGTGTGTGGTGCCCCCCTCCATAGTTTACTCCTCCGGTCATAGCGTCGTAGTGCTTAGGCGAAGCCCTGCGTGGATCACATCACCATCACCGTCACCACGCCGTCGTGCTGACGGAACTCTCCCTCGACCCTCTGCTGGATCAAGAGTTCGAGGGACGTCATCGAGCTGAACGTGTGCTGAACTCAGAGGTGTCGTACGTTCGGTACTAAGATCGGTTGGATCGTGAAGATGTTCGACTACATCAACCGCATTAAACTAACGCTTCCTCTTTCGGTCTATGAGGGTATGTGGACACAATCTCCCCCTCTCGTTGCTATGCATCTCCTAGATAGATCTTGCGTGAGTGTAGGAATTTTTTTGAAATTGCATGCTACATTCCCCTTCAGTAGTATCAGCCGAAACTTTGTCAGACGTCCAATTCAGCATTATGGCACGTCGGATCAAGCCACCCTGCGTGCAACGACCCGGAGTGGAATGGGAGATGGGCCAAAGACCCCAGAGTGCTTAGGATGTAGACCGGCGGGGACCTCTCTGCTGAACCTATGTAGGGCTACAACGTGTTGATCTTCCGAGGCCGGGCATTGACCTAGGAAAGTGTGCCCGACCAGAGTAATCAAGCATGTTGGGCAATGTGGTGCACCCGTGCAGGGAAGATTATCTATTCGAATAGTCGTGTCCACGGTAACGGACGTTCAGACTTGTATCCCGATCTATTACAACTAGAAATGGATACTTGAGATATGTGATGGATATGTTGGCTTCGGGATTGCTTTCTCACAGGGAGTCGAGGAAGGATCTCTCGGCATTAATGCTACAACATGCTTGTTAATTATAAAATGTTATTCTGTACTCTTCTGAATGTTTGAAGATGCTAGTCTTCGATAGGCTAGGCCTTCCCTCCTGTTCTGGCATTCTGCAATATAGTCCACAGATACAACCCTTCCATTTGATACCAATGCATACTTAGTATAGATCTGATGCTTGCGAGTACTTTGGATGAGTACTCACGGTTGCTTTGCTACCCCCTTTCCCCCTTCTTTCTTCTTTTCGGTTGTTGCAACCAATTGGTGGATCCCAGAAGCTAGATGCCACCCCCGTCGACTTCTACTACTACCCCGACGGAGCCTACTACTACATGGAGACCGCCGACAACCAGGAGTAGTTAGGAGGTCCCAGGCAGGAGGCCTTGCCTCTTCGATTGTTGATGTTTCTGCTAGCCTTCTTAAGGCAAAACTTGTTTAACTTATGTCCGTACTCAAATATTGTTGCTTCCGCTGACTCTTGTGTATCGAGCTTTTGTATTCGAGCCCTCGAGGCCCCTGCCTTGTAATATAAAGCTTGTATTATTTTCAATTTGTGTCTAGAGTTGTGTTGTGATATCTTCCTGTGAGTCCCCAATCTTGATCGTACACATTTGCGTGTATGATTAGTGTACGGTCTAATCGGGGGCGTCACAAACACCGTTGTCGTTGCCTGCGTCGAGCGCGCCGCTGCCAACCGCAACACATCAGTAGCACCACTGCCCCTACTATCGCAGAAGCACGCCGCTATGGGGGAGAGCGTCAACGCGACGGGGCACCACCGCCGCCGCCCACCATCGCATCCCTCCCTTAATTTCATCCCTGCGGGAATGGGGAAAAATCTGTGGATCTAGCGGGGAAAGGATGCACACCTGCTGCTTGTGCAGTCGTCAGCGACTTCACATCACGTCTTCGTCGTCCAGCGCGGCTGGTCTGCCGCGGTCACCTAGCCGCCATCGACCACCCAGCCGCTGCCTCTGTCCCAGCCGCGCGGTACTCTGCCTCTCCGCTGCTGGATCTAACCACCACAAAGCTTTGAAACATGCTCTCGGCCAGAAAGCTTTTTCAAACAGCACCGAGCTGCAGAATCTGCGCGTGGGTGCGGGGTGCTATCGGTCGTTGGATCAAGAGACGATCCGACAGACACAGAGCCGGCGGACGTGGGTGCGAGATCGGCCGGTAGAAGGTAAGTTTTTTCCTAAAATAATTGGGTGTTTTCAATCAAACAGTGCCAACTTTTCAAACTTATTGTATAGCAAACTTGTTGTATTGCAAGTTTATGATTTTTCCCACAAACTAGTGCACATAAGATGGCTCCATGCAAAGGCATTTCAATTTTGAGGCTTTTTTTCATTTTCTTTGTTTTTTAAAATGGGGTCAAACTTGCAATGTTGACCATTCATACAAAATGGTTTGGAATTTCAACTTTGTTTGTACCAAGTTTATGCACCACCAACATTAGAGCATAAAATGATTTTTGGATTTTCAAAACCAAACTACATCACTCTTGTAGTTCAAATTTGGGCAAGTTCTGATGATTCACTAAAACTCAACTAAGTGGATGGAACAAGGCAATATTACTCTGAAATGACCGGAACTTGGTTAGTGGCCATCCAATGTGGCCTACTCTTGATGAAAAATGAAATGGCACAAATTTCAAAATTATTTGAGGCACTTCCTTCTAAAAAAAGGTCATTTATGGGAATTTCAAATACTAGGCAAGAAAACATTCAGACCCCCACTGGTGTACTCCACTATATATACGAAATCGATGGTTATAAAACACATTTACACATTGGGTCAGTTGGCGCTTGCGCTGCTCTATAAGCGGGTGGTCTCAAGTTCAAGTCCCCTTCCAATAGCATAATAATAAGCCACCTTTTTATCACGCGTTATATGCAATGGGGTGGTCTCAAGTTCGAGTCCTCTTTCTATAGCATAACAATAAACCACCTTTTTATCACGCGTTATATGCTCTGGGCCTACCCACGAGTGCACCAAAAAAAAAGACCAACTCAAGGACTAACCTTGTTGACATTTTATATAAAAGAAACTCCGCGAGCACCGCACGTCCGAACCAGGACTTGAACTCAGCACCGCGCATCTGAACCAAGACTTGAACTCGGGTGGGCTGGCAACAACATCAGCTGTCCAGGTCCACGCCGCGTCCTCTACCTACGAGTGCGCCAAGTAACAGTCAAAGACTTTGACCAGACGATAAACCCCCTATTCAGGCTTTTGTAATGATGGACCACGCGATAGAAGGGAAAAGTGAGGACTGCAAACAAGCATGGGCAAAACTGAGGACTAAACAATGAGAGCCATCAAAATAAAAATCCCATGAAGGTGCCCCCGCTACAAATCTACTCCTACTATCCTGTGAAACACGCATTTAAAAAACGAGCCACATGCAAGCAAAAAAGGTAATATGCTTTAGGTTTTGGCAACACTTCCTTCACGAGTACAGCTGATCGGTGGCAATATACGAACAAAACATGGTCAGATTGAACACCACGAATTTTCTATATCCGTATAATTAGAACCCACGAGAGTACTTATGAAATTTCCATCAAATTTAGAAGTTTGATTTCCGTTTTAAACTTCACTAGATCTTGTTCTCGTATCATCAGCAGCACCTTGGGTTTCATCTGCATCCTCATCCTCGGCTGCATCTGTAGATTCTTCAGTACTCGTTGTGGCATGGCTGGTGTAATTGCTAGTTTCTGTCGCATTATCCTCAGTATGTTTATCCATCATCCCAGACAGAGCCAACTTCGGAGACCACTCAAGGACATCATCAATTATATTAGAAACCTTCTTTTGGTACCTGAAGACAGAAAAATAGAAGGTTATGCAACTAGATTTCAAGCCCTCCGTTACCAGGGTCCGGTGCCTCCCTGGCAACACAAGACTAGTTATAATTCACGGCAAGAACCACATCTATACTGATAGTATTCTCTTTGACAGGAAAATATACACTTTTGCTAGTATATAAATTCTAGTTAAACACAGTGACCCAATACAGGTGCAAACCAAACATGTAATTTCTCTATTCTGGGAACAAACTGTGGACTGTCGAAATAACAATTGCATAGGAGCTATCTTGAAAGTTTAACTGCATATGTGCCAAAAAATGGAAGGCAGGTGCCTGGAATATATTGCTGAATGCAGAGGAGGCGTGCTTGATAGAACACTTCATTGACCGAGTTCATCGCTCAGGTGACACTAAGGCATGTGATAGGAAAATGCATTATAGAAAAGAAATTACCTCGCTCTAGCTGCTTCATCTGGAGCGTGATGTCTAAGCAGCAATATCACCAATAAGGCAACAGTAGCATAGATAAGTCTTGACGTCCACTTTGGTCGCCTCTCCCTCATCCTTCACAGGCCAAAACCGAACGAGTTCTCTAAATGTGGTCTCCTCTGCATTTATATTGGGGAAGAACCACACCCGTTTTCCAAGAAGAACCCATAGTACGCCAAAGATGGCAGCTCTTACTGCAATTCCATCGAACATGTAAACAAATATCATCATTCCCAAATTAGAGCATCTAACAAAGGAATGCAAGTGGGTATGTGGGATAATCCCACCACATAAAATAGTATGGCAATAGAAGCAACATAAGCATGCACCAACAGCACTAGTAACAGCCGGCTGGTAAATGTTTGCCTGAAACCGCGTCACTTAACAATTCCTAGTGCCGAATTTCTTATGTTTTCTCACTAAGGAATATATGAAATGAAGATATTGTACATGAAGAAACAAAAATATGTTCAAACTTTATCCTGTACAACACAAAAGAAGAAACCCAATCCAAAGGAGAAATGGAACCTAGGCTAGGCAACCCCTAGGGCAGGCTAGGTAGAAGCCCTTTATAACAGTGCCTGGCAGGTATAGAATTATGGCGACCTGCCTACTGTTATTTTGAATAAATTTGCAGCTCTATGTCAATCATGCAAATAGATGTGCAGCAGTGCCAGCTGAGACATTTAGTTCTACTCCGGACGGTGCCACCAACAGGCATACTTAAAGTTTCGCAAGCAGCATGCAAAATCAAATGTTAGATACTCCCATAGCAACTTAACTATGCATCTGTGAAACTGATATACAAGACTTTGCCTTTACAAAAATACTAAATAATGGCATATTATTCATGAATGCAACACTGAGAATGTGCATTTTTAATGCATAACAAGCAATACACGCAACTCAGACTGCTAGGGCTAACTGCCACTACAAAACCAGAAGATGGCAAATATGAGAGAGATCCAGGAAGGGAATCTTACATAAAAGCAGGGATACAATGAACAGTAAAGCTCCAGCGCAAGAGTACAGTACCACAATCTTGCATTGGTATGGGTAAACTGAAATAAGCAGACTGCCAACGCAAAGACAGGCCAGATAAATGAAAGAATCGTCTGCCACAAGGTCCGTCTTTTGAGAAACATCCAAGCGTAAAAACCATCATTTTCAGTGAATACTTGTTCCTGTAAGTACAAATGAAGCTTTAGTTCAATATAGGAACAAACCCACAAAAAGGCTAATAACCTGAAAGCAACAATCTGTAGTAGCCCTTTATTACACCGCAACAAGAAGGTGAAATGCATTCGCTACACATAAATGATAAAAAGCCAGACAATGTAGGGAATCTGCTGGTTCAGACTTGCATTGTTTCACTTCATAGGTTAATAGTGTCATTATCTTACTTGCTACGTGCATCTGGAACAGACAAGGTAATGAACCTCCTACTCATACAAAAAAATCGCTTGACATCAACAAAAAAGTGAAATGCATTTGCTACACACAAATTGTTAAAAAATAAGGTGCAAAAAAACATAGGTTCACACGGCGATACAGCCATACGGGGACACAGGATATAGCAATTTATAGAAACAGCTACAATGCAATATGGAGAGTACGTACATAAATAATAAAATATAATGCTATGTGATGAAGACAATATAATAGTTTGAAGATGTGAGATACGGAGAAGAGATCAAAATACCATGACATATGGTGAGGCCACTAGCACAAGGATCAAAGGATGCAGCGCATATAACAGCCACAGGTGAACACATACATCAGAAGTTCAGAACAGAGGAGCGGAACGGAGAAACAGAACACATAGCTGCACTGAAGCTGGACGAAAACTCACAGTTCAGGAGGCAGAGGTGGCACTTAAGCTGGTGGGGTTGGCCATCTCCCCCCCCCCCCCTTCCCTCGCCGGAGGTGGCACTGACGTATCAGCGGCGTTCCGGAGCCCTCTCTCCCTCTCCCTCCCTCCCTCCCTCCCTCCCTCCCTCCCTCCCTCTCTCTCTCTCTCCCTGTCTCCCTCACTCCCTCTCTCCCTCTCTCCCTCTCCCTCTCCCTCCCTCCCTCTCTCTCGATAACTCACAGATCAGGAGCCGGAGGTCGCACTGAAGCTGCCCCGTTTATCCTCCCCCAGTGCCCCTGTTTATGGCTGCACCCTTGCTCACGACGTATCAGCGGCGTACCGGAGGCGTGTCCGGAATATTCTCTTCTCTTTTAATTAGAGAAGGTGGGATACTTGGGGGACTAGCTTATCCACGTATCGCCGGCGTTTTATACGCAGACACGGCAGACTTGGCCATATCAGTGCTTCGGTTTCACCTTTCATAGGCTGACACAATCGTTACCTCACATGAACACATGCATCAATTGGAAAGGACAAGGTAATGGTCCTCTAAATCATACAAATAAACTCACTTGACACCAGAAAAATGATGATAAGAATATGAATGGCATATAAACGATTGCTTTCTTTAATAACACTAAAAACAACTTTAGGAACAACCACACACTGGGAACATTAACTCTGTAGGCTACATTATACAGGAGACAGTAGTAACCACTAATAAGAACAAGTAGATGTCATATGATGAAGCATTCTTCCTAAGCAGCACATAAAGTTACCTGATGTATCTCCAAATGAGCAGGCCAGGATGATAACTTTTTCTTTCCTGGTCTCACAGTTTTCCAAACTCGGTCACACCTTATTACGAGGTTCTTGATAAGCAAAGTGTTGACAATATCTTCAGCTTCCATATCTTTATCCGGCCCTAAAATTTCCCCAACTTCTGGATGATTCTTGATGAAGGTAGTAAAATCTTTTCCACGAAAATACTCAACGCGAGTTTCTTGCATGACAGCCCATCTCGATTCCAGCTGCTTGTTATCCCGAACCTTCTCAGCAAACAATTGATACACATCTTTCTTTGGAACTGGCTCCTCCTATACAGCAAAATGTTATTTTATCACTATTAACCATTAGGGAAGAACATGTCTAAAATGTGTCAAAAATCTTGCAGTCTGATACAAAATAATATGGATGACCATAGTATCAAATCTAGGTGATCCAAAAAGTATCCTGTCTGCTCTCAGGTAATCAGGTGTAAGCAAATAATGGCAAACAAACGAGGTATCCTCTGTGAGGATCCACTCATGTGGAGGTCCATAGGTAGAATATATCACACACCGAAGTGAAGAAGTGAAGTGGAGGCTACAAGAGTGAACACACCCTAGCAGCTGGAACACGGTACTTCAAGGGCACGGCACAACAAAGTCCCCCCAAAATCCCAATTTGTGTAAGACGAATAGAAATCTTTTAGCCACCAGTGCATCCACGGAAGCAACTAGACAGACCGAGCACTTCGCCGGATCTACTATAAAATTCTGTGAGAACGCCCAAAGCTGTCCAATTTGTAAGAGGACGCACTTATACCCTTCTTACAATTATTTCGTTAGACCACGCCGAGCATTCCAACCAACATTACAGAATGAATCTAAGGTGCCCCTCAAAACACAAAAAAGTGCACATCAGAACAGCATCTTAACTAAATGTACGATGCAAGGAACAGACCTGGGAACAGGCACGGGAGGAGCGGGAGCCGGGGGCCTTCTTCCCCTTTTCCTTCTCCGCCGCCTTTGCGGCCGTCGCCTTGGCGCCCTTGCCTGCCATCTTCGCCGACCCGGCCCGCAACGCTGGAGAGACGGCGAAACCCTAGCCCGTGACGGAACCAGGCCAAGGGACTGGGTCGAAATCCGGATCTCACGTCCGATTCGAGAAATTTCGCCTTTCGCCGGTTTTTCTGCCCACCTCCCTTCTATTCCTGACGTGACGAGTTTTTTCTTTTGACAAACACCTGACGTCAACGAGTAGAAGCGAGAAACTCTCGTGTTTGCCAACTCCGAGGATTTTGCGGCCGAAAAAAAAGAGAGAAAGCGAAGAAAATTAATACTACTATTCCCTCCAATCCCATTTAATTGAGGCGACCACCATTTTGCAAAAAAGAAAAGAAAACAAAACTTCATTCCTCGGCATTGACATCGACACTAACCTCCATTCTCCTCGACATCGACACCCACTCCCCTCCATTTTCTCCTTCATTCCGCTCGAGTGAATTTCTTCATGCTCCGGCGATTCTCCACCATCCCCTGGCGTCCCCGGCTCCACCGTCTCCTTGGCTTTTGGCTCCATCGTCCCCAATCATTTTTGTTCGAAGCGGCAAGGAATCGTCGGAGCTCGTGGCTACCACGTTGGATCTGCGTGCGGCGGTGCTAGATCTGGTGCCGGCGGCAGCAAGTCAACACGTAGCCGTCGGCAAGACCTGCGACTCGTACACCTTCCCCACCATGCGTCCTCTCTCTCTCTTTCTCTCTCTTTCTTGGATAATGCGAAAATGCGGTACATACTTGTAACACCCTGGATGTAACTTTCCATATTTGTAACTCCAACTCTTGCCATTTTCGGCATTGTGATATGATATTCCCTCCGTGGTTGGGTTTTGTCTTTTGTTTTGCATTTTGTTCTTGTCATGCATCTCATATCATGTCATCATGTGCATCTCATTTGCATACGTGCTTTCGCCTCATGCACCCGAGCATTTTTCCGTTGTCCGCTTTTGCAATCCCAAGCACTCCTATGTCCCCCGGCCCCTTTTTACATTTTTCCGTAAGCGGGTACTAAACTTTCTCGGAATGGACCGAGGTTTGTCAAGTGGCCTTGGTACACCACCGTAGACCACCTGTCAAGTTTCGTGCCATTTGGAGCTCGTTTGGTACTCAAACGGTTAACTGCACTCGCAAGAAGGCCTCTTTTAAGTTGCAGCCCAACACCCTCCAAAACAGCCCAATAACCCATCTAAGTCACTTCCATGCTCTCCGTCGTTGGATCACGATCGTGTGGGCGAAAACCGCACCTCATTTGGAGCCTCCTAACTCCTTCTACCTGTAAATATAGCCTCCCCTCCGAAAATTTCGGATCCCGAAACCCTAGCCCCGCTCCCTCCGCGCGCCGGACACGTCCGGTCCGCACCGGACGAAACCCGCCGCCGCCCCGGACCAATCATGGGCGCCACGTATGCGCCCACATCGCTGCCGTCTGCCCGCCAACCATGGAGCCTCGCCGGCGCCTCGACCGTCGGCCGCCTCACGCTGCCCTCAACCTCAACCGCCCGGCCTCCGCCGGCCACCTCGCCTCGACCCGGCTGGCCCGGCCTCCGCCTCCCTCGCCTCGGCCGGGCGCCGGATCCGGCGAGATCCGGTCGGCCCGCGCCTCCCGGCCGTCTTCCTCCCCTCGGCACCAACTCCGGCGAGGATCCGGCCAGCCTCGAAGTCCGCGCCCGGATCCGATCTCGGTTGACTTTCCTTCTCCCCCGAAATCCTCTAAGTCATTATTCTGCAGATTATTTGTTGCATGTTCATCGCATCATAACTCTGTACCCGTGTCTCCGTTTTGGGTGTGTAGCATAGCGAAATGTTTGCCCCGATGAGTACATCATTTCATCTCATTGCATCATTTTCATTTGAGGTCATCTTGATGCACGAAATGCTGTTAGAAGAGGGCTATGTGATGTTAGTTTCAGGTTCTTATCAGAACTTGCACTTTTGTCATTTTTGCCATGATTGATGTGTGCACCGTATGATCTTGAGTCCTACATGTGTTTTGTAATATGCCATGCCATCTTTACAGGGGTGTATGCCATGTATTTTTGTGATCTCTTTAGTGACTAGCACAAGCATGCAAACTAGGCTTCATGATGTTGCTGATTTCAGCCCCTGTTTTGCTGTTATTTTTATGCCATGTAAACTTGATGCTACCGAGAGATCCATGCATATTTTGAGATACTTCGGTAAGGATGTTTTGAAAATATGGTTCTGCTCTATCCATCCATGCCCTTGTTTGCAATTATGGAGTGCCATAGGTTGAGTCAATCGAGCTCTACTTTTGCTATAAAATGTTTCCTGGCAGATTGTTTACATGTTATTCAATTTTGCCAAGGTTGTTGTAGTTGATCTGTGTATGCTATGATGTTGTTCTTGCCATGTGTAGCTTCTATGCCATGTATTCTTGATGGATGTATGCTTAGTTTATCATGAAATTCTCGGTAGTGAGTACATCGAGCTCGCGAAGGTGCCTTCATAATTCTGTCAATGTCATGCCCTGTTTGCTGAATCTGTTAACGAAACTTGATATGTTTACGTGGGTGCCATCATATTTTCTAATCCCTTTTGGCTCATGGTCACTAAGGTACTTTTGTTCTATGCTTTTAGTAGATTCATGTCATGCCTTGTTTTGCTATTATAAGTTCCTGTAGCATGTTGTTTGCTTGCTCTGAACATTGCTTCTTGATGCTGATTCTGCCATGTTCAGTATTTTCACTAAGTCTGTGAAGCTGATATATTTTGCACTTTTTCCATGCTTGTTTGGACCTGTTATGGTGTGTTTTAGCCGTAGCTCAGTGATCATCTTTTGTTAAGCATCTTGAGTAGATCACTGACATATGCTTTTCTGGTACGTTTGGGTGCAGTAGCTTAATTTCTTGTTACTTGCTATGTGGCATCATGCTGTTAATGGCAGAATTGTGTCATTCTTGTTTTGCTTGTCATTTGCAAACCGTGCATCCGATTCCGGTGATCTTTATATCGATTTCAACCGAAATCATCTCACCTTTCCAGCAGCATACTTGGTTTGCCAAGTTGATGCCTGGTTCATCATTTTCCTTCCGGAGCACGCATATGCATTGCATCTCACATCTCGCATATCATGTCATGTATTGCATCATGTTGTTTGTGCATCGCCCGTGATTTATTGTGGTTCCATTGTTTGTGTTCTTGCTTTGGGTAGAGCCGGGAGACGAGTACGTGAACGGGGAACCTGTTGAGAACGCTTACGAGGATCAAGCTTTCGACAACTCTGAGAACCTTGCAGGCAAGATGACTATACCCTCGAAATCACTTCTATCTTTGCTTGCTAGATGCTCGTTTTTTTGCTATGCCTATGCTATGATGCCTATCACTTGCTTATCATGCCTCCCATATTGCCATGTCAAGCCCCTAACCATCCTTTCCTAGCAAACCGTTGATTGGCTATGTTACCGCTTTGCTCAAATTTCTCTTATAGCGTTGCTAGTTGCAGGTGAAGATGAAGTTTGTTCCTTGTTGGAACATGGAGATGTTGTTCCTTGTTGGAACACGTTTACTTGTTGGGGATATCACAATATCTATTGTTTAATTAATGCATCTATATACTTGGTAAAGGGTGGAAGGCTCGGCCTTATGCCTGGTGTTTTGTTCCACTCTTGCCACCCTAGTTTCTGTCATAACGGTGTTATGTTCCTTGATTTCGCGTTCCTTACACGGTTGGGTGATTTATGGGACCCCCTTGACAGTTCGCTTTGAATAAGACTCCTCCAAAGAAGGCCCAACATTGGTTTTACCATTTGCCACCTAAGCCTTTTTCCCCCGGGTTTTCGCGAGCCCGAGGTCATCTTTATTTAACCCCCCCGGGCCAATGCTCCTCTGAGCGTTGGTCCAAACTAGAGCCACTTGCGGTGCCACCCTGAGGCAACTTGAGGTTTCTTCGGTTGCCGTACGTAGTGTTCATCCGGATGTGCCCTGAGAACGAGATATGTGCAGCTCCTATCGGGATTTGCGGCACAATCGGGCGGCTTTGCTGGTCTTGTTTTACCGTTGTCGAAATGTCTTGTAGTCCGGGATTCCGAGACTGATCGGATCTTCCCGGTAGAAGGAATATCCTTCGTTGACCATGAGAGCTTATAATGGGCTAAGTTGGGACACCGCAGGGGTATTATCTTTCAAAGTCGTGCCCGCGGTTATGAGGCGATGGGAATTTGTTAATGTCCGGTTCTAGAAAACCAAGTTGACCTTAATTAAAATACATCAACGTGTGTAACCGTGATGGTCTCTTCTCGGCGGAGTCCGGGAAGTGAACACGGTGTTGGAGTTATGTTTGACGTAAGTAGTTTCAGGATCACTTCTTGATCGCTACTAGCTTCACGACCGTGCCTTGCTTCTCTTCTCGCTCTCTTTGCGTAATGTAGCCACCATATATGCTAGTCGCTGTCGCAGCTCCACCTCACAACTCTGTCCTTCCTATAAGCTTAAATAGTCTTGATCTCGGGTGTGAGATTGCCGAGTCCCGTGACTCACAGATTCTACCAAAAGCGATTCAGGTGTGCCGACGATGGTCAGATGACGCAACCGAGCTCAAGTGGGAGTTCGACGAGGAACGTGGTCGTTACTATGTGTCTTTTCCTATCAGTAGTGGTGCCCAGTTGGGACGATCGGGGATCTGTGTAGCATTTGGGGTAGTCTTCTATTATTCAGGTTCCGTAGTCGGACCTTGAGTGTAATCTGGATGATGGTTGTTTATTTATGTATTGTGTGAAGTGGCTTAATCGTAAGCCAACTATGTATCTCTTTCCCTTATGTATTACATGGGTTGTGTGAAGATTACCTCACTTGCGACATTGCTTTCCATGTGGTTATGCCTCTAAGTCGTGCTTCGACACGTGGGAGATATAGCCGCATCGAGGGCGTTACAATACTCATCAGCATATGTTCTTATTTGTAGCTTTAGTACTCTCCGTTGAGTAGATGTTCTCCCCGCCATGTAGATGCAGTAGATGTAGTCCCTATCTGTAGATGCAGTAGACTTGTTCATTTCTTGCTCCATTAGATGCAGTAGATGTTTTTGTTCTTAGTTGTAGATGTCGTTGATGTTCTTGTCCATTTCTCACTCCATTAGATGCAGTAGACTTATTCATTTCTTACTCCATTAGTTGCAGCAAATACTGTTGCAAGAGTGTCTGGGTAATGCAGTAGTAGGGGCGTGTTTGTTTCGTGACATGGGTGTTGCATGCTTGGCCTGGACCATCCCTGAAACTCGCCTGACAAGTGTTTGGATGGTGTCCTGAGAAACTAAACGTTCGCCTGTCCTGGTTATCCTTGGATGTGTGATTAGCTTGGCCTAGATATAAAAAGAAAATGAAAGAAGTTGGCATTGTCATTACCTTTGCCAGGCATCCCATCTCTTGCGCCTGGCCAGCAGCCTGGACCTAACCACGAGCCATGAGCCAAATGTCCTACTTGTGAGTATTTCTTAATCACTAAAAGACAAAGTAATAGCTTAGGCAGGAACCAAACACACATACACCAGGACAGCATTGTCACGCAAAAACGTCCATCATTCTCAGCCTCCGCCCAGGCACTACTTTTCCCCGGGTATGGTGTTCAAGTATCTAACCAAACAGACCCTAGATGCAGTACTCCTATTGTTTGTAGATATATCCGTAGTATTGTCTGTAGATGCAGTTACTTTGGTAATGCAGTACATGTTGCAACAAGTACTATTGCAGCAAAATAGTAGATTATATCTAGGTGTACATTATGCAAATGTATAACTACACTTAGATGACCTTTTGAAGTAGTACTCCTACTATTCGGTAGATGCAGTAAAATTTCTCTGATGTTTGTAGTAAATTCTTTTGTTGTTAGATGCACTTAGATGACCACGTGAAAAGAATTGCTAATGTTTGGAGTAAAATTTACTGCAATTGTAAACGAAATATGTAAATTGAGTATGCATTTGCAGTTACTGACTTATTATTTATTACTCCTTCAAATGGAGTGTAATATGTACATTTGCAGTACTCCTGTAAATGGAGTACATGTGTACTTGCATTTGGAGTAGATGACATCTGTAAATGGTCTATACATCTGTGCATTTGGAGTAAATGACCATTTATCTTTTGGTATGACCTATAAATGTATAGTGTAAGCATCTGTAGATGACCATTTGGAGTAGATGTAGACTAGATGGAGTACATTATTTTGTTCATCTGCATATATTCGGCCATATATATGAAGAATATATTATTATTCAGTCTATCTTAAGTTGATGCAAAAGATGTAGACTAGATGGAGTATAGGGTAAACTATTCAATTTGTAACAGTAGATGCAATAGATACAGTAGATGCACTACAAATTCCTCTAGTGATCTCCTTAGTGATGGGGTACATGGTTCATTTCAAAGTACTCCATCTATAATCTCATTTAGTGATCAACTATAATCTTAGCAGAATTAGAGGAGATAGTTCTTGATTTTGTTTCCTTTTCGGTTTCCCATGTGGGCAGGACTCTCAATCATCTGGCTCATCTATGTGCCCGCCGAGCTGCAGCTCAAGAGGGGACAGAAAGCTGGCTTGATGAGAGCCCGAATTTTCTTATCAACAGCCTTCGGGCAGATTGTAACCAAATTCTAGTTCATTGATAAAGCTCCATGATTCGTTGAAAAAAAAACTATAATCTCGAAGGTTTTCTGATAGAGTTCACCATCACATTTTAAAGCTATAGGTAACCTTCCCTCACTCTGCATTCTTGATTTGTCCATGTGTGGTATCTTGTAACCCATACCTCCTTGATCTTTCATAACCTCCACCATGCGTGACTGCAGCATTCTAAACACTCTGGCCAGTTTCTGCATATCATCCTCATCATATGCCTCTTTGACAGATCCTATCAGTTCCTTTAAATTGCAGGTGCAATGGGAAGCGCCAAGGAATGTATGGAGTTGAAGAAGCTAATATCCATGACATTCACATCAGGTGAACTGTAGGTTCCCACATCAACCTGATATCTAGTCCTAATTCTGTTATAGCATCTAGAAAATCTAGATCATATGGAAGAACATGTGTCTGAGCGTTGTCTTGTTGGGTGAAGATGATTCCATTAGCATCACGCCACTAGGCTTCAATAGTTGGAATCACCGTTTGACAAAAATAATTCATCATCACATCCCTAGTAACTATGGTTGATTTCAGTTCCATAATCCCTTTGTCCCTGTTTTTGGTATTTCCTTGTGTTTCAATTTCTTTGACAAAGGCCCATACTCGTATATTTCCATTAAATGTTACAAACCCTTGTTCATCAGATATGGGTATGGCAACTTCACTTAAGAACATGATATTGCCATATTGTACTTGTTGTGAACAGTAAGCATCAAATCTTGTTCTTCAGGAAGGAAGCCATGTTCTCTTTACTTCTTGGTCATATCGAACCACTTTTCATCAATGTGCCCTATGTTTTTGCATATCAATGAAGGAAGGCATACCATTTGCTACTGTTGTTTGATTCATCATTGAAATGCATAATTTGAGTCTGTCTATCTTGTTTGCTGGTTTCAGATAGGGCTCGAGGTTGCTCGTGTGGCTCCCTATTTTGCCCCATCTGAACCTTCCATGCGATGTAGAATAGAGGACATCCAAAGACCTCGATAGTGTCCTCAATGTAGACCTTTTGTTGAGTGGAATAGAAGATATCCTTGACAAACCAAGGCATGTCCTCTTTCTACTACATTTTCCCTTATTTTAATTGGAAATATCAACCTCTTCCCATCTTGTAATCTGATCATTTGTCTGCTTCCGTTACTATTCATAGGTTTCTCCACTTCTTGGTTGCAATTGATTATCGGCAAAGAAAGCCACTCGCAATGATCATCGTCTTCTCTCATTAGTAAATACAAGGCGGACGCAAACGCACCACAGACATAGTCACTTAAAGATGATTCATGGAAAACTTCCTTGAAATAGTTCACCTAACTTCTCAGTTTCACATATGTTTTGCCCCTCTGCGTCTCACTCGTAAAACATATTGTTCATAGGTTCCTTCGCTTATTGATTGCAATTGGTCTTTGAGCCAATGGCCCAATGGGTTATCTAGTAGAACCCTTTTTTTCTATCTCTAATATTGTGTTCTATCGACTAGCCCGGCTCCGACTTATATACCGGAGGCCTAGGGTTATGCTCCCCCCTTAGGAGTTCTTGGATTCCCCGAAGAGAAAAGGTGATGTAGCACGACATCATATAGTATTTCTCTCGGTTAAGAACCAAGGTTTATCGAACCAGTAGGAGTCATCAAGCTAACAACGTTAGCAATATCTTCACATAAACAAATAAAAATGCTTGCACCCAACACTAACAAGGAGGTTGTCAATCCCCTTGTTCTTGCTAGTGACAGGATTAACAACAAATATTGATAGGGCAAAGCGGCAAAATAGTAAAGAGAAAATTGTAGGAAGTTTTGTATTAATGGAGAATAGATCCGGGGGCATAGGCAGCGACATCTCTCTCGAAAGCATGTAGTGGCATTGTAGACAAATTACTGTTGGGCAATTGACAAAGTAGCACAAATTATAACTATGATCATTCATGTTATAATCTCACATAGGCTTACGTATGTGGAAAGTAGACCATTAAACTTACTCACGTCTACCACTATTACTCCACCCTAAGACCGCTATCTAGCATGCATCTCAAAGTATTAAGTTTGCAAGAAACAAAGTAAGGCAATAAGCAAGATGACATAATGTAGACAGAAGAAAACTTAGCAATAATCCCCCATCGTTTTATCTTTAGACGCAACAACACAATACGTGCCTTCACCTCTTTTGTCAACGGACAAGATCTCTGCAACATTTAACCCACTACTATGCACCACTCCCTCTGAAGAACTACTCACCTATCTTGGCCAAAGAAGACTCATAGAACGGAAAGCATACATAGCTATAAATTACACATAAAAGAGATTTCAAGAGAATAATTATAAATCAATGAACAATCTGGTCATAAATCCATAATTCATCCAATCCCAAGAAACACACCACAAGAATTACATCGGATATATCTCAGAGGAAATCATTGTATTGAAGATCAAAGAGGGGGAGGGAGAGAGGGAGAGAGAGGGAGAGGGAGAGAGAGAGGGAGAGAGAGAGACATCTAGCTACTACTATGGACATGTAGGTCCTAATAGAACTACTCCCACATCGTCATGGAGGCAACAAGGCGATGAAGATGGTCTCCCAATGAGTACCAAAACAGGGCACCAGATGGAATCACTTCGAAACAGAGGCTTGTGGTGGTGATAAAATTCTTCTGGTTCACTTTTTGTGGTTACCGAATATTGGGTATTGATAGGACCAGAATTAGGTCAAACGAGGCTCGGGGGGCACATGGATCCTAGGGCCACTTGTGCCCCTGATTTAAGAATTTTGCATTCTTCTTTGCATGGTTGTAAGACATATAACATGTGGGCTATTATTGCTCGTTGGCTGAGTAGGAATATGCTAGTAATGGTGATATTTACGGGGGGTTTATGCCTCTCGTATTGTTGCTCATCTTGGGGTACCTATTAGATTCAACATGACATAACATGTGGGCTATTATTGCTCGTTGGCTGAGTAGGAATATGCTAGTAGTGGTGATATTTACCGGGGGGGGGGGGGGGTTATGCCTCTCGTATTGCTGCTCATCTTGGGTACCTATTAGATTCAACATGATTATGAACTCCCCATGAGTTTCCTAGACTTCGCGGTTGTGCGTTTTCATGGACTTATTGAGTATGGAACGAACGAATATATATGTATAAATTAAAACTTGATATGTATCATTTTATTACTATCACCCGGCCTGCTCTGACCTTAGTTGATCACGAGGTAAAACATAGATATCATGTCACTTTGTAGGAAGCTGAAGCGCATCAAGCACCGGAAGCTATCCATCTGACGGAGGCCAATTTGCATAACGCTAGGCAAAGTTCCAGTTTTGGTATGTACCATCACCATCAGTAGCCATCAACCAACACTGGTACATCGACGTGTTATACAAGCGGTTTTTAACCCCTTTCCGTGACGGTGTTTAGAACCGTCGCCAAGTGAGTGTGGGCGATAGGGGGGGTCCTTCCCACACGACCCAGAAACCGTCGGGGATAGGCCCTCCTGGCTCACTGGCTGGGGCAAAATGAGCTCGTGTGCAATCTGGCGGGGCATCGAAACCCAATTGTTTCCGTTCGTATGTACATCCCACACGGTGGATCCCAGAAAATCATTTCCGTTCGTATGTATACCACATAGTTCTTTGTGTGGAAACGTTTGTGCAAGGTGGCCTAACGCAAACAGTTCGCTGCCGGAAGCCGTGTGTGATTGTTAGTTGATCGAACACGCCTACTTTTTAGAAACCGTGCGGGTTGTCTGAGTTCATTGCCCATGGTGCTGTCTGAGTAACCGTCTGCAATAGAAAACCCCAATAAGCAGGGTAATTAGCCTATTATTGATATTCCATGTACTAATCAAATTGATATTTCTTATAAAACACACCAGATATTTCATATCCGTTTAACAACAACCAGGATTTCATAATCGAATTACATCAGATAGCTTCGGCACTCAGTTACGCCATTACACAACAGCACCAAGTTTCACATGCAACATCAAAAACCTTTGCAAAGTAGCATCATACACGGTAAATAGACAGATGAATCTCATATGGGAAACTGCAGAAGCGGAAGGCAAATGTTGAGCCTTCAATGATGTTGAATGTCCTTGCAACTTTAGGCCAGTGGCTATGGATAATTGCCCGCCCAACCTTCGTCCTCTTCAGCAAGACTTCAATATTGTACTGTGGATGTTGAATAAATACCTTCCTCGCCTCTTGACCATGCAGGTGGTTTGAGAGGTAATCATCGGTGAACTGCTTTGAAAAGCATTGAAAACAAAGATATGCATAAATCGCTGTTATAAATTTTGAAATGGCGCAAGGGGTAAAAACAAGGTAAAAGAGTTAGTACCATCCTATAGTTGACTGATGTCTTCTTCATTGTGCAAACAAAGATCTTGCTGTTATTCATCGCAAGTTTCTTCATCCTAACAATCTTTCTGAGTTTCTTGACTTGACTGATATTCATGGACATCTCATTTCCCCATATACAAAATGGGTCGAATAAAGGGTCTAAGCCTCGACAAATAGGACCTACATGTGCAAGACCAAATTGTAAGAAACCTAAATATTAGAATGATTCTGCAATCGCACAATAATGTGCTATTAGCCAAAGGACCATGCTTGAACAAACCTCGATGGTAAACCGCAGTGTTTCCCATTGTTTCCCTGCAACATACATAAGGAAGATCTTGATCAGGTTAACTGAGAGTTGCCATACTATCAGTAGAATATGTATTGAGTACAGCTAAATTCGATTGGTTTCACATGCATAACAACACAAAATTGTACCCACATCAAATGAAAATCAAATTACAAAACTGAACCAAACAGTTAAATGGACAACAGACCAAATGAACCAAAATAGTTAACTGAGCACGACATTGCAGAATAGAAACATGTACTAGAAGATAAGACAGTTAACAAAACAAAGAATGCTTGAGAATAGTACTAGGAATGTAGCAATTGTTGGACCAAAGTGTTAACTGAACATTACATTTCAGAGGACCAAACTGTTAACTGAACATCAGATTGCATATTAAAATTACAGAGGACAAATCACTAGAAGGCACTGGGGGTGGCCTCGAGAAAACAACACGAACTGTATTTTAAAGTAGACAGCCGCGTGGCGGTGTCCATGGTGGCCTCCAAGACGAGGTGCTCCTCCAAGATCTGGTGGTCGGCACGCATGGCAGCCATAGCGACCTCGTGCGCACGTGCGGCCGCATGCTACTGAGCTCCACGTTATGCTGCGTGCAAAATGGCTGTGGGCGGCGCTTAATTGGAGGAGGAGGACAATGATTTTGGCGGAAGGTGTAGCACCGTCGGTCGGGGCATGTGGGACGGGAAAGGAGGAGGATGGTGTGGGTAGGGTGTGGTTTACCTGGCCATATCAACGAGGCCGCGCAGCAATAAGAAGGATCAGTGGCGAGGAGGTCACAGAAGAAGAAGAAGGGTCGCCAATGAGGAGGCGGGCACAGAAGAAGAAGGGTCGCCGGCGAGGAGGCGGCGCTGCAAGGAGAAGGGTAGCCGACGAGGAGGTGACACTACAAGAAGAAGGGTCGTCGGCGAGGAGGCTGAGCTGCTAGTAAGAAACATTGAAGGTTTGAACTTGGAAAGCAAGGAGGAACAGTGTAAATGTGGCTTTTGGTGGGAGGGAGGGGGCGGGGAGATAGATATTTTCGCGGTGGCAAAAACATTTCGTTCGGTGTCATGAGAAATCAAGCGCAAGTGTGGTTCAAGCGGGTCGGTGGATCAGAGACTACTTAAGCTTCCTCAGAAGCTGCATACAACATGGTGCGCCAAGATATTTTATATCACATCCCACATGATTCTTTCTAGTAAACTGTTTGTGGTATACCTGTTTTTTCATTATGTTTTGAAAGACAAAATGGTGTTACAGAGGGAAAGGATGGTGTTTGAATTGCTAGAACATTTACACAGTGAACATGCAACTAGTACATGAGTGTCGTGTTTAAATTTGGAATTATTCTGGGTTTGTTTGGCATTTGTATGCATTAATTGAGTTTCTGGGCATTTAATGTGCATAATTCAAATTTGAACTACAAGCACATGCTCCAAAGGCACCAAAGTTTGTTGAAAAATCACATGTGTGTCTTTGGGTGAATTTATAGGTCACATGCAAGAAATGGGAATGAAATTCAAACATTTGGGCGTCGTGGCTCGGCCGGAAAGATTGAGAAACTTGGTTTTTTAATTCCTGTAAATGCAAAACACGCCCGAAAATCATGAAACTTGGCATGGTGTCATGACATGGCATCAACATGCCGCGGTATATTTTTTGGCCGAATCCGGACAAGCTTTGATGTAATCTTCTTGCAAACTGGAGCTTCCCTCAAGAAGGCTCGTGGTTCCGAAAGGGAACGTATCACCTCCGTGTGCGAAACGACATACGCATAATCGCCTTCTCCGCCTTTAATTTTTTACCTGCAGATTAGATCAAATAGAAGTATTGTGCTAAATTTTGGAATTATTCCGGGTTCGTTTGGCCTTTTTTATACATTATTGAGTTTCTGGGCATTTAATGTGCATAATTCAAATTTGAACTACAAGCACATGCTCCAGTGCACCAAAGTTGGTTGAAAAATTACATGTGTGTCCTTGGGTGAAATTCTAGGTCCCATGCAAGAAATGGGAATTAAATTCAAACATCTGGGCTTCGTGGCTCAGCCAGAAAGATTGAGAAACTTGGTTTTAATTCCTCAGAATCCAAACACGCCCGAAAATCATGAAACTTGGCATGGTGTCATGATATGGCACCAACATGATGCGGTACATTTTTTGGCCGAATTGGGACAAGCTTTGGTGTAAGCTTCTTGCAAACCGGAGCTTCCCTCAAGAAGGCTTGTGGTTCAGAGAGGTAACATGTCACCTCCGTGTGCGAAAACGACATACGTACATTGCCTTCTCCCGCCTTATTTTTTTACACAGGCAGATTAGACCAAATAGAAGTATCGTGCTAAATTTTGGAATTATTCCGGGTTCGTTTGGCCTTTTTTATACATTAATTGAGTTTTTGGCATTTAATGTGCATAATTCAAATTTGAAATACAAGCACATGCTCCAGTGCACCAAAGTTGGTTGAAAAATCACATTGTGTCCTTGGGGTGAATTTCTAGGTCCCATGCAAGAAATGAGAATGGAATTCAAACATCTGAGTGTCGTGCCTCAGCCGTAAAGATTGAGAAACTTGGTTTTTTAATTCCTGTAAATCCAAACACGCCTGAAAATCATGAAACTTGGCACGGTGTAATGACATGGCACCAACATGCTATGGTAATTTTTTTGGCCGAATTGGGACAAGCTTTGGTGTAAGCTTCTTGCAAATCGGAGTTTCCCTCAAGAAGGCTCGTGGTTCTGAGAGGGAATGTGTCACCTTCGTGTGCGAAACGACATACGTACACTGCCTTCTCCCGTCTTAAATTTTTTACACAAGCAGATTAGACCAAATAGAAGTATCGTGCTAAATTTTGGAATTATTCCGGGTTTGTTTGGCCTTTTTTATACATTAATTGAGTTTCTGGGCATTTAATGTGCATAATTCAATTTTGAACTACAAGCACAAGTCTCTAGTGCATCAAAGTTGGTTGAAAAATCACATGTGTGTCCTTGGGTGAAATTCTAGGTCCCATGCAAGAAATGGGAATGAAATTCAAACATCGCGTCGTGGCTCGGCTGGAAAGATTGAGAAACCTGGTTTTTTAATTCCTGTAAATCCAAAACACGCCTGAAAATCATGAAACTTGGCATGGTGTCATGACATGGCACCAACATGATGTGGTAATTTTTCTGTCCGATTTGCAAAGGCGCACACATTAACAATCAACAAAGTCATTTTGGAACAAGTGTTGTCACGTTACAAATCGGAAACACAAGTATTATTGAAACCGTGGGTGTTCTACTTACCAATTACGTGCCGCCACGCGTCCCCTTTTTTTATTGGCTAGGAGGTGCCGTGCGGGGTAGCTATTTGAGTACGGAAGGCGCATGATCGGACCCTCGCTGCGTGCTCATTGGGAGGAGAGCCCTTTAACCTCTACCCGCCACAAGCACCTCCCTCCCAATGTCTCCATTAATGGCGCCGAGCCCATGTTCTCTGACGTGGCTATATGTCTCAATCGGACTGAGATTTAAGAGAGAAAATGAAAATCTGAAAAAAGTTTTGCACGGATCTTGATGTAAGATCCGACGGACCTATATAGCATCGACTGCGACTTATAGCAAGCATGATGAATTTAAGGACAATGACAGTGGATAATAATTGTCTTACATATTAAGGAACATAATTTAAAAAAGCCACATGCGGCGACGCCCGAAATACACAAGGGCAAAAGAAGAAGGAAGACAATGATCCGGCTCGCTGATCTCTACTTTCTTGATGCGTTGCTGCAGGCCGCGGGAACTATTCTCCCGCGGCGAGCGGCGATGAACTCTTTCTTGTCCTCAAGATGCTGCTTGAGAGCATCCACGGATTTCTCCACCAGCCTTCTACGCTTGATGCGCAACATGGCATTCTCGTCCATAAGTTTCTCGACGATGACGCCGGTCCTCTTCAACAAGGCAGTGGTCTCCTCCTGGTGCTCCGCACTTCTGACGATCTTCACCCTCAGCAGGTCGCGCTCGGCCAGGAGCTTCGCATTGCTCTCGTTTAGTTGCCGGATGACGCGGGTATCCTGTTCAAAAGAGGCTTCCATGTCATCCTGCAACCTCGCCCAGCCGGAGATCTGATCCATCTAGCTATGGACGATCAGATGCATGCGCTTGTAAGAGTCCTCGCCTGCCCGCGAGACATTTTCCCAGGCCGCCGCGGCGCGGACGGACATCTCTGCTGCATTCGCGGCATGGCAGGACATCTTTTCTGCTTCCGCGGCGCGGCCGGACTACTCTGCTGCATCAACGGCGCGGCAGGACCTCTGTGCTACTACGACCGCGCGACGGGACATGCCGGATGCGTTCGCAGCGAGGCGGGACATCTCTCGTGCTTCCGCTTCCATGCTCGCATCTCCGTGGTGGCAATCTCTCGACCCAGAACTCATGCTGGCTATGGCAGACGCAAGGGAACGATGATGTATGACTTGTTTGTTTTAGTGGATGAGGAGTTGAGGAGGAATGTGCAATCATCTTGGAGTAGTAGTAGTATTTATAACCGAGTACTAATATGCTCCTAAGTAGGAAACCGTTTAGGTTTTGATCGGTGTGAACAGGTTTGCAATTTGGAATGTGACGGGACGTAGGCTCAAAATTTATTGACGGTTATAAGTGCGGCACTATTACCGTATATGAACGTGGGCACATACACGCCTTTATCGGGTCACAGACGCGGGCGCTTGCACCGTAGGGATGCACCACAATAGGCAATGTCAAGACACGCCTTGTTCCAACAACCGTATGCGCTTCGTTATTACCATCGCGCACGCTTCTTTTAATTAGAATGTGTGTGCCCCTCTAGCGCACACACGTTGATCTATCTAACTGCTTTAGTTTGTTGTGGCTAATCGCAAATAGTTCATCTGTGTGAAGTGTATGCCATCAATCGCAGACACTTTGATCTGGCCGAC
Organism: Aegilops bicornis; assembly: GCA_021605145.1. Lineage (NCBI taxonomy): Eukaryota > Viridiplantae > Streptophyta > Magnoliopsida > Poales > Poaceae > Aegilops > Aegilops bicornis. The sequence continues at coordinate 391,537,625 of CM038674.1, forward strand.
CCGTTTCTATTTTGTTGCCTAATCACAAATAGTTAATCCTTCTGAAGCATATGCCCTCAATCGCACACACCTTCATCTAGCTTCTCGTTTCTATTGTTCCTCCTCGTCACAAACAGTTCATCCAAGTGAACTGTATGTTGTGTATCGCACACACCTTCATCTGGCTGCCCCTTTCTTTTGTTTCGCCTCATCGCAAACAGTTCATTGAACTGAACCATATGCCCTGCATCGCACACGCAACTGAAATCTGAACCGTGTTTGATGGCTCCGCCATCGCAAACGTTTTGCACCTTTTTTGACGGTTCTTTTACACCACCATTTGCGATTATTGCATCGCACACAGTTTCTTCGAAGGGTCTGTGATCGTAGTGTCGCGTTAGCAGCATCCTGCAGTAGTGCAAGTTAGGCCAAAAGCCTAAGCTTGGGTGAGTACGTATTCTCACTTACATTTCATTCATATATCACACATTCATTACACTTTTCCGTGTTCATCGTTTTCTTTATATATATCCATGTTTCACTTTTATTCATTTTCTTTTGTGAGTTTATAAAACTTTGAAAATCCAAAATATTTCTCGCTTCTATTCGATCTTCTTTCCTTGTTTGCTGGTGCATTTTATTAAAAGAAAACCAAAAATATTTCTTGTTTCTTCTTTATTGTTTGTTTGGAGTTCTTCGGTGTAATATTTTTCTCACTTTCCGTTTTTCTTTGTTTACTTGCTTTCTTCAGAAGATAAAGAATTCCAAAAATATTTCTGTGTGTTTCTCTGAATTTCTTTTCTCGAGTCATTGTAAGGACAAAACATCAAAAAGAATTCCAAGTGGCTCTTATGTGCTTTATCGTTGATCTAATGCATGACCAAATATTCCCTTGTCTTCCCCTGTGTATATAGTGTTCGCAGATTCCATCTTAGTCCATGAGACACTTGCACTATCTTATATTTTCCACATCATTGGGTCATGCAAGTGAAAGACAATAATGATGATGATTTGATGAAGTGACCGTAGTGAAGAAAAGCTAGTATGAACTCTGCTATTTTTTTGTTTTTGCAAATATATTTACCTTAGTAGTCCTGATTCAGCTTACTATGAGTAAACATGTGTATGATGATGATTAGAGTACATAGTTGCTCATGCCATGCTTAAGTAGCTATGAGTGTGTAATATGTTATCTCGAGTGTTAACATGCATTAAACCGATTATGATGTGGTATGTTAGGATGGTATCCTCCTCTTAAAATTTCAAATGGCTTTACTTGGGACATGTTCACACATGTAATTGATACGGACCCAACATTGCCTCCATAATATTTATGTTCAGAGTGTTTATACCCTCATCATGCTCGTTCTCAATGTTAATTATTCAAAATGCATTATGACCATTGTCTCTCTCTAGTTGGTCGCTTCCCAGTCTATTGCTAGCTTTCACCTTTACTAAGCAAAAAGATTTCTTGTGCATCCAAAATCTTGAAACAAAAGTTATGCCATAAGAGTCCATCATATCTACCTACATGCGGTATTACCCTGTCGTTCCAAGTAAATGTGCATGTGTCATCTCTAAGTATTCAAATAAACTACTATCTTGTGTGCTCCAAAGCTCATGGAGCGGTTCGTAGTCAATGTCTTCCATGCTAGGTGTGTTTAACTCACAGCAAGAGTTTGTTCGCTCGTCACTCTTGAGGGAGGCTGGTAACAGGGATGCTCGGTCCTAAATTACTTTATAAAAAATTCTCCACCCCCACCCTCGCGGACAGTTGATTGTTGACATGGATTCGGCTAGCCATGGTTGTGTTAGTATGGTGGAGGGGGAGTAAAACTTTCTGCATGGGAACCATCATCAACGTGTTTAGCATGGAAGATATTGGAAGCTCAGTCGTAAATTATGACTTGAAAGGTACACCTCTGAAAATGAATTTATCTATATTTTAAGGCAATGAGCTCTGGTACATAAACAAATCCCTGATTCCCTCTGTGAAGGGCCTATCTTTTAATTTAGTATTGAGTCATAACCTTCTCATTCAAGCACCAACTTTGAGAGCGTTATTGTCATTCTTTGTTTAACATGTGTTTGGTCTAATTAATGTTGGGTGTGAGCATGGCTGGGTATCTTCTACCCTGAATTACAATGTTTAGTCATTGCTTGAACTAGAGGTGCTCTGGATTTATATTTTGCGGTCTGAGAAAGGGCCAACGAGATACCATCATATCATGTTGTATCATAGTTATTTTGACAAAGTGTTCATACTTGACTAAATATGGCTTCTTAGTGTTATCATATATGTGGTTAGTTCATGTTCTTTACTATTGATTACTAGCTAAGCTTATATACAACAACAAAAGCAAATGAGTCTGTAAAAGTTTTTATTTTTCACTTTTAGTTTATCAACTGAATTGCTTGAGGATAGTCAATGAGTTAAGCTTGGGGGAGTTAATACGTCTCCATTATATCTACATTCCAAACACTTCTGCTCTTATTTTGGACACTACTTTTCATGATTTGAATGAAACCAACCCGGATTGACGCTATTTTCAGTAGAACTATTTTGGTGTAATTTTTGGGCAGAAATAAAAAGTGTCGGAATTGGACGAAACTTTACAGAGATTTTTTGTGGAATATATAAAAAATACTGCTCGATGTTTTTTTATAATAACGATCATACTACTACTGCTATTGCTACATCGACATCGCTACTCATCGCCATCACATCGATATTGCTACTCATCTATCGCTACATTCTGTTGGGGAACGTTGCATGGGAAAAAAATTCCTACGCTCACCAAGATCCAATCTAGGAGATATCCATCTACGAGAGGAGAGATTGCATCTACATACCCTTGTAGATTGCTAAGCGGAAGCCTTAAGAAACGCGGTTGATGTAGTCGAACGTCTTCGCGATCCAATCATGACCCGTCCCGCTAACTCCCGATCCAAGTGTCGAACGGACGGCACCCCCGTGTTCAACACATGTACAACTTGATGACGCCTTCACCTCCTTGATCCAGCGAGCGATGGTGAAGTAGTATCTTGAGTCCTTCGGCAGCACGACGGCATGGTGGCGGTGGTGGTGGCAGAATCTCAGCAGAGCTTCACTAAGCACTACGGAGAGGAAGAGGGATGCGAGGGAGAGGAGAGGCAGTGCCGTGGCATGGAGATGTGCTCTTGGGGTGCGGCTGCCCTCTCTTTACCTCTCTATATATAGGGGAAGGGAGGAGGGGGTGGCGCTCCTAGGGTTTCCCCTAGGGGGTGGCGACCAGGGCAGATGGATCTCCCCTAGGGTGACTTGCCCCCCAAGCCGGGAGGTGGGAAGCCCTAGGGGGGCGCCCCCAACCCTCCTGGTTACTCGTTCCATAATACAAGATCCCATGACTAACTCATTGGTCACATTGCTTGCAAGCTTATTGTGATGTTGTATTACCGAGTGGGCCCTGAGATACCTTTCTGTCATACGGAGTGACAAATCCCAGCCTTGATCCATGCCAACTCAGTAGACACCCTCGGAGATACCTGTAGAGCACCTTTATAGTCACCCAGTTACGTTGCACATTTGGTACACACAAGGCACTCCTCTGGTGTCAGTGAGTTGCATGATCTCATGGTCATAGGAACATATACTTGACATGTAGAAAAACGATAGCGATAAACTTGATACGATCATATGCTATGATTATAGTTTGGGTCTTGTCCATCACATCATTCTCCTTATGATGTGATCTCATTATCAAATGACAACTCATGTCCATGGCTAGGAAACCATAGCCATCTTTGATCAGCGAGCTAGTCCAGTAGAGGCTTACTAGGGACATGTTGTTGTCTATGTATCCACACATGTGTTTGAGTTTCCGGTCACAAGGAAATATAATAATAACCACTTTATTATTGCCTCTAGGGCATATTTCCAACAGTCTCCCACTTGCACTAGAGTCAATAATCTAGCATTACATGGTAATGAATCTAACACCCATAGAGTTCCGGTGTTGATCGTGCTTTGCCCGTGGAAGAGGTTTAGTTAACGGATGTGCAACATTCAGGTCCATATGCACTTTGAAAATGTTTATGTCTTCCTTCTTGATGTAATCGCGGATGGAATTGAAGTATCGCTTTATGTGTCTGGTCCTCTTGTGAAACCTTGGTTCCTTGGCTAGAGCAATGGCACCAGTGTTGTCGCAGAACAGAGTCATTGGGTCTTGTGCACTGGGCACAACTCCAAGATCTGTCATGAACTACTTCATCCAGACACCTTCGTTTGCTGCCTCTGAGGCAGCTATGTACTCCGCTTCGCATGTAGAATCAGCTACCATGCTTTACCTGGAGCTGCACCAGCTTACCGCTCCCCCATTTAGAATATATTCATATCCGGTTTGAGACTTAGAGTCATCCAGATCAGTGTCAAAGCTTGCATCGACGTAACCCTTTACGACGAGCTCTTGATCACCTCCATAAACGAGAAACATTTCATTAGCCCTTTTTAGGTACTTAAGGATATTCTTCACCGCTGTCCAATGATCTACTCTTGGATTACTTTGAAACCTTCCGGCCATACTTATGGCAAGGCTGACATCCGGTCTTGTGCACAACATCACATACATGATAGAGTCTATGGCAGAGGCATAGGGGATGACACTCATCTTTTCTCTATCCTCTGTAGTCGTTGGGCATTGAGTCTGACTCAACTTCACACTTTGCAAAACAGGCAAGAACCCCTTCTTGGACTGATCCATTTTGAACTTCTTCAAAATCTTATCAAGGTATGTGCTTTGTGAAAGTCCTATCAAGTGTCTTGATCTATCTCTACAGATCCTGATGCCTAATATGAAAGCAGCTTCTCCTAGGCCCTTCATTGAAAAACTCTTGTTCAAATATTCCTTCACGTTTTCCAAAAGTTCTATATTGTTTCCAATCAGCAATATGTCATCCACGTATAATATTAGAAACACTACAGAGCTCCCACTCACTTTCTTGTAAATACAAGCTTCTCCGTAAACTTGTATAAACCCAAATGCTTTGATCACCTCATCAAAGTGAAGGCTCCAACTCCAAGATGCTTGCACCAGTCCATAAATGGATCGCTGGAGTTTGCACACTTTGCTAGCATTCGCTTGATCGACAAAACCTTCAGGTTGCATCATATACAACTCTTCATTAAGGAAACCGTTAAGGAACACTGTTTTGACATCCATCTGCCAGATTTCATAATCAAAAATCGAGCTATGGCCAACATGGTTCTGACGGACTTAAGCATCGCTACAGGTGAGGAAGTCTCATCGTAGTCAACTCATTGAACTTGTGAAAGTCCCTTTGCCACAAGTTGAGCTTTATAGACGGTGATATTACCGTCCGCGTCCCTCTTCTTCTTGAAGATCCATTTATTCTGAATGGCCTTTCGCCCTTCAAGTAATACTTCCAAAGTCCATACTTCATTTTCATACATGGATCCAACCTCAGATTTCATGGACTCTAACCATTTGTCAGAATCTGGGCCCACCATCGCTTCTCCATAGCTCGTAGGTTCATCGTTGTCCAACAACATGACCCCTAAGACAGGGTTGCCACTCAGGAGTTGTACGTACCCTCGTCGACCTACGAGGTTCGATAGTAACTTGATCCGAAACTTCATGATCACTATCATTAGTCTCCTCTTCAGCTGACGTAGGTGTCATAGAAACATCTTCCTGCGTTGTGCTACTCACTGGTTGAAGTAGAGGTTCAACAACCTCATCAAGTTATATCTTCCTCCCACTCAATTCTTTCGAGAGAAACTCTTTCTCGAGAAAGGACCCGTTCTTAGCAACAAACACTTTACCTTCGGATCTGAGATAGAAGGTATACCCAATCGCCTCTTTTGGGTATCCTATGAAGATGCGTTTGTCCGCTTCGGGTTCGAGCTTTTCCGGCTGAAGCCTTTTGGCATAAGCATCACAACCCCAAACATTAAGAAACAACAACTTGGGTTTCTTGCGAAACCACAACTCATACGGTGTTGTCTCCATGGAGTTAGATGGTGCCCTATTTAAAGTGAATGCAGCTATCTCTAACGCATAACCCCAAAAGTATAGTGGCAGATCAGCAAGAGACATCATAGAACGCACCATATCCATTAAGGTACGATTACGATGTTCAGATACACCATTACGCTATGGTATTCCAGGTGGAGTTAATTGTGAAACAATTCCACATTGTCTTAAGTGATTGCCAAACTCATAACTATGATATTCTTCCCCTCCATCGGATCATAGGAATTTAATCTTCTTGTTACGATGATTCTCAACTTCAGTCTGAAATTGCTTGAACTTTTCAAACGTTTCAGACTTATGCTTCTTCAAGTAAACATACTCGTATCTACTCAATTCATCGGTGAAGGTGAGAAAGTAACGATATCCACCGCGCGCGTCAACACTCATCGGACCGCACACATATGTATGTATGATTTCCAACAAGTCACTTGCCCATTCCATTGTTCCGGAAAACGGGGTCTTAGTTATCTTGCCCATGAGGCATGGTTCGCATGTGTCAAGTGATTAAAATCAAGTGACTCCAAAAGTCCATCAGCATGGAGTTTCTTCATGTGCTTTACACCAATATGACCTAAGCGGCAGTGCCACAAAAAAGTGGTACTATCATTATCAACTCTACATCGTTTGACATCAATGTTATGAACATGTGTATCATCACTATCGAGATTCAATAAGTATAAACCCCTCACAATGGGTGCATGACCATAAAAGATATTACCCATATAAATAGAACAACCATTATTCTCCGATTCAAATGAGTAACCGTCTCGCATAAAACAAGATCCAGATATAATGTTCATGCTCAACGCAGGCACTAAATAACAATTATTCAGGTTCGTCACTAATCCAGATGGTAATCGAAGAGCGAGCATGCCGGCGGTGATCACATCAACCTTGGAACCATTTCCCACGCAAAAAAGGAACCATTTCCCACGCGCGTCGTCACTTTGTCCTTCGCCAACCTCCTTCTATTCCATAGTTCCTGCTTTGAGTTGCAAATGTGAGCAACCGAACTGGTATCAAATACCCAGGCACTACAACTAGAGTTGGTAAGGTACACATCAATAACATGTATATCATATATACCTTTGTTGATGTTGGCCCCCTTCTTGTCGGCTAGATACTTGGGGCAGTTCCGCTTCCAGTGGCCAGTTCCCTTGCAATAGAAGCATACAGTTTCTGGCTTGGGTCCAGCCTTGGGTTTCTTCACGGGAGGAGCAACTGCTTTGCCACCCTTCTTGAAGTTTCCTTCTTTCCTTGCTCTTCTTGAAACTAGTGGTTTTATTCACCATCAACACTTGATGCTCCTTCCGGATGTCCGACTCACCGATCACAAGATTGCGAACAGCTCGGAGACTGACTTGTTCATCCCTTGCATGTTATAGTTCAACACAAAGCTCTTGTAGCTAGGTGGTAGTGATTGAAGAACTCTGTCAGTGACAGCCTCTGGCGGGAGCTCAATTCCCAACTCAGCCAGATAGTTGTAGTACCCAGACATTCTGAGTATGTGCTCACTGACAGACCCGTTCTCCTCCATCTTGCAGGCATAGAACTTATCAGAGGTATCATACCTCTCGATTCGACCATTCTTCTCAAAGATGAACTTCAACTCCTGGAACATCTCATATGCTCCATGACATTCAAAACGCCTTTGAAGTCCCGGCTCTAAGCCATACAGCATGGCGCACTGAATTATTGAGTAGTCATCAACACGCGACTGCCAGGCGTTCACAATGTCCACAGTCGCTGGAGGGATGGCACACCAAGTGGTGCATCAAGGACATAAGACTTATGGGAAGCCGTGAGGATAATCCTCAGATTACGGGCCCAGTCCACAAAGTTATTTCCATCATCTTTCATCTTAGCTTTCTCTTGGAGCGCATTGAAATTCAGGGGAGCTACTGCGCGAGCCATTGATCTACAACATAAATTTGCTAAGATAACTTAGACTACTGTTCATGATAAATGAGTTCAATTAACCATATTACCTAAGAACTCCCACTCAAATCAACATCCCTCCAGTTGTCCGAGTGTAACACGATCCGAATTCACCAACCCAAGTCTGATCATCACGTGAGATGAGGTGGTTTCAATGGTGAACATCTCCATGTTGATCATATCTATATGACTCGTGTTCAACCATTCAGTCTCTTGTGTTTCGCGGCCATGTCTGTACATGCTAGGCTCGTCAAGTTTAACCCAAGTGTTCTGTATGTGCAAAACTGGCTTGCACCTGTTGTATGCGAACGTAGAGTCTATCACATCCGATCATCACGTGGTGCTTCGAAACAACGAACTTTCGCAACGGTGCACACTTGGGGAGAACACGATTTTTTCTTGAAATTTTAGTGAGGGATCACCTTATAATGCTACCATCGTCCTAAGCAAAATAGGATGCATAAAAGGAGTAACATCACATGCAAATCATAAGTGACATGATATGGCCATCAACTTGTGCTTTTGATCTCCATCTCCATAGCACCGGCATAATCTCCATCGTCACCGGCATGGCACCATGATCTCCATCATCGTGTCGCCATCGGGGTTGTCACGCCAACCATGCTTTTACTACTATTGCTATCGCTTAGCGATAAAGTAAAGCATTGCATAGCGCTTAATGATTGACATGCATGTCATACAATAATTAAAGACAACCCTATGGCTCCTACCGGTTGCTGTATGCATCGACATGCAAGTCGATATAAACTATTACAAACATAATTATCTCATACATCAAATATATTTCATCATGTATTTGGCCATATCATATCACAACATACCCTGCAAAAACAAGTTAGACGTCCTCTAATTGTTGTTGCATGTTTTACGTGGCTGCTATGGGTATCTAGCAAGAACGATTCTTACCTACGCAAAGCCACAACAGTGATATGCAAGTTGTTGTTTAACCTTCTACAAGGACCGCCTTTGTCGAATCCGATTCAACTAAGGTGGGAGAGACAGACAGCCACCAGCCATCTTTATGCAACAAAGTCACATGTCTGTCGATGGAACCGGTCTCATGTACGTGGACATGTAAAATTGGTCTGGGCCGCTTCATCCCACAATACAGCTGAATCAAGAAAAGACCAAGGAAGGAAGCAATCTGAATATCAACTCCCACAAACTCCTTTGTGTTCTACTCGTGATGTCAAACCTAGCTCATGATGCCACTGTTGGGGAGCATTGCATGGGAAAAATTCCTACGCTCACCAAGATCCAATCTAGGAGATGACCATCTGCGAGAGGAGAGATTGTGATGCGGAGCATCCTACGTTCATCTCCATGTACACCTTCATAGCACATCAAGCCCCAAGTGGACCTACCGAAGTTAAGGTGAACCCGCTCTTCTTTGAGAATATCATGAATATCCATTGGACTTGCTTGCTACCTCACCAAAGAGATCTATGTGTCCTTAGATATGAAGACCGACGACCACAAGCTGGTGAGGAACACCCCAAAGGAGTAGGAGAAGGACCCCAAGGCCACAAGGAGGAAGAAGGAGTGCAACAAGATCAACTCTGCACCTCCCAGGCGACCCCTGCGCCCATGGGCCTCAAGACCCCTGCATGACAAAGCTACTCAGAGAGTTGGCGCTGGAGCACCTGCGGCAAGACGGGCCTGCACTGCGCCCATGGGACCCAAGGCGCACGGGCCCAACTTACCGGGCGCATGGGCCCTGCAGGATGGACGGCTGTGATTGCTGTTTGGGCCTCCTCTTCATCCACTTCGTGCCCATGCCTATATATTCCGTACCTAGACCATTTGTTAGGGTTAGCAAAGGATATGTTAGACATATGAGAGCTTTGCTCCATGGATCCACTCCACTAGGAGATCAAGACCTCCTCTTGGAGTGACCTAGCTCAAGACCCCTCATGGGTGGCCCCTATCAAGACCTCCTCACGGAGAAGAACCCGGTTACCTCTTGTATCGTCCTTTGTTGATCGTGGATCGTGTATCTCTCTTTGTGTTCATCGTTCTAGCGCATGTGTAATCAAATCTTGTTGGTTTTAGTGATTCTCTTGTGTTTTCCCCGTGATTTCCCTCGTGCTCTTCCGCTCGTTCTTCGTGTTCATCGCAGGGATCCACTCCAAACGTGAAAGATCATCCCCATAGGGTTCCGCCCTACATCATATGGTATCATGAGCCACGTTGATCACGTTTTTGGAGCCCCTACCCCGTGTTTTCTAGCTTGATTTTGTTGTTTTTGTCCTAAATTCGAAAATTTCCCCACCAAAAATAGCCCCAATTTTTTTGTGATTTGTTAGTTTAGTGTGATTTTGTTGGATTTGATCCACGGATTTGCTTGGTTTAAAGTGATCTAGCTTTCCTCCACCTTCCCCTACCTTCCACCCTTCGAATTTGACCCCAATTTCGAAATTCCCCACGGATCGGGAGCAGTTCGTCCGCTCTCAGAGGACCCGTGCGCAAGACGGGGTTATGGGACCCGATGCACACGGGCCTGCTGAACCCAAAGGCGCACGGCCCTTCTAGTGCGTTTCTTCCGGTGCCTTCCACCTCCCACCCTCCCATACCACCCCCTACTCCCGATCCACGAGATCCATCCGCTTGGAGCCCAGGATCGACGAAATCCGCTAAACCCGCATGTCCCGGTGACCCCGTGCCCTCGGTGTGTGTAGGCAAGACGGGACCCGTGCCCACGGGCCCTAGACCCCGTGCGCACGCCCCCCCCCCCCTAGGCCAGCCACGAGCAGTTCATAGTTTTGCCCATAACTTCCACATCCGGAGTTTGATTGTCGCGTTATTTAGCTCGTTGAGTAGCTATTGACATCCACCATCCACCTAGTTAGGTTCCAACACCATTTGACTCCATCAAAATTTTGACACTTTGGCATCTTTGCCTAGGGCTTCCACCACATCATCCGCATAGCCACCACCATAGCCTTCCGCAACTTAACCCAATTTTGTTGGAGCTTGTTTGAGTTGTGTGTTGTGTCTCCTAAGGTGTTTCGGCTACTTAGGGACGGCAACTTCAACATTGACTCGCATAACCCATCATTCCACTTTCGCATTGCCTAGTGCAACACCACCGCTTCCCGCTACCACCATTTGACTTTTTTCCTTGAGATTTTGAGTTCGCGGTTTTTCCGTTTCCTAAGGTGTTTCGGCTACTTAGGGACGAGTCTCCATCATCTTGGTATCTACATCAAGAACACCGCCACTCATCATCACAAAGGACGGTAACCTCGATGACACCATGGTATATTCCCCTTGCAATTGCATTGATAACCCCTAGCCCATTTTGCGTTACTTTCCTATCGAGACTAGCCATTTGAGTATTGCTGGGCCACGTTACTTGTGCACATTAGTGATCTACACCTTCCATTGCATACATACCATATCATATTCGTATCATATCATCCATTGTGTCACAATATCGTTCCCGCATATACACAATAGCTATCTTGGTTTGTGCATTGTGCAAAAGTGGCCATAGAAAAAAGAAGAAGAATAAGCTTTTAAGCAAAAGAAAAGAGAGAGCAAAGAGCTTGTAAGCAAGTGCCATAGCATCATACCCCATTGCATATAAGATTGTCATATCCGATCATCTTGGATCATCTTGAGAGAACACCGGGAACCATATATACATAGCATACTTGGGATAGAAGTTTATCCATTTTGCATCTTATAGGTTGTGCACAAGTGTCGTGTCCGCCTATTGAGCAATCGTATAGCGTCTCTCTTGAGTTGTGCAACATGAGCGTTTTGGTGGATTCCACATTTTGAGCTCATTCCTTGGTTGCACGACCCCATTTATCTATCCGTATGTGTGTTTCCGTGTGCCATTCTTTGCTATTGGTCTACTTGTTTCTCTTGCAAATTTGTGAATATTTTCCAACATTATTGACTCTTGCTAACATTTTTGCATCAAATTTTTGTGCCACTATCCTCACCGAGCTCCACCATAAGCCTTTTTTGTGTAGGTGTGAGAAACCGACAAGAATTGGTACCAATTGTGCTATTTCCTTGTTACACATTGAGTGATCATTGATCCATTTTCAACATCGGTCAAGGTACATTTGGTATAAGTTCTTCTCTTTCTCCCACTCATATTTGCTCGAGTCTTGTGATGGATAGGCAAGGCATTTCCTCTCCGGTCTTCGACAACAACGACGGCGTGAACTACTACATCACCAAAAGGTCCATCTTCGGACTACAACACGAAATGCAAGGAGCACAATCCACCTTGCATGAGCGCATCGAGAACCTCTTCATCGACATTCATCTCTCTGAAGCAACGAAAAGGGACTACATCGACAACAAGCTTGCCGCACAAAAGGAGGAGCAAGATGCGAGGATGGAGGAGATTCGGGCCTTGATCAAGTCATCTTCCACTTCTGTCGGCGTTCTGGGAACGGGGGTCCCCAGACTTGCCTGCCTGCGGCCTGCGGTGTGGCTCAAAGGAGGCCCAGGATAGCCCATCTTCATCAACACAAACTCAAGACCCTTGCGAGGGGCCAAGCCTCGCGGGGCGGACGACCAAGAGCTTCCTCAGGCACGGCCTCGTCAGGTTGGCTCATGACGAGGCGGAGAGTTCAAGGCAGGGTACCTCGCGAGGTGCCCATGACGCAAGCCATGACGACCAAGGGCGCCAGTCGGGCGCCAGCCCGCGCGGCATCCTCCTTTCCTCTTTGGTGCAAAGGGAGCAAGTGCAGGCAAGAGCATCAAGCAAAGGCATCTATTTCGGTGCAACAAGACCAAGACCAGCCCCAACGGCTGGAAGGGAGTCATCGTGGAGCCCAAGCGGGCGTCATCACAAGAGCCTTTGGCAGGCGAGGACCAACTTTAGTCAGGATAAGTGTACCCGATGTTCCCCTTCAAAATGGCCAATTGTTGGCGCCCTTCCCGCTCAATATTTGGGAAGAGGCCCAGGGCCTTCGCCTATAAATAGGAGTAGCCACACTCAGAGTTGGGAGGGACGATCGGAAGGCGGGCATTTGGAATCCAGAGAGAGATAGAGACCCGATCCTCAAGCTAGAGCGACGGAACACCGCCTATCAGTTCATCACACCCACCAAGAACAGACCCTCGCAAGGCTGTTCTTCCCTGTACTGTTCTTCATCAGCCCAAGAGGCAATCCACCACACCACAAACTAGAGTAGGGTATTACACCACAACGGTGGCCCGAACTAGTATAAATCTTGCGTCTCTTGTGCTGTTCTGTTTAGTAGTTTAGGTCCCTGCGATTCGGCGAGGTACGAGACGGTGGAGGGTTGGATCTCCGCGCGCACCCCAGAGTTCGAACCTTAAGGGTCTGCCGGAACCCGAAATCCGACATTTGGCGCGCCAGGTAGGGGTGCGCCGGAATCTGCCTTTCGTCGCCTCGTTCTCCCCGACCACCGCGACCATGTCTGACGCTCGTCGGGCCCAAGGCTGAGCACCGAGCCGCCTTCGCCTCCCATGTCGCCAGACGGCTCCCGGCAGGCCCTCGTCGTTCCTCACACTGCCGTTAACGCCGCCACCGCCCGGCGCGGGGAACGGCAGCAAGCATCCTCCCAAAGACCCGGCCCATGAGGCGGACGGCCGCACCGCCACGCCTTTCGCTCACCCCGCCGTTTTCTTCGCCACGCGCCTTCAAGTGCCATGGAGGCCCGACCTGAACTCATCGCGCTAACGAGCTCCTGCGCTACCGCCCGCCGACGACGTTTACGAAGAATGGCTCGACCGAAGTCGCTGAAGTTCGTCCGCTGCAGAGGCGACCCAGCGCCCGTCTGCCTCGCCAGACGGCACCCGCCTCGCTGCTGGCGATGAAGGTCCCGGGCGCCTCGGCCGCCTCCTCCTCAAGACGGCGCCACAGCCCCAAGGTGCGCGGGTCTCGGGCGGAACCTGTTCGCCAGCGCCGGGCGCAGCAAGAGCAGAGCTGTCAAGAAGTCCTCGCCCGCAAGAAGCTGCCCGGCGCCCCGTTCCAAAGACGTCCAAGACCTCGCGCTGCCCCAAGCCGCGGCGCAGGGAGGCCCACAAGACCAAGCCCTCCGTCGTCCGAAGCCCCCGCGACCATGGCGTGCTGCCGCGCCTTCACCTCCGAGCTGCACAGCGTCGCGTGGCTCGCCAAGTTCAAGCCAGACCTGCCTCCACGCTATGACGGCACGGCTGACCCTACGGAGTTCCTCCAGCTCTACGAGCTGGGCATCGAGGCTGCCAACGGGGATGAAAAGGTCATGGCGAACTGGTTTCCCATGGCGCTCAAGGACGGGGCCCGCACCTGGCTCCTGAACCTGGCCCCAGGCACGATCTCTTCCTGGGCCGAGATGCGTACCCGCTTCATCGCCAACTTCCAGGGTACTCGCGACCGGCCACCCGCCGTGAGCGACATGCGCCGAATCAAGCAGCAGCCAGGGGAAACCCTGCAAAAGTACATCCAGCGCTTCAACAACGCGCGCCTCAAGATCCCCACGGAGGAGGCCATCATCTCTGCCTTCATCGATGATGTGCGCGACGTCAAGATGAAGGAGGAGCTGGTGATGCATGAAGATCTGTGCACCTCCCTGGAGCTGTTCAACTTGGCGACTGGCGCGCCAGGCTGAGGAGGGCGCCTCTTCCTCCTCGAGCTGCCCGCCGGATCCCAAGAGAAGAAGTCCAAGGCCAAGGACGTGAAGCGCAAGGGGGCTGCCGTGCTCGCAGCCGAGCCAGACACCAAGCGAGGCAGAGATCAGCCCGAGTCCTCCAAGGGCAGCCGGTACTGCGTGTACCACGACCTCCACACCCACAACACCAATGAATGTCAAGAGCTCCGGCCCGTGCACGAAGGAAGGGTCGGCAGACGCCCCGAGCGCAGCGACCGGGGTTACAGCCGAGGAGGAGGAAGGAATGCAGGACGCTGGGAAGACCGCGGCCCGCGCCAAGGGTGGCGCGACCAACCTCGCGAGGACTGCTGGCAAGTCCAACCTCGCGAGGTGGCTGGAGGGATCAGCCTCGTGAGGATCGCCCGCAAGGGAACGCAGGCCTCTCTCCGCTGCCGCCGCCGCCAAGGAGAATCGAAGACCGTCATCAGGACGAGGGGGCTGGGGCTTCCGAAGCGCGTGCGATCGCACGCAGATCCCGGGTGGAGCTCAAGCCCCAGCCTCTCAGCGCATCTTCAAGCAGTTCGCCCGCGAAGTGAATGCAGTCCTCCCCAAGCTCGAGGCCACACGCCTTCTCAGGTGGTCGGCGTGCACCATCACGTTCAGCTCAGCGGATCAGCTCAAGTGCGCAGCCACAACCGGAGTTCTCCAGATGCTTTGCTCCCCAATCATCAGCAACGTGCTAGTCACCAAGACCCTCATCGACGGCGGAGCAGGGCTCAACGTCCTGTCCGTGGAGACATTCAACAATCTTAAAGTGCCTTACAGTCAGCTTCAGCCAACCAAGCCTTTCTCCGGAGTCACCGATGGCTCCACGGTCCCGATCGGGCAGGTCCGCCTTCCTGTCACCTTCGGGGCCCGCGACAACTACCACACCGAGCTCATCGACTTCGACGTCGCCCACATTCGCCTGCCGTACAACGCCATCGTCGGGTACCCAACGTTGGCCAAGTTCATGGCCGTAACCCACCATGGCTACAACGTCCTCAAGATGCCAGGAAGAGGCGGGGTCATCACGGTGCCCTGTGAAGAAAGAGACGCAGCAGCTCCCCGGAGCGAGCCTTTCAGCCGCATCGCCGGAAGACCTGCACCACAGCAGCAGGAGGCCTCCCGAGGCCGCACTCCAAGAAGAAGAAGACATCGACCGCCCGGCTCTTCAAGAGACAGGCCCCTCAGGCCCACATCGGGCGAGGGGAGCCTCCTTCCATCGTGATATGAAAGCGCCCGGCGCCCTCCTCAGCAGGGCTCGGGGCTCTCCCCGAGGGCCGCCGACCTCGCCAAGGTCTCGAGGGAGGCGCCCGGCACCACGTGGGAGGCGTGTTTGCCAAGCACGCTTCCGCAAGGTGAGCAAGACCAGGAGGGCAGAACCATCAACAGATTGTCAGCAAGGCCATTCAAGAGCTACAGGAGTCAAGTATCATGAGGGGCAGCCGCCACGCTACTGTGGCCCCCATCCAGCGAGGATGGTGGGCTGCGCGTCTGCATCGACATACCAGGGCTCAACCGAGCCGCATCTCAAGAGCGCCTCGGCCCTCGCGAGTGGGACGTTGCGAGGTCCGCCCCACAGCTACGCACGCATGCCTCATGGCACGCCAAACGCGGGCTGCTGCGTGCATCAGCGTCTCATGAGGACCATCCTGGAGGCTCAAGAGGTCAGGCACGCCGCAGCCCTGGCGGAGATGGAGATGGCCCGCGAGGAGCCACCTGCGCCTCCGGAGCCTCCCGAGGCCTCTGGGCATGGGGGCTCGTGAGGATCGGCTCCCGCAGCCCACCGAGTCTGCTACACCAACACCCCTTCATCCCCAAGATCACCAGGTGACATCTTTAAGTTTTATTTCCAGCTGGGAGCGCCTTCAGGGCCGCATTATTCCTAGGCCGCATGGGTCCGTCCCTGCGGCATGTATCCCTTTTTACTTCATGTCATTAGCTTATCCTGCTGGGGGCGCCCCTCTGGCTGCATCATCCCGAAGCCGCTCGGGCCAGTCCCAGCGGCATGTATCCTTCCTGCTTCTTCCTTAGGATTATGCTCTCGCTCCACCATGCTTGTTATTTGGTGCCCTTTTCCTGGGTGGCGGAATCTTGCACGTTAAAGGGGGGTGCCTAAGCATCGCGACTCAGGATCCTACCGGCTCTCCGGCCCTCACCCTCTGGTCTTGTCCATGGCATCGCGACCTGGCTTGCCCGACGGCCGAGACCAGCCCGAGAGCCGGGACCCGAGGACGAGAGTTTCGTCATCTAACCCAGCTTGCTGCGTTAAAGGGGGTGCACGAGCATCGCGACTCGTGGCTCCTACCGGCTCTCGGCCCTCACCCTCTGGTCTTGTCCATGGCATCGCTGACCTGGCTTGCCCGACGGCCGAGACCAGCCCGAGAGCCGGGACCCGAGGACGAGAGTTGCGTCATCTAATCCAGCTTATGCTGCGTTAAAGGGCGGGGTGCCCGAGCATCGCAACTCAGGGCTCCTACCGCTCTCCGCCCTCACCCTCCGGGTCTTGTCCATGGCATCGCGACTGCTTGCTGGCCGACGGCTGAGACCAGCCCGAGAGCCGGGACCCGAAGACGTAGAGCACCGGCATCTGGCCAAATTTGCAGGAACACACTCGAAGACAAGGCCCAGAGCCAGGCGCAACCCGCCTTGAGGTAGGGCCTCGTGAGTCCCGCGCTGGCTCACGGGTGCCCCAACACACCTCGCGAGGCCTCTCGTGCCCCTCCCAAGCAACTAACGGCAGGACTAACGATCGCCACGGCGAGCTCTTGTTCCTTTTGTGGTGAACCTGCAGGGTCTCTCCAAGGAGCACGAAACGACCTCGCCACGCAATCTCTCGTCGGCCAAGGCATGGACCTGGCGCCGCACCAGGAGGCATTGTCCTGACCCTCGAGATAAGTCACCCCTCTGGGCACACTAGTTATCACAACACCGCCCCCACACTCAATGCAACCCCGTGTTAGCAACGTCGCTCTCCTTTCTCACCGAATGATGGCCGCTTGAGCGCCAAGGGGGACCCCCTGAGCATCGCGACTCAGAGGCTCTTACCGGACCTCGGGCCGCTCACCTCCTGGCCTTGACCACGGCATCGCGACCTGGCATACCAGCGATGGCTGAAGCCGCCTTGGGACTGGGACCTGTCGGCGCAGAGCATCAAGCCCTCACGAGGTCCGAAAGGAAGAAACTGAGCTAGAACGGAATGAGCATCCCGCATTGCCTCATGATAAGGATCATATTGACAAACGAAGCTACAAATATCTTACAAGCCCCCGCGGGGTACATTCTTGGCTCCTCGCAGGAACAAAAGACGTGAATCCTAAGGAGTCCTATCTAAAGGGACCACCACGGCAGACGCCATCATCAACAATGGGCCACCCGGTCCGGAGCCAACCCCATCCAGATCAGGGGCGGCGACGACCTGACGAGCTCGCCCTGCTCCGAGAGCGGCGCAGGCTCGGGGGCTCGTAGCTGTCGTCGCTCGTCTCCGGCGTCGCGAAGAGCTCGGGCGGAGTCGCTGGATCCTTCGGGCGCCTTCGCCGCCTCGAGAAGTCGCCAAGGAGTGGTCGGTTGGCCTCCGCCTCACCGCAGCAGGGTCCCGACCGCCACTCCCAGGGCAGCACTCCAGCCGACGACCCTCCGCGTTGAAGAGCTTGAAGGACATCACCGAAGCACCATCGTACTCCAGGTGGATCGTGAGGGCGCCCCTCGTCCTGCAGACCCGGGCGACCTCGCTCCAGCCTCGTGTCATGAAGACCTCGCCCGGGGCAACTACTGCGACCTCTGCCCCGGTCGCGAGGGTGCCGCAGCCGGCGTGCTGCAGCCAGAGTCCCAGGGGCTCCCCCTGCCGGACGACGGAGGCGAAGAAAGAAGGAAGACGAATCCAAGACTTAGGAGGCGCGGCGACGCGAAGCACGAACTCCCGGCAGGAGCCCTCGGCGTGAACTCCAGGGGGGAAGACGCACACCTTCGTGACCCGCCGGCGTCGTCGGCGGCGCCGCTCGTGGCGCCCGGCCTCGCCTCCCTGAGGGCCACCAATTTATGCGTACAAGGGAAGAGGAAACCCTGGTGGCGGCCGCGCGCACCAGGGCATGGGCGCCTCCTTGCGCGCGCTCCTGCCCTGACACCAGAGAGCAAGCCGCTTCTTTGGGGGGAGCGGGTCAGGATCCTCTTGAGGAGCCTTTCCCTTCTCTTCCCAGGAGAACTGGCGAATCGGAGCCATGGCGACCAGACGAAACGAGGAGGAGAAGGAGCAGAAGGATAGACTGGAAGGGCGCACGCAGTTCCGTACTTATAGCCGGCGGAGGCCAAACGTCGGCCTCCACTATCACCGATAATCATGACCGACTCTGCATGTAGGGACTTGTCGAATCCGGGTGGTTACCGAGGCATCGTGGGGAAGCAGTGCGCACACGTCCAATCAACCGCCACGGGGCGCCCAAGGCCGCAGGCTATTAGGGCTCACGCCGCGACTTACCCTTTCGCCTCTCCGCTTGGCCAAGTTCGGGCGCCGTGGGCCCGGGGGCTCTTGTCGGCGTTCGGGAACGGGGTCCCAGACTTGCCTGCCTGCGGCATGGCTCAAAGGAGGCCCAGGACAGCCCATCTTCATCAACACAAACTCAAGACCCTCGCGAGGGGCCAAGCCTCGCGGGGCGGACGACCAGGAGCTTCCTCAGGCACGGCCTCGTCAGGTTGGCTCATGAGGAGGCGGAGAGTTCAAGGCAGGGTACCTCGCGAGGTGCCCATGACGCAAGCCATGACGCACCAAGGGCGCCCGGGCGCCAGCCACAAGGGCGCCCTCCTTTCCTCTTTGGTGCAAAGGGAGCAAGCGCAGCAAGAGCATCAAGCAAAGGCATCCGCTTCGTGCAACAAGACCAAGACCAGCCCCAACGGCTGGAAGGAGTCATCGTGGAGCCCAAGCGGGCGTCATCACCAGAGCCTTTGGTGTGAGGACCAACTTTAGTCAGGACAAGTGTACCCGCTGTTCCCCTTCAAAATGGCCAATTGTTGGCGCCCTTCCCGCTCAATATTTGGGAAGAGGCCCAGGGCCTTCGCCTATAAATAGGAGTAGCCACACTCAGAGTAGGGAGGACGATCGAAAGGTGGGCATTTGGAATCCAGAGAGAGAGAGATAGAGACCCGATCCTCAAGCTAGAGCGAAGGAACACCGCCTAGCAGTTCATCACACCCACCAAGAACAGACCCTCGCGAGGCTGTTCTTCCCTATACTGTTCTTCATCAGCCCAAGAGGCAATCCACCACACCACAAACTAGAGTAGGGTATTACACCACAACGGTGGCCTGAACTAGTATAAATCTTGCGTCTCTTGTGCTGTTCTGTTTAGTAGTTTAGGTCCCTGCGATTCGGCGAGGTACGAGACGGTGGAGGGTTGGATCTCCGCGCGCACCCCAGAGTTCGAACCTTAAGGGTCTGCCGGAACCCGAAATCCGACAACTTCGTCATCTTCAAGACGGCGACGTTCAAGCCACAAGTCTTCGGAGAGCCCAAGCGATGCAAGCGCAAGTCGTCCACGTCCACATCTCCATGCCGACCACCATCACGTTCGTGATCCACATCGTCATGAAGGGCAAGTCACCTCCAAGCATCATGTGCACATCGACGACGAACGACAACTACTACGAGCTCAAGCACGACAACGACATCATCATCATGAAGATGCTCCACAAGCGCAAGTGCACAAGTCCCAACAAGCCATACTTCACGCCAAGTCCAAGCTTCAAGAGCACAAAAGAAGACCGCGAGACGACCACCACCAAGACGGCGCTACGACTACACCAACCACTTCGGCATCTTCGCCAAGTGCTATCAAGGCATCTTCGCCTTTGGACGTACGGCATCTTTGCCTACTTCCCACGAGTACCCCTACATCGACTTCAACAAGTCCAAGGCGACTACCTATGAGCAAGGGTGACACTTCCATCTTCGGAAGCCCCCCAAGGAAGATGGCCGAGCATGGGACATTCCCTTCGGTAATGGAGACGAGCTACGAGGTGCCAAATCATATGGGCCTCATACAAGACGGCGATAAGAAGGTTGAGCATGGGACTATCCCTTCAACCAAGGCGACGATAGTTGTTGAGCATGGAGACATTTGCACCAACATCTCTCTGACACCCACATATCATGAGATGACCCAATTGCCATGTGAGGAGAGCCACCAACCCATGCGTGAGATGAGTGACTCCACCATATATCACATTGAGTGCATTTCCTATGAGAGGATGAGTGTGACCACCACTAGCCCCACACATGAGAGCATGCAACACATCCTATGTGAGGTTGAGAGCCATTTGATTGACTCCACCAACCATACGAGTGAGAGCATCCTTGAGGGAGTGAGTGAGCCACAACACTTAGTGAGTGAGGTAGTTGACATGGCATGTGAGGCCATTATGATTTCTAACGACTTACCCTCTACTCCGAGTGTGCTTTCTTCTTTGGTGCTAGGTCTCCTACATGACGACATGCCTACCATTGATGAGTCCGTACCTCCAATGGAGACGACGATGGCCATGATGGACGATGATGCACCCCCACATGGTTCCATCAAGATGAAGATGACAATGAGACTATCTTCAACACCTCACCTACAACACATGAACGACACTCCAAAGGTAACATAGGTGATGGTGCTTCTCTTGTCCCACTAGTGGACACTCTTGACAATGATTGCTCCCATGATGTTGACCCACCTATTACCATGCCTCATGCTAGTGAAACTTCTTCATGCCTTGACTTACCTATTTATGATGAATATGATGATGAGCATGTTGAGTTGCCTAGTTGTGATGCTATGCTTCATAGGATATCTTGTGAAAATTCTATTGGTCACGCCATGTTTGACAATCCATTGAACTTGTCATATGCTATGAGTGAGATCTCCCATATAGCCTCATTTCAATCTCAACATAGTAACTATGCATGCCCCATTAAAATAAATCCCATTTGCACTTATGGCATAGATGACAAGTTGATGGTCATTGGCTTTTGTTTTTCATGTGATGCTATTGCCATGCTTTCTTTACATGATTTGTGCAATTCATCTACTATGTCATGCCATGATCACATTGTTCAAAATATGCATTGTTTTGGATGTTGTCAATATTCTCCATGTGAAGTTTCCACTAATGCTCATGAGGAGACCCCCATAGTTTCCTCGCACATATTAGCAGATCTTGATGCATTCCATACTTTGCATGATTTCCATGATTGCTTGCACCATATGCATTCCATGAATAACAATGCTCTCGATATTTCTCATGATGCATTACACCCTTTGAGTCTCCATTATGCTATACATAACAACAAACCTATCATGATGGATGACATGTTTCTATATCACGCATCTCATTTATTTGAGCATTGGATATTTTGTGCTAACCAACACAAGCACGTATGCATCATGATGGATGATGTGTACATCTACCATGCACACACAATTTTTCCTTTGTCTTTATTTTGTGTAGGTACTCATGTCTTCTCGTCAACTTCTCAATCCCATGAGTTGACGAAACGAGCTCTTGAGAGCAATGACGCTTTGCGATCCCGTGGACTATCCTTACCACCGTCCCCTTCGCGCAAGGACTACGCGCATATCCTCTACTAGGCTCTCACTCGGCTATGGGCCATTTACCACTTGTCACGTTATGCTCATTTTACCGTCTTTACTTTTCATGCTATGCTTGCTTCTATGCCTTTGCCATGCAATTGTGAGCCTTGCTTGCATCTACCCATGTTTCATCATTATGCTACTTCTATGTGTATTTGCATGCTTGGTGGAGATCCTTGTTGCTATTGACATGTTTATCATGTGCCCCATGCTATTGATGCTTGTTGGGTTGGGAGAGTCATGATGCTCCGTTGCTACCTACATATGGCTTCTCAACAATACATTCATGCTATTGCCCTCATATCTTGCTTTCATGCTTGTGCTATGTCATGTGATTTACTCATGCCCACTATTTGCACACATGACATGATTGCCATGATTCCCTCTAGTATGTTGCATCTTCGCACTACTAGATTGCTTGACTTGATCGTTATGATTTCTTGCTTTGTCGCATCACCCATGTTCCATTACTCGCTTTCTTGGGTTGATAGCACCTATATTCATGCCTCTCACATGATTTATTTCGATCATTGTCTATTGCCTCTATTACTTGCATCTCTCATATCACCTTGTATTGAGTGCCAACTTGCTATGCCTATTGATCTTGGAGACTTGGACACTTTACTTGTGAAGCATGCTTGTTTGATTGAGCCTATTGTATTTGCTTGTTCTCGCATGATATGCCTCCATACTATGAAACGCTCCCTTGTACTTTCTTATGATGAGCATGATGCATACACTTGTTGGGTATCTCGCCCCTCGAATGATAGGTCTTGCTTTTGCACTAACCTCATTTGTTTTTCCAAGTGTTTCTCATGTTCTTTCATTTTGAAGGATTCACAAGGCGGTACCATAAAGAGACATTTTGGTTATGTGAAGGCGTACATGATTTGCAACACCAACATTGGCGAGCATCTCCTAAAGGTGAACTCCTTCCCTTTGAGCCATCTTCAAATATGCTATTGGATGGGCCATTCTTTCATTGTTGTTTCCTTCTTGTTGTCTACATGATACATCTATTGGATGGTGGACCGACATTGGAGATGTACCCTATGGACCTTCAAGTTGAGGAGTGCCACGACATCGACCTATGGTACATCCATGCCTACTGTGTACATGGCGATACGGTTTATGATCCGAGGTCGGAACTTTCCCAAGGGGGAGGAGATGATGCGGAGCATCCTACGTTCATCTCCATGTACACCTTCATAGCACATCAAGCCCCAAGTGGACCTACCGAAGTTAAGGTGAACCCACTCTTCTTCGAGAATATCATGAATATCCATTGGACTTGCTTGCTACCTCACCAAAGAGCTCTATGTGTCCTTAGATATGAAGACCGACGACCACAAGCTGGTGAGAAACACCCCAAATGAGTAGGAGAAGGACCCCAAGGCCACAGGGAGGAAGAAGGAGTCCAACAAGATCAACTCTGCACCTCCCAGGCGACCCCGTATCCACGGGCCTCGAAGACCCCGTGTGCACGGGCTACTCAAAGAGTTGGCGCTGGAGCACCCCGTGTGCACGGGCCTGTACCGTGCCCACGGGACCCCCGTGCGCACGGGCCCAACTTACCCCGTGCGCACGGGCCCTATAGGATGGACGACTGTGATTGCTGTTTGGGCCTCCTCTTCATCCACTTCGTCCCCATGCCTATATATTCCGTACCTAGACCATTTGTTAGGGTTAGCAAAGGATATGTTAGACATATGAGAGCTTTGCTCCATGGATCCACTCCACTAGGAGATCAAGACCTCCTCTTGGAGTGACCTAGCTCAAGACCCCCTCATCGGTGGCCCCTATCAAGACCTCCTCGCGGAGAAGAACCCGGTTACCTCTTGTATCATCCTTTGTTGATCATGGATCGTGTATCTCTCTTTGTGTTCATCGTTCTAGCGCATGTGTAATCGAATCTTGTTGGTTTTAGTGATTCTCTTGTGTTTTCCCCGTGATTTCCCTCATGCTCTTCCGCTCGTTCTTCGTGTTCATCGTAGGGATCCACTCCAAACGTGAAAGATCATCCCCATATGGTTCCACCCTACATCAGATTGCATCTACATACCCTTGTAGATCGCTAAGAAGAAGCGTTAAGAAACGTGGTTGATGTAGTCGAACGTCTTTGCGATCCAATCATGGTCCGTCCTGCGAACTCCCGATCCAAGTGCCGAACGGACGGCTCCTCCGCGTTCAACACATGTACAACTTGACGACGCCTTCACCTCCTCGATCCAGCGAGTAATGGTGAAGTAGTATCTCGAGTCCTCCGGCAGCATGATGGCGTGGTGACGGTGGCGGTGGCGGAATCTTAGCAGAGCATCGCTAGGCACTACGGAGAGGAAGAGGGATGTGAGGGAGAGGAGAGGCAGCGACTGCCCTCTGTCTACCTCTCTCTATATATAGGGGAAGGGAGGAGGGGGTGGCACCCCTAGGGTTTCCCCCAGGGGGTGGCAGCCAGGGCAGATGGGATCTCCCCTAGGGTGACTTGCCCCCCAAGCCGGGAGGTGGGAAGCCCTAGGGGGTGCCCCCAACCCTCCTGGTTATGTGAGATGGGGTGAGGGGACACTCAGCCCCTTAGTGGGCTGGTTTGCCCCATCCCCTTGGCCCATGGGGCCCCAACACTTGAAGGGTCGCCGAAACCCTTTCGGTGACGCTGGTCATCACCCGGTACCCCCGGAACAATTCTGTACTCCAATACCCTTCGTCCAATATATCAATCTTCACCTCCAGACCATTCCGGAGTTCCTCGTCACGTCTGGATCTCATCCGGGACTCTGAACAACCTTCGGTAACCACCATAATGACTCAACTATACTTATATCGTCACCAAACATTAAGTGTGTAGACCCTGCGGGTTCGAGAACTATGCAGACATGACCGAGAAACCTCTACGGTCAATAACCAATAGCGGGACCTGGATGCCCATATTGGTTCCTACATAATCTACGAAGATCTTATCGGCCGAACCTCGATGTGAAGGATTCAGCTAATCTTGTGTGCAGTTCCCTTTGTCTATCAGTATGTTACTTGCCCGAGATTCGATTGTCGGTATCTCCATACCTAGTTCAATCTTGTTACCGGCAAGTCTCTTTACTCGTTCTGTAATACAAGATCCCGTGACTAACTCATTGGTCACATTGCTTGCAAGCTTATTGTGATGTTGTATTACCGAGTGGGCCCTGACAAATCCCAGTCATGATCCATGCCAACTAAACAGACACCCTCAGAGATACCTATAGAGCACCTTTATAGTCACCCAGTTACGTTGCGATGTTTCGTACACACAAGGCACTCCTCTGGTGTTAGTGAGTTGCATGATCTCATGGTCATAGGAACATATACTTGACATGCAGAAAATGATAGCAATAAACTTGATACGATCATATGCTACGCCCATAATTTGGGTCTTGTCCATCACATCATTTTCTTCATGATGTGATCCCGTTATTAAATGACAACTCATGTCCATGGCTAGGAAACCATAGCCATCTTTGATCAACGAGCTAGTCCGGTATATGCTTTCTAGGGACATGTTGTTGTCTATGTATCCACACATGTATTTGAGTTTCTGGTCAATACAATTATAGCATGGATAATAAACGATTATCATGAACAAGGAAATATAATCATAGCCACTACTATGTACACTACATTTGAATTAATTGTGCTGGATGTGCACATACGTGCATACACTTTGTTATCTGATCCATTGGCTATCTTGGCGCCTCACATACTTGATGCATGCAAAGCATTAAAAGAAAGGGGTGTAGCCATATCATGCATGTCGGGTTTGACCGGTGGTACAAATATTGAAATATGCATATACGTATTTGGGTATGCACGTACCGGCCAACAAGCACGGATACAAGTTTAGGCACCATAAGCTGAAGTGTACATGTAGATAAATCATAACTTGTGTTGGCATCTGTTTTAATATACTCGTACTATGATAATGTTTGACTAGTAAACATTGAGATGTGCACTTACGAGGATATTGCTTGGCAAATAAAGATTCGACGTGCACAATAGACACACTAGCAGTCATAATCGGAGCTTTCAAATTTTGGAAACAAATGAAACGTATCGCATAAAAAGGACATACATGAAAGAACAAGGTATGTATTGGTGTATTTCCTTTTCTTTCTACAGGTTTGTGAGTCAAGAGAAATATTATAAGGAAACCTCAACGTCGTGCGTGTTGGACATCCATACAATCCTAGCACCTAGCCAGCCTATAACACAAGCAAACCCACATACAACACAAGAGGAAAGAGACAACACATGCGGAGAACCAAATAGGAAATGAGATGCGCTCCTTGCGGCGGTGTCGAGGAGACCGAAGAGAAAACACCCGATGACTCATGCACCAGAAGAAGCACACAGAGGAGAGGGTGCACCCTCGGTTGCGGCTCTCTCGGCCTGCAACCGAAGAGAAGATCAGGAGGAGGAAGGCACACAGGGAAGGCAGCCATAACCCATGCAAAAGAACACCCGAGGGGTAGCAGCGAGGTAGAGCATGCCACGACAGGATTGAAGACAAGGTCGCCACACACTCGGCGGCCACGAAAGATGTGGAGAAGGAACGTTGCGGCAACAGGGCGACATGTTACAGCGTCTCAGGGCAGGGAACTCACCACACCGAGTTCGTGATGCATGCACGTGCAACAACCCAACTCTCTTGGGACGTGCAGTCTTTTTTCTTAGCAGGTTCTAGGGAGAAGGAGAGACGCCGCAGCCGACCCTCCATCAAGACAGTTCCATAAAGGACATGGTGTCAAGCCCATCGTGACGAGGCATGTCGTTTACATCATCAAGCCGGTGCCTTAGGGAGGCACATGGTGCTCATTGGGGACATCGCGAACGCCTACTTCATCAAGCCAGAGCCGAAGGATGGAGGCGTGGCGCTCATTGGGAGCACTGCCGACATCAACTTCGTAAAGCTGGTGCCAGAGGATGAAGTCATGGAGCTCGCTAGAAAGACATTGCCGATGTCTACCTCGTCAAGATGGTGCCATGAAGGACGGAGGCATGGAGCTCGCTAGGACGACACCCGTCGCTTTCGTCATCAAGACGGAGCCGTGGAGGATGGCGTCGTGAAGCTGAAGGGACATCAACGACTTCTGTTTTGTCAAGATGGTGCCCCAGAGGAGGACAACATGGAGCTCACCAGGACGACTCTCCATTGTATTTGTCATCAAGCCGGTGCCATGGAGGATGGAGACGTGGAGCTCGTGGGGATGCCGCCACTGTGCCACTGAGGGTGGTGACATGGAGCGCGCCAAGATGATGCCCATCGCAAACATCATCAACCTGGTGCCACAGAGGATCATGGTGTGGAGATCGCAAGAAGGACGCTCACCGTCTACTTAGTCATGCTGGAGCCATAGGACGGAGGTGTGATGCTCATTAGGGATGTCACCGACATCTATTTTGTCAAGCGGGAGCCCGGAGGGATGGAGCTCGCGAGGATGCCGCCGCCATGCCACGGAGGATGGCGACATGGAGCTCTCCAGGACGATGCCCATTGTCTTATTCATCAAGCAGGCACCATAGAGGATGGAGACATGGAGCTCATGAGGATGGCGATATGGAGCTCACTGGGACGATGCCCTTTGTCTTCATCAAGTACGCTCCATGGAGTATGGAGGCATCGAGCTCACGAGCATGCCGCCGTGTGCTGTAGTGCATGGCCACACGGAGCTCGCCAGGACGTCGCCCATTATCAACATCATCAAGCTGGTGACGCGAAGGAGGGCGACACGGAGTTGAAGGAGCGGTCTACTTCAAGTTGGTATTGAAGGATGGAGGTGTGGCGCTCGTTGGGGGCGCTGCCGATGTCTATGTCATCAAGCCGGCGTATTGAAGGATGGCGACGCGAAGGTCGCCAGGACGACGCCCATCATCAACATCATCAAGCCGGTGCCGCAGAAGACATATGCGTGGAGCTCGTAGGATGACACCACCAATGTCTACCTCATCAAGTTGGAGCCCACAACCCAGGACCATGAGGCGACACACGCCCCGGTGCTGCCCGCAACACAAAGAAGAAGATGGTGCTACACGGTGTTGTCCATGACCCGGGGGAGAAGACGGTGCTGCATGGTGCTATTCGCAACCCGGAGCCCATGAAGATGAGGCGCGATGGTGGGAAGGCAACGCGACATCACAAACATCTTATCACGGCCTCGTGAGGTGGTGCCCTTGTCTTGGAGGACCGCATAAACTCGGCATCTAGCCGAGACGACACAACAACCACACCGGCCATGCCTATGCGAGCGTGCACTGGTTTTACACTGATGCTGGTCTCCACCAAGGAATACTCTCGTGAGGTGAACCCTCACATACCCCGACGAAGTCGCTACCAATCGTGAAGAAGTCCTAGCGGACTAGGACCCATGCTACTCCAACACAGACTACAACAACGATGTCAAGATCGATGAGGCGCGACGGCGAGGGCAGACGTGGCTAGCACAAAGCCATGTTTTGAGTGGCACATGTACCGACGAGGACACGTACTTTGCCGTTGCCCACACAACCCACACACACCATCATCATCATGCATGAAGAACACGAAGTGCGGACAACGAAGACGACCACACATCTTAATCTGATGTTTCTTGCAGAGCAACCCATGGGAGTAATTAACCGGGAGCCTTCCCTGGCCCCGGGAACCAGGAGATTGCACATCGCTGCAGTTAGGCTGGCCGCACTAGTAGGCCATGAAGCACATTCATTTTTATGGGATATTTTAGTTTTGTTTATCCGAAGAGATCAATGAAACATGTGTTTCCCATAACACTTTTCTTTGTGTACTACGATACACTGGCAGGCCCGCATTTTCTTTTCCTTGGAACGTGAGAGAAATCAAACCCCCTTTTCCTTTACCATGGAGCATAAATAAATCTCCCTAGTGTGAAACAAATTGGCACACTCGGTGGGATGTGGTTCTGCTCCCATCTTTGCTTTGTTGTGGTCGTCAAAATCATCTTCGCCCATCTCCCAATATGCACAGTATGCTGCAAGGATCTCCGCCATCAAGAGCCCATTCATGCAGGTGGACTCCCACGGCAGCAAATTGGAGCTGATGGTGATCTACTCTGGATCATTGCTGCCTATCTTCATCGATCTTGGCGAGAAGGTCTACGTGCACCAAGCTAAAGACCCTGTGCAGTTTCAAACTATGCAGTCGAAGAAGGCTCAAAGGTGGGAGCCCACCAACACGAAGAAGGAGCATCACAAGCTAATGCTTGAGGAGTGTGCCCTGTTGAAGGAGTCAACAAGGGCGTACATGAAAGGAGACGTGGAGGTAGCTCAACGCTGCCCACGCCACGGGCCGCCAACAAAGGGCAAGTGCGATATCCTCCACACCTCTGCCGAGACTACACACTCGGAGCGCCAACGCCAACACCACGATGCATCGAGGTAGAGCTTCTGGAGGGCTTGGAGGCTATATACTATGAGTTGCATAGTGCCATGGCCAATGCTCGTTGTCTCGAAAGCTCACCTCCTCTATGCAACTACAGGAGGAAGTAACGCAAGGTACAATTCCACCACAAGTAGATAGTTTCCCGCATCGCCCCAAGCACGGTGCCGGAGGAGGATTGGTCCCTCGGTGCTAGGGACCTGGCTCAGAAGGTGTTCACCTACCGGATCACCTTAACCCCTCCATATGACTTTTTCCCCGGTATTTGGGCATACAGGTTGTCGGCGTTCTGGGAACGGGGGTCCCCAGACTTGCGTACCTACGGCCTACGGTGTGTCTCCACTAGCGGCCCTGTACGGCCCATCTTCACCAACAAACACTCAAGACCCTCGCGAGGGGCCGAGCCTCGCGAGGCGGACGACACAAGACCTCCTCGGGGGCGGCCTCACTAGGCTGGCTCGTGAGGAGCGGAGAGATCAAGGCGAGGGTCACCTCGTGAGGTTCCCTGATGTGAGCCATGACGACCAAGGCCAGGCGGGCACCAGCGGGCGCAGATTACTGGTTTCCTCTTTGGTGCTAAAGGAGCAGGCGCATGCGAGGAGTCCCGAGGCATCAGGCAAAGGTTTCCATATCGATGCAACGAGACCAAGACCAGGAGGATGGCAGGATGGAGGTCATCGCGGAGCCCACGACGGCGTCACCACCAGAGCCTTTGGTAGGCGAAGACCACCTTTTGTCAGGATAGCTTGTACTAGCAGCCCCCCTTCAAATTGGCCGTTGTGGGATCCCTTCCTGCCTAACATTTGGGAAGAGGACCCGGGCCTCTATAAATAGGACTAGCAACCACCGTAGGGGGCAAGAGATTCGGCCCCAACGGATCATTCGGACCATCCTCACACACACAAGCTCACTGAGCTCAAGAACACCTCTCCTCAGGAGGTAGTTCTTCCCTTGTACTTGTTCATCCCAGCCTACTAGGCAATCTACCACACCACACTGGAGTAGGGTATTACACCACATCGGTGGCCCGAACCAGTATAAACTCTTGTGTCCCTTGTTATTCTGGTTCGGCGAGCTGAGCTTTGAGATTGCGGTGAGAGCGTGAGCTAGGGGGAGAGATATCTTCGTGCACACCCCAGATTTCGAACCTCAAGGGTTTTGCCGGAACCCGTAATACGACATTTCGCGCGCCAGGTAGGGGTGCGCTGAAGCTTTCCTTCCGTCGATCCACGCTCCACCGCGTCCATGGCAGACGCGCGTCGAGCCCGCGCCGAGCGTCGGGCTGCCCTCGCCGCCCGTGTCACTCAGACAGCCCCTATCGGCGGACCTCCCCGTCGTTCTCCATCACCCGCCGCCAATGCCGCCACTGGCCCGGCGGGAAACGAGCAGCAAGTGTCCTTGTTGCACCCCTCTGTGCGGCGGGACGGCTGCAACGCCACCCCGTCACTGACTCCAGCCTGTTCATCATCCCACGCTCGTCGCGCGCCCACGGATGGGCAGGCCGCGCTGCTCATGGCACGCGAGCTCCTGCAGTACCGCCCAGTCAACGACCTCTATGAGGACTGGCTGGACCGCATCGCCGAGCTCGTCAGCGCCGCTGGGGGCTCCCCCACACCATCACTCTCGCTGCCTCACCCTCCGCCAAGCTACGGGCGATGTAGCTCACGGAGCGCCTCCGCCACCTCCGCACCAAGACGGCGCCCTGGCACAAAGATGCGCAGCCCCTCAGCGCGACCCGCCGCACCGGGCAGCCGCGCATGAAGAAATAAGCTGCCAAGAGGTTCCCCGACCGCGAGAAAACGCTCCCGCACTCCCGGCGCCACCACGCCAAGACTGCATGCCGCCTGCGACAGCGGTACGCGGGCACCAAGACCAAGCTCCTCCCCTATGGCGAGCCCCAGTGGCTATGGCAGGCTGCCGTGCCTTCACCCCGGAGCTGCGTAGAGTTGTTTGGCCAGGCAAGTTCAAGCAAGACCTGCCTCTGCGCTACAACGGCACCCCTGACCCAGCGGAGTTCTTGCAGCTTTATGAGCTAAGCATCGAGGCGGCCAATGGCGACGAGAAAGTCATGGCGAACTGGTTTCCCATGGCTCTCAAAGATGGTGCTCGCTCGTGGCTGTCGGCGTTCTGGGAACGGGGGTCCCCAGACTTGCCTGCCTGCGGCCTGCGGCGTGGCTCAAGTGGGGGCCCAGCACGACCCAGCTTCATCAGCTCAAGCTCAAGACCCTCGCGAGGGGCCAAGCCTCGCGGGGCGGACGACAGGAACCTACCTCAGGAGCAGCCTCGTCAGGCAGGCTCGCGAGGAGGCGGAGAGATCAAGGCAGGGTACCTCGCGAGGGTGCCCTGTGATGCAAGCCATGACGATCAAGGCCAGGTGGGCGCCAGCCCGTGCAGTGTCCTCAATTTCCCTTTGGTGCAAAGGAGGCAAGCACTGGCCAAGGCATCGGGCAAAGGTTACCGCTTTGATGCAACAAGACCAAGACCAGCAGAATGACATGATGGAGGTCATCATGGAGCCCAGGATGGCGTCACCGTCAGAGTCTTTGGCAGCCGAAGACCAACTTTAGTCAGGATAAGTGTACTAGATGTTCCCCTTCAAAATGGTTGGCGCCCTTCCCGCTCATTATTTGGGAAGAGGCCCAGGGCCTCCCTCTATAAATAGGACTAGCCACCACAGAGAGAGGGGGATCGATCTGATCGAGATCACACAGAGAGATAGACATACAGAGAGGCGACTGGACTCACCCAAGCAGTTCGTCGCACCAGCTCAAGAATAGCCCCTCGTGAGGCTGTTCTCCCTTTGTATTGTTCATCATCAGCCCCTGAGGCAATCCACCACACCACACACTCGAGTAGGGTATTAGACCACAACGATGGCCCGAACCAGTATAAACCTCGTGTCTCTGTGTTGTTCATCGTTAGTAGTTTAGATCCCTCGCAATCCTTGCACGCATGAGCTGGTAGGGGAAAGATCTCCGCGCGCACCCCAGTGTTCGAACCTCAAGGTTCTGCCGGAACCCGAAATCTGACATTTGGCGCACCAGGTAGGGGTGCACCAGAATCTTTCTTCCGCTGGTCGTGTGTGATCTTCCGTCGTGTCCATGGCTGACGCTCACCGAGCTCGCGCCGAGCGCCGGGCTGCTCGCCCAGACAGCTCCCGTCAGCGGACACCCCTGGCTGCTCTCGTCACCGCCGCCAACGCCGCTAACGGGTTCGGCGGGAACGAGCAGCAGGCCTCGCCCCAAAGATCCATCCGTGAGGCGAGACGGCCGCACCGCTACTCCTTCGCCCGCCCCAATTGGTTCTTCGTCCAGCGTGCTCCAGCGCCCATGGAGGCTCGAGCCGCCATCAAGGCAAACGAGCTCCTGCGCTACCGCCCCGTCGACGACGTCTACGAGGAGTGGCTCGACCGCGTCGCCGAGCTCGTCCGCGCCGCAGGGGGCTCCCCCGCGCCGTCCCTCTCGCTGCCTCGCCCCGCACCACGCGCGGGAGGCAGGGGGCCGGAGGTGCCCCCGCCACCTCCTTCCCAAGAAGGCGCCCTGGCTCCAAGGCGCGTGGCCCCGGGCCGAGACCCTCACACCGCGCGCCAAGCAACAAGAAAGGAGCTGCTAGGAGATCCTCGTCCCCAAGAAGGTGCTCGCGTGCTCCCAAAGACCGAGCGCCGCGACCACGCCCAAACCACGCGTCAAGACCCTGCTGCTCCAGTGCAGCGGTGCTGGAATCCACAAGAGCAAGCTCTGCATCATCGAGAGAGCCCCAGTGGCACATCGCAGGCTGCCGCGCCTTCACCGCCGAAGCCATGAAAGATCGCATGGCCCGGCAAGTTCAAGCCAGACCTGCCTCCTCGCTACGACGGCACCGCCGATTCTGCGGAGTTCCTTCAGCTCTACGAGCTGGGCATCGAAGCCGCCAACGGGGACGAAAAGGTCATGGAGAATTGGTTCCCCATGGCGCTGAAGGACGGAGCCCGAACTTGGCTCCCGAATCTGGCTCCCGGCACGATCTCCTCCTGGGACGAGATGCGAACCCGCTTCATCGCCAACTTCCAAGGCACTCGCGACCGGCCTCCTTCCGTGAGCGACATGCGCCGCATCAAGCAGCAGCCAGGAGAGACCTTGCAGAAGTACATCCAGCGCTTCAACAACGCATGCCTCAAGATTCCCAAGGTGACTGAGGAGGCCATCATCTTAGCCTTCTCCGATGGTGTGCGTGACGTCAAGATGAAGGAGGAGTCATGGGCGATGCATGAAGACACGTGCACATCTCTAGAGCTGTTCAACTTGGCGACCAAATGCGCCAGGGCTGAGGAAGGGTTCCTTTCCCTCCTCGAGCTTCCAGCTGCCGATCCAGAAGAGAAGAAGCCCAAGGCCAAGGACGTGAAACGCAAGGGGCTGCGGTT
This sequence comes from Aegilops bicornis, assembly GCA_021605145.1. NCBI lineage: Eukaryota > Viridiplantae > Streptophyta > Magnoliopsida > Poales > Poaceae > Aegilops > Aegilops bicornis. The sequence continues at coordinate 391,571,647 of CM038674.1, forward strand.
TCATGCGTAACTGCAGACACCAAGCAAGGCAGGATCAGCCCGAGTCTTCCAAGGGCAGCTTGCATCAAGGTGTACCACGATCTCCACACCCACAACACCAACGAACGCCAAGAGCTCAGGGCCGTGCGAGAAGGAAGAATCGGTCGACGCCCCGACCGCAGTAATCGAGGCTACGACCGAGGAGGAGGAAGAGGCGCAGGACGCTGGGAAGACCGTGGCCCTCGCCAGGGATGGCGTGACAGACCTCGCGAGGACCACTGGCAGGACCAGCCTCGCGAGGGAGGTTGGAGGGACCAACCTCGCGAGGATCGCCCTCAGGGCAATGCAGGGCTCCCGCCTCTGCCGCAGCCGCCCAGGAGGTATGAAGACAACCGTCAGGACGAGGGGGCTGGGGGCTTCCAAGAGCCGCGCGCGATCGCTTGCATCTTGGGTGGCGCTCATGCCCTAGCCACTTAGTGCATCTTCAAGTAGTTTGCTCGCGAGGTGAATGCAGTCCTCCCCAAGCCAGAGGCCACATGCCCTCTCAGGTGGTCATCGTGCGTTATCACATCCAGTTCAGCGGATCAACTCAAGTGCGCGGTGATACGTCCATTTTGCATCATGCTTTTATATCGATATTTATCGCATTATGAGCTGTTATTTCACGTTATGTCACAATACTAATGGCTATTCTCTCTTATTTTTACAAGGTTTACATGAAGAGGGAGAATGCCAAATGGAATTCGGGCCGGAAAAGGAGCAAATATTGAAGGACTATTCTGCGCAACTCCAAAAGTCCGGAAACTCCACGGAATACCTTAAAATAAATAAAGAAAAATCGTCGCCAAAGATGAAGGCCAGGGGGGGCACACCCTGCTCACGAGGGTGGGGGCGCGCCCCTCCCCCCTGGGCGCGCCCCCCTACCTTGTGGGCCCCCTGGTGGCTCTTCGACGCCCATCTTCTCCTATATGAAGTCTTTCGATGAAAAAAAATCATAAGCAACCTTTCGGGACGAGACTCCGCCGCCACGAGGCGGAACCTTGGCGGAACCAATCTAGGGCTCCGGCAGCTGTCTTGCCGGGGACACTTCCCTCCGGGAGGGGGAAATCATCGTCATCATCATCGCCAACACTCCTCTCATCGGGAGAGGGCAATCTCCATCAACATCTTCACCAGCACCATCTCATATCCAAACCCTAGTTCATCTCTTGTATCCAATTCTTGTCTCCAAGTCCGGGATTGGTGCTAGTAGGTTGCTAGTAGTGTTGATTACTCCTTGTAGTTGATGCTAGTTGGTTTATTTGGTGGAAGATTATATGTTCAGATCCTTTATGCATATTATTACCCTCTGATTATGAACATGAATATGCTTTGTGAGTAGTTACGTTTGTTCCCGAGGACACGGAGAAGTCTTGCTATTAGTAGTCATGTGAATTTGGTATTCGTTCGATATTTTGATTAGATGTATGTTGTCTAACCTCTAGTGGTGTTATGTGAACGTCGACTACATAACACTTCACCATTATTTGGGCGTAGAGGAAGGCATTGGGAATTAATAAGTAGATGATGGGTTGCTAGAGTTACAGAAGCTTGAACCCTAGTTTATACGTTGCTTCGTAAGGGGCTGATTTGGATCCATATGTTTCATGCTATGGTTAGGTTTACCTTAATACTTTTGTTGTAGTTGCGGATGCTGCAATATAGGTTAATCATAAGTGGAATGCTTGTTCAAGTAAGAACAGCACCCAAGCACCGGTCCACCCACATATCAAATTATCAAAGTACCGAACACGAATCATATGAACGTGATGAAAACTAGCTTGACGATATTCCCATGTGTCCTCGGGAGCGATTTTTCTATTATAAGAGTTTGTTCCGCTTGTACTTTGCTACAAAAAGGATTGGGCCACCTTGCTGCACCTTATTTACTTTTTTTACTTGTTGCTCGTTACAATTTATCTTATCACAAAACTATCTCGTTACCACTTATTTCAAAAGATTTGCAGAGAATACCTTGCTGAAAACCGCTTATCATTTCCTTCTGCTCCTCGTTGGGTTCGACACTCTTACTTATCGAAAGGACTACGATAGATCCCCTATACTTGTGGGTCATCAAGACTCTTTTCTTGTGTCGTTGCCGGGGAGTGTAGCGCCTTTGGTAGGTGGAATTTGGTAAGGAAAAATTTATATGGTGTGCTGAAATTTTCTGTCACTTGTTACTATGGATAGTAATTCTATGAGGGGCTTGTTCAGGGTATCTTCACCGCTTCCAGTAGAGCAAAGAGTTGCTCCTCAACCTACTGAACCTATTGAAAATGAAACTCCTTTTGAATTTCCTTCGGGTATCATGGAAAAACTGCTGGCTAATACTTTTACAGGAGATGGTACAAAGCATCCCGACGAGCATCTTCGCTATGTGGATGATATTTGTTGACTATTTAAGCTTGCGTATACCCGATGATGTTGTTAAGAAGAAGGCTTTTCCTTTATCTTTGAAGGAAGACGCATTGACATGGTATAGGCTATGTTATACGAGATCATGGAACTATAAAAGAGTGAAATTGGAATTTCATCAAAAGTATTACCCCATGCATCTTGTTCATCGTGATCGCAATTATATATATAATTTTTGGCCTCGTGAAGGATAAAGCATCGCTCAAGCTTGGGGGAGGCTTAAATCAATGTTATATTCATGCCCCAATCATGACCTCTCAAGAGAAATAATTCTTCAGAATTTTTATGCTCGGCTTTCTGATAACAATCGCACCATGCTCGATACTTCTTGTGCTGGCTCTTTTATGATGAAGACTATTGAATTCAGATGGAATTTATTGGATAGAATTAAATGCAACTCTGAAGATTGGGACCTCGATGAAGGTAAGGAGTCAGGTATGACACCTAAGTTTGATTGTGTTAAATCTTTTATGGATACCGATATTTTCCGTAAGTTTAGCATTAAATATGGACTTGACTCTGAGATAGTAGCTTCTTTCTGTGAATCTTTTGCTACTTATGTTGATCTCCCTAAGGAGAAGTGGTTTAAATATCATCCTCCCATAGAAGTAAAAGTATCTGCACCTATTAAAGTTGAAGAAAAGACTATCACTTATAATGATCCTATTGTTCCTACCTCTTATGTTGAGAAACCAACTTTCCCTGTTAGAGTAAAGGATCATGCTAAAACTTCAACTGTTGTTCGTAAAAGCAATATTAGAACTTATGTACCTCCTGAGCAAGTTAAAGTAGAACCCAATATTGCAATTGTTAAAGATCTCTTGTCTGATAATATTGATGGGCATGTTATTCAGTTCGAAGGTGAAACTGCTAGAATTGCTAAACCTTGTGCTAAAGATAAACATAGACCTGTGGTAGGCGTGCCTGTTATTTCTGTTAAAATAGGAGATCATTGTTACCATGGCTTATGTGATATGGGTGCGAGTGCTAGTGTTATACCACATAGTTTATACGAAGAAATTAAGAATGAAATTGCACCTGCTGAGTTAGAAGTATTGATGTCACAATTAAACTTGCCAATAGAGATACTATTTCACCAATTGGGACTGTTAGAGATGTTGAAGTCTTGTGTGGGAAAACTAAATATCCTGCTGATTTTCTTGTTCTTACTTCTCCGCAAGATAGTTTTTGTCCCATTATATTTGGTAGACCCTTCTTGAATACTGTTAATGCTAAGATAGATTGCGAAAAGAACGTTGTTACTATTGGCTTGGATGATATGGTTCATGAGTTTAATTTCACTAAATTTAGTAAACAACATCGCGAAGAAGAATTTCCTAGTAAGGATGAAATTATTGGTCTTGCTTCTATTGTTGCATTCTCCTAGTGATCCTTTGGAACACTATTTGCTAGACCATGAAAATGATATGTTTATGAATGAAAGAAGAGAAATAGATGAAGTATTCTTTAAACAAGAACCCATTCTGAAACACAATTTGCCTGTTGAAATCCTAGGGGATCCTCCTCCACCCAAGGGTGAACCCGTATTTGAGCTTAAACCGTTGCCTGATAATCTTAAGTATGCTTATCTTGATGAAAAGAAAATATATCCTGTTATTATTAGTGCTAACCTTTCAGAGCATGAAGAAGAAAGATTATTGAAAACTCTGAAGAAGCACCGTGCCGCTATTGGATATACTCTTGATGATCTTAAGGGCATTAGTCCCACTCTATCTCAGCATAACATAAATTTGGAAGCGGATGCCAAACCAGTTCATGATACTCAACGACGTTTGAATCCCAAAATGAAAGAAGTGGTAAGAAAATAAATACTCAAGCTTCTGGAGGCATGTATAATTTATCCCGTTGCTGATAGTCAGTGGGTAAGTCCTGTCCATTGTGTCCCTAAGAAGGGAGGTATTACTGTTGTCCCTAATGATAAAGATGAATTAATTCCGCAAAGAATTATCACAGGTTATAGGATGGTAATTGATTTCCTCAAATTAAATAAAGCTAGTAAGAAAGATCATTACCCCTTACCTTTTATTGACCAAATGCTAGAAAGATTATGCAAACATACACATTATTGCTTTCTAGATGGTTATTCTGGTTTCTCTCAAATACCTGTGTCGGCTAAAGATCAATCAAAGACTACTTTTACATGCCCTTTTGGTACTTTTGCTTATAGACATATGTCTTTTGGTTTATCTAATGCACCTGCTACCTTTCAAAGATGCATGATGGCTATATTCTCTGACTTTTGTGAAAAGATTTGTGAGGTTTTCATGGACGACTTTTCCGTCTATGGTTCCTCTTTTGACGATTGCCTGAGCAATCTTGATCAACTTTTGCAGAGATGTGAAGAAACTAATCTTGTCTTGAATTGGGAAAAGTGCCACTTTATGGTTAATGAAGGTATTGTCTTGGGGCACAAAGTTTCTGAAAGAGGTATTGAAGTTGATAAAGCCAAGGTTGATGCTATTAAAAGATGCCATGTCCCAAGGACGTCAAAGGTATAAGAAGTTTCCTTGGTCACGCCGGATTTTATAGGAGGTTCATTAAGGACTTCTCAAAATTTCTCGGCCTCTGACTAAATTATTACAAAAAGATGTACCATTTGTATTTGATGATGATTGTGTAGAAGCATTTGAAATACTTAAGAAAGCATTAGTCTCTGCACCTATTGTTCAGCCACTTGATTGTAATTTACCCTTTGAAATTATGTGTGATGCTAGTGATTATGTTGTAGGTGCTGTTCTAGGGCAAAGAGTTGATAAGAAATTAAATGTTATCCATTATGCTAGTAAGACTCTAGACAATGCTCAAAGAAACTATGCCACTACCGAAAAGGAACTTTTAGCAGTTGTGTTTGCTTGTGATAAATTCAGACCCTATATTGTTGATTCTAAAGTAACTATTCACACCGATCATGCTGCTATTAAATATCTTATGGAAAAGAAAGATGCTAAACCTAGACTTATTAGATGGGTTCTCTTGCTGCAAGAATTTGATTTGCATATTGTTGATATAAAAGGAGTCGAGAACCCCTGCTATGCATAACTTATCTAGGTTAGAGAATGTTCTTGATGACCCACTACCTATTGATGATAGCTTTCCTGATGAACAATTAAATGTCGTAACCACTTCTCGTAGCACTCCATGGTATGCTGATTATGCTAATTATATTGTTGCTAAATTTATACCACCTAGCTTCACATACCAAAAAAATAAAAAGTTCTTTTTATGATTTGCGACATTACTTTTGGGATGACCCACATCTTTATAAAGAAGGAGTAGATGGTGTTATTAGACGTTGTGTGCCTGAGCATGAACATGAACAGATCCTACGCAAGTGTCACTCCGAAGCTTATGGAGGACACCATGCTAGAGATAGAACTGCACATAAGGTATTGCAATATGGTTTTTATTGGCCTACTCTCTTCAAGGATGCCCGTAAGTTTGTCTTATCTTGTGATGAATGTCAAAGAATTGGTAATATTAGTAGACGTCAAGAAATGCCTATGAATTATTCACTTTATATTGAACCATTTGATGTTTGGGGCTTTGATTATAAGGGACCTTTTCCTGCCTCCAATGGATACACTCATATTTTAGTTGTTGTTGATTACGTTACTAAGTGGGTAGAAGCTATTCCAACTAGTAGTGTTGATCATAACACTTCTATTAAAATGCTTAAGGAAGTTATTTTTCCGAGGTTTGGAGTCCCTAGATATTTAATGACTGATGGTGGTTCACACTTTATTCATGGTGCTTTCCGTAAAATGTTTGCTAAATATGACGTTAATCATAGAATTGCATCTCCATATCACCCGCAGTCTAGTGGTCAAGTAGAATTGAGTAATAGAGAGCTCAAATTAATTTTGCAAAAGCCTGTTAATAGGTCTAGAAAGAATTGGTCCAAGAAACTTGATGATGCATTATGGGCCTATAGAACCGCATATAAGAATCATATGGGTATATCTCCGTATAAAATGGTTTATGGAAAAGCATGTCACTTACCTCTCGAACTAGAACATAAGGCATATTGGGCTATTAAAGAGCTCAACTATGATTTCAAACTTGCCGGTGAGAAGAGGTTATTTGATATTAGCTCACTTGATGAATGGAGAACCCAAGCCTATGAAAATGCCAAGTTGTTTAAAGAAAAAGTTAAAAGATGGCATGACAAAAGGATACAAAAGCGTGAGTTTAATGTAGGTGATTATGTATTGCTATACAACTCTCGTTTAAGATTTTTGCAGGAAAACTACTCTCCAAATGGGAAGGTCCCTACGTTATCGAGGAGGTCTACCGTTCTGGTGCCATAAAAATCAACAACTTTGAAGGCACAAATCCGAAGGTGGTAAACGGTCAAAGGATCAAACACTATATCTCAGGTAATCCTACAAATGTTGAAACTAATATTATTGAAACCGTAACCCCGGAGGAATACATAAGGGACACTTTCGTAACGTTCCTGCATCAAAAGGAATAGGTATGTGTTACGGTAAGTAAACTGAATCCAAAACAAATTATAAGGCAATATTTCTCCGTTTTGGAATATTTAGAAAAATAGAAAAATAAGTAGCAGTCCGGGAAGGACACGAGGTCTCCACGAGGTGGAGGCGCGCCTACCCCCGGGCGCGCCTCTACCTCGTGAGCACCTCGTGTGCCCTCCGGACTCCGTTTTCTTGCACGATACGTATTTTGGTCGGTAAAAATTCATTATATATTCTCCCGAAGGTTTTGACGACCGTATCACGCAAATATCCTATGTTTTCGTTTCGAGCTGTTTCCGTTGCAAATTTGAGGATTCCGGAGACTCGATCATCCTTCTATGAGGGTGAGCCTATGCCATGGAAGGTGGACGACAAGCTTGCATCATCAACAACACCTCCACCGCCAACAACAAAGAAGGAGACATAATCACATGGGTATGGGCACTCCCCTCGGCAACCGCCAAGCTTGGGGAGGTGCCCCGGTATCGTATCACCATCACAACTCCTATCTTTACTGTTTTTCTTAGTTCGATCCTATTAGTAGTATCTTGATATAGTAGAATAAAGTCATGGCATGATCTAGTTTTGAAGTTTTGCTTTATGATACCTCTATGCACTCGAGTCCGTGAGATATATATATATATATAATAAAGAAAGATTAGTGTTGAGTCAAGGGCTTGATTACTTTGCCATGATTTTGAGTGATTAGAAGAAAAAGAATAAAAAGAATCAAAGAATTCATATTGATCTTAGTGAAAGTAATGGCTTCACATAGAAAAAGTATGATGATTAAAAGTTGTTGGGAGTTGGCAAATATAGCTTTGGTCATCGTTGCAATTAATAGGAAGTAATAAGGAGAGAGAGGTTTCACATATAGATATATTATCATTGACATGTTTTATGATTGGGAGCACTCATTAAAATATGACATGCTAAAGAGTTGATGTTGGACAAGGAAGACAACATAATGAGTTATGTTTTCTTACATATGAGATAAAGTATATTGTCATGGTTCCTCTAACATGTTGAGCTTGCCTTTCCCCCTCGTGCTAGCCAAATTCTCAGCACCAAGTAGAGATACTACTTGTGCTTCCAAATACCCTTAAACCAGTTTAGCCATGAGAGTACACCATATCTACCTATGGATTGAGTAAGATCCTTCAAGTAAGTTGTGATCGGTGCAAGCAATAAAAATTGCTCTTTAAATATGCATGACTTATTAGTGTAGAGAAATAAGCTTTGTACGAACTTGTTGTGGACGCAATAAAAGCGACAGTCTGCATAATAAAGGTTCACATACAAGGGTCAATATAAAGTGACGTTCTTTTGCATTAAGATTTTGTGCATCCAACCATAAAAGCGCATGGCAACCTCTGCTTCCCTCTGCGAAGGGCCTATCTTTTATTATTATCTCCTACCTTATGCAAGAGTCACAGTGATCTTCACCTTTCCTTTTTCATTTTATCCTTTGGCAAGCCTAGCATGTTGGAAAGAACATGATATATATATCTAACTGGATGTAGGGGAGCATGAATTGTTATTGTTGACATTACCCTTGAGGTAAATGGTTGTGGGGCAAAACTATAAGCCCCTATCTTTCCCTGTGTCCGATTAAAATTCCGTAACCACAAGTATTGCGTGAGTGTTAGCAATTATGAAGGACTAAGTGGTAGTTGAGTATGTGGACTTGCTTTTCAGCTCTGACGTAGACTCTTTCCGATGTTATGAGAAATTGCAATTGCTTCAATGACTGAGGGTATAATTTGTTGATGCTCAATAAGGTTTATGATTCATACTTTGGCTTTGTGAAAAGAGCATCACTTCAACATAAGTAATCATATGACAAAATCTATGTATGTTGCTGTTATGAGAATAATCATGATGCCTTCATGTCCGTATTTTATTTTTATCGACACCTCTACCTCTAAACATGAGGACATATTTATTGTTATCGCTTTTCGCTTGAGGACAAGCGAGGTCTAAGCTTGAGGGAGTTGATACGTCCATTTTGCATCATGCTTTTATATCGATATTTATCGCAGTATGGGCTGTTATTTCACGTTATGTCAGAATACTTATGGCTATTCTCTCTTATTTTACAAGGTTTACATGAAGAGGGAGAATGCCGCCACCGGAATTCGGGCTGGAAAAGGAGCAAATATTGAAGGACTATTCTGCAACTCCAAAAGTCCTCAAACTCCACGGAATACCTTAAAATAAATAAAGAAAAATTGTCGCCAAAGATGAAGGCCAGGGGGCCCACACCTGCTCACACGAGGGTGGGGGCGCGCCTCACCTCGTGGGCCCCCCGGTGGCTCTCCGACGCCCATCTTCTCCTATATGAAGTCTTTCGATGGAAAAAATCATAAGCAACCTTTCGACGAGACTCCGCCGCCACGAGGCGGAACCTTGGCGTAATCCAATCTAGGGCTCCTAGAGAGCAGGTCCGCTGGGACACTACCCTCCGGAGGGGGAAATCATCGCCATCATCATCACCAACGCCTCCTCTCATCGGGAGAGGGCAATCTCCATCAACATCTTCACCAGCACCATCTCATCTCCAAACCCTAGTTCATATCTTGTATCCAATTCTTGTCTCCAAGTCCGGATTGGTGCTAGTAGGTTGCTAGTAGTGTTGATTACTCCTTGTAGTTGATGCTAGTTGGTTTATTTGGTGGAAGATTATATGTTCAGATCCTTTATGTATTATTACCCCTCTGATTATGAACATGAATATGCTTTGTGAGTAGTTACGCTTTGTTCCCGAGGACACGGAGAAGTCTTGCTATTAGTAGTCATGTGAATTTGGTATTCGCTTGATATTTTGATGTGATGTATGTTGTCTAACCTCTAGTGGTGTTATGTGAACGTCGACTACATAACACTTCACCATTATTTGGGCCTAGAGGAAGGCATTGGGAAGTAATAAGTAGATGATGGGTTGCTAGAGTGACAGAAGCTTGAACCCTAGTTTATACGTTGCTTCGTAAGGGGCTGATTTGGATCCATATGTTTCATGATGGTTAGGTTTACCTTAATACTTTTGTTGTAGTTGCGGATGCTTGCAATAGAGGTTAATCATAAGTGGGATGCTTGTTCAAGTAAGAACAACACCCAAGCACCGGTCCGCCCACATATCAAATTATCAAAGTACCGAACGCGAATCATATGAACGTGATGAAAACTAGCTTGACGATATTCCCATGTGTACTCGGGAGCGCTTTTCCTATTATAAGAGTTTGTTCCGGCTTGTCCTTTGCTACAAAAAGGATTGGGCCACCTTGCTGCACCTTATTTACTTTTGTTACTTGTTTCTCATTACAATTTATCTGATGACAAAACTATCTGTTACCACTTATTTCAAAGATTTGCAGAGAATACCTTGCTGAAAACCGCTTATCATTTCCTTCGCTTCCTCGTTGGGTTCGACACTCTTACTTATCGAAAGGACTACGATAGATCCCCTATACTTGTGGGTCATCATGCGGCAACGGCCGGAGTCCTCCCCATGCTTTGCTCACCAGTCATCAAGAACGCAAGTCATCAGACCCTCATCGACGGCAGAAAGGTGGCTCAACGTCCTATCTGTCGGGACATTCAACGATCTCCAAGTGCCATACGATCAGCTTCAGCCGACCAAGCCTTTCTCCGGAGTCACCGATGGTTCCACCGTCCTGATAGGTCAAGTCCGCCTTCCTGTCACCTTCGGACAGCGCAACAACTACCGTACCGAGCTCATCGACTTTGACGTCGCCCACATTCGCCTGCCATACAATGCCATACTCGGGTACCCAGCTTTGGCCAAGTTCATGGCAGTGACTCACCATGGCTACAATGTCCTCAAGATGCCAGGAAGCGGAGGAGTCATCACAGTGCCTTGCGAGGAAAGGGATGCAGTGTGCTCTCTTGAGCGTGCCTTCCAAGCCGCAGCAATCGAAGACCCAGATCACCGGAGCGGGAGACTTCCCGAGATGATCCCCAAGAAGAAGAAGGCCTCACCTGGTCCAAGCCCTCGTGGGGTAATCACCTCCGGAGGCATGGCAGCAGGACCTGCGCTCGTTCAAGGGGCGCCACCCTCTGGCGCATAGGAAGGCGCGCCCGGCGCCCTCCTTAGGCAGGGCTCGGGGGCTCTTTCATGGCGAGCCAGCGACCTAGTCGGAGTCACGAGGGAGGCGCTCGGGCACCACTTGGAGGTGTGCTTTAAGGCACGTTTCCCACAGGAAGGAGCGAAGCAAGGATGGCCAAATCCTCAGGAGTTCATCGCGAGGAGCACTCAGGAGCTAAAGGAGTCAAGAGCCATGCACGGCTGTCGCCGCTTGCCCGCCGTGGCCCCACATCCAGGCGAGGATGCTGGGCTGCGAATCTGCATCGACATACGAGGGCTCAATAGAGCCGCGTCTCAGGAGCGCCTCTGGCCCTTACGCGTGGCGCGTTGCGAGGGTCCACCTCACAGCCCACGTTCGCATGCCTTCGGCCTAACGAACGAAGTTGCCGCCATCGGCGCCTCACCGAGGGGTGCCTGGAGGCTCAGGAGGTCAAGGCGGCATGTCCTGGCGGAGATGGAGATGGCTCTCGAGGAACCCCTGCATTCCCCGGAGCCTCACGAGGCCTGTGTCCCGGAGGGCTCGTGGAGGGCCGGGCGCCCTCGCCACGCCATCCGCTACCTCAACACCCCGCCATCTCGACCATATCGGTGACACCTTTCCAAGTTTCGTTTAGCCGGGAGCGCCTCGGGCTGCATCATTCCCAGTCTGCGTGGGTCCGTCCCTGCGGCATGTACCCATTTTGCTTATGTTCTTTACTTACTTTGTTGGGGGCGCCCCTCGGGCTGCATTATCCCCAAGCTGCTAAGGCCAGACCCAGTGGCGCATGCTTTCTCCGCACCTATCTAGATGGATTTGCTCCTTCGCACTTAACCTACCAGCCAGTGCGGAAAGGGCGTGCTCCATGACGTCAGGCAAGGCAGAAGGATCGCGGACTGGTAGTGGGGCGGAAGGAGAAGGCAGCATCATCGCCAAGACCTGCAGGTTAACTGCAGCGAAAGAAGAAGCCAGGAGCTCCAGAGCCTGCGGGGCCTCGGCTAGCGAGCTAGGGACAAGCGCCTCGGGAGTCGAAGTAGCATCATGGGCCGCTGTCCCCTGGAGACTCCCCTCCGAGCCTCGCGAGGAAGCCTGAGCCGGAGAGGGGCGGGCGCCATCGCCGCCCTTCTGTGCCGGAGGAGGCGCGACCGTGCCAGGCTGCTGGGGCCTGAGGATGTGGCCACCCCTTCCTTGTTCTTCTTCGATGACGACATCGGCCTAGAAGATCAACGTGGAAGCATCAGGAAGCCGCGACGGAAGCATGAACAAGGGCAAGGTCAGGGCAGAAAACTCACTGGTCCACGATGGTGTAGTCCCGGTGCCTCTTTAGAAGTGGGGAGCTTAGGGGCCTCACGGCCTGGGGCGTAGGCGCGTGGGCCCAGGAGTCCGCGAGGCCGCGGTGGCCCCGGGCGGCGGTGAGGCAAGGGCGTCACCCTGAGAGATCAGCGACGATCTGCTCTTCGTCGGGACACCGGACATCGGGTTCCCCGAGGGGGAGACCCTGGACCTCGTAGTGACCCCAGCAGGGGGCAGGACTACCCTCAATGGGTGGTCGCCTGCAGCGTCGTCGTCAGGCAAGGCGTGGAGGTGGTCGGCCTTGCACGGAGGGGAGGTCTCCCCAGACCCCTCCAGGGTGGCTACCGAGTCCTGCTCTCCCTCCTTGCCGGAATTGTCGAAGGACACCACCACCGGAACCATCACCACCGGGGCCTCAGAGGGCGCCGGCAGCACAAGACCACGCCCATCAAAGACAGGCATGGCGGCGGCAATATTTGCCCCATCCGGGCGACGATACAAGGGAATGAAGCTATCCGGCGGGTACCCCTGGTCATCCCCAACCAAGGAGCGGAGGGCCGTGCCCAGCTCCTCATCAGACAGGGCCTCCGGACGCAGGCGGAGGTCGTCCCCTTCGTCCGCGAGCTTCCACAAGGGGCGCGCGTGCGCCTGGAGGGGAGCCACGCGTTGTGCCATGAACTCCTTGATGATCATGGCTCCCGTTAGCTTCGCCGCCCTTGGGTCATCAGGCTTCAGGTCGGCGGTCATCCTCTCCAGCACCGACTCCGCCCGAGGGTCGGTGAGCTTCACGTGGAACCACCCGTCATGAGACACGGGCATCTCTGTTGGCAGCACCAGCCGAGGGTGGGAGCACTTGGCATCCATTAGGACCCACTTTACCCTGAAGCCTTCAGCCTTCTTCCCAGCCTTCGAGATTGCATTGGTCTTGTTCGCCACGACGAAGTTGACGCACCCCGAGCAGGGGCAATCCTTGACCCGGAGATAGAAGAAGTGGCGCAGCAGCGCCACGGACGGCATCACCCCAACGTACGCCTCGCAATAAAAGGCGAAGATCGACAGAAGGAGGATGGAGTTGGGATGAAGATGGAGGGCGTGAATCTTGTACTGGCTGAGGACGGAATAGAAGAAGTCAGAAAAGGGAGGAACCAACCCCGCCATGATCCTGCTCCTGAAGAAGGGATAGAAGGTGCTGCCCGAGGCCTCTGGCTCGGTAGAGCCGGCCCGGAGTATAGTCTTCCTCTTCTCATCACCCTCCGCCGTCATCAGGAGCGTGGAGGCGAGGTTCTTCACCGAGACGCTTGGCGCGTTCAGCGCAGGCTCGTACTACGATGGCGGTCGGATGGCCCGAGCTTTGTTGGGTGCCATTGGCGGCGAGCACAGAGGAGCATTTGGGCGGATCTGGAGTCTTTGAGAACGAGGAGCAAGAAAGGGGATCTGGAGCAAGACGAAGGGGAGCAATGAAGGCGGCGCAACCCACGCCAGCCTTTTGTCAGTCGGGCAGTTGCTGAGGAGGTTTGGGGAAGCAGAGACGCCCATGTCCCGTCAGTCGCCACATGTCAATCAAGGCCGCAGGTGGTTGGGGCCCGCGGTGCTCCGCACTTGCCCCTTGGCTTCGCCTCAAAGCCAAGTCTTACCGTGCCTTGGGCCCGGTGGCTACAGTCGGCGTTCTAGGAATGGGGGTCCCCAGACTTGCCTGCCTGCAGCCCACGACGTGGCTCCTCCAGCGGCCTGGTACGGCCCATCTCACCAGCAAACACTCAAGACCCTCGCGAGGGGCCAAACCTCGCGAGGCGGACGGCAGAAGACCTCCTCAGTGGCGGCCTCACTAGGATGGCTCGCGAGGAGCGGAGAGATCAAGGCGAGTGGCACCTCCTGAGGTTCTCGCAACGTGAGCCATGACGACCAAGGCCAGGCGGCGCTAGGCGTGGACCACCGGGTGCAGAGTAATGGTTTCCTCTTTGGTGCTAAAGGAGCAGGCATAGGCGAAGAGTCCCGAGGTATCAGGCAAAGGTTTCCATATCGGTGCAATGAGACCAAGACCAGCAGGACGGTAGAACGGAGGTCATAGTAGAGCCCACGACGGCGTCACCACCAGAGCTTTTGGCAGGTGAAGACCACCTTTTGTCAGGATAGCCTGTACTAGCTGTCCCCCTTAAAATTGGCCATTGTGGGATCCCTTCCCGCCTAACATTTGGGAAGAGGACCGGGGCCTCTATAAATAGGACTAGCCACCACCATAGGAAGGGGAGACTTTGGATCAGATCCATTCCACCTTCACATGCACAAGCTCACCGAGCTCAAGAACACCTCTCCTCAAGAGGCTGATCTTCCCTTGTACTTGTTCATCCTCAGCCTACAAGGCAATCCACCACACCACACTGGAGTAGGGTTTTACACCACATTGGTGGCCTGAACCAGTATAAACTCTTGTGTCCCTTGTTCTTTGAGTTCGAGGAGCTGAGCTTTGAGATTGTGGTGAGGGAGTGAGCTAGGGGGAGGGAGAGATCTTTGTGCGCACCCCAGAGTTTGATCCTTAATGGTTTTGTTGGAACCCGCAATCCGACACTCGCGACCGCCCGCTGGCCGCGGGTGACCTACGCCACATCAAGCAGCAGCCAGGGGAGACCCTGCAGAAGTACATCCAGCGCTTCAACAACGTTCGCCTCAAGATCCCCAAGGTGATAGACGAGGCCATCATTTCTGCGTTCTCTGATGGTGTCCGCGACGTCAAGATGAAGGAGGAGCTTGCCATCCACGAGGAGCTATGCATGGCTCTGGAGATGTTCAACATGGCGACCAAGTGTGCATGAGCTAAGGAGGAGCGCCTTTCCCTCCTCGAGCTCCCTGCTGCCGACCTAGAAGAGAAGAAAGCCAAGGCCAAGGACGTGAAGCACAAGGGGGTAGTCGTGCTTGCGACGGAGTCAGATACAAAGCGCGGCCGGGACCACCCCGAGTCGTCCAAAACAACCGTCCTTCTGCACCTTCCACAACGTACACATCCACAAAGACCAATGATCGCCAAGAGCTCAGGGGCCATTCGAATGGACGCTTGGTCGACGCCCGAAAGAACGACCGGGCTACGGCCGAGGAGGAGGACGAAGTGGAGGACGCTGGGACGACCGCGGCCCTTGTCAGGAGTGGCGCGACCAGCCTTGTGAGGGCACCTGGAGGGACCAGCCTCGTGAGGACCGCCCCCAGGGTAATCCTGGCCTTCTTCCGCTGCCGCCGCCGCCAAGAAGGAACGACAACCACCATCAGGACGAGGGGGCTGGGGGCTTC
The DNA here is from genome assembly GCA_021605145.1 of Aegilops bicornis. NCBI lineage: Eukaryota > Viridiplantae > Streptophyta > Magnoliopsida > Poales > Poaceae > Aegilops > Aegilops bicornis. The sequence continues at coordinate 391,587,233 of CM038674.1, forward strand.
CAGGAGCCCCGCGCCATCGCTTGCATATTGGGCGGTGCTCAGGCCACAGCTTCCTAGCGCATCTTCAAGCAGTTTGCTTGCGAGGTGAACACAGCCCTTCCCAGGCTCGAGGCCACGCGCCCGCTCACGTCGTCCAAGTGCGCCATCACCTTCAACTCGTCGGACCAGCTCAAGTGCGCGGCCACTGCTGGCGCCCTCCCGATGCTTTGCTCACCCGTCATCAGCAACGTCAAAGTCACCAAAACCCGCATCGACGGTGGTGCAGGGCTCAATGTGTTGTCTGTTGAGACGTTCGACAGCCTCCAAGTGCCATACGATCAGCTACAGCCTACCAAGCCTTTCTCAAGAGTGACCGACGGCTCCACCACCCCGATAGGGCAGGTCCGCCTCCCTGTCACCTTCGCCAGCGACATAACTATCAAGACCGAGCTCATTGACTTCCATGTCGCCCACATCCGTCTGCCATACAACGCCATCCCTGGGTATCCAGTGTTGGCCAAGTTCATGGCAGTGACCCACCATGGCTACAATGTCCTCAAGATGCCGAGGAGTGGCGGCATCATCACAGTTCCGTGTGAAGAAAGATATGTGGTGTGCTCCCATGAGTGCACCTTCCAAGCCGCAGCAATCTAAGACCCCGACAACGAAGGCACACTGTACCCTCCTGAGGCCATCCCCAGGAAGAAGAAGCAGTTACTCCACCCAGCGCCTTAGGGAAGCGGTGTCTCCAGTGGCACCACCTTAGGATCTACGCTCGCAGCCGGGGCTCCTCCCCCCTCGCATAAGAAGGAAGGCGCCTGACGCCTCCTCAGCCGGGCTCGGGGCTCTTCCGGAGGGCCTCGCACTCCAGCCAATGACATGAGGGAGGCGCTCGAGCATCACGTGGAGGCGTGCTTCGCTGCATGTTTCCCTCAAGAGGGCACAAGGCGAGGAGCGCCAAGTGCTCAGGAGTTTATCATCAAGGCGATCCAGGAGCTTCAGGAAGCAAGGACCATACGCGGCGATCGCTGCCCACCACCCGGCGCAGCCCCCCATCCCGGCGAGGATGGGGGCTGCGCATCTGCGTCGACATTCCAGGGCTCAACAGGGCCGCATCTCAGGAGCGCTTCTTGCCTTCGCGCGCTGGCCGGTGCGAGGGTCCACCTCACAGCTATGTTCACATGCCGTTTGGCCCGCCGAACGCGGCTGTCACCTACCAGCGTCATCTACGGAGCATCCTGGCGGCTCAGGAGGCCAGGCATCACGTAGTCTTGGCAGATATGGCGACGGTCCTCAAGGAACCACCCGAGCCCCTAGAGCCTCCTGAGGCTCAGGGCCCTGGTGGCTCGTGAGGAGCGACCTCTCCAGCGCGCACCTTCAGCTACCTCAACACCCCTTCGACAACGGAACCAGGTGACATTTTCCAGTTTACTCACCGAGCGCCTTTGGGCTGCATCATTCCTGTGTCGCATGGGCCTGTCCCTCAACGTGTATCTTTTGCATCTTTAGCTTACTGCTGGGGGCGCCTGGGCTGCATCATCCCCGGCCGCTTCGAGTCCGTCCCCTGGCATGTATCATTCTTACATCTATCCTAGCTAGCTTGTCTCCTCGCATAAGTTATCTATGGCTATCACCTGCTTATCTGGTACATCGATACCCCACCCGCAACCACCCTCATTGCCACGGGAGCCGCGCGCCAGTTGTTTTCCCTTAGGATTACTCGCATGAGTAGGCTCGGCACGGGGTCTGTGCTCGGGTTTGTCCCTGCAGCATCGATAAACCCAACGTCTGAGCTTTGTCTGGCGGGCCGGCCCCGTTCACATCACCTCCTAGGGTCGTTGGTGTCCAGCCTTCTCACGGGACCGCCTCAGGAAATTCATCCGGCGCAGGTTACCTAACCATCTCGCAGGATACTGAAGCTATCAAGAACCAAGACCAGGCGCAAGCCGCCTTGAGGTAGCACCTCGTGAGTCCCGCGCTAGCTCATGAGTGCCCAGACACACCTCGTCTAGCCCTGCCGTGCAAGCCACGTGTCAGGGCGGGGCTGTACACTCCCCGTTGGTTCCACTCAGAGGGAGCCCTCACCCACGCACTAGGGAAGCACCATGCTCCGTGCTGGCAGTCGACACGGTCGAGGAGCGGCTATGCCCGTGCAAATGACGAAGCGCTACACTCCGCGCTGGTGATAAACAACTGAGGGCGGCCCACGACCGTACCAACCTCAGGGAGCCACCCGGCTCAGTGTCTAGCCTCACCGCAACGCTCTCCCCTTGGGAGAGTCATGCGAGGGGGGTCTAGGCACGGGGGCTACTCTTAAGCCCTACCTAGCGTACGCCGCCCTACCAGGTCCCTCGGACCTGGTCGTCGCGCGCCACGCCTGAGCAGGACCTCGGCGAGGACAGGTATGAAGGTCTGTTTGAGCGTCAAGGGGGAGTCCTGAGAATCGCGACTCAGGAGCCTAACTAGCCAGGTAGCCCTCACCCCTTGGTCCGTCCTGGTGATCCGGACGGCCCAACGGCGCCTGAGGTATGCGCGGGGTCGGGACCTGCCGACGTAGAACCCTAAGACCTAGTTTAGCGGTTTCTTCTCACAAACCGTTTGCGTGTCAAGGGGGACTCCTGAGCATCGCAACTCAGGAGCCTAAGTTTCCACGTAGCCCCTCACCCCTTGGACCGTCTTGGTGATCCGGACGGCCCGATGGTGGCTGAGGTATGCGCGGGGTCGGGCCCTGCCGACATAGAACACCAGGCAAACTGGAAGGAAATCGCGGAATCTGAAACAAATATTAAAAAACATAGTGTTCTTCAAATACCAAACACAAGTTTAAACGCCTCCACTAGGCATGGTGCATGTTGGAGAGGCTGTCAGATCACGGGTTCCGGCAGACCCTTAAGGTTCGAACTCTGGGGTGCGCACGGAGATCCAACCCTCCACCGTCTCGTACCTCGCCGAATCGCAGGGACCTAAACTACTAACAAGAACACACGAGAGACGCAAGATTTATACTAGTTCGGGCCACCGTTGTGGTGTAATACCCTACTCTAGTTTGTGGTGTGTGGATTGCCTCTGGGGCTGACGAAGAACAGTACAGGGAAGAACAGCCTCACGAGGGTCTGTTCTTGTGGCTGTGATGAACTGCTAAGTGGTGCCCCGTCGCTCTAGCTTGAGGAATGGGTTTCTCTCTCTCTCTGGATTCCAAATGCTTGATCCGATCGTCCTTCGTCCCTCCTCTCTCTGAGTGTGGCTACCCCTATTTATAGGCGAAGGCCCTAGGCCTCTTCCCAAATATTAAGCGGGAAGGGCGCCAACAATTGGCCATTTTGAAGGGGAACAGCGGGTACACTTATCCTGACTAAAGTTGGTCCTCGCCTGCCAAAGGCTCTGGTGATGACGCCTTTGCTTGGGCTCCACGATGATCGCATTCCAGCCGCTGGGGCTGTTCTTGGTCTTGTTGCAATCAAACGGATGCCTTTGCTTGATGCTCTTGCATGCTCTTGCCCCTTTGCACCAAAGAGGAAAGGAGGACGCCATGGGCTGGCGCTCGATCGGGCGCCTTGGTCGCCATGGCTTACGCCACGGCACCTCGCGAGGTACCCCGCCTTTGAGTTCTCCGCCTCCTCATGAGCCAGCCCGACGAGGGCGCTACCGAGAAAGCTCTTGGTCGTCCGCCTCATGAGGCTTGGCCCCTCGCGAGGGTCTTGAGCTTGTGTTGATGAAGATGGGTCCGCCCTGGCCTCCTTTGAGCCACGCCGCAGCCGCAGTGTGCAAGTCTGGGACCCCTGCTCCTGCACACCGACAAGAGCCCCTGGGCCACGACGCTGACCGGACTTGGCCGTGCAGAGAGGCGAAAGGGCAAGTGCGGTTGCCAGGGCCCTAACAGCCTGTGGGTCTTTGGGCGCCACGTGGTGGTTGATTGACGGGCGCTTCCGCAACTGCTGCTGGTTGATAATAGAGCGGCATCTTGCTTGCCTCCTTTACTTTCTCCGCTTGCTGCTCAGATCCCCTTTCTTGCGCCTCTCCTTCCTCGCTTCCACGACTTTCAGATCCACTCGCCTTCGTGCCCTAGCCAGTCATGGCTCCTCGTCAAACCCGGCCGAGCCTGGTACTCTCCTTCCTTGACCTGCCGAATGTGTCCGGGCCAAGTAGCCTTGCTCGAGGCGCGCTGGCTGGCAGAGGCGCAGGGCGTCAGCGGAACGGCGGTGTTCAAGGTCGGCTCCTCCGCCCTTGAGGGTCGGGGGAGTACCTTCTACCCGTTCTTCGTGGGCGCCGTTATGGCTGGTCTGTCGCCTCCCTTCTCTGAGTTCTTCTTCTCCGTCCTTCGCCATTACAACATTCACGCTCTGCACCTCCATCCCAACTCCGTCCTTCTCCTGGCAATCTTCGCCTACTATTGTGAGGCCCATGTTGGGGTGAAGCCCTCGTGGCCTTGCTGCGCCACTACTTCTTCCTCCGATTCTCCGTGGTCCCGTCTCACAGGCGCGAGCTTTGTCACAGACGTCTGGAGCTATCGCCATTTCAAACACTGGGAAGCGGATTGAGGGCTTGTGGAGCAAGTGGGTCTTGGTGGATGCCGGGCGGATCCACCTCGATCGATCCTGCCCACGGAGCTCGGGCCGAGAGCTCCGACGATGGTCCCGGGCGAAGCTTCGGGATCCTCGCCAAGCCGGTGCCGGAGAGGATGGACACAGATCTGAAGCCGACGACGCGGGCGGCGGGCGAGGCTGACTGTGCGGCTGCTGTCGAGGGAGTTCTGGAGCACTAATCGCTCTTCGCCAAGATTAAGCTCCGGCGTGGAGGCCTAACCCGAGCCCCGTGGCCCTGGCCAGCGAGGATCTGGTGACGGTCCTCTAGTCCTTGGTAGGGGGCGATGTGGCGAGACCGGAAGGCGCCTGCGGCCCCTGCTTTCTTCATGAGGATTGGGAGCAGTTTAGGGGTCCATGCCCGCCTTCAATGGGGACGGGCTCATGCCCGCGGAGGCTCTGGAGGACCTGGTGGACGTGCCCTCTTCCGACTTGAAGAGGTGGAGGAAAGGGAGCTAGGAGAGGGGGTTGATTCGGGGGCGGAGTCAAGGGCTCCCTCCATGCGGCGCAGGCCCCGCATTCTCCGCCTCCCCGAAAGTGACGACGACGAAGATGAGGATGAGCGGGTAGGCAAAAGCCTGCCTCGATCCTCCAAGAAGGACCGGACTGGCTGGTCCCAGCTGGTCCGCCTGCCCCGGGCGATCCATGGACGCTACCGCCGCCTCTGGTCCCTTGAAGCCGATCCCTGCAGCCCGGCTCTCGGGCTTCAAAGTATGGCCGAGGCTGCTCGAGTCCACCAGAGACGCACTTGTAAGTGCCCGCCTGCCTTGATTATTGCTTTGTTGACGAGATCTGATGTCCATGCTCTTCGTCAGCCAGCCATGGCGAAGAAGCCGGAAGGTTCCCGAGGCCCCATCCGTGGTGGTGCCTTCGCCTCGAAAAGGAAGACGACCCCGACGCCTGTGCCTCTCTCGCCCGGGCGCCTCGCGAGGCTCGGCTGAGCCTGGCTGGGCGAGGTCAGCCCCTTGTCCCAAGCGACTCCCGAGGCGGCCTTTTGCTGGGCGCAGCCTCCACCGTCTGCCGTGGTGCCGCTGGTTCCGCCTCGTAGGCGCAGTGGTTACGCCGCCGCCAACTCCTCCTCCTACTCCGCCATCTGCTGTCTCCGACTCTCCTCATGTCCTGGACTGCGCCGCTGGCCGCTGAACTGGACCGGCCAAGGTGATCTTCCGGGCGCCGACCTCGCTAGTGGCCGGGCGCCTGAGCCGGCCTCTGGCCGGATTCGTGGCCGACGCTTCGATTCGGCGGTGCTGGGTCTGTGCTTCGGCGTACCGTGACAAGGAGAAGGTGTTGTTCGCGAGGCGAAGGTAGCCCGCGATGCTGCTCCTGGGGAGCCAGCCAAAGATCCGAGGTCGCCGCGAGACGCCGGAGGGCGGTGAAGGGCTTGCGTAACCAGCTCGCCGAGGAGGCTCGCCTCCGCCAGAGCAGGAGGAAGGCATGAAGGCTCATGAGGCGCCATCAAGGACCGGGAGGCCAAGCTGAAGAAGCGCCGCGACCGCCTTGACGCGCTGGGGTAGGGAACCGGAGGCGCAGGAAGGTCGAGCTGGACGCCAAGGCGCTGGTTCTCGGGTCAAGACCGCGTGGCCTTCATGGATATGGAGGTGAAGGCTCGCGCCCCGCCGAGGGAGCTTTATGACGCCGCTCGAGAGCCCACCGCCGCACGGAGGACGGCCCCGCCAAGCTGCTTCCCTTCCCGATCCGCGCTTGAAGATGTCTCCCTTGGTCTTGGCCCCACGGCCGAGGCCGAGGCGCCGGGTCTTGTCTTTCTGCGGCAATCGACGTGGATCCTCACCCACATCTATCTTCGCGACTTAAGCGCCGACATGGACAGCTTACCGGAGCCGGGCGAAGCGGCGAGCACGCAGCCGCCACGCCGAGGCTGTGAAGGGTCGCGCTGGAGGCTGTTGGGGAAGTTCAAGGCCTTCAAAGACCAAGCCGGGAAGCGGCGCCGCCCCGCTGCTTCACGAGGCGCGCCCACTCCGCGCTGCTCCACCGCCAACAAGTGACTCCACTGCGGCTCCCCGCCTTGCTTGTAATTCCTGCAAGACATGTATCATGCCTCGGGAGGCGTTTAAACTTGCGTTTGGTACTGCGATAACATGTGGACTGTAATATTTGCTTTTGAATTCCTTGAAATTTGTGCTTCCTACTTGCTTATGTTCTACGCCGGCAGAGCCCGGCCTCACAGATACCTCAGCCGTTAGCCTGACGACCGAAACCAGGACGGGACCAAGGGTGAGGGGCTACGTGACAAGTTAGGCTCTGAGTCGCGATGCTCAGAGTCCCCTTGGCGCACGAACACCAAGTAGGGAGGTGAGGCGCTGGCGGATCCACCGTTCTACGCTCTCAGGCCCGGCCTCGCAGATACCCCAACCGCCGTTAGCCTTTTGGAACTAAGGGGTGAGGGGCTACGTGGCTGCTTAGGCTCCCGAGTCGCGATGCTCAGAGTCACCCTTGACGCCAAACGGCATGCGTACCTTGGCTCCGCCGGGGAGTGGCGTGGCGACGAACCAGGCCCGAGGGCTGGCCGGGTGGCGTGCATCCGGGCGTGACTCAGCGCAGCCTCGTGCCCAGCCCTCGCTGCACTCCCGAGAGGAGGCGCGGCGACGAGGCTGCATAATCGAGCCTGGGCTCCCTAAGGTTGACGCGACCGGAGGCCACCCTCGATTGTTTATCACCAGCGCGGAGCATAGCGCTCGCGATGCATACGGGCATAGCCGCTCCTCGACAAAGGTGTCGCCACCAACAAGGAGCATGGTGCTTCCATCGAACGTGAGGGGCTCCCCTCCGGGAGGAACCCCCGGGGCGTATACAGCCCCAACCTGACACATGGCTGGCACGGTAGGGCTATACGAGGTGTATCTGGGCACCCGTGAGCCAGCGCAGGACTCACGAGGCCCTACCTCAAGGCGGGTTGCGCCTGGCTCTGGGCCTTATCTTCGAGTGTGTTCCTGCAAAAATGGCTAGATGCCGGTTATCTACATCTTCGGGTCCCGGCTCTCGGGCTGGTCTCTACTGTCGCTGGCAAGCCAGGTTGCGATGCCATGGATAAGACCAGAGGGTGAGGGCCGGAGAGCCGGTAGGAGCCCTGAGTCGCGATGCTCGTGCACCCCCTTTAACGCCGCTAAGCTGGATTAGATGACACAACTCTACGCCCTCGGGTCCGGCCTCGGCTGGTCTCTACCGTCGGCGGCAAGCCGTGTCGCGATGCCATGGACAAGACTAGAGGTTGAGGGTCGGAGAGCCGGTAGGAGCCTGAGTCGCGATGCTCGTGCACCCCTTTAACGCGCAAGCTGGGTCGGAGGCAACAACTCTACGTCTTCGGGTCACGGCTCTCGGGCTGGTCTCTACCGTCGCTGGCAAGCCAGGTCACGATGCCATGGACAAGACCAGAGGGTGAGGGCCGGAGAGCCGGTAGGAGCACTGAGTCACGATGCTCAGGCACCCCCCCTTTAACGCGCAAGCTGGGTTGGATGATGAAACTCTACGGACCCACGCGGCCTGGGAATAATGCGGCCCTGAAGGCGCTCCCAGCCGGAAATAAAACTTAAAGATGTCACCTGGTGATGTTGGGGATGAAGGGTTGTTGATGTAGCAGACTCGGTGGGCTGCGGGAGCCGATCCTCACGAGCCCCCAGGCTCAGGGGCCTCGGGAGGCTCCGGAGGCGCTGGCGGCCCCTCACGGGTCATCTCCATCTCCGTGTAACGCCCTCGATGCGGCTATATCTCCCACGTGTCGAAGCACGACCTAGAGGCATAACCGCATTGAAAGCAATGTCGCAAGTGAGGTAATCTTCACACAACCCATGTGATACATAGTTGGCTTACAATCGCCACTTCACGCAATACATCAGTAAAGCATTACATCATACAGATACAATCAAGGTCCGACTACGGAACCAAAATAAAAAAAGACTACCCCAAATGCTACACAGATCCCCGATCGTCCCAACTGGGCTCCACTACTGATCAACTGAAACGTAACAACACAATGAACAAGATCTTCATCGAGCTCCTCCTTGAGCTCAAAAGGCCACTCTGCACGGTTTCATCGGCACTGCAAACTGGTTTTGGAAGTATCTGTGAGTCACGGGGACTCTTATATCTCAAAGGCGCGAGATAAATAGTATTTATGCTTATGTGCAGGTGATGGTAGTGAGGTGGAGCTGCAGCAAGCGACTAGCATATCTGGTGTCTAACATACGCAAATGAGAGCGAGAAGAGAAAGCAAAAGCACGGTCGAACAACTATGATCAAGAAGTGATCCTAGAACAACCTACGTCAAGCATAACTCCAACACCGTGTTCACTTCCCGGACTCCACCGAGAAGAGACCATCACGGTTACACACGTGGTTGGTGTATTTTAATTAAGATCAACTTCGGGTTTTCTACAACCGGACATTAACAAATTCCCATCTGCCTCATAACATGGGCACGGCTTTCGAAAGATAATACCCTGCAGGGTGTCCCAACTTAGCCCATTATAAGCTCTCACGGTCAACGAAGGATATTCCTTCTACCGAAGACCCGATCGATCTCGGAATCCTGACTACAAGACATCTCGACAATGGTAAAACAAGACCAGCAAAGCCGCCCGAATGTGCCGACAAATCCCGATAGGAGCTGCACATATCTCGTTCTCAGGGCACACCGGATGAGCAGTCCGTACAACTAAAACCAGACCCCAAGTTTCCTTGAGGGGGCGCTGCAAAGTGCTCTAGTTTGGGCCAACACTCAGAGGAGCACTGGCCCGGGGTTTTAAAATAAAGATGACCCTTGAGTCTGCAGAACCCAAGGGAAAAAGGCTTAGGTGGCAAATGTTAAAACCAATGTTGGGCCTTACTGGAGGAGTTTTATTCAAAGCGAACTGTCAAGGGGGTCCCATAAATCACCCAACCGTGTAAGGAACGCAAAATCAAGGAACATAACACCGGTATGACGGAAGCTAGGGCGGCAAGAGTGGAACAAAACACTGTGCATAAGGCCGAGCCTTCCACCCTTTACCAAGTATATAGATGCATTAATTAAAGAAGATATATTGTGATATCCCAACAAGTAAACATGTTCCAACAAGGAACAACATCTCCATGTTCCAACAAGGAACAAACTTCATCTTCACTGCAACTAACAACGCTATAAGAGGGGCTGAGCAAAGCGGTAACATAGCCAAACAACGGTTTGCTAGGAAAGGATGGTTAGGGGCTTGACATGGCAATATGGGAGGCATGATAAGCAAGTGATAGGCCTCGTAGCATAGGCATAGCAAAAGAGTGAGCATCTAGCAAGCAAAGATAGAAGTGATTTCGAGGGTATGATCATCTTGCCTGAAATCCCGCAAGTAAGAAGAACGAGTCCATGAAGAAGACAAACGGATGTAGTCGAACGAATCCTCACAACTCCGGAACGAAACCGAAGCTAACGAGAGAAGCAACCCGGAAAGAAGCAAACAACATGGTAAACAACCATCACATACACATGGCATGATGCACAACCAAGTATGATGCATGTCCGGTTTAAATAGCATGGCATGGCAATATGCACAAACAAAACTACAAGTTAAATGGAGCCCAATATGCAATGAGTTGCATATTGACGAAACACCACATCAATTATTTAGTTCACTCCCGATTAGGTACTCAACAATATTAAATATTGGTTAACATGGCAAGATGTGAAGCATAACAAAACTATACCATCTAAACAATTTAAATGGGGCCGGATATAAAAACAACAAATCCCGTAAATCCCCATATGCATTTAGCAATTTAATGCAACAACAACTTTAAACATTTAAATGTTGTTATCATGATGCGGATGACATATACAAGTTTTATGCAATTTTATGAAAATGTTGACATGAGCATGTTATGAAGCATTTTTCACCGTGGCGGAACGAAAGGGGTGCCACGGCAACGAATTCAAAAATGTTGCCACGACAACATATCGATCTCGATAACTTGATTGAGATACCGATGCAAACGAGAAGTGTGTGGATGTGTAGAACACGCAAGAGATGGTGGGGTGCTCCCGACTACCGGGTTCCCACGGGTCGACGGCATGGCAAACGCGGAACATGCAAAGACCTCTCTCGGACACGGTGCAAACACGAGCATCTCATACAACACATGCATTCGTTCACGGGCGGTCGTCTCGGGGTTATACCTTCAAAGCGTGCATTTCGGAGTGGTTCGATCTCGTCGAGGGAAGTAGTGGTACTCGCGGGTCGTAGTGGAAGTAGTCATTCTCGCGGCGGTAGTGGAAGTAGTGGTACACGGCGACAGTAGTGGAAGTAGTGGTTCACGTTTCGTAGATGAAGTAGTTGTTCATGATCCGTAGATGTTCGGGGTCACCACAAGGAACTTGTCGAAACTAGGGTCTCGGTCGTCGGTATAGGTACTTGGTGAAATCCACGGGTGTCGATGAGTTGTACATGGTCTTCACATTGTAGTCTGACTTGGCGATTCCAAAACGTTCATCGGTAGTGGAACTTGGCGGTCTCGACGGTCGTCGTGGTACTTGTCGAAAGAAATCCACCGAGGCGGTCTTGTGTCCCTGGATTCAGTGGCCTTGGCAACGACAAAAGGGGCAGCATCACGTAGCATGCTTGGCGAGGGGCTACAAGTGAGAGGCCATGGCAGCGGCAAGGCAAGCAGCACCAGCACGAGTCATGGACAGAGGAGGAGGTGCTGCCGGGCGCTGATGGTGGTGGAGCAGGGAAGTCAACGCGGGTTCAAGCGTGGCCTGCAGTGGAGGTCAACTCCGGCTGTGGACGGGCCAAGGCAGCGGAGGCCAGCCTGATCTCGACGAGGTTGGAGGAGGAGTGCGCTCCAATGTTGAAGACGAACGGCGCACGACGCTGCACTCTAGGAAGCAGCAGGGCTGGGACGGCAGGGCGCCCACGACCTGAGCACAACGGGCAGCGAGGAGGGGTGGAGATGCGAGCTGCACACGCTCACGGACGGCGCCGAGCGCCATGGCTGAGGGAGCAGATGAGGGGGCGAAGCAGAGGAGGAGGCTTGGGCGCTGGAGGGAGCCGCAAGGCAGCAAGGCGGTCGGAGGGGTCTCGCTCCTCTCTCTTTCTCTGCGGATGGGGCACGAGCGAGGGAGAGGGAGAGATCGAGAGGAGGGAGTGGTGGCGCAAGGGAGGAGAGCAGGGTGCGGGCTAGGGTTAGAGCTGGGCCTTGGGCCAAATGGACTGCGGGGAAGCAGGCCGAACTGGCTGCTGGGCTCTCTTCTCTCTCACTCTAAAGAAAGAAGAAAAAAAACAGAGAAAAGAAAGAAAAGAAAGAGAGGTTAGGGGAAGAAGTTGGACACGCGGGTAATTTTCTCGAACTCACAAAAATGTGCTTGTTCCAAGAAAAATAGAAAAAGCCATGATTGAAAGATTTAAATTCAAACTCATTTGATTTAAATTCAAATGATTTGAATAGGAAGTGAGGGTTGGGAAGGTCCAAAAATGTTGAGGATTTCGGTGGGGCTCGGAAAATGACGAAATAATTTATTGGACAAAGTTTGAGGTCAAGAAGTGAGATAACAAAGGCATGGGGAATTATTTTGCAAGTGTGTCAAAGGTAATTCCACATCAATGGAATATTTTATAATAGCTCCATAAATATTAGGAGGATATGTTATAAAGAGAAAACACCATGTGAATTCCCTCGATTTAAATAGATCAAAAGATCTATGCAGTTTATTTAGTTGAGGTTTTAAAAATTAAAAGACATGCTGGCATGATGACATGATGCAATGCAAAAATAAATAGACCAAGCACAAATAAAAACACATGGAGGTCACAAAAATATGGAAGTCTTCTGGATCGTCGGTCTTGGGGCGTTACAACACTCCACCACTACAAGAGGATCTCGCCCCGAGATCTAGGATGGCACCAGAGAGAAGCGGAAGAGAAAGAGATAAGACACAGTTGCTTCTTTGACAAACGAGTGAAACCAATGAACCTCGAGAGGTTGAAAACTTGAAGGAATAACACAATAGAGTTGAGCGAAATTGAGAGCATTCCAAGATGAAAATAGAAACAAGGAACACCATGTGAACCTTGGGGGTTGCAAAGCTATGAATGACGAGTACAATGGACAAGATGGAATTGGAACCACTCTGGTTGAAACGAGATAAGAATGAATAAAAATTATATAATTTTGGCAGCACTCCGACTGTAAATGGAAGGAATTGAACATGAACTTAAAAGATGGGATGATACTTGATGAAATCAACAACACACTGCCTCCGGAACTATTGAAAGAGTGGCACAAGGGGTAAGAAAGATTTCAGACAGCTCTCCGGTTGAGGAAGCAGGCAAAACTTTATAAGATGAGAGAACTCGAATGAAAACATGACACTCCGACTAAACATAGAAGCAAGGAGAAGAACATGATCTTGACAAAACAAGATGATGGGTCGAAGAGAGCAACATCACAATGCCTTCGGAACGAAAGAATAGAATCTAGATTGTTGGGATAAAGGGACGGAGAAGAAAATGACAACTTCTACCACAAATGAATTTGAAAGAAACATCCTTACGAGGAAGGCTAGAACGGAGTTGTTGAAAAATCAACAATGAAAAGAATAAACTTGTAGTGGGCTTATGGAAACAACTCAAAACTTACAGGTGAATACATGCCACTACGAAAACAATTGATTGCTTGAGAGCAACACGGAGATGAAAACTTGATTCGCCGAGAGAATAGGAGAAAACTTGGATCATTGATAAGCACCACAATTGGCAACATTCCTTCGGAAAGGCTTTAGGTGAAATCTAAACCAAGATAACTCCAAGGAAGAGATTGATGGATTTAAATATCTCATTCTTGACAACAAGTGAATCATGAAACATGAATGAAACTGTCAAAATGACATAACACCACCTCAAAAGATAAGGTCGAAATAATTGCACCTCGGAATGCAAGATGAAGAATGCTTGAACTCCTCAAAACAAAACATGTGTTGAGCACCATGTTTATTTTGAAGTATGGCTTGGCGGATCATAACTTCGAGAGAAAACTTGAAGAACAATTGAGGAATGAAAAGAATCCTTGACGAACCACCATGTTGATCCTCCGTGAGAACTCCGGTAATAAAATCAAAGGATGATAACAAGGAAAGAGAAGTTGAGAACACAAGGTGAAGCCTTGCGATGATTTAGATGGATCTTCGTGATGATGAGAGCTTGGAACTCCGGGAAAAGAAAAGATGAAACAATTGAAACCGAGAATTTATTCATCATGAACAAACTCCGAAAGAAGGAATTAATCACTTGGATGAAACAAGAATAAGAATTATGTTATTTGTAACCTTCACCAATATAAATGGATGACAAGCAACGGATTAGGCATACTACTTATTCTCGTTGAAAAAGGATTGAAGAGAGATATTGCTCAACTTGGGAAGGTCTTCAACGATCCGCCGGTAGGATTCGAAAGAACGAATGAATTAAAGTGATAATCAAGGAAAAATAATCTTGAACGAACGACCGTAAGAAATGACAATGAACAAAGAAAAGAGAAAGAATCGCCGGGAAGAATTAGAAAAGCACGAAGATACTTGAGGGAATTTAGAGAAAAGAGATCAAATAGATCGCAAACTGATTAATGAATGCTTGAAAGCAGCACCGGAAGAATATTGAGACGAACGAAGGGGAACGGATATAGAATAATTGGAGAACGACTTTGAAAACTTGGAACGAAGAAATCTTCCGAAAAGATGGCCTCCGGATGATTGAGACGGAAAGTAACTCCTGAAATACTCCGGATGGATGAAAAGAATTTGCATGACTCAAACAATTAGATAGGATAACATTGAGCTAGCACCATGAATCTCCGGGGGAACGGACAAGATTTAAGAGAAACTCTACTTCAGTCTTCAAGGACGACGATAAACACCACCAAAATTTTTGAGATACTCTGGTAGAATGAAAAGCGAAGAGGTTGAGCCAATAATGAAAAGAATTTGAAAGAGATCTTGGGAAGGCGTCTGACTGATGAAATTCATTCTTACGTCAAACTTCAAAAAGAACTTGAGAATAACTCCAGAATAATTAGAAGAGTCGTAAGATCCTCGAAAAGACACGTGGGTTAGGGCCTTGAAGAGATAACACCGTTGAAAAGGGATTGTTGAATAGATAGATGATGCATCGGAACAATTAAAATATTTGAATGAGGTGACAACCTCGAAATAATTGGAACACAGACGAATCTCCTGAGATGTGTTCGGAACTCCGGAATGATTGAATGGCAAGAGGCAAACGAGCAAGGAGAACACTTGAGCCGAGGAGAAGAATATAATCACTACCGAAAAACTTGAATTGAAAACACCGGAAAAGAAAAGAGATGAAGAATGTCCACCGAGATGAGAATTCACTGGTTGAAATAATTTACGAAAGACTGAAGTGGTTCCGTACGAATGAAATTGATGGTCGAAAGAGATTCAATCTCCGGGAAGAAGAGGGTGGGAGGGCGGGAAAACAAAGACAACTTGGAAGGGGAAATCGATGAATATCTTGAAGAGACAACACCGGTTGAAATCATTGAGGAAACAAAGAAAAGACTTCACACGAGTAGGATGGATACTCGATTACGGACTCCGGTTCCGAGAAGAAGAAGGGAGGGCGGGTGGGAAAAACAAGGACAACTTCGGACAAGGAAAAACAACGACGTCGGAGGAAGAACTGAGGATTGAACTTGGCAAAGATGAAGAGGGTCGAATCGCCTTGACGAGAAATGCACCGGACAAAAAGGATGGGCAACTCACGAAACTAACCACGTGATCCTAAAGAAAAATTTGAACGGGAAGAGGAGTAATTCAAAACACCTACGTCAAGATTCCTCACCAGAGCGATTTAAGGGGCTGAGGAGTAAAAAGAATTCCTACTCTCCGATATAACTAGACTCCGAAATCAATTTTCTTCTAGACTCAACAACGGCCAAACTACACGATCAATCAAGGGGGCTCCTAGGGTCGGTCGAGGCTCTGATACCAACTTGTAACGCCCTCGATGCGGCTATATCTCCCACGTGTCGAAGCACGACTTAGAGGCATAACCGCATTGAAAGCAATGTCGCAAGTGAGGTAATCTTCACACAACCCATGTAATACATAAGGGAAAGAGATACATAGTTGGCTTACAATCGCCACTTCACGCAATACATGAGTAAAGCATTACATCATACAGATACAATCAAGGTCCGACTACGGAACCAAAATAAAAGAAGACTACCCCAAATGCTACACAGATCCCCGATCGTCCGAACTGGCTCCACTCTTGATCAACTGAAACGTAACAACACAATGAACAAGATCTTCATCGAGCTCCTCCTTGAGCTCGGGAAAAGCGCCACTGCACGGTTTCATCGGCACCGCAAACTGGTTTTGGAAGTATCTGTGAGTCACGGGGACTCGCAATCTCACACCCGCGAGATCAAGACTATTTAAGCTTATGGGTAGGAGAAGGTAGTGAGGTGGAGCTGCAGCAAGCGACTAGCATATCGGTGTCTAACATACCGCAAATGAGAGCGAGAAGAGAAAGCAAAAGCACGGGTGAACAACTATGATCAAGAAGTGATCCTAGAACAACCTACGTCAAGCATAACTCCAACACCGTGTTCACTTCCCGGACTCCATCGAGAAGAGACCATCACGGCTACACACGCGGTTGGTGTATTTTAATTAAGATCAACTTCGGGTTTTCTACAACCGGACATTAACAAATTCCCATCTGCCTCATAACCGCGGGCACGGCTTTCGAAAGATAATACCCTGCAGGGGTGTCCCAACTTAGCCCATTATAAGCTCTCATGGTCAACGAAGGATATTCCTTCTACCGGGAAGACCCGATCAGTCTCGGAATCCCGGACTACAAGACATCTAGACAATGGTAAAACAAGACCAGCAAAGCCGCCCGAATGTGCTGACAAATCCCGATAGGAGCTGCACATATCTCGTTCTCAGGGCACACCGGATGAGCCGTCCGTACAACTAAAACCAGACCACAGGTTTCCTTGAGGGGGCGCTGCAAAGCGCTCTAGTTTGGGCCAACACTCAGAGGAGCATTGGCCCAGGGGGGTTAAAATAAAGATGACCCTTGAGTCTGCAGAACCCAAGGGAAAAAGGCTTAGGTGGCAAATGTTAAAACCAATGTTGGGCCTTGCTGGAGGAGTATTATTCAAAGCGAACTATCAAGGGGTTCCCATAAATCACCCAACCGTGTAAGGAACGCAAAATCAAGGAACATAACACCGGTATGACGGAAGCTAGGGCGGCAAGAGTGGAACAAAACACCAGGCATAAGGCCGAGCCTTCCACCCTTTATCTAGTATATAGATGCATTAATTAAAGAAGATATATTGTGATATCCCAACAAGTAAACATGTTCCAACAAGGAACAACATCTCCATGTTCCAACAAGGAACAAACTTCATCTTCACCTGCAACTAACAATGCTATAAGAGGGGCTGAGCAAAGCGGTAACATAGCCAAACAACGGTTTGCTAGGAAAGGATGGTTAGGGGCTTGACATGGCAATATGGGAGGCATGATAAGCAAGTGATAGGCCTCGTAACATAGGCATAGCAAAAGAGCGAGCATCTAGCAAGCAAAGGTAGAAGTGATTTCGAGGGTATGATCATCTTGCCTGAAATCATGCAAGGAAGAAAAACGAGTCCATGAAGAAGACAAACGGATGTAGTCGAACGAATCCTCACAACTCCGGAACGAAACCGAAGCTAACGAGAGAAGCAACCCGGAAAGAAGCAAACAACATGGTAAACAACCATCACATACACATGGCATGATGCACAACCAAGTATGATGCATGTCCGGTTTAAATAGCATGCCATGGCAATATGCACAAACAAAACTACAAGTTAAATGGAGCCCAATATGCAACGAGTTTCATATTGACGAAACACCACATCAATTATTTAGTTCACTCCCGATTAGGTACTCAACAATATTAAATATTGGTTAACATGGCAAGAGGTGAAGCATAACAAAACTATACCATCTAAACAATTTAAATGGGGCCGGATATAAAAACAACAAGTACGGTAAATCCCCATATGCATTTAGCAATTTAATGCAACAATAATTTTAAACATTTATATGTTGTTATCATGATGCGGATGACATATACAAGTTTTATGCAATTTTATGAAAATGTTGACATGAGCATGTTATGAAGCATTTTTCACCATGGCGGAACGAAAGGGGTGCCACGACAACGAATTCAAAAATGTTGCCACGGCAACATATCGATCTCGATAACTTGATTGAGATACCGATGCAAACGAGAAGTGTGCGGATGTGTAGAACACGCAAGATATGGTAGGGTGCTCCCGACTACCTGGTTCCCACGGGTCGACGGCATGGCAAACGAGGAACGTGCAAAGACCTCTCTCGGACACGGTGCAAACACGAGCATCTCATACAACACATGCAATCGTTCACGGGCGGTCGTCTCGGGGTTATAACTTCAAAGCGTGCATTTCGGAGTGGTTCAATCTCGTCGAGGGAAGTAGTGGTACTCGCGGGTCGTAGTGGAAGTAGTCATTCTCGCGGCGGTAGTGGAAGTAGTGGTACACGGCGACAGTAGTGGAAGTAGTGGTTCAGGTTTCGTAGATGAAGTAGTTGTTCATGATTCGTAGATGTTCGGGTCACCACAAGGAACTTGTCGAAACCAGGGTCTCGGTCGTCGGTATAGGTACTTGGTGAAATCCACGGGTGTCGATAGTTGTACATGGTCTTCACGTTGTAGTCGACTTGGCGATTCCAAAACGTTCATCGGTAGTGGAACTTGGCGGTCTCGACGGTCGTCGTGGTACTTGTCGAAAGAAATCCACCGAGGCGGTCTTGTGTCCCTGGATTGATGGCCTTGGCAACGACAAAAGGGCAGCATCACGTAGCATGCTTGGCGAGGGGCTACAAGTGAGAGGCCATGGCAGCGGCAAAGCGAGCAGCACCAAAGACGAGTCATGGAGCGGAGGAGGTGCTGCCGGGCGCTGATGGTGGTGGAGCAGGGCAAGTCAACGTGGGCTCGTGCATGGCCTGCGGTGGAGGTCAACTCCGGCGAGTGGACGGGCCAAGGCAGCGGAGGCCAGCGGATCTCGACGGGGTTGGAGGAGGAGGCGCCCCTGCGGTTGAAGACGAACGGCGACGGCGCTGCACTCTAGGGAAGCAGCAGGGCTGGGACGGCAGGGCGCCCACGACCTCGGAGCACAACGGGGCAGCGAGGAGGGGTGGAGACGCGAGTTGCACGTGCTCACGGACGGCGCCGAGCGCCATGGCTGAGGGAGCAGATGAGGGGGCGAAGCAGAGGAGGAGGCTTGGGCGCTGGAGGGAGCCGCAAGGCAGCAAGGCGGTCGGAGGGGTCTCGCTCCTCTCTCTTTCTCTGCGGATGGGGCACGAGCGAGGGAGAGGGAGAGATCGAGAGGAGGGAGTGGCGGCGCAAGGGAGGAGAGCAGGGTGCAGGCTACGGTTAGAGCTGGGCCTTGGGCCAAATGGACTGCGGGGAAGCAGGCCGGCCTGGCTGCTGGTATCTCTTCTCTCTCACTCTAAAGAAAGAAGAAAAAAAATAGAGAAAAGAAAGAAAACAAAGAGAGGTTAGGGGAAGAAGTTGGACACGCGGGTAATTTTCTCGAACTCACAAAAATGTGCTTGTTCCAAGAAAAATAGAAAAAGCCATGATTGAAAGATTTAAATTCAAACTCATTTGATTTAAATTCAAATGATTTGAATAGGAAGTGAGGGTTGGGAAGGTCCAAAAATGTTGAGGATTTCGTGGGGCTCCGGAAATGACGAAATAATTTATTGGACAAAGTTTGAGGTCAAGAAGTGAGATAACAAAGGCATGGGGAATTATTTTGCAAGTGTGTCAAAGGTAATTCCACATCAATGGAATATTTTATAATAGCTCCATAAATATTAGGAGGATATGTTATAAAGAGAAAACACCATGTGAATTCCCTCGATTTAAATAGATCGAAAGATCTATGCAGTTTATTTAGTTGAGGTTTTAAAAATTAAAAGACATGCTGGCATGATGACATGATGCAATGCAAAAATAAATAGAGAAAGCACAAATAAAAACACACGGAGGTCACAAAAATATGGAAGTCTTCTGGATCGTCGGTCTTGGGGCGTTATACTCCGCCAGGGCTGCGGCGCGCCTGACCTCTTGAGCCTCCAGGATGGTCCTCATGAGACGCTGGTGTGCAGCAGCCGCGTTTGGCAGGCCATAAGGCATGCGTACGTAGCTGTGGGGAGGGCCCTCGCAACGTCCCACTCGCGAGGGCCAGAGGCGCTCTTGAGATGCGGCTCGGTTGAGCCTGCATGCGTCGATGCACGCTGCAGCCTACCATCCTCGCCTAGATGGGGGGCCACAGCGGGTAGGCGGCGGCTGCCCCTCATGACCCTTGACTCTTGTAACTCCTGAATGGCCTTGCTGATGAACTCTCGGGGGTGCTGTCCTCCTGGTCTTGCTCCTGCTTGCGGGAAACGTGCTTCGAAACACGCCTCCACATGGTGCCCAAGCGCCTCCCTCGAGACCTTGGTGAGGTCGGTGGCCCTCCATGGGAGAGCCCTCGAGCCCTGCCTAAGGAGGGCGCTGGGCGCACTTTCCTATGCTATGGAAGGAGGCTCCCCCTGGCCTGGCGCGGGCCCTGAGGGGCCTGTCTCTTGATGAGCCGGGCCGGTCGATGTCTTCTTCTTCTTGGGTGCTGCCTCGGGAGGCGCCCCGCCATCGTGGTGCAGGTCTTCCAGTGATGCGGCTCGGAAAGCTTCGCTCCAGGGAGCACACTGCATCTCTCTCTTCACGGGGCACCGTGATGACCCCGCCGCTTCCTGGCATCTTGAGGATGTTGTAGCCATGGTGGGTCACGGCCATGAACTTGGCCAACGCTGGGTACCCGAGGATGGCGTTGTACGGCAGGCGAATGTGGGTGACGTCGAAGTCGATGAGCTTGGTGTGGTAGTTATCGCGGGCCCCGAAGGTGACAGGAAGGCGGACCTGCCCGATCGGGACCGTGGAGCCGTCGGTGACTCCGGAGAAGGGCTTGGTTGGCTGAAGCTGACTGTAGGGCACTTGAAGATTGTTGAAGGTCTCCATGGACAGGACGTTGAGCCCTGCTCCGCCGTCGATGAGTGTCTTGGTGACCAGCACGTTGCTGGTGATTGGGGAGCAAAGCATTGGGAGAACTCCGCTGTGGCTGCAAGACTTGAGCTGATCCGCCGAGCTGAACGTGATGGCGCACGCTGACCACCGAGAGGCGCGTGGACTCGAGCTTGGGGAGGACTGCATTCACTTCACAGGCGAACTGCTTGAAGATGCGGTGAGAGGCTAGGGCTTGGGCTCCGCCCAGGATGCAGGCGATTGCGCGCACTTCCTGGAAGCCCCCAGCCCCTCGTCCTGATGACGGTCTTCGATTCTCCTTGGTGGCGGCGGCAGCGGAGGGAGGCCTGCGTTCCCTTGTGGGCGATCCTCACTAGGCTGATCCCTCTAGCCCCCTCATGAGGTGGGTCTTGCCAGGTCCTCGCGAGGTTGGTCGCGCCACCCTTGGCGCTGGGCCGTCTTCCCATCGCCCTGCATTTCTTCCTCCTCCTCGGCCGTAGCCCTGGCTGGCCAGAGGCGCCTGCCGACCCTTCCTTGCGACGGCCGGAGCTCTTGACATTCATTGGTGTTGTGGGTGTGGAGGTCGTGGTACACGCAGTAGCGGCTGCCCTTGGAAGACTCGGGCTGATCTCTGCCCCGCTTGGTGTCTGGTTCGGCCGCGAGTACGGCAGCCCCCTTGCGCTTTACGTCCTTGGCCTTGGACTTCTTCTCTTCGGGATCCGCGGCAGACAGCTCGAGGAGGGAGAGTTGCCCCTCCTCAGCCCTGGCGCACTTGGTCGCCAAGTTGAACAGCTCCAGGGAGGTGCACAGATCTTCATGCATCGCCAGCTCCTCCTTCATCTTGACGTCGCGCACGCCGTCGGAGAAGGCAGAGATGACAGCCTCCTCCGTCACCACAGGGATCTTGAGGCGTAGCGTTGTTGAAGCGCTTAGATGTACTTTTGCGAGGTTTCCTGGCTGCTGCTTGATTCGGCGCATGTCGCCACGGCGGGTGGCCGGTCGCGAGTACCTTGAAAGTTGGCGATGAAGCGGGTGCGCATCTCGGCCCAGAAGAGATCGTGCACAGGGCGGTCAGGAGCCAGGTGCGGGCTCCGTCCTTGAGCGCCATGGGAAACCAGTTCGCCATGACCTTTTCATCTCTGTTGGCAGCCTCGATGCCCAGCTCGTAGAGCTGGAGGAACTCCGTAGGGTCTGGCGTGCCATCGTAGCGTGGGGGCAGGTCTGGCTTGAACTTGGCGGGCCACGCGACGCCGCGCAACTCAGTGGTGAAGGCGCGGCAGCCCGCCGTGGCCGCGGGCGGCCTCGGACGGCAGAGAGCTTGGTCTTACAGGCCTCCTTGCGCCTTGGGGCAGCGGTAGGTCTTGACGTCTTTGGAGCGGGAGCGCCGGGCAGCTTCTTGTGGGCGAGGAACTTCTTGGCAGTTTCTGCTCTTGCCGCGGCGCCTGGTGGAACGCAGGTTCCGCCAGGGCCGCGCGCTTTGGGGCCAGGGCGCCGTCTTGAGGAGGAGGCGGCCGAGGCGCCCGGGAGCTTCATTGCACAAGGGCAGGTGCAGTGCAGCGAAATGGACGGCGGGTCGCCTCCGAAGCGCGGACGAAGCTTCGGCGACGCGGTCGAGCCATTCTTCGAGACGCTGCCGACGGGCGGTAGCGCAGGAGCTCGTTAGCGCGAGTGCAGCTCGGGTTTTCGGGCCTCCATGGCGCGCGCGACGAAGAACCAGCGGGGTGAGCGGCGGCGTGGCGGTGCGGCCGCCCCGCCTCGAGGACGGGTGCTTGGGGCGATGCTTGTTGCTCGTTCCTCGGGCCGGTGTGGCGGCGTTGACAGCCGGTGACGGGAACGACGAGGACGCCCGCCGACGGAGCCGTCTGGCGACGTGGAAGCGAAGCGGCTCGGCGCTGGCGCCGAGCCCGACGAGCGCCGAACATGGTGGTTGCGGTGGTCGGAGAAGAACGAGGCGACGAAAGGCAGATTCCGGCGCACCCCTACCTGGCGCGCCAAATGTCGGATCACGGGTTCCGGTAGACCCTTAAGGTTCGAACTCTGGGGTGCGCACGGAGATCCAACCCTCCACCGTCTCGTACCTCGCCGAATCGCAGGGACCTAAACTACTAACAAGAACACACGAGAGACGCAAGATTTATACTAGTTCGGGCCACCGTTGTGGTGTAATACCCTACTCTAGTTTGTGGTGTGTGGATTGCCTCTGGGGCTGACGAAGAACAGTACAGGGAAGAACAGCCTCGCGAAGGTCTGATCTTGTGGGTGTGATGAACTGCTAAGTGGTGCCCCGTCGCTCTAGCTTGAGGAACGGGTTTCTCTCTCTCTCTGGATTCC
Source organism: Aegilops bicornis (assembly GCA_021605145.1). Taxonomy (NCBI): domain Eukaryota; kingdom Viridiplantae; phylum Streptophyta; class Magnoliopsida; order Poales; family Poaceae; genus Aegilops; species Aegilops bicornis. The sequence continues at coordinate 391,610,235 of CM038674.1, forward strand.
GAATGCTTGATCCGATCGTCCTTCGTCCCTCCTCTCTCTGAGTGTGGCTACCCCTATTTATAGGCGAAGGCTCTGGGCCTCTTCCCAAATATTGAGCGGGAAGGGCGCCAACAATTGGCCATTTTGAAGGGGAACAGCGGGTACACTTATCCTGACTAAAGTTGGTCCTCGCCTGCCAAAGGCTCGTGATGACGCCTTTGCTTGGGCTCCACGATGATTGCATTCCAGCCGTTGGGGCTGGTCTTGGTCTTGTTGCACGAAGCGGATGCCTTTGCTTGATGCTCTTGCTGCGCTTGCCCCTTTGCACCAAAGAGGAAAGGAGGACGCTCAGCAGTCGGGCGCCTGATCGGGCGCCCTTGGTCGCGTCATGGCTTACGCCACGGGCACCTCGCGAGGTACCCGCCTTGAGTTCTCCGCCTGCTCATGAGCCAGCTCGACGAGGTCGCGCTGAGGAAGCTCTTGGTCGTCCGCCCAGCAATCTTGGCCCCTCGCGAGGTCTTGAGATTGTGTTGATGAAGATGGGCCGTCCTGGGCCTCCTTTGAGCCACGCCGCAGGCCGCAGGCAGGCAAGTCTGGGGACCCCCGTTCCCAGAACGCCGACAGAGGCAAAGCAGGGAAAGGAGCCGCCAGCAAGCCATATCTTCATCCTTGGACACCACCATCACTTGCAAGGGGTGCCCCTTCAACGGCGACGTTGCCCTCACCTGTGCCGCCCGCTGGAGTCGCAGGTTCGGCGGCACCACCGGGCGAGGGCGCAGGGTCGAAGGCGCAGAACTTCTTCAGCAAGGCCTCCACCCGGCTCTTCACGGCTTCGGCAGCGGCTGCACAGCGCTCATCATCCACGGGCTCGAGCAGCTCGTCAAGGTCGGCGTTAGGATCACGAAGATAGAGGTGGCTAAAGACGCACGTCAGCGCAGATGAGGAGAGCGCACGGGCTTCCCCCTCCACCAAGGGGCCGATCCCGTCGACGACGTTCTCGAGCGCCACGACAAGACGAGGGAGCAGCTGGGTGGGGCCCTCATCGTCTATCGCCAGCGGCTCCTTCAAGCCCTTCTCGTAGAGTGCCCGCAGCGCCACTCCGGACTTCTCCTCAAGGGACTTGAAGGCCACGCGGTCCTCAGCCAGGACCTCCACTTTGGCTTCCAGCTCGGCCTTCTCTGCCTTCATCTCCTGCTCCAGCTTCTCCAGCCGTCTGCGCTCCGTGGCCTGTGCCCTCGCCAACTGTTCCAGCTCGGCGTCGTGACCTCTGACAGCGTCCTCTCAGGCCTTCATCTTCTCCTCCTCTGCCTTGTGGTCTCGAGCCTCGGCCGCGCGCTCGTTGCGCATGGTCTCCAGCTCGGCCTCCAGCGATCGGCAGCGATCCCGGGTGGCCCCGGCATCCTTCAGCGCCGCCTCGCGGGTAGCCGCGGCTTGGGCAGCGGCCTGCTTGTCCTTCTCGGAAGCTGCCATGGCCTGGCTCAGCGCCTCCCGGATGGATGCATCAGAGTGCAACCAGCCAGAGATCAGCTCCAGGCGCCCGGCCACTAGGCGCCGGTCGGTGCCTTGAAGATCACCCTGTGTTGTCTACTACACAACCTTCTTCTTGTAGATGTTGTTGGGCATCCAAGTGCAGAGGTTTGTAGGACAGTAGCAAATTTCCCTCAAGTGGATGACCTAAGGTCTATCAATCCGTGGGAGGCGTAGGATGAAGATGGTCTCTCTCAAACAACCCTGCAACCAAATAACAAAGAGTCTCTTGTGTCCCCAACACACCCAATACAATGGTAAATTGTATAGGTGCACTAGTTCGGCGAAGAGATGGTGATACAAGTGCAATATGGATGGTAGATATAGGTTTTTCTAATCTGAAAATATAAAAACAGCAAGGTAACAAATGATAAAAGTGAGCGTAAACGGTATTGCAATACGTTGAAACAAGGCCTAGGGTTCATACTTTCACTAGTGCAAGTTCTCTCAACAATAATAACATAATTGGATCATATAACTATCCCTCAACGTGCAACAAAGAGTCACTCCAAAGTCACTAATAGCAGAGAACAAACGAAGAGATTATGGTAGAGTACAAAACCACCTTAAAGTTATTCTTTCCGATCGATCTATTCAAGAGTTTGTAGTAAAATAACATGAAGCTATTCTTTCTGTTCAATCTATCATAGAGTTCGTACTAGAATAACACCTTAAGACACAAATCAACCAAAACCCTAATGTCACCTAGATAATCCAATTTCACCTCAAGTATCCGTGGGTATGATTATACGATATGCATCACACAATCTCAGATTCATCTATTCAAACCAACACAACGAACTTCAAAGAGTGACCCAAAGTTTCTACCGGAGAGTCAAGACGAAAACGTGTGCCAACCCCTATGCATAGGTTCATGGGCGGAACCCGCAAGTTGATCACCGAAACATACATCAAGTGGATCATGTGATATCCCATTGTCACCACAGATACACACGGCAAGACATACATCAAGTGCTCTCAAATCCTTAAAGACTCAATCCGATAAGATAACTTCAAAGGGAAAACTCAATCCATTACAAGAGAGTAGAGGGGGAGAAACATCATAAGATCCAACTATAATAGCAAAGCTCGCGATACATCAAGATCGTATCACCTCAAGAACACGAGAGAGAGAGAGATCAAACACATAGCTCTTGGTACATACCCTCAGCCACGAGGGTGAACTACTCCCTCCTCGTCATGGAGAGCGCCGGGATGATGAAGATGGCCACGGTGAGGGTTCCCCCTCCGTGAGGTCTTGAACAGTGGTCTGATTGGTTTTGGTGGCTACAGAGGCTTGCGGCGGCGGAACTCCTGATCTATTCTGTTCCCTGATGGTTTATATTGATATATATAGGCGAAAGAAGTCAGTCAGGGGAGCAACGAGGGGCCCATGAGGGTGGAGGGCGTGCCCACCTGCCTCGTGCCTTCCTTTTTGATCCCCTGACGTGCACTCCAAGTCTCCCAGATTGCTTTCTTTCCAAAAATAACTCTCCCGAAGGTTTCATTCCGTTTGGACTCCGTTTGATATTCCTTTTCTGCGAAACACTGAAACAAGGGAAAAAAAGAAACTGACACTGGGCTCTGGGTTAATAGGTTAGTCCCAAAAATAATATAAAAGTGTTTAATAAAGCCCATAAACATCGAAAACAAATAATATAATAGCATGGAACAATAAAAAATTATAGATACGTTGGAGACGTATCAGCATCCCCAAGCTTAATTCCTGCTCGTCCTCGAGTAGGTAAATGAGAAGAAACAGAATTTTTGATGTGGAATGCTACCTAACATATTTATCCTTGTAATTCTCTTTATTGTGGCAAGAATATTCAGATCCATAAGATTCAAGACAAAAGTTTAATATTGACATAAAAATAATAATACTTCAAGCATACTAACAAAGTAATCATGTCTTCTCAAAATAACATGGCCAAAGCAAGCTATCCCTACAAAATCATATAGTCTAGCTATGCTCTATCTTCATCACACAAAATATTTAAATCATGCACAACCCCGATGACAAGCCAAGCAATTGTTTCATACTTTTGATGTTCTCAAACTTTTTCAATCTTCACGCAATAAATGAGCGTGAGCCATGGACATAGCACTATAGGTGGAATAGGATGGTAGTTGTGGAGAAGACAAAAAGGAGAAGATAGTCTCACATCAACTAGGCGTATCAACAGGCTATGGAGATGCCCATTAATAGATATCAATGTGAGTGAGTAGGGATTGCCATGCAATGGATGCACTAGATCTATAAGTGTATGAAAGCTCAACAAAAGAAACTAAGTGGGTGTGCATCCAACTCGCTTGCTCACGAAGACCTAGGGCAATTTGAGGAAGCCCATCATTGGAATATACAAGCCAAGTTATATAATGAAAATTCCCACTAGTATATGCAAGTGACAACATAGGAGACTCTCTATCATGAAGATCATGGTGCTACTCTGAAGCACAAGTGTGGTAAAAGCATAGTAGCATTGTCCCTTCTCTCTTTTTCTCTCATTTTTTTATTTTTTTATTTGGGCCTTTTCTCTTTTTTATGGCCTCTTTTTTTTAGTCCGGAGTCTCATCCCGACTTGTGGGGGAATCATAGTTTCCATCATCCTTTCCTCACTGGGACAATGCCCTAATAATGATGATCATCACACTTTTATTTACTTACAACTCATGAATTACAACTCAATACTTAGAACAAAATATGACTCTATATGAATGCCTCCAGCGGTGTATCGGCATGTGCAATGACTTATGAGTGACATGTATGAAAGAATTATGAACGGTGGCTTTGCCACAAATACGATGTCAACTACATGATCATGCAAAGCAATATGACAATGATGGAGCGTGTCATAATAAAAGGAACGGTGGAAAGTTGCATGGCAATATGTCTCGGAATGATAGGTAGGTATGGTGGCTGTTTTGAGGAAGATATATGGTGGGTGTATGATACCGGCGAAGGGTGCGCGGTATTAGAGAGGCTAGCAATGGTGGAAGGACGAGAGTGCGTACAGTCCATGGACTCAACATTAGTCATAAAGAACTCACATACTTATTGCAAAAATCTATTAGTTATTGAAACGAAGTACTACACGCATGCTCCTAGGGGGATATATTGGTAGGAAAAGACCATCGCTCGTCCCCGACCGCCACTCATAAGGAGGACAATCAATAAATAAATCATGCTCCGACTTCATCACATAACGGTTTACCGTACGTGCATGGTACGGGAATCACAAACTTTAACACAAGTATTTCTCAAATTCACAACTACTCCACTAGCATGACTCCAATATCACCATCTTCATATCTCAAAACAATCATAAGGAATCAAACTTCTCATAGTATTCAATTCACTTTATATGAAAGTTTTTATTATATCCATCTTGGATGTCTATCATATTAGGACTAAATTCATAACCAAAGAAAATTACCATGCTGTTTAGGACTCTCAAAATAATATAAGTGAAGCATGAGAGTTCATCTATTTCTTCAAAATAAAACCACCGCCGTGCTCTAAAAGGATATAAGTGAGGCACTAGAGCAAACAACAAACTACTCCAAAAGATATAAGTGAAGATCAATGAGTAGTTAAATAATTATGTAGCTATGTGAAGACTCTCTCTCATTTAAGAATTCCAGATCTTTGTATTTTATTCAAACAGCAAGCAAAACAAAAGAAAATAAAATGACGCTCCAAGCAAAACACATATAACTCCAAGTAAAGTTACCGATGGATGAGGACGAAAGAGGGGATGCCTTCCGGGGCATCCCCAAGCTTTGGCTTTTGGTTAACCTTGAATATTACCTCGGGGTGCCTTGTGCATCCTCAATCTTAGGCTCTTGCCACTCTTTATTCCATAGTCCATCGAATCTTTACCCAAAACTTGAAAACTTCACAACACAAAACTTAACAGAAAACTCGTGAGCTCCGTTAGCGAAAGAAAACAAAAAACCACTTCAAGGTATTGTAATGAACTCATTATTTATTTATATTGGTGTTAAACCTACTGTATTCCAACTTCTCTATGGTTTATAAACTATTTTACTAGCCATAGATTCATCAAAATAAGCAAGCAACACAATGAAAAAAGAATCTGTCAAAAACAGAACAGTCTGTAGTAATCTGTATCAAACGTATACTTATGGAACTCCAAAAATTCTAAAATAAATTGGTGGACCTGAGGAATTTTTCTAGTAATAATCTGCAAAAGGAATCAACTAAATATCACTCTCCAGTAAAAAGTTTTAGCTAATCTCGTGAGCGCTAAAGTTTCTGTTTTTTACAGCAAGATCATAAAGACTTCACCCAAGTCTTCCCAAAGGTTCTACTTGGCACAAACACTATTTAAAACATAAAACCACATCTAAACAGAAGCTAGATGGATATTTATTACTAAACAGAACCAAAAAGCAAGAAACTAAAATAAAATTGGGTTGACTCCCAACAAGCGCTAACGTTTAACGCCCCTAGCTAGGCATGATGATTTCAATGATCCTCACATACAAGATAAGAATTGAAAAATAAAGAGAGCATCATGAAGAATATAACTAGCACATTTAAGTCTATCCCACTTACTATGCATAGGGATTTTGCGAGCAAACAACTTATGGGAAAAATAATCAACTAGCATAGGAAGGCAAAACAAGCATAACTTCAAAACTTTAAGCATATAGAGAGGAAACTTGATATTATTGCAATTCCTACAAGCATACATTTCTCCCTCATAATAATTTTCAGTAGCATCATGAATGAATTCAACAATATAACCAGCACCTAAAGCATTCTTTTCATGATCTACTTGCATAGAAATTTTACTACTCTCCACATAAGCAAAATTCTTCTCATTCGGGATAGTGGGAGTATGATAAGAGACTTGAATACTATAAATTGTTTCCACATTAAAAGAGTAATGTTCAGAAAAAGGGGAATCATAATCATGACAAGTTTTATAAATATAGTCATCACTACTTTTTATAGCATAAGTTTCATCACAATAATCATCATAAGTAGCAACTTTGTTCTCATCATAATCGATTGAAACCTCTTCCAAGATAGTGGAATCATCACTAAATAAAGTCATGACCTCTCCAAATCCACTTTCATATTCATCATAATAAGGTTCAACATCCTCCAAAATAGTGGGATCATTACTTCCTAAAGTTGACACTCTTCCAAACCCACTTTCATCAATATAATCATCATAAGTAGGAGGCATGCTATCCTCATAATAAACTTGCTCATCAAAACTTGGGAGGTAAAAAATATCATCTTCATTAAACGTAGCATCCCCAAGCTTGGGACAAACATTAATTTCAGCAAATATATTCTCAAAAACATCATCTTCATCAAACATAGCATCCCCAAGCTTGGGCCTTTTCATATCATAAGCATGATCACTCTCATCATTAATAGTATGGATAGCACCAATAGTATAGCAATTATCATCATCACAAGGAGTAGTAGGAGCAACATCATTTGGGAGGGATACCTTTTTACCTTTGCTTCTCCGTTTTTTCTTTTTCTTCTTCACATCATGTGTCAGGACCCCGATTCCAAGTCACATCGACCTAGCTGGTAACACCTCATATCACTTTGTGGCCTCACGCACGGTATTCCCACGGGTGTCGCCTTACCATGGCCCGGGACCGTTTGCGTCTTTTGGCTCACGTATATGATAGTGTCGCTAGCATCCACATGACAAAGAACCCGGGCCGACATGGCTAGTCGTGAACCCAAAGCGGCGCTAACCTATGGGGACAGGCATACATGAATCACAGCGAGCATGTCGGTCATCAACGTATATATTCGAGCTGTAGCACTGGGCTAACAGGACTTCGGTATCCCGGGCTGTAGCAGGCTAGGCAGGACTCCGAATACCACCGCGTGACATTTCCCCGAAGGGACAGGCATAGGAACAAAGTGAAACACATGCCGGCCAGTCAAGTGTCCAAGCAGTAGTGCTGGGCTAGCAGGACTTCGGTGAACCGGGCAGAAGCGGACTACTATCGCTCGTAAGCACGAGACTACATTTCCCCATATGAGAGGCTGCCAAGGATAAACAACTAGTTTGCTCGGATCCCACTCATACCAAGCATTTCAATCATACACGCATAATATGCCCGATATGAGTAAATACAACAAGGCATCACAACAAAACTCTACAACTCAAGTACTTTATTTAAAAGGCTCGAGGAGCCATACATAACATAGTCATACAGGTAGGGGTCGCATGACCCAACACTCAAGTCATACAATCATACAAGCACATGCGGAAGCAAACTAGTCTCGAGTCTGAGACTCTAGAAAGAAAGAAAGCTTGTTGGAGCCTTTCTATCTACAATGGCCCTTCACAAGTCTTAGATCGCCACACAGGGTGGCTAGTTCACTCGTCAAAGTCGAGATCTACATAGAATCCATCGGAGGGGGTAGTGTTGTCCTCTGAAAAACATTAATTAAGCAAACATGAGTATGGAGGTACTCAGCAAGTCTTACCACAGAATCCTATTATACATGCACATTCTCAAGAAGGTGGTGGAGTTATTTGCAGCAAGCCAGCTTTGACTCTTGGCTAAGCTATCCTACGTGACACCACTTGAAAAGCATTTGTCGCACACGAGTCCACTAATCACCATCGCAATACTCCACCGTGGATCCTCTCTCGTCATCCCACGAGAGGGCCATCCACGATACTCACACTTATCTTGAGGCTTTTAGTAGTATCCATTTACTTGTCTATGAACTGATATAGGTAACCCAGAAGTCCTTCTCCGTGGACACGGCTATTCGAATAGATCATATTAACCCTGCTGGGGTGTACTTCTTCACACGCTCTCACCACTTACCGCCGTTTACACGACATGTACTCGGCAACCTTCAAGCGGAAGCCCAACGTGGGTGTCGGCCACAGCCTACCTAAACACACAAGTCCCAAGTCCAGGTTTATCGCCTATTCGGGTTCCATCCGCAGGGAGTCCGGCCGAGGTTTCCCATACGGCCCTGAACGATGTGTACAGGGTTCCCGAGACACCAAACGGGCGAATCGGTACACCGGGCCACGGTGCCTACCGCAACACAACCCACCCCTACGGTCAGCGTTGCGTGCGGCCCCCAGCATGCTACAAACACCAGAAACTACTTGCAACTCCCGGACTGAGGACAAGAGTGGTTAAGAAGCCGAGAGGGTCAATTAAGGATCCCAATGCGTGGTAGTAATTGTTTCATGGATCACAAACACAGATCTCAGTTCTTAGGGACGGCTTCAATGAAACAACCCACCATGTACTCCTACATGGCCTCTCATCGATACCTTTACCAAAACATGTTCAACACTTCCACTCTCGAACCAACACAACCTTTCACTCCAATTCATCATCCCGATGAGCGGACACGACACAACTCTAAGCATAGCAAGCATAGCATGGTAGGAATCACAAACATGGCTCAATCAACTCCTACACATACTAGTGGGTTTCATCTGAGTTCTTGTGGCAATGACAGGTCATGCAAAGGAAGTGGGTTCAACTACCGCAGCACACAACAGTTTGAATCGCGTTGTCTTAATGCACGAAACGAGAGCGAAGCTAGAACATGGGTTTGTATCGGAATGATCAATGAGTTGCTTGCACGATGGAGCAGGGGTAGAGTAACGCCCTTCAGATGGATAGTCGAGGTTATCCTCAAAGGCGAGAACCTATCACGAAAAAGCATATCGAAAGTAAACACACATGACAATATGCAACAATATGATGCATGCTATGACATGGCAATATGGATGTGTGTTGGCCTAATGCAAGCTGAAATAATAGGGGATGAACTCATTTGAATCAAAGATTCAAATGATAGCTCATTTGAAATAGCCCTAAAGGTGCATTATCTTATTCTGGTTAAACAGCAAGGTTAACTTGTCTTAACATGCATGAAACCTGTACCAATGGATAGAATGGATTTTTTTGATCATTTTTCATATATAAATCTTTGCATTTGGAGTTACAGATTAAAAGTTTTAAGCATTTGAAATTTGAATTATATTCTGGAATTTACTGTATTAGAATAAATCCAGAAATTAGATTAATGCGTCAGCCATGCGCCAAGATGACGTCGTGGTCAATAGAGACGTCCAGTCAAACCCGACAAAGGGTCCCGCGTGTCAGGGTAATTAACTTAACTAATGTTTAATTAAAACTAACCTATTTAGTTAGCAGGGCTGGGCCCCATCTATCAGTGACTCGTCGAAATCAACGAGGGCCCACGTGGTCAAGGTCCACGTCGGCTGCACCGGCGATCAGCCGGCGAGCCCGACGGCGGAGGAAGTGCTTTTGGTGATTCCGGTGACCAAATGAGTCGCGGAGGGTGGCTACGGATAGCTGGGTGCAAGCATGGTACATTGGTGGAGCCCGGTTAGAATTCGGGGGTGGCGGAGTTGGCGCCCGGCTGACAGCTAAGCGGCCACACCGGGTTCGAAGATGAACTTGGGCTAGAGGGGTCGGTGAGGTGTGGGGAGTGTACGGTTAGACCCCATGGGGTGCGGTGAGTGTGATGGACACCACGAGGTGGCCGGAGAGTGACCGGGAGCACGTCGGGCGATTTAACTCCACGGCGGCGGGTGCGGGTGAGCTTGGTTCGGTTGCTACGCTGCTCGAGAGCGAGAGAGAGAGGGAAGGGGAGGTAGATGGCCTCACGGGCGACGCGTAGAAGCTCTCGTCGAGGTCGGGGACGAACCGGAGCGTCGGTGGCGTTGAAAGGGATCTCCGGCGACGGCGAACTCGGTCGAGGTCGGTGGGGTGGACTCGGGGCACTAGAGCGAGCGGGGCTCGGCTGGTTCGGGGTAGTGGAGTGCTTGCGGAGCTCCTGGACATGGTGAGGAGGAGCACAGACGGCGGGAGCACGGTTGCGATGATGGTCTTGTGGCGGCAAGGCGTCGGCCAAGGCGGGGAGCACGATGGAGAGGGACCGGGAGGAAAGGAGGTGTCCAGGGGTTCGGGGAGAGGAGGTGGGCGTTCCACGTCGCTGTTGGGCGAGGGGAGCGGCGAGGCGGCGACCAGGTGCGTGGCACCCATGCGGTGCCTGGCCGAGCACTGGCTGCTACTGGCCGAGCCAAGCAGCTGGCGGCATTGCCGGGCTGGGCCGGTGGGCCGTAGGTGGCGTCAGGTAAGTCTTTTCCTGCTTTTTTTATTTTCTAATATTCTGCAACTTTTGTGGGGTTTTCTAAAATACCAAAACAGTTTTAAAATTCACGAAAATGCTCCTGGTCCCTTGTTGGAATATTTCCAACATGAAACATTTTGGTTTGGCAATTTTTGGACATTTAAAATATTTTATATAATTTGAAATGCTCAAGTTCAAAAACTTATGAATTAATCCAAGGACCTTTGGATGACCTAGAAAATGATGCACCACTTTTGACATAGGCTCACGAACCAAAGCAAAGATGATGAGCATTTTGAAGGGCATTTCAGGTTCATTGAAATTATTTTTAGTAAACCCTATTTGAGTTAAGAGGGGTTCTGGGGTTTCCTGTCTTCCCCATTTCAAATTCAAATGAAATTTAAACATGATGCACACCCTAATGCATGGTCTAACTGGGATGTGACATCATGTGCGGGTTTATCCCTCTTTTTTGAGCTCCTTATTGATGAGATTGTGTAGGCGTTCTGGGAACGGGGGTCCCCAGACTTGCCTGCCTGCGGCGTGGCTCAAGTGGGGGCCCAACGTGGACCAGCTTCATCAGCTCAAGCTCAAGACCCTCGCGGGGCGGACGACAGGAACCTTCCTCAGGAGCAGCCTCATCAGCAGGCTCACGAGGAGGCGGAGAGATCAAGGCAGGGTACCTCACGAGGGTGCCCCATGACGCAAGCCATGACGATCGAGATCGGTGAGGCGCCCGGTGGAGTGCCACTGCCTTGATGTCCTCGCTTCCCCTTTGGTGCAAAGGAGGCAAGCACAGGCCAAGGCATCGAGCAAAGGCTACCGCTTGGTGCAACAAGACCAAGACCAGCGAGGCGGCAGGGCGGAGGTCATCGTGGAGCCAGGGGCGGCGTCACCATCAGAGCCTTTGGCAGCCGAAGACCAACTTTAGTCAGGATAAATGTACTAGATGTTCCCCTTCAAAATGGCCAATTGTTGGCACCCTTCCCGCTCATTATTTGGGAAGAGGCCCAGGGCCTCCCTCTATAACTAGGAGTAGCCACCACAGAGAGAAGAGAGGGGGGTTGAACCTACCAGAGAGAAGAGAGGGGGGACGAACCTACCAAAGAGAGAGAGAGAGAGAGAGAGAGAAGCGACTGGACTCACCCAAGTAGTCCATCGCACCAGCTCAAGAACAGCCCCTCGCGAGGCTGTTCTTCCTTTGTACTGTTCTTCATCAGCCCCAGAGGCAATCCACCACACCACACACTGGAGTAAGGTATTACACCACAACGGTGGCCCGAACCAGTATAAATCTTGTGTCTCTTGTGTTGTTCACCGTTCCTAGTTTAGATCCTTTGCAACCCATTAACACGTGAGCTGGTAGGGGAAAGATCTTCGTGCGCACCCCAGAGTTCGAACCTCAAGGGTCTGCCGGAACCCGAAATCCGACATTTGGCGCGCCAGGTAGGGGTGCACCGGAATCTTTCTTCCGCTGGTCGCGTGTGATCTTCCGTCGTGTCCATGGCTGACGCTCGCCGAGCCTGCGCCGAGCGCCGGGCTGCTCGTGCCCCTCGAGTCGCCCAGACGGCTCCCGTCGGCGGACACCCCCGTCGTTCCCTGTCGCCTGCCGCCAACGCCGCCGCGGGCCCAGCGAGGAACGAGCAGCAGGCCTCGTCCCTGCATCCATCGGTGAGGCGAGAAGGCCGCACCGCTACTCCTTCGCTCTCCCCGGCTAGTTCTTCGTCCCACGCGCACCGCGCTCCCATGGAGGATCGAGCCGCGCTCATCGCGGCGAACGAGCTCCTGCGCTACCGCCCAGTCGACGACGTCTACAAGGAGTGGCTCGACCGCGTCGCCGAGCTCGTCCGCGCCGCAGGGGGCTCCCCCGTGCCGTCCCTCTCGTTGCCTCGCCCTTCACCCAGCTGGGAGGCAGGGGAGCCGGAGGTGCCCCCGCCACCTCCTCCCCAAGAAGGCGCTCTGGCTCCAAGGCGCGTGGTCCCGGGCCGAGACCCTCCGCGTCCGGCGCCCGCGCAACAAGAAAGGAGCTGTCAGGATGTCCCTCGTCCCCAAGAAGGTGCTCGCGTGCTCCCAGCACCGGAATGCCGCGATCGTGCTCCAGCGCCACCGCGTCAAGACCTCGCGCTGGTCCAGGCAGCAGTGCGCGGGAATACACAAGAGCAAGCTCCACATCAGCAGAGAGTCCCGGTGGCCACTGTAGGCTGCCGCGACTTCACCGCCGAGCTACATAGTGTCGCATGGCCCGGCAAGTTCAAGCCAGACCTGCCTCCTCGCTAAGACAGCACTGCCGACCCCGCGGAGTTCCTTTAGCTCTACGAGCTGGGCATCGAAGCCGCCAACGGGGACGAAAAGGTCATGGCAAATTGGTTCCCCATGGCGCTCAAGGACGGAGCCCGAACCCGGCTCCCGGCACGATCTCCTCCTGGGACGAGATGCGCACCCGCTTCATCGCCAACTTCCAAGGCACTCGCGATCGGCCTCCGGCCGTGAGCGACATGCGCCGCATCAAGCAGCAGCCAGGAGAGACCCTGCAGAAGTACATCTAGCGCTTCAACAACGCCCGCCTCAAGATCCCGAGGGTGACTGAGGAAGCCATCATCTCAGCCTTCTCCGATGGCGTGCGTGACGTCAAGATGAAGGAGGAGCTAGCAATGCATGAAGACCAGTGCACATCCCTGGAGCTGTTCAACTTGGCGACCAAATGCGCCAGGGCTCAGGAAGGGCGCCTCTCCCTCCTCGAGCTTCTGGCTGCCGATCCAGAAGAGAAGAAGCCCAAGGTCAAGGACGTGAAGCGCAAGGGGGCTGCCGTGCTCGCATGGCGAACCGGACACCAAGAAAGGTCGGGATCAGCCCGAGTCATCCAAAGGCAGCATGCTGCGTGTACCACGATCTCCACACCCACAACACCAACGAATGCCAGGAGCTCAGGGCCGTGCGAGAAGGGCGTATCGGCCGACGCCCCGAGCGCAATGATCGGGGCTCCGGCCGAGGAGGAGGAAGAGGCGCAGGACGCTGGGAAGACCGTGGCCCTCGCCAAGGATGGCGTGACAGACCTCGCGAGGACCGCTGGCAGGACCAGCCTCGCGAGGGAGGTTGGAGGGACTAGCCTCGTGAGGACCGCCCTCAAGGCAACGCAGGGATCCCACCTCTGTCGTAGCTGCCAGGGAGGTGCGAAGGCCATCATCAGGATGAGGGGGCTGGGGGCTTCCAGGAGCCGCGCGCGATCGCTTGCATCCTGGGTGGCGCTCAGGCCCCAGCCTCTCAGCGCATCTTCAAGCAGTTTGCTCGCGAGGTAAATGCGGTCCTCCCCAAGCCCGAGGCCACACGCCCTCTCAGGTGGTTGTCGTGCACTATCACGTTCAGCTCAGATGATCAGCTCAAGTGCGCGGGAATGGCCGGAGTCCTCGCCATGCTTTGCTCACCAGTCATCAACAACGTGCAAGTCACCAGGACCCTCATCGACGGCGGAACATGACTCAACGTCCTATCTATCGAGACATTCAATGATCTCCAAGTGCCATACGATCAGCTTCAGCCGACCAAGCATTTCTCAGGAGTCACCGATGGCTCCACCGTCCCGATAGGGCAAGTTCACCTTCCCGTCACCTTCGGACAGCGCAACAACTACCGCACCGAGCTCGCTCGAGGGCCGGGACCTGAGGATGTAGAGCATTTGCATTCTAACCACCCTGCAGGAACACACCATTGATAAAGGCCCAGAGCCAGGCGCAACCCGCCTCGAGGTAGGGCCTCGTCGATCCAGCTGGCTCACGGGTGCCCAAATACACCTCTCCTAGCCCTACCGTGCCGGCCACGTGTCAGGGCGGGGCTGTACACGCCCCGGGGGCTCCTCCCGGAGGGGAGCCCCCTCCCACGTACAGTGGAAGCACCATGCTCCGCGCTGGTCGACGACACCGCCGAGGAGCGGCTATGCCCTGACAGATCTGAGCGCTTATGCTCAGCTGGTGATAAATAACTGAGGGCGGCTCACAACCGTATCAACCTCAGGGAGCCCAGAGCTTAGTGTCTGGCGCCATCGCAACGCCTCCCCTCGAGAGTGCCGCGCGAGGGGGCTGGACACGGGGGCTGCGCCTGGGCCACGCCTGAACGTACGCCATCCAGCCAGGTCCCTCGGACCTGGTCGTCGCGTGCCTCCCCGAGCGGAGCCAAGGTATGAAAATTCATTTGAGCGTCAACGGGACTCTCGAGCATCGCGACTCAGAGCCTAATCGGTCACGTAGCCCCTCACTCCTTAGTCCCGGCCCCGGTCTCCGGCCGGGCTAACGGCGGCCGAGGTATGCGCGAGGCCAGGCCCTGCCGACGTAGAACGACCAATCCACTCCTATGCCTCCTGTCCCTACTTGCTGTTCGCGCGTCAAGGGGGACTCCTGAGCATCGCGACTCAGGAGCCTAACTTGCCACGTAGCCCCTCACTCCTTGGTCCCGTCCTAGTTTCCGGTTGGGGCTAACGACGGCTGAGGTATGCGCGGGGTCGGGCCCTGCCGATGTAGATCACACGCAAGTAGGAGGGAAGAATGTGAATTCAAAGCAAATATTACAAGCCATAAGTCGTTTCACAACGCCAAACACAAGTTTAAACGCCTCCACGAGGCATGGTGCATGTTGCAGGAATTAAAGCAGAGCGGAAGCTGCGAAGGGATCACTTTCCTATGGCGCCTCCACCTCCCAAGGCCGCGGAGCTGGCGGCACCACGCCTGTGCAAGGTCTTTGAAGGCGCTGAACCTCCCAGCAGGGCCTCGGCTCGGCCTTTCACGGCCTCGGCTGACATCAGCGGCAAGGTCGCGCTCACGAGCTCCAGGCCGTCAAGGTCGATGCTGGGGTCGCGAAGGTAGACGTGGCTGAGGACACGCGTCAGCGCTGCAGAAGACAGGGCATGCGCCTCGGCCTCGGCCGTGGGGCCAAGGCCGTCCGCGACATCTTCAAGTGCACGGACCAAGAAAGGAAGCAGCTCGGCGGGGCCGTCCTCTGCACCAGCCAACGGCTTCTCCAGGCCACCCTCGTAGAGCGTCTTCAACGCGGCGCGAGCCTTCTCCTCCAACCTGGCGAAGGCCACCCTATCCTCAACCAGGATCTTTTCCTTTCTGTCTAGCTCGATCCTCTCTGATTTCAGCGACTGTTCCAGTGTCTCCAACCGGCCGTGGCAGTCATCAAGCTCGGTGTCCCTGTCCCTGACGGTGGCCTCCCGAGCCTCCATCTCCTTCTCCTTCTCCTGGCGGCCGCGAACCTCCTTGGCGAGCTCGTCGCGCAGGCCTTGCAGCTCGACCTCCAGCGCCTTGCAGCGGTCCCAGGCGTCCATGGCGCCGCATTCAGGCAAAGATCGCATAGCCCTGGCCTGGCAGGCGGCTTGTTTCTCCCCATCGGAGGCTGACGCAGCTTGGTTCAACGCCGCTTGGACGGAGGCGGCAGAGCGGGCCCAGCCAGAAGCTAGCTCCTGGCGCCCGGCCACCGGACGGGGGTCAGCATTCCGGAGATCCTCTTGCAACCGGCTCGGGCCATTGGCAGCCTGGTCGTCCAGGATGGCAGAGAGGATCGAAGGGGCTGGAGCCGGTGGAGCAGGTGTAGAAGACGGCAGCGTGATCGCGGCTTGGGAAGAAGGAGCCCTGGGCTGGGCACCTCGGCGACAACGTCAGCCTTGAGCACCTCCAGAGTCAGCCAGGGCCACGGGGCTGACTTCATCGCCAGAGTGCCTCGCTGGCTCGCAAGGATGACCGGGCAGGGGAGGCGCGAGCTTCACTACCTCCTTTCCCCACAGATGGAGCCGCAGCCCCGGCAGGCGAACCCGCCTCAAGTAGGGCCGCGGAAACCCCCTTCGTCCTTTTTGCTGCAGGTACCGACCTGGCCAAGTGAATACAGACGTCAAGCCTCGGCGGCAGAAGCAAAGCAAGACACGGATCGAACACTTACTGGTCGTCATCCATGGACTCAAGCAGCCTCCGGCCAAACTTGAAGCCTGAAAGCCTGCAGCTAGGGTCAGCCTTGGGAGGGCCAGAAGCAGTAGGCGCGTCGGGAAGGCCGGAGCTAGCCTCAGACCCCCCGAGCCAGAACGGACCCTGGGGGAATCAGCCCCGACCTGCCTTTCCTCGGAATCAGGGGAGATTCCTCCCCTCCTCGCCTGGCACCGGCCTCGTCGTCATCCGACATGGAGCGAAGAGCGTGGGACCTGCGCCGAGGGAAGGAATCCCCCGACTCCTCGCCAGTCGCCTCGAAGTCAGAACCTTCTTCCTCCACCTCCTCTTCTTCCTCCCCACTCCCGCTGGAGTTGCTGGAGGAAACGTTCACCGTTGCCAACATCGCCAGATCCTCGAGAGCCCCGGCGGGCACCAGCCCCTCACCATTGAAGGTGGGCATGGCGTTCACCACTTGCTCCCAGTCGCCGCGAAGGAACAGGGGGACGGGGGCGCCCTCCGGCCTCGCCACATCTCCCCCGACCAAGGAATGGAGAGCCGCGACCAGATCTTTGTCAGAGAGGGCCCCGGAGCTCAGGCGAAGGGCGTCACCTGCCTCCCCAAGCCTCCACAATGGAAGCGAATGCTCCTGGAGCGGGGCCACCCGGTGTTCCAGAACCCCTCAGAGGCGTGGCCCGTTCAGCCGTCGCCCCAAGCTGCACGGCCTCGGTCTGCGTCAATCCTCTTCACACCATCTTCAAGACGAGGGTCGGCGAGGCTCCAGCGAGAACATGTATCAACGGTCTTGGGCTGCCCTGGACGGCGCCAATGGTCGAGGTGGATGCGGCCGACATCCACCAGGACCCACTTGCTCCTGAAGCATTCGATCCTCTTCCCGGGCTTGGAGATGGAGTTGGAGCTGGAATATGCGATAAAGCTCGCGCATGCAGTAATAGGGCCCCGAGAGACCCGGAGATAAAAGTAATGGCGCAGCAAAGCCACCGAGGGCTTTATCCCAACGTGAGCCTCACAATAATAGGTGAAAATCGCCAGGGGAAGAACAGAGTTGGGGTGCAGATGCAGAGCTTGCAAGTTGTATTGGCGGAGAACAACAAGGAAGAACTCGGAAAAAGGAGGGACCAGACCGGCGATGATGGCGCTCACAAAGAATGGGTAGAAGGTGCTCCCCTTGCCTTCAGGCTGATCGGAGCCGACCTTGAGCACAGTCGCTCCCTCGTTGCCCTGCGCCACCATCCTCCGGTGCACAAGGACGAGATCCTTCTCCGACACAGTCAGAGGATCCAGAGCCGGGAGGTACCAGGCCTCAGGCAGGGTCTTGCGAGGCGCCATGGCTTGCAGGATGGGAAGGATTGAGATAGATCTGGAGGATTTCAGAAGCGAGGAGGAGAAGGGCGAGAAAGGGGATCTGGAGCAAGGCGAGCAAGAACGAGCACCAAGTCTGGCCCGAGCCTCCTTTTTTGTCGGAAGGGCCCAGTTCTTAGAGGCGTTGTGGGGAAGTGGAGACGCCCACGACCAATCAATCGCCACGCTGGCGCCCAAGGCCGCAGCTGTTGGGGCCAGCGGCGCCGCACTTGCCCTTCACTTCTCTGCTAAGCCAAGTCCGGCGCGCCTTGGGCCCGGGGCTCTGTCGGCGTTCACGGGAACGGGGTCCCAGTTGCCTACTGCGGCTGTGGCGTGGCTCAAGTGGGGCCCAGTAGCGGCCCGGCTTCATCAGCTCAAGCTCAAGACCCTCATGAGGGGCAGGCAGCAGAACCTTCCTCGGGAGCAGCCTTGTCAGGCAGGCTCACGAGGAGGCGGAGAGATCAAGGCAGGGTACCTCACGAGGGTGCCCCATGACGCAAGCCAAGACGATCGAGATCAGGCGGGCGCCAGGCAGGTGCTAGCCTGCACAGTGTCCTCGTCTCCCCTTTGGTGCAAAGGAGGCAAGCACAGGCCAAGGCATCATGCAAAGGCTACCGCTTCGGTGCAACAAGACCAAGACCAGCAGAGCGGCAGGACGGAGGTCATCGTGGAGCCCAGGACGGCGTCACCGTCAAGGCCTTTGGCAGCCGAAGACCAACTTTCATCAGGATAAGTGTACTACATGTTACCCTTCAAAATGGCCAATTGTTGGCGCCCTTCCCGCTCATTATTTGGGAAGAGGCCCAGGGCCTCCCTCTATAAATAGGACTAGCCACCATAGAGAGAAGAGAGGGGGGTCGAACCTACCAGAGAGAAGAGAGGGGGTTGAACCTACCAGAGAGAGAGAGAGAGAGAGAGAAGCTACTGGACTCACCCAAGCAGTCCATTGCACCAGCTCAAGAACAGCCCCTCACGAGGCTGTTCTTCCTTTGTACAATTCTTCATCAGCCTAGGAGACAATCCACCACACCACACACTGGAGTAGGGTATTACACCACAACGGTGGCCCGAACCAGTATAAATCTTGTGTCTCTTCTGCTGTTCATCGTTCCTAGTTTAGATCCCTTGAAACCCATTAACGCATGAGCTGGTAGGGGAAAGATCTTCGTGCGCACCCCAGAGTTCGAACCTCAAGGATCTGCCGGAACCCGAAATCCGACATTTGGCGCGCCAGGTAGGGGTGCGCCGGAGTCTTTCTTCCGCTGGTCGTGTGTGATCTTCCGTCGTGTCCATGGCTGACACTCGCCGAGCCCGCGCCGAGCGCCAGGCTGGTCGCGCCGCTCGAGTCGCCCAGACGGCTCCCGTCGGTGGACACCCCCGTCGTTCCCCGTCGCCTGCCGCCACCGGCCCGGCGGGGAACGAGCAGCAGGCCTCGTCCATGCATCCATCGGTGAGGCGAGAAGGCCGCACTGCTACTCCTTCGCTCACCCCTGCTGGTTCTTCATCACGCGCACACCACGCTCCCATGGAGGCTCGAGCCGCGCTCATCGCGGCGAACGAGCTCCTGCACTACCACCCTATCGACGACGTCCACGAGGAGTGGCTCGACCGCGTCGCCGAGCTCGTCCGCCCCGCAGGGGGCTCCCCCGTGCCGTCCCTCTCGTTGCCTCGCCCTTCACCCCGCGCGGGAGGCAGGGAGCCGGAGGTGCCCCCGCCACCTCCTCCCCAAGAAGGTGCCCTGGCTCCAAGGCGCGTGGCCCCGGGCCAAGACCCTCCACGTCCGGTGCCCGCGCAACAAGAAAGGAGCTGCCAGGAGATCCCTCATCCCCAAGAAGGTGCTCGCGTGCTCCCAGCACCGGAGCGCCGCGATCGCGCTCCAGCGCCACCACGTCAAGACCCCGCGCTGCTCCAGGCCGCGGTGCGCGGGAATCCACAAGAGCAAGCCCCGCATCAGCAGAGATCCCCATTGGCCACTGCAGGCTGCCGCGCCTTCACCGCCGAGCTACGTAGCATCGCATGGCCCGGCAAGTTCAAGCCAGACCTGCCTCCTCGCTACGACGGCACTGCCGACCCCGCGGAGTTCCTTCAGCTCTACGAGCTGGGCATCGAAGCCGCCAACGAGGACGAAAAGGTCATGGCGAATTGGTTCCCCATGGCGCTCAAGGACGGAGCCCGAACCTGGCTCCTGAACCTAGCTCCCGGCACGATCTCCTCCTGGGACGAGATGCGCACCCGCTTCATCGCCAACTTCCAAGGCAGGCGATCGGCCTCCGGCCGTGAGCGACATGCGCCGCATCAAGCAGCAGCCAGGAGAGACCCTGCAGGAGTACATCCAGCGCTTCAACAACGCCCACCTCAAGATCCCCAGGGTGACTGAGGAATCCATCATCTCAGCCTTTTCCGATGGCGTGCGTGACGTCAAGATGAAGGAGGAGCTAGCAATGCATGAAGACCAGTGCACATCCCTGGAGCTATTCAACTTGGCAACCAAATGCGCCAGGGCTGAGGAAGGGCGCCTCTCCCTCCTCGAGCTTCCGGCTGCCGATCCAGAAGAGAAGAAGCCCAAGGTCAAGGACGTGAAGCGCAAGGGGGCTACCGTGCTCGCGGCAGAACCAGACACCAAGCAAGGCAGGGATCAGCCCGAGTCATCCAAAGGCAGGCGGTAATGCGTATACCACGACCTCCACACCCACAACACCAACGAATGCCAGGAGCTCAGGGCCGTGCGAGAAGGGCGTATCGGCCGACGCCACGAGCGCAATGATCGGGGCTACGGACGAGGAGGAGGAAGAGGCACAGGACGCTGGGAAGACCGTGGCCCTCGCCAAGGATGGCGTGACAGACCTCGCGAGGACCTGGCGAGACCAGCCTCGCGAGGAGGTTGGAGGGACCAGCCTCGTGAGAGAGAGAGAGATAAGCGGCTGGACTCACCCAAGCAGTCCATCTCACTAGCTCAAGAACAGCCCCTCATGAGGCTGTTCTTCCTTTATCTTATTCTTCATCAGCCCTGGAGGCAATCCACCACACCACACACTGTTGTAGGGTATTACACCACAATGGTGGCCCGAACCAGTATAAATGTTGTGTCTCTTGTGCTGTTCGTCGTTCCTAGTTTAGATCCCTTGCAACCCATTAACGCGTGAGCTGGTAGGGGAAAGGTCTCCGTGCGCACCCCAGAGTTTGAACCTCAAGGGTCTGCCGGAACCCGAAATCCGACAGATTGGTTGAATAGAAAGCTCCTCCTCGTTACCTAATTCATCATAAGAAATAATAGGACGATATTGGGAAGTCTCTTCCCTTTCATTAGTGTTCTCTTCATCTTCTATTTGCTTCCTTTTCTTTATGTAGTTGGCAATATAAGGATTTTCAATGCAATTCACCGCACAATACATATAAATTTCTTCTAGATCAATATCGAGGAACTTCTCGAGGTTTGATAACCCACAAGTATAGGGGATCGCAACAGTTTTCGAGGGTAGAGTATTCAACCCAAATTTATTGATTTGACACAAGGGGAGCCAAAGAATATTCTCAAGTATTAGCAGAGTTGTCAATTCAACCACACCTGGATAACTTAATGTCTGCAGCAAAGTATTTAGTAGCAAAGTAGTATGATAGTGGTGGTAACGGTAACAAAAGGTAACAATAGCAAAAGTAATATTTTTGGTATTTTGTAGTGATTGTAACAGTAGCAACGGGAAAGTAAATAAGCAAAGAACAATATATCAAAAGCTCGTAGGCATTGGATCGGTGATGGATAATTATGCCGGATGCGGTTCATCATGTAATAGTCATAACATAGGGTGACACAGAACTAGCTCCAATTCATCAATGTAATGTAGGCATGTATTCTGAATATAGTCATACGTGCTTATGGAAAAGAACTTGCATGACATCTTTTGTCCTACCCTCCCGTGGCAGCGGGCTCCTAATGGAAACTAAGGGATATTAAGGCCTCCTTTTAATAGAGTGCGGAACAAAGCATTAGCACATAGTGAATACATGAACTCCTCAAACTATGGTCATCACCGGGAGTGGTCCCGATTATTGTCACTTGGGGTTGCGGCTCATAACACATAGTAGGTGACTATAGACTTGCAAGATAGGATCAAGAACTCACATATATTCATGAAAACATAATAGGTTCAGATCTGAAATCATGGCACTTTCGGGCCCTAGTGACAAGCATTAAGCATAGCAAAGTCATAGCAACATCAATCTCAGAACATAGTGGATACTAGGGATCAAACCCTAACAAAACTAACTCGATTACATGATAGATCTCATCCAACCCATCACCGTCCAGCAAGCCTACGATGGAATTACTCAAGCACGGCGGTGAGCATCATGAAATTGGTGATGGAGGATGGTTGATGATGACGACGGCGACGAATCCCCCTCTCCTGAGCCCCGAACGGACTCCAGATCAGCCCTCCTGAGAGGTTTTAGGGCTTAGCGGCGGCTCCGTATCATAAAACACGATGATTTCTTCTCCTTGATTTTTTTTCTCCCCAAAAGCAAATATATAGAGTGGGAGTTGGCGTCGGAGGGGCTCTAGGGGGCCCACGAGGTAGGGGGCGCGCCTAGGGGAGGCGCCCCCCACCTCGTGGATGTGGTGTGTGCCCCTGGTCTTCATCTTTTGCAACATTTTTTTATTATTTCCAAATAGACGTTCCGTGGAGTTTCAGGTCATTCCGAGAACTTTTGTTTCTGCACATAAATAATACCATGGCAATTCTGCTGAAAACAGCGTCAGTCCGGGTTAGTTCCATTCAAATCATGCAAGTTAGAGTCCAAAACAAGGGCAAAAGTGTTTGGAAAAGTAGATACAACGGAGACGTATCAAGGTTATATTCTGGAATAATCTTAGTTTGATGTTTCATTTCTTCATAACCCAAAAGCAAACTAAGTTCATTATAATGTGCAAGGAAAATCAAGTCATCACAATTTTTGGACACGATTCGATCATGAAACAATTTGCATTTGATATTTAAATGACCATGTTAATTGCAAAGTTCACAAGTATGGCTAAGAAATTTTAAATTTTCAGCACTAACATTTAGCCTTTCTTGTAACCATTTAGTTTCTAAATGCTTATGCCTCTTGCAATATCTATCTTCCCTATTTGGTGTGAACTTGCAAACCCAATGCACTCCACAAAAATTGACATGTTTATTGGAGACATTTTCATCATAACTAGTGCAATCATCATTAGTACTATGGATATTCAAGGAGTTCATACTAACAACATTGCAATCATGCTCATCATTCCAAGATTTAGTGCCAAACGTTTTAATGCATTCTTCTTCTAACACTTTGGCACAATTTTCCTTTTCATCATACTCACGAAAGATATCAAAAAGATGAAGCGTATGAGGCAAACTCAATTCCATTTTTTAGTTTATTTTTATAAACTAAACTAGTGCTAAAACAAGAAACAAAAAGATTCGATATCAAGATCTAAAGATATACCTTCAAGCACTCACCTCCCGCAACGGGCGCCAGGAAAAAGAGCTTAGTTGACGGGTGTGTGTGCCTCTTACCTAGCCCCCCCCCCCCCCCGGCAACGGCGCCAGAAAAGAGCTTGATGTCTACTACAGAACCTTCTTCTTGTAGACGTTGTTGGGCCTCCAAGTGCAGAGGTTTGTAGGACAGTTGCAAATTTCCCTCAAGTGGATGACCTAAGGTTTATCAATCCATGAGAGGCATAGGATGAAGATGGTCTCTCTCAAACAACGCTGCAACCAAATAACAAAGAGTCTCTTGTGTCCCCAACACACACAATACAATGGTAAATTGTATAGGTGCACTAGTTCGGCGAAGAGATGGTGATACAAGTGCAATATGGATGGTAGATATAGGTTTTTGTAATCTAAAAATATAAAAACAGCAAGGTAACTAATGATAAAAGTGAGCGTAAACGGTATTGCAATGCGTTGAAACAAGGCCTAGGGTTCATCACTAGTGCAAGTTCTCTCAACAATAATAACATAATTGGATCATATAACTATCCCTCAACGTGCAACAAAGAGTCACTCCAAATTCACTAATAGCGGAGAACAAACCAAGAGATTATGGTACGGTACGAAACCACCTCAAAGTTATTCTTTTGGACCGATCTATTCTAGAGTTCGCAGTAAAATAACACGAAGCTATTCTTCCCGTTCAATCTATCATAGAGTTCGTACTAGAATAACACCTTAAGACACAAATCAACCAAAACCCTAATGTCACCTAGATACTCCAATGTCACCTCAAGTATCCGTGGGTATGATTATATGATATGCATCACACAATCTCAGATTCATCTATTAAAACCAACACAAAGTACCCCAAAGTTTCTACCGGAGAGTCAAGACGAAAACGTGTGCCAACCCCTATGCATAGGTTCATGGGCGGAACCCGCAAGTTGATCACCACAACATACATCAAGTGGATCATGTGATATCCCATTGTCACCACAGATACGCACGGAAAGACATACATCAAGTGTTCTCAAATCCTTAAATACTCAATCTGATAAGATAATTTCAAAGGGAAAACTCAATCCATTACAAGAGAGTAGAGGGGGAGAAACATCATAAGATCCAACTATAATAGCAAAGATCGCGATACATCAAGATCGTATCACCTCAAGAACACGAGAGAGAGAGAGATCAAACACATAGCTATTGGTACATGCCCTCAGACCCGAGGGTGAACTACTCCATCCTCGTCATGGAGAGCGCCGGGATGATGAAGATGGCCACCGGTGAGGGTTCCCCCCTCCGGCAGGGTGCCCGAACACGGTCCCGATTGGCTTTTGGTGGCTACAGAGGCTTGCGGCGGCGAAACTCATGTTCTATTCTGTCCCCGATGGTTTTAGGGTATATTGATATATATAGGCGAAAGAAGTCGGTCAGGGGAGCCACGACGGGCCCACGAGGATGGAGGGCGCGCTCAGGGGGGGTGGGCGCACCCCTGCCTCGTGCCTTCCTCGTTGATCCCCTGACGTTCACTCCAAGTCTCCCAGATTGCTTTCTTTCCAAAAATAACTCTCCCGAAGGTTTCATTCCGTTTGGACTCCGTTTGATATTCCTTTTCTGCGGAACACTGAAACAAGGGGAAAAAAGAAACTGGCACTGGGCTCTGGGTTAATAGGTTAGTCCCAAAAATAATATAAAAGTGTTTAATAAAGCCCATAAACATCCAATAGATAATATAATAGCATGGAACAATAAAAAATTATAGATACGTTGGAGACGTATCACCCTGCAGCCGGGTCAGCGCAGAAAGGGCGTGCTCCAGGGCGTCACGCGAGGCAGAAGGATCGTGAACTGGCAGTGGGGCGGAAGGAGAAGGCATCGTCATCGTCAAGACCTGCAGGTTAACGGCAGCGGAAGAAGAAGACAGGAGTCTGCGAGGTCGCGGTGGCTCCGGGCGGCGGTGAGGCAGGGGTGCACCCCAAGAGATCAGCAATGATCTGCTCTTCGTCGGGACACTGGACAGCGGCTTCCCCGAGGGGGAGACCCTGGACCTCGTAGTGACCCCAGCAGGGGCAGGACTTCCCTCACTTGGTTGTCGTCGGCAGCATCGTCGTCAGGCAAGGCACGGAGGAGGTGGGCCTTGCACAGAGGGGAGGTCTCCCCGGACCCCTCCGGGGTGGCCCCCGACTCCTGCTCCTCCTTCTCGCCGGAATCGTCGAAGGACACCACCACTGGAACCGTCACCACCGGGGCATCAGAGGGCGCCAGCGGCACAAGACCGCGCCCATCGAAGACAGGCATGGCGGCGGCGATCTTCGCCCCTTCCGGGCGGCGGTACAAGGGAACGAAGCTGTCAGGCGGGTACCCTTGTTTGTCCCCAACCAAGGAGCGGAGGGTCGTGCCTAGCTCCTCGTCAGACAGGGCCTCCGGACGCAGGCGGAGGTCGTCCCCTTCATCCCCGAGCTTCCACAAGGTGCACGCGCATGCCTGGAGGGAGCCACGCGCTGTGCCATGAACTCCTTGACGATCATGGCCCCTGTCAGCTTCGCCGACCTTGGTTCGTCAGGCTTCAAGTCGGCGGTCATCCTCTCCAGCACCAACTCCGCCCGAGGGTCGGTGAGCTTCGCACAGAACCACCAGTCGTGAGACACGGGCATCTCCGTCGGCAGCACCAGCCGAGGGTGGGAGCACTTGGCATCTATCAGGACCCACTTGCCCCTGAAGCCCTCGATCTTCTTCCCGGCCTTCGAGATTGCATTGGTCTTGTTGGCCACGACGAAGTTGACGCACCCCTAGCAGGTGCCGTCCTTGACCCGGAGATAGAAGAAGTGGCGCAACAGCGCCACGGTCGGCATCACACCAACGTACGCCTCACAATAGAAGGCGAAGATCGACAGAAGGATGATGGAGTTGGGATGAATATGGAGGGCGTGAAGCTTGTAATGGCCGAGGACGGAATAGAAGAAGTCAGAGAAGGGAGGAACCAACTCCGCCACGATGCTGCTCATGAAGAAGGGATAGAAGGTGCTGCCCGAGGCCTCTGGCTCGGCGGAGCAGGCCCGGAGTACAGTCTTCCTCTTCTTATCGCCCTCCGCCGTCATCAGGAGCGTGGAGGCGAGGTTCTTCTCCGAGACGCTTGGCGCATTCGGCGCAGGCTCGTACCAGGATGGCGGAGGGGCGGCCCGAGCTTTGTTGGGCGCCATTGGCGGCAGGCTCAGATGAGGATTTGGGCGGATCTAGAGTCTTTGGGAATGAAGAGCAAGAAAGGGCATCTGGAGCAAGACGAAGGGAAGCAATGAAGGCAGCGCTGCCCGCGCCAGCCTTTTGTCAGTCGGGCAGTTGCCGAGGCAGCGTGGGGAAGCGGAGACGCCCACGTCCCGTCAGTCGCCACGCGTCAATCAAGGCCGCAGGCGGTTGGGGCCCACGGCGCTCCGCACTTGCCCCTTGGCTTCGCCTCGAAGCCAAGTCCGAGCGCGCCTTGGGCCCGGGGGCTACTGTCGGCGTTCTGGGAATGGGGGTCCCCAGACTTGCCTGCCTGCGGCCTATGGCGTGGCTCCACTAGCGGCCCTGTACGGCCCATCTTCACCAACAAACACTCAAGACCCTCGTGAGGGGCCAAGCCTCGCGAGGCAAACGACACAAGACCTCCTCGGGGGTGGCCTCACTAGGCTGGCTCGCGAGGAGCGGAGAGATCAAGGCGAGGGGCACCTCGTGAGGTTCCCGTGACGTGAGCCATGACGACCAAGGCCAGGTGGGCGCCAGCGGGTGCAGAGTACTAGTTTCCTCTTTGGTGCTAAAGGAGCAGGCGCAGGCGAGGAGTCCCGAGGCATCAAGCAAAGGTTTCCATATCGGTGCAACGAGACCAAGACCAGCAGGACGGCAGGATGGAGGTCATCATGAGCCCACGACGGCTGCCACTCACCACAAAATGCTGGCAAGTTTAAAACCACCTTTTGTCAGGATAGCTTGTACTAGTTGTCCCCCTTCAAATTGGCCGTTGGGGGATCCCTTCCCGCCTAACATTTGGGTAGAGGACCCGGGCCTCTATAAATAGGACTAGCCACCACCATAGGAAGGGGAGACTTTGGATCAGATCCATTCCACTTTCACACTAATAACCCACAAGTATAGGGGATCGCAACAGTTTTCGAGGGTAGAGTATTCAACCCAAATTTATTGATTCGACACAAGGGGAGCCAAAGAATATTCTCAAGTATTATCAATTGAGTTGTCAATTCAACCACACCTGGAAAACTTAATATATTCAGCAAAATATTTAGTAGCAAAGTAGTATGGAAATGCTTGATAACGGTGACAAAAGTAACGATGGCAGATTTGTAGTAATTGTAACAAGTGGCAACGGAAAAGTAACTAAGCAAAGATCAATATGTGAAAAACTCGTAGGCATTGGATCAGTGATGGATAATTATGTCAGATGTGATTCCTCATGCAACAGTTATAACATAGGGTGACACAGAACTAGCTCCAATTCATC
Source organism: Aegilops bicornis (assembly GCA_021605145.1). Classification (NCBI taxonomy): domain Eukaryota; kingdom Viridiplantae; phylum Streptophyta; class Magnoliopsida; order Poales; family Poaceae; genus Aegilops; species Aegilops bicornis. The sequence continues at coordinate 391,638,120 of CM038674.1, forward strand.
AATGTAATGTAGGCATGTATTCCGAATGTAGTTATACGTGCTTATGGAAAAGAACTTGCATGACATCTTTTGTCCTACACTCCCGTGGCAGCGGGGTCCTATTGGAAACTAAGGGATATTAAGGCCTCCTTTTAATAGAGTACGGACCAAAGCATTAACACTTAGTGAATACATGAACTCCTCAAACTACGGTCATCACCGGGAGTGGTCCTGATTATTGTCACTTCGGGGTTGCCGGATCATAACACATAGTAGGTGACTACTGACTTGCACGATAGGATCAAGAACTCATATATATTCATGAAAACATAATAGGTTCAGATCTGAAATCATGGCACTCGGGCCCTAGTGACAAGCATTAAGCATAGCAAAGTCATAGAAACATCATTCTCAGAACATAATAGATACTAGGGATCAAACCCTAACAAAACTAACTCGATTACATGGTAAATCTCATCCAACCCATCACTGTCTAGCAAGCCTACGATGGAATTACTCATGCACGGTGGTGAGCATCTTGAAATTGGTGATGGAGGAAGGTAGATGATGACGACATCGATGGATTCCCCTCTCTGGAGCCCTGAACGGACTCTAGATCAGCCCTCCTGAGAGAGGTTAGGGCTTGGCAGCGGCTCTGTATCATAAAACGTGATGAATCCTTCTCTCTGATTTTTCTCCCCGAACGTGAATATATATAGTTGGAGTTGAGGTCGGTGGAGCTCCAGGGGGCCCATGAGACAGGGGGCGCACCCAGGGGGTAGGCGCGCCCCCACCCTCGTGGACAAGGTGTGGGCCCCCTGGTCTTGATTCTTTCGCCAGTATTTTTTATCCAAAAATATTATCCGTGAAGTTTCAGGTCATTCCGAGAACTTTTATTTCTGCACAAAAATAACACCATGGCAATTCTGCTGAAAATAGCATCAGTCCGGGTTAGTTGAATTCAAATCATGCAAGTTAGAGTCCAAAACAAGCGCAAAAGTGTTTGGAAAAGTAGATACGATGGAGACGTATCAACTCCCCCAAGCTTAAACCTTTGCTTGTCCTCAAGCAATTCAGTTGACAAACTGAAAGTGATAAAGAAAAACTTTTACAAACTCCGTTTGCTCTTGTTGTTGTAAATATGTAAAGCCAGCATTCAAGTTTTCAGCAAAGATTATGAACTAACCATATTCACAATAACTCTTAGGTCTCATGTCTACTCATATCAATGGCATAATCAACTAGCGAGCAATAATAATAAATCTTGGATTACAACATTTTCTCAAAACAATCATAATATGATATAACAAGATGGTATCTTGCTAGCCCTTTCTGAGACCGCAAAACATAAATGCAGAGCATCTCTGAAGATCAAGGACTGACAAAACATTGTAATTCATGGTGAAAGAGATCCAGTCATAGTCAATATAAATTAATAGTAATGGATGCAAATGACAGCGGTGCTCTCCAACTGGTGCTTTTTAATAAGAGGATGATGTCTCAACATAAAAGTAAATAGATAGGCCCTTCGCAGAGGGAAGTAGGGATCTGTAGAGGTGCCAGAGCTCGATTTTGAAATAGAGATAAATAATATTTTGAGCGGCATACTTTCATTGTCAACATAACTACTGAGAGATCTCGATATCTTCCATGCTACACACATTATAGGCGGTTCCCAAGCAGAATGGTAAAGTTTATACTCCCCCACCACCAATAATCATCAATCCATGGATTGCCCGAAACAACAGGTGCCTCCAACTAACAACTGTCCTAGGGGAGTTTTGTTTGCATTAATTTGATTTGGTTTGAGCATGGGACTGGGCATCCCGGTGACCAGCCATTTTCTCGTGAGTGAGGAGCGGAGTCCACTCCTCTTGAGAATAACCCGCCTAGCATGGAAGATACAGACAGCCCTAGTTGATACATGAGCTATTCGAGCATACAAAACATAATTTCATTTGAAGGTTTAGAGTTTGGCACATATAAATTTACTTGGAACGGCAGGTAGATACCGCATATAGGAAGATATAGTGGACTCATATGGAATAACTTTGGGGTTTATGGAAGTGGATGCACAAGCAGTATTCCCGCTTAGTACAAGTGAAGGCTGGAAAAAACTGGGAAGCGACCAGCTAGAGAGCAACAATAGTCATGAACATGCATTAAAATTAATAAACATTGAGTGCAAGCATGAGTAGGATATAATCCACCATGAACATAAATATTGTGGAGGCTATGTTGATTTTGTTTCAACTACATGCGTGAACATGTGCCCAGTCGAGCCACTTGAATCATTTAAAGGAGGATACCACCCTATCATACCACATCACAACCATTTTAATAGCATGTTGTACATAAAGGTAAACCATTATAAACTCCTAGCTAATTAAGCATGGCATGAGCAACTATAATCTCTAATTGTCATTGCAAACATGTTTCATTCATAATAGGCTGAACCAGGAACGATGAACTAATCATATTTACAAAAACAAGAGAGGTCGAGTTCATACTAGCTTCTCTCATCTCAATCAGTCCATCATATATCATCATTATTGTCATTCACCTGCATGACCGAACGGTGTGGATAATAATAATAGTGCACGTGCATTGGACTAAGCTAGAATCTGCAAGCATTTAATACAAAGGAGAAGACAAGGTACCAAGGGCTCTTTGTTAAATCAACAATAATGCATATAAGAGCCACTTCAACATTTCATTATGGTCTTGTCCTCTTGACCCCCAACGAAAAGAAATAAAACTATTTACACGGGAAAGCTCCCAACAAGCAAAAGAAGAACGAGAAATCTTTTTGGGTTTTCTTTTAATTGTTACTACTACATGCATGGAAAGTAAACTAGCTAAAAGCTACAACTAATTTTTTTGGTTTTTCTTAAGTTTTTTCAAACACACAAGAAGAAGCTTAGAAAAGAAAATAAACTAGCATGGATAGTACACTGAAAAAGTATGAGCACTGAAAACTGGCATGAGTGTATGAACATGAATGTAATGTCAGTGAGAAATACGTACTCCCCCAAGCTTAGGCTTTTGGCCTAAGTTGGTTTATGCCTAAGGATCAAAGCTGCTCTCTCCGGTGTGCGGAGGAGTGTCCTCTGGGTGCCACTGTTGGCGATCTCCTCCGGATCCCACTGATAAACAGACTGTCGATAAGGGTCCATGGGTGGCTCAGGCTCAGGCTCAGGCTCTAGAACTGGCGTCAGGCTCCAATATGCATAAATGGCCTCCGGCAAAATGAGGTACGTGCCTGAAAATATGTTAAACAAAGAGGGAGCAGGCAAGGTAATAATCTCACAATATTTTTTACAAAATATCAGTTTATACTTAAGCATCTTCTTCTTATATTTAACAATAAAATCATGTGCTACCATACTCTTATAATCTAGAAAAATGGGAGGCAACAACTTTTCCTCTTTCTCATAATGCCTAATAGGTATATTAAAGTGTGCGGCAAGGCGCGAAGCAAAGATGCCTCCAAAGATGGGACCCTTTGTACGGTCCAGATTTAACCGTTTAGCAACAATAGCGCCTAAACTGAAAGTAGTATCACTAAACAAGGCACGGTGCAAAATAACAATATGAGGGTCAATAAGGTTTCCACTGTTCCCACGACCAATTAAGCATCTACTAGCAAATATTGCAAAGTAACGCAGAACAGGAAAATGTATGCTAGTGATTCTTGCATCGGAAACTTTCCTTGTTTCCCCTACAACAATCATATCAATAAACCCTTCCACATCATTACAATGTGGTTCCTCTATGCTGCCCACAAAGGGCAACTTGCAAACCGCACAAAAATCATAAAGTGACATCTCCTTAAACTCATCATATAAATAAAAATCCACCGAAGGTGGCGATCTCCTAGCATGGAAATGAAAATTTTGCACGAAAATATTAGTGAGGAGGAGATACTGTCACATCCCTAGTTCTATTAATGCCTAGTGCTAGCATCTGGTGTTGCATCATGTTTAAATTTCAGTTAAACCTGAAATGGGGATTGCCTAAACCCTAGCATTAAAGGAATTCACTAGGTTCAACCAAAATATTTCCAGTAAATCCAAATGGCTTTCAAAAATGTTCATCATTCTTGGAAAATGCTGGAAACAGTAACCAGAGGTGATGCCCATTTTTCCTTGACATATTTGGGCTCTGGATTAAATCATACTCTATTTGCATTTGGGCATTTAAATGCTACTAATATTTTAAATGCTCAAATAATCATAAACTAAAATGTTTACTGTAGGATATATTCCCAACAGTGATCGTGAGTAGTTTCATGATTTTTGGAAGTGTCTAAGTATTTTTAATAAAGCCCTAAAGATTACAGAAAAATAGAAAACAGAAAAGAGAGAGAGACTTACCTGGCGCCCACCTGGTAGCCCACCTGGCCCAGCTCCAGCTGGCGGCCCAGCCCACTGGCCTGAAGCGGTCGTCTTCAACCTCTGCCAGTAGGGAGAGGGGTGTCGCCTGCGCGCGCTCACCCCTGGCCACCTCCTGCTTCCTCCCCGGGCCTTCTAGCGACGCCACGCAGACGCCCCGTGGCCCCTCGCTCCTCTCCCTCACTCTCTGCTCTCTCCCTCGCCCTTTGATCCCTCTCCGGAGCACACCCGAGCGGAACTCGTCGTCGCCGACGCAATTTACCGCGGCCACCGTCCATCCCGTGCCTCCCCAATGGGTCCAGAGGAACCGCCATCGCCTTCTGCATCATCTACACCAACCCATTCGACCGCGGGAGCCCTGTAGCGTCTTCCCCGAGCTCATCCCTAACCTCCGGCCGCCGGCAACCTCACCGGCGATTCGCCGCCATCTCCGCCTCCCCGAGCCCGCCAAGTTCTCCGTTGGAATCCCGGTGAGCTCACGGACTGAATCCCCCTCTTCCCCGCCTCGATTTCTTGTCGTAGCCACCGCGCCTCTCTCACCCGATAGCGCTGCCGCCAAAGCTCACCGGTGATGACGCTCCGGTGACCATTTGGTCCCGGGCATGCGTCCAACACCCTCGCCGCACCGCGTAGACGCCATAGGTGCTAACCTCGCATGGCCAAGGCCGCTGTAGCCTCGACCCCGAGCTCTCCCGAGCTCCGGCCGCCGCCCAACTCGCCGTCGCCGCCGCTACGGGCCACCCCAGATCCATTCGCTGCCACCAGTGGATGCGCCACTCCTCCAGCTCCCAGTACAGCCAAACCCCGTCGCCAACTACCGTCTGTAGCGCCGCCCCGACCAACTCCGGCGAGTTCCCACCGCTGCTATGGTCGCCGGCGTCACCTGCTGACGTGGCGCCATTAGCTTAGGCGCTAAACTCGTTTAGTTAGTGCCTGTGTCGATGACATGTGGGTCCCCGGGCCCAATTAGTTTAGTCTAACTCCCTGTTTAGGTTAGTGCTAATCTGCATGGACCCCACGTGTCAGCTTTGACTTTGGTCAAGTCAACGTTGACCGGTCCCACCTATCATACACCCAAACCAGCCTGAGACACTGACGTATGGGTCCCACAGGTCAGGTTTGACCTGGCCGACCCAGTTGACCTCTTGACGTCACACCTATGTCATCTTGACGATGAAAGCATTTTCTGGATATAAATTTATCCAGGAAATTCCGGAAAATAGTGCTAACTTCTAAAAATCATAGAAATTCAACTGTAGCTCAGAATGAAATAAGTTATATATGAAAAATTATCAGAAAAATCCAATCTATCCATCTGTACTGGTTTCATGCATGTTTAAACAAGTTAACTTGCTGTTTAGTGCAAAACATGATAAAGCACTATTTAAGATCACAAATGAGTTTGAACTTTGAATCTTTGGTTCAAAATAGCTCAAACTCATTTGATTGTAGTTGCATTAGCCCAACACACTCATTTTACCATGTCATGATCATGCATCATATTGTGCATTGCATTGATTGTGTTCCTTTCTCTGTTGCCGGTATTTGTTCCCTCTCGATAGACGTGATTCAACGATGAGTTCGATGACACCGATGAAGAATTATAATATCTTCAGAAGTGCCAGGCAAGCAAAACCCCCTTGTTCATTCCGATACAATCCCACTCTCTCGCTCCTGCTGTCTTTTACTGCATTAGGACAACACCGTTTCAACTGTTACATGCTGCGGTAGCTGAACCCCTTTCCTCTGCATGACCTGTCATTGCCACAGTAAATAGATGAAACCTACTAGCATGAGTAGGAGTTGTTTGAGACATGTTGTGCATACTCATTCATGCTTGTTTGTCATGCCTGCTACTGCTTAGAGTTGAGTCAGGTCTGATTCATCGGGGATGAATTAGAGGTGTGTGAACATGTCCTATTGTGTGTGAGCTAAGTGTGTGAACACGATTTGGTAAAGGTAGCGGTGAGAGGCCATGTAGGAGTACATGGTGGGTCGTCTCATTGAAGCCGTCCTCAAGAACTGAGTTCTGTGTTTGTGATCCATGAAACCGCTACTACCATGCATTGGGCCCTGAAATATGACCCCGCTCGACTTCTTAATCACCCTTGTCCTCTGTCCAGGAGTTGCAAGTAGTTTCTGGTGTTTGTAGTATGCTGGAGGCCGTGGGCGGCGCTGACCCGAGGGGTGGGTTGTGATGCGTTAGGCATGTGGCCGGGTATGCCGGGCGCCCGTTAGGTGTCGTGGAACCCTGTACACATCGTTCGGGGCCGTATGTGGAAACCTCGGCCGGACTCCCTGTGGATGGAACCTGAATAGGCGATAAACCTGGACTAGAGACTTGAGTGTTTAGGTAGGTCGTGGTCTACACCCACGTCGGCTTTCGCTTGAAGTTTGCCGAGCACATGTCGTGTCTGACGCTAAGTGGTGGAAACATGTATGAAGAAGTACACCCCTGCAGGGTTAACATCATCTATTCGAATAGCCGTGTCCGCGGTAAAGGACTTCTGGGTTGCCTATAACAGTTCATAGACAAGTGAAAGTGGATACTCTAAAATGTGCAAGATAAGTGTGAGTGCTATGGATGGCGTTCTCGTAGGGAGACGGGAGCGGATCCATAGTGGTGTATTGATATGGTGAACATGTGGACTCGTGTGCGCCACCTCAAAAGATTTACTTGCAGTCGGAGTTCAGGATAGCCACCGAGTCAAAGCTGGCTTGCTGCAGTTAAACTCCACCACCCCCCTTTATTGATACCGATGCATATGTAGTTAGTTCTGATGTAAGTCTCGCTGGGTACGTTTGTACTCGTGTTTGCCTATTTTATGTTTTGCAGAGAGACTTCAGTCTCGCTAGTAGTTCCGCGTGGACTTCGACGTTTAGCTTGTTACCTCAGCTACGATCTTGTGCCCTTGGCAGGATCTTGTAGATAGTCAGGCTTCCTAGCCTTTTCCTTTTTAGTTGTCTGTACTCAGACATGTTAAGCTTTCGCATGTGCTTTGAATTGTATGCTCTGAATGTTGGGTCATGAGACCCATGTTTGTAATATCTCGCTCCTCGGAGCCTAATGAATAAATACTTGAGTCGTAGAGTTATGTTGTGATGCCATGTTGTATTTACACATATCGAGCATCTTGTGTGTATGATTGAAATGCTTGGTATGTGTGGGATCCGACAACCTAGTTGTTTATCCTTGGTAGACTCTCTTATGGGAAATGTAGTCTTGTGCTTCCATGAGCCATAGTAGTCCGCTTCTGACCGGTTCACCGGAGTCCTACTAGCCCAACACTACTGCTCGGAACACTTGATGGCGGCATGTGATTCGCCGTTCTGTGTCCGTCCCTTCGTGGAAATGTCACGGGTGACATCCGAAGTCCTGCCTAGCCTGCTATCGGGTTCCTGAGTCTGTTAGCCAGGTTACTGACCCGGATTCACGAACTTGACCGACATGCTCGATGTTGATTCATGTATGCCTGTCCCTATAAGTTAGTGCCACTTTGGGTTCACGACTAGTCATGTCGGCCCGGGTTCTCTGTCATATGGATGCTAGCGACACTATCATATACGTGAGCCAAAAGGCGCAAACAGTCCCGGGCCATGGTAAGGCGACACCCATGGGAATACCGTGCGTGAGGCCGCAAAGTGATATGAGGTGTTACCGACTAGATCGATGTGACTTGGAATCGAGGTCCTGACAGATACTGTTCGCGCCGGTCGCCGAGGAAGTCGACGAGGCCCGCATTCTCAGCCAAATAATAAAAATCATCATGAATCCCGGCTGCTTTCAAGAATTCATCACAAGGCCATTTACACGGACGAACTTCCGTGGTGCGAGGAAGATTATATTTGGGCTTCTTATTCTCTTCACTTTGTTTATCCTTCGAGCTTCGGCTCGAAGAGCCCCTCAATAATCTCTTCATCATTTTCTGATTTCTTTTGAATTTTTAGTAACTCAAAATAAAAGTGAACCAAACTCAACAAGATTGATAGCAACTACTCCCACAAGTGCCTAGAGACTATATCATGCATTAGAACTACTTGGGACCAAATAAATTTTACATGCAAGCTCAAGAACAGGGTTGCTTAAGCAGCAAAATTCGCAATAAATAAAGCACTAGAACAAAAACTAATTGGACCATTGGAGGAGTCACATACCGAAGAACAATCCCCCAAAGCAGTTTTGTGAGAGGAGCTTTGAGCAAGGAGATCAAAAATGGCAGCAAGATGAGCTAGAACTCGTGCTTGAGCTGGTGGGTGATTTTTTTCTGGAGGAAGACGAAGTGTGTGGGTGCAAGAATAAGTGGAGGGGGGCCACATGGGGCCCACAAGGAAGGGGACGCGCCCAGGGGGGTGGGCACGCCTGCACCCTCGTGGCTAGGTGGTTACCCCCTCTGGTGTGTTCTCAGTGCCAATAATTCTTGAATATTCTACAAAAAATCATATTTCAATTTCAGGGTATATGGAGAACTTTTATTTTCGGGGTATTTTTTATTGCAAAGATAATTCAGAAAACAGACAGAAAATACTATTTTTGCTTTATTTAATCTAAATAAAAGAAAGTAAAGGAAGGTACAGAGATTTGTGCTTTCTAACTTCATCCATCCCATGCTCATCAAAAGGAATCCACTAACAAGGTTGATCAAGTCTTGTTAACAAACCCTTTCCGAATAAAATGAAATCGGAGAATTTTCGAATAGCACTAGGTTACCTCAACGGGGATATGCACATCCCAAATAATAAGAATATCATATTTCTTTTTGGTAGTGGGAGGAGGAAATTCAAAACCTCCAATAATAATCGATGAAAAATTTCCAATAAAATTGATACTCTGGACTTGAGGTTGTTTCCTCGGAAAGTGTACCGTATGCTCATTACCATTAACATGAAAAGTGGCATTGCCTTTGTTGCAATCAATAACAGCCCCTGCAGTATTCAAAAAGGGTCTACCAAGAATAATAGACATACTATCATCCTCGGGAATATCAATAATAACAAAGTCCGTTAAAATAGTAATGTTTGCAACCACAACAGGCACATCCTCACAAATACCGATAGGTATAGCAGTTGATTTATCGGCCATTTGCAAAGATATTTCAGTAGGTGTCAACTTATTCAAATCAAGTCTACGATATAAAGCGAGAGGCATAACACTAACACCGGCTCCAAGATCACATAAAGCAGTTTTAACATAGTTTCTTTTAATGGAGCATGGTATAGTTGGTACTCCTGGATCTCCAAGTTTCTTTGGTATTCCACCCTTAAAAGTATAATTAGCAAGCATGGTGGAAATTTCAGCTTCCGGTATCTTTCTTTTATTTGTAACAATATCTTTCATATACTTAGCATAAGGATTCATTTTAAGCATATCAGTCAAATGCATACGCAAAAAGATAGGTCTAATCATTTCGGCAAGCGCTCAAAATCCTCATCATCCTTTTTCTTGGATGGTTTAGGAGGAAAAGGCATGGGTTTACGAACCCATGGTTCTCTTTCTTTCTTGTGCTTCCTAGCAATGAAGTCTTTCTTATCATAATGTTGATTCTTTGATTGTGGGTTATCAAGATCAACAGCAGGTTCAATCTCTACATCATTGTTATTGCTAGGTTGAGCATCAACATGAACACCATTATTAACATTATCACTAGGTTCATGTTCGTCACGAGATTGTGTTTCAGCATCAGAAATAGAAATATCATTGGGATTCTCAAGTGTGTCAACAACAGGTTCACTAGAAGCATGCAAAGTCCTATCATTTTTCCTTTTCTTCTTCTTAGAAGAACTAGGTGCATCAACATTAGTTCTGTGAGAATCTTGCTCAATTCTCTTAGGGTGGCCCTCGGGATACAAAGGTTCCTGAGTCATTTTATCCCCTCTAGTCATAACTCTAACAGCATTATCATTTTTCTTATTATTTAACTCATTAAGCAAATCATGTTGAGCTTTAAGCACTTGTTCTACTTGAGTGGTAACCATAGAAGCATGTTTACTAATAAGTTTGAGTTCACCTTTAACTCTAGACATATAATCACTCAAGTGTTCAATCATATAAGCATTACGTTTCAATTGTCTACCAACATAAGCATTGAAGTTTTCTTGTTTAATAATAAAATTATCAAACTCATCTAAACATTGCCTAGCAGACTTATAACGAGGAATATCACCTTCATCAAATCTATAGAGAGAATTTACCTTTACTACCTGTGTTGGGTTATCAAGACTATGTACTTCTTCAATACGTGGTAAATTCTTAACATCTTCAGCTTTAATACCCTTTTCTTTCATAGATTTCTTTGCCTCTTGCATATCTTTAGGACTGAGAAATAGAATACCCCTTTTCTTTGGAGTTGGCTTATGAGTTGGTTTAGGAAGTGTCCACTTATTCTCATTACTCAACATATTATTCAATACCAATTCAGCTTGATCAACAGTTCTTTCCCTGAAAACACAACCAACACAACTATCCAGGTGGTCTCTGGAAGCATCGGTTAGTCCATTATAAAAGATATCAAGTATTTCATTTTTCTTGAGAGGATGATCAGGCAAAGCATTAAGTAATTGGAGAAGCCTCCCCCAAGCTTGTGGAAGACTCTCTTCTTCAATTTGCACAAAATTATATATTTCCCTTAAGGTAGCTTGTTTCTTATGAGCGGGGAAATATTTAGCAGACAAGTAATAAATCATGTCCTGGGGACTACGCACACAACCAGGATCAAGAATTAAACCATGTTTTAACAGTTTCAGATTCGTAGCCATAAAAAGGATCAGATTCAACCAAAGTAATTATCTCAGGACTGACAGAGAAATCATAATCCTTATCAGAAATACAGATAGGTGAAGTAGCAAAAGCAGGGTCATATTTCATTCTAGCATTCAAAGACTTTTCTTTCATCTTAGCTAATAATTTCTTAAGATCATATCTATCATCGCAAGCAAGAAAATCTCTAGCAGTTTCTTCATCCATAACATAACCCTCGGGCACAACAGGAAACTCATATCTAGGGGGAGAATCTTCATCATCACTTTCGTCAATATTGTCGGGTTTCAATAATTTCATTCTCTCTAGCCCTAGCAAGTTGTTCATCAAGAAATTCACCTAGTGGCCTTTGTATTATCAAGCATAGAAGTAGTTTCATCATAAGTATCATGCATAGCAGAAGTGGCATCATCAATAACATGCGACATATCATAATTAATAGCAGAAGCAGGTTTAGGTGTCGCAAGTTTACTCAAAACAGAAGGAGAATCAAGTACAGAGCTAGATGGCAGTTCCTTACCTCCCCTCGTAGTTGAGGGATAAATCTTGGTTTTTTCGTCTTTCAAGTTCCTCATAGTGATAAACAGATATAAATCCCAAGTGACTCAAAGAATAAAGCTATGCTCCCCGGCATCGGCGCGGAAAATAGTCTTGATAACCCACAAGTATAGGGGATCGTAACCGTTTCGAGGGTAGAGTATTCAACCCAAATTTATTGATTCGACACAAGGGGAGCCAAAGAATATTCTCAAGTATTAGCAGTTGAGTTGTCAATTCAACCACACATGGAAAACTTAATATCCATGACAAAATATTTAGTGGCGAAGTAGTATGGAAATGCTTGATATGATGACAAAAGTAACAATAGCAGTTTTGTAGTAATCGTAACAGTGGCAGCGGAAAAGTAACTAAGCAAAGATCAATATGTGAAAAGCTCGTAGGCATTGGATCAGTGATGGATAATTATGTCGGTTGCGATTCCTCATGCAACAGTTATAACATTGGGTGACACAGAACTAGCTCCACAATTCATCAATGTAATGTAGGCATGTATTCCGAATATAGTCATACGTGCTTATGGAAAAGAACTTGCATGACATATTTTGTCCTACGCTCCCGTGGCAGCGGGGTCCTATTGGAAACTAAGGGATATTAAGGCCTCCTTTTAATAGAGTACCGAACCAATCATTAACACTTAGTGAATACATGAACTCCTCAAACTACGGTCATCACCGGGAGTGGTCCCGATTATTGTCACTTCGGGGTTGCCGGATCATAATACATAGTAGGTGACTATTGACTTGCAAGATAGGATCAAAAACTCATATATATTCATGAAAACATAATAGGTTCAGATCTGAAATCATGGCACTCCGGCCCTAGTGACAAGCATTAGGCAAGCAAAGTCATAGCAACATCAACCTCAGAACATAATGGATACTAGGGATCAAACCCTAACAAAACTAACTCGATTACAAGGTAAATCTCATCCAACCCATCACTGTCCAGCAAGCCTACGATGGAATTACTCACGCACGGCGGTGAGCATCATGAAATTGGTGATGGAGGAAGGTTGATGATGACGACGGCGATGGATTCCCCTCTCCAGAGCCCCGAACGAACTCCAGATCAGCCCTCCTGAGAGAGGTTAGGGCTTGGCGGCGGCTCCCTATTGTAAAACGCAATGAATCCTTCTCTCTGATTTTTTTCTCCCCGAACGTGAATATATAGAGTTAGAGTTGAGGTCGATGGAGCTCCAGGGGGGCCATGAGACAGGGGGGCGCGCCCCCACCCTCGTGGACAGGGAGTGGGCCACTGGTCTTGATTCTTTTGCCAGTATTTTTTATATATTCCAAAAATATTCTCCGTGAAGTTTCAGGTCATTCCGAGAACTTTTATTTCTACACAAAAATAACACCATGGCAATTCTGCTGAAAACAGCGTCAGTCCGGGTTAGTTCCATTCAAATCATGCAAGTTAGAGTCCAAAACAAGGGCAAAAGTGTTTGGAGAAGTAGATACGATGGAGATGTATCACACACGCACAAGCTCACCGAGCTCAAGAACACCTCTCCTCAGGAGGCTGTTCTTCCCTTGTACTTGTTCATCCCAGCCTACTAGGCAATCCACCACACCACACTGGAGTAGGGTATTACACCACATCGGTGGCCCGAACCAGTATAAACTCTTGTGTCCCTTGTTCTTCGGGTTCGGTGAGCTAAGCTTTAAGATTGCGGTGAGAGCGTGAGCTAGGGGGAGAGAGATCTTCGTGCGCACCCCAGAGTTCGAACCTCAAGGGTTTTGCCAGAACCTGTAATCCGACACAGGCCATCCAAGGTCAAGGAGCTGGTGAGGCATGTCATCATGAAGGAGTTCTGAAAATGGCGCTAACGCAAAGAGCCTGTCCTTCCAGGCCCTATAGTCTTCCTCAACATCGGCGATACTCGAAGGGGTGCATGGGCTCCATGTCTCCACAACTCAATGGTCGGTGGGCAATCTCTCCCCAATGATAGCATGTTTGTAGCTCTTCTCCATGAAGCACCCGCACCATGTGACAAGGAACTGTGGCGTGAATTTCACCAACTCTAGGAGTATATGAACAATATCCATAGGTAGTTCCATGATCAAGGAACACCGAATACTTTACCAATACAAGTTGCAGGTAGGATGAGGCACCAATCTCCAAGTCGTTGTCCTCAAACTTGCCACTTAGAGTGGGGGCACCTAATATGCCGCCACATTGGAAATGGTCAAAACATCAAGACAACGAGAGGAACCCTCATCCTACTCACAGTGGCGACTACGAGACCCTCTACGGCAAACACTTCCGCCACGACATGCATCCCCTCCTAGGCGGGGAGATCGACCCTAACTACATGTCATGGAGGATAGGGCTACATCATCCACATGGCACCATGCACCACCCCGTCCTCTCATGGTGAAGTGTCTTCTACGTAGCCGCCAACTGCAGCTTGCCCAAGGTGGTACACAGCTCGGCCAAGGAGGGGAGCCATCCACACCATCGCTGATAAGGAGCTTGCCCGAGGTAGGGCGCCGTACACACTACCATCGACGTGGAGCTTACCCAGCGTGAAACTCCATCTACATCATAGTTGCCGACATGGAGTGCCCCCTGTTGGTGTCAAAATTGGCAGATCTCGGGTAGGGGATCCCAAGGTGTGTGTCCGATGATCGAGGGTAACAAGGGACAATAGGGACACAGTGTTTTACCTAGGTTTGGCCCTCTTAAATGAGGTAAAACCCTACGTACTACTTGATTGTATTCGATGAGTATAGGGGTTACAAGAGTTGATCTACCTCGAGATCGTAATGGCTAAACCCTAGCTATCTAGCCTATGATTGTTCTAATAGCCTCTACGGACTAAACCCTCTGGTTTATATACACCCGGAGGGGCCTAGGGTTGTACAGAGTCGGTTTGCAGAGGAAGGAAATAGTACATTGATACGTCCATTTTGCATCATGCTTTTATATTGATATTTATTGCATTATGGGCTGTTATTACACATTATGTCACAATACTTATGCCTATTCTCTCTTATTTTACAAGGTTTACATAAGGAGGGAGAATGCCAGCAGCTGGAATTCTGGGCTGGAAAAGGAGCAAATATTAGAGACCTATTCTGCACAACTCCAAAAGTCCTAAAACTCCACGAAAGTTATTTTTGGAAATAATAAAAAATACTAAGCGGAAGAAATACGTCAGGGGGGCCTCCACCTGTCCACGAGGGTGGGGGGCACGCCCTACCCCCTGGCGCGCCCCCTCGTGGGCCCCCTGTTGGCCCTCCGGTGCCCATCTTCTGCTATATGAAGTATTTCGACCGAAGAAAAATCATAAGCAAGCTTTCGGGACGAGACTCCGCCGCCACGAGGCGGAACCTTGGCGGAACAAATCTAGGGCTCCGGCAGAGCTGTTCTGCCGGGGACACTTCCCTACGGGAGGGTGAAATCATCGCCATCGTCACCACCAACGCTTATCTCATCGGGAGAGAACAATCTCCATCAACATCTTCACCAGCACCATCTCCTCTCAAACCCTAGTTCATCTCTTGTATCCAATTCTTGTCTCCAAGTCTGGGATTGGTACCTGTAGGTTGCAAATAGTGTTGATTACTCCTTGTAGTTGATGCTAGTTGGTTTATTTGGTGGAAGATCATATGTTCAGATCATATATGCATATTAATATTCCTCTGATTATGAACATGAATATGCTTTGTGAGTAGTTACGTTTGTTCCTGAGGACATGGGAGAAGTCTTGCTATTAGTAGTCATGTGAATTTGGTATTAGATTCGATATTTTGATGAGATGTATGTTGTCTATCCTCTAGTGGTGTTATGTGAATGTCGACTACATGACACTTCACCATTATTTGGGCCTAGAGGAAGGCATTGGGAAGTAATAAGTAGATGATGGGTTGCTAGAGTGATGTAAGCTTAAACCCGGTTTATGCGTTGCTTCGTAAGGGCTGATTTGGATCCATATGTTTCATGCTATGGTTAGGTTTACCTTAATACTTTTGTTGTAGTTGCGGATGCTTGCAATAGAGGTTAATCATAAGTGGGATGCTTGTTCAAGTAAGGGCAGCACCCAAGCACCGGTCCACCCACATATCAAATTATCAAAGTACCGAACGCAAATCATATGAACGTGATGAAAACTAGCTTGACGATAATTCCCATGTGTCCTCGGGAGCGTTTTCCTTCATATAAGAAATTGTCCAGACTTGTCCTTTGCGACAAAAAGGATTGGGCCACCTTGCTGCACTTTATTTACTTTTGTTACTTGTTGCTCGTTACAAATTATCCTATCACAAAACTATATGTTACCTATAATTTCAGTGCTTGCACAGAATACCTTGCTGAAAACCGCTTATCATTTCCTTCTGCTCCTCGTTGGGTTCGACACTCTTACTTATCGGAAGGACTACGATAGATCCCCTATACTTGTGGGTCATCAAGACTCTTTTCTGGCGCCGTTGCCGGCGAGCGAAGCGCCTTTGGTAGGTGGAATTTGGTAAGGAAAAATTTATATAGTGTGCTGAAATTTACTGTCACTTGTTACTATGGAAAGTAATCCTCTGAGGGGCTTGTTCGGGGTATCTTCACCCCGACCAGTAGAGCAAAGAGTTGCTCCTCAACCTACTGAACCTACTGAAAATGAAAATGTCTACTTTGAAATTCCTTCGGGTATGTTAGAAAAACTGCTAGCTAATCCTTTTGTAGGAGATGGAACAATGCACCCTGATGGGCACCTAATCTATGTGGATGAAGTTTGTGGATTATTTAAGCTTGCAGGTATACCCGATGATGTTATTAAGAAGAAGGTCTTCCCTTTATCTTTGAAGGGATATGCATTGACATGGTATAGGCTAGGTGATGATACTGGGTCATGGAACTACAAATGATTGAAATTGGAATTTCATCAAAGGTTTTAAACTATGCATCTTGTTCATCGTGATCGCAATTATATATAATTTTTGGCCTCGCGAAGGAGAAAGCATCGCTCAAGCTTGGGGGAGGCTTAAATCAATTTTATATTCATGCCCCAATCATGAGCTCCCAAGAGAAATAATTATTCAAAGTTTTTATGCCCGGCTTTACGATAACAATCGCACCATGCTCGATACTTCTTGTCTTTGGCTCTTTTACGATGAAGACTATTGAATTCAAATGGGATTTATTGGAAAGAATTAAACGCAACTCTGAAGATTGGGACCTCGACGAAGGTAAGGAGTCAGGTATGACACCTAAGTATGATTGTGTTAAATCTTTTATGGATACCGATGTTTTCCGTAAATTTAGCACTAAATATGGACTTGACTCTGAGATAGTATCCTCTTTCTGTGAATCTTTTGCTGCTCATATAGATCTCCCTAAGGAGAAGTGGTTTAAATATCGTCCTCTCATAGAAGTAAAAGTAGCTGCACCTATTAAAGTTAAAGAAAATACTATCACTTATAATGATCCTATTGTTCCTACTACTTATGTTGAAAAAACCACCTTTCCCTATTAGGATCAAAGATCATGCTAAAGCTTCAACTATGGTTCGTAAAAGCAATATTAGAACCTATACACCTCCTGAGCAGGTTAAAGTTGAACCTACTATTGCTATTGTTAAAGATCTCTTGGCTGATAATATTGATGGCCATGTTATTTATTTCAGTGATGAAACTGCTAGAATTGCTAAACCTTGTGCTAAAGATAAACATAGACCTGTGGTAGGCATGCCTGTTATTTCTGTTAAAATAGGAGATCATTGTTATCATGGCTTGTGTGATATGGGTGCTAGTGCTAGTGCAATACCTATTGACTTATACAAAGAAATTAAGCAAGATATTGCACCCTCTTTGAGTTAGAAGATATTGATGTCACAATTGAACTTGCCAATAGAGATACTATTTCACCAATGGGAATTGTTAGAGATGTTGAAGTCTTGTGTGGGAAAACTAAATATCATGTTGATTCTCTTGTTCTTGGCTCCCCGCAAGATAGCTTTTGTCCCATTATTTTTGGTAGACCCTTCTTGAACACAGTTAATGCTAGGATAGACTGTGAAAAGGATGTTGTTACTATTGGTTTAGGTGATATGTCTCATGAGTTTAACTTTTCTAAATTTCATAGACAACACCGTGAAGAGGAATTGCCTAGTAAAGATGAAATTATTGGTCTTGCTTCTATTGTCGTACCTCCTACTGATCCTTTAGAACAATATTTGCTAGACCATGAAAATGATATGTTTATGAATGAAAGAAGGGAAATAGATGAAGTATTCTTTAAACAGGAACCCATCTTGAAACACAATTTGCCTGTTGAAATCCTAGGGGATCCTCCTCCACCCAAGAGTGATCCCGTGTTTGAGCTCAAAACGTTACCTGATACTCTTAAATATGCTTATCTTGATGAGAAAAAGATATATCCTATTATTATTAGTGGTAACCTTTCAGAGCATGAAGAAGAGAGATTATTGAAAACTCTGAGGAAGCACCACGCTGCTATTGGATATACTCTTGATGATCTTAAGGGCATTAGCCCCACTCTATGCCAACACAAAATAAATTTGGAGAAAGATGCCAAACCAGTTCGTGATCATCAACGACGGCTGAATCCTAAGATGAAATAAGTGGTAAGAAAGGAAATACTAAAGCTCCTTGAGGCAGGTATAATTTATCCGTTCTTTGATAGTCGATTGGGTAAGTCCTGTCCATTGTGTCCCTAAGAAGGGAGGTATTCTTGTCGTCCCTAATGATAAAGATGAATTGATTCATAAAGAATTATTACAGGTTATAGGATGGTAATTGATTTCCGCAAATTAAATAAAGCTACTAAAAAGGATCATTACCACTTACCTTTTATCGATCAAATGCTAGAAAGATTATCCAAACATACACATTTTTGCTTTCTAGATGGTTATTCTGGTTTATCTCAAATACCTGTGTCAGCCGATGATCAATCAAAGACCACTTTTACTTGCCCTTTTGGTACTTTTGCTTACATACGTATGCCTTTTGGTTCATGTAATGCACCTGTTACCTTTCAAAGATGCATGATGGCTATCTTCTCTGACTTTTGTGAAAAGATATGTGAGGTTTTCATGGATGATTTCTCCGTTTATGGATCCTCTTTTGATGATTGCTTGAGCAACCTTGATCGAGTTTTGCAGAGATGTGAAGAAACTAATCTTGTCTTGAATATGGAAAAGTGCCACTTTATGGTTAATGAAGGTATTGTCTTAGGACATAAAGTTTCTGAAAGAGGTATTGAGGTTGATAAAGCCAAGGTTGATGCTATTGAAAAGATGCCATGTCCCAAGGACATCAAAGGTATAAGAAGTTTCCTTGGTCACGCCGGTTTTTATAGCAGGTTCATTAAGGACTTCTCGAAAATCTCTCGGCCTCTGACTAATTTATTACAAAAAGATATACCATTTGTCTTTGATGATGATTGCGTAGAAGCATTCAAAATACTTAAGAAAGCATTGATCTCTGCACCTATTTTCAGCCACCTGATTGGAATTTACCTTTTGAAATTATGTGTGATGCCAGTGATTATGCTGTAGGTGTTCTTCTAGGGCAAAGAGTTGATAAGTGTCGGGGCAGGCTGATCTGGCCCACGAACACCTATGGGACCGGCGGACCGAGCCCCTTTCGGTTCGGCGGGGAGCGGAGGTCGCACGAAGAGCAGATCGAGGCGAAGCACGCGAGAGGTTTACCCAGCTTCGGAGCTCTCCGGAGAGATAACACTCCTATTGCTGCATGTATGGGTGTATTGCGTTCTTGCTCAGGAGCGCTGAGTGCTACAGTACACACGAGCCACTAACGAGACTGAGCGTGGGGGGAACTGACCGGCCCTTTTCTACGTTGCGCATGGGCCTCCTTTTATATGCTCAAGGGGTCTCCGACAGGTGGCAACGTAGAAAGGGCAAAAATGGAAAAGGAGTGGTTGGTACACCTACTTATGCGATTATGCGATGTATCATACCTAACCACGGCGGCAGGGGACAAAGGCATTAAATGCCCGTCTCGTCGCCCTAACGATTAAAGCGAGGGACCGTCGGGCGCCACCGCTTGCCACGATGGCAATCTTGTCACGCCGCTTGCCACCTCGCCGCTGGCTGCCTGACCTCTCTCGCGCCTGGCGCGCTGGAAAGGTCCAGGCGACACGTTAGTGGATGTGCTAGGCGTGGAGTACAGTGGTGATGCGCGCGGCAAGCGCCTTGCCACGGTTGTTGTCTTGTCGCGCCCGGAAGCTTGTCGCTCACCGGGCCTTCCCGGCAAGCTCCTCTTGCCGGGGCCTTGTCTTGTAGGTGCCTTGGGTGGCCTTCCCGGCAAGCTCCTCTTGCCGGGGCCGTGTCTCCTTGGCTTGAATACTTTGTTCTTGAATGGCTCCAAAGGAACCACGGAGGACCTTGGTGGTCACCGGTAAGCCTTGTCAGCGGAGGGCTGCAACTGCCCGTGCACAAGTTCGGGATACTAGGGTACCCCTACTCTAGTACAAGCAGAGCCGGGCACTGGGCCACACACGGTGCCGAGCGCCGTTGGGCCAGGCCCAAAATAGGGCACGGGCACACGCGGCCCGGGTCATGCCGTAACTCACCCCGGACCCACCACGCCCTCCACGAACGGCACGCGTTGACTGCGGCTTCGTGTGAGAGATCGTGGGTGAGATCGTGGGGGGTTTCTTTATTCGGAATAACGGAACGTCCGCCCCCTCCCTCTTTATAAGCAGGGGAAACAGGGGCAGGCCGCCCATCTCGCCAGTTGCTGTCCCATCGAAAAACCACCGCTGCTCCCCCTTCTCTTCAAGGCTGAAAAGAGAGGAGCTCACTTCATCGCCACCAGCACCACCAACGCCGTCGATCTCCTCCACCGCCTCCGCCATGGGTCCGAAAGCCGACAAGGGGAAGGCCGTGAAGTTGGCCGAGGCGCAGCGGCTTGCGGCGCTCCGGAAGGAGCGGGCCATCTTCCCCTCACCGCCGCGAGGGAGCTGAGGAGAACTACTACCTCTTTGGTCGACGGAGACGCGGCGCATCCGCGCCTGAAGGTACTCCCGGCCGCTGCTTGAATTGGCCCCGACTGGGTATCCCTTCTTGGCGCTCTTCTTCTCTGCGGGCTCTGCCCGCCTTTCTCTAATTCTTCTGTGACATCATGAACACCTACGGGTTCCGCCTCCTTGATTTCACCCCCAATGCCGTTCTGACCATGGCAGTTTTCGCACATCTCTGCGAAAACTTTGTCGGAGTCCACCCAAATGTAGCCCTTTTCCGCCACTTCCTTTTACCCGAGTCGAGAGGGAGCCTCTTCTTGGGAGGAATCGCTTGGATCTCCTGTGGTCGGCAAGAAGGAAGCATATCTAGAGGGAGAGCTCCGTAGCAAATGGGAGGAATGGAGGGCGGATTGATGTTGGATTGTCGAGGAGAACCGCAGCCATTTACCGCCCAGCGCTAAACCCCAGAGGCGCTGGCAACGATTGGAGCAATCTGGCCCCTAAGACGCTTAGGCTGAAGATTGCGATCACCCGAATCCTTCGCCCAGACTTGCCGGACTCACCGTAAACCTTGTTGGCGCAGAACTTTCTTCGCCGCCGCATCACCCCCTTGCAGGAGAGGAGGAGACACACTGGGAGTTTGAGCAGCGGCAGATATCATGAGGCTGCGCCCAGGCCTCAACTTCAACTTCACCGTCTTGGAGCTTGATGCGATGCTCTTAGAGCTGTTCAAGCCCGATCACGATCATCGAGAGATGTTTAGGTTGCCGAGGCGTCGTTCATTGTGCAACAATTCCGCTTGACCGCATCCGTGCAATGGTGCCGTCGTGCGACTCACATGGAATTGTCCCAACTTGGCAAGAGCCGTCAGATGACGTTGTGCGGCAGTTCTTTGACAATCTGGTAGAAATGTCGGTCCGCCCCGACGAGCAGAGGGGCCTCACCCGCGACACCACTGATGATGAGATGCAGCGACGCCACCAGCTGGAAGAGGCGGCAGCAGCCGCTGCCGCGGGTGAGTTTGGCTTCACGGTGGAGGAGGCAGAGGCAGCAGAGGCGGCAAGCCTTGTCGAGCGAAAGGAGTTTGCCGGCGAGGAGGAGCTTGCCGAGCCTGAAGCCGAGTCGAGCGAACCTGCCGAGGGCGCATCCTCCCCGCCTCCAAGCAGCTTGCCGCGAGCGGAGCCACCAGCTCCACCAAGAAGGCGTCTTCGCAAGGCGAGCGTGGCGGGCGGCGGACGGGCAGACCCAACGGCAGCGCCGCGGCAGCGCTCCATCAGCGGCAAGCTTGTTGCCTGAGGAGCACCTCACGCCGCTGCGGCAATCGGAGCGGGGCCCTCGCAGACCACCGGTTCCGCTCCCGCCAAGCGCCCAAGGAACCCACTCCTCCGCCTCGTCGTCGGGAGGCGGGCAGAATTGACCTCTCGCGCTCGGCTCGGCGAGGAAGAAGAAGAGTAAGATTCCTTGTTGTACTTGTAATTCTTCGATTTGTTGCTTTGTCTTGTATCTGATTTGCTTTACTCTGAACCCATTCCTTTTCAGGACGCTGGCCCAGAGAATGTCGAAGAGAGCCAAGACCCCGGTGATCGTCGTCGAGGACGAACCCACTGTGACAGCAGGAGGCGCGTCCGAGACAACCTTGCCGGATGCGGCAACTCTTCTTCAAAGCAGCCCCCAGCATAAGTATATGGTCTACTTCTTGTTGTTCGGCGTGCATGGGTGCTCTTTCTTTGCTGATATCTGACTGTTGATTTGTGTAGGAGCAGAGCAGCCTCCTTCTGCTTCGACTACGCCGCCAAGGGTGGATCCCCCGGCAAGGGAGCGTTCTCCGGCAAGGGAGACTTCTCCGGCAAGGGGCAGTTCTCCGGCAAGGGACGGCACCAGCAATCCCTTGGCGGCGGAGACCGTGACCGCAGACCCTGGCACAGGTAATCTTCTTGCCTGAAAACTTCCCTTGTGTTCTTCTGATTTTCTTTTTGAATATTTGCTTGACTTTTCTTCATCCATCCGCCACAGAGCCAATGGAGACCGAGGTCGCCAGCGAGGAGGATGTGCGCGGCAACACTGATGAAGCCGCCTCCATGGAAGAAGAAGCCGGCGCTGACGAGCCCGCCGGTGAAGAGGCCGCCAAAGCTGCCGCCGCAGAAGCCGGGCGAGGGTCCGGCGACAGACCGACGGCCCCGAGGCCGCAGGAGCGCCAGCGCCACGCCGACCGCTGATCCCTCCACCGCTGTTGCAGCTGTCGGGCTCAAGAGCCCCAGCCCGGCCGCCTATTTGAAGGTCGGCGATGGCGTCTTCATCAAGCTCCCATGGGAGTCGAGCTCGTGGCGCCCGGCGAAGGAGAGACTTTCGATGAAGAGCTGCTCGCCTCCATTGGATCGATTTGGTCGACGCGCCAAATAGCAACAGCGGCGAGCCCGAGGAGGAAGCGATTGCTGCGGAAGCTGTTGTCGCTCTACCGCCCGACAGCAATGGCTGGAATCCCGGAAGCGCTTATCGCGAAGGCGGGAGAAGACATCGAGAAGCGTGGAGGAGCTCCGGGGCCGCAACCAGAAGCTCTCCGGTCCTTAGCGGAAGGCGGGAGTGGCTCGCCGAGGCGCAAGGCCTTCCTCCTCGAGAAGGCTGAAGGCGAGGAGGAACAATGACTTGTCACCGAGAAGCTGTCTGCTTGAGGAAGGTGAGTTGGCGCAGCGGAAGGTTAACCTTGACAGCCACGAGGAGGATCTTGCCATGCGCGAGCAAACATTTGGCGGGGCTCTCAAGGAAGCAAAGGATCTTCTTGCAGCCGAGAGCCGCCAAGAAGGAGCTGGAGACGAAGGTGGCGCGATTGGAGGCCGATCTCAAGGAGAGCGGCGAGGAGCTTGCTGCACTCAAGCACGGCGCGAGAAGGATGCCTACACTCTTGGCGAGCTGCAGGCCGTCTCGCCGAGAGGAGCAAGGAGCTTCAGCGCCGCCAAGGACTCCAATGCAGATCTTGAGTTGAAGCTAACTACTTTGACTCGACGGCTGGGCCAGCGCCCGAGGAGCAGGAGGTGGCCTTGAAGGAGAAGATCAAGGCCGACGAGGCCTATTTGGCGAGTGCTATTGCCGCCCAGGCGCCTTGAGGGAGAATGTGGAACCTTTGGACCGAGGGTCTTGTGAATGTTCTTGCAGCCATCAGCGAGGAGCTGATGGAGCTGGGGATGGTGGATCTTGGATATTCCTCCGACGAGCACCTCCAACCCAGCGCCAAGCTTAGCTTGTTCTTCAAGGGCGTGGTGGCGGCCCTTCAGCGACTCGGGAAGAAGTCCCAAAACAGCTGGCCGAGGAGTCGCGCGGATCTGTGAGAGCTCTCAAAAGGTGTTGATGAAGGTGGCCTTCCGCAACCCAGGCCTCAACCTCACCAACGTCCTCAAGTCCCTGCCGCCGGATGCTGATGTGGAGGCGCTCAAGACCCTTGTCGCACCCATCGTGGACAGGGTGAGCGGAATCAAGAGGGTTGAGGGTGATCGCGTAGATTAGGTCGCATGTTTTCTCTTTCTCTTGCTGCTGCTGGTCATGTCATAAGAACAATCCATTAGAGCTGCGTCAAGCTATCTTGTAATATAACTCTATTTTGGGTATCAATTGCTATGTTATTTCCTTTACTTGGTTCCTTCCTTTGTATGTTTTTGCCCTACGCTTTTAGGAAACTTGTCGGCGCTGGGCACACGAGCCCTGAGTGCGGGACGTCCAATGACTTCTTTGGCGGTGCAACTTCCGACAAGTAACCTTGTCGCAACTAGTCGCGGCCCACTTAAGTTGTTGAGCGGACTCGAAACAAAGTAAGGCGCAACTAGCTACTGAGTTGGTTCCTCTGCGCAGGTTTTCCATACAAAGAAATACGGTCGTTCGAGGAAGATAACTTAAAAATTTTAAAACTGATTGCTCAAACTTTGGCAACTTAGCTTTTACATCGTTTGCTTCCCGGTAAGGCTAGACTTCCTCGGCGACGCTTGGTCCACACCATTATCTTCTCCTTTCCCCGGCAAACTTGTGTGCGAGGGACCTTCCCTTCTTTGAGAAAGAGAAAGCAGAGAAAATAAAGATATGGTGCCTTATGGCTCGTTATCACTTACCAGGGGTAGGTGCTGCACAAAGTGTCAGATAACGCATGCAAATATAAGTAAAAAGCATGAAATTGACAAGATGTGCGAAGCACGCTAGCTTTATTTATGCACGGGGTCTGCGCCCGGCTTTGTACAAAGGATTACATGCAACAGCGGCAAGACTTGTACAAAAGGTGGTTGCTTGGAACAGGTTCCGACAACCGCGCCCTCTGAGTAAAACTTACGAAGATGCTCAATGTTCGAGGAGTTGCTCACCGGAATGCCATCTTCGGTCTCAAAGCGGACAGCGCCTTGAGGCCTAGTGACTCGCTTTCACCGGTAAGGGCCTTCCCACTTTGGCGTCAACTTGTTGGAATTCTTGGCGGAATAAGCGGCGAAGAACAAGGTCACCTTCCTCGAGACTTACGGCATTAACTGCGGCTATGGTGGCGGCACAAAGCTTGCGGGTATCGAGCAGCTCGTCTGACGGCACGAAGGCGATCCTCCTCGAGGCGGTAGCGTCATCTTGTCGCAGCTGCTCCTGCTCAAGCTCATCATAAGCGAGCACTCGAGGCGATCCGTGTCTGAAGTTCCGTGGGGAGAACTGCCTCTGCTCCATAGACTAGAGCGAAGGTGTGCGGCGGTGGCTCGATTTGGCGTCGTCTGATCGACCAAAGAACCACCGGCAGCTCCTCAATCCAGTTTCTTCCGCACTTTGTGCAGCTGTCGAAAGTTACGGTCTTGAGCCCGCAGAGCACTTCAAAGATTTGCCCTCTCCGCTTGACCGCTGCTTCTCGGATGAGCAACGAAGCGAAGCGGAACCTTGGCGCCAAGATCTTGGGCGTCTTGCATGAAGGTGCGGCTCGTGAATTGCATGCCGTTGTCGGTGATGATCCTGTTAGGGATTCGAAGCGGCAAACAATCAACTGAAGAACTTGACTGGCATTGTCTTTGTCACCTTCCTCATTGCTTCCACTTGGCCACTTTGTGAACTTGTCGATTGCAACGCATACAAGTACTCAAAGCCCCCGACAACTTCGGGGAAAGGGACCGAGGATGTCGAGCCCCCGGACCGAAAATGGCGGGACAAAGGGATCGTATGGAGAGCTTGAGCTGGCTGGTGTATCTGCTTGGAATGGAACTGCACGCTTCACACTTGGTTACTTGTGCGATTGCATCTGGAGGGCTGTCGGCCAAAAGAAACCTTGCCGGAATGCTTTGCTTGAAGCAAGTGCTTTCGCGCCAATGTGGTGACCACATATGCCTCCATGTATCTTCGCCAACAGCTTTTGTCCGTCTTCCCGATGAATACACTTCAATTTCACGCCGTTGAGTCTTCTTCTGTACAGTGTGTTGTCGACAAACTGGTACATACTTGACTGCCGGGCTACTCTTTCCGCTTCTTCTTGCTCTTCGGGAAGTTCTCCTGCTGAAGGAAATGGACAATCTGCTGCGCCCATGCTGGAGCTTGCGGCTCGACAACAAGGACTAAAGGCACATCTGCTGCTGCGGGAATATCCGCTCCTACGGTGAGAACCTGCGGCTCAGCCGGAGCTTGACGTTCCCCGGCAAGCTTGCCGGAGCAAAACTTGTCGGGAGCGTCTGCTTCAACGAAACAAACCCCGGGGCTTATCGGAGCAGACTGCTCCTCAAGATCGCTTGGTGTCGATCTTGGGGACCTTCTTGGCGGCGGCGGGAAGCTCTGCCGGAAAGTAGTCACCAGAGATCAACTTCCTCTTCTTGCTCTGTCCGATTGATGGCGTTCTGACGGTTGAGTCGGCTGAGCACAAAGATCCCTGGTTCCATTGTGCAACTTAAGTGCGGCGCACTTCGACAGGCCATCAGCAATGTCGTTCTGAGCTCTTGGAATATATTCCATCTGTAGGCCGTCAAAGTGCTCTTCTAGCTTTCTCACTTCATCAACATAAGCTTCCATCAATGGACTCTGATAATTCTTGTTCACTTGGCGGATGACAAGCTGTGAGTCACCCACGACAATGAGCTTCTTGATCCCAAGGTCTACTGCAATCCACGAGACCGGCAAGCAAACCTTCATACTCTGCGGTATTGTTTGTTGCTTGCTCCTTGGGAAAGTGCATCTGGACTACGTGCTTGAGGTGCTCTCCGGTGGGTGCAACAAGTAGCACGCCCGCCGGCGCCTTTGCAGCGAGAAGGCACCATCAAAGTACATCAGCCACTCTTTGCTTGCTTCCTTGACGGGATGCTCGTTTCTGGAATTTCTTCATCTTGTGTTGGCGTCCATTCTGCTATGAACTCCGCCAATGCTCGCTTTGGATAGTTGAAGTGCTCTCAAACTTGAGGCCAAAGCTTGACAGTTCCCAAAGGCCCACTCGACAATCCTGCCTGTTGCCTCTGGATTTTGCGATATCCTCTTCAGCCGGAAAGCGAGTGACGACTGTGATCTCATGTGCACGGAAGTAATGGCGCAGCTTTCGAGGCCATGAGGAGGCCGAAAAGCAATTTACGCACACCAGTACCTTGACCTAGCCCACAGAGAAGGCCGACAAAGTAAACTGGGCGCTGCACCATTCTTTTTCGCATCTTCTCATGCGTCTGCGCAGATCCGTCCTTGTCGGGACCAGAGCTTGCGGTGAAGCCCCCGCTTGTCATTTGGATGCATACGCCATGGTTGCTAGCTCATCATCCGCCTCCCTCTCCGCTACTAACGCAGCACTAACCACTTGATTGGTTGCCGCTATATATAGCAACAACTTATCTTGTGGCTTAGGTGCGACAAGTGTTGGAGTGGAGGATGTATCTCTTCAAGTCCTGCAGCGCAGCCTCCGCTTCCGGAGTCCATTGCATCGGACCTGCCTTTTTCAAAATTTTGAAAAATGGCAGGGTGCGCTCAGCAGACCTAGAGATAAACCTGCTGAGAGCAGCTACGCAACCGGCAAGCCTTCGTACATCCTTGACGTGCTTTGGTGCTTCGATCTGCTCAATGGCCTTGATCTTGTCGGGATTGGCTTCAATTCTCCGCTGAGACACGAAGAACCCGAGAAGCTTGGCGGAAGGGACTCCAAACACACACTTCTCAGGGTTGAGCTTGAGGTTGATCTTGCGCAGATTTGCAAAGGTTTCGTCTAAATCTTGAATCAGAGTCGCCTTGTCCTTGCTTTTGACCACTATGTCATCCATGTAGGCTTCTACATTTCTGTGCATTTGCGGCTCAAAAGCGTCATGGACTACTCTTGCAAATGTTGAACCGGCATTCTTTAACCCGAAGGGCATCCGTACAAAACAGTATGTGCCACATGGGGTGATGAATGCGGTCTTCTCCTCATCCTCTTCTGCCATGAAGATCTGATGATATCCTGAGTATGCATCCAGAAATGAGAGCAAATCACATCCGGTCATGGAGTCAACAATCTGGTCGATGCGCGGCAAGGGAAATGGGTCTTTGGGACAAGCTTTATTGACATCGGTAAAGTCGATACAAAGCCTCCATTTCCCGTTAGCCTTGCGATACAACTACAGGATTGGCCAACCACGTAGGATGGAGCACTCCTCTGACAAGGCTTGCTGCTTCCAATTTCTTGATTTCTTCTGCGATGAATTCTTGGCGCTCCACTACCTGCTTCCTGACTTTCTGCTTGACGGGCGCGCATGAGGACAAGCGGCAAGATGGTGCTCAATTACTTTCACGGGAACACCGGGATGTCGGGGCGGTTGCCACGCAAACACGTCGGCGTTCGCCCGCAGGAAAGCAACGAGCGCCTTCCTATTTAGGGTCGAGAGTGGCACTGATGGTGAAGGTACCACCAGCGCCGTCCTCCTTGGCGGACACCTTCTTGGTCTTTGGTGGAGCTGCCATCGTCTTCTTACACTTGCCGGTGGAGCTCGATGGTGCGTCCTCGACGGTAGCGCAGCACTCCGAAGAGGTGCGCTTGCCGGAGTGGGCATCGAGCCCTTGCGGACTTGGTCTTCTTCTTCCCCGGAGCTTCAGCGGCAAGTGGCTTGCAATCTGTTGCGATTCTTTGCTTCCGGTAGATCTTGTCGGCGCAGATAAGAGCATCCTTCTTGTCGCCAGGGACAGAGATGACACTTATCGGGCCTGGCATCTTCAACATGTTGTATGCATAGTGAGAGGCTGGCATGAATTTGGCAAGTGCTGGGCGGCCAAGTATCCCATTGTAAGGCAATGGAAAGTCAGCAACGTCAAAGGTGACTCTCTCAGTTCTGAAGTTCAACTCGCTGCCAAATGTCACCGGCAACATGATCTTTCCCTTCGGCTTGCTCCTTCCCGGATTGATTCCTTGGAATGTGCCGGTCTCTTCGAGCTCACTATCAGGGATCTGGAGTTTCTGGAGCACCGCAGAGGAGATCAGGTTCAAGCCGGCCCCGCCGTCAACTGGCGTTTTAGTGACCTTGAGGTTGCGGATAGTTGGTGAGACCAACATCGGCAAGCACCCGACCGCGATTCTGCGATCGGTGGTCCTCAATATCAAAGATGATAGGCGTCTGGACCATTTCGAGAGGCTTGCGTGACTCGATGGATGGTTCTGCTGCATTGACCTCCGCATCCTTTGCTTGAGCTGGCGGTGTGAGGTATGCAGAGAAGCAACGCCCGTCCAACGCAGGACCTCTGTGGCTTTACGGAACTCCTGCTCGTCGGTTTCGTCATCATCCATGTTTTCATCGTCTTCGCCGTCGTCATCCTGTCAGCGGCCACGGGAAGTCTGTCTCCTTGCATTGCTTGGCCTTGCCGCGGACGTCCTCCCGGCCGGGCGTTTCTTGCTAGCTCCTCCAGCACCTTCTGGGCCTTCTCCTTGTCGCGTCGTTCGTATTCAGCCTTCGCTGCTCGACAAGCTGCTCGACCTTCTTGCAGCTCACGGAGGTCATGGCCTTTGGTGCGGTGGATCTTGCGATCTTGTTTGCGGAGCCGTCCTGCTTGTCGGCGACCGCCCGCGGCAGCTATTGGTGCGGCGGCAACCTCCTTGCCGGAGCTACCAGCCTTAGCTTTCTTGGCACCACCTTCGTTGCGGACTGCTCAACAACTAGCACATCTACGCCTTTCTTTTTCCTGTTGCCCCGCCGGCTCTTCTTTCTTGGGCGGTCTCCTCCTATCGAGATCCTCCTGCTTGAGTATTCTCTCCGGAGTCTCCTCCCTTCCTCAAAGACGCGTGCACACTTGTCGGCCAGGGGCATATAGCTCATCGACGCGTCTACGATCTTGCACATCGCCATCTCCTCCCGCATCCTGCGGGTTTCGCGACGCTCGATGGAACACGCTGATCACCGCATGGCGGGTGGACATCGAGGATGTTGTGCTGCCTGGCTGAATCTCTGAATATACTTGCGCGAGGCTCTCCTTCCTTCTCGGGCGGCGAGATGAAGGTCGCTTTCTTGGCCATGGGGCTTGTGGCGCTGTAAAGGCGCCGACAAACTGATGGCATAGGTCTGCCAAGAGGATATGGAGTTGTCCGGCAAGTGCATGAGCCAGGATCGACATTGGGCTTGAGCACCGGTGAAGTAGTTGGCAAGGATCTTGTCGTCTCGCCCCGGTAGCTTGCACCGCGATGGTGTAGATGCTTGAGGAACTCCGACGGATGCGTCTTGCCGTCGTACTTCTCTGAATACGTCGGCTTTAAGTTTTTCTTGCCGAGCCCCGGACTTGCCGCAGCTCGCGAGTGAACGCAGGGCAACCTATCGCGTCACGGCAAGTCGCTGGTTCCTCTGGCGCATCCATGTCAGCAGAGGGCCCAGTAGCGCTGTCGGATTGACGCCGCGCTTCTCTTCGGCGCTCGATGCGAGTTCGAGCGTCTTCTTGTTGTCGTTCGTGAAGAACTTGGCGCTGATCGCGATGAGCTCGTGGATCCGATGACGCGGTGGAGTCGCTGTCGAGGTGGATCCGGCGAGTCGGCGATCTTGGCCTTCGGGATGGAGAGTGCATGGTGGTTGCACCCCCACCGGTCTCGTCGCCACCGGCTCATTCTTGGGGGTCTTGCCGCGGCAGCGATGCACTCGGTTGCCGCGGAGCGTCGCCGTTGGCGAAGCCGATGAGACTCTGAATGGTGGCCCTCCATTCATCGACCTTGTCGGCCGTTGGAGGGTAATCCAGGAGCAGTTGTGCTCTCGCCAAAGTTTCTGCTTTGAGTGGTGGGTGGCGGTGGTGAGCGGCGCGAGGCGGGATATGCTCGGACTTCTAACTATGTTAGAAGGAAGCGATATCTGTCGGCGACCGTGCCTCGCTTCGCGCCCGGCATGTTGGCGCGCATGCTGGTCTTGAGCATCCCGAGATCCTCCAGCTCGATCTTGGTCCAACGAGCGTATGGCATTGTGAATACCATGACGCTGTCGGTCCCGCGCCTCCTGAGACGGGCGCGGTGCATGTATGGACGCTGAGGTCTGCGCAGCCTTGTCCTTGGACTTGGCAGCACCGTGAGCTCCCTCGTCGCCGCACATTCTTCCGCCGGCGTCTACCCCACCACATGTTTGCTCCGGTGGTGGTGGGTTCGACGCGGACGGAGCTTCTGCCGCCGAAGCCTTCTTCTTCGGTGGCATGTCGATGAAGATGATGAAGATCTAGCTCACGTGGACGCCGGATCAAGTTCGCACAACCTCGACGCCCCCTACAGCGCGCCAAAGATGTCGGGGCAGGTGATCGGCCACGAACACCTATGGGACCGGCGGACCGAGCCCCTTTCGGTTCGGCGGGGAGCGGAGGTCGCACGAAGAGCAGATCGAAGCGAAGCACGCGAGAGGTTTGCCCAGCTTCGGAGCTCTCCGGAGAGATAACACTCCTACTGCTGTATGTATGGGTGTATTGCGTTCTTGCTCAGGAGCGCTGAGTTCTACAGTACACACGAGCCGCTAACGAGACTGAGCGTGGGGGGAACTGACCGACCCTTTTCTACATTGCGCATGGGCCTCCTTTTATATGCTCAAGGGGTCTCCGACAGGTGGCAACGTAGACAAGGGCAAAAATGGAAAAGGAGTGGTTGGTACACCTAATTGTACAGTTTACAGTGTATCATACCTAACCCTGACGGTAGGGGACAAAGGCATTAAATGCCCGTCTACGTCGCCCTAACAGTGCAAACAGGGACCGTCAGGGGCGCCACCGCTTGCCACGATGGCAATCTTGTCAGTGCCGCTTGCCACCTCGCTTTGGCTGCCTGACCTCTCGCCACCTTGGCGCTGGAAAGGTCGAGGCGACACGTTAGTGGATGTGCTTTGGAGCGTGGGTACAGTGGTGATGCCGTGGCAAGTGCCTTGCCGCGGTTGTTGTCTTGTCGCGCCCGGAAGCTTGTCGCTCACCGGGCCTTCCCGGCAAGCTCCTCTTGTCGGGGCCTTGTCTTGTAGGTGCCTTGGGTGGCCTTCCCGGCAAGCTCCTCTTGCCGGGGCCTTGTCTCCTTGGCTTGAATACTTTGTTCTTGAATGGCTCCAAAGGAACCACGGAGGATCTTGGCGGTCACCTGGTAAGCCTTGCCGCGGAGGGCTGCAACTGCCCGTGCACAAGTTCGGGATACTAGGGTACCCCTACTCTAGTACACCGACAATAAGAAATTAAATGTTATTCAATATGCTAGTAAAAATGTAGACAATGCTCAGAGAAATTATGCTACTACTGAAAAAGAATTCTTAGCAGTTGTATTTGCCTGTGATAAGTTCAGACCTTATATTGTCGATTCTAAAGTAACTATTCACACGGATCATGCTGCTATTAAATATCTTATGGAAAAGAAAGATGCTAAACCTAGACTTATTAGATGGGTTCTCCTGCTACAAGAATTTGATTTGCATATTATTGATACAAAGGGAGCTGAGAACCCCGTTCTAGACAACTTGTCTAGGTTAGAAAATTTTCTTGATGACCCACTACCTATTGATGATAGCTTTCCTGATGAGCAATTAAATGTCATAAATGCTTCTCGTACTGCTCCATGGTATGCTGATTATGCTAATTACATCGTTGCTAAATTCATACCACCTAGTTTCACATACCAACAAAAGAAAAAGTTTTTCTATGATTTGAGACATTACTTTTGGGATGACCCACATCTTTATAAAGGAGTAGATGGTGTTATTAGATGTTTTCTACCTGAGCATGAGCGAGACAGATCCTATGCAAGTGTCACTCCGAGGCTTATGGAGGACACCACGCTGGAGATAGAACTGCACATAAGGTATTGCAATCCGGTTTTTATTGGCCTATTCTCTTCAAGATGCCCGTAAGTTTGTCTTATCTTGTGATGAATGTCAAAGAATTGGTAATATTAGTAGATGTCAAGAAATGCCTACGAATTATTCACTTGTTATTGAACCATTTGATGTTTGGGGCTTTGATTATATGGGACCTTTTCCTGCCTCCAATGGATACACACATATTTTTGTTGCTGTTGATTACGTTACTAAGTGAGTAGAAGCTATCCCAACTAGTAGTGATGATCATAACACTTCTATTAAGATGCTTAAAGAAGTTATTTTTCTGAGGTTTGGAGTCCCTAGATATTTAATGACTGATGGTGGTTCACATTTTATTCATGGTGTTTTTTGTAAAATGCTTGCTAAGTACGATGTTAATAATAGAATTGCATCTCCTTATCACCCACAGTCTAGTGGTCAAGTAGAATTGAGTAATAGAGAGCTCAAATTAATTTTGCAAAAGGCATTAATAGATCTAGAAAGAATTGGTCCAGAAACTTGATGATGCATTATGGGCCTATAGAACTGCATATAAAAATCCTATGGGTATGTCTCCGTATAAAATGGTTTATGGAAAAGCATGTCACTTACCTCTCGAACTAGAACATAAGGCTTATTGTTCTATTAAAGAGCTCAACTATGATTTCAAACTTGCCGGTGAGAAGAGGTTATTTGACATTAGCTCACTTGATGAATGGAGAACCCAAGCTTATGAAAATGCCAAGTTGTTTAAAGAAAACGTTAAAAGATGGCATGACAAAAGAATACAAAAACGTGAGTTTAATGTAGGTGATTATGTATTGCTATACAACTCCCGTTTAAGATTTTTTGCAGGAAAACTTCTCTCTAAATGGGAAGGTCCTTATGTTATCGAGGAGGTCTATCGTTCCGGTGCCATAAAAATCAACAACTTCAAGGTACAAATCCGAAGGTGGTGAGCAGTCAAAGAATTAAACATTATATCTCAGGTAATCCCATAAACGTTGAAACCAATGTTATTGAAACCGTAACAGGAGGAATACATAAGGGAGACTTTCGGAGCGTTTGGACTACGGAAAGGAATAGGTATGTGGTACGGTAAGTAAACCGACTCCAAAATAGTTCTAATGGCAATATTTCTCCGTTTTGGAATATTTAGAAAAATAGAAAAATAAGAAGCAGTTCGGGAAGGACACGAGGCCTCCACGAGGGTGGAGGGCACGCCCTACCCCCCTGGGCGCGCCCCCCTACCTCGTGGGCACCTCGTGGGCACCTCGTGTGCTCTCCGAACTCCATTTTCTTGCACGTTACGTATTTTGGTCGGTAAAAATTCATTATATATTCTCCCGAAGGTTTTGACCACTGTATCGCACAATTATCCTATGTTCTTGTTTCGAGTTGTTTCTCTGACAGATCTAGATCATCATGACGTCTCCAAGCGCTCCCAAGGACAAGTTCTTCGAGAAGGTCATCAACCCCTACCTCGCGGAGGTTCTGCAACACCCTCAAACCATTGAGATGCATGATGGGTTGCTGCACATCCGCGATGTTGAGGGACCACGGAGGACCGGAAGCGTGGAGACAAGGCTAGAAGCAATGGAGCAACAAGTTTTCAAGTGCCAGGAGATGGTGGCGTGTGGACTTGACTCCAGTCACATAATGATCACGGATTTCACCAACAACCACAAGCTGGATGCCAAGGACATTGGGGAGGCCATCTTCAAGCTCCACGAGAAAATCGAGCACCTCCAAGCCCAAATCTATGACCTGCAAAAGAAAAACTGTGAGTATGAATATAGATTCAAAAGGATGAGTTTGGCTGCAGATTTAAGGATCCCGGGGACTCGATCATCTTTCTATGATGGTGAGCCTATGCCTTGGAAGATGGACGACAAGCCTACATCATCAACAATCCCTTCACCAGCAAAGGAGATATAATCACATGGGTATGGGCACTCAGCTTGGCAACTGCCAAGCTTGGGGGAGGTGCCCCGGTATCGTATCACAACCACATCTCCTATCTTTACAGTTTTTCTTAGTTCGATCCTTTTAGTAGTATCTTGATCTAGTAGAATAAAGTTTTGGTATGATCTATTTTTGAGTTTTGCTTTATGATCACTCTATGTAATCGAGTCCGTGAGCTATATAATAAAGATTAGTCTTGAGTCAAGGGCTTGATTATTTTGCCATGATCTTGAGGGAATAAAAGAAAAGAGAAAAAGAATAAAAAGAAACAAAGAGATCATATTGATCTTATGGATAGTAATGACTTCACATAGAAATAGTATGATGATTAAAAGTTGTTAAGAGTTGACAAACATAGCTTTGGTCGTCGTTGCAATTAATAGGAAGTAATAAAGAAAGAGAGGTTCCACATATAAATATACTATCTTGGACATCTTTTATGATTGGGAGCACTCATTAAAATATGGCATGCTAAAGAGTTGATGTTAGACAAGGAAGACAATGTAATGGGTTATGTTTTCTTATATCTGAGAGAAAGTATATTGTCATGGATCATCCAACATGTTGAGCTTGCCTTTCCCCCTCATGCTAGCCAAATTCTTTGCACCAAGTAGAGATACTACTTGTGCTTCCGAATACCCTTAAACCAGTTCTGCCATGAGAGTCCACCATATCTACCTATCGATTGAGTAAGATCCTTCAAGTAAGTTGTCATCGGTGCAAGCAATAAAAATTTCTCTCTAAATATGTATGATTGATTGGTATGGAGGAAATAAGCTTTATACGATCTTGTGATGTGGAAGAAATAAAAGCAACGGACTGCATAATAAAGGTCTATATCACAAGTGGCAATATAAAGTGACGTTCTTTCTCATTAAGATTTTGTGCATCCAACCCTGAAAGCGCATGGCAACCTCTGCTTCCCTCTGCGAAGGGCCTATCTTTTATTATTATCTTCTACCTTATGCAAGAGTCATGGTGATCTTCACCCTTCCTTCTTGCATTTTATCCTTAGGCAAGCACAGGATGTTGGAGAGATCCTGATATATATATATATATATATATATATATATATATATATATATATATATATATATATATATATATCTAATTGGATGTAAGTTAGCATGAGTTATTATTGTTGACATTACCCTTGAGGTAAATGGTTGGGAGGCGAAACTATAAGCCCCTATCTTTCTCTGTGTCCGATTAAAACTCCGTAACCACAAGTATTGCGTGAGTGTTAGCAATTATGAAAGACTAAATGATAGTTGAGTATGTGGACTTGATATAAAGCTCTAACATAGACTCTTTATGATGTTATGATAAAATGCAATTGCTTCAATGACTGAGATTATAGTTTGTTGATTCTCAATAATGTTTCTGACTCATACTTTGCATTTGAGCATAAGAAATCATATGACAATATCCATATATGTTGCTGTTATGAGAATAATCATGATGCCCTCATGTCCGTATTTTATTTTATCGACACCTCTACCTCTAAACATGTGGACATATTTATCGTTATCGGCTTCCGCTTGAGGACAAGCGAGGTCTAAGCTTGGGGGAGTTGATATGTCCATTTTGCATCATGCTTTTATATTGATATTTATTGCATTATGGGCTGTTATTACACATTATGTCACAATACTTATGCCTATTCTCTCTTATTTACAAGGTTAACATAAGGAGGGAGAATGCCGGCAGCTGGAATTCTGGGCTGGGAGAGGAGCAAATATTAGAGACCTATCTGCACAACTCCAAAAGTCCTGAAACTCCACGAAAGTTATTTTTGGAAATAATAAAAAATACTGAGCGGAAGAAATATGTTAGGGGGGCCTCCACCTGTCCACGAGGGTGAGGCGCGCCTACAAGCGCGCCCCCTGCCTCGTGGGCCCCCTATTGGCCCTCATGTGCCCATCTTCTGCTATATGAAGTCTTTCGTCCGAAGAAAAAACATAAGCAAGATTTCGGGACGAGACTCCGCCGCCACGAGGCGGAACCAATCTAGGGCTCCGGCAGAGCTGTTCTGCTGGGGACACTTCCCTCCGGGAGGGGGAAATCATCGCCATTGTCATCACCAACGCTCCTCTCATCGGGAGAGAGCAATCTCCATCAACATCTTCACCAACACCATCTCCTCTCAAACACTAGTTCATCTCTTGTATCCAATTCTTGTCTCCAAGTCCGGATTGGTACACAGAGGTTGCTAGTAGTGTTGATTACTCCTTGTAGTTGATGCTAGTTGGTTTATTTGGTGGAAGATCATATGTTCAGATCCTATATGCATATTAATACTCCTCTGATTATGAACATGAATATGCTTTGTGAGTAGTTACGTTTGTTCCTGAGGACATGGGAGAAGTCTTGCTATTAGTAGTCATGTGAATTTGGTATTCATTCGATATTTTTATGAGATGTATGTTGTCTATCCTCTAGTGATGTTATGTGAACATCGACTACATGACAGTTCACCATTATTTGGGCCTAGAGGAGGGCATTGGGAAGTAATAAGTATATGATGGGTTTCTAGAGTGACAGAAGCTTAAACCCTAGTTTATGCGTTGCTTCGTAAGGGGCTGATTTGGATCCATATGTTTCATGCTATGGTTAGGTTTACCTTAATACTTTTGTTGTAGTTGCGGATGCTTGCAATAGAGGTTAATCATAAGTGGGATGCTTGTTCAAGTAAGGGCAGCACCAAAGCACCGGTCCACCCACATATCAAATTATCAAAGTACCCAACGCGAATCATATGAACGTGATGAAAACTAGCTTGACGATAATTCCCATGTGTCCTTGGGAGCGTTTTCCTTCA
Source organism: Aegilops bicornis (assembly GCA_021605145.1). Lineage (NCBI taxonomy): Eukaryota > Viridiplantae > Streptophyta > Magnoliopsida > Poales > Poaceae > Aegilops > Aegilops bicornis. The sequence goes on from CM038674.1 coordinate 391,675,746, forward strand.
TATAAGAAATTGTCCAGGCTTGTCCTTTGCTACAATAAGGATTGGGCCACCTTGCTGCACTTTATTTATTTTTGTTACTTGTTGCTCATTACAAATTATCCTATCACAAAACTATCTGTTACCTATAATTTCAGTGCTTGCAGAGAATACCTTGCTGAAAACCGCTTATCATTTCCTTCTGCTCCTCGTTGGGTTCGACACTCTTACTTATCGAAAGGACTACGATAGATCCCCTATACTTGTGGGTCATCATACATTCCGACAACAAACTTGCCGTCCACGCATAGAGGAGTCCCACCCGGACACGAGGGATAGTCTTCTGCTTTATCTTCACGGCCCATCAATCTGGCCCAAATGAAATAGACCGGACACCCGAGGACCCCCTAATCCAGGACTCCCTCAGTAGCCCCTGAACCAGTCTTTGGCACGCGGATTATCTTCGGCATTGCAAGGTGGGTTCCTTCTCCTGAATATTTGAAGTTAGCTTCCTGCATAAAGGAACTGTGTCCGGCTCTGCATAATCAATACAACCCTTAGCCACGAAGGCAAGACGTCATAATAGGAACAATGTCTTTTACTGACAACTTTTTCAACGAAGCGTCACAGTTGAATCTTTAACATTTTGAACCATTTTCATGCCTCCCATTTCGCGTTCGAGGTCTAATCTCCATTGGCACGTCTCGTCAAAACAGAGATCATGCCCGCCTATTCCGGGATTCTCCTCAATATGGTTTGGGTACCCAACCAAGCCTTACGCACGATCTCATTGGGAACATGCGAGGTTTATGGCTTGAGAGGGGGACGTTTGGTATTTTCACCGTCTATAAGAGGATAAAGGTCCCTCCTTTTTTCCCACACCTTCCTCTAGCCCCTGTCTTCCAATCTCCAAGCTCTTGCGCCCCCAACTCCAATCTTTCCCACCACTACCACCTCCCCCAGCAATGGCCGGGTCTGGTTCCAAGGGCAAGTGGGAGGCCTCCTCCATCACCGAAAAGGACGTCAAGGATCTCTGGAGCGCGGGTTATTTGACTGCGGATATCGTGCATAGGATCCCTGACAAAGGTCAAGTTATTCCTACTCCGGAGCCGGGTGAGAGGGTCATGTTCATCCCCTATTTCCTCTGAGGTCTAGGGTTTCCCCTCCACCCCTTTGTCTGGGGCCTTATGTTCTACTATGGGTTAGATTTCCATGATCTATCCCCAAATTCTTTCCTCCACATATCGGCGTTTATCATCGTGTGTGAGGCTCTTCTTCGCATCCCCCCCACACTTCGGCCTGTGGCTCAAGGTCTTCAATCTAAAGCCGAAGGTGGTCGATGGACAGCATGGCGGGGCCATGGTAACACTACAAAAAAATACACTTTCGTGATGATACGTGTTTGTCACAGTAGGTCACGTTTTCTGTCATGCATGTACATCCATAACAATTTTATGATAGAAACAAGATAATCATACCTGTGCTGTCGTAGAAATGTTCCATGACATTACCAAAATTATCATCACGAAAGTGTCCACTTCCATGACGATAAATCGTGTGTCATAGAAGTGCTTTCATCAAGGGTGACCAACACGTGGCATCCACCGTAACGGGTCGCCGTTAAGCTATCGGGTTCCAGTTTGGATCCGATAACCCGTTAACAGCCCGGACAAATGGCGATTTTCCACGTGTAAAATTCTCATTCGCCAACAAACCACGTGTTGGCTCAGCGTTGGTTCAGATGTAAACCGTCCATTTGACAAGAATCGCCAATGAAACATTGACACGTGGATGGCCCAATAGAGGACCATATAGGTCTAAAAGCCGGCCCAGGAACAGACCCACAAGATTTCGTCAGATCTAATGGGCAGGCCCGTTAACAGCCTAACATTTTCTGGACCAAATTAGAGCCCACATCAGATACGAGCCGTTAAATGACTGCAATATTTTGGGCCAGTTTACGACCCATATCAGATCCGTCCCATTAACAGCCTGCAATAGTTTGGGCCAAACTACGGTCCACACCTGATCCGTCCTGTTAACTAACTTTCATTTCTTGGGCCAAATTATGGCCCTTTTAACAGCTATTGTGCCATTGGGCCCATTGGCGGCCTGATTTGCTCTTCGGCCTCTTAATGGCCTGTTTAACAGTTCAGCCTGATATTAGTTTTCGCCTGTCATCGGCCCTGTCTACATATGGGCCTCTTTCGGCCTGGTTTCACTTTCAGCCATTTAAAGGCCCGAGTTGCACCTGGACCTAATTATGGTCTGTAGTTACTTTCGGCCTCTTCACGGCCCGTAGTCTTCGTGGATACATTCTAGCCAAAACTGCCTATCGCCCGTTAAAGGCCCTTGAGAGTGTTGGGCCGAATTTAGGCCCATTATACATCCGGCCTGCTTCCCGCCCGTCATGTAATTGGGTCAGCCAAGGCCCAAAAATATTTCACCCTGTTAATGGCCCATCACCCGAATGGGCCAATAATGGGTTGATTTATATTATAGCACGATGTCGGCCCGTCATTTGTTCGCCACAATTAAGGCTGAATCTAGTTCTCAATCTATTTGGGCCCAATTAAGGCAAGCAGTTTACTCGGCCTTTTAAAGGCTCGAAACTAATAGTGGGCCAGATAATATTACAGAAATTATAATTTTATAAACCTAACCTATTGGCTCATTGCACACCGATCGAAGATTAAGACCTTTTCTCAGAGCGGCGACAGCAGAAATAGCAAATAAATTACAACATCGTGATGAAGAATAAACCGAGACTATACAACAAACAAATTATAGCATATTACATCCCCTAGGCATCAAAGTTTGCCGCCAGTGATAATAAAGGGCAACGAGATGACATATTACATGAACTGGGCAGGTCGCCACCAGTGGAAGTTAACAGGCCGACAAAATAATAGACAGAACCGACAGCACTTCAACACGGTTCAAGAAAGGTTAGCCCGACCCAGGAGCTGCAGCGCAAGCAGCTTAGCAACCTGATGGGACTGTGCTTCTTTGGCGCTCATATCCACCAACTTAAGCTGCATATCATCAATAAACGTCATGTACTTACGGTTAATCTTGCATAGAGATTGGAGATCCAGTCGATTTGAGCGGAAGCATGTCTTTTTGCTTGAACTTCAGACTGAAGAAGTCGAACAGATTCAGGCGGCGACTTCATCGAGCTTGTGTCACTGAGTAAGTTTGACACTACATCAAGATATGACTTCGTGGTTGTATCCCTACCCTCAAGATGTGTTTCCTTCTTCTCTGGAATATGTGTTAGAGGGACTCACTATCATTGTGGCAGTTCTTCCTAGCAGCAGTGTTGTCACCCTGAAAGAGAAACAAGTAGGTAGATAACAGGTTTTGCACGTATAAGCATCAGCGCTATCAATTCATCTCATTTCTTTGTCAGACATAAAGAGACACAGTTTAAAACACATTAACATAATAGGCATTGTTCATAGTTAAGACGGCAGGAAATGACATTGTGCAGGAGCGGCCAGCTTCACCAGACCCTGGATTACAGATCAAGAACACAAGCATACATGTAGTTCTAAACAACGTATAAGCATGAATGGTGAGTGTACTGTCAATTTATACCATTTCAGATTGGTAAATAAAGAGATACGATTTAAATAACATTAATATAATATGGCATTGTTCATAGTTGAGACATAGCAGGATATGACATTGTGCTGTTGTTGGTAGTTTCACCACACCACTGGATTACAGATCAAGAACACAAGCATACACATAGTGATAAAGAAGATAACTTGCTATGTTTAGTTTAATTTACATGGTACGAATAAGGAGGTTGTACAACTAAAGACTGAAATTGAGAAGGACAAACTTATGTTTATGTACTTCTACTTTATAAACTTGGAACAAGCAATTTGATGCAGACAACAAAAATAAATAGCATTTCCACTCATAGCTATCCAAATATACACAACAAAGTTTGAAGGCTCGAGGAGGACAAACTTACATTAGTAGTGAAGACATGCTCTATAAAGCCTTTGTCCATATTGATGGTGGGGCAATTCAAGAAGTTTACCGCACACTCTTCTTCAAGAGCATTGGCTTTATTCTACATTTTGCTAAGAGTAAATAAAGATGTGAAAATATAGGAACAAATGGCAATTATTTAACTTAATATGCAGAGTACAAATGTAAATACATCATACCGGCAAAAGGCACTGACAAGAGCAATGCGGAGCTAAACTTCTTCAGTAACATTGGTTTTATTTAATATTTTGGCAAGAGTAAATGTAGATCTGATGTGTAGAAAATGGAGGACAAGGGAAAATAAGCTACAAAGTGTACATGAAGAACTACCTGACAAATATAAGTACAGTGATGAAGGACAACAGATACTTACAAGAACAATGCAGAACTAAATTTCTTCATAAGCATTGGGTATTTTATACATTAATTTAAGCATTAATATAGATATGATAATTTGGAGCAAACAGTGGATAAGCAAGCTATAATGCACAATGATGTCACATAATCCACCAGGTATGAATGTAAGGACAGCGATAGGACAATAGGTACTCACAAGAGCAAAGCAGCGACCAACATATCGGATTACGGGTTCCGGCAAAACCCTTGAGGTTCGAACACTGGGGTGCGCACGAAGATCTCCCTCCCCCTAGCTCACGCTCTAGCCACGATCTTAAAGCCTAGCTCGCCGAACCTGAGGAACAAGGGACACAAGAGTTTATACTGGTTCAGGCCACCGATGTGGTGTAATACCCTACTCCAGTGTGGTGTGGTGGATTGCCTTGTAGGCTCGCGATGAACAAGTACAAAGGAAGAACAACCTCCTGAGGAGAGGTGTTCTTGAGCTCGGTGAGCTTGTGCATGTGAGGATGGAATGGATCCGGTCCCAGATCAGTTTCCTCCTACGGTGGTGGCTAGTCCTATTTATAGAGGCCCGGGTCCTCTTCCCAAATATTAGCCGGGAAGGGATCCCACAACGGCCAATTCGAAGGGGGATAGCTAGTACAAGCTATCCTGACAAAAGGTGGTCTTCGCCTGCCAAAGGCTCTGGTGGTGACACCATCGTGGGCTCAGTGATGACCTCTGTCCTACCGTCCTGCTGGTCTTGGTCTCGTTGCACCGATATGGAAACCTTTGCCTAATGCCTTGGGACTCCTCGCCCGCGCTTGCCTCTTTAGCACCAAAGAGGCAACAAGTACTCTACGCATGCTGGCGCCCGCCTGGCCTTGGTCGTTACGGCTCACGTCACGGAAACCTCACGAGGTGCCCCTCGCCTTGATCTCTCCGCTCCTCGTGAGCCAGCCTAGTGAGGCTGCCCCTGAGGATTCCTTGCGTCGTTCGCCTCATGAGGCTTGGCCCCTCGCTAGGGTCTTGAGTGATTGTTGATGAAGATGGGTCGTACCAGGCCATTAATGCGCTACATCGTAGGCCGCAGGCGGGCAAGTCTGGGGACCCCCGTTCCCAGAACGCCGACACAACATAGTTGCGATATCCTAGGTTTTGTGGCGCTGGTCTTATCGCTAATATATGTCAGGTGCTATGTGATTTCTCCGGTAGCACCACCTTTTTCAAGGACTTTGCTTGTAATCCTTCAGGTTCTGCAATCACCCTCTTCCTTTTGGATGTCTGAAACACAAGAACAACATTTGAATGGAAAAACATGATATGACGACAAATGGAATAGGTGTTGATAATGGATGGGCATGGCATCTTCACATATATCATGAGTAAAGTAAGCAGATGGCGGTGCAACGAAGCAAAAGAAATGCAAGACACCTTCTGCAAGATATGTGCAACCAATAAAACCTTGCAAAATTAGAACAGACACCTTATTGGGTGAACAGGATAGGCCATCTGCCTTTGACTCCTTGAGCTCAGAATAGTCGCCAGGATTATATTCTGAATACGAATCTATAGGTCAGGAGCATGTGGGTTTCATTGGATCCACAATGGACCTCAATCCCTTGATGCCAAGTTTGTTACCCATTGAATTGTTCCGCAGTATTCTTCTGATGTGCGCATTCTTATATTCATTGTGATTACGTACAATATCTGAAAAGCATGAAAACATAAATAGTAGTGAGATTATCTTTGTAATGCAGAGTATATTGTAATATAATAGGGGCTCCCTGTAAACCCTTGTGTGCTATCCCTGGATTCTGATAAGAGAACCCATGTGTGATGTAATATGGTGAGTAGATTAATATAATCTGGCACAACTACACAAAAAATAGGCTTCCTGTTGGGAGCTCTAGATGTAAGGATAGTTGGCAGATGATAGGTTCATAATAATACCGTATAGAAAGTTTATTGCCATACCATGATAACGAGAGCGCAGAGCCAGTAGGCAGATCGTAGTGTAGATAATAGGGGTACACCATAAACACCACAAATAAATCGGGAAAGCAGAACTGGCTGGAAAATACAAGGTTTTGCCACTACTAATATGCAGCCTATCGATCACCTACATGCTAGCTCTATTCATCTGAAGGCACACAGCTGTTACTATCAGTTTAGTCTATCAAAGACCGCACGACTCCCACCATTTTCAGGATATTATGGCAGACCAACTCGAAGTGCGAAATCATGTAGCAGAACCGGCCCAATAGAGCCGTCGACTGCAGATGTCCCTGCTCCCCTTCCTGACAAGGAACATACTGTACTTACTAAAGAAGAACAGAAGAGGAACATGTTAAAGAATAGAAGGGGAAAGCATATTATTGAGATTCTCCTTCTTTCTATACAATGTTAGTTGCCCACCAATGATGAATCAGAGCGCCCAAAGAAATGCAATTCCATGATGTCTCTCTATATGTGGCCACATGCATTTGGAAACTCAAGTGGGAGCATTAGCTAACAAATTATATGTGTGTCTGTTAGCTAATGTTAGTATCATATCACATTCGTATTTGAAGAACCTTAGGACGTATGATTGGTGTGTTATTTAGCTTTAAAGGGTGGACAGCTGCTAGTAGGACACAAAGCACCTACTAAGATCGTAGTGTAGATATAATGGGAAAACTCTAAGCATCAGGAGTAAAATCAGGAAAGTGGAACTTGCTGGAATATATGTGCTAGTATTGCCGGTACAGCTAGAAAGGCTCCGCATACTAGCTCTCTACAACTAAAGGTGCAGTACTGTTACTATCAGTCTAACTCTCAAAGGTGACAGATACGATCGAATACGAAGAGTTGAAATTGTCCATGACAATCGACATGAAGACCAACACGAAGAGTTGAAAGCGACCATGACAAGCGACCAAATAGACCTGTACACTGCAAATGTCCCTGCTCCTCTTCACTACAAAGAACATACTATACAACTATTATACTCCCTCTGTTCCTAAATACAAATCTTTGTAGAGATTCCACTATGGATCACATATGGATGTATATAGATACATTTTCGAGTGTAGATTCTCTCCTTTTGCTCCGTATGTAGTCCATGGAGGAATCTCTACAAAGACTTATATTTAGGTACGGAGAGAGTACTTACAAAGGAAGAACAGAAGAGGAGCATGCTAAAGAAGAGCAAGAAGATTTTGGATAATAAAATGTTGGTTGGCCACACATGATGAACCAGAGCGCATAAAGAACACAACTCCCTGATGTCCCTTGATATGTGGCGCGTTTGCTTTTTGAAAGTAAAGTAGAAACATTAACTGACCAATTAAACATTCTCTATTTTAGTACATGTCAGCATCATATCAGATTCATATTTGTTCAACTAAGTTTGGAATTATGAGTGGCATGTTGTTTAGCTTGATGGGTTGAGGAGCACTGCTTGCACCTACGATAATAGTACTAAATATATGGGAATGTCTACATGCAAATCGCCTGACTTTCGTCATTTGGGTCAGTCGACCATTTCAGGCGGTTGGATGAAGATCCTATGTCTCCTAACCCTTCTTCTTCCTCGCCTCTTATTCTTCCCCTAAAGACCACTTGCACGGTTCGCAATTTGAACCACCGACCCCGCCTCCCCGAACGGCCCACCACCTCCGATCTTCGCTGCCCCGGCCATCCCTCTAGCTAAACCCACCCCCCCACCCGTCGGCCGAAGTTACGCCACCGGCGAGGCCCCACGATAGCTCGACGACAGCCCCCCACAACCACTGTCCCCACCCGAAACCCTAAGATAGATAATGGGGCAGCCCTCCGGCGAGCCCCTTCCTTCCCACCGACGAACTCCGGTGAGCTCTCAAAAATCGGCTGACCCAATTTTGAAATTTAGTCTACTGTCATTTAACTAGTGTGGAATATAAAAGGGGAAAACCATAAGCATTGCGTGTATAGTGTTGAGCGTGCCATGGCGGGTCTGAAGGTGCAAACTGTAGCAAGGCAACTTCGCAACCAATGTTTGCTTTCAACTAACAAGTAAGTGATGGAGAAGAAATCATAGTAAAGCAGTGGCGATCTATTTTCTTGCTGCGATAAATAAGTTGACCAAATACGAAAGAGTACTGCCTCTGGTGCGGCGTCGTGTATGCATCTGCTGAGATTTTGACAGTGCTGCGGTAGCGATGGCCGTCGGCGGTGTGGAAGCAGATCTAGGAGGGTAGACGGTGGCGGCAGGGGAAATATCCCGGTGCGGTGGACGAGACGGTCGTAGGAGCGGTGCCGGCAAGGTGGACGACGGTGGGGATGAAGCGAGAGGAGGCGATGCAAGGATCCTGGTCTGAAGCCGTGGATGAGATAGGTCGATCTCTTGTAATGGACGAAGGTGTTGGGGTATCAGCTCCAGGATGGTGGAGGAGGACGGCGGTGGATGGGGTGGCAGACGGAGGAGGCAGGGGTGGAGAGGGTGTTTTGGCGCCCACGGAGTACGAATGGGGAAATGAAAGGAGAGAGGAAGAGGGGAACCATGTCTTCAGGGCATGTTTGTCTCAAATGCGAGGAAATTTACAAAATTAGCCGCCGTTTAAAATTTCCTACATCACAGCAATATTAGTCGGTTGGGGATAGGACGGTAATCTCGCATACACCGAATATTTGCCGACGGAGATTTTGGCCGACGAGAGTTTGTTTTCATGCCCATCGTGTATGAATCAGGGAGGGAGGCAATTTCGGACGTGGAGACACTGTGTTTTGGCGCCCACCGTGTATGAATCCGGGTGAGAGGCAGTTATGTCATGTTTGAGAAAAATTACAAACCTACCCCTATCGGAACCTATAGAAATCGATCCGTCAAGCTTTGAGTGTTAGGGATAGGCAGTAATTTCCATCTCGCAGATTTTGGTTTCTGGCGGTTACTGCGACTTTCCCTGCTTCGTTCAAATTTTTGCAGAGAAAGAGTGCACGTTTACTGTGCCAACTGAATTCGAATCCAGTTTGTATTCTATTTTTGTTCGGGCAGGATCCATCATTTTTATATATACTTTCAAAAGCACAACACCCTTTATACATAAATATGGTTTACAAATGGCATAATCTCAGATTCATAAGGCTGGATCCGTCTTAATTTGGATTGTCAAATATTTGAAACCACTTTTATGTGAAATCCAATGTATGCATTCCTCGCTAACTGTCTCCAATTAATGTGTGTTTCATGCGGTTTTTTTACTTCTCAAACATGTATAATGTGTTTCACACACACAGCATATAATGTAATCCCGTTTAGACATTAATTGCATATAAACCATGCATTGTCTCTAATTAAAGAATCTATGGATCACTAATATTAATAAACTATGTAGCATTACACATGTCCCCAAATTCAAATGAATATGCATGTTTGATACACCAATTTTCGTTATGATATTATTGATGTCGTGATCTCTAGTTTAAATATTTGAATCCCCTTTAATCCAGATATTCGTCTCATATAGCTATCACTCATGCTTATATATCTCTCTAGACCTATACACCTTCACCATCTCTCGGGTATCTCTCATTCTACTTGTATGTTGACAATGATCTTTTATCTTTGTAACACACTGACGGTGCTCTCTTCCCGACCTTCACTCTATCTCTCTAAGTATATCTCACTCCTTGCTATGTGTCTCTAACTATGATTCTCCCTGTGAAATCTCTTTCTCACACATGAACACAAACTTCATCTCCTAGGGTCTCATTTCTCTCTACTATCCCCCTGTGTGCCACTCGCACACCCTCTCTCACACAGAGATGTCTTGCGCTCCTTAGGTATGAGAAGCTACGACTCTTCCTCTTAAATATCTCTTTCTCACACACAAACCACATGCACTGTCTCCTGTGGTCTCATATCTCTCCACCATTATCTTGTATGTTTCTCACGCACACTCTCTCTCCCTAGAGATATCTCGCGTTCCCTGATATGTCTCTCTAGCTATCACTCTAGTTGTGAAATATATTTCTCTCTTGCAAACACAAAACTCCGTGTCTCGGGATCTCATTTCTCTCTGATATTTGTTTGTATGTGACTCACATGCACCCTCTCTCTATCTCTGTCATGCCCACACACATAACTCAGCCTTCTGATCCACTCAACTCTTATCTCTAACACACACACACTAGCTAGAATCTTTATCTTTCTATTTATCTGTTTCTCCATCAACCTTCTTTCTCGCCCTCACTCTTGCTTCCTATCACACACACTATATATGTTTCTCTCTACATGCAGTCATGCGCCCTCTTTTTATCTTTCTCTCACACACACATAACTTCACCCGCTGAACCACTCGGCGGTCATCTCCAACACTCAAACTAGCCGATGTCCCTCTAGCTAGCATCTCTATCTCTCTATCTATCTATAGTTTTTCCGTCAACATTTCTTTCTCGCACACACTCTTGCTTCCTATCACGCGCACTATATCTATCTCTCCATACATGCATCTATAGGTTGATCTCTTTTGCACAATCGTTGTGTCTCGCTCCCTCTGCTCGCCATAGATGCATGATCCAACCCACACCACTGTCTCTTAAAGACAAAAACACATGCTCGATTATCGGGCCTTCTTCCCTCCACTCTCACATGCATGCATATTGTCATACCGATCCGTCTCTCCCATGTCGTTGATCTCATGACTTATGTCTTCTTTGTTTTATCTCGATCATGCGCGCGCGGACACACACATCCCACGTGTACATGTATACCTCTTGCACATGCACGTTCAAGGTCTCCTATGTCTCCATACGTAGTTAATTACCCTCAGCCCTAACCCCGCATTGAATCGTTCTCTTCTTGTGTGCACATAACTTCCGCCTGGATGGGTAAAACACCCACTCACACTTAACAATCTCCTTCTAGCTACCCCCTCTCTCACTCTTCCCCTACATCTCCGAAACCGATAAGACCATCCCTTCGTTTAATTCCTGCCTACATGCACCATCGATATATAGTAGTCTTCCTCGGTGTCTCTCGAACAAACACGTTCTCTCGATGTCAACTCCTCTCACGCGCACATGCCTTCTCTTCCCTCTCTACGGGCCTCTTCTCTCTCGCACCCCCTCGTTGGTCGCCTCTGCCATACACATCACCTCTCTACGATGAAGCCACACACACTTAAATTACTTTCGCCACCGAAGACTCCGCTTTACACACACACACGCATACACACACACACACACACACTAAGACTCCATCTCTCTCACACATGCTCCAGGCAGAGCATTTGTTCCTACCACCCTTCGTCCAACCTTACCCGTATGATAAAAAATCACCTTAATTTACTTGTATAACATGGAAAATTTCCACTTTACTTTAGTAGTTAGCAAACTTCTCATAATTATATAAAGCAAATCACGAGCAGGAAGTGACATTTGTTTTACACAACCACGTTAACATGGCCACGTAAATCACTAGTTAAAGTGTAATACCATTATACTTATATTCCGATGCAAAAGGTTGAGTACATGTCTGAAGAGTAGAGTCGCACACACGCGCTTTGTCTCTCAGAATCTCACACACATACCAGTTACGTGACGCCCCCTTAAGCAGACCCGTATGTTACAATTTGTGCACTCGCGGGTACGCGTGATGGTGCACATTTATTTAAGTCGGACGGTGAACCCAAACAGTAGCTGCATTCATTCCCCTCCTGCCGCCTCTTCTCTAGTCGCCATCGCCCGATAGCCATGGCCTCGCCGAAGGTAACGATATACGCCATACTCCCGCCGGAGCGGCGCTTTAATCTGGAGGTGGCGCGCAGCCCGCATTGCAGCCACCCTGCCTCCAGAGTCCGGACTAGCCGGAGCCAAACGAGGAGGCATTGGAGGCGGAGCAGCACGCGGAGCCGGAGGAGGAGAACGACGATGCGGAGCCGGAACAGGAGGACGATGACGCGGGCGAAGCGGATCCGGAGGAGGACGATGATTTCCATTATACTCAGACTTAAAGGGCTTTGAGTTTCACACCACATTTATTTCATAGAGATAAGAGAAAGGAAATTTTAGTGGTCATGCATGCGTATTTTTGTGCTAGCACTCCTATATAAGGGTTGACCGGTCGGTTCCCACGGACGTGCGCGGGCGGTGGAAAAGGAAGGAGAAGGGAAGCGGGCTATGGAGTACGCCAGTTCCAGCACAAGCTCCAAGGAACGTTTGTGCCAAACAATGCATAGTTGTACAGTATAGTCCAGGGGAGTATGAATTGGCCTTTAGGTTGCGTGTGGATGACATGGCTGCAACATGCAGGTTGCAGTTTAACAGCCTACCGCTCCACTTTGCACGGTTTGGTCACGCAAGATTTGCACGCACGCATTTTACGCACATACTTGTCGAAGGCGTACTCGAAAAAGGGCGACCAGGTACGCTAATCCGCGTTGGTCCATGCGCCCAGAAAACAACTAATCCCCGTCGCTGTAAATGTCGTGCGTGCTTTAATTTCGGGCTAGTGGATGGACGCGAACCTGTCGTACAACGAACCGCCCGCCAGCTCCCTAATCTCTACTCTTATAATAATAATCTATATCTATCTATCTCTATCTCTCTTCTACTACTCTACTACTACTCTTATAAAAAACAGAGTTGGTGATGATGGTGTGCGTGCCATCCTGCAATATAGGTCATCCGATTTATATCTGATTGATAGGAAGAAAAACTGTGGCAATTTTGCAAAAACATACCCACACCCCTCTCCACATTTGCAAATAAGGCCTTCCATCGTCTATCATTTTCTCTCACAAGATAAACTAGTCATACAAATGCATCTTGATATTAGGTGCAACGCACAAGGATGTTTCCTTGGGGGTCTCTCCAGCGAGGCATGGCCGTAGTTGCATGTTGACGCCCCTTGAGATGCCGACATTGAGGGGCACTCAGATTTTGTCCGATGAGTAGGTAAGTGATGAGTTTGATCACATAGTAAATGCATTCTAAAGACTACTTCCGTGTCCATTTCCTAATTCCCCCACCGCCCATGATTTCACATGTTAGGCTTGGTGCCAGTGGAGATTGGCTTGCATACGTACGGGAGGGTACCAAAATAAATTTGCACAACATTTACAACGGTAACACTGTTCCCATAGAACCTTTGTCCAACATTGGGATCAGCCACGCAATGGGCCATCGCCTGAATGGGTACGATGAAACCACGGTGAGATTGAAGAAGATAGCAATCCCGGAAGCCCCGATAAGGTCGTCCGCCAACCAAAATTACACTCTCATCACGGTGTCCGACATCGTGATTGCTTTCACGAACCCTGTACATGGCGGTTAAAGGTGGACCATGACGTCTGCGGCCGATTTGTTGCCGTACAAGTACGAAGACGCTGTGCTCCTTTCTAACCGCATCTTCGCGGTGACAAACCAGGGGACTTGTTTCGTGTGGGACACATCCTATGGTATACTCCCTCTCTTCCAGTTTATTTGTTTTGAATTCTTTTTGTTTTATAAGTTTCAAATTCAAATTTAGAGCTCCCCATCACATGTTGAGATTACAATGTCCATTAAATCGTTGCATGCATGTACTTTTTTATTGGTCATTTATATTGGTCACGCATGCATGCATTGCAAGTAACGTTTTTACCACAATTTCTTAGGAAACTGAGTGCAATAATTGAGTAGTTTTGCAAACTACTGGTACTACACTTGAAACGGTTCAAAATCAATACCACCACCACGCCCGCGTCTGACCACCCTGGCCGAACCATACCCCCTCCGCGCGTGCTTCCCGCGTGAAACGGTCAGCGTCGTCTCGGAGCGTCAGTGCCGCATTAATGCCCTGCCAGAGCGAAGGCGACCTCTCCCTGGCACCGGCTTTGAAGCAGCGTGACGGTCGAGAGAGCGTCGCTTCCCGGTGCATGCAACTGCTCCGCGTCGAGGCTGGCCATAGTTTGGATGAGTCTCCATCATGGGGAGCCACCCTAAGAAGCTATGGACTCCTGTTGCCCACCGTTATGGATCGTTCCATCTATGAAGAACACGTGGGACTGGAACTACGAGACGGACATGTACCCAGGAGTGGACGTACGAACCTGAGTAATGTAGCGCAGTAAGTGAAGTAGAAAGGCACAAATAGTATGAACATGAGTGGCATATAGGCATTTGTCTCTTACTGCCACTAAATGTTGTACGTGCAATGCACGGTGATGTTATGATGTACGTGCCTAAGTACTCTACTACTATATTAATTGGAGGCACATATTAGGTTTTATATTTGTTTACGTGTATGGCCCGAGACTTTCCAACTAGACGTGTGTTTATCTCCGGGTCGCACTTTGTATCGTTCATACCACTAGTACTACTACGTGTGATCTCCGACCTAGAAGTGGAAGAAGTGAAGACGCTCTACCATGCTGTTCAGGTCCCACTCCTTTCGCTGACGTGTGGGACATTCAGCACGTGTCGTGTTTGGCACTTCTTCATCGTAAGAGTTGAAACGCTAGCATTCATTAAAAATAAAAAATAAATATAAATCAACAGTGATACTATACCACGCGGTTTCCTTGCTCCTCGATATCATAAAGAATACTTCCGTTCACCGACATGTGGGATACTGACCATCCCGGTCCACTTGCCATGCATGCAGAACTCCAAGGGAGAGTCACCCCGGTCGTCGCGCTGCAGTAATAATGACTAATGAGCCATCAAATCACAGGTCCAACCTTTCCCACTGTGAAGTTGCTCGGACGAAGGAACCATCATGACTTTGTTGAATTCCGCTTCTTGAAGAAAACTATCAGACAAGAAGATCTTGCTAGCTACTGAGTAATCTTGTGCTCCAGCAGATGCCTCCTTTGGTTCATAGGATAGGAATTTTATAGGAACTAGCAATGTGTCCGTGCGTTTGCAATGGATCCAGAGTAGAATAATACATGTTCACAAACTTGAAAGAAAAATACTCTATTTTTGGTGTGTGTCTATATATATATATATATATATATATATATATCATTGAAAATATATTACATTTCACTCAAAATATATTTTTCAGGCTGTTTTGCTGAGGTGAGGAAGGGATATGGTTGGTTCCAAGATAAGGGGTTTTCTGCAAATTGGAGCAGAGAACTGGGGTATTGTTGCAAAAATGCCACAACTGACCTCACAACCGTTAGATGCAAATCTGATGGTTAGAAATGATGAATGGCAGACACACCATCATCACCAACTGAGTCTTTTATATGAGTAAATAAGAAAATCATAGGAAGTGAGATGACATGCATCTCAATTCCTATAGAGAAAGAGATGCCATTTGATGCATAAGATAGGAATTTTTCCATTGAGTCCTAATGTACTGGCAATTTGCTCTAAAAACTACAGTCGTAACTAGTACTGGACATGCTCGCAATTAATTAAACAAACGTACGAGCGACACAGACACACACACTAACTACTAGTACTACTACTTCTCACATGCTGGCCAGACGTCGTTGTTCTCCTTCCCGGCTTTGTCGGTGACACCCCATCGTGCTTGGATCTCCACGACCTCTCTGCGGCAGCGTCAAGGCCCTCTTCTTTCTTCTTGGCGGTGGGCCTCTCTTTTCTTGAGTGCTTCTGCCTTTTCCGCTCCCTTTGTGCGGCGTTGGACGCCTCTTGCTCTACCGCCCATTCGGCCTTGGCAGATTCAAAGTCCGCCCAGGTAGGTGTGAGGTCGCAAGCGGCGATGAACTCGACACGACGGGGTGCCATCTTTTCCCTACCATTTTGTGTGCAGTCGTGGGCGGCGAGGAACTCGGCGCGGCAGGATGACATCGCTTCCTTACCGGTTAGTGTGCGACGCGGTGGCATGAACGACAGTTGGTGAGAGCTCTGAGGTGGAGTGGCCGGATAACCGTATAGTGCATTGGTTTGTTAAGAGCTCAAGCACAGAAGACGAAGGAAATTTGGATCCCCATTGAATCTTGGTCATTTATTACCGAGTAAAATGCATTGGCGGTTATCAAACTTGTCTTGATAGCTCACTTTGATCATTGTATACGAGATATGGTGATTATACGATCACTGGCTCAGCGTATAGCTCCATATTTGTCTGGTTGACCAGTCAAACAATCCGCATGCGCCTCTTCAGCTCGTGTTCTGTATCTACTATCTATCTATGCGGGCCTACCTGTCAGTGGAGAAAAAAAATTAAAAACCAAAATTATTCGTATGTGAGGAATCAAACCACGAACTCGTCGCTGGAACGCACACTCGTCAGCCAAATGAAAATGAAATACTTTGCGTTAAATGCACAAACCGATTTTTTATATTACTAATGGACCCGTTGCGCCAAATGGCGCAGAAGCACGTTAAAGCCATGTCCGCGATGAAAAAATGCCATGGTTTAATCCCTCTAATAGGAAACATGGTGTAAAGTTTTGTATAATGATATCAATATACACGGCTTAATTTAATAGTATAGAGTCTAATGTAAAACAAAAACACGCCTTGGTATGAAAAATAAAGATAGAATTGTCTTTCAAAATCTATACAATGAGTGTTTTGAAAAGGTTTGTCTTTCTCAATAAAAATAGGTTTTAGCAACCACTTAGACATACAATCCCATTTTAAAGTTTATTTTGGGGATCAGTCCCATTTTAATTTATGAATGCTTTGAAAATTGCTGTACAATGATATATACTAGGTCCAAGGCTGCATCCCTTTTTTCAGCGTGTGTATTTTACAATATGAGCCCTCTTTCACAGCCACGTGGAAATGAGTCATTTTATATCAGTGGATTTAGCCACGTTGTTTACAGAAACAGGAATTGTATAAGCAATAGGGACTTTGAAGTCCATTGATGGCCTTGGCTATGCTATCTATAGAGACATAAATGGTGCAAGCAATAGAAAGTCTTAACAGAATGATCATTAGCTCTCACAGTCTTGGCAAGTGTTAGTCTGCGCTTGGATTTGAATTTCACATCAGAAGGCTTCTATCCAATTTAAAGTGGATCATATTTCACCAAAAAATTATATTGTTTGTTTGTCTATTTGGTCAAACATTAGAAACGATCTCAAATTTCCTGGGCACAATATACAAATAAACATAGGGAATACTACTGTAACATCTTGCATGTGCTCTGAGAGCAGCTGCACTTTCTGTGCCATATCATCCGTCTCTTGCACATTCTACAAAAGATGACAAGAAATCAGTATTTAGGTACAATAATAAAGTGCTGAAGCACATAATCATGAAAGCAAGAGCATAACAATTCATGTACAATTTGCATCTTTATCAGTTAAAGCAACTAAATAATAATCCCTCCGTCCCAAAATAAGTGTCTCAACTTTGTACTAACTTTATTACAAAGTTGTACTAAGCATGAGACACTTATTTTGGGACGGAGGGAGTATGTTTCAAGGACTCAAGCAATAATATCATTCCTGCACCAGAAAAGAGATGTCTAGCATATCTGCCACTATTTTTCCTTGAAGATGGCACTACCTTTTGCGAAGTTCAATATCAATGGACCAATAATTATTTCAAACTGTAAAAACAGAATGCCACAGAAACCAATGATATTCAACTATCTAACAATCCTGAGTTACAAAGAGGAAGGAATGAATATGGAAACATCTGCGTGATTTGAGTACAGTTCAAATAGAACCTACATATGTATACATAGGTAGCCATATTGAGCTATAAACCAAGGCAGAGGACACCCAAGGCAGAACATCATTACAACAACCTTGCAGCAGTTAATAGATGGCCAAAAGAGCCAACCCAAAAATAGTCTAAATAGTTTTCTACTGGTAAAAATACAGGATAGACTATTTTGCTGGTAGCTTTTAGACAAGTGGTAGCTAAACTGCAACACCCTTTCCTCTGGATGAAAATGTCCTGTGCAGAACCAACATATATATTATTTGCAGTATAGTGTAGCAAGCAGCAACTGTTTATGGAAAAAATGAACGAAATAGGAACATACCTTCTAGTGTTGCAACACATACGCAAGTTCAACCAGTACTGATCCGTGGCATGGCATGAAAGTTTGACCAGTATATATGAATCACATGGTCAGGTATATAGACAGTTATTGTGAATTTCAGCAACGACACACCATGGGTGCAACAGGTGATCTATTGTTTTGAATGTCCAAAGATGCAAAGGCAATGCTCTTAACCCAACCAGAGCGTGTGATGCTCCATGATGGTCATACGAATCATAACATGCCGTTCCATAAAAGGTTGGACTGTCATCTGCACTCAAGACAGTGGAAAAGTTGTTCCCTCTTCCGGAATGTAAAATCACCAGTTAACGAACAAGCATCACATGAGTATAAAAGACAAAGCTAATGCATTAACATCAAGAAAGGAAGGGGGCAAACCTTGATGAACAGAACAAAGAAGAAGTAGCCTTCGAGCACGAACGGACTGTGAAACAAACAACAAAGTTCCTGGTCAGAACTAAAAAAATCATAGCCTACCCCAACATGACTGAATAGATTAATTCCAAGCAAACAATTACAAAACTATACCAAGACAACTGTATATCAAGATTCTTAGGACGAATGAGTAAACTAAAATACCCCAACAGAACCATATCCAATTCCAAAATGATCGGATGCACATATATAAATGTTCTGAACAAATGTGTAGACCAAAATACCAAACAAACAATCTGAACTATGAAAAATAAAGCACATCACTAATATGGCCATCACAAATACTTCCTAGACACTAACAATGCCCCTGGTTATTTCTCTTGAAAATACCGAAGATTCCTTATGATGCATATGTAAGCCTGAACTAAAATTGGTGAGCAATCTTAGTGCACTCATTAAGCAAGCCCATGTTCTTGCACAGGAACACAATGATAATGTATGAAACATCACCCCCCCGGTTGATTATTTCTCCTGAAACTGACCAAGATTGCCCTTAATTACCATCCCATGATCCTAAGTTCTATAAAGGTCACATCAAAGAAAATTTATAAGAACAACCACAATTAAGGACATTCTAATCACCAAATCATCCATCTGTAAAGAGGTACTCCCTCCGTTCGTTTTTATAAGGCGTTTCAGACAGCTGGGTTTGAACTGTTTAGTACACTGTCTGAATTTGCTAAAACGTCTTATATAAGTGAACAGAGGGAGTACAAAAAAATTACCCCGTCACACCTTTATCTTCGAGAGAAAACGCGGGAGATGATAATTCATTATTTTACCAAGATCGCGCATGCCCTCCAACTGCGCGATTGTGGGGGCTAACATGTCGGGATCCTCCTTCACCATGTCATGCTTCACATCTGCATCACACAACACACACACACAAAACAACTCAGAATTACATCGCACCAATCTGGAGATGGAACCCCCAAAAAACCAAACAGAAAGGGCATACCATTGAATAGGCTCTTCATGGTCTCGGAGCATCTGCCAAACCCTATTGCTGCCACCCGCCGCCGTCTGCCCCATCGCAGCCCCCTGCACATATCCATTGGCTTGGCTGCAAGGAAAACAGATCATAGTTGCACACACAAAGAAATTTGGAGAAAAAACTTTGAATGCTGAATATTTTTCATCTAATAACATTTTCTCAACAGAGCAACATCTTTCTCTAAATACAGATTAAGAAGGTGTGCATAAAAAATACGGAAGAAAAGTGGAGTTTACTTGCATTTTTTTATCCTCGATCTCTTTACAAGATTTTCAACAATGAAATTCTCTGTTGCTATAGCCCTCAAAAAGCAAAAATAAACAAATTAATTTTCTGAGCACAAACACACCGAGATAAGATAAGCTAAATGAGGCATCATGCCTTACTTTTCTGAATACAAACAAACTGACATAGATAATCTAAATGAGGCATCATGCCTTTAGGAACCGAGCAATGGAAACTTTCTGGCAAGGATTAGAAACATGCGTGATTCTGCGAAAAAAATGTAGGGGATTACACCTCCCTTTCAAGAAAAAAAAATGTGAGAGATGATGATTCCTCATCTCACTGAGTTTGTGCAAACTGCACAGAAAAATTCCACATAAAACTTGTAGTCAAGTAGTTGCAGTGCAACCTTCAGTGTTTGTCCGGCACATAGAATATTAAATGAGAAGACAATGATCCTTTTTGATTATTTGTCATAGTACTGCAGCTAATCACCCTAAAAGGTCTTTCCGTAGTAGGTTAAACTAAATTCAGGTTGAGGCTGAAACATCCACAATAAGAATCTCACTGGAATATGCTTTTGGACGAAGAGCGCAAGACCAGCTTGTCAATGTTGAATTTGTCAATTTCCTAACTTATAGCAGCAGGGACATCATCAGATTCAAGTAAAACAGCTTCGGCTTCTACATATTTGATCAAAGAGAGTAAATCGTCTCACTGTCAAGATCAGATTTCATGACTTTACGCGAACCACAAATCACATGGTAGATCAGACAGTCACCTAGCATGATGTAGGCATATATAAGAATATATGCACAAGGGATTAAATCAAATGAGAAAGTGGAAGAGGCAAATCAGGAGAGAGAGAGGGAGGAGATGGCAGCCTGTACAGAATGCGTGGATGTAGCCTTGCCATGGCAGCCTACGCCTCAGGCCTGCTGCACGGGGAGAGCCTGAGGGAGGCTGGTAGATTGGGCCGGATTGAGGACTCACCAATGCGTGGAGCTCGACAGCTAGTATGGAAGGAAACCAGCCCCGACAACCTCCTCGTGGAGCCTCGGGCCCGCGCACGACCTCTGCCTTCCACTCCCGCGGTGCCCCAACAGTCCCCACCCGCATCCGTGAGACAACATGGGGGACGAGAGTGAGGGCAGGGGAAAGAGAGACTTTTGCTGGTGCTGCTCTCGCCGTTGAGCCTCCCTCAGCCGCCTACGCCTCCCATATCCGTCACTCCACTGACCCCTGCTGCGCCCATAGGCGTCAGACCCTCCATGGCCTTTTGCCTCCACCACGATCCGGCCGCCGCCATGAGGCCTAAGCGGCGGGAGATGGTTAGCCGTGGTAACGAGGGAGGGAGGATAGAGGAGGAGGAAGGGGGGGACGGCACGGGGAAGAGAGGACGCGGCTGAGACGAACAAGGAGAGGGGGCGGTGGCGTGGGAGAGGAGAGGATGAGCGGGGAGGAGACGAGGCGAAGGGGCGCAGGGCTCGGGACGAGAAGGGTTGGCGGCTAGGGTTTGACCTTTTTGTTTGTTTTGCAGGTCGAGCGTGGGGCACGGGCGGAGGGGATTGGTGAATCCCTCGCGGACATGGGAAAGGCTCACCCAGTCAACGAGAGCACGAGACGAGCCCACCTGTCATTGGCTAGTGAAAACGATTGCGAGGTAAAAATTTGGTTTGACCACAAGATGAAGATTTGACGGCCCAAATGCGCTGGATGACCGATCCGATGGTCAGAAATGAATCAAATCGGGGCAGCTCCCTGAAGCCAAGTTGGCTAGGGTCCTTTTAGGTTAGAACTAGTGGACCGTTCTAAAAATGGCAGCAGACACACTAAAGCCATGCCCATGATGAAAAAATCCATGATTTAATTCCCTCTAATAAAAAACACGATGAATTGTTGTGTGCAATGATATGAATATACACATTTTAACTTAATACTATAGAGTCTTATTTAAAGCAAAATATATGCTTGGGCAAGCACGTATGATAATAAATGAAATATCCTTTAGCAAAAAAATATGTTCTATTGTTGTGTACAATGAGATAGATATTCATATTCTTATTTGATGGTATAAAGTCCCATTTTAAATCTTGGTTCTAGCCACCACCATCGATCCCATGCTCCCTGACTGGTTCTCGGTGTTAGGCAGCGAGGAAGTGGAAGAAGGATCCAGGAGTGGATCCAAAGCGGCACCTACCACAAAGTCGCTTTTGACCTGCCCGGCGGGAAGTGGAAGAAAAGGATCCAGGAGTGGATCGAGCTGCCACCAACCACTGTGTCAAGCCCGACCTCGCTTGGCGCAGTCGGTGACCCTCTCCCGTCAGCCGTCGGGCCTCTAGTGGACCTGTTGCGCCAAATTACGCAAAGACCCACTGAATCCATGTACATATTAAAAAAAACTATGATTTAATCGTGGACAAGCACATATGGTAAGAAGCTTAACGCCCTTTAATAAAGGGAAATGGTGACTTGTTGTCTACAAAGAGATGTACACGCACATTTACATTTGACAGCACAAAGTCTCATTGAAAACCATGTTTCTGAATACATGAATGTGTTTATAGATCAATACATGTAGTCTCAAACATACTTCCTCCGTTCCTAAATAATTGTCTTTCTAGAGATTTCAACAAGTGACTACATACGGAGCAAAATGAGTGAATCTATACTTTAAAACATGTCTACATACATTCGTATGTTGTGAAATTCATTGAAATGGCTAGAAAGATAAATATTTGGGAACGGAGGGAGTACTTGACAACACTCAGTATGCACCATTTTTCTCTAACCAACCATTTAACTCATCTTTTCACATAACACCCTCTCCCTAATTAGGTAAGTCCCTCTTACCCGTTCTATCATGCTAACCCGGACCATCTGACCATGCGACATCGACCAGGCACGGCCCCCA
The DNA here is from genome assembly GCA_021605145.1 of Aegilops bicornis. Lineage (NCBI taxonomy): Eukaryota > Viridiplantae > Streptophyta > Magnoliopsida > Poales > Poaceae > Aegilops > Aegilops bicornis. The sequence goes on from CM038674.1 coordinate 391,698,582, forward strand.
CACGATGGCAGGTGCCGAACCACGCACCGGCGACCGTGCTGACATGGTGCTGCCTTGATGCGACAGCAAGCCAGCGGCCTCGGCACTGCCCCATGTAACGGGACCGGACGGCATTGCCATAGCCCAACGCAGCGGCGAGTCGGCGACATCTGTGTTGTCTTGACGGTGACCGTGTCTCTATGCGGTTAACTGATGGACATCTGTAATGCCAGAGGTACATTGCATTTCAAAAGAAAAAGTTCCCTTGTGTATTTGGATGTGAAGGTCAGGTTCCTTAGCTTATATGGGACATATAATTGTTGTGTCATTTGATCCCTGTCCGAAAGTGCACATTAATACTCCTTATACTTTGGGAGTAGTTTCAATTAACATGGTTTTGGCCATTCGGAAAACAAACATTTAGTGCGGAAAGCATTACTCGCAAACCAGCTCGAGGCAGCAACCACATGTAGGCGAAACAGATTGCATGATTACCCTTTTTCTTTACTTTTTGACAGCAGGTAGAATGATTAATCCAAGCAAGCCATTGATCAAGACGTGCCATGAATCCATCTCAAGATAAAAAGGAGCCACGCCATGAAACCATCTCACTAACTGCAGTTCACATTCAGAACACCATAAATTTTCAGAATGTTACTGGAACCAAAATTCTGCATCACTGTTCTTCGTTTTTGTTTGTTTTAGTCGTTGCAGTACTCTAAGGTGCCTTTTCCCTATTCTCTTATTCTAACATATTCACATGCAAATTTTTAATTTCTAATGTAATCCACGGGTATATAATTAATACATTAGTAAAGCCTAACCAAGCATCATTACATCACTAAGACCTGATGATTAAGCTAGTGCATCTAACTCATGAGCCACTATCTAGCTTCCTCTACACATAAACTGGAACATCTAACTAACAGTGCTTGATGTCTCTGAGCTCAGGAGTCATGACACGACCGAAGTGAGAAGCAACTATTTTCAGTTTGTTGACACCTCAAAAAATATAGGGGAGTTGCACAGTTCCAACGCAAAATGAACAACAAATATCACTGCACAAGCTTCAGAATATCCAGGTACAATTTTCAGTTGACGCCCATTGACACTATACTGCTAATATAAGTTAAGTCGTGATCCTAATATTTGAGTAAAAAATTACATGGAAAGCTCAAACGGAACTGCGATTATCGATCTGCGTATTATAACCTACTAAGGCTACCAGGCCAATGAAGATAGTATGGAGGCCAACTTAAGAATGTAAACAAAACAATATAGACATTTAATGAGATCAAACAATTACAGGTTGCCGTTTAAAAAAAATACATGATGGATCATTGCATACAGCACAAACGTGCACTATGTTTTCTAACAAATGAAAAGACAACTACTCTTACTGTCTATAATTATAATTCAATTCTGTGTCGATAAGAAAGAAACCATCATTGTGGATACCTTTATATGCTTCCGCTGATCCGGTGAGCATCTGCTAATACTCCTTAACATAAATCTCACTTGTCATTGCTTTCGTTTCTGTCTTGTTGGAATCACATCCTCTATCCGCAAACTGAAATAATAACAACATCAATCCATCTTGAAGGTCTCACCCTGGACCTCCCCCCTGCTGATCTGCATAGGCATGACATGCCAATAACCAAGCAAACTCAACAATCCACACCATGCATATAATATCTCAAGTGAACTTCTTCAGGAAATTCATAGCACACTTCAACCCACTTGATTTATACACATGAACTCAACGGTATATGAGCATTTACGCACAACAATTCATGGTTAATGTGGAACTGAAGCGACAAACTGATACAATCAAAATCTTACCTTAGTGAACAAGCCGGGCAAGGAGGAGACCTCAGGGGCAGCCACTTGTGTACTCTGAACAATAAGAATGACCATCTTCATTAAATATCAGTATATCATATTCAGCATACACTCAAATCGACTAATGTAGATTATTGGTTCAATCTACAAAAGGAAAAGCTAACAGGAGCTATTCTCCTTCTGCAGATGCTCTTCTCCTTGTGCTAATAGAGTCTGAATTGGATGGTTGACTTGCCTAAAGTACCGCCCAACGACAGCAGGCATAGCACTGACCCAACATGTAGTTACATCTTCACTAATCAAGAGAGGGACACAGCAGGAAGTAAGGAAGAACCTGCGGGCTTGAGGGCTGTATAGAAGTATCTCTGTCCCAGCGCGGTGTGAACAACCACGAGCCAGCGGAGCTCCGTGCGGTGACCCTCTCCCGTCCACCGCACCTCCCTCTCCTCTTTCTCCAGCGCATGTGTACGACGACGAGCCCGCAGTGCTCGTTCCGGTGGCCCTCTCATGTCCACCGCCGCACCTCCCTCTCCTCTTTCCCCTCTCTTTATCCTTCCTCTCCTTCCTTCTCTCTCTCCCTCTCATTTTCTCTCTCTCCTGCATATCGAATCGAGCGCCGCTGCGGTTGCCCTTTGAGTGCAGGTCGCCGCCGACGCCGGAGAAGCTCACCTCCGCGCCCGCACGGGATGAGGAGGGGTGGACAGCGGCAGCGTAGGAGAGGAGAAGCCAGCGCTGCTGGATCCACTGCTTGGGAACCGCCTTGTCTCTTCGGATCACGCGCGCTCCCCGGCTACCCCCTCGCGCGGATCTCTCCTAAGAGGTTCCAATGGTTGGGAGGAGGCGGCGTTGATGGAGTGGAGGGGATGAGGAGCTCGGGGAGGCGGCTGCGGGGGTCCAGGGAAAAAGTTTAGGGTTGGGAGACGAGGGAGTGAGGAGGGGAGAATGGATGGAGCGTGGGGTGCGGGGAGCGGGAGGCCCTGCAGGTCAATCGCGCGGCTGCCGCGGAGTGGTTGGCGAATCCCTCGCGGACACGCGAATGGCTGACCCAGCCAATCCATACAAAGAACACCGGTCATAGGCCAACAAAAATAACTGTGAGGTGATAAAAAATTACCAGCAGTCAAAAGATCAAAGGGTCGAAACGAAAGTCAAAGATGATCCAATGGTCAGGAACGAGTCAATCCGGGGAAGCTTCGTGGGGGAGGATCGGCTAGCATCCTTATAGGTTAAAATACGTGATGCACATATTAGGGACACCATCCATAGATGCAAGTAGCATGTACGCGTGCAGACACTCACGCTCACGCTGCCGAACCATGCTAATGCATGCACATCGCCCTCTTAATCAAAGTTCTGCTCATGGCCCGTCACCTGTGTGCCCCGGCGGTGCCTGACATTACTGTTTAGACGTTTGCTGGCGGCCTCCACGAACACCGAGCATGTATTCACCTGGCTCAACACGAACGTCATACTCGTGCTTGGGCGCCGAGATGCTCGACATTAGCCATGGCTCTACATACGATGCGACGACGTGACTCGGCGCCTTGCTCATATATATCATCCATCATAATGACAATCTATAAAACAACCTAGCTAGAGAGGATACTATGGTACCTATATATGTATTGTGAGCGACCGATCATAGTGCCATTGCACATGAGTGTGTGTTTGATTAATTCGTCCATTATTCGTAAGTTATGCATGGTTGTGTGGTGTTTAATGGTGGTCGTCGAAGGCTAGCTGGCGACAAGAGTGGTTGCATGAATGCCTAATTGTCTTTACGTGTCGCATACGCTTCAAAGGCTCGTCATTCATGAGTTCACATTTTACCACCACGCCAGCGTTTGACCGCCCTGGCCTACCGAAACCCCTTCTATTGCTAGCGCACGCTTCCTGCCTGAAACGGTCACCGTCTCTCTGGAATGTCAATGCCGCATTCACGAGACTGAACTTCAGTGACTTAACTGCAGGTGCAGTTGGGTCACTGACATGTGGGTCAGATGCCTGTTGGTCCCACATGTCAGTGACCCACATGCACCTGCAGTTAAGTCACAGAAGCATCGTCCGCATTCACGCCCGACACGACCTCTCACTGGCGCCGGCATTGCAGCGGCGCGACAGCCGAGAGAGCGCCACCCGCGCGGCATCCTGGTGCAAGTGACTGCTCCGGTTAACGACACCACGGCCATCCGTCCGTCCGCCGCCCACATTAATGACACGCGGCTGCCGGCGAACGTACTCCGGCACCAGCCGTCCATCCGTCTGCCGCGGCTCATTGCCATTCTTCCGCTCTATTACTTTAGCCCCAACTCCCAGCCATAGCCAAAGACCGACAGTCATTCTCCTCTGGTCCCTTCCTTCTGCCGGCACCACTCCAACCATGGCCTCCTAGCGCTCCAAATCTCTCTTGGACGTACTGTCGCAGGAGCAGACGAAGTACATCGGCGGCTCCGCTCCAGGCACGCTCCAAAGCTCTCTTGGACGTACTGTTGGAGGAGCAGACGAAGGAGATCCCCACCCCGGCCGCCCTCCGCTTACGATCATGAAGGCGCTTGCAGCGTCTTGCAGCCTGGCACAACGAGGAAGAGTAGCACATGGTAGGTTGCCGCCGCTCTGGTCCGAGGAAGGCCACCGCTCCTCCACTCAGTTGACGTCAAGCTTGGTGGGGTAAACATCGGCGCCGATTAGCCGCTTGACGAAAACATGGAGGCGGAAATCTTCAGAACCATGTGCTCCGGAGGAGGAGGTTATCTAGGGGGAGCTAGACAAAGCCAAGGCGGATGAGGAGGAGGCAAAGGCAATAGCCGGAGCGCCAGTTCTCGGAGCTCATGGCCGGACATGGTGGTCATGCGCTGTCGGTGTACTAGAGTAGGGGTACCCTAGTATCCCGAACTTCGTGCCGCAGGCGATTCTGACCCTCCATGACAAGGCTTTAGGGTGACTGCCAAGGTCCTCCGTGGTTCCTTTGGAGCCATTCAAGAACAAAGTATTCAAGCCAGGGAGACAAGGCCCCGGCAAGAGGAGCTTGCCGGGAAGGCCACCCAAGGCACATAGGAGACAAGGCCCCGGCAAGCTCCTCTTGCCGGGGCCTTGTCTCCCTGGCTTGAATACTTTGTTCTTGAATGGCTCCAAAGGAACCACGGAGGACCTTGGCGGTTACCCGTAAGTTTTGCTGGAGGGTGAATCGCAGGCACGAAGTTCGGGATACTAGGGTACCTACTCTAGTACAATCGACAGAGCCGGCTGGGCCACACGGTGCCGAGCGCGCTGTTGGGCCAGGACCAAAACAGGCACGGGCACACGCTGCCCGGGTCACACCATAACTCACCCGGACCCACCGCCCCCCACAGGCAGCACGCGCCAGGCGTGGCGTCGTGTGAGAGATCGTGGGCGAGATCGTGGGGGTTTCTTTATTCGGAAAATCGGAACGTCCGCCTCCCTCTTTATAAGCGGGGAAACAGGGGCACGCCGCCTACCTTGCCGATTCTTGTCCCATCGAAAAACCACCGCTGCTCCCCTTCTTCTCAAGGCTGAAAAGAGGGCGCTCACTTCCCCATCGCCACTCAAGACCCTCAACGCCGCCGATCTCCTCCACCGCCTCCGCCATGGGCCGAAAGCCGACAAGGGAAGACCGTGAAGTCGGCCGAGGCGCCGGCTTCTTGGTCTGCGGAAGGAGCGGGCCGTCTTCCCCTCTCGGCTTGCCGCGAGGGAGCCGAGGAGAACTACTACCTCTTTTGGTCGACGGAGGCAGGCGCATCCGCGCACGAAGGTACTCCCGCCGCCGCAGAAGCTGGCCCGATGGGGTATCCCTTCTTCACGCTCTTCTTCTCTGCGGGCTCTGCCCGCCTTCTCTGAAGTTCTTTTGTGACATTATGAACACCCTGTGTTCCGGTTCCTTGATTTCACCCCCAACGCCGTTCGACCATGGCGGTTTCGCACATCTCTGTGAAAACTTTGTCGGAGTCCACCCAAATGTAGCTCTTTTCCGTCACTTCTTTTACCCCGAGCCGAGAGAGGAGAGCCCCTTCTTGGGAGGAATTGCTTGGGTCTCCTGTGGTCGGCAAGAAAGAGGCCTATCTGGAGGGAGAGCTCCGTAGCAAATGGGAGGAGTGGAGGCAGATTGTTGAGGAGAACCCATGACCTTTCACCGCCCAAATACCAAACCCCAAGAGTACGCTGCAATGATTGGAGCAATCTGGCCCCGGAGGACGCTAAGTGAAGATCGCGATTACCCGAATCCTCCGCCTCGACTTGCCGGACTCACTTGTAATCACTTGCTACGGACTTTCTTCGCGCCAGACGCCCCTTGCGGGGAGAGAAGGAGACCTGCACAGGAATTTCAGCTTGATGAGACATCATGAGGCTGCGCCCAGGCCTCAACTTCAACTTCACTGTCTTGGAGCTTGACGCAATGCTCTTAGAGTTGTTCAAGCCTGATCCTCGATCATCCGGAGATGTTTAGGTTGCCGAGGGGCGTCGTTCATTGTGCAACAACTCGTCGCTTGACCGCATCCGTGCAATGATGCCGTTAGCGACTCCCACGGAATTGTCCCCACTTGGCAAGAGCGGCAGATGACGTCGTGCGGCGGTTCTTCGACAATCTGGTAGAGATGCCACCGCCCGGACGAAAGCAGAGGGGCCTCACCGCGACACTATCGACGATGAGATGCGTGCGACGCCACTAGGGCTGGAAGAGGCGGCCGCCCGCCGCTGGGCGAAGTTTGGCTTCACTGTGGAGGAGGCAGAGGCAGCCGATCACGGCAAGCCTTGTCGAGCGAAAGGAGTTCGTCGGCGAGGAAGAGCTTGCCGAGCTGAAGCCGAGTCGAGCGAGCTCGCCGAGGGCGCATCCTCTCCACCTCCAAGCAGCTTGCATGGCGGAGCCACCGGCTCCACCAAGAAGGCGTCTTTCGCAAGGCCGGAGACGCAGCTTGTGAAGACGGGCCAACAACCGCAGCGCCAGCATGGCCGCTCCAAGGCAAGCACTGTTGCCGCGGGAGCTCCTCACGCCGCTGCGGCAACAAGAGCGGGGCCCTCGCAGGCCACCGGTCCCGCTCCCGCCAAGCGTCAAAGGGAGCCCACTCCTCCGCCTCTCGTCGTGGGAGGCGGGCAGTCGACCTCTCGCGCTCGGCTCCGGCGAGGAAGAGGAAGAGTAAGATTCCTTGTTGTACTTGTAATTCTTCGATTTGTTGCCTTGTCTTGCATCGATCTGCTTTACTCTGAATCCATTCCTTTTCGTGACGCTGGCCCGGAGGATGTCGAAGAGAGCCAAGACCCCGGTGATTGTCGCCGAGGGCGAACTCATCGCGACGGGCAGGAGGCGCGTCGAGACAACCTTTGCCGGATGAGGCAACTCTCCTTCAAAGCAGTTTCAACGCAGCCCCCAGCATAAGTATATGGTCTACTTCTTGCTGTTCGGCGTGCATGGGTGCTTTTTCCTTTGCTGATATCCGACTGTTGATTTGTGTAGGAGCAGAGCAGCCTCCTTCTGCTTCGACTACGCCGCCCAGGGTGGATTCCCCGGCAAGGGAGCGTTCCCCGGCAAGGGAGCCTTCTCCGGCAAGGGGCAGCTCTCCGGCAAGGGACGGCACCAGCAATCCCTTGGCGGCGGAGACCATCACCGCAGACCCCGGCGCCGGTAACCTTCTCGCCTGAGTACTTCCCTTGTGTTTTTCTTCTTCTGATTTTGTTTTTGAATATTTGCTTGACTTCCTTCATCCGTCCGCCACAGAGCCGATGGAGACCGAGGTCGCCGGTGAGGAGGACGTGCGCGGCAACACTGACGAAGCCGCCGCTGTGGAAGAAGAAGCCGGCGCTGACGAGCCTGCCGGCGAAGAGGCCACCGAAGCCGGCGAGGGGTCTGGCGATCGCACTGACGACCCTGAGGCCGCGGGAGCGCCAGGCGCTACACCGACCGCCGATCCCTCCGCCGCTGCTGCGGCGTCAGGCTCCGAAGAGCCCCAGCCCGGCGCCTACTTGAAGGCCGGCGACGGCGTCTTCATCAAGCTCCCATGGGAGTCGAGTTCCAGGGCGCCTACTTGACATGCCACCGAAGAAGAAGGCTTCGGCGGCAGAAGCCCCGTCCGCGTCGAACCCAGCACCACCGGAGCAAACAGGTGGTGGGGTAGACGTCGGCAGAAGAATGGACGGCGACGAGGGAGCTCACGGTGCTGCCAAGTCCAAGGACAAGGCCGCGCAGACCTCGGCGTCCGTACATGCACCGCGCCCGTCTCAGGAGGCGCGGGACCGACAGCGTCATGCCATTCACAATGCCATAGGCTCGTTGGACCGAGATCGAGCTAGAGGATCTCGGGATGCTCAAGACCAGCATGCACGCCAACATGCCGGCGCGAGCGAGGCACGGTCGCCCGGACGAGATACTGCTCCTTCTAACATAGTTAGAAGTCCGAGCATATCCGCTCCTCGCGCCGCTCGCCATCGCCACCCACTACTCCAGCAGAAGCTCTGGCGAGAGCTCAGCTGCTCTGGATTACCCTCCCACGGCCGACAAGGTCGATGAGTGGAGGGCCACCATTCGTAGTCTCATCGGCCGCTTAACGGCGACGCTCCTTGACAGCAACCGAGTGCATCGCTGCCGCGGTAGGACTGCTAAACACTAGCCGGTGGCGGCAGAGACCGGTGGGGTCCAACCACCATGCACTCTCCGCCCGAAGGCCAAGATCGCCGACTTCGCCGGATCCACCTCGGCGACAATGACTCCATCAAGGCCATCGATCCACGAGCTCATCGCGATCAGCGCCAAGTTCTTCACGAACGACAAGAAGAGGACGCTTTCGAACTTCGCATCGAGCGCCAAGAGAAGCGCGACATCAATCCGACAAAGCGCTGGGCCCTCTGTCGACATGCACGCGCCCGGAAGGAACCAGCGACTTGCCGTGACGCGTAGGTTGCCCTGCGTTCACTCGTGAGTTGCGGCAAGTCCAAAGGGCCCAAAGAAGAAAAACTTCAAGCCAGACGCGTCGGAGAAGTACGACGGCAAGACGCATCCGTCGGAGTTCCTCGACATCTACACCATCGCGGTGCAGGCGTCGGGGCGAGACGACAAGATCCTTGCCAACTACTTCCGGCGGTGCTCAAGCCCAATGTCGATCCTGGCTCATGCACTTGCCGGAGAACTCCGTATCTTCTTGGGCAGATCTATGCCATCAGTTTGTCGGCGCCTTTACAGGCGGCCACAAGCCCCATGGCCAAGAAAGCGACCTTCATATGATCGCCCAGAAGGAAGGAGAGCCCCTGCGCAAGTATATTCAAAGATTCAGCTGTCTGTACAAAGACAACATCCCAGATGTCCACCCCCGCGGTGATCGGTAGCGTTCCATCGAGCGTCGCGAAACCGCAGGATGCGGGAGGAGATGGCGATGTGCAAAATCGAGAGACGTCCCGATGAGCTATACTCATACTGGCCGACAAGTGTGCACGTCTTTGAGGAAGGAGGAGACTCCGGAGAGAATACAAGCGGGGAGGATCTGATAGTGAAGAGACCGCCCCGGCAAAGAAGAGCCGGCGGCGGGGCAACAGGAAAAAGAAAGGCAGAGATGTGCTCGTTGTTGAGCAGTCCGGCAACGGAGGCGGCGCCAAGAACGCCAAGGCTGGTAGCTCCGGCAAGGAGGTTGCCGCTGGCACCAACTGCCAGTCTGTGGCGGCCGCCGACAAGCAGGACGGCTCCGGCAAGCAGTACTGCAAGATCCACCGCACCAAGGGCCATGACCTCCAGAGCTGCAAGAAGGTAGAGCATCTTGTCGAGCAGCAGAAGGCTGAATACGAACGACGCGACAAGGAGAAGGCCCAGGAGGGTGCAGGAGGACCCAGCAAGAAATGTCCCGGCCGGGGGAGGACGCCGCTGCAAGGCCAAGCGGTAAGGAGACAGACCTCCCGTGGCGCGATAAGGATGACGGCAGCGGCGGCGATGAAGACATGGATGATGACGAGGCCGATGAGCGGGAGTTCGAGAAGCCTGAGAGGTCCTGTGCATTGAAGGCGGTGCTTCTCTGCATACTTCACACCGCCAACTCAAGCGGTGGATGCGGGAAGTCAATGCAGCAGAACCATCCATCGAGTCACGCAGCCTCACGAAATGGTCCAAAGACGCCTATCATCTTTGATATTGAAGACCACCCTGATCGTGTAACAGCAGTCGAGTGCTTGCCGATGTTGGTTTCACCAACTATCCACAACCTCAAGGTCACCAAGATGCTAGTTGACGGCGGGGCCGGCTTGAATCTGATCTCCTCCGCGGTGCTCGTAAACTCCGGATCCACGATGGCGAGCTCGAAGAGACCGGCACTTTTCAAGGAATTAATCCGGGAAGGAGCAAGCCGAAGGGAAAGATCACGTTACGGTAACATTTGGCAGCGAAGTTGAACTTCAGGATCGAGAGGGTCACCTTTGATGTTGCTGACTTTCCATTGCCTTACAATGGAATACTTGGCCGTCCAAAGACTCGCCAAATTCATGGCGGCCTCTCACTATGCCTACAACATCTTGAAGATGCCGGGCCAGTGAGTGTCATCTCTGTCCCTGGCGACAAGAAGGATGCTCTTATCTCGCCGACAAGATCTACCGGGAAGCGGCGGCCGTGACAGATTGCAAGCCACTTGTCTGAAGCTCCGGGGAAGAAGAAGACCAAGTCCGGCAAGGGCTCGATGCCCACTCCGGCAAGCGCACCTCTTGGTGCTGCGCTTCTGCGTCGAGGACGCACCATCGAGCTCCACCGGCAAGTGTAAGAAGGCGATGACAGCTCCACCAGAGACCAAGAAGGTGTCCGCCAAGGAGGACGGCAGACCGGTGGTACCTTCACCATCGGTGCCTCTCTCGACCCTAAATAGGAAGGCGCGCCGCTGTTTTCTCCGCAGCGAACGTCCGACGTGTTTGCATGGCAACTCACCGACATCCCCGGTGTTCCTGTGAAAGTAATTGAGCACCATCTTGCCGTTTGTCCTCATGCGCGGCCCGTCAAGCAGAAAGTCAGGAAGCAAGCAGTGGAGCGTCAAGAGTTCATCACGGAAGAAATCAAGAAACCGGAAGCAGCAGGCCTTGTCAGAGGAGTGCTCCATCCTACGTGGTTGGCCAATCTCAGAAGTTATGCATGAGGCTAACGGGAAATGGAGGCTTTGTATCGACTTTACCGATGTCAATAAAGCTTGTCCCAAAGACCCATTTCCCTTGCCGCGCATCGACCAGATTGTTTACTCCATGGCCGGATGTGATTTGCTTTCATTTTTGGATGCATATTCAGGATATCATCAGATCTTCATGGCAGAAGAGGACGAGGAGAAGACCGCATTCATCACCCCATGTGGCACATACTGTTTTGTACGGATGCCCTTCGGGTTAAAGAATGCTGGTTCAACATTTGCAAGAGTAGTTCATGATGCTTTGAGCCGCAAATGCACGTAAATGTGGAAGCATACATGGATGACATAGTGGTCAAACGCAAGGACAAGGCGACCACAGTTCAAGATTTAGATGAAACCTTTGCAAATCTGCGCAAGATCAACCTCAAGCTCAACCCCGAGAAGTGCGTGTTTGGAGTCCCTTCCGCAAGCTTCTCGGGTTCTTCGTGTCTCGGGGAATTGAAGCCAATCCCGACAAGATCAAGGCCATTGAGCAGATTGAAGCACCAAAGCGCGTCAAGGATGTACGAAGGCTTGCCGGTTCGCGTAGCTGCTCTCGGCAGAGTTTATCTCTAGGTTCTGCTGGCGGCATACCGCCATTTTTCAAAATTTTGAAAAAGGCAGGTCCAATGCAATGGACTCGGAAGCGGAGGCTGCGGCTGCAGACTTGAAGAGATACATCCTCCACTCCAACACTTGTCGCACCTAAGCCGCATAAGAGAAGTTCTTTGCTATATATAGCGGCAACCAATCAAGTGGTTAGTGCTGCGTTAGTAGCGGAGAGGGAGGCGGATGATGAGCTAGCAACCATGGCGAGACACATCCGGCGACAAGCTGGGCTTTCACGGCAAGCTCTGGTCCCGACAAGGACGGATCTGCCGCATTTACGAGAAGATGCGAGAAAAAGGATGGTGCGGCGCCAGTTTACTTTGTCGAGTTCCCTTCTGCAGGGGCTAGGTCAAGGTACTACGGTGTGCAGAAATTGCTTTTCAGCCTCCTCATGGCCTCGAGAAAGCTGCGCCATTACTTTCGAGCACATGAGATCACAGTTGTCACTCGCTTTCCGGCTGAAAAGGATAATCGCAAAATCCAGAGGCAACAGGCGGGATTGTCGAGTGGGCACTGAACTGTCAAGCTTTGGCCTCAAGTTTGAGAGCACTTCAACTATCCAAAGCGTAGCATTGGCGAGTTCATAGCAGAATGGACACCAACGCGGATGAAGAAATTCCAAACGAAAGCGCCCCTGGGCTAAGGAAACAAGCAAAGAGTGGCTGATGTACTTTGGTGGTGCCTTCTCATGCAAGGCGCCGGAGCCGGGCGTCTTTGCTTGTCGCACCCACCGGAGAGCACCTCAAGTCGTAGTCGGATGCACTTTCCCAAGGAGCAAGCAACAAACAATACCGCAGAGTATGAAGGTTTGCTTGCTGGTCTCGTGGATCATGATGAGACCTTGGGATCAAGAAGCTCATCGTCGGGGGTGACTCACAACTTGTTATCCGCCAAGTGAACAAGAATTATCGAGTCCGTTGATGGAAGCTTATGTTGATGAAGTGAGAAAGCTAGAAGAGCACTTTGACGGCCTACAAATGGAATATATCCCAAGAGCTCGAGCAGCGTTGTCGATGGCTTTGTCAAAGTGCGCCAAGACTTAAGTTACACAATGGAACCAGGGATTTTTGTGCTCAAGCCGACTCAACCGTCTGTAACACCACCAACGGACAGAGCAAGAAGAGGAGGTTGATCTCTGGTGACTACTTTCCGGCAGAGCTTCGAAGCCGCCGCCACGAAGGTCCCCAAGATCGACACCAGCAGTCTGAGGCGGTCGGCTCCGACAAGCCCTGTGGTTTGTTTCGTTGAAGCGAGCGCTCCGACAAGTTTTCCTCCGGCAAGCTTGCCGGGGAACATCAAGCTTCGGGCTGAGCGCGAGGTTCTTGCCGTGGAAGCCGATATTCCAGCAGCTGACAGATGTGCCTTTAGTCCTTGTTGTCGAGCCAAAAGCTCCAGCGTGGGCACAGCAGATTGTCCATTTCCTGAAGAACAGGAGAACTTCCCGAAGAGCAAGAAGAAGCGGAAAGAGTAGCCCGTCAGTCAAGCATGTACCAGTTTGTCGACTGACTGCTTTATGCATGAAGAAGACTCAACGGAGTGAAATTGAAGTGTATTCACCTGGAGGATGGACAAAAGCTGTTGGCAGAGATACATGGAGGAATATGTGGTCACCACATTGGCGCCAGAGCACTTGCCGCCAAAGCGTTCGACAAAGGTTTCTTTTGGTCGACAGCCCTCCGAGGATGCAACTGCACAAGTAACCAAGTGTGAAGCGTGCAGTTCCATTCCAAGCAGATACACCGGCCAGCTCAAGCTCTCCAGACGATCCCTTTATCCCGGCCATTTTCGTCCGGGGCTCGACATCCTCGGCCCCTTCCCCGAAGCCGTCGGGGCTTTGAGTACTTATGCGTTGCAATCGACAAGTTCACAAAGTGGCGGAAGTGGAAGCGATGAGGAAGGTGACAACCTGATCGGCGATCAAGTTCTTGGTCGATTGTTTGCCGTTTGGAATCCCCAACAGGATCATCACCGACAACGGCACCACAGTTCTAAGCCGCACCTTCATGCAAGACGCCCAAGATCTTGGCGCCAAGGTTCCGCAACCATTGCTCATCCGAGAAGCAACGTTCAAGCGGAGAGGGCAAATCTTTGAAGTGCTGCGCGGGCTCAAGACCAGAACTTTCGACAGGCTACACAAGTGCGGAAGAAAGCTGGATTGAGGAGCTACGGTGGTTCTTTGGTCGATCAGACGACGCCAAATCGAGCCATGGCGTGACACCTTTTCGCTCTAGTCTATGGAGCAGAGGCAGTTCTCCCCACGGAAATCGTATCTGGATCGCCTCGAGTGCTCGCTTATGATGAGCTTGAGCAAGAGCAGCTGCGAGAAGATGACGACCGCTGCTCCTTGAGGAAGATCGTCTTCAGTCTTTGTATGAGCTGCTCGATGCCAACAAGCTTTGCTACCATAGCCGCAAAGTCAATGCCGAAGTCTCGAGGAAGGCGACCTTGTTCTTGGGCGTTCGGTCCGCCAAGAATTCCAACAAGTTGGCGCTTAAAGTGGGAAGGCCCTTAGCGGGTGAAACGAAGTCACTAGGGCACAGGCGCTGTCATGCCAGAGACCGAAGATGGCATTCGGTGAGCAACTCTGGAACATTGAGCATCTTCGTAAGTTTTACCGTGAGGGCGCGGTTCTGCCGGAACCTGTTCGGCAACCACCTTTTGTACAAGTCTTGCGGTGATGCATGTAATCCTTTGTACAAAGCCGGGCGCAGACCCCGTGCATCAGTAAAGCTAGCGTGCTTCGCACACCTTGTCGATTTCATGCTTTTTACTTCTATTTGCATGCGCTATCTGACACTTTGTGTAGCACCTACCCCTGGTAAGTGATAACGAGCCACAAGGCTCCATATCTTTATTTTCTCTTCTTTCTCTTTCTCAAAGAAAGGAAGGTTCCCTCGCACACAAGTTTGCCGGGGGAAAGGAGAAGATAATGGTGTGGACCAAGCGTCGCTCAAGGAAGTCTAGCCTTAGGGAAGCAAACGATGTAAAAGCTAAGTTGCCAAAGTTTGAGCAATCAGTTTTAAAATTTTGAAGTTATCTTCCTTGAGCAATCGAACTTTGTATGGAAAACTCTTGCGCAGAGGAACCAATTAAGTAGCTAGTTGTGCCCTTACTTTGTTTCGAGTCCGCTCAACAACCTAAGTGAGCTGCGACTAGTTGCGACAAGATTGCTTGTCGGAAGCGGCACGCCAAGAAGTCAGCCGACGTCTCACTGATCAGCTTGGCTCGAGGTGCCCGCGCCGACAAGTCCCCTAAAAGTGTAGGGCAAAAACATACAAAGGAAGGAATCAAGTAAAGGAAATAACGAAGCGATTCATATCCAAAATAAAGTTATATTACAAGATAGCTTGCCGCAGCTCTAATGGATTATTCCTATGACATGACCAGCAGCGGCAAGGGAAAGAGAAAACGGGCGGCCTAATCTACGCGGTCGCCCTCAAACCTCTTGATTCCGCTCACCCTGTCCACAATGGGTGCGACAAGGGTCTTGAGCGCCTCCACATCAGCATCCGGCGGCAGGGACTTGAGGACGTTGGTGAGGTTGAGGCCTGGGTTGCGGAAGGCCACCTTCATTAGCACCTTTGGAGGGCTCCCAGCAGATCTGGCGCAACTCCTCGGCCAGCTGTTTTGGGACCTCTTCCGGAGTCGCTGGAGAGCCGTCCTGCACGCCCTTGAAGAACAAGCTGAGCTTGGCGCTGGGTTGGAGATGCTCGTCGGAGGAGTATCCAAGATCCACCATCCCAGCTCCATCATTTCGTGTGGATGGCGGCAGCAGTATCCACGAGACCCTCGGTCCAAAGTGCTCCACATTCTCCCTCAAGGCACTCTGGCGGCCAAGATTCGCCCGGCAGCTCCGTCGGCCTTGATCTTTTCCTTCAAGGCCACCTCCTGCTCCTTGGCGCCGTCCAGTGTCTGAGTCAAAGTAGTTAGCTTCAACTCAAGATCTGCGTTGGAGTCCTTGGCGGCGCTGAGCTCCTTGCTCCTCTCGGCGAGACGGCCCTGTAGCTCGCCAAGAGTGTAGGCGTCCTTCTCGCGCTCGTGCTTGAGTGCAGCAAGCTCCTCGCCGCTCTTCTTGAGGCTGGCCTCCAACTGCGCCACCTTCGTCTCTAGCTCCTTCTTGGCGGCCTCGGCTTGTGGGCAGCATCCTTTGCCTCCTTGAGAGCCCCGCCAAATGTTTCCTCGCGCATGGTGAGATCCTCCTCGTGGCTGTCCAGTTGACCTTCCGCTGCCATTTCGCCTTCCGCAGACGGCTTCTCGCGGCAAGCAGCTGTTCCTCATCACCGCAGCCTTCTCAAGGATGAAGGCCTTGCGCTCCTCGGCGAAGTTGCTCCGGTCCTCCGCCAAGGACCGGAGGACTTCTGGTTGCGCCCGGAGCTCCTCCAGCGCTTCTCGATGTCTGCTCCGCCTTCGCGACAAGCGCCTCCGGGATGCCAGTTTGGCTTGTCGGGCGCGGTAGAGCGACAACGACTTCATGAGCTGCTCCTCCTCAGCTCGCCTTCTTTGCTTGGCGCGTCAACTAAGCGTCGGCTCAAGCGAGGCGAGCAGCTCTTCATCGAAGGTTTCTCCTTCGCCCGGCGCCGAACTCGACTCCCATGGGAGCTTGATGAAAACGCCGTCGCCCGGCCTTTAAAGTAAACACCGGGCTGGGGCTCTTGAACTGTCGGCTGCGGCAACAGCGGCGGAGGGATCGGCGGTCGGTGTAGCGCTGGCGCTCCTGCGGCCTCGAAGTGCGTCGGTCACGGTCGCCGGACCCTCGCCCGGCTCTGTGGCGGCGGCAGTGGCCTCTTCGCGGCAGGCTCGTCGGCGCCGGCTTCTTCTTCCACGGCGGCGGCTTGCGCTGCCAAGACGCCCTCCTCGCCCGGCGACCTCGGTCTCCATCGGCTCTGTGGCGGGCGGATGAAGAAAGTCAAGCAAATATTCAAAGACAAAATCATAAGAAGAAAAACACAATGGGAAGTACTCAGGCACGAAGGTGACCGGCGCCGGGGTCTGCGGTCCTGGTCTGCGCCGCCAAGGGATCGCTGGTGCCGTCCCATGCCGGTGAGCTGCCCCTTGCCGGAGAAGGCTCCCTTGCGGAGAAAGGCTCCTTGCCGAGAACGCTCCCTTGCCGGGGAATCCACCCTGGGCGGCGTAGTCGAAGCAGAAGGAGGCTGCTCTGCTCCTACACAAATCAACAGTCGGATATCAGCAAAGGAAAAAGCACTCATGCACGCCGAACAGCAAGAAGTAGACCATATACTTACGCTGGGGGCTGCTTTGAAGGAGAGTTGCCTCATCCGGCAAGGTTGTCTCGGACGCGCCTCCTGCCCGTCGCAGAGGTTCGCCCTCGGCGATAATCACCGGGGTCTTGGCTCTCTTCGACATCCTGCGGGCGGCGTCACGAAAAGGAATGGATTGAGTAAAGCAGATCGAGATGCAAGACAAGGCAACAAATCAAGAATTACAAGTACAACAAGGAATCTTACTCTTCCTCTTCCTCGTCGGAGCTGAGCGCGGAGAGGTCGGTCTGGACCGCCTCCGATGACGACGAGGCGGAGAATGGGCTCCCTTGGGCGCTTGGCGGGAGGCGGGACCGGTGGCTGCGAGGCCCTACTCTGGGCTTGCCGCAGCGGGCGTGAGGAGCTCCAGCAGCAGTGCTTGCAGCGGTGGAAGCGCGTCGCCTTGGCGCTGCGGTTGTTGGCCCGTCTGCCGCCCCGCTGCGTCTCCGGCCTCGCGAAGACGCCTTCTTGGTGGAGCCGGTGGCTCCGCTCGCGGCAAGCTGCTTGGAGGTGGAGAGGATGCGCCCTCGGCGGGCTCGCTCGACTCGGCTTGAGCTCGGCAAGCTCTTCCTCGCCGACGAACTCCTTTCGCTCGACAAGGCTTGCCGCCTCGGCTGCCTCTGCCTCCTCCACAGTGAAGCCAAACTTCGCCAGCGGGCAGCGCGGCCGCCGCCTCTTCCGACCCTAGTGGCGTCGCTGCATCTCATCGTCGATGAGTGTCGCGGGTGAGGCCCCTCTGCCGTCGGGGCGGACTGGCATCTCTACCAGATTGTCGAAGAAGCGCCAGACGGCGTCATCTGCCGGCTCTTGCCAAGTGGGGACAATTCCGTGGGAGTCGCTGGCGGCATCATTGCACGGATGCGGTCAAGCGACGAGTTGTTGCCTGCAATGAGCAGCGCCCTCGGCAACCTAAACATCTCCGGATGATCGAGGATCAGGCTTGAACAGCTCTAAGAGCATTGCGTCAAGCTCCAAGGCAGTGAAGTTGAAGTTGAGGCCTGGCGCAGCCTCATGATGTCTGCTGCGTTACGAAATTCCCAGGCAGGTCTCCTTCTCTCCTGCAAGGGCGTCTGGGCGGCGAAGAAAGTCAGCGCCAATAAAGGCTTTACAAAGGAGTCCGCAAGTCTCGAGGCGGAGGATTCGTAATCGCGATCTTGACCTAAGCGTCCTCCGGGGCCAGATTGCTCCAATCATTGCAGCATACAAGCGGGGTTTGGTATTTGGCGGTGAAAGGCTGCGGGTTCTCCTCAACAATCCACCACCAATCTGCCCTCCACTACTCCCATTTGCTACGGAGCTCTCCCTCCAGATAGGCCTCTTTCTTGCCGACGCTGGAGACCCAAGCAATTCCTCCGGCAAGGGGCTCTCCTCTCTCGGCTCCAGGTAAAAAGAAGTGACGGAAAAGAGCTACATTTGGGTGGACTCCGACAAAGTTTTCGCAGAGATGTGCGAAAACTGCCATGGTCGAAGCGGCGTTGGGGTGAAATCAAGGAGGCGGAACCCGTAGGTGTTCATAATGTCACAAAAAGAACTTCAGAGAAGGCGGGCAGAGCCCGTAGTAGAAGAAGAGCGGAGAAGGATACCCGTCGGGGCCAGTTCTGCACCATCGTGAGGGAGTACCTTACGTCTTGGAATCTTTTCCAGCGTCTCCGTCGACCGAGGAGAGGTAGTAGTTCTCCCTCGGCTCCCTCATGGCGGTGAGGGGAAACAACCCGCTCCTTCGCGGCGCCGCAAACCCAGCGCCTCGACCGACTTCACAGTCTTTCCCTTGTCGGCTTTCGGGCCCATGGCGGAGGCGGTGGAGGAGATCGGCGGCGTTGAGGGTGCTTTGGTGGCGATGAAGCGGGCGCTGCCCTCTTTTCAGCCTTGAGAAGAAGGGGGAGCAGCGGTGGTTTTTCGATGGGGCGACAGCGGCAAGGTAGGCGGCGTGCCCTGTTTCCCTGCTTATAAAGAGGGAGGCGGACGTTCCGATTTTCGAATAAAGAAACCCCCACGATCTCGCCCACGATCTCTCACACGACGCCACGTTCGATGCGTGCCTGTGGGGGCGTGGTGGGTCCGGGGTGAGTTATGGTGTGACCGGGCAGCGTGTGCATCGTGCCTGTTTTGGGCCTGGCCCAAGAGCGCTCGGCACTGCAGTGTGTGGCCCAGGCCGGGGCTCTGACCGGTGTACTAGAGTAGGGGTACCCTAGTATCCCGAACTTCGTGCCTGCAAGCGATAGCAGCCCTCCGCGGCAAGGCTTACCGGGTGAACGCCAAGGTCCTCCGTGGTTCCTTTGGAGCCATTCAAGAACAAAGTATTCAAGCCAGGGAGACAAGGCCCCGACAAGAGGAGCTTACCGAGAAGGCCACCCAAGGCACATAGGAGACAAGGCCCCGACAAGAGGAGCTTGCCGTGAAGGCCACCCCAGGCACTTACAAGACGAGGCCCCGGCAAGAGGAGCTTGCCGGGAAGGCCCGGTGAGCGACAAGCTTCCGGGCGCGACAAGAAAACAACCGCGGCAAGGCGCTTGCCGCGGCAGACCACCTCTCTGTACATACGCTCCAGCACAACCACTAACGTGTCGCCCTGGGGCCTTTCCAGGCGCGCGTGGCGAGAGGCTGTGCAGCCAGCGGTGCGAGGTGGCAAGCAGCGCTGACAAGTTTGCCATCGTGGCGAACGGTGGCGCCTCGACGGTCCCCTGTTTTGCCTTTGTTAGGGTGACTAGACGGGCATTTAATGCCTTTGTCCCCCGCCGTCGGGGTTGGGTATATTACAACGTACCTTTGTACAAGTAGGTGTACCAACCACTATTTTTCCATTTGTACCCCCGTCTCACGTTGCCACACCGGGAGCCCCTTGAGCATATAAAAGGAGGCCCATGCATAGCGTAGAAAGGGTTGGTCGATCAGTTCCCTCCACGCCGGTCTCGTTAGCAGCTCGTCTATACTATAGCACTCGAGCGCTCTGACGAGAACGCATAATACACCTAGACATGCAGCGGTAGGAGTATTATCTCTCCGGAGAGCTCGAAGCTGGGTAAACCTCTCGCGTGCTTCGCCTCGATCTGCTCTTCGTGCGACCTCCGCTCCCGCCGAACCGAAAGGGGCTCGGTCCGCCGACCCCATAGGTGTTAAATGGGCGATCAGCCTGCCTCGACATCTTTGGCGCGCCTTGATGCTTGCCGCGGTGGAAGCGCGCGTCATGTGCTGCGGTTGTTGGCCCGTCTGCCGCCTACGCTGCGTCTCCGGCCTTGCGAAGACGCCTTCTTGGTGGAGCCGGTGTCTCCTTCGCGGCAAGCTGCTTGGAGGTGGAGAGGATGCGCCCTCGGCGGGCTCGCTTCGACTCGGCTTCGAGCTCGGCAAGCTCTTCCTCGCCGACGAACTCCTTTCGCTCGACAAGGCTTGCCGCCTCGGCTGCCTCTGCCTCCTCCACAGTGAAGCCAAACTCGCCCGCGGCAGCGGCGGCCGCCGCCTCTTCCAGCCTAGTGGCGATGCGCTGCATCTCATCGTCAGTAGTGTCGCGGGTGAGCCCCTACGCTTTCGTCAGGCGGGTAGCATCTCTACCAGATTGTCGAAGAACTGCCGACGACGTCATCATCGGCTCTTGCCAAGTGGGGACAATTCCGTGGGAGTCGCACAATGGCATCATTACGCGGATGCGGTCAAGCGACAAGTTGTTGCACAGCAATGAGCGATGCCCCTCGGCAACCTAAACATCTCCGGATGATCGGGATCGAGCTTGAACAGCTCTAAGAGCATTGCGTCAAGCTCCAAGGCAGTGAAGTTGAAGTTGAGGCCTGGGCGCGACCTCATGATGTCTGCTGCGTTACGAAATTCTGTGCAGGTCTCCTTCTCTCCTGCAAAGAAGCGTCTTGGCGAAGAAAGTCCGCGCCAGCGATTGCCTAGTGAGTCCGGCAAGTCTAAGGCGGAGGATTCGGTAGCTGCGATCTTGACCTAAGCGTCCTCCGGGGCAGATTGCTCCAATCATTGCAGCGTACTAATGGGGTTTCATTTGGGCGGTGAAAGGCTGCGGGTTCTCCTCAACAATCCACCACCAATCTGCCCTCCACTCCTCCCATTTGCTACGGAGCTCTCCTCCAGATAGGCCTCTTTCTTGCCGACCACAGAGACCCAAGCAATTCCTCCGCAAGGGGCTCTCCTCTCTCGGCTCGGGGTAAAAAGAAGTGACGGAAAAGAGCTACATTTGGGTGGACTCCGACAAAGTTTTCGCAGAGATGTGCGAAAACTGCCATGGTCAAAACGGCGCTGGGGGTGAAATCAAGGAACCTGAACCCGTAGGTGTTCATATGTCACAAAAGAACTCAGAGAAGAGCGGGCAGAGCCCGCAGTAGAAGAAGAGCGCGAAGAAGGGATACCCCGTCGGGGCCAGTTCTGCAGCAGCGGCGGGGAGTACCTTCGTGCGCGGATGCGCCCGCGTCTCCGTCGACCAAAAGAGGTAGTAGTTCTCCCTCAGCTCCCTCGCGGCGAGCTAAGGGGGGAAGGCGGCCCGCTCCTTCCGCAGCGCCTCGGCCGACTTTACGGTCTTCCCCTTGTCGGCTTTCGGGCCCATGGCGGAGGCGGTGGAGGAGATCGGCGGCGTTGAGGGTGCTGATGGCGATGGGGGGCGGAGCGCTGCCCTCTTTTCAGCCTTGAGAAGAAGGGGGGAGCAGCGGTGGTTTTTCGATGGGACAGCAACTGGCAAGGTAGGCGATGTGCCCCTGTTTCCCCTGCTTATAAAGAGGGAGGGGGCGGACGTTCTGATTTTCCGAATAAAGAAACCCCCGCGATCTCGCCCACGATCTCTCACACGACGCCACGTTCGATGCGTGCCGTTCGTGGGGGGCGTGGTGGGTCCGGGGTGAGTTATGGTGTGACCCGGGCCGCGTGTGCACGTGCCCTGTTTTGGGCCTGGCCCAACAGCGCTCGGCACCGTGTGTGGCCCAGGCCCGGGGGCTCCTGTCGGTGTACTAGAGTAGGGGTACCCTAGTATCCCGAACACGTGCCGCAGGCGATTGCGACCCTCTGCGGCAAGGCTTACCGGGTGACCGCCAAGGTCCTCCGTGGTTCCTTTGGAGCCATTCAAGAACAAAGTATTCAAGCCAGGGAGACAAGGCCCCGGCAAGAGGAGCTTGCCGGGAAGGCTACCCAAGGCACATAGGAGACAAGGCCCCGGCAAGAGGAGCTTGCCGGGAAGGCCACCCCAGGCACTTACAAGACGAGGCCCCGACAAGAGGAGCTTGCCGGGAAGGCCCGGTGAGCGACAAGCTTCCGGGCGCAACAAGAAAACAACCGCGGCAAGGCGCTTGCCGCGGCAGACCACCTCTCTGTACCTACGCTCCAGCACAACCACTAACGTGTCGCCCTGGGGCCTTTCCAGGCGCGCGTGGCGAGAGGCTGTGCAGCCAGCGGTGCGAGGTGGCAAGCAGCGCTGACAAGTTTGCCATCGTGGCGAACGGTGGCGCCCCTGACGGTCCCTGTTTGCACTGTTAGGGTGACTAGATGGGCATTTAATGCCTTTGTCCCCTGCCGTCAGGGTTAGGTATATTACACTGTACACTGTACAAGTAGGTGTACCAACCACTATTTTTCCATTTGTACCCCCGTCTACGTTGCCACCCGTCGGAGCCCCTTGAGCATATAAAAGGAGGCCCATGCGCATAGCGTAGAAGGGGTTGGTCGATCGATTCCCTCCACGCTCGGTCTCGTTAGCGGCTAAATGCATCTTTGTAGCACTCAAGCGCTCTGAGCAGGAATGCAATACACCTAGACATGCAGCAAGAGGAGTATTATCTCTCCGGAGAGCTCCGGCTGGGTAAACCTCTCGCGTGCTTCGCCTCGATCTGCTCTTCGTGCGACCTCCGCTCCCCGCCGAACCGAAAGGGGCTCGGTCCGCCGGCCCCATAGGTGTTCGTGGGCTAGATCAGCCTGCCCCGACATGCGCCGGCGATCATAGATTAGGTTTATAGTAGGTTTTAGTATGGTTTGTGCGAAATATGTAATGAATTTCCTCTGGTTTATAGGAAAAGTTTTCAAAATGTAATGAATATCATCCGGTTAGTTTGAAATTTGCTTTGTTTGCACGAATTTTGTCCGGTTAGTTCATATAGTTGTCGAAAGGTATGCGGGCAGCTGATACGTCTCCAACGTATTTATAATTTTTGATTGTTTCATGCTATTATATTATCTGTTTTGGATGTTCAATGGGCTTTATTATACACTTTTATATTATTTTTTGGGACTAACCTATTAACCGGAGGCCCACCCCAAATTGCTATTTTTTTGCCTATTTTAGTGTTTCGCAGAAAAAGAATATCAAAAGGAGTCCAAACGGAATGAAACCTTCGAGAGCGTGATTTTTGGAACAAACGTGATCCAGAGGACTTGGAGTGGACGTCAAGCAACCAACGAGGAAGCCATGAGGCAAGGGGGCGCACCTACCCCCATGGGCGCGCCCTCCACCCTCATGGGCCCCTCGTGGCTCCACCGACCTACTTCTTCCTCCTATATATACCTACGTACCCCAAAACCATCAGGGAGCACCACGAAAACCTAATTCCACCGCCGCAACCTTCTGTACCCATGAGATCCCATCTTGGGGCCTTTTAGGGTTCACGAGGGGGCATTGATCACCGAGGGCTTCTACATCAACACCATAGCCTCTTCGATGATGTGTGAGTAGTTTACCTCAGACCTTCGGGTCCATAGTTATTAGCTAGATGGCTTCTTCTCTCTCTTTGAATCTCAATACAAAGTTCTCCTCGATTCTCTTGGAGACCTATTCGATGTAATCTTCTTTTGCGGTGTGTTTGTCGAGATCCGATGAATTGTGGGTTTATGATCAAGAGTATCTATGAACAATATTTGAATCTTCTCTGAATTCTTTTATGTATGATTGGTTATCATTGCAGTTCTCTTTGAATTATCAGTTTGGGTTGGCCTACTAGATTGATCTTTCTTGCAATGGGAGAAGTGCTTAGCTTTGGGTTCAATCTTGCGGTGTTCGATCCTAGTGACAGTAGGGGAAACGACATGTATTGTATTGTTGCCATCGAGGATAAATAGATGGGATTTATATCATATTGCATGAGTTTATCCCTCTACATCATGTCATCTTGCTTAAAGCGTTACTCTGTTCTTATGAACTTAATACTCTAGATGCATGTTGGATAGCGGTCGATGTGTGGAGTAATAGTAGTAGATGCAGGTGAGTCGGTCTACTTGTCACGGACGTGATGCCTATATACATGATCATACCTAGATATTCTCATAACTATGCTCAATTCTATCAATTGCTCGACAGTAATTTGTTCCCCCACCGTAATACTTATGCTATCTTGAGAGAAGCCAGTAGTGAAACATATGGCCCCGGGTTTGTCTATCATATTAATCTACCGTTATTTCTATTACCGTTTATTTTGCAATCTTTACTTTTTATCTTTATCATAAAAATACCAAAAATATTATCTTATCATCTCTATCAAATCTCACTTTTGCAAGTGGCCGTGAAGGGATTGACAACCCCTTTATCGCGTTGGTTGCAAGGTTCTTATTGTTTATGTAGGTGCGTGGGACTTGAGCGTGGCCTCCTACTGGATTGATACCTTGGTTCTCAAAAACTGAGGGAAATACTTACGCTACTTTGCTGCATCACCCTTTCCTCTTCAAGGGAAAACCAACGCAGTGCTCAAGAAGTAGCAAGAAGGATTTCTGGCGCCGTTGCCGGGGAGGCTTACACCAAGTTAAGTCAAGATTTGATCCTCCGTCAACGAGCCATTTCTGGCGCCGTTGCCGGGGAGTCTACGCACAAGTCAAGACATACAAGTACCCATCACAAACTCTTATCCCTCGCATTATATTATTTGCCATTTGCCTCTCGTTTTCCCCTCTCCCACTTCACCTTTGCCTTTTCTTCACCCTCCTTCCGTTCGTTCTTGTGTTACCATGTGCCTTCTTTTTGCTTGCATCTTCGCTTGCTAAAAGTTTATGGATCCTCATCCACTTGCAAATCTCTTTAAGAGATCCAATTATGATGAACCTATTGCTAGTGAGTTGAGTGCACTAGATTATCTTTATGAGGTTTTGCTTGAAATTCGTGAATCTAAAAATTGTGATGAAGTGCTTTATAAAGTGATTCACGATAGATCTTTGGATAAAAAAGCATGATTGCAATGATCTTATCATAAATTCTATCAATGTCAATTGTGCTAATAATATGCAAAATCCTAAGCTTGGGGATGCTAGTTTTTCTATGTCTACTACTTGTTGCAATGATCATGATTGGGGTGATTCTTCTTATGATCTTGAAAATTTATTTAAGCCCCATGATGAATATGAGATTGATAATAGTGTTTGCAATATTATTGGAAGTGGGTTTGGAAGAGTTTCAACTTTATATCCCACATATTTGGAGAATGTTCAATCTTATGGTATTTTTGATAAAAGTGGGTTCGGAGAGGTCATGACTTTAGTTAATATTAATCCCACTATTTTGGAAGAGTGTCAACTTTGCATACATGTGGATCTTGTTAAGAATATGTTTTGTGATAGCTATATTGTTGAATTTGCTTATGATCCTACATTTAATTATTATGAGAGAGGAAAATATGGTTGTAGAAATTTTCATGTCACTAAATTTCCTCTCGTTATGTGGAGATTGCTATTGTTTCTTTCTTCTTCCTTGCATATGCTAGATCTTGCTTGTCTTGCTAGTTTGTTTTCCTATAAGATGCCTATGCATAGGAAGTATGTTAGACTTATATGTGTTTGTCACGTGTTTTATGATGCTCTCTTTGTGCTTCAATTCTTGTCTTTCATGTGAGCATCATCGAAATCTCAATGCCTAGCTAGGGGCGTTAAACGATAGCGCTTGTTGGGAGGCAACCCAATTTTTTCTTGTTTCTTGCTTTTTGGTTCTGTTTAGGAATAAATAGTCCATATAGCTTCTGGTTAGATGTGTTTTTGTGTTTTATTTAGTGTTTGTGCCAAGTAGAACCTTTGGGAAGACTTGGGCGAAGTCCTTTTGATCTTGCTGTAAAAAAAACATAAACTTTAGCGCTCACGAGATTAGCTACAAATTTTTACTGGAGAGTGATATTTAGTTGATTATTTTTTCAGATGATTAATAGATAAATTCCTCACATCCAGCAATTTATTTTAGAATTTTTGGAGTTCCATAAGTTTGCGTTAGTTACAGATTACTACAGACTGTTCTGGTTTTGACAGATTCTGTTTTTCGTGTGTTGTTTGCTTATTTTGATGAATCTATGGCTAGTAAAAGAGTTTATAAACCATAGAGAAGTTGGAATACAGTAGGTTTAACACCAATATAAATAAAGAATGAGTTCATTACAGTACCTTGAAATGGTGTTTTGTTTTCTTTCGCTAACGGAGCTCACGAGATTTTCTGTTAAGTTTTGTGTTGTGAAGTTTTCAAGTTTTTGGTAAAGATTTGATGGATTATGTAATAAGGATTGGCAAGAGCCTAAACTTGGGGATGCCCAAGGCACCCCAAGGTAAAATTCAAGGACAACCAAAAGCCTAAGCTCGGGGCAGCCTGAGGGAGTCCTGGATTAGGGGGTGTCCGGATGGCCGGACTATGACCTTTGGTCGGACTCCTGGACTATGAAGATACAAGATTGAAGACTTCGTCCCGTGTCCGGATGGGACTTTCCTTGGCGTGGAAGGCAAGCTTGGCGATGAATATGAAGATCTCCTTCCGTTGTAACCGAGTCTGTGTAACCCTAACCCTCTCCGGTGTCTATATAAACCGGAGGGTTTTAGTCCATAGGACGAACAACAATCATACCATAGGCTAGCTTCTAGGGTTTAGCCTCTCTGTTCTCGTGGTAGATCTACTCTTGTACTACCCATATCATCAATATTAATCAAGCAGGAGTAGGGTTTTACCTCCATCGAGAGGGCACGAACACGGGTAAAAACATCGTGTCCCTTGTCTCCTGTTACCATCCGCCTAGACGCACAGTTCGGGACCCCCTACCCGAGATCCGCCGGTTTTGACACCGACATTGGTGCTTTCATTGAGAGTTCCTCTGTGTCTTCATCTTTAGGCCCGATGGCTCCTCCGATCGTCAACAACGATGTGGTCCATGGCGAGACTTTTCTCCCCGGACAGATCTTCGTATTCGGCGGCTTTGCACTACGGGCCAATTAAGCAGCCATCCGGAGCAGATCGAAGCTTCGCCCGCCATTAGGTCAGATTTGGAAGTTTGAACTACACGGCCGACGTCGCGGAGACTTGATCTTGACGGGTTCGAGCCACAGCCAAGCGCGCCCGCCTTTGTCACGATGGGCATGATCTGGCTCGCCCGACGATTGCCACGGAGGTCGCACGATGTCCGCTCCGACCATTAGCTCGGAGCCGACTGCGCCAATGGAGGACGGGTGGCTGGACACCGCCTCGGGGGCTGCAATCTCTACGGAGATCGAGCCGAACACCATACCTGTCATTTGCGAAGCTCGTGACTCCAAGGTGCCGGACTCCTCTCCGGACTCCGAACCTTCCGCGCCACTGCCAATCGAATTCGATTGGGCGCCGATCATGGAGTTCACCGCCGCGGACATCTTTCAGCACTCGCCCTTCGGCGACATTATGAATTCACTAAAGTCTCTCTCTTTATCAGGAGAGCCCTGGCCGGACTATGGTCAGCAAGATTGGGATGCGGATGTCGAAGAAATTCAAAGCCCACCGACCACCCACTTTGTAGCCACTGTCGATGATTTAACCGACATGCTCGACTTCGACTCCGATGACATCGACGGTATGGACGCCGATGCAGGAGATGATCAAGAACCAGCGCCTACAGGGCACTGGAAGGCCACCTCGTCATATGACATATACATGGTGGACACCCCAAAAGAAGGGAACGGCGATGGAACAACGGAGGATGACCCCACCAAGAAGAAGCCTAAGCGTCGGCGTCAGCGGCGCCGCTCTAAATCCCGCCACATCAAAAACGGCGATTCCGGCACGGGAGATAATAACACCCCAGACAGTGCCATAGACAACCCCCTCCAGCAGGATTCAGCACAGGAGGATGGAGAAGCCAGCCCTCATGAGAGAGCGGCAGACAGAGAGGTAGAGGACGATAATTACATGCCTCCCTCCGAAGATGAGGCAAGCCTCGACGACGACGAATTTGTCGTGCCTGAGGATCCCGTCGAACAAGAGCGTTTCAAACGCAGGCTTATGGCCACGGCGAGCAGCCTCAAGAAAAAATAGCAACAACTTAGAGCTGACCAAGACTTGCTAGCCGACAGATGGACTGATGTCCTTGCGGCTGAAAAGTACGAACTCGAACGCCCCTCCAAGAGCTACCCAAAACGCAGGCTGCTACCCCGATTAGAGGAGGAAGCACCTAGACCTACATTACCAGCGCATGATGCGGCCGAGCGACCACCTCGTGGCCGCGACAGAGAGGCCTCTCGGCCCTCCACTCAAGCCGCACCCCGGCGTCGCTCAAAGAATACCAAGGCACAGGAAAATGCGCCAGACCTGCGAGATATATTTGAGGACAGGGCAAGGCAAACAAGATCGATCTATGGATCGCGTAGGCGCCCCACGACACGTGATGATAACCTTCATGCCGGATATGGTAAATCCGGTCGGGCCGGTTTCTGATGAACAAAGCTCATTTGAGCTACGCCGTGATATAGCCCAATACAGAGGCGTCAAGACACCCACTATGCTTCATAGATGAAGTAATGGATCATCAAATCCCGAGGGTTTCAAACCCGTAAACATCGAATCATACGATGGCACAACAGATCCGGCGGTATGGATCGAGGATTATCTCCTTCATATCCACATGGCCCAAGGCGATGATCTACACGCCATCAAATACCTCCCACTCAAGCTTAAAGGACCAGCTCGGCATTGGCTTAACAGCTTGCGGCCAGAATCAATTGGTTGTTGGGAGGACACGGAAGCCGCATTCCTCGACAACTTCCGGGGCACCTATGTGCGACCACCGGGACGCCGATGACCTAAGCCACATAATTCAGTAGCCAGAGGAATCGGCCAGACAATTCTGGACACGGTTCCTAACCAAGAAAAATCAAATAGTCGAGTGTCCGGACGCAGAGGCCCTTGCAGCCTTCAAGCATAACATCCGTGACGAATGGCTTGCCCGGCACCTAGGACAGGAAAAGCCGAAATCCATGGCAGCCCTCACAACACTCATGACCCGCTTATGCTGGAGAAGACATCTGGCTAGCTCGTAGTAATAACATGACCAAGAGCCCTGGTAATTCGGATACCAAGGACAGCATTGGCAGGTCGCGTCGCAACAAGCAAAAGCGCCGCATTAACGGCGACAATGCTGAGGATACGACAGTTAATGCCGGATTCAGAGGCTCTAAACCCGGTCAGCGGAAAAAGCCATTCAAAAGAAATACTCCGGGCCCGTCCAATTTGGACCGAATACTCGATCACTCGTGCCAGATACACGGCACCCCCGAAAAACCAGCCAACCACACCAACAGGGATTGTTGGGTGTTCAAGCAGGCAGGCAAGTTAAACACCGAAAACAATGACAAGGTGCTGCATAGCGATGACGAGGAGGAACCCCGGCCGCCGAACAATAGGGGACAGAAGGGCTTCCCCCACAAGTGCAGACGGTGAACATGATATACGCAACCCACATACCCAAAAGGGAGCGGAAGCGTGCACTCAAGGACGTATATGCGTTGGAGCCAGTCGCCCCAAAGTTCAACCCATGGTCCTCCTGCCCGATCACTTTTGATCGAAGGGACCACCCCACTAGCATCCGCCATGGCGGATTCGCCGCATTTGTTCTAGACCCAATCATTGATGGATTTCACCTCACTAGAGTCCTTATGGACGGCGTCAGCAGCCTGAACCTGCTTTATCAGGATACAGTGCAAAAAATGGGCATAGATCCCTCAAGGATTAAACCCACAAAGACGACCTTTAAAGGCGTCATACCAGGTGTAGAGGCCAACTGTACAGGCTCAGTTACACTTGAGGTGGTCTTCGGATCCCCGGATAATTTCCGAAGCGAGGAGTTAATCCTCGACATAGTCCCGTTTCGCAGTGGCTATCACGCACTGCTTGGACGAACCGCATTTGCAAAGTTCAATGCGGTGCCGCACTACGCATGCCTCAAGCTCAAGATGCCAGGCCCTCGAGGAGTCATTACGGTCAATGGAAACACCGAACGCTCTCTCTGACCGGAGGAGCATACGGCGGCCCTCGGCGGAAGTACAAACCAGCCTCTCAAGGCAATTCTCGATCCGGCCATTAAACGTCCGGACACCGTCAAGCGCTACCGAGTAACCTACAACAAGACCGCTGGCGCGTTCCGAACGCAGCGTAGCAATGCGGCCCCAACCCCAGCCCTCGCGAAATTGCGAAACAAGATTACTGGCGTACATAACTACGCTCGGAAATACCATGGGCATAGGGGAGGGCACGACCACGGCATGCCCAAAATGCGGCTCAAGCGCACTGGGGCTCCGATTTTGTCATTCTTTTCTCTTACTTTCAGGACTCCACTTTCCGGAAGGCCTGTCCGGCAGTATAATCGCCGAACACACGATGCAACAGCCAGGGATGCAGAAAGCTACGTTGAGTGTCCAGGTGGTCTCTATAACGAGCAGTATACTTGTTTCACATATCATCCCTCAGCTCGCCCTTGGAGGGGGACATGTCAAATAGTCCCATCTCTTGCTTATCGCACTATTTATATCGTTCTGCTTTTACCGCAGACTTTTTGAATAAACAATACATAGCTTTTGTCTATTATTGCATTCCTTTTTTTATATATAAAAATATGTTCAGTTATGACATTATGCAACCGTACACTTTGGTACGGCCAATACACCAGGGGCTTACGTACCCCAGAATATGGTGTGAGAAGTCCGAACACTCTCATGAGTGCGGCACCCCGAACTTATAGCATTATATGCATCGGCTCCGAATCATGTCTTGGGTCAATAGTTGGGTTTTCCCGGCTCCCATGTTTTGGTACCTTACGTTCCGTTATATCGGCTAAGGTAGCACCGGAGAACCACTGCGATTGTGCCCCGGTTGAGCTAGGCTAAGCACCTCAATGGAGAAAGCTAAAATTGACCGTCATGATAGGGCGAGAGCTGGTCGCTGTTCGAGAGGTTTTTCGAGTCCCTAAAGACTTATGCCGCTTAGAGCGAGGAGTCGGCTTTGGCCGGCCTAGGCGTGGATAGCGCCCCGAACTCGGTCTTCCGAATACTAGGGGCTTCACCGAAATTTAAAATTATAGAATTCTATGGCTAAGTGAGAGTGTTCAAGCATTATAGTCCGATTGCCTTGTTCGTTGTGTTGAGCGCCTCCCTCGAAGGACCCAATAATGGGAAAAAGAGCGCTCAAGTTTATCCCGAACACCCCAGCACTCGTGGCATGGGTGCAGAAGCCGACGACTAGCCATCTCTAAAATTTAATAAACGACCGCACAGAAGGTAATATTTTAAATTCAAAAGCGTTGCTTAGCGCATATAAACAAGTTTTCAGCGTACAGGATCACAAATGCGAGTTTACTAAAAAATTACATCTTTGGAGCACTCATCCGCTATACGGCGGGCACCTTTCAGGACGCCCTCATAATACATCTCGGGCTGCGATGCTCCTTGCCCGGCGGTGGTCCGTCCATCACAAGCTTCTCGGCGTCCATCTTGCCCCAGTGCACTTTAGCACGGGCATATTCCCTACGGGCACCTTCGATGCATATGGAGCGCTTGATGACTTCAAGCCTTGGACAGCATCCACCGGCCGCCTTACCAGCCAAGTAGCTCCTGTGCATGGATTCCCAGTCACAGCCGGACTCTGAGACCCTTCATGGCTGTCCGCCACCTTATGGAGCTCGACCAGCTGCTTGACTATTCGCTCAAGGGCACGGGTGTCCGCCTCAAAGATATCTTGAGACGAGAACACCTTCTCCGTCGAGCTCCCCTCTTGACTCGGTAGAATGCGGCGTCGGACACACTCTGGGGAAGATCTGCGAATGCTCCTGGAGAGCTCCAGACTCGGGTAAGTAACAAGTAATTCACTTTCACGTGCTTGCTTTGCATAAAGAATGCCTTACCCGCCACTATCTTCTTCATCGCCTCAATTTCCTGGAGGGCTTTTTGGGCTTCGGCCTTGGCAGATTTGGCGCTCTCAAGCGCCGAGGCGAGCTCGGACTCTCGAGTCTTTGAGTCAAGCTCCAAATTCTCATGTTTTTCCACGAGAGCCTGGAGCTCTTGCTGCACCTCCACCACCCGCGCCTCCTGGGTACGCTCCACGGCCGCATTTTCTTCGGCCTTGGACAGCGCTTCCTTCAGGTCGCCACTGGTTGTGGCCCTGTAATACTCACGTTGGTCTGTCATTTTTGCAACCACATCTTTTTATATACTTACATAAGGTATTACTTACCTTCCTTGTCCTCGAGCTGCTTCTTAGCAAGGCCGAGCTCGTTCTCGGACCGCTCGAGGCTCTGCTTCAATGCATTGACCTCCGCAATCAGTGCGGCAGAGGTCAGCAGCACAACCTGCATTCCCATATTGACATACTTATGTTAGACTCCTGCGTATATCTTTTTGATCCTTAGTTCGGCTTTTCTTTTCGAACACCAAACTAAGCATCAGGGGCTACTGCCTATGCGGTAATATTTTTACATATCTTAAATACATACCTCAAAGCTTTGTTAGAAGGTCAGCATTAAAGCCAGCCCGCTCTTCTTGATTGAACCTTCCGGATCACCACACTCATAATAGTGAGGTGCTCCTCGTCGATGGAGGCGCCGTTAAGCACCTCCAGCAGATTATCCGGTGCCTCCGGTTGGACGGAGGTCACCGCGTCGTAAACTTGCCCTTCTTAGTAGGGGGTCGCTTTGCGGACACGGAACCGTTGAAGGTTCCGTGCGGTGTCCGCCCAGGGCGGACTTAGAGCCCTTCGGGGTTTTATCCCTTTGCGCTGGAGTCGGGAGGTCGCCTTGCGGCGCCTCGAGACCACCCTCCTGGCTTGGACCCTTTGGGACTCCCCTCGGCATCATCCGCTGGGCGAGGGAGGAGGCGGCCGGAAGTGACGTGCTATTCACATCCGACGACCCCAGGGAGCCGCTCGACGCGTTGCCGAGCCCGGCCTTGGGCGGACTGCATGATTATATTTGGCGTCAGAAGATACTGTGCAACAGAGGAACACCGTGAGTTATTCTGGTATCCGGATACTTACGGTTTTTCCAGGGGCTTGGCCCTAGATGGCCACTCCTCTTCGCCATCGTCGGCGTTGGTGGAGTAGTCGGGAGGAAGGGTTCTTCCCTTTTTGGACCCTCCGCCCCCCCAGTTGGGGCGGCCTTCCTTTTCATTCCTCCCCCCGCTGGAGGGGGAGAGGCTTCTTCTTCTTCTTCCTCCTCGTCT
Source organism: Aegilops bicornis (assembly GCA_021605145.1). Lineage (NCBI taxonomy): Eukaryota > Viridiplantae > Streptophyta > Magnoliopsida > Poales > Poaceae > Aegilops > Aegilops bicornis. The sequence continues at coordinate 391,731,790 of CM038674.1, forward strand.
TCAGAGGAGGAGTGCGCCCTCGAGTCATCGGACGATGAATCCGGCACCACCGGCGCCGGGAACTCTTCGAGTTCCCGTGGCCTTCTTCTTGGCCTTCTTCTCCGGCACCACGTAAGGTGCCGGGACCAGCAGCCCCATTAAGCGTGCGTCCGCTGGGTCTTCGGGCAAGGGAGCCGGACAGTCAATCTGTCCGGACGTCTTCTGCCAATCTTGTCAAAGGTAAGGGAGTTTAGATCCCACATAGAATCAAACTATGAAAAACAAGTAACCCGTAAAGGGTAAAATAACTTACCACGTTGGCTTGATGCTGCGCGCTGAATCCGCGATCCTCGGTAGCGGATGCGGGGACCTCGGCGCCCTTGAACAACACCTTCCAAGCGTCTTCGTACGTAGTGTCGAAGAGCCTATTCAGGGTTCGGTGGTGTGCCGGATCGAACTCCCACAAACTTAAAGCCCGTTGTTGGCACGGGAGGATCTGGCGGATGAGCATGACCTGGACTACGTTGACGAGTTTGAGCTTCTTGCTCACCAGGTTTTGGACGCAGGTTTGGAGTCCGGTCAGCTCCTCCGAATTACCCCACGACAAGCCCGTCTCTTTCCGGGAGGTGAGCCGTGTAGGGAAGCCAGATCGAATTGGGGGCTGCCCATTCAGGTCCGCAGCGGCTCGGTGATGTAGAACCACCCCGATTGCCACCCCTTTATGTTCTCCATGAAGGAACCCTCGAGCCATGTAACATTGTGCATCTTGCCCACCATGGCGCCTCCGCACTCCGCTTGGCAGCCGCCCACTTCCTTCGGTTTGACATTGAAGGTCTTCAGCCATAAGCCGAAGTGGGGTTGGATGCAGAGGAAGGCCTCGCACACGACGATGAACGTCGAGATATTGAGGATGAAGTTCGGGGCCAGATCGTGGAAATCCAGGCCGTAGTAGAACATGAGTCCCCGGATAAATGGGTGAAGTGGGAAACCAAGCCCGCGGAGGAAATGGGTGAGGAACACCACCCTCTCATGGGGCCTGGGGGTGGGGATGAGCTGCCCCTTGTCGGGGAGCCGGTGCGCGATGTCATTGGACAAGTATCCGGCCTTCCTCAGCTTTTGGATGTGCCCCTCCGTGACGAAGGAGGCCATCCACTTGCCTCCCGCTCCGGACATGACTGGAGAAGGTTGAGGCGGGATGTGCGGACTTCGGCGCTAGAGCTCGAGTGCGCGAAAATGGATAAGCAAAGGAGGAAGAAGGCGTAGATGGAAGAGGTGGATCCTTATCCCCTTATATAGGCGGACGAAACTATGTGCCCCCACCAGCCTGGTAAAACTCGCTTATCTCCTAAGTGCCGTAAATTAATGGCACGGTTGGGTTACCCACGCCCGTATTGATGAGAATCCCGGAATAAGGGGACACGATCTCTGCTTCAACAAGACGTGGCAAGGAAACCGCCTTGCTAAGTGCGTTGAGGTGGGACAGTAAAAATGATTCGAATAAAGGCTTGGTCGTGGTGTGATGTCACGCTGCGGAATACGTCAGCAGGTTGAATTTGTGTAAATATTATTCTCTCTACGGTGGTATGTGGAAATTATTTTGCAGAGCCGGACACTATCCTTGTGTTCAAAATCTTCTATGAAGTATTCGGAGGAGGAACCCGCCTTGCAATGCCTAAGACAATCTGCGCGCCGGACTCGTCGTCATTGAAGCCTGGTTCAGGGGCTACTGAGGGAGTCCTGGATTAGGGGTGTCCAGATGGCGGACTATGACCTTTGGCGGACTCTGGACTATGAAGATACAAGATTGAAGACTTCGTCCTATGTCCGGATGGGACTTTCCTTGGCGTGGAAGGCAAGCTTGGCGATACGGATATGTAGATCTCCTCCCATTAACCGACTCTGTGTAACCCTAACCCTCTCCGGTGTCTATATAAACCGGAGGGTTTTAGTCCGTAGGACGAACAACTATCATACCATAGGCTAGCTTCTAGGGTTTAGCCTCTCTGATCTCGTGGTACATCTACTCTTGTACTACCCATATCATCAATATTAATCAAGCAGGAGTAGGGTTTTACCTCCATCGAGAGGGCCCGAACCTAGGTAAAAACATCGTGTCCCTTGTCTCCTGTTACCATCCACCTAGACGCACAGTTCGGGACCCCCTACCCGAGATCCGCCGGTTTTGACACCGACACATCCCCTCTTTCGTCTTCGTCTATCGGTAACTTTACTTGGAGCTATATTTTTTATTCACCACATTTGAGTCTTTGGTTTTTAGTTTACCACAATCATCCTTGTTGTACACACCTTTTGAGAGAGACACACATGATTCGGAATTTGTTAGAATACTCTATGTGCTTCACTTATATCTTTTGAGCTATATAGTTTTTGCTCTAGTGCTTCACTTATATCTTTTAGAGAATAGTGGTGGTTTTATTTTATAGAAATTAATATGTAAATTAGTTTCACAAAAATTCAGAGATTTTCGATCTCCTCGAAAGAAAATGAGTTCGATCAGCAACAGCTGTCTCCGCAGCACCGGGATAAAGACCTTCTTTTTACCCATAACCTTTCTCTGCAGCATTGGAACCAAGATCGGGCTTGGCATAGTTACGAGGTTCCCGTTCTATTTAACTAACACTAACTAAAGCTAACCATAAGCTTTCTTCTCATGCGACTCTTGGATCGAAAAGAGGCTGCTGGACTGGACCACGGCTGAAACTGCCAGGCATGGACTAAAAGCTTTTATCAGGGATTCCCGAGTCAAACGACTACCATACATAGCATAGAGCTGGAAGCTGCACTTGATCTCTCATGCTTCACTTATATTATTTTTAGAGTCTTAAACAGCATGGTAATTTGCTTTAATTGTGAAATTAATCCAAATGTGATAGGCATCCAAGATGAGCATAATAAAAACTTCCATATTGAGTTCATTGAATATCATGAGAAGTTTGATACTTGATAAGTGTTTTGAGATATAAGGGTGGTAATATTAGAGTGTGCTAGTTGAGTAGTTTTGAAATTGAGAAATACTTGTGTTAAGGTTGGCAAGTCCCGTAGCATGCACGTATGGTAAAAGTTGTGTCACAATTTTGACACATATGGTGTTCTTTTATTGCTTTCCTTATGAGTGGCAGTCGGGGACGAGCGATGGTCTTTTCCTACCAATCTATCCCTCTAGGGGCATGCGTAGTAGTACTTTGCTTCGAGGGCTAATAAACTTTTGCAATAAGTATATGAGTTCTTTATGACTAATGTGAGTCCATGGATTATACACACTCTCAACCTTCCACAGTTTTCTAGCCTCTACGGTACCGTGCATTGCCCTTTCTCGCCTAGAGAGTTGGTGCAAACTTCGCCGATGCATCCAAACCCTGTGATATGATACGCTCTATCACACATAAACCTCCTTATATCTTCCTCAAACAGCCACCATACCTACCTATCATGGCATTTCCATAGCCATTCTAGATATATTGCCATGCAACTTTCCACCGTTCCGTTTATTATGACACGCTCCATCATTGTCATATTGCTTTGCATGATCATGCAGTTGACATCGTATTTGTGGCAAAGCCACCATTCATAATTTTTCATACATGTCACTCGTGATTCATTGCATATCCCGGTACACCGCCGGAGGCATTCACATAGAGTCATATTTTTTCTAAGTATTGAGTTGTAATTCTTGAGTTGTAAGTAATAAAAGTGTGATGATCATCATTATTAGAGCATTGTCCCGTGTGAGGAAAGGATGATGGAGACTATGATTCCCCCACAAGTCGGGGTGAGATTCCGGACTAAATAAAAAAAGAGGCCAAATAAAAAAAGAAAAAGAGAAGGCCCCAAGAAAAAAAGAAGAAAGAAAAAAATGAGAGAAAAAGAGAGAAGGGACAATGTTACTATCCTTTTTCCACACTTGTGCTTCAAAGTAGCACCGTGATCTTCATGATAGAGAGTCTCCTATGTTGTGACTTTCATATACTAGTGGGAATTCTTCATTATAGAACTTGGCTTGTATATTTCAATGATGGGCTTCCTCAAAATGCACTAGGTCTTCGTGAGCAAACAAGTTGGATGCACACCCACTTAGTTTCTTTTGTTGAGCTTTCATATATTTATAGCTCTAGTGCATCCGTTGCATGGCAATCCCTACTTCTCTCATTGACATCAATTGATGGGCATCTCCATAGCCTATTGATTGGCCGCGTCAATGTGAGACTTTCTACCTTTTTGTCTTCTCACATAACCCCCATCATTATACTTTATTCCACCCATAGTGTTATATCCATGGCTTGCGCTCATGTATTGCTTAAGGGTTGAAAAGGCTGAAGCGCGTTAAAAAGTATGAACCAATTGCTCGGCTTGTCATCGGGGTTATGTATGATGAGAACGTTTTGTGTGAGGAAATTGAAGCATGACCTAACTATATGATTTTGTAGGGATAAGCTTTCTTTGGCTATGTTATTTTGATAAGACATAATTGCTTGGTTAGCATGTTTGAAGTATTATTGTTTTTATGTCAACATTAAACTTTTATCTTGAATCTTCGGATCTAAATATTCATGCCACAATAAAAAGAATTACATTGAAAATTATGCTAAGAAGCATTCCACATCAAAAATTCTGTTTTTATCATTTACCTACTCGAGGACGACCAGGAATTAAGCTTGGGGATGCTTGATACGTCTCCAACGTATCTATAATTTTTTATTGTTCCATGCTATTATATTATCTGTTTTGGATGTTCAATGGGCTTTATTATACACTTTTATATTATTTTTTGGGACTAACCTATTAACCGGAGGCCCAACCCAAATTACTGTTTTTTTTGCCTATTTCAGTGTTTCGCAGAAAAAGAATATCGAACGGAGTCCAAACGGAATGAAACCTTCGGGAGCGTGATTTTTGAAACAAACGTGATCCAGAGGGCTTGGAGTGGACGTCAAGCAACCAACGAGGAAGCCATGAGGCAGGGGGCGCGCCCTCCACCCTCATGGGCCCCTCGTGGCTCCACCGACCTACTTCATTCTCTCATATATACCTACGGACCCCGAAAACATTAGGGAGCACCATGAAAACCTAATTCCACCGCCGCAACCTTATGTACCCATGAGATCCCATATTGGGGCCTTTTCCGGCGCTCCGCCGGAGGGGGCATTGATCATGGAGGGTTTCTACATCAACACCATAGCCTCTCTGATGATGTGTGAGTAGTTTACCTCAGACCTTCGGGTCCATAGTTATTAGCTAGATGGCTTCTTCTCTCTCTTTGGATCTCAATACAAAGTTCTCCTTGATTCTCTTGGAGATCTATTCAATGTAATCTTCTTTTACGGTGTGTTTGTCAAGATCCGATGAATTGTGGGTTTATGATCAAGATTATCTATGAACAATATTTGAATCTTCTCTGAATTCTTTTATGTATGATTGGTTATCTTTGCAAGTCTCTTCGAATTATCAGTTTGGTTTGGCCTACTAGATTGATCTTTCTTGCAATGGGAGAAGTTCTTAGCTTTGGGTTCAATCTTGCGGTGTTCGATCCCTGTGACAGTAGGGGAAACGGCACATATTGTATTGTTGCCATCGAGGATAAAAAGATGGGGTTTATATCATATTGCATGAGTTTATCCCTCTACATCATGTCATCTTGCTTAATGCGTTACTCCGTTCTTATGAACTTAATACTCTAGATGCATGCTGGATAGCGGTCGATGTGTGGAGTAATAGTAGTAGATGCAGGCAGGAGTCGGTCTACTTGTCATGGACGTGATGCCTATATACATGATCATACCTAGATATTCTCATAACTATGCTCAATTTTATCAATTGCTCGACAGTAATTTGTTCACCCACTGTAATACTTATGCTATCTTGAGAGAAGCCACTAGTGAAACCTATGGCCCCTGGGTCTATTCTCTATCATATTAATCTACCGTTATTTCTATTACCGTTTATTTTGCAATCTTTACTTTTTATCTTTATCATAAAAATAACAAAAATATTATCTTATCATCTCTATCAGATCTCACTTTTGCAAGTGGCCGTGAAGGGATTGACAACCCCTTTATCATGTTGGTTGCAAGGTTCTTATTTGTTTGTGTAGGTGCGTGGGACTTGAGCGTGGCCTCCTACTGGATTGATACCTTGGTTCTAAAAAACCGAGGGAAATACTTACGCTACTTTGCTGCATCACCCTTTCCTCTTCAAGGGAAAACCAACGCAGTTCTCAAGAGGTAGCAGCAGCATTGAATGGCATCCTCTGGCATCAGCGTCCTCAGACAGATGCTGGTGTAAATTTGTGGGTCAGCGTTGGAGACGACCTAACTATCATGCTAATATCTCTAACAGTGCTCCATTATTTCACAGGGAACAGTTATCCCTCGATCAAAATCAGATCCGCCATGTTTCACACTCCTCCCACGTAAGAGTTTAGACGCTTGCTCACATAAAATTGGAGCAAGTGGACGGCACTGTAGCACGTCATATCACTTAAACTAGCCCGCCTAACACGTGGGAAAGCCCCGCCCTCTTCATTTTGCTCTAGATTTCTATCGATCAGTCACATGAAAAATGTTACGCTTTGCAAGTTCAAAAGGAAAAGTGGCACACTTAAAGCACGCACGTTGCGTTCGCGTCGCACCCCCGACAGTTCGGCTCGCACGCTGCTCACCAGAGGGGACACGCATTGTCTTACGTTTTCATTGACATGTGGGATTGCAATTGAATAGACCGTCGATAGCCGAAATTTAATCGCTCGACAGGCGTCGAATGAGAAGAGAGAGATGGGGGAGGGAGAAGAGATCGCCCGCCCGCCGCGCACGGACTCCAAGAAATATGGTGATAATGTGAGGTGGGCCATGCGGGAGTCCGGACCGCTTCCAAGCCCGCTTCTGACCGCCCTGGCCCACCAGAAAACCCCTCCCCCTCCCGCGCGCGCTCCCCCCTCAGACGCCAGCTGCCCGCATTCATAGCAAGTAGTACTAGTACAATACTGGGCTATAAGCCCGCTTCTGTGGAGGAGAGAGAGGCATTGACAAAGTCAAGGAGTGGGCTCTGCAAGAGCCCGTGTCTACACGTCCTCCTAGGTATAAAAAACTAATTATAAAAAAAGAGGTATAAAAAAACAATCATGTCTAATAAAAGAAAGGTAAAAAACATTTGAGAGGAAATAGATAGAGAGAAAGTGAGAAAAAGTTGTAACCTTATAGCCAACATTATAGTCAACACTATGGTACAGTACATTAGGAAGGAGGGAGTTGTGCACATGCCAAGTTCACTAGGCTGCCGTGTTTCACACTCTTCCATCGTAATAGTGGAGACAATAGCTTTCATAAAGAAACAATGAATACTCGTTGCTCGTCCTCGATATTGGAAAGAATACTTTCATTCGCCGACATGTGGGACGTCGACCATCCTGGTCCACCTTCCCTGCACAAAATTATCCTGGTCCACCCGGGTCGTAGCGCATGCCCAACCTTTCCCACTGTCAGTTGGTCAGATGAAGGAACCATCATGACTTCATTGAATTTTGCTTCTTCAAGAAAACTTACTGTACCCGCAATACTGCTACCACACGCGAAGACTGCACGACATTGTAGCACGTCATATCACTGAAACCCACTAGGCCAAACTAGCCTGCCTAGGATTTGTACTCCCTCCATTTCAAAGTTAGTACAAATTTGATTCATCTATTTTGGAACGGAGGGAGTACGTCTCTGTACTGCTATGATTTTGTGTTCTAAAAAAAATATCCCTTGTCAATCTAACGATTAGGAGTAGAAAGAGGGTCTTTCTATCTCTCTAGATCTCTCTCCATCCCACAACCCCTCTAGCACACGTACACACTCTCTGTAGCCACTCCGAAAGTACGACGTCACTACACATTCACGCTTCCTACAAAAAATTACACATTCATGCATGTCACAAGTACGTGCCAATTTTGCTGGCTATTAATGTGAGGCCTTCTTTGGTTTAGAGGAATCTTGTAGGAATTTCGTAGGATAGGATTTCCATAGGATTTTTTTTGTATAGCCCTTTTCTTTATAGGAATGGTATCATATTCCTATGGAGGAATTCTTCCTATCTTCCACATTCCATAGGAAAATAAACATTAGCCTAGACTCAATGAAAAAAATCCTCTGATGTGAATCAAAGGGCATTTCCTTTCCTATTCCTACTCATAGGATTTAAGATACATGTCATCTCATTTCCTATGACCTTCCTATTGCTACGATTTTCCTACCCTATGAACCAAATGAGGCTTGAATGTATCCATGAACCAACTCTTTGAGTTTGATGTGAATTAATGTGTAATTGTGGACTATTGTCTGATCGATCGCTAATCCTACAATTTTAGGAGCTTGGGCTATTGGCCGGTCGACGACGGATCAGACCTACAAGCATACCACGAGTTCATCAGCCCCAACGTTTCTCTTCGGTGAGTGTTTTGCAAGTACTATAGATTGCACAATAGCTAGCCTACTAACACCAAGAATCATCAAACAAGCCCTTCTGATATGATAAACAGTTCAAACTTACATCTAAGCATGCCATGTATTACATCAAAAGCTGGTGAGGATACACCTGTTTCCATAACTCGGAGAGGGTTCGCACGATTCACTACCAAACAAAAGTAGCAAGTACCGCCCACACAAGACAGTGCACTATCCCTAAGATGGTTTGATAACATGCATCGTTCTGGTAATCAAACGCAATGCAAACTACCTTGAAGGATTGGCGCGACCAACTATTTCTTGTCATTGATCTCTCGGGCAATGACCATAGCACGGACAACGGCATGGGAATCGATCTCTGTGGCGATGTCCAAAGGACGGATCGCGACATTGGAATCGATCTCTGGGGTGATGTCCACAGGACGGACAGCGGCATTGGAATCGATCTCCGGGGCGATCTCCACAGGATGGACCGCGCCATCGAAAACGATCTCTGAGGCGTTGTCCACAGGACGGACCGCGACATCGGGATCATCAAGGACGTCCACCAGCACCTGCACAACCCTAACATATTAGCAAGCACATTGAAAATATTAAAAAACCACAACTATGGTAAGCCATTATTTTTTACCTTGTGCTGGTCACCGAGGGATCCCATCCCTCCGAGGGCCATCTCCTCGATGGGGGCCATTGCCTTGCCAGGGAAATACTGCTTCTCAACAGCGACTATCTCCTCAAACTCGGCCTTGAGCCTCTCATAGGTGGCCATTAGACTTTCTAGGGTAGGCATGGTGGGGCCCTTGCTGTTCTCCCAGCTTTCTTTGAGGAGTTCGTCCACCAACGTCGTCAACTCTTTGACCAGTGCTTGTTTCTTGGAGTTCTTCGTCTCCATGGGTTGGCCCGCCAACATGGCCAACTCGTTGGTCGGTGCTGGCTTCCTGGAGATCTCTGTCTCGAGTGGCCTATCCGCCGGCAACTCTTTGCCTAGTGCTCCAGGATCCATCAATAAACTGACAACCAAAAAGCAATCGAAAGGAAACCACAATCGCAATGAAAACGGGAAAAGAATAGGCTGTGAGAATCGGTCGGTGCTTCGCAAAAAGAAGATTCTTGTATTGAAAAATATAGTAGCATCACTGATTCGCCCACCTTTCCTTCGTCGGTACAGAAGAAAAATGGCAGAAGTGAGGAGCCTGGAGTGAGGTTTTCTTCAAGAAAGGGGAGAAAGGGCTTCAACGAGCATTCCAGTGAAATGATGGTTGCTTCGTCCAGTCCAACTTCGAGGCCACTTTACCACTGCTGGTAAAGGTGTGGGTTTTGTGATATGATAGATCATGACAGCCACACCGGGGTGACCGGTGAGTCTCGACTATAGCACCTCGCTGTGATTTGGTGGATGGCACGCGGGCCCGGATGCTTTGATGTCCTGCATGTTGATAGAGCGGCTAGTCATACAGTAGTAGTTTGGATGACAAACGAGGAGCTCCGTCCTGGTTTATTGGTCCCTATGATAATTTGTGCCAAATTTTGACTATAAATTTAACTAACCAAATGTTCGTGCATGTCACAAAAAATTACATCATTGAAAACTATGTTCAAATACGAATCAAAGGATACAATTTTTCTTAACATGCACTAACATTTTGTCAGTTAAATCTTTGGTCAAAATGTAGCACAAATTACAAAGGGGCTCAATAAATATTGTAGTCTCACATTTTGTTTTGAGGATACTCCCACATAGAAAATATAAATAATAATGCATGTTGGGGCAGCCCACATTTTCGATAATTTTAGCCGTGGGCTTGTTCACAAATTTTACGAGGCGGTAGTTGTTCATCTAATGGAGGGTCTAGTACCATACTTGAACGATACAAAGTGCAACCTGGCACACCGTAACACCACTTGGAATAAGTGGGTAGCTATCTGAAAAAACAATAAACAACTCCAAAAATGGCGACCTGGTATGTACACAATTTTAAACGATTGTTTTGATGGAGTGAAAAAACAAAACTACCCCACTATATGTATATATACATAGACCGGAGCCTGCGCGCTTGCTTGCTAGGGTTGCTCTATTCACACACTCACATCCTCTCCAGATCTAAACAGGATAGCGGTGGTAACACTGTCTTTCTATCCTCGCTGCTGGTTACAGATCTGGACGTATCCCTCTTCGCCGGTGAAGGGGAGGAGGGGCAGCATTTAGGCCGTCGTCGACAGCGAGGGAGGAGACCCACTGCCGGCCGCACCGTTACCTCTGGCCGAGTGCCGGCATGGGAGGTCCTCCGATCCCTTCGTTGTTGCCATAGTGTGGGCGGATCCGACCTCCCTCCGCCCACCTATCCACATCCTGACGACCTTCAGGTATATCTTCCTTCGAAACCGGCCTAGCTCTACTTCCCCAGCTTGCTACGTCGCTGCATGTGCATCATTTTCTACCTCTCAGCCCCTCTTGATCGGATGGTCCAAAATTACCTTTTTTTCTATTGTTAGAGGTAAAGCTACTTCATGGAGTCAAATCTTGTACTTGGTTCAAACAATAAATAAAGGGGGGAAATTTAGTATGTACATCGGACTTGGTAGAAATAGGAATGAAAGCGGGTGAAAGTAGTACAGACTGGTCATCCAACCGGTGTCTTGGTCGAAAAGGGAAATATAGGGGAAACGATGTACACAGTGGTATGACCAGGACTAGATTTGCTATCCACACATAGGAGTAGGTGGTTAGAGTGAACAGAAATGGGACCAACCCGGATATGTTTCTTGGATATTTGTTTCTTGGGGCAACAAACTCTGCATCACCACTTTATGCCCCGGTTTAGGTACATGGTGCTGGACTGCTGGTGCACCCACTGTCCCATGCCCTTACACCAAATATTTAGTTGTTCTTAATCTAATGCCCCTAGTAAAATGAAGCCATGCCACTATTATAAGCCATGACAATTTTAGCCAATTGTTTTTGCCAGTAATTGTTTGAGACTCTGACTGTTTCCTTCGTAGCCTTTTGTGCAAATAGGGATATCCATTTCACCTCTTTGCTATTGCGACCTTTTGGTGCACTAAACAAAACACTTCTTAAAAGAAGTGACTTTTTTGCTGTTTAACTGGAATGTCATAACGGAACCGTTGGTTAATTTCGGTGGAACTGCACAAAGGGAGATCTTTGTTCCAATCTTCATCATCCATATTGACACTATAACCTTCCTTTAGGTAAGAATGATATTTAATGCATGTGTTCATCTCTATTTTGTGAGTGCCATGAGAAAATAATGCTATTGTTTACTAGTACACTTGTACTCCCTCACTGACAAAACCAATTCTGAAATAGAAGGCCAATCATGTACTTGGTTTCACCAACTGGTGAGGAGAAAGAGAAATAGAGCATGAAGAGGAAGAAGAAGAAGAATGAGGAAATGAAGGAGATCACACGATGGTACCATCCTATGTTATGTTGACATCTTGCTAGTGGTATTGTATTGCTGTGTTGCTACTAGTCTTAATTTACTTGGAAGACTAGCAAGATGCCGGTGCGTTCCACGTAACATCAAGATGCATTTGTATGAGTAGTTTATCTTGTGAGAGAAAAGGATGAATGAGGGAAGGTGTCGGCGTTCTAGGAACGGGGGTCCCCAGACTTGCCTGCCTGCGGCCTGCGGCGTGGCTCAGAGGGGGGGGGGGGCAGCACGGCCCATCTTCATACACACAAGCTCAAGACCCTCGCGAGGGGCCAAGCCTCACGGGGCGGACGACAGGGAGCTTCCTCAGGCACGACCTCATCAGGCTGGCTCGCGAGGAGGCGGAGAGATCAAGGCGGGGTACCTCACGAGGTGCCCATGACGCAAGCCATGACGACCAAGGGCGCCAGGCGGGCGCCAGGCGGGCGCCAGCCCGCGCAGTGTCCTCCTTTCCTCTTTGGTGCAAAGGGAGCAAGCGCAGGCGAGAGCATCAAGCAAAGGCGTCCATTTCAGTGCAACAAGACCAAGACCAGCCCAACAGCAGGAAGGAAGTCATTGTGGAGCCTAAGCCGGCGTCACCACCAGAGCCTTTGACAGGCGAGGACCAACTTTAGTCAGGATAACTGTACTAGATGTTCCCCTTCAAAATGGCCAATTGTTGGAGCCCTTCCCGCTCAATATTTGGGGAAGAGGCCCAGGGCCTTCGCCTATAAATAGGACTAGCCTCCCACAGGGTAGAGGGAGAGCTTGATCCGGGATCCAGAACAGAGCTAGAGGTCAAGCAATCTAGAAAGAGAGAGAGAGAGAGAGAGAAGGCGGTTGAACTCCCCCTAGCAGTTCATCGCCTCGGCCAAGAACAGACCCTCGCGAGGCTGTTCTTCCTTGTATTGTTCATCACCATCAGCCCAAGAGGCAATCCACCACACTACAAACTAGAGTAGGGTATTACACCACAATGGTGGCCCGAACTAGTATAAACCTTGCGTCTCTCGTGTTTTTCCTTTCGTAGTTTAGATCCAAGCGAGGCGGCGGGGTGCAGGTAGGTAGAGGGCAAGATCTCCGCGCGCACCCCAGTGTTCGAACCTCAAGGGTTTGCCGGAACCCAAAATCCGACATTTGGCGCGCCAGGTAGGGGTGCGCCGGGATCCACCTCCTTTCGCTTCGTGCCCCGCCACATCATCATCATCATCATGTCCGGCGACCAGGCGGGCAACCCCGGTCCCTGGGCGGCCTGGCCCGCCCATGCAGAGCCACTCGCCTCGGGCGACCCCATGCCCCAGGCAGCTCGCGGTCCGCAGGGCGCTGCGGGCACAGGCGGCGACGAACAGCCGACAGCTCTCACGCCTTGGCGAACACGGTCGGGAGCGAGGCCTCAACCACGCCATGGCCGCGACGCGTACACCCGCCGGGAGCAGGCGAACTCGAGGCGCGCTCACGGTGGCACAGGAGCTACTTGCAGTGCCGCAGCTGCTGGAAGGCGGCCGCGACGTCTTTGCTAGAGCGGGTGGCGAGCTCCTGGCTTTGCCGCCTCGGGGCTCACCCCTTCGCACCCAGCTCCCACCTCGGGTCAGGCGGCCAGCGCAGAGGCTCCGCCTGTGACCACGGGCTCCAAGGCTACTCCAACACCGGTAGCTGTCGGCAAGACCGGGCCAGCGGCAGCGCTGCCTCCGCTCCTGGCCAGCGAAGAAGGACTCGCCGCGACCCACGGCCCCAGTGGGCCGCCACGCTACCACCCCCAGGTGGGTGCCTCAAGCAGAGCTGCATGGCACGCGGAGCACTATGGCGCGGCCTTTGGGATGACGGCCCCAGAAGAATACGTGCCCCACATGATGGACCAAGGGCACCAGCATGAGGGCGAGCAAGGCTCGCTCCTCAGCCCAAGCTGGGGGGACGAGGCGATAGAAGCTGAGCTCTTTCAGGGGCCCCGTGAAGGCCCCGCCGCCACTGAAGCGACGATTATCGGGTACCGCTAATTCCTCAGGAGCAGGCATACGCTAATCATGAATCGCAGGAGGTGCAGGTCGCCACAGCGAGCGGCTGCCCCGCTCCCGCAGTCTCCTACCCCTCAGGAGGAGGGCGTCGGGGGCTGCAGGAGAGGGGCCGAGATCCGGCATCACCACCGCGGCGTTCGGAGCAAGGCGTTCTCAGGAGGTAGGCCCTCTGCTGGGGAGGTGCCTCAGGGCCTGCCCCTGGCGGAGGACCCGTGGTCGTCGGGGGAACCGCTGGCGACCGCTCTACCCCATCGGTGGCGTCCTGGTTTACGGTCATCGTTGATGGCACTAGAGTGTGGCGCAAGGCGAGGCCCTCGTCTGGCGATATGAAGCAAGGCCGGTACCTGTGAAGAAGGCCCAGTGCCTGTGAAGCTCGCCGCCCCGTGACACTCTCACGTAATAATGAGTGGGGCTGTACGCCCGAGTCTCAAGGGTGCCGGCCTCGGGCCTGGGGCTCCCTCCCACGCCAATGGGCAGCACTTAGCTCCGTTGGTGAGAAGACGCCCAAGACTAGACTAGGTGCCTGGACGTGGCCTTTTCTCGCTTTCATTGCTTTTCCCTTTGGTTGTCACTTTCCCACTGGATTTAAGTTGGATTCGAATTTGAGATTTGCGTGTGTTTGGGGAAGGGGATGCTTAGTCTCGTCCGAGCAATCTCTCGCGTTCCGGTTACCGCTTTGCCTCAGCTGCCTCCCCTCGTGAGCCCCTCGCGAGCCGGGTTGGGCCTAGCTTGCGTGCAGCACAGACTGCCGCCGCCGCATCCTCTCAGGAGGTTTTTACTGCAAATCCTACGGGTTCGATCAGGAGACACTTGAGATGCCACGGCCCTCCACAGGCTATCTCAGAGAGCGCACGGGACAAAGGTAAACTAGCCAGGCACTTGGCGTAGGCGTACGGGTGATATAACATCTACTAATACACAGAACACAAGTTTTACATGAGGGGCTCCCCCTCCCAAAATGCTCTCACAACCGTCAGGGCAAAACCTGAGCTCTATTCGTGCAGGGTAAGGAAACAGGAACGATAAGCAGTCAGTCGGATAAATCCCCCAATGCATCCTCAGGGCACCTCCTGAAGCTATTCTTTGGCGTCGCTGGCCTCGCCATCGCTCTCTGCGTTGTCACCAGCGGCGTCTGGGCCGTTCACCACGCCGCCTTCATCAGTAGCCACGATCACGCCATCGTTAACTGAAGCGAAGACCCTGGCGAGAGCGTCCACGTTGTCCTCCACCCAGTGTGCCAGGTCGTCCCGAACGGCCTGGGGTACTGGGGCGATGGCGGCGTCGAAGTCGAAGTGGGGGTCCATATTTCGGAGATGGCTGAAGACGCGAGAAAAGGTGCGCCCGAGCAGGGCGCGACTCCTCTCCTCCACCAAGCTGCCGGCTCTGACCGACCGCGCCTCCAGCCGCGTCACCAGTCGGTGAAGAACTGAAGGTTGCCAGCGTAGTTAACTGCGTGCGGCTCGCCAACAGCCGCCTCGCAGATGTTACCCAAGGCTGCGTTGGCTCTCTCCCGGAGCATGGTGAGCATGGGGCCGTGCTCATGCTATAGGATCCGCCGCTGGCGTATCTCGTCCGCATTCTATCGCGCGACGGCCTCAACGTCGTCCACCCGTTGGCGAAGAAGAAGCACCTCGGCACGGGAGGTAGTTAACGCCTCCTGCGCCACCTCAAGGGCGGCCCGAGAAGCATCGGCCCGCCGCGTCACTTCCTCCTGCTTGGCCCTCAAGGCAGCGCTCCTACCTTGACCTCGGCTCAGATCAACCCGACCTCTCCTCGAACTTCGCGCTCAAGGTTCAAGCGCCGCGTCGCCACCCGACGTCCGACCTCCTCCAGACACGGGCTTCCAGCCAGCGACATCATCCTCCGCTTGCGTTACCAAAGCGCTCCCTTGTTTCCAGCGCTCATACTCGCCTGTGGCGTTCGCGGCTTCGGCGTCGATGCCTCCTCACGCTTCTGGAGCTCTGTTGGGTCGCCTGAAGCCACCTTCATCGATGCAAGGGCCGTCTCGCGCAGCTCCACCTGCTCCTCCAATGAGTGACATCGGGCAAGGAGTTCCCGCGCCCGCTCCTCCGCCGCCTCTCGTCGCCGGTCAGCTTCCCGAGCCTCCTCGACGGCCCGAGAACGGACCTCCCGAGAGGCCGCCAGCGACGCCTTGGCCTCCCCATTGTCAAGATCATGCTGATGGCGCGCAAGGGCGACAGCCGCCTTTAGCTCGCGCCTCTCAGCAGCCAGGCGCAGGCCCTCGGCCTCGAGGCACGCGTCTTCATCAGCGAGCTCTTCACCAAGCAGGCTCACCGCGTCAGCCGTCCTCCGAAGAAACCCTTGGCGAAGAGTGCGACGCTCCCGGTGCGCTCAAGTACGTCTTCCACACCATCATCCGCCCCAAGCGAGTGCCAGGGGTCACGAATCAGCACTCCCCCTCCGGGCAGGGGGCTGGGGGCTGGCGCCCTTGCCACGGCCGGGCACGCCTCGCCAGAAGCCCGGCCAGGAGCCAGCCCATCCCCTAAAAAGGAGCGCAGGGAATACCTCAGCCAATCACGTTCGACGACCAGACGAGAAGCCCACGGCAGGCTGGCTATGCCACGAGAAGGCTCGCGAAGGAGGGTCGCGAGGCGCGCGGGGCCGTGATGCGCCTCAGGATGGTTCGTCTCTCCGACCGGCCTCACCACGAGGGCTCTGCTGCTCAGAGTGCTCGAAGACGGTGGAGAGGGCGGAGACAAGGAAGATGGCTCCTCAGCCATCTCCGTGAGCTCGGCGGGAAGGGCCCTGCGGAGCAAGGATCAGTAAAAGCAACAGAAGGATCAGGAGCTAGAAAAGGGGAAGGCTTACTCATCGGTGGCGAAGTACTTCCTACGCTTCAGCAGGCGACAAGGGTAATCGTCACCCAAGGCCTCCCTTCTCTTCCGGAGAGCCTCAAAGTCCACGCGGAAGCGACCCAAGAGTTGAGCGCAGGGTCACTGCGACGAGGAAGGAGCGTCAAGGCGACAGCCGGGGCGTCTACTGATGCACGCCACGGTCACCTCACCAAGAAGAGTAACTGGGGCCCCAGGGGCCTCAGCCGCAGGCATTGCGGGCAGCTTCTCGCCACCCCCAGCCGTGGAAGCCTGGGCCTCAGGAGCTGCTTGCTCAAGAGCGCCGCCTGGCCCCATCACCCCGGCGGAGGCCCCCTCGGCCTCCGGCGGCCCATGCCTCCCTGCTCCGCCACTTGAGGAAGAGCCGCCGTGGCCCGGCGAAAGGCGGCCACCACCACTGGTTCTCGCGAGGCCCCGGAGGCCAGTGGGCGCAGCCCCCATTCATCGAAGACGGGCATCTGATTTACAAAGTCGCCTGTTCGGGCGAAAATGCAACAAAGGCCCCCCCCTTGCCGGATGCTCGCCGAGGTTGGGTCCCCAGTCAAGACCAAGAGCACCTTCCTCGGCGCTCAGCGTCGGGTCCTCTTCACGAGCCTCATACGGTCTTCACGCCCGTTGAAGGCCCACATCCGGCGAGAGTAGCGTTGGAGAGGGGCAACACGGCATAGCAGGAACTCCTTCACCACCTTGGCGCCCGTCACGCCAAGCTCCCTCGAGAACGCATAAGCGGCGCCCAGACGAAGGCAGGGGGAACTTCGAAGCGTCTCCTGGCCCGGCTGAATTGGGGACAGCAGTAAAGATGGCTCCGGCAGGGGGCTGGGCACCCCTACGTCCCACGTCTGACCACCGCTCGCGGAACCCAAAGCGCGGCGGAGGAGGCTGAAGTCAATCCACAAGCATTGTTTGGTGCAGCAATGAAGCTCACACACCGAACATTGGGTGGGGTCAACAAGGCGCAGAGAGAAGAAGTGGCGCAGCAAGGCAACTGAGGGAAGGATGCCCATCATCGCCTCGCAAACAAAGGCGAAGACCGCAAGAAGAGTGATGGATTCGGGACCCAAATGCATCATATGGATCTGATAGTGGGAGAGCACAGCATTGAAGAAATCGGAAAAGGGGGGAACCAGCCCCGCCCACAGGGTGTCGGCGAAATACCGGACCTCGGTGATTATCCTGTCGATGGAGAAGTGGGATGCGGGCCAGGCCGTCATCCGCCCGCATTCGAAAAAAGTTGAAGATGGTGGCCTAAGCCGAGCTGACCTTACCCAGGCCCTCTCGATTGAGTATGATCGACCGATCGACGGCAGGGGCCGCCGACGACGGCGAGCGAGGCGGAGGCATGGGCTTCTTCCCTCTTCCCTTCTTTGTCGGAGCCATGGCGATGGAAGGGGGAAGGTTCGAGATTGGATTGGGAGAAGAAGCTGGAGTTCGAGAGGAGGAAGAGTGGGGTACGGTCGAGCAGCGAAAAGGGGAGCAGCTATGTGCGGCTACGAGTCCTCCTAGCATGGCAAAAAACAAGGAGGCGTGGGGGAACAGTGCCACCCACGTCCAATCAACCGCCATGTGGCGCCCAAGGCCTTGTTTGTTAGGGCCCATGACGCCGCACTTGCCCTTCGCCTCTGCTCGGCCAAGCCCGGGCGCGCCTTTTGGCCCTGGGCTACTGTCGGCGTCGGGAACGGGGGTCCCAGACTTGCACTGCGGCCTGCGGCGTGGCTCAAAGGGGCCCCAAAGACGGCCCATCTTCATCAACACAAGCTCAAGACCCTCGCGAGGGGCCAAGCCTCATGAGGCGGGCACGAGGGAGCTTCCTCGAGCACGGCCTCATCAGTGGCTCGCGAGGAGGCGGAGAGATCAAGCGGGGTACCTCACGAGGTGCCCATGGCGTAAGCCATGACTACCAAGGGCGCCCGGTGAGGCGCCAGCAGTTGATGTCCTCCTTTCCTCTTTGGTGCAAAGGGAGCAAGCGCAGGCGAGAGCATCAAGCAAAGGCGTTCATTTTGGTGCAACAAGACCAAGACCAGCCCAACGGCAGGAAGGAAGTCATTGTGGAGCCCAAGCCGGCATCACCACCAGAGCCTTTGACAGGCGAGGACCAACTTTAGTCAGGATAAGTGTACTAGATGTTCCCCTTCAAAATGGCCAATTGTTGGCGCCCTTCCCGCTCAATATTTGGGGAAGAGGCCCAGGGCCTTCGCCTATAAATAGGACTAGCCTCCCACAGGGTAGAGGGAGAGCTTGATCCAGGATCCAGAACAAAGCTAGAGGTCAAGCAATCTAGAAAGAGAGAGAGAGAGAGAGAGAAGGCGGCTGAACTCCCCCTAGCAGTTCATCGCCCCGGCCAAGAACAGACCCTCGCGAGGCTGTTCTTCCTTGTATTGTTCATCACCATCAGCCCAAGAGGCAATCCACCACACCACAAACTAGAGTAGGGTATTACACCACAATGGTGGACCGAACTAGTATAAACCTTGCCTCTCTCGTGTTGTTCCTTTCGTAGTTTAGATCCAAGCGAGGTGGCGGGGTGCAGGTAGGTAGAGGGCGAGATCTCCGCGCGCACCCCAGTGCTCGAACCTCAAGGGTCTGCCGGAACCCGAAATCCGACAGAAGGCCTTATTTGCTAATGTGGAGAGGGGTGTGATACGTCTCCAACGTATCTATAATTTTTGATTGCTCCATGCTACTTTATCTACTGTTTTGGACTATATTGGGCTTTATTTTCCACTTTTATATTATTTTTGGGACTAACCTATTAACCGGAGGCCCAACCTGAATTGCTGTTTTTTTGCCTATTTCAGTGTTTCGAAGAAACAAAATATCAAACGGAGTCCAAACGGAATGAAACCTTCGGAAACGTGATTTTCTCACCGAACGTGATCCAGGGGACTTGGACCCTACTCTGAGGAATGAAAGAGGCGGTCACGAGGGTGGGGGGCGCCCCCCCTAGGGCGTGCCCTTGCCTCGTGGGCCCCCTGTCGCTCCACCGACGTACTCCTTCCTCCTATATATACCTACGTACCCCCAAACGATCAAAACAGGAGCCAAAAACCTAATTCCACCGCCACAACTTCCTGTATCCACGAGATCCCATCTTGGGCCTGTTCCGGAGCTCCGCTAGAGGGGGCATCCACCATGGAGGGCTTCTACATCAACACCATAGCCCCTCCGATGAAGTGTGAGTAGTTTACTTCAGACCTTCGGGTCCATAGTTAGTAGCTAGATGGCTTCTTCTCTCTTTTTGGATCTCAATACAATGTTCTCCCCCTCTGTCGTGGGGATCTATTCAATGTAATCTTCTTTTTGCGGTGTGTTTGTTGAGACCGATGAATTGTGGGTTTATGATCCAACTTATCTATGAATAATATTTGAATCATCTTTGAATGCTATTATGTATGATTGATTATCTTTGCAAGTCTCTTCGAATTATCCGTTTGGTTTGGCCAACTAGATTGGTAGTTCTTGCAATGGGAGAAGTGCATAGCTTTGGGTTCAATCTTGCGGTGTCCTTACCCAAAGGATGTAAAGGGTTGCAAGGAAAGTATTGTTTTGTTGCCATCGAGGATAACAAGATGGGGTATTTATCATATTGAATGAATTTATTCCTCTACATCATGTCATCTTGCTTAAGGCGTTACTCTGTTTTTAACTTAATACTCTAGATGCATCTTTGGATAGCGGTCGATGAGTGGAGTAATAGTAGTAGATCTTGAGAATCGTTTTGGTCTACTTGTGTCGGACGTGATGCCTATATACATGATCATACCTAGATATACTCATAACTATGCTCACTTCTGTCAATTGCTCAACAGTAATTTGTTCACCCACCGTAGAATACTTATGCTCTTGAGAGAAGCCACTAGTGAAATCTATGGCCCCCGGGTCTATTTTCATCATATCAATCTCCATCACTTTGATACTTGCTTTGTTTTTACTTTGCCTTTTACTTTTCACTTTGCATCTCTATACCAAAAATACCAAAAATATTATCTATCATCTCTATCAGATCTCACTCTCGTAAGTGACCGTGAAGGAATTGACAACCCCTACTCGCGTTGGTTGCGAGTAGCTATCGTTTTGTGCAGTGCGAGGGACTTGTGCGTGGCCTCTCTTTGGATTGATACCTTGGTTCTCAAAAACTGAGGGAAATACTTACGCTACTTTGCTGCATCATCCTCTCCTCTTCGGGGAAATCCAACGCAGTGCTCAAGAGGTAGCGAGAAGAATTTCCGGCACCGTTGTCGGGGAGTCTACGCAAAAGTCAACATACCAAGTACCCATCACAATCCCTATCTCCCGCATTACATTATTTGCCATTTGCCTCTCATTTTCCTCTCCCCCACTTCACCCTTGTCGTTTTATTCGCCCTCTCTTTCCCAATATCCTCCTCTTTTTCCCGTTGCCTTTTTCTCGCTTGCCTTCTGTTTGCTCGTGTATTGGATTGCTTGTTTGTCGCGATGGCTCAAGATGCTACCAAATTGTGTGACTTCACCAATACCAATAATAATGATTTCCTTAGCACTCCGATTGCTCCTCTTGCCAATACCGAATCTTGTGAAATCAATACTGCTTTGTTGAATCTTGTTATGAAAGATCAATTCATTGGCGTTCCTAGTGAAGATGCCGCTACTCATCCGAATAGCTTCATTGATTTATGTGATATGCAAAAGAAAAAGATGTCGATAATGATGTCGTTATGTTGAAGCTATTTCCTTTTAAGCTTAGAGATCGTGCTAAAGCATGGTTTTCATCTACGCCTAAAAATAGTATTGATTCTTGGAACAAGTGCAAAGATGCTTTTATCTCTAAGTATTTTCCTCCCGCTAAGATTATCTCTCTTAGGAACAATATTATGAATTTTAAGCAACTTGATCATGAACATGTTGCACAAGCTTGGGAGAGAATGAAATTAATGATACGTAATTTTCCTACTCATGGTTTGAACTTGTGGATGATTATACAAAAAATTTGTGCCGGATTGAATTTTGCTTCTAGAAATCTTTTAGATTTGGCCGCGGGCGGCACTTTTATGGAAATCACTCTAGGAGATGCTACTAAACTTCTAGATAATATTATGGTCAATTATTCTCAATGGCATACTGAAAGATCTACTAATAAAAAAGTGCATGCGATAGAAGAAATCAATGTTTTGAGTGGAAAGATGGATGAACTTATGAAATTATTTGCTACTAAGAGTGTTTCTTCTGATCCTAATGATATGCCTCTGTCTACTTTGATTGAGAATAATAATGAATCTATGGATGTGAATTTTGTTGGTAGGAATAATTTTGGTAACAACGCGTATAGAGGGAATTTTAATCCTAGGCCTTATCCTAGTAATCCTTATAATAATTATGGAAATTCCTACAACAACTCTTATGGAAATTTTTAATAAGATGCCCTCTGAATTTGAGAGTAGTGTTAAAGAGTTTATGAATTCACAAAAGAATTTTAACGCTTTGCTTGAGGAGAAATTGCTTAAAGTTGATGATTTGGCTAGGAACTTTGATAGAATTTCTCTTGAAATTGATTCTTTAAAGCTTAGATCTATTCCTCCTAAGCATGATATCAATGAGTCTCTCAAAGCTATGAGAATTTCCATTGATGAGTGCAAAGAAAGAACCGCTAGGATGCGTGCTTCGAAAGATGCCTTTATTAAAGCGTGTTCTTCTAATTCCTATGAAAATCAAGATGAAGATCTAAAGTTTATTGATGTGTCCCCCATTAAATCTTTGTTTTGCAATATGAATCTTGATGAAACTGAATATGATCTTCCTTTACCTAGAAGACGATCTAAGAATTCGGAGTTTTTAGATCTTGATGATGAAATTGATAAAAGTGGGATTGAAAGAAATAAAAACCTAGATGTTGATAAACCCATTATTTTGGATCTCAAGGAATTTAATTATGAAAATTGCTATTTAATTGATTGTATTTCCTTGTTGCAATCCGTGCTAAATTCTCCTCATGCTTATAGTCAAAATAAGGCCTTTACCGAACAAATTGTTGATGCCTTGATGCAATCTTATGAAGAAAAACTTGAGTTGAAAGTTTCTATCCCTAGAAAACTCTATGATGAGTCGGAACCTACTATTAAAATTAAAATTAAAGATTATGAGTTTCATGCCTTGTGTGATTTGGGTGCTAGTGTCTCCACTATTCCCAAAACTTTGTGTGATTTGCTAGATTTCCGTGACTTTGATGATTGCTCTCTAAACTTGCATCTTGTGGATTCCACTATTAAAAAGCCTATGGGAAGAATTAATGATGTTCTTATTGTTGAAAATAGGAATTATGTGCCCGTGAGATTTTATCGTTCTTGATATAGATTGCAATCCTTCATGTCCTATTATTCTTGGTAGACCTTTCCTTAGAACGATTGGTGCAATTATTGATATGAAGGAAGGGAATATTAGATTCCAATTTCCATTAAAGAAAGGCATGAAACACTTTCCTAGAAAGAAAATAAAATTACCATATGAATCTATCATGAGAGCCACTTATGGATTGCCTACCAAAGATGGCAACACTTAGATCTATCCTTGCTTTTATGCCTAGCTAGGGGCGTTAAACGATAGCGCTTGTTGGGAGGCAACCCAATTTTATTTTTTGTTTTTTGTTTTTGCTTATGTTTAGGAATAAATAATCCATCTAGACTCTGTTTAGATGTGGTTTTATGTTTTAATTAGTGTTTGTGCCAAGCTAGACCTATTGGATCTTCTTGGATGATAGTTATTTGATCTTGCTGTAATTTCCAGAAACTTTGCGCTCAGTGCCCGAATTATTAAAAATCACCAGAACGTGATAAAATACTGATTCCAATTGCTGCTGATCAATAAACAAAATTTCTAGGCCGTCTAATTTTGGTAGATGTTTTGGAGTTCCAGAAGTTTGCGTTAGTTACAGATTACTACAGACTGTTCTGTTTTTGACAGATTCTGTTTTTCGTGTGTTGTTTGCTTATTTTGATGCATCTATGGCTAGTAAAATAGTTTATAATCCGTAGAGAAGTTGGAATACAGTAGGTTTAACACCAATATAAATAAATAATGAGTTCATTACAGTACCTTAAAGTAGTCTTTTGTTTTCTTTCTCTAACGGAGCTCACGAGATTTCTATTGAGTTTTGTGTTGTGAAGTTTTCAAGTTTTGGGTGAATTCTTTTGATGGAGTATGGAACAAGGAGTGGCAAGAGCCTAAGCTTGGGGATGCCCATGGCACCCCCAAGATAATCCAAGGACACCAAAAGTCAAAGCTTGGGGATGCCTGGAAGGCATCCCCTCTTTAATCTACTTCCATCGGTAATTTACTTGGAGCTATATTTTTATTCACCACATGATGAGTGTTTTGCTTGGAGCGTCTTGTATTATTTGCATATTTTCTTGTTAGTTTACCACAATCATCCTTGCTGTACACACCTTTTGAGAGAATCCAATTTTATTAGAATTTGCTAGAATACTCTATGTGCTTCACTTATATCTTTTGAGCTTGATAGTTTTGCTCATAGTGCTTCACTTATATCTTTTGAGCATGATAATTTTTGCTCTAGTACTTCACCTAGATCTTCTAGAGCACGGTGGTGGATTTGTTTTAAAGAAACTATTGATCTCTCATGCTTCACTTAGATTATTTTGAGAGTCGTTAATAGCATGGTAATTTTCTTAAATATTAATATACTTGGTATTCAAGATATGTGAAACTTTCTTTTGAGTGCGATGAATACTAAGAAAAGTTTGATACTTGATAATTGTTTTGAGATATGAAGGTGATAATATCATAGTCGTGCTAGTTGAGTAGTTGTGAATTTGAGAAATGATTGTGTTGAAGTTTGCAAGTCCATTAGCATGCACATATGGTTAAAGTTGTGTAACAAATTTGAAACATGAAGTGTACCTGGCTTGTGCATCCTTATGAGTGGCGGTCGGGGACGAGCGATGGTCTTTTCCTACCAATCTATCCCCCTAGGAGCATGCGCGTAGTACTTGATTTTTGATGACTTCTAAATTTTTGCAATAAGTATATGAGTTCTTTTGACTAGTGTTGAGTCCATGGATTATCGCACTTTTACCTTTCCGCCTTTGCTAGCCTCTTGATGCCGTGCATTGCCCTTTCTCACCTTGAGAGTTGGTGCAACCTTCGCGGTGCATCCAAACCCGTGATATGATACGCTCTATCACACATAAACCTCCTTATATCTTCCTCAAAACAGCCACCATACCTACCTATTATGGCATTTCCATAGCCATTCCGAGATATATTGCCATGCAACTTTCCACCGTTCCGTTCATCATCATCATGACATACTTTACTTTTGTCATATTGCCATTGCATGATCATGTAGTTGACATCGTATTTGTGGCGAAGCCACCATGCATTATTTTTCATACATGTCACTCTTGATTCATTGCACCATCCCGGTACACCGCCGGAGGCATTCATATAGAGTCATATCTTGTTCTAGTTTCGAGTTGTAATCCTTATGTTGTAATCAATAGAAGTGTGATGATCATCATTATTAGAGCATTTCCCAAAAAAAAGAAAGGCCCAAAAAAATATATATAAAAAGGGCAACGCTACTATCTCTTTTTCCACACTTGTGCTTCAAAGTAGCACCTTGTTCTTCATGTAGTGAGTCTCATATATTGTGCTTCAAAGTAGCACCTTGTTCTTCATGTAGTGAGTCTCATATATTGTGCTTCAAAGTAGCACCATGTTTTTCATATAGTGAGTCTCATAAGTTGTCTTTTTATACTAGTGGGAATTTTTCATTATAGAACTTGGCTTGTATATTCCTACGATGGGCTTCCTCAAATGCCCTAGGTCTTCATGAGCAAGCAAGTTGGATGCACACCCACTAGTTTTCTTTTGTTGAGCATTCATAGCTCTAGTGCATCCGTTGCATGGCAATCCCTACTCCTCATGTTGACATCAATTGATGGGCATCTCCATAGCCCGTTGATTATCCTCGTCAATGTGAGACTTTCTCCTTTTTATCTTCTCCACACAATCCCCATCATCATATTCTATTCCACCCATAGTGCTATATCCATGGCTCACGCTCATGTATTGCGTGAAGGTTGAAAAAGTTTGAGATTATTTAAGTATGAAACAATTGCTTGGCTTGTCATCGGGGGTATAGAAGTTGGGAACATCTTTGTGTGACGAAAATGAAGCATAACCTAACTATATGATTCTGCAGGGATGAACTTTCTTTTGCCATGCTATTTTGAGAAGACATGATTACTTTGATTAGTATGCTTGAAGTATTATTATTTTTATGTCAATATGAACTTTTGTCTTGAATCTTTCGGATCTGAATATTCATACCACAATTAAGAAGATTTACATTGAAATTATTCCAAAGTATCACTCCTCATCAAAAATTCTCTTTTTATCATTTATCTACTCGAGGACGAGCAGGAATTAAGCTTGGGGATGCCTGATACGTCTCCAACTTATCTATAATTTTTGATTGCTCCATGCTACTTTATCTACTATTTTGGACTATATTGGGCGATATTTTCCACTTTTATATTAGTTTTGGGATTAAAATATTAAACGGAGGCCCAGCCCAGAATTGCTTTTTTTTGCCTATTTCGGTGTTTGAAGAAGCAGAATATCAAACGGAGTCCAAGCGGAATGAAACCTTGAAACGTGATTTTCTCACCGAACATGATCCGGGGACTTGGACCCTACTCCAAGGAACGAAGAGGCGGTCACGAGGTGGGCCCCTAGGCGCGCCCCTGCCTCGTGGGCCCCTGTCGCTCCACCGACGTACTCCTTCCTCCTATATATACCTCGTGCCCCCAAACGATCGTAACATGAGCCAAAAACCTAATTCCACCGCCGCAACTTCCGTATCCATGAGATCCCATCTTGGGGCCTGTTTAGGAGCTCCATTGGAGGGGCATCCACCATGGAGGGCTTCTACATCAACACCATAGCCCCTCCGATGAAGTGTGAGTAGTTTACTTGAGACCTTGGTCCATAGTTAGTAGCTAGATGGCTTCTTCTCTCTTTTTGGATCTCAATACAATATTCTCCCCCTCTCTCGTGGAGATCTATTCGATGTAATCTTTTTTTTGTGGTGTGTTTGTTGAGACCGATGAATTGTGGGTTTATGATCCAGCTTATCTATGAATAATATTTGAATCTTCTTTGAATTCTGTTATGTATGATTGGTTATCTTTGCAAGTCTCTTGGAATTATCCGTTTGGTTTGGCCAACTAGATTGGTAGTTCTTGCAATGGGAGAAGTGCATAGCTTTGGGTTCAATCTTGCAGTGTCCTTACCCAGTGACAGAAAGGGTTGCAAGGACGTATTGTATTGTTGCCATCGAGGATAACAAGATGGGGTATTTATCATATTGCATGAATTTATTCCTCTACATCATGTCATCTTGCTTAAGGCGTTACTCTGTTTTTAACTTAATACTCTAGATGCATCTTTGGATAGCAGTCAATGAGTGGAGTAATAGTAGTAGATGCAGAATCGTTTCGGTCTACTTGTCTCGGACGTGATGCCTATATACATGATCATACCTAGATATACCCATAACTATGCTCAACTCTGTCAATTGCTCAACAGTAATTTGTTCACCCACCGTAGAATACTTATGCTCTTGAGAGAAGCCACTAGTGAAATCTATGGTCCCCGGGTCTATTTTCATCATATCAATCTCCATCACTTTAATACTTGCTTTGTTTTTACTTTGCCTTTTACTTTTCACTTTGCATCTCTATACCAAAATACCGAAAATATTATCTATCATCTCTATCAGATCTCACTCTCGTAAGTGACCGTGAAGGGATTGACAACCCCTAATCGCGTTGGTTGTGAGTAGCTACCGTTTTGTGCAGGTATGAGGGACTTGTGCGTGGCCTCCTATTGGATTGATACCTTGGTTCTCAAAAACTGAGGGAAATACTTACGCTACTTTGCTGCGTCATCCTCTCCTCTTCGGGGAAATCCAACGCGGTGCTCAAGAGGTAGCAGGGTGTGGGTACCTTTTTGCAGAATTGCCATAGTTTCCTTCCTATCCGTCAGATATAAATAAGACGACCTATATTGCAGGATGACAGGCACACCATCATCACCAACTCTATTTTTTATAAGAGTAGAAGAGAGTAGAGTAGATAAGAGTAGAGTAGAGATAGATAGAGAAATGCAGCAGAGCAGAACTTGGGTTGACAACACATCATACTTATTAACTGGATTCTGGATGCATGTGTGACCCAGCTCTACATGATCAACAGTGCCAAGGTGATCTTGCTGAAGCCGATGCCTCAGTCGAGGCCATTCAAAGGCTCCGGCAACGTCTACCTTACATGTGAGACGATCCTTCAGGGAGCCCTTCCACTTCCGCTGTCTCTCCTGCAAGGTCACTTAATTAATTAGGAGTACTTAAGTAGCACTAATTTATTGCTGCCTAATTTTCCTATCGGAGTTAAACACATCTTTAGTAGCACCCTATGCTGAATCATATACATGTGTATGTGTGTCTGTGGAGGTGAATCATGTGGTGGAGCAGGGAGCGAATCTTGGTAGTGTCATGACATAATAGTGCTATTGTTTTTCATGTCAATTTATTGCCATTGGTTCACTGAGGCAATGTTTTGCGTATTGTCCATCATGAATTTGATGCTATTGTTAAAGTAATATGCTAATGTCTTTCTATCCTTTCTCACTAAGCTAATGAAGGTTTCACCTTGTTCCTACTTGTGCAAACAGGGATCATGTTGTGCCAATCGTACATTTTAGTGGAACTACACAAGACAATACAATGAACTGTATCCCAGCCAGTGCTTTAACTCTGCTGGAAGTTCTTGGTAATCTTTTGATATAATCTCACCACTAGTAACAAGAGTGATTTCAACCATACATTTGAAGTGCACAAAAACATATACTATTGAGTGATTCCAGTGAGTGCTTTATCATCTCTTCCGGGACTACATGAATAAGCTTTTTTGCTCAGGTTGGTACCGGCCTAAGGCCTTCATCCCTATTAGTTTGTTGTCATCTCTATTTGTATCATGCTATTGTGTTGCTACTGTCATGAGAAACTCCTTTATCTTTGCACATTAAAGTTTTGCAACCTATGATACATGGTAATGCTTTGAGTGTTGAGCTAATTGGCACTGATTAAATAAACTAATACCTCTCTTTAAGCAAGACTACTATGTTACTAACTTTACCCATTAAGATAATGAGGGTGCTTCTATTTGTTGGTGTATGTTTCATCAACTAGTCCCACTATTACAGTAATGTCACTCTCTTAATATATGTGCCAATAGGGATGCTCAATTTTGGTGGAACTGCACAAAAACTTTGGGTGCTTCATTGCCTCGACTGCTTCCTTCCTTTCCTGTTAGTCGCTTATCTCGGCTTTCTTCCTTCCTTTCCTGTCAATCGCTTCGCTTATCTCGGCTTCCAGTCAAAGGAAATAGTAACTGATATGCTACCTCACACAGGTTGGTACCGGTCTTTATCCTGATTATTGTGCTTGTCATATGTATTGGTAATTTGGTATTGTGCTACTGTTTGCCGATTTCATAAAGGAGTAACTTGGAGTCTGAACTCGCAAGCAAATCATTACATTGGGCGATTTCAGTAGAACTGCACAATAAGATCTGATGGACAGATAATTATGCTGCTGCCATGTACTCCAAAGTTCACTCAGACAAGCATTGATGTTGACAAGAAGAAGTGCCTATATTCATTCGAGTATCAACCGGCATCAACTAGTTGCAAACTCCAAGTATTAGGAGAGTGAAGCCAAAAATATTGCTTGGCGCATAGCCCAGAAAAGCGCAGTCCAGTCTTTGGTCCCAACTTGTGCCTTTTGGTTATCGACACATATGGCAGCAAACTGTATGGCATGGAGTCTAAAGATTCCAAACAAGTTGGTTGACGTGTATTTCATCTGACACTTAATCAGTCTGCACGCCAGTGCTGCTCCATTTTAGTTGAACAACACAAAAAATTTGGGTGGTTCATTTTATCAACCGCCTCCTTTCTTGTCTGCAATGTAGAATTTTGGCAAGCTACCGGACCAAGACGAGCCGGTAAACTAGTTGGATGAAAGTAGTGGCCAAGTTTCTCAAACCTCCCTTAGCATCGAGGCCACTATCTCGAGGATAAACCTACAAGCAAAGCTCAGATTGTCTGCCCTGCCTCTTATGTACTCGAAAGTTTACTCGTACAAGCATTAATTTTAGCAAGAAGTACCTCCGATGAACACCATTTACCAGTCTGTACCCTAGGTAATTAAAGCTTGTCCATGGATGATATTGGCTGTGATCTCAATCATTTGGATGCATAAACATACTGAACATGTGTATATCTGAATCTTTTTGTGAATTATCTATGAATATTGTCTTGTGATCTATCAATCATTTGGACGCATAAACATGATGAACTTGTGTATATATGAATCTTTTGAGTTGTTGATTGTGAGTGTTAGCTATGAATATGAACGTGTCCTGTGAACCCGAGTTTGATACGAATGTTTACCTTTTCTGTTGTACTTGTGTGTGAACTTGTTAGTATGTCTACTGTGGGATTTGTGACGCGTGGGTGTCAACGGCACACCTTCTTCCCAAGAAGAATTGCACCTACTTGTTAGGGTAGCAACGACGCATCAACTCTTTTTAATCTTTTTGCTCTGTCTTCCCCCTCCCCCGCTCAACCCCTGCCGTAATGTTTTCGGCCTCAAAACAAACATAGTATTGCTTTGTTTTGGGGCTTGATGAAAAATCGAGTGCTGCTTTCTGTAGGTTGGCCCGCCAAAGAAATGGGCTCTTTGGTACACCATGCATGGGAGGCTAAAAATACAAGTTGTATGGTGTAGAGGCAAGTAAAAAAACGCCATCGGGAGCCATCCACTAAAAAACTCGCGCCTGATGTGCTTCTTCAGTCGCGCAGGCGGCCCCCTCTTTAATCCAGTTCGCTCCATTCCCCAACTGGTAGCATGGGACGAAAGTTTATTTCCCCCTCACGCCTGGCGGGAGATTGTAGAAGCGCGGCATCGAATCCAACACCAGTGATGGCTGCTTGTCCAAATGATTTTCAGATAAAAAACTACATGTTTCAGAGGCGGAGCATTTAAATCAACATGCACTTTTCAAACATGGATAATAGAATGTTGGAAATTTTATTCTTGGTAAAAAATGGAACTAACAAAAAATTAACATCATGCTGATCAACATTCATGTATAGCACATCTTCATATGATGCAAAGTAAAAAAGATATGCTATTTTCAAAATGGCAAGACAATGTTGAGTGTGCGAAAAACTGGGTAAACTAGGGACGAAATTTTGGCAAGTGTTAGATATTTTCCAGCTGCACTAGTTGGAATCAAACCCGGGCACCACAACTTTTGGGTGAGAGGGTTGCAGCCATCGGGCTAGTGCGGTATGTTCGAAAGAATGAAGGTGTCTTCCCCGGCTCCGGTTCTTTCCCATCCGTGTGCGCTCGCCGTGGCGCCGCCATATGCCGTTGTTAACATGCTCAACAAACGAGAGGAATCCGGAGAGGACTGTACGCCGAGAGACTGATAGTGGGACCCACCAGGTCCAAGCCGTATGCAAG
This sequence comes from Aegilops bicornis, assembly GCA_021605145.1. NCBI lineage: Eukaryota > Viridiplantae > Streptophyta > Magnoliopsida > Poales > Poaceae > Aegilops > Aegilops bicornis. The sequence continues at coordinate 391,763,109 of CM038674.1, forward strand.
CAAGTGTCCCATTGGAAAAAAGCTTCCTCCTAATTGTATACTAACATTGGGGCCCATGGGTTTATCGACCTTATATAGTCAATAAACGAAATAAATTTCCAACGATGACTGTCAACGGGGAGCTTTTTTTCCAGGGGCATCAGGGTTCTTTTATTTTTTTTTGTTGTCGCGGGAAAGGGGTATCGGGGATCTAAATGGTATCATTTTTTTCCCGGAGGGCGAACAAGTATCCGCTTGGCCTAGGTTTTGTTTTTTAACATGCGTAGCCCACGACATACCGAGACAGTGGTTTCAACTTATTTTTTGAGGTCCATCATGTACGTACCGGCCTATGGGCCTCCCAGCGTAGGTTTTACTTTTTCTTAAAGATCGGCAGCCCAATGTATTTTTTTAATAAAACGCAGATCTCTGTTCTATTTATCTATATATAAGAATAATAATGTTGTGTCCAATTTAAGTTTTCCCTTCTAACCACAATATATATGTTTATATTATTACTATTATCGTATATTTAATAGAGACTTATATATACATTATAAAAACATCCCACGTCTTATTAACTTATAAAAGTAAATGTTTAACAAAAGTTGGCAAGGAAAATCCTGGTTGTTTTTGACTCAGAGGCAAGGAAAATCCTGGTTGTTTTTGACTCACAGGCAAGGAAAATCCCGGTGATTGCATACAAAAGCTTGCGAAGACTTTAAGGACCAATGTAATAATAACGCGCTCATTTTTGTTTTGAGCAATAACTCGCTAATTTGTTAATTTTATATATAAAAATGTGTCGCTCCGGTTTATTTTTTGATATTAATTGCTCCTTCTAACCTAACATTATATATAGAACAAGCCCAACTAATTTGTGTATTTGAAGAAAGTGCAAATGGGCTGGGATTTTTGAGAAAATTTTAAATGGGCCGCATTGATGCGAAATTATTTGTTCACCCAGCCCAGCAAATGGACTGTAAATTCTAGAAAACATGGGTTAAATATATGCCACATGTTTGTAGGCTAACATGTGGGCCAATAGGTCGAAGCCTACGCAAGGCATTGTCAACTTGGTTAACAAATGATTATGACATCCACAGCCATTGGATTTATATCCAATGGACAACATGCACCTTCAATCTCTCGTCTTCGTCCTCCAGCATCGCCGGGACCGCCTGCTCCGGCCTCCGGTGGCTAGCGGCTCTGCTTAGCACGCATCACTGCGAAGCACTACCCCACCGCTGGCCAGGCTATCCCTCCACCCCTCCACACCTCCTATTATTCTCCACCGACTGCAGCCCCACACTGCACCAGAACCAGTTATAACCCTTGTACCCCTCTCAATCTACGACTCCACTGCTGCTTCTTCCCATCTCCGGGTCGTTCCCGTCCGGGGCCTCGCCGTCGTCCACCGCCTTGCTGCGCTTGGCGGGGCGTGGTCAACAAACGAGAGTCATCGGAAGAGGACTGTACGTGGAGAGCCTGACGGCTGGGACCCATGTGGTCCATGGTCGCACGCAATGAAAGTTCCTCCTTATTAAGCTGAAAAAATGTTTCCTCCCCCTGACAGCTAGGACTCATCGACTGTATCTTCGCACGGAAGGAAGTGACTCCTTGTTATGTGAAAAAACTATTCCTCCCGATGACAGCTGGGACCCGGTAGATTTGGTGGCTCACTTGTGGGCCTACTAAGCTGATGTGTACGCAGGGCTTTGTCAACTTAATCAACAAATGATTCTAGCAGCTGGACCGTTGGATGTTAATCCAACAGCCGTGCTGCTTCTTCAACCTTTGTTCTTGCTCCTGTCTCCCGTGGGCGGTAGTGCTGCCGCGCACCCGAACCAGTCAAGTTTCCCACTCCTCTCCATCTGCGACTCCACTGCCACGTCTTCCCCATCTTCGGGTCGTTCCAGTCTGGGGCCTCGCCCTCATCCATCGGCCTTGGTGCGCTCGACATGGTGTGGTCAACGTGGTCAACAAACGAGAGACATCGGAAGATGACTGTACGTGAGAGGCTGACAGTGGGGACGCACCACGCCCATGGGCGCAAGCATGCAACTGCATCCTTTTTACCCTGAAAAATAATGTTTTCTCCCCCTGACAGTTGGGACCCACCAGCTACATCTTCTCATGCAAGGAAGTGTGTCCTTATTACGGGCAAAATAATGATTCCCCCCTGACAGCTGGGACCCAGCAGCTATATCTTCGTACGCAAGGAAGTGCTTCCTTGTCCTCCCTGACAGCTAGGACCCACCCGATCGAAGCATACATACCATTGTCTATCTTGTCGCGAACGTGTAGGTACATACTGGTCGATCGGTCGCTCTGCAATGATGAACGTGGCTGAGTAAGTAGCGGCACATGTTATAGTAGATCCCCCCACGTAGCAGTTCAGGCTGTCCCGTCTAAACCGTGTACACGTACATACAGCCACACGCCAAAAAATACGACCACATACGTACATACGAGTAGGGTCTTGAAACACGTACTCGCGCATACGGACAGCCAGGGTTGTTCATCTTCAGCTAACCGGTTGGGTCGGAATGGAGGAAACAGCGTCGTGTTCACCGGGAGCCAAGTGACTGGGTCGGAACGCGTCCTGTTCATCGGGAGGCAACATACTGGGTCGGAATGGGTCGTGTTCAATGGGAGCCAACTGGCTTGGACGGAATAGCCGGAACAGGGTCTGGCGTACCGCAAAACAGAGGAAAACAGCCTTGTGTTCAACCGCGTACGGTCAAAACGGGGTCCTGTTCATCGGGAAGGGTCTGGCGTACCACAAAGCGGAGGAAACGGACTTGTGTTAGAGCTCCTACGGTCGAAATGGGATGTTGTTGACCGGGAGGGGTGTGGCATACCGCAAAATGGAGGAAATAGACTTGCTTTGGAGTGCTACGGTCGAAAAGGGGGTCCTGTTCATCGGGAGGGGTGTGGCGTACCACAAAACTGGACTCCTTGGGCTACTGTTTATCCACCGTCTATTGCCTCCACGGGCTACTGTTCATCTCCACCATCGACCTCCTCCAGCCTCCACCTGCGACTATTCATCCACGGCGTCTCCCTCCTGCCTCCACTAGCTACTGTTCATCCACGGGCTCCTATTCATCGAGCCTCCACCGCTCCTCCACTGGCTACTGTTCAACCAGCCCTCTCCATGGGGTCCTGTTCAACCACCCATCCACGGGGCTACTGTTCATCCAGCCCTCCACCGGCTACTGTTCATCCAGCCCTCCACGGGGTCCTGTTCATCCAACCCTCCACAGGGTCCTGTTCATCCACCCCCAACCGGCACGATCAGGGTCCTGTTCATTCAGCGGCAACGACTACTACGGGGTCCTGTTCATCCAACCCCCACCAGGAACTGTTCATCCAACCCCCCAACAATGCTCACTATTCATCAAGAGGTAGTAGGTTCGATCAGCTTCAATTAGCAGTAGTAGCAAAGAAATCACTCGATCGGGTTCAGTTAACAGCCAGGGATCGATCGATCGCTCGGGTTCAGTAACGGGTAGCCTGCAGTGCAATCGCTCGGGTTCAGTAGGCCAACGCCTCGCTCGGGTTCAGTTAGAGCCAAATGCCTCGCACCCACGCACGTACGTCTACGAGAGAAACACGCATCGCTCGGCCCCGACCACCCACCATAACCGGGAACTCCCGATATTTTCCTCGCCCTCGCTTCTACCACGGTTTTTTTCGTCATGGACGACCCAAAGAATGTCATGCGGCTGCGTCTTCGGTCTGCCCAGGACGAAAAGCCCATTTTCTGTCATGATTTTTTGTCATAGAAGTAGGAGCCCACCACATCTATGATGATACCGGGTTTTGTCACAATTATCGTCATAGAAGGTGTCATAAGCATGATAGAAAACATTTTCGTTCGGCCCAAAATGTCACGGATGTGTCTTTTTTTTGTAGTGTAAGCAAGCTCCCCAACGACGTCTCGCCCAAAGGGTCATTCATAGAGACAGTCAAGGTGTGGCATCGGGAGTGGTTCTATGTCCGAACCCCGCGACGCAAACTAGGCGGCCATGCCTAACTTAAGATCTGGACCCCCCATGAGACTCACCTCATGGACCGCCAAGGGCCTTGACTGGGGGTCCCAACCAGAGGTGAAGATGCTACAGAAACACATCTCCAATGTGTTTGGTGCAAACGCCGGTCTCACAAACGTGATTCAGGTGATGCTCTTCTGCCGCATCCTTCCCAGCCAACTCGGGGCTTCCCCCATGCGGGAGTTTAATCCCAAGGAGCCACGGACCTTGAAGCGCTTCTTCGGCACCACGCACAAAGATATATGGTAGCAGCTCTTCAAGGTCCAGAAAAGTTGGCCGATGAACACCGAAAACATCGGACTCGACATCGAGAACCCAGCCTCAGCGGTAAGCATAATCTTTCCGAAGACCTATATGGTCAATACTTCAGATACATCAAAGATTATATTGCCTGCTTTCCACACAGGGATGGACGGCAAAGGCAGAGCGGTTCAACTATCCGGAGCCGCTGCCTGAGAACCCGGCCATGCCCCAGCTAACGGAGATGCTGGTCCCGGCGCCCTATCAGGCGCCGGAGAAGAAGGCCAGGAAGAAGAAAGGCAAGGAGGCCAAGGGTGGCCCCCGCCACAAAGGTCCTTCGGACACAGTGTCAGGAGAGACCGAAGCCCTCTCTTTCCATGAGAGAGACGAGGAAGAAGAGGAGGAGGAGGTGGAAAGCGACTCCCCTCATAAGGGGAGGAAGAAGAAGAGGGTGGCCTCCAAAGCCGAAGGGGGAGGCGCCCAAGAAAGGGAAGGTGACCCTCTGATACGTCTCCAACGTATCTATAATTTTTTATTACTCCATGCTATATTATCTACTGTTTTGGACCATATTGGGCTTTATTTTCCACTTTTATATTATTTTTGGGACTAACCTATTAACCGGAGGCCCAGCCCAGATTTGCTGTTTTTTTTTGCCTATTTCAGTGTTTTGAAGAATAGGAATATCAGACGGAGTCAAAACGGAACGAAATCAACTAGAGAAGTTATTTTTGGAACGAAAGCTACGCGATGGACTTGGACCCCACGTCAAGGAAGGAACGAGGAAGCCATGAGGGAGGGGGGCGCGCCCCCTGCCTCGTGGGGCCCTCATGGCTCCCCTGACGTGCTTCTTCCGCCTATATAACTCCACGTACCCTAAAACTTCCAGAACAGAGAATAGATCGGGAGTTCCGCCGCCGCAAAACCTCTAGAGCCACCAAAAACCAATCTGGACCCTGTTCCTGCACCCTGCCGGAGGGAGGGAACCCTCGCCGGTGGCCATCTTCATCATCCCGGCGCTCTCCATGACGAGGAGGGAGTAGTTCACCCTCGGGGCTGAGGGTATGTACCAGTAGCTATGTGTTTGATCACTCTCTCTCTCTCTCTCTCTCTCTCTCTCTCTCTCTCTCTCTCTCGTGTTCTTGATTTGGCATGATCTTGATGTATCGCGAGCTTTGCTATTATAGTTGGATCTTATGTTTCTTCTCCCCCTCTACTCTCTTGTAATGGATTGAGTTTTCCCTTTGAAGTCATCTTATCGGGTTGAGTCTTTAATGATTTGAGAACACTTGATGTATGTCTTGCCGTGCGTATCTGTGGTGACAATGGGATATCACGTGTTTCACTTGATGTATGTTTTGGTGATCAACTTGCGGGTTCCGCCCATGAACCTATGCATAGGCGTTGGCCCACGTTTTCGTCTTGACTTTCCGGTAGAAACTTTTGGGCACTCTTTGAGGTTCGATGTGTTGGTTGAATAGATGAATCTGAGATTTTGTGATGCATATCGTATAATCATACCCACGAATACTTGAGGTGACATTGGAGTATCTAGGTGACATTGGAGTATCTAGGTGACATTAGGGTTTTGGTTGATTTGTGTCTTAAGGTGTTATTCTAGTACGAACTCTAGGGCTGTTTGTGACACTTATAGGAATAGCCCAACAGATTGATTGGAAAGAATAACTTTGAGGTGGTTTCGTACCCTACCATAATCTCTTCGCTTTGTTCTCCACTATTAGTGACTTTGGAATGACTCTTTGTTGCATGTTGAGGGATAGTTATATGATCCAATTATGTTATTATTGTTGAGAGAACTTGCACTAGTGAAAGTATGAACCCTAGGCCTTGTTTCCTAGCATTGCAATACCGTTTGTGCTCACTTTTATCATTGGTTACCTTGCTGTTTTTATATTTTCAGATTACAAAAACCTATATCTACCATCCATATTGCACTTGTATCACCATCTCTTCGCCGAACTAGTGCACCTATACAATTTACCATTGTATTGGGTGTGTTGGGGACACAAGAGACTCTTTGTTATTTGGTTGCAGGGTTGTTTGAGAGAGATCATCTTCATCCTACGCCTCCCACGGATTGATAAACCTTAGGTCATCCACTTGAGGGAAATTTGCTACTGTCCTACAAACCTCTGCACTTGGAGGCCCAACAACGTCTACAAGAAGAAGGTTGTGTAGTAGACATCAAGCTCTTTTTCCGTGCCGTTGCCGGGGAGGTGAGTGCTTGAAGGTATATCTTTAGATCTTGCAATCAAATCTTTTTGTTTCTTGTTTTATTACTAGTTTAGTTTATAAAAGAAAACTACCAAAAAAATGGAATTGAGTTTGTCTCATACACTTCATCTTTTTAATATCTTTCGTGAGTATGATGGAAAGGAAAATTTTGCCAAAGTGTTAGAAGAAGAATGCATTAAAATGTTTGGCACTAAATCTTTGAATGATGAGCATGATTGCAATGTTGTTAGTATGAACTCCTTTAATATCCATGATACTAATGATGATTGCACTAGTTATGATGAAAATGTCTCCTATAAGCATGTCAATTTTGGTGGAGTGCATTGGGTTTGCAAGTACACACCAAACAGGGAATATAGATATTGCAAAAGGCATAAGTACTTAGAAACTAAATGGTTGCAAGAAAGGCTAGATGTTTGTGCTGAAAATTTATTTTTTCTTAGCCATACTTGTGAACTTTGCAATGAACGTGATCATTTCAGTACCCAATGCAAATTATTTCATGATCGTATCGTGTCCAAAAATTGTGATGACTTGATTTCCCTTGCACATCATAATGAACTTAGTTTGCTCTTGGGTTATGAAGAAATGAAATGTATAACTAAGGATATTCCAAAATTTGCCCTTGATAGAGTTCTTCATTTTGATCTAGAGAAAATTTATATGTATCGTGCGGTGAATTGCATTGAAAATCCTTGTATTGCCAATTACATAAAGAAAAGAAAACAAATAGAAGATGAAGAGAATGCTAATGAAAGGGAAGAGACTTCCCAATATCCTCCTATTATTTCTTATGATGAATCAGGTAACGAGGAGGAGCCTTCTATTCAACCAATCTCATTAATAAGGAGCTCCAAAAAGAGGATTGAACCCACACATGAGGTGAAGAAGAAGAAAAGAAAAAGGAAGAAAGGTAAAAAGATATCTCCCCCAAATAATGTTGCTCCTATTATTGTTGTGGCTCATGAAAATGAAGATGATACACTTGATGATGATCTAGTTATGCCTATTGCTTGTTGTGATGATTATGATTGGGAAGATAATGATACTTCTTATGATCTTAAAAGTCTTTTTGGCACTTGCTTGGAATATAACAATTGCTATACTATTGGTGCTATCCATATTATTAATGATGAGAGTGATTATGCTTATGATATAAAAAGGCCCAAGCTTGGGGAAGCTATGTTTGATGAGGATGACATATTTGAGAATATATTTGCTGCAATTAATGTTTGTCCCAAGCTTGGGGATGCTATGTTTAATAATGATGATATTTTTAGTCTCCCAAGTTTTGATACGCAAAGTTGTTATGATGATAGCATGCCTTCTACCTATGATGATTATATCGATGAAAGTGGGTTTGGAAGAGTGTCAACTTTAGGAAGTAATGGTCCCACTATTTGGGAGGATGTTGAATCTTATTGTGATAATTATGGAAGTGGATTTGGAGAGGTCATGACTTTATTTAGTGATGTATCCACTATTTCGGAAGAGGTTTCAATCAATTATGATGAGAACAAAGTTGCTACTTATGATGATTATTGTGATAAAACTTATGCTATAAAGAGTAGTGATGATCATATTAAAACTTGTCATGATTATGAGTGCCCCTTCTCTGAACATTACTCCTTTAACTTGGAAACAATTTATAATATTCAAGTCTCTTATGATACTCCCACTATCCCGAATGAGAAGAATTTTGCTTATGTGGAGAGTAGTAAATTTTCTATGCTTGTAGATCATGAAAAGAATGCTCTAGGTGCTGGTTATATTGTTGAATTCATTCATGATTCCCCTAAAATTTATTATGAGGGAGGAATATATGCTTTTAGGAATTGCAATAATATCAAGTTTCCTCTCTATGTGCTTAAAGTTTTGAAGTTATGCTTGTTTTGCCTTCCTATGCTAGTTGATTATTGCTCCCGCAAGTTGTTTGCTCACAAAATCCCTATGCATAGGAAGTGTGTTAGGCTTAAATATGCTAGTCATATTCTTCATGATGCTCTCTCTATGTTTCAATTCTTATCTTTTATGTGAGCATCATTGAAATCATCATGCCTAGCTAGGGGCGTTAAACGTTAGCGCTTGTTGGGAGTGTAAGTGCATCTAGTGCCCCTTACTGATTTTGGTGTATTGAAGACTTATAGGTTAAGGGACTAATGTGTTTATGAGTGTACACAGGTCTATAAGTCTATGAGGAGTTTGATATTTACAGAGAAAGTCGACCCCTAAAAATGAAGTTCTTCGACTGAAGACCTTGGTATTCTGAAGACTTTCTGAAGACTTTGAAAGTGAAGAAATTGGTGTGACCTTGAAGACTTGGTATTCATTTGAGGAACATGAAGTGTGAAGACTCTTGTTTTCGTAGTTTTGTTTTCTCTTTCTTGAGTCATAGGAAACACCGTCTTTGTTAAAGGGGGTCGAGGAAATACTAAGGAAAAATTTCCATGTGATGCTCAACTCAAAATCCTACACCTACCAATCCCTTCGAGTGAAGCCTTTGGAAATCTCATACAGATTCACCAATTTCTTCAAAGTGATGAGATGAAGTTCTTCCAGTCATTGAGTATTTTGTTCTGACTGAGGAGTTAGGAATTCGCTAGTGCGGATTGCCTACACAGTGAGGAACATGATAGCCCTGAGGAATTTGAGAGTCAAATTTCCGACCGTTGCTGTGTTGCACGCCAGCTGTCCCAAAATATCTTATCCACCTAACGGTCATATCATTGAAGGGCATTTAAGCCTTATCATGTCGGGCTGCTCCCTAGGCTATAAATAGCCGCCCCCTACAACCACTAGCTGGTTGGCTGCTCTGAGAGAAACTGACACTTATCATTTGAGAGCATCCCATCCTCCAGGACTTTGAGCGAAAATCATCGAGTGAGGAAAACCCAAAACCAAACCCCTACAAACCCAAGTGATTGAGCATCACTGAAGAGATTGATCCTCGTGGATCCGACGCTTGTTACCTTTGAAGATCGTGCTTCTTCCAGACCGTTAGGCGTCATGGTCTAGAGCATCCAAGAGGAATTGTGGATCGCCGAGTGACCGAGTCTGTGAAGGTTTGTAAGTCGCTAAAGACTTACCACGAGTGATTGGACGAGGTCTGTGTGACCTTAGTTCAAGGAGAATACGGTGAGGACTTGGTGTCTGAGCTGCGTGCTTTCGGCCGATCGGGTGTCCGGACTGTGTGTCCTCGAGTTTAAATAATCAGCCGATCCAACCAGACGCATAACCGAGACAGCAGTTGAACTGGTCTACCAAATCATTGTCTTCACCAACCTTATCGGTTCTATTTCCTCAACTCATTCATTTCCTCATTCTTGTGTTGAGTGTTTCTTCATATCTGTGTTTGAAGACTTTGATCAAGACTTTCTCAATTTCCTCGGTTCAATTTCTTGATCTGTTTGTCTTCATCTTGTGTTATCCTGTGATTACACTTTCTCAGACTGTGATTGTCTTCATTTCATCATGATGACCATGCCTCAGATTCTCGTTATGCTTACTTCGAGTACTTATTCCGCTGCAAGTAGTTCTTCGCTAAGGAATTTCCTCACCGGCAAATTCCTGAGTGAAGAATTCATAAAAATCGCCTATTCACCCCCCTCTAGTCGATATAACGCACTTTCAATTGGTATCAGAGCGAGGTACTCCCTTATTCTGTGTGATTTTGGTTTAACCGCCTGGATTTTTAGTTATGTCGACCGCAGGTATGATCAAGGTCTCTGCTGGCTGTCCTACCTTCGATGGGATAGACTACCCTTACTGGAAGAATAAGATGCGAATGCATCTTGAGGCAATTGATAACGATCTCTGGTATGTTGTGGAAAATGGTGTTCCCACTGTCTCACCCTCACTGAACGCTACCGATGTGAAGAGATTCAAGCAACTCGATTCTCAAGCGAAGAACATCATATGTGGCCATCTGAGCAAAGGACAATATGGAAGAGTGAGTGCTTTGGAAACTGCTAAGCTTATCTGGGATAGGTTGTCCAAAGTAAATGAAGGAGTCTCAACTCAGCGTGACTCTCGAGTTGATGTTCTTCAAATCTCTTCAACCGCTTCAAAAGACTCGACAATGAAAATGTTCAACAAACCTTCGATCGCCTCACCGACATCTCAAATGAGCTTCAAGCACTTGGTGCCACCGACATCACCGACCATGAGGTGGTGAAGAAATTGTTGAGATCGCTTGATTCCTCATTTGATACTCGCACCGATGATACAAGAACGTGGACTACAAGTCACTTGATCCCACCGATATCCTCGAGAGGCTAAATACTCATGAGTTCCAAATTGTCAAAAGAGAGATCTCTATGGTTCGAGCTATGGCAAATCACGTGCTCAAGGCCAAGGCTGTGTCTCGAATCTGAATGTGAAGATTACGGTAGTAGCCTTGGTGATCCTGAAGAATTGAGCCACTTTGCCGTGAAGAAGTTCCGTAAGTTCTCAAGACGTGGTCGCTTTGGAAAATCCTCAAGGAGCGTGATTCCTCATCTAGTGACTATAAGAGAAGGCTATGCCACAAATGCAAGAAACCTGGTCACTATATTCAAGATTGTCCTCGGTGGGAAAAGGAATTAAAGAAGAAGAAATACAAGGATTACAGTTACGATGACGCTTAAGACGAAGAAGAAATCATCAAAATCTTCATCATCAAAATCCTCAAGTCTTCATCTCACAAGAAGAGGAGCTCCAAGAAGGCTCGGGCATTCATTGGCAAGGAAATGGACTCTGAAGCTGAATCGAGGAACATGAGGAAGAGGAGGCATCTGAGGAGTCCGAGTCCGTGTGGCGAGTCTGGCTCGCCATCGCATTCGTCAGCAAGTCCATCTTCAAATCTGAAGAAACTGACCTCACCAACAAGGCCGATGAAGATAATGATGACTACGCTCCCACCTATTACTTCATGGCAAAGGGTGCAAAGGTACTCAAATATACCTCCTCTTACTCTAGTGAGAATGAATTCGATGAAGATCTCAAGCCCAGCTACTCTAAACTTGCTAAGGTTGCTGTAAAACAACAAAGGGCTTTTGAAAAGGTTCAAAACATGCTAGACAAAAGTGATGATATGTTGGGTGAAGAAATGGATCGCACTAAAGCCCTGACTAAAAATCTTCAGAGACTTCTACCACGTTTGACAGCCTTCAAGGTCATCATAACACTCTCTTATCTGATCATGAGAAGCTTTCTTATGAATTTCTTCAAAGAAAGCAAGATCTTGAGAAGCTAAGAGTGAGTTATGAAGATCTTCAGAAGGAGCACGATTCACTACTTGCTCAACAAATCAGCGCTTCTCAGGAAGAATTTGTTCCTCCATGCTTAAAGTGCATTGAACGTGAATCTGCTAATTCTTCACCTGAATGTTCAAATGCTTCAACCGTTACAAATTCATAACCTGCCTCTACTATCACTAATTCCTCATCTGAGGACATTGCTAGTATCACTGACGATGAAGGGCTGAAGGAATTGTACATGACAGGCATGTACAAAAGCCTCAAAGGGCATCAGACTCTTTGTGATGTGCTTAAAAGCGAGATCCTCAACAGGAACCCTAGGAAAGAGGGTATTTCCTTTGAGAGGAAACTCAATCTTGATGGAACATATTGGAAGCCTGAGAAGTACCCCAAAACCTCATGGGTTGCTGCAAAGGGACCTCCAGTTGATCCATCTAACTTATCTGGCTTTACATGTGAATCTCCTCATTCATCTGATGAGTCATTTAACTCCAACTATAAACTGTTCAAAAATCAGAATGGTGAAGTATTTGCTAGATATGTTGGCACTAACTGCATGAATGGTTCTCCTATGAAGAAAATCTAGGTTCCCAAGAAGTTCCTTGAAAGTCTTCAGGTGAATGTCCTCATGACACCACCCGTGAAGAATAGGAACCCCAGATCAAACTCTTCATATGGACCAAATTCTTCATATGGATCCAAGTCCTCATACGGACCAAATTCCTCACATGGATCAAATTCCTCAAAAGGATCAAAGTCCTCATATGATTATCATCGTGCTAACAACTCATTTCATGATGAGAGCTAAGGGCTATGAATATGTGCATTATTCTTCAAACCATTATGTTCATAAGTCCTCGAAGAATTTCTCTGCTTATTCATATGCTTACCCTAACCCCTCGTATGTGAAACGAAATGGATTGGCTTCTATGCCACCATTCTCATATGGAGCACGTAGAGTGATGAACTCTTTGCCACCCCTTCAGATGTGGGTGGTGAAGAAAAAGAACTAATCTCTTCTGCGAGTCAGGTCTCCAGACGTGCTTTAACGTCTGAAGAATTTGCTGGGGGCCTGACAAAATTGCCTGTAAGGACGCAGGCGAATCATGAAGAAATGAACTTTCATTTCACACGTCCTCATACTGCTATATCTGTTTAACTGTTTGATGAATTTCATCTGATGAATTTGCTATCATATTCTTCGCTGATGAAGTATATGAGTTTGTAAGTTGCACTAATTCATTTGCAGGATGATCTTCCCAAAGCCACTGAATGGGTCCTCGATAGTGGATGTACAAATCACATGACTGGTGACAAGAATCTATTGATGGATGTTCCCTTATCACCGTCACATCTGAAGCATATCATCTTTGCTGACAAAGGCAAAAGTCAGGTATTGGGTCTAGGTAAGGTTGCGATCTCTAAGGACATACACATGGACAAAGTCATGCTTGTTGAGTCCTTAGGATACAACCTCATGTCAGTCTCAATGCTTTGTGATCTTGATATGGTTGTTGTCTTTGGCAAGTATCGTTGTGTTGTGATTATGGAAGTTGACAATTCCAAAGTCCTCGAAGGCTTTAGGAGAGGAGATTTGTATATTGTTGATTTCTATACAGGACCACAACCAGCCGTGTGCCTACTTGCAAAAGCTTCAGAAAGCTGGCTATGGCATCGACGACTTGGTCACGCAGGCATGAGGAACTTGCACACGCTTGTGAAGAAGAAGCATGTCATTGGCATTGAGAATGTCAAATTCCTCAAGGATCACTTGTGTGGAGCCTGTGAAGCTGGAAAAATGACCAAGTCCAAGCATCCAGCGAAGACTATCATGACCACTACTCATCCATTCAAATTGCTTCACATGGACCTCTTTGGTCCTAATCATTACTCAGTAGTCACTAATGATGCATCTCTATATGGCTTTGTTATTATTGATGATTACTCTCGATACACATGGGTACACATTATCACTTACAAACATGAAGTGCCGAAAGTCTTCAAACGATTTTCCTCGAGGGCTTCAACCAACTTTGGTGTGATGATCAAGCACATCAGAAGTGACAATGGAACTGAGTTCAAGAATTCTGGTCTTGATGACTATCTTGATGAACTTAGTATTACTCATGAGTTATACGCTCCCTATACTCCTCGGCAAAATGGCGTCGTGGAGCGCAAGAGCAGAACTCTTGTTGAGATGGCTTGCACTATGCTTGATGAATACAAAATGCCTCGTCGTTTTTGGATTGATGCAATTGATACCGCGTGCCACATCATCAACAGAGTATATCTTCACAAATTCTTCAAGAAGACTGCCTATGAACTCCTCACTAAAAAGAAACCCAATGTGAGTTATTTAAAAGTCTTCGGTGCTAAATGTTGGATTAGAGATACTCATAACAATGCTAAATTTGCACCGAAAGCACATGAAGGTTTTATGCTTGGTTACGGAAAGGACTCAGACACCTCTGAGTCTTCAACAACGCTCTTCACAAGGTTGTTGAAACTGTAGATGTCTTGATTCGATGAAACTAATGGCTCGCAAAGAGAGCACCTACCTTCGTGGATAGATGAACCAACACCGAGGATTATATCAAGTTCAAGGCGACTAAGGATGTCATTCCCTCTTGAAGAATCTGCTGAAGAATTCATTCGTAACGTGAAGAATGTCGAGCTGATGCACTGAAGATAATCTTTGAAGAAAATGGTCTTTGAAGAAAATGCTGATCAAATTCCTCGACGACAACCAGCTCATCCTCGCGTTGCAAAAGAAGTGCAAGTTGAAAAGATCATCGATGACATTGAAGCACCAGGTCCTCTCACACGCTCAAACGCTTCACATTTATCGAACTTTTGTGGGCACTACGCTTTTGTCTCTATCACAGAGCCCACTAAGGTAGATGAAGCATTTACGGAGCCCCGAGTGGATTCAGGCCATGCAAGAAGAATTACATCGATTCGAGCTCAACAACGTCAGGGAGGCTGGTCGAACGTCCAGATCCTCGCAAGCATAATATCATCGGCACAAAGTGGATCTACCGCAACAAGCAATATGAAAATGGCCTTGTGGTGAGGAATAAGGCACGACTTGTAGCTCAAGGCTACACACAGGTTGAAGGAATTGATTTCGATGGAACTTTTGCACATGTTGCTAGACTTGAGGCTACTCGCATATTACTCGCTTATGCTAACCATCATAATATCACTTTATATCAAATGGATGTGAAAAGTGCATTCCTCAACGGTAAGCTTGAGGAAGAAGTATATGTTGCTCAACCCCCAGGTTTTGAAGATCCAAAGAATCCCGACAAAGTCTTCAGACTCAACAAGGCCCTCTATGGCCTCAAGTAGGCCCCTCGGGCGTGGTATGATACTTTGAAGGAATTCTTCGTGAAGAATGGCTTCACACCCGGTTCACTCGACCCTACTCTCTTTACTAAATCTTATGATGGTGAACTGTTTGTGTGCCAAATATACGTTGATGATATTATCTTTGGTTGTACTGACCAACGTTATAGTGATGAGTTTTCCTATATGATGAGTGAAGAATATCAAATGTCTATGATGGGAGAGTTGAAATTCTTCTTAGGTCTTCAAATTGGCCAACAAATAAGAATGGCATATTCATATCTCAGAGAAATACCTCAAAGATGTTACGAGGAAATTCGGCATGCAAGATTGCAAATGCGTCAAAATTCCTATGCCCACAAATGGTCATCTATGCAATCGATGAAAATGGTATTGACTTGATCACAAGGTATACCGCTCCATGATTGGTTCTTTATTGTACTTATGTGCATCTAAGCCAGATATAATGCTTAGTGTTTGCATGTGTGCCCGATTTCAAGCTACAAGAAGGAATCACACCATAAGGCTATGAAGCATATTCTTGACATCTAGCTCACACTCCAACACTAGGATTATGGTACCCCAAAGGCTCTACTTTTGATCTCATTGGATATTACGACTCGACTATCTTTGGTGATCGTGTGGACCGCATAAGTCAACATCTGGTACTTGTCATTTCCTCGGACGATCTTTGATGCATTGGTCATCGAAGAAAGCGAACTGCGTATCACTTTCATCTCTGCGGAAGCCGAGTACATTCTTCTTTGGTTCTTGCTATGCTCAATTGCTGTGGATGAAGCAAACTCTCAAGGACTACGGCGTCAACGTGAAGAATGTGCCTCTCTACTGTGAGAATGAGAGTGCCATCAAAATTGCTCACAACCCAGTTCAGCACTCGAAGGCAAAGCACATTCAGATTCGTCATCATTTTCTTCGTGATCATGTGTTGAAGGGCGACATCTTTATTGATCATGTGAAGGCGAAGAACAACTAGCCGATATCTTCACAAAGCCCTTGGATGAGAAGAGATTTAGCAAGTTGCGGTGTGAGCTAAATATCTTAGAATCTTCGAATGTTCTTTAAAAAGGACACACATCCTGACACTTATGCAAAATTGATGACTTTGATGTGCAACACATGAAGAAACGTTTTTCTTCAATCAATGAAGAATAACACTCTAAGTGTGAAGAAATTAATAAAGAATTTGATTCTCAGAACCCTACGACAATTGTACGCGGTGTCTGAAATCATCATTCTTATATGGTGGATCACGCCACCACCAAAGTTGAAAATCTTCAATTTGAGTTTTTCCTCGCTTTTGAAATTCTTGATTTTTCAAATTCTTGATTTTCAAATTCTTCAACCTTGCAAAATCTTCACTTTATTTACATCGTCTTTCTTCATTGGCTATATATATATATATATATATATATATATATATATATATATATATATAGATATATATATGGGTTTATGTCCTCTCTGACATTCACTTATGGCTAATTCTTCAAGTTGCTTTTTACGCTAAGTGAATGTGATCGGACCCTTCCCCTCTACGCTATACTCAACCCAATCTATTCACAAATTCTTCATATGCGTTCTATTTGAACCTCGCTCAAAATCTTCACTTTGTGTCCTTGTCAAATTTGAAGATTTTGCGAACGGAACTTTTAACTTATCCTATCCAAAATTTTCGTTTTGCCGCTCAAACCGTTCCGCATCCCATGATAGACTTATCTATTCACCCACGATCTAACACGATCTCCACTTTTCAGTACGTGGGTGACACATGTCAAGCGAATGAGAAGGGTCAGGGGCACTTTAGTCCTTAATCTTCGGGCGAACAGTTTTTTCACTGCGACTATAAATACCCCCTCTCCCCTTCCTCACTTCCTTTACTCCGCTCGACCGCTCTCTCTCTCGCTCGAGCTTCTCAAACCCTAGTGCCGCCACTCCTCCATCGTCGCCGGTGAGGAAGAGCTTCACTGCCTTGACCTCGTCGCCGTCGTACTCGCACCGGTTCCTAATTCTTCACTCCGCTGCTGCCGTAGCTGTCTTCCTCCACCGAGTTAGGGCGTGGAAGATCTGAACTGACGAACTTCAAATCTACACTTCTCAGTTCATCGTGTTCTTCAACCAGGGTAATTAAAAGTTACTTTTACTGCCCTCCTTGATCCAAATTTACTCTACAAAATCTTCAAAGGTGTTTTATTCTTCAAATCCTCACACACAAAACACCTCACTAGTCATCTGTTCTTGATTCGTTTCTCTAAGCATCATTTTTCTTCAAGATTCCTCAATTGTGTGGATCCTCGATCTATACAACTCTGGAACCTAAGATAAAGAACGCTTAGTGAAATTCTTCGAGGCTCATCTGGTCAAATTCCTCAAACTTGTTCTTTTTGAAAACCTTCTGAGAACGCATATGACCTCTCCAAATTCCTCGCAACTATACTCTGTTCACAGGTACTCATGTCCGCTGCTGAATCACTATGTTCTCATCAACTTAACTCATTTGCAGCGTTCCTCGAAGAAAAGTTGCATACTTCTTCAGAGAATTCGATTGTTCAAATTCCTCAACTGAAGAATATGGAAGACGGTAAGAAGCCATAGAAAGGAGGAAAGAGGCCTGAGGTCATGACTGCATTTGAAATACACGAGGACATCTATCTTGACTATTGCACACCGATGAGGCCAAGTTCGGAAAGGAGAACAAAAATCAGCGCAAAGTCTTGCTCTGAGAGGATTGAAAGGAGATGGGCAAGAGAATGGAGGGAGTACAGGTATGTTACTCCAAAGCATATAAAGAAATTCACACTTAATCCTCCATGCCCAAGAGCTCCATTGGAACCTGGCCAAGAAGCTGACCCCACCAGCATCAAGCGTGGTGAGGATTTTCCTGAAGAATGGGCCAAGCGCCAAGCCAAGTTGGCGAGACAAGCCAAAGAAGTAGTGAGGAAATTCAATGAAGACTCTGCTACTGCTGCTACCACTGAGGCCTCTGTCAAGCCAAGAAAATCAATGGCAAAGAAGCCCGCGCACAAGCCAAGTGCTTCAACAACTGTGCCCTCACGTCCAGAATCTTCCAAAGTCTTCACGGCCAGTTCCTCATGCTGCTCCTGCTCCTCCCAAATCTTCAGCTCCTCCTCAAAAGTTCTCAGCAGCTCCTCTAAAGTCCTCAGCACCTGTGCATCTGGCCACGTGCCAAAGGACTGCAGGCATATCTATTGCCTCTGGTGTCTCAGCAAGTTCCTCAGCTGCACCAAATTCTTCATCGTGCCCCACACTGAGAAGACAAAGGCAACGGATTTGCGAGGTCCTCGGCCAAGTCCGAAGAAGAAACAGGTTGCCTTCCAAGTGCCATCGACAATGAAGGCGATGATGATGAACGTCAGAAATCATCGAGACAGGCAAGTTAGGGCCGCTAGAGCGAGGCACACACAGCACTTGCTTTTGGATCCAAGGCGATCCTCGATTACATTGATCTACGGCACAAGGACCCAAACACCCCTATGCCTGATTTTCATTTGACTCGCCAAAGTCACATGCTGGCCCATTTCATCATCAAGAGAAATGGAAATTTGAGAAGGCTAGGCAGATCAAGAAGGCTCGATTCAGAAAGAGAAGTTCCTGAGGAAAAACATTGTCAAAATGACAACTGATGAACTCCTCAAGATACAGTCTGAAATCAAAGCCCTCAGCGATGACTTCGATGCTTATTATGCTGATTGGCAAAGAGCCAAAGTCAGATTTGTCAACCTGACTAAGAAGTTCACCAATGTTGCAGCTCCAACGCAACAAGAAGTTCCTCAGGCTGGAGCCTCTGCTCAGCCTACTGAAGAAAATGCCAGCACATTTGATGATTTTCAGCCTGCTGAAGAAAATGCTAGTTCTAGGGCTGATGACTCCACTCCAGCCGCTGAAGAAATTGCCAGGGCATCCACTAGTGGTGCGCCTGAAGAAACTGAAGAAGTCAGTGGCAAGCGCATCGATTGCGCTGAGGAAATTCAAACAGATTCCTCAGCTCCTCCCGCGCCTACATCAACTCCTATCCTTCCATCTGCATCAGATGTGAAGAAGACCAAGGCTGCAGAGCGAGCTGCAGTGAAGAAAATGAAAGCATCAGCTGCTTGAGAATCTTCAGCTCCAAAGAAGATGAAGCCTATGACCAGCTCGTTTGAAAATCCAATTGATGTTGTTCCGGTTTCCACCATGCCGTCAAAGGACATTGTTCCTTTTGGTGAAGACTATGTGATCCCTAGCGGATCTGATGAAGACAATCATTCTGCTGCTTCGTCAGAGCAGATTGATGAAGAAATTGAAGTGGATGCGATCCCTTCACCACCTGTTGTTTCCTCGCCAATGCCTCAGTTCACAGCTGAAGAGGCTGGCGTTGACAAAATTGAAGATGAAGACGTGGATATTGGATGCACTACGCCAGTAATGAATGATGACTTTTGGGAAAGTCAGCATCCCAATTCTCCACTCTTCACCCCAATACAACAAATACCTCAGTCCCCTGCACCAACCGTTCAAATGGGCTCTGAAGAAATTCACCCCACCTAAATGCATGCATGAAGAAATTCCAGCCACTAGTGTTGAAGAACCAACGATGCTGATCCTTTGAACACACAATTTGCAAATGAAGAGGAACCAGAAATTCCTCGGCTGAAGAACCCGAGATTGCGATTCACGAGGTAGTGATGCAATTCAATCGACACTCCTCTTGCCAAAACCAAAGGATCCATTCTCGCGCAAGCAAAAGTTCAAGGCTGAAGACTTCTTTGGCGAGCATGTTTTCTTCACTGATTACAACCCTTATGATTCTACTCGCATAAGGAAGAGGCGTTTCTGGACTGCTAGTCAAGCCAACTTTTATTCCTCTGTGCTATTCGACAAAAACAAAGTCTTCGATCATGCACACATCCCTCACGTGGACATGTAATCTCTGCCGGGCTTCAAGCCAGTCCTCAGTGTTCTTCACGATGCTGGATTGCTAAATTTTTGCACTGACATATGTGATTGGAATGAAGAACTCATTCTTCAATTCTATGCGACGCTGCACATCACAGGAAATTCTGAAGATGTGAACTCATGGGTGCTGGACTGGATGACAGAAAATACTCACTACAAGGCACCAGCAACTGAATTGCTTCGTGCCCTCCCACTCAGTCCTCCCCTTGAAGGTGCTCATTGCGTCTACAATGAACCTGAGCTTACAAATCATTACATGCAAGTGCTGATGAAGCCTTTGAAGCCAGGGCAGGCCCCTCGATCCAAATTCCTCATCAAGGAATTACTGTATGTGCCTCAGACTGTCTATCGCATTCTGACGAAGACAATGAGTCCTATCAAAGGCCACAACTCAAATGATGAAGAAGTCGTTGGCATCATGAAGAATATGCTTTTCAATATCATTCATGGCATTCCCATAAACTTCCATGATTTCTTCATGAGGACTATGGAGAATATTGCTATGTCACCATTTGAGCTGAAGCCTTATGTACCATAGATTATGAGGTTCATCAGGACAAGGTCTTCACCCAATTACAAGGCTGATACTCTGAACCAATGCAACTACTTGCCTCCAATTGAAGTCCTCAAACGGACATTTTCCTCAGCTGATGACAAAGGCAAGGCAACTGCTGTGATAGATGAAGGCATTCGTCCATTGGATGGTCAATTTCGCAAGGCTACATCCTACTCCACCAATGATGACTCTGCCACACATGACTCGAACGCCAACAACTCTGCCAAGCAAAATCCTCAAGTCACAGCACCCAGGGTGATGACTGATTGTGAGTTACTCCTCAGTCTTCATCAGAAAGTTGATCGCAATCATAAATGGGTCAAGCGTCAGTTTGGTTCAATTCTTCACAACATGACCTCAACACACAAAGCAGTGAAGAAAAACCAATACTACCTCCATGAAACCTACAACCGTACCTGGGCTGTTCTATCACATGACTACAGCGCAGATGATATGAAGAAAATGGGTGCGAAGGAAGAATTTGGGTCTCGCACCTCCACCAAGAAGAAATACAAGAAGGTCAAGGTTCCTTCCTTGGTGGACAGCTCTTATTCTTCATCGCGCGACACCGATGAAAATGAAGACTTGACGACAACTGCGGCAGGGCCCTACTACGAGAATCGACCCGATAACGCCGGGCGCCTCCTCCATCAACTTGATATTCTTCAGGGGCGTTAGTCCTCAGTTTCGATCCTTTTGGTCATTCGATGACAAAGGGGGAGAAATTTGAGTTAGTCTTCAAGCGGGTCTAATATATGGGTGTTTTTTCCGCTAAGTTACAACTCTCGCTCTTCTGAAACTTTTATTGGATCGAGTTGTAATCTTAAACCCGATGGTGCTCTGATACTTTTTGATGTGTTCCTCTGCGTGCTTATTCTTCGTTATATGTTACTACACGCATGCTGAATTACATCAGTCACCATATTTCATCATGCATTTCAAATTCTTCATATTATATGTCAAATGCGTGTATGAATTACAAGATATAGGGGGAGATCTCCATGATTCAACTCTTCAAATGTGCATTGCCTCAAAAGCAAATTCCTCACTATGCACATCTTCGGGGGAGTTCTTCTATATCTTGCAATCAAATTCCTCAATATCAGTATTTACACTTCATATGTTTATCCCGTTGAAAACTTAACCTATATTGTCATCAATCACCAAAAGGGGAGATTGTAAGTGCATCTAGTGCCCCTTAGTGATTTTGGTGTATTGAAGACTTATAGGTTAAGGGACTAATGTGTTTATGAGTGTACGAGGTCTATAAGTCTATGAGGAGTTTGATATTTACAGAGAAAGTCGACCCTAAAAATGAAGTTCTCTATTTGAAGACCTTGGTATTCTGAAGACTTTCTGAAGACTTTGAAAGTGAAGAAATTGGTTTGACCTTGAAGACTTGGCATTCATTTGAGGAACATGAAGCGTGAAGACTCTTGTTTTCGTAGTTTCGTTTTCTCTTTATTGAGTCATAGGAAACACTGTACTGTTAAAGGGGGTCGAGGAAATACGAAGGAAAAATTTCCATGTGATGCTCAACTCAAAATCCTACACCGAACAATCCCTTCGAGTGAAGCCTTTGGAAAGCTCATACAGTTCAGTCAATGTCTTCAAAGGATGAGACGAAGTTCTTACAGTCATTGAGGAATTTGTCTGACCGAGGAGTTAGGAATTCACCCGGTCACGGATTGCCTACGATGAGGAACATGATAGCCACGAGGAATTTGAGAGTCAAATTTCCGACCGTTCTTTGTCTTCTTGCCACTGTCCCAAAATATCTTATCCACCTAACGGTCATATCATTGAAGGGCATTTATGTCTTATCATGTCGGGCTGCTCCCTTGGCTATAAATAGCTGCCCCCCTACAACCACTAGCTGGTTGGTTGCTCTGAGAGAAACTGACACTTGTCATTTGAGAGCATCCCATCCTCCGAGGACTTTGAGCGAAAATCATCGAGTGAGGAAAACCCAAAACCAAACCCCTACAAACCCAAGTGATCGAGCATCACTGAAGAGATTGATCCTGCGTGGATCCGACACTTGTTACCTTTGAAGACTGTGCTTCTTCCAGACGGTTATGCGTCATGGTCTAGAGCATCCAAGAGGAATTGTGGATCGCTGAGTGACCGAGTCTGTGAAGGTTTGGAAGTCGCTCAAGACTTACCACGAGTGATTGGACGAGGTGCATGTGACCTTAGTTCAAGGAGAATACGGTGAGGACTTGGTGTCTGAGCTGCGTGCTTTCGGATCGGGTGTCCGGACTGTGTGTCCTCGAGTTTAAATACTCGGCCGTTCCAACAGACG
Source organism: Aegilops bicornis (assembly GCA_021605145.1). Taxonomy (NCBI): domain Eukaryota; kingdom Viridiplantae; phylum Streptophyta; class Magnoliopsida; order Poales; family Poaceae; genus Aegilops; species Aegilops bicornis. Next base: position 391,786,062 of record CM038674.1, read on the forward strand.
CATAACCGAGACAACAGTTGGAATTGGTCTATCAAATCATTGTCTTCACCAACCTTACTGGTTCTTTTTCCTCAACTCATTCATTTCCTCATTCTTGTGTTGAGTGTTTGTTCATATCTGTATGAAGACTTTGATCAAGACTTTCTCAATTTCCTCAGTTCAATTTCTTCAGTCTGTTTGTCTTCATCTTGTGTTATCCTGTGATTACGCTTTCTGTCCTCTGTGATTGTCTTCATTTCATCATGATGACCATGCCTGTATTATGTTATGCTTATTTCTGAGTACTTATTCCGCTGCAAGTAGTTCTTCGCTAAGGAATTTCCTCACCGGCAAATTCCTGAGTGAAGAATTCATAAAAATCGCCTATTCACCCCCCCTCTAGTCGATATAACGCACTTTCAGGGAGGCAACCCAATTTTATTTTAGTTTCTTGCTTTTTGGTTCTGTTTAGGAATAAATAATCCATCTAGCTTCTGTTTAGATGTGGTTTTGTGTTTTAATTAGTGTTTGTGCCAAGTACAACCTTTGGGAAGACTTGGGTGAAGTCTTTATGATCATGCTGTAAAAAACAGAAACTTTAGCGCTCACGAGATTAGCTTCAACTTCTTACCAGAGAGTGCTATTTAGTTGATTCTTTTTGCAGATGATTACTAGACAAATTCCTCAGGTCCACCAATTTATTTTAGAATTTTTGGAGTTCTATAAGTTTGCGTTAGTTACAGATTACTACAGACTGTTCTGTTTTTGACAGATTCTGTTTTTCGTGTGTTGTTATCTTATTTTGATGAATCTATGGCTAGTAAAATAGTTTATAAACCATAGAGAAGTTGGAATACAGTAGGGGTAACACCAATATAAATAAAAAATGATTTCATTACAGTACCATGAAGTGGTGTTTTGTTTTCTTTCGTTAACGGAGCTTACGAGTTTTCTGTTAAGTTTTGTGTTGTGAAGTTTTCAAGTTTTGGGTAAAGATTCGATGGACTATGGAATAAGGAGTGGCAAGAGCCTAATCTTGGGGATGCCCAAGGATCCCCAAGGTAATATTCAAGGTTTACATAGCATCTAAGCTTGGGGTTGCCCCGGAAGGCTTGCCCTCTTTCGTCTTCGTTCTTCGGTAACTTTACTTGGAGCTATATTTTTATTCACCACATGATATGTGTTTTGCTTGGAGAGTCATTTTATTTTATTTAGCTTTGCTTGCTGTTTGAATAAAGTATCAAGATCTGAAATTCTTAAATGTTAGAGATTCTTCACATAGTTGCATAATTATTCAACTACTCATTGATCTTCACTTATATCTTTCAGAGTAGTTTTGTTATTGCTCTAGTACTTCACTTATATCTTTTAGAGCACGGCGGTGGTTTTGTTTTATAGGAACTATTGATCTCTCATGCTTCACTTAGATTATTTTGAGAGTCTTAAATAGCATGGTAATTTGCTTAAATAATCCTAATATGCTAGGCATATAAGATTTGTAAGAATTCTTATGATTGTGTTGAATACTATGAGAAGTTTGATGCTTGATAATTGTTTTGAGATATGAAGATGGTGATATTAGAGTCATGCTAGTTGAGTAGTTGTGAATTTGAGAAATACTTGTGTTAAAGTTTGTGATTTCCGTAGCATGCACGTATGGTGAACCGTTATGTGATGAAGTCGGAGCATGATTTATTTATTGACTGTCTTCCTTATGAGTGGCGGTCGGGGACGAGCGATGGTCTTTTCCTACCAATCTATCCCCTAGGAGCATGCGCGTAATACTTTGCTTTGATAACTTGTAGATTTTTGCAATAAATATATGAGTTCTTTATGACTAATGTTGAGTCCATGGATTATACGCACTTTTCTTCCTTCCACCATTGCTAGCCTCTCTAATACCGCGCACCTCTGCCGGTATCATACACCCACCATATACCTTCCTCAAAACAGCCACCATACCTACCTATCATGGCATTTCCATAGCCATTCCGAGATATATTGCCATGCAACTTTCCACCGTTCCGTTTATTATGACACGCTCCATCATTGTCATATTGCTTAGCATGATGATGTAGTTGACATCGTATTTGTGGCAAAGCCACCGTTCATAATTCTTTCATAAATGTCATCATGAACCATTGCATATCCCGGTACACCGCCGGAGGCATACACATAGAGTCATATTTTGTTCTAAGTATCGAGTTGTAATTGTTGAGTTGTAAGAAAATAAAAGTGTGATGATCATCATTTTTAGAGCATTGTCCCAAGTGAGGAAAGGATGATGGAGACCATGATTCCCCCACAAGTCGGGATGAGACTCCGGACTAAAAAAAGAGGCCATAAAAAAAGAGGCCATAAAAAAGAGAAAAGGCCCAAATAAAAAAAATGAGAGAAAAAGAGAGAAGGGACAATGTTACTATCCTTTTACCACACTTGTGCTTCAAAGTAGCACCATGATCTTCATGATAGAGAGTCTCTCATTTTGTTACCTTCATATACTAGTGGGAATTTTCATTATAGAACTTGGCTGGTATATTCCAATGATGGGCTTCCTCAAATTGCCCTAGGTCTTCGTGAGCAAGCGAGTTGGATGCACACCCACTTAGTTTCTTTTGTTGAGCTTTCATATACTTATAGCTCTAGTGCATCCGTTGCATGGCAATCCCTACTCACTCACATTGATATCTATTGATGGGAATCTCCATAGCCCGTTGATACGCCTAGTTGATGTGATACTATCTTCTCCCTTTGTCTTCTCCACAACCACCATTCTATTCCACATATAGTGCTATATCCATGGCTCACGCTCATGTATTGCGTGAAGATTGAAAAAGTTTTGAAAATGTCAAAAGTATGAAACAATTGCTTGGCTTGTCATCGGGGTTGTGCATGATTTAAATACTTTGTGTGGTGAAGATAGAGCATAGCCAGACTATATGATTTTGTAGGGATAACCTTCTTTGGCCATGTTATTTAGAGAAGACATAATTGCTTAGTTAGTATGCTTGAAGTATTATTATTTTTATGTCAATATGAACTTTTGTCTTGAATCTTTCGGATCTGAATATTCATATCACAATTAAGAAGAATTACATTGAAATTATCCCTAGTAACGTTCCACATCAAAAATTATCTTTTTTTATCATTTACCTACTCGAGGACGAGCAGGAATTAAGCTTGGGGATGCCTGATACCTCTCCAACGTATCTATAATTTTTGATTGCTCCATGCTATATTATCTACTGTTTTAGACCATATTGGGCTTTATTTTCCACTTTTATATTATTTTTGGGACTAACCTATTAACCGGAGGCCCAGCCGAGATTTGCTTTTTTTTTTGCCTATTTCAGTGTTTTGAAGAAAAGGAATATCAGACGGAGTCGAAACGGAACGAAATCAACTAGAGAAGTTATTTTTGGAACGAAAGCTAACCGATGGACTTGGACCCCATGTCAAGGAAGGAACGAGGAAGCCACGAGGGTGGTGGGCACGCCCACCCCCCTAGGGCGCGCCCCCTGCCTCGTGGGGCCCTCGTGGCTCTCCTGATGTGCTTCTTCCGCCTATATAACTCCACGTACCCTAAAACTTCCAGAACAGAGAATAGATCGGGAGTTCCTCCGCCGCATAACCTCCAGGGCCACCAAAAACCAATCGGGACCTGTTAAGACCACGGAGGGGGGGAACCTCACCGTGGCCATCTTCATCATCCCGACGCTCTCCATGACGAGTAGGGAGTAGTTCACCCTCGGGGCTGAGGGTATGTACCAAAGAGCTATGTGTTTGATCTCTCTCTCTCTCTCGTGTTCTTGATTTGGCACGGTCTTGATGTATCACGAGCTTTGCTATTATAGTTGGATCTTATGTTTCTTCTCCCCCTCTACTCTCTTGTAATGGATTGAGTTTTCCCTTTGAAGTCATCTTATCGGATTGAGTCTTTAATGATTTGAGAACACTTGATGTATGTCTTTCCGTGCGTATCTATGGTGAAAATGGGATATCACGTGTTTCACTTGATGTATGTTTTGGTGATCAACTTGCGGGTTCCGCCCATGAACCTATGCATAGGGGTTGGCACATGTTTTTGTCTTGACTCTCCGGTAGAAACTTTGGGGCACTCTTTGAGGTTCTATTTGTTGGTTGAATAGATGAATTTGAGATTTTGTGATGCATATCGTATAATCATACCCACGGATACTTGAGGTGACATTGGAGTATCTAGGTGACATTAGGGTTTTGGTTGATTTGTGTCTTAAGGTGTTATTCTAGTACGAACTCTAGGGCTGTTTGTGACACTTATAGGAATAGCCCAACGGATTGATTGGGAAGAATAACTTTGAGGTGGTTTCGTACCCTACCATAATCTCTTCGTTTGTTCTCCACTATTAGTGACTTTGGAGTGACTCTTTGTTGCATGTTGAGGGATAGTTATATGATCCAATTATGTTATTATTGTTGAGAGAACTTGCACTAGTGAAATTATGAACCCTAGGCCTTGTTTCCTAGCATTGCAATACTGTTTGTGCTCACTTTTATCATTAGTTACCTTGCTGTTTTTATATTTTTCAGATTACAAAAACCTATATCTACCATCCATATTGCACTTGTATCACCATCTCTTCGCCGAACTAGTGCACCTATACAATTTACCATTGTATTGGGTGTGTTGGGGACACAAGAGACTCTTTGTTATTTAGTTGCAGCGTTGTTTGAGAGAGACCATCTTCATCCTACGACTCCCACGGATTGATAAACCTTAGGTCATCCACTTGAGGAAAATTTGCTACTGTACTACAAACCTCTGCACTTGGAGGCCCAACAACGTCTACAAGAAGAAGGTTGTGTAGTAGACATCACCCTCCCGGACAGTTCAGACTCAGTGTCTGAACTAGTCCCCAAGAGACATCCCAGGGTGAAGCCCCTGGCCGAATCGTAAGTATTCAGAAGCTTACTTGTTTATCTTTGGTCTACCTGCTTTCGTTATATAAGTCATTTTATTATTTGCCTTTCAGCCCTCCCCGCAAGCTCCCACAAACTTCGTTATTGGAGGGGAATTCTCTGCCGCCCGAAATGGCGGAGAGTGACACGCCGCCGCGAGCCCCCTCGCCTATCGCCATGGAGGAGACCAAAGTGTCGTCCCGAAGGGCCTCTCCTGGCCTAGAGGGGGCGAACGAAGCGGTCAAGAGGGTGCTCGAGGTTAATACCTCAGTCGCCGAAGAACTAGGGGAGGCGGCCCCTATGACAACCGATAGTGGAGACCCCCAACAATTTGGGCCCTAGCAGAACACCATTCCGGAGACTAACATGGCTCCGGGGTCGGATAAGCAGCCCCCTTCGAAAGAGGGGGGAGGAGCACCAACACCATCGGCGGCCTCCATCAATCCGGAGGTACCCAATGCTCTGGAGGAGGCACTGCAAAGTGCTTCCGTTGTGGAGGAGCACGGCACCCTGATGGGTGCGGTTATGGGGAAGGTTCAGTCCGCTAAAAACAGACTGAATGAAGCCTTCTGCGGCCTACTAACAGGCTTTGAGGTATGCGACGTAATGTTCTAAAAACCTTTCATATAAAAGAATAAACCTGTATACAGACAATAGCCCCTGAGGCTCTGTCCGATTTAAAAGAAACCGGATAGAGGATCCACATAGTATTCAGGAGAGTAATGTACTGTACTGTTATTGTAACAGGCTTCCATGTTGGCGGCAACCGCCCATGCCGCAGAAGTTTTCGAACTCAATCGGAAGCTTCAGGTGCCAGATGAGGAACTCGACCGCATTAATAAGCGGTTCGATGAGATGCAAGGTATGGGTACGATGTTTAAAAAGGAATTTATTTTTATATCAGAAGTGATATGTATATTTAGAGGTTAACGCATGTAATGCTTTGATTATGATCATAGTTGGCGCGGCCGAGGTCGAGACCCTCAAGGGCGCCCTCGCCCAGACCAAGAAAGAGGTGGAGGCGAATAAGGCAGCTGCTGACAAAGCGGCTGCAGAACTGAAGACCGAGCAAGCTGCCCGCTGCCAACACGAAGCTTGGGTGGCCGAGGTCGAGCAGGAGCTGAAGGATGCCATCAGCAAATGCAAAGCCTTGGAAGAGAGGGCTCGGCCTAGTCGTCCGAGCTTTCGAAGGCTCTCCATGTTGCCAAAGAGGCGCGGATCGAGTCCCGGAGTGCTCGTGAAGAGATCCATCAGGCGAGGCAGTTAGCGGCTGGTAAGGCCTTTCTTTTGCAGAGTATCTTTGGAGGCCAGAGGTATGTTTCCCTCACCCGAGTGTGGAGTTCTCCAGGCGCGTTTGCGGATCTTCCAAAGAGTGCCGCCGATGCCGCACAGTTCTTCCGAGCCCAGGAGGGGAACTCGACCGAGAAGCTGTTCTGGTTGCAATTTCTCGCGCCAGAACACCCGACGCCTCTGAATGACCAGCTGAAGCAGCTGACGGAGCTGCATAGGGTGGCAGGCTTGGCCGTGAAGGACCAAATAGTCCAACTCCGGCCTCGGATTCCTAGCAAGTACTTTGGTTTGGTGAAGCGGCTTGTCGACGCGCGGCCTCAAATTGATGTTGTGAAGTGCTCGGCCTACATACAGGGTGCCCGGATGGCCTTCGCCTGCATCAAGATGCAATGGGCGAAGATGAAGGCCACCAAAGTGGCAACCGCAGCGCCCGAAGGCAAAGATCATCGAAAGCCGGAGAGGTACTTCGGTCACGTCCTAGAAGGATCCCGAATGATAGAGGGTCAATGCTCTAAGGACTTAATATTTGATTGAGTGTGTTCGAGTTGTATAAAATATGTGATGAACCCATGTTTTTTATGTATATATATTTGCGCTTTTTGTTTCAAGCGATGTTTCCTCCTGTGCGGCCGTTTATTGTTCTATTTCTGGAAGTTGCCAGTCGTCGGCTTCATCCGCCATGTAGATGCTACAGGGGTGTTCGGCGTAATGCATGATCGCACTTTATCCAACATCTTGGTCCGTAAAGGAGGTGTCCGCGAGGTGAACCAGGCAATCGGACTATGCGGCTTTATTACTTTCATTTAGCCATAGGAGTTTGACTGTGGAGCTAAGTACTAGCCCCTTGTGTGTGTGCGGCTATCCGGACTATGGTGCCTTTTCCACGCGGCTGGACGAAGACCTGCCCCTCGTATAACACGGGGTTAATCGCTACCGATTTGTAGTATAATACTAAGTCGCCGAATTGCCGACCAGCTCTCTGATACATCTCCAACGTATCTATAATTTTTTATTGTTCCATGCTGTTATATTATCATTCTTGGATGTTTCATAATCATTTTATAATCATTTTATATCAATTTTTGGTACTAACCTGTTGACATAGTGCCAAGTGCCAGTTGCAGTTTTTTGCATGTTTTTTACATCGCAGGAAATCAATATCAAACGGAGTCCAAACACCGCGAAACTTTTTGTGGATTTTGATGGACCAGAAGACCACCAATGGGCTAGAGCAGCACCTGGGGGGTGCCCCGAGGGAGGCACAACCCGCCAGGGGGCGCTTGGGGGCCCAGGTGCACCCAGATGGGTTGTGCCCACCTCGGTGGCCTCCCGCACCCCCTCTTTACCCTATAAATTCCCAAATATTCCGAAAACCCTAGGGGTTAACCTAGATCAGAAGTTCCGGTGCCGCAAGGCTTTGTAGCCACCAAAAATCAATCTAGACCCCATTCCGGCACCCTGACAGAGGGGTGAATCATCTCCGGTGGCCATCTTCATCATCCCGGCGGCCACCATGATGAAGAGGGAGTAGTCCACCCTCGGGGCTGAGGGTTTGTACCCGTAGCTATGTGTTTAATCTCTCTCTCTCTCTCTCTCTCTCTCTCTCTCGTGTTCTTGATTTCACAATCTTGATGTATCACGAGCTTTGTTAATATAGTCGGATCATATGGTGTTTTCCCCTCTCTATCTTGTTGTGATGAATTGAGTTTTTCCCTTTCAGATTTTGTTGTTATCAGATTGAATACTTTTATGGATTTGAGAGCACTTGATATATGCCTTGCATATGAATACTCGTGGTGACAATGGGGTATCGTATTGATTCACTTGATATATGTTTTGGCACTCAACTCGCGGATTCCCGAGGTGACATTGGGGTAATCTACGCATAGGGGTTGATGCACGTTCTTGTCTTTTGTTTCTCCGGTAGAAATCTTGGGGAACTCTTTGAAGTTCTTTGTGTTGGATTGAGTATTACGAATCTGAAATTATTTGGTGTTATTTTAGTACGAACTCTTGGGTAGATCGATCAGAAAGAATAGCTTCGAGGTGGTTTCGTACCCTACAAATAATTTCTTCTTATGTTCTTCGCTAGATAGGAATTTTGGAGTGATTCTTCATCGCACGTTGATGGATGGTTATATGATCCAAATATATTAGCATTGTTGAGAAATTGCACTAGCGAAAGTACGGACCCTAGGCCTCATTTTCAAGCATTTCAATACCGTTTTGTGCCCATTTACTATTTGCTACCTTGCTGTTTTTATTTATTCAGATTATAAAAATATATTTCTGCCATCCATATTACACTTTTATCACCATCTCTTCGCCGAACTAGTGCACCTATACAATTTTCCATTGTATTGGGTGTGTTGGGGACACAAGAGACTCTTTGTTATTTGGTTGCAAGGTCATTTGAGAGAGACTATGTTCATCCTACGCCTCCCACGGATTGATAAACCTTAGGTCATCCACTTGAGGGAAAATTGCTACTGTCCTACAAAACTCCGCGTGTAGCGACCAGACCCGAATGGATCAAGTCTATGTGCTCAGTGTCATCCCTGGATCAGTAATGCTGACACCACACAGCACTTCGAAGGATTTATAGCAGAGTAGCAATCACACACTTATTACATCGTTGTCCACAAGGGAACTTAATACAATAATATGGCTTAAGGCCATCTAACAATAACAACGGAAGGCTTGGAAGATAAGTGAGTCCATCAACTCCATCGGCATCACTGAGTATAGAACCACGACCTAACACCTTACTCGTTATGCGAAAAGTCTGCAATATGAAAGTTGCAGCCCGAAAACGGGTCAGCACATGGAATATGCTGGCAAGGTAACACATAGAGAGTAATGAAGCAACAAGTCTATACTACATGCATATATGGCTGGTGGTAAGGCTCTACGGTTACATTTTGCATAAAGCTAGTTTTTCCCTACATCAAAGAAATAATTTTATTTAACTATCATGGTGGTTGTTAAACATTGAGAATGGTTGACAGCATCCTCAATCCCAATTAAAAAGTACTCATCAAAACCCAATAACTTTTATTAGAAGTAACATGTTGAGATTCACATGATATTCAATGACAAGATACTCAATTAGTCCATAACCGGGGACACGGCTAATCATGATTAGTTTATACACTCTGCAGAGGTTTCATGACTTTTCCCCACAAGACTCGATCGCCTCCGCTTGGTTCTCGTGACTACATGGTGTTTGAGAAGCGGATGACCGAGACATAGTCTTTCGTAAGCGCTTAGCACCTTACATGTGGGTAGACCGTACCAACCTACATCCCCTACATCAGCTAGCCTACCCGTAAGAGTTCGCACAACTTAGTCAACTACGCCAGAGCCCATAATTGGCTTATGGCTGCACACGGAAGTTTCGGGTTGAATAATCTTATGATCCCTTAGAGCACAGGTGGCGGTCCAAGAAATACAGGCAAGTCCTGATGGAAACCAGGTGCCTCAATCCACCCAGATGTGTGTTTAAGTTGCCACCTTAGATAAACCATTAATTAACAATCTCACATCTGTCATGGATATTCACTCACCCAATCCACGTCTACTAGCATAGCATGGCAAAATAAGCAAACGTAGAAGTAACTCCCAAGGTTTCATAAGTAAACAGGTAATAGGTACTACCTCAATCTACTTCCCATCCCACAATTTAATTAGATCCTAATCATGCAAGTGTTTGAGGAATAGATCTAATGCATAAAGCTGGGTATGAGAAGAGTATGATCAAAGTGTTACTTGCCTTGCCGATGATCCGCGAGACCTAGAGATTCAAGTAACAAGCGGCACTCGGGTGATCTAACGCAGACAAACAACAAGCATACAATAAGTACTCATCTAATGCACGGGAAATCTCGAATAAAAGATCTAACCAGAGTTCAACTTAAGAACCCTGGTTGCAAAAGAATCGAATCAAAATAAACATCGAAAGTCAAACTCGAGAGAGAACGACTCGATTTAGCAATCTGAAAATAGGTCAAAATTTTACAGTAGTAAAACTCTGTGTAAGTAGGTTAGTCGAACGGCGGTTTCAGAACGAAACTCCAGCGCTTGAATCACCTGATTCCGATAAACGAGCGAGAAAATAAACAGATTTGAAAATTGAATCAGAAATCAAAATCAGAAAATAACGGATTAAATCCGATTAAAAGAAAACGACGAACGGATTAAACAGCGGACGTTCGTTAACAGAACTAATCCAACGAACACGTTCATTGAAACGAACGGGTCGGTGAACGTTCACTAAATAAGAAAACCGAGAAAATAAAAAAAAACCATCTAGGGTTTTTTAAAAAAACCGAACATCTTCAAAAAAAAACCGGACCGGGTTTTCTAGGGAAAACCGGATCGGGGCGGCGGCGAGGCTACCTCCGGCTAGTCGGCGTGAGGCTCCGAGCTCGGTGGGCGGCGGTGGGGTCCAGTGAGGTCGAGGCGAGGTCGGCGGGTGGCGGGTGGCGACGACAGGCGGCGGCGGCGTCCTCGGCGGGCGGCGGCTCGGGTGAGGGCGGCGGCGGTTGGGCGGCTAGGCCTTGGCCTGAGGCGCTGCACGGATTTTTTAAACAAAACTTAAGCGAAATAAAATAAAACCAAACGAACTCCGAATTTAATAAAATTAATTTTCCCCGACTCCTAAAAATGAGTCGAACAAAATGAACTTTAAAAACGGGCAAATATGCATATTTTTTAAAATGCTCATTTTTGCCTAAAGCAAATAAATCTTTCAAAACCAAATTTGATTTATTTATAAAATCTTCATTTTTTCCTAAATGCCGGGAAAGTCATATTATTCCCTCTCTTAATTTTTTATCGGAAAAACTTTATGAAGATAATTAAATAAATCCAATGATCCTATTTTCAAAATTTGAGAAATCCCAAATATGAAAATAATGAAACTTCCAACTCTCTCCGAGGGTCCTTGAGTTCTTGAAATTTTCTAGGATCGGAAAATGCGAGAAAATATGATATGCATGATGACCTAATGTATAACATTCCAAATTGAAAATTTGGGATGTTACAAACCTACCCTCTTTAAGATGAATCTCGCCCTCGAGATTCGGGTTAACTAGAAAATAGGTGAGGGTGGTCCTTGAGCAAAACTTCCTCTCTTTCCCAGGTGGCTTCATCCTCAGTGTGGTGGCTCCACTGAACTTTGCAAAACTTGATAACCTTGCTGCGGGTAACTCTGTTAGCATAATCGAGAATCTTAACCGGTTTTTCCTCATATGTTAAGTCATCCTTCAACTGAATTGCTTCCAGTGGCACTGTGTCTCTTAACGGTACCTCTGCTATGTCGGGGTGACATTTCTTCAACTGAGAAACATGGAATACATCATGAACTCCTGACAGTCCTTCTAGCACTTCCAACTTATAAGCAACTTCTCCCATGCGTTGTAAAATCTTATACGGTCCACTGAAACGTGGGGCTAATTTTCCTTTAACTCCAAAACGCTTAACTCCTCGAAGCGGGGATACTCTAAGATAAACTCTGTCTCCAACTTCATACTCAATCGCTTTGCGCTTTGAATCGGCATAGCTCTTTTATGCAGGACTGGGCTACCTTGAGCTGTCTCGAATCAACTTAACTTCATTCGGACTCCTTAATCAAATCTGGTCCAAACAATCGGCGATCTCAGTTTGGTCCCATGACAACGGTGTCTGCACCTTCTTCCATCTGAGCCTCGAAGGTGCCATCTTCAAACTGGTTTGGTAACTGTTGTTGTAAGAAAATTCTGCATCTGACAAATTATCATCCCAACTAGACCCATAATCTAGTGCACAAGCTCTCAACATGTCCTCCAAAATCTGATTGACTCTCTCGGTGCATCCATCGGTGCGTGGGTGAAAAGGCATCTTTGAATTCGGTCGGTTCCCAATGTTTCGTGCAACTGGTTCCAAAATTTCGAGGTAAACTGGGTTCCTCTATCCGATACGATGCTCCTCGGAACTCCGTGTAAACACACAATTCTGGTCATGTATATCTTTGCCAACTTAGCACTGCTATAGGTAGTCTTGACTGGAATGAAATGAGCTACCTTTGTTAAACGGTCGACTATAACCCAAATCGAGTCATAACATGAACGAGTCTTTGGCAAACCTGTGATGAAATCCATGCCTAGTTTATCCCACTTCCATTCGGGTATCGGCAATGGTTGTAACAATCCTGTGGCTTCGATGCTCGCCTTTACTTTACGACAATTGCTACATACTCCATAATATCCTTCTTCATTCCGGTCCACCGAAAGTATTCTTCAAATCCAAATACATCTTGGTATTTCCTGGGTGAATCGAATAGGGTGAATCATGGGCTTCTTGTAAAATCAACTTCACGATCTACGGGTTATTGGGCACATAAACACGGTCTTCAAACCATAGGGTATCGTGTTCATCCTCACGAAATCCTTTAGCTTTTCCTTTGCTCATTTTCTCCTTTATAGAGGCAACTTCCTTATCCGCCTTTTGGGCTTCTCGATTTTGTCCATCGGTGTTGTTGAATCTCCAATGCTGCTACATAGCCTCTCGGAACTATTTCCAAACATAGCTCTCGAAGGTCCTCGGCTAACTCATTGGTTATCCCTCCCATCATTAGGGTATTGGCGTGGCTCTTACGGCTCAATGCGCCTGCTACGACATTAGCCTTTCCGGGTGATAATGCAATCTCATGTCATAATCCTTGATAAGTTCTAACCATCTCCTTTATGCGAGATTCAATTTCATACGTGTGAAGATGTACTTCAAACTCTTGTGATCCGTATATACTTCACAATGATTTCCAATGAGAAAATGTCTCCACGTCTTGAGGCATGCACAACAGCTGCTAACTCCAAATCATGTGTGGCATAATTCAACTCATGGGGCTTAAGTTGTCGTGAAGCATCTGAAACAACTCTTCCTTCTTGCATAAGTACAGCTCCAAGTCCTCGGCGTGAAGCGTCGTAATACACCTCATAATCCTTGGTGCGATCGGCAATATCAAAACTGGTGAGGTAACCAATCTTTTCTTCAACTCCTGAAAACTTGCCTCACAATTACTCGGTCCATATGAATTTGTTATCCTTCTTCAACAATTCAGTCATAGGCTTAGCAATCCTTGAGAAATTCTCAATGAATCTTGGTAGTATCCTGCGAGTCCAAGGAAACTCGAATCTCTCCAACTGTCGTTGGTGCTTCCCATTTGGTTCTGACCTCAACTTTTATGGGGTCAACTGCTATTCCTTCTCCGGATATAACATGTCCAAGAAATCCAACTTCCTTTAGCCAAAACTCACATTTCTTTGAACTTGGCATACAACTGGTGTTCCTCGGTTTCTCAAAACCAATCTCAAATGTTCCTTATGTTCCTCTTCATTCTTGAAAAGATCAAAATGTCATCAATGAACACCACTTTAACTTATCCAAAAACTCCATAAACACTTTGTTCATCAGGTTCATGAAATAGGCTGGTGCGTTAGTCAGTCCAAATGACATAACGGTATACTTGTACAGTCCATATCTCGTGGTGAATGCTGTCTTAGGTATGTCCTGCTCCCGAATCTTCAACTGATGGTACCCTGATCGCAAGTCGATCTTGGAAAACACTTTGGCTCCTTGCAAGCGATCAAACAGATCATTTATCATAGGTAGTGGGTACTTGTTCTTGATTGTTACTTCATTCAATCCACGATAATCAACAACCATTCTTAAAGATCCATCCTTCTTCTCCACTAACAGTACGGGTGATCCCCAAGGTGAAGAACTTGGGCGTATAAAATCTTTATCCAATAGTTCCTTAATCTGCTTCTTGATTTCCGCTAAATCCTGTGGGGGCATCCTGTGCAATTAAACCCGATATCGGGCCTGTTCACGGCAACAGCTCGATCAAAAACTCAATGTCTCTATCCGGTGGCATTCACGGCAACTCTTAGGAAATACATCAGAAAATCCTTCACCACTAGTACTTCTTCTGCACCACTCTCGATAGGCAATTAACTTGCGCTCTTCTCGGCTCGTGCCGTGATACATACTTAATCCTTCTTCCTTCTGGTGTGGTGAGCAAAATTGACTTTGTGGTGCAATCTATGTTTCCTCCATACCTTGATAACCAATCCATGCCTAATATCACATCCAATCCTTGGGATTCCAAAACTATTAGGTCTGAGGGGAAAACATAGTGTCCAATCCTTAATGGCAATCGATCACACCATTTACTAGCCATGTACTCTGCTCGGGTGAGGTTACTAGCATGGGTGACCTAAGGGCTTGGGTCGGTAATCTGTACTTATCCACAAATCCCTTGATATGTATGAATGCGATGCACCAAAGTATCGAAAAGAACAACCGCGGTAAATGACTTAACCAAAAACTTACCGATTCTTGCATCGGGCTGATCTTCAACCTCCTCCACATCAATGTGGTTCACATCCCCTGTTGAAAGGGTTGGGCTTCTTTCGAGCTTCCATTGCCATTTCCATTACGGCCTATACGGGCCAGTCATTGGCATAATGCCCGATCTTGCGGCACTTAAAGCAAGTAATATGACTCAGGTCTACTTTGGATGGTGTTGACGGGTTGGTGCGATTACGTCCGTTGCTTCCTCCATTCCGTTCCCATTCTTGGTTCCATTATGGTTATCTGAATTACCTCCTCCATGGGTATCTTTGGCCTGAATTCCTGATTTAGGGGTATATAACGAGGTTTCTGCTGAGCTCCAGTTATACTTCCCTGTCCATACTTCCGCTTGCAGTTCTCAATTTGTCTGCTTTCCTTCAATCATGAGGGCTCGGTCTACCAACTCCTGGTAGTTATTGAAACTGGCTACCATCAACGGCATCTTGAACTCATCATTCAGTCCTTCTAGAAACTTCTCTGTTTAGCTGCATCGGTATAACGTCATCCGGGCATAACGTGCTAATTTACTAAAATCATCCACATCTTGTGTGATCCTTCCTCCTTGGCGTAAGTTGCGAAACTCACGCTTCTTCATGGCCATAGCTCCTGCTTTGAAACATGGGCGGGCTGAAAAGCTTGCTGAAATTGATCCCATGTGGCCGGTGTCTCTGAGGGTAAGTGGCTGTGAAATTCTCCCACCATCTTCTGCGGGTCCTTCAAGCTGATGTCCGCAAACTTCACTCTTTCTCCATCATGCATCCTGCAGTGGTCGGCTCCCTTCCTATCTTGCGGAGCCGGTCATCTGCTACAATTGGCTCGGTGCTCTTTGGAATACACCGGCGGGTTTAGTCTAAGGAAACGAGTCAGGTGATCCGCAGGTGGTGGTGGTGGTGGTGGGTTGTTGTTGTTGTTGCCCTGGTTCTGCACCAATGTTTGAATCAGGGTATTCTGCTGCTGAATCAATTGGGTGATCTCTGGCGGGAAAACAAACCCGGGGTCACGTCTCGGAGGCATCTGAGGGGTTTAGAAAAGAAGAGAAATTTAGAGTAGAATGAGGTCTAAGGGGAATCACTACCCAAATGCACATGAGCAAATGCACACAAATCACTTCATTCAATCAAACAAGGGCTTACAACGATCTAACTATCGCAAAAGTGCGTGTACTATAATGTTTACATGGAGGAATACTACTAATATGTGGGGACTTCTACTAATTTGAACCGTGGAAGACTCCATGATGTCCGCTCGACTTTGTCTTCAAAGTCGGGTTCACTTGGATCGGAATCGGTGTCGTCGATGTTGATGTAGTCGCTTGGACAATCGACATACTGGTCTTCATTCCTGAGCGCCAACTTCTTCTTGAGTTCTTCGATCTCGTACTTAAGATCGTTATTGTGTTTTGCTAGAGCTACGATCTCGTCCATGTAGTCCTTGCGTGTAGTCTTTAGTTCTTCTTCAAGTTCGATGATCCTTCCCTTTGCGTTCTGCAACTCCAACATATCATCGCACATCTGGTTTTCTGGCGTCCGAATGTGCCGGTTTAACTCTGGATGAAAGCTGCAATGGACCTATCCTTCTTAGTGCTGACTATGTCCCATTTGTCATCTCGGCGTCCGCAAATCTGGTAGATAGTGTCACGGAGGTCTTCTTGATAAACTTCTCCAATGCGTCCCATGGTGATGTGAGCTGCCATGCTCTTTCCCAGACTCCAAGTTGGTGCCTTGAAAAAACTATCTATAGGCTTGGTGATTGGGGCGAATGTCCTTCTGGAACGTGAGCTTGAATCCTCGGTAGCTCCTCTTGAGCAGAGTGGCGTTGAAAGTCCCGGTGAAGCTTGGTAGTCCAATGTTCAGGTACTTGGTAACTTCCTTCAAGTGAAATCCAAAAGGTGTGCCTTCATCTGGTTGGGTGTACTTGATCTTCGCGTCCTTCATCCTAAAAGAGTAGAAAAGATGAGGAGTTTAGAAAATGAGAAGAGAGTAGTGATCTATGGCTTTAACTTAGTGGTCGTGTCCTACGATCGGTGTGCTCGATACCATTCTCTCAGCGACCAGACCGAATGGATCAAGTCTACGTGCTCGATGTCATCCCCGGATCGATAATCGACACCACACAAGATGCTTGAAGGATTTATAGCGAGTAGCAATCACACACTTATTACATCGTTGTCCACAAGGGAACTTAATACAATAATATGGCTTAAGGCCATCTAACAATAACAACGGAAGGCTTGGAAGATAAGTGAGTCCATCAACTCCATCGGCATCACTGAGTATAGAACCACGACCTAACACCTTACTCGTTGTCTGAAAAGTCTGCAATATGAAAGTTGCAGCCTGAAACGGGTCAAGACATGGAATATCTTTGGCAAGGTAACACATAGAGAGTAATGAAGCAACAAGTCTATACTACATGCATATATGGCTGGTGGTAAGGCTCTACGGTTACATTTTGCATAAAGCTAGTTTTTCCCTACATCAAAGAAATAATTTTATTTAACTATCATGGTGGTTGTTAAACATTGAGAATGGTTGATGACATCCTCAATCCCAATTAAAAAGTACTCATCAAAACCCAATAACTTTTATTAGAAGTAACATGTTGAGATTCACATGATATTCAATTACCGGATACTCAAAATGTCCATAACCGGGACACGACTAATCATGATTAGTTTATACACTCTGCAGAGGTTTAGCACTTTTCCCCACAAGACTCGATCGCCTCCGCTTGGTTCTCGCACTACATGGTGTTTGAGAAGCGGATGACCGAGACATAGTCTTTCGAAGCGCTAGCACCTTACATGTGGGTAGACCGTACCAACCTACATCCCCTACATCAGCTAGCCTACCCGTAAGAGTTCGCACAACTTAGTCAACTACGCCAGAGCCCATAATTGGCTTGTGGCTGCACACGGAAGTTTCCAGGTTGAATAATCTTATGATCCCTTAGAGCACAGGTGGCGGTCCGAAGAAATACTGAGCAAGTCTGATGGAAACCAGGTGCCTCAATCCACCCAGATGTGTGTTTAAGTTGCCACCTTAGATAAACCATTAATTAACAATCTCACATCTGTCATGGATATTTACTCACCCAATCCACGTCTACTAGCATAGCATGGCAAAATAAGCAAACGTAGAAGTAACTCCCAAGGTTTCATAAGTAAACAGGTAATAGGTACTACCTCAATCTACTTCCCATCCCACAATTTAATTAGATCCTAATCATGCAAGTGTTTGAGGAATAGATCTAATGCATAAAAACTGTGTATGAGAAGAGTATGATCAAAGTGTTACTTGCCTTGCTGATGATCCGAGAGACACGGAGATTCAAGTAACAAGCGGGCGCACCGGGTGATCTAACGCAGACAAACAACAAGCATACAATAAGTACTCATCTAATGCACGGGGAAATCTCGAATAAAAGATCTAACCAGAGAGTTCAACTTAAGAACCCTGGTTGCAAAAGAATCAAATCAAAATAAACATCGAAAGCCGAAACTCGAGAGAGAACGACTCGATTTAGCAATCTGAAAATAGGTCAAAATTTTACAGTAGTAAAACTCTGTGTTAGTAGGTTAGTCGAAACGGCGGTTTCGTAACGAAACACCAGGCGCTTGAATCACCTGATTCCGATAAACGAGCGAGAAAATAAACAGATTTGAAAATTGAATCAGAAATCAAAATCAGAAAATAGCGGATTAAATCCGATTAAAAGAAAACAACGAACGGATTAAACAGCGGACGTTAGATTAACAGAACTAATCCAACGAACACGTTCATTGAAACGAACGGGTCGGTGAACGTTCACTAAATAAGAACACCGAGAAAATAAAAACCATCTAGGGTTTTGAAAAAAACCGAACATCTCGAGAAAAACCGGATCGGGTTTTCTAAAAACCGGATCGGGACGGCGGCGAGGCTACCTCGGCTAGTCGCCGGGGCTCGGCTCGGTGCGGCGGTGGGGTCCGCGGGTCGGTGGGTCGGCGGGTGGCGGGTGGCGATGGCGGCGGGCGGCGTCCTTCTAAGCAAGGCGGCTCGGGTGAGGGGCGGCGGCGGTTGGGCCGGCTGGGCCTTGGCCCAGGGGTGCGACGCGGACTTTTTTTAAACAAAACTTAAACGAAATAAAAATAAAACCAAACGGACTCCGAATTTAATAAAATTAATTTTCCCCGACTCCTAAAAATGAGTCGAACAAAATGAACTTTAAAAACGGGCAAATATGCATATTTTTTTTAAAATGCTCATTTTTGCCTAAAGCAAATAAATCTTTCAAAACCAAATTTGATTTATTTATAAAATCTTCATTTTTTTCCTAAATGTTGGGAAAGTCATATTATTCCCTCTCTTAATTTTTTTCGGAAAAACTTTATGAAGATAATTAAATAAATCCAATGATCCTATTTTCAAAATTTGAGAAATCCCAAATATGAAAATAATGAAACTTCCAACTCTCTCCGAGGGTCCTTGAGTTGCGCGAAATTTTCTAGGATCGAAAAATGCGAGAAAATATGATATGCATGATGACCTAATGTATAACATTCCAAATTGAAAATTTGGGATGTTACACCGCGCTTGGAGGCCCAACACGTGTCTACAAGAATAAAGTTGCGTAGCAGACATCAAGCTCTTTTCTGGCGCCATTGCCGGGGAGATGGTGCATGAAGGTATATATTTAGATCTTGCAATTGAATCTTTTAGTTTCTTGTTTTATCACTAGTTTGGTTTAAAAAAGGAAACTACAAAAAAATGGAATTGAGGTTGCATCATGTTATTGATCATCTTTATAACATCTTTCTTGAAAATGATGGTTCAACAAATTGTGCTCAATTGTTAGAAAAGGAAGTCAATAAAATGTTTGGCACAAAATATTTGATTGATGAGCATGATTGCAATGTTGTAAGTATGAATTCTTTGAATATCCATGATGCTAATGATATGCAAAGCTACAAGCTTGGGGATGCTATATTTGATGAAGATGATATTTTTACTCACCCAAGTTTTGATGAGAAAATTTATTATGATGAAAGCATGCCTCCTATTTATGATAATTATATTGATGAAAGTGGGTTTGGAAGAGTGTCTCTCTAGGTACTAATGATCCCACTATTTTGGAGGGTGTTGAATCTTTGTTATAATTATGAAAGTGGATTTGGAGAGGTCATGACTTTATTTAGTGATGAACCCACTATTTTGGAAGGGGTTTCAATTGATTATTACGAGAACAAAGTTGCTATCTATGATGATTATGGTGATGACATGTATGCTATAAAGAACAATGATAACCATGAAACTTTTCATTATGATTTTAATTTTCAATTACATGATAGTTGTTTTGTTGAGTATGCTCCCACTACTATTCATGAGAATAAATTTACTTATGTGGAGAGTAGTAAAATTTCTATGCTTATCCATCACGAAAAGAATGATTTATGTGATAGCTATATTGTTGAATTAATTCATAATGCTACTTAAAATTATTATGAGGGAGGAATTTATGCTTGTAGGAATTGCAATAATATCAAGTTTCCTCTCTATGTGTTGAAAATCTTGAAGTTGTTCTTGTGTTGCCTTCCTATGCTAGTTGATTCTTGTTCCCGTAAGTTGCTTTCTCAAAAACTCCCTATGCATAGGAAGTGGGTTGGACTTAAATATGCTAGTCATGTGCTTCATGATGCTCTCTTTCTGTTTCAATTCTTATATTTTATGCGAGCATCTTTGAAATCATCATGCCTAGCTAAAGATTCATTAAAGAAAAGCGCTTGTTGGGCGACAACCCAACACTTTTACCTACTGTTTTTGTGTTCACATTATTAGGCTAATGTACTAATCATGTTTTATTGCTTTCGTTTCAATAAAGTGCCAAGTAAGACCTTTGGGATGGCTTACTGTGATAGTTGATTTGATCTTGCTGAAAAACAAAAACTTTTGCGCTCACGGAAATAACTCTCATTTTTAACAGAAGAGTTATTTTGAGTTGATTCTTTTTGCAGAAGATTAATATACAAATTTCATGTGGTCCTCATTTTTTAATAATTTTTGGATTAGCAGAAGTAGGGTAGTTATCCAGATCATTACAGCATCGTTACATTTTGATAGATTCTGTTTTCAATGCATAGTTTGCTTGTTTTCTAGTTTCCATGGCTTATATTGCTCAATATAAATTGTGGAAATGATATACTACAGTAGGCATGGTGTGAGAAAAATTATGAATCTTGTCTTTGATAGTACCAAAAGTGAAATGGTTTGCTCTTTATCATACTAACCTATCTCACAAAGTTCCGTTAAGTTTTGTGTGATTGAAGTTTTCAAGTTTTGGGTGCGATATCGATATGAGGGGAATAAGGAGTGACAATAACCTAAGCTTGGGGATGCCCAAGGCACCCCAAGTTACTATCCAAGGAAGATATGAGCAACTAAGCTTGGGGATGCCCCGGAAGGCATCCCCTCTTTCGTCTCCATCATTATAAGTAACCACTTGGAGATATGTTTTCATTCGTCACATGACATGTGTTTTGCTTGGAGCATCATTTTATTTTGTTAGGATTTGCTTGCTGTTATTTATAATAATGTTTTGCATCTTTTATTTCAATAGAAGTGGCAATGATAACCTTTGTTATGCTTATTTTGCAAGTATACATGTTGTTGTTTGATAACAGAAAGTTTACCGCTGTTGCAAAAATTCCCTAGAAAAGTCAGAATGTGATAAAAAGTTAAAACTTTTTGCAAAATAAGCTCTGATAAATTTTATACATTATGGGAATTTTTCATAACTTTTGGAGTTAGGGAAGTATTGATACTCTTGCATTCTTTACAGACTGTACTGTTTTGGCAGATTGTTGTTATGTTTGCATATGTTTGCTTGTTTAATGATTCTATTTGAGGATAGGAGTATTAAATATGCAGAGGCATTTAGTATTCAATGTTGAATACTAATTTTAGTGTTTTGCTACAGTAGAGAATGATAAGGTTTTTGCATTGGTTTATACTAACTTATCTCACAAGTTCTTGTTGAGTTTTGTGTGGATGAAGCTTTTGAGATTTAGGAAAACCGTGATATGAGAGGAATTAAGGAGACACAAAAACTCAAGCTTGGGGATGCCCAAGGCACCCCAAGATAATATTTCAAGAAGTCTCAAGCATCTAAGCTTGGGGATGCCCCGGTAGGCATGCGACCTTTCTTCTTCGACAATTATCGGTTAGTATCGGTTGAGCCTAAGTTTTTGCTTTCTTCACATGATGTGTGCTATTCTTGGTATTGCATTTTGTTTTGTTTTTTCTTTCTATTTTAATAAAATACTTAGATCTGAAAGTTTTTAAATAAATTAGAGTCCTCAAATAGTTTCCAGGGAGGCTAAGTAAGAGGCACTCACATCCCGTTAACGAAGCTCTTTTCTATGGAATTGCTCTAGTGCATCACTTATATGTTTTTGAGCATGGTGTGATTTAATATTTTTGAAGAAATTATCTCTTGCTTCACTTAAATTAATTTGAGAGGAAGAAATATTATTCTAATGATCTTCACTTATATTTGTTTGAGCTTATAAAAACAACACATGAAAATTAGTCCCAAAGTGATAGATATCCAAGAAGGATATAATAAAAACTTTCATGAAGATCATTGGACAAAATAAACTTGATTCCTTGTAATAGTTTTAAGATATGATGATGTGATCTTTGAGTCATGTTGATGAGTAATTATGCTTTAGTAAGAATATTGGTGTTAAGGTTTGTGATTCCCTGTGCAAGCAAAAAATTCAATAGTTGTGCAATGAAATTACATCCTACTTGTGGTGCATTATTCGGTGTTAATTATGCTCAATGCTCGCTTATGAGATTATTCGTTTCTTAGTTGGTCGCTTCTCAATCTTTCGCTAGCCTTCATTTTGCACTAAGTATGATCACTACTTGTGCATCCAAAATCCTTTAAACCAGTTTTGCCACATGAGTCCACCATACCTACCTATATGTGGTATTCTTTTGCCGTTCTTAGCAAATTTGAATGTGCCATCTCTAATTTTCAAAATAAATTTCTCTTTTGTGTGCCTGTACCGCTCACGAGGCGGTGAGGGGTGGCCAATATTTTCCATGCTAGATGTGTTATTCTCACGATGAGTGTTTATTAACTTGTCATTGCACGAGAGTAAGGCAAAGGTATTAGGGATGCCCAGTCCCGAAATGAAAAATGAATTTACTTTATGTTGAAATAATAAATTCCTTGGAAAGTGTTGGTATGGAGGGCAGCCGTGGATACGGTTAGCCATGGAAAGTGAAAGTATAAGCTTTATTTTCTGTTTGGGAACCACCTATGATATATCTAGCATGGAAAGTGTTGGGAGCTCTAAGTCGTTTTCGTTGGTGGGAAAAGTATGCCTCTCAAAATGTTTTTATCTCTCAATTTTTGCTTTGAGCTCTGGCACGTCTACAAATCCCTACTTCCCTCTGCGAAGGGCCTTTCTTTTACTTTATGCAATTTTTATTTTTAATTTGAGTCTCCATCTTCTCTTATAAATCACCAACTAGGAGGCACTATGATCGTACTTGAGCATTGGGTGTAGCTAATATGCGAGTGTGTTTCATGAATGGATCAATGATTGAGCATGATGGGCTAGGGATAACTTATTTTAGTGTTGATATTTTGAAAGACATGGCTGCTTGTTGATATGCTTGAATATTTAAGTCTCATGTCAAAACTAGACTATTGCTTTGAACCATATAAAAGTCCAAATGTCCATGCTATAAAGAAAATAATATGAGATGACATGTTAGGCAGCATTCCACAAAAAATTCTACTTTATTATTTACCTACTCGAGGACGAGTAGGAATTAAGCTTGGGGATGTTGATACGTCTCCAACGTATCTATAATTTTTGATTGTTCCATGTTGTTATATTATCATTCTTGGAAGTTTTATAATCATTTTATGGTCATTTTATATCACTTTTTGGTACTAACCTATTGACATAGTGCCAAGTGCGAGTTGCTGTTTTTGGCATGTTTTTTACATCGCAGGAAATCAATATCAAACGAAGTCCAAACACCGTGAAACTTTTTGTGGATTTTTATGGACCAGAAGACCACCAATGGGCCAGAGTAGCACCTGGGGGGGGGGCCCGAGGGGGGCACAACCCACCAGGGCACGCCTGGGGGCCCATGCATACCCAGGTGGGTTGTACCCACCTCGGTGGCCTCCCGCAACCCCTCTTTACCCTATAAATTCCCAAATATTCTGAAAACCCTCGGGGTTAAACTAGATCAGAAGTTCTGCCACTGCAAGGCTCTGTTGCCACCGAAAACCAATCTAGACCCCGTTCCGGCACCCTGCCGGAGGGGGGAATCATCTCATGTGGCCATCTTCATCATCCCAGCGGCCACCATGATGAGGAGGGAGTAGTCCACCCTCGGGGCTGAGGGTTTGTACCAATAGCTATGTGTGTAATCTATCCCCCCTCTCTCTCTCATGTTCTTAATGTGACGATCTTGATGTATCACGTGCTTTGTTAATATAGTCGGATCATATGGTGTTTTCCCCTCTCTATCTTGTTGTGATGAATTGAGTTTTTTCCTTTGAGATTTCGTTGTTATCAGATTGAATACTTTTATGGATTTGAGAGCACTTGATATATGCCTTGCATATGAATACTCGTGGTGACAATGGGGTATCGTATTTATTCACTTGATATATGTTTTGGCACTCAACTCGCGGATTCCCGAGGTGACATTGGGGTAATCTACGCATAGGGGTTGATGCACATTCTTGTCTTTTGTTTCTCCGGTAGAAATCTTGGGGCACTCTTTGAAGTTCTTTGTGTTGGATTGAGTATTACGAATCTGAAATTATTTGGTATTATTTTAGTACGAACTCTTGGGTAGATCGATCGGAAAGAATAGCTTCGAGGTGGTTTCGTATGTTCTTATGTTCTCCGCTAGATAGGAACTTAGGAGTGATTCTTCATCGCACATTGGGGGATGGTTATATGATCCAATCATATTAGCATTGTTGAGAGATTGCACTAGCGAAAGTACGGACCCTAGGCCTCATTTTCAAGCATTGCAATACCGTTTTTGTGCCCGTTTACTATTTGCTACCTTGCTGTTTTTATTTATTCGGATTATAAAAATATATTTCTACCATCCATATTACACTTTTATCACCACCTCTTTGCTGAACTAGTGCACCTATATAATTTGCCATTGTATTGGGTGTGTTGGTGACACAAGAGATTTCTTGTATTTGGTTGCAGGGTCGTTTGAGAGAGACTATCATCATCCTACGCCTCCCACGAATTGATAAACCTTAGGTCATCCACTTGAGGGAAAATTGCTACTGTCCTACAAAACTCTACGCTTGGAGGCCCAACACGTGTGTACAAAAATAAAGTTGCGTAGTTGAAAGTGCAACTATCCCTAGGTGGTTTTGGTAATTCATAACAACATGTAGCTCATTGAGCTAATACTATTCCAAGATGAATATTTCAGGAAAGCTCAATGAATGGCATGGCATGGATGATGAAAGTGGATCCCTCAAAATATGAAGGACAAAGGATTGGCTCAAGCTCAAAAGCTCAAGACTCTTCATTTTGCATTTTAGTGGTCCAAGATCACATTGAGTCTATAGGAAAAGCCAATACTATCAACAAGGGATGAGGTGTTGCTTAATGAGCCTTTTGCTTCATGTGCTTAGTGATATGCTCCAAAACCCTCAGCTATTTTCTCACATCCACAAATGACCTAAACCTAAAGCCAAAATCGGTCACACCGATTCTTCCTACCCGACGCCACCGATTTCGAAAGTCATAGCCACTGCCACAAACCCTAGGCAAATCGGTCCTACCGATAGGGATCTCGGTATCATTGAGATGGGATTGTAATCTCTCTGTTTCCCTTCGTAACGTTTCGGTCTAACCGAAGTGAGCGATCGGTCCCACCGAGATTGCAATGTAAACTCTTTGTTTCCCTTTTGTAACATTTCGGTCTCACCGAAAAGAGCAAATCGGTCCCACCGAGTTTACCCGACCAACTCTCTGGAAAGCTTATTACCAAAATCGGTCTCATCGAGTTTGTGTAATCGGTCTTACCGAGATTACGTTATGCCCTAACCCTAACCGAATCGGTCTCATCGAGTTGCATGTCGGTCCACGAAAATCACTAATGGTCACTAGGTTTACTAAATCGGTCCGACCAGTACATTGAATCAGTCCCACCGAGTTTGGTAAATTGTGTGTAACGGTTAGATTTTGTGTGGAGGCTATATATACCCCTCCACCTCCTCATCATTCGTGGAGAGAGCCATCAGACCGAACCTACACTTCCAATGTACCATTTCTGAGAAAGAACTACCTACTCATGTGTTGAGGCCAAGATATTCCATTCCTACCATATGAATCTTGATCTCTAGCCTTCCCCAAGTTGCTTTCCACTCAAACCCTCTTTCCACCAGATCCAAATCCTATGAGAGAGTTGAGTGTTGGGGAGACTATCATTTGAAGCACAAGAGCAAGGAGTTCATTATCAACGCACCATTTGTTACTTCTTGGAGAGCGGTGTCTCCTAGATTGGCTAGGTGTCACTTGGGAGCCTCCGAGCAAGATTGTGGAGTTGAACCAAGGAGTTTGTAAGGGCAAGGAGATCGCCTACTTCGTGAAGATCTACCGCTAGTGAGGCAAGTCCTTCGTGGGCAACGGCCATGGTGGGATAGACAAGGTTGCTTCTTCATGGACCCTTCGTGGGTGGAGCCCTCCGTGGACTCGCAACCGTTACCCTTCGTGGGTTGAAGTCTCCATCAACATGGAGGTGCGATAGCACCACCCACGGAACCACGCCAAAAACATCTGTGTCTCCAATTGCGTTTGAATCCTCCAAACCCTTCCCTTTACTTTCTTGCAAGTTGCATGCTATAATTTCCGCTGCCTATATACTCTTTGCATGCTTGCTTGATTTGTGTGATGATTGCTTGACTTGTCCTAAGATAGCTAAAATCATCAAACTCTAAAATTGGGAAAAGGTTAAGTTTTAATTGGTCAAGTAGTCTAATCCCCCCTCTAGACATACTTCAAGGTCCTACAAGTGGCATCAGCTTTGCTCTCCATTTGCTTTGATTTCCATAGCTTTTGGTGGTCATAGCCTTGGTTTCACAACCTAGGAGAGTATGGCGTCTAGCGAGGGAAATTATCACCGTAGAGGTCCTTACTTTGATGGTACTAACTTTGCTAGTTGGAAGCATAAGATGAAAATGCATATTCTTGGACATAACCCCGCCGTTTGGGCAATTATTTGTATTGTCTTGCAAGGTGAATTCTTTGATGGGAGAGAGCCGAACCATGAAGCTAATGCGGAAGAATTGAAGATGTTGCAATACAACGCTCAAGCTTGTGATATCATCTTCAACGGATTGTGCCCCGAAGAATTCAACAAAATCAGCCGTCTTGAGAATGCAAAAGAAATTTGGGATACTTTGATTGATATGCATGAAGGTACCGAATCCGTCAAGGAATCCAAGTTGGATGTGCTCCAAAGTCAGCTTGACAAGTTCAAAATGAAGGATGTTGAAGGTGTTGCTGAAATGTACTCTAGGCTTGCTCTTATTACAAATGAGATTGCCAGCTTAGGGAGTGAAGAGATGACCGACAGATTCATCATCAAGAAGATCCTAAGAGCATTTGATGGAAAGTATGATACCGTGTGCACATTGATCCAAATGATGCCAAACTACAAAGATCTCAAGCCAACTGAAGTCATTGGAAGAATTGTTGCTCATGAGATGTCACTCAAGGATAAGGAGGAACTTCACAACAAGTCAAGTGGTGCTTACAAAGCCTCAAGTGAAGCTCCCACATCATCAAGTGAGAAACAAATCTTCAATGAAGAATTGAGCTTAATGGTGAAGAACTTCAACAAATTCTACAAGAGTAGAAGCAAAGAAAGAAGCTCCAAGTCAAGGACTTACCATGACAAAAGATCTTCTAGTTGAGAGCGAAATTGCTACAATTGTGGGAGGCCTGGACACTATTCCAATGAGTGTACGGCACCCTACAAAAGAAGAAAAGATTCTCCAAAAAGAAGAAGCAGAAGAGAAGAATCACCACCAAGAGAGAGGAGGAGTAGAGATGATCGTTATGAACGAAGAACCTCACAAAGAATCAAGGATTCGGAAAGGAAGGACAAGTCATCAAAGAGCTACACAAAACGAAGACATCAAGCTCATGTTGGTGAATGGGTATCCGGCTCCGACTCCGACAATCACTCCGAGAGAAGCTATCACTCCGACTCCGAATATACTCAAGATGAAGGTGTTGCTGGTCTAGCACTTGTTTCAACCAACTCCTACAACATATTTGATTCACCAAATGAAGGTGTTGGGAGATGCTTCATGGCCAAAGGTCCAAAGGTAACACATCCTGAGTATGTTGATTTCAATAGTGATGAAGATGACTTGCTTGTGGATGATGATTTACTTGTTGACAACTCTAGTAATGAATACTATGATGAAACGTCAATTAATCATGCTAATCAAAATAAAACGAATGACAATGATAAGGAGAAGATTGAGCTTCTAACTAAAGAACTAAACAGTCTTAAGTTGGCTCATGAAACTATCTTCAAAGATCATCGAGAACTTTTAAGGGCTCATGAGAAGTTACGCTTTGAAAAGCTCAATCTTGAGCAAGAGCATGAGTTCTTAAAAGCAATCAATGATGATCTCCGTAAGAAAAGTTCTTCTTACATTGCCAAGCATTTACTCCTATCTACTTACATGCCTCAAGTCCTCTAGTAGTAACAATAATAATGTCAAATCCAATATTGTTGCCTCTAGTAGTTTTCTTGATTCCACTAATGATTCTCTTAGCCAAGTTACACTTGAGCAAGAAAATAGCTTATTGAAGGGAATTATAGAGAAAGGTGTTTACAAGAGCCTTGCCGGGAGTAAGCAATTCGAGGAAATTGTACGCAAGCAGGGAAGACACCAGAAGAATCAAGGTGTTGGTTTTGAACGAAAGTTCAATGCCAATGGAGTTGAGTGGGAAGAAGATCAATACCCCAAGACGAAGTTTGTTCCTCAACAAGAGAAGTATGATCCTACTTCCTTCAAGGGAACACAAGCACAGGATGATCTTCCACCACAAGACCACAAGAACAAAGGCAATGACAAGCTTCAAGAAGAGATTGATGCATTTGAAGAAGCACCTAAGGTCTCGGTCAAGTGGATTCCCAAGACTACGTCAAGTTCTACTTCATCAAGTACAACTACAACTCCAAGGATTCCCATCAAGATGATGTGGATCCCAAAGAAGAAGAACTAGAGAGTTCTTGAGGGTGACTCCACCAACATTCTTCACACATATCATTATGGCAAGGACAAGTGCAATCAGCTTCCACATCTTGCACTAGTTCAAGGAGTCACAAATCCTCATGTTGGTAAGGCAAGGGACAAGGTAACCTAATGATTTCATGGACATCATCTTGTGTGTGCATCACTGTATGTCTATGGATATTCTTGTTTGTTCCTTGTGGGACTAACCCATGTAGGCAAGTTGAAAGTGCAACTCACTCCAAAGGATTGCTCCAATTGATCTACATCAACATTGAGCATCCACATCTTCAACACCTACATGAAGTCATCATCGACAAAAACAAGGTTAGTTCATCCCTCTAAGGGGGGATCTCACATCTAGGGGAGCTTAACTCTAAGAATTGAGTTAAAGCAACGCGAACACATCAACGCATTATGTAAAAGTGGTAACCCCACTTGAGCTTAAACGATGAGTATGACTGTCACGCCCCGATGCGGCTATATCTCCCACGTGTCGAAGCACGACTTAGAGGCATAACCGCATTGAAAGCAATGTCGCAAGTGAGGTAATCTTCAAACAACCCATGTAATACATAAGGGAAAGAGATACATAGTTGGCTTACAGTCGCCACTTCACACAATACATAAATAAACATCCATCATCCAGAATACACTCAAGGTGCGACTACGGAACCAAAATAAAAGAAGATACCCCAAATGCTACACAGATCCCCGATCGTCCCCAACTGGCTCCACTACCGATCATCAGGAAAAGACACATAGTAACGACCACGTTCCTCGTCGAACTCCTACTTGAGCTCGGTTGCGCCACCGTGACCGCATCGCCGGCACCAAGAATCGCTTTTGGTAGAATCTGTGAGTCACGGGGACTCAGCAATCTCACACCCGCGAGATCAAGAGTATTTAAGCTTATAGGAAGGACAGTGTTGTGAGGTGGAGCTGCAGCAAGCGACTAGCATATATGGTGGCTACACTCCTACTTGAGCGAGAAGAGAAGCAAGGCACGCTCGTGAAGCTAGTAGCGATCAAGAAGTGATCCTGAACTACTTACGGCAAACATAACTCCAACACCGTGTTCACTTCCGGACTCACGAGAAGAGACCATCACGGTTACACACGCGGTTGATGTGTATTTTAATTAAGGTCAACTTCGGGTTTTCTACAACCGGACATTAACAAATTCCCATCTGCCTCATAACCGCGGGCACGGCTTTCGAAAGATAATACCCTGCAGGGGTGTCCCAACTTAGCCCATAATAAGCTCTCACGGTCAATGAAGGATATTCCTTCTACCGGGAAGACCCGATCAGTCTCGGAATCCCGGACTACAAGACATTTCGACAGCAATAAAACAAGACCAGCAAAGCCACCCGATTGTGCCGACAAATCCCGATAGGAGCTGCACATATCTCGTTCTCAGGGCACACCGGATAAGCTAAGCGTACAGGAACCGACGTAATCTGAGTTGCCAAGGAATGGTCCCGCACGGTGCTCTAGTTTGGACCAACACTCGAAGGAGCACCGCCCGGGGGGTAAATAAAGATGACCCTCGGGCTCGCGAAAACCCGGGGGAAAAGGCTTAGGTGGCAAATGGTAAAACCAATGTTGGGCCTTGCTGGAGGAGTCTTATTCAAAGCGAACTGTCAAGGGGGTCCCATAAATCACGCAACCGTGTAAGGAACGCAAAAATCAAGGAACATAACACCGGTATGACGGAAACTAGGGTGGCAAGAGTGGAACAAAACACCAGGCATAAGGCCGAGCCTTCCACCCTTTACCAAGTATATAAATGCATTAAATATAACAGATATATTGTGATATCCCCAACAAGTAAACATGTTCCACCAAGGAACAACATCTCCTTGTTCCAACAAGGAACAAACTTCATCGTCACCTGCAACTAGCAACGCTATAAGAGGGGCTGAGCAAAGCGGTAACATAGCCAAACAACGGTTTGCTAGGAAAGGATGGTTAGAGGTTTGACATGGCAATATGGGTGGCATGATATAGCAAGTGATAGGCATCGTAGCATAGGCATAGCAAAAGAGCGAGCATCTAGCATAGCAAAGATAGAAGTGATTTCGAGGGTATGGTCATCTTGCGCAAAGTTCTCGAGTTGTCGAAAGCTTGATCCTCGTAGCGTTCTCAACAGGTTCCTCGTTCACGAACTCGTCTCCGGCTCTACCCAAAGCAAGAACACAAGCAAAGGAACCACAATAAATCACGGTGCAATGCACAAGCAACATGATGCAAAACATGACATGATATGCGAGATGTGATATGCAATGCGTATGCGTGCTCGGAAGGAAAATGATGAACCAGGCATCAACTTGGCAAACCAAGTATGCCGCTGGAAAGATGAGATGATTTCGGTTGAAATCGATATAAAGATCACCGGAATCGGATGCACGGTTTGCAAATGACAAGCAAAACAAGAATGGCACAAATCTGCCATTAACAGCATGATACCACATAGCAAGCAACAAGAAATTAAGCTACTGCACCCAAACGTACCAGAGAAGCATATGGCAGTGATATACTCAAGATGCTTGACAACAAATGAACACTGAGCTACGGCTAAATCACATCATAACATGTCCAAACAAGCATGGCAAAAGTGCAAAATATATCAGCTTCACAGACTTAGTGAAATTACTCAACATGGCAAAATCAGCATCAGGAAGCAATGTTCAGAGTAAGCAAACGACATGCTACAGGAACTTATAATAGCAAAACAAGGCATGGCATGGATCCACTCAAAGCATAGAACAAAAGTCCCTTACTGACCATAAGCCAAAAAGGATCAGAAAATATAATAACACCCATGTAAACATAGCAAGTTTCGTTAACAGATTCAGCAACAGGGCATGACAAAAACAGATAACAAGTAGGCATGTTTAAGAGCTCAATGCACTCACTACAGAGCATTTCATGACAAACTAAGCATACATACATCAAGAAGACATGGCCTAGAAGACATACATGGCAAGAACAACATCATAGCATACACGGATCAACTACAACAACCTAGGCAAAATTGAATAACATGTAAACAATCTGTCAGGAAACATTTTATAGCAAAAGTAGAGCTCGATTGACTCAAGCTACGGCACTCCATAATTGCAAACAATGGCATGGACGGATAGAGCATAACCATATGTTCAAAACATCCTTACTGAAGTATTTCAAAATATGCATGGATCTCTCGGTAGCATCTAGTTAATATGGCATAAAAATATCAGCAAAACAGGGGCTGAAAACAGCAACATCAGGAAGCCTAGTTTGCATGCTTGTGCTAGTCACCACAGAGATCACAAAAATACATGGCATACACCCCTGGAAAGATGGCAAGGCATATTACAAAACACATGTAGGACTCAAATTCATAGGATGCACACATCAATCATGGCAAAAATGACAAAAGTGCATGTCCTGTTACGAAACAGAAACTAACATCACATAGCCCTCTTCTAACAGCATTTCGGGCTTCAAGATGAGCTCAAATGAAAATGATGCAGTGAGATGAAATGATCTACTCTTCGAGCGAACATTTTGACATATTACACGCACGAAACGGAGCTACGGGTATAGAGTTATGGCACGACGAAAATGCAATAAAATAATCATAGGAAAAGACGAGGTTTCGGGGGGAGAGAAGAAGTCAACCGCCCGTTGGATCTGAGATCCGGCCCGCGCGCGACCCGAGGCGGCGGCCGGAGCGCAGGAAGGAGGGCCGGGGAAGGCGGCCGGTGGAGAGGAGAGGCCGGGGAGGAGGCCGATGGCGCGGCGGCCGGGGCGACGGCGCATCGGCCGACGGCACCGGCGCTGGCCGCGCGGCGGAGTGATGCGTGAGGCGGCCGGCCGGGCGGGCGACGGCGGCTCATGGGAGGCACCGGCGGCGAGCCATGAGCGGGCGGCGCGGCGGAGGCGCTGTGGGACGGGCGCTGGCCGGGAGGGCCTCACTGGCCTGGCGGCGCGGCGAAGTGGGCACGGGGCCACATGGCGGCTTCTGGTTCGTCCGGGCACGTGGGGCGGACGTGTCCGGCCGGGCGGATTTCGTCCGGCGGCGCGGAGAGGGAACAAATGCTAGGGTTTCGTCCGGAAATTCGGAGGGGGAGCCATATTTATAGGTAGAGGGAGCTAGGAGACTCCAAATGGAGTGTAGTTTTCGCCCACACGATCGTGATCCGACGACGGAGAGCATGGAAGTGACTTAGATGGGTTATTGGGCTGCAACTTAAAAGAGGCCTTTGCGAGAGTCACGGTTAACCGTTGGAGTACCAAACGAGCTCCAAATGACCCGAAACTTGACAGTGATCTACCGGTGGTATACCAAGGCCACTTGACAAACCTCGGTCCATTCCGAGAAAGTTTAGTACCCGCTCACGGAAAAACGTAAAAGGGGACGCCGGGGGACATAGGAGTGCCGGATTGCAAAACGGACAACAGGGAAAATGCTCGGAATCATGAGACGAACACGTATGCAAAAGAGATGCACATGACGACATGATATGAAATGCATGACATGGGCAAAATGCAAAAATGAAGAAAAACCCAACCACGGAGGGAATATCATATCACAATGCCGAAAATGGCAAGAGTTGGAGTTACAAATATGGAAAGTTACATCCGGGGTGTTACAATGACCTATGATCAAATGTTTCTCATTTGACTCCTAAGTCAATATACTCATATATAGATGACCTAGTCATCGCAAATTGTTTGATAGATGCTAGAATTGGTTGTGCATGCTTTGTCATATATTTTATCTGTCATCTTATTGTGTGAGCATGTTGGTTGCATATTTACTCATTCGAGGACATCCACTTGTTGTTTTGATTGTTTGATTCTTTCTTCTTTTGGCCAAGTGGATGGACAAGAATGCCTAAGAACCTTCTCTAGCTACCTATGCTTTTCTCATCTCAAACTCTATTCATGCTACATCAGAAAATTTGATCAAGTCAGATTCGAACCACTCTGTGTGAGGAGCACTCGAGTCCCGATTCGTCATAGACTTAAACTTCCAAAACTTCTTTGTGATTCTCGGTCTGACCGATTCCTCCATTTCGGTCCTACCGAGATCACTAAGTCGATCAAGGTTTTCAATCTCAGTGCAACCGATTTGAACTTTTCGGTCACACCGAGTTGTTGTAACTGAACACAGTTATGCAACCGAGTTGTTCCACTTGGTCACACCGACAGGGTCGGGCTATATATAGTCACGGGAATTTTTTTGGAAATTTCTCCGAACCCCTTCGCCCGCAAAATAGCTCGCTCTACCTCCAAGGTCTCCAGATCGTCTCCTCGTCGCCAGCCGCCTCCTGTCGTTGGTCTCCACCGCCGTCAACGGAATTCAACCCCGCCGTTGCCGTCGTAGCGAGTTCATCGCTGAGCTAGGGTATGGACTCGATCACAGTGCTATCCTCGTCTGATTCCTAGCACATTGTGTTCTTATTGATTCTTGCCACGATTGAAACACTCCTATCCAGTCAATGCAATCCGTAGATTAGATGAGATTTGAAAATTTAGGGTTAGGTTTCACGAAACCATCTCGGACTGTCGGTGCTCTCGGGAACGGGGTCCCAGGACTTGCCTGCCTGCCTGCAGTGTGGCTCAAAGGAGGCCCAGATCGCCCATCTTCATCAACACAAGCTCAAGACCCTCGCGAGGGGCCAAGCCTCATGAGGCAGACGACCAAGAGCTTCCTCGAGGCACGGCCTCGTCAAATTTGGCAGCTCATGATGAGGCAGAGCGTTCAAGGCAGGGTACCTCGCGAGGTGCCCATGACGCAAGCCATGACGACCAAGGGCGCCAGTCGGGCGCCAGCCCGCGCAGCGTCTTCCTTTCCTCTTTGGTGCAAAGGGAGCAAGCGCAGGCGAGAGCATCAAGCAAAGGCATCCGTTTCGGTGCAACAAGACCAAGACCAGCCCCAACAGCTGGAAGGGAGTCATCGTGGAGCCCAAGCAGGCGTCATCACATGAGCCTTTGGCAGGCGAGGACCAACTTTAGTCAGGATAAGTGTACCCGTTGTTCCCCTTCAAAATGGCCAATTGTTGGCGCCCTTCCCGCTCAATATTTGGGAAGAGGCCCAGGGCCTTCGCCTATAAATAGGAGTAGCCACACTCAGAGTAGAGAGGAGACGATCGGAGGGGATCGGGCATTTGGAATCCAGAGAGAGATAGAGACCCGATCCTCAAGCTAGAGCAACGGAACACCACCTAGCAGTTCATCACACCCACCAAGAACAGACCCTCATGAGGCTGTTCTTCCCTCTTATCGCTCCTCATCAGCCCCAGAGGCAATCCACCACACCACAAACTAGAGTAGGGTATTACACAACAACGGTGGCCCGAACTAGTATAAATCTTGTGTCTCTTGTGCTGTTCTGTTGAGTAGTTTAGGTCCCTGCGATTCGGGCGAGATGCGAGACGGTGGAGGGTTGGATCTCCGCGACGCACCCCAGTGTTCGAACCTCAAGGGTGCCGGAATCCGAAATCCGACATTTGGCGCGCCAGTAGAGTGCGCCGAATCCGCCTGCCACCTCGTGTCCCGTCGCATCGTCATCACCATGTCCGTGACCAAGCGGGCAACCCAAATCCTTGGCGGCGTGGCCCACCTTGTAACCGCTTCGCCTCGGGCGACCCCGTGCCCCAGGCAGCTCATGGTCCGCAGGGCGCTGCGGGCCACGGGCGGCGCGGACAGGCTTCAACGGCTCTCACGCCGTGGCAGGCGCGGTCGGCAGCAAGGGCCTCCAATCACGCCGCGACCATGTCACCGTACACCCGCCGGGAGCAGGCGAACTCAAGGGTCGCGCTCACAGTGGCCCGAGAGCTGCTGCAGTGCGGGCTGCTGGAGAGCGGCCGTGACGTGCTGCTGGAGCGAGTGGCGAAGCTCCTGGGCTTCGCCGCCTCGGGGGCTCACCCCTTCTGCACCCAACTTCCATCTCAGGCCCAGGGCGGCTCGCACGGGGGCTCCGCGCGTGCCCGCGGGCTCCAAAGCTACTCCAACACCGGCGAAGTTGTCAGCACCAGGCCGGCGGCGGGGTTGCCCCCGCCCCCGGCCCGCGAAGAAGAAGGACTCGACGTGACTCACGGCCCTGGTGGACCGCCGCGCCACCACCCCACGGTGGGCACAGCAAGCGAGCAGCTCGGCACGCCAAAGACTACGGCGGGGCCTTCGGGATGACGGCACCAGAAGAATACGTGCCCCAATGATGGACCAAGGGCACCCGCATGAGGGAGAACAAGGCTCGCTCCTCAGCCCGAGCTGGGGGGATGAGGCGCCAGAAGCCGAGCTCTTCCGGGAGCCTCGAGACGGTCCCACTGGTCACGCCGGGGGCGACGATTATCGGGTACCGCTACTTCCCCAAGAGCAAACATAGGCTAACCATAGGTCGCAGGAGGTACAGGTCGCCACAACGAGCGGCTGCCCGCTCATGATCTCCTACCCCTCGGGAGGGGGGCGAGGGGCTGCCGGAGAGGGGCAAAGATCCGACATCACCACCGCTGCGTTCGAGCAAAGCGTTCTCGTGGAGGTAGGCCCTCTGCCGGGAGGTGCCTCAGGGCCTGCCCCCGGCAGAGGACCCGTGGTCGTCGGGGGAACCGCTAGCGACCGCTCTACCCCATCGGCGGCATCCTTGGTTTACGGTCATCGTTGGTGGCACTAGAGTGTGGCGCAGGGCGGGGCCCTCGTCTGGCGATATGAAGCAAGGCCGGTACCTATGAAGAAGGCCCAGTGCCTGTGAAGCTCGCCGCCCCGTGTCACTCTCACGTAATAATGAGTGGGGTTGTACACGCCCCGGAGTCTCAGGGGTGCCGGCCTCAAGCCCTGGGGCTCCCTCCCACGCCCAGTGGCAGCACTTAGTCATTTGGTGAGAAGACGTCCAAGACTAGACTAGGTGCCGGACGCGGCTTTTCTTCTGCTTTCTTCGCCCTTCCATTTGATTGTCGCTTTCCCCCGCTGGATTTAAGTTGGATTCGAATTTGAGATTTGCTTGTGTTCGGGGAAGGGGTGTGTAGTCTCGTTCGAGCAAGTCCCTCGCGTTTCGGTTACCACTCCGCCTCCGCTGCCTCCCCTCGTGAGCCCCTCGCGAGCCGGGCCAGGCCTAGCATGCGCACAGCCCAGCCTGTCGCCGCCGCGTCCTCTCCGGAGGGTTTTTTACTGCAGATCCTACGGATTCGATCAGGAGACGCTCAGATCGCCTCAGCCTCCCACATGCTATCTCAGGGCTCGTACGAAACAAAGGTAAACCAGCCAACCAGCACGTCGCTTAGCCAACCCCTTGGCGCAGGCGTATGGGTGATGTAGCCCTTGCTAATACGATGAACACAAGTTTTACATGAGGGGCTCCCCCTCCTAAAATGCTCTCACAGCCATCAGGCCAAAACCTGAGTTCTATTCATGCAGGGTAATGGAACAGGGACAATACATGATCAGTCGGATAAATCCCCCAATGCGTCCTCAGGAGCACCTCCCGAGCCGTTCTTTGGCGTCGCTGGCCTCGGCCACATCGTCTGGGGGTCATCCGCGGCGTCAGGGCCGTCCACCACGCCGCCCTCATCGGCGGCCACGACCACGCCATCGTTGTCCGAAGCGAAGGCCCGGACAAGAGCATCCATGTTGTCTTCCACCCAGTGCGCCAGGTCGCCCCGGACGGCCTGGGGAACTGGGCGATAACTGTGGTCAAAAGTCGAAGTGGGGTCCATGTCACAGAGATGGCTGAAGACACGAGAAAAGGCGGCGCCCAAGCAGCCACATGCTCCTCTCCTCCACCAACCTATTGGCCCTGACCGACCGCGCCTCCAGCCGCGCCACCACGTCGGTGAAGAACTGAAGGTTGCCGGCGTAGTTAACCGCGTGCGGCTCGCCAACTGCCGCCTCGCAGATATTACTCAAGGCTGCGTTGGCTCTCTCCCGGAGCGTGGCGAGCATGGGGCCGTGCTCATGCTCCAGGATTCGCCGCTGACGCATCTCGTCCGCATTCTGGCGCGCGACGGCCTCGGCCTCCTCCACCCGTTGGCGAAGAAGGAGCGCCTCGGCCTGAGAGGTGGTGGACTCCCTCTGCGTCGCCTCCTCCAGCTTGGCCCTCAAGGCAGCAGTCCTGCCCTCAGCCTCGGCCTTGATCAACCCCAGCCGCTCCTCAAACTCGCGCTCGAGGTTCGAGCGCGCCGCCGCCACTCGGCGTCCGACCTCCTCCAGACGCGAGCTTCCTGCAGCGACCTCATCCGCCCGCACCGCCAAGCGCCTCCCTCGTCTCCAAGCGCTCGTACTTGCTGGCGTTCGGCGGCTTCAGCGTCGGCGCCTCCTCCTCACGCTTCTGGAGCTCCGCCGGGTCGCCGGAGGCCACCTTCATCGACGCAAGGGCTGCCTCGCGCAGCTCCACTTGCTCCTCCAATGAGTGACACCGGGCCAGGAGTTCCCGTGCCTGTTAGCTGCCCGGGCCTCCTCGACGGCCCGAGAACAGGCCTCCCGAGAGGCTGCCAGCGACGCCTTGGCCTCTTCATCATCAAGATCGCGCTGGTGGTGCGCAAGGGCGGCAGCGCCCTCCAGCTCACGCCTCTCTGCGGCCAGGCGCAGGCCCTCGGCCTCAAGGCGCGCGTCTTCGTCAGCGAGCTCTTTACCAAGAAGGCTCACCGCGTCAGCCGCCCTTTGAAGAAATCCTTGGCGAAGGGCGCGGCGCTCCCGGGCGCGCTCGCGCACGTCCTCCACACCATCAACCGCCCAGCGGGCGCCGGAGCCACGCAATCAGCACTCCCCCTCCGGGCAGGGGTGGGCTGGCACCCTCACAATGGCCGGGCACGCCAGCCGGGAGGCCCGGCTGGAGCCAGCCCATCCCAGACGAGGCGCAGGAAGCGCCAGCCAATCGCCGTCCCACGACCAGGCGAGAAGCCTGGCAGGCTAGTTATGCCACCGGAAGGCTCGCGAGGAAGGGTCGTGAGGCGCGAGGCAGGGACGCGCCTCGGGCGGTTCACCTCCCGGTCGCCCTCACCACAAGGGCTCCACCGCTTGGAGCACTCAAGGATGGGGAGGGGCAAAGCCGGGGGGCGGCTCCTCACCCGTCTCCGTGAGCTCGGCAGGAAGGGGCCTGCAGGGCAAGGATCAGTACAAGCAGCAGAAGAATCAAGAGCTGGAGAAGGAGAAGGCTTACTCATCAGTGGCGAAGTACTTCCTACGCTTTAGCAGGCGACAAGGGTAATCATCGCCCAGGCCCTCCCTTCTCTTCCGGAGGGCCTCAAAGTTCACGCGGAAACGACCCAAGATTTGAGCGCAGGGGTCAGCCTGTGGCGAGGGATAAGCATCAAGGCGACCTGCGTCAGGGGCGTCCGCCTGACGCGCGCTACTGGTCGCCTCACCAAGAGAAGCAGCAGGGGCCTTGGGGGCTCCATCCGTAGGCGCTGCGGGCGGCTGCCTGCCGCCCTCAGCCGCGGCGACATGAGCCTCAGGAGAAGCTCCCTCATGGGCGTCGCCTGGCGCTGTCACCCCGGCGGGGGTCCCTTCGGCCTCTGGCGGCTCGTGCCTCCCTGCTCCGCCACTTGAGGATGAGCCGCCTGGGCCGACTGGAAGGGCTGTCACCATCACTGGATTCTCGCGAGGCCCCTGGAGAACAGCGGGCGTGGCCCCATTCATCGAAGATAGGCATCTGGTTCACAAAATCACCCTTGTTCCGGCAGAGGTACAGCAAGGCCCCTTCATGCCGGATGCCACCGGGGTTAGGGTCGCCAGTCAGGACCAGGAGCACTTTCCTTAGCGCTTCAGGCGTCAGGTCTTCTTCCTGGAGCCTCATACGATCACCAGGCCCGCTGAAGGCCCACATCCGGTGGGAATGGCGTTGGAGAGGAGCAATGCGGCGCATCAGGAACTCCTTCACCACCTTGGACGCTGTCACAGCAAGCGACCTCAGGAACGCGAAGCGGCGCCAGACAAAGATGAGCCAAGGGCTTGAAAGCGTCTCCCCGGCTGACTGAATTGGGGACAGCGGCGAGGTTGGCTCCGATAGCGAGGGGTTGGGC
The DNA here is from genome assembly GCA_021605145.1 of Aegilops bicornis. Taxonomy (NCBI): domain Eukaryota; kingdom Viridiplantae; phylum Streptophyta; class Magnoliopsida; order Poales; family Poaceae; genus Aegilops; species Aegilops bicornis. The sequence continues at coordinate 391,825,982 of CM038674.1, forward strand.
ACCCCACATCCACGCACAGCCACCTCTCGCGAAACTCAGCCATGGGCGGAGGCAGTGAAGTCAATCCACGAGGTCGCTGTCTCGGTAGCGGTGTGAAGGTCACACACACCCAAAGCATTGAGTGGGGTCGACAAGGCGAGAGAGAAGAAGTGGCGCAACAAGGCAACCAAGGGAAGGATGCCCGTCATTGCCTCCTAAACGAAGGCGAAGACCGAGAGGAGAGTAATGGACTCAGGACCCAGATGCATCATGTGGATCTGATAGTGGGAAAGCACGACATTGAAGAAATCAGAGAAGGGGGGAACCAGCCCCGCCCACAGGGCGTCAGCAATACCGGACCTCAGTGACTATCCTGTCGATGGAGAAGTGGGACGCAGGCCAAGCCGTCGTCCTCCCGCATTCATTGAAGGAGGTAGCGAGCCGAACTGACCTTGCCCAAGCCCTCTAGATTGGAGTATGATCGACGGTCGAATTGACGGTGGAGGCCGCCGGCGGCGGTGAGCGAGGCGGAGGCACATGTTTCTTCACTTTCCCCTTCTTCGTCGGAGCCATGGCGATTGAAAGGGGGGGGGGGGAGATTTGAGATTGCATTGGAAATGGAAGCTGGAGTTCGAGAGGGGGAAGGACAGGGGCGCACAAGCAGCAGAGAGGAGAACGGATGTGTACATCAGTGTGTCCGCCTAGCAAGGCACGAAATAAGGAGGCGTGGGGGAACAGTGCCGCCCATGTCCAATCAACCGCCACGCGTTGCCCAAGGCCGCAGGCTGTTAGGGCCCGCGACGCTTCACACTTGCCCTTTCGCCTTTCTACTCGGCCAAGTTCGAGCGCGCCGTGGGCCCGGGGCTACTATCGGCGTTCTGGGAACGGGGGTCCCCAGACTTGCCTGCCTGCGGCCTGCGGTGTGGCTCAAAGGAGGCCCAGGACGGCCCATCTTCATCAACGCAAGCTCAAGACTCTCGCGAGGGGCCAAGCCTCGCGGGGCGGACGACCAAGAGCTTCCTCAGGCACGGCCTCGTCAGGATGGCTCATGAGGGGGCGGAGAGTTCAAGGCAGGGTACCTCGCGAGATGCCCATGACGCAAGCCATGACGACCAAGGGCGCCCGGTCAGGCGTCGGCCCGTCTGGCGTCCTCCTTTCCTCTTTGGTGCAAAGGGAGCAAGCACAAAGTAGAGCATCGAGCAAAGGCATCCGCTTGATTGCAACAAGACCAAGACCAGCCCCAACGGCTGGAAGGGAGTCATCGTGGAGCCCAAGCAAAGGCGTCATCACATGAGCCTTTGGCGTGCGAGGACCAACTTTAGTCAGGATAAGTGTACCCATTGTTCCCCTTCAAATGGCCAATTGTTGGCGCCCTTCCCGCTCAATATTTGGGAAGAGGCCCAGGGCCTTCGCCTATAAATAGGAGTAGCCACACTCAGAGTAGAGAGGAGACGATCGGAGGGGATCGGGCATTTGGAATCCAGAGAGAGATAGAGACCCGATCCTCAAGCTAGAGCAACGGAACACCACCTAGCAGTTCATCACACCCACCAAGAACAGACCCTCGCGAGGCTGTTCTTCCCATCTTATTCCTCATCAGCCTAGAGGCAATCCACCACACCACAAACTAGAGTAGGGTATTACACCACAACGGTGGCCCGAACTAGTATAAATCTTGTGTCTCTTGTGCTGTTCTGTTGAGTAGTTTAGGTCCCTGCGATTCAGTGAGGTACGAGACGGTGGAGGGTTGGATCTCCGCGCGCACCCCAGTGTTCGAACCTCAAGTGTCTGCCGGAACCCGAAATCCGACAGGACCCACCGAGTTGAAAAACTCGGTCCCACCGATTTGGCTTATGCCATTGCACTAGTAACTCTCGTTCTGACCGAGAATTGCTAATCGGTGCGACCGATTTTAGGACTTTGTGAAACCCTAGCAGTCTCGGTGCATCGAACTGTGACTCGGTCCAACCGAAGTTCATCGATTTAGGTTCCAAAACTTCGGTATCACCGAGTTTGAAAATCGGTTGATCCGAAATGCTTTCTGTGGAAAACTAAAACTGAATTTTTGAATCATTCTATTGCAAAAATCTCTGCATTTTGTGATGCTCATCCACTCTATCTCATCTATAACTCTTCACAGGGTCAGTAGTCAGTGTTTGCAGCATGTCAGACCAGAGTGATAGTCAGAACATGTCAGAAGGAACCAGATATCAGTCTACCATAGAGGAATGGGCAAGTTTGCTCAATGCCCAAAGGAAAGTGAGGATGACCTGGACATTTATGGTAAGAAGAAAATGGATCATAACTCAATGGCACATATGTACAAGGAGATCCCAGATGATGCAATTGAGACCTTCAAGTTTGGATCAGTCCATTTTCTGCTGTCAAGGCTGCCTACGATCAACTGGATATTAAGGCATACTCTTTTGCCCAAGTCAGGTGACCATAGCATGATTAGAGGGCATGCAATCAATTTGCTTCATGTTTTTTATGTGCCTCAGAAATTCAAGGTCATGAGCCTTATAGTTGAGACAATTAAGAGGACAACAGCAGATCAGAAGAGGAGTTGTGGTTATGCCCCACAGATTCAGGAGTTAATAAACTCGAAGATGGGCACAGGAAAGTATCTCTTGGATAAGGAACACATGGTTCTATATCCTGATTTTGAGGACAATCGAGTTGTCATGACAGAGAATGAACCATCATCAGTGCAAGCTCAGGAGAGAAATGAGAAGGCAAGGTCAGAGAAAGCTGCGAAGATGCCAACTCAAGCAGAGGCATCTGACTACTTTCTGAAGAGCAAGCAGGAGCAGCTTGGTTACTTAATAGCATCAACTCTACGGATTGAGAAGGGGTTGGCCACCCTAACTCAAAACCAGGAGAGCCTAGAGAGAATCATGGAACAAAAATTCTATGATCTTGATGACAAAGTGACTGAGATTCAGTCAGCTGTGGAGCAATTACAAGATGATATGCGGAGAGGAAGGGCAAGGCGACAAGCGATGCATTTGCCAGAGTGCCTAGAGCTCGGAGGTCACCTGCAGTACCAACTCCAGACACGAGCAACTTCTTCCGCTTCCAGCTACAGCCCCAGCTTTCAACCAGCTCCAGCCTCCAACTTTTCAGCTCCTACCACGCCCATCGACAAGTGCTCATCCTTGGAGTCCTGTCTACACCACCACCTGAAGATCAAGCCTGAGAGTCGATCTAGCACTATGCATTTTGTCGGGGCAGGCTGATCTGGCCCACGAACACCTACGGGACCGGCGGACCGAGCCCCTTTCGGTTCGGCGGAGAGCGGAGGTTGCACGAAGAGCAGATCGAGGCGAAGCACACGAGAGGTTTACCCACCTTCGGAGCTCTCCGGAGAGATAACACTCCTACTGCTGCATGTCTAGGTGTATTGCGTTCTCGCTCGGGAGCGCTGAGTGCTACAGTACACGCGAGCTGCTAACGAGACTGAGCGTGGGGGAACTGGCCGCCCTTTTCTACATTGCGCATGGGCCTCCTTTTATATGATCAAAGGGGTCTCCGACAGGTGGCAACATAGACAAGGGTACAAATGGAAAAGGAGTGGTTGGTACACCTACATGTACAATGTACAGTGTATCATACCTAACCCTGACGGCAGGGGACAAAGGCATTAAATGCCCGTCTACGTCGCCCTAACAGTGCAAACAGGGACCGTCAGGGGCGCCACCGCTTGCCACGATGGAAATCTTGTCAGCGCTTGCCACCTCGCAAGACCGCTTGCACAACCTCTCCCCACGCGGCGCTGGGCGGTCCTAGGGCGTCACGTTAGTGGATGTCTTTGGAGCGTAGGTGCAGTGGTGATGCCGCTGGCAAGCGCCTTACCCATGTTGTTGTCTTGTCGCGCCCGGAAGCTTGTCGCTTATTTGGACATACCGGCAAGCTCCTCTTGCCGGGGCCTTGTCTTGTAGGTGCCTTGGGTGGCCTTCCCGGCAAGCCCCTCTTGCCGGGGCCTTGTCTCCTTGGCTTGAAAACTTTGTTCTCGAATGGCTCCAAAGGAACCATGGAGGACCTTGGCGTCACCCGGTAAGCCTTGCCGCGGAGGGCTGCAACTGCCCGTGCACAAGTTCGGCGTACTAGGGTACCCCTACTCTAGTACACCGACAGGAGCCCCCGGGCCTGGGCCACACACGGTGCCGAGCGCTGTTGGGCCAGGCCCATAATAGGGCACGGGCACGCGCGGCCTGGGTCACACCATAACTCACCCCGCACCCACCACGCTCTCCACGAACGGCAGGCATCGAACGTGGCGTCGTGTGAGAGATCGTGGGCGAGATCGTGGGGGTTTCTTTATTCGGAATAACGGAACGTCTGCCCCCTCCCTCTTTATAAGCAGGGGAAACAGGGGCATGTCGCTCACCTTGCCAGTTGCTGTCCAATCTCGAGAAAACCACCGCTGCTCCCCCCTTCTTCTCAAGGCTGAATAAATGGCGCTCACTTCCATCGCCACCAGCATCATCAACGCCGTCGACCTCCTCCACCGCCTCCGTCATGGGCCCGAAAGCCGATAAGGGGAAGGCCGTGAAGTCGGCCGAGGCGCAGCGGCTTGCGGCGCTGCGGAAGGAGCGGGCCATCTTCCCCCCTCAGCAAGCCGCGAGGGAGCTGAGGGAGAACTACTACCTCTTAGGTTCGACGGAGACGCGAGCGCATCCGCGCACGAAGGTACTCCCCGCCGCTGCTTCGGAATTGGCCCCGACTGGGTATCCCTTCTTCGCGCTCTTCTTCTACTACGGGCTCTGCCCGCCTTTCTTTGAATTCTTCTATGATATCATGAACACCTACGGGTTCCGCCTCCTTGATTTCACCCCCAATGCCGTTCTGACCATGGCAGTTTTCGCACATCTCTGCGAAAACTTTGTCGGAGTCCACCCAAATGTAGCCCTTTTCCGCCACTTCTTTTTACCCGAGTCGAGAGGGAGCCCCTTCTTGGGAGGAATCGCTTGGATCTCCAGGGTCGGCAAGAAGGAAGCCTATCTGGAGGGAGAGCTCTGTAGCAAATGGGAGGAGTGGAGGGCAGATTGGTGCTGGATTGTCGAGGAGAACCCGCAGCCATTTACCGCCCAGCGCCAAACCCCAGTAGGTATCGGCAACGATTGGAGCAATCTGGCCTCGGAAGACGCTAGGCTGAAGATCGCAGTCACCCGAATCCTTCGCCTCAGACTTGCCGGACTCACCGTAGGCACTGTTGGCGCGGACTTTCTTCGCCGCCAGACGCCCCTTGCGAGGAGAGAAGGAGACCTGCGGGGAATTTCAGAACGCAGCAGATATCATGAGGCTGCGCCGGGCCTCAACTTCAACTTCACTATCTTGGAGCTTGACGCAATGCTCTTAGAGCTGTTCAAGCCCGATCCACGATCATCCAGAGATGTTTAGGTTGCCGAGGGGCGTCGTTCCGCTGTACAACAATTCCGCGCTTGACCGCATCCGTGCAATGATGCCGTCGTGCGACTCACATGGAATTGTCCCAACTTGGCAAGAGCCGGCAGATGACGTCGTGCGGCAGTTCTTTGACAATCTGGTGGAAATGCCGGTCCGCCCCGACGAGCAGAGGGGCCTCACCCACGACACCACCGACGATGAGATGCAGCGCATCGCCACTCAGTTGGAAGAGGCGGCAGCGGCCGCTGGGCGTAGTTTGGCTTCACTATGGAGGAGGCAGAGGGCAGCGAGGCGGCAAGCCTTGTCGAGCGAAAGGAGTTTGCCGGGCGAGGAGGAGCTTGCCGAGCCTGAAGCCGGTCGAGCGAACCCGCCGAGGGCGATCCTCCCGCCTCCAAGCAGCTTGCCGCGAGCGGAGACGCCAGCTCCACCAAGAAGGCGTCTTCGCAAGGCCGGAGACGAGCGGGCGGCAGACGGGTTAACAACCGCGGCCAAGGCCAGCGCGCTCCACCGCGGCAAGCACTGTTGCCGCGGGAGCACCTCACGCCGCTGCGGCAACTGGAGCGGGGCCCTCACAGACCACCGGTTCCGCTCCCGCCAAGCGTCCAAGGGAACCCACTCCTCCGCCTCGTCGTACTGGAGGCGGGGGAAGAAGAAGAGTAAGATTCCTTGCTGTACTTGTAATTCTTCGATTTGTTGCTTTGTCTTGTATCTGATTTGCTTTACTCGAACCCATTCCTTCTCGTGACGCTAGCTTGAGAATGTCGAAGAGCCAAGACCCCGGTGATCGCCGTTGAGGATTTGAGCCCATCGCGATAGCAGCAGTGAGGCGCGTCGAGACCACCTTGCCGGATGCGGCAACCCTTCTTCAAAGCAGCCCCCAACGCAGCCCCCAGCGTAAGTATATGGTCTACTTCTTGCTGTTCGGCGTGCATGGGTGCTTTTTCCTTGCTGATATCTGACTGTGGATTTGTGTAGGAGCAGAGCAGCCTCCTTCTACTTCGACTACGCCGCCAAGGGTGGATTCCCCGGCAAGGGAGCGTTCTCCGGCAAGGGAGACTTCTCCGGCAAGGGGCAGCTCTTCGGCAAGGGACGGCACCAGCGATCCCTTGGCGGCGGACACCATGACCGCAGACCCCGGCGCAGGTAATCTTCTCGCCTGAGAACTTCCCTTGTGTTCTTCTTCTTCTGATTTTTTCTTTTTAAATATCTGCTTGACTTTCTTCATCCATCCGCCACAGAACCAATGGAGACCGAGGTCGCCGGCGAGGAGGACGTCGATGGCGACAACGATGAAGCCGCCGCCATGGAAGAAGGAGCCGGCCGACGAGCCCGCGGCGAAGAGGCCGCCAAAGCTGCCGCCGCAGAAAGCTGGCGAGGGTGCAGCGATCGACCGACGCACTTCGAGGTCGCAGGAGCGCCAGCGCCACGCCGACCGCCCGATCCCTCCGCCGCTGGCGTCGGCCAGTTCGAAGAGCCTCAGCCCAGCGCCTACTTGAAGGCCGGCGATGGCGTCTTCATCAAGCTCCCATGGGAGTCGAGCTCCAGGGCGCCGGCGGAAGGAGAAACATTCGATGAAGAGCTGCTCGCCTCCATTGGATCGACGCTTAGTCGGCGCCAAGCAGCAGCGATGGCGAGCCTGAGGAGGAGCTGCTGCGGAAGCTGTTGTCGCTCTACCGCGCCCGACAAGCCAAAGCTGGAATCCGGGAGGCGCTTGTCGCGAAGGCGGGAGCAGACATCAAGAAGCGCGCGGAGGAGCTCCGGGGCCGCAACCAGGAAGCTCTCCGGTCCTTGGCAGAGGAGCGGGAGTGGCTTGCCGAGGAGCGCAAGGCCTTCATCCTCGAGAAGGCTGAAGCTGAGGAGGAACAACGGCTTGCCGTCGAGAAGCTGTCCGCGCAGGAAGGTGAGTTGGCGCAGCGGAAGGTTAACCTTGACAGCCACGAGGAGGATCTTGCCATGCGCGAGCAAACATTTGGCGGGGCTCTCAAGGAAGCAAAGGATGCTGCCGTAGCTGCCGAGGCCGCCAAGAAGGAGCTGGAGACGAAGGTGGCACAGCTGGAGGCAAGTCTCAAGGGGAGCGGCGAGGAGCTTGCTGCACTCAAGCACGAGCGCGAGAAGGACGCCTACACTCTTGGCGAGCTGTAGGGCCGTCTCGCCGAGAGGAGCAAGGAGCTCAGCGCCGCCAAGGACTCAATGCAGATCTTGAGTTGAAGCTGACCACCTTGACTCGGGGCTGGACGGCGCCAGGGAGTGGAGGCGGCCTTGAAGGAGAAGATCAAGGCCGACGAGGGCTGCTGGCGAGTCTTCTTTGCCCATGAGAGTGCCTTGAGGGAGAACGTGGAGCACTGGACCGAGGGTCTCGTGGATGTTGCTGCAGCCATCAACAGGGAGCTGATGGAGCTGGGGATGGTGGATCTTGGATATTCCTCCGACGAGCACCTCCAACCCAGCGCCAAGCTTAGCTTGTTCTTCAAGGGCGTGGTGACGGCCCTCCAGCGACTCCGGGAAGAAGTCCCAAAACAGCTGGCTGAGGAGTCATGCCAAATCTGCGCGGGAGCTCTTCAGAAGGTGCTGATGAAGGTGGCCTTCCGCAATCCAGGCCTCAACCTCACCAACGTCCTCAAGTCCCTGCCGCTGGATGCTGATGCGGAGGCGCTCAAGACCCTTGTCGCACCCATTGTGGACAGGGTGAGCGGAATCAAGAGGGTTGAGGGCGATCGCGTAGATTAGGCCGCCCGTTTTCTCTTTCTCTTGCCGCTGCTTGTCATGTCATAAGAACAATCCATTAGAGCTGCGGCAAGTTATCTTGTAATATAACTCTATTTTGGGCATCAATTGCTATGTTATTTCCTTTACTTGATTCCTTCCTTTGTATGTTTTTGCCCTCGCTTTTAGGGAACTTGTCGGGCGCTGGCACCTGAGTCATGGCTGAAAAGGGACGTGCCAGCCTGCTGGCGGTGCCGCTCCGACAAGCAACCTTGTCGCAACTAGTCGCAGCTCACTTAAGTTGTTGAGCGGACTCGAAACAAGGTAAGGCGCAACTAGCTACTGAGTTGGTTCCTCTGCTACAGGTTTTCCATACAAAGTACGGTCGTTCAAGGAAGATAACTTAAAATTTTTAAAACTGATTGCTCAAACTTTGGCAACTTAGCTTTTCCGTCGTTTGCTTCCGGTAAGGCTAGACTTCCTTGAGCGACGCTTGGTCCACACCATTATCTTCTCCTTTCCCCCCGGCAAACTTGTGTGCGAGGGAACCTTCCTTTCTTTGAGAAAGAGAAAGAAGAGAAAATAAAGATATGGAGCCTTTTGGCTCGTTATCACTTACCAGGGGTAGGTGCTGCACTAAGTGTCAGATAAAGCATGCAAAATAGAAGTAAAAAGCATGAAATTGACAAGATGTGCGAAGCACGCTATTTACTTATGCACGGGGTCTGCGCCCGGCTTTGTACAAAGGATTACATGCAACAGCGGCAAGACTTGTTCTATAGGTGGTTGCCGGAACAGTTAAAACTGCAATCGCGCTTCTGAGTAAAACTTACGAAGATGCTCAATGTTCCAGGAGTTGCTCACTGGAATGCCATCTTGGTCTCAAGACGGACAGCGCCAGCCCTAGTGACTCGTTTCACCCGGTAAGGGCCTTCCCACTTGGCGTCAACTTGTTGGAATTCTTGGCGGACTGAACACGCCGAAGAACAAGGTCGCCTTCCTCGAGACTTCTCCGGCATTAACTTTGCGGCTATGGTAGCAGCGCCAAAGCTTGCCGGTACCGAGCAGCTCGTCTGACACTGAAGACGATCTTCCTCAAGGAGCAGCGCGTCATCTTGTCGCAGCTGCTCTTGCTCAAACTCATCATAAGCGAGCACTTCGAGGCGATCCGTATCTGAAGTTCCGTGGGAGAACTGCCTCTGCTCCATAGAATAGAAGCGAAAGGTATGCGGCGATGGCTCGATTTGGCGTCGTCCTGATCGACCAAAGAACCACCGACAGCTCCTCAATCCAGTTTCTTCCGCACTTGTGTAGCCTGTCGAAAGTTCTGGTCTTGAGCCCGCGCAGCACTTCAGCATTTTCCCTCTCCGCTTGACCGTTGCTTCTCGGATGAGCAACAGAAGCGAAGCAGACCTTGGCGCCAAGATCTTGGGCGTCTTGCATGAAGGTGCGGCTCGTGAATTGCATGCCATTGTCGGTGATGATCTGTTAGGGATTCGAAGCGGCAAACAATCGACTGAAGAACTTGACTGCTTGTTGTCTTTGTCACCTTCCTCCTTTACTTTCACTTAGGCCACTTTGTGAACTTGTCGATTGCAACATACAAGTACTCAAAGCCCCGACAGCTCGGGGAAAGGGGCCGAGGATGTCGAGCCCCAGATCCGAAAATGGCCAGGATAAAGGGATCGTCACGGAGAGCTTGAGCTGGCTGGTGTATCTGCTTGGAATGGAACCGACACGCTTCACACTTGGTTACTTGTGCGATTGCATCACGGAGGGCTGTCGGCCAAAAGAAACCTTGCCGGAATGCTTTGCGGCAAGTGCTCTGGCGCCAATGTGGTAACCACATATGCCTCCATGTATCTCTCTCGCCAACAGCCTTTGTCCGTCTTCCCGGTGAATACACTTCAATTTCACACCGTTGAGTCTTCTTCTGTACAGTGTGTTGTCGACAAACTGGTACATACTTGACTGCCGGGCTTCTCTTTCCGCTTCTTCTTGTTCTTCAGGAAGTTCTCCTTTCTGAACAAAATGGACAATCTGCTGTGCCCATGCTGGAGCTTGCGGCTCGACAATAAGGACTAAAGGCACATCTGTTGCTGCGGGAACATACGCTTCTACGGCGAGAACCTGTGGCTCAGCCGGAGCTTGACGTTCCCCGGCAAGCTTGCCGGAGCAAAACTTGTCGGGAGCGTCTGCTTCAACGATACAAACCCTAGGGCTTGTCGGAGCAGACTAGTCCTTAGCATTGTTGGTGTTGATCTTGGGGACCTTCTTGACGGCGGCTTCGGGGAGCTCTGCCGGAAAATAGTCACCAGAGATCAACTTCCTCTTCTTGCTCTCTCCAGTTGATGGTGTTACAGACGGTTGAGTCAGCCTGAGCACAAAGATCCCTGGTTCCACAGGCAACTTAAGTGCGGCGTACTTCGACAGGCCATCAGCAATGTCGTTCTGAGCCCTTGGAATATATTCCATCTGTAGGCTGTCAAAGTGCTCTTCTAGCTTTCTCACTTCATCAACATAAGCTTCCATCAATGGACTCTGATAATTCTTGTTCACTTGGCGGATGACAAGCTGTGAGTCACCCCTGACAATGAGCTTCTTGATCCCAAGGTCTACTGCGATCCACGAGACCGGCAAGCAAACTTTCATACTCTGCAGTATTGTTTGTTGCTTGCTCCTTGGGAAAGTGCATCTGGACCACGTACTTGAGGTGCTCTCCGGTGGGTGCAACAAGTAGCACGCCCGCGCCGGCGCCTTGCAGCGAGAAGGCACCATCAAAGTACATCAGCCACTCTTTGCTTGCCTCCTTGACGGGGATGCTCGTTTACGGAATTTCTTCATCACGGTGTTGGCGTCCATTCTGCTATGAACTCCGCCAATGCTCGCTTTGGATAGTTGAATTGCTTTCAAACTTGAGGCCAAAGCTTGACAGTTCCAAAGGCTCCACCGACAATCCTGCCTGTTGCCTCTGGATTTTGGCAAGATCCTCTTCTGGGAAAACGAGTGACAACTGTGATCTCATGTGCACGAAAGTAATGGCGCAGCTTTCTCGAGGCCATGAGGAGGCCGAAGCAATTTACGCACACCAGAGTACCTTGACCTAGCCCCTTGCGGAAGGCCCGACAAAGTAAACTGGGTGCGGCACCATTCTTTTCTGCATCTTCTCATGTGTCTCAAGCAGATCCATCCTTGTCGGGACCAGAGCTTGCGGTGAAGCCCCGCTTGTCATTGGATGCATCTGCCATGGTTGCTAGCTCATCATCCGCCTCCCTCTCCGCTACTAACGCAGCACTAGCCACTTGATTGGTTGCCGCTATATACAGCAGCAACTTCTCTTGTGGCCTAGGTGTGACAAGTGTTGGAGTGGAGGACAGGTATCTCTTCAAGTCCTGCAGCGCAGCCTCCGCTTCCGGAGTCCATTGCATCGGACCTGCCTTCTTCAAAATTTTGAAGAATGGCAGGGCGCGCTCAGCAGATCTAGAGATAAACCTGCTGAGAGCAGCTACGCAACCGGCAAGCCTTCGTACATCCTTGACGCGCTTTGGTGCTTCAATCTGCTCAATGGCCTTGATCTTGTCGGGATTGGCTTCAATTCCCCGCTGAGACACGAAGAACCCGAGAAGCTTGCCGGAAGGGACTCCAAACACACACTTCTCAGGGTTGAGCTTGAGGTTGATCTTGCGCAGATTTGCAAAGGTTTCGTCTAAATCTTGAATCAGGGTCGCCTTGTCCTTGCTTTTGACCACTATGTCATCCATGTAGGCTTCCACATTTCTGTGCATTTGCGGCTCAAAAGCGTCATGAACTACTCTTGCAAATGTTGAACCAGCATTCTTTAACCCGAAGGGCATCCGTACAAAGCAGTATGTGCCACATGGGGTGATGAATGCGGTCTTCTCCTCATCCTCTTCTGCCATGAAGATCTGATGATATCCACGAGTATGCATCCAGAAATGAAAGCAAATCACATCCGACCGTGGAGTCAACAATCTGGTCGACGCGCGGCAAGGGAAATGTGTCTTTGGGACAAGCTTTATTGACATCGGTAAAGTCGATACAAAGCCTCCATTTCCCGTTAGCCTTGCGTACAACTACAAGATTGGCCAACCACGTGGGATGGAGCACTCCTCTGACAAGGCCTGCTGCTTCCAGTTTCTTGATTTCTTCTGCGATGAACTCTTGGCGCCCACCGCCGCTTCGACTTTACGCTTGACGGGCCGCGCATGAGGAAAAACGGCAAGATGGTGCTCAATTACTTTCCTGGGAACACCGGGATGTCAGACGGTTGCCACGCAAACACGTCGATGTTCGCCCGCAGGAAAGCAACGAGCACGCCTTCCTATTTAGGGTCAAGAGAAGCACTGATAGTGAAGGTACCACCAGTGCCGTCCTCCTTGGCGGACACCTTCTTAGTCTCTGGCGGAGCTGCCATCGTCTTCTTATACTTGCCGGTGGAGCTCGATGGTGCGTCCTCGACGGTAGCGCAGCACTCCGAAGAGGTGCGCTTGCCGGAGTGGGCATCAGAGCTCTTGACGGACTTGGTCTTCTTCTTCCCCCCGGGAGCTTCAGCGGCAAGTGGCTTGTAATCTGTTGCAGCTGCTGCTTCCCGGTAGATTTTGTCGACGCAGATAAGAGCATCCTTCTTGTCGCCAGGGACAGAGATGACACTTATCGGGCCCGGCATCTTCAGCATGTTGTAGGCATAGTGAGAGGCCGCCATGAATTTGGCGAGTCTTTGGGCGGCCAAGTATCCCATTGTAAGGCAATGGAAAGTCAGCAACGTCAAAAGTGACCCTCTCGATCTGAAGTTCAACTTCACGCCAAATGTCACCGGCAACGAGATCTATCCCTTCGGCTTGCTCCTTCCCGGATTGAATCCTTGGAAAGTGCCGGTCTCTTCGAGCTCGCTATCAGGGATCTGGAGTTTCTGGAGCACCGCGGAGGAGATCAGATTCAAGCCGGCCCCGCCGTCAACTAGCATCTTAGTGACCTTGAGGTTGCGGATAGTTGGTGAAACCAACATCGGCAAGCACCCGACCGCAGTTACACGATCAGGGTGGTCCTCAATATCAAAGATGATAGGCGTCTGGACCATTTGAGAGGCTTGCGTGACTCGATGGATGGATTACTGCTGCATTGACCTCCCGCATCCACTGCTTGAGCTGGCGGTGTGAAGTATGCAGAGAAGCACCGCCGTCAACGCACAGGACCTCTGTGGCTTTTTGGAACTCCTGCTCATCAGCCTCATCATCATCCATGTCTTCATCATCGTTGTCGTCTTCATCCTTGTCGGCGGCGCGGGAGGTCTGTCTCCTTGCCGCTGCTTGGCCTTCTGCTGACGTCCTCCTCGGCCGGGGCGTTTCTTGCCAGCTCCTCCGGCACTTTCCTGGGCCTTCTCCTTGTCGCATCGTTCGTATTCAGCCTATACGCTGCTCGACAAGCTGCTCGACCTTCTTGCAGCTCACGGAGGTCATGGCCCTTGGTGCGGTGGATCTTGCGATCTTGCTTGCCGGAGCCGTCCTTCTTGTCGGCGACCGCCACAGATTGGCAGTTGGTGCCAGCGGCAACCTCCTTGCCGGAGCTACCAGCCTTGGCTTTCTTGGCGCCACCTCCGTTGCCGGATTGCTCAACAACTAGTGCATCTCTGCCTTTCTTCTTCCTGTTATTCCGCTGCCGGTTTTTCCTTACCGGGGCGGTCTCCTCACTATCAGACACTCCTGCTTCAGTATTCTCTCCGGGGAGTCTCCTCCCTTCCTCAGCACGCGCACACTTGTCGGCGAGGGCATATAGCTCGCAGCGTCTCGATCTTGCACATCGCCATCTCCTCCGCATCCTGCGGTTTCGCGACGTTTCTCGATGGAACGCTACCGATCACCGTGGCGTGGTGGACATCTGAGATGTTGTGCTTTGTACGGCTGAATCTTTGAATATACTTGCATGAGGCTCTCCTTCCTACAGGCGGCAGATGGAGGTCGCTTTCTTAGCCATGAGGCTTGTGGCCGCCCGTAAAGGCGCCGACAAACTGATGGCATAGATCTGCCAAGAGGATATGTAGTTGTCCGGCAAGTGCATGAGCCAGGATCGACATTGGGCTTGAGCACCCGTGAAGTAGTTGGCAAGGATCTTGTTGTCTCGCCCCGGCAGCCTCGCACCGCGATGGTGTAGATCTTGAGGAACTCCGACGAATGTGTCTTGCCGTCATACTTCTGCAATGCGTCGGCTTGAAGTTTTTCTTGCTGGGCCTTTGGACTTGCCGCAGCTCACGAGTGAACGCAGGGCAACCTACCGCGTCACGGCAAGTCGCTGGTTCCTCTGGGCGCATGCATGTCAACAAAGGGCCCAACGCGCTTGTCGGATTGGCCTTGGCGCTTCTCTTGGCGCTTCGATGCGAGTTCGAGCATCTTCTTCTTGTCGTTCGTGAAGAACTTGGCGCTGATTGCGATGAGCTCGTGGATCCGGCGACGCGGTGGAGTCGCCGTAGAGGTGGATCCGCGTAGTCGGGCGATCTTGGCCTTGAGTGGAGAGTGCATGGTGGTTGCACCCCCACGGTCTCGTCGCCACCGGCTCGTGTTTAGCAGTCCTGCGCGGCAGCGATGCACTCGGTTGCAGCGAGCGTCGCCGTTAAGCTGAAGCCGATGAGACTACGAATGGTGGCCCTCCATTCATCGACCTTGTCGGCTGTTGGAGGGTAATCTAGGAGCGATTGAGCTCTCGCCAAAGCTTCTGCTGGAGTGGTGGGTGGCGATGGCGAGCGGCGAGGAGCGGGATATGCTCGGACTTCTAACTATGTTAGAAGGAGCAGTATCCCGTCCGGGCGATCGTGCCTTGCTCGCGCCAGCATGTTGGCGTGCATGCCGGTCTTGAGCATCCCGAGATCCACCAGCTCGATCTTGGTCCAACGAGCGTATGGCTTTGTGAATGCCATGACGCTGTCGGTCCCGCGCCTCCTGAGATGGGCGCGGTGCATGTACGGACGCCGAGGTCTGCGCAGCCTTGTCCTTGGACTTGCAGCACCGTGAGCTCCCCGTCCGCCGCCCATTCTTCGCCGCCAAGCGTCTACCCCACCACCCGTTTGCTCCGGTGGCGGTGGGTTCGACGCGGACGGAGCTTCTGCCGCTGAAGCCTTCTTCTTCGGTGGCATGTCGATGAAGATGATGAAGATCTAGCTCGCGTGGACGCCGGATCAGGTTCGCACAAACTCGACGCCCCCTACCTGGCGCGCCAAGGATGTCGGGGCAGGCTGATCAGCCCACGAACACCTATGGGACCGGCGGATCGAGCCCCTTCGGTTCGGCGGGAGCGGAGGTCACACGAAGAGCAGATCGAGGCGAAGCACACGAGAGGTTTACCCAACTTCGAGCTCTCCGGAGATAACACTCCTCTGCTGCATGTCTAGGTGTATTGTGTTCTCGCTCGGGGCGCTTGAGTGCTTCTGATACACACGAGCTGCTAACGAGACCGGCGTGGGAAGCCCGGCCGCCCTTTTCTACGTTGCGCATGGGCCTCCTTTTATATGCTCAAAGGGGTCTCCGACAGGTGGCAACGTAGACAAGGGGACAAATGGAAAAGGAGTGGTTGGTACACCTACATATACGGTGTCACGGTGTATCATACCTAACCACGACGGCGAGGGGACAAAGGCATTAAATGCCCGTCTCACGTCGCCCTAACGGTGCAAACAGGGACCGTCGAGGCGCCACCGCTTGCCACGATGGCAATCTTGTCGGCCGCTTGCCACCTCGCCGCGGTGGCTGCATAGCCTCTCGCCACGCAGCGCTTTGGGCGTGGAGTACAGTGGTGGTCTGCCGCGGCAAGCGCCTTGTCGCGGTTGTTGTCTTGTCGCGCCCGGAAGCTTGTCGCTCATTGGGCCTTCCCGGCAAGCTCCTCTTGCCGGGGCCTTGTCTTGTAGGTGCCTTGGGTGGCCTTCCCGGCAAGCTCCTCTTGCCGGGGCCTTGTCTCCTTGGCTTGAATACTTTGTTCTTGAATGGCTCCAAAGGAACCATGGAGGACCTTGGCATCACCCGGTAAGCCTTGCCGCGGAGGGCTGCAACTGCCCATGCACAAGTTCGGGTACTAGGGTACCCCTACTCTAGTACACCGACACATTTTCTATGAACTTTTTGGTAACTTGTTGCCAAAGGGGGAGAAAGATGTATAGATCATAGGTTTCGAGAGAGAGAGAGAGAGTGTTGCTTTTGTTCTCTCTTGATTTGGTGGTTCAAACTTGTTTGCTTTTGATTGCTTGAGATACTATGCTATTCTTGTGAGACATTGATGATCATGTGTTTGATCATAAGCTACACTTATGCATGTTTGATGATATTATCTTATCTATCCTATGTGATCATTCACTTTGCTTGGTGATGAGTGCATGTATTCAATCTTTATCATTTTGAGCGCTCCACCAAGATGTATGTGACATGGAAGAGTAACCCATGAGCCTAATTCCATGTGCATTTGCAGTCCAAAGCAAATCTTAAAACTATGCACAAATTTAGGGGGAGCTCTTGCTTATTACATACTTCTCAAAGCGACGATGCTTTTTCAATCTTATTATCATTTGTCGAAGCTTTGATCTATATGTTGTCATCAATTTCCAAAAAGGGGGAGATAGAAAGTGCAACTATCCCTAGGTGGTTTTGGTAATTCATAACAACATATAGCTCAATGAGCTAATACTATTCCAAGATGAATATTTCAGGAAAGCTCAATGAATGGCATGGCATGGATGATGAAAGTGGATCCCTCAAAATATTAAGGACAAAGGATTGGCTCAAGCTCAAAAGCTCAAGACTCTTCATTTTGCATTTTAGTGGTCCAAGATCACATTGAGTCTATAGGAAAAGCCAATACTATCAAGAAGGGATGAGGTGTTGCTTAATGAGCCTTTTGCTTCATGTGCTTAGTGATATGCTCCAAAACCCTCAACTATTTTCTCACATCCACAAATGACCTAAACCTAAAGCCAAAATCGGTCACACCGATACTTCCTACCCGTCGACACCGATATCAAAAGTCATAGCCACTGCCACAAACACTAGGCAAATCTGACCTACCGATAGGGATCTCGGTCTCACCAAGATGGGAGTGTAATCTCTGCTTTCCTTCAGAACGCTTTCAGTCTAACCGAAGTGAGCGATCGGTCCCACCGAGATTGCAATATAAACTCTCTGTTTCCCTTTTGTAACATTTCGGTCTCACCGAAAAGAGCAAATCGGTCCCACCGAGTTTACCTGGCCAAACTCTCTGGAAAGCTTATTACCAAAATCGGTCTCACCGAGTTTGTGTAATCGGTCTTACCGAGATTATGTTATGCCCTAACCCTAACCGAATCGGTCTCACCGAGTTGCATGCCAGTCCCACCGAAAATCACTAACGGTCACTAGGTTTACTAAATCGGTCTGACCGAGTCTGTTGAAGCGGTCCCACCGAGTTTGGTAAATTGTGTGTAACGGTTATATTTTGTGTGGAGGCTATATATACCCCTCCACCACCTCTTCATTCGTGGAGAGAGCCATCAGACTGAACCTACACTTCCAACTTACCATTCTGAGAAAGAACTACCTACTCATGTGTTGAGGCCAAGATATTCCATTCCTACCATATGAATCTTGATCTCTAGCCTTCCCCAAGTTGCTTTCCACTCAAACCCTCTTTCCACCAGATCCAAATCCTATGAGAGAGAGTTGAGTGTTGGAGAGACTATCATTTGAAGCACAAGAGCAAGGAGTTCATTATCAACGCACCATTTGTTACTTCTTGGAGAGTGGTGTCTCCTAGATTGGCTAGATGTCACTTGGGAGCCTCCGACAAGATTGTGGAGTTGAACCAAGGAGTTTGTAAGGGCAAGGAGATCGCCTACTTCGTGAAGATCTACCGCTAGTGAGGCAAGTTCTTCGTGGGCTGACGGCCATGGTGGGATAGACAAGGTTGCTTCTTCGTGGACCCTTCGTGGGTGGACCCCTCCGTGGACTCACAAGAACTGCTACCCTTCGTGGGTTGAAGTCTCCATCAACGTGGAGGTACGATAGCACCACCTATCGGAACCACGCCAAAAACATCCATGTCTCCAATTGCGTTTGAATCCTCCAAACCCTTCCCTTTACTTTCTTGCAAGTTGCATGCTTTAATTTCCGCTGCCTATATACTCTTTGCATGCTTGCTTGATTTGTGTGATGATTGCTTGACTTGTCCTAAGATATCTAAAATCTGTCAAACTCTAAAATTGGGAAAAGGTTAAGTTTTTAATTGGTCAAGTAGTCTAATCATCCCCCTCTAGACATACTTCAAGGTCCTACAGTAGTAGACATCACTCTCGCCTATCATGACAGTTAGTTTTCGGTTTTCTCTACTGAGGTACTTGACCGGACGAACCAGAAATACAATCGCATTAGTTCTCCCTTTAGTACCTTGGCCGAACATGCGAAACATAAGGTGGTAAGCACAAGAGCCGGGCAAACCAACTATAGACCAAAGACATGATTCGGAGCCGATGCATATAATGCAATATTCGGGACGCCGAAGAGTTCACTATAGGTGTTCGGACTTGAAATGTGTATGGCCTAATACAACCCCCAGTGTTAAGGCCGGACTAAAGCACATGCAGCAGTCTAAAGTAGGGGGGGGGGATAAAGTGAATGCCAAACAGAAGTGGTGATCAACTATTTCCTTTATACCCTGATTAATACATTGAGCCGTGTTATTACAGATAATGCCATGAACATCGAGGCCATTTTACATGCCAAAAATTTACACAAGGGAAAGGTTTATACAAGGCCTAAAAGTAGTGGTTTGAAGATCCCAGTGATGCCCTGCTGCACGGCTGCACCGTTTCTCCTTGGTGAGACATCCTTGTAGAGGAGGAGTATAATGGTCGTCAGCTAGAAAGAGGGACCTGGAAAAGAGCCCTTGTACGACCGTAGAACAAGTAGATTTCTTAACGAACCTATAGTGGCAAAAATATTTGTGGTCCGAATAGGGTCAAGCCGTACTATGGACCTTTTGCACAGTGTGCCTCCGACGCTGCCCAAGGTATCTTAAGTGCATAATTATGTACGCGCGGTACGTATGCCCCAACCTTATAGGGTGATCGGTGGAGGCTAAACTGCTATTCAAGCTCTGGATCCACCGAGCTACCGCCTTGTAACGCGGGTCGGACACGTTTAGCAGTGTCGTGGGTCTTGATGACCGATGAGTTGTTCGGCTTGATGAGGCCGCCCTATACTTCGGCTGCTAGGGCCGCGGTATGCTCCTCGGTACAGAGGGAGCGCTCCATGTTTCCATTTACTGTAATGAAGCCACGAGGTCCAGGCATTTTTAGCTTTAGACAGGCATAGTGCGGAACTGCATTAGAGTGGGCGAAAGCAGTTCGTCCGAGCAGTGCATGATATCCACTGCGAAAAGGGACGATGTCGAAGATCAAATCTTCGCTTCGAAAGTTGTCTGGAGAGCCAAATACCACTTCCAGTGTTAAGGAGCCCGTGCAGCGGGCCTCCATGCCGGGTATCACTCGTTTAAAGGTAGTGTTACTAGGCTTGATTCTTGACGGGTCGATACCCATCTTATGGACAATATCCTTGTAAATCAAGTTGAGGCAGCTGCCGCCGTCCATAAGGACTCTAGGAAGATCATATCCTTCAATGATAGGATCGAGTATCAGGGCCGCCGAAACTCTGTGACGAATACCGGTTGGGTGATCCCTGCGATCAAAGGTGATCGGACAAGTCGACCATGGGCTGAATTTTGGGGCGACGGGTTCTACGGCGTAGATGTCCCTTAATGCACGTTTGCGCTCCTTCTTGGGGATGTGGGTGACATAGATCATGTTCACCGTTTTCACCTCAAGGGGAAACTGTTTTTGTCCCCAGTGCATGGCGGGCGAGGCTCATCATCGCCCTCTCTTTGTGGTCCTTTCCCCTTATGTTCGACATTTAATTTACCGGCCTGCTTGAAAACCCAATAGTTTTTGTTGGTGGGGTTGGCAGGCTTGTCGGCGGTGCCATGAACTTGGCAAGGTCGATCCAGTATTTTGTCCAAGTTGGATGGACCGTCCCTATTACCTTTGAATGGCTTCTTCCGTTGACTGGGTTTAGAGCCACTGAATCCGGCGTTTACTGATGTATCCTCTGTTTCTTCGTTGTTGTTCCGACACTTGTTTTTACTGCGTCGTGACCTTCCATTGCCATCCCGGGCCTCATAATTGTCGGGGTCGCTGGTACTGTTGCTTCTATGAGCCAACCAGATGTCTTCACCCGCACAGAAGCGGGTCATAAGTGCAGTAAGAGCTGCCATGGTCTTCAGTTTTTCCTAACCGAGGTGTCGGGCAAGCCATTCGTCACGGACGCTGTGCTTAAAGGCCGCTAAGGCCTCGGCATCTTGACAGTCCATGATTTGGTTCTTTTTAATTATGAGCCGATTCCAAAGTTTGCGATATGACTCTCTAGGTTGCTGGATTATGTGACTCAGGTCATCAGCATCTGGTGGCCGGACATAAGTGCCCTGAAAGTTGTCTCGAAAAGCATCCTCTAAGTCTTCCCAACTTCCAATGGAGTTCTCTGAGAGACTGTTTAACTAGTGCCTTGCTGGTCCTTTCATCTTTAGAGGGAGGTATTTAATGGCGTGGAGATCATCTCTGCGAGCCATGTGAATATGGAGAAGAAAGTCTTCAATCCATACGGCGGGATCCGTCGTTCCATCGTATTGCTCGATGTTCACAGGTTTGAACCCCTCTGGAAATTGGTGCTGCATTACCTCATCGGTAAAGTACATAGGGTGTGTGGCACCTCTGTACCGGGCGACATCGCGACGGAGTTCGGATGACATCTGTGTTCGATGCTAATCCCGGACTTGGATATGTTTGTTGTGCCAGGCTTGATGCCCGTCATCTCGTGCTGGGGCACGTCCTCTTGATCCATAGATTGATCTGGTCTGGATGGCTCTATTGGTCAGATCTTGACGTAAGTTGTACGTATAGCCCGGAGCCGCTATCTCCTAGCCTCTATGGCGAGGGGGCGCGGGCCGGTGATCGGCACAATTAGCCGTTTTATCTTGTCCACGTGGTGGTCAGTCCAGTTCATCAGCCTGATTGTATTTTGACGGTGTTGGATCAAACGCCTCATCGTCGAATTGTAGCAGTAGCCTGTGTTTGGGATAACTTCTTGTTTGGCGCTCAAAGCCATATCCTTCTTCGGCAGCTAGGACCTTGGTCCATTTGTCATTGAGCGTATCCTGTTCGGCTTGAACCTATTGTTGTTTCTTTTTCAGGCTCCATGCAGTGGCGATGAGCCGTCGCTTGAAGCGTTCTTGTTCGAGGGGTTCCTCTGGGATGATGAATTCTTCGTCACCGAGGCTAACATCCTCTTCGGAGACAGGTAAGTAGTTACTATCCTCTGAATCCTCGTGATTCGGTGTGTTCGGGGCTGTATTGACCCTCTTACCATTCATCCTGCTCGAGCGCAGGCTTAACGTGGTGATCGGGGTCTTCGGCGTTGTCCGGAGTGTTATTATCTCTGGTGTCGGTATTGCTTTCCCTTTCCCAACGCGATCGTGAGCGGCGCCGCTGACACCGGTGTTTTGGTGGTTCATCGACAGGCTTATCCTCATCTGGATCTTGAGTACCATCGTCGTCCTTGTTCTCAGGCATGTCCACCATGTATACATCATAAGTGGAAGTGGCTGTCCAACACCCAGTGATGGGAGGGTTTTGACCTAGTTCGGCTCCGGCATCGTCGTCCATGCCATCGATGTCTTCGGAGGCGTAATCTAGCATGTCTGTTAAATCCTCGATAGTGGCTATTAAGTGGGTGGTGGGTGGGCCGTAAAATTCCATACCCTAAGCCCCCAGTTCAAGCTGGGCATAGTTTAGAGGTGACACTTCCGTGATGGCAAGAGATTGTATTATGTCTAGCGCTTCATTTAAGAGCGAAAGCTGGACAAGTGTCTAAGGATCTGCGGAGCTAGGCTCGGTGATAACCACTTGGCCGAGCCCAATGGACGCAGACCTCGAGAGTTCGGAGTTGGTGTACAAAAGCGAGTCCAGCTTCCCGATGACGGGGAGAGTCCTGTTTGACTCCGGGTCCACAGATGACGTGGTCGCATCTGGATCTCTAGCTAGGAGCTCCGTGATAGGAGAGAGTCCGCGGGGTTCATCCTCCCATCTTCGGACAAAGTGGTTCGCCCTGGATCTAAGGCCGAGACGGACATGAGCGTCGACCCCTGAATGGGATCTGATAGTAGATCCGGAGGGCCTCCTTCTTGTGAGTGGGGAGCGATGGCCGAGGCCATGAACCCCTCAAAGATCAGGTCTCTTTCCAAACCTGATCTGGTGACCAGGGGCATAGCTGTCGATCTGCTCAAGGTAATTGATCCAGTAGGCACATAGCACGAAGCCGCTAAACACAAAGAGTTGACCAGGGAGGAAGATCTCCCCGAAAACAGCGTCGTCGTTGATGACAAGGCGAGCCATTGATCCTTCTGTCGACAACACAACGGAACTCCCAATGAAAGCACCAATGTCAGTGTCAAAACCGGCAGATCTCGGGAAGGGGGTCCCAAGGTGTGTGTCAGAGGATTGAGCCCTCTTAAAGGAGTGTTTTACCCAGGTTCGGGCCCTCTTAAAGGAGGTAAAACCCTACGTCCTACTTGATTCTATTCGATGAGTATAGGGGTTACAAGAGTTGATCTACCTCGAGATCATAATGGCTAAAGCCTAGCTGTCTAGCCTATGATTGTTCTGATAGCCTCTACGGACTAAACCCTCCGGTTTATATACACACTGGAGGGGCCTACGGTTGTACATAGTTGGTTTGCAGAGGAAGGAAATAGTACATTCGGACACCAAACTTGCCGTCCACGCATAGAGGAGTCCCACCCGGACACAGGGGATAGTCTTCTACTTTATCTTCACGGCCCATCAGTCTGTCCCATATTGAATAAACCAGACACCCGAGGACCCCCTTATCCACGACTCCCTCACCCCAAGGCGAGGCATCGTCTACACATCCATCAACATGGAGTGCCCCCAATGTCGGGCGCCATCTACCTCCATTGACACAGAGCTCGGCTAGGTGGGGCTCCTTTTTCATCATCGTTGACACTGATATCCTCAAATACGAGGCGACGTCTACACCACCATTGCAGAGCTTGCCTAATGCGGGGACATCATCTACATCATTTTTCGTCCATAGGGAGATTGGTCCGGGCGGGGTTTGGTCTACACCACCACCAACCTAGAACTTTCCCAAGCTAGGGTATCCCACAGACACAGAGCTCTCCTAAGGTGAGGTATCATCAACAACGCCGCGAACATGGAGCACGCCTATAACGAGGCACCATCTACACTGCCCCGAACATGTAGCTCGCAGAAGCTAGTATGTCCTACAGAGACGGGCTCGTCCATGGAAGGGTGCCGTCTAGTACATCATCAACACGAAGCCCATCCATTGATAGGTGTGGTCTACTATGCCTCCAACATAGAGCTCGCCCAAGATGATCTGCAATCTGCGCCGCTGCCAACATATAGGTCACCCAAGTTGGGTGACTGTGCAAGCTGCCTCTAACAATGGCACTCGCCCAAGGTTTGGCGGTACCTACATTGTTGATGGCATGGAGCCCATCCATGGCGATGCATTGTCTACACCTCTGCCAATGCAGATCTCGCCCAACGTGGGGTGATGTCGATATGAACCTCATCGAGGCAAGCCTTCATCTACACGTCCAGCGTCAAGCTCGCTCAAAGTGGGGCACGATCTTGACAAGGTCATTTGTTACACCGATACCGTAAGATCCTCAACAACTCATCATCATCGACTGGGCCGTGTCGCATGCTTTCGATATGCCAACCCCATGTTGCCGCTTGTTGTGGGTGCGTCACCTCCCACATCTACCCCAACATACACACCGATGCATATCATTAACATCGTCTTACTATCAGCAAGGCAAAGTCATACCCCACCGACATGTGTTTTCTCGAGGAAGCAATATGTATCTTGCCAGGCACCAAAGAGGCGAAGGCAAGTCATCCAGTCCGATACTGACAAGGAGGACACCACTAGGCCAGGCATCGACGAGGCGAAGGCCGCCCACTGCATCATCGGACAATGACAAGACAAAGGGCAAGTTCGATGCAAAGTGGGAGGACCATATGTCATCGAGAAAGTCTATGATGAGGGAGCATACCAGCTCGTCGATTCCCAGGCAGTCCGACCTATGCCCCCAATCAACGGAAAGTGTCTCAAAAAATATTTTTCTTAAAATTTTGCCTCTTTTTTTGCGTTTCGGATTTTCATCGGGGAAACCTTTTCTGTGGGCTATTAGATCCATGATGCATTCTCCTTTGCATTTCATGGATATATCTAGTTTTCCCCATTTTTTACGGACTATGTCCAACAAAAATAAATGGCTTTCCCCTACCGCAGTCTGCTGTTGATTGAAGTTTTGGCTACTCTAGGACTTGTCGGAGGGTGGCACAATGTGTCAAGTTGTAGGTGGAGCAGCTCCTACACTCATAATGCACGACACGTACCCGGTGTTTGCTTTCGGAGGCAGCAGAGACGATTACTTGGGCACTTCCAAGTATTGAGACACCCTGCTCTTCATGTTTCCCGACATGCCTCATGTTTACTGAGGATCACACCCCAGGGAAGATTATAGCAAAAGATAATGGAGGGCAACCCAAACCAATGCAAGTTGGTTTGGTGCATAGTCACATGGCAACCCAGGGGTGCACCACCAGAAGCTCCAGATAAAGTGCTAGAGGGTTTTTCCTAGTCAACACAGGTGAACGGTAGCCTTCCAAGTTCTCAAGGTGGGTCCCCAAGAAATCATGGAGGAAGAGTCCTCAAGAAGTTCAAGCTGGATGTCAAAGCAAGTCCATGAAGTCCGCAGCCAATCAATAATCTCGCGTGAGTAATCAAAAAACAATATTCTCATCCAAGAAGCAAATCCAGGAAACAAAAAGTCCAAACAGTCCAAGAAGCAATCAAGTGGTCCCAAGAAGTAAGGAACCTATTGGAAGGCGGGAGGTAGCTATTCACCACCCCTCAATATGCATGACGAAAAATCACCAAAGCCATTGTTCCAAAACCAATTACCCTGATACTATCACACCAAAGTCTCTGGGTTTATGGGGTACGTGTAGGGGGCGTGTCGAGCTGGGGGGGCCCTCAGTATGATGATGGGATAGAGTATGAATTTCCTTTGCCTCTCAGAAGCATCTCGAAACACAACGTCTTCATACATTGAGTTGCAATTGTCATGGTCTTTCGACGGTTCCTAATGACTAGTCCTTCGGTAGCCTTCTTGGATATCACGCCTATAGCTAGTGCATGACGGGAAAGCCAATAGTAAAAAAAACCACAACCAAAGCTTTTCCTTTTTGCCTTGTTTTGTTTGGTGTTTCTGGTTTTACTCCTCCGGTGTCTTTGCATCTATGAAGAGGTGCTTCCCGACATTATTGGTAGCATCCGGGCATCGATCATCTACATCAAAAAATGTCATATTGTCGCGGGATATTCGCAGCCACCTATGGGACCGGGCGGCCCCTTGCGGGTTCGGCGGGGGACGTCGCGTTGCACAAAGAGCAGACCAGCGCACGGCAGCACGACAGAGAGCACACAAACAATTTACCCAGGTTCGGGCCACCGCGAGGCGTAAGACCCTACTCCTGCTTTGGTGGATTGATGGTGGAAATGAGCGTGGTGGTGCGTGGTACACTTTCCCGGCAAGGCCTGCCTCAGGGCTACGGTGACCACAAGCGTATGGTGGCTTGGGTTTTGTCAAGTTTCCAACCCTCTAACCCCCTCCTACAATTGCCATGGGCCTCCTTTTATAGATTAAGGGGTCACCACAGTGGCAAAACAGTCATTACCCATTGATATGATAGCAAACAGTGCTATCATACCTAACTCGGCGGGCTGACAGGGTGCATTAAATGCACTGCTTAGTGTCACATCACTAGCTGCCCGGCAAGGCCTACCGGGCTTAACTTGCCATCTTTGTTGGGGAACGTAGTAATTTCAAAATTTTCCTACGCACACGCAAGATCATGGTGATGCATAGCAACGAGAGGGGAGAGTGTATGTCCACGTACCCTTGTAGACCGTAAGCGGAAGCGTTATAACAACGCGGTTGATGTAGTCGTACGTCTTCACGATCCGACCGATCCAAGTACCGAACGTACGGCACCTCCGAAGTTCTGCACATCGCTCAGCTTCGATGACGATCCCGGACTCCGATCCAGCAAAGTGTCGGGGATGAGTTCCACAAGACGACGGCGTGGTAGCGATGATGATGCTCCACCGACGCAGGGCTTCCCTAAGCTCCGCTGACGATATGACTTCATCGGCGCAGGGCTTCGCCTAAGCTCATGACGATATGACTTCACCGGCGCAGGCTTCGCCTAAGCTCCGCGACGATATGACCGAAGTGGAATATGGTGGAGGGGGGCACCGCAGACGGCTAAGGAACGATCCGTAGATCAACTTGTGTGTCCATGAGGTGCCCCCTGCCCCCGTATATAAAGGAGTGGAGGAGGGAGGGCGGCCCTCTATGGCGCGCCCTAGGGAGTCCTACTCCCACCGAGTAGGATTCCCCTTTCCTAGTCCAACTAGGAAACCTTCCATGTAGTAGGAGTAGGAGAGAAGGAAAGGGAAGGGAAAGGAGAAGGAAGGGGCGCCCCTTCCCTAGTCCAATTCGGACCAGACCAAGGGGAGGGGTGCGGCCACCCTTGAGGCCCTTTTCCTTCTTTCCCGTATGGCCCAATAAGGCCCAATATGTATTCCCGTAACTCTCGGTACTCAAAAATACCCGAATCACTCGGAAACTTTCCGATGTCCGAATATAGTCGTCCAATATATCAATCTTTACGTCTCGACCATTTCGAGACTCCTCGTCATGTCTCTGATCTCATCCGGGACTCCGAACTCCTTCGGTACATCAAAACTCATAAACTCATAATATAACTGTCATCGAAACCTTAAGCGTGCGGACCCTACGGGTTCGAGAACTATGTAGACATGACCGAGAACTATTCTTGGTCAATAACCAATAGCGGAACCTGGATGCCCATATTGGTTCCTACATATTCTACGAAGATCTTTATCGGTCAAACCGCATAACAACATACGTTGTTCCCTTTGTCATCGGTATGTTACTTGCCCGAGATTCGATCGTCGGTATCCAATACCTAGTTCAATCTCGTTACCCGGCAAGTCTCTTTACTCGTTCCGTAATGCATCATTCCGTAACCAACTCATTAGCTACATTGCTTGCAAGGCTTATAGTGATGTGCATTACCGAGAGGGCCCAGAGATACCTCTCCGACAATCGGAGTGACAAAACCTAATCTCGAAATACGCCAACCCAACATGTACCTTTGGAGACACCTATAGTACTCCTTTATAATCACCCAGTTACGTTGTGACGTTTGGTAGCACCCAAAGTGTTCCTCCGTAAACGGGAGTTGCATAATCTCATAGTTACAGGAACATGTATAAGTCATGAAGAAAGCAATAGCAACATACTAAACGATCAAGTGCTAGGCTAACGGAATGGGTCATGTCAATCACATCATTCTCCTAATGATGTGATCCCGTTAATCAAATGACAACTCATGTCTATGGTTAGGAAACATAACCATCTTCGATTAACGAGCTAGTCAAGTAGAGGCATACTAGTGACACTCTGTTTGTCTATGTATTCACACATGTATTATGTTTCCGGTTAATACAATTCTAGCATGAATAATAAACATTTATCATGATATAAGGAAATAAATAATAACTTTATTATTGCCTCTAGGGCATATTTCCTTCAGTCTCCCACTTGCACTAGAGTCAATAATCTAGATCACATCACCATGTGATTAACATCGATAGTTCACATCATCATGTGATTAACACCCATAGTTCACATCGCCATGTGACCAAGACCCAAAGGGTTTACTAGATTCAGTAATCTAGTTCACATCGCTATGTGATTAACACCCAAAGAGTACTAAGGTGTGATCATGTTTTGCTTTGTGAGAGAATCTTAGTCAACGGGTCTTTCACATTCAGATCCGTTATGTATTTTGCAATTTTCTATGTCTACAATGCTCTGCACGGAGCTACTCTAGATAATTGCTCCCACTTTCAATATGTATCTAGATCGAGACTTAGAGTCATCCAGATCAGTGTCAAAACTTGCATCGACGTAACCCTTTACTTACCTAACCTTTTTCCACTTCCATAATCGAGAAACATATCCTTATTCCACTAAGGATAATTTTGACCGCTGTCCATTGATCTACTCCTAGATCACTATTGTACTCCTTGCCAAACTCAAAGTGTAGGGTATACAATAGATCTGGTACACAGCATGGCATACTTTATAGAACCTATGGCCAAGGCATAGGGAATGACTTTCATTCTCTTTCTATCTTCTGCCGTGGTCGGGTTTTGAGTCTTACTCAATTTCACACCTTGTAACACAGGGCAAGAACTCTTTCTTTATTTGTTCCATTTTGAACTACTTCAAAATCTTGTCATGGTATGTACTCATTGAAAAAAAACTTAAAAAGCGTCTTGATCTATCTCTATAGATCTTGATGCTCAATATGTAAGCAGCTTCACCGAGGTCTTTCTTTGAAAAACTCCTTTCAAACACTCCTTTATGCTTTGCAGAATAATTCTACATTATTTCCGATCTACAATATGTCATTCACATATATTTATCAGAAATGCTGTAGTGCTCCCACTCACTTTCTAGTAATTACAGGCTTCACCACAAGTCTGTATAAAACTATATG
This sequence comes from Aegilops bicornis, assembly GCA_021605145.1. Taxonomy (NCBI): domain Eukaryota; kingdom Viridiplantae; phylum Streptophyta; class Magnoliopsida; order Poales; family Poaceae; genus Aegilops; species Aegilops bicornis. The sequence continues at coordinate 391,854,861 of CM038674.1, forward strand.
CTATGATCAACTTATCAAAGCATGTATTCCAACTCTGAGATGCTTGCACCAGTCCATTGATGGATGGCTGGAGCTTGCACATTTTGTTAGCTCCTTTAGGATTGACAAAACTTTCTGGTTGCATCATATACAACTCTTCTTTAATAAATCCATTAAAGAATGTAGTTTTGACATCCATTTGCCAGATTTCATAAAATGTGGCAATTGCTAACATGATTCGGACAGACTTAAGCATCGCTACTGATTGAGAAAAATCTCATTGTAGTCAACACCTTGAACTTGTCGAAAACCTTTTGTGACAAGTCGAGCTTTGTAGATAGTAACACTACTATCGGTGTCCGTCTTCCTCTTGAAGATCCATTTATTTTCTATTGCTTGCCGACCCTCGGGCAAGTCAACCAAAGTCCACACTTTGTTTTCATACATGGATCCCATCTCAGATTTCATGGCTTCTAGCCATTTAGCGGAATCTGGGCTCACCATCGCTTCTTCATAGTTTGTAGGTTCGTCATGATCTAGTAGCATGACTTCCAGAACAGGATTGCCGTACCACTTTGGTGCGGATCTCACTCTGGTTTACCTATGGGATTCTGTAGTGACTTGATCTGAAGTTACATGATCATCATCATTAGCTTCCTCACTAATTGGTGTAGGAATCACTGGAACTGATTTCCGTGATGAAATACTTTCCAATTTGGGAGAAGGTACAAATTACCTTATCAAGCTCCACTTTCCTCCCACTCACTTCTTTCGAGAGAAACTCCTTCTCTAGAAAGGATCCATTTATAAGCAACGAATGTTTTTGCCTTCGGATCTGTGATAGAAGGTATACCCAACAATTTCCTTTGGGTATTCTATGAAGACGCACTTCTCCGATTTGGGTTTGAGCTTATCAGGATGAAACTTTTTCACATAAGCATCACAACTTCCAAACTTTAAGAAACGACAGCTTAGGTTTACTGTTAAACCATAGTTCATACGGTGTCGCCTCAACCGATTTAGACGGTGCCCTATTAAACGTGAATGCAGCTGTCTCTAATGCATAACCACAAAACGATAGTGGTAAATTGATAAGAGACATCATAGATCGCACCATATCCAATAAAGTGCGGTTACGACTTTCGGACACACCATTATGTTGTGGTGTTCCATATGGCGTGAGTTGCGAAACTATTTCACATTGTTTCAAATGAAGACCAAACTCATAACTCAAATATTTATCTCCACGATCAGATCGCAGAAACTTTATTTTCTTGTTACGATGATTTTCCACTTCACTCTGAAATTCTTTGAACTTTTCAATTATTTCAGACTTATGTTTCATCAAGTAGATATACCCATATCCGCTCAAATCATTTTGTGAAGGTCAAAAAATAACGATACTTTGCCACGAGCATCAACACTCATTGAATCGCATACATCGGTATGTATTATTTCCAATAAGTCAAGAGCTTGTTCCATTGTTCGGAGAAGCGGAGTTTTAGTCATCTTGCCCAAAAGGCACGGTTACTTAAGCATCAAATGATTCATAGTCAAGTGATTCCAAAAGTCCATCGACATGGAGTTTTCTTCAAGCGCTTTTACACCAATATGACCTAAACGGCAGTGCCACAAATAAGTTGCACTATCATTATTAAATTTGCATCTTTTGGTTTCAATATTATGAAAATGTGTATCACTATGATCGAGATCCAATGAACCATTATCAGTGGGTGTGTAACCATATAAGGTTTTATTCATGTAAATGTAACAATAATTTATTCTCTTACTTAAATGAATAATCTGTATTGCAATAAACATGATCAAATCATATTTATGCTCAACACCAAATAACACTTATTTAGGTTCCACACTAATCCCGAAAGTATAGGGAGTGTGCGATGATGTTCATATCAATCTTGGAACTACTTCCAACACTCATCGTCACTTCTCCTTCAACTAGTTTACATTCATTACGCAACTCCTGCTTTCAAGTTACTACTCTTAGCAACTATACCAAAGATCAAATACCGAGGGGTTGCTATGAACACTAGTAAAATACACATCAATAATCTGTATATCAAATATACCTTTGTTCACTTTGCCATCCTTCTTATCCACCAAATATTCAGGGGTAGTTCCGCTTCAATGACCAGTTCCATTGCAGCAAAAGTACTTAGTCTCGTGCTTAGGTCCAGACTTGGGCTTCTTCACTCGAGCAGCAACTTGCTTGCCGCTCCTTTTGAAGTTCCCCTTCTTCCCTTTGCCCTTTTCCTTGAGACTAGTGGTCTTGTCAATCATCAACACTTGATGCTCTTTCTTGATTTCTACCTTCGTTGATTTCAACATCACGAAGAGCTCGGGAATCGCTTTTCGTCATCCCCAGATACTATAGTTCATCACGAAGTTCTAGTAACTTAGTGATGGTGACTAGAGAATTCTGTCAATCACTATCTTATCCGGAAGATTAACTCCCACTTGATTCAAGCGATTGAAGTATTCGGACAATCTGAGCACATGCTCACTAGTTGAGCGATTCTCCTCCATCTTTTAGCTATAGAACTTGTTGGAGACTTCATATCTCTCAACTCGGTATTTGCTTGAAATATTAACTTCAATTCCTGGAACATCTCATATGGTCCATGACGTTCAAAACGCCTTTGAAGTCCCGATTCTAAGCCGTTAAGTATGGTGCACTAAACTATCAAGTAGTCATCATATTGAGCTAGCCAAACGTTCATAACGCCTGATTCCGCCTCTGCAATAGGTCCGTCACCTAGCGGTGCATTAAGGACATAATTCTTACATGCAGCATTGAGGATAAACCTCAGATCATGGATCCAATCCGCATCATTGCTACTAACATTTTTCAACACAATTTTCTCTAGGAACATATGAAAATAAACATATGAAAGCAACAACGCGAAGCTATTGATCTACAACATAATTTGCAAAATACTACCAGGACTAAGTTCATGATAAATTTAAGTTCAATTAATCATATTACTTAAGAACTCCCACTTAGATAGACATCTCTCTAGTCATCTAAGTGATCACGTGATCCAAATCAACTAAACCATAACCGATCATCACGTGAGATGGAGTAGTTTTCAATGGTGAACATCACTATGTTGATCATATCTACTATATGATTCACGCCGACCTTTCGGTCTCCAAGTTCCGAGGCCATATCTCGCATATGCTAGGCTCGGCCAAGTTTAACTCGAGTATTCCGCGTGTGCAAAACTGGCTTGCACCCGTTGTAGATGGACGAGAGCTTATCACACCCGATCATCACGTGGTGTCCGGGCACGCATTTAACTTTGGCAACCGTGCATACTCAGGAGAACACTTCTTGATAATTAGTGAGAGATCATCTTATAATGCTACCGTCAAGTCAAAGCGAGAATAAGATGCATAATGATAAACATCATATGCAATCAAAATATGTGACATGATATGGCCATGATCATCTTGCGCCTTTGATCTCCATCTCCAAAGTACTGTCATGATCTTTATCGTTACCGCACGACACCATGATCTTCATCATCTTGATCTATATCAATGTGTCGTCACTTGGTCGTCTCGCCAACTATTGCTTTTGAAACTATTGCTATCGCATAGCGATAAAGTAAAGCAATTATTTGGCACTTGCATCTTATGCAACAAAGAGACAACCATAGGGCTTCTGCCAGTTGCCGATAACTTCAACAAAACATGATCATCTTATACAACAACTTATATCTCATCACGCCTTGACCATATCACATCACAACATGCCTGCAAAAACAAGTTAGACGCCCTCTACTTTGTTGTTGCAAATTTTACGTGGCTGCTACGGGCTTAGCAAGAACCGTTCTCACCTACGCATCAAAACCACAACGATAGTTTGTCAAATAGACTCCGCTTTTAACCTTCGCAAGGACCGGGCGTAGTCACACTCGGTTCAACTAAAGTGAGAGAGATGAGACACCCGCCAGCCACCTTTAAGCACAAGTGCTCGTAACGGTGAAACCAGTCTCGCGTAAGCGCACGCTGGCGTAATGTCGGTCCGGCCGCTTCATCTCACAATACCGCTGAACCAAAGTATGACATGTCGGTAGGCAAGATGACTTGTATCGCCCACAACTCACTTGTGTTCTACTCGTGCAAAACATCAAACCATAAAAACCTAGGCTCGGATGCCACTTTGTTGGGGAACGTAGTAATTTCAAAATTTTCCTACGCACACGCAAGATCATGGTGATGCATAGCAACGAGAGGGGAGAGTGTATGTCCACGCACTTTGTAGACCGAAGCGGAAGCGTTATAACAACGCAGTTGATGTAGTCGTGACGTCTTCACGATCCGACCGATCCAAGTACCGAACGACGGCACCTCCGAGTTCTCGCACACGCTCAGCTCGATGGCGATCCCGGACTCGATCCAGCAAAGTGTCGGGGATGAGTTCCACAAGACGACGTGGCAGGACGATGATGATGCTCCACCGACGCAGGGCTTCACCTAAGCTCCGTGACGATATGACTTCACCGGCGCAGGGCTTCGCCTAAGCTCCGCGACGATATGACTTCACCGGCGCAGGGCTTCGCCTAAGCTCCGCGACGATATGACTTCACCGGCGCAGGGCTTCGCCTAAGCTCCGCGACGATATGACCGAAGTGGAATATGGAGGAGGGGCACCGCGACACGGCTAAGGAACGATCCGTAGATCAACTTGTGTGTCCATGGGGTGCCCCTGCCCCCAGATATAAAGGAGTGGAGGAGGGAGGGCCGGCCCTCTCTATGGCGCGCCCTAGGGGAGTCCTACTCCCACCGGAGTAGGATTCCCCTTTCCTAGTCCAACTAGGAAACCTTCCATGTAGTAGGAGTAGGAGAGAAGGAAAGGGAAAGGAAAAGGAGAAGGAAGGAAGGGGGCGCCCCCCTTCCCTAGTCCAATTCGGACCAGACCAAGGGAAGGGGTGCGGCCACCCTTGAGGCCCTTTTCCTTCTTTCCCGTATGGCCCAATAAGGCCCAATATGTATTCCCGTAACTCTCCCAGACTACGAAAAATACCGAATCACTCGGAACCCTTCCGATGTCCGAATATAGTCGTCCAATATATCAATCTTTACGTCTCGACCATTTCGAGACTCCTCGTCATGTCCCTGATCTCATCCGGGACTCCGAACTCCTTCAGTACATCAAAACTCATAAACTCATCATATAACCGTCATCGAAACCTTGGCGTGCGGACCCTACGGGTTCGAGAACTATGTAGACATGACCGAGAACTATTCTTGGTCAATAACCAATAGCGGAACCTGGATGCCCATATTGGTTCCTACATATTCTCGAAGATCTTTATCGGTCAAACCGCATAACAACATACGTTGTTCCCTTTGTCATCGGTATGTTACTTGCCCGAGATTCGATCGTCGGTATCCAATACCTAGTTCAATCTCGCTACCGCAAGTCTCTTTACTCGTTCCGTAATGCATCATTCCGTAACCAACTCATTAGCTACATTGCTTGCAAGGCTTATAGTGATGTGCATTACCGAGAGGGCCCAGAGATACCTCTCCGACAATCGGAGTGACAAAACCTAATCTCGAAATACGCCAATCCAACATGTACCTTTGGAGACACCTGTAGTACTCCTTTATAATCACCCGATTACGTTGTGACGTTTGGTAGCACCAAAGTGTTCCTCCGTAAACGGAGTTGCATAATCTCATAGTTACAGGAACATGTATAAGTCATGAAGAAAGCAATAGCAACATACTAAGCGATCAAGTGCTAGGCTAACGGAATGGGTCATGTCAATCACATCATTCTCCTAATGATGTGATCCCGTTAATCAAATGACAACTCATGTCTATGGTTAGGAAACATAACCATCTTCGATTAACGAGCTAGTCAAGTAGAGGCATACTAGTGACACTCTGTTTGTCTATGTATTCACACATGTATTATGTTTCCGGTTAATACAATTCTAGCATGAATAATAAACATTTATCATGATATAAGGAAATAAATAATAACTTTATTATTGCCTCTAGGGCATATTTCCTTCAATCTTCGCATCTGTCCTCTTGACACGTTGCTGGACGGGTGTCACCTGTGGGTTTCTTCTATAGGGGAGGGTTGCCATGTGGGAAATGCTGCCACTTAATCACCTTGCGGCTTGACACCACACTGATTGACAACGTGGGTCGCACTTGTGCGTTTGGCGGGGTGGTTCAGGCCCCGCAAGCCCTGGCAGGCGCTGCCGGGAGTCTTGGTTGCTTGCTTCTGGTGGTGGCCTAGCCCCTTGCCGGTCTCGCCTGCCAGGCGAGGGAGGCCCTTCTCTTGCCCGTATCCTGTTCCTTTGGCTCGATCTCGATCTCTCTGAGCTGCATGTTGGTTCTTCAAGTCTCTTGGCTCTTTGACCCCTGACTTAAGCTGGTGCTCCAATTTTGCTCTTGTGCCTGTGCACAGTTGGGCAACATACCCGGGGTCTGTTGCACCGACAGAAGCCCCCAGGACTACCCCGATCGCGCTGCGGAGCGTCGGCGAGGTAGGGCCTAATAAGTGCACATGCATGGCTGCTGAAGGGGTTGGCCTCTTTGAAGTTTTCCGTTGCTGCTTCATTAGTTTTGATCTTGGGGCAGTTTCCGATTCCCCCGCGCGTGGTGTAAAGCCAAAAGTGGTGGGGCCGCGGCAGTGATGGCCCGTGAATGACTTTAACACACAGGGTAGAAACCACCAAATTACTCTTCCCACAGCGCGCTCTTATCCTTAGCCACGTATGCCGCATGCATAGCGCGGGGTAGGTAACGGAGGCGCATGGTGCGGAAGAGTATCTTGAAGTGGGTCCGTCCGTCTTGAATTGGCGGAGGAGGGTGGCGGTTGCTGTTGATGGAGCAGCTGCCCTTCCCCGCCCGGCCTATGAAATGAAGGGCGAAGGAGGGTGAAGTCATCCACCTCTGCATCCCTCTCCTCCTTCTTTCCTTGTTCTCTGCTTCTTCTAGTAATGCCGAAGGGAAGGGCCTGGGGACAGCCCCCGGGCTTCTGTTCGGGGTAATTGCTGCCTCATGTTGGTGTTGACGCTCGGGGAGTGAGCCCCGTCCTTGGCGCGGTGAACTTCTTAGTCTCTTTGAAGCTCGGCCGGGAAGCAGGGCTGGAGATCATTGGTAATCCTAGCATTGCCCCTCCCGAGGCCTTGGGGCCATTGTCGATGAGGCGTGCACCTTCCTGTCCGCCAAGGAGGGGAGCGGTGCGCCTTGAGCCCCCTGGCTGTTCGAGGTGCTCGACGTCTTCCCGGAAGAGCGCCGGACTAGTGTCTGGGTCTCTTCCTGGAATGGTGTTGATGGAGACGAAGCCTGGGGAGAAGGAGAAGACGGGAGGCAGGCCGACCAGTAGGAACACGACTGCATCGACACGTTCGTGTCGTACCGGGGACCTGCTGCCCATCTGCCTGGCTCTTCCCCCCTTTTACCGACACCATCATCACCGTTTCTTCTGGCCGCCGGGAAAAGGCTTGTACCCCTGTTGCTCCCGTTGCCTTTTGGGGCCTTCGAACTGGGCCCCGGTGTCCTCCTCTGCTGGTGCGTGTGCTGGAGCCCTCCTTCCGGTCCTGGAGGAGGTGACCAGGGATCCGTCGAGGCACTCCGCACGTATTCATCCTTTGCAGGCTCGCTGTCGGTGTAAAAACCGGCGGATCTCGGGTAGGGGTCCCGATCTGTGCGTCAAGGCTGATGGTAACAGGAAGCAAGGGACACAGATGTTTACCCAGGTTCGGGCCCTCTCGATGGAGGTAAAACCCTACTTCCTGCTTCATTAATATTGATGATATGGGTAGTACAAGAGTAGATCTACCACGAGATCATAGAGGCTAAACCCTAAGAGCTAGCCTATGATGGTATGGTTGTAATTGTGATCGGCCTTCTAAGGACCAACCTCTCCGGTTTATATGGACACCGGAGAGGGCTAGTGAGGGAGTCCTGGATTAGGGGTGTCCAGATAGCCAGATTATAAACTTTGGCCGGATTCCTGGACTGTGAAGATACAAGATTGAAGACTTCGCCCCATGTCTGGATGGGACTTTCCTTCGCGTGGAAGGCAAGCTTGGTGATACACATATGTAGATCTCCTCCCATTGTAACCGACTCTGTGTAACCCTAGCCCTCTCCAGTGTCTATATAAACCGGAGGGTTTTAGTCTGTAGGACGAACAACAATCATACCATAGGCTAGCTTCTAGGGTTTAGCCTCTCTGATCTCGTGGTAGATCTACTCTTGTACTACCCATATCATCAATATTAATCAAGCAGGAGTAGGGTTTTACCTCCATCGAGAGGACCCGAACTTGGGTAAAAACATCGTGTCCCTTGTCTCCTGTTACCATCCGCCTAGACGCAGAGTTCGGGACCCCCTACCCGAGATCCGCCGGTTTTGACACCGACATTGGTGCTTTCAGTGAGAGTTCCTCTGTGTCGTCACCTTTAGGCCCGATGGCTCCCCGATCATCAACAACGATGCAGTCCAGGTGAGACTTTTCTCCCGGACAGATCTTCGTACTTTCGGCGGCTTTGCCTTTGTGGGCCAATTCGCTTGGCCATCTGGAGCAGATCGAAAGCTACGCCCCTGGCCATCAGGTCAGATTTGGAAGTTTGAACTACACGGCTGACGTCCGCGGAGACTTGATCTTCGATGGGTTCGAGCCACAGCCGAGCGCGCCGCACTGTTACGATGGGCTCTGCCGCCGAACAGTGCCCTGGAGGCCGCACCCGTGTCCGCTCCGACCCTTAGCTCGGAGCCGACTGCGCCAATCGAGGACGGGTGGTTGGACACCGCCTCGGGGGCTGCAATGTCTATGGCGATCGAGCCGAACACCAGCCTTGTCCTCTGTGAAGCTCGTGACTCCAAGGTGCCAGACTCCTCTCCGGACTCCGAACCTTCCGCGCCCGTGCCGATCAAATCCGATTGGGCGCCGATCATGGAGTTCGCCACCGCGGACATCTTTCAGCACTCGCCCTTCGGCGGCATTCTGAATTCACTAAAGTCTCTCTCTTTATCAGGAGAGCCCTGGCCGGACTATGGTCAGCAAGGTTGGGATGCGGACGACGAAGAAATTCAAAGCCCACCCACCACCCACTTCGTAGCCACTGTCGATGATTTAACCGACATGCTCGACTTCGACTCCGAAGACATCGACGGTATGGACGACGATGTAGGAGACGAACAGGAACCAGCGCCTATAGGGCACTGGACAACCACCTCATCTCACGATGTATACATGGTGGACACACCTAAAAGAAACGACGACGAGGAACAAAGGGACGCAACGAGGGATCGTTCCCTCGAAAAGCAGTCAAAGCGGCGGGGTAAGCACCGCTCTAAACCCCACCTCGACAGAGACAGCAGCCATACAGACCCAGCCACAGAGCAGGGCGAACCGGCGGACGGCATTTAACATGCCATCGAGCAACCGTCCGAACAGGAAACTTGGATAAACAAACCGAACAACCCGTCCCGGCGAAGATAACGATCCGGACGACCTCACGCCGGACAAGTTCTTTGGAGCAGCAGAACTTCCACAAAAGGTTTCACCCATTGCAGCGTAGCTGAAAAAGCAAGCGGAAGCTCAAAACAGCGGAAGATGCACTCAGAATTAGATGGAGCAAAGTACTCAACACCTTGAACAACACTGGCGGCAGTTGCCACACAAAGAGCTATCAGAAGCGAAAATTACTGCCGTAATTTGATGAGGAGGCCTTAGAGCCCCCACAATCAAAAAATAAGGAAGCCACCAGGTCGGATAAACAACCCCATGGCCAACATAGAGCGGCAAATGGCGCCACACACAAGCCGGCACGCGATCCGCATAAGGATTCGCATAAAAAATATGGCCCAGCCAGATCTATCTACGGGCCGAGAAAGCAAGCTCTAGTAAGCAATGCAACGCAACAAGTATCCGAACATCACGGCACACCCAAATATAGGGGTGCCGCACACCCCCTATGTTTCACCGATGAGGTGCCGGACCATGAATTTCCAGCGGGATTCAAGCCCGTAAACATAGATGCATACGACGGAACAACAGAGACCACAGAGTGCGGATTGAGGATTATATCCTCCACATACACATGGCTAGAGGAGATGACCTCCATGCCATAAAATACATACCCCTCAAGCTCAAAGGGCCAGCCCGGCATTGGCTTAAAAGCCTTCCTGAAAACACCATTGGAAGTTGGGAAGAGCTCGAGGATGCTTTTCGGGCAAATTTTCAAGGGACCTATGTCCGACCTCCGGATGCAGACGATTTAAGTCATATAACTCAACAACCCGGAGAGTCAGCCCGGAAATTCTGGAACAAATTTCTTACTAAAAAGAACCAGATAGTCGACTGTCCGGACGCCGAAGCCTTAGCAGCTTTCAAACACAGCGTTCGAGAAGAATGGCTCGCCAGGCACCTCGGCCAAGGAAAGCCAAGAATAATGGCCACATTAACAAGCCTCATGACCCGCTTTTGCGCAGGAGAGGATAGCTGGTTGGCAAGATGCAGTACCAGCGACCCAAGTACATCCGAAGTTAGGGATGGAAACGGGAAACCGCGACGCAGCAAGGACCAGCGCCGGACCAAGGGAAACAGCCCGAAGAGCACGTCAGTATACCCCGGATTCAAAAGCTCTCGGCAGAATCATAAAAAGCTGCCCCTCAAGGATAACAGGGACGAGCTATCTAACTTAAACAAAATCTTGGACAAGATATGCCAAATCCACAGTACTCAGGAAGCACGGAAACCATACCCACAGAGATTGTTGGGTCTTCAAGCAATCCGCAAACTCAACACCGAACACAAGGGCTCGACACACCAAGCGAGGACGATGACGAACCCCACAAGCGAGCAATCGAAAACAAAAGAATTTCCCACAAGAAGTCAAAACAGTAAACTCACTTCACGTGACAAAAGGGGAAAATAGAGTGGCGCCTATAGAGATACGCTACCATACGGCCTATCGAGAGGAGTCCCGCCACTGGTTGTCAAAACCAATCACCTTCGACCATCAGGATTACTCTAGAAGTATCCGGAACGCAGGGTGGACTGCCTTGATATTAGATCCAATAATTGACGGACTCCACTTTACACAAGTCCTAATGGACGGCGGCAGTGATCTAAACCTGCTATATCAGGACACAATCCGCAAAATGGGGATAGACCCTACAAAAATTCGCCATAGCAACACTTCCTTTCAAGGGGTCATGCCAGGCTCATATGCCCATTGTACAGGTTCTCTCCTGCTAGAAGTTATGTTCGGCTCCCCGAAAACTTCCCCTGCAAAAAGCTAACCTTCCACATCGCCCCATTTACAAGTAGCTATCAAGCACTCATCGACGCCAAGCTTTCGCCGCTTTTAACGCAATACCGCATTATGCATCTCTTACGCTTAAAATGCCCGGTCCGCGAGGCATCATCTCATTAAAGGGAAATATCGAGCGTTCCTCGAGCGCAGAAGACTGTGCAGCTGCCTTGACAGCCACACACTAAACCGGCTTCACTAATCAAAGAACCTAAACAGGTCGTTCAGACCTCGGACATGGCTAGACGAGTCCGGCGTAAACATACAAGGGCTTACTAGCCGCATACCCCAATACAAGGGGCTCCGCGCATGTACAACAAGAGGCAATAAAGCTCAATTTTACCCATTTTTTGAATTATACTTTGTTTATTTAATATAACATACATTTTCACACGATCTTTTTCAACTAAGTTCCTCTCTTTTACAGATGAACACCGTGCTACACCCGTCCAGGATACGGCACAACGGAGACACAGGCGCAGACGTGCAGTAGGGACCCGTTCCAAGGATTCTTTTTAGATTAAGACCCTGCGTAAACCTTTTTTACTGTCTCTTGTTGATACACGTCCCCCGGTGTTTTGGTATAACCGAGGAGGAGGCTGGCGTCTTGGCATGTAGCCAGGTCAGAATTTTGCACGTACTTGGACACCAGGAGCTTATTACCAAGGGTGTTGTTCAACCCGTTTTCATAAAGACCGAATACCTTAGGGAGTGTTCGGCGTCGCGAGTTTGGCCTTATATGCATCAGCTCCGAATCATGTCTTTTGTCAAATGTTGGGTTTGCCCGGCTCCTGTGTTTTGCTGCCTTACGTTCCGCTCTATCGGCTAAGGCGGCACCAGGAGAACTATCATGGACATTGTGCCCGGTTCGCCAAAGCGAGCACCTCAAGAGAGAAAGCCGAAAATCGACCGTCATGATATAGCGTGAGACTGGTCAACCACTCGATGACCCGCTGTAATCTTTAGGATTCCTCCGCATTAACGAAGGGCGTTTCCGGCCAGGCACACACGCCCAATTCGGGTGAGCTGCGGTGCCCCTAGGGGCTATATAGTAGCCCCTTGTCAAACTCCTATGGCTAAGTGAAAGTGATAAAGCATTATAGTCCGGTTGCCTAGTTCGCTGCGCTATCACCTCCTTAATAGGACCAAGACGTTGGATCAAGTGTGAAAATGCGCCTTCTGCGAACACGCCCGCATTATATGCATGGGGGCTGAAGCCGAAGACTGCCATCTTTCAAGTTATATACACATATACATTAACAGCCGCACATGAGGTATTCTAATTCTTGAAGGCACAAGTATAAAAAGCTTTTATATTCCCTCGAAACATTGTTTTACAATAATACATCTTATTCGAACATAATATCCTTCGAGCACTGTGTCTCTATTACACGAGCGCCCTGCAGAACTTCCTGAAAATAGTGCTCGGCAGGTACTCGGCTCCCGTCCGAATCTTGGGATGCAACAGCGATGGCATTCATCTCCGCCCAGTATGTTTTGACACGGGAAAGAGCCATCCGCGCACCCTCTATGCACGCTGACCTCTTCATTGCATTGATATGCGGCACCGCACCAAGGAACTGTTGCACCAAGCTAAAATAACTCTTCGGCTCGGGCCTTTCCGGCCACAGATGACTCACGATATACTTCATGGTGAGTCCGGATAACCTACTCAGCTCTGCCCATGCGGCCAAACGATCGGTTAATGGAAGTGGGCGCTCTGGATTGTGGAACTGCGACCAAAAAAGCTTTTCCACTTCGTGATCCTTTTGATCTCGGAAGTGTTCGGCCGCGTCCGCGGCACTCGCCCCCAAGTCCAGGTAAGTGTTCCCCGCACTCCACAGCTGGTCCAACGGAGCATATTTAGGATCCCCGAACTTCATCCGCAGCATAAAGGGCTTTCCAGCCGAGATATCTCTGGCCTGACGTAGCTCCTCCTTCATAGCTCTCATCGCAGAGCGAGTATCCTTGGCCTCGATAGTGGCCTTCTCCAGGTCCTTTTGTTCCGCCCAATCTTCTTTTTAAAGAAGCTTGCAGCGGTCAGCAGCATTCTTCAACTTCACAGCCATCTCGGGCATTTCCTTCTTGCTTCGGCAGTGAGCAGCCTGTTCGGCTTTCAGCTCTTCAGCCACCTTTAAGGCAGCCGCATCACTTTTCCTGGCCTCCTCCTTGGCTCGGGCAAGTTCCTCCCGAAGGTTCTCCATGGCAGTGGCACCATCAGCATCAAGCATACATGTTGTAAGATGCGGGCATCAAGCTCCTCTTACCAGGTGTATTTGGAGAAATTACATACCTTGTGCCTCGTCAAGCCGCTTGTTGACAAGCGTGATGTCGGCATCTGCCATGTCAAGTTGCCGCTTTAGCTCGGCAAATCCATCAGTCCGGCTAGCCACCGAACGCTTCGCCACCTACATAGGAAGGGCGAGATATTATACCTGGGATTATGATCCTCGGTGCGCCGTCATTTTTGACAACGCACCGAGTCTCAGGGGCTACTATCTACACAGGGCGCATCTTATATATGCGGAACTGTCAAAAGGTACACCATTTCACGTACCTCAAAACCTGTCAGTAAACTCATGACGGCCTCGTACAACCCGCTCTCCGCGGATGAAATCCTTTCAATCACCGTACCCATCAACACACAGTGTTCTTCTGAGATAGACGCTCGCCCGAGCAGATCCTTCAGCTCCTCCGACCATGCACCGGGCGGTGCCGGACTCGTCCGATGGCCTTTTTCGAAGGCCAGACACGGAGGGCTTTGGGGGGCCATACGGCTGCCTTCCGGCCCTGCCGGATTCGGAGAAACCCTCCACGATGACACCTCAGGGTCGCCCGCCTTGCAAGGCGGTACGGCAGGGGGAGACGTTCCGCTCTCCATCATCTCCGGACGAAGATCCCCTGAAGATGAGCTCTGCCGAGAAGGGCTGAGATCCGAACTACAAGGTAAAATTTCGGTTATCTTCCTCAGAAATAGAACAGGGATGTCCCTCATTTTAAAACTCCCTTCTCTACTTACGGCTCGGTGGAGGGCTGATCCCCTTGGGGGAACAGTGCGGCCGAGGCATCCCCCGGCGCAGGAACCTCCGAGGAAGATTTCTTCCCCGCTTTGAGACCATGGTCTTCGGGTCTTCAGAGGCGGTCCTTTTCTTCCCCTGGATAGAGGAATTCTCGATTTCTCCTTTCCTGACAGCCTGCTTCGGGGAGGCGGTAGCTTCCTTGTTCCCCCCTTCGCCTTCTTCCAAAGGCGCAACGTCCAGCATCCTAGTTAACACGGGATCCGGCGTGGTCTCAAGGAGGGGGGCCGGACACCTGATTAGCTTTGCTTTTGCTATCCACTCCTGTTTAAGGGACAACTCTTTTAAGGGCAATTTTATGATAAATATACGGATAGCATGTCCGGGTACATGGCTACTTACTTGAGTATCCGGGCGATTGCAGCTCAGACCTGCGTCCTCGATCGAGTCCGGACACATTGCTTGTGATCCGAAGAACAATTTGTACATCTCCATGGGCGTCGCACCCGTAAAATGTTGGAGGGCTCGTGGTCCCTCCGGATTAAACTCCCACAGGCGGAGGGGGCGACGTTCAGGGTGCGGCGAATCAACATGACCTGCGTCACTACGATCAGATTGATGTCTCTTTCTAGGAGATCTCGAATGCAACCCTGCAACAAGGGCACATCCTTGGACGGCCCCCAGTCAAACCCTTTATTGACCCATGACGCTAGCTGTGGTGGGGGACCCGAGCGAAAGGCAAGTGGCGCCACCCACTTGGTGCCCCTGGGAGCTGTGATATAAAACCACTCTCGTTGCCATAAGCTGAACTCCTCTTGAAAAGATCCCTCGGGCCATGGAGGGTCAGAGTTCTTGCTTATAACAGCACCTCCGCACTCCGCGTGCTGCCCCTTGATCATCTTCGGCTCTACTTTGAAGGTCTTAAGCCACAATCCGAAGTGAGGAGTAATACGGAGGAAGGCTTCGCACACGACAATGAATGATGAGATGTGGAGGATGGACTCCCGAGCCAAGTCGTGAAATTCCAACCCATAATAAAACATGAGCCCCCTCACGAAGGGGTCCGTCGGGAAGCCTAGCCCCCGAAGGAAGTGAGACACGAACACCATGCTCTCACCAGGCTTGGGAGTGGGAATAACCTGCCTTTGAGCAGGTAGCCTATGCGAGATTTCGCCGGTTAGATACCTGGCATCTCTTAACTTTAGCGCGTCTTCTTCCGTAACGGAAGAAGGCATCCACCGGCCTTGAAGGTCGGAGCCGAACATCATCGAAGGTCCGAAGCGCCTGAATCTGGAGCTTTGGGTGTTGGAACTCGAGGTGAGAGGCGGATTCGATTGAGATTGAAAGAAAGGAGTCAAGCCTTGGTCTCTTTATAAATAGGTTGAATACCAAGAGCCCTCCCCGTGACCGTCTCAGACTCGCCTTCGATTGAGGAGACATACCAACGGGCACGGTTGGGTTACCCACGCCCGTATTGATGAGAATCACGGAATAAGGGGACACGATCTCTCCTTCGACAAGATGTGCCAAGGAAACCACCTTGACAAGTGTGCTGAGGTGGGACAGTAAAAACGATTCAAATAAAGGCTTGGCCGTGGTGTGATGTCATGCTGTGGAATACGTCAGCAGATTGGATTTGTGTAAATATTATTCTCTCTACGGTGGTATGTGGAACTTATTTTGCAGAGCCGGACACTATCCTTGTGTTCAAAATCTTCTATGAAGTATTCGGAGGAGGAACCCGCCTTGCAATGCCGAAGACAATGCATGCGCCGGACTCGCCATCATTGAAGCCCGGTTCAGGGCTATCGACGGAGTCTGGGATTAGGGGTGTCCGGATAGCCGCACTATAGCCTTTGGCCGGACTCATGGACTGTGAAGATACAAGATTGAAGACTTCGTCCCGTGTCCGGATAGGACTTTCCTTGGCGTGGAAGGAAAGCTTGGTGATACGGATATGTAGATCTCCTCCCATTGTAACCGACTCTGTGTAACCCTAGCCCTCTCCGGTGTCTATATATACACCCGTGGAGATGTACAAACTGTTCTTTGGATCACAAGCAATGTGTCCGGACTTGACCGAGGACGCAGGTCTGAGCTGCAATCGCCCGGATACTCAAGTAAGTAGTCCTGTACCCAGACACGCTATCCGTATATTTATCATAAACTTGCCCTTAGAAGAGCTGTCCCTTAAACAGGAGTGGATAGCGAAAGCAAAATTGATCAGGTGTCCGGCCCCCCTCCCTTAGACCACGCCGGATCCCGTGTTAACCAAGATGCTGGAGGGCTGCGCCTTTGGAAGAAGGCGAAGGGGGGAACAAGGAAGCTACTGCCTCCGCGAAGGAGGTTATCAAGAAAGGAGGGATCAAGAATCCCTCCATCCAAGGGGAGAAGAGGACCGCCTCTGAAGATCCGGAGACCAAGGCCTCAAAGCTGGGAAGAAATCTTCGCCAGAGGTCCCTCTGCCGAGATGCCCCGGCCACACTATTTCCCCAAGGAGATCAGCCCTCCAGCGAGCCGTAAGTAGAGAGGGGAGTTTTAAAATGAGAGACATCCCTGTTTTACCTTGTAGTTCGGATCTCAGCCCTTCTCAGCAGAGCTCGTCTTCAAGGGATCTTCGTCCAGAGATGATGGAGAGCAGAACGCCTCCCCGCCAGATCATCGCTTAGCGAGGCGGACGATCCCGAGGTGTCGCCGCGAGGGTTTCTCCGAATCTGGCAGGGCGAGGGCGGTCGAGGCCCCCAAAGCCCTCCGTGTCCGCCTTCAAAAAGGCCATCGATGAGTCCGGCACCTCTGGTGCACGGTCGGAGGAGTTGAAGGATCCGCCAAAGTAGCGCCTATCTCAGAGGATTACCGTGCATTGATGGGTACGGTGATTGAAAAAATTTCGTCCACGGAAAGCAGGTTGTACGAGGCCGCCAGGAGTTTACTGACGTGTTTCGAGGTACGTGCAATGATGTACCTTTTGACGGTTCCGCATATATAAGATGCGCCCTGTGTAGATAGTAGCCTCGAGACTTGGTGCGTTGTCAAAATGACAGCGCCGAGGATCATAATCCCAGCCTATAATATGTCGCCTCTTCCTATGTAGGTGGTAAGCGTCGATGGCTAGCCGGACTGATGAATTTGCCGAACTAAAGCGGCAACTTGACATGGCGGATGCCGACATCGCGCTTGTCAATAAGCGGCTTGACGAATCACAAGGTATGCAGTTTCTCCGCGGACACCTAGTAAGGGAGCTTGATGCCCGTGCCTTACAACATGTATGCTTGATGCAGATGGTGCCGCTGCCATGGAGAACCTTCGGGCGGAGCTTGCCCGAGCCAAGGAGCGGGCCGTAAAAGTGATGCGGGTTGCGTTAAAGGCGTCAAGAGCTAAAAGTCAACAGGCTGCTCATCGCCAAGTTAAGAAGAAAATGGCCGAGATGGCCGTGAAGTTGAAGAATGCTACCGACCGCTGCGAGCTTCTTGAAAAGAAGGTCGAGCGGAGCAAGAGGATCAAGAAGGCCACCACCGAGGTTAAGGATGCTCGCCTCGATGAGAGCTATGAAGGAGGAGCTACGTCAGCCGGAGATATCCCTTTCTGCTGCGGAGGAAGTTCACGGATCCTAAATATGCTCAGTTGGACCGGTTGTGGAGTGCGGAGGATGCTTATCTGGACTTGGCGGCGAGTGCCGCGGACGCGGCTGAACACTTCGGAGATCAAAAAGATCACGAGATGGAAGAGCTTTTTTGGTCGCAGTTCCGTAATCCAGAGCATCCACTTCCATTAACCGATCATTTGGCCGAATGGGCAGAGCTGAATAGATTGTCTGGACTTGCCATGAAGGATGTCGTGACTCATTTGTGGCCGAAAAGGCCCGAGCCGAAGAGTTATTTTGGCTTGGTGCAGCAGTTCTTGCGCGGTGCCGCATATCAAAGAATGAGGCGGTCAACATGCATAGAGGGTGCGCGGATGGCTCTTGCCCGTGTCAAGACATACTGGGCGGAGATGAAGGCCACCGATGTTGCATCCCAAGATTCGGACGGAAGCCGAGTACCTATCGAGCATTATTTTCAAGAACTTCTGCAGGGCGCTCGTTTAATAGAGACACAATGCTTGAAGGATATTATGTTCGAATAACATGTATTATTGTGAAACAATGTATCGATGGAATATAAAAGCTTTTTATACTTGTGCCTTCAAGAATTAAAATACCTCCTGTGCGGCCGTTAAGGTATATGTGTATATAACCTGAAAGATGGCAGTCTTTGGCTTCAGCCCTCACGCATATAATGCGGGGGTGTTTGCAGAAAGCACCTTTTCACACTTGATCCAACGTCTTGGTCCTATAAAGGAGGTGATAGCGCAGCAAACTAGGCAACCGGACTATAATGCTTTATCACTTTCACTTAGCCATAGGAGTTCGAAAGTGGGGCTACTATATAGCCCCTAGGGGCACCTCGCTCACCCGAATTCGGGGCGCGTATGTGCCTGACCGGGAAACGGCCATTCGTCAATGCGGAGGAATTCTAAAGATTCCAGCGGTCATCGAAAGTGGTTGACCAGTCTCACGCTATATCATGACAGCCAGTTTCGGCTTTCTCTCGAGGTGCTTGCTCGGCGAACCGGGCACAATCGCAGAGTTCTCTCCGGTGCCGCATTAGCCGATAGAGCGGAACGTAAGGCAGCAAAACACAGAGCCGGGCAAACCGAACATTTGACCAAAGACATGATTCGGAGCTGATGCATATAAGGCCTAATCTGAGACGCCAACACCCCTAAGGTATTCGGTCTTTATGAAAACGGGCCAACAACGCCTTGGTAATAAGCCTCGGTGTCTGTGCATCGCCAAAAATTCTGACGTGGCCTATGCCAAAACGCCAGCCTCCTCCTCGGTTATAGCAAGAAACGGGGATGTATCAACAAGAGACAGTAAAAAAGGTTTACGAGGGTCTTAATCTGAAAAGAATCTCTTAACGGGTCCCTACCGCACGTCTGCGCATGTATCTCCACAGCCGTATCCTCGACGGGTGTAGCACGGTGTTCATCTGTAAAAGAGAGGAACTTAGTTGAAAAGATCGTATGTAAAAATGTATGTTATATTAAATAAACGAAGTACAATTCAAAAAATGAATAAAATTGAGCTTTATTGTCTCTTGTTGTGCATGCTGAGCCCCTTGTACGGGGGTATGCGCCTAGTAAGCCCTTTGTATGTTTACGCCGGACTCGGCCCAGCCGTGTCTGGGTCCGGACGACCTATCTAAGTGCTTGTATTGGTGTAGCCGGTTTATTGTGTGGCTGTCACAAGGCAATCGCACAATTTTTCGGACTCGAGGAACCCTCGATGTTTCCTTTAACAAGATGATGCCGCTGTGGACCGTCATTTTAAGTGTAAGAGATGCATAATGCGGTATTATGCGTTAAAGCGGGCGAAAGCTTCAAGTCCCCAATAGTGCTTGATAGCTACTTGTAAATGGGGCGAGGTGGAAGGTTAATCTTCGCGGCGGAAGTTGTCGGGTGAGCGAACACAACTTCTAGCCGTAAAGAGACCGTACAATGGGCATATGGGCCTGGCATTACCCTTGAAAGGAAGTGTTGTCAGTGGCGAAATTTGGTTGGGTCTATCCCCATTTTATGGATGATGTCCTCGATATAGCAGGTTTAGATCATCGCCGCCATTCATTAGGACTTGTGTAAATTGGAGTCCGCCAATTATCGGATCTAAAATCAAGGCAGTCCAACCTGCATTCTGTATACTTCTAGAGTAATCCT
Source organism: Aegilops bicornis (assembly GCA_021605145.1). NCBI lineage: Eukaryota > Viridiplantae > Streptophyta > Magnoliopsida > Poales > Poaceae > Aegilops > Aegilops bicornis. Next base: position 391,874,932 of record CM038674.1, read on the forward strand.
GATGGTCGAAGGTGATTGGTTTGAACAACCAGTGGCGGGACTCCTCCGGGATAGGCCGTATGATGCATACCTCTATGGGCGTTGCTCTATTTTTCCCTTTTGTCACGTGAAGTGAGTTTACTATTTTGATTTCTTGTGGGAAATTCTTTTGTTTTCCGGTGCTCTGCTTGTGGGGTTCGTCATCGTCCTCGCTTGGTGTGTCGAGCCCCTTGTGTTCGGGCGTTGAGTTTGCCGGATCGCTTGAAGACCCAACAATCTTCGTGGGTATGGTTTGCGTGCTTCCCGGACTACTGTGGTTTTGGCATATCTTGTCCAAGATTTTGTTTAAGTTAGATAGCTCGTCCCTGTTATCCTTAAGGGGCAGCTTTTTATGATTCTGCCGAGAGCTTTTGAATCCGGCATTGACTGTCGTGCTCTTCGGACTGTTTCCCTTGGTCCGACGCTGGTCCTTGCTGCATCGTGGTTTCCCGTTTCCTTCCTTGACTTCAGATGTACTTGTGTTGCTGGTACTGCATCTTGCCAGCCAGCTATCCTCTCCCGCGCAAAAGCATGCCATGAGGCTTGTTAATGCGGCCATTGTTCTTGGCTTTTCTTGGTCGAGGTGTCTGGCGAGCCATTCGTCTCGGACGTTGTGTTTGAAAGATGCTAAGGCTTCGGCGTCCGGACAGTCGACTATTTGGTTCTTTTTAGTAAGGAATCTGTTCCAAAATTTCCGGGCTGACTCTCCGGGTTGTTGAGTTATGTGACTTAAATCGTCCGCATCCGGAGGTCGGACATAGGTCCCTTGAAAATTTGCCCGAAAAGCATCCTCGAGCTCCTCCAAACTTCCAATGGTGTTTTCGGGAAGGCTTTTAAGACAATGCCGGGCTGGCCATTTGAGCTTGAGGGGTAAGTATTTTATGCGTGCAGATCATCTCCTCTAGCCATGTGTATGTGGAGGATGTAATCCTCAATCCAGACTCCAGGGTCTGTTGTTCCGTCGTATGCCTCTATGTTTACGGGCTTGAATCCCGCTGGAAATTCATAATCCAGCACCTCATCGGTGAAACATAGGGGGTGTGCGGCACCCCTATATTTAGGTGTACCGTGATGTTCGGATACTTGATGTGTTGCATTGCTTACTAGAGCTTGCTTTCTTGGCCCGTAGATAGATCTAACTGGGCCATCTTTTTGATGCGAATCCCTGTGCGGATCGTGTGCCGGCTTGTGTGCGGCGCCATTTGCCGCTCTCTGTTTGCCATGGGGTCGTCCATCCGACCGGGTGGCCTCCTTGTTTTTTTGATTGCGGGGGCTCTACGGCCTCCTCATCAAATTCGGGCAGTAGTTTTCACTTTGGGTAGCTCTTTGTTCGGGCCGATCGTCGCCAGATTTGTCTGTGGTGTTGAGTACTTTGCTCCATCCGATTCTGAGTGCATCTTCGCTGTTTGGAGCTTCGCTTCGCTTTTCGTGCTACGTGCAATGGCGACGCAGCCTTTTGTGGAGGTTCTTCTGCTCCAGCAACTTGTCCAGCGTGAGATCGCACGGACTGTAATCTTCGCCGGGGACGGGTTGTTTATCCAGGTTGTCCTGTTTGGACGGTTGCTCGATAGCATGTTCGTCGTCCACCGGTTCGCCCTGCTCCATGGCTGGGTCTGTATGGCTGTTGTCTTTGTCGAGGCGGGACTATGAGCGGTGCTTACGTCGCCGTTTTGACTGCTCTTCGAGGGAATGATCCTTTGTAGCGTCCCGTTGTTCCTCGTCGTCGCTTCCTTTAGGTGTATCCACCATGCATACATCGTGAGATGAGGTGGTTCTCCAGCGCCATATAGGTGCTGGTTCATGTCCCTCTCCTACATCATCGTCCATACCGTCGATGTCTTTGGATTCGAAGTCGAGCATGTCGGTTAAATCATCGACAGTGGCTACGAAGTGGGAGGTGGGTGGGCATTGAATTTCTTAGTCGTCCGCGTCCCAACCTTGCTGACCGTAGTCCGGCCAGGGCTCTCCTGATAAATAGAGAGACTTTAGTGAATTCAGGAGGTCGCCAAGAGTGCTGAAAGATGTCCGCGGCGGTGAACTCCATGATCGGCGCCTAATCGGATTCGATTGGCCGGGGCGCGGAAGGTTCGGAGTCCGGAGAGGAGCCCGACACCTTGGAGTCACGAAGCCAGAAGGACAGGGTAGGTGTACGGCTCAACCGCCAGAGATTGCAGCCCCGAGGCGGTGTCCAGCCACCCGCCCTCGATCGGCATGATCGGCTCCGAGCTAAGGGTCGGAGCAGACATCGTGACCTCCGTGACATTGTTCGGCAGAGCTAGATCATGCCCCTCGTGATCGCGGTAGCGCTTGGCTGTGGCTCGAACCCGTCAAGATCAAGTCTCCGCGGACGCCACCGTGTAGTTCAAACTTCCAAATCTGACCTGATGGCCAGGGCATAGCTTTCAATCTGCTCTAGATGGCTGTTTAATTGGCCCGCAGCAAGGTAAAGCCGCCGAATACAAAGATCTGTCCGGGGAGAAAAGTCTCACCCTGGACCGCATCGTCGTTGATGATCGGAGGAGCCATCGGGCCTAAGGATGACGACACAGAGGAACTCTCAATGAAAGCACCAATGTCGGTGTCAAAACCGGCGGAGCTCGGGTAGGGGGTCCCGAATTGTGCGTCTAGGCGGATGGTAATAGGAGACAAGGGACACGATGTTTTTACCCAGGTTCGGGCCCTCTCGATGTAGGAAAAACCCTACTCCTGCTTGATTAATATATATGATATGGGTAGTACAAGAGTAGATCTACCACGAGATCAGAGAGGCTAAACCCTAGAAGCTAGCCTATGGTATGATTGTTGTTCGTCCTATGGACTAAAACCCTCTGGTTTATATAGGCACCGAAGAGGGTTAGGGTTACACAGAGTCGGGTACAATGGTAGGAGATCTACATATCCAGATCGCCAAGCTTGCCTTCCACGCCAAGGAAAGTCCCATCCAGACACGGGACGCAGTCTTCAATCTTGTATCTTCATAGTCCAGGAGTCCGGCCAAAGGCTATAGTCCGGCCATCCGGACACCCCCTAATCCAGGACAACCTCACTCACTGACAAGAAACCCAATGTGAGTTATTTCAAAGTCTTCGGTGCTAAATGCTGGATTAGAGGTCCTCATCATAATGCTAAATTTGCACCGAAAGCACATGAAGGTTTTATGCTTGGCTACGGAAAGGACTCGCACACCTACAGAGTCTTCAATAACGTTCTTCACAATGTTGTTGAAACTATAGATGTGCGGTTCGATGAAACTAATGGCTCGCAAAGAGAGCACCTACCTTCTGTGATAGATGAACCAACACCTGAGGAATCTATCAAGTTCAAGGCTACTGAGGATGTCATTCCTACCAAAGAATCTGCTGAAGAATTCATTCCAGAGCATGAAGAGTGTCGAGCTAATGCACCTGAAGAAAATGCTGAAGAAAATGGTGCTGAAGAAATTGTTGATCAAATTCCTCGACGACAACCAGCTCATCCTCGCGTTGCAAAAGAAGTGCAAGTTGAAAAGATCATGGATGACATTAAAGCACCAGGTCCTCTCACACACTCAAAAGCTTCACATTTATCTAACTTTTGTGGGCACTAGGATTTTGTCTCTATCACAGAGCCCACTAAGGTAGATGAAGCATTTCTGGAGCCTGAGTGGATTCAGGCCATGCAAGAAGAATTACATCAGTTCAAGCTCAACAACGTCTGGGAACTGGTCAAACGTCCAGATCCTCGCAAGCACAATATCATTGGCACAAAGTGGATCTACCGCAACAAGCAAGATGAAAATGGCCGAGTAATAAGGCACGGCTTGTAGCTCAAGGCTACACACGGGTTAAAGGAATTGATTTCGATGAAACTTTTGCACATGTTGCTAGACTTGAGGCTATTTGCATGTTACTTGTTTATGATAACCATCATGATATCACTTTATATCAAATGGATGTGAAAAGTGCATTCCTCAATGGTAAGCTTGAGGAAGAAGTATATGTTGCTCAACCCCCAGGTTTTGAAGATCCAAAGAATCCTGACAAAGTCTTCAGACTCAACAAGGCCCTCTATGGCCTCAAGCAGGCCCCTCGGTCATGGTATGATACTTTGAAGGAATTCCTCATGAAGAAAGGCTTCAAACCCGGTTCACTCGACCCTACTCTTTTCACTAAATCTTATGATGATGAATTGTTTGTGTGCCAAATATATGTTGATGATATTATCTTTGACTGTACTGACCAACGTTATAGTGAAGAATTTGCCTATGTGATGAGTTAAGAATATCAAATGTCTATGATGGGAGAATTGAAATTATTCTTAGGTCTTCAAATTCGTCAACAGCGCAATGGCGTATTCATATCTCAGGAGAAATACCTCAACGATGTACTGAGGAAATTCGGCATGCAATATTGCAAAGGCGTCAAAATTCCTATGCCCACAAATGGCCATCTGTGCACTGATGAAAATGGTATTGACTTCGATCATAAGGTATACCGCTCCATGATTGGTTCTTTATTGTACTTATGTGCATCTAGGCCAGATATAATGCTTAGTGTCTGCATGTGTGCCCGATTTCAAGCTACACGGAAGGAATCACACCATAAGGCTGTGAAGCATATTCTTCGATATCTAGCTCACACACCAACACTTGGATTATGGTACCCCAAGCGCTCGGCTTTTGATCTCATTGGATATTCTGACTCTGACTATGCTGGTGATCGTGTGGACCGCAAGTCAACATCTGGTACATGTCATTTCCTCAGAAGATCTTTGGTCTGTTGGTCCTCGAAGAAACAAAACTGCGTATCACTGTCTACCGCTAAAGATGAGTACATTGCTGCTGGTTCTTGCTATGCTCAATTGCTGTGGATGAAGCAAGCTCTCAAGGACTACAGCATCAATGTGAAGAATGTGCCTCTCTTCTGTGATAATGAGAGTGCCATCAAGATTGCTCACAACCCAGTTCAGCACTCGAAGACAAAGCACATTCAGATTCATCATCATTTTCTTCGCGATCTTGTGTTGAAGGGCGACATTTCTATTGAGCATGTGAAGACTGAAGAATAGCTAGCCGATATCTTCACAAAGCCCTTGGATGAGAAGAGATTTAGCAAGTTGCGGTGTGAGCTAAATATCTTAGAATCTTCGAATGTTCTTAGAAAAGGACACTCATCCTAACACTTATGCAAAATTGATGACTTAGATGTGCAACACATGAAGAAACGTTTTTCTTCAATCAATGAAGAATAACACTCTAAGTGTGAAGAAATTAACGAAGAATTTGATTCTCAGAACCCTACGACAATTGTATGCGGTGTCTGAAATCATCATTCTTATACGGTGGGTCACGCCACCACCAAAGTTGAAAATCTTCAATTTGAGTTTTTCCTCAGTTCTGAAATTCCTCAGTTGTTCATATTCTTCAACTTTGCATTGTCTTCACCTTTTCTATCGTTTTTCTTCATTGGCTATATATATATATATATATATATATATATATATATATATATATGACTTTATGTCCTCTACATCATTCATTTATTGCTATTTTTTTCAAGTTGATATTTCTGCTAAGTGAATGTGATCGGACCCTTCCCCTCTATGCTAAACTCAACCCAATCTATTCACAAATTCTTCATGTGCGTTCTATTTGAAACTCGTTCAAAATCTTCACGCTGTCCTTGTCAGCTGAAGAATTTGCGAACGGAATGTTAAAACTTACCTTATCCAAATTTTTGATTTTGCCGCACAAACCGTTCTGTATCCCATGAAATACTTATCTATTCAACCACGATCTAACACGATCTCCACTTCTCAGTACGTGGGTGACACATGTCAAGCGAATGTGAAGGGTCAGGGGCACATTCATCCTAATTCTTCGAGCGAACAGTTTTTCACCGTGGCTATAAATACCCCCTTCCCCTTCCTCACTTCCTTTACTCCGCTCGACCTCTCTCTCCAGCTCGAGCTTCTCAAACCCTAGCGCCGCCACTACTTTATCGTTGCCGGTGAGGAAGAGCTTCACTGCCTCGACCTCGTCGCCGTCAGATTTCAAGACCGCGGAAATCTTCACTCCGCCGCCGCCGTAGCCGTCTTCCTCCACCGAGTTAGGGCGTGGAAGATCTGCACAGACGAACTTCAATTCTCCACCTCACAGTTCGTCGTGTTCTTCGTTCAGGCGTTCCTCGTCGAAAAGTTGCATACTTCTTCAGATAATACAATTGTTCAAATTCCTCATCTGAAGAAAATGGCTGATGGAAAGAAGCAACAGAAAGGAGGAAAGAGGCCTGAAATCAATACTGCCTTTGAGATCCCTGATGACATATACAAATTCTATTGCACTCCTAATGAGGCTAAGTTTGGAAAAGAGGACAAAAATCAGCGCAAGGTGCGCATCCAGAGGATAGAAAGGAGATGTGCAAGAGAGTGGAGGGAGTACAGGTATGTGACTCCCAAGTACATGAAGAAATTCCCACTCAATCCTCCATGCCCAAGACCTCTGTTGGCACCTGGCCAAGAAGCGGATCCCACCAGCCTCAAGCGTGGTGAGGACTATCCTGATGAATGGGCCAAGCGCCAGGCCAAGCTGGCTAAACAAGCTAGAGATGCAGTGAGGAAATTCAATGAAGACTTTGCTGTTGTCGCTGCTGCCGCTGAGGTCTTTGTCAAGCCGAAGAAATCCATGGCAAAGAAGCCTGCGCACAAGCAAAGTGCTTCACCTTCAATGCCCTCAAGGCCAAGTTCCTCAGCTATGCCCTCACGGCCAGAATCCTCAAAGCCCTCACATCCAATTCCTCATGCTGCTCCTGCTCCTCCAAAGTCCTCAGCTGTTCCGACAAAGTCCTCAGCACCTATGCATCTTGCCACGTGCCAAAGGACTACAGGCATCTCCATTGCCTCAGGATCTTCTGCTAGTTCCTCAGCTGCACCAAATTCTTCAACGGGGCCCTCTCTGCTGAAGAAAAAGGCCACTGCTGGACAAGGTTCTCGCACAAGTCCTCACAAGAAGTAGGTCGCCTTCCAAGTGCAGTCTGAAGAAGATGAAGCTGATGATGATGAACTTGCAGAGATCATCAGAGATAGGAAAGTCAGGGCTGCTAGAACCAAGGGCACAAATGTGCCTCTGCTTTCGGATCCAAAGTTGATCCTCGACTACATTGATCTCTGGCACAAGGACCCAAATACTCCTGTGCCTGACTTCAAGCTGACTCCTGGCCAAAATCATATGCTGACTGCCTTCATCCAAGAAGAGAAATGGAAATATGAGAAGGCCAGGCAGATCAAGAAAGCACAGTATAGGAAAGAAAAATTTCTGAAGAACAACGTTGTCTCTATGACAACTGATGATCTTGTGAAGATCCAGTCTGAAATCAAAGTCCTCAGCGATGATTTCAATGCTTACTATGCTGATTGGCAAGGAGCTAAGGTCAGGTTTGTTAAATTGACTGAGAAGTTCACCTCCAATGTTGCAGCCCCATCGCAACAAGAAATTCCTCAGGCTGAAGCATCTGCTCAGCCGACTGAAGAACATGCCAAGACCGGCCCGATGACATTCAAAGGTCGAAGAAAATGTGAGTTCCAGGACTAATGACCGCATTCCGTACCGATGAAATTGCCGGGGAATCCACTAGTGGTGCGCTTTGAAGAAAATGAAGAGGTCAGGCAATCGCATCGATTGTGCTCAAGAAAATCAACCACATTCCTCTGCTCCTCCTGCGCCTACCCCAACTCCAATCCTTCCATCTGCTTCAGATGTGAACAAGACTAAGGCTGCAGAGCGTGCAGCTGTGAAGAAAAGGAAGGCATCAGCTTCTTCAGATTCTTCAGCTCTGAAGAAGATGAAGTCTATGACCAGCTCTTTTGCAAACCCAATTGATGCAGTTCCTCTCACTACCTTACCATCAAAGGAGCTAGTTCCTTTTGATGAAGAATATGTGATCCCTCGCGGATCTGATGAAAAAAAATCCTTCTACTGCTTCGTCAGAGCAGATGGATGAAGAAATTGACGTGGCTAAAATCCCTTCAACCCCAACAGTTTCCTCGCCTATGCCTTAGTTTACTGCTGAAGAGGCCGGCGTTCAAGAAATGGAAGATGAAGATGTGGACATTGGCTGCACCACACCAGTGATGAATGATAACTTTTGGGAAAGTCAGCACCCCAACTCTCCACTCTTCACACCATTGCAACAAATTCCTCAGTCCCTTGTTGCGACTGAAGTACAAATGGGATCTGAAGAACCTCGTGCAACCCGATCTGTCCATGAAGAAATTCCAGCCACTAGTGCTGAAGAAAATGAAAATGAAGAATTGAAGACCCAGGATGTCACTGGAGTAGAAGCTGAAATTCCTCAACATGAAGAACCTGAGATTGCGATTCCTGAAGTGATAATGCAATTGACTGACACTCCTCAGCCCAAACCAAAGGATCCAAAGAAGCAGAAATTCAAGGCTGATGATTTCTTCGGCGAGCATGTGTTCTTCACTGACTACAATCCTTATGATTCTGCTCGTCTTAGAAGGAAGCGCTTCTGGACCGCCAGCCAGGCCAACTTCTATTCTTCACTACTTTTCAACAAGGACAAAGTCTTCGACCACGAGCATATTCCTCATGTGGACATGGAATCATTGCCATGCTTCACTCATGTCCTCAGTGTGCTTCATGACACATGCCTCCTCAACTTTTGCACAAACATACTTGATTGGAATGAAGAACTCATTCTTCGATTCTACGCAACTTTGGACATCACAGGAGATGCTGACGATGTGAACTCCTGGGTTTTGGACTGGATGACCGAGAACACTCACTATAAGGCACCGGCCTCTGAATTTCTTCACGCCCTGCCCATCAGTCCTCCACCTGAAGGAGCTCGTTGCATGTACCAAGAGCCTGAGCTTACAGATCACTATATGCAAGTGCTGATGAAGCCATTGAAACCTGGTCAAGCGTCAAGGACAAAATTCCTCGTGAAGGAATTGCAGTATGTACCAAGGACAGTCTATCGCATTCTGACAAAGACTATGAGTCCAATCAAGGGCCATGACTCATCTGATGAGGAAATTGTCGACATCATGAAGAATCTGGTCTTCAACATCATTCATGGCATTCCTGTCAACTACCACGATTTCTTCATGAGGACTCTGGCAAATGTTGCACTTTCACCGTTTGAGCTAAAGCCTTATGCACCTTGGATTATGAGATTCCTCAGGACAAGGTCTTCACTCAACTACAAAGCTGATTTTCAGAATCACCTCAGCTACTTGCCCCTGATTGAAGTCCTCAAGCGGACCTATTCCTCAGCTGACGAAAAGGGCAAGGCACCAGCTATTATAGATGACGGCATTCGTCCATTGGATGGTCAGTTTCGCAAGGCTGCATCTTATTCCACCAATGATGACTCTGCCACTCATGATTCTGCTGCCCATGCGTCCAAGCCAAATCCTCAAGCCACTGCTCCTCGTGTGATGACTGACCGTGAGCTTCTGCTAAGTCTTCACCAGAAGGTGGATCGAAACCATAAATGGGTTAAGCATCAGTTTGGTTCAATTCTTCACAACATGACTGCTACACATAATGCAGTGAAGAAAAACCATTACTAACTCCACGAAGTCTTCGATCGCACCTGGGCTATTCTGTCACATGTATATGGTGAAGAAGATCTGAAGAAAATGGGTCTCAAGGAAGACTTTGACTGGTCTGCACCTCCACCAAAGAAATACAAGAAGGTCAAGGTTCCCTCCTTGGTGGCCAGCTCCTATTCTTCATCGCGCGGCACCGATGAGCATGAAGACTTGGACGACACTGCAGCAGGCCCTATTACGACAAACGACTCGAACAACTTTGGCGCTCCTTCATCAACTTGATATTCTTCAAGGGCGTTAGTCCTCATTTTCGATCCTTTTGGTCATTCGATGACAAAGGGGGAGAAATTTGAGTTAGTCTTCAAGCGGGTCTATCTTCTATGGGCGTTTTTTTAAGTTACAACTCTCCTTCTTCTGATGACTTTGCTGGATCAAGTTGTAAACTTAAACTCTATGGTGGCCTGGATCAAATGTTAATGCACGCATGCTGAATTACATCACTCACCATATTTCATCATGCATTTCAAATTCTTCATATATATGTCAAATGCGTGTATGAACTACAAGATATAGGGGGAGATCTCCATGATTCAACTCTTCAAGTGTGCATTGCTTCAAAAGCAAATTCCTCACTATACACATCTTCAGGGGGAGTTCTTCTATATCTTGCAATCAAATTCCTCAATATCAGGATTTACACTTCATATGTTTATCCCCGTTGAAAACTTAACCTATATTGTCATCAATCAACAAAAAGGGGGAGATTGTAAGTGCATCTAGTGCCCCTTAGTGATTTTGGTGTATTGAAGACTTATAGGTTAAGGGACTGATGCGTTTGTGAGTGTACACAGGTCTATAAGTCTATGAGGAGTTTGATATTTACAAATAAATTAGACCCCTAAAAATGAAGTTCTTCGACCGAAGACTTTGGATTTTGAAGACTTTTTGAAGACTTTGAAAGTGAAGAAATTGGTGTGACTGTGAAGACTTGGCATTCATTCGAGGAACACGAAGCGTGAAGACTTTTGTTTTCGTAGTTTCATTTTCTATTTCTTGAGTCATAGGAAACACCATACTATTAAAGGGGGTCGAGGAAATACTAAGGAAAAATTTCCATGTGATGCTCAACTCAAAATCCTACCCTACCAATCCCTTCGAGTGAAGCCATTGGAAATCTCATACAGTTCAGTCAATTTCTTTAGTGACAGAGACGAAGTTCTTCTGGTCGCTGAGGAATTTGTTCTGACTGAGGAGTTAGGAATTTGCCAGTGCGAATTGCCTACACAGTGAGGAACATGATAGCCCTGAGGAATTTGAACCTCAAAATTCCGATCGTTGCTGTGCTACGCGCCAGCTGTCCCAAAATATCTTATCCACCTAACGGTCATATCATTGAAGGGCATTTATGTCTTATCATGTCGGGCTGCTCCCTAGGCTATAAATAGCCACCCCCTACAACCACTAGCTGGTTGGCTACTCCTAGAGAAACTTACACTTATCATTTGAGAGCATCCCATCCTTCGAGGACTTTGAGCGAAAATCATCAAGTGAGGAAAACCCAAACCCAAACACCTACAAACCCAAAGTGATTGAGCATCACTGAAGAGATTGATCGTGCGTGGATCCGTCACTTGCTTCCTTTGAAGACTGTGCTTCTTCCAGACGGTTAGGCGTCATGGTCTAGAGCATCCAAGAGGAATTGTGGATCGCCGAGTGACCGAGTTTGTGAAGGTTCAGAAGTCACCTGAAGACTTACCACGAGTGATTGGGCGAGGTCTGTGTGACCTTAGCTCAAGGAGAATACGTTGAGGACTATGTGTCCGGGACTCTGTGTCCTCAGGTTTAAATACCTAGCCGCTCGAACCAGATGTACAACTAAGACATTAGTTGGAACTGGTCTACCAAATCATTGTCTTCGCCAAGCCTACTGGTTCTATTTCCTCAACTCTTTCATTTCCTCATTACTGTGTTGTGTGCTTGTCATATCTGTGTTTGAAGACTTTGAGTGAAGACTTCCTAAATTTCCTCAGTTCAATTTCTTCAGTCTGTTTGTCTTCATCCTGTGTTATCCTGTGATTACGCTTTTCGTACTCTGTGCTTGTTTTTATTTCATCATGATGACCATGCTTGTGTTCTGTTATGTTTACTTTTGAGTACTTATTCCGCTGCAAGTAGTTCTTCGCTAAGGAATTTCCTCACTAGCAAATTCCTCGAATTCATAAAAATCACCTATTCACCCCCCTCTAGTTGATATAACGCACTTTCATGTATGTCCATGAAGAGGCAAAGTGCATCTTTAATATAATTAAATGACTTTTCCTCGGCAGGATATCCTGCCGACACCCTCTTTGTCTGCCGGAGAACTACGTCTGCCAGGGGACAGACAGAGGGGCCAACCCCCGCTAACTCCTTTTTCCCAAAGGCCACTGCAACCATCCTGACCGAAGCAGCGGTTGAGTCATGGATGGGAGCACCTAAGTTTCAAAGAGGGAGGCGGGGTTTTCTCATGCAAAGTTGTAGCTTTACAGAATACTAATAGGGAAGAGGTGAACTTATCCTTTTGGCTTGCCGGGGATCGCCGTGCCGTGCAATCTTCTCGTCCTTTATCGAAGCCAGGTTCATGGTAAGAACCTGCAACTCCATGTAGATGAGAATGAATGCAGGATGCTATCCTATCTATATGCATATGCAAATGCTTATGAAGTGCTTATGCAAAGATCTGGGTGTGCTTGTGCATGCATGCAATCTTAGTTGGGGCCCCCTACATCGCTTCTTTCTTTTCTCTTGCACGGGGTCATTGCCCCGGCTTGTACAAGGGGTTACATGCAACTTCGGCAATGCCATGTACAATGGGTGGCCGCCGGGCAGGGCCCGACTGTCGGTGTCAAAACCGGCGGATCTCGGGTAGGGGGTCCCGATCTGTGCGTCAAGGCTGATGGTAACAGGAAGCAAGGGACACAGATGTTTACCCAGGTTCGGGCCCTCTCGATGGAGGTAAAACCCTACTTCCTCGCTTGATTAATATTGATGATATGGGTAGTACAAGAGTAGATCTACCACGAGATCGTAGAGGCTAAACCCTAAGAGCTAGCCTATGATGGTATGGTTGTAATTATTATCGCCCCTCTAAGGACCAACCTCTCTGGTTTATATAGACACCGAAGAGGGCTAGGGTTTACATGGAGTCGATTACAAGGAAGGAAACATAATATCCGGATCGCCAAGCTTGCCTTCCACGCCAAGGAAAGTCCCATCCGGACATGGGCCGAAGTCTTGAGTCTTGTATCTTCACGCTTCAATAGTCCGGACGTTGTATACAGTCCGGCTGTCCGAATACCCCCTAATACAGGACTCCCTCAGTAGTCCCTGAACCAGGCTTCAATGATGATGAGTCCGGCATGCAGTCTTGTCTTCGGCATTGCAGGGCGGGTTCCTCCTCCGAATACTCCAAGGTAATTATCGAACACTCAAACCGTGTCCGGATCCACAAGATGATCTTCGCATGCCACCGTAGAGAGAATGATGTTTCACAAATGCAATCTGCTGACAACTTTTTAGGCAACGCGACGTGTCATTATGGTCAGGTCATTATTCGAACCGTCTTTCCACAACCAGCCACAGCGCATATTGCGAGGCGGTTTCCTTGACACATCTTGTCATAGTAGAGATCGTGCCCCCTTATCACAGGATTCTCATCAATACGGGTACGGGTAATCCCACCACATCATTAATCATGGCGCTTGGGAAGCAAGCGATTCCCAACGGGCAAGTGGGGAGGCGCACCGCTTTCGTCGCCTCTATAAAGGGATAAGATTTCCCCATTTTTACCCATGCCTTCTTCCTCCTTTTGCCCACTCTTGCCTGTTCGAGCTCCAGCGCCCAAGCCCAAGTCTCCTCCGCACAGCTAGACATGTCCAGAGCAGGAGGCAAGTGGGTGGCTTCCACCGTCGAGGAGAAGCACATCACAAATCTTGGTGACGGATACTTGGCCAGCAGACATAGCGCACCGGCTACGGACGTTGGGCAGGTCATTCCATCCCCGGGACCCCACGAGAGAGTCGTGTTCGTCGCCCACTTCGTCCATGGACTGGGGTTTCCACTTCACCCCTTCGTCTGCGGGCTCATGTTCTACTACGGGCTAGATTTCCATGATCTAGCCCTGAATTTCGTCCTCAACATCTCGGCGTTCATCATCGTATGTGAGGCCTTCCTCCGCATCCGGCCTCACTTTGGCTTGTGGCTGTAAACCTTCTGCGTGATGCCGAAGATCGTACGCGGCCAACAAGCAGAATGCAGAGGGGCCATGGTGGGCAAGATGCCTAACGTCACCTGGCTGGACGGATCCTTTGCGGAGACCATAAAAGGGTGGCAATCCGGGTGGTTCTACATCACCGAGCCGCGCGGCGCCAACTGGGAAGCAGCCCCCGAGTTCCGATCCGGAGCCCCCATGCGGCTCACATCCTGGGAAAGGAAGGGCCTGACTTGGGGCGAACCTACAGAGCTGACCGGACTCCAAACCTGCATCAAGAGCATGAAGGACAAGAACATCAAGCTCGTCAACGTGATCCAGGTCATGCTCGTTCGCCGGATTCTGCCGTGCCAAAGGCGGGCATTCAATCTTTGGGAGTTCGTCCCGGCCGAACACCAGACGCTCCAGAGGCTCTATGGCATGAAGCACAAAGACGCATGGAAGGAGTTGTTTAAGGCATCCGAAGTACCTCCTCCCACATCCGCGGACCGAGGCCTTCATGCATCGTGGCCCCCTCGTCCGGTGAGTTTTGGGACTACCACCGGGTTTGGTTTTTCCCAATATAATCATGGGGGAGTCTTAAGTATTTGTGTATATTTGCCTCAGGATTATGTGGAGACAGCGGAGCAGGTTTACTGTCCGGCTCCGCTGCCAGAGGGCCCAGCTGACGCTCTCCTGACGGAGATGCTGGTCCCGGCACCGTACAAGGTGCCGGAGAAGAAGGCCGAGAAGAAGGCCCCGGGGATCCGAAAGGGTCTCCGGCGTAAGGTTGCACCAGAAGCCTCATCCGAAGATGATGAGGCAGACTCCTCCCACGAAGGGGAGGAGGAAGAAGAAGAAGACGCCCCATCCGGAAAGGATGAGGGGCCCGGTGAAGCGGGCCAGGGGGCCGGAAAAGGCCCTCGGTGCAAGGCCGTTATACCCCTGTCGTCCGATGACGACGAGACAGATTCCTCCCGCAGAGGCGAGGGGAATCAAAAAGAAATTCCACCTCCCCGCACTGGGGGGAGAAGAAGAGAAAAGCCGCCCCGAAGGGAGAGGCTGGGTCGTCCAAGAAGGGGAAAACATCCCTTCCGGACTACTCCACCATGGCCGCTTACAGCGATGAAGGGTGGCTGCCCAGGGGGAAGCCCCTGGCGCGATCGTAAGTGTCCGCACTCTACCGTGGTTTTACATCATAGCTGTTTAATAAAGTCGAGCATATAAGCAGTCCGGCCAGGGCTCATCTGGAGGTGTCGTCTTTGGACGGGTCTCTGAGCGCTTCAGAGATGAACTCGCTCCCGACGGCCAGCACTCCTCAGCCTGCGGATGACACGGAGGTGTTGTCCCGAAGGTTCCCCGAGCAGGGGGAGGTGACACTGGAGACGCCCCAAGGCGTACTTCCGAATGTCGAACATGCGGGGTTCAAGATCCCCGCGGATCGCGTCGATGAGAGCCGCAACAAGGCGGACTCTCGACCGAACACTGCTCCGGAACCTCTGACGGTTCTGAACTTAGGCGGGCAGCCCCTCGTTATGGAGGGCGAGCCGCCCGTGCCGAGGACTTCCGTCGCATCAACGGCGCCGGATAGCCTGGTGGAAGCGCTTCGAGGCGCTTCCATGGAAGAAGAGCACCGTACTCTTATGAGTGCGGTGATTCAAAAGGTTCTGTCTGCCAAAAGCGGACTAACCGAAGCCTGCACAAGCCTCCTGACGGGGTTTGCGGTAAGTAATAAAAATGTATGAAATTACCACCCGCTAGGTAGTAGCCCCTGATACTCTGGTTGGTGTTCGAAAAGAAAAGCCAAACGGAGGGTCAATTACAGTCCGCAGGAGTCTAAAAAAAGCGTTTTTTTGTGAATAAGCAGGCCGTGCTGCTTGCCGCTGCTGCCCGTACTGCCGAAGTTGCCGAACTGAAGCGGGATCTGGAGCAGGCGCAGGAGAGCTCGGCCTCACGAAGAGGCAGCTCGAGGAGAATAAAGGTAAGTGATTCCCCGTTCGTATGTGTAAAGATAAGCAAAATTGGTCAATCTAACGCCAAAGCGTCGTGGCTGTGTATCAGGGGCCACTGCCGAAGTGGCGTCCCTGAAGAAAGGGCTCTCCGAGGCCGAAGACAAAGCGGCCTTGGAATGCAAGGAGCGCGAAAAGCAAAGTGCTAGAGTGGGCGAGGTACAGCAAGAGCTCCAGGACCTCGGCAAAAAGTGCGAGTCCGTGGAGCATGATCTGAAGATGAAGGAGTCCGAGCTTGCGAAGGCCCTTGTAAGTTTGAAAGATGTCAAGGCCGAAGCCGAGAAAGCACAGCAGGAGATCCAGGAGGCCAAAAGGATAGCAGCGGGTAAGAAATTCTTTATGCAAAGCAAACATGTGGAGGAGGCGTTTCTTTTACTTACTCAAATACGGAGCTCTCCAGCGGCATTTGCAGATCTGCCACGCAGCGCCTCAGACGCTCCGGAGTTCTACCGTGCCCAGGAGGGGAGCCAACGGAGAAGCTGTTCTGGTCCCAGTATGCTGGGGCCGATCATCCGATGCCTCTGAGCGACCAACTTAAGCAGTTGATCGAACTCCACAGGGCCGCCGAACTGGCTATGAAGGACTTCATAGTCAGGATGTAGCCTGGTGAGCACCTGCCCAGTAGCTACTTTGGCCTGATCAAGCGGATGGTGGATGCCTGCCCGCGGCTTGAAGTGATCAAGTGATCTGTTTGCATCGAAGGTGCCCGCCGAGCCTTTGCCCGCGTCAAGGTGCATTGGGGCAAGCTGGATGCAGAGAAGCTGGTCAAGGACGGGCCGCCGGAGGGCAAGGCGCATCGCCCACGTAACTAGTACTGGGGTGTTCATGGAAAATCCGGACACTCTTTATCCAAATTTTGGTCCCTTAAGGAGGTGTCCGGCGCAGCGAACAAGGCAATCGGACTATGCGGCTTTATAACTTTCACTTAGCCATAGAAGTCTATAATTTTATATTTCGGCGAAGCCCCTAGAATCCATAAGACCGAATCGGGGCACTATACACGCCTAGATCGGACAAAGACAATTATCGCCTAAAGCAGAAAATCTTTAAGGATTTTAAAACCTCTCGAACAGCGACCAGCTCTCGCCACATCATGCCAGTCAGTTTTCGGCTTTCTCTACTGAGTGCTCGTCCGGAAGAACCGGGACACAATCACAGTAGTTCTCCCTGCGCTACCTTAGCCGATATAACGGAACGTAAGGCACCAAAACAAGGGAGCCAGGCTATCCCAACTGTAGACCCAAGACATGATTCGGAGCTGATGCATATAGTGCTATAAGTTTGGGGTGCCGCACCGTTGAAAGTGTTCGGACTTTAGTTGCCATATTACAGGGCGCCATGAGAAGCCCCTGGCAAACCGGCCGCACCAAGGTGTGCGGATGCAATATCAAATAAACATATATAAGAGAAAAAATGCTCAAATAAGAATAATAAGCTGACGCTATAATCTCCCATTGACGAAAAATACGTTTAAGCGTACATTTACAATGGATGCGTTAAGCAGAGATAAAATAGGACTATTCGACAGTCCTATCCAGGGGCAGGCTGTGTTCAGATAGATAAAGCAGGTATAATGATCGTAAATAGATTCCACCTGGGTATTTCCTTTTGTGCACAATGTCTGTTGCCTCCTTGGATGTCTCTCCCCTATAAGTCCGACAATTCGGCTCTTTTGAGGATGTTGCGCCAACGCGGTGTCCTGAAAGGTAAGAGGGAAAGAGTATGAAAGCATTTGGCGGTTACCCACACTATTGACTGAGTCGTTGATGCGCCTCCGCCTATGCCCATGGTATTTTAAGTGCGTAATTGTGTGTGCGTGGCACGAATGCTGCTTTGATGGGGCTTAAGCGGAGGCCGGACTCCTAGTCGTGCTCTTGGCGTGCCTGATGATCCTGTTGCGGGGTGCTCCGGACTCGCTTGACTGTGCTCGAAGTTGTTGTCGCTGGATTGGTTTGTTGGAGAAGGCCGCATTGTACTTCCGCCGCGAGGGCTGCGGTATGTTCTTCTGTTCGTAGAGAGCGGTCCATGTTTCCGTTCACCATTATGACCCCGCGTGGTCCTGACATCTTGAGCTTGAGGTATGCGTAGTGTGGTACCGCATTGAATCTAGCGAATGCGGTTTGTCCGAGCAGTGCATGGTAACCGCTGCGGAAAGGGACGATATTGAAGATTAACTCTTCTCTTCGGAAGTTATCCGGAGATCCGAAGACCACTTCGAATGTTATAGAGCCCGTACAGCGGGCCTCTACTCCAGGAATTACACATTTAAAGGTGGTTTTAGTCGGCTTGATCCTTGAAGGGTCAACGCCCATTTTGCGCACTGTGTCCTGATAAAGCAGGTTCAGGCTGCTGCCACCGTCCATAAGGACGCGCATGAGGTGGAATCCATCAATGATTGGGTCTAGGACCAATGCGGCCGAGCCGCCGTGACGGATGCTAGTAGGGTGGTCCCTATGATCAAAGGTGATCGGACAAGCTGACCATGGGTTGAATTTGGGGGCGACTGGCTCCATTGCATAGACGTCCCTTAGTGCCTGCTTCCGTTCCCGCTTGGGGATGTGCGCGGCGTAGATCATGTTGACCGTTTTCACCTGGGGGGGGGATTTCTTCTATCCCCCCGTGTTCGGACGTCGAGGCTCCTCATCATCGTCGCTGTGAAGCCCCTTGTCCTTGTCTTCGGTGTTTATCTTGCCGGCCTGTTTGAATACCCAGCAATCTCTATTGGTGTGGTTGGCTGGCTTGTCCGGGGTGCCATGAATTTGGCACGAGCGCTCCAGCATGCGGTCCAGACTGGACGGTCCCTGATTATTTCTTTTGAACGGCTTCTTCCGCTGACCGGGCTTGGATCCGCTGAATCCGGCGTTGACTGCCGTGTCCTTAGTGCCATCGCCGTTGTTCTGTCTCTTATGTCTGTTACGCTGTGGCTTGCCGTTATTGTCGCGGCCATCCGAATTGCCAGACCGTGGCGTAGTGCTGCTGTGAGCCAACCAACTGTCCTCGCCCGCGCAAAAGCGGGTCATTAGTGTTGTGAGAGCTGCCATGGACTTGGGTTTTTCCTGGCCGAGGTGTCGAGCGAGCCACTCGTCACGGATATTATGCTTAAAAGCCGCCAGGGCTTCGGTGTCCGGACAGTCGACTATTTGGTTCTTTTTAGTTAAGAACCGAGTCCAGAATTTCCTGGCCGACTCTCCGGGCTGTTGAGTAATGTGGCTCAAGTCATCGGCGTCAGGTGGTCGCACATATGTGCCCTGGAAGTTGTCGAGAAATGCGTCTTCCAGGTTTTCCTAGCTGCCAATGGAATTTACTGGCAGACTGTTTAGCCAGTGTCGGGCTGGTCCTTTGAGCTTAAGGGGAAGATACTTGATGGCGTGCAAATCGTCTCCACGGGCCATGTGAATGTGGAGAAGAAAATCTTCGATCCATACTGCGGGGTCTGTTGTGCCATCGTATGATTTGATGTTTACGGGTTTGAACCCTTCTGGGAATTCATGATCCATTGCCGTCGCTGAAGCGAGAGGGTGCGGCGCCTACATGCGGGCTTTGTGGCTACGCAGGTCGAATTGCTCTGGGTGGCTATATTCGGCCCGGCCGGACTTGTTGAAGGTGTGTCCGGCGTGACGGTCGTCGTCGCGTGCCGAGGCGCGCCCCCGCGATCTGTAGATCGATCTTGGCTGTCATGTTTTGTTGCCCCGGTCCGCAGTGTGTTGGCATGGGGGTGTTGGCTGGTATGCGGACTGGTATGCCGTTTTATCCTGGCCACAAGGTGGCCGGTCAGCCGTATGGTGCTCGAGTCCGTATTCCTCGGCTGCCAGGACTTCAGTCCATCTGTCTGTGAGCAGGTCTTGATTAGCTTGGAGTTGCCGATGCTTCTTTTTCAGGCTCCTCGCAGTGGCTATAAGCCGACGCTTGAAGCGCTCCTGCTCTACGGGATCCTCAGGCACGCCGAACTCGTCATCACCGAGGCTAATCTCGTCTTCGGAGGGGGGCATGTAGCTGTCCTCCTCCGGGTATTCGTCTGTCGCCTGTTCTTCTGGGCTGACCTGCTCATCCTCCTGTTCGGCTTGCTCGAAGGCGGGCTGATCAGGGTTATATTCTTCTTCGGCACCATTCGGATTGTTTTCGTCTCCTGGGCTGGTATTGGTGTGGCGGGGCTTGGAGTGGCGCCGACGACGCCCATTCTTTGCTTTTTTCCCTGAGGTTTTATCCTCTGTTGCCTCATCACCATTTGTTTCCTTCGGAGTGTCCACCATATATATATATCATAAGAAGAGGTGGCTGTCCACCGCCCAGTGAGGGGTGGTTCATGTTCTTCTCCTGCATCATCGTCCATACCGTCGATGTCTTCGGAGTCGAAGTTCAGTACCTCGGTTAAGTCATCGACCGTGACAATGAAGTGGGTGGTGGGTGGGCAACGAATTCCTTCATCGCCTGCCTCCCACTCTTGCCGGACATAGTTCGTCGAAGAGCCTGCTGTCAAAAAGAGAGACTTTAATGAGTCCAGCATGTCGCCGAAGGGCGAGTGCTGGAAAATATGCAGCGGTGAACTCCATTACCGGAGCCCATCCTGGCCCGACGGGCTCGGGAGTGCGCGGACTGGAACCAACGTCCGGATACGAATCCGGGGGTTCGGAGTCACAGGCCATCGCCGAGGCAAGACCCGTGTTCGGCTCCACCGCCGATGAGTGTGCGACCTGGGGGGCGGGGTCCATCCCTCCGTCCTTAGGCAGCGCAGCCTGCTCCGGATCTAGGTCCGGAGATACTACGGGGGCGATACCCCGAGCTTCGTCCGATGGCAGGTCTAAGCCGTGCTCGTCGTGACTGTCCGGTGCTCCTGGCATAGGCCCAAATCCATTGAAGATCAAGTCTCTGCGGATGTCCGCCGTGTAGTTCAGGTTTCCGAACCTGACCTTGTGGCCAGGGGCGTAGCTATCGATCTGCTCCAGATGGCCAAGCGAGTTGGCCCGCAGTGCGAAGCCGCCGAACACGAAGATCTGTCCGGGGAGGAAAGTCTCGCCCTGGACAGCGTCGTTGATGATGATTGAAGGAGCCATCGAGCCTGACAGCGATGGCATAAAGGAACTCTCAATGAAAGCACCAATGTCGGTGTCAAAACCGGCGGATCTCGGGTAGGGGGTCCCGATCTGTGCGTCAAGGCTGGTGGTAACAGGAAGCAAGGGACATAGATGTTTACCCAGGTTCGGGCCCTCTCGATGGAGGTAAAACCCTACTTCCTGCTTGATTAATATTGATGATATGGGTAGTACAAGAGTAGATCTACCACGAGATCGTAGAGGCTAAACCCTAAGAGCTAGCCTATGATGGTATGATTGTAATTGTGATTGCCCCTCTAAGGACCAACCTCTCCGGTTTATATAGACATCGGAGAGGGCTAGGGTTTACATGGAGTCGGTTACAAGGAAGGAAACATAATATCCGGATCACCAAGCTTGCCTTCCACGCCAAGGAAAGTCCCATCCGGACACGGGCCGAAGTCTTGAGTCTTGTATCTTCACGCTTCAATAGTCCGGACGTTGTATACAATCCGGTTGTCCGGATACCCCCTAATCCAGGACTCCCTCACCGACAGCCTCTGCGCCTTACCGGTAGAACTTACGGAGATGCTCAATGTTCTATGAGTTTTGCAACGGTGTGCCATCTTCGGTCCCCAAACGGACTGCGCCGGGTCTGGAGACTCGTACTACCCGGTAAGGGCCTTCCCACTTTGGTGATAACTTGTGTGTACCCTTTGCAGACTGAACGTGCCTAAGGACACGATCACCTTCCTCAAAACACCAGGCACGAACCCTGCGGTTGTGATAGCGACGCAGGGCTTGCTGATAGCGTGCAGCACGCGTAGCGTCCCGGAGACGGTTCTCCTCGAGTAGCACAGTGTCGTCACGCCGGTGCTGATCTTGTGCTACTTCATCATAGGCAAGCACCCGCGGAGACCCATAAATGAGTTCCATGGGGATAACTGCTTCTGTCCCGTAGACCAGGGAAAAGGTAGACTGTCCAGTAGCTCGATTAGGTGTCGTTCTGAGGGACCAGAGAACTACCGGCAGCTCCTCGATCCACCACCGCCCGTGCTTCTGCAGCGTATCAAAAGTCCTTGTCTTGAGTCCATGAAGCACTTCAGCGTTCGCCCTCTCAGCTTGTCCATTGCTCCGGGGGTGTGCCACAGAGGCAAATGAGATCTTGCATCCGAGGGTTTGAACATATTGCATGAAGGCGTGGCTCGTGAATTGGGTGCCGTTGTCAGTGATGATCCTTGCCGGAACTCTGAAATGACACACCAATTCTTTCAAGAACTTGATAGCTGACTGAGCAGTCACCTTCCTCATGGCAGTCACTTCCGGCCACTTTATAAACTTGTCGATGGCGATGAACAAGAATTCAAAGCCCCCGATTGCTCGGGGGAAAGGGCCGAGGATATCGAGCCCCCAGACCAAAAATGGCCATGACAGGGGATTGTCTGAAGAGCTTGTGCAGGAAGGTGTGTTTTCTTGGAATGGAATTGATAGGTTTCACATGTCGTGACGAGCTCAACCGCGTCTTGGAGGGCCGTGTGCCAATAGAATCCTTGCCAGAATGCTTTCCCAACTAATGCCCTTGATACAATGTGTGAGTCGCACATTCCTCTGTGAATCTCGGCCAACGGTTCCTTTCCATCCTCCCGACAGACACACTTCAATTTCACACCATTGGGCCTCCTTCTATACAGAGTGTCATCGACAAACTGATACATATTGGCCCTCCGGGCTACTTTCTCATCTTCATCTGGGTCGCCGGGGAGTTCTCAGGAGAGGAGGAAGCAGAGGATGTGCCTTGCCCAAGTTGGAGCTTGAGGCTCGGCAACGAGGACTAGCGGCACCTCCTCGGCTACGGGAGCACCAATCTCGTTCGTAGGGTCCATAGTCCCGGCTGGAGGGGGTGGTCCGACAGGCTGTGAGGAGTTGTTTCCGGCAGGGTCGCTACCAGGAGCAGATGGCTCGATCGGGAGAGGCTTACCATAGTCCAACTTTCTCCTTTTCCGGGCCATTGTGGTTGGTGATACGGAGGGTTGAGAGAGGCGGAGAACAAAAGTTCTTGGTTCCACACGAAGCTTCTGTGCAGCACACATTCACAGGTGATCAGCTATGTTGTTTTCCGCACGGGGTACATGCTCTATTGGCAACCCGTCAAAGCGCTCCTCTAACCTCCTTACTTCCTCAACGTATACTTCCATCAATGGGTTTTGGTAATCCTTGTTGACTTGTATCACCACTAACTGTGAATCTCCTCGAATGACTAGATTCTTGATTCCCAATTCTGCTGCAATCCTGAGCCCGGCAAGGAGCCCTTCATACTCAGCTGTATTGTTGGTGGCTTCTTCCCGGGCAAAGTGCATTTGGATGACGTACTTCAAGTGCTCCCCGGAGGGGGCAACAAGAAGCACGCCAAATCCTGCACCTTGTAGGGAAAAAGCACCATCAAAATACATAATCCATTATTGGGGCGATTCCTTGCCGGGGAGAGATGTTTCTGTTGCTTCCTCATCAGGGGTTGGCTTCCATTCTACAATGAACTCTGCCAGCGCCCTGCTTTGAATGGTTGAAGTACTCTCAAACTTCAAACCAAAGCTAGATAACTCCAAAGCCCACTCCACTATTCTACCAGTAGCCTCAGGGTTTTGGAGTATCCTCGCAATGTAAAAACGAGTAACAACCATGATCTCATGGGCTTGGAAGTAGTGGCGCAGTTTCCTTGAGGCCATGACGAGGCCAAAGATCAACTTTTGCACACGAGAGTACCTCGATCTAGCTCCTTGTAACAAGGAGCTGACGAAGTAAACAGGGTGTTGCACCACTTTCTTCCTTGCCGCGTCCTTGGGGTTGCACTCGTTGTCGTGCTTACTGCTGTTCTGATCCTCTTCCGACTCTGCCGCTGTCTGGCCGCTCTCTACTTCATCCACTTCTCGCTTTGCTACCAAGGCTGCACTGACCACTTGGTTGGTTGCTGCCAAGTAAAGCAGTAACGGATCTTGAGGTTTGGGTGCAACCAAGGTAGGCACAGATGACAGGTAAGCCTTCAACTCTTGAAAGGTTGTATCTTCTTCCGGGTCCACTTCATAGGCCCTGCCTTCTTCAAAATTTTGAAGAATGGCACGGCACGCTCGGCATACTTGGAAATGAATCTGCTTAGTGCGGCAGCGCATCCCGTCAAGTGCCTCACATCCTTAACTGTCCTTGGCGCTTGGATCTGCTCAATGGCCTTGATCTTGTCGGGGTTGGCTTCAATCCCCCTATGGGACACGAAGAATCCAAGTAGCATGCTGGAGGGAACACCAAACACACACTTCTCCGGGTTAAGCTTCAAGTTGATCTTGCGCAAATTAGCAAATGTCTCTTCCAAATCCTAGATAAGGGTGGCCTTATCCTTGGTCTTGACCACTATATCATCCATATAGGCTTCCATGTTTCTGTGTAGTTGTGTCTCAAAACCAATCTGGACTGCTCTTGCAAAAGTGGACCGACACTCTTCAATCCGAAGGCATGCCGACAAAACAGTATGTACCACATGGAGTGATGAACGATGTTTTCTCCTCATCTTCTTTGGACATGAAGATCTGGTGATATCCGGAGTATGCATCACAAAGGAGAGCAGGTCGCATCCCGAAGTGGAATCCACAATATGATCGATGCACGGCAAGGGGAATGGGTCCTTTGGGCAAGCCTTATTGAGATCTGTGAAATTAATGCAAAGCCTCCATTTCCCATTTGCCTTCCGAACTACCACTGGTTTTGCCAACCATGTAGGGTGCAGTACTCCTCTGACCAATCCAGCTGCCTCTAACTTCTTGATTTCCTCGGCAATGAACTGCTGCCGCTCCAAGGCTTGCTTCCTAAATTTCTGCTTGACGGGTCGGGCAAGTGGGCAGACAGCAAGGTGGTGCTCGATTACCTCCCTGGGAACACCGGGGATATCAAATGGTTGCCAGGCAAACACATCGATATTCGCCCGCAGGAAGGCAACACGCGCTCTTTCCTATTTGTCGTCAAGGGTGGCGCTAATGGTGAAAGTACCATCAACATCAGCCAGCCCTGCCGGGACCTTCTTCACTTGGGGTGCTGCAACCTTGGATCTCTTGCTGTTGGAACACTCTGGCACATTGTCAATGGGTGTCATGCACTCGAAGGGTGCACGCTTTCCAGACTCTTTGCCGGAGGTCCTACAATCCCTCTTCTTTCCTTTGCTTTCCTTGGCGGGGACAGTTGTCGCCGCAGCCTATGCCATGACGGCATCCCGATACATCATGTCCACACAGATGATTGCATCCTTCTCATCTGACGGGATGTTGATGACTCCCAACGGTCCAGGCATCTTCAAAGTGTTGTAAGCATAGTGGGATGCTGCCATGAACTTGGCCAAGGCCGGTCGTCCCAGAATCCCATTATACGGCAGGGGGAGCTCAACTACATCTCTTAGTCCTATAGTTCATCTCTCCCCCAAACGTCACCGACAGCGTAATCTTTCCCTTGGGATGGCTCCTGCCGGGATTGACTCCTTGAAACGTGCCGGTAACCTCCAACTCTTCCTCTCCTATCTGAAGTTTGTTAATAACTACTGGGGAAATCGGATTCAACCTGGCCCCGCCATCCACTAACATTTTTGTGACCTTGAGGTTGCGAATTGTTGGGGAGACCAACAACGGTAAACACCCTACCGCGGTAGTGCGGCAAGGGTGGTCCTCCTCATCAAAGATGATGGGCATGCGGGACCATTTGAGCGGCTTCCGTGCCTCCGGCGCTGGCTCCACAACATTGACCTCTCGTGCCCATCGCTTGAGCTCGCGATGGGAGGAGTGCAAAGACGCACCCCCATCAATGCATAGGGCGTCAGTGGCCCTCTGAAATTCCTGCTCACTGGTTTCCTCTTCATTCCCTCCATCACTCAAATCATCACAAGTTTCCTTCTCTTGGCCCCTGGCGGGTTTTCCTTGATTTCGGAAGGGTTTTCCAGGACGGTTGGCTTCACCGGCTCGGTCCTTTCCGCCAACAGCATTCTGACCTTTCTCCTTATCACGCTTATCATACTCTGCTCTCTGTTTCTTGACAAGCTTCTCAACTTGATAACATTCATGAAGGTCATGGCCCTTGGTCCGGTGGATCTTGCAGTACGGCCCATCACCTTTCTCGGCTTTCTCCGCGGCAGCGGCTTCCCGGTAGGCAGTGCACGCGGCAACTTCCTTGCCGGCGGCCTCATCCTTGGCCTTCTTGCCGGTACTAGGCACACCAGAACCTTCCATAGTCATCACTGTCTTATCTCTTGGCTTCTTGTTGTGCTTCTTGCCCATTCTTTGACTGGTTGATTCGTCTTCTACCTTTGAATCAACATTGATGCAATCCTCCTCCCTAGGCAACTTCCTTCCTTCGTCTATCCGAGCACCCTTATCCACTAATGTGTACAACTCCTTCACAGTCTTGGGCAACCGCACATCCATCTTAGAACGAATGCGACGATTGCGCACATTGGACTGGAAGGCTGCTATAACAGCTGCAGGATGGATATTCGGAATATTCCTATAGACTTTACTAAATCTTTGTAAATACTTACGGAGAGTTTCTCCTTCCTTCTACTGGAGACGTTGTAGATCGTTGGGCCTGCCGGGCTCCTGGTGGCCACCGGTGAAGGCACCGATGAACTCATGGCACATGTCTGCCCATGATGAAATGGAGTTCTCCGGCAGGTGCACGAGCCAAGACCTCACGTTGGACTTGAGAGCCAACGAGAAGTAGTTGGCGAACACCTTCTCGGCTCTTCCCTCGGCAGCCTGAACAGCGATGGTGTAGATGCTCAGGAACTCTGCCGGGTTCAGTCTCC
This sequence comes from Aegilops bicornis, assembly GCA_021605145.1. NCBI lineage: Eukaryota > Viridiplantae > Streptophyta > Magnoliopsida > Poales > Poaceae > Aegilops > Aegilops bicornis. Next base: position 391,901,605 of record CM038674.1, read on the forward strand.
CATCGTACTTCTCGGGTATCTCCGGCTAGAACGTGCGGACGGACGGCCAATGGACTTGCTGCAGCTCGCGTGTAAAGGCAGGGCAGCCGACCTCGAAAGGTAGGCACCCACCGACACCGAACGCAGGCTCGTCGACGTTGAGGCCACCGCACCCGTTGGTGGGAGGAGGGGATGTAAGCGGAGTCATCCTCCCGTCCATCCATTGCGGAGCTTGACTGTCGACACGCTGCTGAAGCCGTTCTCCTCCGACGCCTTCAGCCCCCGTGTCGGCCGTAGGGGGAGTGGCGATGGCGCCACCTGCTCCTGCCACGCCCCCAGCAGCGCTCACGTCCTCACTTGTCCCAGCACCCCTCGTGGCATATAAAGCCACGGGCATCGGAGCCTTCAAGGTAGATGGCTAGGCCGAAGGGTCGGACTTCTTCTTGGGTGCCATGGTCGATGGCATCGTCGGAGATGAAGATGGCAATGAAGATGACGCGTTGCGCACGCTCTCAGGTTCGCACAAGTGACCCCCCTACCTGGCGCGCCAAAGATTTCACGGGATATCCGCGGACACCTATGGGACCGGGCGGCCCCTTGATGGTTCGACGGGGGACGTCGCGTTGCACAAAGAGCAGACCAGCATGCGGCAGCACGGAAGAGAGCACACAAACAATTTACCCAGGTACGGGCCGCCGCAAGGCGTAAGACCCTACTCCTGCTTTGGTGGATTGATGGTGGAAATGAGTGTGGTGGTGCATGGTACACTTGCCCGGCAAGGCCTACCTCAGGGCTACGATGACCACAAGCGTATGGTAGCTTGGGTTTTGTCAGTTTTCCAACCCTCTAACCCCCTCCTACGATTACCATGGGCCTCCTTTTATAGATTAAGGGGTCACCACAGTGGCAAAATAATCATTACCCACTGATATGATAGCAAACAATGCTATCATACCTAACTCTACGGGCTGACAGGGTGCATTAAAAGCACTGCTTAGTGTCACATCACTAGCTGCCCGGCAAGGCCTGCCAGGCTTATCTTGCCATCTTCGCATTTCTCCTCTTGACACGTTGCTGGACGGGTGTCACCTGTGGGTTTCTTCTGTAGGGGAGGGTTGCCATGTGGCAAATGCTGCCACTTAATCACCTTGTGGCTTGACACTGCACTGAGTGACTACGTGGGTCATACTTGTGCGTTTGGCGGGGTGGTTCAGGCCCCGCAAGCCCCGGCAGGCGCTGCCAGGTAGTCTTGATTGCTTGCTTCTGGTGGTGGCCTGGCCCCTTGCCGGGCTCGCCTGCCCGGCGAGGGAGGCCCTTCTCTTGCCGGTATCCTATTTCCTTTGGCTTGATCTCGATCTCTCTGAGCTGCATGTTGGTTTTTCAAGTCTCTTGGCTCTTTGACCGCTGACTTAAGCCGGTGCTCCAATCTTGATCTTGTGCATGTGAACAGTTGGGCAAAATACCCGGGGTCTGTTGCACCGACACATATGCATTGGAGGCAAGTACAGAATGTGCCTGTTGTGACGTCGACAGTGTTCCAATGATAACCCACTACATCCACCTACACCATGGGCGTTTGGGTGCAACAATACCCATGCATCCATGACAGCGCCAACGACACCCCGGCGACCCAACATCTACAACGACACACATGATGGGTGCTCGAAGGTGGCATCTGTGCACTCATGAGAGCGGTGCCGACGTCACTCTGGTACCCAATCTCCAACAACAATGAAGCATGGGGTGATGACCCACAAATATAGGGGGTCAATGTCGGTGTACAAAAGTAGGGGCTCTCCTTTTTACCCCTCTACTTGTGCACGGGCAGTCGAGCCGACCAAGGCCACACTTAGCAGGGCAAAGGGAGGGAGCAGAAGCACAAGAACACCAGAGCAGTGTTCCAGCCAAAAGCACAAGACGGACAGAGCAATGCCAAGACCAGAGGCACAAAGAGCAAGAGGTTGAAGTGGACTCCTCCGGCAAGACCCTTGCCGGGGCGGCCTCCGCGGCCCCGGCAAGAGCCTTGCCGGGGCAGCTTGCCCAACGCCAGCAGAGCATGCCACCCTTGGGACCAAGGGTCCCAACACCATCAACCACATTGGAACCAAGGCTCGGGAGGCACCTCCGTGGTAGCATGCGGATCTTTGTGAAGATCATAAGCACACGAGATCAGATGAGGACAAGAAGATGACGATCCTCGTGAGACCCTTGCTGAGGAAATCCACGAGACCTCCGGCAAGATCCTTGCCGGGGACGACCGTGCCGCGGCAAGACCCTTGCCGGGGCCCGGCAAGGCCCTTGCCAAAGACACCCACAGGGCCACAGCCAGACCCACGTCTGCCAAGACTCCACCGCCGTTCCCATACAGCTGCTAGCCCAACCAGCTGGGCAGGCACCTACGTGGCAACATGCGATTTCTAGGCCAACTCAGCAAGCACCTGCGTGGTGGCGTGCAGATCTTCGTGAAGACCCTACCACCATGCCATCTCAGCAGCCTGTCAGCCTACGTGGCGCTGCATGCTTCGATGGCCTGGAAGCATGTCAGAGCGAGGCGGAGCAGCGACAGACGGGACGGGCCTCGTTGCCGTCCCCAATAAAGCAACGAGACAGCTAAGGGGCGCATTTAATGCGCCTTGTCCTGTAATGACAGGCGATAAGCTTGTACACTGTATACCTTTCCACCTCTTGTGTGCCACTTTGGTAACCCCTTTTGTCTATAAAAGGAGGCCCGAGGGGTACTGGAGAAGGATTCGGATCTTTCGGACTACGCACGCCCCGTAGCTAGTTCAAGAGCTCAAGAACACTCAAATATACATCAAAGCAGGACTAGGGTATTACGCATCTTCGCGGCCCGAACCTAGTAACCGATCCTTGTGCTGGCTACCAGACCCGCTCTTTGCACAACTCGCCGCCCGCCAACCGTAGAAGGGATCCCAAAGGATTCCATAGGTGTCGTTTCCATCGACATCTTTGGCGCACCGGTAGAAGCGCGATTGTGAAAAATCCGGTCTAGCAGTTAGTTTAGCAGTTCTTCATCGCCATGGCTCCCAAGAAGAAGACGATCACAGCGATTGGTTCATCGGGAGCCAAACGGCCTGTACCAGTGAGGGCGAGTGGTGGGGTGGTCGCGGACGGAAGCCGAGGCACGGCCCGCAAACACCCACATCGCTCTGGCCGTCAAAGCCTGGCGAGCGGCATCGTTCGTGCGTGAGACGACGGGCAGCACGCCGCCAGATCCAAAGACGGAGCCGGGCACCCCGCAGGCAGCGCGGGGCCCTCCAAGGGTGGCGTCGTGCCACCTACTGGCAGCACGGCAACTTCCAAGACGCCTACGCCGGCGCCCACGACGCGCTCTACCCAAGTTGTGCGCGACGAGCAGCCTCACTACACTGGTGACCCCAGGCGCCGCCGTGGGAAGAGTTCTATGCCTCATTCGCGGGACGTAGAAGGCCAGCATGCACGCCGAGGCGCTAGCGAAAATGGCGCACAGCCGCAAGGCCGTGATAGAGCTCCTTCTAACGTGGTTAGAAGTTGGAGCGCGTCACGGTCCATGCAGCTTTCCCGCCACCCACGCCAACAGAAGCTTTGGTGCGCGCCCAGTTGCTCCTCGACGTTCCTCCTGCTGCGGAAAAGCTCGATGAGTGGAGAGCCACCATCCGGAGCCTTGTCGGTGTTGCCAACAAAGATGAGCCGCGACCAGCGGGGCCCTCAGGCCGGTGCTCCGTTGAGCCATCGCATGCCAGTGGCGGAAGGACCGGAGGTGCTGCCGTCACGGTGCACTCTCCTCGCCCACGCCAGCCACCGCGGGTGTCGGTCCGTCGTGATGACGCTTGTGATAACATTTCCATAGCATCATCCGACACACGGACCCACCGCAATCGGCGCCAAGTTATTAGGGAGAGAGCCCATGAAGACGCTCGAACCACCATCGAGCGCCGGCGCGGAGCACGCCACCAGTCAGATAGGTGGGCGGGGCCCACTATGGACCACCCAGCACCGGGAGGCTCTGGCGGCCTACCCTACGAGGTGGGTTGCCCAACCTTTACCCATGAGCTGCGACAGTTCTAGTGGCCCTCCCGCCGCATGTTCAAGCCCGACATTGGCGAGAAGTACAACGGCAAGACCCACCTGTCGGAGTTCCTCAGCATCTACACCATCGCGATGCAAGCTGCTGGAGCTCGCGACGATAAGGTGCTTGCCAATTACTTCCCGTTGGCACTTAAACCCAATGTCATGTCATGGTTGATGCACTTGCCAGTGGATTCCATTTCTTCTTGGCCGGATTTGTGCCATGAGTTCGTTGGCGCCTTCACCGTAGGCCACCAAGCTCATGGCCACACAAGCGATTTGCATATCATCCCCCAGAAGGAAGGTGAAACCCTGCACAAGTACATACAGAGGTTTAGCCGGGTGCAGTACAACATCCCAGATGTTCATCCCGCCGCCATGATCAGTGCTTTCCATCAGATTGTGCGCAACTGCAAGATGCGTGAAGAGCTGGCGATGAACAAGGTCAAAGATGTGGCCGAACTTTATGTTCTGGCCGATAGGTGCGCTCAAGCTGAAGAGGGGAGGAAGTACCCCGGCGAGGACGCTGGCGCGGAAACCGAAACCACAGACAAAGACACAACCGCCCCAAACGAAGAAGGGCCGACGCCGCAACAGGAAGCGCAAGGGCAAGACCGTGCTTTCCGTCAAGGGATCCGAGGACACCGGCGCCGCCAAGAAGGCCAAAGCAGACGACCCTGGCAAGGAAATTGCCGGGTGCGCCGCTTGCTGGGCCTTGGCGGCTGCCGACAAGCCAGGAGGCTCCGACAAGCAATACTGCAAGATCCACTACACCAAGGGCCACGACCTCCAGAACTGTCGGCAAGTTGAGCTGCTTGCTGAGAAGCAAAAGGCTGAGTATGAGAGGCGTGACAAGGAGAAGAGTCAGGATGGTGCCGAGGGATCCGGAAAGAAGCGTGGCGGCCAAGGAGGTCGCGGCGGCAAGGATAACCAGCAAGAGAGGCCCGCTCGGGGACGCGATAAGAAGCAAGAAGACGATGATCATGACGAGGACAACGAGTCCGGCGAGCATGAGTTCCAAAAAGCTACGAAGGCCATGTGCGTCGACGGTGGCACCTCGCTGCACACCTCTCACCGCCAGCTCAAGCAGTGGGCGCGTGAGATCACAGCAGCGGAACCATCGTTCGATGCTCAAAAGCCACTGAAGTGGTCCAACACACCATTTTTGACACCGAGGACCACCCTGATCGCACAACTGCGGTCGGGTGTTTGCTGTTGTTGGTATCGCCAACAATACGCAATCTCAAGGTGACAAAAATGCTAGTTGACGGCGGGGCCGGTCTGAACTTGATCTCGCCTGTTGTGATCAAAAGGCTGCAGATCCCTAATAGAGACCTCGAAGAGACGGGCACGTTTCAAGGGGTCAACTCGGGGAGGAGTCAGCTGAAGGGTAAGGTCACACTGCCCGTGATGTTTGGAGGCAAGTTAAACTATTGGACGGAGAGGATTGTTTTCAATGTAGCTGAGATCCCCTTGCCCTACAACGGGATCCTCGGCCGCCCAGCACTAGCCAAGTTCATGGCGGCCTCACATTACGCCTACAACACGCTGAAGATGCCTGGGCCGATGACCATCATCACCGTCCCCTCGGACAAGAAGGATGCGCTGATCTGCGCTGACTAACTCTACCGGGAGGCGGTTGCAACGACTGCCGCCGAAGCCCCGGGAGGGAAGAAGACCGGCAGGACCCCTCGCACCCACTCCGGCAAGCGCACCTCTTCGGAGTGTAGTGCTCCCGTCGAGGACGTGCCAGAGAGCTCCACCGGCAAGAGCAAGAAATCCAGAGCTGCACCACGAGAGACCAAGAAGGTGTCTGTCAAGGAGGATGGCATAGGAGGGGCTTTACCATAAGCTCCACCCTCGATAGCAAATAGGAAGGCATGCTCGTCACTTTACTGCGAGCGAATGTCGATGTGTTTGCGTGGCAAGCATCTGACATCCCCGACGTTCCCAGGGAGGTGATTGAGCACCATCTTGTTGTCTGTCCTCATGCGCGACCCGTCAAGCAGAAGGTCAGGAAGCAGGCTCTGGAACGGCAAGAGTTCATCATAGAGGAAATCAGGAAGTTGGAAGCGGCAGGCTTGGTAAGAGGGGTACTCCATCTGACGTGGCTGGCCAATCCGGTGGTGGTGCGCAAGGCAAATGGGAAGTGGAGACTGTGTATTGATTACACAGACATCAATAAGGCATGTGTAAAGGACCCTTTCCCGTTACCGCGCAACGACCAGATTGTTGAGTCCACAACCGGGTGTGACTTGTTATCATTCCTTGACGCTTACTCGGGATACCACCAGATCTTCATGGCGAAGGAAGATGAAGAGAAGACAGCGTTCATCACCCCATGTGGTACGTATTGTTTCATGCGAATGCCTTTCGGGTTGAAGAGCGCTGGCTCGACGTTTGTGAGAGCAGTCCAAATTTGTTTTGAGCCTTAGCTGCATAGAAATATGGAAGCTTATATGGATGACATAGTGGTCAAAACCATGGACAAGGCAACACTCGTACAAGATTTAGAAGAGATGTTTGCAAATTTGCGTAAGATCAACCTCAAGCTGAACCCTGAGAAGTGTTTATTCGGTGTTCCATCCGGCAAACTTCTCAGGTTCTTTGTGTCACAGCGTGGGATCGAGGCGAATCCAGACAAGATCAAGGCCATTGAGCAAATTGAGGCGCCTAGGCAGATCAAGGATGTGCGTCGGCTCTCTGGCTGCGTTGTCGCCATGAGCAGGCTCATCTCCAAGTCTGCTGAGCGTGCCCTTCCCTTTTTCAAAATCTTGAAGAAGGCAGGCCCAATGGAATGGACCCCAGAGGCCGAGGCAGCCCTGCAGGATTTGAAGAAGTACCTCTCCTCTACGCCAATACTGGTTGCGCCTAAGCCACAACAACCGTTGCTGCTATATTTAGCAGCAACGAACCAAGTGGTCAGCGTCGCGCTAGTGGAATAGAGGGAGGTTGATGAAGAGGCAGTGGCAACGGCAGGGCTGGCGGATGGCAAACCAGAGCTCCCCCTGGCAGGGCCTAGTGCCGGTAAGGCAAGGCCCTCGACAGAGTCTGGCGCTGGCGAAGCAGAAGCGACGAAACCAAATGAGATAGTGCAGAAGAAGAAGATGATGTAGCACCCGATTTACTTTGTCAGCTCCCTCTTGCAGGGGGCTAGTTCAAGGTACTCCGGTGTGCAGAAATTGCTCTTCGGCCTCCTTATGACCTCGAGGAAGCTGCGTCATTACTTCCAAGCACACGAAATCACCGCCGTCACCCTCCTCCCATTGCAACGGATATTGCATAACCCAGACGCAACTGGGAGGATTGTGGAATGGGCCTTGGAACTGTCGAGCTTTAGGTTGAAGTTTGAAAGCACTTCGACAATTCAGAGTAGAGTCTTGGCGGAGTTCATTGCGGAATGGACCTCAACGCCCGACGAGGAGATTTAGGAGACCGCCCTCCCCGGCAAGGAAGCAAGTCGCGACTGGATTATGTACTTTGACGGGCCTTTCTCACTGCAAGGCGCCGGTACTGGTGTGCTACTTGTCGCTCCCACCGGAGAGCATCTCAAATATGTAGTCCAGATGCACTTTCCTAGGGAGATGTAAAAAAAAACACCGTTGAGTACGAGGGGTTGCTTGCCGGTCTCAGGATCGCGGCAGACCTCGGGATCAAGAAGATCATAGTCAGGGGTGATTCACAGCTTGTCGTCAAGCAAGTCAACAAAGATTATCAAAGCCCATTGATGGAGGCCTACGTAGACGAAGTGAGGAAGCTGGAAGAGCATTTTGACGGTATACAAGCGGAGCATGTTCCCCGAGTGGAGAACGGCATCGCCGACTACTTGTCGAAATGCGCTGTCTTCAAATTGCCTAAGGAACCAGGTACTTTTGTGCTTCGATTAACTCAACCATCCGTTGAACCATCGACACGGCAGAACAAGCGGAGGAAATCAAGCCCCGACAAGTACTTTCCCGCCGATCTCCCAGGAGCCGCCGGCAAAGATGTTGCCGTGGACGCTGAGCCTGCCATGGGGCAACAGACTCCGGCAGGGCGTCAAGCACTGGCCATAGAGATAGCTGCTCCCATGACAGAGGAAATGGCTTTGGCCCTTGCCATCAAGCCCCAGGCTCCGGCATGGGCACAACATACCATCCGATTCATCCAAACAGGGGAACTCCCTAAGGAGCAGGAAGAAGCGGAGAAAGTAGCCCATCAGTCTGCCATGTATCAGTTTGTCGACGAGGTTCTGTACAGGAAAAGACCAAACGGTGTGAAATTGAAGTGTATTCCCCGGGAGGAAGGACTGGAGCTGTTGGCAGAGATACACAGAGGCATATGTGGCTCCCACATAGGGTCGAGGGCCCTTGCCGGCAAGGTATTCCGACAAGGGTTCTTCTGGCCCACAACCCTCCAGGATGCAACCGCACTAGTAACCAAGTGTGAAGCGTGCCAGTTCCATTCAAAGAAGCTTCATCAACCAGCTCAAGATCTCCAAACAATCCCTCTTTCCTGGCCATTCTCGGTCTGGGGGCTCGACATACTGGGCCCCTTTCCCATGCTATCGGGGGCTTTGAGTACTTGTACATTGCAATCGATAAGTTCACAAAGTGGCCGGAGGTGTAGGCAGTGAGAAAGGTGATAGCACAATCAGCTGTCAAATTCTTCAAGGGGCTAGTCTGCCATTTTGGTGTGCCAAATAGAGTCATCACCGACAACGGCACGCAGTTCACGAGCCGCGTCCTCATGTAGTACATCCAGGACCTCGGCAGCAAGGTTTGTTTTGCTTCTGTTGCACACCCACGAAGCAACGGCCAGGCTGAGAGGGCGAATGTTGAAGTATTGCGAGGCCTCCGGACAAGAACTTTTGATAGGCTGCACAAGTGTGGACAACGCTGGATTGATGAATTGCCGGCGGTTCATTGGTCAATCAGAACGACACCAAATTGAGCCACCGGCCAGACACCTTTTCCCCTCGTTTACCGGGCAGAAGCAGTTCTCCCCACGGAACTCACGTACGGGTCACCCCGAGTGCTCGCTAATGATGAGTTTGAGCAAGAGCAATTGCGCAAGATGACGCAACGCTCCTCGAGGAAGGTCGTCTTCGGGAGGCTGTGAGAGCAGCGCGCTACCAGCAAGCCTTGCGCCGCTACCATAGCCGCAAGGTTCATGCCCAAATCTTTGAGGAAGGCGACCATGTTCTTCGGTGCATTCAATCGGCCAAGAATTCCAACAAGTTGACGCCAAAGTGGGAAGGCCCTTATCGGGTAATACGAGTCACCAGGCCCGGCGCAGTCCGCCTGGAGACCGAAGATGCTATTCTAGTGAGAAACTCCTGGAACATCAAACATATTCCCAAGTTTTACCCATAAGGCGCAGTTGCCGGCCCCCCCGGAAGACCACCTTTTGTACAAGCCTTGCCGACGAGGCATGTAACCCTTTGTACAAAGCCAGGCGCAGACCCTGAGCATAAATAAATGAAGTGCTGGCGCCCTAAGTTTTAGCATGCATGCTAGGTTGAGTCTCTCCCTCGGTTAGGGTTGATAGTGCTTAGCGGCGACTAACCCCTAGCATAGAGGTTGAGTGTGCATCTCTCTGTCCCTTCCCGTCCTTTTTAGGTTCGTGGGGTGCATGGACATTTCTGCTGAGCTGTTTGGAGGAAAGAGAACAGGCCTGTGCCCTGACCCCGGCAAGCCAAGGTTGCCGGGGGCTGCGGATCCGAAGGTCTGACCAAAGCAAGCCAAGACTACCGGGGGCTGCAACATCAGATAAATTTTTCATTCCCCGCTCCCTACTTCCGTATGAAACTTGAACGTACAAGACTTCGCTCACTCTTATACCATCATGCTCCCTTTTTTCCCATGTCGAAAAAACCTTACTTTGGGCCGGGACTTGGTTGTAGCGCGGTGGGAAGGGAACGGGCGAAGGGCCCAATCCTTCTTTGCCCTTACCTCCGCCATGGGCGTGAGTGTAATCGAGCTATAGAGCAGGAGGACGACAAGGACTGTTGCCAGATTAAAATGTTTATCTTAAGATAACAAGGACTCATTCCTTGGTGTGGCTCCCGCCCACACACAAAAGAGACCCGGCAAACACCCTTCTTTTCATTCAGACGTTGTTAACAAGTACAATTAGTACGGAATGTATGCCTGAGCGAGGGGATTACAAGGTCTAAATGCTACTAAGGCCCGTAGGCTTACAAACTAAAAAGAGATAAGGTGCCCGTAATCCCTTTCTTGTCCCTCTCCTCAAGAAATGGAACGAGATTACGGAAGGGCAAAAGGAGTGCCTAGGCGAGGTACGAGCAGTAGAAGACGCCAAGAGAACATATCAGAGATCGTCTGGAAGGAGGCTGGTGATGATGGTGTCGGAGGAAGAGCCGAAAGACGAGGCAGCAGCCCAGCAATACGCGACTAAGGCGTCGAGGCCATCGACTTGACAGCCCGCCACCCGTCTTCTTCGTCTTCCCCGTCCCTCCAACACCGGCCGCCCAAGGCGACGACCCCGAGAAGTTCAAGGAGTTGGTGATGCAGATGATGGTGATGCCGGCGTTACCCAGGAATGGTGTGCCCGATGCTTAGTCGGACCCGTCTTCCTCCCGCCCTCTACCCTCGTCGTCGCTATCGATGTCCTCCTCGTCACTCTCGCCCGAAGAGGAGCTTTCACCATCGGTCGAGCTCTCCGCACAGCACCCTAGCTTGTGTCTCAAGTGCCCGAAGACCTTGACGGAGAGCAAATCGCTCTCCGCTAGCTTGAAGCAGAGGACGTGCCCATCCATCAAGCAATGGGCGCGTGCGAAGGTTTTCCAGCCCCGATGAAGGAGCATCACTTGAGGGGCGGGGAACCCTGTGTTCACCCACATGTCACCATGGCAACACCCCTTCATGTGAAGCCTCAGCCGCGGTGGCTGGTCGATCTCCAGCACCGTCGCAAATGCCCGGGGAAGACGAAGGCGGCGGCGCAGCAGCCCATGCAGCTGCAGGATAAACTCGAGCGCCGAGTCCCCGACGTGACCCCTCGGCGAAGCATGAGGAGTTGGCGGGGGAGATGGCGATGGTGACGGAGACGATGCGGGCATCTCCCTTCCGTGCCCACCTCTATGTCGGCCGCCTCTGCCTCAACCACCTCGCCGATCGCGGCCCCGTCTCGCAGCCCCGCCTCGAGCATGGCCTTCACCCTGGGCATCTAGCTCTTCCTTGACCGATGCAGCTCTCTGGCTAGAGGAGGACCTGGTCGCCTCCGCAGAGGAACGGCCATGGCCACACCCTCTCACCATGACCGTGAGTGAGGATGGAGATGAAGGGGAGACGCAGGGAGAAGCTCTTCCTCCTACCCCTGACTTCCCTTTTTATAGTTGGGAAGGGGAGGCCGAAAGACTAGCTCTACGCCCCTGAAGAACCCGCTCGAATCCTGCTCATTAAGGTCATAGCAATCGAGGCCATCGACCGTCCTCCCCGCCCAATCAAAGGCACGTGAGTATCGGCCCCCGCGCGCCTTCCCATATTCCATGAGTCTGCCACCTACCCCGCGCCGTGCATGCGGTGTACGTGGCGTAAGAAGCAGGCGTAGTGGGAAACGTGGAACGACGGTTCCAAGGTGAAGAGAGTAAATGAGCGGCGGCTCTACCTTTTTGAGGGAACATGCAACCCGCCTCTTTACTGTTCACCACGGAAGACGCAAGCATGCTGCGGTCATTCCACGCACGACCCCCACGTCACGCATTCAACACGGGTCGTGAAGCGCGACGGGCGAGGGAATTACCGCAGTAAAAATACGCCCCGCCTGCCCGCGCACCGTTCTGGGCCTAGCCCAACAACGCGTTGCGCTTATGTGTGGCCCAGGCCCGGGGGCTCTTGTCGGTGTACAAAAGTAGGGGATCTCCTTTTTACCCCTCTACTTGTGCACGGGCAGTCAGAGCTGCACCTGCGGCCACACTTTGCAAGGCAAAGGGAGGGAACAGAAGCACAAGAATACCAGAGCAGCGCTCCAGCCAAAAGCACAAGACGGGTAGAGAAACGCCAAGACCAGAGGCACAAAGAGCAAGAGGGCAAAGTGGACTCCCCCGGCAAGACCCTTGCCGGGGCGGCCTCCGTGGCCTCAGCAAGAGCCTTGTCGGGGCAGCTTGCCCAACGCTAGCAGAGCGCGCCACCCTTGGGCCCAAGGGTTCCAACATCGTCAACCACATTGGAACCAAGGCTTGAGAGGCACCTCCGTGGTGGCATGCAAATCTTTGTGAAGATCATAAGCACATGAGATCAGATGAGGACCATAAGACGACGATCCTTGCAAGACCCTCGCCGAGGAAATCCACGAGACCTCCGGCAAGATCCTTGCCGGGGACGACCGCGATGCCACTACAAGACCCTTGCCAGGGCCCAGCAAGGCCCTTGCCAAAGACACCCGCGGGGCCACAGCCAGACCCACTTCTGCCAAGACTCCACCGTCATTCCCATACAGCTGCCAGCCCAACCAGCTGGGCAGGCACATGCTTGGCAACGTGCGGCTTCCAGGCCAACTCAGCAAGCGCCTGCGTGGTGGCATGCAGATCTTCGTGAAGACCCTACAACCACGCCATCTCGGCAGCCTACCAGCCTACGTGGCATTGCATGCCTCATTGGCCTGGATGCGTGTCGGAGCGAGGCGGAGCGGCGACGAACGAGACGGGCCTCGTTGTCGTCCCCAATAAAGCAACGGGACACCTAAGGGGCACATTTAATGCGCCTTGTCCCGTAATGACAGGCGATAAGTTTGTACACTGTATACCTTTCCACCTCCTGTGTGCCACTGTGGCAACCCCTTTTGTCTATAAAAGGAGGCCCGAGGCATACTGGAGAAGGATTCGGATCGTTTGGACTATGCACGCCCTGTAGCTAATTCAAGAGCTCAAGAACACTCAAATATACATCAAAGAAGGACTAGGGTATTACGCATCTTCGCGGCCCGAACCTGGGTAAATGATCTGTGTGCTAACTACCAATCCTTCTCTTTGCACAACCCCGCGCCCGCCAACCATAGAAGAGATCCAAGTGATTCCATAGGTGTCATTTCCACCGACTGTCAATCGTAGTCCTTTCAGTAAGTAAGAGTGTCTAACCCACTGAAGAAGGAAATGACAAGTGGTTTTCAGCAAGGTAATTTCTGCAAGCACTGAAATTGTCGATAATAGGTAGGTTGGTAGCAAGATAATTTGTAACAAGAAAGTAGCAGTAACGGTAAATAAAGTGCAGCAAGGTAGCTGTCGGTGTCAAAACCGGCGGATCTCATGTAGGGGGGCCGAACTGTGCGTCTAAGGCGGATGGTAACAGGAGGCGAGGGACACAATGTTTACCCAGGTTCAGGCCCTCTCTATGGAGGTAAAACCCTACTTCCTGCTTGATTGATCTTGATGAATATGAGTATTACAAGAGTTGATCTACCATGAGATCGTAGAGGCTAAACCCTAGAAGCTAGCCTATGGTATGATTGTTGTTGTCCTGCGGACTAAACCCTTCGGTTTATATAGACACCGGAGGGGGCTAGGGTTACACAGAGTCGGTTACAACAGAAGGAGATCTACATATCCGTATTGCCAAGCTTGCCTTCCACGCCAAGAGAGTCCCATCCGGACACGAGACGAAGTCTTCAATCTTTTATCTTCATAGTCCAACAGTCCGGCCAAAGGATATAGTCCGGCAGTCCGGATACCCCCTAATCCAGGACTCCCTCAGTAGCCCCTGAACCAGGCTTCAATGACGATGAGTCCGGCGCGCAGATTGTTTTCGGCATTGCAAGGCGGGTTCCTCCTCCGAATACTCCATAGAAGATCTTGAACACAAGGATAGTGTCCGGCTCTGCAAAACAAGTTCCACATACCATCGTAGAGAGAATAATATTTCCACAAATCTAATCTGCTGACGTATTACAGCATGACATCACGCCATGGCCCGGTCATTATTCGAACCGTTTTTCGCAACCAGCCACCGCACATATCGCGAGGCAGTTTCCTAGGCATGTATTGTCGAAGAAGATATCGTGTCCCCTTATCACGGGATTCTCATCAATATGGACGTGGGTAACCCAACCGCACCATCAATTACGACGCTTGGGGATCAAGCGAGTTTTACTAGGCAAGTGGGGATGCATAGTTTTGTCCGCCTTTATAAAGGGATAAGGACCTCACCTCTTTCACCCACGCCTTCTTCTCTCTCACATATCCATTCTTGCGCACTCGAGCTCCAACGCCCAAGCTTGCACCTTTTCTCCTCAAACCGCTTCAATCATGTCCGGAGCGGGGGGCAAGTGGATGAAATCCTCCGTCACGGAGGAGGACATCAAGAAGCTGCAAGGAGCCGGATACTTGGCATGGATATCGCGCAGACCGCTGCCCGACGCGGGGCAGATCGTCCCTACCCTGGAACCTTACGAGAGGGTAGTCTTCCTCACCCACTTCGTCCGCGGACTAGGATTTCCTCTCCACCCATTCGTCCGTGGCCTCATGTTCTACAATGCGCTATACTTCCATGACCTGGCCCCGAACTTCATCCTCAACATCTCGGCGTTGATCGTCGTGTGCGAGGCCTTCCTCTGCATCCAGCCCCACTTCAGCCTGTGGCTGAAGACCTTCAATGTCTAGCCGAAGGTTGTAGGCGGCCAGCAAGCGGAATGTGGCGGCGCCATGGTGGGCAAAATGCCCAATGTCACATGGCTCGAGGGCTCCTATGTGGAGACCATAAAGGGGTGGCAATTAGGGTGGTTCTACATCACCAAGCCGCGCGACACCAACTGGGTGGCGGCCCCCGAGTTCCGATCCGGAATCCCCACGCGGCTCACCTCCTGGAAAGAGAAGGGCCTGTCCTGGGGTAACCCGGTAGAGCTGACCGGACTCCAGACCTACATCAGGAACATGATGAGCAAGACTGGGTGGTTCAGGTCATGCTCTTCCGCCGGATCCTCCCGTGTCAACAACGGGTATTCAATATGTGGGAGTTCGACCTGGCCGAGCACCAGACGCTGCAGGAGCTTTTCGGCACGACGCATAAGGACATCTGGAAGGTGGTGTTTAAAGGCGCCGAGGTACCTCCTCCCCTTACCGAGGACCGCAGACTCAGCGCAAAGCGCCACGCCAATCCGGTAGGTTTTTACACATCATAAGATGTTTAGTTTCCTCAGTTTGATCATATGCACGGTCTAAGCCCTCATGCCTTTGACACGACTGGGTGGAGACGGCCGAGCGGATTGACTTCCCCGCCCCCCTGCCCAAAGATCCAGCAGACGTTCTCCTAATGGAGATGCTGACTTCGGCACCTTACGAGGTGCCCGCGAAGACAGCCAAGAAGAAGGCCACGGGGACCCGACAGGGTCTTCGGCGCAAGGTTGTGTTGGACTCATCATCCGAACACTCCGAGGCGCACTCCTCCCACGATGAGGAGGAAGAGGAAAGTTCTCCCAGCCGGGAGACAAGAAAAGGAAGGCCGCTCCAACGGGGAGGCGAAGGGTCCAAGAAAGGAAGGACCCTCCTTCCGGACTGCTCCACGACCGCCCGCCCACAATGACGGCAGTGGTTGCCTGAAGACAAGCCCTGGCGAAGTCGTAAGTATCCGGATACCATAATAATTCTTGATATATTTTATTGCACTGCTTCTCATCATGCCGAACATGATTATGCAGCCCGTCCCGAGCCCATATCGACGTATCCTCGCCGGATGGTTCTTTAGACCCGTCGGATATGAATAGTGATTCACTTCCGACCGCCTCCACCCCTCGCCCTACGGACAACGCCAAGGTGTTGTCTCCAAAGGCACCGAGCCAGGGGGAGGTAGTCCTGGGGGCACCTCAAGGCGACAGTCCAGACCCTGGGTGCAAAGGGAGCAAGACTCCCATGGGCTCCGAGTTCAGCCTCCAGTCGAACACCGCGCCGGAACCTCTAGTGGTTCCGGATTACATCGGCGACCCTGCGTGAAGAGGGCAAGCCACCCGTGCCGGTGACCTCTGTCCATCCAGAGGCACCGGAAAACTTGCTGGAAGCGCTCCAAGGCGCTTCCATCAACGAAGAGCACCACACTATCATGAGTGAAATGATGGAGAAAGTTCAGTCCGCCAAAAGCGGACTAACTGAAGCTTGCGCCAGCCTCCTAACAGGCTTTGAGGTAAGTAATTAAATTATACAGAAATATCACCGCACATATAGTAGCCCCTGATACTCTGTTTGGTGTTCGCGAAGAAAAGCCGAATAGAGGATCGAATAATAATCACATGAGTCTAATTATAGTATGTCTATGTGAATCTGCAGGCTTCCCTATTGGCCGCTGCCGCACTACAGCAGGACCTGGAGCGATCCAAGGAAGAGCTCGGCCTTGCCAAGAGGCAGCTCGAGGAGAACAAAGGTAAGCAATACCTTGTCAATATGAAAAAGAGAAAGATTTGGTTGCAGAATAATAGGATCATCATGAATTTTGCCAGGGGCCACGACCGAAGTGGTGACCCTCAAGAAGGCGCTATCCGAGGCCGAAAACAAAGCGGCCAAGGAGCGCACTGAGCGAGAAAGACACGAAGCCCGGGTAGGTGAGGTGCAGCAAGAGCTCCAGGTGCTCATCAAGAAGCATGAGTCCCTGGAGCTTGACTCGAGGACGCGAGAGTCCGAGCTTGCCCAGGCCCTCGAAAGTGCAAAAAATGCCAAGGCCGAAGCCCATAAGGCCCTCTAGGAAGTTGAGGCGGTGAAGAAGATAGCAGCGGGTAAGGCATTCATTATGCAAAGTAGGTGTCGAAAGAAATTTTCCTTTTACTTACCCGAGTTCGGAGCTCTCCAGGAGCGTTCGCAGATCTGCCCCGCAGTGTGTCTGACGTCGCGGAGTTCTATCGGGCCAAGGAGGGAAGCTCGACGGAGAAGTTGTTCTGGGACTGAACACCCGATGCCCGTGAGCGACCAGCTGAAGGAACTGGTTGAGCTCCACAAGGCGGCCGAACAGGCCATGAGGGGTCTTATAGTCCGGATGTGGCCTGGCGGCTCCCCTCCCAACAGCTACTTCGGTCTGGTGAGGCGGCTCGTAGCTGCCTGCCCACGGCTGGAAGTCATCAAGCAGTCCGTCTGCATTGAAGGTGAACGCAGGGCTCTTGCCCATGCAAAGGTGCACTGGCGAAGATGGACGCCGAAAAGCTGGTGAAGGAGGGGCCGCCGCAGGGCAAGGAGCATCACCACCCCGAAATGTATTATGAAAGTGTCCTTAAGGGTGCCCGTCTCGTGGCGGACGAATGTACCAAAGATGTAATCTTTGAATGAACTTGCTCATGTGATCCTTGTGTTCATGAAAACTACTTCATGTTTGTTATGCAACGCTTTTGTATTTAAAATATTACCTTCTGTGCGGCCGTTTATAAATTCTGAGAGTTGCTAGTCGTTGGCTTTTGCCCCCATGAAACTAGTGCTGGGGTGTTCGGGATGAATCTGAGCACTCTTTTTCCCATTCTTGGGTCCTTCGAGGGAGGTGTTCAGCGTAACGAACCAAGCAATCGGACTATAATGCTTTATTGCTCTCACTTAGCCATAGAAGTCTACAATTTTAAATTTTGGTGAAGCCCCTAGTCTTCGGAAAGCCGAATTTGGGGCGCTATACACGCCTAAGCCGGACAAGGCCGGCTCCTCGCCCGAAGCGGAAAAAGTCTTTAGGGACTTGAGACCTCTCGAACAGCGACCAGCTCTCGCTCATCATGACAGTCAGTTTTAGCTTTCTCTCGAGGTGCTCGGCGGAAGAACAGGGCACAATCGCGATAGTTCTCGATGCTACCTTAGCTGATATAGCGGAACGTAAGGTACCAAAACATGGAAGCCATGCAAACCCAACTATTGACCCAAGACATGATTCAGAGCTGATGCATATAATGCTATAAGTTCGGGGTGCCGCACTGTCGAAAGTGTCCGGACTTCTCACGCCGAATTATGGGGTATACAGAAGCCCCTGGCGTATTTGCCGTACCACAGTGTACGGGTGCTGATTGTCATAGATAAGCATATATATGAAAGAATATGAATGCAATAATAGACTAGTACTTTGCATTGTTTATTTAAGAGATGCGTTAAAGCATAATGATACAAATGGTGCAGTAAGAAAACAATAGGACTATTTGACATGTCCCATCCAAGGGCAAGATGCGGACTGGTATCTTAAAATAGGTATTTAGCTTGTTATCAGAGACCACCTGGGGATTCCGTTTGTACCGCGTAGCCTCCTGCCTCCTTGGGTGTTGTATCATGTGTCCGGCTACCGTACTGCCGGACAAGGCTTCCAGAGAGTAGAGTCCTGAAAGAGAGAGAGTGATGAACGTAGTAAGCTCCTAGTGCGGTTAAACCGCATTGTGGGACATGCCGTGATCGTGCCCCTGCCTACACCCATGGTATTTTCAATGCGTAATTATGCACACGTGGGACAAAATTTGCCGTTTGTACTAAGACTAGGGCGGGGGCCGAATTGCTAGGCGAGCTCTGAGCGTGCTAGGCGATCCTGTTGCAGGTTATTCCGGACACGCTTGACGGTGTCCGGGGGCTTGATCGCCGAACTGGTGGATTGCCTCAAAAGGCTGCTTTGGGCTTCTGCTGCGAGGGCCGCAGTGTGCTCCTCCGTACAGAGCGAGCGTTCTGTGTTTCCATTGACTGTGATGACCCCTCTAGGTCTTGGCATCTTGAGCTTGAGGTGTGCGTAATGCGGTACCACATTGAATCTTGCAAATGCGGTGCGCCCGAGCAGTGCGTGATAGCCACTACGGAACGGGACGATATCAAAGATTAACTCCTCGCTTCGGAAGTTGTCCGGAGATCCGAAGACCACTTCCAGTGTGATTGAGCCCGTACAATGGGCCTCTACACCTAGGATGATGCCTTTAAAGGTCGTTTTGGTGGGTTTGATCCTCGAGGGGTCTATACCCATTTTGCGCACTGTATCCTGGTAAAGCAGGTTCAGGCTGCCGCCGCCGTCCATAAGGACTCGAGTGAGGTGATATCCGTCGATGATTCGGTCGAGGACCAATGCGGCGGATCCGCCATGACGAATACTCGTGGGGTGGTCCCTATGATCAAATGTGATCGGACAAGAGGACCATGGGTTGAACTTTGGGGCGACGGGCTCCATCGCGTATACGTCCCTTAGTGCACGCTTCCGTTCCCTTTTGGGGATGTGGGTTGCGTATATCATGTTTAGTGTCCTCACTTGTGGGGGGAACCTCTTCTGTCCTCCGTGTTGGTAGGGGCTCCTCCTCGTCATCGTTGTGAAGCCCCTTTTCCTTGTCTTCGGCATTTATCTTGCCGACCTGCTTGAACACCCAGCATTCTCTGTTGGTGTGATTGGCTAACTTATCGGGGTGCCGTGTATTTGACACGAGCGATCGAGTACGCGGTCCAAACTGGACGGGCCCGGAGTACTTCTTTTGAATGGCTTTTTCTGCTGACCGGATTTAGAGCCTCTGAATCCGGCATTGACTGCCGTGCCCTCGGTGTTATCACCGTTGCTGCGGCGCTTGTGTTTGCTGTGACGTGACCTGTCATTGCTGTCCTTGGTATCCGAAGTGCCAAGGTTCCTTGATATGTTATTGCTACGAGCCAGCCAGCTATCCTCTCCCGCGCAAAAGCGGGTCATGAGTGTCGTGAGGGCTGCCATTGATTTTAGCTTTTCCTGACCGAGGTGCCGGGCGAGCCACTCGTCACGGATGTTGTGCTTGAATGCTGCTAGGGCTTCTGCATCTGGACAATCGACAATTTGGGTTTTCTTTGTTAGGAACCATGTCCAGAATTGCCTGGCCGATTCCCCTGGCTGCTGAATTATGTGGCTTAGGTCATCGGCGTCTAGTGGTCGCACATAAGTGCCCTGGAAATTCTCGAGAAATGCGTCTTCCAGATCCTCCCAACAGCCGATGGAGTCAGCTGGCAGGCTATTCAGCCAATGCCGAGCTGGTCCTTTGAGTTTTAACGGGAGGTACTTGATGGCATGTAGATCATCACAGCGGGCCATGTGGATGTGGAGGAGGAAGTCCTCAATCCATAGCGCGGGATTTGTTGTACCATCATATGATTCAATGTTTATAGGTTTGAAACCTTCTGGGAATTCATGCTCCATTACTTCATTGGTGAAGCATAGGGGGTGTGCCGCGCCTCTGTGCTGGGCTATGTCGCGACGCAGCTTGTATGAGTCATGCCTGCTGTATTCGGCCCGTCCAGAATTACTTTTACTCTATCCGGCGAGGCGGTCTCCGTACCTTGTAGGGGCACGGCCCCGTGATCCATAGATCGATCTACCATGTCTTTCCCTGTCTTCCAATACGTCTCGCAGGTCTCGCGTGTTTCCCGTTGCCTTGGTATGTTTGTTTGAATGGCAGCGGGGTGCAGGCTGATTTTCAGGCTGTACTGCCTCTCTATCTCGGCCACGGGGTGGCCGATCAGCCGCATCGAACGCGGGGTGACCTCTGGAAAGGTGTTCGAGTTCGTACTCCTTAGCCACAAGGACTTCAGTCCATCTATCTGCTAGCAGATCCTAATCAGCTTGAAGCTGTTGCTGCTTTTTCTTCAGCCTGTTTGCTGTGGCAATAAGCCGGCGCTTGAAGCACTCCTGCTCGACGGGATCCTCAGGGACGACGAATTCTTCCTCGTCGAGGCTCACTTCGTCTTCGGAGGGAGGCATATAATTGTCGTCCTCCGTTTCTCCCTCTGTCGCTCTCTTAGGAGGGCTGGCTTATTCATCCTCTGGCTCTTGATCGTTCTGGAGGGGATTGTCATCATCTTCGGCACTGTCCGGAGTGCTGTTATCTCTTGTGCCGGTATCACCGTTTTTGCTGTGGCGAGACTTAGAGCGGCGCCGCTGACATCGATGCTGGGGTTGCTTCTTGGAGGGGTCATCCTCCGTTGTCTTGTTGCTATTGCCTTATTTGGGTGTGTCCACCATGTATATATCATATGATGAGGTGGCGGTCCAGTGCCCTCTAGGCACTGGCTCATGTTCGCCTCCGGCATCGGTGTCCATACCATCGATGTCTTCAGAGTCGAAGTCGAGCATGTCGGTTAAATCATCGACAGTGGCTACTAAGTGGGTGGTGGGTGGGGATTGAATTTCTTCGCCGTCCGCATCCCACTCTATCCGGACATAGTTCGACCAAGGTTCTCCGGACAGGGAGAGAGATTTCAATGAGTTCAGTATGTCGTCGAAGGGCGAGTGCTGAAAGATATTTGCGGAGGTGAACTCCATGATCGGTGCCCAATCTGATTCGATAGGTATGGGCGCCGGATGGTATGGAGTCCGTGGCCGAGGACAAGTCCAGCAGTTTGGCGACACGGCTCTCGTGAGGGATAAGGAAAGTATTCGGCTCTATCGCCACTGAGGGTGCGGCATCCATGGTGGAGTCTATCCTCCCGTCCTCGGATGGCGCGATCTGCTCCGGACTAGAGGCCGGAGTAGTTGCTGGCGTGATCGTGCTCGTCGTGATCGTGCGGCACACCTGGCATGGGCCCGATCCCGTCGAAGATCAAGTCTCCGCGGACATCGGCGGTGTAATTCAAGTTTCCAAACCTGACCTGATGGCCAGGGGGGTAGCTTTCGATCTGCTCTAGATGGCCAAACGAGTTGGCCCGCAGTGCGAAGCCGCCGAACACGAAGATCTGTCCGGGGAGGAAAACCTCACCCTGGACCGCATCGTTGTCGATGATCGAAGGGGCCATCGAACCTTGCAGCGACGACACAGTGGAACTCTCAATGAAAGCACCAATGTCGGTGTCAAAACCGGCGGATCTCGGGTAGGGGGTCTCGAATCGTGCGTCTAAGGCGGATGGTAACAGAGGCGAGGGACACAATGTTTACCTGTGTTCGGGCCCTCTCTATGGAGGTAATACCCTACTTCTGCTTGATTGATCTTGATGAATATGAGTATTACAAGAGTTGATCTACCACGAGATCGTAGAGGCTAAACCCTAGAAGCTAGCCTATGGTATGATTGTTGTTGTCCTACGGACTAAACCCTTCGGTTTATATAGACACCGGAGGGGGCTAGGGTTACAAAGAGTCGGTTACAATAGAAGGAGATCTACATATCCGTATCGCCAAGCTTGCCTTCCATGCTAAGAGAGTCCTATCCGGACACGAGACGAAGTCTTCAATCTTTTATCTTCATAGTCCAACAGTCCGGCCAAAGGATATAGTCCGGCAGTCCGGATACCCCCTAATCCAGGACTCCCTCAGTATCCCAATCCTTTTGTGACAAAGGACAGGCCAAAACGGTCTCATATAATAAGCAAAGCGTTCTTGAGGGCACACGGGAATTTCATCTAGTCACTTTCATCATGTTGGTTTGATTCGCGTTCGCTACTTTGATAATTTGATATGTGGGTGGACCGGTGCTTGGGTGTTGTTCTTACTTGAACAAGCCTCCCACTTATGATTAGCCCCCTCGGAAGCATCTGCAACTACAAGAAAAGGTATTAAGATAAAATCTAACCATAGCATTAAACATATGGATCCAAATTAGTCCCTTACGAAGTAGCACATAAACTAGAGTTTAAGCTTCTGTCACTCTAGCAAATCACCATCTAATAACTACTCCAAAATGTATTTCCTTAGGCCCTAAGATGGTGAAGTTACATGTATTCGATGTTCACATGACACAACTAAGGGAATCTCAACATTCATATCATCAAAATATCGAACACATATCAAGTTCACATGATTATTTGCAACATGACTTCTGTTGTGACCTCAAGAACATAACTAACTACTCACAAATGATATTCATGCTCAAGATCAGACGGGTATTAAATAGCATAATGGATCTGAACATATAATATTCCACCAAATAAACCATATAATAATCAACTACAAGATGTAATCAACACTACTAGTCACCCACAGGTACCAATCTGAAGTTCTAGTACAAAGATTGAACACAAGAGATGAACTAGGGTTTGAGAGGAGATGGTGTTGTTGAATATATTGATGAAGATTGGCCTCCCGAAGATGAGACTGTTTTTGGTGATGACAATGGCTTCGATTTCCCCCTCCAGGAGGGAAGTTCCCAATGGAATCGCTCATGGGAGGCAAAAGTGCTCCTGCCCAAGTTCCGCCTAGAGACAGCAGCGCACCTTCCCGAAAGTCCTCTCCTTATTTTTTCTAGGTCAAAAGACCTTACATAGTAGAAGATGGGCACCGGAGGTGGGCTGGTCTGGCCACAACCCACCAGGGCGCTCTTGGTGGGCCTGGCGCGCCCTGCTGTCTTGTGGTCACCAGGTAGCCCCCCTCCGATAGTTATTTGCTCCAGTATTTTTTATATATTCCAAAATAATTCTCCGTAAATTTTCAGCTCATTTGGAGATGTGCAGAATAGGTATCTTTGATATAGCTTTTTAGGTCCAGAACTCCAGCTACTCGTATTCCCCCTCTTTGTGTAAACCTTGCATATTATGAGAGAAAAGGCAATAGAATTACTCCATAAAGCATTATTATGCATAAAAACATTATGAATAATAGTAAGAAAACATGATGCAAAATGGACGTATCAACTCCCCCAAGCTTAGACCTCGCTTGTCCTCAAGCGAAAGACGATATCGAAAATCATTTCCACATGTTTAGAGAGAGAGAGAGAGAGGTGTCGATAAAAACAAAATACGTACATGGTAGCATCATGCTTATTATTATAACAACAACAAACTTTATCATATAACTTTTCATGAACAAGTAACAATTCATCATGACATCGAAGTAAAAAGCATAAGCTCTATTGAAAACCAACAAACTATGTTCCAAGTCAACTTTGCAACTACAATTCATCATATGTCCAACAAACCATCATTTAATCTTCTATGATTGCTAACACTCACCGCATACACATGAGCAAAAAGTTTCAACCGAACACATAGAAAGATAGGGGCTTATAATTTCGCCTCCCAACTTATTCACCTCAAGGGTGATGTCAACAATTATAACTCATGCTCACTCATATCCAACTTGGCATATGTGCCTAGATCTTTCCCCACCACATGGTGCTTGCAAAAAGATAAAATAAAAAGGAATAGAGAAGAATACTTTGACTCTTGCATGAAAAGTAATTTCATAAAGTAAAAGATAGGCCCTTCATAGAGGGAAGCAAATGTTGTCATGTGCTTTTTGGTTTGTATGCACAGTCTCTTAATTGAAAAGAACGTCAAGTCATATTGCCCCTTATGATTGCAACCTTTATTATGCAGTCCGTCGCTTTTATTACTTTGCCATCATAAGTTCATACAACGCTTAATTTCTCTTACATTAAATGATCAAAAACATTTAGAAGCAATTTTTATTGCCATTTTGCACCGATGAAAACTTACTTGAAGGATCTTACTCAATCCATAGGTAGGTATGGTGGACTCTCAAAACATGAGTTTGGGTTTAAGGTTTTTGGATGCACAAGTAGTATCTCTACTTAGTGCGGAATTTTGGCTAGCAAAGATATTGAGCAAGCACCATGTGTTGAAGGATCTATGACAATATAAATTCTATGTGAATATGAACAAACATAAATTATTAAGTTGTCTTCCTTGTCCAACATCAACAGTTTTGGTTAATGGGGGCTCACATTCATAAAAGATGTCCAAGATAGTGTATTCGCATGTGAATCTTCTCTTCCCTTATTAATTCTTTCATGAATTGCATCATTGACCATTGCTATGTTTGTCAACTTTCAACAAATTTTACCACTTGTACTTTTCCTTATGTGATGTCATTACTTACCATAAGATTAGCATATGATCTTTTTCATTATTTTCTTTTATTTTGATTGAAAAATAAATAAAGAAGCAAAAACGCGAACTAAACTTTATTATATAACTCTCACTCGATTACATAGATTGATAGATCACGAAACTAGCACTCAAAATAGATCATACTAAACTTTTATTCAACTAAATCACGAAATAACTAAGTAACGAATTAAAAATAGGTAAATGTAATAAAAGTTACACTACAAAAAAAATACACTTCCGTGATGATACGTGTTTGTCACAGTAGGTCGCGTTTTTTGTCATGCATGTACATCCATGATGATTTTATGACAGAATCAAGATAGTCATACTGTCTTTGTCGTAGTAGTGTTCCATGACATTACCAAAATTATCATCATGGAAGTGTCCACTTCCATGACAATAAATCACGCGTCACAGAAGTGCTTTCGTCAAGGGTGACCGACACGTGGCATCCACCATAACGGAACGTTGTTAAGCTATCGGGTCCGGTTTTGGATCCGATAACCGTTAATAGCCCGGACCAATGGGGATTTTCCACGTGTAAAATCATCATTGGCCGCAGGAAACACGTGTTGCCTCACCGTTGGGACAGATGTCGTCAACTCATTGGACAGGAGGCGCCTAGGATAGGTCGACATGTGGCACGGCCCAACAGTGGCCCATTCCGGTGAAAAAGGCCAGCCCAGTAAAAATTAGCAGGCCAGCCCATATAAGGCCTACTTGTGTCAGGTCCATTTAAGCCCATGGCCCATAGGAGATGTGCCAATTCGGCCCGTCAGCGGCCCGTTAAAGATTTGACACCATTGCAGCCCATCGCCGATTCGAGCACATTAACAACCCGCTATATAATTGGACTCAACATCGGCCCGATGAGATTTCGGCCTGTTAACGACCCATTTAATGGATGGGCCAATTTTCAGGATGTACATCTTTCGGCCTTTTAGCGACTCATTTAAATGTTGGGCTAATTTCCGGCCCGATGTGTCTTTCAGCCTATTGACGGCCCATAAATCTGATGGGCCATTTGTAGTCGGACCTGAGTTTCTGCCTTTTAGCGGCCCATTTAAGTATTGGGCCAATTTCTGGCCTGGTGTCACTTTCAGCCTGTTGACGGCCCATAAATCAGTTGGGCCATTTGTAGTCGGACCTGAGTTTTGGCCTTTTAGCGACCCATTTAAGTGTTGGGCCAATTCCGGCCACATGTGCCTTCGGCCTGTTAACGGACCATAAATGAGTTGGGCCATTTGTAGTCGGACCTTAGTTTTGGCCTTTTAACGGCCCATGCCCTTCATGGTCCAATACCAGCCCGGTTTCTCTTTCGGCCTGCTAAAGGCCCACAACACAGTTGGGCCATTTACAATACGACCTGACTTTCGGCCTCTTAGCGGCCCATGCTCTTCATGGTCCGGTACAAGCCCGCTGTCTCTTTCGGACTGCTAAAGGCCTACCATATAGTTGGGCCATATGTAGCCCAAACTTAGTAACGGCCTGTTTACGGCCCGTGAAATAAATTGGTGCCACTTGTTGGCCGCTTCGATGTCGGCCTGTTAACAACCCGGGAGGTAAGAGGGCCGACCATTAACTTTCGGCCTAGTAACGGCCCATTAACTTAATGGGCCCACTAAAGTTCGTACATGTCTTTAGGCCAAATTAGATAATTTGAGCCCATTACGACGAGCAATTATGCACAGGACCTAAAGCAGATCAAGCATAGGTGCGGCATACAGGGAATAACATTGCACATCCGCATATATTACAGGAAATTACATCCTTTGGGCAATCAAAGATTGATGCTAGTGCAAATAAATGAGCGAGAACCTAACCATCTACAACGTCACAATCTGCAACCTCTTGCAGATGGCGCCCATAAGCATGTGGGCAAGTTCTTGCTGCTTTGCTACACTTGTCTCACGAAAACATTGATCGGTTGTTGTGTCGCGACTCGCACCTCTGATTCATCCACCATTTCCATCATTGCTTCAGCCATTAATTGGTTCACAAACATACATTTATTCCGTTGCATTCGAGACAGAGGATCTTGAGCAGATTCAGGATGGCGATTTTGGCAGGCTTGTATTATTGATAGTGGAGAGTGTCTCGACCCTTTGCATCATAACATAAATTAGGATGCGAACCAAATAGATTAATCATGAGTTATTGCCATATTACGGCCTAGATTCTTTGGAAAGAAACAATGGGGTTGCCTTGCTGTTTTTAGAGTTTGTCTTCTTATCTTCAGCAGCCTGCACAAAATTAACACACTAGCGTTGCTATCATTGGCCAAGTCAGATAAAAGGAAAGCAACATTGACACAACGAACATTTGGCCAACTAGCCTACACCAAATTAACACAATATGGCACAACTATCATCAGCCAGGTAAGGTAGTACGAAAGCAACATTGACACAATGAATGAATGGGCAACCAGAGAAGCACTACAATTCAGTAATGTGCGTGATATGAGATAGTACATTCATGAATCTCAGTATGCAAAACCTTACAAAAATCAACATTGGCGCCTTTAACATTTTGCTACAACTAATTTTAGATCAGATAAAGGTTAGATTCACGCCGATTAACAAAATACATGTTGATGTAAAAATATAGTGATATACAACAGTACTTACATCAGCATTGGAGCACGAGAGAATTCCCATAAGATATTTTCCTCGAATACGATCCCAATGGAGGAAGTCTTCTATCGTTTAACCTTATTTTCTAAAAGAGAGATGGGTAAGAAACATGTAGAAAATATGATCGAATGCTATAAAATTTCATGATGCAAGGATATGCACACGCTTCTTAGAATGGAGTTGACATTCTTTTCTTTGAATCGAGCGGACTAGTTTTTGGCCACTTTGGAATCTGCTTATTATCGGTGGGAGTTGGGTTTCTCTGTCTTTGGAGCAGTATCTATGAAAAATGGAGTTGGTTTATTATCTCGTGGCGTTTGGATCTTTTGCAAAGACCTGGTTTGTAACCCTTCAGATTCTAACATAGCCGTCTTCCCCTTGAATGCCTTATATAGAAGAATGGTGATTCAGTTATAAAATATGCTAAGCAGAGATGGAATAGGTACTGAAGAATAGAAAGGCATGACATACTGACATGTATTCCCTCCGTTCGGAAATAAATTGATGGGTCTAGGCATATTTCATTTCTAGAAACATCCAGTTTTATCCATTTCTTCGACATTTAATCCGGACGGAGCTAGTATGATGTAAGAGCTAGGGATACGACAGGACAACACAGTAAAAAAACACTGAAAAACCCAACTGCAGAACCAAAGTATTCAAACCTTGATATGAGATAGTACGCTCATGCATTTCGGGATGGAAAACTACGGGCAGTTTTCCTTACAAAAATCAACATTGTGGCCTTTAATCATACATTTTGCTACAACTAAATTTAGATCAGATAAAGGTTGGATTCACGCCGATTAACAAAATACATGCTAATGTAAAAATATAGTGATATACAACAGGTACTTACATCTACATTGGAGCATAGAGAATTCCTGCAAGAATCTTTCCTCATAAACGATACCATTGCAGAAATTCTTCTATCTATTAAGCTTATTTTCTAAAAGAGATGGGTAAGAAACATGTAGAAAATATGATCAAGACGCTATAAAATTTCATGATGCAAGGATACGCACACACTTCTTAGAATTGAGTTGACATATTTTTGCCGGAATTTGGGCGGACTAGTTCTTTGTCCTCTTGAATCTTCTTATTATCAGTAGGAGTTGGGTTTCTCTGTGCTGGAGCAGTATCTATAAAAACTGGAGTTGGTTTATTATCTCCTGGCGTTTGGATCTTTTGCAAAGGCCTTGTTTTTAACCCTTCAGATTCTAACATAGTCGTCTTCCCCTTGCATGCCTTGTATAGAAGAATGGTGCTTTAATTATAAAACATGCGACAACAGAGAGATGGAATAGGTACTGAAGAATAGAAAGGCATGACATATTGACATGTATTCCCTCCATCCGGGAAAAATGGATGGGTCTAGGCGTATTTCAGTTCTAGATACAAACTTTTTTATCCTTTTCGGCAACATGTAATACGGACGGAGGGAGTATGGTGTAAGAGCTAGGGATACGACAGGACAACCTGACAAAAAAAACACTAGTTGAATGTAAAACTATATGCTAGCGGAATACGCAGAAATAACTAAGGCAACATATACGTGTATGATTGGGAAAATAAGATGGCATTGCAACAGCGAGCACTAGAACAGCACTTCAATGTAAAAAACATGGGATGGCGGACGGATGAAGTAATCTTGATGAATAACAATGCATAAGATATTCGAAGCATGATGTCCAAATTAAGCGGATGGCATTGCGATAGAGTAGAATGACGATGCTTGAATTTGAAAACATGTTATCATGAATGGAATAGGTCTTGAAAAACAGGAAGGCATGACATATTTACATGCATGATCGGCATGCTAAGCACATGGCATTGCAAATGAGTAGATACACTCTAGGACATTATATGCATGTTGTACCCATATCACAGGCCAAGTTAGAGAAAGGACCTTGTGGGGTGAAGAGGATTCATCATCTTTTACGCAAGTCTTCTGAAGAACTGCCTTTACATGTTCCATCATATTGGGTATCATTGACATCAAGTTTATCGGCCTTTACATTGCTCCGTGAAGTTCTTGTGGATATATCAGTGTGTGCAATTATATCTAACATGCGTGGAAGACAACTAGTAATCAGATTTATGTAATGAGTGCCTGTAGGAGACGACATAAATAGTAGGACTGGGGTTAACTAGCAGCAACAGGTCTCATAAACTAAAGGGAGAACACATATGAAAGCTACAGAATATGTATCGTTTGTACTCGAGATTAACTAGATGGCACACAAAAGTATTAAAGAACAACATAGGTATCTTTGGAAGTGGTATAATACTATAATCACCAACCTGTGGGATAGCATTGGGCGATGGATGATAACTATGGAACAGTGTTACCTAAAGGACAAGTATCTTAGCTGAACTATGGAACAACATGAACTCTGAACAAGACCCGTAAGAGATCGGCATGAATATACAAAGGTGAAATGTGATGATCTATTTTCCATGCTTAGATGAATAACAAAGCCATAAATGTTGCACACAAGTAAGATGAGGGTACAACCTATCTGACTGCCATCCATAGGAGTGAGCATCATGTTCTGACTTGTTAATGGCCCTGCAGTTATTGTGGCTGTCCATGTCAGGCACACGCATTTGATGTTGGGAACTGTTGAGTGGGGACTATAGCTCCCTTCTGGTGTATGCTTCCCTTGTTGGAGCAGCTGCGGTGAGTCGGAAGACGGTGTGTCTGAAGATGTAGATAATGCATAATGTTAAGAACGACATATCTCTTTGATCTGAAGAAATACACCAAGAGATCAACAGCAAGGTACGAGAGTGGTCACACGTCTGTTGACTGAAGACTAAATTGCGGTCACCCAATTTTATTTTATTTTGGTACTGTCCGATCTACGCCGGATGGCTTGATGGCCGTCTTGTGCCTCTCGGCTGACACTGTTCGGAATCTTCCACGAAGAGCGGCGACCGGCGAGCAGCCTGCCTCCACCGTCCGTGGCCCGGCCAAAACCCGCTCCCGCCCCACCGCCTTTGCCGTGGTTGCGCCGCCCGGGCCAATCCACAAAGACTCCCGTCATCCAGATCCGTGGCAGTAGTACCTTCAACCCACGCAACTCTAAGATAGCCATCTAAGCGCTGCTTCCGCGGCGAACTTGCGGCCCCGCACCCTTACGTTAGACACCAGCCAACCGGCAGCCTAGGAGCTCCGCCGCCTCAAGGGGTGCTGCTTCCCATTGGGAATCGATTGGCCCAGAATAAAAATTCAGACAACTGACGCCTAAATAAAGTGATTTGAGATGAGGGTGCGACCTATCTGGTGGCATGGTGAAGTAGGCAGGTCCAGCTGCCGAGTCGGTGAGGCCGGCCTTGATTCTTGATGGCGACCGTGGCGAGAACGAGCGATGTTGCGACGGTCGACGGCTAGGCGGAAGCAGCGCCAGGACTCTGGACGGACCCGAAGTTGGAGCCACTCCGGCGCCGTGAACAATGGCGGGGGTGAATCGGCTCCGGTACTGTTCACGCGGCCGTCGTCGAGGCAGCACCAAAGAAGACGGGAGTAAGAGGCACACGGCCCAGTGCACGAAGGCAAATGGACATCATCTCGGCGGTAGGGAGGAGGGCTGTGAAATTGGTGCGGTGGGGCGCCATGGAGGTGGGGCTGAGGTTTCGGCTCGGAAGAAGGAGCTTCCGGGGAGAAGGTGATTTGGCGCCCACGAGGTATGAATGGGGGCGCGGGGGGGCGAGGGGATTTGGGAGGAGTGGAACCATGTCTTACGGACGCATTTGTGCGAAATGTGAGGAGAGTTCTGATTCTACCCTTGCCTATAGGCTTCTCGGCTTGGGTACGTGTCTTGTGACGGTCGGGGATAGTAGAGTAACTTTGCTTCTCCCCAAATAGTGGGCGGGAGCGATTTTGGGCGAGGAGGGCGTGCTTTTAACTATAGTGGGCGCGAGCGATTTCGGGCGAGGAGAGCGTGTTTTGAGATAGTGGGCGCGAGCTATTTCGGGCGAGGAGAGCATGTTTTTCCGACCATGGTTTATGAATTATTCGGCACATGTCATTTTGGCCGAGGAGAAGGCATGCTTGGATGAAGTTATGTACCTACCCTCGATGTACAACGGGCCAATTGATGCGTGTCCCACATAGGACGGTAACTTCGCGTCTCCCATTTATTTGCTCAGGCGAATTCCACCCGGCAGAGAGGATGTTTAATGGTTCGTTCAAATTTTGGGAGAACGAGCATCTACGTCTACCTTACCAAGTCGATTCGAATCAAATTTTGAAATATTAGCTTGCCACTTCTTTTTTAGATGGAGAGATGATGCTCAGGAGTAAGGTATTTTTACATGCTCGTTGCTAGCGGTTTACTATATGACAAATAGTTGACCCACTCAAAAACGCGAATCAAACCCAAAATGAAATATCTCGATTCAATGAAATAGCTCATTCAATAGGTCAAAATAGTGAACTAAATCCGAAATTGAACACCTCAATCGAGTAGCATGTTGTATAGTATTATAGTACTCCATGAACATGTTGAAAGTCTAATTAATGAACTTGTTTGATATACGCATATATCCGTTCATGTGTGGATTGGAGACAACATGTTCTCCAATTTAAATATTTGAATGCAAGTTTATATCGAAACATGGTTTATATCAGTCTTTGATGCGTAAAACGCGACCTCCCCCTCTCCCGCTCCTGCTCTCTCTCTCTGTCTCTCGCCGACAATCTTCAATTCTGTCGCACGCATCCGACACAAAAACCTTGTTGGTCCCTCTCCCTTTCTCTCCATCTCTCTCTCTCTCTCTCTCTCTCTCTCTCTCTCTCTCTTTGTGTGTGTGTGTGCTCGGGGGGGGTCTTTCTATTTCGCATGCATATATACACCATCTATAGGTCTCTCTCGCACACTATGTATGATACTCTAGCTAGTCCAAGCTAGATATCTTAGGTGCACTCAACGTACGCACACAAATTCCTTGGCTCTTTGCCCGTAACTCTCTCACGCACCACTATGTCGTCTCGGAGCTCTCCCCCCCCCTCTCTCAAACTCTCCATCCACCTAGGTCACACATACAGATGCATATCTCACTCGCACTCGATAGGCCCACCTAAAACTCTATTTCTCTCCCTTGTTCTCTCTCCATCTCACACGCACACACACACAATCTCATGCCCAGCTAGCCAAGTATGATGGTTTCTCACTCAATTGTAGGCACACGCAGTCCCCCCTATATGTATATGACTAGCTAATCTTAGTCTCCATCACAAACATGTGCATGGTCTATCTCGATTTCTCTCGGGGCATCTTTCTATCGCGCACGCACTCCTTCGATCTCCCACCCATATAGTCCCCTCACGATCTTGAGGGATCTCTCTATCACAAACACACCTCTCTCCCTCCCCATGCGTCCATGCCATCCATGTGTCCCTCTCGACCTTTTTCCTTGTTGGCGGACCTCTATTGGACATGTGCTACAGGGGTGTGTCTCTCCGTTGCAAACAATCACACACTAGCTATCTTCGTGTATCTGCTCGCCTCGCTTTTCCATCTCGGAGATGCATGCGTGATATGTTCGCATAAGAAACGAAAAAACACACTCTATCTAATTTATTGTTTGTTGTCACTTTCTCTTTCACACACATACTCTTTTTGCACACTTACTCATTCTCCTTCACACGAACTTGATCTGTCTCGTCCGAGGCACTCTCCTCGGTCCATAGCATAAAGATTTATTGAAAAGTCAAACATCACAAAGTTTGACCATGTACGTGGAGAAAAAGAATTACATCTAGTACGGCAAACATATACCATTAGATTCACCATGAGATGTAGTTTTGTATGATGTATCTTTGGTATTGTAGATATAAATAACATTTGCGTAAACCTGATCAAAGTTTCCAAAGTTTGACTTCTAAAAAATTAACATGCACTACATTATCGAGCGGATGGAATATCTCTTTCCCCCTCTCAGCTATCTGACGCACCACTCAGCCTTATCGGGGCTCCTCAATCTCTCTCAAACTTTATTGGTTAGTTAGGTTCGTGACCTGACCCTCATGCCTTGATGGCGGTCTGCTTGGTGTGGACGTGAAATGTAAAATATTTCTGCTGGCAGGGCTTATGTAGTCTTTGAAGCGTTTGGTTCATGCCTGGGCCAGGCAAAGCATCAACATCCCATCAATCAATCCATGCATCAATTATGTAATGCTAATATCCATCCATGTTGATGTTAGCCTCGTGGCCGCACGACCAGGCACGACAAGGCGTTCGAAATCGGTCGCCTGGGCCAGGCTACTTGCAGTGTCTGGAGTTCAGCCAGGCTAATTAAAGTGCAAGGGTGTTGGAGATATGCCCTAGAGGCAATCATGTATGATGATATTTCCTATGTGTTTATGAATAAAGATAGTCGTTGGACATTATCAATGATGTGTATCAGCAAGTACGTGACTTGTTTGTGGGACTATGCATTGTATGATGACTGTCCTAAAAGGTCCCTAGTCGAAAGGGCTGTGTGGACGCGCAGCCGACTAGACTAGCATACGACACGGTCGATGGCTTGATCTCACTAGCCATGAAGCATTGGATGCTAACCGGATAATATGGACTTGGAAAGGTCTGGTCGGATTCGACGTAGTTGGATCCGAGTTGAGATAAGGTCCGAGTCGGACAGACCCAACTATGAGACGCAGCGATATGTCATATGTGAGTCACTAGTACAACATACGTTCTATGTCCTAAGACCTGAGCTGACGCATGTACTCGGGATGGTGACAGACTTGCTTTGGGCCAACCAAACGCTACTCCATGACTGGGTAGTTACAAAGGTAGGTTTCGGGTTTGTCCAGTCCCATGCCGCGAGACATGGTCGAGCAAGATGAGATTTGCCCCTCCGATCAGGAGAGATATACTCTGGGCCCCTTGTGTGCTCCGACCAGGATAAGCATGGCCATGGGACAAGGATTATGAGATAATCCAGTTTGTGATCGGTATCACTGGAACGATAAAGAGGTCGGGCTAGCACAAGGATGACAGTCTCACCTTGAGCCCGACAACATATATCGTGTGGCAAAGGGAACAGAAGTGTGACACGTTGTATAGGTCCGCCTAACCAGCTTCATAGTCTGCTTGGTGGTCGGCACGCCTTGCTAGAGGCCGCTACCAACCGTGCAGGTCGGAGGTGATCCGAACTGTGACCAAGCCGGCTTGAACCTAAGGGGTCGCGCGCTTAAGGAAAGGAACCTACCAGGTCGGTTCGTAGGACACTGGTCGGATGTGATCCGAACTGGACTAGGAACGTGACCGAGTTGACTTTGGGCTTTAGGGTCCATGCAAGGCCCAAGTGTTGAGCCTGCGACGGACGCCTATATAAAGTGGAGGTGCGGCACACTCATGCAGTTGATCGCTTCGGCGCTGCGACTAGGGTGTGCGTGTGTTGCGAATAGCCACCTCCACTCGCCACCGACTGTGTGACCGGACCTAGCAGTCCGCCGCATGGTGTTCCTCCTGCACGCGCGGATACCGTTAGAGGCGGTGCACTTGCGCCGCTCCGGTGAACTCGTACTTAGGATCGGACGACCGGCTGTTGAGGGAGATCGGACGAGGAGGAGACGATCCACGCAGACGCGCTGCCCCAACTCTTCTTCCGCTACACGACACTGCGCTCTAGTGGTAACGAACTATGATCCATCTCCCGTAGCATGTTCCTGGATGTTCTGCGCGTAGGAATTTTTAATTTGCATTCGACGCACCCTACCGTAGATCCCAACAAAGGGAACCCAGGCCAGGCGGGCTTTCTTTTTCACAGGGTAGCAACCAAACAAGCGTGCATGAAATCCAGCCACAACCCTAGGCCAGGCAAAAGATGCTCAGGATGCAAGCCAGACTGGCCTTATATCTCCCTGGTTCACACATACACATGTCTCGCTCGCGCTATACATATAGACCCATCCAATACTCTCCGCCCTTGTTGTCTCTCCATGTCACACGCACCCCCCTAAGTACCATAATCCCTCACTCCATCATAGGCTCTGTTTGGATCCGTGGGTTAGAGTTAGTTTGGGTTAGTTTGGAGTTAACTAACCCAAAAAGATCCAAACAGGAGGGTTAGTTTCGATTAGATGCATCTAACCCATCCAAAAAAACTAACCCGTCCAAGAGGTGCTTATTTGGGATAGTTCTTCTCGGGACCACTAATAAACATTTTTTCTCTCGCTCTCCCCACAGCAGATCCCTCCCCACTTCCTCGAAGCTTCTCGTCCTCTCCCTCCCTCCCTCTCGCACCACCTGTGAAGGTGCCTCGCCGTATCCGCGCTCCATCACACCCTGCCATCCAAACACCTCTTTACTTAGAGTTAGTTCAGGGTTAGTTCAGGGTTAGAATCTAACTCTAACCTATAACTGAGTTAGAGTATCCAAACAGGGCCATAGGCGCAAGAACTCCCCCCCTCCTAAGTATGATTATCTCTTACTAGCCATCAGGAACACACGTATTGTCTCCTTCCATCCATACGTCTATCTCGATATCTCTCGGGGCATCTTCTATCGCGCGCACACCTTGTCACTCGATCTCCCACCCATGTAGTCCCATCACGATCTCCAGGGGATCTCTCTATGACAAACATACACTCTCTCCTCCCCATGTCTACATTTTCTCCGTACGTCTCTCTCGACCTCTCTCCCTTGTTTGTCAGACCCCTCTTGGCCACGTGCTAGGGGTCTTGCTCTCTCGGTTCCAAACAACCACACACTATCTCCTCACCTTGCCTCTGTTGTCGAAGATGCATGTGTGATATGTTTGCATAAGACACGCATGCTTTTTCTCTAATTTTATCGTGTGTTGTCCATGTCTCTTTCACACACGCACACACACTTTTTTCACTCTCTCTCTCTCTCTCTCTCTCTCTCTCTAGTTAGGGACTCTGTCACGTCCATAAGCATATGGATGTTTTCAAAAGTCAAACCTCGGAAAAGTTTGACCAGGTATATGTGGAGAAAAACATTTACATATGGAACGATCATAAGATTCATCAAAAAATGTACTTACTTCATACTATCATCTATCTTTTGTATTGTAGATATAAGTAATTTCTTTATAAACTTGGTCAAAGTTTCAAAATTTTGACTTAAAAAAATGTTGGAACTACATTATCAAACGGAGGGAGTAGCTCTTTCTCTCTATCTCTCTGCTATCTCTCACGGGCCTCCCCTCTCACTCGAACTCTCTATACCGAAGGATTATACGCTCACTGTGTCGGTCAGATAGCTCGAATATATTGTTTAGTTGACCGGTCAACCAATCCACATGCTGCCTTGTTAGCTCGTGTTCTGTATCTTCGTGTGCTGGCCCATGTGGCACTGGGTGAAAATAAGTAAACTAGAGGCCCATCTGACACGCGGTGAAGTAAACCACTCGGGGTAGCACCCCGCACGCTAGTAAATTGAGGGCGCATTGAGGACAAACTTCTTGCGCGCGAAGGACGCACTCGCGCACAATTCACCACTGCGCGGCGGCATGCACAGAAGGACGCACTCGCGCACACCCAACACACAACACACACCAGCACACGTGTACACCGGCGTCGCCGCCGGTTGAGATGGACGGCGAGGCAGCCAACAAGCGGAGGCGGCTCGAGCCAAAACCGCATCCGGCGAGCCTGGACTTCATCAGCAGCCTCCCCGATGACATGCTGCTCATCATCATCGGCCTCCTCCCCACCAAATCTGCCGTGCGGACCGCCCTGCTCTCCCGGCGGTGGCGCCCCCACTGGCGCTGTGTCCCTCTCAACCTCACCGTTGACAGCTGCCTCTGCGACGGGGATTGCAAACGCATGGCCGAAGTCTCCAAGATCCTTTCATCGCACCCTGGGCCAGCCAAACGCCTTGACATCCGCATGTTTAGTACCAACTGCAAGGTCCAACCCAAGTTCGACGAGTGGTTCTTATCCTCCGCCCTAGATCAGCTCGAGGAGCTCAGCTTTGAAGCTGGGCGATGTCGCTCTCTGCCGCCGTCGTGCTCCGCCTCACGCCAACGCTGCGCACCGCGGCTTCAGCTCCTGCTATCTTCCCAGTTAATGCCGCACCGCCCTTCTTCTCCCTCAACTCAAGCAGCTCGACCTCTTCGACGTTGTCATCTCGAAGAAGGCTATGGAGCACCTGCTCCGCAGCTGTATCAAGGCCGAGTACCTTCGTCTTGAGGAGATCCACGGGTTCATTAGCCTCCACATCGCCTCGACGAATCTCCGATGGATTTATGTGTCTTGATGGCCCCGCAACAAGACATCAATTGGGAAGATATCACTCCAGCTGTTCCACATTATGGTCATTGAGAATGCGCCTTTCCTTGAGAGATTCCTTGTGTCGGATCTAGAAGGTCCGACAAAAACCAGGGTCATTGACGCGCCGAAATTGACAGCGTTGGTGTACTCGTCTGCCAAATTCTCCGAACTCTTTATTGGATCCGTAATCGTTCAGGTACATCACTCATCTTCTTCTCCGTCTTCTTGAAATTCACATTTTAAATTTCTCCTTGATGTATTTACTGACCGTATTCTAGAAAATGATTCCCACAAGCTTGACCTAGTCCATGCACAGTGAAGATCTTAGCACTAAAATCTATCGGCCCCAATCTGGATCAAGTTGTTGGATTCCTTACATGCTTTCCGTGCGGAGAAGCTACTCATCAAGGTGAAACTTCTTTCCTATAAGTAAACGATAATCACAACGTAGCTCAATTTTTTCGTAATTTTCCCAAATTACGATGACAAGTGTAGTGTTCAAAAGCGCATCTACGCCTTTGCACCGAAAGAAATGTTTTTAGTATTTTTCTCACATGATCACCTGCATCGTTTTTATGCTATACTACTATAGTAGCCTAGGCTAGTCATAGTGGAAAGTAACTTAGACTACTCCAGTAACTCTATGGTTACCCTAAGAGCAAGTACTAATTCCATCCTGGTTTACTCTTCCAATTTTGTAGTATCAAAAATTGACCGTAGAATTAACTGACAAAATGTTAATGCATGTCACTAAGTACTATATCGTTGGATTCGTATTTGAACATAATTTCAAATGGTGTAATTTTTAGGGACATGCATTGGCATTTTCTTAGGTAAATCTATGGTCAAAATTTTATACTAAATACGAGGTAGTATTCCCTCCGTCCCAAAATTCTTGTCTTACATTTGTTTAGATATGGATGTATCTAACACTAAAATGTAACTAGATACATCCGTACTTAGACAAATTTAAGACAAGAATTTTGGGACGGGGGGGGGGGTACAAAAGTGGGCTATGTAGGCCAAAACATGTGCCAAATTCACTTGTGATGCATTTGGCATCGATGCCCCTCCATTGCTCACCTGGTGCCCCAATCTGGATCACCTACTTTGCTCCGGTGCCAAATTAACTCACGCAATGAAAAAACACTGCGTGGGAGAGAGAGAGGACTGAGGCAATAAAAAAACACTTTTTTGGGAGAGTGAGAGGCTGGTGTAGTTGGTTTGATTGATTTGTTTATACATGTGGGTCTGTGTGCATAGCGCTGCCAACTCTCTCACATCGCGAGAGCGGTGCAAAAATCTTTTGATTTGACATCGATGCATATTATGTGGCATACTTTTGCGAAATATGGCATCGGCCACATAGTGGAAGGCAACAAATGCCCAAGATCTTCACGTGCTCCTAGTTAAATGAGACGAAACAGAAAGAGAGAGAGAGAGAGAGAGAGAGAGAGAGAGAGAGAGAGAGTGAAAAAATATCACTAGCCAGCCAACCAGATCGTATGAGCGAATGATATTTGTACCTCTTGATGACACGGCAATCTTATGCAGCGAGCTGCTCTAATATATTCTCTTCTTTTGCAAATAAAAAAAGACCCGAAAGTGAAAAATGTGCTGCACTATAACAATCTCATCGAATGCCTTGATCTCCATCTTACAGAAATTGATTTGATCGACTACCGAGGCAGCACATCTGAGATTAAATTGGCCAGGTTATTTGTTTTGGAGGCAAGTGTGCTCAAGGTAATGAGGTTTGTCGTTCTCTGGCGCAACAATGAATGGCGTGCTGATCACCGCAAGCGTCTAATCCTAAATGACAAAGTCTCCACAGAAGCTGAATTTCTTTTTGAAACATCAAGTGGCCAGAGACTCAAAAACTTATTTTCCCATTAGTGACTTGTCAGGGCGGTGGATTTTAGTTTGTACGATAATGCTGCATCCACCTAAAGTAACGAAAGTTCTTGCGTAAACTTCCTAGTAATTCCCTCTTCGTAGGTGCAGCATTACTCCTAACATTTGTAATATCAGTTTGAAACTTGTAATATTGCCATGTCCTATTCCTGCGTTTTCAAAATCCTGCGAATCAAACAGGTCTGAGTTGGTGATGATGTTGTGCCTCCCATCTTTCACCAATAGCCGTCGGATCTAGATCGGCGCATACAAACCAAGCTTCTCCATTTTTGCAAAAAGATGCCCCCACTTGTTCCCTATTTACAAACAACTCCTTGTCTCTCACAATCAGCCTTATCTCCTCTCCACAACATCTAGAAGGCCGTGGAAAAATCTGGCGCGATGGCCGCTGCCGGAGCCGTCCACCCCCAATCTTGGTGTTCCGTGCAATGCACGGGCATCTACGCACGGGAAATTATGTCGAGCGGGGCTAGTTGTAAGCAGGCTAGCTCTACAGCCATGATGATAGTGACTGCAGACGGTGAGGCTGACTATGGTATGCCGAACACGGCGCCTATACTCAGGTGTCATCTCCGGCGCAGGGTCTTGTTACTTCACTGTGAGGAGTAGCACGTAATAATTTGACCAACGGGTAGTACAGTGCTAGTACTCCTACTACTACATTGGTATTACTGCTACTAGTACTAGTAGCACCACCGTCTGGATTTAGGAGTGCTACCACGTCCATCTGGATTTTAGTATTTGACTAGCAATATCTAGTAATGCATGTCACAAGAAATGTACTACTCCCTCTGTAAATAAATACATGGTGTTTTATTCCTATCGTGAGAGAACTTAATGTTTTTTGCTAACTAGAGTACTAATAGGATTACATGCAATGAACTAAACATTGCATGTCATGTTTGGTAGTCTCAAGTCATTGAAAGCATGCAGGCCCACATCTCTCATTGGTTGATATGTCACGAAATAAGAAACAAGGTGGGAGTTAATGCATCGTGCCTAAGTGTTTTGGGATTATTTGGTTTTCGTAAGGTGACTTACACAACATTTTTGTTTACATGCATTAACATTTTATTAGTTAGATCAAAGGTCAAAACTTGGCGCAAAATGCAAAGGGGACCAATAAACCAGTAAACATCAAACTTCTCTCGTTTGGCCCCAACTAGAGGTCCGGTGAGATGATTATACTGCACCGACACGGAGGGGGACGCAGCTTCATTGACTTACAGCAACTGCTTTGGGTGAATGACACGTGGGACCAGGGGGTGGCTGGCCCACCTATCGTCTGACCAAAGTCAGTGCGATCTGAGGGCGAGGTAATCACGAAATCCTACGCACCTCATACGCTAACCAAGGGCATGAGTGATCACTCGAATCACAAGATCAGTTGACAAGAAGCTAAGTTAGACCCATGGAGGCGATGAGCGCGAGCATCAGTCGGCTGTGCCAGATGGTCCATGATGTCGGCCTGCGGCCCAGCACCGAGGAACGTCTCCAGGTAATATTGCTTGAGGCAGCCAGAGCGAGGGGCCGCTTGGACGACAGCTTCGTCTCCTTGTTCGATGAGGTCCTTGTCGGTTTCCTCGACAAGTTCACCGTCGTCAAGAAGCTCGCGAACGACTTTGACGTAAGCCTCCAGCCGACGCGCCCAGGCTCTGCGATGCCCGCCACCCTCAACGGCCACTATGGTGACAACCTCTTCGGCGCACTGGTGGCCCTGCGACTGCCCGCCGTCGAGCCGGAGAATGTCCACCTCGAGGTCGCGCTCGCCGCGCAGCGCCTGGCGCAGCAAGACACCATCGACATAACGTCCACAAGGACTACTACATGCAAGAAGAGGACGATAGGATGCTAGCCTTCTTGGACCGTAGGGCAACCTTGGACGACACTGTTCAGAAGCACGTTGAGCTCGCCGCCAACGCCACTGCTCCTCACACGTCGGTTGGTGACCCGGCGCACTAAGGCATGAGGATGTCGTTGATGGATCTGTATGTATTTTTATTTTTTCGTCAAATCCATGTAGTAGTATATGATACTACAGTAATTATCTTACCTTTCGCATCAACTTCGTACTCCATGCATGAACGGCGCCAGAACCAAACTTCTCATTACTCTAGGCAAAATCATTATTTTCTATTATCGGTCGCGCCATGGAGCAGAACCAAATTTTACAAGTTACGAGTTCAAAAGGAAAAGCCTGCCGCGTTCGCGTAGCACCCCCACACGGTTGGTCCGGCACGCCGCTCAAGCAGGAATGCGTGCGGTGTTGCATTTTCACTTACAAGTGGGACCGCAGTTGAGCAACCCGACTGTCGACAAACGCCCACCCCGCCCACCGCGCGATGGCTGAGAAAACAGGAGGGAGAAGAGATGGTTGTAGCACGGACTCCAAGAAAATTGGTGTCGGATGGGACTCGTGTGGGTGGTGTGTGCCGTACTGCTAGACGTGAATGCTAGTTATGGCCAATGCCACCCCACTATATCGAGCCTATATCGAGGTACGTAGAACAAATTTCCTGCAGTCCGTGCTCTGCCCTCCTCTATCTCTCTTCTCACCGACCCGGCCAGACGCCTTGGAGCCCATCGTCTGTTTGCTCACATGCGGTCCCACATGTTAGTGAATACGCAAGCGGACCCACTGAACCTGCACATCTTTCACCTCGACGTGCTAGTGATGAAAAACAAATCCAAGAAAGATCTTCGGTGGCCGCTTTTGGAGTTACTCAAGAGTAGTCAGATTCTATTTACAGTTTAACCCAAGATGCACATCTCGTGGCTTCAACTACCACTCTATTTTCTTTCATGACACGACCTGGATGCTGGATGTCCCACGTGTCGGCAAAAGGAGGAAGAACCTGACCAAATCTTCGGTTGTGCTCTCGGATTAGACTAGTTGTGCTACTTAAATTTTTTATTGTGTACTCCCTCCGTTCCAAAATACTTGACTTCCATTTGTCCAAAAATGGATGTACCAATATACTAAAACATGTCTATATACATATATATTTTGACAAATAGAAGGCATGTATTGTGCAACGGAGCGAGTAGAATGGATGCAAGTTTTTGTATTGCGAAGAAGAGTACATCCATATATTGATAGAGCGCAATTTAGTACATGTTCTATCACTTTTAGCTAGCACAGAGGCTAGAGATGAGATTAGTGCACTTGTTGATACTCCTACTAGAATAGAGGCTAGACATGAGACTAGATGCGAGGAAGCAACATCTACTT
This sequence comes from Aegilops bicornis, assembly GCA_021605145.1. Taxonomy (NCBI): domain Eukaryota; kingdom Viridiplantae; phylum Streptophyta; class Magnoliopsida; order Poales; family Poaceae; genus Aegilops; species Aegilops bicornis. The sequence goes on from CM038674.1 coordinate 391,944,384, forward strand.
CTTTACACTCGAAGAAGAAAGAAGCATGCAAGATCGAGCCTCCGCAGATCAATAATGAATGCATCGAGAAGGTACTAATCCAACTTACAGGAGTAGTAAAATGTATTCTTGTGGTTCTTGTTTTCTTTGGTCTTGCTTTTATAGTCAAAATTATCGTTGGAGTTCGTGCAAAACGGAGGTCCATTTGGGGTCGTGCGTTGGAGTTGGCCTTACAAGTGGGACCGCAGTTAAGGAAACCGACTATCGGCAAACCCCCGCCTCGCCCGCCGTGCGATGGCTGAGTTAGAGAAACGATGAAGTTGAAGAGATTGCTCTAGCACGGACTCCAAGAAATATGGTGTCGTGCTAGTGGGTGTGCCGTACTCCTGGACGTGAATGCTTGGGGTGGCCCATGCCACCCTACTACTCCTACTACTTACTATATAGTACTAGTATCGAGGATTCGAGGTGCTGGTTACGTACAATATGGCTACAGTAAAAACACGCATACGACGCCTTGAAGCATGTGAAGCTAGTACAAATAGTGTACTACTATTGTTGATTGGCCTCATCCGATAACCTGTTGCAATGCACGCATTACAATTATGTATTTGGAAAATATTTTTTTGCCTCGCTGCACCACTCACTCAGAGAAGCGACTCGAAAGCCATTCATAAATTTAGTAAGTTTATCACAGGCATATCATTTTATTACATACAACAGGTCATCAACCCACATTGACAACGAGGATACATTATAAATACTAAAGTTTTCACCACACAACAAATAACAAGCAATGAAATGAACTTTAACTCAACCATTCCTCGGTGTTGGAAATGCTTGCTTTGAACCACAAGTGATTCTCTGGGACGGGCCATCCATTGTCGATCTGGAGAACAACGCAGGACTGACCATCCAAGCTGAAGCGGCCTACTATGTCAGTACCAGGGTAGGGAACCACCCAAATGTCCGAGGTATAGATACAGTTGCTTCTCATAAATGGTAGTAACGTTGTGTCAACAGCAGTTGGATCGCCTTTCACCATCATTGGATAGTTTTGTCCAAGGAAGAGCGAGGTTTCTCCAAGACTATCAATTCTGTACCTGGGAGAAGGAGTTGGCGCTAACACACTAGTATCCATCCGAATACCATGCAACGGGTGTTGGAATAGGTCCGGAGAGTGCGACCATGGGAGCCTACCCCTGCTTCCTTAGCAGTAACATCATCAGTGGGCTGTATACACACAAGAAGAGGTGATCCATCGGAATTAGTTGCCAGGCGCCAAAGAGTATATGGGTGCTGCTCGTCCTCATGCTCGTGATCATCACCGTCGTCATCTCCCCCTTGGTTATAAAAAATTTCAAGTATACGTGGTGGAATGTTCACAGGACCTTGGAAACACAAGAAGAAGGTTAATTAGTAAAGGGAAACTTGCTAACCCGCATGCATGTGGATGAAACAATTATAATTATGGTGGAAGACAAGCGTGCGAAACTATGAGAATGCCATGCAAAAGCGATTGCCACAGTGGTGGCAGCAAACACAAGGCCCTCGTATTGAATTGCATCACGGTACTCATCCGTGTACGTAAAACTGATTTTTGAGCAATATCCATTGAGTCAAACCACCAAGGACGGCAACAAACTTGTCGAAGATAGCAACAACTTCATAGTTGTTGTAATTCCAAGAGCGGTTGGGAACTTGACAAATTGCTATCTTCCGTAGAAGACAGTCACCTTGATTGTATTTGAACGTGCGTACAATACCGGTGTGCTCAACCTCTGGGCAGTCTGCTGAGATTTTTGGAAGTGGAACCCGGTCACGAATGTACACATTCACAAGTTCCCACTCACAGTTGGACCCAATGTAAACAACCCAATCTCCATTTACGCATGCCCAAGCCTTGCCCTCAAGCGATGACATCTTAACATCATATGTATCATTATCAAGCGGCATCAACTTGCACAGGGCGAGGCCTCCGTCGTGCCGGCGCCAGTCATCAGGGTCACGGCGAAGAAGATAGGGGAGATCAAACCGCTCCTTGACTCTTGGGTTCCTTGTAATGATGTTATTAGTTGAGTCGAGAATGGGCTTGAACGAACCTGCCATGCTAGCCGAGGTGATGACGTCGCATCGATCAATGAGTTCCTCCACCACGTCATCTTTCAGATCGGGGCAAGAATAATGGGGTCGTTTCCGGCCTGTTCCTCCATGGAGAAGACAATCGAACAATGGCAGAAGAAAGGGTGAAGGGCTGAAGGAAAATGGAGGAGGGAGAGGAAGAGCGTGCGACAGCAGTTCCAAATCGAGAGGGAAAGGCGAAGAGTCTGTGGACGGTTGCCAGTTTGCCACGGTTCACGAAGAGGCGCCCCGGCCTACACGTCCGTTCGAAAATACTCCTACTACTCGCCGTTGTCTCACTGATATGTTGGAACAGGACCACATGTCAATGGAACATGGTGTGTAATTTCTCGTGCAAAATGCGATCTGGCCGCGTTGGCCGAGGTGCCGCATTAGTTATCGACTTTATTTTTTAATGGCGTGCCATTCAGTTTTGAAGCACGACTAACTGGTACTGTACTTAGAGAAAATATAAACTACTCTACCACTACTCCACCTCCAGTACTAGTAGTATAAAAAAGATATATAGGTTGGAGCTTCAGCGCTTTCTTGCCAAGGGCTTCCCACTTGCTTATCACACTACCACCCTCTCTCCAGATCTAAAAAAGACGGCCCCTCTCTCCCTCCTCACCGGTGGTCACAGATCCGCCGGGGACGAAAAAGGGCGATGCAGCGTTGGCGCACTCATCGTCGGCGGCGAGGTCACGCCGGCGACAAGGCCGTCCTCTCGGACCTAAGCGCCCAGCGGGATGGCATCCGTCCCCAAGCTCGTTGCCGTAGTGTGTGCGGAGGACGACGACCACGAGCAAAGCCACTTCCCGCCGACCCTCAGGTATGCTACCTCTTTTCGAACCATACCCTTGTTGTATTGCCCCATCTGCCACGTCGTTGCATGTGGATCTTTTTCCACTCCACCATCTTCCCAATTTGTTGTCCTCTGCTCTGCTGGCCACGCAGACGAAAACCATAATTTGCACTATTAAAGGAAACCCTACTTCATGCAGACTAATCCATGTCTGGTTCGAATAAGGAAAGGAAGGGAGACTATACTGTCCAAGAGAGTAGGCATCGAACCCGCATCTAGGTTGAAAAGGGGAAAATCAGTAGCTAAGTAACGAGTCTCGTGTCTCTTGTTTGAAGAAGGGTAGAAAGGCATGACAACGCAATAGAGAATGACCAGGTTGATCGGTTTGTTGTCCTCACATAGGAAAAAGGTGTTGGTGCACCCACTGTCCGAATGGGCCTCCCATGCTCTTATTGCCACTTTTTTTGCTGTTAGTATAACGCCAGCAGTCAAGTCAAGCAATGCTACTGCTAAAGTGATGCCACATTTAAATAATGCCGCTCTCAGTCTAATGCCACCGATAAATTTAAGCAATGTCATTTAATGTCCTTTGGATTATTTCAGGGTTAGCTGTTGATTGTGGATGTATTAAAGATTTTTCAGCTAAGGCATTCTAATCTTGTTGCTGACCCGATATACCAACGATGAAACTTGTTACTACCTTCAGATTTTTGCCTTTATTAATGCTTATAGATTACATACCTCAGTTTCATGAGATAACTTAATTTTTTGTATGCAGTGTCACCAAAATGCCAAGCCGATGATGTCATTTTATTTTGGTTAAACTGCACGGACAATTATGAAGACAAGAGGAAAGGTCAAGAGTGGGCACCTCCTCCTCAATTTGTTCTCTTGATTCGTTCGATCAAGTTTTTATGTCTGATCGATTATCAAGATTGGGATAGCAATTTTTAAGGTCCCCCCGAGTCCGAAATGATGTTTACCTTGGAGGTCCATGGTTTGCAATTTTTTTATACTGTCATTAGTTAATAATGCTAGTGACCTTCAGACTTTTGTATTTGGTTTAATGCTCATGCATAGCTAGTATACCAATGCTAAAACTTGTTACCTTTACATTTTGTATTGTTAATTCTTATAGAAACCTTCCAGTGCTAGAATTTATTGAACTGTTCAGTAAAACAATTGTACTGTACCCTGTAATAAACTAACTACTCTCTCTTGTTGCACTAGCCCTTTGGATTAGTGTATATGTGTAGTATTAGAATGGTGTTGCATTAAGCGTATGGACATAAATAAAGTGTGGCAAGCTTTCCCAGATATGTGCTCAAGAAAACTACTACCTGTTTTTCTAAATACTAGACAATTGGGTACTTTAAATTGAACCGCGAAAATGTCTTATATTAAGGAACATAGGGTGTAGAGTTCACTCAAATTATCCCGGTAAAGCTAGTCACACCTTTGTTAAAATTAATGTTCATTATGTTATCGGAGGAGGTCTGTATGTTTGTCTCTAATGCACATCGACTACATACGACATCATGATGTAATGTTAAGTCATTTCCTTTTGTATAGTGTCACCGAATTGTCATGGCGGTGATGGCATTTTATTTTAGTAGAACTGCACAAAATTTGCTTAAAAGAAGAGGAAAGGTCGGGGAATGGCTCAGTTTTTCGAAAAAACTATGTATGCCTTCACGACATCACCGTTGTTGCTTTATTTATTCCTTCAATCAGGTGGTTAGAAAGTCTTGCTACCTTTTCCCATTAAGAAATTGGAATGCTTATATTTGTGAGTCTATGCTTCAACTAGTGCCACTTTTATAGTAATCACACTTTCAATATCTATGCAAACAGGGATGCTCGATTTTAGTGGAACTGCACAAAAAGTCCAACTGGTTCAACATTAAGAGCATGTTTTTTTCCAAAAATATCCAATTGGTGGCACTATGAGCTGTTCATTACGAAGGTACATTGTTTGCTACTATCTTGCTTCTCTTTTTGTACTGTCATTAGATAGTAATACTAGTGGTTTGCATGAGAATTTATTGGCAGGGTGGACCTACATTGGAGGTGCAGGACAGGATTCAATGATTGGATGTTCAATTTCGGTTGTATCGATTTCACCTCTTCCATCACTGCGAACATGGTGTGGTATATGTTTACTAGCTGCTTGATATTTGTGCGCATACAGATGTCCGCCCGTTGCTATTTTGGTTGAACTGCACAAGAGAATTGTATAGTCACCGCATGCGGTGCCATTTGAAAATAGACACAAAGATTGGATAGTCACTTCATGGACTGCAGAAAAGTAATCTTGTACTATTCTTGACCAACACTAGGTGCTTCATTGCTTTGGTCTGATTATACAATGGGCATAATTTTGCCTAAGTTAAAGTTTGTATTCGAAAATAGTCTCGCGGTGTGATCGAGAGAAGACCAAATCATATTGCGTTGGATGTTCCTCCATCATGTGTGGTTCATTCTCATGGTTCCATTGTTGGTGAAACCACTTACGTTTGCAAGAGAAATTGTAGACTTCACAAACAAATTTGTCTTTCGATGCATCTTGAATGTTGGCCAAGAGAAGCATCCATGTTAGTAGGAAGAACAGATGTTTTTTCTAGATCTTTGCTTTTGGGGCTACATATTTTTATATGATCTATGAATCATTGAGATGCATTAACATGTTGATCTTATGTATGGGAATCATACTAGTTAGTTTTAGTTGCGACGCAAAATCCGAAGTGGCTGATCTTTGCTTTTGGAGCTACATATTTGTATATGATCTGTGAATCATTGAGATGCATTAGCAGTTACTTATTTCTGTTCGCTCAATGTTTACAAGTTACTGATCGATCACTAGCTAGCCTACAAATGTGCTCTGGCAGTTTTATTTGTGGCCTTAAAGATCTTGAAGTGGCAGTTTTTGAATAAAAATGCCTACCTCTGAAAAGCCCGACAAGCTACACTATCGATCCTACACGGATAAAATGCCTACCTCTGAAAAGCGACAAGCTACACTATCGATCCTACACGGATAAATAGCGGATCACGCACGTACTACCTCCTTTCCGGTTTGCGAGGTCAATTCAAGAAAGCGACCTACTCGATCCTACACGAATAAATAGCGGATCACGCGCGTACTAGTACCTCCTTTCCGGTTTGCAGGGCTTAATTCAAACCTCTCACCAACCAAGGTACTCCCTCCGTCCGGGTTTATTAGTCCCGTGAGCAAAGCAGCAAGACCAAGGCATGGCAATAATTAACGGCATGCAGAAGTTTAAGCCTAATTAATTACAGCGGTTTAAGTGGCTGCATGCGTGCCCTCGGCTGCGACTCGTTGCATGCTGCTTCGCGTCTTGACCGCGGCGATTACGAGTGCCTGCATGCAGTCGGCCGTAATTAAGGCAGCTAATTGATGCGAAAAAGATACGCTTTAATTGTTGCGGGCTTTTTAAATCCGTGGAATCATTATTGACAAGGAGGGAGATGATTCGAGTGCACCCGTTTGACCGCCATGCCGACGTGCAACCCAGACGGGACGGGACGGCACAGTCATAATTTTAGTTTCCCTAGTTTTCCACGGCAAGCTGGCGCGCTAAGCCATTATGCATTGAATTCCGATGACCGTCGCGCTACCTTCCCCCTATAAGTACTGTTTCCCGGCCTTCTCCGGTGCCACTGCGACCCAACTCGCTATATCCTCATAAGCCCCCACCGGCCCGACGTCGCTCGCCACGTCCGCCATGCCCCCGCCCGTCCACGGTAGGCGACGCCAGAGGCGGTCACCGCCGGAACTAGTGTCCGGTTTTTCACCGGAAGGCAGACGGAGGGAGGAGGCATTATATCTGTCTTTAGATGGCAATGCGCAGATCGAGGAGTTGTTGGAGCGCAACCGCATGGCGGAGGAGCAGGAGTTGTTGGAGCGCGACCGCCTGGCGGAGGAGCAGCGTATCGCCGATTTGTACCGCCAGCGGGACATGGAGCAGCAGCGCACCGACGCTCTGAGTCGCAAGCAGAGCGCCCGCAACTGGGCCGACTACGTGGAGGCTGGCGCCTGGCAAATAGCCCTAGAGGCTGTCGGGCACGCACGCGTTCGTGACGCCAGTTTTTACTACCAGCTCGTCAAGTGGGTTTCGCTTGAAGCAGCCGGTGGACCACGCCGGCATGGAAAGGGCCAACGCGCGTGAGCAACGCGCCCTATCGCACATCTGGCAAGTCCGAGGCGAGGCGCAGGACGCCGGTGCCGGCGTTTAGCGTGTACCACAGATGGCGGATGGCATCGTCTAGTTAGCTAAGAGTAAGTTAGTACTTGTATGCTACTAGAGTATTAGTGGGAGTAGATATTTAACTTGGCTATGATGGTTGTCAACGTGGAAGTTCAGTACTCTATATGTGGATCAGACCTGTTACTTTGCTCTGAATGTTGAACTTTCCATTTGGACGTATGGAATGGGCTGTTATTTTTTTAAATGGGTCGTATTTGTCCTCCACGGGTTTAGAGGCTGACTTGTGGGCCTACCAAGTTGATGCGCATACAATCGTGGAGATGATTGTACGTGGAGAGGATGACAGCGAGGACCCGCCAAGGCCATGGCAAGACGCAAGCAAGTGCCTCCTTATTTCAAGCCAATAAAAATGGCTCCTCCTAGTGGATTTCGACATCCGGGTCCCATGCCATTGTCAACGTAGTCAATAAACGAGAGAATTGCAAAAGCAATGGTGACACCAGGGACCCAACAGCTCGCCCGATTATTTTTGTTTTGGATTAATTTGATAAATGCCTCAGAAATGCCACCGCAATTTCAAACTTTGAAAAATGCCATTTCATGTCATTTCTAGTGGCATTTTTTGAAGTCTGGAGTGGCGTTTTTCAAAGTTTGCAAACTGCAGTGGCGTTTTTCAAAGTTTGCAAAAATTGCAGTGGCATTTTTTCAAAGTTTGGAAATTGCAGTGGCATTTTTATGAATCGCCATAATTCGAGTGGCATTTATCTAATTTGTTTTAGAGACAGAAGCAGGGTGTCAACTGGGCTGTGCGGGACACTCTGGCCTGTCTAGACAGCCTTTTCTTTTATGTTTACCACACACGAGCCCAGTAGTTTTTTTCTTTTTGAAAATGGCTAGCCCAGTTTTGTTGTGATTTGTCAAGAAAGTCGCTTTATCAGGCCTGTTGGGCTGCAAATCTTTCAAGACGAGGAGAGCTTCATTAATTTGGCGAGAAAATGGCCTATCAGTAATGAGAAATGGGTTGTACATTTTTAAAATACGTCAAACCGGCAATTAGTTTCAAATATCTTTTTTTCATTTCGAGATTTTAAATTGCATTGATTCTTATGCGTGGACAATTTATTGGATTTTATATTGATATACATTTATTTTTTAAATCAGTCTGAATGTGACTCGAAATTTCGGGATTAAAAACAGTGCATCAAGACCGACATATGCAAAATTTCGTATAATTTTTTAACCGTGGCCACAATATGGGATGTAATGCTAACAAAAGAATATGGGCTCCAAAAAAACCCGTAAGAATTAGCAAATGGGTTGTAAACTATTTGAAATAATGGCAGATGGGTTGTATGCTGTTTTCCACAGATTTGAGGCTTTCCACAGATGGCCCGTATACTGTTGGATGTCCATACAACGGCCGTCATGCTTCTTCAATCTCTGCTCTTCCTGCTCCAGCCGCTCAAACAAGCGCGGCAGACTACACCTCCCTCCTTCCCGCGGCGGTTGTCTTTGCCTTGTGACCTCACCGCCCCACCGTACTCCCATCGCTGGCCTAGCCATCCCTCTACTCACCCATAGTCCCACCTGCTGTTATTCTCCGACGACGGCAGACGAACCAGTAAACCCTCGTAGAGTCGTACTCCCCTCGGCGTGGGAAACAACTGCCGAGTCTTCCCTGCCTCCGTGTCGTTCCCTTCCTAGGCCTCGCCGTCGTCCACCGCCCTGGTGCTCTCGGCGTTGCGTGGTCAACGTGGTCAACAACCGACATGCATCTGAAGTGGACTGTACGTGGAGAGGCTGACAGCTGGGTCCACGGCCGCACGCAAGGAAATGCCTTCTTATTACGCGCAAAATAATGATTCCTCCACCTGACATCTGGGACCCACCGAAAGGGCCTCTGTATTTCGTGAAAAACGTTATCGCCACCGGCTGTGTCGGACACACCAGCTATATCTTCGCACGCAAGGAAGTGCCTCCTTATTACGCCCAAAAAAAAGAATACTCCCCCTGCTAGCTGGGACCCAGTATAGTGAGCCTACTAAGTTGATGGGAACGAAGGGCTTTGTCAACTTAGTCAATATGCACGATTCTAGCTCGACTGACCGTACGATGTCCATCCAACGGCCGTAGTGCTTATTCAACCTCTGGTCTTCTTGCTCCAGCCGCCCAAAGCAGCGCCGGTCGTGCCGCTTGCTCACGCCTCCGTGGCCGGTTGTCAGCCGCGAGGCCTCACCGCCCATACTACTCCCACCGCTGGCGGTCATCCCTCCACTCCACTCACCCACACCCCATGTTATTCTCAAGGGCGACGGCACCGCAAATTAACCAAAGTTGAACCTCAGATTCCTCTCAGTGTGGGCATCCACTACTGCGTCTTCCCTGGCTCCGCGTCGTGCACCGCCGTGGTGCTCTCGGCGCGGCGTGGAAAATGTGGTCAACGACCGAATTCCATCAAAAGAATACTATACGTGGAGAGGCTGACAGCTGGGTCCACGGCAGCCGCAAGGAAATGCCTCCTTATTATGCGGAAAATAATTATTCCTCCACCTGACAGTAGGGACCCACCGGAAGGGCCACCAGTATTTCGCAAAAAAAACGTTTGCCCCTGACTGCTGGGACCCACCCGACGAGCCACCGTATTTCACGAAAAAAACGTTCCCCCTGCTTTCAGCTCGGACCCACCGGAAATGCCTCCTTATTACGCACAAAAAAATGAATACCCCCTGCTAGCTGGGACCCACCTTGGTGGGAGGCTGACTTGTGGGCCTACTAAGTTGACGGGGACGGAGGGCTTTGTGAACTTAGTCAATATAAACGATTCTAGCTCCAGTGACCGTACGATGTCCATCCAACGGCCGTAGTGCTTCTTCAACCTCTGGTCTTCTTGCTCCAGCCGCACAAAGCAGCGCCGGTCGTGCCGCATGCTCCTGCCTCCGTGGCGGATGTGCCGCCGGAGGCCTCACCGCCCCTACTATTCCCACCGGCGGCCCAAGAATGACGGCAGCCTCACACCGCAGCCCGAACCGGTGAACCCTCGTACTCCTCTCGCGCAGGCTTCCACTGTCGCGTCTTCCCCGGCTCCCGTCATCCCTTCCTAGGCCTCATTGCCGTCCACCACCACAGTGCTCTCGGCGCGGCATGGTCAACGTGGTCAAGGAACGACTTCCATCGGACGTGGGCGTATGTGGAGAGGTCGACAATTTGGGTCAACGTCCATGACAAGGAAGTGCCTCCTTATTACGCGGAAAATAATTATTCCTCCACCGACAGCGGGGACCCACCGGACGGGCCACCGATTTCGCGAAAAAAAGTTTCCCCGACATTGCTGGGACCCACCAGCTACATCTTCGCACGCAAGGAAGTGCGTCTGGGCAAAAAACGATTCGCCCCTGACTGCTGGGACCCACCAGCTACATCTTCGCACGCAAGGAAGTGCGTCCAGGCAAAAAAACGATTCACCCCCTGACTGCTGGGACCCACCAGCTACATCTTCGCACGCAAGGAAGTGCGTCCGGGCAAAAAAACGATTCGCCCCCCTGACTGTTGGGACCCACCAGCTACATCTTCGCACGCAAAGGAAGTGCGTCCGGGCAAAAAAATGATTCGCCCCTCTAACTGCTGGGACCCACCAGCTACATTTTCGCACGCAAGGAAGTGCCTGACAGTCGGGACCCACCTGGTCGAAGCATACATAGCGTTGTCATTCTGGTCGCAAATGTGTACGTACATACTGGTCGTTGTAGAGGCGCACACGTGTCGTAGTAGAGGTGCGCACGTAGCATGTACACGTACGTACAGCGGCCAGGGTGCAAGAAAGAAAATCTGACCCGCACGTACATACCGGCGGTCTCGGCGCCTACTCGCGCATACATACTGGCGAGGGCTCGTGTACATGGCTGGGTTGGAGCGGAGAAATAGCATCGTAAATGCGTGTTCATGGGGAGGCAACGGAATGCATTGTGTTCATGGGGAGGCAGCGGAATGCGTCGTGTTCATCGGGAGGCAGCAGGCAGCGTGGGAGCCAACCGGCTTGGAGGAACAGGCGATGGAAACAAGGCTCGGCATACCGCAGAAGCGGAGAAACGGCCTTGTGTTCGACCGCCACGTTAAAACGGGGTCTGTTGTTCGGGAGGGTGTGGCGTGCCGCCAAAAGCGGAGGAAACGGACCTCCTACGGTCGAAACGGGGTCCTGTTGATCGGGAGGGATGTGGCGCATCGCAAAATGGACCAAGCAGACTTGTGTTGGAGCGCTACGGTCGAAATGGGGGTCCTGTTCATCGGGAGGGGTGTGGCGTACCGCAAAACGGGACTCCACGGGATATTGTTCATCTCCACCGTCGACCTCCTCCAGCCTCCACGGGCTACCTCCTCCAGCCTCCACGGGCTACCTCCTCCAGCCTCCACGGGCTACCTCCTCCAGCCTCCACCGCGCGCTACTCCACCGGCCCCTGTTCAACCACCCCTCCACGGGCACCCCTCCACCGTCTACTGTTTATCCAGCCCTCCACACCACAGGTTCCTGTTCAACCACCCCTCCACGGGCACCCCTCCATCGTCTACTGTTCATCCAGCCCTCCACACCACGGGGTCCTGTTCATCCAGAGGCAACGCCACCGCTCACTGTTCATCCGAACCCCCCTCCCTCGCAATGCTCACTGTTCATCCAATTGATCGGCTTCAGTTAGCAGCAGTAGCGAAGGAATCACTCGATCGGGTTCAGTTAACAGCCATCGATCGATCGCTCGGGTTCGATGTAGCGTAGCCTCTGATCTGTCGCTCGGGTTCGATTAAAGCCCGGCGCCTCGCTCGGGTTCGATTAGAACCAACGCCTACGCACACAGCGTGTCACGTGTCGAGAGAAACGCGCATCGCTCGGCCCCCGACCTCCCACCATAACCGGCAACTCCTCGAAATTTTCCTCCCCCTCGCTTCTACCACGGTTTTTTCCGTCATGGACGACCCAAAGAATGTCATGCAGTTGCATCTCCGGCCCGCCCAGGACGAAAAGCCCATTTTCTGTCATGATTTTTTGTCATACAAGTAGGAGCCCACCACATCTATGATGATACCGGGTTTTGTCACAATTATCGTCATAGAAGTGTCATATGTATGACACACAAAAAATTCGTTCGGCCCAAAATGTCACAGATGTGTCTTTTTTTGTAGTGTTATGGTGATACGTGTCGGATTACGGGTTCCGGCAAAACCCTTGAGGTTCGAACTCTGGGGTGCGCACGAAGGTCTCTTCCCCCTAGCTCTGGCTCTCACCATGATCTCAAAGCCTAGCTCGCCGAACCCGAAGAACAAGGGACACAAGAGTTTATACTGGTTCGGGGCACCGATGTAGTGTAATAGCCTACTGCAGTTTGGTGTGGTGGATTGCCTAGTAGGCTGGGGATGAATGATACGTCTCCAACGTATCTATAATTTTGTATTGCTCCATGCTATATTATCTACTGTTTTGGACATTATTGGGCTTTATTATCCACTTTTATATTATTTTTGGGACTAACCTATTAACCGGAGGCCCAATTAATTGCTGTTTTTGCCTATTTGAGTTTGTGAAAAAGGAATATCAAACGGAGTCCAAATGGAATAAAACCTTCAAGAACGTGATTTTTAGGAAGATTATGATCCGGGAGACTTGGACCCTACATCAAGAAACAAAAGAGGAAGCCACGAGGTGAGGCGCCCACCCCAGTGGCGCCCTCCACCCTCGTGGGCCCCCTGTTGCTCCACCGACATACTCCTTTCTCCTATATATACCTACGTACCCCCAAACGATCAGATACGGAGCCAAAAACCTAATTCCACCGCCGCAACCTTCTGTACCCACGAGATCCCATCTTGGTGCCTGTTCCGGAGCTCCGCCGGAGGGGGCATCCATCACGAAGGGCTTCTACATCAACACCATAGTCTCTCCGATGAAGTGTGAGTAGTTTACCTCAGAACTTCGGGTCCATAGTTAGTAGCTAGATGGCTTGTTCTCTCTTTTTGGATCTCAATACAATGTTCTCCCCCTCTCTTGTGGAGATCTATTCGATGTAATCTTCCTTTTGTGGTGTGTTTGTTGAGATCGATGAATTGTGGGTTTATGATCAAGATTATCTATGAACAATATTTGAATCTTCTCTGAATTCTTTTATGTATGATTGGTTATCTTTGCAAGTCTCTTGAATTATCAGTTTGGTTTGGCCTACTAGATTGATCTTTCTTGCAATGGGAGAAGTGCTTAGCTTTGGGTTCAATCTTGATGTGTCCTTTCCCAGTGACAGTAGGGACAGCAAGGCACGTATTGTATTGTTGCCATCGAGGATAACAAGATGGGATTTTTATCATATTGCATGAATTTATCCCTCTACATCATGTCATCTTGCTTAAGGCGTTCTGCTTTCATCAACTTAATACTCTAGATGCATGCTGGATAGTGGTCGATGAGTGGAGTAATAGTAGTAGATGCAGGTAGGAGTCGGTCTACTTGTCTCGGACGTGATGCCTATATACATAATCATACCTATATATTCTCATAACTATGCTCAATTCATCAATTGCTCAACATGAATTCGTTCACCCACTGTAAAATACTTATGCTCTTGAGAGAAGCCACTAGTGAAACCTATGGCCCCCGGTTCTATCTTCATCATATTAATCTTCCAACACTTAGTTATTTCCTTTGCTTTTATTTTACTTTGCATCTGTATCACAAAAATACCAAAAATATTATCCTATCATATCTATCAGATCCCACTCTCGTAAGTGACCGTGAAGGGATTGACAATCCCTTATCGCGTTGGTTGCGAGGATTTATTTGTATTGTGCAGGTGCGAGGGACTCGCGCATAGCCTCCTACTGGATAGATACCTTGGTTCTCAAAAGCGAGGAAATACTTACGCTCTTGTGCTGCATCACCCTTTCCTCTTCAAGGAAAACCAACCACAGTGCTCAAGAGGTAGCAAGAAGGATTTACGGTGCCGTTCTTGGGAGTCTACACAAAAGTCAACATACCAAGTACCCATCACAATCCCTTATCTCCCGCATTACATTATTTGCCATTTGCCTCTCGTTTTTCTCTCCCCCACTTCACCCTTGCCATTTTATTCGCCCTCTCCTTTTCCGTTCGCCTCTTTTTCGCTTGCTTTTTGTTTGCTTGTGTGTTGGATTGCTTGCTTGTCACGATGGCTCAAGATAATACCAAATTATGTGACTTTACCAATACCAACAATAATGATTTCCTTAGCACTCGATTGCTCCTCTCCATCGATACTAAATCTTGTGAAATCAATGCTGCTTTGTTGAATCTTGTCATGAAAGATCAATTCACGCCTTCCTAGTGAAGATGTCGCTACTCATCTAAATAGCTTCGTTGATTTGTGTGATATGCAAAAGAAGAAAGATGTTGATAATGATATTGTTAAATTGAAGCTATTTCCTTTTTCGCTTAGAGATCGTGCTAAAGCTTGGTTTTCGTCTTTGCCTAAAAATAGTATTGATTCTTGGAACAAGTGCAAAGATGCTTTTATCTCTAAATATTTTTCTCCCGCTAAGATCATCTCTCTTAGAGACGATATTATGAATTTTAAGCAACTTGATCATGAACATGTTGCACAAGATTGGGAGAGGATGAAATTAATGATACGTAACTGCCCTACTCATGGTTTGAATTTGTGGATGATTATACAAAACTTTTATGCCGGATTGAATTTTGCTTCTAGAAATCTTTTAGATTCGGCCGCGGGAGACACTTTTATGGAAATCACTTTAGGAGAAGCTACTAAACTCCTAGATAATATTATGGTTAATTACTCTCAATGGCACCTTTGAAAGATCTACTAATAAAAAAGTGCATGCGATAGAAGAAATTAATGTTTTGAGTGGAAAGATGGATGAACTTATGAAATTATTTTCTAGTAAGAGTGTTTCCTCCGATCCTAATGATATGCCTTTGTCACCTTTGATTGAGAATAATAATGAATCTATGGATGTGAATTTTGTTGGTAGGAATAATTTTGGTAACAACGCGTATAGAGGAAACTTTAATCCTAGGCCTTATCCTAGTAATTCCTCTAATAATTATGGAAATTCCTACAACAACTCTTATGGAAATTTTAATAAGATGCCCTCTGAATTTGAGACTAGTGTAAAAGAGTTTATGAATTCGCAAAAGAATTTCAATGCTTTGCTTGAGGAAAAATTGCTTAAAGTTGATGAATTGGTTAGGAACGTTGATAGAATTTCTCTTCATGTTGATTCTTTAAACCTTAGATCTATTCCTCCTAAGCATGATATCAACGAGTCTCTGAAATTCATGAGAATTTCCATTGATGAGTGCAAAGAAAGAACTGCTAGGATGTGTGCTAAGAAAGATTGTTTTATAAAAGTGTGTTCTTCAATTTTTTATGAAAACAAAGATGAAGATCTAAAAGTTATTGATGTGTCCCCTATTAAATCTTTGTTTTTCAATATGAATCTTGATAATGATGGGACTGAATATGATCCACCTTTACCTAGAAGGCGTTCCAAAAATTCGGAGTTTTTAGATCTTGATGCTAAAATTGATAAAAGTGGGATTGAAGAAATCAAAACCCTAGATGTTGCTAAAACCACTATTTTGGATTTCAAGGAATTTAATTATGAAAGTTGCTCTTTGATTGATTGTATTTCCTTGTTGCAATCCGTGCTAAATTCTCCTCATGCTTATAGTCAAAATAACGCGTTTACCAAACATATTGTTGATGCCTTGATGCAATCTTATGAAGAAAAGCTTGAGTTGGAAGTTTCTATCCCTAGAAAACTTTATGATGAGTGGGAACCAACTATTAAAATTAAGATTAAGGATCATGAATTTTATGCTTTATGTGATTTGGGTGCTAGTGTCTCCACTATTCCCAAAACTTTGTGCGATTTGCTAGATTTCCGTGATTTTGATGATTGCTCTCTAAACTTGCACCTTGCGGATTCCACTATTAAGAAACCTATGGGAAGAATTAATGATGTTCTTATTGTTGCAAATAGGAATTATGTGCCCGTAGATTTTATCATTCTTGATATAGATTGCAATCCTTCATGTCCTATTATTCTTGGTAGACTTCCCTTAGAACGATTGGTGCAATTATTGACATGAAGGGAATATTAGATTCCAATTTCGATTAAAGAAAGGCATGGAAAATTTCCCTAGGAAGAAAATAAAATTACCCTATGAATCTATTATGAGAGACACTTACGGATTGCCTACCAAAGATGGCAATACCTAGATCTATCCTTGCTTTTATGCCTAGCTAGGGGCGTTAAACGATAGCGCTTGTTGGGAGGCAACCCAATTTTATTTTTACTTTTTGCTTTTTGCTTCTGTTTAGGAATAAATATTTGTTCTAGCCTCTGGTTAGATGTGTTTTTATGTTTTAGTTAGTGTTTGTGCAAAGTTAAACCTATAGGATCTTCTTGGATGATAGTTATTTGATCGTGCAGAAATTTCCAGAAACTTTCTGTTCACGAAAACAATTGTTAAAAATCATAAGAACGTGATAAAATAGTTATTCAAATTTCTGCTGATCAATAAACAAATTTCCCAGGTCTTTATGTTGTGGCTGATTTTTTGGAGTTCCAGAAGTTTGTGTTAGTTATAGATTACTACAGACCGTTCTGTTTTTGACAGATTCTGTTTTTCGTGTGTTGTTTGCTTATTTTGATGAATCTATGGCTAATAAAAAGGTTTATAAACCATACAGAAGTTGGAATACAGTAGGTTTAGCACCAATATAAATAAAGAATGAGTTCATTACAGTACCTTGAAGTGGTCTTTTGTTTTCTTTCGCTAACGGAGCTCACGAGATTTCTGTTGAGTTTTGTGTTGTGAAGTTTTCAAGTTTTGGGTGAAAGATTTTTTATGGATTATGGAACAAGGAGTGGCAAGAGCCTAAGCTTGGGGATGCCCATGGCACCCCCAGGATAATCTAAGGACCAAAAAGCCAAAGCTTGGGGATGCCCTGGAAGGCATCCCCTCTTTCGTCTACTTCCATCGGTAACTTTACTTGGAGCTATATTTTTATTCACCACATGATATGTGTTTTGCTTGGAGCGTCTTGTATGATTTGAGTCTTTGCTTTTTAGCTTACCACAATCATCCTTGTTGTACACACCTTTTGAGAAGATCCATACATGATTTGGAAATTATTAGAATACTCTTTGTGCTTCACTTATATCTTTTGAGTTATATAGTTTTGCTCTGGTGCTTCACTTATATCTTTTAGAGCACGGTGGTGGATTTGTTTTGTAGAAACTATTGATCTCTCATGCTTCACTTAGATTATTTTGAGTCTTAAATAGCATGGTAATTTGCTTAAATAATCTTAATATGCTAGGTATTCAAGAATAGTAAAAACTTTCTTATGAGTGTGTTGAATACTAAGAGAAGTTTGATGCTTGATGATTGTTTTGAGATATGGAGGTAATAATATCAAAGTCGTGCTAGTTGAGTAGTTGTGAATTTGAGAAATGCTTGTGTTGAAGTTTGCAAGTCCCGTAGCATGCACGTATGGTAAGCGTTATGTAACAAATTTGAAACATGAGGTGTTCTTTGATTGTCCTCCTTATGAGTGGCGGTCGGGGACGGCGATGGTCTTTTCCTACCAATCTATCCCCTAGGAGCATGCGTAGTGCTTGGTTTTGACGACTTATAGATTTTTTCAATAAGTATGTGAGTTCTTTATGACTAGTGTTGAGTCCATGGATTATACGCAGTCTCACCCTTCCATCATTGCTAGCCTCTTCGGTACCATACTTTGCCCTTTCTCACATTGAGAGTTGGTGCAAACTTCAGTGCATCCAAACCCCGTGATATGATACGCTCTTTCACATAAACCTCCTTATTTATTCCTCAAAACATCCACCATACCTACCTATTATGGCATTTCCATAGCCATTCCGAGATATATTGCCATGCAACTTTCCACCATTCCGTTTATCATGACACATTCATCATTGTCATATTGCTAGCATGATCATGTAGTTGACATAGTATTTGTGGCAAAGCCACCGTTCATAATTCTTTCATACATGTCACTCTTGGTTCATTGCATATCCATTACACCCGGGAGGCATTCATATAGAGTCATACTTTGTTCTAGTATCGAGTTGTAATAATTGAGTTGTAAATAAATAGAAGTGTGATGATCATAAATTCTAGAGCATTGTCCCAAGTGAGGAATAAAAAAAGAGAAAGGCCATAAAAAAAGAGAAGTCCCAAAAAAATGAGAGAAAAAGAGAGAAGGGACAGTGCTACTATCCTTTGCCACACTTGTGCTTCAAAGTAGCACCATAATCTTCATGATAGAGAGTCTCTTGTTTTGTCACTTTCATATACTAGTGGGAATTTTTCATTATAGAACTTGGCTTGTATATTCCAACAATGGGCCTCCTCAAGTGCCCTAGGTCTTCGTGAGCAAGCAAGTTGGATGCACACCCACTTAGTTTCTTTAGTTGAGCTTTCATACATTTATAGCTCTAGTGCATCCGTTGCATGGCAATCCCTACTCCTTGCATTAACATCAATCGATGGGCATCTCCATAGCTCATTGATTAGGCTCGTTGATGTGAGACTTTCTCCTTTTTTTGTCTTCTCCACATAACCCACATCATCATATTCTATTCCACCCATAGTGCTATGTCCATGGCTCGTGCTCATATATTGCGTGAAATTTTATAGGTTTGAGATTACTAAAGTATGAAACAATTGTTTGGCTTGTCATCGGGGTTGTGCACGATGAGAGCATTCTTGTGTGACGAAAATGGAGCATGACTAAACTATATGATTTTATAGGGATGAACTTTCTTTGGCCATGTTATTTTGAGAAGACATAATTGCTTAGTTAGTATGCTTGAAGTATTATCATTTTTATGTCAATATGAACTTTTATCTTGAATCTTTCGGATATGAATATTGATATCACAATTAAGAAGAATTACATTGAAATTATGACAAGTAGCACTCCGCATCACAAATTATCTTTTTTATCATTTACCTACTCGAGGACGAGCAGGAATTAAGCTTGGGGATGCTTGATACGTCTCCAACGTATCTATAATTTCTGATTGCTCCATGCTATATTATCTACTGTTTTGGACATTATTGGGCTTTGTTATCCACTTTTATATTATTTTTGGGACTAACCTATTAACCAAAGGCCCAGCCCAGAATTGTTGTTTTCTGCATATTTCAGAGTTTCGCAGAAAAGGAATATCAAACGGAGTACAAACGGAATGAAACCTTCGGGAACGTGATTTTTAGGAAGATTATTATCCGGGAGACTTGGACCCTATGTCAAGAAACAAAAGAGGAAGCCACGAGGTAGGAGGGCGCGCCCTCCACCTCGTGGGCCCCCTGTTGCTCCACCGACGTACTCCTTCCTCCTATATATACCTACGTAACCCAAACGATCAGATACGGAGCCAAAAACCTAATTCCACCGCCGCAACCTTCTGTACCCACGAGATCCCATCTTGGGGCCTGTTCCGGAGCTCCGCTGGAGAAGGCATCCATCACGGAGGGCTTCTACACCAACACCATAGCCTCTCCGATGAAGTGTGAGTAGTTTACCTCAGACCTTCAGGTCCATAGTTAGTAGCTAGATGGCTTCTTCTCTCTTTTTGGATCTCAATACAATGTTCTCCCCTCTCTTGTGGAGATCTATTCGATGTAATCTTCTTTTTGCGGTGTGTTTGTTGAGACCGATGAATTGTGGGTTTATGATCAAGATTATCTATGAACAATGTTTGAATCTTCTCTGAATTCTTTATGTATGATTGGTTATCTTTGCAAGTCTCTTCGAATTATCAGTTTGGTTTGTCCTACTAGATTGATCTTTCTTGCAATGGGAGAAGTGCTTAGCTTTGGGTTCAATCTTGCGGTGTCCTTTCCTAGTGATAGTAGGGGTAGCAAGGCACGTATTGTATTGTTGCCATCAAGGATAACAAGATGGGGTTTTTTATCATATTGCATGAATTTATCCCGCTACATCATGTCATATTGCTTAAGGCGTTACTCTGTTTTCATGAACTTAATACTCTAGATGCATCTTTGGATAGCGGTCGATGAGTGGAGTAATAGTAGTAGATGCGAGGCAGGAGTCGGTCTACTTGTCTCGGACGTGATGCCTATATACATAATCATACCTAGATATTCTCATAACTATGATCAATTACATCAATTGCTCAACAGTAATTCGTTCACCCACCGTAAAATACTTATGCTCTTGAGAGAAGCCACTAGTGAAACCTATGGCCCCCGGGTCTATCTTCATCATATTAATCTTCCAACACTTAGTTATTTCCTTTGCTTTTATTTTACTTTGCATCTTTATCACAAAAATACCAAAAATATTATCCTATCATATCTATCAGTTCTCACTCTAAGTAAGTATTTGTGAAGGGATTGACAACCCCTTATCGCGTTGGTTGCGAGGAGTTATGTTTTGTGCAGGTACGAGGGACTCGCGCATAGCCTCCTACTAGATTGATACCTTGGTTCTCAAAAACTGAGGGAAATACTTACGCTACTGTGCTGCATCACCCTTTCCTCTTCAAGGGAAAACCAACGTAGTGCTCAAGAGGTAGCAATGAACAAGTACAAGGGAAGAACTACCTCCTTAGGAGAGGTGTTCTTGAGCTCGGTGAGCTTGTGTGTGTGTGGATGGAATGGATCTAATCCAGGATCAGTTGGTGCAAAATCAGTTGCCTCCTACGGTGGTGGCTAGTCCTATTTATAGAGGCCCGGGTCCTCTTCCCAAATGTTCGGCGGGAAGGGATCCCACAATGGCCAATTTGAAGGGGGACAACTAGTACAAGCTATCCTGACAAAAGGTGGTCTTCACCTCCGTCCTGCCGTCCTGCTAGTCTTGGTCTCGTTGCACCGATACGGAAACCTTTGCCTGATGCCTCGGGACTCCTCGCCTGCGCCTGCTCCTTTAGCACCAAAGAGGAAACTAGTACTCTACGCCCGCTGGCGCCCGCCTGGCCTTGGTCGTCATGGCTCACGTCACGGGAACCTCATGAGGTGCCCCTCGCCTTGATCTCTCCGCTCCTCGTGAGCCAGCCTAGTGAGGCTGCCCCTGAGGAGGTCTTGTGTCGCCCGCCTCGCGAGGCTTGGCCCCTCGCGAGGGTCTTGAGTGTTCACTAGTTAAGATAGGTCGTACCAGGCCGTTAGTGGAGCCACGCCGTGGGCCGCAGGCAGGCAAGTCTGGGGACCCCTGTTCCCAGAACGCCGACAGTTGCCCCCGGGCCAAAGGAGCGCTCGGACTTGGCTTCGAGGCGAAGCCAAGGGGCAAGTGCGGAGCGCCGCGGGCCCCAACCGCCTGCGACCTTGATTGACGCGTGGCGACTGGCGGGACATGGGCATCTCCGCTTCCCCATGCTGCCTCGGCAACTGCTCGACTTGACGAGTCCCTGCTGGATGCAGAAAAGCCATCATTACTTGCGATTGTGGAGGTCGGCGGTTGGCCTCCTCCTGCTATAAATGGGGAGGGGGCAGAGCCCCCGTCGCCCATCTCTTCCTCCGTTCCACTTGCTTCTTCCTTGCTCCTCGTTTCACTGCTAGTAGCAACACCCATGGCGCCGATACGGAGATTCTCGGCCGCCGAGAAGGGAAAAGCCCCCCGCAAAGAGCCGGGGCCACTCCCGCCAAAGAAGAGGCTGGCCCGGCGCCACGACGTCTTCGTGAGGCCAGAGGTGACGAGGCCTTGGCATGAGTGGCCTCCTCCCGGATATCCGCTGTCTTTGTACACCCAGGCAGAGGGCTCCGGAGGGGGAGGCGACAATCAACACCGACCGCGTCGTGGCCGTGGTGGCCGCGCCGCGGTGGCGCGCGCTGCCGCCCCAGGAACCCATGTCGAGGGCTCCTCGTGCGAACTGGTGGTGTGGGCGGCAATGCCCCCGCGCTCTTGGATTCTCTTCCCACAGTTCTTCTCCACTGAGATGCCGCCGAGGGGTCCCCTCGAGCTGTGGCTACAGCACACTGAGTGTGATGCCCCGGCGACGGGGGCGGAGGTGGAGGTCGTCTCCCCGGGAAAGATCTTCATGACCCGCGGATGGGTGAGGTCGGCCAAATTTGCCATGCGGAGGGCGCCCTCGCCATCCACTTCGAATACGACGGCGCCTCTACGATGTTCTTCAAGGTCTTCGACGAGGAAGGCCGAAGCCTTGAGTGCTGCCCTGGAGGGGGTCGTCGGGACGGCACAACGGCAGGAGCCGGGTTTGTCGCTGGCCTCGCCAGCAGTTCCTCCTACAGCAGCGATGGCGCTTGGGAGTCCAGCGACTCTCTCGAGCCCTAGGAGACTTCAGAGATGAGCGACGACAGCTACGTGCCCCCGAGCTCCCGCCATGTCCGGAGCGCAGCAGCAGCGTCCGCCCGCCGCCGACGCTGATCTGGATGGGGTGGGCGCCGGCCTCCCGCGGCGCACTGTTGATGATGGTGTCAGTGGCGGCGCCCGTAGTTATAGCTTCCGATATTTTTTTCCTTTTGTTCCCTGCGAGGAATTAAGATGGACCCCACGGGGGTGTGTAAGGAATCTATAGTGCCTTTTGTGTTAATATTATCCCCATTAAAAAGCTTATGTTCGCACGTCTTGCTCCGGCTCGGTCCCCCCTTTCCATCCCTGCGGCAGCCCGACGCTCTATCTTGCCGACAGCCCGGTCCCAGCAGGCTTCAACCGGCGCTGGTATGCCAGGTCGCGATGCCGTGGTCAAGGCCAGGAGGTGAGCGGCCCGAGGTCCGGTAAGAGCCCCTAAGGCGCGATGCTCAGGAGGTCCCCCTTAGCGTGCAAGCGACTCCCGGAAGGTAGGAAAGGTAAGTGGCGTCGCCGCAGCAAGGCTGCATGAGCTAGGAATTATGTGTCTTAGCGCTGGCCCAGCTTCAATGCGTGACTTATCTTTGGCGATTCTGGGTCGACTCCCTGCGCTACGCCTGGCTCGTGCGTCGGTGGGGGTGCTACTAGGTCAGGCTCAAGTTAGATCCCTCCTCATCTCGTGCCCTCCTGAGTGCTCTGTGTTCTTGGGTCTCGACCCTCGAGCAAGGCTCAGCCGCCGCTGGTATGCCAGGTCACGATGCCGTGGTCAAGGCTAGGGGGTGAGGGCTGGAGAGTTAGTAAGAGCTTCTGAGGCGCAGTGCTCAGGAGCCTCCCTTTCACGCGCAAACGGATGGCACGAGAGAAGGAACGAGCTGACGGGGCCACCAGTAGCCAGTGCTCCGGAGGTTCCTGTGGGTCAGTTGGAGAGGGAATATAGCCCGTGAACGTGTTGGTTACCCAGCTGTCGATTGTTCCACAAGAAGACATAGACACTAAGGATCTGACGAGGTGACGTGCGCGGAGCGTGCCGCGAGCCAGAGCTCGATCTCTCAGGTTTATCAGCGTTGCAGGGACGGACCCGAGCACAAGCGTCGTGCCGATATGTGGAGCTCTTGCTGCGGGGTAAACAGGAGATCAGTCAGCAATGAGGGATGCCGCGAGATGTAATCAAACAAGTGATAGTTGTAGGGAAGTCACGCAATAATATAAGTTAGTTTAGATAGATGCAAGAATGATACATGCCACTGGGACGGACCCGAGCGGCCTGGGGATGATGCAGCCCGAGGGGCGCCCCCAACAGAGTAAGATAAAGATGCAAAAAGATACATGCCGCAGGGACAGGCCTGTGCGACCTGGGAATGATGCAGCCTGAGGGGCGCTCCCAGCTGAACAACCCGGGAAATGTCACATGGTTCCGTCGTCGAAGGAGTGTTGAGGTAGCTGAAGGTGCGTGCTGAAGGAGTCATTCCTCACGAGCCACCAGGGCCCTGAGCCTCAGGAGGCTCTGGGGGCTCAGGTGGTTCCTTGAGGACCGTCGCCATCTTCGCCCGTACTGCATGATGCCTGGCCTCCTGAGCCGCCAGGATGCTCCGTAGATGACGCTAGTAGGTGACAGTCGCGTTCGACAGGCCAAACGGCATGCGAACATAGCTGTGAGGTGGCCCCTCACACCGGCCAACACACGAAGGCCAGAAGCGCTGCTGATATGCGGCCTTGTTGAGCCCTGGAATGTCGACGCAGACGCGCAGCCCGCCGTCCTTGCCGGGATGGGGAGCTACGCCGGGTGGTGGGCGGCGGTTGCCGCGTACGTTCCTTGCCTCTTGAAGCTCCTGGATTGCCTGGGTGATGAACTCCTGAGCACTAGGCGCTCCTCGCCTTGTGCCCTCTTTAGGGAAACATGCAGCAAAGCATGCCTCCACGTGGTGCCCGAGCGCCTCCCTCGTGACATTGGCTAGGTCTGAGGCCCTCCAGAAGAGAGCCCCCGAGCCCAGCCTGAGGAGGGCACCGGGTGCGCCTTCCTATGCGAGGGGGCAAGGTGCCCCGACTGCGGGCACGGATCCTGAGGTGGTGCCACTGGAGACACTGCTTCCCTGAGGCGCTAGGTGGATTAGATGCTTCTTCTTCATGGGGATGGCCTCAGGAGGGTACATGGTGCCTTCGTTGTCGGGGTCTTCAATCACTGCGGCTTGGAAGGCACGCTCCAGGGAGCACACCGCATCTCTTTCTTCACAGGGGACCGTGATGACTCCGCCGCTTCCTGGCATTTTGAGGACGTTGTAGCCGTGGTGGGTCACCGCCATGAACTTGGCCAATGCTGGACACCCAAGGATGGCGTTGTACGGCAGACGGATGTGGGCAACGTCGAAGTCAATGAACTCGGTGCGGTAGTTGTTGCGCTGGTCGAAGGTGATAGGGAGGCGGACCTGCCCTATCGGGGTGGTGGAGCCGTTGGTCACTCCTGAAAAAGGCTTGGTAGGCTGTAGCTGATCATATGGCACTTGGAGGCTATCGAACGTCTCGACGGACAGGACATTGAGCCATGCACCGCCGTTGATGAGGGTCTTGGTGACTTGGACGTTGCTGATGACGGGTGAGCTAGCAGAGCATTGGGAGGGCGCCGGCAGTAGCCGTGCACTTGAGCTGGTCCGACGAGCTGAAGGTGATGGCACACTTGGACCACCTGAGCGGGCACGTGGCCTCGAGCTTGGGAAGGGCCGCGTTCACCTCGCGAGCAACCTGCTTGAAGATGCGCTGGGAAGCTGGAGCCTGAGCACTGCCCAAGATGCAAGCGATAGTGCGTGGCTCCTGGAAGCCCCCACCCCCTCGTCCTAATGGTGGTCGTCGTTCCTTCTTGTCAGTGGCAGCAACGGAGGGAGGCCAGGATTGCCCTGAGGACGGTCCTCACGAGGCTGGTCCCTCCAGGCGTCCTCACGAGGATTGTCCTGCCAGTGGTCCTCGCGGGGCCTGTCACGCCACTCCTGACGGGGGCCGCGGTCGTCCCAGCATCCTCCACTTCGTCCTCCTCCTCGGCCATAGCCCCGGTCATTGCGCTCGAGGCATCGACTGAAGTGTCCATCTCGAATAGCCCTCAGCTCTTGACAGTCATTGGTGTTGTGGCTGTGTACGTTGTGGAAGGCGCAGAATAGACGGCTGCTCTTGGACGACTCGGGGTGGTCCCGGCCGCGCTTTGTATCTGGCTCCGCGACTAGCACGGCTGCCCCCTTGCGCTTCACGTCCTTGGCCTTGGCTTTCTTCTTCATGCGTGGGCGCCCGCCACGGCGGGTCATGCCAAGGGGCCACGCGTCTTTGTGCCAGGGCGCCGCCTTGGTGCGGAGGCGGCGGAGGCGCTCCGTGAGCTACATCGCCCACAGCTGGAGGAGGGCGAGGTAGCGAGAGGGACGGTGCGGGGGAGCCCCCAGCGGCGCTGATGACCTCGGTGATGCGGTCCAGCCAGTCCTCGTAGAGGTCGTCGACCAGGCGGTAGCGCAGGAGCTCGCGTGCCATGAGCAGTGCGGCCTGCGCATCCGTGGGAGCGCGACGAGCGTGGGACGATGAGTCGGCTGGAGTCAGCGAGGGGGTAATGGTGCGGCTGTCCCGCCGCACAGAGGGGTGCAACAAAGATGCTTGCTGCTCGTTTCCTGCCTGGCCGGCAGCGGCGGGTGATGGAGAACGACGGGGAGGCCCGCCGACAGGGGCTGTCTGAGCGACATGGGCGACCAGGGCGGCCTTACGCTCGGCGCGAGCTCGACGCGAATTCGCCATGGACGTCGTGGAGCGGTAGAACATGGATCGACGAAAGGAAAGCTTCAGCGCACCCCTACCTGGCGCGCCAAATGTCGGATTACGGGTTCCGGCAAAACCCTTGAGGTTCGAACTCTGGGGTGCGCATGAAGATCTCTCCCCCCCCCCCCTAGCTCGCGCTCTTACCATGATCTCAAAGCCTAGCTCGCCGAACCCGAAGAACAAGGGCCACAAAAGTTTATACTGGTTCGGGCCACCGATGTGGTGTAGTACCCTACTCCAGTGTGGTGTGGTGGATTGCCTAGTAGGCTGGGGATGAACAAGTACAAGGGAAGAACTACCTCCTGAGGAGAGGTGTTCTTGAGCTCGGTGAGCTTGTGTGTGTGTGTGGATGGGATAGATCTGATCCAGGATCAGTTGGGGCAAAATCAGTTGCCTCCTACGGTGGTGGCTAGTCCTATTTATAGAGACCCGGGTCCTCCTCCCAAATGTTCGGCAGGAAGGGATCCCACAACGGCCAATTTGAAGGGGGACAGCTAGTACAAGCTATCCTGACAAAAGGTGGTCTTCGTCTGCCAAAGGCTCTGGTGGTGACGCCGTCGTGGGCTCCGCGATGACCTCCGTCCTGCCGTCCTACGGGTCTTGGTCTCGTTGCACCGATACGAAAACCTTTGCCTGATGCCTCGGGACTCCTCGCCTGCACCTGCTCCTTTAGCACCGAAGAGGAAACTAGTACTCTGCGCCCGCTGGCGCCCGCCTGGCCTTGGTCGTCATGGCTCACGTCACGGGAACCTCACGAGGTGCCCCTCGCCTTGATCTCTCTGCTCCTCGCGAGCTAGCCTAGTGAGGCTGCCCCAGAGGAGGTCTTGTGTTGCCCGCCTCACGAGGCTTGGCCCCTCGCGAGGGTCTTGAGTGTTCGCTGGTGAAGATGGGCCGTACCAGGGCGTTAGTGGAGCCACGCCGTGGGCCTTAGGCAGGCAAGTCTGGGGACCCCCGTTCCCAGAACGCCGACAATACGATACCGGGGCATATTCCCCAAGCTTGGCCAAGCCAAAGGCAGTGCCCATACCCGTGTACTCAAGTCTCCTTTGGTGGGGAGGATGATGATGGTGGTGGTGATGAGGTAGTACTGTCCTTCTTTCTCAGCTTACGCTTGAGGATGGAATTTTCCTCCCTCAAGTCATTGATCTCCTACTCAAGCCTTAATATCTTTTCGCATAATTCCTGCTTGTTTTCCTGCAGAAGGCGAAAAGGGATAAACTGGATCTTAGGTTTCTTTACTTTATAAGGGAGACTTGACTTCTTGAAATCCCGTGCATGTCCCCATGTTGAGGTAATGGGACTTCATCTTCATCTGAGCTTGTCTCTTCCTTTCCCTTCAAATCGTAATCTTCTTCTTCCTCCATGGTCCAGCCATAATGTTCCACATCCCCATAAACTTTTGGGTTCTAATATAGTCTGCGACATAGCTCTCTCCATCTGAATCTTGAGACGACATATTTTCATATCTGTCAGGAAAACAACATGAAACAAGAACCAAGAATTTTTCTGCGATGCATTGGTCAAATCATTTGGGGGTATATATAAAGATTTTTTATCTTGGGAAACAACCATATGGAAGGAAAACAGAGTCGAGAAGGTGCTCGAGGGGACCACAACCCACCAGGGTGCGGCAGGAAGGACAGGCGCGCCCTGGTGTTTCGTGGCCACCTCGGTTTCCTAGCTGGTTGTTTCTTATTTTCCTATTTTTTTCTAATATTCCAAACCGACCGAAAATATTTTTGTGAATTTCGCGGAGTCCGTTTACTTACCGTATCACGTACCTCCTCCTTTTCAGGGTTCAGGAGTGTTCTGGAAGGTTTCTTTTATGTGTTCCTCCGGTGTCATGGTTTGGATAATATTGGTTTCAACATTAATAGGCGTACCTGAGATATAGTGCTTAATTCTTTGCCCAGTGACCACCTTTGGATTAGTGCCTTCGGCATTATTGATCTTAATGGCTCCAGAACGATAAACCTCTTCGATAATATATGGTCCTTCCCATTTGGATAGAAGCTTTCCTGCAAAATATCTTAAACAAGAGTTGTACAAAAGAACATATTCACCAACTTTGAATTCCCGCTTTTGGATTATTTTGTCATGCCACCTTTTAACTTTTTCTTTGAGTAGTTTGGCATTTTCATAAGCTTGGTTTCTCCATTCATCTGGTGAGCTAATATCAAATAACCTCTTTTCACCGGCAAGTTTGATGTCATAATTGAGTTCTTCAATTACCCAATATGCTTTATGTTCTAACTCAAGAAGCAAATGACAAGCGTTTTGATAAACCATTTTATATGGAGACATACCCATAGGATTTTTATAAGCTGTTCTGTAGGCCCAAAGTGCATCATCTAGTTTCATAGACTAATTCTTTCGGGACCTATTGACTGTTTTTGTAATATTGATTTTATTTCTCTATTGCTAAGTTCAACTTGACCACCAGATTGAGGATGATAAGGTGAAGCAATTCTACGGTTAACATCATATTTAGCAAGCATTTTACGGAAAGCACCATGAAAAAAGTGTGAACCACCATCAGTTATTAAATATCTAGGGACTCCAAACCTTAGGAAAATAATTTCTTTAAGCATTTTAATGGAAGTGTTATGATCAGCACTACTAGTTGGAATAGCTTCTACCCACTTAGTAACATAATCAACATCAACCAAAATATGTGTATACCCATTAGAGGAAGGAAAATGTCCCATGTAATCAAAACCCCAAACATCAAATGGCTCAAAAACAAGTGAATAATTCATAGGCATTTCCTAACGCTTACCAATGTTACCTATTGTTTGACATTCATCATAAGACAAGACAAACTTATGGGCATCTTTGAAAATAGTAGGCCAATAAAAACCAGATTGCAATACCTTGTGAGTAGTTCTATCTCCCACATGATGTCCACCATAAGCTTCGGAGTCACATTTCTGTAGGATTTGTTCCTGTTCATGCTCAGGTATACAATGTCTAATAATACCATCTAATGCTTCTTTATAAAGATGTGGGTCATCCCAAAAGTAATGTCTTAAATCATAGAAGAATTTTCTCTTTTGTTGGTATGTGAAACTAGGTGGCATAAATTTAGCAACAATATAATTAGCATAATCAGCATACCAAGGAGTATTATGAGAAGCATTTATTATAGGCAGTTGTTCATCAGGAAAGCTATCATCAATTGGTAGTGGGTCATCAAGAATATTTTCTAACCTAGACAAGTTATCAGCTACGGGGAGATGGGTTCTCATCTCCTTTCCTATTAGTGATATGTAAATAAAATTCTTCTAGCAAGAGAACCCACCTAATGAGTCTAGGTTTAGCATCTTTCTTTTCCATATAAGATATTTGACACGTCCATTTTGCATCATGTTTTCCTGCTGTTATTTGTGATGTTTTTATGCATAATAATGATTTATGTAGTAATTCTAATGCCTTTTCTCTCATAATATGCAAGGTTCACACAAGGACGGAGAATACCGGTAGCTTGAATTCTGGACCTGAAAAAGCTATGTCAGACCACCTATTCTGCATAACTCCAAATGAGCTGAAACTTCACGGAGAGTTTTTATTTAATATTTAAGAATTATTGGAGCAAATAACTACCAGAGGGTGCCCACCAGGTGGGCACAACCCACTGGGCGCGCCAGGGATCCCATGCGCGCCCTGGTGGGTTGTGCCCTCCTCGTCCCACCTCCGGTGCCCCTCTTTTGATATATAAGTTATTTTGACCTAGAAAAAATAAGGAGAGGACTTTCGGGATGAAGCGCCGATGTCTTGAGGCGGAACTTGGGCAGGAGCACTTTTGCCCACCGGCAGTGAATTCATGGGGAACTTCTCCCGGAGGGGAAATCATCGTCATCATCATCACCAACAACTCTCCCATCTTGGGAGGGCAATCTCCATCAACATCTTCAACAACACCATATCCTCTCAAACCCTAGTTCATCTCTTGTGTTCAATCTTTGTCTGGAACCTTAGATTGGTGCTTGTGGGTGACTAGTAGTGTTGATTACATCTTGTAGTTGATTACTATATGGTTTATTTGGTGGAAGATTATATGTTCAGATCCATTATGCTATTTAATACTTTTGTGATCTTGAGCATGATTATCATTTGTGAGTAGTTATTTTTGTTCTTGAGGTCACGGGATAAATCTTGTTGCAAGTAATCATGTGAACTTGATATGTGTTCGATATTTTGATGGTATGTATGTTGTGATTACCTTAGTGGTGTCATGTGAACGTCGACTACATGGCACTTCACCATATTTGGGCCTAAGGGAATGCATTGTGTAGTAGTTATTAGATGATGGGTTGCGAGAGTGACAGGAGCTTAAACCCTATATGCGGTACTTCATAAGGGACTGATTTGGATCCAAAAGTTTAATGCTATTGTTAGATTTTATCTTAATACTTTTCTCGTAGTTGCGGATGCTTTCAAGGGGGTTAATCATAAGTAGGAGGTTTGTTAAAGTAAGAACAACACCTAAGCACCGGTCCACCCACATATCAGATTATCAAAGTAGCGAACACGAATCAAACCAGCATGATGAAAGTGACTAGATGAAATTCCCGTGTACCCTTTTGGCCTGTCCTTTGCCACAAAAGGATTGGGCTACCTTGCTGCATATTATTTGCTGTTACCATTACTTGCTCGTTACAAATTATCTTGCTATCAAACTACTCGTTACTTATAATTTCAGTGCTTGCGGAGAATAGCTTGCTGAAAACCGCTTGTCATTTCCTTCTCCTCCTCGTTGGGTTCGGCACCCTTACTTATCAAAAGGACTACGATCGATCCCCTATACTTGTGGGTCATCGAGGCTCTTTTATGGCACGTTGCCGGGGAGTGAAGCACTCTTGGTAAGTGAAACTTTCTAAGGAAAAATTGTTACTAAGTGCTGAAATTTATTGTCACTTGTTACTATGGAGAACAATCCTTTGACGGGTTTGTTCGAGGTAACTTCACCTTGACCAAAACCAAAATTAGTTACCCTCAAGCTATTGCACCTACTGAAAATATTGGTTATGAAATTCCTTCGGGTATGATAGAACAACTGCTAGCTAATTCTTATGCAGGAGATGAAATCGAACATCCTGATATGCACTTGATATATGTGGATGAAATTTGTGGATTATTTAAGCTTGCAGGTTTACCTAGATATGAAGCTAAGAAGAAGGTTTTCCCTTTATCTTTGAAGGGAAAATCATTGGCATGGTATAGGCTATGCGATGATATTGGATCTTGGAATTGGAATCTATTGAAATTGGAATTTCACCAAAAAAAATATCCTATGCATCTAGTTCATCGTGATCAGAACTATATATATAATTTTTGGCCTCGTGAAGGAGAAAGTATCGCTCTAGCTTGGGGGAGGCTTAAGTCAATGTTATATTCATGCCCCAATCATGAGCTCTCAAGAGAAATTATCATTCAAAAATTTTATGCTCAGCTTTCTCGTGATGATCAATCCATGCTCGATACTTCTTGTACTGGTTCCTTTATGAAGAAGACTATTGAATTCAGGTGGGATCTTTTAGAAAGAATTAACAACTTTGAAGATTGGGAACTTGATGAAGGTAAAGAGTCAGGTATTAAGCTTAAGTTCGATTGTGTTAAACCTTTTACGAATACCGATGCTTTTCAAAGGTTTAGCACTAAATATGGACTTGACTCTGAGATAGTAGCCTCCTTTTGTGAATCATTTGCTACTCATGTTGATCTCCCTAAAGATAAGTGGTTTAAATATCATCCACCTATTAAAGAAGAAATTAAAGAACCGGTAATAACTAAAGATGAAACTATTATTTATAATGTTGATCCATTTGTTCCTACTGCTTATATTGAAAACCCACCTTTCCCTGTTAGGATAAAGGAACATGCTAGGGTTTCAACTGTGGTCAATAGAAGTTATACAAGAGCACCTACACCTGCTGAACAAATCAAAGTAGAACCTAGCGTTTCTATGGTTAAAGATCTCTTGGTAGAAGATATAGATGGGCATGTTATTTACTTCTTCAATGAAGCTGCCAGAATTGCTAAACCCGATGAGAAAGATAAACATAGACCCGTTGTTGGCATGCCTGTTGTCTCAGTCAAAACAAGAAATCACTGTTATCATGGTTTATGTGACTTAGGTGCTAGCATAAGTGATATTCCTTTTACCTTATATCAAGAAATTATGAATGATATAGCACCTGCTGAAATAGAATACATCGACGTTACTATTAAACTTGCTAATAGAGACACCATCACACCACTTGGGATTGTTAGAGATGTTGTAATCTTGTGTGGGAAAATAAAATATCCTACTAATTTTCTAGTTCTTGGTTCCCCACAAGATGAATTTTGTCCCACTATCTTTGGTAGACCTTTCTTGAACACCGTTAATACTAAAATAGATTGCGAGAAACAAACTGTCGGTGTTAGTTTTGGTGATGAGTCTCATGAGTTTAATTTTTCTAAGTTCAATAGAAATATCATCGGAAAGAACTGCCCAGTAAGGATGAAATAATTGGTCTTGCTTGTATTGTCGTGCCTCCTACTGATCCACTAGAACAATATTTTCTAGACCATGAAAATGATATGCATATGCATTAAAGAAATGAGATAGATAAAATTTTCTTTGAACAACGACCTCTACTTAAACACAATTTGCCTATTGAAACTCTAGGAGGTCCTCCTCCACCTAAAGTTGATCCTGTGTTTGAATTAAAACAATTGCCAGACACTTTGAAATATTCTTATCTTGATGAGAAAAAGATAACCTGTTATTATTAGTGCTAACCTTTCACAACATGAAGAAGAAAGATTATTGAAAATTCTGAAGAAGCATTGAGCTGCTATTGGATGTACTCTTGATGATCTTAATGGCATTAGTCCCACTCTCTGTCAGCACAAGATTAATACGGAACCTGATGCTAAACCCGTTGTTGATCACCAACGATGTTTAAATCCTAAAATGAAAGAAGTGGTAAGAACTGAAATACTGAAGCTTCTGGAAGCAGGTATAATGTATCACGTAGCTGATAGTAGATGGGTAAGTCACGTTCATTGTGTCCCTAAGAAGGGAGGTATTACTATTGTTCCTAATGATAAAAATGAACTCATTCCACAAAGAATTGTCACTGGCTATATAATGGTAATTGATTTTTGAAAATTAAATAAAGAACTAGAAAAGATCATTACCCTCTACCTTTCATTGATCAAATGCTAGAAAGATTATCTAAGCACACACACTTTTGTTTTCTCGATGGATATTCTGGTTTTCTCAAATACCTGTCTCACAACCTAATCAAGAGAAAACCACCTTTACTTGTCCTTTTGGAACTTATGCTTATAGACGTATGCCTTTTGGTTTATGCAATGCATCTGCTAGCTTTCAAAGATGTATGACTGCTATATTCTCTGATTTTTGTGAAAATATTGTTGAGGTTTTCATGGACGATTTTTCCATTTACGGAACTTCTTTTGATGATTGCTTAAGCAACCTTGATCGAGTTTTGCAGATATGTGAGCAAACTAATCTTGTCTTGAATTGGAAGAAGTTCCACTTTATGGTTAATGAAGGTATTGTCTTGGGACATAAAATTTCTAAATGAGGTATTGAGTTGGATAAAGCTAAAGTTGATGCAATTGAGAAAATGCCATGCCCTAAAGATATCAAAGGTATTCATAGTTTCCTTGGTCATGCTGGTTTCTATAGGAGATTTATTAAAGACTTCTCTAAAATTTCTAGGCCTCTTACACATCTTTTACAAAAGGATGGTCCATTTGTTTTTTATGATGATTGTGTAGAAGCCTTTGAAACACTTAAGAAAGCCTTAATTTCTGCACCTCTTGTTCAACCACCTGATTGGAACTTGCCTTTTGAAATTATGTGCGATGCTAGTGATTATACTATTGGTGCTGTTTTAGGACAAAGGGTTGATAAGAAATTAAATTGTATTCATTACGCTAGTAAAACTCTAGACAGTGCCCAAAGAAATTATGCTACTACTGAAAAATAATTTTTAGCAGTTGCGTTTGCCTGTGATAAATTCAGATCTTACACTTATGATTCTAAAGTTATTGTTCACACTAATCATGCTGCTATTCAATATCTTATGGAAAATAAAGATGCTAAACCTAGACTCATTAGGTGAGTTCTCTTGCTACAAGAATTTCACTTGCATATCACTGATACAAAAGGAGCTGAGAACCCCGTAGCTGATAACTTGTCTAGGTTAGAGAATATTCGATGACCCACAACCTATTAATGATAGTTTTCCTGATGAGCAATTAGCTGCAATAAATGTCTCTCATAACACTCCTTGGTATGCTGACTATGCTAATTATATTGTTGCAAAATTTATACCACCTAGTTTCACTTACCAAGGAAAGAAGAGATTCTTCTATGATTTAAGACATTACTTTTGGGATGACCCACATCTTTATAAAGGAGGAGATGGTATTATTAGATGTTGTGTACCTGAGCATGAACAGGGACAAATCTTACGGAAATGTCACTCCGAAGCTTACGGAGGGCATCATGCGGGAGATAGAACTGCTCACAAGGTATTGCAATCTGGTTTTTTATTGGCCTACTCTCCTCAAGGATGCCCGTAAGTTTGTTTTAACTTGCAATGAGTGTCAAAGAATTGGTAATATTGGTAAGCGTCAGAAAATGCCTATGAATTATTCTCTTGCTATTCAACCTTTTGATGTTTGGGGTTTCGATTACATGGGACCTTTTCCTTCCTCTAATCACTACTGCAGGATGCTGCTAATGTGACTATGATCAGAGACAATTTCACAAAACTATGTGCCATGCATTAATCACAAACGGCAATGTAAAATAACCATCAAAAACGATGCAAAACGTTTGCAATGAAGGATACATCAAACATGGTTCAGATTTTAGTTGCGTATGCGATGTGGGGCATACAGTTCAGTTCAATTAACTGTTTCCGATGAGGCAGAACAAAAGAAATGGGCATCCAGATGAAGGCGTGTGCGATATACGGCATACAGTTCACTCAGATAAACTGTTTGTGATGAGGCGGAACAACAGAAACGGGCAGCCAGATGAAGGTGTGTGTGATATACGGCATACAATTCACTCGGATGAACTGTTTGTGTTGAGCCAAGAGAACAGAGACGGTTCAACCTAACAAGATGTGTGTGATACGCGGCGAACAGGTCTGTAATAAAAATGTGTGGGAAGACCGATAACAACACAGACGATTCCTGTTAAAAAGTCGTGTGTGTTGTGAGCAAACGATTGCTGCTATACAATTGTCAGTGATTGATGAAATCATCACCGACAGGTTCCATTGTTTAGTCCGTGTGCGATGTGATTTTCTCTGTCTACAGAGCATCAACATATATACTTAAAAAGACAGCATTGCAAAACCAAATTAAGCATACAATTACACAAGTGACTACACACATAACATTTCCACACACCAAATTAAGTAAGCAATTACATGCATACTAAACTAGGAGAAACGAGGATCTAATCATCTACTTGTTGCAACACGCTTGCCATTGCTCTACTTCCGGCTGGATCCCTGGCCGTTTTGGGGAAGGAGGCACTTCCTCAAGTCATTGATCCGCCTGTACGTCTCATAGCTCGTGTACGCCTCCTTGGTCGCGTACACGACGTGAGCTTTGTCAAGTTTCTCCATCTAGGCCAAGTGCCAGCCACGCTTGTCCTTGATGCAGGAATCCTCCATGTCTCTATAGTAGGGATCGATGATGGCCTCGTCAAGGTGAACCGGTGAGTCCTTCTCATGCTCGTTGATGCCCCAGATCTTGTATTGGCCCTGGATGTCGACAAGATTCTGGCAGGCGATGCCTGATTTCTTGAGAACCTTTACATCGTTGGTGATGTCCACTATAGCGAACATGTAGTGGGGGCTATTGACAAACCTGGCGAAATGCTTGCAAGGCCTTGTGGCCAAGCAGTAGTGGCAGACGAGGACGTGACTGCGCACGCATCTGGGCGACGGTGACCTTGGGACGAGACCCGGCACGTGCGTGGGTGTACTCGTGGTCGAACCCGACCACCTTGTACTTCTCCTCAGCAAGCAACAACTCCATGATGTGGATGGAGTGCTCCACCCAGACCGGGTTGTTGGTGTACACCACTGAGAGCTCCATGAACCTTCAGTGGGTGTCCACCATAGCATGCATGGTGAACTGCTGCTCGTTGGCGGCAGCCGCTCGGAGCGCCATTGGAGCCACGCAGGATACCCTCTAAGAATTTGTCGTGGTGGGTGTGCTTCTTGCAATGGTGGTGCGCGATCGAAAGGTTGAAGTGACACAAGGGTTAAATGGCCACTGTAATAAATGGGGGCCGGCCGGCCTGTAACCGTCATGTCTTGGCACCGCGTTCATAGCGGAAGATTCCATTGCACAGTTGACAACACCGCACCGCACGAGTTTCACTTGTCCACGCGTGGGCTCGAATTGGCGCCAAATGTATCATCGGTGAGCCTGTGCCCGTGCTACCGCGCAAGCTTCCCGCCCAGCTAGTTTGGCCACACATCGGCTAGAAGAGGGACAAATCATGGGTGTTTATTGGCAAAAAGCTTGGTAAAAATGAAGTGTGTAGAATGACTTCAGTCATAAGTTTACCCATGGGTGATGAGGTCAAAGTTACACAGAAGGGTGATGATGGACACTCGAGTGTGATAATTAATTATGCGCTCTATAGGGCACACGGTTGAAGAAACCAACAGTGTGCAATAATGTCGAATATCGCAGTCGAGTTGGCTATACAAATCGTGTGCTATGAGATCGACAAGGTAAACAAATTCAAGAATGGTTAATAAAATGTAAGTCCATTGCATATTAAGGTCAAAATAGTGCTACCAATATACGAGTCTCAGACGATGCCATTTCAACGATTGTACCAAAAAGCTCGAAATATTACAAGGTTCAAATTCTGGAGTTCTATGGCTAAAACTCGAAGATTACAAGGTTCAAATTAATATTAGAAATGAAATTCAGCTCATCAGCTGCAAACGCTCACGCTGATCGGCTGAACATGGATATCAGAGAGGTTCAAACTAATAATACCACTTGTAAGTCTGGTTTTGAAACCTCGTCATGTTTGCAAAGGGGTCAGCCACTGAGAGGTCATGTATGGGGTTGACACGATGACTTCCGATTATTCTGTCATCTAAAGTTCCAAAATGAAATTCAGCATTTTCAGAGCCTATTCCATTCTGCCGCAGCCGCCAGCGCTAATCAACAAACCGTTCATTTTGCCGAAATAAATGTAGGGCAAACCTCATTACCTTCAGCACTCTTGCTCTGACAACAAAGAACCTGGCGAATATAATCTCCGGTAAGGTCCCTCGGTAGGAGTTCAAAGTAATTTCTCAGAGATGTAGATCTAGGCATTCGATGTGATTGTTATATTGTATCACATTATCCACCACTGGGCCTAATCTTATATGCAAAAGAAGAAAACGTGTTAGTGCCTACATGCAGTTTTGAACACTACTACAAGCCTATTTGGTTTGCAGGATTTGTAAAATGCACTAACATGCCATCTTCGATCCGACATGATTACCATGTGCATTTGATTACAATCTAGAAAAATGTAGCCTTCTTCACAAGAGGTTGGAGTGGATGAAAAGTTCCCTAAGAAAACTAGTACAGATGAATCAAAAGGAGAAATGCTTATGTATTGTAACCATATGGATCAAGCAACCAATATGGCGGGGAGGGGGACATGTATGTCTGAAATCCTCCAAAAATCCTTGAAATCATAGTGCATTGTCATTGTAAACTTGGAAAAAGGTGTCACAAACTGAACTCCCTTATGGTTAACAATTTAACATGAAAGGAACATCACCTCGATATATAGCTTCTCCAGGCACGGAAAGCATCTCAGGAAACTGACAACTTGCTCCAGGTTGGGGCCGACAGATTCTAGTGCCAAGACCTTCGATGTGTCTTGATTTGAGGTCAAGCTTGTCGGAATCATTTACGGATGATGACAAACATACATCTTCAAAATTAGAAATAATGTTAATTTCTAGAAGGAGAGGTAGAAAGAGGTTGTTGTACCTGAACGGATGTGGATCCAATAACAAGTTCGGAGTATATGTCAGATGAGTAGCCCACCACTATCAATTTTGATGCAGAAATGACATTGATTCTTGTTGGACCTTGTTGATCAACTACAACTAATCTCTCAAGTGAAGTTGTGTCCTCAATGACCATACCATGGTACTCATCTTGTGATGTCTTCTTGCCGCACCAGCAGCACACATAAATAGTCCGGAGAGTCACGGAGGTTATGTGGAAGCAACTCAACGCATTGATCGCCTGAAAACGAAGGTACTCGAGTGCAGTACAGCCATGAAGCAGGCGCTCCACGTCACCGTTTGGGAGGCAGACGACTACGAGCTCGAGGTGCTTCAATCATGGTAGAATAAGAGCGGGTGTGTCATTAAGGGGGATGGCAGTTCCTAAAAATGGGCATCAATAGCCACCGTCCCAGGTCCTAATACGCCTGTTATGCATTCCCGCATAAAGCTCCCTCAGCATTTGCATCTTGTACCTCCTTTGGCCATCTTCGTCCTCGCTGTCCACATCGTCAGACAGCACCTATACAAATAGTAAAAAATGTGGCATCAAATTAATGCTTACAAACTAATCTCTAGCGAACATTTGGCAGTTGCCAAAATTTGGCATCAAATCAATGTTTACATGCCATGAAGTAGGGTTAGGAATTTATGGCTATTTTTTTATACATGTCCAGATATTATGGTTCGAATTTTAAGCACAATCGTCTATGTACAGACCAATCTTGAAGAAAATAGTGGCAAAAACATAAATGTAGGTCATTCAAAATCAATTGTCAAGTCCTGGCTAGGAATTATTAGCATGAACACTAACCCTAGTTGGATTACTAGCAGAAGTCATTTGCACAGATGAATCAACTAATCACTTATCACTTGTACCATTCAAACAATCAATACACTACACGGATCTAATGAAATTTACTCAGATTTCATGGATTGGGAGAACATGACCATAGGATTTCTATTCCAAAAAGGGGGAGGCAGGAGTAACCAGAGAAACCCTAGGATCTATTTGACACATAAATGGGTATAGATGACTAACCTGTTGTGCGTCATCGTCGGAGTCCTCGCCGGAGTGGTCGTCGAAGTCGTCGCCTGAGTCATCACCGGAGTCGGTGTGGACCTTCGTCCGGCTTTGGAAGCATGACGTCGTAGATGATGGTGACGGCAACCTCTGTCTCCATCTCCACGCCGTGCTTCGGTGCTTCAGCAGCCCCGGCATCGCCACTCCCTCCGATGGGGCGCTTCGGCGGCATCCTCATACATTGACGGCTTTGAGGACTAAGAGCGGAGTCGAGGATGCAAGAGGAGAGAGAGGATTGTGTGTGTGGCGAGGATGGAGGTGCGGCCGCTCGGGCACGCCATTAATATGGGGTACTGGGAGAGAGGCGGGCGGCGGTCAAACCGCTGGCTCGCCTCCCGGTGAGCCTGCACACCGGACTACTGGCATGCCTACCATCATTTCACACAGCTATTCGCACGCCTCCTGATGACACTATGCAGCGAGCACGCCTCCCATCAATTCACACATCTGCATGCACGCCTCCTGGTCTGCCTGCACGGTGGACTGCGCGCATGTGTCCCGTCAGCTCACGCCTGCTCACACGGCACACGGGTCGCGTGGCGTCACGTATATTGTGTTTCTATGATGGATGATTAATGTTGCCGCTTTATTGCTTAACCGCACATATCCATTGTTGGTCGAATGCTCACGGTTTGAATAAATAATCCGTTTGGGATATTGGTTCACAATTATTAATAATCTCCCGTCTGTAAGAAGATCAAGATTACATCAAAACTGGTCTCAAATTTGACAAAAAAGTACAATGCCACTTTGTATTGGTGTCCATATGACACACGATAAGTTTCATGAATTTCAAATAAATTTTGGATGTACTAGAATTTAGAAATCAAGATTCTCAATGTTTGAAATTTCTTGCGCGGCGAGTAAACATGCACCCAGTGAGACACATATCTTTTTGCAGTCCAATTAGGTGCACTGTCACGTGTGCATGTAGCTCAAATTTGATATTTCCACATTATACCCCTAGAAAATCAATCAATGTACTAAAACATCTTAATGGAAATTAAAACGTCCCTCCTTTGGTAACATATGTTCATCGTTGGATAATTTAACATGCGTCGTAGTTGCGGTGGATTCGCGGTGTGTGTGTGTGTGTGTGTGTGTGTGTGTGTGTGTGTGTGTGTGTGTGTGTGTGTGTGTGTGTGTGTGTGTGTGTGTGTGTGTGTGTGTGTGTGCGTGCGTCTAGGGGGGTGGCGGGTGGCTGGCAGTACACTATGAGTCGTGAGCCACCATGGCGGTTGGCCGTTTTGTGAGGCAGGTGCCACATCAGAGTCATGAATTCGTTATTTAAAACATTACACAACCCTTTCATACAAACATGTTTTGGCCACATGCAATCGATGGTTGTCCTACACGACACTCGATACTCGCGTGTGACACTTTCTGTGGGCCGCGAGGTCGTCGTCCATCACTTTGACCAACAGCCGACGGAGAGGCTAATTACCAGCAAGGTAGAATCTTTTTTGTTTGTGTTATGGTGGGAGTATATAGCACGCGTCGAAGAGGTGGGAGGGGACTAGCATATATACTATATGTACGCGTCCGTGAACAATTACACCTCACTTAGTGTTGGGACTTTTCGGTTTCCGAGGCACGTGCCACATCAAAGTTGTGAAATTGGCTATTCAAACATCACACAACACCTCTTTGGGCCACATGCATGCACGCGGTGGTTATCCTAGGACACATGTGTGACACTTCCATCTATGGGCCCGTGAGGCCATCGTCGATGCATGCATCACTTTGACCTACATCGAGAGAGGTTAATTAATTTCACCTTCAAGGAGGATTCTTTTTGGGTTGTATTATGGTAGGAGCATGTAGTATTCGTCAAAGAGGGGGAAGGGGACCATCATATGTAGTACGCTTCATGAACCTCGCTCTGTGTGGGGACTTTACGGTTTTTGAGGCATGTGCCACATCAAAGTTGTGCATTTTGGGTATTCAACATATGTTTGGCCCACATGCAAAGAGGTGGTGGTTGTCCTCTCACTCCCACTTAAGCGATTATCAGGGATATCGATGCTTTCCATCTGTGGGCCCGCTTGGTCCATCACTACTTTGCCTGACAACAAAAGAGGTTAATTTGACTTGGAGGGGATTATTATTTTTGTTTCTAATACAGTATATATATATATATTTATTTATTTATATATATATATATATGTCATGTTCTGGGATGACATGATACAGTTTGAGCACACACATGCATGTGTATGCATGAATCCCTCACATCGGGTCTAAGTGGCTAGTACCACGACACGTCATGAACTGATCTCGCTCTGTGTGGGGACTGTACGATTTTCGACGCATGCGCCACATCCTTGTTGTGAAATGGCATTCAAACACGCATGCACGCATCACCTCCATACATATGCATGTAGTGGTTGTGTTCGAACGGTACACTCTCTCGCGTGGTTATCGGTGACAAGCCTATATATTCGTGGGCCCGCGTGGACATCCATGATCACCTTGACCGACAACAAGATAGGTTACCATGGCGGATTCTTCCTTTGGTTCGTGTTATCGTAGTATAGGTCATGATGATATTCAGACGTAATTAAGTTTGAGCGCATACTATGCATGCATGCATGCATGAATCCCCGTCATTGACTTGAAGTATGGTGTGACATACATATGAATCGTCAACTAACCCTCGCTTTGTGTGGGGATTTCTAGTTCGAAAGCTAGGTGCCACTGTTGGTTCTATATCTGGCATATCTTGTAGTAGGGGTCCTAAGCTAGGCGTCCTGGAGCGATGGTAACACGGACACCGGATTTTACCCAGGTTCGGGCTCTCTCGAAGAGATAATACCCTACATCCTGCTTTTGATTGTATTCATATGGGGTGTAGTACAGAGTACATGTGTCTACCACAAGATTGTTCTAATGAATATTAGATAATCTATTGATTAGCCTGGCCCCGGTTTATATAATGTACCAGAGGCCCAGGGTTTAGAAGAGTCCTCGTCTTGGGCGCTAAGTCTTGTGGAATATCCCTTGTATGCGGCATGGGCTGCTCGAACTAGCTCAATAGTGAATCATCATGGGGGTCCTCGGCACGACCCACTGGTCGGGAGACGACGTGGTGAGTACCCCCTAGTCCAGGACACCGTCAATAGCCCCCTGAACCGGTCTTCAAGTTGCGGACGCTCCTCGGTTCTTCCGAACCGTTCTTCGTCTTCGGTCATCGGTCTTGAAAATTGGTTCAACAAATCTTCCTATGTCCGATATGGAGGATCGCCGAGCTGAATTCGAAGAGTTTACAAGTCTGGCATCCGAGGAGCCCCTTTAAGTTATCGGCCTTTATTAATGCCTTGTAATTTTTTAACGTCACACCTGGGGTTTGAAGTGTTTCCGACGGCTCCAATTTCGTGAGAAACCATGGCTCATGATACCAAGATGATGTAGGTGGAACCCTAAAGGGAGATCTTTCACGAATTGGAGGGGAAATCCCCAAGAACAAGAAGAACACAAAGGGGGAAAACAAGAGGAACACTCAAATTGACACTTGATCCAATCACACATGTGCTAGATCAATCACACAAAGAGAGATACAAAGGTCCAAATCCAACACAAGAAGATAAAGAGTTAGAAAACGAATGAAGAAAAGGGAACGAATCACCAGGAAGAGTTAGAAAACGAATGAAGATACTTGAGGGAATTTAGATACAAGAGAACAAAGAGACCGTGAGCTGACTAAAGAATACTTGCACGAAGCACCGGAAGAATTGGAGAATGAATGAAGAGACATCAATTTAGAATAATTGGAGAACGAAGCTGAAAACATAGAACAAAGAAATCTTCTGAAATGATGGCCTTTGGATGATCAAGAAATGAAAACAACTCCTGAAATGCTCTAGATGGTATGAAAAGAATTTCTCACAATCAGATTAATTATGAGGATGGCGTCAAGTTTGAACTACGAATCATCGAGAGAACGGACAAGATTAAGGAGAATTTTTCTTCGGTCTTCAAAGCTGAGAATGACGATGAGAAATACCACCCAAATTGTTGAGACACTCCGGAACGACGAAGAATATAAATGTTGAGCCAAAGATGAAAAGAATTTGAAAGCGATCTTGGAGAAGGCCTCTGACTGATGAAAATTCATTCTTACATCACACTTTTGAAAAGAATTTGAGAATAACTCCAAAAGAAATTAGAAGAGTCAGGTAAGATCCTAGGAAAAGACATGTGGGTTAGGGC
The DNA here is from genome assembly GCA_021605145.1 of Aegilops bicornis. Lineage (NCBI taxonomy): Eukaryota > Viridiplantae > Streptophyta > Magnoliopsida > Poales > Poaceae > Aegilops > Aegilops bicornis. The sequence continues at coordinate 391,988,015 of CM038674.1, forward strand.
CCACTCAAAGATACATGGTTGGACGATTACTTGAAAGGGAGATTGCACCGGTTGATTTAAATGGCTTGAATGAGATATCAACCTCGAAATATCTTGAGCGAATTAAGAATGGAAACTAGAATCTTCTGAGATATCTTCAACACTCCGAACAAATGAATAGTGAGAGGTGAACGATTAAGAGAGGCTTGGATAAGAAATTCCAACATGGGAAAACATGTGAAACCATAGGAAGAGATATGATCTACATCGAAGCTTGAATTTAATCCACCGGAAAATAGTATGAGAATGAAGAATGATGAACTTGAAGCTTCCTTAGCATCTTCATGAGAATCACCGGGTAAGAACATTGAAGGTAAAGAATGAAGAGACTTCACATCAATAAAATGGATACTTGATTAAGAAATCTGAGTCCTTGAAGAAATGGGTGGGATGGTGGGACAAATAAAGGCAACATGGGAACGGATGAAGCAGACAATCATGAGGCTTCTCAACGGCACCCGTATGGAATAACTTGAAGAGAAGCGCACCTGTTGGCAAGAATTGACATGACCATTTTGATGATCAAGAAGGATTAGCATTCACATTGAAGCAACTCGAATACCACAACTCAAAACAGAACAAAGGATTTGGCTTGGAAAATTAGCCGGAAACAAACATATGATAGAGATTTCGCCCAAAGTATTCGTGATGAGGCCCCACGGGCACAACGTACAACGGACATCATGAATGACAAACGAGACATCCCCGAATTAGCATAGCCAAGGATTCTTTAAGGCGCCTCGCGACCACTATAAATCGACCATGAAAAACGAACCACTAGACGTTGGACCCCAATCTCAAATCATACATCTGTGGAAAAGAAATCCTGGGTAACTACTTGAATTCCCATCTATGAACTCCCGAAATTCTCTGGTTATGCAATCTGGTGTTGGGGTTACAGGGAGGCACAAATATCTCACACAACTAACAAATCCTACACTCCAACTGTATCCATCCGTCAACACATAACCAAGAAAACCTCGGAAACTATGTGCCTCAGACCTTCGAAAACATCCGATATACTAGCTGTGGCAATGCATCTGATCGCTTTGCCTATTACTGGTGTCGCCAAACTACTCTCACCACAAGGAGTATAGAAGCATTTTCAATGTCGGTGACCTCTGGTATTCCGGAACTAAAACGATAAGCACTGTGACAAAAACACCTTGGAGCTCAACTCCCCGGGACACTTCCACAACCCCTAAATGACAGGAGGCACCAAGACAGAATTCATGTCACCATGATATCGGACCGATTCCACAATACCCGTGTGATCCTAAAAAATTGAGTGAAAAAAAGGAGAGTGAAGTCAAAACATCTACGTCAGGAGTCCTCACCAGAGCGAGAAGGGTATAAGGAGTAAAAATAACTCTTACTCTCCGATATAAGTAGACTCAAAATAGTTTTCTTCTAGACTCAACAACGACAGCGGTTCAATCAATCAAGAGGGCTCCTAAGGTCGGTAAGGCTCTGATACCAACTTGTAGCGCCCAAGATGCGATTTTATCCCAATCACGTGATGAATTCATGATCATGGCACAATAGCATTTCGAGCGCATAGCAAGGTGAATATAATTACAACATACCATGTACTGAATAAATGAGAATACAAGATAAAGACTCACACTCGCCACAAGATACAATATGAATACAACAGTTCATCAATACATAGCAATCATCATACAGAAGAGCAGATCCGACTACAGATGAAATCAAACAAAAAAGAAGAACAACATCCACCCTGCTAATCCCAGGCACCCGACGCGGAACATATCCCTTGATCGAAGAAGCAGAAGAAGAACTCCAAACAAGAAAGCATCATCTCTCTCTTCAAAGCATCGGTTTACCAGTACCTGCAACTATTGTTGTAGTAATCTGTGAGCCACGACGACTCAGCAATCCCATTACCAAGGGTATCAAGACTAGCAAAGATTAATGGGTATGGAAATGGACAAGTGGTGAGGTTGCAGCAAGCACCTAAGCATTGTATAGTGGCTAACTCACGAGTACAAGAGTAAGATGAGAAATTATGCAACTATCGCAATCTAATAATGATCAAGAAGTGATCCTGAGCTACTTACGTTCAAACATAATCCAACCATGTTTTCTTTTCGACTCACTCGAAAAGAGACAGTCACGGTTACACACACGGTTGGTGTATTTTAATCCGGATCTAGTGTCAAGCTGTCTACAATCGGATATTAAAAATTCTCATCTGCCACATAACCGTAGGCACGACTCTCAAAAGTTTAAAACCCTGCAGGGGTGTCCAAACATAGCCCATGACAAGCTCACGATCCGCGAAGACAATCCTCCATCATAGAACACGCGATCAAACTCGGGATCCCGGTGCACAAGACATTTCGACAATGGTAAAACAAAACCAGCAAGACCTTCCGACGTGTCGACACCCTGATAGTAGTCGCGAGTTTCTCGTCTTAAGCCACGAAGGATGAGCTATGCGTATAGGTGCCAAAATAACCCAGGTTGCCCCAGGGCGGCCCTGGAAGTGCTCTAGTTTGGACCAACACTCATGAGGAGCACTGGCCTGGGTTGTTGATTAATTATCCTCGGGTGCTAGCTGGTCCCTATGTAAGTTTTATTTGTTATTAGGCAAATGGTAAAACCAAAGTTGGGCCTTTCTGAAAGAGTTTTATTCAAAGTGAACTGTCGAGGGGGGCCCATAAACCATGACTGTGTTAGGGACGCAAAAATCAAGGAACATAACACCGATATGACGGAAACTAAGGCGGCAAGAGTGAAACAAAACACCGAGCAAAAGGCCAAGCCTTCCACCCTTTACCAAGTATATAGATGCATTAATTAAATAAGAGATATCGTGATATCCCTAATATCCATGTCCCAACATGAAACAACCTGCACTGAAACTGCAATTAGCAACGCTATAAGAGGGGCTGAGCAAAGCGGTAACATAGTCAAACAACGGTTTGCTAGGATCGTGGAAAAGGTTAGAGACTATTTCATGGCATATTGGGAGGCTTGATAAACAAGTGGTGGGTAGCGTGACATAACGATAACATCGAGACAACTAGCATAGCAAAGATAGTAGTGAGATCTAAGGTGACAGTCATCTTGTCTGAAATCCCGCTAGGAAGAAGACCGAGTCCATGAAGTAGACAAAGCAACGTACTCGAACGGATCCTCACAATCACAGTGAAATCGGAACTATCGAGAAGAGCACAACCAGAAAGAATCAAACAACACGGTAAACCAACAAGCATAAACATGGCATGATGCACAATCAAATATGATGCATGTCCGGCTTAGTAAGGCATGTCATGTTAAAGTGCAACAAAGGATACTACAAATTAAGTGGAGCTCAAGGACGAAACACCACATTCAAGTGTTTAGTTCCCTCTCGTTTATGCTACTCAATAATATAAAATGTTGGTTAACATGGCAAGAGGTATAAGTAAACTATAACTATTTAGGCAAGTTTAAATAAGGCCGGAAACACAATTTTTTTTTTTTTGAAAAATCCCCATATGTCCATTAGCAATTATAAAGTAAACAAGAATTTTAAACATTTTAAATTTTGTTATCATGATGCGGATGACATATACAAATTTTATGCAATTTTATGAAAATGTTGATATGAGCATGTTACAAAGCATTTGGTCACCATGACGGAACGAAAGGGGTGCCACGGCAACTATAACAGAAATTGTGCCACGACATTATTCCGATGATCCGACAACTCGTCGAGATGTCGGTGCAAAAGAAAGTGTGGATGTACTGAACATGTAAAAGATGGTGGGGTGATTCCGGTTACCGAGTTCCCACGGGTCGACGGCATAGCAAACAAGGAGGAACGTGAAATGACAACTCGAAAAGGTGCAAACACGAGCATCTCATACAACACACATGCATTCGTTCACAACCAGCGTCTCAGGGTTATACCTTCGAACCATGCGTTTTTGGGGCAGAACGAGTTTGTTGAAGGAAATAGACGTTCTCACAAAGGTAGTGGAAGTAGCGGTACACGTTTGTTTCGGAGAGGTACTTAACGAATCCAGCGTCTTCGGGGCGATGGTAGTTGTACACGGGTCGAGGTACTTGGCGTATCTGTGCAGTAGTCGAACCTGCCGAACGGCCGGAGCGCTTGACGATCCATGTACGGGTCTTGCAGATCCAAAGTGCTCATGTGCGGGTACGTCTGGGTCGTTCAACGAAGAGGCCGTGTAGACGAACCGAAGTGGTAGTAGGCGAGATACACGGCCACGGCAGTCTTCGGACTTGGAGTTTCGTGTAGTCGAACTTCGGTGGTCTTGGCGAACCGTGAGGGAGTCAACAGGCCGCTGGTGCAGCGGGAAGCAGCCGGAGGTGCACGTGGAAGGAGAACAAGCAGGGCAAGCATGTTGCCCTGCGGTGGAGTTTGAGCACGCCCTCGAGGCATCCACGAGGAGCAACAGGCGACCATGGGTGCTGGTGGAGGCCGGCGCAGGGCGGCTCGAGGCGAGAGGAGCAGATGGAGGCTCGGGCTTCTCGAGCCAAGGGGATGGCCGGCAATAGGCACCTGCGGGAGGCCGAGGGGAGCGGCGAGGTGGAGGCATGCAGGTAGTGGAGGCAGGGAACGACGAGAGCAGAGGAGCGTCTTGGGTGGCTGTGCGCTGAAGGAAGGCAAGGCCGGAGCTGGAGCTTGAGGGCGCGGGCGCCATGGCGTGCATCAAGCGCGACAGAGGGAAGCAGAGGCCGCAGCGCCGTGGAGGCTGGCCGACGGACGGTAGGGTCGAGCGGCCATGGTTGAGGACGCCTTGGGGCACTGGAGAGAAACGAGGCACAAACGAAGGGGAGGAAGGGAGCCGGAGATGGCAGGGCGTCGGAGCATCGCAAGAGTGGTTGCTGGTTGCGGCGGCGACGACGGAAGGAGGCCACGAATCGGGAGGTGCGGCGCGCGGGAGGAGCCTGGAGGGCTGCGGGATCGAGCGCCAGCTCTCTTGCGTGCGTTGGTGGCGGCGCTATCGGGAGGGAGATGGGGATCGAGGAGAGCTGAGCAGCGTGGGGATCGGGCTAGGTTTAGATAGGCGCCAGAGTTGGGCCTCGGTGAAGATGGGCCATCGTGGTTGGCATGCAGCGAGATGTGCTTCTCTCTCTAATCTCCCACTTCTCCTTTATTTACCAAATACAGTAAATAACAAAGAAAGAAAATGAGAGAAAGAAAGGGTTGGAGAAAGAATTTCGGCATGGGGTTTATTTCTCTTGGACTCACAAAAATATGCTTGGTCCGTGAAAATAGAAGTTGGCACAAATGCAAGAATTAAATTCAAACTCATGTGAATTTAATTCAAATGGGTTTGAACTAGGTCTAGGTTTAGAAGTAACCAAAAATGTTGAGATTTCGGGAGGAGCCTCAATAGACGGAGAAAGAATTATGGAGAAAGTTTGAAGAACAAGCTTGAAGCAAAAAGGCATGGGAATTAAATTGCAAGTGGGTTGCGGTTAATTCCAAACTAATGGAATATTTATTATAGCTCCCTAAATATCGAGAGGATATGTTATAAAGAGAAATCACCATGTGAATTCCCTCAATTTAAATGGATCAAAGATCCATGCAATTTATTTATGTGAGTTTTAGTTGGTTTGTGAAAGTGATAGCATGATGACATGATGCAATGCAAATGATGCTATGAGGAATACAACAGAGAAATAAAACACACGGCGGAACTCAGAATCCATGGAAGGCATCTGGAGCGTCGGTCTCGGGTCGTTACAAAAGGATTGGGCTACCTTGCTGCATATTATTTGCCGTTATCATTACTTGCTCGTTACAAATTATCTTGCTATCAAACTACTTGGTACTTATAATTTTAGTGCTTGCAGAGAATACCTTGCTGAAAACCGGTTGTCATTTCCTTCTGTTCCTCGTTGGGTTCGACATTCTTACTTATCAAAAGGATTACGATTGATTCCCTATACTCGTGGGTCATCAATATTTTATAGCAGAATGATTGGTGTAAACAGTTACTTTGGAATCGACAATGTAAGATCTGAATTTATCACAAGCAAACACAACTGCTAAAAATTCTTTTTTAGTAGTAGCATAATTTCTTTGGGCACTATCTAGAGTTTTGCTAGCATAATGGATAACATTTAGTTTCTTATCAACTCTTCTTCCTAGAACAGCACAAACAACATAATCACTAGCATCACACATAATTTCAAAAGGTAAGTTCCAATCAGGTGGTTGAACAGTAGGTGCAGAAATTAAGGCTTTATTAAGTGTTTCAAAGGCTTCTACACAATCATCATCAAAAACAAAAGGAATATCCTTTTGTAAAAAAATAGTGAGCGGCCTAGAAATTTTAGAGAAGTCTTTAATAAACCTTCTATAAAAACCAACATGACCAAGGAAACTACGAATCTCTACTCCTAGTGGGTGACGGAGTGGCGGTACGGCCATCGTGCCGCACCGACGGCGGCAGCGACGAATCCTGCTGTTCGCGAGCGGTAGGGTCAGTGGCGGCGTTAGCCACCAGGGAGGCGGGGCGACAAGGGGCGCCGTTGCCCATGGGTGCTGTCTGAGCAACACGAGTGGCCCGACGCTTGGCACGGATACGACGAGGTTGGCCATAGGAGCAACGGAATGAACGGTGGAAGAGAGGCTTCAACAGGCCCCTACCTGGCGCGCCAAATGTCGGATTTAGGGCTCCGCAGACCCAAGAAAGGTTCAAACTCCGGGGCGTATGCGAAGAACTCAACCTATCCAGGCTACCAGCCTGTCGCCCCACGGCCTAGCTCGATTCGCTCAAACAAGGAAGAAGATGGACACAACGGTTTACCCAGGTTCAGGCCACCTTGCGGTGTAAGACCCTACTCCTGCTTTATGGTGGATTGGCCTCACGAGGGGATGAGGATGAACTAGTACAAGGGATGAACAACCTCGCGAGGTCTATGGATGAGGGAATGAGTCACCCCCTCTATGGTGGTGGCTAACCTATATTTATAGTGGCATCGGTCCTCTTCCCCCAAAACTGGCGGGAAGAGATTCCGCAGTGGCCAATTTGAAAGGGGACAAGTAGTACATCTTATCCTAACAAAAGGTGGTCTTCGCCCAAAGCTTCTGGTCGTGATGCAACAGTGGGCTCGGCGATGACATCCGTCCTGCCATCGTGGCGGTCCTGGTCTCGTCGCACCGGAATGGAAACCTTTGCCAGATTCCTTGGGAACCCACGCCTGTCCTTGCCTCCTTAGCACCAAAGTGGAAACTGCCTCCTCTACGCCTGCTGGCGCCCGCTTGCCTTGGTCGTCATGGCTTGCGTCATGGTAGCCTCATGAGGTTGGGTACCTGCATAGAAATCTCCGCTCCTCAGGAGTCCGCATGGGGAGGCCGCTCCCTCAGGAGGTCGCGGTGTCATGTCCCTTGCCAGGCTTGACCCCTCGCGAGGGTCTTGTCTTGGTACTCTTGTAGATGGGCCGTACCAGGCCGTCGATGGAGCCACGCCGCAGGCCGCAGGCAGGCAAGTCTGGGTATCCTGGTTCCCAGAACGCCGACATTGAGCTCCTGGCAGTCGTTGGTGTTGTGGCTGTGGACGTTGTGGAAGACACAGAATGGTCGGTTGCACCTGGGAGGCTCATCATGGTCACGTCCGCGCTTCATCTCGGGCTCCGCGGCCAGCAAAGTGGGGCCCTTATGCTTAACTTCCTTAGCCTTGGCCTTCTTGTCTTCAGGATCGACCTCTGGAAGCTCCAGGAGGGAGATGCGACCTTCCTCTGCCCTTGTGCACTTGGTTGCCATGTTGAACATTTCCAGTGCCGAACACAAGTCCTCATGTATGGCGAGCTCCTCCCTCATCTTGACGTCCCGTACGCCATCAGAGAATGCCGAAATGATGGCCTCATCTGACATCTTTGGGATCTTGAGGCAAACGTTCGTGAAGCGCTGTATGTACTTGTGCAAGGTCTCACCCAACAGCTGCTTTATGCGCCGCAGGTCGCCTGCTGCATGAGCGCTATCGCGAGTGCCCTGGAAGTTGGCGATGAAGCGCTCTCTTAGCTTATCCTAGTAGGAGATCGACTCCACCAGGAGGTTCAGAAGCCAAGAATGCACACCATCCTTGAGGGCCACGGGAAACCAGTTCGCCATGACCTTGTCATTATTGTTCGCCGCCTCGATGCTATAGCTTGTAGAGCTAGAGAAATTCCGCGGGGTCAGGAGTGCCGTCGTAGCGTGAAGGCAGATCCGGCTTGAACTTGCCGGGCCAAACGATGCGGCGCAGCTCCGGGGTGAAAGCACGACAGCCTGTCGCACTCACAGGGGCCGGTCGTATGGGGGGGGGGCTTGATCTTGGCGCCCGTGCACCACCGCCTCTGGTGGCACGCGGTCTTAACACGGTGGTGCTGGAAGCGCACACGCTTCTCCTTGGGGGCGCTGCACCACCTGGGAGCTTTCTTCATCGCACGCCGACACCCTGTGCAGCGGGTCACCTTGGGGTGCCTCACGCCTGGGATCGGGGTCCGCGCCGTGCAGAGGAGGAGGAGGGGCACGCCGCGAGCCACATCGCCCGCCAGGGACGACGGGGGACGTGGCGAACGGGACGGTGCAGGGGACTCACCGGCGAGTTGACGAGCTTGGCAATGCGGCTGAGCCAGTCGTCATAGAGGTCGTTGTCCGGACGGTAGCGCAGAAGCTCACGCGCCATGAGCAACGCAGCCTGCGCGTTCGTCGGCCCATGACGAGCATGAGAAGACGACGCCGTGGCTGGAGTGGGTGATGGAGTGGTGGTACGGCCGTCACGCCGCACGGACGGTGGCAACGACGAATCCTGTTATTCGCGAGCAGCAGGGTCGGTGGTGGCGTTAGCCACCGTGGAGGTGGAGCGGTGAGGAGCATCGTTTCCCATGGGTGTTATCTGAGCAATACGAGCGGCCCGACGCTCCGCACGGACACGGCGAGCGCCGGCATAGGAGCGACGGAATGGTGGCGGAGCGAATGGTGGAAGAGAGGCTTCGACACGCCCCTACCTGGCACGCCAAATGTCGGATTCAGGGCTCCGTGGACCCAAGAAAGGTTTGAACTCTGGGGCACATGCGAAGAACTCAACCTATCCAGCCTACCAGCCTGTCGCCCCGTGGCCTAGCTCGATTCGCACGAACAAGATAGAAGATGAACACGACTGTTTACCCAGGTTCGGGCCACCTTGCGTTGTATGACCCTACTCCTGCTTTGTGGTCGAGGATGAACTAGTACAAGGGATGAACAACCTCGTGAGGGCTGCTCTGGTGAGATTGGAAAGGATCCCCCCTCTAGGGTATTGGCTAACCTATACTTATAGTGGCCTCGGCCCTCTTCCCCCTAAACGTAGGTGGGAAGGGATCCCAGAGTGGCCAATTTGAAAGGGGACAAGTAGTACATCTTATCCTGAGGAAAGGTGGTCTTCGCCTGTAAAGCTTCTTGTCATGACACAGCGGTGGGCTCGGCGATGACATCCGTCCTGGCGGTCTTGGTATCGTTGCACCGGAATGGAAACCGTTGCCAGATTCTTCGGTAACCCATGTCTGTCCTTGCCTCCTTAGCACCAAAGAGGAAACTGCCTTCTCTGTGCCCGCTGGCGCGCGCCTGCCTTGGTCGTCATGGCTTGTGTCATGGTGGCCTCATGAGGCTGGGTACTTACATAGAAATCTTCGCTCCTCGGGAGGCCGCCTGGGGAGGCCGCTCCCTTGGGAGGTCTTGGTGTCATGTCCCTTGGCAGGCTTGGCCCCTCGCGAGGGTCTTGTATTGGTACTCTTGTAGATGGGACGTACCAGGCCGTTGATGGAGCCAGGCCGTGTGCCACAGGCAGGCAATTCTGGGTACCCCGGTTCCCAGAACGCCGACATTTGTCTTCTTCCTTTGTGGTGTCATGATGACATTCATAGGAAGCTTCTCAAGACGACTTTTGGGAACCCACATCTTCTTGATAGGTGCCCCATTCCTACAGTTAGTTCCAATAAACTTGGCAAACACTTCACGGTTCTGATTCTTGAATAGTTTATAGTTTGAGTCAAATGACTCATCAATGATAATAGGGTTAGCACAGGTGAAACCAGATAAGGTAGATGGATCCAAAGAAGGGCCCTTTGCAGCAACCCATGTGGTTTTGGGGTACTGCTCAGGCCTCTAGTAAGAACCATCAACATTCATTTTCCTGTCGAAACCAACACCCTCTTTCCTAGGGTTTTGGTTCAAAATCTGTTTCTTGAGGACATCACATAGTGTATGATGCCCTTTGAGGCTTTTGTACATGCCTGTTTCAAGCAATGTCTTCAACCTGGTATTCTCATCAGCAATAGTAGTGGCATCCTCAGAAGAGGGGTTAGTTACCACATCAACAGTTGAATATATTGCAACTTTAGAAGCAGTAGAACATTGAGCAATAGAGACAACATTGTCACGCTTAAGGCATTTTAAACAAGGTGGCACAAAATCTTCCTGAGCGGAACTGATTTGTTGGACGAGTAGTGAATCGTTTTGTTTTTGAAGATCTTCATGAGATGCTCTTAGTTTCTCTAGCTCTTGCTTCCTTTGAAGATAATCATAGGAAAGCTTCTCATGAGAAGCTGAGAGGGTTTCATGATGAATTTCAAGTTCTTCGTACTTAACATGAAGATTTTTTATGTCTTCGATTAAGGACCGAGTTCAATTCATTTCCTCGTCCAACAAGTCATCGCTTTTTTCTAAAAAAAATTGAATCTTTTCCATGGTTGTTTGTTGTTCAGTTGCAATTTTAGCAAGTGTCATATAACTGGTTTTGGATTACATTCAGAGTCATCTTCACTAGAGATCTGAAAGTAAGCATCACGAGAGTTTACTTTGGCACCTCATGCCATGAAGCAGTAGGTGGGAGCAGAGTTGCCGTCATCATTCTCTCCAGTTGTAACGCCCCGGATTCGATTCGCCAGGTGTCCGCCAGTTTTTCGCCGTCTTTGCCATGTCATGTGCTTGCGTGTTGCACTTTGCCATGTCATCATCTGCATTTCATATCATGTCATCATGTGCATCGCATTGGCATACGTGTTCGTCTCATGCATCCGAGCATTTTCCCCGTTGTCCGTTTTGCAATCCGGCACTCCTATGTCTCCCGGCCCCCCCTTTTACCTCTTTTTGTGTGCGGGTGTTAAACTTTCTCGGAATGGCCCGAGGTTTGCCAAGCGGCCTTGGTATAGCACCGGTAGACCGCCTGTCAAGTTTCGTGCCATTTGGAGGTCGTTTGGTACTCCAACGGTTAACCGGGTAACCGTAAAGCCTCCTTCTCTTTGCAGCCCAACACCCCTTCAAAGTGGCCCAAAACCCATCCAAACCCACTCCATGCTCTCGGTCGTTCGATCACGATCGCGTGGCCGAAAACCGCACTCCATTTGGAGTCTCCTAGCTCCCTATGCCTATATAAACACCTCCCCCTACAAAAATCGCAGTCCAAACCCTAGCCTAGCCTCTTCGCGCCCGGACGCGTCAAACAGCCGGACATGTCACCCGTCATCGGCCGCCTCCTCGGCCGTCGGCCCGTCACCCCGCGCCGGGCCGCGAGCCCAAGCGAACCGCCAAGCCCATCCGCCGCCATCGCGCGCGGCCGCCGCTCCGCCGCCATGCCGCGCCGCCGCGCAAGCCGCTCCCGCCGCCGCCAGACTCGCCATGCCGCCCGCCGTAATCTCCGCCGCCGCCGCCCTCGGCCTCCGGCTCGCCGGCGCTGGCCAGCGCCCGCCTCTCGCCGCGACCTCCGCCCGCCGGTCCGCCCGCCGTCTTCCTCCGGAGGCCCTCGCCGCCAGATCCTCCGTGGCCGCCATGGCAAACACCGCGCCCTCGTCATGTGGCCCGTGCCCTCCTCCGGCCAGATCCGGCCAGGGGTCGGCCGGATCCACCTCCCCCCGGCCTCCTCTCCCTCAGCTCTGGCAAGGATCCGGCGATCCTCGATTTCCGTGCTAGGTTGACTTTCCTCTCCCCCGAAATCCCTAAGTCTTTTGCTGTCAGTAATTTTGTTGCATTTTCATGATGCCATAAATTTTGCACTCGTGGCTCCGTTTGGGGCGTATAGCATACCGAATTGTTCGTCTCGTAAAGTACATCATTTCATTGCATTGCATCATTTACATTTGAGCTCATCTTGATGCCCGAAATGCTGTTAGAAGAGGGCTATGTGATGTTAGTTTCAGATTCTTATCAGAACATGCACTTTTGTCATTTTTGCCATGATTGATGTGTGCATCCTTTGAACTTAAGTCCTACATGTGTTTTGTAATATGCCATGTCATCTTTATAGGGGTGTATTCCATGTATTTTTGTGATCTCTGTGGTGACTAGCACAAGCATGCAAACTAGGCTTCATGATGTTGCTGATTTCAGCCCCTGTTCTGCTGATATTTTTATGCCATGTAAACTTGATGCTACCGAGAGATCCATGCATATTGTGAGATACTTCAGTAAGGATGTTTTGAACATATGGTTATTATCTATCCATCCATGCCCTTTTTTGCAATTATGGAGTGCCATAGCTTTAGTCAATCGAGCTCTACTTTTGCTATAAAATGTTTCCTGGCAGGTTGTTTACATGTTATTCAATTTTGCCAAGGTTGTTTATAGTTGATCCGTGTATGCTATGATGTTGTTCTTGCCATGTATAACTTCTATGTTATGTCTTATTACTGTTGGTTGCATTGCCATGCCATGTAATCCTCTGTGGTGAGTGGTTCAATCTCACCAACATGCCTACTTATTGTTGTTCCTGCCATGTATGAATCTGTAATATAACTTGCCATGTTTACATAGGGGCCATCATATTTTCTGTACCCTTTTGGCTCATGGTCACTAAGGGACTTTTGTTATATGCATTTGGTAGATTCATGTCATGCCTTTGTTTTCCATGATAAGTTCCTGTAGCATGTTGTTTGATAGCTCTAAACATTGCAACCTGATGTTATTTCCTGATAAGTCTGAAATTGTTATTATTTGCAATATTGCCATGTGTGTTTGAGCATGTTCTAGTGATTTCTGGAGATAGCTCAGTGTTCATGTTTTGTCATGCTTTACCTATACATCATGCCCATTCCTTTTGTTATCATGTTAAGATTCTGTAGCATAGTGTTTTGGTGCTTGCAACATGCCTAGTTGCTGTTTTGGACAGCTTGTCCTTTAAACTTGTATAGGGTGTATGTGTTGAACCGTTGCTCCGTTTTGGGTGTGCTCTATATGGAACTTGCTTGATTTTGCATGTAGTTTCATATTATCATGTTGCATCCTTGTTTTGAGGTGTTTGCTTGATGTTTGTATGCTTTTTGTATCAATGCCATGCTTATCTTGTTTTGCTCATATCTTCTAGGCCGTAGTTCCGAATCTAATGAACTTTATATGTAACTTGACTAGGATTTCGTGTAGATCATCGTGGTGCATCTTAACTTGCTGTTTAACAACTTGAACATAAGGTTTATTCAGATCTGGACCAATTTTGAAATTTGCATATGAGGACTTACCGGAATTGTTCTATGTTGTTTCCGGCCTCATTTAAACTTGCCTTGATGTGTTGCTCTTGTTTTGCATCATCCCTTGCCATGAGTAGCTTCATGTAGCCGTGTCATGCATCATCCTTGTTTGTGCATCATGCCTTGCTCATGTGTGGTGCGTTTACTATGTTGTGTGCTTCTTCTTGTTAGTTCCCGTTTCGTTGCGATCGTGAGGATTCGTTCGCTCACGCTTGGTTCGGCTTCATCCGTTCGTCTTCTTCATGGACTCGTTCTTCTTCCTAGCGGGATTTCAGGCAAGATGACCGCTACCCTGGATCTCATTACTATCATTGCTATGCTAGTTGCTTCGTTCTATCGCTATGTTGCGCTACCTATTACCTGCTTTATCAAGCCATCCCAAATTGCCATGAACCTCTAACCTTTTGCACCCTCCTAGCAAACCGTTGTTTGGCTATGTTACCGCTTTGCTCAGCCCCTCTTATAGCGTTGTTAGTTGCAGGTGAAGATGAAGTTTGTTCCTTGTTGGAACATGGAGATGTTGTTCCTTGTTGGAACATGTTTACTTGTTGGGATATCACAATATATCTATTTAATTAATGCATCTATATACTTGGTAAAGGGTGGAAGGCTCGGCCTTATGCCTGGTGTTTTGTTCCACACTTGCCGCCCTATTTTCCGTCATATCGGTATTATGTTCCCGGATTTTGCATCCCTAACGCGGTCGGGTGATTTATGGGACCCCCCTGACAGTTCGCTTTGAATAAGACTTTTTCAGCAAGGCCCAACATTGGTTTTACCATTTGCCTCACCTATGCCCTTTTTCCCTTGGGTTTCGGAGCCGAGGGTCATCTTTATTTTAGCCCCGGGCCAGTTCTCCTTCGAGTGCTGGTCCAAACCGAAGCGATGTCCGCGCCCGGGCAATCGTGGTCTATGCCAACCCGACGTCTTGCTCATCCGGTGTGCCACGAGAACGAGGTACGGCGACTCCTATCGGGATTTGTCGGCACATCCGGGCGGCTTTGCTGGTCTTGTTTTATTGTTGTCGAAATGTCTTGTAGCCGGATTCCGAGACTGATCGGGTCTTCCCGGGAGAAGGAATATCCTTCGTTGATCGCGAGAGCTTATCATGGGCTAAGTTGGGACACCTGTAGGGTATAAACTTTCGAGAGCCGTGCCCGCGGTTATGTGGCGATGGGAATTTGTTAATATCCGGTTGTAGTAACTTGAAGTAAACTCTTCTAAAATACACCAACCGTAGCGTAATCCGTGAGTGTCTCTTTTCGGGGTTGATCGAGAGGAGAACACGGTTTCTGGGTTATGTCTGACGTAAGTAGGAGTTCAGGATCACTTCTTGATCATTACTAGTTGGCGACCGTTCCTTTGTTTCTCTTCTCGCTCTCATTTGCGTATGTTAGCCACCATATATGCTTAGTCGCTGCCGCAACCTCACCACTTTACCCCTTCCTTTCCCTTTAAGCTTTGCTAGTCTTGATACCCATGGTAATGGGATTGCTGAGTCCTCGTGGCTCACAGATTACTACACCACCAGTTGCAGGTACAGGTTTGCGATGATCATGACGCGAGAGCGATGCTTGCTTGCGTTGAGTTCTTCTTCTGCTTCTTCGATCAGGGGATAGGTTCCAGGTCGGCAGCCTGGGCTAGCAGGGTGGATATTGTTTGAGTTTCTGTTTATGTTTCATCCGTAGTCGGATGTTGATCTCTTGTATATGATGTTGATGTATTCTTGTGGCATTTGTGCCTTATGTATGTATCCCCATCTATTATGTAATGTTGATGTAATGATATCCACCTTGCAAAAGCGTTTCAATATGCGGGTCTATCCTTGGTGGGACCTTCGAGTTCCTTTTGGATAGGGTCGCATATTGGGCGTGACACCAGTGTCAGCGTCTTGACCATTGTCTTCAGTGTTGAAGATGAACTTAGAGATGAACGCCGAAGCTAGAGCCAGGCTTGCCACGCCTGAATCAAACTCCTCCTCAGACTCCACCTCTGCCTCCTCATAGGCAGACTCCTCCTCTGAATATATTTCCTTCCCAATGAAGGCACGTTCCTTTCCAGATGAGCTCTTCTTGTAAGATGAAGACTTTGATGAAGACTTTGAAGAAGACTTTGAGGATTTCTTCTTCTTCTTGTCGTCATAGTCATATTCCTTGCTCTTCTTCTTTTTCTTTGCTTCCTTATCCCATTGAGGACATTCACATATGTAGTGGCCTGTCTTCTAGAATTTGTGACATGTTCTCTTCTTGTATTCACGAGTGGAAGCCTCATCATTCTTGGAGCTGGATCTTGAAGACTTTCCGAAGCGATTCTTCTTGGAGAACTTTTGGAACTTTCTCACAAGCATTGCTAGCTCTTTGACAATGTCTTCAGGATCATCAGATCTGTAGTTAGATTCTTTAGATGAGGATACAACCCTGCCTTCAAAGCATGAGATCGGCCGTAGTTGGGACCATAGATGTCTCTCTTCTTAGATAGCCGGAATTCATGTGTGTTGAGCCTCTGAAGTATGTCAGATGGATCGAGATCTTTGAAGTCAGGGCGCTCTTGGATCATAAAGGCCAGGGTGTCAAAGGAGCTGTCAAGTGATCTTAGTAGCTTCTTAACTGTCTCATGCTTGGTGATCTCGGTGGCGCCAAGTGCACGAAGCTCATTTGTGATATCAGTGAGGTGGTCAAAAGTGAGCTGGACATTCTCATTGTCATTCCTATTGAATTGGTTGAAGAGATTGCGAGGCACATCAATTCTTGAGTCTCTTCTAGTTGAGACGCCTTCATTGACCTTGGACAGCCAGTCCTAGACTAGCTTCACAGATTCCAGAGCGCTGACACGGCCATACTGCCATTTGGTCAGATGACCACAGATGATGGTCTTGGCGGTTGAGTCCAGTTGCGTGAACCTCTTGACATCAGCAGTAGTGACACCTTCACCGAGCTTGGGAACACCGGTCCTGACGACATACCAGAGGTCATTGTCAATGGCTTCAAGATGCATGCACATCTTATTCTTCTAGTAGGGGTAATCAGTGCCATCGAAGATGGGGCATGTAGCGGAGACTTTGATTATCCCTGCAGTTGACATAGCTAAAACTCCAGGTGGTTAAACCGAATCACACAGAACAAGGGAGCACCTTGCTCTAATACGAATTGAAAGTGCTAGTTATCGACTAGAGGGGGGTTAGGCAATTTTTATGAAAGTCTTCAAAAGATGCAAGATCTTCGAAGACAGACAACCAAACAACACCTATACGATATGCAGCGGAAGATAAGCTACACTAGACATGCCATAATCAAGTAGACAGTACAATGAAAGCACGAATACTAATAGCAGCTAGGTAGAACAGATTGGAATGGGAAGATAGTATGAAGCCAAACACATGAAAGTCTTCACACAGTGAAGGCAAACGGATTAGGCAAGCAAGAAATGACTTCATGAAGACAAACTCAAATGTAAAGGAGGTAGGGGATAGAACCAGTTGCTTGGTGAAGACAAGGATTTGGTCGACCAGTTCTAGTTGCTGTGACAACTGTGCGTCTGGTTAGGGAGGCTGAGATTGAAGTCAGAAGACCATGTCTTCACCTTATTCCCCTTGAGCAAAGGACACTTAGTCCTCGCCCAATCACTCAGGTTAGTCTTCAAGGTAGACTTCCAAACCTTCACAGACTCCGTTCACCGACGATCCACAATGACTCTTGGATCCTCAGAACATGACGCCTAACTGGGTGGAGGATGCACGGTCCTCAAGTGTAATAAGTCTTCAGATCACGCGGACATAAAGACTTCAGTAATGCCTAACACTCTTTGGCTCTGGGTGTTTTGGGATTTGTCCTCGCAAGGTTTCTCTCTCAAAGGCTTCAGAGGTGGGTTGCTCTCGAATGACAAAAGCCGTGCACTAGCTCTGAGCAGACGCAATTTATGGTGTAGGGGGTGGGCTATTTATAGCCAGGAGGCAACCCAACATGATATGTCCAAATGGCCCTGGGTCACTAAGGAACCGACACGGTCCAATGGTCGGATTTAAAACACACACGGCAGCTTGACCTGGGCTACAAGCAAGCCTGACTCATCCAACTCTGGATAAGATTTACTCTCATTGTCTTCACTCAAAGACATAGGATTTTGGTTGAGCATCACGTCAGTCTTCTGACTTTGTTCACCTGGACCCCACTTAATAGTTCGGTGGTTCCTATGACTCAAGTAAGAAGAAAATGAAACTACAAAAGAACTATGTCTTCGCACTTCATTGTCTTTAAGTGAATGTCTTCACACGTCATTATCTTTGACGTGAATTGCTACCTCTTGAGCACTGCGTTGGTTTTCCCTTGAAGAGGAAAGGGTGATGCAGCAAAGTAGCGTAAGTATTTCCCTCAGTTTTTGAGAACCAAGGTATCAACCCAGTAGGAGGCCACGCACGAGTCCCTCGCACCTACACAAACAAATAAAATCCTCGCAACCAACGCGATAAGGGGTTGTCAATCCCTTCACGGTCACTTACGAGAGTGAGATCTGATAGATATGATAGGATAATATTTTTGGTATTTTTATGATAAAGATGCAAAGTAAAATAAAAACAAAATAAAAGGCAACGGAAATAGCTAAGTGTTGGAAGATTAATATGATGGAAAATAGACCCGGGGGCCATAGGTTTCACTAGTGGCTTCTATCGAGAGCATAAGTATTTACGGTGGGTGTACAAATTACTGTTGAGCAATTGACAGATTTGAGCATAGTTATGAGAATATCTAGGTATGATCATGTATATAGGCATCACGTCCGAGACAAGTAGACCGACTCCTGCTTGCATCTACCACTATTACTACACACATCGACCGCTATCCAACATGCATCTAGAGTATTAAGTTCATAAGAACAGAGTAATGCTTTAAGCAAGATGACATGATGTAGAGGGATAAATTCATGCAATATGATAAAAACCCCATATTGTTATCCTCGATGGCAACAATACAATACGTGCCTTGCTGCCCCTACTGTCACTGGGAAAGGACACCGCAAGATTGAACCCAAAGCAAAGCACTTCTCCCATTGCAAGAAAGATCAATCTAGTAGGCCAAACCAAACTGATAATTCAAAGAGACTTGCAAAGATAACCAATGATACATAAAAGAATTCAGAAGATTCAAATATTGTTCATAGATAAACTTGATCGTAAACCCACAATTCATCGGTCTCAACAAACACACCGCAAAAGAAGATTACATCGAATAGATCTCCACAAGAGAGGGGGAGAACATTGTATTGAGATCCAAAAAGAGACAAGAAGCCATCTAGCTAATAACTATGGACCCGAAGGTCTGAGGTAAACTACTCACACATCATCGGAGAGGCTATGGTGTTGATGTAGAAGCCCGCGGTGATTGATGCCCCCTCCGGTGGAGCTCCATAACAGGCCCCAAGATGGGATCTCACGGGTACAAAAGGTTGCGGCGGTGGAATTAGGTTTTTGGCTCCGTATCTTGTAGTTTGGGGGTACGTAAGTATATATAGGAGGAAGGAGTATGTCGGTGGAGCAACAGGGGGCCCATGAGGGTGGAGGGCGCACTGGGGAGGGGGTCGGCGCCCCCTACCTCGTGCCCTCTGGTTGATGTCTTGACGAGGGGTCCAAGTCCTCTGGATCACGTTTGTTCCAAAAATCACGTTCCCGAAGGTTTCATTCCGTTTGGACACCGTTTGATATTCTTTTTCTGCGAAACTCTGAAATAGGCAAAAAAACAGCAATTCTGGGTTGGGCCTCATAAAAGTGAATAATAAATCCCAATAATGTCCAAAACAGAATATAATATAGCATGGAACAATAAAAAATTATTGATACGTTGGTGACATATCAAGCATCCCCAAGCTTAATTCCTGCTCGTCCTCGAGTAGGTAAACGATAAAAACAAAATTTTTGATGTGGAATGCTACTTGGCATAATTTCAATATAACTCTTCTTATTGTGGCATGAATGTTCAGATTTGATATGATTCAAGATAAAAGTTTAATGTTGACATAAAAACAATAGTACTTCAAGCATACTAACTAAGCAATTATGTCTTATCAAAATAACATAGCCAAAGCAAGTTATCCCTGCAAAATCATATAGTCTGGCTATGCTCCATCTCCCCCACACAAAATATTCATATCATGTACGACGCCAGTTTTGTCCAAGCATTTCGTTCATACTTTTAACGCGCTTCAGCCTTTTCAACTCTTACGCAATACATGAGCGCAAGCCATGGATATAACACTATGGTGGAATAAGGTATAATGGTAGGGGTTATGTGGGAAGACAAGAAAGGAGAAAGTATCACATCAACGAGGCTAATCAACGGGCTATGGAGATGCCCATCAATTGATGTTAATGCGAGGAGTAGGGTTTGCCATGCAACGGATGCACTAGAGCTATAAGTGTATGAAAGCTAAAAAAGAAACTAAGTGGGTGTGCATCCAACTTGCTTGCTCACGAAGACCTCGGGCATTTGAGGAAGCCCATCATTGGAATATACAAGCCAAGTTCTATAATGAAATTTTCCCACTAGTATATGAAAATGACAAAATGAGAGACTCTCTATTATGAAGATCACGGTGCTACTTTGAATCACAAGTGTGGTAAAAGGATAGTAACATTGTCCCTTCTCTCTTTTTCTCTTTTTTTTATTTGGGCCTTTTCTCTTTCTTTTTATGGCCTCTTTCTCTTTTATTATTTAGTCCGGAGTCTCATCCCGACTTGTGGGGGAATCATAGTCCCCATTATCCTTTCCTCACTTGGGACAATGCTCTAATAATGATGATCATCACACTTTTATTTACTTAAAACTCATGAATTACAACTCAATACTTAGAACAAAGTATGACTCTATATGAACGCCTCTGGCGGTGTACTGGGATATGCAATCAATCAAGAGTGACATGTATGAAAGAATTATGAACGGTGGCTTTGCCACAAATACAATGTCAACTACATGATCATGCAAAGCAATATGACAATAATGGAGCGTGTCATGATAAATGAAACGGTGGAAAGTTGCATAGCAATATATCTCGGAATGGCTATGGAAATGCCATGATAGGTAGGTATGGTGGCTGTTTAGAGGAATATATAATGAGGTTTATGTGTGATAGAGCATATCATATCACGGGGTTTGGATGCACCGGCAAAGTTTGCACCAACTCTCAAGGTGAGAAAGGGCAATGCGCGGTACCGAAGAGGCTATAAAAATTGCAGAAAGGTAAGTGTGCGTATAATACATGGACTCACATTAGTCATAAAGAACTCATATACTTATTGCAAAAATTTATTAGCCCTCGAAGCAAACACTACAAAAAAAATACACTTCCGTGATGATACGTGCTTGTCACAGTAGGTCGTGTTTTTTGTCATGCATGTACACCCATGACAAATTTATGACAGAATCAAGATAGTCATACCTGTGCTATCGTAGAAGTGTTCCATGACATTACCAAAATTATCATCACGGAAGTGTCCACTTCCATGACGATAAATCGCGTCACGTAAGTGGTTTCGTCAAGGGTGACCGACGTGGCATCCACCATAACGGAATGCCGTTAAGCTATCGGTCGGGTTTTCGATCCGATAACCCGTTAACAGCCCGACCAATGGGAAATTTCCACGTGTAAAATTCTAATTGGCGAAGGAACACTGTCACCGTCGATGGGCCAAATGTCGCCCGTCCATTGGAGGAGACATGCCTATGAATGCGTTGACACGTGGCTGGGCCCAATGAGGCCCATATAGGTTAAAAAGGCGGCCCGATCAAAGGCCCATAGAACTTAATCGGTACTAGTGGGCCAGCCCAATAACAGCTCGCTTAATAAAGGCCCATTTACAGCCGAAACGGATCTGGCCCGTTAATTGTTCGCCCAATATTTGGGCCCATTTACGCCCGGCCGAATCTGGCCCGTTAATTGTTCGCCCAATATTTGGGCCCATTTACGACCCGAAGCCAGATCTGGCCCGTTAATTGTTCGCCGAATATTCGGGCCCAACTACAACCCAGTGACTTTCGGCCTGTTAGAGGCCTGATGTAGACATGGGCCCATTTCAGCCCGGTGTGACTTTCGGCCTAGGAATGGCCCGTGCTGCCCATGGGACATATATGGTCTGACGGAACATCAGGCCCACTAACGGCCCGTGCTAAAGGTGGCAACAGTTAAGCCCAACGTGACTTTGGGCCTGTTAAAGGCCTGTCGCGTAATTCGGCCCGTTGATGCATGTACTAAGCTTTCGGCCTCTTAAAGGCCCATGATATCAATGGGCCTACTAAGGCCCGAGATATGTTTCGTCCTGGTAACGGCCCGAGAGCTAATCGGGCCCGTGAACGGCCCGTCTACATTTCGGCCTGCTGAAGGCCCGTCGACGACTAGTGAAAATTGAGGCCCAACATGCATTTTGGCCTGCTAAAGGCCCGTGGTTTCATCTCGGCCGTAACAGGCCAGTACAATATTCAGCCTGTTAATGGCCCAACACTACCTGGGCCGAACTAAGCGCTGGGTCGACAAAAGGCCCAACTAAAATATAGGCCGGTATAAGTTTGGGCCTGGCGCAATGTGTGAAGGCCCCAATCATTCGGGCCCAAGAAAGACGTAGGCCAGCCCAATTGTGGCCCGCTAAAAACCTGGCCCGTTATCGAATGTTTCGGCCCGGTCGACTACATCTGATTTTTTTTCAAATAGCGAATGATGGCAGTAACTAGTAGGAATTAAGAACAAACCTACTCTACACAATAAAGAAATTACGTCATAGTAACTAAGAATAAACCTACACTATACAATAAATGATTGAAGGTATATTACATCCATTGGGCATCGAAGTTCGCCACCAGTGATCGTAAAGCGCAACGAAGAAGCAGATTACAAAAACTGGGCACCATTGCAGCGTAACAAAATAATACTGAACCGAGACCACTTCCAAGACAGTTCAAGAAAGGTTAGCCTTTATGGGGAACTGCTGCTAAAAGTCTTGAGCAAGGCTGTGAGACCGGCTAGCATGTCGGTCATAGCTTCTAGGTGTCGCTGTTTAGCGATGAGGTTCTCATTGGTGTTCTCCGCAATCTTTCTTAGAGATAGGACTTCATGTCGAAGTTGAGTTGCAGAATGCCTTTACGCTAGAACATGGGACCGAAGAAGTCGAATCGATTCGCATAACGAATTTTGTGAGCTTGTCTGACTGTTAGTCTCAAGTAACTTGAACACTGCATCAAGACAAGACTTTGGGGTTGTCTCGCTATCTTCAAGATGTTTTGCCTTCTTTGCTGCAATATATGTTGGGTTTGTCTCACAGCCTTCAGCAGACTTGTGCATGCCATCAGGCATATCACCTTGAAACAAAGCAGAGAGATGACAGGTTTTGCACGTGTATAAACAAAGATGATAACTGCTTACATCAATTCTATCCAATTTCAAATTAGAAAATAAAGAGTAAGTTCAAAATATCAATAGCATAATTTGGCATTGTTCATAATGCGGGAGCTTCACCACACTACTGGATTACCATGTCAACATAACAAGCATAGATGAAGGGCAAAGAAAATCATTGTATCTATTTTGGATAATGTGCATGGCATGTTGTTCATATCATCAGACACATCAGTAAGATAAAACAGGAGATGACAAGGTGCAAACGTGGGGTGCTTCACCACACACTGGATTATAGATCCACAAAACCAAGCATACATATAGGGAGTATTAAGTAATGTGCATGGTATGAATAAAAATTTGGTTTTACAAGTAAAACTTAGAACTTACGGTTCTTATGAACATGCATTTTGGTAGAAACAACAAACTAAACAGCAGTAAACGATAGGGAGTATGAGAAAATTAAACAGCAGTTGAGGATAAAGGCTTTAGAAGGACTGACTTACATTAACAGTTAACACCGGCTTTATAATGCCCTTCTCCATGTCAAGGGAAGGATAACTCAAGAATTTCAAAGAGTAATCTTCTTCATAAGCATTGCCTGTACTCTACATTTTGTAGAGAGTAATTATAGATATGATAATCTTGGAAGGGATAGAGGATAATGAAGATAAGATGCAGATTGATGCTACATAATCAACTACCAATCCTCGAAGTACAAGCGTTACAGGACAAAATGTCTTGACAAGAGCAATGGGCTACACTTCAAGACCGGCATTGTCTCAGGTATTCTACTTGTTGGTAAGATTAAATATAGATCTGATCTTTTTTAGTAAATGGTGGGCGAGGGAGATAAGATGCAGAATGCTACAAAATGAACCAACCCTCTTCCCATAATACAAGAGTGTTTTGAACACCGTGTCTTTGTACAAAACGTTCTTATATTATGGGACGGAGGGAGAAATAGTTAATGTAAGTACAGTTGATAGACCACGTTCAGTCCTTACAAGAGGATCATGAGCTAAACCTCTTCAAAATCATTGGGTTGATTCTAAATTTGTGTAAGAGTCCATACGGATCTTATAATGTCCACCAAATGGGCGATTACGAGGCTAACATGTGCAGTGATGCTACATAATCAGACATCTATGAAAGTAAGTATGGTCATACAGGGCAAGAGGTACTCACGAGAGCAATGCGATTATGCGGTATAGTTGCGAGATTACGTGGTCCCTTGAGAACGAATATTCTTACGCTAACAGTTTTCAGACAAGTGAGACATTAAGGCAAATGCAGAAATGTAGTTCAAATTGTGAAGTGATATCATAGACAGTACCTTACGCCGCAGCCGAGACCAATGTGTAACAAGATTATTCCAGTCACCGTCGGATAAATGTAGCACCGGAGACTTTACAG
Organism: Aegilops bicornis; assembly: GCA_021605145.1. Taxonomy (NCBI): domain Eukaryota; kingdom Viridiplantae; phylum Streptophyta; class Magnoliopsida; order Poales; family Poaceae; genus Aegilops; species Aegilops bicornis. The sequence goes on from CM038674.1 coordinate 392,012,312, forward strand.
AAATTTCGTTCAGAGGCTTGCCATCGAAGTGCGCTTGCCTCAGGTAGGAACGATACTTCATCAATGAGTGCTTGAAAAGCGCAACCAACTCTTGCTCGTCATCACAATCCAGTTTGCTCCTCGCCTATTTAAAATAACGAAGTCTTGTGTCTTCTGTCAGCAGAAACATATGCAGTAATGACCATGAATAACATTAGTACATTACTTACGCGTAAGTTGCGGAGGAAGACTGGAAATTGTTCTGTGTCTGCGGTATAATCTTTCCATGAAGGAAAGATGCGCACAAAGTTCCTGACAACAACATAAGCTTCGTCTTCTAAACTGGCAAGAAATGGAACATGGGTCCTATTTGCTGCAATTGGGGCTCTCTCTGGTTCGAAAAGGGATTTGGCAACTGGATTTGGTCTACTCTTTGCTGGAATGGGGGTTTTGCGTCAGACAAATTGGTGCTATGTCAACTAGCATAATCATACTGCTTGCTGCGGTTGGGGTCTGCTGAGTTGGGGCATCGAGAAATGGCGGTGTAGTAGGGCTAGAGTCTGCTAGAGTTGGGGTATTTTGTGGGTCGGTGATATTGCAACTACACCTAATGGGCTATTTGATTTATCAGGTGCCACTACCTTTTCCAAATACTTTGATTGTGCTCCTCCACGATCAGCAATCACCCTCTTCCTTTTGAATGTCTGATACACAAGAACAACATTTGAATGGATAAATATGGTATGATGACAGATGGAATATGTACTGAAAATGGATAGGCATGGCATATTCACATACACGATGTGTAAACTAAGCTAATGGCAGTTCAACAAAGTAGAAGCAATGCAAAGCATCCGTTGCAAGATATGTGCGAGCAATGTAACCTTGGAAAGTTAGAGCAAGTACCTTGATGGGTGAATAAGATAGGGCATCTTCCTCCGACTCCTCCACTAGGGAGCTACATTGACTTAGGTCTCCCTCTAGCTCAGAATCACTGTTAGGATCATATTCTGAGCATGAATCTGTAGGTGGAGAGTGTTTGCATTGCATTGCATCCAGACTTGATTTCAGTCCCTTAATGCCAAGTTTGACAACGATGGCATTGTTCTACTTTATTCTTTTCATGCGCGCAAGCTCATAATCATTATGATGTTGTTCAGAATCTGAGATTCATGAAAACATAAAAAGTAGTCAGATTATCTATGGAATGCATTGCGGATTCAACTCGGAGAGTGTCTCCCCATAAACCCTGCATATGCAAAGTTCACCTCCCCAATCGTCCGACCGGACCACACACAGAAATACAAACCCCTTATGTCTCTATAACAGGCAGGCACACATTTCAAAACGGAAGTAGGAACATTAGAATCATATGAAATTCGTATTTGAACAAATAAACTAAGCAATTATGAGTGGCGTAATGTTTAGCTTCAAGGGTCGAGTGTTGTTAGTGCTACACAAAGCAAGTAGGCAGATTGTATTCCATGTAAAAGATCGAAACCTATGTAAAAGCTGGAAGTGACTGGATCATCTCTCAAGCTCTATCTTACAACCCTCACCCTTACCAAAAGCTCAATCGGACAATATCTCTCCGTAGCATATATATTTGTTCAATGAATGTCGGACCACACTCACTTTGTCTCTCTATCTATATGTCTCTCGATTGACCTCGCTTTCTCATACCGTATCTTCCACGCGTTGAAGCTACTACCTCTCCATCCCTCGCAAAGCCGGAGCTATTTACATTGCGAGGGGCACTCCAACCTTGGATTAATTTGTGTAGGCATTTATTCCGGTCGGTTTAGATTATATTTTCGTAGTATTCGGCCCACAACTACTCCAAACGCCGTTGCAACCCACGCAACTCCCCTAGTTGATTTCCCTCTGGCTCGGTCATCGCTCTCTCGCACGTCCTTTCTCACCTTCAAAGTCGCACCATGGTATTATTGAAAAAACTATGTTGTTCTCTTTAATTATTATGAATAAGCTACAAAACTACACACCGATAGTCCGCTTGGAATGGAACAAATTTCGACCCACAAATTAAAGTGCTACAAACTACACACCAAGGGGCCCACATGTCATGAAACAAATTTGGACCCATATACAAATTAAAAAATAACGGCCGTGGATCGCACATGCGACCGGGCCTTCAAGCCGCACGTCAATAGGCAACATACGTAGAATAGCAATGTTTGTTGTACCCCTTTGTTTACATAATGTTTTTATATTACCATAGCCTAATTAATGGATAACATGTAATATTATTTTTAGTACTATTCGCCTTCACTTACTGGTGGGTTCCATGTGTGCTCTCTCTCTCCTCCCCTTCTGCGTTTAGACGCACGGGCAAACAGGAAGAACTTCATGGCGATGTTGCCGTTGACCATATCTGGACGCGTTCACAACTCACAAATCACGGCACCAGTTTCACGTACTAGCACCACTAGTCAGTGTGTACGTGCAATGCATGTTAATTTGGAAGTATATTAAGTGCATGCGGATATTAACTAATAGGATATTATTTGCGTGTTGTCATGTGATTACCTCTATTTTTGGCATGAAACTAACTGCACGCTAAACGTGTTGAGCGCTAGACATTGAAGCAGTCTAGGTCGTTGGATGACAAGGAATACATGTGGCTTGATGACGTTTTATATTTAATTTGATACAGCTCTAGCAGAACATTCAATCGATCAAACCATACATTTCGTTCAGTCTGACTCCGACTTTAAATTATATGACGATCGATATAAAATAAACGGAAATGATAAACGTTCGGATTTTAAGCATGGCAATCCGAACGTTTTTCATGGCAAATTTAGATTACGCGGCGGCGTCGGGGGCGTCTCGTGGTGGGAAGCGGCTCCTCTGCCATGCTCTGTGTGTCGTCGGGCCACTGACCGACGGCGACGGCGACGTCTTGCGCCGTTGTTGGCGTACTCCTGGACGTTGGACTAGCTTCAAGGAAGGCCAAAATGTTCTGGACTTCGCAGCGAGTCAACTGGCGGGAGGAGGCGACTGGCGTTGGTTCAAGGAAGCGGTCGACGGCGGCCATCCATGCCGCTGAGGGGGGAACTGGCACCCATGCGGGGACATGCGCTGTCAACGGCGCGGCGGAGACGTTCGTGTGCATGGGCACCAGCACGGCGCGCCGCACGCTGCCAGACGCGTAGGCGCATGCGCTGGGAGGTGCACGGGCACCGGCATGGGCGTGCGCGTCAGTGCACGCGCAGGTGCATGCGCTGGCAGGTGCACGGGTGCGTGAAAGTCGGCGGGGACCTCGTGGAACCCCGTGGCATCAAGCTCGGCGACAATGTGCGGCTCCCAGCCCATCAATGCCACGGGGATGGTATTTGGCGCTTGATCAGGCGGCAGGGGCCGGAGCAGGGAGGCGGGGACAGGCGGCGTCTTCCCGCAAGGCTAGTTCAAGCTCGTCCCAAAGCGCCTTATGTTCTTGAGACTCCGGCTGGGTGTCTTCCTCATGAAGCTGGAACACTAAGGGCAGACCATCGTGATGCGGCATGGTGTACGTTTAGGTCAGGCTAGTTGGAGGTAGACGACAGGAGAATCGGAGAGGAAGAGAGAGGACTGTAGCGATACCGGGTAGTGCGGGGTTGATTTTTAACTACGGCGCCGGCTACATTAAAAGTGGGAGCAGTTGGGACGACAGTGGGCGGCGGAGCGTGGTCAAAGGGCTCGCCTCTCGGTGAGTTCGCACAGTGTCTGCTTTCGCGACGCCTCCTCGACAGCCCGGCAGCGGTTCGCTTTCGACGCCTCCCGTCGACTCACACGCTTGCTGGGACGGCACCTGCCGATGAGAAGCGGGTACTCGTGGCGGCACATAAACGCCCACGGTTTCAATAGTGAAAGCATTCGCCTTAACGTGACAGGGCTTTTCCCTCAAAAAAAAACTGTGACAGGTCTTTGTTCCAAAATACCTTGGCTCTTCATTTATGCAACTTGTCATAAGCAGCTTGTCTCGAATTGATGAAAAAACTTACGAAGTAATATTTGTGCCATATCACATGACCATGCTCAGTTTCAAGAATTTATGCTCCCTTTTGGATTTTCTGAAATTTAAGACCTGTGATTCAAACAATATCATAACCTACATCATGCAATAAATTTTCAAGCCGTACATCTGTCTTGTTGTATTTCTTAAGAAAGGATTTGGTCAAACATTTTGCTTAGTTAAACCTCCTTTCCGGTTTATAGGGCTCAATTCAAAAATCTCACCAACCAAGGTAGATGGTGAGTGGTGGAACAATTGTTGTAGTTTGCAAAACCACTCAATTAATGCGCTTGTTTTCCTCAAAAATTGTGTTTACAAATGCATTAATTGCAATGCATGCATGCATAAAGTACATGCATTGGTCAATTTTCTCTTAATACTTGCATGTAATGATTTATTGCACCTTGAAATCTGAACATGTGATGGGGAACAACCAAATTGAGACTTATAAAATGGGAAAACTAAAATTTTGAGATAAGCCCTATAAACCGGGAAGGAGGGAGTAAAAGGATAATCGCTCCATACCAGTGCATTGCCTGATATATTAACTCAAGTACTAGGCACGAACTAAAAAAGTACTAGGCACGAACAAACGAGCTCAATTCTGTGCTCATCCTGGTGTAGTAGTAGTAGTACTAGGCAATGCAGTTGACGGGTGACATTGACAAGCGGCGGCTGAGGGAATTGAACCGTGCTCGGCACGGTAGGTAACGTTGTCTAGTTACTAAAGCATCCCTCCGTTGTTCATCGGTAGTCATTATGGACCGGGGACATGAGGGGAATTTCCTAGGGCTGGAATTCTGGCCGCCAGATATTTCGACTTGAAACGCTGAGGCTCGACTGGTTGGGGTTGCCTAATGTGCATACCACGCACGCCATCGAAGGACACGGGCCCGTTTTTTTTAGGATCAACACGAGGCAAGGTCTGGCTGGTACGCCGTTGAGTCCTACCATTTGAGAATACGAAAGGAACCTTTTAAATTGCCGAACGAATCTATGTGTATTACAATACCCGTATTTTCCTTGCAAATACTAATCTCAACGTGGTAATTGATTTATGACGAGTCGTTGAATTAGAGTGAATTTGTGATATAGTGATCTCAACGTGGATTTCACATTTTGTGGTATCCCTAGTAAGTTTTCCAATGCAAATTCAAATTTAAAAGATGAACAATATGGAGGTGAGAAAACTTTGTATGTATCAAGCATATGACCACACACACACACACACACACACACACACACACACACACACACACACACAGCATGCACACACACGCACGAAAAAAACAACAATCCAATAAGTATAGTGCATCTATTTTTCCAACCCATGCATGTATGACACGAGTTCAAAAATACTCCTTCTATTCCTAAATATTAGTCTTTTACAGAGTTCAACAAGTGATTACATACGGAGCAAAATGAGTGAACCTAGACTCTGAAATATGTCTATATACATCCGTATGTGCCAGTCCATTTGAGGCCTCTAAAAGGACTAATATTTAGGAACGAAGGGAGTAAAATGTAAGACATCCATGGTCCTCAGTTCAATATTTAAAATGAACATGAAACTGAAACATGAATATTAAGTCTAGTACTACAGTACATGCAAAGGTTGTGTTTAGGCGGAGCTATGATTGTCGGGGGTCAACCCCTCGACCTTAGATAAAACTGTGGAGCCCTGTTTAGGGTTGTTTAGATTATATTTGTTCCCACCCTCCCAACCACCGATTGGTTGTGCACCCCCACCCCTCCTCCCCGGGAGAATATCTTGTGCCCCCATACCTTACATGCTATATGCCGTCTGAAGTTGCTTGGAGCTTGTAGATCTGAGATATAGCATCTCACATGATGTGTCTTAATTTTTTTGCAGGAAACCTTGATGAGTTTGATAATTACACACAATTTGTACAAAAACTACTTAGATGCCCTTTGATCCCATATCCAACAACCTCAAAGCTCGTATCACCGTAGCATCTAAGATGAAGGAGGACATCATATTCTCTTGTATGTAAGAATATCATGTGCCACCACACCTTAGATGCTTTGGTGATACAAGCTCTTCGGAGGCGTTGGATTTGTGACCCAACACCTCCTCGGTGGTTCTAATGGTTTTTGCGTAAAAGCCCCAAATGAGTTCGCCAACGCTTACAAGCACAAAGACTGCTTTCGAGATGCCATTGGATCTCAGATCAAACGACCTCCAAGCTCGTATCACCGTAGCATCCAAGCTGCGATAGCACCTTATGTTTTCTCGCCACGAGAGAGTATGAGGTGCTCCGCAACCGTAGATTCTATGGTGATACGAGTTCACTGAGATCTAACGGCCCATAGTAGGAGGTTTGAATGTTTTTGCAATATATGGCTGATAGAGTTTGGGAAATGCGCAGAAAGTACAAGTACTATGCATGTGCCATCTGATCACTAATCATACGACCTAGATGCTCATATCACCGTAGCGGGTAATTAAGCTACGGGGAGCACCTAATATTAGCACTGGGGAGACGTTGGATCAAAGATGTAGCGGCACACACGAGGCCTGGATGTTTTATTTGCAAAAAAAAACTTTGGAGAGTTTGGAAATTGCGCATAATTACAAAGACTACTCCCAAGCCATTGGATCTCACTTCCAACGGTGTAAAAACTCGTATCACCATAGTATCTAAGCTGCAGGGTGGATGTGATATTCTATGCCGCTGTCATTTTTGTTCGTAAACTTGCAAAATACGTGTAACTCGTGTCGTTACTTGTCTAACCACGCAAAGTGTTTGTTCAAAAAAACCATCCTACACTGAAATATCGGAACAACACACGGGGGTCCCACTTGTCATTAATCAAATTTGGACCTAAAACTAACAAATCTGAAAGACGAGATTCGAACTGGCAACCTGGACTACAAAGTGTAAGTATATAGCCTGAAAAAATGAACGGTTGTTGGCTTTGTCCCATAACTTGATTTTATACAGTACTTGCATTGAGTAGAGTAGAGGGAGTGCCTCGTCAACACGTGCATGACCGTTGTCTCACTTACGGGTGGTCCCAGGTCTGCGATCTCAATCTCTCTTCTTTCCATCGTCTAACCTTTGCACGGGCACACACGAAGAGCGGCACTAGCTTGCCGTGGTGTTATTACAACTAAAAAAGCTTGGAAAATAGAAGAATCGCCTAGAACAAGAGACGTTGCGGCTGGTTGAGACGGAGCTAACCGTGCCACGTTTGCATGATGAAGCTGTGTGGCTAGTGGGGTGTTTTTGACCGACTGGCTGGGTCCCGAGGTCGAACCATAGGTACTACATCTGATACAGTATATTTTTACACACACATTTTTCTCCGTGCCGAGACGTGGCACACCCTACCGCGCGGTTTCGGGGTCCTCCCGGGTGGTGCACGCATATATTCGTCCTGACGTGGGACGCCCTACCGCGCGTTTTCTGGGTCCTCCTCGGTCGTGGCGCTTGAAGCAAGTAAATGAGTCGTCAAATCACGAAGACCACCTTTCCGCCGAAAGTACATCGGTGAAGCACGGTGCCTAGCTAGTTGGGCTAGTTCGACCGATTAGCTAGGCCGCCGCCACATTTGTTTTTCACCCCTTTTTTATCTACTTGCCGGCTGTGTAAATTTAAATATCCACCATGGTGTTGCTCACGGTGTTTGGGTGTGGCAGGATTTTAAATTTTTGATTGACGGGAGCAAAGCGCGGCAGGATTTTTAATTTTTGATTGACGGAGGCGGTAGCGGTAGCAATTAGTCATGATGACTCCGCCTGTAAAAACCCACTGCTCCCTGATGTGAGAAGTCGTCGACTGGTGTTTTACCGTGGTGAAAACCAAAAGTTTCCCCGCTCCTCGGCTGGCACCCTCCACCTTCCCGTAGATTGCATTGCCTTTCAGCAGTTTCGCCCCCTTTGCTTCCTCTCCCCATTGCTTCTACCTGGTGCCATGGCGGCACAGCAGATCACGGAGTCCGAGGTGAGGCACCTGACATAGGAGCTCCATGCCAAGGATGCGGAGCTCAGGGCCAAGGACGTGGAGCTCCGTGAGCTCAAGGAGGAGAGGAGTGCCATGCTCCTCCGTTATGTGCGGGAGTTCACGGAGCTTCAAAAGCGGCAGGCGTCCACCACAAAGATGTTCAAGGCGTCGGCGGCATTGCTGCAGAAAGCGGGAGATACGATAGGCCGTCAGGGGAGCCGGCTGGAGCGCGAGCGGGCCGATCGCGACGAAGTCCAGGATCGCCTCAGCCACTTGGTGAACAAAGTTGCCACGCACGTGTTGCGGCTGCGCGATGCCTACCGTCGTGCCAGCGCGACGATGCCGGCCGTCGGGCTAAACCCGTTCGACCACCCGGTCGACTTCAACGACCTGGTCTCCTTCTTCACCTATATCTCCGAGGAGCTGAGCCGTCTCCGCGCGATGGTGGGGGCTGAGCTGGACAAGGAGGGGTTGCGCGCTGCCGTCGCCGTTGCCGGGCGAATCCTTTTAGGGCTCCATCACCGGAATCCATTCGTGCCATTGGATGCCGTCTTTGACGAGCTCCGTCGCCGACCGGGAGCGGGCTCTGGGCGGTTTGCACCTGCATCACCAACGTCGTGCGCCTCGAGAAGCAGATGGACTTCGGTGGTGTTTAGGCGCCCTCTACATGGGCATGTCCATGTCTCGGCGCAACATGACCGTTGGATCAAACTCAGGCGGTTCAGATCCGTCACCGTAGCACAAAGTGTGTGGGTGTGTTTGGTTGCATTCTCATCTCAATATAGTTGTTTCCTCTTCATGTATTTTTGTCAACATACTAGTGTGGACTCATGCACCCTTCATGCACTCTGCCAAACACCCAAAAGTGGGTCGAGAAGGGAACTTTTGCTCCCATCCCGTGCACCCTTCATACACCCTGTCAAACACTATAGGATGTGCTTCATATGGTTCATGTTTCGTGGAGTCTTGTAGCACCGTACTCTCCGTCTTATTGTGGACCTAGTTCTATTAACATTGATCTCACCGCTCATTCTCGACGGACAATCGAAAAAGCGGTACTATGTTACATATAGGAGTAGTTGACATGCGCACAACACAGCAACAAGATTGTGTAGTACTGACGTATGAACCACTGCACATGCCTCGTAGTAGGAGCACTGTGCATGTGCAAGTGGCTGCCGTGTTTCGCACTCCTCCGTCGTAGGAGTGGAAACGCTTGTTGTAATCATTTTTTTCTTCAGAATGAAAAACAGTGGACACGCTCTACCGTGCGGATCCTCCTCCAGCCATGCACTAAATTACTCACTTTCGCCGACGTGTGGGGCAGCCAGCACCTGGGTCCACCAGCCATGCACTAAATTACTCCGTAGTAGAGTGACGGTAGACTACCCCGATCAAACCGCCGTAGTAATGCCCAATGAGCCGTCAAATCACAAAGCCCCCTCCTTTCCAGCAGTAAGTTGGACTGACGAAGCAACCATCATTTCACTCTTCTCTCTCAGCTTCCTCTCTTGAAGAAAACTCCCACTAGCTTCGCTTCTCCCTCATCTCGTTCCTCCTTTCACTCTTCTTTCTCAGCTTCCTCTCTTGGATGGACGCCGGAGCACCGGCCGACGTGATGTCTATGGCTCTGGCCAAAACCGTCGAGGCTCATGGTACGAAGAAGCGCAAGCACCCCGCCGAGACTACCGCAGACAAGCTCATAGCCATCGCCCTGTCCAAGCCCCCCTCTCCGGGATCCCTCATTAAGCAAGTCCAGGTAATGTCTCTTGTTGAAGATCTTTTTCTCGATCTTGATCGTGTTTTTTCATCTAATACGCAGTACTAGTACTGGTAGTACAACTTTCTGGGTGATCTTGCATGTGATTTTAGTGTGCCAAATGACGGTTCTAAATTCCTCTTTTGACCAAAACATGCGAGAGGTTGACACTGATTTCTTATAGATTACTTTCAACTACTCCCTCTGTCCCAAATTTCTTGTCTTAGATTTGTCTAGATACGGATTTATCTAATACTAAAATGTGACTTGATACATCTGTATCTAGACAAATCTAAGACAAGAATTTTGGGACGGAAGGAGTACTTTATGAACATCGATGCTACCTTTTAAGAGGGTATATTTGCCTCAGTAACTTGTGTTATGGATATTGCATGTAATCCCTCTGCTCTCATGCCTCTGAAGACATGTTCTAGTGTCTTTGTTCACTCATTTCTGTGCGTATATGTAGTCATATATGGAGTATAATATCGAAAATCATGTTATATTTCTGAACGGAGGTAGTAATGAAATATGGTTTACATTTGAATTAGAACCAGGTCCGCGGTGGAGATGAAGTTCTCAAAGTCATGCCGTGTGAACTGGAATACCTGATGATGAGTTCTACTGCTGAACTATCCAGCTGCTATGTCCTTGTCGCCACGTGTCCCGAACTAGTGTTTTCCTGTAGCATTGTTGTCAGGCGTGTTCTCGAGGCTGTACTTGACCACAACAATTTCCTGGTTGTGCCATCGATTACGAAGGGTGTGGTTCTTGTAAAGCTTCCCAACAAATCTGATGCGGCATGTCTTCATCATCATGTTTATGAGTGGAAAGACCACTGTTAGGTTCTCCAAGGTTGACAAGATGGTGATGGTGCATGTAGACATCTCACACGAAGTCCATGGCCTAGTCAGTTATGCGGGGTTCATCCCGTAGGTCGGTGGCAAGAAATAGTCTGCAGAGTTTAGTTAGTGCAACTTTGCTTGTCTGTAGTAAGTACTATTGTTTAGTACTTGATTTTTGTTTGTGAATCCTGTATTGTTTATTAGTACTACCGCTTTTGGTGTGTGGTCAGTCCTGAGAACGGTCTATGTTAATGTCTGTCCACTCAATTCAGTCTGTACATTTTGAAGTATCCAGATCATATTTTTGTGAGGACGGTTTATCAATTATGGTTACACTCCAATATCTGTATGCATTGCAGGGTTTATCGCACCCACCAGGATTTCCAGTCCCATGGATGTTCGGTCCATACGATTTGTCATGACCTTTGGACTGTCCTGCTTGTGGGAGTAGGCGGGGCCCCTGCATGCCACGCGTAGTTGGACGATCAATCTTCTGTTTAGTACTTCAACATAGTGATTTCCTGGTAAGGATTCACTCGTGTCACATCAAGTAAATCTTATTGATTTACTGTCTAAATCTTATTGATTTAATGTCATGTTTTCTTTCTTTTCCTGCAATTTTACGATGCATGTTTTGCCATGTGACATTCATCACAGAATAAACCGTTTGGTTTGCTCTCGATGGCTATTTTTGCAGGTTTCACTTCTTATGTCGTGGTCAAGAATGAAGGCCTTGTCCATCACTTATATTCTTGGAAAACATTGGATCACCTGTTGTCCGAGTACAAGCTGAATCCCTATGATGAATTGCAGTTTGGTTTAACAAAAACGCCACAAATAGTCCTTCTCGCGTTTAATGAAAAGAAGAAAAAACTGGATCACGGTCACGGATCCTAGTCAAGTTAGAAAGCTGATCATAGCAGACCAGACACGATCGTCATTGTCTCGCGACAGATCGAAAGCACCGGCGGTTGCTCTAGCATCGACAATGGCGGCACTCGGTCTGATCGGTGAGGATTGGGCACCGATCAGCGTCGTGATCAATCTGATCTACCGGAGGATTGGGCACCGACACGGCACCAGCTATACAAGGAGCACCATCTCCGGCAGCGTTAACCGGCACTGCACCAACACTTGCACTTGCATTTGGTCCGCCCGATGCAGTTGCACTGTAATGATCGGGCTGCAGTTCACACTTCATATACCAAAGTCCTTAAAAAACCGACATGTCCACCTTCTTGGTAAGCATTGGCCGCCCAAGTGCTTCGTTCTTTTTTCTTTCCATGTTGTTTCACATGATTCACTATGTTGATCTAACTATTTGGGTATGTCTTCTTGTTTTCAAATAGAGAATTCTTAGAGCAACGAGGGAGTCGTTCAACAATCCGGGCGACCGCGGCCAAGTTTCTCTTACCATGCGCAGCCTTGGTGTGAATGAACCTGCTCAATATACCATAAGTACAAAGGATGGTCGCATGATGATTGATGCTAAACTATGGTCAAGGTTCAAATCTAAATCATATCTTGCAGTAGGGGATGATGTCAAAATCGAACTTTCTCGGCAAGGAGAGCTGGTCAAAATCAACTTTGAAATTCTTCAGTAGCAGCACGCAACTGCCGAGCTGATCTATCCTCCGAGAGATTTTGATGTAATAATCTGGCATGGTGAAACAAGTGTCGTGTGTGTATAAGTAGTACGACAGTATTATTTACCACATGGTATATCGTTGATAGAATTGCAACTCTGATTGCTGGTTAGGAACCGCTGCTCGATTTCATTCCAACAACTGCCGTGCTTTATTCAATTTTGTGTATTCGCCTTGCGACAGCATCTAAAACCAGGGCAGTACCGATCACTTGCAATATGAAAAGCGCTGAGGTAGAAAACAAGGGCCCCCAAACATGCGGGGTCGGCTCATGCCCAAAGTCTGTAACCGTGGGCCTATCTGAGTATTATATTCTCAGCTGAACCCCCATAAAAAAAAGCTGAACCGCCATAATGCCCGTGCGTTGTAGAGGGAGTATATTTCTCGACAAGGTGAGCCTGTGACATAAAAGATTTGTATATTTCTTTACAGAGGGAGTATCTCTCTGTCAAAAAATATATTTATGTGTAACTAGTTACTCCAGTCTTTCTACTTCCTTTCGCTGACATGTGGGGCAACCGGCAACGGGGTCCACGTGCCATATGCACAAATTAGAGAGCACAACTTCACGGTAGACACACCCGGTCGTGGCGCCGTGATAATGCCCAATGAGCCGTCAAATCACAACCCCCTTTCCAGCTTTAGCAAAGAAGCTGGACGGACGAAGCGACAATATTTCACTGGGCACGAATCCCTTCTCCTCGCTCGCTTGTTCAGAGAAAACCCCCACTTGGCGATTGCATATGGTTTTCTCATGGAGAACCAGGTACGAATTCTTCATCCATCCCCGATAAATCCAAGTCCCTTGGTCGCAGGTAATCCTAGGATGGCAGCCACCGCAGTTGATGCATTTTTCTTCGTACTGAATCTAGTGTGTTTCATTGCGATTGCCCAAAGTGCGAGTACCCTACAGATTTCTGCACCCACGGCGAGACGCCACACTTGTTCCTTCTCATCCTACCACATCATTTTGAAACTCGCATAGTATGTTCCTAGAATCATCTTCTCTATCCGGGAGGGTGGGTTTTTTTTGAACATGCTGTGTTCTCATATTATTTTTCCTGCAGTGCATTATTTGCTCTGCCAGAACACATGTACTCAAGATGCTCGGCCTTGCCATAACTGAATACACTAGTTTAATGGTCACAGTGAAGACAATCCATGGATATTGCTTCTGAGTTGGGTTCATGAACCAAGAAGATCGCTGCTTTTTTTATGGCCGGACTTGGATAAACTTTCTCAAGTGTTACGGACTGAAAGTTGACACACGAATGTTGATGGAAATAGCAGAAACTGGTCTCATCTTCACTGCGATCTTCCACCCCGACGTCGTTCCAATTGTTCATCCATGTTAGTTTTGTATCTGGTTCTTGCTTGTTGCCTCGATTACTTCTTAATCCACCTATTATGTCTAACTAATCACAATTTAACTTTAGAAGTAGCAACGAATCTCTCACGAAGATGCTACTTCTAACTAATATTGTCTTATAATTGGTGTCACGTGTAGGTTTTTTCAGAGTTAAGCAGTCTGCTTGTTTGTTACTCTGTAATAACTCGGCTGTTACTAATGGCACTGAAGTTGGTGGATCGACATCCACATGTTCCTACACTTTATTGATCGTCTTGAGGTCCTTGTGGGGCGTTTCAATGGTGGAAGGCCACGTGGGATATGTGTGCATCGCTGCACTCGTTGAACAGGTCCAAGCGTGTCGAGAAACTTATGGTACGAGCTGTTTTCTGTTATATATGTTGTTCATAAACTATTGCTTATACACAGTTTTACAAATTGTGATCTTCTTGAAACAGGAACTGCCGAGTTCTATTGTTCCTATACAGATGCCTGACCATGGTCGGGCCAGACTTGCGCTTGGTCACAACATTATGTTTATGTCGACCTACTCAATTCCCCTTGGAGGCGAAAAGATACTTATTCGCGGGTGGTCTCAGATAATGAAGGCCCGTCCATCTTCGAGAATAGGACAGAAGATTATGTTCATGCTTTTCCACGGCTCTAAAGCGAATATCCTGTTTATTGACCACGTTGCGAGATGATGTCGCTTTCAGAAGGTTGTCGATGCGCGGGGTGGCGCCTAGGCCTTGTCCTGGGGCTTGGCGGCCTCACCCTTGGTTAATTGTAGCCTGTAGGCAAAGTAGCACTATTCGAGGCGTGCTTTGTATGGTTGAACCTGTATAAGTACTCATACTGCTTTCAGCTTTGGTTGTTAAGTGCCCCTGCTGGTTTCAGTTAAGGTTGTTAAGTACTCCTGCTGCTTTTACAGTCTGTCGTGTTTCTTTAGTCCTGTCTTCCTCCAGCCGCCAAAACCAAACCAGCGCCGGCGGGGCCGCCTGCTTCCGCCTCCCACGGCTGGCTGTGCCTCAGCGCACGCATCGCCGCCCCACCGTCTCCTAAATCGTTAACGCCGATGTCCTCCGCGTGCTTTGGTGCGCTCGCCGCGGCGCCGCCCTCTCGCGTTGTCAACATGGTCAACAAACAACAGGAATCGGCAGAAGTACGTCGAGAGGATGATAGTAGGGGCCCACCACATGAGCGTATGGAAAAATAAAATGCTTCCTCCTAGCCTTTTCCTGACATCTGGGACCCACGACATTGTGAGCGTATATAGTCAATAGACAAGAGAACAGCACAAGATCGGCTGACACCTGGGACGTAGCTACTCGAGCGATTTTTTTTTGTTTGGTATTGTTGAGACGGAGCAGGGGTTTGAACTGGGTCAGTGGCCCGTCTAGCCTGTGCTTATATTTTATGTTCACCATGTGACCAGCCCAGCTATTTTTTCTTTGTGCAAATGAGCCCAGTTTATTTTTTCTGAAGAATACCCAATCCAGGCCTACTTATTTTTCTACACCTTGAAAGTAATATGAAATGGGGTGTAAATATAAAAACAGATGACAAATTGGCAATTACTTTATAATTTTTGATTTTTTTCACATTTACAGATTCCTATTTCACTGGGCATTAACCTAATTCAAATATATCTTCAAAGTACTTTAAATCTGGCTCGACATTTCGGTATTAAAAATAGTTTGGAACCCACAGAAATATGCGAAATTGGCCCTGGCCAACCAAAAAAAAACGAACTGCAATAAATTGCATAAGAAGTTGCCATGAGCTATATATAAATTATTAAAAAAAGAGGGAGTGGTCTGACTTGTGGGCCTGTTTAGTTGACGCGTATGCAAGATTTTTTAGTTATTATATACTACGTCAACAAACGATTCTAGCAGACGTAACCGTTGGATGTCAATCCAACGGCCGTCGTGTTTCTTCAATCTCTGATCTTCTTGCTCCAGCCGCCAAAGCAGCGCCGGCGGGACCTCCTGCTCCCGCCACCTGACACGTCTCCGTCGTATCTACTTTTCCAAACACTTTTGCCCTTGTTTTGGACTCTAACTTGTATGATTTGAATGGAACTGACCGGATCGATTGTTTTCAGCAGAATTGCCATGATGTTGTTTTATGTGCAGAAAACAAAAGTTCTCGGAATGACCTCAAACTCCACGGAATATCTTAGAATAAATAATAAAAAATCCTCGCCAAAGATGAAGACCAGGGGTCCACACCCTGTCCACGAGGGTGGGGGGCGCGCCCCTCCCCCTGGGCGCGCCCCTACCTCGTGAGGCCCCTGGATGCCCTCCGACGACAACTCCAACTCCATATATTGGCTTTCGGGGAGAAAAAACCAGAGAGAAAGTTTCATCGCGATTTACGATACGGAGCCGCCGCCAAGCCCTAATCTCTCTCGGGAGGGCTGATCTGGAGTCCGTTCGTGGCTCCGGAGAGGGGGATTCGTCGCCGTCGTCATCATCAACCATCCTCCATCACCAATTTCATGATTCTCACCGCCGTGCGTGAGTAATTGCATCGTAGGCTTGCTGGATGGTGATGGGTTGGATGAGATTTATCATGTAATCGAGTTAGTTTTGTTAGGGTTTGATCCCTAATATCCACTATGTTCTGAGATTGATGTTGCTATGACTTTGCTATGCTTAATGCTTGTCACTAGGGCCCGAGTGCCATGATTTCAGATCTGAACCTATTATGTTTTCATGAATATATGTGTGTTCTTGATCCTATCTTGCAAGTCTATAGTCACCTACTATGTGTTATGATCCGCAACCTCAAGTGACAATAATCGGGACAACTCCGGGTGATGACCATAGTTTGAGGAGTTCATGTATTCACTGTGTGCTAATGCTTTGTTCCGGTTCTCTATTAAAAGGAGGCCTTAATATCCCTTAGTTTCCAATAGGACCCCGCTGCCACGGGAGGGTAGGACAAAAGATGTCATGCAAGTTCTTTTCCATAAGCACGTATGACTATTTACGGAATACATGCCTACATTACATTGATGAACTAGAGCTAGTTACGTGTCACCCTATGTTATGACCGTTACACGATGAACCGCATCCGGCATAATTATCCATCACTGATCCGGTGCCTACGAGTTTTCCATATACTGTTTTACGCTTATTTACTTTTTCGTTGCTACTGTTATCATCACTACAAAAATACCAAAAACTTTACTTTTGCTGTCTTTACTTTTGTTACCGTTACCACCACTATCATATTACTTTGCTACTAAACACTTTGCTGCAGATACTAAGTTTCCAGGTGTGGTTGAATTGACAAATCAGATACTAATACTTGAGAATATTCTTTGGATCCCCTTGTGTCGAATAAATAAATTTGTTTGAATACTCTACCCTTGAAAACTGTTGCGATCCCCTATACTTGTGGGTTATCAAGACCTTTTTCTGGCGCCGTTGCCGGGGAGCATAGCTCTATTCTTTGAGTCACTTGGGATTTATATCTGCTGGATACTATGAAAAACTTGAAAGACGCTAAGACAACTATTTATCCCTCAACTACGAGGGGAGGTAAGGAACTACCATCTAGCTCTGCACTTGATTCACCTTCTGTTATAAACAAGCTAGCGACACCTAAACCTGCTTCTGCTATTCGTTTTGATATGTCGCATGTTATTGATGATGCCACTTCTGCTATGCATGATACTTATGATGAAACTACTTCTATGCTTGATACTACTGTGCCTCTTGGTGAATTTCTAGATGAACAAATTTCTAGGTCTAGAGAAAGAGAAATTATTGAAACTGAACACGATGATGTTAGTGATGATGAAAATAGGCCTCCTATTCCTGAGGGTTACCTTTTTAATGATGAATCTACTGAAGCTATTCTTGCTTGCCAGGACAGTAATAGGTTGCTAGTTAAATGGAGTAAAGAATCTTTTAGAGGTAGGATGAGACCCGACCCTGCTTTCGCTACTTCACCTATCTGTGTTCCTGATCAGGATTATTATGATTTTTCTGTTGATCCACATATAATTACTTTGGTTGAATCTGATCGTTTTTATGGCTATGAATCTAAAACTGTTGTGGCACATCTTCGTAAGTTAGATGATATAGCTGCCCTGTTTACTAATAATGAGAGATCGCGCTACCTTTATTTACTCAAAATATTTCCGTTCTCATTAAAGGGTGATGCTAAGATATGGTTTAATTCTCTTGATCCTGGTTGTGTGCAAAGTCCCCAGGATATGGTTTATTACTTCTTTGCTAAATATTTCCCTGCTCATAAGAAACAAGCTGCTTTGAGGGATATATATAATTTTGTGCAAATTGAAGAATAGATTCTCCCACAAGCTTGGGGAGGCTTCTCAAGTTACTTAATGCTTTGCTCGATCATCCTCTTAAGAAACACGAAATACTTGATATCTTTTATAATGGACTAACCGATGCTTCCAGAGATTACTGGATAGTTGTGCTGGTTCTCTTTTCAGGAAAGAACACGGATGAAGCTGAAATTTTATTGAATAATATGTTGACAAATGAAAATAATTGGGCACCTCCCGAGCCAACTCCGAGCCAGCTCCAGAGCCACCATTCTTGAGCCTATTCCTAAACCAACTCAAGAAGAGAGGTGTTCTATTTCTCGATCCGAAGATATGCAAGAGGCAAAGAAATCTATGAAAGAAAAAGGTATTAAAGCTGAAGATGTTAAGAATTTACCTCCTATTGAAGAAATAAATGGTCTTAACTCACCGCCTGTTGAAGAAGTGTATGATCTCAATTACTTATTTACTGAAGAACCTCCCGGTATCCCGACACAGGTAGTAAAGGTAAATTCTCTCTATGATAAAGCTGAAGTCCCTCCTACTAAAATTGCTAGTCATTGCTTGGATGAGTTTGATGACTTTATGTTTAAGCAAGATGACTCTAATGCTTATTTTGGTAGACAATTAAAACAAAATACCTTTATGATTAAACGCTTGAGTGATTATATGGCTGATATTAGAGGTGAACTTAAACTTGTTAGCAAACATGCTTCTATGGTTACCACTCAAGTAGAACAAGTACTTAAAGCTCAGAAAGAAATACTTAATGAAATGAATAGTAAGAAAAATGATTATCTTTGTTAGAGTGGCTACTAGAACTGGTAGAATGACTCAGGAACCTTTGTATCCTGAAGGCCACCCTAAGAGAATCGAGCAATATTCTCAGAGAAATAATATTGATATGCCTAGTTCCTCTAAAAGGAAGAAAAAGAAAAATGATAGAACTGCAAACTTCTAGTGAACCTATTGCTGAACCACCTGATAATCCAAATGATATCTCTATGTCCGATCTTTGAAACACAATCTGGTAATGAACATGAACCTAGTGAAAATGTTAATGATAATGTCCATGATGATGCTCAACCTAGTAATGATAATGATGTAGAAGTTGAACCTACTGTTGATCTTGATAACCCACAATCAAAGAATCAACGTTATGATAAAAGAGACTTCGTTGCTAGGAAACATGGTAAAGAAAGTGAACCATGGGTTCAGAAACCCATGCCTTTTCCTCCCAAACCATCCAAGAAAAAGGATGATGAGGATTTTGAGCGCTTTGCTGAAATGATTAGACCTATCTTTTTGCGTATGCGATTAACTGATGTGCTCAAAACAAATCCTTATGCAAAGTATATGAAAGATATTGTTACAAATAAAAGAAAGATACCGGAAGCTGAAATTTCCACCATGCTTGCTAATTATACTTTTAAGGGTGGAACACCAAAGAAACTTGGTGATCCAGGAGTACCTACTATACCATGCTCCATTAAAAGAAATTATGTTAAAACTGCTTTATGTGATCTTGGAGCCGGTGGTAGTGTTATGCCTCTCTCTTTATATCGTAGACTTGACTTGAATAAGTTGACACCTACTGAAATATCTTTGCAAATGGCTAATAAATCAACTGCTATAATTGCCGGTATTTGTGAGGATGTGCCTATTGTGGTTGCAAACGTTACTATTTTAACGGACTTTGTTATTCTTGACATTCCGAGGATGATAGTATGTCTATTATTCTTGGAAGACCTTTCCTTAATACTGCAGGGGCTGTTATTGATTGCAACAAAGGCAATGTCACTTTTCATGTTAATGGTAATGAGCATACGGTACACTTTCCGAGGAAACAACCTCAAGTTTATAGTATCAACTCTATTGGAAAAATTCCATCGATTATATTTGGAGGGTTTGAATTTCCTCTTCCTACTGTCAAGAAGAAATATGATATACTTATTATTGGGTATGTCCATATCCCCGTTGAGGTAACATAGTGTTATTCGAAATTTCTCCGGTTTCATGTTAATCGGAATGAGTTTGTTAACAAGACTTGATCAACCTTGTTAGTGGATTCTTTTTTATGAGCATGAGATGGATGAAACTAGAAGCACGACCTTCTGTACTCTCTTTATATTTTCTGTTATTTAGTAGAAATAAAGTAAAATAGTATTTTTTTTGTCTGTCTCCCGATTTATCCGTGCAATATAAAAATATCCCGAAAATAAAAGTTCTCAGAATGCCATGCCAATTTAATATGATTTTTTCGGGAATATTTGAGGATTTACTGTGCAAAAATTACATGAGGGGAGCTGCCACCTGGTCACGAGGGTGGAGGGCGCGCCCTACCCCCCTGGGCGTGCCCCCCTACCTCGTGGGCCCATGGTGGCCCTCCTCCACTTATCCTTGCACCCATCTTCTTCCTCTGTCTCACACAAACCCGAAAAACCAACTCAAGCTCGTGTTCCAGCAACTTTTGCTGCGATTTTCGATCTCCTTGCTCAAAGCACGTCTCGCAAAACTGCTTGGGGAGATTGTTCCTTGGTATGTGACTCCTCCATTGGTCCAATTAGTTTTTGTTCTAGTGCTTTATTCATTGCAAATTTGTGCTGCATAGGTGACCATGTTCTTGAGCTTGCATGTCAAATTTATATGGTTCCAAGTAGTTCTAATGCTTGATATATGCTCTAGGCACTTGTATGAGTAGTTGCTATCAGTTTTATTGAAGTTGGTTCACTTTCATTTGAAGTTACTAAAAATTTCAGATTGTTTCAGAAATAATGAAGAAATTTTTGAGGGGCTCGTCGAGCCGAAGCTCTAAGGAAAAACAAAAGGAAGAAGAACAAAAGCCCAAATTTAATTTGCCTCGCAACATGGAGGTCCGGCCGTGTCAATGGCCTTCCGATGACTTCTTGAGGAGAGCTGGGATTTATGAGGATTTCTATCTATTAATTGAGAACGCCGGCCTCACCAACTTCCTCCGCGACCAACGTCATCAAGATCTCTTACTCACAAATACTTTTGTGCGTAACTTCTACTTTTTCCCTAAGAAATCACCTCCAACAGTAGAGTTCCATTTATATGACGTTGTTAAGGAAATGCCATTAGCTGAATTTTGCGAGGTTTGCAAAATACCCTTTGAGGGCACCTTAGATGAACCACGCCGTAATGAAGTAGAAGCTTTCATTGACACTATCACTGTGGGAGAAACCAGAAAGGTTTCTGATGCAAGAATTACTAGCATACATTTTCCTGTTTTACGCTACTTTGCCTTATTTGCTAGTCGTTGCTTGATTGGTCGCTAAAACTGTGGAAACCTTAGTATTCCTGATATTATTATTATTTTTCCATGGTTTACACCGCAATAACTCTGTTAGTATGGGTGGAATTGTTGCTAGACGGTTAAGTCTGAACCGTACTAAGGGCCCCATCTTTGGGGGCATTTATGCTTCACGCCTAGCTGAATATTTTGAGATACCTATTAGGCATGAGGAGAAAGGAGAAACAGCGCTGCCCCGTGCTTATTTAGATTATAAGAGTATGCTAGCGCATGATTTTCTTGTTAAGAGTCGCGAAGGGGAGCTTAAATATAAATTGTACTTTGATAAACATCACCGAGACTATTACTTTGCCTGCTCCTTCTTTGTTTAACTTGTCTACAGGTCTTTACACTGTTCCGTGGCTGTTCAAGCCTCATCGGAATCCTGCACCAGCCGGAACCGGAGCCACAAGATGAGCCTCCACGAATGTCTGCTTATTCTTGGGATCTCGAGGCGGTTGCCGACTGTGGCGATCGAGTCCTCTTCATCACATTATGATCCCAACTATTCTTCATCGCATGATGCGACCCGGCTACACCTACGGGTATCAGCCAGGCTATCCCTGGCAATAGACCAACTTAGGCCAAAAGCCTAAGCTTGGGGGAGTACGTATTTCCCACCGACATTACATTTATGCTCACACACACTCATTGCTAGATGTCGGTGCTCATACTCTTTCACTGTAATATCCATGTTAGTTTATTTTCTTTCTTCTTGTGTGTTTAATAAACCTTAGAAAAACCAAAAAATTAGTAGTAGTATATTTTTCCTGCTGTAGTAGTAATAATTAAAAATAAAACCCAAAAACATTTCCCGTTCTTCTTTTGCTTGTTGGGAGCTTTCCCGTGTAAATAGTTTTTATTTCTTTTCCTTTCTTTGGGGGTCGAGAAGACCATATTGAAAATGCTTAGTGGCTCTCATATGCATGATCGTTTACTTAACTTAGAGCCCATATTACTTGTCTTCTCTCTTGAGTTGAATGCTTGCAGATTCCAGCTTAGTCCAATGCACGTGCACTCTTATTATTATTCACACCGTTCGGTCGTGCAAGTGAAAGCCAATAATGATGATATATGATGGACTTATTGGGATGAGAAAAGCTGATATGAACTCGACCTCTCTTGTTTTTGTAAATATGATGATTCATCGTTCCTGATTCAGCTATTATGAAGTAAACATATTTGCAATGACATTTAGAGATTATAGTTGCTTGTGCCAGGCTTGATTAGCTATGAGTTATAATGGTTTACCTTGCGTGCCAACATGCTATTAGAATGATTATGATATGGTACGATGGGATGGTATCCTCCTTTAAATGAATTGAGTGACTCGACTTGGCACATGCTCACGCATGTAGTTGAATCAAATCAACATAGCCTTCATGATATTTATGTTCATGGTGGATTATATCCTACTCATGCTTATATTCGTGTAAATTAATTTTAATGCATGTTTACATTTGTTGTCGCTCTCTCTCGATTGGTCGCTTCCCGGTCTTTTGCTAGCCTTCACCTGTACTAAGCGGGAATACTGCTTGTGCATCCAAACTCCTTAAACCCCAAAGTTGTTCCATATGAGTCCACTATACCTTCCTATATGCGGTATCTACCTGCCTTGCCAAGTAAATTTGTATGTGCCAAACTCCAAACCTTCAAATGAAATTCTGTTTTGTATGCTCGAGCAGCTCATGTGCAACTAGAGCTGCCTATATCTTCCATGCTAGGTGGTTTATTCTCAAGAGGAGTGGACTCCGCTCCTCATTCACGAGAAAGGGCCGGTAACTAGGATGCCCAGTCCCATGATCCAAAAAGATCAAAGCAAATCAAAATAATTAAACAAAACTCCCCTTGGGACCCGTTGAATGTTGGAGGCACTCGTTGTTTCGAGCAAGCCATGGATTGATGCTTGTGGAGGAGGGGGAGTATAAACCTTTACCATTCTGTTTGGTAACTGCCTATAATGCATGTAGTATGGAAGATACAACCATCTCATAGTTGTTGCGTTGACAGTGAAAGTATGCCGCTCAAAATATCATTTATCTCTATTTCAAAATTGAGCTCTGGCACCTCTACAAATCCTTGCTTCCCTCTGCGAAGGGCCTATCCATTTACTTTTATGTTGAGTCATCACCCTTCTTATTAAAAAAGCACCCATTGGAGAGCACATTGTCGTTTGCATTGATTATGATTGGTTTATATTGGGTATGACTTGATCGGATCTCTTTTACCATGAATTACAATGTCTAGTCAGTCCTTGATCTTTAAAGGTGCTCTGCATTTATGTTTCTTGCGGTCTCGTAAAGGGCTAGCGAGATACCATTTTGTTATATCATGTTATGATTATTTCGAGAAAGTGTTGTCATCCGAGTTTTATTATTATGGCTCGCTAGCTGATTATATTATTGATATGAGTAATTGTGAGACCTACGTGTTATTGTGAGTATGGTTAGTTCATAATAATTCTTTGAAACTTGAATGCTGGCTTTTCATGTTTACAACAACAAGAGCAAACAGAGTTTGTAAAGTTTTTCTTTTCTCTTTCAGTTTGTCAACTGAATTGCTTGAGGACAAGCAAGGGTTTAAGCTTGGGGGAGTTGATACGTATCCGTCGTATCTACTTTTCCAAACACTTTTGCCCTTGTTTTGGACTCTAACTTGTATGATTTGAATGGAACTAACCCGGACTGACGCTGTTTTCAGCAGAATTGCCATGATGTTGTTTTATGTGTAGAAAACAAGAGTTCTCGGCTGAAACTCCACGGAATATCTTAGAATAAATAATAAAAAATCCTCGCCAAAGCTAAAGACCAGGGGGCCCACACCCTGTCCACGAGGGTGGGGGCGCGCCCCTCCCCCCTTGGCGCGCCCCCTACCTCGTGGGCCCCCTGGATGCCCTCCGACGCCAACTCCAACTCCATATATTGGCTTTCGGGGAGAAAAAACCAGAGAGAAAGTTTCATCACGTTTTACGATACGGAGCCGCCGCCAAGCCCTAATCTCTCTCGGGAGGGCTGATCTGGAGTCCGTTCGGGGCTACGGAGAGGGGGATTCATCGTTGTCGTCATCATCAACCATCCTTCATCACCAATTTCATGATGCTCACCGCCGTGTGTGAGTAATTGCATCGTAGGCTTGCTGGACGGTGATGGGTTGGATGAGATTTATCATGTAATCGAGTTAGTTTTGTTAGGGTTTGATCCCTAGTATCCACTATGTTCTAAGATTGATGTTGCTATGACTTTGCTATGCTTAATGCTTGTCACTATGGCCCGAGTGCCATGATTTCAGATCTGAACCTATTATGTTTTCATGAATATATGTGTGTTCTTGATCCTATCTTGCAAGTCTATAGTCACCTACTATGTGTTATGATCCGGCAACCCCGAAGTGACAATAATCGGGACAACTCCCGGTGATGACCATAGTTTGAGGAGTTCATGTATTCCCTATGTGCTAATGCTTTGTTCCGGTTCTCTATTAAAAGGAGGCCCTCAGGAATAGCAGGAATATCCTCATCATCACTTTCATCAATATTATCAGTTTCAATAGTTTCTTTCTCTCTAGCCCTAGAAATTTGTTCATCAAGAAATTCACCAAGGGGCACAGTGGTATCAAGCATAGAAGTAGTTTCATCATAAGTATCATGCATAGCAGAAGTGGCATCATCAATAACATGCGACATATCAAAATGAATAGCGTATGTGCTTAGGTGTCGCAAGCTTACTCATAATGAAGGTGAATCAAGTGCAGAGCTAGATGGCAGTTCCTTACCTCCCCTCGTAGTTGAGGGATAAACTTTTGTCTTAGCATCTTTCAAGTTCTTCATAGTGTCCAGCAGATATAAATCCCAAGTGACTCAAAGAATAGAGCTATGCTCCCCGGCAACGGCGCCAGAGATTAGTCTTGATAACCCACAAGTGTAGGGGATCGCAACAGCTTTCGAGGGTAAAGTATTCAACCCAAATATATTGATTCAACACAAGGGGAGCCAAAGAATATTCTCAAGTATTAGCAACTGAGTTGTCAATTTAGTCACACCTGGATAACTTAATATCTGCAGCAAAGTGTTTAGTAGCAAAGTAGTATGATAGTAGTGGTAACGGTAACAAAAGAGTAATGAAAGCAAAAGCAATATTTTTGGTGTTTTGTAATGATTGTAACAATAGCAACGGGAAAGTAAATGAGCGTAAACCAGTAGATGGAAAGCTCGTAGGCATCGGATCGGTGATGGATAATTATGCCGGATGCGGTTCATCATATAACAGTCATAACATAGGGTGACACAGAACTTGCGCCAATTCATCAATGTAATGTAGGCATGTATTCCGAATATAGTCATACGTGCTTATGGAAAAGAACTTGCATGACATCTTTTGTCCTACCCTCCCATGGCAGCGGGGTCCTCATGGAAACTAATGGATATTAAGGCCTCCTTTTAATAGAGAACCGGAACAAAGCACTAGCACATAGTGAATACATGGACTCCTCAAACCATGGTCATCACCGAGAAGTATCCCGATTATTGTCACTTCGGGGTTGTCGGATCATAACACATAATAGGTGACTATAGACTTGCAAGATAGGATCAAGAACACACATATATTAATGAAAACATAATAGGTTCAGATCTGAAATCATGGCACTCGGGCCCTAGTGACAAGCATTAAGCATAGCAAAGTCATAGAAACATCAATCTCAGAACATAATGGATACTAGGGATCAAACTCTAACAAAACTAACTCGATTACATGATAGATCTCATCCAACCCATCACCATCCAGCAAGCCTACGATGGAATTACTCACGCACGGCGGTGAGCATCATGAAATTGGTGATGGAGGATGGTTGATGATGATGACGACGACGAATCCCCCTCTCCGGAGCCCCGAACGGACTCCAGATTAGCCCTCCCGAGAGGTTTTAGGGCTTGGCGGCGGCTCCGTATCGTAAAACGTGATGATTTATTCTCTCTGATTTTTCTCTCTCCGAAAGCCAATATATAGAGTTGGAGTTGGCGTCAGAAGGTCTCTAGGGGGCCCATGAGGTAGGGGGGCGTGCCCAGGAGGGGGGGGTGCCCCCACCCTCGTGGACAGGGTGTGGGCCCCCTGGTCTTCTTCTTTGGCCAGGATTTTTTATTATTTTTTCTAAGACGCTCCGTGGAGTTTCAGGTCATTCCGAGAACTTTTGTTTTCTGCACATGAAACAACATCATGGTAGTTCTGCTGAAAACAACATCAGTCCGGGTTAGTTCCATTCAAATCGTACAAGTTAGAGTCCAAAACAAGGGCAAAAGTGTTTGGAAAAGTATATACGACAGAGACGTATCAAGAGACGCCGTGGATGAAGTTGCCAGCGACGGCGCCGTCCATGGATACCCGCCATGGCTGCTCGGTATCAAGCACCGCCATCCCCGTGAGATCGAATAAAAGATAAAATGCAATGGTGAGTGCAGAACCTCCTTGGTGGCGCCGAGTTGGCCTCAGCTTCATCAGAGGAATTGGTGAGGGTGCTACGTTTCCGGTGGGGCAAGTCAAGACGGCACTGGGGGATGGAGGTGGCGTGATAGACGAGGCGAACATCGGGGAAACTCCTTGGAGGCGGAGGACGGGGCAACTGATCTGGCGGGACGACGAGATCGACGACGGATCCTCATCCGTTGCTATGGATGAGGGACGGTGAGGTGTTGTGGTGGACGACGTCGTCGGGGAAGAGTCTCCGGCTGGGCGGCGGTCGGGAGGCCGACGGAGGAGCATGGGGTTTCGCGGGTTTTGGCAGCCTCGGTGTACGAATGGGGGGCAAAGGGGAAGGTAGGGGGAGCCATGGCTTAGGGACGGCTTGTCCGAAATGTAGGGTTAGTTACCAGCGTACCCCCATCGGTTTTGACCACGCGACGTCGAGCTGGCATTTCCGGCTGAGGGGTAGAAGGGGGATTTCATGTGTCTGGGCTACGGGACCATTTCGGATGAGGAGGGATTTTTCGCGCACGGCGAATTTTCGGGATAACAAGGCGCGGCGCGGGTTGAAGAGGCGGGAGTTTCAAAGCATATGAGACAAAAGATACTCGAGCTTGAAAATTTCGGGATAACAAGGCGCGGATTCCATGTTTGGCAGAATAAACTTAACATGTACAAAAAAATTCATACAAGACACAAGAGAGTCATGTCCCCTTTTACTACATTGTTATAAATGCCATTGAAAAAACTACAAGAAAAATGTAAAAAAAATTGGGAGAACAAGATTACCCTGTATATTACCATATCGATTCGCACTTCCCTCAAAAACAACAAAACACAAATCAATTCCCACCAAAAGAAAGAGCCATGTCCCTTTTTATGTGATTACAAATGCCAGGATCTCGAGTTTGAAGTTTTTTAATCCACGTTACGTTGAATTCGAATATATCGTTAGGTGACCTTGCGGTTTATAATGGATGTAGTCCTACATTTTGATCATCCATCATATATGAACATTTTACTCCACCCTATGAACATATATATTGTCGTCTACCTTATGGACTAAATTTGAATAAATTTTCCTTATTTGAATACGATTGTTGTCAAGTTATACCATCATTTAAATATTATCTTGATAACAAAAAACATGCATATAGCAGTAATCATATTTCACTATGAACTACATGTACCATACAATCTCCAGTTCAAATATTTGTATCCATTTTATGTTGAATTCAAATCAGAGTACATTGGTCTAGGTAGCGAGATGTTCAGGATAATCTAAACCATATTTTCATATCTATAATTTTTGGCTGAACTGGGACAAGTTTTGGTATAAGATTCTTGCAAAACCGGAGATTCTCTCAATGAGCCTCGTGGTTCCGAGAGGGAACGTGTCACCTTTGTGTGCTAAACGATATACACTGCCTCCCCCTGTTAAATTTTGGAATTATTCCGGGTTCGTTTGGCCTTTATTATACATTAATTGAGTTTTTGGACGTTTAATGTGCATAAATCAAATTTGAAGTGTAAGCACATGCTCCGGTGCACCAAAGTTGGTTGAAAAATCAAATGTGTGTCCTTGGGTGAATTTCTAAGTCCCACGCAAGAAATGAGAATGAAATTCAAACATCTGGGTGTCGTGACTCGGTCGAGAACATCGAGAAACTTGGTTTTTAAATTCCTGTAAATCCAAAACTTGCCTGGAAATCATGAAACTTGGCTTGGTGTCATGTCATGGCACTAACATGCTATGGTAAAAAATTGGGCCAAATTGGAACAAGTTTTGGTATAAGCTTCTTGCAAACCGGAGCTTCTCTCAAGAAGGCTCGTGGTTCTGAGAGGGAACGTGTCGCCTTTGAGTGCGAAATGATATACGCTGCCCACCTTGAGTTTCTTTACAGAGGCAACATAGAACTACATGAGTGCCCTATTAAATTTTGGAATTATTCCAGGTTCGTTTGGCCTTTTTTTATACATTAATTGAGTTTCTGGTCATTTAATGTGCATAATTCAAATTTTAATTACAAGCACATGCTCCCGTGCACCAAAGTTGGTTGAAAAATCACATGTGTGTCCTCGGGTGAATTTCTAGGTCCCATGCAAGAAATGGGAATGAAATTCAAACATCTGGGCATCCTGGCTCGGCCGAGAACATTGGGAAACTTGGTTTTAAAATTCTTGTAAATCCAAAACACGCCTGAAAATCATGAAACTCGGCATGGTGTCATGTCATGGTACTACCATGCTGTGGTAAAATATTCGCCGAATAGGAACTAGTTTTGGTATAAGCTTCTTGCAAACTGGAGCTTCTCTCAAGAAGGCTCGTGGTTCTGAGAGGGAACGTGTCACCTTTGTGTGCATAATTCAAATTTGAAATACAAGCACATGCTCCAGTGCACCAAAGTTGGTTGAAAAATCACATGTGTGTGCTCGGGTGAATTTCTAGGTCCCATGCAAGAAATGGAATGAAATTCAAACATCTGGGCATCGTGGCTCGGCCGGAAACATTGAGAAACTTGGTTTTTTAATTCCTATAAATCCAAAACACGCATGAAAATCATGAAACTTGGCTTGGTGTCATGACATGTCACCAACATGCTGTGGTAATTTTGCTATTCGATTTGTGAAGGCGCACACATTAACAATCAACAAAGTCATTTTGGAACAAGTGTTGTCACATTACAATCGGAAACACAAGTATTATTGAAACCATGGGCGTTCTACTTACCATTTACGTGCCGCCACGCGTCCCCTTTTTTTATTAGCTAGGAGGCGCCATGCAGGGTACCTATTTGAGTACGGGAGGCGTGCGATCAGACCCCTGCACGTGCTTATCGGGAGGAGATCCCTTTGACCTCCATCTACCGCCCACCTCTCTCCCAAGGTCTCCACTAATGGCGCCCGAGCCTCTGTTTAATGGCGTGGCTATGTCTCACTCAACTGAGATTTAAGAGAGAAAAAATAAAATCTGAAAAGAAAATTTTGCACCGATCTTGATGTAAGATCCGACGGACCTATATAGCATCTACTACAACTTATAGCAAGACTGATGAATATGTAAGGACGACGACAGTGGATAATAATTGTCTTACATAATTAGGAAGATAATTAAAAAAGCCACATGCGGCTACGCCCGAAATACACAAGGGAAAAATAAGAAGGAAGGCAACGATCTGGCTCACTAATCTCTAGTTTCTTGATGCGTTGCTGCAGGCCATGGGAACTAGTCTCCGCGGCGAGTAGCGATGAGCTCTGTCGTGTCCTCAAGAAGCTGCTTGAGAGCATCCACGGATTCCTCCACCAGCCTTTGGCGCTCGATGCAGAGAATGTCATTCTCATCCATAAGTTTCTTGACGATGATGCTGCTCCTCTTCAACAAGGCACTGGTTTCCTCCTGTTGCTCTACACTTTGGATAATCTTCGCCCTCAACAGGTCGTGCTCGGCTCGGAGCCTCTCATTGCCTTCCCTTAGTTGCAGGATGACCCTGGTATCCTATTCAAATGAGGCTTTCATGTCGTCCTGCAACCTCGCCTAGCCAGAGATCTGATCCATCTAGCTATGGACGATCGCATGCATGCGTCTGTAAGAGTCGTCGCTTGCCTGCGAGACACCCAGGCCGCCGCGACACGGCGGGACATCTCTGCTGCTTCTGCGGCGCGGCCGGACCAGTCTGCTACATCGACGGAGCGGTGGGACCTCTGTGCTGCTACTTCCGTGCGGCGGGACATGTCGGCTGCTTTCGCGGCGAGGCGGGACATCTCTCATTCTTACGCTTCCATGCTCGCCTCTCCCTGGTGGTAATCTCCCGACCCAGAACTCATGCTGGCCATGGCAAACGCAAGGGAAGGATGCTGAATGACTTGTTTGTTTTTGTGGATGAGGAGTTCAGGAGGAATGTGCAGTCATCTTGGCATAGTAGTATTTATAACCGAGTACTAATACACTCCTAAGTGGGAAACCATTTAGGTTGTGATCGGTGTGAACAGGTTTGCAATTAAATATAGTGTGGTAGTAGTAATTTGGAATGTGACGAGATGCAAGCTCAAAATTTATTGATGGTTCTAGTTTCAAAGTGCGGCACTATTCCCAGATGGCATAACATGGGCACGTGTTCTCGGTCGTGGTGTAGCATATGCCATGGTACTTCTTTTTCTACTGCTGTGTTTGTGCAATAACTAGCACCGTCGGATACATATATTACGGTTATTGGGGCGTTCAACAGGAATAGCCTCATGGCGAGCTATATACTAGTCTTTTTTTCCAGGGCATTACACCTATCTCTTGGGACTTCTCACACACACCATCTCTAGCTCCCTAGGTCGATGCCACCCACATACACTTGTACTCTGAGTTTAGTTCGTTATACAAGAAGAGAAGAGGTGCACGCACACATTCGTCCTCTCTCACACACGCATCTCTAGCTACGAATTGTAGTGTTCTCAACCATCCGATTGGCTCTATCATAGGTTTCATGTTGCTCCTTGGCCTTGAGATTGAGAAGTTTAAAACACAGAGGCCAAGCTGGAGGCGCGAGGTTTTGGTTAATGTGCAGGCTGCACACAACACCAACACGACACGAGCTTCGTCTGCCTGGTGCGCAGTCGGGTGAGTTGTCCAAGTATAGACACAACCAGGCCCTCATTGGTATCTGCGCCTCGACTTATGCATAGAGAAATTAGAATCAGAGGGAGTATTACTAGGAGTACTACTACTTTGTTGTGTCGTGTCAACTCGCACAAGTATGCAACACTTCCTGAACAAACAAGCATATAGTAAGCTATTATACTTCTTACCCAAAGGATCTTTATATTCAACAGACACAAAATATACGTTCGACTGTTGGAAATTACTTTAACTGCTGATCTGATGTCAAAGTAATTGCTGCATCGCCACCAAAACCCACCATCTTAAGCTAAACTAGACCAAGCTAACCTCTATATTAGCATATTACTAAGATAAACAGAAGGCACTATAGAATCATTTAGGAGGTGAGCTTGTCAATCTGAATCTAGAGGGACACCATCCTCAACAACCCAACCCCGGCCAGCAGCTTGGGCGAAACTGTGAGGAAGGTCAGCTCCTGCACGGTGACGTCGCCGCGATCCTTGCTGCTTATCACCTCCATTTCCACCTTGACAACGTCGGTCCTGCCTTTGGGCTCCCTCGGCGGGCCGTTCCCACAGCTTGGCCACGTAGTGCGGTAGTGGGGACGCCCCCGCTCTGATGCAGATGACCGACATGGCGATAGGCGTGCCGATGTTGAGTATGCCGCCAACCAAGAAAAACGTGTGGTCGTCCTCCTCCGCGAACAGCAAGAGCTGTAGCTCCGACAATGGCACTTGCAGGTGGAGACCTTGTCGTACTGGATCCTGTGCACGGGCATGGGATGCACGGTGCTGATGTGGTGGGAGAGCACTGGCAGCGGGCCTTCGTAGCCGCAGACGGGCACGTGGCATTTGGAGGGCGTGAGCGGACACATGCTCTGGTGATTGGCGAGCTTGTGGTAAGTGACGTAGAGCCCACAGCCTTCATGCGGGCACTCCACCCTCACTGAGGAGAGGACGTTTTCCACCGCTGTGTTCCGCACGTCGAAGCCACTGCCGCGCTCGCACTTCTGGCACTCCCACTGGTTCCCGGGGCGCTTGAGGCGGCAGTCCGCGTAGGCCACGTGCCCTCCCTTGCACTGCACAAATAAATCAAACAACACATCAATCAAGAAACCTGCACCTTGCTCGATCAGCCGAACGGATGAGGTGTATTCGAACATCATACACTGGAGGCTTCAAGGGGCGAAGGTACAAGGGGCAGTGGAGCAAGGTGAGGTCCATCGAGACCATATAGAGCTCTATCGTCGGGTCCTGTTCCGTCGGCATGATCTCGCCCTCCTCGTGCACAACCATCTCTTGGTTTAGGGCCGGGGCATTACAAAGCTTTACCGTCACATATTCATACTACTTCAAGGTGCATTAAATCAACACATGCAAGTATCAAAAGGAAAGTCATGGCATGCATGGATGCATTGTAATTAATGCATCAGTAAACGTAAATTATTGAAATATATCGAGTGCAGTGCTTTGATGTGTCGCGTCAACTCGTACAACAACTAGAAGTTTGATTACAACGCCCTCTCCCTTGCAGACTGAGCTCTGGTGCCTTAACTTCACCTGCCTTTGGCTGTATGACAGGTGGGCCACCCACCTGTTGGGCCCACCTGTCATACACGCAAAGGCAGGAGCAGGAAGTCAATGAAGCTGCGTCCCTCCCTCCCCCATGGGCGTGGTGGCTGGCAGGACTAGGAGAAGCTTTCGCTACATGCTCTCCCTCCCGCACGCGATGGACATGTAGCTGTTCATTCGGTGTCAGATGGACAGAAGCATACTGTAGTACTCCACTGCAGTAGTACTCCATCATTGTTCGACTTCCCGAAGAGGCGAGGAGACAAGTGATGAAGTCATGTACCTGGGGTAGGGTCATAGACCTGCCCAAAGGTACCCTCCAGAAGGACATTCACAAGAGAAGCAGCCTTCCAGTCGACCTGGTAGGCTTCCACTCGACAGATTCAAAGACACTCGACTATGAAGACCCACTCGACCACCAAGAGTCCAAGAGCCACTCGGTGTCCAAACGGTCTGTAGTTAAATAGTCTTTATGACCTTAATGACACTTTTATGTAAGGCGTTACCAAGAACGCCTAGCTTTAACGCACCTTAAACCCTCTACTACGTGGGCTGGCTGGGGTCTGGCGCCTGTGAGTAAGCCACCCCTCCACAGGTAGAAGGGTTCGCACTTCGTAACACATACGCAGATAATCCAGTCGACCGCCTCCGGGCTCGAGGGCGAGGGGCTGTTACTTCCTCCGAGAAGGGCCTGAACTCAGAAATCCCTTTGCGATACAACTACTCCATAGCTAGGATCTTGCCTCTCCATACCTACCCCCATTCTACCGTCGACTTAGAACCACGACGGTTGGCGCCCACCATGGGGCGTGTGTTCTAGCGAATTGTTGGAGAAGTTGGGATTCTCTCGATCTCCGGCATCATGGTTTGGTGGAGTTCGGTCGACGGCCACGAGATCCGTCTTGGTGCGCTCACATTCGTCGCCGACGACTCCGGCTGGCTTCGGGAGGCTCCACTCGACGTGGACGCGCTCCCCCATCCACGGGGCGACGACTTTGCTGCGATGTGTCCGCAGCGTCCTCCTGCGGCAAATCCGACCCAAGATGGGTCGGCTCTACTGCCTTCATCTTCAGCCTCCCACCGGGCGCAAGCGTTCCGGTTGGTCGAGGCTTCAGCGGTGGGTGAGGCATGTGGTGGCCCGCCAATCGGCCATCCCCAAATGGCGGCGATCGAGCCCGACGAATCCTCTACGGCCTGTTCGACTGCCGACTGGCTCCGTGAGAGACCGCGTCCGAATGCGATAGCGATGACCCGACGGCAGAGGTTACGATGGTCGATGGACCACGCAGCCCCTGGATTCACCCGCACCAACGAAGGTGGCGGTGGAGGCGATCCGGTGCAAGCCCACGAAGACTACTTGCCCGAGCCCCACACTTCGCTCCAGAGGGAGGAGCTTCGTCGTCGGAACATGGATGCACTTCACACTCTTATCGTTGGAGAAACCCCCGAGGCTCGCGCCTTGGAGGATGCGCGCCACAACCTGGCTGGCGCACTCGACCGAGAATCTTCAGCGAGTGCTGGACGGGCGTCTGTGACCGAGGGTTCCAGAGTCCAATGACGCCAGCTCTTTCAACCGCCAACCTGTATATCGAACTCCGATTCAGAATTTAGCAGCCGCCCGTATAGCAGAATCAATTCAGCCTTCCCGCCGGAGGCAGGTAGAGGTTTGCAGCAAATCGTGATTTGCTCGGGCGGCAGGAGATCAAAACTCAGTTGTATCGATCGCGGAACAGGGTTCAGCCGATCCGTCGCTGCGAATTCATTCGATCGCCCATAGTCCAAGATCGCCCGAGGCGTGAGGAACGTGGAGGCCAGCGTGATGATCAATACAAGGGTCGCGGCAAAGTATGAGCACCGATTCGATCGCGAACGATCGACGCCGAAAGTGCCTACTCCTCCCCAATGGGTAGATCATACGCTCCTCGGCAAGCAGGGGCAGCAGACGCCAAAAGCAGTCTTTGGGCGAAGAGTTCCATCGATCCTGTGGAACCAGGCTTTGATGCGAGATCCATTATCGTTCAAGGTTTGGTCGACAGGAACAGAGCTCACCGAGACGGCCATGATAGATATGTTCCTTCCAGTAGTAGAGTTCATGTCTCGGGACCAGAGTGTTTCAGCAGGGCCATCGGGGCCGCAGTGATTCCTCCCAACTTCTGGTTGGCGACTGGAGTCAGCAAGTTCACTGGAGAATCCAAGCCTGACACTTGGCTTGAAGATTACCGAGTGGCGGTTCAGATCGGCGGTGGCAACGATGAGGTAGCCATGAAGCATTTACCTCTTATGTTGGAGGGTTCAGCTGTATGCGTGGTTGAATCGATTAGCACCCAAAGAAAGATTTACACTTGGGAAGATCTTGCTCGAGTGTTTGTCGGGACATTTGAAGGAACACGCAAACGACCAGCAGGTTTGACAGAGTTGCGCCGGTATGCGTGCAAAAGTCGAGTGAAACCTTGAGAGATTATATCCAGAGGTGGATCACTTTGCACCACACAATCGAGAATGTATCTCGATCACCAGGCGATCTGTGCCTTCAAGGAAGGTGTCAAGAACAGAGAATTGAGTTTGAAATTTGGTCGAACCGGAGATATGACCCCGAGTCGGATGATGGAGATTGCCACCAAATATGCAAATGGTGAAGAAGAGGATCGGCTCCGAGTGGTAAATATAAATCGCCGCCAATGAGACCGGGCGGAGGAAATTCCAATGGAAGCGAAGCAAAAGTCCGAGCCAGCCGGTTCTTGAGAGGCCTTGGCAAAGTGACCCTGTGAAAGTTCAAGGGGAAACCCAAGGGTCCTTGGAACCCTAAGAAGGTGAAAGACCAGGATGGGAACGACGTGTTGGATTTACCATGTCATATTCATACAAAGAAAGATGAAGAGGGTAAACTCGGCTCTTGATTCAGCAGTTCCAAGGGAAACAGCCC
Organism: Aegilops bicornis; assembly: GCA_021605145.1. Classification (NCBI taxonomy): domain Eukaryota; kingdom Viridiplantae; phylum Streptophyta; class Magnoliopsida; order Poales; family Poaceae; genus Aegilops; species Aegilops bicornis. The sequence continues at coordinate 392,048,047 of CM038674.1, forward strand.
AAGGATAAGGATAAGGAGACAGACAAAGTTGAGGATAGAGATGACAGTGATAGTGGATATCCCCAGGTCAATTCCACCCTGATGATTTTTGCTGACGTTGAAAGCAAAAGTCGATTGAAAGTTATCAATCGGGAAGTAAACTTGGTTGCTCCGGAAACTCCCAATTATCTGAAATGGTCCCAGACCGCCATCACATTCGACCAGTCTGATCACCCGACGCACATTGCCACCCCTGGGAGGCAAGCAATTGGTGGTCGATCCAGTTGTCGAAGGCACTCGACTGACCAAAGTCCTGATGGATGGTGGTAGTGGTTTGAATATATTATACGCGGAGACGTTGAAAGGGATGGGCATTCCGATGTCCGGACTTCGCATTACCGAAGAATATGAGCTTCCACGGAGTCATTCACGGAAAGAAGGCCGAGTCACTCGGCCAAATTGCTCTTGATGTAGTTTTGGTGATTCAAAGCATTTCGGAAAGAAAAGTTGACCTTTGAGGTCGTGGATTTCAGAGCGCTTATCACGCTATTCGGGAGACCAGCTTATGCACGCTTTCATGGCCCGACCATGTTACGTGTATCTTAAATCAAGATGCTCGGTCCCAAGGGCGTGATCACCGCCACAGTGCAATCGGAAGAAGGCGTAAGAGTGCTTCCGTAAAGGCTCTAAGATCGCCGATGCTTAGTTGGCGATGGTAGAGCTACAAGAGTATCGTAAAACTGCGGATCCGAGTGATTTGTTGCGAGCTAAGAAGACCGCCACGGAGTCGCATTCGGTCGGTGGCGAGACGAAACAGGTTCACATTCACCGACCGATCCCGATGCTGCTCCGACCAACATCTCAACAACACTCGACTCAAAATAGGAAGAAGCGCTCATCCAGTTCCTCCGTGAGAACTGGGACATCTTTGCATGGAAGCCTACTGACATGCGGGGTGTTCCCAGGGGGCTGGCTGAGCATCGCCTACGAGTCGACCCAAAATTCAAACCAGTTAAAGAGTATCTTCGGCGGTTCGCCGTCCAGAAGAGAAAGGCCATTGACGAGGAGGTGGCTCGGCTCTTAGCAGCAGAGTTCATCCGAGAGATCTACCACTCCGAGAGATCCAAGAAGGACAAGTCGTTGCGCATGTGCATCGATTTCAAGCATATCAATCGGGCCTGCCCGAAAGATCATTTCCCTCTTCCTCGCATCGACCAAATAGTCGACTCAACTGCGGGATGCGAGAGGTTGTCTTTTTAGACGCCTATTCCGGGTACCATCAGATCCGTCTGTATGGACCCGATGAGATTAAAACAGCGTTCATCACTCCATTCGGGTGCTTCATTATGTCACCATGCCATTCGGTCTCAAGAATGCCGGAGCCACATTCATGAGGATGATTCAGAAGTGTTTGCTCACTCAAATTAGTCGGAATGTGGAAGCATACATGGATGATATAATGGTCAAGTCACGAAAGGGTTCCGACCTGTTGACTGACCTTGCTGACCATTGTGGCTAAAGCATACCGAGCGGGATTTTACTGGCCGAAAGCAAATGAAATGGCAAAAGAAATAGTCGACAAGTGTGAAGGATGTCATTCTATTCCAACATGTCGCACAAGCCAGCCTCAGCTTTGAAGACCATTCCACTCGCTTGGCCCTTCGCTGTTTGGGGACTTGTCATGATTGGACCGTTGAGAACTGGCAGAAGCGGTTTCACCCATTTTCTAGTAGCAGTCGACAAGTTCACCAAGTGTATCGAAGCCAAGCCCATCAAGAACCTCGATGCATGCACTACTATCAGTTTCATCAGAGAGTTGATATTCAGATATGGAGTTCCGCATAGCATCATCACCAACAATGGGTCAAACTTCGATAATGACAAGTTCAAAGCCTTCTGCGCCTCTAAAGGCACGCGGGTCGACTATGCTTGATGGCTCATCCTCGCCGAATGGACAAGCGTAACGTGCAAACGGCCTCATTCTCAAAGGGCTAAAACCTCGGCTGATGCGTGATCTCAAACACACAGCAGGAGCTTGGGTCGACGAACTTCCATCAGTTCTCTGGGGATTGAGGACAACTCCTAATCGGTCGACTGGGAGAACTCCATTCTTCCTGGTCTATGGAGCTGAAGCAGTTTTGCCGAGTGACCTGCTTCACAATGCGCCTCGAGTCGAGCTATACTCTGAAGAAGAAGCGGAACAAGCCCGGCAAGATCTTTGCCGACCTCTTGGAAGAGGAGAGAGAGATGGCCTTGATCCGCTCGACTATCTATCAGCAAGACTTGCGTCGATTCCATGCCATAAATGTGAAGAGTCGAGCCTTACAAGAGGGAGATTTGGTCCTCCGAGTGGATCAACAGAAACCACACAAGCTTGCTCCCACTTGGGAAGGTCCCTTCATCATCACAAGAGTCCTCCACAATGGAGCATATAATCTCTACAACGTTGATCGCCAGATCGACGAGCCTCGAGCTTGGAATTCGGAGCTGCTCCGCCCCTTTTACACTTAAAAACTCACTCGGTTGAGATGTATAAAAGTGCTTTTGAAGTTTGTTTATCCAAGACAAGAATGTTATAATTTTCCCAGTAATTGTTATTGTTTTTGTTGAAATTTCCCCGGTGGGTGGCTTAGTCGCGAATCCGATTAGCCTAAGTTTGTAAAAAAATCCTTTCAGTGCGAGCCAGGTCTCTCTCACTCGGGGGCTTAGCGAATCCGCTTAGCCTAAGTATTCAAATTCCTACCGAGTGGCGAGCCAGCCTCCCACTCGGAGGCTTAGCTGCAGTCCAAGTACTCGCCTAAGTATCCAAAATCCTACCGAGTGGCGAGCCAGCCTCCCACTCGGAGGCTTAGCTGCAGTCCAATACTCGCCTAAGTATCCAAATTCCTACTGAGTGGCGAGCCAGCCTCCCACTCGGAGGCTTAGCTGCAGTCCAAGTACTCGCCTAAGTATTCAAACCCTGCCGAGTGGTGAGCCAACCTCCCACTCGGGGGCTTATAACAGCCCAAGGATTCGCCTTAAACATCCAAAGTGATAAAAATCCTACCGAGTGGAGAGCAAACCTCCCACTCGGGGCTTAGCTGTAGCCAGTGCTCGCCTAAGTAATAGAAATCCCACCGAGTGGAGAGCAAACCTCCCACTCGGGGCTTAGCTGCAGCCAGTGCTCTCCTAAGTAATAGAAATCCCATCGAGTGGAGAGCAAACCTCCCACTCGGGGGCTTAGCTGCAGCCCAAGGTTTCGCCTAAGTAATAAAAATCCTACCGAGTGGAGAGCAAACCTCCCACTCGGAGGCTTAGCTGCAGCCCGTGCTCGCCTAAGTAATAAAAATCCTACCGGGTGGAGAGCAACGTCCCACTGGGGCTTAGCTGCAGCCAGTGCTCGCCTAAGTAAAAAAATCCTCACCGAGTGGAGAGAAAACCTCCCACTCGGAGGCTTAGCTGCAACCCAAAGGTTTCGCCTAAGTAAGGAATTCATCCCAATCCGCAAGGACGACGAGGTGCAGGTCGACTGCTACCTCCTCCTTCGGAGCTTCGCCACAAGTACAACGTGCGGTCCATCCCAATCCACAAGGACGACGAGGTGCAGGTCGACTGCAACCTCCTCCTTCGGAGCTTCGCCACAAGTACAACGTGCGGTCCATCCCAATCCGCAAGGACGACGAGGTGCAGGTCGACTGCTACCTCCTCCTTCGGAGCTTCGCCACAAGTCAAACGTATGGTCCATCCCAATCCACAAGGACGACGAGGTGCAGGTTGATTGCAACCTCCTCCTTGAGCTTCGCCATTAAGCACAACATGCGGTTCGTCCCGATCCGTAAGGACGACAAGGTCGGGCCGCAGTCTGTGTTTCACCTCTACCGCAGGATAGATGAAGCACAAGTCGATTGGAATTTCAACGGAATATCTTCAATGAGGAATAAAGTTCTCTCGAATGCAAGCAAAGCATGTTAAAGGAAAAACCAAGTTCGGATAAATGTCCTCACGGATCCAAAGGCGCCAGGCATTAAGCCTATTAAAGTTTATCGGTTACGTAAAACCACTCGGCATTCCGAGGCAAATTTAAAGTGGGACTTAGAAGTTTTTACTCCTCCGGCGGAGGACCGAAGGTGCAACAAACTGGTCGAGGTCGATTCCACAAGAATACGGGTAGCGGCAGCGATGAAAGTCTCCATGAAAGATCTGAAGTTGAGCTTAATGGTATTGGCAACCTTGAGAGACACCAGCTTGTCCTCTTGCGCTTCTTTGGAGTGGACACGAACCAGAGATAGAGCAACATCAGCACCACACCTGGCAGATGACTTTTTCCATTCTTGCACTCGACTTGGAATCTCATTCAGTCGAGTCATCAGGGATTCAAGATCATTCGGAGAGTCTGCATTACGGCGGAGAGTCGAGTAGATCCGCGACATCGCAACTTTCGGTCGAAAGCAAGATAATCCACTACGTTAGCAACCACGAGACTCCGGTTGGAGCACATTCATAGCAGCTTCGTCCTTCACGGGAGAGTTGATGGGGTCCAAGCTGGTTTCCACTGACCGGTTTCTTCTTCAAAGTTTTGGCAGAATTCTGAAAACACAACTCGGACTCAAAATGAAGATCATGTGATGAGCCGGTGAGAGCAAGACAGTTGGATAAAAGAGATTACCTTCAAGCATGAGAAACAGCTTCTTGGCGAACCCTCCAAGATAAATCTCCAGGTCGTTTCGCTTCCCCGCCAGCTAGCCAACCTTGTCAGACAGAACATTCTTGTCGTTCTTCAGTCGACTGACTTCCTTATTAGCCGCGTCAAGAGAGGCTTTCACAGGCATTTTCATCTTCAAGTTTGTCGGTGAGGCAAGCTTCTCTTCAATGAGCTTTGTTTTCTCCAAAGCCGCCTTCCGTGCCTCTGCAAGGTCAAGGTCCTTCTTTTTCAAAGTCTCTTCCAGGTTTATCCGCAAAGCAACAATGAGAACAGAGTTGAGAATGAGCAGAAAAAGCAGGCGATCGTCAAAAATTCTCACCAGCCATACCTTTTGCTTCATCCTTTGCCTTCGCAAATTCTCACGAGCAAGCTTCAAATCGAGGTTGAGCTGAATCTGTTTTTTCTCTAACTTCAAGATTATAGCGAGCCACAAGCTCAAGATTTCTACAAAAAGTCAACCATTGAAAGACATCAAAGACAGATCACTTCCGGAAAGTGACTAAGGAAAAATAGTAGCATTTCTAAGACTACGGTCGAATAAAAACATTCTACAAAGAGTCTGGGGACTACACTCAATGGTGCACTCGGCGATGCCCCCTTTGGTTTACCAATTTGGTTTGATCACCGACCAAAAGAGGCAAAAGGTTATGATTCTAAAAACATGGCTAATTGTCACGGTCACCGCAGTAAAAAACAGTTCTTTAGACTATAGTCAATCAAGACGCGATCGACCATAGTCTCGGGACTACACTGGGTGCACTTAGCGTGCCCCCACCGGTTTTACAGTTCCATTCGACTTGGTCCGTCCAGGTCGAGTGAAGAAGATCATAGCATAAAGACCATAGCCGACTGCATGCAGTCGACCATAGTCTCGGGGACTACACCCAGTGGGTGCACTCAGCGTGCCCCCACAAAAGTTCAAACGACAAACACACCCGGTGGGTGTACAGATATGGAAATCTCCGTAAGAAAGCAGTTTAGGATAGTATATCCTAACAAAGCAAGTTTAATCGACTTACTTGGACATTGCTCTGGAGAGCTGAACTGGCATCATAGGCCACCTGACTTGCCTCTCGAGCCGCTTTCACCTGCTCCATCATGATCCCTGCCTGGCGTATGGCCTCCTTAGCAGCACTTACTTGGTATTCCGGGACGTGGTGTGTAGCAAAGAGAGGCGGTGGATCAGCAGTCGACGAAGTGGGTCGGGCACTTGTCAGCGGTACAGCAAAAGATACAGAAGTCCGAGTGGGGTTGCCTCCCTCGGAAATCAGCGTCTCAGGAGTCGCCGCGACTTGAGCAGCCTTGCTGCCAGGCACTTTCTTGTTCCTCCTCTTCCTCAATGGCGCTTCCTCGTCATCATCGGGAGATCAATGACGGAGGCGGAACTACAAGAGAGATCCGTAGTAAACATGGAAGCCCAATCGACTAAAAAGCTCCAATGGATAAAAGTGAAACCTCGTAGATCTTACCAAGATTGGAAGTGGCCGCATCCTCCATTTCCTGATCATCGTGCTTGGCTGAAGTCTCGGAGGTAGCGGCGCTGTAGATTTCAAGAGTCGGCTGATCAGTCATCAAGTCGACCAAAAGTTCACGCATGTTGAGAAAGGAAATACAAGGTTCTGTTGGTTACCCGGAGATGGTGGGGATGACCATTCGCATCTTGGGCAGGGCCTTCGCCGTCTTTGACGACGTCGCTCGAGGTTGCTTCGGCGGCTTCTCAGTCGGCGCGGGAGAAGTTGTCCTAGGTCGCTTCGTCGACTGACCGGTGGGCACAACAGCTTTACCGCGCCCGACCGCCGGGTCGTGCGTCGACTTGGACCTTCCCTCCGAGCGAGGAGGGTCGACGTCTTCCTCCTCTTCTTCCTCCTCCTCCTCCTCATCATCAGAGCCATCATCCTCCTCATCCTCCTCGCCGTTGGACTCCCATTCCTCCGGACTCTCACCTCCACTTCCTTCTTCTTCTTCGGCTATTTCCTGCGGCCCGTTGGGCATCGAGTACATCTCAGTGGTGACCTAGAAGACAACAAAACAAGGTGAAAGTCAGTCGACGAAATTGACATCAAAACATAATGAATGCAGCAGAATCACAGTCGGAGATAAGCGGTGATACCTTGTCTGGTTGGTAACTCTGGTCGAGTGGTGGAATCCTCCTAGCTCCGCGAGGGTTGTCTTTATTTCCTGTGATGGCAGTCATCCACTTCTCCAGTATGGCGTCATCAACCTTCCTCCGGATGGACCCGAGTGGTATCATCCGTACTGCAGTACATCCACATCGGATGACCTCGGTATTGGAGTGGCTGAATACGCCCGTCGGAGAAAAACCTCCGGAGATCCATGCCGGTCACCCCATCGCGGATAAGATGGACTGCACGCCCATCGCCAGCTTTACCAGGCCTTCTCCTCTGGTAACACCTTCAGGGAAGATGGCTTGTTCACTCGACTCATGGAGAAAGGAGGGAGCCCGATCGGCCCGGCGTCGGCTGGTCTAAGAAGTAAAACCAGGTCGATCGCCACCCTCTAACCGAGTCGGGAGAGTCATAGCTGGAAAGGCGCTCTTCCCCTCATCCGGACCCCGAGTCCCCACACATTTGGATTACTTGGGTCCTCTCGTCATTCGGGCTCGTTTTCTTCACCGTCTGAGAGCGACAAGTGAATATGTGCTTGAAAAAGACCCCAATGCGGTCGACAACCCAAGAAATTTTCGCAGAGCTTAAACGAAAGCAGCAAGATACACAATGGAGTTTGGAGTGAAATGGTGGAGTTGCGCCCAAAAAAGTTCAGTAAACCCCGGAAAAAAGGATTTGGCGGCAGAAAACTCCCTATCTACGTGGGTGGCGGAGGACACACTCACCCTCTTCAGGCTGCGGTTGCCACTCCGCGTCCGGAAGCCTCGCTCACCCATGGGGGATCAGTCCTTCGTTGGCGGATCGGTGAGATCTTTCTCGGTGATGGTCGACCGGATCCGATCTCCTTGGACCCAGCCCTGCGGCAGCTTGGACCGCTGAAGAGGAACCACCCCGACCGGGCGCTTTCCCTTGGCCTTCGCCGCCGTCTTCTTCACCTGCTCTGTGGCGGCAGTCTTGTCCTTCACCATGGTCGCCGGCGAAAAGTACCGAGCTTGGCGCTGGATGAACGGAGAGCGTGGCGAGAAAGTTTTGGAGGCGGAGAGAGGAGAAGTCTGAGGACGCACTGTTCAAAATGCCCGGTCCAACGCTTTATATGGAGTCTCTTCCGAGTGGCTGACCGGTAGGCCCAGGCAATCTCGTCAAATCCCGCAACAGGCGCGCGCATCATACGTGGCGAAAAAGGTGGCGCGAGGATCGAGGCGTCATCGTCTTATCCCATCCGAGTGCCGCGGTTTCTCCGCTTCGCGCGCTTCCCAAAATTTGGATCCCGCGAAATCTGCTAACCGCAGAGCAACTCGTCAGATAACAGATTTCCTCAGATCCGTCGCTCGGAAATCCTCAGGTTCACAAAGTTCACTCGACAAACGTGGAGAATGGATCAAGGCGACTGAAAGAGAAGTTGATGCCATCACTAAAAGGTCGTTGATCCAGAGTAAGACGCACTCACAACACGAAGAACAGGTCGGAAAGATTATCAACTCCTTCCTCACCCAAACCTCGATCCATTCGGGGGCTAATGATGAAGTCATGCACCTGGGGTAGGGTCATAGACCTGCCCAAAGGTACCCTCCACAAGGACATTCACAAGAGAAGCAGCCTTCCAGTCGACCTGGTAGGCTTCCACTCGACAGATTCAAAGACACTCGACTATGAAGACCCACTCGACCACCAAGAGTCCAAGAGCCACTCGGTGTCCAAACGGTCTGTAGTTAAATAGTCTTTATGACCTTAATGACACTTTATGTAAGGCGTTACCAATAACGCCTAGCTTTAATGCACCTTAAACCCTCTACTATTGGGCTGGCTGGGGTCTGGCGCACTCTATATGAGCCACCCCTCCACGTGTAGAAGGGTTCGCACCCTAACACATACGCAAATAATCCAATCGACCGCCTCGGGCTCCGAGACGAGGGGCTGTTACTTCCTCCGAGAAGGGCCTGAACTCGTAAATCCCTTGCGTATACAACTACTCCATAGCTAGGATCTTGCCTCTCCATACCTACCCCCCATTCTACTGTCAGACTTAGAACCACGACACCAAGCGCAGCCCGGATGCTCGTGTGGCAGTTTCATGTGTAGAGTAGTCTAGGATAGCGTGTATTGTGCCCTTAAGCTTAAAATCGTTGGGGTCGGCTCCATGCTATGAGGCCGCCCCGAAGCATTTTTTGATTAAAATAATCTTCTGGCCCTACCTGTCATCCTGGTGATTGTAGTTTGCACGCTAATCTGGTCAAGACAAGAATATACATTTTAATTTGTGGTGGGGTAAATGTTAGAGGTTGCAGCAAATATATTGTACACTGCGGGTCTTTTAGCCAAGTTTAGAGGCAAGCATGTGGGGCCAGTGCTACGATGTGTCGTGTCAACTCGTACAACGAGGAGAAGCTTGATTTTACTACTACACACCTTCTCCCTCGACCATGTGCGCGGTGGCTCACAGACGAGGACAGGCTTTTGCTTATATTACAACACGCTATCCCTCCCGCACACGATGGACAGACATGCAGCAGTGGATTCGATACTGTAGAAGTAGTAGTAACATCATTGTTCGTTTTCTCGAAGAGGCGAAGAGCCAAGCGCAACCCGAACATGGCACTTGCGAACGCTCGCGTGGCAGTCTTTGTGGAAGGGTGGGGCGTGGTGCGGAGCCTTGGAGCACGCATATAGCCAGGCTCTTGCATGAGACAAAATTGCTATGTGAGCCCACTATTGTAGTACTTGCTAGTATAGCCCTGTAAACCGAAAAGGAGTATTTGCCTTTCTAGAGATTTCAACAAGTAACTAGACTACACCCTAAATGAGTACATATGGAGCAAAATGAGTGAATATGTTGGATTACGGGTTCCGGGAAACCCTTGAGGTTCGAACACTAGGGTGCACACAAAGATCTCTCTCTCCCTAGCTCGCTCTTGCAACGATCTCAAGGCCTAGCTCGCCGAACCCAAGGAACAAGAGACACGAGAGTTTATACTGGTTTGGGCCACCGTTGTGGTGTAATACCCTACTCTAGTGTGGATTGCCTTGTAGACTGAGGATGAACCAGTACAAGGGATGAACAGCCTCCTGAGGAGAGGTGTTGTTGAGCTCGGTCAGCTTGTGTGTGTGTGAGGATCTCCTTGGTGGAGTGGATCTGATCCCAGATGAGCCGATCTCTGACTACAGTGGTGGCTAGTCCTATTATAGGGGCCCCGGTCCTCTTCCCAAATGTTAGGCAGGAAGGGATCCCACGATGGCCAATTTTGAAAGGAGACAACTAGTACAAGCTATCCTGACAAAAGGTGGTCCTCGCCTGCCAAAGACTTTGGTCGTGAGGCAGCCATGGGCTCCGTGGTGACCTCCGCCCTGCCGTCCTGCTGGTCTTGGTCTCGTTGCACCGATATGGAAACCTTTGCCTGATGCCTCGGGACTCCTCGCCTGCGCTTGCCCCTTTAGCACTAAAGAGGAAACGAGTACTCTGCGCCCGCTGGCACCCGCCTGGCTTTGGTCGTCATGGTTGATGTCACGGGAACCTCATGAGGTGCCCCTTGCATAGATATGTCCGCTCCTCGGGAGCCAGCCTAGCGAGGCCGCCCCTGAGGAGGTCTTGGTGTCGTCCGCCTCGCGAGGCTTGGTCCCTCGCGAGGGTCTTGAGTGGTTGCTACTGAAGATGGGCCGTACCAGGCCATTGGTGGAGCCACGCCCTGGGCCGCAGGCAGGCAAGTCTGGGTACCCCTGTTCCAAGGACACCGACAGTAGCCCCCAGGGCCAAGGCGTGCTCGGACTTGGCTTCGAGGTGAAGCCAAGGGGCAAGTGCGGAGGGCCGGGGGCCCCAATAGCCTGCAACCTTTATTGATGCATGGCGATTGACAGGACGTGGGTGTCTTCGCTTCCCGACGCTGCCCCGGCAACTGTCCAACTGACAAAAGGCCTGCGCGTGCCACGGAGCCTTCATTGCCTCCCTTCGTCTTGCTCCAGATCCCCTTTCCTGCTCCTTGCTCTCAGAGACCTCAGATCAACATCCATCCCCCTTCGAGCCTGCAGCCGATGGCGTCCGACAAGGAAAGGCCGCTCTCCCGCCCTCCTGGTACGAGCCGACTTTGAGCGCGCCTAGTGTTTTGGAGAAGAACCTTGCCGCCACGGTCCTGATGACGGTGGAGAGCAGCAATGAGAAAGGGAAGACCATGCTTCGGGCAGGCTCCGTCGAGCCGGAGGCCTCAGGCAGCACCTTCTACCCCTTGTTTGCGAGTAGTGTCGTCGCAGGGCTGGTCCCCCCTTCTCCGATTTCTTCTATGCCGTCCTTAGCCACTACAAGCTGCATGCCCTTCATCTTCATCCCAAGTCCATCCTCCTCCTGTCGATCTTCGCCTTCTATTGCAAGGCATACGTGGGGGTGATGTCGTCCGTGGCGCTGCTTCGCCACTTATTCTACCTCTGGAACAAGCACGGCCATTGCTAGGTGTGTGCCAACTTTGTCACGGCCAACGGGTCCAACGAGATCTCGAAGGCCGGGAAGAAGGCCGAGGGCTTCAGGAGCAAGTGGGTCCTTATGGACGCCAAGTGCTCGCACACTCGGCTGGTGTTGCCGACGGAGATGCCCTCGCCTCACGACGGGTGGCTCCACGCGAAGCTCACCGACCCCCGGCCGCAGCAGGTGCTGGAGAAGATGACTACTGACCTGAAGCCTGACGACCTGAAGGTGGCGAAGCTGACGGGGACAATGATCATCATGGAATTCCTGGCACAGCGCGTAGCTCCTCTCCAGGCACGCTCGCGCCCCTTGTGGAAGCTCGGGGACGAGTAGGACAACCTCCACCTGCGCCCAGGTGCCTTGTCGGACGAGGAGCTGGGCGCGGCTCTCCGCCTCTTGGTCGGAGATGATCAGAGGTATCCACCGGACACCCATGTTCCCTTGTACCGCCGCCCAGATGGGCGAAGGTAGCCGCCGCCATGCCTGTCTTTGATGGGCGTGGGCTCGTGCTGCCAGCGCCTTCCGAGGCCACGGGGGTGGTGGCCCCAGTACTGGTGTCTTCTGGCGATTCTGGCGAGGAGGAGAGGCCCGATTCGGAGGCAACCCTGGAGGGGGAGGGGGAGACCTCTCCTCTTGCAGCGGACCTTCTCGGCGCCCTTCCTGACGACGATGAGCCCGGTGACCATCCAGTGAGGGAGTCCCAGGCCCCTGTTGGGGTCACCACGAGGTCCAGGGGCACCCCCTCGAAGAAACCGTCGACCGGGGCTCCGACGAGGAGTACGTCGGTGTTAGTCTCCCGAGGTGGCGCCCCTGTTCTGACATCGACCAGTGCTGCCGCCGGGCCGGCTGCTGCAGCCTCATATGCTCCTGGAACTCGCAAGCCGACACCCTAGGCTGCGAGGCCCCCGGGCTCCGCGCTTCTCAAGATGCCGCGAAACTATGCCACCGTGGACCAGTAAGCACCTTTTCCTGATTTTGTTCTTGATCTAGTTTCTGTCGCTGCTTCCTGACGTTCTTTCCTTGTACCGCCAGGCCGACGCTGGCGGCGAAGAAGAAGAGAGAGGGAGCGGCCACACCCTCGGGGACCCAGCAGCCTGGCATGGCCGCACCTCCTCCAGCACAGAAGTGCGGCAACAGCCCTCGCGCCTCTCCGGCTTGGTCATCCTCACGAGGTGCGGAGGACCATCCCCGGGAGAAGGCGACCTCCATAGCCAAGCCGGCTCTAGAGGCGCCCGCTCTCAGCTCGCTGCCAGAGGTCCCGCTGGCCCCGGAGCTCCCGGCTTCTTCCTCTGCTGCCATCAACTCGCAAATCTTGGCGACGATGCTGCCTCCTCCTTCCGCCACACCGCTAGCTCGTGGTCCTTCTGCTTCGCCTGACGCTTTGGAGAAAGCTCTTTCTGCGCTGACCCGGCTCTGAAATGACCTTCAAGGCGCCGACCGTCGCCTGGTGTCGGGGCGCCTGGAGCTGATCTCAGGTTGGCTGCACTCCGACGCGTCTGTCAGGGCGACGTTGGGCTAGGCCGTGGCAGCTTCCGAGTAGGACAAGCGGGCCGCCGACCAAGCTGCGGCCGCCTGCGAGGTGGCGCTGAAGGATGCCGAGGACACCAGGGAGCGCTGCAGGGCATCGGTGGTCAAGCTGGAGAACCTGCGCAAGGAAAGGGCTGCCGTGGCTCGCCAGCTCAAGGTGCGGGAGGAGAAGGTGAAGGCTCAAGAAGAGGCGGTGACCGGCCGTGATGCTGAGCTGGAGCAGCTGGCGCAGGCGCAGGCTGCGGAACGCGACCGCGTGAAGAAGCTGGAGAAGGAGGTGGAAGCGGAGAGGGTCCAGCTAGAAATCAAGGTGAAGGTTCTTGCCGAGGATCGCGAGGCCTTCAAGTCCCTTGAGGAGAGATCCCGCGAGGTGCTGCGGGAACTCTACGAGAAGGACTTGGAGAAGCCTTTGGTGACTGATGACGACGGACCAGCCTAGCTACTTCCTCAGCTCACCACGGTGCTCGAGGACGTCATCAGCGGAATCGGCCCCATGGTGGAGGTGAAGTGCGCGCTCTTTCCTCGTCGGCCTTGACGCGCGTCCTCAGACATCTTCACCTTCGAGATCCCAATGCTGACCTTGGTGTCTTGCTCGAGCCTGTAGATGAGGAGCGCTGTGCAGCTGCTGCCAAGGCCGTGAAGGGCCAAGTGGAGACCTTGCTGAAGAAGTTCCTTGCTATCGACCCTGCACCTCTAGCCGATGGTGCCACCGATCCCGCAACCAAGGCCAACGACACGATCGACGGCGACGCTGCCGACAGGAAGGCGCTCCCTGACGATGGCACCCAAAGTTGAAGAAGAAGCTTGCTGGTGAACGATGGCACTCCTTCCCGTTTAACTTTCCTGTGAACTTTCCTGCGACATGCAGCATGCCTCGTGGAGGCGTTAAAACTTATCTTTGTTGCTTAAGGAACAATATGTTTTGTAACGTTTTATTGAGATTCCATGACTTCCTTCACGTTTGCTTGATGTTCTACATCTGCAGGGCCCGACCCCGCGCATACCTCAGCCACCATTGGACCGTCCGGATCACCAAGACAAGACCAAGGGGTGAGGGGCTACATGGCCAGTTAGGCTCCTAAGTCGCGATGGTCGGGAGTCCCCCCAAACGGCCTGCGGGAAGGAGATGCGAAGGTAGGCCTTAGTGTTCTACGTCGGCAGGGCCCGACCCCGCGCATGCCTCAGTGCCGTTGGACCGTCTGGATCACCAGGACAAGACCAAGGGGTGAGGGGCTACGTGGCTAGTTAGGCTCCTGAGTCGCGATGCTGAGGAGTCCCCCTTGACGCTCAAACAGACCTTCATACCTGTCCTCACCGAGGTCCCGCTCGAGAGGGGTGCCCGACGACCAGGTCCGAGGGACCTGTGTAACGCCCCCGATGCGGCTATATCTCCCACGTGTCGAGGCACGACTTAGAGGCATAACCGCATTGAAAGCAATGTCGCAAGTGAGGTAATCTTCACACAACCCATGTAGTAAATAAGGGAAAGAGATACATAGTTGGCTTACAAATCGCCACTTCACACAATACATAAATAAACATCCATCATTCAGAGTACACTCAAGGTCCGACTACGGAACCAAAATAAAGAAGATACCCCAAATGCTACAAAGATCCCCGATCGTCCCAACTGGGCACCACTACTGATCATCAGGAAAAGACACATAGTAACGACCAAGTTCCTCGTCGAACTCCCACTTGAGCTCGGTTGAGTCACCTGCACTGGCATCGTCGGAACCTGCAACTGTTTTGGAAGTATCTGTGAGTCACGGGGACTCAGCAATCTCACACCCGCGAGATCAAGACTATTTAAGCTTATAGGAAGGACAGGGTAGTAAAGTGGAGCTGCTGCAAGCGACTAGCAAATATGGTGGCTACTTCGCAAAAGAGGGCGAGAAGAGGAGCAAAGCACGGTCGTGAAGCTAGTAGCGATCAAGAAGTGATCCTGAACTACTTACGTCAGACATAACTCCAACACCGTGTTCACTTCCCGGACTCACGAGAAGAGACCATCACGGTTACACACGCGGTTGATGTGTATTTTAATTGAGGTCAACTTCGGGTTTTCTACAACCGGACATTAACAAATTCCCATACGCCTCATAACCGCGGCACGGCCGTCGAAAGATATTACCCCGCAGGGTGTCCCAACTTAGCCCATTATAAGCTCTCACGGTCAACGAAGGATATTCCTTCTACCGGAAGACCCGATCAATCTCGGAATCCCGGACTACAAGACATTTTGACAGCAATAAAACAAGACCAAAAAGCCGCCCGATTGTGCCGACAAATCCCGATAGGAGCTGCACATATCTCGTTCTCGTGGCACATCCGGATGAGACTAGCTATGAGTAAAACCAAGCCTCGAAGTTTCCCGTGGTGGCCTGCAGTAGCTCAGGCCGGGCCAGCACTCGAAGGAGCACTGGTCCGGGGGGGGGGGGGGTTAAAAAAAATATGACCCACGGGCACGCGAAAACCCGGGGGAAAAAGGATTAGGTGGCAAATGGTAAAACCAAATTTGGGCATTGATGGAGGAGAATTTTTAAAAGCGAAATGACAAGGGGGTCCCATAAATCACCCAACCGTGTAAGGAACGCGAAATCAAGGAACATAACACCGTATGGCCGGAAACTAGGGTGGCAAGAGTGGAACAAAACACGAGGCATAAGGCCGAGCCTTCCACCCTTTACCAAGTATATAGATGTATTAATTATAGCAGATATATATTGTGATATCCCCAACAAGTAAACATGTTCCAACAAGGAACAACATCTCCATGTTCCAACAAGGAACAAACTTCAACTTCACTCGCAACTAGCAACGCTTATAAGAGGGGTCGAGCAAAGCGGTAACATAGCCAATCAACGGTTTGCTAGGAAAGGATGGTTAGGGGCTGACATGGCAATATGGGTGGCATGATATAGCAAGTGGTAGGCATCGCAGCATAGGCATAGCAAAAGAGCGAGCATCTAGCATAGCAAAGATAGAAGTGATTTCGAGGGTATGGTCATCTTGCGTGCAATGTTCTCAGAGTTGTCGATAGCTTGATCCTCGTAAGCGTTCTCAACAGGTTCCTCGTTCACGTACTCGTCTCCCGGCTCTACCCAAAGCAACAACACAAACAAAGGAACCACAATAAATCACGGTGCAATGCACAATCAACATGATGCAAAACATGACATGATATGCATGATGTGATATGCAATGCTTATGTGCGCTTCGGAAGGGAAATGATGAACCAGGCATCAACTTGGCAAACCAAGTATGCCACTGGAAAGATGAGATGATTTGGTTGAAATCGATATAAAGATCACCGGAATCGGATGCACGGTTTGGAAATGACAAGCAAAACAAGAATGGCACAAATCTGCCATTAACAGCATGATGCCACTTAGCAAGCAACAAGAAATTAAGCTACTGCACCCAAACGTATCAACAAAGTATATGGCAGTGATCTACACAAGATGCTTGACAAAAGATGAGCACTGAGCTTCAGCTAAATCACATCATAACAGGTTCAAACAAGCATGGCAAAAGTGCACAAAATATCAGGCTGGACATGGCAAAAACAGCATCAGGTTGCAATGTTCAGAGCAAAATAACCACATGCTACAGGAAATTAAAATAGCAAAATAAGGCATGGCATGAATCTACTCAAAGCATAGAACAAAAGTTCCTTACTGACCATAAGCCAAAAAGGATTAGAAAATATAGTAACACCCATGTAAATATTGAAAGTTTCGTTAACAGATTCAGCAACATGACATGTCAAAAACTGATAACGAGTAGGCATGTTTACAAGCTCAATGCACTCACTACAAGGTCTTATATGATAAACTAAGCATACATACATCAAGAAGACATGACATAGAAGACATACATGTCAAGAACAATAACATAGCAGAAATGGATCAACCACAACAACCTTGGCAAAATTGAATAACATGTAAACAATCTGCCAGGAAACATTTTATAGCCAAAGTAGAGCTCGATTGACTCAAGCTATGGTTCTCAATAATTGCAAAAAAGGACATGGATGGCTAGAGCAAGACATGTTTAACAAAACATCCTTACTGAAGTATCTCAAAATATGCATGGATCTCTCGGTAGCATCAAGTTAACATGGCATCAAAATATCAGCTAAACAGGGCTGAAAACAGCAACATCAGGACACCTACTTTGCATGCTTGTGCTAGTCACCACATAGATCACAAAAATACATGACATACACCCCTGGAAATATGGCATGGCATATTACTAAACACATGTAGGACTGCAATTCATAGGGTGCACACAATAATCATAGCAAAAATAACAAAAGTGCAAGTTCTGTTAAGAAACAGAAACTAACATCACATAGTACTCTTCCAACAGCATTTCGGGCATCAGTATTAGCTCAAATGAAAATCAAGCAATGAGAAGAAATGATCTACTCTTCGAGGCGAACATTTTGACATATTACACGCGCAAAATGGACCTATAGATGCAAAGATACACTCGGCTGAAAATGCAACAAAATAACAATAGATGCAAAAGACTTAGGAAAAGTGAGGAGAGAGGTCAACGGGCGCGGGAACCGAGATCGGATCGGGGCCCGACCCGATCGGATCTGGCGACGGCGGCGGCGGCGCCGGAGTTCAGTGGAGCCGGGCGACGGCGGAAGAAGGCGGCGTTGGCACGACAGTGGCCGGGCGCCGGCGGACGGCGGCGGCGTCCGAGCGGCGTGAGGCGCGGCGAGGTCGCCGGGCGCCGCCGGTGGCGGACGGCGGCCGGGCCGAGGGAGGCCGGGCGGCGGAGGGCGGCGGCGCTCGCTGGCGGCGCTGGGCGGCCGGGCCGGTCGGCCAGCGGGCGAGAAAGGCGGGGCGGAGAGAGGGAGCCGGGCCGGCCAGTGGGCTCGCGGCAAGGCGGCGGGCGGCGGCCACGTGGCGGCCCCCGACATGCTGGGCGGCGGGCGAAAGTGTCCGGCGAGCGGCGGACGTGTCCGGCGGGCGCGGGGACGGTTTTTAGGGTTTCGGGGAAGGGATGATCCGGATTTGGAGGGGGGTTTGCTTAAATAGGCATAGAGGGAGCTAGGAGAGTCCAAATGAGGTGTAGTTTTCGCCCACACGATCGTGATCGAACGACGGAGAGCATGGAAGTGACTTAGATGGGTTATTGGGCTGTTTTGAAGGGGTGTTTGGCTGCAACTCAAAAGAGGCCTTTGCGAGAGTGCGGTTAACCGTTGGAGTACCAAACGAGCTCCAAATGACCCGAAACTTGACCGGTGGTCTACGGGTGGTATACCAAGGCCACTAGACAAACCTCGGTCCATTTCGAGAAGGTTTAATACCCGCACACGGAAAAACGTAAAAGGGGCCGCCGGGGGAGATAGGAGTGTCGGATTGCAAAACGGACAACGGGGAAAATGCTCGGAATCATGAGACGAACACGTATGCAAATGCGATGCACATGATGACATGATATGAAATGCATGACATGGACAAAATGCAAAATGAAGAAAAACCCAACCACGGAGGGAATATCATATCACAATGCCGAAAATGGCAAGAGTTGGAGTTACAAATATGGAAAGTTACATCCGGGGTGTTACAACCTGGCAGGGCGGCGTATGCTAGGCGTGACCTGAGCATAGCCCCCGTGCCTAGCCCCCTCGCGTGACTCCCCCGAGGGGAAAGTGTTGCGGTGAGGCTGGACACCGAGCCGGGTGGCTCCCTGAGGTTGATGCGGCCGTGGGGCCGCCCTCAGTTGTTTATCACCAGCACGGGCATAGCCGCTCCTTGATCGTGTGATCTGCCAGCACAGAGCATGGTGCTTCCACTGGTGCATGGGCGAGGGCTCCCTCTAAGTGGAGCCCCTGGGGCATGTACAACCCCTCCCTGACACGTGGCTTGCACGGCAGGGTTAGATGAGGTGTGTCTGGGCACTCGTGAGCCAGCGCGGGACTCACGAGGCCCTACCTCAAAGAGGGTTGCGCCTGGTCCTGATTCTTGATAGTTGTTGTGATTCTATGAGATGGTTAGGCAACCTGTGCCGGATAAATCTCCTGAGGTGATTACATGAGGAGACTAGACACCAACGACCCCAGGAGGTGACGTGAACGGGACCGGGCCGCCAGACAGAGCTCAGTCATTGGGTTTATTGACGCTGCAGGGAGGACGCTGGCATAGACGCCGTGCCTAGCCTTCTCATTCAAAAAAATCCTAAAGAAAGACAACCGGCGTGAGGCTTCCACGGTGGTGAGGGCGGTTGCGGGTGGGCTTGCGAGGGCACACACCATTCATGGTATCGAAGTACCAGACAGGAAGGCGAAAATCGTAAGGAAAATCATGCGAGGGAGCAAGCTAGTTCAGATAGATGCAAGAACGATACATGCCACTGGGACAGACCCGAGCGGCCTGGGGATGATGCAGCCCGAGGGGCGCTCCCAACAGAGTAAGCTAAAGATGCAAAAAAGGATACACGTCGCAGGGACGGGCCCGTGCGACTTGGGGATAATGCTGCCCGACGGGCGAGCCCAACCGAATGAACTGGAAAGAGTCACATGATAACGTAGCTGGAGTGATGTTGGAGTAGCTGAAGATGCGTGCCGAAGAAGTTGCTCCTCACGAGCCACCAGCGTCCTGAGCCTCAGGAGGCTCCGTAGGCCTAGATGGCTCCTAAAGAACTACCGCCATCTCCGTCAGGACGGCGTGATGCCTGGCCTCTTGAGCCGCCAGAACGCTCCGCAGGTGGCGCTGGAAGGTGACAGCCACGTTCGGCAAGCCAAATGGCATGCGAACATAGCTCTGAGGTGGACCCTCGCACCGTCCAACGCGCGAAGGCTAGAAACGTCCCTAGGACGCGGCCCTGTTGAGCCCTGGAATGTCGACGCGGACGCGCAGCCCGCCGTCCTCGCCAGGATGGGGGGCTACAACGGGTGGTGGGCGGCGATAGCCGTGTATGGTCCTTGCCTCTTGAAGCTCCTGGGTCGCCTTGGTGATGAACTCCTGAGCACTAGGCGCTCCACGCCTGGTGCCCTCTTGAGGGAAACGTGCGGCGAAGCATGCCTCCACATGGTGCCCGAGCGCCTCCCTCGTGACGTTGGCTAGGTATGAGGCCCTCCAGAAGAGAGCCCCCGAGCCCAACCTGAGGAGGGCGCCGGGAGCGCCTTCCTATGTGAGGGAGGGAGGCGCCCCGGCTGCGGGCGCAGATCCTGAGGTAGTGCCGCTGGAAACGCCACTCTACTGAGGCCCTGACTGGAGTAGCTGCTTATTCTTCTTGGGAATGGCCTCAGGAGGGTACAGGGTGCCTTCATTGTCAGGGTCTTTGGCCGATGCAGCTTGGTAAGCGCGCTCGAGGGAGCACACCGCATCTCTTTCTTCACAGGGGACCGTGATGTTGCCGCCGCTCCCTGGAATCTTGAGGACGTTGTAGCCGTGGTGGGTCACTGCCATAAACTTGGCCAAGGCTGCATACCCAAGGATGGCGTTGTACGGCAGGCGTATGTGGGTGACGTCGAAGTCGATGAGCTCGGTGCAGTAATTGTCACGCTGGCCGAATGTGACAGGGAGGCGGACCTGCCCTATCGAGGTAGTGGAGTCTTCGGTCACTCCTGAGAAGGGCTTGGTAGGCTGCAGCTGATCATATGGCACTTGGAGGCTGTCGAATGTCTCAACGGATAGTACTTTGAGCCCTGCGCCGCCATTGATGAGGGTCTTGGTGACTTGGACGTTGCTCATGACAGGTGAGCAGAGCATCGGGAGGGCGCCGGCGGTTGCTGCGCACTTGAGCTGATCCGACGAGCTGAAGTTGATGGCGCACTTGGACCACCTTAGCGGGTGCATGGCTTCGAGCCTGGGAAGGGCCGTGTTCACCTCACGAGCAAACTGCTTGAAGATACGCTTAGAGGCTGGGGCTTGAGCACCACCCAAGATGCAGGCGAGGGCACGAGGCTCTTGGAAGCCCCCAGCCCCCTCGTCCTTATGATGGTCGTCGTTCCTCCTCGGTGGCGGTGGCAGTGGAGGGAGGCCAGCGTTGCCCTGAGGGCGGTCCTCACGAGGCTGGTCTCTCCAGGCATCCTTGCGAGGTTGGTCTTGCCAGCGGTCCTCATGAGGTCGGTCGCGCCACTCCTCGCGGGGGCCACGGTCGCCCCAGCGTCCCCCAATCCATCCTCCTCCTCGGCCGTAGCCTCGGTCATTGCGCTCGGGGCATCGACCGAATATACCATCGCGGATGGCCCTCAGCTCCTGACAATTGCTGGTGTTGTGGCTATGAACGTTGTGGAAGGCACAAAATGGGCGGTTGGCCTTGGATGACTCGGGCTGGTCGCGGCCGCGCTTCATCTCTGGCTCTGCAGCGAGTAAGGCAGCCCCCTTGCGCTTCACATCTTTGATCTTGGCCTTCTTGTCCTCCTAGTCGGCAGCAGGGAGCTCGAGGAGGGAAAGGCGCCCTTCCTCAGCCCTTGTGCACTTGGTCGCCATGTTGAACATCTCCAGGGCCGTGCATAGTTCCTCGTGGATGGCGAGCTCCTCCTTCATCTTGACACCGCGGACGCCATTGGAGAATGCGGAGATGATGGCCTCGTCCGTCGCCTTGGGGATCTTGAGGCGAACACTGTTGAAGCGTTGGATGTACTTCTGCAGAGTTTCCCGCCGCAGGTCGCCTGCGGCCGGCGGGCGGTCGCGAGTGCCCTGGAAGTTGGCGACGAAACGCTCGCGCATATCGCCCTAGGAGGAGATTGATCCCATGGGCAAGTTCAAGAGCCACGAGCGCATGCCATCTTTGAGGGCCATGGGAAACCAGTTCGCCATAACCTTTTCGTCACCGTTGGCTGCCTCGATGCTCAGCTCGTAGAGCTGCAGGAACTCCGCAGGGTCGGGGGTGCCGTCATAGCATGGAGGCAGGTCCGGCTTGAAGTTGCCGGGCCAGACGACGCCGCGCGGTTTGGGAGTGAAGGAACGACAGCCTGCTGTGGTCACCGGAGCCTGTCGCGGAGGCGGACCCTGATCCTGATATCCACGCGTCACCACTGCAGGCGGTGCGCGGTCTTGACGCAATGGTGCTGGGAGCGCATGAGCGTTTTCTTGCGGCCGAGGGACTTCTTGGCAGCTTCCTTCTTCGTGCACGGGCGCCCTGCGTGGCGGGTCACGCTGCGGGACCGCGCATCTTGGTGCGAGGGCGGCGTCTTGATGCGGAGGTGGTGGAGGCGCTCCATGGGCTACGTCGCCCGTAGTTGGAGGTGGTCGAGGTAGCGAGAGGGATGGTGCAGGAGAGCCCCCAGCAGCGCTGACGGGCTCGGCGATGCGGTCCAGCCAGTCGTCGTAGAGGTCGTCGACGGGGTGGTAGCGCAGGAGCTCGTGTGCCATGAGCAGCGCGGCCTGCGCATCCGTGTGTAACACCCCGGATGTAACTTTCCATATTTGTAACTCCAACTCTTGCCATTTTCGGCATTGTGATATGATATTCCCTCCGTGGTTGGGTTTTTCTTCATTCTTGCATTTTGTCCATGTCATGCATTTCATATCATGTCATCATGTGCATCGCATTCGCATACGTGTTCGTCTCATGCATCCGAGCATTTTCCCCGTTGTCCGTTTTGCAATTCGGCACTCCTATGTCCCCCAGCGTCCCCTTTTACATTTTTCCGTGAGCGGGTACTAAAGTTTCTCGGAATGGACCGAGGTTTGTCAAGTGGCCTTGGTACACCACCGTAGAACCACCTGTCAAGTTTGGTCATTTCGAGCTCGTTTGGTACTCCAACGGTTAACCGCACTCTCGCAAAGGCCTCTTTTAAGTTGCAGCCCAACACCCTTTCAAAACAGCCCAATAACCCATCTAAGTCACTTCCATGCTCTCCGTCGTCGGATCACGATCGTGTGGGCGAAAACTACACTCCATTTGGAGCTTCCTAGCTCCTTCTACCTATAAAAACACCCCCTCCCCCGAAATCCCGGATCAATTCCTACCCTAACCCTAGCCCCGCTCCTCTCCGCGCCGCCGGACGCATCCGGACCGGGCCGGACACGTCCGCCCGCCGCTGCGACCAACAGGGCGCGCCACGTCGCCGCCGCCCGCCGCCGTCGGCCCGCGAGCCAGCAGGAGCCCTCCGGCCCGCCGCCGCGGCCGCCCAGCCCCGCCGTTGCCCGCCGCGCTGCCCTCCGCTCCGGCCGCCGCCTCGGCCACCGGCCCGTCGCCACCGCCGCCCGTCCCGGCGTCGGGCCGCCTCGGCCTCGCCCGGCGCGCCCGCCTTCGCCGCCTCCGGCCTCGGCCCCCGCGCCGGCCTCTCCTCTCCGGCGAGCCACCGCCGGCAGCCTCGATCCGCGCGCGCCCCGGATCCGATCTAGATCCAAACGAGGGTTGACTTCTTCTCCCCCCGTTTTCCTCAAGTCTTTTATCCTGTGATTATTTTGTTGCATTTTCATCTTGACATAATTTTGCACCCGTGGCTCCGTTTTGGGCGTGTAGCATACCGAAATGTTCGCCTCGATGAGGAAATCATTTCATCTCATTGCATCATTTTCATTTGAGATCATCTTGATGCCCGAAATGCTGTTGGAAGAGGGCTATGTGATGTTAGTTTCAGATTCTTATCAGAACATGCACTTGTCATTTTTTCCATGATTGATGTGTGCATCCTATGAACTTGAGTCCTACATGTGTTTTGTAATATGCCATTCCATCTTTACAGGGGTGTATGCCATGTATTTTTGTGATCTTTGTGGTGACTAGCACAAGCATGCAAACTAGGCTTCATGATGTTGCTGATTTCAGCCCTGTTTTTGCTGATATTTTTATGCAATGTTAACTTGATGCTACCGACAGATCCATGCATATTTTGAGATACTTCAGTAAGGATGTTTCGAGAATATGGTTATGCTATATCCATCCATGCCCTTGTTTGCATTTATGGAGTGCCATAGCTTGAGTCAATCGAGCTCTACTTTTGCTATAAAATGTTTCCTGGCAGATTGTTTACATGTTATTCAATTTTGCCAAGGTTGTTGTAGTTGATCCGTGTATGCTATGATGTTGTTCTTTCCATGTGTAGCTTCTATGCCATGTCTTCTTGATGGATGTATGCTTAGTTTATCATGAAATGCTCTGTATTAAGTGCATCGAGCTCGCGAAGACGCCTACTTAATTCTGTCAATGTCATGCCCTGTTTGCTGAATCTGTTAACGAAACTTGCTATGTTTACGTGGGTGCCATCATATTTTCTGATCCCTTTTGGCTCATGGTCAGTAAGGGACTTTTGTTCTATGCTTTGAGTAGATTCATTCCTTGCCTTGTTTTGCTATTATAAGTTCCTGTAGCATGCTATTTTCTTGCTCTGAACATTGCTTCCTGAAGCTGATTCTGCCATGTTCAGTATTCGGTCTGTGAAGCTGATATATTTTGCACTTTTGCCATGCTTGTTTGGACCTGTTATGGTGTGATTTAGCCGTAGCTTAGTGTTCATCTTTTGTCAAGCATCTTGAGTAGATCACTGCCATATGATTTGCTGGTACGTTTGGGTGCAGTAGCTTAATTTCTTGTTGCTTGCTAAGTGGTATCATGATGTTAATGGCAGATTTGTGCCATTCTTGTTTTGCTTGTCATTTGCAAACCGTGCATCCGATTCCGGTGATCTTTATATCGATTTCAACAGAAATCATCTCACCTTTCCAGCGGCATACTTGGTTTGCCAAGTTGTGCCTGGTTCATCATTTTCCTTCCGTAGCACGCATACGCATTGCATATCACATCTCGCATATCATGCCATGTATTGCATCATGTTGCTTGTGCATTGCACCGTGATTTATTGTGGTTCCATTGTTTGTGTTCTTGCTTTGGGTAGAGCCGGAGACGAGTACGTGAACGAGGAACCTGTTGAGAACGCCACGAGGATCAAGCTTTCGACAACTCACGAGAACTTTGCGTGCAAGATGACCATACCCTCGAAATCACTTCTATCTTTGCTTGCTAGATGCTCGCTCTTTTGCTATGCCTATGCTACGATGCCTATCACTTTCTATATCATGCCACCCATATTGCCATGTCAAACCTCTAACCATCCTTTCCTAGCAAACCGTTGTTTGGCTATGTTACCGCTTTGCTCAGCCCCTCTTATAGCGTTGCTAGTTGCAGGAGAAGATGAAGTTTGTTCCTTGTTGGAACATGGAGATGTTGTTCCTTGTTTGAACATGTTTACTTGTTGGGGATATCACAATATCTATTGTTTAATTAATGCATCTATATACTTGGTAAAGGGTGGAAGACTCGGCCTTATGCACGGTGTTTTGTTCCACTCTTGCCGCTCTAGTTTCCGTCATACCGGTGTTATGTTCCTTGATTTCGCGTTCCTTACACGGTTGGGTGATTTATGGGACCCCCTTGACAGTTCGCTTTGAATAAGACTCCTCCAGCAAGGCCCAACATTGGTTTTACCATTTGCCACCTAAGCCTTTTTCCCCCGGGTTTTCGCGAGCCCGAGGGACATCTTTATTTAACCCCCCAGGCCAATGCTCCTCTGAGTGTTGGTCCAAACTAGAGCCCTTTGTAGCGCCACCTTGGGGAAACTTGAGGCCTGGTTTTAGTTGTACGGACTGCTCATCCGGATGTGCCCTGAGAACGAGATATGTGCAGCTCCTATCGGGATTTGTCGGCACAATCGGGCGGCTTTGCTTTGGTCTTGTTTTATTCTTTGTCGAAATGTCTTGTAGTCCGGGATTCCGAGACTGATCGGGTCTTCCGGTAGAAGGAATATCCTTCGTTGACCGTGAGAGCTTATTATGGGCTAAGTTGGGACACCCTGCAGGTATTATCTTTCAAAGCCGTGCCCGGTTATGAGGCAGATGGGAATTTGTGATTGTCCGGTTGTAGAAAGCCCGAAGTTGACCTTAATTAATACACATCAACCGCGTGTGTAACCGTGATGGTCTCTTCTCGGCGGAGTCCGGGAAGTGAACACGGTGTTGGAGTTATGTTTGGCGTAAGTAGTTCAGATCACTTCTTGATCGCTACTAGCTTCACGACCGCGCTTTGCTTCTCTTCTCGCTCTCTTTTTGCGAATGTAGCCACCATATATGCTAGTCGCTGCTGCGGCTCAACCTCAAAAATCTGTCCTTCCTATATTCTTAAATAGTCTTGATCTCGAGGTTGTGATATTGCTGAGTCCCCGTGACTCACAGATTCTACAAAAACAGTTGCATGTGCCGAAGATGAAAGTGCAGATGACGCAACCGAGCTCAAGTGGGAGTTCGACGAGGAACGTGGTCGTTACTATGTGTCTTTTCCTGATGATCAGTAGTGGAGCCCAGTTGGGACGATCGGGGATCTGTGTAGCATTTGGGGTAGTCTTCTTTATTTTGGTTCCGTAGTCGGACCTTGAGTGTATTCTGGATGATGGATGTTTATTTATGTATTGTGTGAAGTGGCGACTGTAAGGCAACTATGTATCTCTTTCCCTTATGTATTACATGGGTTGTGTGAAGATTACCTCACTTGCGACATTGCTTTCAATGCGGTTATGCCTCTAAGTCGTGCTTCGACACGTGGGAGATATAGCCGCATCGAGGGCATTACAAGTTGGTAATCGAGCCATCCCGACTTAGGAGCCCTCGCTGATTGTTTCTTTGGCGTTGTAGAGTCTAGAACAAAAATGTTTTGAGTCTTAGGATTATATATATCGGAGAGTAGGATTCTTTTTACTCCACAGTCCCTTCGTCGCTCTGGTGAGGTCTCCTGACGTAGAAGTTTTGACTCTCCTCTCCTCAAAATTCACTAAAAAATTTTTTAGGATCACGCGGGTATCTTGGAATCGTTCTGATGGTTTTGTGACGAGAACATTGTTCTTGGTGCCTCCTGACATTTAGGGGTTGTGGCGGTGTCGGGGAGTTGAGCTCCGAGGTGTTGTCGTCACAATTTTATCGTTGCGATTCTGGAATACACGAGATTTGCCGACATCGAAAATCTCTTTTGTGCGATTGTTGGTGAGATAACCCGATAACCCTTGATCTTTGGGCGAGCTCGGGAGTATTGCCATGACTCGTATAACGGATGCTTTTCAAGGTCGAGGTACCACGATTTCCGAAGGTTTCTTGGTTATGTGTTGACGGATGGATACAAATTTGGATCTAGGTATTGTTAGTTTGGGTGATATATTTTGTGTCCCCTGTATCCCCAACACCAGATTGCATAACTAGAAAGTTTCGGGAGTTTATAGGTGGGATTCAAGTAGCTCCTAGCATTTCTTCCCGCAGATATTTGGTTTGCGATTGGGTAATCCTTACCACTTATTTGTTCCAGTCGTACCTTGTTTTTTTTTCATCAACCCTTTATCAAGTGGCTTCTCACCTTAATGGACGTGTGATGTTAGCTTTTGGAATTCATTCGTTCATCCTTGTTCGAATGTTTATTGTGAAGACTATATGTTGCAATTTCTATCCGTTGATTCAACTTGTCTATCTGTCTATCAAAGTGCTAACGGATGTCACCCTCTTCAGGATGGCTCCGCCAACGCATCTGAATCCGGAACGCAATGATGGGAGTCAGTCGAACCCTCCACCTCCACCTCCGCCTCCGGAGGCATGGCAAGCTATCATGGCAGCCACCAATGCCAATGCTCATATGATTTTGCAACTCTTGCAAGAGCGTACCCAAGGGCAAGGCAATCAAGGAAATCAAGGCCAAGGCAACAACCAGCCGCACTTTGCTACCCTCAATCAGTTCCTTGCAAATCAGCCGAAGTCTTTCAGTTTCTATGTCGAGGCCACATACGCCGACGATTGGCTTGTGGACATCTGCAAACATTTTGAATGTAGCAATGTCAGACCTGAGGACTTTGTCAAGTTTGCTTCGTTTCAACTCAAGGACCAAGCTGCTGAGTGGTACCAGCAATACAAAGATTGCAGAGGAGGTCGTGTAATTACACAGGATGAGTTCCGCCGAGACTTCAAAGCTCACCACATTAGGAAAGTGTTGTTGAGAGCAAGCGTGAGGAGTTCCGCAATCTCAAGCAAGGCAACATGTCTGTATCAATACAATATCCAGTTCGAAACTCGCTTCGCTTTGCTAAGCAAGACGTCCACGATGAAAAGAGTATGATCTATCAATTCAGAGGTGGTCTCGGAGAAGATCTGCAATTAGCTCTCGTGCTTTTTGAGCGAGAAAAGTATGATGAATTCTACAACATGGCCTTTGAAGCAAGAAGCTGCCCAGCTCAAATGTGAGGCTTCTAAGAAGAGAATCAGGGATGCAGTTAAGTCTTCTTCTTCCTCTCAAGTGGCAGCTAAGTAGCAGAAGTTCTACCTTCCTCCTCCTCCGTTTAAATCGGCCTTATCAGCAGAAGAACTCAGGTGGTCGTGGATCTTCCCACCCGCCCAACCCAGGCTATCAGAACAAGTCTAATTCTCAAGCTCCAAGGTAAAATGCTCCTTATCACCGTCCGCTCTCAGAGGTGACTTGCAACAAGTGTCAGCAGAAAGGTCACTATGCGAACAAGTGCTTCAACCAAAGGCGCCTTCCGCCTCCTCCTCCTGTGAGATCTTCAAGCAATGCACTGGTCAAGCATAATCCCAAGTCTGCAAAGGTGAATATGATGAATGCATCTCAAGCGGAGGAATCTACTGATGTGATAATGGGTAATATCTCAGTTAATGATATTCCTGCAAAAGTCTTATTTGATACTGGTGCATTGCATTCTTTCATCTCAAGACCTTTTGTGGCTATGCATGATTTGGTTACTCAAGTATTGCCGATACCTTTGTCTATTGTTTCTCCGGATAGGCAAATGACTTCTTGAGTTTTGGTTCCGAATGTCGGTATCAAGATGGGCGACTATAGATTTCTGGCTAAACCAATTGTCCTTGGTGACTCGGATATTGATCTTATTCTCGGGATGGACTGGCTTTCTCAGCACAAAGCTCAGCTTGATTGTGCTGCCAGGGAAATTCAATTAACTCACTCTTCTGAGGATGTGATCATCTATGCCGCTCGTGATGAAACCATTCGGTTGTTTTCTCTCAATGAGAAGGGCAAGTTGGATGCTATCTCTCAGATTCCAGTCGTTTGTGAGTATCAAGATGTCTTTCCAGAAGAGCTTCCAGGAATGCCTCCTCACCGGCCAGTTGAATTCGTTATCGATCTTGAGCCTGGCATGGAACCCGTTTGCAAGCGTCCATACAAGCTTGGACCTAATGAGCTGAAGGAATTGAAGAAGCAGCTCGATGAACAAGAGCGTCTGGGTTTGATCAGACCGAGTTCATCTCCTTGGGGTTGTGGTGTTCTTTTTGTCCAAAAGAAGGATGGCACGGACCGGCTTTTGCGTCGACATCATTCCATTGAATAAGAAGACAATCAAGAACAAGTATCCACTTCCCAACATCAATGAGCTTTTCGAGCAACTCAAAGGTGCTAAAGTGTTCTCCAAGCTTGACCTTCGTATGGGTTATCATCAAATTCGCATTCGTGAACAAGATATTCCCAAGACAACATTCAGAACAAGCTTTGGTTCTTATGAATATACTGTCATGTCTTTCGGCCTTGTCAATGCTCCTCCAACATTCTCTCGAATGATGAACTTCATCTTCAACCCCTACACCAATGAATTCGTCTTGGTCTATCTTGATGATATTTTGGTCTTCTCCAAGAATAAGAAGGATCACGCCAAACATTTGCGATTGGTGCTCGACAAGCTCAGAGAGCATCAATTCTATGTGAAGTTTTCCAAATGTGAATTTTGGCTTGATGAAGTGCTTTATCTTGGTCACATCATCTCCGCCAAGGGCATCGCTGTTAACCCGGAGAAGGTGTCTGCAGTTGTGAATTGGGAACCTCCTCAGAATGTCAAGCGGCTTAGCGATTTTCTTGGTCTTGCAAGCTATTGCGAAGATTCGTTGAGAACTTCTCTAAGATTGCAAAGCCTCTTTCCAACCTCCTCCGAAGCATGTGAAGTATATACGGTCTCCACGAGTGTGACGTTGCTTTCAATACTCTCAAAGAGAAACTTCGTCACAGCTCCTGCCTTGACTCCTCTGATGAATCCAAGCCATTCGAAGTTTTACGTGATGCTTCTCTTCAAGGTCTCGGTGCTGTGTTAATGCAAGAGAAGAAAGTTGTGGCCTATACCTCTCATCACCGAAGCCCAACGAAAAGAACTACCCCACTCACGATCTTGAGTTGGCGGCGATTGTCCATGCATTGATAACATGGAGACATCTCTTGTTGGGAAGGAAAGTGGACATATTCACCGATCACAAGAGCCTCAAGTATATCTTCACTCAACCCAACCTCAACCTCAGGCAAACTCGATGGGTCGAAATGATTCAAGAGTACAACCCGAGTATTGAATATACTCCGGGCAAGGCCAATGTCATTGCAGATGCTTTGAACAGGAAGGCTTATTGCAATAGCTTAATCCTCAAGCCCTTCCAACCGGATCTCTGTGAAGCTTTCCGCAAGCTGAATCTTCAAGTTGTTCCTCAAGGCTTTCTTGCCAACCTCATAGTCTCTCTTACTTTGGAAGACCAAATTCGTGAGGCTCAACTCCTGGATACCATGGTGAAAAAGGTGAAACGTGGTATCGACAAGGGCATTTCCAAATACAAGTGCTTCCACATTGATGACAAAGATACTCTTTTCTTCGAGGACTGGATTGTGGTTCCAAAGGGTGATCTACGTAAAGTCATTTTGAACGAGGCGCACAATTCCCTTCTATCCATTCATCCTGGAAGTACGAAGATGTACCATGACCTCAAGCAGTCATATTGGTGGACTCGAATGAAGCGAGAAATTGCTCAATTCGTGAATGAGTGTGATGTCTGCAGAAGGGTGAAAGAAGAACACCAACGACCAGCTGGTCTCCTCCAACCTCTTGCTATTCCAGAATGGAAGTTCGATCATATCGAGATGGACTTCGTGGATCGGATTTCCTAAGTCCAAGCGTGGAAATGATGCTATCTTCGTTGTCATTGACAAGCTTACTAAAGTGGCTCATTTTCTTCCTATCAAAGAATCTATCACAGCAGCTTTCGGTTGGCAGAGCTATACACATCCAGGATTGTCTCCTTGCACGGCATTCCACAAGTGATCTCTTCAGACCGTGGCATCACCTTTACCTCCAAGTTTTGGGATTCTTTTCAGAAGGCCATGGGCACCAACATTCGTTTCAGCACAGCTTTCCACCCTCAAACAAGTGGCCAAGTCGAGCGAGTCAATCAAATCCTCGAAGACATGCTCAGGGCTTGTGTCATTTCCTTCGTGTGAAGTGGGAAGATTGTCTTCCATATGCCGAAGTTCTCCTACAACAACAGCTTCCAAGCGAGTTCGGCAAGGCCCCATTCGAAATTCTCTATGGCGAAGGTGCCGTACTCCTCTCAATTGGTCCGAGACAGGTGAACGCCAACTTCTTGGCAACGACTTGATCACGAAGTCAAGAAATGTGCAAAGTCATTCGTGAGAATCTCAAAGCAGCGCAATCGCGCGGAAGAGCTATTATGATGACAAGCACCGTGATGTGGCTTTTGAAATCGGAGACCATGTCTACCTCCGCGTCTCTCAATGAAAGGCACTCGTCGCCCGGTATCAAAGGGAAGCTTGCCCCTAGATACGTGGGTCCTTTCAAGATCATTGGCAAAAAAGGCGATCTCGCCTATCAACTTGAGCTTCCGTCCAACTTCGCGAACGTGCACGATGTGTTTCACGTGTCACAGCTTCGCAAGTGCTTCAAGACTCCTGAGCGCACCATCAACTTCGAACAAATTGACCTCCGAGAAGATCTCTCTTATCATGAGCACCCCGTTGCTATTCTTGAAGAAACTGAGCGCAAGACTCGCAACAAGTCAATCAAATTCCTGAAAGTGAAGTGGTCACACCATTCCGACCGAGAAGCCACACAGGAGCGCGAGGATCACCTCCGTTCGAATATCCGGAGTTCTTTCAGTCCTAGATCTCGGGGCGAGATCCTCTTGTAGTGGTGGAGTGTTGTAACACCCGGATGTAACTTTCCATATTTGTAATCGCAACTCTTGCCATTTTCGGCATTGTGATATGATATTCCCTCCGTGGTTGGGTTTTTCTTCATTCTTGCATTTTGTCCATGTCATGCATTTCATATCATGTCATCATGTGCATCGCATTCGCATACGTGTTCGTCTCATGCATCCGAGCATTTTCCCCATTGTCCGTTTTGCAATTCGGCACTCCTATGTCCCCCGGCGTCCCCTTTTACATTTTTCCATGAGCGGGTACTAAACTTTCTCGGAATGGACCGAGGTTTGTCAAGTGGCCTTGGTACACCACGGTAGACCACTGTCAAGTTTCGGGTCATTTGGAGCTCGTTTGGTACTCCAACGGTTAACCGCACTCTCGCAAAGGCCTCTTTTAAGTTGCAGCCAAACACCCTTTCAAAACAGCCCAATAACCCATCTAAGTCACCTCCATGCTCTCCGTCGTCGGATCACGATCGTGTGGGCAAAAACTACACTCCATTTGGAGCTTCCTAGCTCCTTCTACCTATAAAAACACCCCCTCCCCCGAAAACCCTGTTTCAATTCCTACCCTAACCCTAGCCCCGCTCCTCTCCCGCGCCCGACGCATCCGGACTGGGCGGACACGTCCGCCCGCCGCCCGGCCAACCACGGCGCGCCACTGGTGCGCCCACTTGCCCGCCGCCGCCAGGCCAGCGGGAAACCCTCCCGACCAGCGGCCATCCCGCCGCCCAGCCCGCCCATACCCGCGCCGCCGCGCTCCCTGCGCCCGGCCGCCGCCCGCCTCCATGACCCTCCGCTCAGCCGCCGCCTCGGCCACTGGCCCGTCAGCCCGCCGCCCGTCACGGCGTCGGGCCCGCCTCGACCTCCGCCCGGCGCGCCGCCTCGCCGCCTCCCGGCCTCGGCCCCCGTGCCGGCCTCTCCTCTCCGGCGTGCGCCGCCGGCCGCCTCGATCCGTGCGCGCCCCGGATCCGATCTAGATCCAAACGAGGGTTGACTTCTTCTCCCCCCGTTTTCCTAAGTCTTTATCTTGTGATTATTTTGTTGCATTTTCATCATGCCATAACTTTACACCTGCGGCTCCATTTTGGGCGAGTAGCATACAAAAATGTTCACCTCGATGAGTACATCATTTCATCTCATTGCATCATTTACATTTGAGCTCATCTTGATGCCCGAAATGCTGTTGGAAGAGGGCTATATGATGTTAGTTTCAGATTCTTATCAGAACATGCACTTTTGTCATTTTTGCCATGATTGATGTGTGCATCCTATGAACTTGAGTCTTACATGTGTTTTGTAATATGCCATTCCATATTTACAGGGGTTTATGCCATGTATTTTTGTGATCTCAGTGGTGACTAGCACAAGCATGCAAACTAGGCTTCATGATGTTGCTGATTTCAGCCCTGTTTTGCTGATATTTTTATGCCATGTTAATTTGATGATACCGAGAGATCCATGCATATTTTGAGATACTTCATGAAGAATGTTTTGAGCATATGGTTATGCTCTATCCATCCATGCCCTTGTTTGCATTTATGGAGTGCCATAGCTTGAGTCAATCGAGCTCTACTTTTGCTATAAAATGTTTCCTGGCAGATTGTTTACATGTTATTCAATTTTGCCAAGGTTGTTGTAGTTGATCCGTGTATGCTATGATGTTGTTCTTGCCATGTGTAGCTTCTATGCCATGTCTTCTTGATGGATGTATTCTTAGTTTATCATGAAATGCTCTGTAGTGAGTGCCCGAGCTCGCGAAGATGCCTACTTAATTCTGTCAATGTCATGCCCTGTTTCTTTGAATCATTAATCTAAACTTGCTATGTTTACGTGGGTGCCATCATATTTTCTGATCCCTTTTGGATCATGGTCAGTAAGGGACTTTTGTTCTATGCTTTGAGTAGATTCACGCCTTGCTTTGTTTGCTATTATAAGTTCCTGTAGCATGTTGTTTCCTTGCTCTGAACATTGCTTCCTGAAGCTGATTCTGCCATGTTCAGTATTCAGTCTGTGAAGCTGATATATTTTGCACTTTTGCCATGCTTGTTTGGACCTGCTATGGTGTGATTTAGCCGTAGCTCAGTGTTCATCTTTTGTCAAGCATCTTGAATAGATCACTGCCATATGATTTGCTGGTACGTTTGGGTGCAGTAGCTTGATTTCTTGTTGCTTGCTAAGTGGTATCATGCTGTTAATGGCAGATTTGTGCCATTCTTGTTTTGCTTGTCATTTGCAAACCGTGCATCCGATTCCGGTGATCTTTATATCGATTTCAACCGAAATCATCTCACCTTTCCAGCGGCATACTTGGTTTGCCAAGTTGATGCCTGGTTCATCATTTTCCTTCGAGCACGCATACGCATTGCATATCACATCTCGCATATCATGCCATGTATTGCATCATGTTGCTTGTGCATTGCACCGTGATTTATTGTGGTTTCATTGTTTGTGTTCTTGCTTTGGGTAGAGCCGGAGACAGAAGCGTGAACGAGGAACCTGTTGAGAATGCTTACGAGGATCAAGCTTTCGACAACTCTGAGAACTTTGCAGGCAAGTTGACCATACCCTCGAAATCACTTCTATCTTTGCTTGCTAGATGCTCGCTCTTTTGCTATGCCTATGCTACGATGCCTATCACTTGCTATATCAAGCCACCCATATTGCCATGTCAAACCTCTAACCATCCTTTCCTAGCAAACCGTTGTTTGGCTATGTTACCGCTTTGCTCAACCCCTCTTATAGCGTTGCTAGTTGCAGGAGAAGATGAAGTTTGTTCCTTGTTGGAACATGGAGATGTTGTTCCTTGATGGAACATGTTTACTTGTTGGGGATATCACAATACCTATTGTTTAATTAATGCATCTATATACTTGGTAAAGGGTGGAAGACTCGGCCTTATGAATGGAGATATGATACACACTTTCCGCACAAGTTACCGTCATAACGGTGTTATGATCCTTGATTTCGCGTTCCTTACACGGTTGGGTGATTTATGGGACCCCTTGACAGTTCGCTTTGAATAAGACTCCTCCAGCAAGGCCCAACATTGGTTTTACCATTTGCCACCTAAGCCTTTTTCCCCCGGGTTTTCGCGAGCCCGAGGGTCATCTTTATTTAACCCCCCCGGGCCAATGCTCCTCTGAGTGTTGGTCCAAACTAGAGCCCTTTGCAGCGCCACCTTGGGGAAACTTGAGGCCTGGTTTTAGTTGTACGGACTGCTCATCCGGATGTGCCCTGAGAACGAGATATGTGCAGCTCCTATCGGGATTTGTCGGCACAATCGGGCGGCTTTGCTGGTCTTGTTTTATTGCTGTAGAAATGTCTTGTAGTCCGGGATTCCGAGACTGATCGGGTCTTCCCGGTAGAAGGAATATCCTTCGTTGACCGTGAGAGCTTATTATGGGCTAAGTTGGGACACCCTGCGGGTATTATCTTTCGAAAGCCGTGCCCGCGGTTATGAGGAAGATGGGAATTTGTTAATGTCCGGTTGTAGAAAGCCCGAAGTTGACCTTAATTAATACACATCAACCGCGTGTGTAACCGTGATGGTCTGTTCTCGGCGGAGTCCGGGAAGTGAACACGGTGTTGGAGTTATGTTTGACGTAAGTAGTTCAGGATCACTTCTTGATCGCTACTAGCTTCACGATCGTGCTTTGCTTCTCTTCTCGCTCTCTTTTGCGAATGTAGCCACCATATATGCTAGTCGCTTGCTGCAGCTCCACCTCACAACTATGTCCTTCCTATAAACTTAAATAGTCTTGATCTCGCGGTGTGAGATTGCTGAGTCCCCGTGACTCACAGATTCTACCAAAACAGTTGCAGGTGCCGACGATGCCAGTGCAGATGACGCAACCGAGCTCAAGTGGGAGTTCGACGAGGAACGTGGTCGTTACTATGTGTCTTTCACGATGATCAGTAGTGGAGCCCAGTTGGGACGATCGGGGATCTGTGTAGCATTTGGGGTAGTCTTCTTTATTTTGGTTCCGTAGTCGGACCTTGAGTGTATTCTGGATGATGGATGTTTATTTATGTATTGTGTGAAGTGGCGACTCTAAGGCAACTATGTATCTCTTTCCCTTATGTATTACATGGGTTGTGTGAAGATTACCTCACTTGCGACATTGCTTTCAATGCGGTTATGCCTCTAAGTCGTGCTCCGACACGTGGGAGATATAGCCGCATCGAGGGTGTTACACCGTGGGCACGCAACGAGCATGGGACGATGAGCCGACCGGAGTCAGCGACGGGGTGACGGAAGGGTGCAGCGATGAAGCTTGTTGCTCGTTCCCGGCCGGGCCGGTAGGTGCATTGGTAGCAGGCGGTGGACAACGGTGGGGAGGTCCGCCAACGGGCGTCGTCTGAGCAACACGGGTGGCAAGGGCGGCCCGGCGCTCAGCACGGGCTCGACGGGGGTCAGCCATGGATACGGTGGAGCGGCGGAGCATGGATCGACGGAAGAAAGGCTTCAACGCATCCCTACCTGGCGCCCAAATGTCGGATTACGGGTTTCGGCAATCCCTTGAGGTTCGAACACTGGGGTGCGCACGAAGATCTCTCTCTCCCTATCTCGCTCTCACAACGATCTCAAGGCCTAGCTCGCCGAACCCAAGGAACAAGAGACACGAGAGTTTGTACTGGTTCGGGCCACCGTTGTGGTGTAATACCCTACTCCAGTGTGGTGTGGTGGATTGCCTTATAGGATGAGGATGAACTCGTACAAGGGATGACATCCTCCTGAGGAGAGGTGTTCTTGAGCTCAGTGAGCTTGTGTGTGTGAGGATCACCTTGGTGGAGTGGATCCGATCCCAGATGAGCCGATCCCTGACTACGGTGGTGGCTAGTCCTATTTATAGGGGCCCCGGTCCTCTTCCCAAATGTTAGGCGGGAAGGGATCCCACAACGGCCAAAATTTTGAAGGGAGACAACTAGTACAAGCTATCCTGACAAAAGGTGGTCTTCGCCTTCCAAAGGCTCTGGTGGTGACACTGTTGTGGGCTCCGTGGTGACCTATGCCCTGTCGTCCTGTTGGTCTTGGTCTCATTGCACCAATATCGAAACCTTTGCCTGATGCCTCGGGACTCCTCGCCTGCGCTTGCCCCTTTAGCACCAAAGAGGAAACGAGTACTCTGCACCCGCTGGCGCCTGCCTGGTCTCGATCGTCATGGCTCACGTCACGCGAACCTCGTGAGGTGCACCTTGCATAGATATCTCCGCTCCTCGGGAGCCAGCCTAGCGAGGCCACCCCTAAGGAGGTCTTGGTGTCGTCCGCCTCGCGAGGCTTGGTCCCTCGCGAGGGCCTTGAGTGGTTGCTGCTGAAGATGGGCCGTACCAGGCCGTTGGTGGAGCCACGCATACGGGCATGAGCGAGCAAGTCTGGGTACCCCCGTTGCCAGGATGCCGACAGAATCTACACTGTAAACAAATACATAGTTCTCTCGTTTTCCTCTCCGCCTTGGTCGCGGTGCACAATATTGAGCATACTAGTACTGATTAGTCTCTTTTTGACACGCATTTACGTTTTTTTAATACAGTACAGACGCAAGCGCTTATATACACGCGCATACACTCACCCCTATGAACGCACACATGCACACCCTACGCCTATGAGCACCTTCGAAAGAATGAGCCAGCATATCATCTCGAAAGTTACAAAGTCACCATAGGAACCTCGTCATCGACGGGAACGTCTCCTGGCACGCATTTACATAGATACGGCTTGAATGCCAACGACACAGAGGGTAGCGGTTCTCCAAACGTTGAATGGTCAATGATGCCTCCGCATTCAAGTAGCATGCAGAGGTAGGAGTAAGTAATTGGAGAAGCAGAATGGATCATGTGAATGCAATGCAGTTTGGACTATCATATAAAGGTCCACACCACTCCAATCCATCTACTCCTAGTCTCTGCACAACACTGCCCACTCCAATCCAAGACCAAGACCAAGTGACCAGAAGCCACAAGAACACATGGCGTCAATGGACACGTGCGGCAGTCGGCTGTGCCAGGTCGTCCAAGACGCCGACCCACGGCCCCGCACCGCGGAGTATTCCCAGATAATGCTGGCGACCACCAGCGTCATAGCCCTCGTTGACACCGGCTTTGCCTCTCGCATGCGCAGATGATGGTCGACTCCATCCGTAGGTTCACCGCCGTCAAGAAGTGCGCGGACGACCTTGCCGTACTGCTCCAGCCCACGCGCCCAGGCTCCTTGTTGCCTGGCACCCTCATCGGCCTCTAAGGTGATGAACTCTTTGAAGCACTGGTGGCCTGCAGCTGCCGGAGGTCGCGACGAAGAATGTGCACCTTGAGGCCGCCCTCGCCGCGCAGCGCCTCGCCATGCAAGAAACCGTCGATCTGCACATCCGCATCTACGAGGAAATCATCTACATAGGCCACTACAAGGCCATCGAGGACATGAAGACGTTGGCCTTCTTCTAGCGGATGGAATCTTTGGACGCCATTGTTCAGAAGCATGTCGACCTAGCCACGAAAGCCGCTGCTACTTAGCCGTTGTTCCGTGGGCCGGTGCCCTGAGTCGAGGATGTGGACGTCGTTGATGGATGCATCTTTCTTCCTGCCTCCTGTAACCAGCACTGCGTCGCCTTGTGGCCTTAATGTTTTATTAGTGTATGGCATTTTCATTCCAGTTGCAAATGACATGTGTGATCCCTTGCTCTTAGTTGGCGTTAATTATTTGTAGTATCACTGTCTTTGACCTGGTGTACTACTACCTAGGTCCTAGTTTATTAGTCCCTTTTGTACTTTGTGCTAAATTTTGACCAAAGATTTAACTGTCAAAATGTTAGTGCATGTCAACAAAAATTATATCATTTGATTTGTATTTGAACATAGCTTCCAATGATATAATTTTGGTGACATGCATGAACCTTTTGTTAGTCAAATTTATGGTCAAAATTTGGCAGAGATTACGAAGGGAACCAATAAACCAGGACAGAGGTAGAGTGGTCCATCACCATCATGTTTTGTGTCTAATTTTGACTTCAGCGACCCAACCTACATGGAGGGAGTGCTGTATATATTGGCGCAACAACCAAACTTACAAAGTATATTCAAAACTGAGCGTTACTACAAGTCACGAGTTCAAAACGAGAAAGTGGAACAAGTACAACATGCCTGTGTCGTTCGCGTCGCACCCCCACACGGTCGCGGTGCACAATGTAGTAACTAGTCTATTCTTAACCCGCATTTACATTGATACAACTTGAATGCCAAGGAGGGAGAGGGTAGCGGTTCCCGAGACGTTGAACGTTTAATGATGCATCCTCAATTAGCATGTAGAGGGAATTCATTGGAGAAGAAGAATAGAGCCAGCACGATGTGAACGCAACAGAGTTTGGACTCTCATATAAAGGTGCTCCACCACTCC
This sequence comes from Aegilops bicornis, assembly GCA_021605145.1. Lineage (NCBI taxonomy): Eukaryota > Viridiplantae > Streptophyta > Magnoliopsida > Poales > Poaceae > Aegilops > Aegilops bicornis. Next base: position 392,087,141 of record CM038674.1, read on the forward strand.
AATCCATCTACTCCTAGTCTCTGTGCAACACCGCTCACTCCAATCCAATACCAAGTGACCAGAAGCCACAAGCACCTATGGAGGCGATGGACGCGAGCGGCAATTGGCTATGCCAAATCATCCAAGACGCCGGCCTACAGCCCCGCACCGTGCAGCGTTTCGAGATGGTGCTGGCGAGCACTGGCGTCTTTGCCCTCGCCGACGCTGGCTTCCCCTCTCGCATGGATGACGTGATGGTCCACTCCATCCGCAAGTTCACCGCCGTCAAGAAGCACATAGACGACCTTGCCGTACTGCTCCAGCCCGCGCGCCTAGGCTCCTCATTGCCTGCCACCCTCGTCGGCCTCCATGGTGACGAACTCTTTCAAGCCCTGGTGGCCCTGCAGGTGCCGGAGGTCGCGACGAAGAATGCGCACCTGGAGGCCGCGCTCGCCGCTCAGCGCCTCGCCATGAAAGAAACCGTCGACCTGCACACATCCATGTCTATGAGGAAATCATCTACATAGGCCACTACAAGGCCAGCGAGGACAGAAAGACGTTAGCCTTCTTCCAGTGGCTGGAATCTTTGGACGCCATTGCTCAGAAGCACGTCGACCTGACCACAAAAGTCGCCGCTACTTAGCCGTCGTTCGGTGGGCCGGCGCCGTGAGTCGAGGAGGTGGACGTCGTTGATGGATGCATCTTTCTTCTTGCCTCCTGTAACCAGCACTGGATCGCCTCGTGGCCTTAATGTTTTATTAGTATAGTACTCCCTCCGTTCTCAAATATAAGTCTTTCTAGATATTCCAGCAAGTGACTACATACGGAGCAAAATGAGTGAATCTACACTCTAAAATATGTCTACATATATCCATATGTTGTATTCCATTTGAAATATCTAAAAAGACTTATATTTAGGAACGAAGGGAGTATATGGCATTTTTATTCCAGTCGTAACATTTTCACTATGAGGTGGGGCCGCAGTTGAGCAAACCGACCATCAGCAAATCCACACCCCGCCCACCGTGCATTGGCTGAGTTTGGAATTAGAAGAGAGAAACGAGGGAGAAGAGCTAGTTGTAGCACGGACGCTGTTGTCATGGGACTCATGTTGATAGAATAGGAGTACTAAGCACTCGTACATATTTTTTAGGGAAAAAGTAGTCGTATGTCTAGTACCACTAGTTGGGTGCGTGCGACCTATACCTGTCATCACTTTAGGTCTCCTTTTTGAACCGCAGCTACGCTTCACAGTACATATTTTTTCACGCATTTATCCTCCTATATGTACTCCTAGGCTATATCCATGTGCTCCCTTTCCCCGACATGTGGGACATAGAGCATCTGGGTCGTAGTGCATGCATGACTTGGAGCATATGCCGGGGTACTTTACATTTCAGACCTCACGAATTACATGCAAACCCCCCGCAGAAGAATAAATAAATAAATGAATTACTACATGAAACTGGATTATTTTCGTAGAAACCGGAGCACGTTCATTAAATTTTGTACATAACACGTTTGTAAAAAATGACCGGACCTAAACCAGTCTAAGGGCCTCTTTGATTCGCAGGATACTGAAACACAAGAATGGGGAAAGTATGATGGCGATGAACCGAGACGTGGAGAACTCTAACTCAGTTAGAGGTTAGAGTTAGATTCTAACTCTGAACTAACCCTCAACTAACTCTAACCAAAGAGGTGTATGGATGGCAGGGTTAGATTGACAATAAATGCTCTTTCTCAATCATTTGACTACTTTGGACCCTATTTCCTGCCGGATTTGGTGTGGCCAGCTCTTGTGTGGCCTCCTCCCACTCACAATTGACATAAACGAACCATCTTTACAAATCAAGCATGCAAAACATGATAAATTTTACTTTGTCCATACAAATGAGATATCCCACTTAAACATACAAGTCGTCAATCAAGCTTCGCAAAAAAATACAATCCATGGAACAAAGCATGAGCTAACTCATCACAAAAATCATTCACGATAAGGAGGGAGCCCAGAGCCCCTCACGCACCCAGCGCGGAGCTCGTCATCGTCGCTCTGGAGGAAGTCTCTATAGAGCCCAAGCCCCGGGAACCCCTCCGACGCCGGCGCTTGCGAGTTGAGTTCGACACCGGCATGGGTAGCAAGGCCGCTTGCCAACGACTGCGAACCGAATCTTTGGGCCTCTAGAAATAATGCAAGCCTGAAACTGAAATACCTAGAAAGGTGAACTAAATCTTTGGGCCTCTAGAAATAATGCAAGCCTGAAACTGAAATGCCTAGAAAGGTGACTGAATCTTTGGGCTTCTAGAAAGATTTATTACCTCCTCAAGCAGCATCAAACAATTCCATGCGTGCACAACAAATCTATACCAAGTTTAATCAGGATCTACTTTTCCAAATCAGAATTAGCGCTAGAGCGAGCAAGATCAATGATATGGCTGTGAGACAGAGAAGGAATGAACAAACTCACCCCTCTCACGACCTCCCTGGTAGATCCACCGCCGCGCACGACAGAGGGAGAAAAATGACCGGTGAAGGGGGAGCGGGGCGAGCTTCGGAGGCCGGAGGGAGAGGGCGGTCGGAGGAGAGAGAGGGCGAGCGGCGCTTGGGCGGGCGGCCCGATGGGGAACCAAGAGGAGTCTTGTGAGGGGGGGGGGGCGGAGGGAGCGACATGGGAGATTTTTTTAGTTCTCTTTTAGTGGGCCCGAGGAGAACTAATCCAATTAGAACCTCTCCACCGGGCTAGTTTTTTTAGCTGGGTTAGAGGAAACTAGCTCAAACTAACCCCTCATGTTTGGATACTTTAAGGCTATTTCAACCCAAACTAGCTCTAACTCAAGGATCCAAACAAAGAGGAGTAGTACTGTACATGCTACAGTATGGACCGTAGCACATTGTTTTTATGGCCATATCACCGCATTGTTTTCTACTGCTGGTTCACTAGGATGCCGTGGTTCGCACTGCTAGTTCACTGGGCTACCATGGTTCGCACTCCTCCGACGTGAGTAGTAGTACTAGTATATACACTATATATACCACATGATTCTTTGCTCCTTCTTACTACGTACTTCACCGACATGTGGGAGAGCCAGCATCCGGGTCGACGTGTCATGCACCAGATTAGAGTGCGGAACGGAAGGGGGCATCACCCCGGTCGTAGCGCTAGTAATTCACGACTATAGGAGTAGTCATATCACAAGTCTTTCCAGCAGTAAAGTGCCGTCAAATCGGATAGCCCGACCTTTCCATCAGTAAGTATGTTGAATCCGCTACTCCCTCACCCTCCTCGCCTCTTTGTCAAACCGCCTACGCGATAACTGCCGCGTGTACTGCCCGGGAAAAGCCCCGCCCTCAACTTTTAACTACGCAAAAATAGTTCGAGCTTGTTCGTTCTATATAAATACTAGTACTGTATGTTTATTCACCCGTGGGGTTGTTCAATGAATGGAGGGCCGTGGAGCAAAAGTGAACAATACTACTACTAGTAAGTAGGAGTTGTACAGCTAGTCACCTTAAATAGAGAGTTTCTTTTCTTTTTTGCCACGTACACAAATTGAAACGCTTGTTGTGGAGAGAAAAAGATAATCACTCCACTATATATGTACGCAGGGGCCTGAGCGCTTGCTTTACTAGGGTTGCTCTCTTCATTCTCTCATCCTCTCCAGATCTAAACAAGACAGCGGTAGCGACATTTTCTCTCTGCTCACCGCAGGTCACAGATCCATCCGGATCCCTTCGGCTGGTGTGTGTAGAGGACTAAGGTGAATCGTTCACCCGGTTATCACCGGCGAGGGAGGAAAACCACAGCTGCCGGCGGGGCCCGATCCTCTGCCCGTGCCGTTCTCTCTGACAGCCACTGGATGTCCTCCTCGACCCTTCTTCCTCCCTCGTCAGACAGCGCAGATTTGACCTGCCGCCGCCGACATCCCGACGACCCTCAGGTATAAGTTCTTCGAAAGTGGCCTTGCTCTACTGCCCCAGCTCCCCACGTGTCTGCATGTGCATATTTTTCTACTTCCATCAGCTCTTCCAAATCCACCTAAATTATTAGTATTATTAGAGGTAAAACTACTTCATGCATTCGAATCTAGGACTTGGTTCAACCAACGAAGAAAGGGGGGAAGTCATAGCGTGAATCTAGGAATTGATCAAAGAGGAAATAACGGGGGGAAAGTAGTAGTGACCATATACCCAACCGGTCTCTTGCTTGAAAAGGGAAATAATGGGAAAACGCAGTACAAACTTGCTAAGGAACAGATCTTTTATTGGTTGAAAATAGGATAGAAAGTGGCGGCTGGTGGACAAGTCAACAGAGTATGTCCAGGATTAGATTTGCTTCCCTCACATAGTAAAAGGTCTCCAAGATTAGATTTTCTGTCCTCACATAGTAAAAGGTCTCCAGGATTAGATTTGCTGCCCTCACATAGTAAAAGGTCTCCAGGATTAGATTTGCTGCCCTCACATAGTAAAAGGTCTCCGGGATTAGATTTGCTTCCCTCACATAGTAAAAGGTCTCCATGATTAGAGTTACTGCCCTCACATAGTAAAAGTTCTCCAGGATTAGAATTGCTGCCCTCACATAGTAAAAGGTCTCCAGGATTAGATTTGCTGCCCTCACAGAGCATGAACAAACTCAGCATCACCACTTTATGCCTCCTTGTAGGTACCTTGTGCTGATGCGTCCACTGTCGCATGTCCTTATACCAACTTTTTGTTGTTGCTAATGTAAGGGCACATGTAAAATGAAGCAATCGCACCGTTACCTTAAGGACATGTCTAACCAGTGTTATTGTTAATCTAATGCCTCCAGTGATATGATGCAATTAAACTGTGTTACAAATGGTATTCCTGCTGTTTTCCCCATTATATGATAAGTAAGTTTCTTATTTACGCTGCTGAGTGACCCGGTGTCCCCACGGTCCCATGCCCTTAAACCAACTCTTTAGTCATTGTTGATTTTTTGTGTCCGGTAAACAAGCAATGCCACCATTAAAGTAATCCCATATTTGACGAATGTCATTGTTGATCGTAATGCTTCCGGTAACATGAAGCATTGCTGACGTTTTAAAATCTCTACTGTCCTTGCGTGATTGCCATGAACATAATTAAGATGCTTCTTTTTATTTTGTGTATGTTTCGTATATTCTTATTGACCAGTAACTGTTTACTTTCTATCTTTTTGTGCAGATAGGGATATCCATTTCACCTTGTTGCTATTATGACCTTTTGGTGAACTGCACAAAACAATTTTTTTGGAATGAGTGTCTTGTTCAGTTCAAATAAAATGTCACGTGGGCAACATCTCTCAATTTTGGTGGAACTGCACAAAATGGTACTTGGAGTTTCCAAAATCTCCATCAAATTCTGCTGGTAATCTCGTGCAACATTTTATTAGCCTTTGCAAGATGAGTTGTCACTGTCACCACAATGGCACTTTATTTTAGTGGAACTGCACAAAAGGTTAAGCAAATTATAGGCACCTTACATGAGCAGGACAACCTGAAGGAAATATGCCCTAGAGGCAATAATAAAGTTATTATTTATTTCCTCATATCATGATAAATGTTTATTATTCATGCTAGAATTGTATTAACCGGAAACATGATACATGTGTGAATACATAGACAAACTTAAATGTCACTATTATGCCTCTACTTGACTAGCTCATTAATCAAAGATGGTTATGTTTCCTAACCATAGACATGCGTTGTCATTTGATTAACGGGATCACACCATTAGGAGAATGATGTGATTGACTTGACCCACTCCGTTAGCTTGGCACTTGATCGTTCAGTATGTTGCTATTGCTTTCTTCATAACTTATACAAGTTCCTATAACTATGAGATTATGCAACTCCCATTTACCGGAGGAACACTTTGTGTGCTACCAAACGTCACAACGTAACTGGGTGATTATAAAGGAGCTCTACAGGTGTCTCCAAAGGTACATGTTGAGTTGGCGTATTTCGAGATTAGGTTTTGTCACTCCGATTGTCGGAGAGGTATCTCTGGGCCCTCTCGGTAATGCACGTCACTATAAGCCTTGCAAGCAATGTAGCTAATGAGTTAGTTACGGAATGATGCATTACGTAACGAGTAAAGAGACTTGCCGGTAACGAGATTGAACTAGGTATTGAGATACCGACTATCGAATCTCGGGCAAGTAACATACCGATGACAAAGGGAACAATGTATGTTGTTATGCCCTTTGACCGATAAAGATCTTCGTAGAACATGTAGGAGCCAATATGAGCATCCAGGTTCCGCTATTGGTTATTGACCCGGAATAGTTCTCGGTCATGTCTACATAGTTCTCGAACCCGTAGGGTCCGCACGCTTAAGGTTTCAATGACAGTTATATTATGAGTTTATGAGTTTTGATGTACCGAAGTTTGTTCAGAGTCCCTAATGTGATTACGGGCATGACGAGGAGTCCCGAAATGGTCGAGACATAAAGATTGATATATTGGACGACTATATTCGGACACCGGAAGTGTTCCGGAGAAGTTTCAGATAAAATCGGAGTGCCGGAGGGTTATCGGAACCCCCGGGGGAACTAATCGGCCTCGATGGGCCTTAGTGGAGAGAGAGAGAGAGGGGCGGCCTATGGCAGGCCGCGCGCCCCTCCCCCTCTGGTCTGAATTGGACTAGGAGAGGGGGGCGGCGCCCCCCTTTCCTTCTCCCTCTCCCTCTCCTTCCTTCCCCCTCTCTCCCTTTAGGTGGAAACCTTCTAGGACTTGGAGTCCTAGTAGGATTCCCCTCTTGGGGGCACGCCATAGAGGGCCGGCTGGCCTCCCCCTTGCTCCTTTATATACGGGGGCAGGGGGCACCCCAAGGAGACAACAATTGATCTCTTGATCTCTTAGCCGTGTGTTGTGCCCCCCTCTACCATAGTCCTCGATAATATTGTAGCGGTGCTTAGGCGAAGCCCTGCGACGGTAGAACATCAAGATCATCACCATGTCGTCATACTGACGGAACTCTTCCCCGACACTTTGTTGGATCGGAGTCCGGGGAACGTCATCGAGCTGAACGTGTGCTAGAACTCGGAGGTGCCATAGTTTCGGTGCTTGATCGGTCGGGCCGTGAAGACGTACGACTACATCAACCGCGTTGTTGTAACGCTTCCACTTTCGGTCTACGAGGGTACATGGACAACACTCTCCCCTTTCGTTGCTATGCATCACCATGATCTTGCGTGTGCGTAGGAATTTTTTTGAAATTACTACGTTCCCCAACAGTGGCATCCGAGCCTGGTTTTATGCATAGATGTTATATGCACGAGTAGAACACAAGTGAGTTGTGGGCGATACAAGTCATACCGCTTACCAAAGATGTCATACTTTGGTTCGGTGGTATTGTTGGATGAAGCGGCCCGGACCGGCGTTATGCGACGCTTACGTGAGACCGGTTCTCCGGCGTGCTTTGCATGAGGTGGCTAGCGGGTGTCGGTTTCCAACTTTAGTTGAACCGAGTGTGGCTACGCCCGGTCCTTGCGAAGGTTAAAACATCACTAACTTGACGAACTATCGTTGTGGTTTTGATGCGTAGGTAAGAACGGTTCTTGCTCAGCCCGTAGCAGCCACGTAAATTTTGCAACAACAAAGTAGAGGACGTCTAACTTGTTTTTGCAGAGCATGTTGTGATGTGATATGGTCAAGACGTGATGCTATATTTTATTGTATGAGATGATCATGTTTTGTAACCGAAGTTATCGGCAATCGGGCAGAGCCATATGGTTGTCGCTTTATTGTATGAAATGCAAACGCCCTGTAATTGCTTTACTTTATCACTAAGCGGTAGCGATAGTCATAGAAGCAATAGATGGCGTAAACGACAACGATGCTACGATGGAGATCAAGGTGTCGCGCCGGTGACGATGGTGATCACGATGGTGCTTCGGAGATGGAGATCACAAGCACAAGATGATGATGGCTATATCCTATCACTTATAATGATTGCATGTGATGTTTATCCTTTATGCATCTTATCTTGCTTTGATTGACGGTAGCATTTTAAGATGATCTCTCACTAATTATCAAGAAGTGTTCTCCCTGGGTATGCACCGTTGCGAAAGTTCTTCGTGCTGAGACACCACATGATGATTGGGTGTGATAGGCTCTACGTTCAAATACAACGGGTGCAAAACAGTTGCACACGCAGAATACTCGGAGTTAAACTTGACGAGCCTAGCATATACAGATATGGCCTCGAACACGGAGATCGAAAGGTCGAACGTGAATCATATAGTAGATATGATCAACATAGTGATGTTCCCCATTGAAACTACTCCATCTCACGTGATGATCGGATATGGTTTAGTTGATTTGGATCACGTGATCACTTAGATGACTAGAGAGATGTCTGCCTAAGTGGGAGTTCTTAAGTAATATGATTAATTGAACTTAAATTTATCATGAACTTAGTACCGATAGTATTTTGCTTGTCTATGTTTGTTGTAGATAGATGGCTCGTCTTTGTTGTTCCGTTGAATTTTATTATGCGTTCCTTGAGAAAGCTAAGTTGAAAGATGATGGTAGCAATTACACGGACTGGGTCCGTAATTTGAGGATTATCCTCATTGCCGCCTGGAAGAATTACGCCCCGAAGCACCGCCGGGTGCCAGTGCCCGCTGCAGATGTAACCGATTTAATGCTAAGAACGTCTGACAGAAAGCAAAGCTGATGACTACTCGATAGTTCGATGTGCCATGCTTTACGGCTTAGAACCGGGTCTTCAACGACGTTTTGAACGTCATGGAGCATATGAGATGTTCCAGGAGTTGAAGTTAATATTTCAAGCAAATGCCCGGATTGAGAGATATGAAGTCTCCAATAAGTTCTATAGCTGTAAGATGGAGGAGAATAGTTCTGTCAGTGAACATATACTCAAAATGTCTGGGTATAATAATCACTTGATGATAGTGTCATTGACAGAATTCTTCAATCACTGCCACCAAGCTACAAGAGCTTCTTTGATGAACTATAATATGCAAGGGATGGACAAGACTATTCCTGAGCTCTTCGCAATGCTAAAGGCTGCGGACGTAGAAATCAAGAAGGAGCATCAAGTGTTGATAGTCAATAAGACCACCAATTTCAAGAAAAAAGGGTAAAGGGCAGAAGAAGGGGAACTTCAAGAAGAACAGCAAGCAAGTTGCTGCTCAAGAGAAGAAACCCAAATCTGGACCTAAGCCTGAGACTGAGTGCTTCTACTGCAATCAGCCTAGATACTGGAAGCAGAACTGCCCCAAGTATTTGGCGGATAAGAAGGATGGCAAGGTGAACAAAGGTATATGTGATATACATGTTATTGATGTGTACCTTACTAATGCTCGCAGTAGCACCTGGGTATTTGATACTGGTTCTGTTGCTAATATTTGCAACTTGAAACAGGACTACGAATTAAGCGAAGATTGGTGAAGGACGAGGTGATGATGCGCGTGGGAAATGGTTCCAAATTCGATGTGATCGCGGTCGGCACGCTACCTCTACATCTACCATCGGGATTAGTTTTAGACCTGAATAATTATTATTTGGTGCCAGCGTTGAGCATGAACATTATATCTGGATCTTGTTTAATGCGAGACGGTTATTCATTTAAATTAGAGAATAATGGTTGTTCTATTTATACGAGTAATATCTTTTATGGTCATGCACCCTTGAAGAGTGGTCTATTTTTATTAAATCTCGATAGTAGTGATACACATATTCATAATGTTGAAGCCAAAAGATGTAGAGTTGATAATGATAGTGCAACTTATTTGTGGCAATCGCCATTTGGGTCATATTGGTGTAAAGCGCATGAAGAAACTCCATCTTGATGGACTTATGTAATCACTTGATTATGAATCACTTGGTACTTAAGTAACCGTTCCTCATGGGCAAGATGACTAAAACACCGTTCTCCGGAACTATGGAGAGAGCAACAGATTTGTTGGAAATCATACATATAGATGTATGTGGTCCGATGAATGTTGAGGCTCGTGGCGGATATCGTTATTTTATCACCTTCATAGATGATTTAAGCAGATATGGGTATATCTACTTGATGAAACATAAGTCTGAAACTTTTGAAAAGTTCAGAGAATTTCAGAGTGAAGTTGAAAATCATCGTAACAAGAAAATAAAGTTTCTACGATCTGATCGTGGAGGAGAATATTTGAGTTACGAGTTTGGTCTACATTTGAAACAATGCGGAATAGTTTCGCAACTCACGCCACCCGGAACACCACAGCGTAATGGTGTGTCCGAACGTCGTAATCGTACTTTACTAGATATGGTGCGATCTATGATGTCTCTTATTGATTTACCACCATCATTTTGGGGTTATGCTTTAGATATGTACGCATTCACATTAAATATGGCACCATCAAAATCCATTGAGACGACGCCTTATGAACTGTGGTTTGGCAAGAAACCAAAGTTGTCGTTTCTTAAAGTTTGGGGCTGCGATGCTTATGTGAAGAAACTTCAACCAGATAAGCTCGAACCCAAATCAGAGAAATGTGTCTTCACAGGATACCCAAAAGAGACTATTGGGTACACCTTCTATCACAGATCTGAGGGCAAGATTTTTGTTGCTAAATTCGGATCCTTTCTAGAGAAAGAGTTTCTCTCAAAAGAAGTGAGTGGGAGGAAAGTAGAATTTGATGAGGTATCTATACCTACTACCTTATTGGAAAGTAGTTCATCACAAGAACTGGTTCATGTGACGACTACACCAATCAGTGAGGAAGCTAATGATAATGATCATGAAACTTCAGATCAAGTTACTACCGAACTTTGTAGGTCAACCAGAGTGAGATCCGCACCAGAGTGGTATGGTAATCCTATTCTGGAAGTCATGTTACTTGACCATGGCGAACCTACAAACTATGAGGAAGCGATGATGAGCCCAGATTCTGCAAAATGGCTTGAGGCCATGAAATCTGAGATGGGATCCATGTATGAGAACAAAGTATGGACTTTGGTTGACTTGCCCGATGATCGGCAAGCCATCGAGAATAAATTGATCTTCAAGAAGAAGACTGACGCTGCGGTAATGTAACTGTCTACAAAGCTCGACTTGTTGCGAAAGGTTTTCGACAAGTTCAAGGGGTTGACTACGATGAGACTTTCTCACCCATAGCGATGCTTAAGTCTATCCGAATCATGTTAGCAATTGCCGCATTTTATGATTATGAAATATGGCAAATGGATGTCAAAACTGCATTCCTGAATGGATTTCTGGAAGAAGAGTTGTATATGATGCAACCGGAAGGTTTTGTCGATCCAAAAGGTGCTAACAAAGTATGCAAGCTCCAACGATCCATTTCTGGACTGGTGCAAGCCTCTCGGAGTTGGAATAAACGCTTTGATAGTGTGATCAAAGCATATGGTTTTATACAGACCTTTGGAGAAGCCTGTATTTACAAGAAAGTGAGTGGCAGCTCTGTAGCATTTCTGATATTATATGTAGATGACATATTATTAATTGGAAATGATATAGAATTTATGGATAGCATAAAGGGATACTTGAATACAAGTTTTTCAATGAAAGACCTCGGTGAAGCTGCTTAGATATTAGGCATCAAGATCTATAGAGATAGATCAAGACGCTTAATTGGACTTTCACGAAACACATACCTTGATAAAGTTTTGAAAAGGTTCAAATGGATGAGGCAAAGAAAGGGTTCTTGACTGTATTACAAGGTGTGAAGTTGAGTCAGGCTCAATGCCCGACCACAGCAGAAGATAGAGAGAAAATGAAAGATGTTCCCTGTGCTTAAGCCATAGGCTCTATCATGTATGCAATGTTGTGTACCAAACCTGACGTATGCTTAGCAATAAGTTTGGCAGGGAGGTACCAAAGTAATCCAGGAGTGGATCACTGGACAGTGGTCAAGAATATCCTGAAATACCTGAAAAGGACTAAGGATATGTTTCTCGTTTATGGAGGTGCCAAAGAGCTAGTCGTAAATGGTTACGTCGATGCAAGCTTTGACATTGATCCGGACGATTCTAAGTCGCAAACCGGATACGTGTTTATATTGAACGGTGGAGCTGTCAGTTGGTGCAGGTCTAAAGAAAGCGTCGTGGCGGGATATACATGCGAAGCGGAGTACATAGCTGCTTCGGAAGCAGCAAATGAAGGAGTCTGGATGAAAGAGTTCATTTCCGATCTAGGTGTCATACCTAGTGCATCGGGACCAATGAAGATCTTCCGTGCCAATACTGGTGCAATTTCCTTGGCAAAGGAATCCATATTTCACAAGAGGACCAAGCACATCAAGAGACGCTTCAATTCCATCTGGGACCAAGTCCAGGTGGGAGATATAGAGATTTGCAAGATACATACGGATCTGAATGTTGCAGACCCATTGACTAAGCCTCTTCCACGAGCAAAACATGATCAGCACCAAGACTCCATGGGTGTTAGAATCATTACTGTGTAATCTAGATTATTGACTCTAGTGCAAGTGGGATATCAAGGAAATATGCCCTAGAGGCAATAATAAAGTTATTATTTATTTCCTCATATCATGATAAATGTTTATTATTCATGCTAGAATTGTATTAATCGGAAACATGATACATGTGTGAATACATAGACAAACTTAAATGTCACTAGTATGCCTCTACTTGACTAGCTCATTAATCAAAGATGGTTATGTTTCCTAACCATAGACATACGTTGTCATTTGACTAACGGGATCACATCATTAGGAGAATGATGTGATTGACTTGACCCATTCTGTTAGCTTAGCATTTGATCGTTCAGTATGTTGCTATTGCTTTCTTCATGACTTATACAAGTTCCTATAACTATGAGATTATGCAACTCCTGCCATCGGAGGAACACTTTGTGTGCTACCAAACGTCACAACATAACTGGGTGATTATAAAGGAGCTCTACAGGTGTCTCCAAAGGTACATGTTGAGTTGGCGATTTCGAGATTAGGTTTTGTCACTCCGATTGCTCTGGAGAGGTATCTCTAGGCCCTCTCGGTAATGCACATCACTATAAGCCTTGCAAGCAGTAGCTAATGAGTTAGTTACGGAATGATGCATTACGTAATGAGTAAAGAGACTTGCCGGTAACGAAATCGAACTAGGTATTGAGATACCGACGATCGAATCTCGGGCAAGTAACATACCGATGACAAAGGGAACAACGTATGTTGTTATGTGGTTTGACCGATAAAGATCTTCGTAGAACATGTAGGAGCCAATATGAGCATCCAGGTTCCGCTATTGGTTATTGACCCAGAATAGTTCTCGGTCATGTCTACATAGTTCTCGAACCCGTAGGGTCCACACGCTTAAGGTTTCAATGATAGTTATATTATGAGTTTATGAGTATTGATGTACCGAAGTTTGTTCGGAGTCCCGAATGTGATTACGGACATGATGAGGAGTCTCGAAATGGTCGAGACATAAAGACTGATATATTGGACGACTATATTCGGACACCGAAAGTGTTCCGGAGAAGTTTCGGATAAAACCAGAGTGCCGGAGGGTCATCAGAACCCCTGGGGGAACTAATGGGCCTCGATGGGCCTTAGTGGAGAGAGAGAGAGAGGTGCGGCCTAGGGCAGGCCGCGCGCCCCTCCACCTCTGGTCCGAATTGGACTAGGATAGGGGGGCGGCACCCCCCTTTTCTTCTCCCTCTCCCTCTCCTTCCTTCCCCCTCTCTCCCTTTAGGTGGAAACCTACTAGGACTTGGAGTCCTAGTAGGATTCCCCTCTTGGGGGCGCGCCATAGAGGGCCGGCCGGCCTCCCCCTTGCTCCTTTATATACGGGGGCAGGGGGCACCCCAAGGACACAACAGTTGATCTCTTGATCTCTTAGCCGTGTGCGGTGCCCCCTCCACCATAGTCCTCGATAATATTGTAGCGGTGCTTAGGCGAAGCCCTGCGATGGTAGAACATCAAGATCGTCACCAGGCCGTCGTGCTGACGGAACTCTTCACCGACACTTTGCTGGATCGGAGTTCGGGGAACGTCATCGAGCTGAACGTGTGCTAGAACTCGGAGGTGCCGTAGTTTCGGTGCTTGATCGGTCGGGCCGTGAAGACGTACAACTACATCAACCGCGTTGTTATAACGCTTCGCTTCGGTCATTTAGGGTATGTGGACAACACTCTCCCCTCTCGTTGCTATGCATCACCATGATCTTGCGTGTGCGTAGGATTTTTTTTGAAATTACTATGTTCCCCAACACAACCAACCTTAATGTTGCTCAATATTTGTGCAACTACTAAAGAAGAACCTGCCAGCTCACGCGAACAAGTACTTCTTGCAACCTGAATGGTGCAATCTTCTCTTCATTTCAGGTGAACTGCAGAAAAAGTGGCATGAATTGAATCATTGAGTAGAGCTACAGGTTGACTTCCACTAGTGCCACTATTATAGTAATCATTCTCTTTATTATCTGTGTTGTGCAAACAGGAATACTCAACTGTAGATGTTGTGATGGTCAAGATCATTCGCCAAGTTCTTGGGTTGTATGACACGGCTAGCCAAGATGGATTTAATCCCGATATTCAATTTATCAAAAGGCTCTAATGGGTTGGTTCTGAATCTTGCAAGCTGGGAATCAATGAGATGTGTACGCATCTTTGTTGCACTTATTATTTGAATCTTATTTGTTGGTTCTGAATCTTGCAAGCTGGGAATCAATGAGATGTGTAGGCATCTTTGTTGTACTTATTATTTCAATCTTATTTGTTGGTTCTGAATCTTGCAAGCTGGGAAACACAGCATGATGATGCAGAGGACAACAACCATAACAAACAGTTCAAACTTGGTAGTATTATCTGTGTGAAAGTGCGACAAATGTCTTTGGCGTAAAGCGCCCCGAGAATAATAATTCTAATTGTTGTGCATGTTGATCCTATTGCACTGATAGAACGAGCCAATGCATTACTTGTTTTAAGAATAAATTTCTATTAAAGCTAATTAAATTTAAGTAAAGTAACCACTAACACTTGTTATTACGGTACCAATACAGACCCGCTCGTGAATCGACGTGTGGCCGGAATAGGTTTCTTAATGAAGGCGTTTGAATGCGCTGAGGGTGCATGTTCTGCCGGGCGTGCAGCGGGCGAGGGAGGGGTAGTAACTGTTGTCGCATGTACACACAGTTTACTGTTGAATCCAGTTCCCCAAGAGCTGAAAAACGAACTGCTGCCACCGCCTATCCAGTCATTCACTTGAAGAGACTCCAATAGCGATCCGAGGGGTGAGCCTGGATATGGACTTCTGCAAGGAGTTCACCTTTGAGTTCGCCGTTAAGTCCTATGGCTGCACCAAGTTGAATGTGATGTACACCAATGATCCGGACTCGGTGAAGCTCTGCCTCGTCGAGTTCAAGCAGTACCTATAGGACAAGAAAGCACAAGGTCGCAGGACTAGACCTTGTGCCCATCCATTCGTCTCCTGACAGGGACCAATGGATCGCCGTCACCCAAGTATGCATGCGGTACGAGGTTCTCGTCTACCACTGATGTAGAGCCATTAGAGGTTCTGGAGCATTCGCCTGTTTCATCGGCAGCGCCGACTGCACCTTCGCTACGGTGGAGAGAAGGAATAATGTGATGATTCGGCCATCTGGTGCAACAAGCTTGTCGACATCCAGAAGCAATACATGATCATCAACAACGGGCAGGAGAAGGCCTCCGTGGTTGACCTCACCGAGACCATCATCGACCCCTGCTACGCCAACATGAAAGAAGACAACGATACCAAGGACCTGAACACGTGGGAGGTACCTCTGAATCTAGCCTACATAACCTACATGGACAAGGACGCATACGCATGCTACGACATGTACATGCGGTTATTGGACATGAGGGTGTGTCTGTTTCCCGTAACCGACGAGTACATGGACAGCCGCAACATCATGATTAAGCGTGCCAGGAAGGTCTAGATGTTGTACTTTATCTGTTTAAGCACCTTTATCATCTGAGTGTTTCACACATTAGCCTATGTGTCATAATTATCTGTTTTGTCTGAAATATATATTCTAAGAACCAATTAACATGTTTCCTTTTTTTAGTGGCTATTTGCTTATGCATGTAACTAGTTCACTTGGCTGCCGTGCTTTGAATCTCCTTCCTCCCAACATATTCCCCTTCTCAGGTGGACCCAACAGGTCTCGTACACAGACATATGGGACCAACCACCTATCCATTTGTATTTCTTTATTTTGTTCAATCTTTCGTCCTCTTCCTATACAGCGGCTGGCCATCATAGCCTATGGCATTGGCCAGGCCATCCCTCTACTCCCATACATTGTTCGGCAGTGGCAACTCCATCGACCCACTCTGCACCCAAACAAGTCAACCCTCGTACTCCCCTCCACATGCGTCTTCCCCCGTTCCGATTCGTTCGGTCTAATGTGTCGATGTCGTCCTCTGCCTTGGTGCTCTCGCCGCGGCGCCGCCGCCTGTCGTTCCCAACATCGTCAGCAAAACAAGAGGAATCGGGAGACAACTGTCATTAAGAGGGTGATGTCCCGGCCCACTGGTCCATGGCCTAGGTTTTGTTGTTTAACATGGACAGCCCACGACATGTTTCAACATTTTTTGGATCCAGCAAGTATCAAGAGGCCTCTGGGCCTCGCAACCTAGCTTATCTATAACATCAGAAGCCTAAGTTATGTTTGTTTTTTCAAGACAACGCACAACTGAGTTCTACTTTTCTATAAGAATGCAAAACTGAGCCTATGTTCTCCCTTCTATAATAGTAGGGTGGGTCTATTCTGATAACACCCTTAAGACTCTTACTTTTATAACACCGAGCTAATTCTGCTAACACCGGCTCTGCATCCCACAACAGAAAAAACAACCTGAAAATGGCGGACTGAGCTGCACGCCTACCCCACCTGTTCCACTAGTCAAACCCCACTCCACCCATCTTCTTCCCTGCCCACGACCCCCACAACCCCACGAATCCACGATCCACCGCCCAACCTCCATCCCGCGCAGCGCCCCGCCAGCCTCCTCATGCGTCGCGCTGATGGGATGGGCGGAGCCCCCACCTTCCTCCAAGGAGCTCCGCCCCACTACTTCACCACCGGCGCCACCTTCATCACACCGGCCGCGCGGCGTCCTCCCCGACGCCGTCCTGCACCCACCGCGCCGTTCGGCCACCACCTACTAGAGTGCCGCCCACAACCACCTCTGCCCCACTGACACCGATTCCTGCCCTGGTGCCGCTCGCCGCCCACAGCTTCTGGACACCGTGTTCTAGAGCCGCCAGCGCCGGGTGTGGACTCCCGCCGATGGATCCGAGCCGCCACGCCCTCGCCGCCCGAGCGCTGCCCCACCCCCATCCGCCGCATCTCCACCCTCCCCCCCCACCTTCTCCCCGTCTCCAAATCGAGTAGCACCTCCACCTCTGGCATCCCCTCCTCCTTCCGCGCCACCGCCACATCGCCGGCGCCCCGCTCCCGCACTGAGGCGGCGCAGGTGCCTCCATGGCGCGCCGCCCCGACCCACACTAGTGGATCCGGTGACCCCGCCATGGACCCATGGATCCCGTGCCAGCAGGCCGGCTTTCTACTCCAGATCCCGGCCAGCCCGCGGTCCTCTCCGGCGACCTCCACTCTGCACTCCACCTCGAAGGAGCGGGAGCCTGTGGCCCACGCTCGACCAGCGTTCCCCTGTCGATGACCCTGTGGCACCCCGGCGGCCAAGTGTTCACCTGCGCTGGCCGAGGATGCCCCTCGGCCCCTGGTGCATATCTTCCCTCATCTCTCAGGCCGTGTCCTGCATTTCAATTCGGTGTGCGTCGCTGTCCTCTGGCGGGCGCGCGTGCAGTGCACTTAGCGGTGATGCTCTTATTCTAGTTCGCTCTTTTCACTTCTGAAATAAAATATTGAGGTGCTCCTCGCCAAGCCCCATCGCGCTTCGTGAAACAAAAAATTGTGCGGCTCGGCGACCATGGCAGTGCAGCTCGGAGGCACTCATGATGTGGTTCAGTGCTGGCGGGCTTGCAAAATTGGGCGTTTTTTGCGTGCGGATGGAAATTCATCATCACAGAGTGCAGCTGCAATTTGGGCGAGCATGCGTGTGATCATGGTGTGAAGAGGCGCGGCAGGTAGTTCACTTCCTTTTCTCTCTTTTCAAAAAGAAAGTGTTGAGGCTCGTCTTGTGTGCAGGTCACTATGCTCATATTGGCATGTGTGTGATAATCATCCCTCCGTGTATCTGCAGTTCACTATATTCTCCAGCTAGCTCAACTACTACTCGTCAGCGTTGGCTGCCTCCTGTCGGCCAAATGAAGGAGGAGCGGTTTACAGTCCACGCGTCGCCGGCGTGCAGTTCGTGTGTTCGTGGTCTAGCCCAACCACGGCATGATCCTCTCCATTCTCACAGGTAATTTCCTTCCCCCAATTTCACCTCACTTCCTGTAGAGAGGCTACATATAGCGTTTCAAGCTCTTAGTTAGCCAATTTGGTGCTATCTCTCCGAATTCAATTAGATGCTTGGTGCTTCACATTGATTCATTTTTTAATCCTCTGAAATCCTCAATGTATATGCAAGTACGAGTAGTATACAACGAGTCAATATATATAGTGTTTTTGGTGTTTGGTGCAACAGTAACATGTGTTTCTTCTCTTCTATATGCAGCCATCGACTTGGCCAATGGCGGCGGCAAAGGCGGATCTGACCAACGCATTTAATTGCAATACGGCCAATGATGGCGTGCTTGTCGCCACCAAGAAGCACCTCAGGCGTGGGGGCATGCCGACTTCGCGCGCCTTGCTACTCCAGTCTGCTGGAGACGCGAAAGGAGCAGCTCCTCCGCCAACATTCGCGGCCTCCAACCTCCTCTACCTTCGAACTGGCTGACCCCCCTTCTCCACCTGCTTCGTCTGCTTGCCGGTCAGCCGCCGGCGATGTAGCTCTGCCATGGATCCACGGTGGGGTAGCACGGCCATGCAGTCCGGCATGCACGTGTGTGCAGTACGGTTGTGGCGGCGAGGCAGCTAGTGTACGCCCACGGCACGGCGATGGGGGTCGGGGCCAAAGAACCACCACATCTCCCTTTGCATGTCCCTCCCCTCGAACCTCTTTGCTACCAGCAAAACATGCGAGAGGCGAGCTTGTTGTTGCAGTTTACTTCTGATTTTTGGGAGGAAAAAATCCAACAAACCGCAGTTTGCTATTCCTGTTCTTGCGGTTCAACAGTTTGCTATTCCTGTTTAGAGGTTCAGTTTGCTATTTTTTTGTAGGAGACGAAAATATTATCGAAAAGAGAAAGAAAGGTTTAGTATCTACATGTATATCTTGTTTCGGAATGCTAAGTGTGCTCTAATTTACAGAGATCAAGTTGTAACCTCTTAGTGTGGCGGCAGGCGAGATTCTAGTCGGCATGGAGTACTGCTGGTGCCCACTTGCAGTTTTGGTGGAGGAATAACAAAATTGCAGGGTTACATTGTAATTTCACTTATCATTTGGAGGGTGATCCTGCTAAACTCCCATGGACCTAATTGTAAAAATATCTTGATTTCCGTATAGTTCACCCCACTGGCCCGTGCAGTTCTTTGGTCTATGTATTCTCCGTAGAGATTCTTATATTTGTCGGGAAAGAAAAAGGAGTGCACTCCATGAAACACTAGGGGTAGAGATTCTTATATTTGTCGGGAAAGAAAAAGGAGTGCATTCCATGAAACACTAGGGGTCCAGTGAAAAAAGAAAATTGAAAAAAATGTCTAATGCGGTCCATTCCTAGTGGCTCACCGGCCGTTCACTTCATTAATTTTGTTTCTCATTGTTAAAAGATGTAAAAGGAAAAAAGCCTGGAGAATTGTTGTTCGGGAAGTTTATTATGTTGTTGTAGAAGAAAAAAGTGTGGTTCATTAATTTCACTTATCATCGGAGTTCAGACCGTCAAATAAAGAAGTGGAAATACAAAATTAGGGAGCAGCAAATAATAGTGCAGTTTACTACTAGTGTTGCGGTACATTTTTCTTGACCATGGGGTTCACTTCTTTCCCATGTAAAACACACTCTGTGTGAGAAGTTCACTATATTGCCACATGTTGTATAAAAAAGCAAAAATTTAATTTAATGCAGTCCCCTAGGAGAGCATTGAGTACACTATAATTTTTCTTAATGTAGTCCCCTCATTTCCTCCTTTATAAAAAAGGAAATGCACATCACTCCAGTTTTAAAGAAGTCCACTATGGATGACTCCGCAGTACACTCCATTTGAAAAAAATATGCACTTAAAATAGTTTCTGCGGTCCACTCTCGTTCAATGATTTTTTTAAAGGACAACACAAACTCATGCGGACCACTTTTGGGTAGTGTCGCCATTCACTTTTGGTAGTCTTGCGGTTCACTACTCTCAAAATCTGAAGTGCAAAAAATTGTTTCGAGAACGGCAAAAAATAAATAATGCGGTTCACTTCTTTATAGTGTTGCGGTTCGCTTACACCCGACGTGAAGCGCGGTCAACTTCTTCGTCTGGGAAAAATTTATGTTCGACAAAAGATAAACCATGAAGTTCACTTGAACTTCTAATGTAGTGTGGTTTTGGTCTAGAGCAGTGCGGTTTTCTGTCTAATACAATACATACGATTATTTTGGTGTCGCGAAAAAACAGTGTCCGCATTTTGTTAAAATCAAAATTGCTCTTAAACCGTAAGGAAACGGAGAGAGTGTTCTACATGAAAAAGTTACGCCTCATCGATATCTTCCCAACGGCATATAATTTGAATCATTTCGACAAGCAGTTTATAAAAATTTCACGAAAAACAGCCGCTGCCTCTCGTCGTCAGCCACACGATTTTAAAAATTAACTAAAAACCGTAAGGAATCTCAAAAACATTTCAACATATGAAAGTTGCGCCTGGTCCGTAGCTTTCCAAATGCGTAACATACGCCTCGTTTTGACAAATAGTTCAAAAACTAAAGCGAAAACAGTACCAAAAATTGAAAAAAAATCAAAAAAACTGAATTCCGCGATTTAGTAAATTTAAAACTGCTCTTAAACCGTAACGAATTAGAGAAAATAATAGATTTGAAAAAGATGCGCCACGACGATATCTTTCCAACCGTGTATCATTTACTTCATTCCCATGAGCGGTTAAGAAAAAGAAGGCAAAAAAATGCTCGCTGCAATTCGTCGTGAGCCGCATCATTTTTGAAACTGCTCTTAAACTGTGATGAATCTCGGAAAATGTTCAACATGGTGAAGTTGCACCTAATCCGTAGCTTCTCAACGGTATATTACACACATCCGTTAAAAAATAGAGCGAAAAAGGTACAAAAAAACACCACGTGCAGTTTTTTCCGACACGAAGTTCACTAGTCTCTGTATTGCAGTACCTTTGCTACTGAAAATGCAGTGCCCTCGCGCTGAGCGTGCAGTGCGGAAGTGTTATAAGAATAGTTATTCTACTAATATTAGCAGAATAGACCGGATATATATATATATATATATATATATATATATATATATATATAGATTATTTTATTACACATATATATAATAGAAACAACATAAGGTTCCGTTAAACCTGTCGTTCGTCCAACCATTTCATAGACCTTCCCACTTCCTTTATTTTTCGTTTTCATTAATCCTGTATCTGAATTTTCTCCCACTTTCTTTTTCGATGTAAATTGAGTTTTCTCCCAGTACTTTTGCGTAGAACCAACTCAACTGTCCCGCGTCTAGCCTAAAAAATAATAACACGCCATGTCCTATTAACTCATCAAATTAAAAGGATATTTTATTTCGTAAATTGAAAGTTCTCACAAAATAATAATAATAATTGTTTATATATAACTTGGCAAGTTAACTCCTAGTGATTGCGTACATAATCTTGCAAGATTTTACTAACCAATGCAGCAATAGACGTGCAATCATGTGTTTATGTTTTTATAACATTTCTCCATCCAGCCCAACATGATATTTTCACTCAGCCCAGCAAGTCCACAGATTTCAAGAAAAATGCAAATGGGCTTTAAATTCTATCATAATATATAAACGGGTTGCATAGATGCTACAACATTCTTTCACCCAACACACCAAATGGACTAAAAATACTAAATTGACTAGCTGACATGTGGGCCAGTTGGTCGAAGCCTAAGCACTTCCACAAAAAAGTAAAAATACAAAGTATGAATCCTAAGCAAGGCGTTGGATTTACATCCAACGGCTAGCATTCTTCTTCAATCTCTCGTCTTCTTCCCCCACCGCTACCGGGACCGCCTGCTCCAGCCTCCGGCGTCCAGCAGTGCTGTTTTGCGCGCCTCGCAGCGAAACGCTACCCCGCCGATGGCCAGGCCAAACCTCCACTCCGCACCTCTGTTATTCTCTATCGAGTCTAGGCCCACCCCGGGCCCGATCTAGTCAAGTTTCCCACTCCTATCCATCTGCGACTCCTGTCGGTGTCAAAACCGGCGGATCTCGGGTAGGGGGTCCCGAACTGTGCGTCTAAGATCGATGGTAACAGGAGACAGGGGACACGATGTTTACCCAGGTTTGGGCCCTCTCTATGGAGGTAATACCCTACTTCCTGCTTGATTGATCTTGATGAATATGAGTATTACAAGAGTTGATCTACCACGAGATCGTAATGGTTAAACCTTCGAGGTCTAGCTTGTATGACTATGGTAATGAGTATGCCCCCTCCGGACTAAGTCCTCCGGTTTATATAGACACCGGGAGGATCTAGGGTTATACAAGGTTGATTACAAAGAAAGGAATCTACACATTTGATCGCCAAGCTTACCCTCCATGCCAAGGAGTGTCCCATACGCACACGGGTAAGGTCTTCGGTGTTGGTATCTTCACTGCCCATCAGTCCGGCCCATGGCTAACAGGCCGGACGCCCGAGGACCCCTTAGTCCAGGACTCCCTCAACTCCACTGCCGTGTCTTCCCCATCTCCGGTCATTCCAGTCTGGGGCCTCGCCGTCGTCCATCGGCCTTGGTGCGCTCGGCACGGTGTGGCCAACGTGGTAAATGAAAGTCATCAAAAGATGACTATACATGAGAGGCTGACAGTGCGGACGTGTTTGTTCTCTCACTATAGCGCCATAAAAGCTCCTCTCTGCTAGGACTACGTCGGTATTTCCGCAAACAGGAAGGGATGATATAGCGCAGCGAAGGTAGATATTTCCCTCAGTGATGAAACCAAGGTTATAGAACCAGCAGGAGAACCAAAGCAACACAACATAAACATCACCTGAACACAAATAACAACACCTAGCAACCCGACGTGTTAAAGGGGTTGTCAATCCCTTTCGGGTAACGATGCCAGAAATTTGTAATATATTGAAATAATAGATCGCAAATAAAATAAAGTGCAGCAAAGTATTTTTGTATTTTTGGTATAATAGATCTGAATAAAATTCAACGGAAAAGTAGATCGCAAGCAAATATATGAGGAAGAAGACCCGCGGGCTGTAGATTTCACTAGTGGCTTCTCTCGAGAAAGATAACAAATGGTGGATAAACAAATTACTGTTGGTCAACTGATAGAACCTCAAATAATTATGAAGATATCCAGGCAATGATCATTACATAGGCATCACGTCCAAAATTAGTAGACCGACTCCTACCTGCATCTACTACTATTACTCCACACATCGACCGCTATCCAGCATGCATCTAGTGTATTAAGTTCATGGAAAATGGAGTAATGCAATAAGAACGATGACATGATGTAGACAAGATCCATTTATCTATTGCGTATATATAGATCCCATCTTTTTATCCTTAGTAGAAACGATACATACATGTTGTTTCCCTTTCTGTCACTGGGATCAAGCATTGTAAGATCGAACCCACTACCGGGCACCTCTTCCCATTGCAAGATAAACAGATCAAGTTGGCCAATCAAAACCCAAATATCAAACAAGAAATACGAGGCTATAAGAGATCATGCATATAAGAGATCAAAGAAACTCAAATAACTTTCATGGACATAAAAAGATATGACTGATCATAAACTCAAAGTTCATCAGATCCCAACAAACACACCGCAAAAAGGGTTACATCATATGGATCTCCAAGAGACCATTGTATTGAGAATTCAGCGAGAGAGAGAAAGCCATGTAGCTACTAACTACGGACCCGAAGGTCTACAAAGAACTACTCACGCATCATCGGAGAGGCACCAATGGAGGTGGTGAACCCCATCCGAGATGGTGTGTAGATTGGATTTGGTGGTTCTGGACTCTGCGGCGGTTGGGTGAATATTTTGTCGAATCCCCTAGGGTTTCTGGAATATTGGGGCATATATAGAGCAAAGGGGCGGTCCGGGGGGCACCTGAGGTGGGCACAACCCACCAGGGCGCGCCTGGGCCTCCTGGCGTGCCCTGGTGGGTTGTCCCCTCCTCGGGACTCCCCCCAGGTGCAATCAGGGCCCAACATCTTCCATCTGGTCCATAAAAAATCATCGTGGAGTTTCGTGGCATTTAGACTCCGCCTGGTATTGAGTTTCTGCGATGTAAAAAACATGGAAAAAACAACAACTGGCACATGGCACTATGTCAATAGGTTAGTATCAAAAAATGATATAAAATGACAATAAAATGATTATAAAACATCCAAGATTGATAAAAAACAGCATGGAACAATAAAAAATTATAGATACCTTGGAGACGTATCAGCATCCCCAAGATTAACTCCTACTCGTCCTCGAGTAGGTAAGTGATAAAAACAGATTTTTTGATGTGGAGTGTTGTTTATCATGTCATATCATATTCTTTTCTTTATAGCAATGACATTTGGACTTTTATGTGATTCAAAGCAATATTCTAGTTTTGACATAATAATTTAGATACTCAAGCATACCAACAAGCAACCATGTCTTTCAAAATATAAATGCTAAAATAAGTTATCCCTAGCCCATCATGCTCAAACATTGATCCATTCATGAAACACACTCGAATATCAACTACATCCAATACTTAAGCATGATCATATTGCCTCTTAGTTGGTGCTTTTATAAGAGAGGACGGAGACTCAAATTCGAAATAAAAATTGCATAAAGTAAATGAAAGGCCCTTTGTAGAGGGAAGTAGGGATTTGTAGAGGTGCCAGAGCACAAAGCGAAAAATTAGAGATAAAAACATTTTTGGACGTGTTTCCATCCCACAACGAAAACGACTTAGAGTTCCCAACACTTTCCATGCTAGATATGCCATAGGCGGTTCCCAAACAGAAAATAAAGTTTATTCCTTTTTCCACCATTCTTTCACTTTCCATGGCTAGCCGTATCCACGGTTGCCCTCCATACCAACACTTTCCAAGGAATTTATTATTTGACAACATAAAGTAAATTCATTTTTGCATTTCGGGACTGGGAATCCCTAAAACCTTTGCCTTACTCTCGTGCAATGACAAGTGAATAAACACTCATCGTGAGAATAACACATCCAGCATGGAAAATATTAGCCACCCATTACCGTTCCGCGAGCAAAACAAACACACAAAAGAGAAGTTTATTTTGAAAATTAGAGATGACACATGCCAATTTGCTTAGAACTGCAAAAGAATACCGCATATAGGTAGATATTGAAGGAAATATGCCCTAGAGGCAATAATAACGTTATTATTTATTTTCTTATATCATGATAAATGTTTATTATTCATGCTAGAATTGTATTAACCGGGAACATAATACTTGTGTGAATACATAGACAAACAGAGTGTCACTAGTATGCCTCTACTTGACTAGCTCGTTGATCAAAGATGGTTATGTTTCCTAGCAATAGACATGAGTTGTCATTTGATTAACGGGATCACATCATTAGGAGAATGATGTGATTGACTTGACCCATTTTGTTAGCTTAGCACACGATCGTTTAGTATTCTGCTATTGCTTTCTTCATGACTTATACATGTTCCTATGACTATGAGATTATGCAACTCCCGTTTACCGGAGGAACACTTTGTGTGCTACCAAATATCACAACGTAACTGGGTGATTATAAAGGTACTCTACAGGTGTCTCCAAAGGTACTTGTTGGGTTGGCGTATTTCGAGATTAGGATTTGTCACTCCGATTGTTGAAGAGGTATCTCTGGGCCCACTCAGTAATGCACATCACTTAAGCCTTGCAAGTATTGCAACTAATGAGTTAGTTGCGGGATGATGTATTACGGAACGAGTAAAGAGACTTGCCGGTAACGAGATTGAACTAGGTATTGAGATACCGACAATCGAATCTCGGGCAAGTAACATACCGATGACAAAGGGAACACCGTATGTTGTTATGCGGTTTAACCGATAAAGATCTTCGTAGAATATGTGGGAGCCAATATGAGCATCCAGGTTCCGCTATTGGTTATTGGCCGGAGACGTGTCTCGGTCATGTCTACATAGTTCTCGAACCTGTAGGGTCCGCACGCTTAAAGTTTCGATGATAGTTATATTATGAGTTTATATGTTTTGATGTACCGAAGATAGTTTGGACTCCCAGATGTGATCTCGGACATGACAAGGAGTCTCGAAATGGTTGAGACATGAAGATTGATATATTTGACGACTATATTCGGACACCAGAATGGTTCCGGGGGTTATCAGATATATACCGGAGTACCGGAGGGTTACTGGAACCCCCCGGTAGTTATTGGGCCTCATGGGCCCAATTAGTGGAAGAGGAGAGGTGGCCAAGGGGCAGCTGCGCGCCCCTCCCCCCTCAAGTCCGAAATGGACAAGGAGGGGGGGCGGCGCCCCCTTTCCTTTCCCCCTCTCTCTCCTTCCCTCTTCTCTCCTAATCCAACAAGGAAAAGGGAGGGAGTCCTACTCCCGGTGGGAGTAGGACTCCTCCTGGCGCGCCCCTCGTGGCCGGCCGCCTCTCCCCCCTTGCTCCTTTATATACGGGGGCAGGGGTCAGCCTAGAGACACAACAATTGATCATCGATCTTTTGGCCTTGTGCGGTGCCCCCCTCCACCATAGTCCACCTCGATAATATCTTAGCGGTGCTTAGGCGAAGCCCTGCATCGATAGAACATCATCATCGTCACCACGCCGTCATGCTGACGAAATTCTCCCTCAACACTCGGCTGGATCGGAGTTCGAGGGACGTCATCGGGCTGAACGTGTGCTGAACTCGGAGGTGTCGTGCGTTCGGTACTTGATCGGTCGGATCGTGAAGACGACGACTACATCAACCGCATTGTGCTAAGCGCTTCGCTTTCGGTCTCACGAGGGTACGTGGACAACACTCTCCCCTCTCGTTGCTATGCATCACCATGATCTTGCGTGTGCGTAGGAATTTTTTTGAAATTACTACGTTCCCCAACAGTGGCATCCGAGCCTGGTTTTATGGGTAGAAGTCATATGCACGAGTAGAACAAAAGTGAGTTGTGGGCGATATAAGTCATACTGCTTACCAGCATGTCATACTTTGGTTCGGCGGTATTGTTGGGTGAAGCGGTCCGGACTGACATTACACGTACGCTTACGCGAGACTGGTTCTACCGACATGCTTTGCACACAGGTGGCTGGCGGGTGTCAGTTTCTCCAACTTTAGTTGAACCGAGTGTGGCTACGCCCGGTCCTTGCGAAGGTTAAAACAACACCAACTTGACAAACTATCATTGTGGTTTTGATGCATATGTAAGAACGGTTCTTGCTAAGCCCGTAGCAGCCACGTAAAATTTGCAACAACAAAGTAGAGGACGTCTAACTTGTTTTTTCAGGGCATGTTGTGATGTGATATGGTCAAGACATGATGCTAAATTTTATTGTATGAGATGATCATGTTTTGTAACCGAGTTATCGGCAACTGACAGGAGCCATATGGTTGTCGCTTTATTGTATGCAATGCAATCGCCCTGTAATGCTTTACTTTATACTAAGCGGTAGAGATAGTCGTAGAAGCATAAGATTGGCGAGACGACAACGATACTACGATGGATATCAAGGTGTCGCCCCGGTGACGATGGTGATCATGACGGTGCTTCGGAGATGGAGATCACAAGCACAAGATGATGATGGCCAGATCATATCACTTATATTGATTGCATGTGATGTTTATCTTTTATGCATCTTATCTTGCTTTGATTGACAGTAGCATTATAAGATGATCCCTCACTAAATTATCAAAGTATAAGTGTTCTCCCTGAATATGCACCATTGCAAAAGATCTTCGTGCTGAGACACCACGTGATGATCGGGTGTGATAGGCTCTACGTTCAAGCACGTGATCCAAATACTCAGGTTAAACTTGACGAGCCTAACATATAACAGATATGGCCTCCGAACACGGAGACCGAAAGGTCGAGCGTGAATCATATAGTAGATATGATCAACATAGTGATGTTCACCATTGAAACTACTCCATCTCACGTGATGATCGGACATGGTTTAGTTGATTTGGATCACGTGATCACTTAGAGGGTTCGAGGGATGTCTATCTAAGCGGGAGTTCTTTAATAACATGATTAATTGAACTTAAATATATCATGAACTTAGTACCTGATAGTATTATGCTTGTCTATGTTGATTGTAGATAGATGGCCCGTGTTGTTGTTCCGTTGAATTTTAATGCGTTCCTTGAGAAAGAAAAGTTGAAAGATGATGGTAGCAATTACACGGACTGGGTCCATAACTTGAGGATTATCCTCATTGCTGCACAGAAGAATTACGTCCTCGAAGCACCGCTGGGTGCCAGACCTGCTGCAGGAGCAACACCAGATGTTATGAACATCTGGCATAGCAAAGCTGATGACTACTTGATAGTTCAGTGTGCCATGCTTTACGGCTTAGAACCGGGTCTTCAACGACGTTTTGAACGTCATGGAGCATATGCGATGTTCTAGGAGTTGAAGTTAATATTTCAAGCAAATGCCCGAATTGAAAGATATGAATCTCCAATAAGTTCTACAGCTGCAAGATGGAGGAGAATAGTTCTGTCAGTGAGCATATACTCGAAATGTCTGGGTATAACAATCACTTGATTCAACTGGGAGTTAATCTTCCGGATGATAGCGTCATTGACAGAATTCTTCAATCACTGCCACCAAGGTACAATAGCTTCGTGATGAAATATAACATGCAAGGGATGGACAAGACGATTCCCAAGCTCTTCGCAATGCTGAAGGCTGCGGAGGTAGAAATCAAGAAGGAGCATCAAGTGTTGATGGTCAATAAGACCACCATTTTCAAGAAAAAGGGCAAAGGGAAAAAGAAGGGGAACTTCAAGAAGAACAGCAAGCAAGTTGCTGCTCAGGAGAAGAAACCCAAGTCTGGACCTAAGCACGAGATCGAGTGCTTCTCACGCAAGCGAGACTAGTCACCGAAGCGGAACTGCCCCAAGTATTTGGCGGGTAAGAAGGATGGCAAGCTGAACAAAGGTATATGTGATACACATGTTATTGATGTGTACCTTACTAATGCTCGCAGATAGCACCTGGTATTTGATATCGGTTACATTGCTAATATTTGCAACTCGAAACAGGGACTACGGATTAAGCAAAGATTGGCTAAGGAAGAGGTGACGATGTGCGTGGGAAATGGTTCCAAAGTCGATGTGATCACGGTCGGCACGCTACCTCTACATCTACCTTCTGGATTAGTTTTAGACCTGAATAATTGTTATTTGGTGCCAGCGTTGAGCATGAACATTATATCTGGATCTTGTTTGATGCGAGACGGTTATTTATTTAAATCAGAGAATAATGTATGTTCTATTATATGAGTAATATCTTTTATGGTCACGCACCCTTGAAGAGTGGTCTATTTTTGTTGAATCTCGATAGTACTGATACACATATTCATAATATTGAAGCCAAAAGATGCAGAGTTGATAATGATAGTGCAACTTATTTGTGGCACTGCCGTTTAGGTCATATCGGTATAAAGCGCATGAAGAAACTCCATACTGATGGACTTTTGGAACCACTTGATTATGAATCACTTGGTACTTGTGAACCGTGCCTCATGGACAAGATGACTAAAACACCGTTCTCTGGTACTATGGAGCGAGCAATAAATTTGTTGGAAATCATACATACAGATGTATGTGGTCCGATGAATATTGAGGCAAGTCGCGGATATCGTTATTTTCTCAGCTTCACAGATGATTTGAGCAGATATGGGTATATCTACTTAATGAAACATAAGTCTGAAACATTTGAAAAGTTCAAAGAATTTCAGAGTGAAGTTGAAAATCATCGTAACAAGAAAATAAAGTTTCTACGATCTGATCGTGGAAGAGAATATTTGAGTTACGAGTTTGGTCTTCATTTGAAACAATGCGGAATAGTTTCACAACTCACGCCACCCGGAACACCATAGTGTAATGGTGTGTCCGAACGTCGTGATCGTACTTTAGTTGATATGCTGCGATCTATGATGTCTCTTACTGATTTACCGCTATCGTTTTGGGGTTATGATTTAGAGACGGCTGCATTCACGTTAAATAGGACACCATCAAAATCCGTTGAGACGACGCCTTATGAACTGTGGTTTGGCAAGAAACCTAAGTTGTCGTTTCTTAAAGTTTGGGGCTGCGATGCTTATGTGAAAAAGCTTCAACCTGATAAGCTCGAAACCAAATCGGAAAAACGTGTCTTCATAGGATACACAAAAGAGACAGTTGGGTACACCTTCTATCATAGATCCGAAGACAAGACTTTTGTTGCTAAATTCGGAATCTTTCTAGAGAAGGAGTTTCTCTTGAAAGAAGTGAGTGGGAGGAAAGTAGAACTTGATGAGGTAACTGCACCTGCTCCCTTATTGGAAAGTAGTTCATCACAGAAACCGGTGTCTGCGACACCTACACCAATTAGTGAGGAAGTTAATGATGATGATCA
Source organism: Aegilops bicornis (assembly GCA_021605145.1). Classification (NCBI taxonomy): domain Eukaryota; kingdom Viridiplantae; phylum Streptophyta; class Magnoliopsida; order Poales; family Poaceae; genus Aegilops; species Aegilops bicornis. The sequence continues at coordinate 392,117,892 of CM038674.1, forward strand.
TGAAACTTCAGATCAAGTTGTTACTGAATCTCGTAGGTCAACCAGAGTAAGATCCGCACCAGAGTGGTATGGTAATCCTGTTCTGGAAGTTATGTTACTAGACCATGACAAACCTACGAACTATGAAGAAGCGATGGTGAGCCCAGATTCATAAAATGGCTTGAGGCCATGAAATCTCAGATGGGATCCATGTATGAGAACAAAGTGTGGACTTTGGTTGACTTGCCCGATGATCCGCAAGCCATTGAGAACAAATGGATCTTCAAGAAGAAGACTGACGCTGACGGTAATGTTACTGTCTATAAAGCTCGACTTGTTGCGAAAGGTTTTTGACAAGTTCAAGGGATTGCCTACGATGAGACCTTCTCACCCGTAGCGATGCTTAAGTCTGACCGAATCATGTTAGCAATTGCCGCATTTTATGATTATGAAATTTGTAAAATGGATGTAAAAACTGCATTCCTGAATGGATTTCTGGAAGAAGAGTTGTATATGATGCAACCGAAAGGTGTTGTCGATCCAAAGGGAGCTAACAAAGTGTGCAAGCTCTAGCGATCCGTTTATGGACTGGTGCAAGCCTCTCGGAGTTGGAATAAACGCTTTGATAGTGTGATCAAAGCATTTGGTTTTATACAGACTTTTGGAGAAGCCTGTATTTACAAGAAAGTGAGTGGTAGCTCTGTAGCATTTCTGTTATTATATGTGGATGACATATTGCTGATTGGAAATGATATAGAATTTCTGGATATCATAAAGGGACACTTGAATAAGAGTTTTTCAATGAAAGACCTCGGTGAAGCTGCTTATATATTGGGCATCAAAATCTATAGAGATAGATCAAGACGCTTAATTGGACTTTCACAAAGCACATACCTTGACAAAGTTTTGAAGAAGTTCAAAATGGATCAAGCAAAAGAAAGGGTTCTTGCCTGTGTTACAAGGTGTGAAGTTGAGTAAGACTCAATGCCCGACCACTATAGAAGATAGAGAGAATATGAAAGATGTTCCCTATGCTTCAGCCATAGGCTCTATCATGTATGCAATGCTGTGTACCAGACCTGATGTGTGCCTTGCTCTAAGTCTAGCAGGGAGGTACCAAAGTAATCCAAGAGTGGATCACTGAACAGCGGTCAAGAACATCCTGAAATACCTGAAAAGGACTAAGGATATGTTTCTCGTTTATGGAGGTGACAAATAGGCCATCGTAAATGGTTACGTTGATGCAAGCTTTGACACTGATCCGGACGATTCTAAATCGCAAACCGGATACGTGTTCACATTGAACGGTGGAGCTGTCAGTTGGTGCAGTTCTAAAAAAAGCGTCGTGGCGGGATCTACGTGTGAAGCGGAGTACATAGCTGCTTCAGAAGCAGCAAATGAAGGAGTCTGGATGAAGGAGTTCATATCCGATCTAGGTGTCATACCTAGTGCATCGGTGTCGGTGTCAAAACCGGCGGATCTCGGGTAGGGGGTCCCGATCTGTGCGTCAAGGCTGATGGTAACAGGAAGCAAGGGACACAGATGTTTACCCAGGTTCGGGCCCTCTCTATGGAGGTAAAACCCTACTTCCTGCTTGGTTAATATTGATGATATGGGTAGTACAAGAGTAGATCTACCACGAGATCGTAGAGGCTAAACCCTAAGAGCTAGCCTATGGTGGTATGATTGTAATTGTGATCGGCCTTCTAAGGACCAACCTCTCCGGTTTATATAGACATCGGAGAGGGCTAGGGTTTACATGGAGTCGATTACAAGGAAGGAAACATAATATCCAGATCGCCAAGCTTGCCTTCCACGCCATGGAAAATCCCATCCGGACACGGGCCGAAGTCTTGAGTCTTGTATCTCCACGCTTCAATAGTCCGGACGTTGTATACAGTCCGGCTGTCCGGATACCCCCTAATCCAGGACTCCCTCAGTAGCCCCTGAACCAGGCCTCAATGACGATGAGTCCGGCACGCAGCTTTGTCTTCGGCATTGCAGGGCGGGTTCCTCCTCCGAATACTCCAAAATGGTTATCGAATACGTAGACCGTGTCTGGATCTGCAAGATGATCTTCGTATGGTATAGATATGATTTGCTGGCAATCTTCATGCGTCGTGCCCTTGCATCAGGGCTCGGTCCAATGCGAACCGACGTTTCCTGCCCCACAACGACTCGTGTTGCGAGGCGGTTTTATTGGCACGTCCCGTCGAGGCAGAGATCATGTTCCTCTTATTACGGGATTTTCCATCAATATCAGCACGCGTGACCCCACGACGGCTGTTGGTATAACCCGTGTGTTTTTTAGATAAGCCTCAAACAGTCACACCGGGGACTCTTGATATTCACCCTCTTTATAAAGGGGTCGAGACCTACGCCTCTTAATTCACCTTCATCGCGCCTTCTCGCACCTCGAGTTCTAACACCCAAAACCTAAGCTCCACCCCTCCAGAATCCTCCAATATGTCCGGATCTGACCCTCAAGGCCGGTGGGTGGCCTCCTCGATTGAAGAGAAGGACACTGCAGAGCTTAGGGAGGTTGGATACTTGACCGCCGACATCCAACACCGGCTTCCCGCCCCAGGGCAGGTCATCCCCACACCAGAGCCTAATGAGTGCGTCGTTTTTGTCCCGCACTTTCTCCGCGGCTTGGGTTTCACCCTTGATCCCTTTGTGAGGGGGCTCATGTTCTATTATGGGCTGGATTTTCACGATCTGGCTCCAGACGCTATCCTCCACATCTCATCGTTCATTATAGTGTGCGAGGCATTCCCCCACATCACCCCACACTACGGCTTATGGCTCAAAACCTTCAATGTGAAGCCGAAAATGATCGAGGTGCGACACGCGGAGTGCGGAGGTGCTGTAATAAGCAGGAACGCTGATGCCCCATGGCTAGAGGGATCTTTCCTAGAAGTATCCGATGTATGGCAACGGAGGTGGTTTTATGTCACGGCTCCCAGAGGCACAAAGTGGGTGGCCGCCCCCGAGTTCCGCTCGGGCCCTCCATCCCAACTAGCGTCTTGGACCGACGTAGGACGGAATTGGGGGTCCGCTGGTGATGTGCCAGTACTGCAGAACCGCATCCGAGAGCTTCTTGAGAGGGACATTAGCCTTGTCAGCATAATGCAAGTGATGTTAATCCGACGGATGTTACCGTGCCAACGCCGGCCTCTCCGGATGTGGGAGTTCAATCCGGAGGGTCCGCGGACTGTCAAGCACTTCTTCGGCTTAAAGCTCGAAGGGATGTGCAGATTATTCTTCGGACCGAAAGTAAAGTGTCCGGACACCACCGAGGATGCGGGCCTAAGCTGCAATCGCCTAGATACCCAAGTAAGTAAACTTGATACCGGACACCGTGTTTTGTATTTGTTATGATTGTTTGTTCTGAAAATCATCCTTGGCCAGGAATGGCTCAGCAAGGCGGAGAGAATCAGGTGTCCGACGCCACTTCTCGAAGGCTCGCCTGGTCCCACCATGGCCAAGATGCTTGACCGGGTGCTCAGCAGAATGCACTCAGGGGAAGACAAGGGGAAGAACGAAGAAACCGAGCTTCACACGCTACGCATCCGAATCGGGGGAATTGTTGCCTCCCCTAAGGAGGATAGTTGGGAAGGGGAGGCTAAGGCCTCCTCCCTGCGCGGGAAGAAGAGGGCCGCCTCCGAAGACTCGGAGATGGAGATGCCCAAACCCGGAAAAAAGATAACACCAGGGGCTCACCTCAACGGGCACCCTCACCGCATCGTGCCCACCAACGGGCCAGCCCTCCGCCGAGCTGTAAGTTAATTTTTAATTCGAAGGTACTGCGTTCCTCCTAGATCAATAACCAGGATTCGTCTTTCGCAGTCCGGCTAGCAGCCCTTCTCAACAGAGTTCGTCTTCAGGGGATCTTCCTCCGGAGATGATGGAGAGTGAGACCCCACCCACCTCTCCGGCTCATGAAGCGGGCGACACTGAGGTGACGTCACGGAGGAGTCTGGATCTGCCGAAGCCGGAAGCCACTGTGTCAGCCCCCCTGTGCCTGGAGCATTTGGCTCCCACGAGGGGCGATGGGAAGGGTCCGACACAGTTTGATGTCTGGCCGGACGTACTGACGGGCCTACTGGAGCGAGCTGCGCTTTCGGAGGAGCACCGCTCATTAATGAGTGCAGTGCTCAGGAAGATTCCCTCCGCTACAAGCGGTTTGAATGAAGCATTTACAAGTCTGATCAGAGGCTTTGAGGTATGTACTGAAGAATACACTGTTTTTGGCTGTGAGGCACGCATTAGGTGTGCTCCATATAGATAGTAGCCCCTGAGACTCTGGTTGCACGCTCTAGGCGGCAAACGGGGGATCATAAATCAATGATTGTGCTGTAAACACTTGCAGGTACCTGTGAGTCCGGCCGCCGACCAGTTCATCGAAGTTTTTGAACTGACCAGGCGAATTCGTTCGATTGATGCCGATATCACGCTGGTGAATGAGCGGCTGGACGAATCAGAAGGTATGTGCTCTGCCTTCCTTTGTATAGGAAAATATGGAGGCGGCATGATATTAATGTAATATGTTCGGACTGCAGATGGTGCTGCTGCCGTGGAGGCCCTGAGGGAAGAACTTGTCCAAGCCAAGGAACAAGCTCGGGTTAGCAATGCGGCTGCCCTAAAGGCGATCGAGGAACTGAGAGCCGGACAGGCTGCTCATCGCGGAAGCGAGGAAAAGATAGCCGAAATGGCTATTGAGTTAAAAAATGCTGCTGACCGGTATGAGCTCCTTGAAAAGGAGCATAAGGATAGCTTGGCCGAGCTGGACAAGGCACGCAATGCCACCAAGGAAATACAGACTGAGCTCAGGGGTGCGCGGGAGGAGCTTCAACAGTCCGGTAAAATCATGGCTGGAGGTTCCTACTTGCTGCGGACGAAGTTTTTAGATCCAAAGTACGCTCCCCTGGATGGGCGCTGGAGTGGCGGACGCCAGCGCGGATTTGGCGAAGAGTATGGCTGACGCTGCCAAGTTCTTCGAGGGTCAGGGTGATAAGGAGGTGGAGAAGCTTTTCTGGTCGCAATTCAATGCTCCCACTCGCCTGCTGCCGTTAAATGACAAGATGGCTGCTGTAGCGGAGCTTCACAGGCTGTCCGGCCTTGCAATGCGGTCTGTGATAGACCATCTTTGGCCGGAAGGGCCTCAGCCGGACAGTTACTTTGGCTTGGTGCACCAGTTCCTTTGGGTCGTGCCTCGGATCGACGCCATGAGGAGGTCGGAGTGCATAGAAGGTGTACGGATGGCTCTTACCCACGTTAAAGCCTATTGGACGGATATGGAGGCCAATATTATAGCGACCCAAGATCCGGCGGGGGGCCAGTATCCGGCCGAGCACTACTTGGCGCAGGTCACAGAAGGTGCCCGCCTAATAGAGGCGCAGTGCTCGAAGAATGTCTTATTCGAGTGATGAATCGAATCATTGTAAAAAACAATGTTAGTTTGGTTATAAGGCTATATTTATACTTTTTGCCTGAAAGTATTATTGTGTCCCCTATGTGGCCGTTAGAATATATATATATATATATATATATATATATATATATATATATATATATATATATCTATATATATATATATATATATATATATGAATGTTTAATCCGAAGATAGCAGTCGTTGGCTTCATCCCCACGCATGCAATGCGGGGTGTTCATGAAAAATATGCTTAAACACACTTGATCCAATGTCTTGGTCCATGAAGGAGGTGATCGACGTCGAACTAGGCAACCAGACTATATAGCTATAACACTTTCGCTTAGCCATGGGAGTTCAATTTTGGGGCTACTATGTAGCCCTGGTACCTTCGCGTGCATCCGAATACGGGCGCGTGTGTACATGACGGGAAACGGTCCTTCGTTAATGCGGAGGGATCCTAAAGATTCCGATAAGTCTTCAGTGGTTGAACAGTCTCTCGCTGTATCATGACAGTCATTTTTCGGCTTTCTCTACTAAGGTGCTCGTCCGGAATAACCAGGGCACAATCGCAGTAGTTCTCCTTTGGCCACCTTAGCCGATATTAACGGAACGTAAGGCGGCAAACCCAGGAGCCGGGCAAACCCAACATTTGACCAAAGACATGATTCGGAGCTGCTGCATATAAGGCCAAACTCGTGACGCCGAACACTCCCGAAGGTATTCAGACTTTATAATAGTCGATGGGCTCAAGAATGCCCATTCATTATAAACCCTGTGTTTCCAGGTACGTGCGTTAATCTGTCGTGGCGAGATGCCAAAAACGGCAGTATCCTCTGTGGGTATAGAACCCACGGGATGGTTAAACAACAAGAGGCAATAGAAAAGGTTTACAGAGGGGCTTAATCTAAAAAGAAACCTGTTGGACGGGGCCCTGTTGCACGTCTGTGCCTTTGTCTCCGTTGTGCCGTATCCCGGAAGGGTATCGCACGAACGTTGTCTGTGAAAAAAGGAAACTCATAGAAGAGTACAATGTAAGTATGCGATGGATAATAAAAGTGTAAGATGTTGGCCTGCCCATAAGGTTGAGCCAACTGTGGGACTATGTTAAGTATTTATAGCCCCTGGTGTCCACTATGGGATTACATATACGGTGCCCTGGTTCAATTTTATCCGGGCGACCGGACTTGTCTAGACGAGTCTGTGGTCTTTAATGACCAGTCATGTTTTCTGATGTTGGAGGCCGCTTATAGTCCGGTCGCGAGGGCCGTCGCGTGTTCCTCTGCGTGTGACGAGCGCTCTGTTAGTCCGCTAACGGTGATGACGCCACGTGGACCAGGCATCTTAAGTGTAAGGTAGCCATAGTGCGGCAATGCGTTGAAGCGGGCGAAGGCCATTCTTCCAAGCACTGCGTGATAGTCGCTTTGGAAGGGTGCGATGATGAAGAGTAGTTCTTCGCTTCTGGAGTTGCCTGGAGATCCGAATGTTACCTCCAGTGCGACAGAGCCTCTGCTATGGGCTTCAACGCATGGTATCACCCCTTCAAAGTGGTGTTGCTTTGGTTAATTCTGGATGGGTCTATCCCCATCCTGCGGACAGTGTCCTCGTATATTAAATTGAGACTGTCGCCGCCGTCCATAAGGACGCGGGTGAGACGGTATCCGTCGATTATCGGGTCAAGCACCAAGGCCTTTGATCCTCCGCGCCGAATACTAGTTCGGTCATCCAAGTTATCGAAAGTGATCGGATAAGTCATCCAGTGGTTAGGCGTGAGTACGATGGGCTCTATATCGAGCGCGTCTCTATGCGCGCGTTCGTGCCTCCTCATGGATGTGTGAGTCGCGTGGATCATGTTCACTGTTTTAACCTCTGGCAGGAATTTTTTCTGTCGCCCGATGTTAATTTGGCGAGGTTCATCCTCGTCTTCACTTGGTGTTTCCCTTTCCTTGTGTTTGGCATTTAATTTGCCTGCCTGCTTGAAGACCCAGCACTCTCTGTGATTGTGGTTTGCAGGTTTGTCAGGGTTGCCATGAATTTGGCATAGTCTGTCTAGGACTCTATTCAGACCAGACGGTCCCTCTTTGCTGCCTTTAGATGGCTTATTTTGCTGATTAGGTCGAGAGCCCCTGAATCCGGCATTAACCATCGTGTTATCCGGGCTCTCTTCCTTGTTTTGGCGTTTGTTTTTATGATGCCGTGGCTTCCCATTGCCATCCCTTATTTCAGATGTGCTGGGGTCGCGGGTGCCTTTATGGGCTAGCCAGCTATCTTCTCCCGTGCAAAAGCGAGTCATAAGGCTTGTTAGGGCTGCCATTGTTCTTGGCTTTTCTTTGCCGAGGTGTCTGGCGAGCCACTCGTCACGGATGCTGTGTTTGAATGCCGCTAAGGCTTCGGCATCCGGACAGTCAACAATTTGATTCTTCTTAGTGAGGAATCTGTTCCAAAACTTGCGGGCAGATTCTCTAGGCTGTTGGACTATGTGACTTAAGTCGTCAGCATCCGGAGGTCGGACATAGGTCCCTTGAAAATTGGCCCTGAAAGCGTCCTCGAGTTCCTCCCAGCTCCCAATTGAATTTTCGGGGAGGCCTTTCAACCAGTACCGAGCTGATCCCTTCAATTTGAGGGGGAGGTATTTGATGGCGTGAAGGTCGTCCCCACGAGCCATATGTATGTGTAGGATAAAGTCCTCGATCCAGACCCCTGGGTCTGTCGTTCCGTCGTATGCCTCTATGTTCACAGGTTTAAATCCCTGTGGGAATTCATGGTCGAGTACTTCATTGGTAAAGCACAGGGGGTGAGCAGCCCTCTCATGTCCGGACGTCTTTGTGGCATGCCGTCGGTTGTTGTTGTGTCCGGTGTTTATTCCGGACTGGTATTCGATTGGCGTAATCGTTTTGGCGATCATAGTCTTTCGCCGGGGTGCGTCCTTTGGATCCATAAATGGACCTGGCCGCGCCAACTTTCTTATTCAGGTGTTCATGTGGATCGTGCGCGGTGTCGGTAGCCGCTTTGTTGCGGCTATGAAGTGGTATAGCTTCGTCATCGAATTCTGGCAGTAGCTTGCGTTTTGGATATCCCTTTGTATGGCGATCATCGCCGTATCTTTCTTCAGTGTCTATCACTTTATTCCATCTGCGGTTGAGTGTTTCCTGTGCGGCCTTGAGCCGTTGCTTCTGCTTCTTTAGACTTCTTGCAGTGGCCATAAGTTTTCTGTGGAGGTTATCTCGTTCCGCGTGTTTTTCCGGGATTGCATCATTATCCGGACTGTTTTCCTGTGCTGGTTTGTTTTGATGACCTTGTTCGTCGGGATCATTGTCCTCGGGCGTCTGCTCCGAACTGCGTTCAGCGTGACCTGGTTCGTCCTGCTCCATCGCTGGGTCCGTATGGTCGTTGTTGGCTTCGGAGTTGATTGTAGTATCAATCCCTCTGGCGCTCTTGACACTATTTTTACTGTTGCTGGACTTAGAACGGCATCTGCGTCGTTGCTTTGGCTTTTGTCCGGGGGTTTTATCGTCCGGAATGTCGCCTTTGTCCTCTTTGGGCGTATCCACCATGCATATGTCGTGTGACGAGGGGGAAGTCCGCGCCCCATAGATTCCGCATCTTCTCCTGCATCGTCGTCCATACATTCGATGTCTTCGGAGTCGAAGTCAGGCACATCGGTTAAATCATCGACCGTGGCTATGAAGTGGGTGGTGGGTGGGCAACGAATTTCTTCGTCGCCTGCTTCCCACTCGAACCGGACGTAGCTTGGCCCAGAGATTTCTGTCAAAGAGAGAGTTTTCAACGAGTTCAGCATGTCACCAAAGGGCGAGTGCTGAAAAATGTCCGCGGCGGTGAACTCCATTACTGGAGCCCAACCTGGCTCGACCGGCTCGGGAGTGCGCGGACCGGACTCAACATCCGGATACGAATCCGGGGGTCCGGAGTCATAGGCCACCACAGAGGTAAGGCCCGTGTTTGGCTCCAACGCCGATGAGTGCGCGACCTGCGGGGCGGGGTCCAGCCCTCCGTCCTCAGGCAACGCAGCCTGCTCCGGATTTAGGTCCGAGGCTAATGCGGGGGTGATACCCCGAGCTTTGTCCGACAACAGGTCTAAGCCATGCTCGTCGTGACTATCCGGTATCGTGTTATTGGAGATGGTTGAAGGAGCCATCGAGCCCAGCAGTGACGACACAGAGGAACTCTCAATGAGAGCACCAATGTCGGTGTCAAAACCGGCGGATCTCGGGTAGGGGGTCCCGATATGTGCGTCAAGACTGATGGTAACAGGAAGCAAGGGACACAGATGTTTACCCAGGTTCGGGCCCTCTCGGTGGAGGTAAAACCCTACTTCCTGCTTGATTAATATTGATGATATGGGTAGTACAAGAGTAGATCTACCACGAGATCGTAGAGGCTAAACCCTAAGAGCTAGCCTATGATGGTATGATTGTAATTGTGATCGGCCTTCTAAGGACCAACCTCTCCGGTTTATATAGACACCGGAGAGGGCTAGGGTTTACATGGAGTCGGTTACAAGGAAGGAAACATAATATCCGGATCGCCAAGCTTGCCTTCCACACCAAGGAAAGTCCCATCCGGACACTGGCCAAAGTCTTGAGTCTTGTATCTCCACGCTTCAATAGTCCGGACGTTGTATACAGTCCGGCTGTCCGGATACCCCCTAATCCAGGACTCCCTCAATCGGGTCCAATGAAAATCCTTTGTGACAATACTGGTGCAATTGCCTTGACGAAGGAATCCAGAATTCACAAGAGAACCAAGCACATCAAGAGACGCTTCAATTCCATCCGGGATTTAGTCCAGGTGGGAGACATAGAAATTTGCAAGATACATACGGATCTGAATGTTGCAGACCCGTTGACTAAGCCTCTTGCACGAGCAAAACATGATCAGCACCAAGGCTCCATGGGTGTTAGAATCATTACTGTGTAATCTAGATTATTGACTCTAGTTCAAGTGGGAGACTAAAGGAAATATGCCCTAGAGGCCATAATAAAGTTATTATTTATTTCCTTATATCATGATAAATGTTTATTATTCATGCTATAATTGTATTAACCGGAAACATAATAGTTGTGTGAATACATAAACAAACAGAGTGTCACTAGTATGCCTCTACTTGACTAGCTCGTTAATCAAAGATGGTTATGTTTCCTAGCCATAGACATGAGTTGTCATTTGATTAACGGGATCACATTATTAGGAGAATGATGTGATTGACTTGACCCATTCCGTTAGCTTAGCACACGATCGTTTAGTATTCTGCTATTGCTTTCTTCATGACTTATACATGTTCCTATGACTATGAGATTATGCAACTCCCGTTTACCGAAGGAACACTTTGTGTGCTACCAAACATCACAATGTAACTGGGTGATTATAAAGGTACTCTACAGGTGTCTCCAAAGGTACTTGTTGGGTTGGCGTATTTCGAGATTAGGATTTGTCACTCTGATTTTTGGAGAGGTATCTCTGGGCCCACTCAGTAATGCACATCACTTAATCCTTGCAAGCATTGCAACTAATGAGTTAGTTGTGGGATGATGTATTACGGAACGAGTAAAGAGACTTGCCGGTAACGAGATTGAACTAGGTATTGAGATACCGACGATCGAATCTCGGGCAAGTAACATACCGATGACAAAGGGAACAAAGTTGTTGTTATGCGGTTTGACCGATAAAGATCTTCGTAGAATTTGTGGGAGCCAATATGAGCATCCAGCTTCCGCTATTGGTTATTGGCCGGAGACGTGTCTCGGTCATGTCTACATAGTTCTCGAATCCGTAGGGTCCGCACGCTTAAAGTCTCGATGACAATTATATTATGAGTTTATATGTTTTGATGTACCGAAGATAGTTCGGAGTCCCGGATGTGATCACGGACATGACGAGGAGTCTCGAAATTGTCGAGACATGAAGATTGATATATTGGACGACTATATTCGGACACCGGAATGGTTCCGGGGGTTATCGGATATATACCGGAGTACCGGAGGGTTACCGGAACCCCCCGAAGGTTATTGGGCCTCGTGGACCCAATTAGTGGAAGAGTAGAGGCGGCCAAGGGGCAGCCGCGTGCCCCTCCCCCCCAAGTCTGAATTGGACAAGGAGGGGGGGCGGCGCCCCCTTTCCTTTCCCCCTCTCTCTCCTTCCCTCTCCTCTCCTAATCCAACAAGGAAAAGGGAGGGGGTCCTACTCCCGGTGGGAGTAGGACTCCTCCTGGCGCGCCCCTCCTGGCCGGCCGCCTCTCCCCCCTTGCTCCTTTATATACGGGGGCAGGGGGGCAGCCTCGAGACACAACAATTGATCATCGATCTTTTAGCCTTGTGCGGTGCCCCCCTCCACCATAGTCCACCTCGATAATATCGTAGCGGTGCTTAGGTGAAGCCCTGCATCGATAGAACATCATCATCGTCACCACGCCGTCGTGCTGACGAAAATCTCCCTCAACACTCGGCTGGATCGGAGTTCGAGGGACGTCATCAGGCTGAACTCGGAGGTGTCGTGCGTTCGGTACTTGATCGGTCGGATCGTGAAGATGTACGACTACATCAACCGCGTTGTGCTAACGCTTCCGCTTTCGGTCTACGAGGGTACGTGGACACACTCTCCCCTCTCGTTGCTGTGCATCACCATGATCTTGCGTGTGCGTAGGAATTTTTTTGAAATTACTACGTTCCCCAACAGATATAGTGGACTCATGTGGCAAAACTGGTTTAAAGGATTTTGGATGCACAAGTAGAGGTCATACTTAGTGCAAAATGAAGGTTAGCAAAGAGATTGAGAAGCGACCAACCAAGAAACGAATAATCTCATAAGCAAGCATTAAGCATAATTAACATCAATAATGCACCACAAGTAGGATATAATTTTCATTGCATGATTATTGACTTGCGTGCATGCATAGGGAATCACAAACCTTAACACCAATATTCTTACTAGAGCACAATTACTCATCAACATAACTCACATATCACATCATCATATCTCAAACCTATTACTAAGAATCAAGTTTATTTTGTCCAATGATCTTCATGACATTTTTTTATTTTTCTTTATCCTTCTTGGATATCTACCACTTTGGGACTAATTTTCATGTGTTGCTTTTCATAAGCTCAAACAAATATAAGTGAAGATCATGATCATAATTTTTTTTCTTTCTCTCAAAATAATTTAAGTGAAGGAAGAGAGAATTTTTTCAAAATTTTACTAACTCTCAAATAAATCTAAGTGAAGCAAGAGAGAATTTCTTCAAAAAATACTAAGCACACCGTGCTCAAAAAGATATAAGTGAAGCACTAGAGCAAGTCCTAGCTCATAAAAGATTTAAGTGAAGCATAGCGAGCAATTCTAACAAGTCATGAAATAATTTTGGCTCTCTCAAATAGGTGTGTCCAGCAAGGATTGATGACTTAAAACACAAAAAAACAAGCAAAGACACATATCATACAAGACGCTCCAAGCAAAACACATATCATGTGACGAATAAAAATATAGCCTCGAGTAAAAGACCGATGGTCGTTACAAGAAAGAGGGGATGCCACTCGGGGGCATCCCCAAGCTTAGTTGGTTGCTCATTCTTGGATAATAGCTTGGGATGCCGGGGCATCCCCAAGCTTAGGCTCTTCAATCCTTCTTTCATCCATCGTAAGATAACCCAAAACTTGAAAACTTCAATCACACAAAACTCAACAAAACCTTTGTGAGATCCGTTAGTGTAAGAAAAATAAATCGCTACTATAAGTGTTGTATCAAACCAATTCATATTTTTTTTGTAATATATCTAATTTATTCCAACTTTTCTATGGCAAAAACTCATGAAAGAAAACCATAGAGCCATCAAAATAAGCACACAACACAAAGAAAACATAATCTATCAAAACAGAACAGTCTGTAGCAACCTGATTTGTTTGAATGCTTATGGAACTCCAAAAATTCTGAAAAACTAGGACAACCTGGGTAATTTCTATATTAATCTTCTTCAAAAAGTATTGGCATTTTATCAGGTTATGGTGAATTTTAACAATTATTTTCGTGAGCACAAAGTTTCTGTCTTTTTCAGCAAGATTAAACAACTATCACCCAAGAAGATCCTATTGGTTCTACTTGGCACAAACACTAATTAAAACACAAAAAACACAATCGTGACAGTAGCATAATTGTGTAACCACACAAGAACAGAAATAAAAAAACAAAATTAAAATTTATTTATCGAGTTGCCTCCCAACAAGCGCTATAGTTTTACGCCCTTAGCTAGGCATAAGGCAAGGATCTAAGTTTTGTCATCTTTGGTTCGAGATCCATAAGATGCCCTCATGATTGATTCATATGGTGGACTAATTCTTGTTCTAGGAAAGTGTTCCATACCCTTCCTCAAAGGAAATTGGAACTTAATATTGCCTTCTTTCATATCAATCACGACACCGATAGTGAGTAAAAACGGTCTACCAAGAATAATTGGACAAGACGGATTGCAATCAATATCAACAACAATAAAATCTATGGGCAAATAATTCCTATTTGCAAGAATAAGAACATCGTTAATTCTTCCCATAGGCTTTTTAAAAATAGAATCCGCCAAGTTCAAATTTAAAGAACATTCTTGAAGATTAGTAAGACCAAGCACATCACATAAAGATTTCGGAATTGTAGAAACACTAGTACCCAAGTCACAAAAAGCAAAACACTCATAATTTTTAATCTTGACTTTGATAGTAGGTTCCCATTCATCATGCAATTTTCTAGGAATTGAAACTTCTAATCCCAATTTTTCTTCCAAAGCTTTCATCATAGCATCAAAAATATGTTTAGTAAAAGCTTTGTTTTGTTCATAAGAATGGGGTGAATTTAGCATGGATTGCAACAAAGAAATACAATCAATCAAAGAGAAACTATGATAATTGAAGTCTTTGTAATCCAAAAGAGTGGGCACATCACTAGTTAAAGTCTTGACCTCTCCAAACCCACTTCTATCAATTTTCTCACCAAGATTTTCACCCTCCGAAATATGGGGACGCCTTCTACCTAAAGTTTAATCTTCTCCAGTACCTTTTTCATCAATCTTATCTTTACTAAACAAGGAAACAATAGAAGAAACACCAATCATTTTAAGATCTTCATCATTTTGCAAGAATAATCACTAGAAAAAGTTTTCTCAAAAAAATCACTTTTAGCTCTAAGCATAGCCGTTCTTTTCTTACTTTCATCCATAGAAACATAAAGAGCTTTAATTGATTCATCAACTTTAGGCACAAAAATTTTCAACTTGAGATTTTCCACATCATGAGCAATTCTATCAACACTTCTAGACAAATCATCAATCTTATTCAACTTTTCTTCTATGGAAGTGTTGAAAACTTTTTGCGTGTTGATAAATTCTTTAATATTATTCTCAAGAAAGAGGTATTCCTATTATTATTTTAAGATTGATTTCCATAGGAATTACCATAATTACTAGAGGAATTACTGGGAAAAGGCCTAAGATTAAAATTTCCTCTATAAGCATTGTTGTTGAAATTATTGCGAGAAATAAAATTCACATCAATGGCATCACTATTTTGCTCAATCAAAGTAGACAAAGGCATATCATTTAAATCAATAGGATCACTTTTACCAGCAACCAGTTTCATAAGAGCATCAACTTTATCACTCAAAGAAGAAATTTCTTCAACCGAATTAACTTTTTTACCAGTAGGAGCTCTTTAGGTATGCTATTGTGAATAATTTGCCATCATATTATCAAGCAATTTGGTGGCTTCACCCAAAGTAATTTCCATAAAAGTACCACCTGTGGCGGAATCTAAAAGATTACGAGAAACGAAATTCAACCCCGCATAAAAAAATTGTATGATCATCTAAAGATTTAACCCATGAGTTGGGCAATTCCTTAGTATCATTTTCATCCTTTCCCAAGATTGTGCAACATGCTCATGTTCAAGTTGCTTGAAATTCATGATCTGGGTTCTAAGGGAAATAATTTTTGTGGGAGAAAAATACTTAGTGATAAAAGCATCTTTGCACTTATTCCAAGAATCGATACTATTACGAGGCAAAGAAGAGAACCAAATTTTTGCAGAATCACGCAAAGAAAATGGAAATAATTTCATCTTGACCACATCATTGTCTACCTTTTTTTCTTTTGCATATCACATAATTCCGCGAAGGTATTAAGATGGGACACGGCATCCTCATTAGGAGTACCGGAAATTGGTCTTTCATAACAAGATTCAACAAAGCAATATTAATATCATAAGTCTCCGCACTAGTGGCGGGAGGAGCAAGCGGAGTGGCAATAAAAGCATTGTTGTTGGTATTTGAGAAGTCACATAATTTGGTGTTCTCTTGAGTGATGATGACCACACAACAAGATTGCACTCAAAAACAGATCCAACAAGGAAACGGCAAACGAATAAAAAGAGGCGAATAAAACAGAAATTTTTTGTGAAGTGGGGGAGAGGAAAACGAGAGACAAATGGCAAATAATGTAAATTGAGAGGAGATGAGATTTGTGATTAGGAACCTGGTTATGTTGAAGATCCTCCCCGGCAACGGCGCCAAAAATTCCTTTTGATTGCTCTCTGACTATAGCGCCAGAAAAGCTCCTGCCTGCTAGGATTACGTCGGTATTTCCCCAAAGAGGAAGGGAATATAGCACAACAAAGGTAGGTATTTTCCTCAGTGATGAAACCAAGGTTATGGAACCAGTAGGAGAATCAAGAAACACAACGTAAACAACACCTGCACACAAATAACAACACCTCGCAACACGATGTGTTAAAGGGGTTGTCAATCCCTTTCGGGTAACGATGCCGGAAATTTGTAATAGATTGAAATAATAGATCACAAATAAAATAAAGTGCAGCAAAGTATTTTTTTATTTTTGGTTTAATAGATCTGAATAAAAATGCAAAGGAAAGGTAGATCGCAAGCAAATATATGAGGAAGAAGACCCGCGGGCCGTTGATTTCACTAGTGGCTTCTCTTGAGAAAGATAGCAAATGGTGGGTAAACAAATTACTGTTGGGCAATTGATAGAACCTCAAATAATTATGACGATATCCAGGCAATGAACATTACATAGGCATCACGTCCAAGATTAGTAGACCGACTCCACTGCATCTACTACTATTACTCCACACATCGACCGCTATCCAAAGATGCATCTAGTGTACTAAGTTCATGGAAAAACAGAGTAATGCAATAAGAACGATGACATGATGTAGACAAGATCCATTTACCTATTGCGTAGATATAGATCCCATCTTTTTATCCTTAGTAGCAACGATACATACGTGTTATTCCCTTTCTGTCAGTGGGATCAAGCACCGTAAGATCGAACCCACTACAGGGCACCTCTTCCCATTGCAAGATAAATAGATCAAGTTGGCCAGACAAAACCGAAATATAAGAAAAGAAATACGAGGCTATAAGAGATCATGCATATAAGAGATCAAAGAAACTCAAATAACTTTCATGGATATAAAAAGATATGACTGATCATAAACTCAAAGTTCATCAGATCCCAACAAATACACCACAAAAAGAGTTACATTATATGGATCTCCAAGAGACCATTGTATTGAGAATTCAGTGAGAGAGAGAAAGCCATCTAGATACTAACTACGGACCCGAAGGTCTACAAAGAACTACTCAAGCATCATCGGAGAGTCACCAATGGAGGTGGCGAACCCCATCCGAGATGGTGTCTAGATTGGATCTGGTGGTTCTGGACTCTGCGGCGGCTGGATGAATATTTCGTCGGCTCCCGTAGGGTTTCTGGAATATTGGGGTATTTATAGAGCAAAGAGGCGGTCCGGGGGGCACCCGAGGTGGGCACAACCCACCAGGGCGCACCCAGGTGGGTTGTCCCCACCTGGTGGCCCCGCAGACTCCAACCCTGATACTATAAAATCAAATATTTGGAGAAAAACCCAGGGAGAAAGAATTATCGCGTTTCACAAGACAGAGCCGCCGCCACCTCCTGTGCTCCATTGGGAGGCCAGATCTGGAGTCCATTTGGGGCTCCAGAGAGGGGGATCTTCGATCTTCGTCATCACCAACCCTTTTCCATCGCCAATTTCATCATGCTCTCCACCGGGAGTGAGTAATTCCTTCATAGGCTTGCTGGTCGGTGAGGAGTTGGATGAGATTCATCATGTAATTGAGTTTGTTTTTTTAGGGCTTGATGCCTAGTATCCATTATGTTCTAAGATTGATGTTTCTATGACTTTGCCATGCTTAATGCTTGTCACTTTGGGCCCGAGTGCCATGATTTCAGATCTAAATCGTTTATGTTATCACCATTATATCTATGTTCTAGATCCGATCTTGCAAGTTATAGTCACTACTACGTGTTATGATCTGGGAACCCCGGAGTGACAATAGTCGGGACACTTCCCGGCGATGACCGTATTTTGAGTTCATGTATTCACTATGTCTTAATGCTTTGTTCCGGTTCTCTATTAAAAGGAGGCCTTAATATCCCTTAGTTTCCAATAGGACCCCACTGCCACGGGAGGGTAGGACAAAAGATGCCATGCAAGTTCTTTCCATAAGCATGTATGACTATTTACGGAATACATGCCTACATTATATTTATGAATTGGAGTTAGTGCTGTATCGCCCTAGGTTATGACTGTTATATGATGAATATCATCCAATGAATCCACCAATCCAATGCCTACGAATTTCTCTTATATTGTTCACCTTTAAGTTACTCACTCTTTGTTACTATTTCACTTGCTACAAAATCATTGCTATCACTGTTACCGTAACTATTGCTATTACTACTACTATGAAAACTATGATACTACTTTGCTACAGATCACTTTGCTGCAGATAATTAATCTCCAGTTGTGGCTGAATTGACAACTCAGCTGCTAATACTTGCAAATATTCTTTGGCTCCCCTTGTGTCAAATCAATAAATTTGGGCTGAATACTCTACCCTCGAAAACTGTTGCGATCCCCTATACTTGTGGGTTATCAAGACCTTTTTCTGGTGCCGTTGCCGGGGACCATAGCTATATTTGTGGAGTCACTTGGGATTATTATCAAATTATCACTATGCAGAATTTGAAGGACGCTACAACTAAGATTTTTCCCTCCAAGACGAGGGAAGGTAAGGACTTGCAATCTAGCTCTGCACTTGATTCACCTTCTGTTATAAGTAAACTTGCAACACCACCACATGCTATTAATCCTGATATGTCACAAGTTATTGATGATGCTACTTCTACTATGAATGATATTTATGATGATGCTAGTACCTTGCTTGATGATAATGTGCCACTTCTTGATGAACAACTTGCTAGAACTAAAGCTTTTGAGAATGTTGAAACTGATGAAATTGTTGAAACTGATGAAGAGCTTGAAACTGGAAATCTTGAAACACCTATTAGAACTAGTTCTCCTAGATATGAATTGCCAAAGATACTGGAAGGTTATGTTATGGATGAGGAGGCAACTATAGATGTTCTTGCTTGCAATGATAGAGATGATCTTAAGAAATTATTATGCAAACTGAAAGAAAAATCTTTGAATGCTAGAATGAAATGCTACTTCACCTATCTTTGTTGATGATAAGTGCTACTTCTTGAGCTTGCGTTGGTTTTTCCCTTGAAGAGGAAAGGGTGATGCAGCAAAGTAGAGACAAGTATTTCCCTCAGTTTGAGAACCAAGGTATCAATCCAGTAGGAGACAACGCACAAATCACCGAATACCTGCACAAACAATCAAACAACATGCACCCAACGAGATAAAGGGGTTGTCAATCCCTTCACGGTTACTTGCAAAAGTGTGATCTGATAGAGATAGATAAATCACAAAGTAATTATTTTTGGTATTTTCGATTTATAGATGGGAAAGCAAAAGATTGCAAAATAGTAGATCGGAAACTTATATGATGGAAGATTGAACTTATATGATGGAAAATAGACCCCGGGGCCAGAGGTTTAACTAGTGGATTCTCTCAAGATAGAAAATAATACGTGGGTGAACAAATTACTGCCGAGCAATTGATAGAAAAACGCAAAGTTATGACGATATCAAAGACAATGATCACGAATATAGGCATCACGTCCGTGTCAAGTAGACCAAAACGATTCTGCATCTACTAGTATTACTCCACAAATCGACCGGTATCCAACATGCGTCAAGAGTATTAAGTTCATAAAGAACGGAGTAATGCATTAAGTAAGATGACATGATGTAGAGGAATTAACTCAAAAAATATGATGAAAACCCCATATTTTTATCCTCGATGGAAACAATACAATACGTGCCTTGCTGCCCCTACTGTCACTGGGAAAGGACATCGCAAGATTGAAGCCAAAGCTAAGCACTTCCCCCGTTGAAAGAAAAACCAATCTAGTTGGCCAAACCAAACCGATAGTTCGAAGAGAATTACCAAGATATCAAATCATGCATAAAAGAATTCAGAGTAGATTCAAAAAATAGTAATAGATAAGCTGATAATAAATCCACAATTTACTGGATCTCGGCAAACACATCACAAAAAAGTATTACATCGAATAGGTCTCCAAGAACATCGAGGAGAACATGGTATGAGAATCAAATAGAGAGAAGAAGCCATCTAGCTACTAGCTATGGACCCGCAGGTCTGTGGTAAACTACTAACGCTTCATCGAAAGGGCAATAGGGTTGACATAGAAGCCATTCGTGATCGAATCCCTCTCCAGCAGGGTGCCGGAAAAAGGTCCCTAGATGGGATCTCACGAGTACAGAAGGTTGCAGCGGTGGAAAAGTGTTTTCGTGAATGCCTCTGGTGGTTTGGGGATATATGGGAATATATAGGCGAAAGAATTAGGTCAGGAGGTGCACGAGGGCCCCACAAGAATGGGGGGGGGCGCCCTAGCCCCCTGGGCGCGCCCTCCGTCCTTGTGGCCGTCTCGTGGCTCCTCCGACATCATCTCCAAGTCTCCTGGTTGTCTTCTGGTCCAAGAAAAATTGTTGCGAAGGTTTTATTCCGTTTGGACTCCTTTTGGTATTCCTTTTCTGTGAAACTCAAAAACAGGGTAAAACAGGAACTGGCATTGGGTTCTAGGTTAATAGGTTAGTCCCAAAAATAATATAAAATAGCATATAAAAATTCCAAAACATATAATATAATAGCATGGAACAATAAAAAATTATAGATACGTTGGAGACGTATCAAGCATCCCCAAGCTTAAGTCCTGCTCGTCCTCGAGTAGGTAAATGATAAAAACAGAATTTTTGATGTGGAATGCTACCTAACATATTTATTCATGTAATTTCCTTTATTGTGGCATGAATGTCCAGATCCGAAAGATTCAAAACAAAAGTTTAATATTTACATAAAAACAATAATACTTCAAGCATACTAACAAGGCAATTATGTCTTCTCAAAATAACATGGCCAAAGAAAGCTTATCCCTACAAAATCATATAGTCTGGCTATGCTCCATCTTCATCACACAAAATATTCAAATCATGCACAACCCTGATGACAATCCAAGCAATTGTTTCATACTTTTGATGTTCTCAAACTTTTTCAACTTTCACGCAATACATGAGCGTGAGCCATGGACGTAGTACTATAGGTGGAATAGAAGGTGGTTGTGGAGAAGACAAAAAGAAGGAGACAGTCTCACATCAACTAGGAGTATCAACTGGCTATGGAGATGCCCATCAATAGATATCAATGTGAGTGAATAGGGATTTCCATGCAGCGGATGCACTAGAGCTATAAGTTTATGAAAGCTCAAGAAGAAACTAAGTGGGTGATCATCCAACTCGCTTGCTCATGAAGACCTAGGGCAATTTGAGGAAGTCCATCATTGGAATATACAAGCCAAGTTCTATAATGAAAAATTCCCACTAGTATATGAAAGTGATAACATACGAACTCTCTATCATGAAGATCATGGTGCTACTTTGAAGCACAAGTGTGGTAAGAGGATAGTAACATTGTCCCGTCTCTCTCATATTTTTTTATTTGGGCCTTCTCTAATTTATTGGCCTCTTTTCTTTTGTCTGGAGTCTTATCCCGACTTGTGGGGGAATCATAGTATCCATCATCCTTTCCTCACATGGGACAATGCTCTAATAATGAAGATCATCACACTTTTTTACTTACAGCTCAAGAATTAAAACTCGATACTTAGAACAAAATATGACTCTATGTGAATGCCTCTGGCGGTGTATCAGGATGTGGAATGAATCCAGAGTGGCATGTATGAAAGAATTATGAACGGTGGCTTTGCCACAAATACGATGTCAACTACATGATCATGTAAAGCATTATGACAATGATGGAACATGTCATAATAAACAGAATAGTGGAAAGTTGCATGGCAATATATCTTGGAATGGCTATGGAAATACCATAATAGGTAGGTATGGTGGCTGTTTTGAGGAAGGTATATGGTGGGCTTATGGTACCGACGGAAGTTGCGCGATATTAGAGAGGCTAGCAATGGTGGAAGGGTGAGAGTGCGTATAATCCATGGACTCAACATTAGTCATAAAGACTCACATACTTATTGCAAAAATCTATTAATTATCGAAAGGAATTACTACGCGCATGCTCCTACGGGGATATATTGGTAGGAAAAGTCCATCGCTCGTCCTTGACCGCCACTCATAAGGAGGACAATCAATAAATAAATCATGCTCCGACTTCATCACATAACGGTTCACCATACGTGCATGCTACGGGAATCACAAACTTCAACACAACTATTTCTCAAATTCACAATTACTCACTAGCATGACTCTCATATCACCATCTTCATATCTCTAAACAATCATAAGGAATCAAACTTCTCATAGTATTCAATGCACTTTATATGAAAGTTTTATTATATCCCTCTTGGATGCCTATCATATTAGGACTAAATTTATAACCAAAGCAAATTACCATGCTGTTTAAAGACTCTCAAAATAATATAAGTGAATCATGAGAGTTCAACAATTTCTATAAAATGAAACCACCGATGTGCTCTAAAAAGATATAAGGGAAGCACTAGAGCAAAATTGCATAGCTCAAAAGATATAAGTGAAGCACATAGAGTATTCTAATAAATCATGATTCATGTGTGTCTCTCTCAAAAGGTGTTGTCGGTGTACAAAAGTAGGGGCACTCCTTTTTACCCCTTTAGTTGTGCACGGAAAGTCGGAGCCGCGCCCACGGCCACACTAAGCAGGGCAGAGGAGAGGAACCGAAGGCACAATGTGACCGGAAGCAACGCCAATGCCAGAAACACAAATGGCAAAGGGGCGAGGTGGACTCCCCCGGCAAGGCCCTTGCCGGGGCAACTTGCCCAAACACGAACAGAGCGAGCCACCATTGAGCCCACAGGTTCCGACCCAACCAACTACATTGGACCCAAGGCTCAGGAGGTGCCTATGAAGTGGCATGCAGATCTTTGTCAAGATCATAAACATGTGAGATCAGATAAGGATCAGAAGACGGCGAACCTCGGCGGGATCCCAGCCGAGGGAATCCACAAGACCTCCGGCAAGCGTCTTGCCGGGGACCACTGCAACGCAACGGCAAGACCCTTGCCGGGCCCCCAACAAGACCCTTGCCAAAGGCATCGGCAGAACCACCGCCAGGCCCGCGCCAGCCAAGGCTCCGCCACCGTTCGCATGCAGCTGCCAGCCCAACCAGCTGGGCAAGCACCTACGTGGCAACATGCGGCTTCCAGGCCAACTCAGCAAGCACCTACATGGTGGCATGCAGATCTTCGTGAAGGTCCTGCCACCGCGCCACCTCAGGAGCCTGCCTGCCTACATGGCGTTGCACGCATTGCTGGCCTAGGCGCGTGTCGAAGCGAGGAGGAGCGGCGACGGACGGGATGGGCCTCGTACCCGTCCCCGATAAAGCTAATGGACACCTAAGTAGCGCATTTAATGCACTTTGTCCTGTAATGTCGTGCGATAAGCTCACGCACTGTAGGCCTTTCCACCTCCTATGTGCCACTGTGGCAACCCCTTTTTCCTATAAAAGGAGGCCCGAGGCGACCAGGAGGGGGGATTCAGCTTTTTGGAACTACGCAGCCACCATAGCTAGTTCGAAAGCGTAAGAACACTCAATACATCCACTAAAGCAGGACTAGGGTATTACGCATCCTCGCGGCCCGAACCTGGGTAAACGATCTTTGTGCTAGCTCCTGGACCTGCTCTTCTTACAACCCCGCGCCCGCCAACCGTAGAAGGGATTCCAGTGATCCCATAGGTGTCGTTCTCACCGACATCTTTGGCACACTAGGTAGGGGGCGCAGTTGTGAGAATATGGTCTAGCAGTTAGCCTAGCAGTTCTTCGTCGCCATGGCTCCCATGAAGAAGGCGGCCATGGCGGTCGGTTCGTCGGGAGCCAGACGGCCCGTACCAGTGCGGGCGAGTAGCGGGCCGGTCGCGGACAGGACCCGAGGCGCAGCCCGCGAGCACCAACATCACTCTGGCAGTCAGAGCCTTGCGAGCGGCGTCATTCGTGCGCAAGACGGCAGGCCACACGCCACAAAATCCAAAGACGGAGTTGACCCCCCGCAGGCGGCGCGGGGCCCTCCGGGGTCACCGTCGTACCACCCACGGGCGGAGTGGCGACCTGCAGGGCGCCCACCCCGGCACCACAGTGCGCTCTTCCCATGGTGTGGGCGACGAGCAGCATCACCAAGCCGGTGACCGTGGGCACCGCCGTGGGAAGAGCCCTGTGCATCATCTGCGGGACGAAGGAGGCCAGCATGCCCGCCGAAGTGCTGGCGAAAATGGCACGTAGCCACTGGGCCGCGATAGAGATCCTTCTAATGTGGTTAGAAGTCGAAGCATACCACGGTCCACACAGCTTTCACCACCATCCACGCCAGCAGAGGCTTTGGCGCGCGCGCAATTGCTCCTCGACTTCCCTCCTGCTGCGGAGAAGCTCGACGAGTGGAGAGCCACCATCCGGAGCCTCGTCGCTGTCGCCAATAAAGATGATCCATGACCAGCGGGGCCCTCGGGCCGGTGCTCCGTCGAGCCGCCACATGCCAGCGGAGGGAGGACCGGGGAGCTGCAGCCACAGTACACTCTCCTCCCCCGCGCCAGTTGCTGCCGGTACCGGTCCGTCGTGACGACGCATGTGATAACATTTCCATAGCATCGTCCGACACACGGACCCATCGCGACCAGTGCCAAGTTCTTCGAGAACGAGCTCATGAAGACGCTCGAACCACCATCGAGCGCCGGCGCGATACACGGCACCGGTTGGATCAGCGGGCGGGACCCGCTATGGACCACCCAACACCGAGGGGCTCCGGCGGCCTACCTTACGAGGTGGGTTGCCCAGCCTTTACCCGTGAGCAGCGGCAGTTCCAGTGGCCGTCCCACTGCATGTTCAAGCCCGACGTCGGCGAGAAGTACAACGGCAAGACCCATCCGTTAGAGTTCCTCAGCATCTACACCATCGCGATGCAAGATGCCGGAGCTCGCGACGACAAGGTGCTCGCCAATTACTTCCCGTTGGCTCTGAAGCCCAACGTCATGTCTTAGTTGATGCACTTGATGGCGGATTCCGTTTCTTCTTGGTCGGATCTGTGCCATGTGTTTGTTGGTGCCTTCACTGAAAGCCACCAAGCTCATGGCCAGGCCAGTGATTTGCATATCATTCCCAGAAGGAAGGGGAAACCCTACGCAAGTACGTCCAGAGGTTCAGCCGGGTGCACTACAACATCCACGATGTTCATCCCGCCGCCGTGATTAGCGCGTTCCATCAAAACATGCGCAATCGCAAGATGCTCGAAGAGCTGGCGATGAACAAGGTTAAGGATGTGGCCCAACTATATGTTCTGGTCGATAGGTGCGCCCGGGCTGAAGACGGAAGGAAGTACCCCGGCGAGGATGTCGGCGTGGAAACCGACTCTACTGATGAATACACTGCCGCCCCGACCAAGAAGGGCCGGCGTTGCAACAGGAAACGCAAGGGCAAGACCGTGCTTGCTGTCGAGGGATTCGACGACACCGGCGCCGCCAAGAAGGCCAAGGCAGACGACCCCGGCAAGGAGATCGCCGGGTGCGCCGCTTTCCGGGCCTTGGCAGCTGCCGACAAGCCAGGGGGCTCCGACAAGCAGTATTGCAAGATCCATCGCACCAAGGGCCACGACCTCCAGAAGTGCCGACAGGTCGAGCTCCTTGCCGAAAAGCAAAAGGCCGAGTATGAGAGGCGGGACAAGGAGAAGGGTCAAGACGGTGCCGAAGGATCCGACAAGAAGCATGGCAGCCAAGGAGGCCGCCGCGGCAAGGATAGCCAGCAAGAGAGGCCCGCTCGGGGCCGTGACACGAAGCAAGAAGACGATGATCATGATGAGGATGACGAGTCCGGTGAGAAAGAGTTTCAGAAGGCTACGGAGGCCATGTGCGTTGATGGTGGCGCCTCGCTACACACTTCTCACCGCCAGCTCAAGAAGTGGGCACACAAGATCACAGCAGCGGAGCCATCGTTTGACGCTCAGAAGCCACTGAAGTGGTCCAGCACGCCCATCATATTTGACGCCGAGGACAACCCTGATCGCACCACTACGGTCGGGTGTTTGTCGTTTTTGGTCTCACCAACGATACGCAACCTTAAGGTGAACAAGATGCTGGTTGACGGTGGGGCCGGTCTGAACTTAATCTCACCCGTTGTGATCAAGAGGCTGCAAATCCTCGACGAAGACCTCGAGGAGATGGGCACGTTTCAAGGCATCAACCCGGGAAGAAGCCAGCCGAAGGGGAAGGTCACATTGCGTGTGACTTTTGGAGGCGAGTTGAACTACAGGATGGAGAGGATTGTCTTTGATGTAGTCAAGATCCCCTTGCCCTACAACGGGATCCTCGGCCGCCCGGCACTAGACAAGTTCATGCCGGCGTCGCATTATGCCTACAACACGCTGAAGATGCCTGGGCCGATGACCATCATCACTGTCCCCTGCGACAAGAATGATGCGCTGATCTGCACCGACCTACTCTACCGGGAAGCAGTTGCAGCAGCTGCCGCCAAGGCACTTGCTCCTGCCGCTGAAGCCCCGGGAGGGAAGAATAAGCCCAGCAAGACCTCTCGCACCCACTCCAGCTAGCGCACCTCTTCGGAGTGTTGTGCTACCGTCAAGGACGTGCCAGAGAGCTCCATCGGCAAGAGGAAGAAATCCAGAGCCGCGCCACCACAGACCAAGAAGGTGTCTGTTAGGGAGGATGGCACGGGAGGGGCTTTCACCATAAGCTCCACCCTCGACAGCAAATAGTAAGGCGCGCTCGTCACCTTCTTGCGAGCGAATGTCGATGTGTTTGCATGGCAAGCATCCGACATCACCGGTTTTCCCATGGAGGGGATTGAGCACCACCTAGCTGTCTGTCCTCATGCGCGGCCCGTCAAGCAGAAGGTCAGGAAGCAGGCTCTAGAAAGGCAAGAGTTTATCACGGAAGAGATCAGGAAGTTGGAAGCAGCAGGCTTGGTGAGGGGAGTGCTCCATCCGACGTGGTTGGCCAATCCGGTGGTGGTGCGCAAGGCAAATGGAAAGTGGAGGCTGTGTATTGACTACACGGATATCAATAAGGCTTGTCCTAAGGACCCCTTCCCGTTGCCGCGCATCGACCAGATTGTTGACCCCACGGCTAGGTGTGATCTGTTATCATTCCTCGACGCCTACTCGAGCTACCACCAAATCTTCATGACAATAGAAGATGAAGAGAAGACAACATTCATGACCCCATGTGGTACGTTTTGCTTTTTACGGATGCCTTTCGGGTTGAAGAGTGCTGGCTCAACGTTTGCAAGAGTGGTCCAAATTGGGTTTGAACCCCAGGTACAGAGAAATATGGAAGCATACATGGATGACATAGTGGTCAAAACCAAGGACAAGGCAACTCTTGCACAAGACTTAGAAGAGACGTTTCCCAACCTGCGCAAGATCAACCTCAAGCTGAACACTGAGAAGTGTGTCTTCGGTGTTCCGTCCGGCAAACTTCTCGGGTTCTTTGTGTCGCCGCGTGGGATCGAGGCAAACCCAGACAAGATCAAGGCTATCGAGCAGATTGAGGCTCCCAAGCGGATCAAGGATGTGCGTTGGCTCACTGGCTGCGTTGCCGCCATGAGCCGATTCATCTCCAAGTCTGCTGAGCGCGCCCTTCCCTTTTTCAAGATTTTGAAAAACGTGGGCCCAATGGGGTGGACCCCGGAGGCTGATGCGGCACTGCAGGACCTGAAGAAATACCTTTCCTCTACACCAGTGCTGGTGGCACCTAAACCACAAGAGCCGTTGCTGCTGTATCTGGCGGCGACGGATCAAGTGGTCAGCGCCGCGCTAGTGGCGCAGAGGGAGGTCGATGAAGAGGCAGTGGCAATGGGAGGACCGGAGGATGGCACGTCAGAAATTCCCTTAGCAGGGCCTGGTGCCGGCAAGGAAAGGCCCCCGGCAGAATCTGACATCATCGGGACAGGGCCCGTGCAGCCAAATGAAGTGGCGCAGAAGAAGAAGATGATGCAGCACCCGGTTTACTTTGTCAGCTCCCTCTTGCAGGGGGCTAGGTCAAGGTACTCCGGTGTGCAGAAATTGCTCTTTGGCCTCCTTATGGCCTCGAGGAAGCTGCGTCGTTACTTCCAAACCCACAAGATCACTGTCGTCACCCGCCTCCCGTTGCAACGGATATTGCACAACCCAGATGCAACGGGAAGGATTGTGGAGTGGGCCTTGGAGTTGTCATGCTTTGGGTTGAAGTTTGAAAGTACTTCGACGATCCAGAGCAGAGTCTTGGCGGAGTTCATTGCAGAATGGACCTCAACGCCCGACGAAGAAATCCAGGAGACCGCTCTCCCCAGCAAGGAAGCATGTCGCGACTGGATCATGTACTTTGATGGGGCTTTCTCGCTGCAAGGCGCCGATGCCGGTGTGCTTCTTGTCGCACCCACCGGAGAGCACCTCAAGTATGTGATCCAGATGCACTTTCCCAGGGAGATGTCCACAAATAACACTGCTGAGTAAGAGGGGCTGCTTGCCGGTCTCAGGATCGCGGCAGACCTCGGGGTGAAGAAGCTCATCGTCAGGGGTGATTCACAGCTTGTCGTCAGACAAGTCAACAAAGATTATCAGAGTCCATTGATGGAGGCCTACGTAGATGAGGTGAGGAAGCTGGAGGAGCGCTTCGACGGTATACAAGTGGAGCACGTTCCCCGAGCGAAGAACGACATCGCTGACTACCTGTCAAAGTGCGCTGCATTCAAGCTACCTGTGGAACCACGTACCTTTTTGCTTCGGTTAACTCAACCATCCGTCGAACCATCAGAGGAGCAGAACAAGCGGAGGAAACCAGGCCCCGGCAAGTACTTTACCGCCGAGCCCCCAGGGGCCGCCGGCAAGGGTGTTGTTGATTGAAAGCTGCCAAAGGCGCGGTAGCTCGGCATGGCGCCAAGCCCTCGCTGTAGACACGGCTGCCCCCATGGCGTAAGATATGCCTTTGGTCCTTACCATCGAGCCCCAGGCTCCAGCATGGGCACATCATACCGCCCGTTTCCTCCAGACAGTGGAACTTCCTGAGGAGCAGGAAGAAGCAGAAAAAATAGCCCGTTGGTCTGCCTTGTACCAGTTCGTCGATGAAATCCTATACAGAAAAAGACCGAACGCTGTGAAATTGAAGTGCATCCCATGGGAGGAAGGACTGGAGCTGTTGGTAGAGATACATGGAGGCATATGTGGCTCCCACATAGGGTCGAGGGCCCTTGCCAGCAAGGCATTCCGGCAAGGCTTCTTCTGGCCCACCGCCCTCCAGGATGCGACGGCACTAGTAACCAGGTGTGAAGCGTGCCAGTTCCATTCGAAGAAGCTTCATCAACCAGCTCAAGCCCTTCAAACAATCCCTCTCTCCTGGCCATTTTTGGTCTGGGGGCTCGACATACTGGGCCCTTTCCCTCGCGTTGTCGGGGGCACTGAGTACTTGTACGTTGCAATCGACAAGTTCACAAAGTGGCTGGAGGTGGAGGCAGTGAGGAAGGTTACAACACAGTCAGCCGTCAAGTTCCTCAAGGGGCTAGTTTGACGTTTTGGTGTACAAAACAGAGTCATCACTGACAATGGCACGCAGTTCACAAGCCACACCTTCATGCAATACATCCAAGACCTCGGCAGCAAGGTCTCTTTATCTTCCGTGGCACACCCACGGAGCAACAGCCAGGCGGAGAGGGCAAAAGCTGAACTGTTGCGAGGCCTGAGGATGAAGACTTTTGACAGGCTGCACAAGAGCAGAAGGCGCTGGATTGGTGAGTTGTCGGCGGTTCTTTGGTCGATCAGGACGACGCCAAATCGAGCCACCGGCCAGACACCCTTTGCCCTAGTATATGGGGCAGAAGCAGTTCTCCCCACAGAACTCATATACGGGTCACCTCGAGTGCTCGCTTATGACAAGCTTGAGTAAGAGAAATTGCGTGAAGATGACACAATGCTCCTTGAGGAAGATCGTCTTCGTGCGGATGTGAGAGCAGCGCGCTACCAGCAAGCCTTGCACCGCTACCATAGCCGCAAGGTTCATGCCCGAAGCTTTGAGGAAGGCGACCTTGTTCTTCGGTGCGTTCAGTCGTCCAAGAATTCCAACAAGTTGACACCAAAGTGGGAAGGCCCTTATCGGGTAGTACGAGTCACCAGGCTCGATGCAGTCCGCCTGGAGACCAAAGATGTCGTCCCAGTGAGCAACTCCTGGAACATCGAACATCTTCGCAAGTTTTACTCATAAGGCGCGGCTACCGGGCCTCCCGACATGCCACCTTTTGTACAAGCTTTGCCGGCAAGGCATGTAACCCTCTGTACAAAGCCAGGAGCAGACCCTGAGTATAAATAAATGAAGTGCTGGCGCCCTAAGTTTTAGCATGCATGCTAGGTTAAGTCTCTCCCTCGGTTAGGGTTGATAGTGCTCAGCGGCGACTAACCCCTAGCCTAGAGGTCGAGTGTGCGTCTTTCTGTTCTCTTTGGTTCGCGGGGCACATGGACACTTCTGCCGAGCCGCTTGGGAGAAAGGGAACGGGCTGGCGCTCCGGCCCCGGCAAGCCAAGACTGCCGGGGGCTGAAGGCACAAGGATCCAACCATGGCAAGCCAAGGTTGCCGGAGGCTGCGGATTCAGATAAGTCTTTTATCCCCCTGTTATGCATTTTCGTATAGAACTGGGACATGTGAAACCTCATTTATATTCTTAAAACCACCATGCTCCCCCTTTCCTATACCCAAGAGCTATCTCCTGGGTCGGAACTTGGTCAGAGTCGCGATGGCAAGGAAATGAACGAGGGGCCTAACTCTACTTCGCCCTGCCTCCGCCAAGAGCGCGAGAATGGTCGGCTGAAGTGGGGAGATGACAAGGCATGTTGCCGGGCGACAATGTTTATCTTAAAAATAACAATGATTCATCCTTGGCATGGGCCACGCTCACGCACAAAGAACCCGGAAAACACCCTTTTTCATTAAAAACATCCCATACAGGTACAATTCATATGGAATTAAAAACATGAGCAAGGGGATTACAAGTCTTAAAATTAACAAGTGCCCGCAGGCTTACAAACTAAAAAGAGATAAGGTGCCGGTAATCCTTTTCTTGTCGCTCTCCTCAGAAGGTGGAGCAAGGCAGCGGGAGGGCAAAAAGAGCGCCTAGGCAAGGTACGAGGAGCAGAAGGCACCAAGAGAACATCTTGGTGCCGAGAAAGGAGCTGGAAGATGAGGCAGTGGGCCAGCAATACGCGACGAAGGCGTCGGTGCTCACAGACTCGACTTGACGGCCGCCACCCGCCTTCTTCGCCTTCTCCGGCCCTCCTACGCCAGCCGCCCAAGGAGACGACGGGGAGCGCCTGATGGAGAGCTTGGCGAGGATGGCCCTTGGCAGGGCGCATGGCCGAGGGAGGGGCGGCACGGTCAGCTAGAGTCGGGGTCGGAATCCCGCCGCTCGACTCCCCCGTCGTTGTTGTCGCTGTCCTCATTGTCACTCCTGCTCGAGGAGGAATCTTCATCATTGGAGGAGCTGTCCACGCAGCACTTTAGGCGAGTTCCAAGATCTCCAAAGACCTTGACGGAGAGCAGGCCGCCCTCCATTAACATGAAGTAGAGGACGAGCCCCGCCGTCAGGCTGTGGATGCGAGCGAATGTCTTCCATCCACGACAGAGGTACATGACGTGAGGAGCGGGGAAGCCGTCGTTGACCCGCGTGCCACCGTTGTCGCAGCCCCTCATGTGCAGCCTGAGGGTCTGGGGCGGATCGAGCTCCATCTCCCGAGCAAATGGGGTGGGGAGGCGGAGACGACGACGCGGTGGCCGCGGCAGCCTGATGAAGAACTCGCGGGGCTAGTCCCCGACGTGGCCCTCCATCGGGGGAGGCATCGCTGGCGGAGGCACGGCCATTGCGCCACCTCATCCCCATCTCTCCCGACCACCGCGGTGACCTCAGCCTCCCCCCTCCCCTTCCTCTCGTGGCCGGCTCCGCCGCCGCGAGCTCGTGGGAAGGAGGAACACGCTGTCGAGCGGCGACCCTCGCCCCACCGTCGAAGGGCCTGCACCCCCTCTCGCCATGACGGGTGGAAGGAAGGATCAGAAGTGGAAGAAGATGGATGCTGGGAGAATGTGGGGTGACATCCCCTCCCCCTCCTTATAAAGAGGTGGGGTCGAGGCTCGGCCGCCCCACTCGGCCAATCCAGCCATCAGAGGCGCATGGAATCAGGACCGACCCGCTGCCCCAATCAGCGACGGCCCGGTTTCCCGCCTCCACCGCCTGCCACCTGCATGGAGGACGCGTGGCGAGCGAGCATAATCGAGGGGACGGGTGAGGCAACCGTTCCCCGCCCCATGATCGTGGGGGGTGGGCGCCTTGAAGACTGCGACCCGAGTCCACCCAGTAAATGAGCCGCGCCTCCACGCCTCCCTCTTTTTATGGGGAAGGCGCGGGCCGCCTATTTACCACGATGTGATGCATGCATGCGGAAACTGCCCCACGCATGACCCCCACGTCACGCACGACCCTCCACGTCGCGCGTTCAACGCGGGTCGTGGGTAAGCGTAGCGGACAAAAAATTACTGCGGTAAAATCCTGCCCTGACTGCCCGCACACCATTTTGGGCCTGGCACAACAACGTGTCGTGGTTATGTGTGGCCCAGGCCCGGAGGCTCATGTCGGTGTACAAAAGTAGGGGCACTCCTTTTTACCCCTTTACTTGTGCATAGACAGTCGGAGCCGCGCCCACGGCCACACTAAGCAGGGCAGAGGAGAGGAACCGAAGGCACAAGGTGATCGGAAGCAACGCCAAGGCTAGAAACACAAATGGTAGAGGGGCGAGGTGGACTCCCCTGGTAAGGCCCTTGCCGGGCGGCCTCCGCGGCCATGGCAAGAGCCTTGCTGGGGCAACTTGCCCAAACACCAACAGAGCGAGCCACCCTTGAGCCCACGGGTTCCGACCCAACCAACTACATTGGACCCAAGGCTCGGGAGGCACCTCTGAAGTGGCATGCAGATCTTTGTCAAGATCATAAACATGTGAGAGATAAGGACCAGAAGACGGCGACCCTCGGCCGGATCCCAGCCGAGGGAATCCACAAGACCCCCGGCAAGCGTCTTGCCGGGGACGACTGCAACGCCACGGCAAGACCCTTGCCGGGCCCCCGGCAAGAACCTTGCCAAAGGCATCGGCAGGGCCACCGCCAGGCCCGGGCCAGAAAAGGCTCCGCCGCCATTCGCATGCAGCTGCCAGCCCAACCAGCTGGGCAAGCACCTGCGTTCCAACATGTGGCATGCAGGCCAACTCAGCAAGCACCTGCGTGGTGCCATGCAGATCTTCATGAAGGCCCTGCCACCGCGCCACCTTAGCAGCCTGCCTGCCTACATGGCGATGCACGCATCGCTGGCCTGGGCGCGTGACAAAGCGAGGCAGGAGCCGCGACGAATAGCGCATTTAATGCACTTTGTCCCGTAATGCCGTGCGATAAGCTCACGCATTGTAGGCCTTTCCACCTCCTGCGTGCCACTGTGGCAACCCCTTTTTCCTATAAAAGGAGGCCCGAGGCGACCAGGAGGGGGATTCGGCTTGTTGGAACTACGCAGCCACCATAGCTAGTTCGAAAGATTAAGAACACTCAATACATCCACTAAAGCAGGACTAGGTTATTACGCATCCTCGCGGCCCGAACCTGGGTAAACGATCTTGGTGCTAGCTCCTGGACCTGCTCTTCTTACAATCCCGCGCCCGCCAACCGTAGAAGGGATTCCAGTGATCCTGTCGTTCGCACCGATAGGTGTGTACAGAAAGGATGATTGTGGCAAACTAAAAAGCAAAGATTCATATCATACAAGATGCTCCAAGCAAAACACATATCATGTGGTGAATAAAAATATAACCTCAAGCAAAGTTACCGATAGACGAAGACGAAAGAGGGGATGACACGACATCCCCAAGATTAGGCTCTTGGTTTTCCTTGAATATTACCTTGGGGTGCCTTGGGAATCCCCAAGCTTAGGCTCTTGCTACTCCTTACTCCATAGTCCATCAAATCCTTACCCAAAACTTGAAAACTTCACAACACAAAACTCAATAGAAAATCTCATAAGCTCCGTTAGTATAAGAAAATAAATCACGACTTTTGGTATTGTTGTGAACTCATTCTTTATTTATATTGGTGTAATATCTACTGTATCCAACTTATCCATGGTTCATACCCTCTGATACTACCCATAGAATCATCAAAATAAGCAAACAACACATAGAAAACAGAATCTGTCAAAAACAGAACAGTGTGTAGTAATCTGTAACTCTCGAATACTTATGTAACTCAATTTTTTTTGAAACATTAGGACAACCTAAGCAATTTTTTTTATTAATCTTCTGCAAAATAATCAAATCAAAAGAACGCTTCTGTAAAAAATGAAAATTATTTTCCTAGGCGCAAATGTTTCTGTTATTCAGCAAGATCAAATCAACTATCACCGTAAGCTATCCCAAAGGTCTTACTTGGCACAAACACTAATTAGAACACAAAACCACATCTAACCAGAGGCTAGATGAATTATTTATTGCAAAACAGAACCTAAAAAAGCAAAAACGAAAATAAAATTGGGTTGCCTCCCAACAAGCGCTATTGTTTAACGCCCTTAACTAGACATAAAAACATGAATAGATCTAGGTATTGTCATATTTGGTATGCAATCCGTAAGTGGCTCTCATAATAGATTCATATGGCAATTTAATTTTGTTTCCTGGAAAGTGATCCATGCCCTTCCTTAATGGAAATTGAAATCTAATGTTTCCTTCTTTCTTATCAATAATTGGACCAATCGTTCTAAGGAAAGGTCTACCAAGAATAATAGGACATGTAGGATTGCAATCTATATCAAGAACAATAAATTCTAAGGGCACATAATTCCTATTTGCAACAATAAGAACATCATTAATCCTTCCCATAGGTTTTTTAATAGTGGAATTCACAAGATGCAAATTTAAAAGAACAATCATCAAATTCACGGAAACCAAGCACATCACATAAAGTTTTTGAAATCGTAGAAACACTAGCACCCAAATCACACAAAGCATGGCACTCATAATCTTTAATATTAATCTTAATTGTAGGTTCGCACTCATCATAAAGTTTTCGAGGGATAGAAACTTCCAATTCAAGTTTTTCTTCAAAAGATTGCATCATAACATCAACGATATGTTTAGTAAAAGCTTTCTTTTGATTATAAGCATGAGGAGAATTCAACATGGATTGCAACAAGGAAATACAATATATTAAAGAACAATTATCATAATTAAATTCCTTGAAATCCAAAAGAGTGGGTTCATTGCTAATTAAATTTTTGACCTCTCCAATCCCACCTTTATCAATTTTTGCATCAAGATCTAAAAACTCCAAATCATTGAGACGCCTTTTAAATAAAGTTGACTCATCTCCAGTCCCATCTTTATCAAGATTTATATTGGAAAACAAAGATTCAATAGGAATCACATCAATCACTTCAAGGTCTTCATCATTATTTTCATGGAAACTAGAAGAACACGTTTTTACAAACTAATCTCGTTTAGCACGCATCTTAGCGGTTCTTTCTTTGCACTCATCAATGGAAATTCTCATAGCTTTGAGAGACTCATTAATACCATGCTTCGGTGGAAAAGATCTAAGTTTCAAATAATCAACATCAAGAGAAATTCTATGCACGTTCCTAGCCAAATCATCAATCTTAAGCAATTTTTCTTCAATCAAAGCATTAAATTCTTTTGCGAACTCATAAATTCTTTAACACTATTCTCAAAATTAGAGAGCACCTTATTATAATTTCCATAAGAATTGTTGTAGGAATTACCATAATTACTAGAGGAATTACTAGGAAACGGCCTAGGATTAAAATTACCTCTATACGCGTTATTACCAAAATTGTTCCTACCAACCAAATTCACATCCATAGATTCATTACTATTTTCAATCAAAGTAGACAAAGACATATCATTAGGATCAATAGAAGCACTCTTGCTAGCAAATAATTTCATAAGCTCATCCATCTTTCCAGTCAAAAGATTAGTCTCTTCAATCGCATGCACTTTTTACTAGTGGAAGATCTTTTGGTATGCCATTGAGAATAATAAAACATAATATTATCTCGGAGTTTAGTAGCTTCTCCTAAAGTAATTTCCATAAAAGTACCTCCCGCGGCCGAATCAAAAGATTTCTAGAAGAAAATTTTAATTCGGCATAATTTTTTTGTATAATCATCCACAAATTCAAACCATGAGTAGGGCAATTTCGTATCATCAATTTCAGCCTCTCCCAAGATTGTGCAACATGTTAATGATCAAATTGCTTAAAATTCATAATCTTGTTCCTAAGGGAGATGATTTTAGTGGGAGGAAAATACTTGGAAATAAAAGCATCTTTACACTTATTCCATGAATCAATACTATTTTTAGGAAAAGATGAAAACCAAGTTTTAGCGCGATCTCGAAGCGAGAACGGAAATAGCTTCAATTTAACAATATCATTATCCACATCTTTTTTCTTTTGCATATCACACAAATCAACGAAATTATTTAGATGGGATGCGACATCTTCACTAGGAAGGCCAGAAAATTGATCTTTCATAACAAGATTCAGCAAAGCGGCATTAATTTCACAAGATTCCGCACCAGTGGCGGGAGCAACCGGAGTACTAATAAAATCATTATTATTGGTTATTTGGTATTCTCTTGAGTCATCGCGACAAAGCAAGAAATCCAACACACAAGCACACAAAAAGCAAACGAAGATGACGAACGGAAGAGGGGTGAAGAAAAGGGAAATATTTCCGAAAGTTGTTTTAGAAGTGGGGGAGAGGAAAACGGGAGGCGAATGGCGAATAATGTAATGCAAGAGATGAGAGTTTATGATGGGTACTTGGTATGTCTTCAATTGGCGTAGATCTCCCCGGCAACGGTGCCAGAAATTCTTCCTGCTACTTCTTGAGCTTGTGTTGGTTTTATCCCTTGAAGAGGAAAGGGTGATGCAGCAAAGTAGAGATAAGTATTTCCCTCGGTTTGAGAACCAGGGTATCAATCTAGTAGGATACTACGCACAAATCACCGTATACCTGCACGAAAAATCAAACAACTTGCACCCAACGCGATAAAGGGGTTGTCAATCCCTTCACGGTTGTTTGCAAAAGTGAGATCTGATAGAGATAGATAAACGATAAAGTAAATATTTTTTGTACTTTTGGCTTATAGATCGGAAAGTAAAAGATTGCAAAATAGTTGATCGGAAACTTATATGATGGAAAATAGAACTTATATGATGGAAAGTAGATCCGGGGGCCATAGGTTTCACTCGTGGCTTCTCTCAAGATAGCAAATAATACAGTGGGTGAACAAATTACTGCCAAGCAATTGATAGAAAAGCGCAAAGTTATGACGATATCTAAGGCAATGATCATGAATATAGGCATCACGTCCATGTCAAGTAGACCGAAACGATTATGCATCTACTACTATTACTCCACAGATCGACCGCTATCCAGTAGGCATCTAGAGTATTAAGTTCATAAAGAACGGAGTAATGCATTAAGTAAGATCACATGATGTACATGAATTAACTCAAGCAATATGATGAAACCCCCTTCTTTTTATCCTGGATGGCAACAATACAATACGTGCCTTGCTGCCCGTACTGTCACTGGGAAAGGACACCGCAAGATTGAACCCAAAGCTAAGCACTTCTCCCATTGCAAGAAAAACCAATCTAGTTGGCCAAACCAAACCGATAGTTCAAAGAGAATTACAAAGATACCAAATCATGCATAAAAGAATTCAGGGAAGATTCAAATAATATTCATAGACAAGCTGATCATAAATCCACAATTCATCGGATCTCGGCAAACACATCGCAAAAAAGTATTACATCGAATAGATCTCCAAGAACATCGAGGAGAACATGGTATTGTGAATCAAAGAGAGAGGTACTACTAGGGAAAAGCTTATAGGAAGACGCTTACTAGTAGCACGGGTTTATACCCCTCACTGCTGCTACTAACTAGTAGCGCGGGTTTTACCCCTCACTACTACTAAGTTGATAGTAGTACCGCGGGTTTTTACCCCTCGCTACTACTAAGCAGTCTCTACCGTGCCCCACCGGGACATGCCATAGTAGTAGCAAGGGGTATGAACCCATGCTACTACTAAGTTGACAGTAATAGCGCGGGTTTATACCCCTCGCCACTACTAAGTAAAAGGTAGGTGAATTCCCCATATCCTCAGCCGAATCCCTCCTCTCTTCCTCCTCTCTCCCACATTCTCCCATTCCCCTTCTCCTCCCACTCGTGAGTCCCATCCTTACCCACCGCCGCCGATCTCACACCTCGGCGCCTTCCACAAATTTGGTGACCACCTATCCCATCGC
Organism: Aegilops bicornis; assembly: GCA_021605145.1. Taxonomy (NCBI): domain Eukaryota; kingdom Viridiplantae; phylum Streptophyta; class Magnoliopsida; order Poales; family Poaceae; genus Aegilops; species Aegilops bicornis. The sequence continues at coordinate 392,156,178 of CM038674.1, forward strand.
AGACCCCTCCACGGCCCCTCCTTCCTCCTTCCCCGCTGCTGGAAGGAGAGGGAAACTAGCAGAGCATCGTCCATGGTGGCGGCCAGATCCACCATGGATGCAGCCACTTGCACCTCCACGTCGGGACAAGGCCTCCTGAGGACATGCGAGCACCATGGTCAAGGGTCCTACGACAAGCACTAGCAGGTCACCGGGCTTCATCTAGGTTTCGAGCGTCGCCTCCAACTTCGGCGGCCACCAGTGAGTTCCTCCTCCTACTCCTCTCTATCTCTCTCTTCCTCATTCAAATAATTTTCTCTTCTTTTGTGGCAGCAGTAGAGATGAGAGGTGCGGGAACGAGTTGGGCGGGGAGCAACCATCACCATGGACAACTTCATCCCCCAGGACCAGCAACAGCCATGGTTGTAGAGGACGATGACGCCCAGCAGCAGCAACCATGTATGGAATTTTTTAGTTCCCAATTAGTAAGTAGTAGCGTGGGGCCCTGACCCGCGCTACAACTAAGTAGTAGTAGCGCAGGCGTCAGCCACGCTTCTACTATCAGAAGTAGCAGTAGCGAGGGTTATACACGCGCTACTGCTACAAGTTAGCTGTATCTCCGTATCAGTAGCACGGGCGCCAGCGCTACTGATACACCCAAAACCCGCGCTACTGCTAGTCTTTTTCCTAGTACCAATAAGAAGTCATCTAGCTACTAGCTATGGACCCGTAGGTCTGTGGTAAACTACTCACGCTACATCGGAAGGCCAATAGGGTTGATTTAGAAGCCCTCCGTGATCGAATCCCCCTCCGGCAGGGTGCCGGAAAAGGTCCCTAGATGGGATCTCACGGGTACAGAAGGTTGCGGCGGTGGAAAAGTGTTTTCGTGGATGCCTCTGGTGGTTTGGGGATATATAGGAATATATAGGCGAAAGAATTAGGTCAGAAGGTGCATGAGGGGCTCACAAGGGTGGGGGTGCGCCCTACCCCCTGGGAGTGCCCTCCGTCCTTGTGGCTGCCTCGTGGCTCCTCTGACTTCATCTCCAAGTCTCCTGGTTGTCTTCTGGTCCAAGAAAAATCATCGCGAATGTTGTATTCCGTTTGGACTCCGTTTGGTATTCCTTTTCTCCGAAACTCAAAAATAAGGAACAGGCACTGGTCTCTAGGTTAATAGGTTAGTCCCAAAAATAATATAAAATAGCATATAAATGCATATGAAACATCCACAACAGATAATATAATAGCATGGAACAATAAAAAAAATTATAGATACATTGGAGACGTATCAATAAGGATTATGAATTCTCTGTCAACCCAGAGTTATTAACTTTGGTTGAATCTGATCCTTTCCATGGTTATGAAACTGAAACAGTTGTGGCACATCTTACTAAGTTGAATGACATAGCCACTCTTTTGGCTCATGATGAGAAAATTCGCTACTATTATATTCTCAAATTATTTTCGTTCTCATTAAAGGGTGATGCTAAGACTTGGTATAATACTCTTGCTCTTGGTTGCGCATAGTCCCCAGGATATGATTTATTACTTCTCTGAAAAATATTTTCCTGCTCATAAGAAACAAGCTGCCTTACAGGAAATATTTAATTTTTGTGATAATTGAAGAAGAGAGTCTCCCGCAAGCTTGGGGGAGGCTTCTCCAATTACTTAATGCTTTGCCTGATCATCCTCTTATGAAAATAAATAAATACTTGATATCTTCTATAATGGACTAACCGATGCTTCTAGGAATTTCCTAGATAGTTATGCTAGTTTTATTTTCAGGGAACGAACTATTTGACAGGCTGAAGAATTATTGCATAAAATATTGAAAAATTATGATGATTGGCTCTTCCCGAACCACCGCTTAAACCTACTCTGAAGAAGAGGGACATCTTATATCTCATTCCTAAACATATGCAACAGGCAAAGAAATCTAAGAAGGAAAAAGGTATTAAGGCTGAGGATGTCAAAATTTACCTCCTATTGAAGAAATACACGGGCTTGATACACCACCACCACCTAAGGTGGTAGAGGTAAATTCTTAAATGAAGTTCAGTGACTATGACAATCCTTATAATATGCATCCTAGATAATGCCTTTATGAGTTTGAAAATTACATTAGAAAGCAAGATCACTTCAATGCAAATGTTATGAAACAATTGAAATACAGTTTTGATATGATTGCTCGCTTGAGTGACTTGTTATTTAGAATCTCGAATGATGTTAGAGGTGTGGGAAAACATGCCTCTATGGTTCAAACTCAATTAGAACAAGTTGCTAAATCTCAAAGAGAATTGCTTGATGAAATGAATAATAATATCATCATGTTGTTAGAGTAATGACTAGAGGAGGTAGAATGAATCAGGAACCACTTTATCCTAACGTACACCCAAAAAGAATTGAACAAGACTCTCAAAGAGTTAACACTGATGTGCCTAGTCCTTCTAAAAAGAAAAAGAAGAAGAAAAATGATAGGTCTTTGCATGCATCTAGTGAACCAGAAGTAGAAAAACCTCCTGATAATGATAATGAAGTTTCTATCTTTGATGCTGAAACTCAATCTGATAGTGTCGGCGTTCTGGGAACGGGGTACCCATACTTTCCTGCCTGCGACCCATGGAGTGGCTTCATTGACGGCCTGGTACGGCCCACCTTCAGCATCAACAACTCAAGACCCTCGCGCGAGGCGGACAACACCAAGACCTCCAAAGGGAACAACCTCCTTAGGCTGGATCCTGAGGAGCGGAGATCTCTATGCAAGACACACCTCGTGAGGTTCAGATGACGTGAGCCATGACGACCAAGGCCAGACGGCCGCCAGTGGGTGCAGGACAGCAGTTTTCTCTTTGGTGCTAAAGAGGCAAGCGAAGGCACAGAGTCCCGAGGAATCAACCAAATGTTTCCATTCCCGTGCAACAAGACCAAGACCGCCAGTCTGGCAGGACGGAGGTCATCTCCGAGCCCACCACAGTGTCACGACCACAGGCTTTTGCAGGCGACGAGTACTTTTGCCAGGATAGAATGTACGAGTTGTCTCCCTTCAAATTTCGCTGTTGTGGGATCCCTTCCCGCCTTTGTTTGGGAAGAGGACCAAGGCCACTATAAATTGAGCAGCACCACCACCGTAGAAGAGGGAGCGGATCGGATCGATTCCATCCTCACACTCACCAGCTCACCCGAGCACAAGAACACGCCTCCTCCTGAGGTTGTTCTCCCACTGTACTAGTTCATCACCAGCCCATCGAGGCTAATCCACCACAAAGTAGGAGTAGTGTTTTACACCGCAAGGTGGCCTGAACCTGGGTAAACTGTTGTGTCCCATTTCCTTCCTATTCATCAAGCTAGGCCGTGAGATTGGCGAGTAGGCAGACTGGGGAGGTTGAGTTCTTCACACACACCCCAGAGTTCAAACCTCTCAAGGGTCTGCAGAACCCGAAATCCAATAGCTAGTGAACACTCACCTTCTGATAATGAAAAAGATAGGAAGAAACTAATGCCCACACTTGTGGCATCTTGCACATCGCCCACACACCTCCTTTACCACTCATTTTGCCACATGTGAACATATGACATCAGCAAGAATCTTTTTGGTTTTTGGCTTAAAAATGTTTTATCTCCTAATTAAAAAATCGAATGAAAAATCTGTTTCACCATTAAATCCGTCTCGACGAGATCTTCAAAACTAGACCCCATGTTGATATGTTTCGACGAAATTTTTTTTTGCCCAAAAGTTGCCATGATGTTTACACTGCAGTTGCCATAATGCTTAAATTAAAGTTGCCATGTGGCAATTTCAGTTTGTAGAGCATGGCAATATTAGTATTTTGATGATGGAAACTCCAGTACTTTGACCATGATTTTTTTGTATGAACCATGGCAATTTTAAGTGCATGTATCATGGAAATTTTAGTTTATGGTTCATGTCAAGTCTAGTTTGTTAATTCCCCATTTTATAAATGTAAAAATTTACTTTTAAATGTAGAAGAAAATAGTTGAAATAGATCACGGCAACTTCAGTGTAAACACCATGGCAATTCATGTGCAATAGACATCGCAACTTTTAACTAAAAAAATTGTCGAAATATATTGATATGAGATCTAGTTTTGAAGATCTCGTCGCGAGGGATTTAATGGTGAAAACGGATCTTCAATAGGATTTTTCATTTAAGAGATAAAACATTTTCAAAATTGTAAATCCAAAAAGATTCCCACATGCATGCATGCAGTGACATGGCACAGTCTGTGTGTTATAGGGCGTGTGGGCGGGTTTCGCTCCCACCACACGTGTGGGCGTTAGCGTTGTCCAAAATATAAGGATGAGGTTCACGAAGACACGCAAACAAATACTAAAGAACCAGACAATGATGTTGAGATAGAGCCAACAATTGATCTTGATAACCCACAACCCAAAAATAAAAGATATGATAAAAGGGACTTTGCTGCTAGAAAACATGGAAACGAAACAGAACCATGGGTTCAAAAACCTATGCCCTTTCCACCTAAGTCAACTAAAAAAAGGTGATGAAGAATTTGAACGCTTTGCTGAAATGATTAGGCCAGTCTTTTTGCATACTCTCTTGACTGATATCTTGAAAATGCCTCCTTATGCAAAGTACATGAACGACATCATCACCAACAAAAGGAAAATACTGGAAGCTAAAATATTCACCATGCTGAGTAATTATACTTTTAAAGATGGAGTACCTAAAAAACTTGGAGATCCGGGAATGCCCACTATACCTTGCTCCATCAAAAGAAACTATGTGAAAACTGCTTTATGTGATTTAGGAGGTGGTGTTAGTGTTATGCCTTTGTCTTTATATAAAAGACTTGATTTGAATAAACTCACACCTACTAAAATATCTTTGCAAATGGTTGATAAATCAACTGCCATACCTATCGGTATTTGTGAGGATGTGCCCGTTGTTGTTGCTAATATTACTATCTTGGTGACTTTGTTATACTTGAGATGCCCGAGGACAACAACATGTCGATTATCCTTGGTAGACCCTTTTTGAAAACTGCGGGGGCTGTTATTGATTGCAATAAAAGCAAGGTCACTTTTCATATTAATGGTAATGACCATACAGTGCACTTTCCAAAAAAACAAATCCAAGTGAATGGTATTAATGTCATTGAAACATCTCCGACAATCACTATTAGAAGTTATCAACTACCTCACCTACTATTAAAAAGAAATATGAAATGCTTATTGTTGGGGACATTCATATCCCCGTTGAGGTAACTTAGTGATTTACAAAAGTTCTTCGGTTTCATGCTAATCGAAAGTGGTTGTTAATAAGACTTGATCAACCTTATTAATGGATCATTTTTGAGAAGTATGAAGTTGATGAATTTAGTAAGCATGTAGTGACCAGACCTCAGACGGTCAAGTCTCTGTGCTTAAGTGCCATCCCTGGATCGGTATTGCTGACACACACCGTACTCGAGGATTTATAACAGAATACAATCACACACTTATTACATCGAGAGTCTCAAATAAAGTACTTATTACAATAATATGGCTGAAGGCCATCTAAATAAGATAACTACGGAAGCATCGAAAATAAATGAGTCCATCCAACTCCATGGCAATACTGAGTGCACGACAATGACCTAGAGCACCTTACTTTTCATCTGAAAATTCTGCAACATAATACGTTGCAGCCATGTAGGTCAGCACATGAAATATGCTGGCAAGATAACACTATAGAGCAATGGACAATTAACAGCTATCACTACATGCATATATGGCTGGTGGAGGCTCTAAGGTTATCATTTGCATAAAGCCAATTTTTTCCTACAACAAAGGAATAAATCTTATTTAACTACAAAGTTTGTTGAAATATTGAGAAGGTTCCTTCAACTCAATCCCAAATTAACATGAACAACCCAACAAGTTTATTAAGTAAAGTGATGAGATCAAATCAATAATTCAAGTACCAGATACTCAAGATGTCCATAACCGGGGACACGGCTAACCATGATTAGTTTGTACACTCTGTAGAGGTTTGCGCACTTTCCCCCACAAGACTCAATCTCCTCCGTTGGATTTCTCACACTACATGATGTTTGAGAAATGGATGATCGAGACACAGTCTTTCCGAAGCATTAACTCTTTACTCTGGGTAGACAGTACCACCTACTTCCCCTACATCTGCTAGCCTACCACTGAAAGAGGTCACACAACATACTCAACTATGCCAGAGCCCGTAATGGCTTGTGGCTGCACATGGAAGTCTCTAGCATGAATAATCTTATGATCCCTTTGAGCCTGGGTGGCAAACCGTAGGATGATCACACGGGTACTCCGGGATATCCTAGGACAACACTGGATTGCTCCAGGTGCCCACAACCAATCTGCCCAGATGTGTATTTAAGAAGCCACCTTAAGTTTCCCTTAATTTAGCATCTCTCACATCTTGCATGAATCTCACATACCAATCCACGTCTTCGAGCATAGCATAGCAGTATAAGCATAACGTAGTAAAACCCAGGGTTTGAATATAAGACAATAGGTTCCTACCTCATGATCTACTTCCCAATTCCCACAGGTTATCAAATTCTACTCATGCAATGTTTGAGGGTTGAAACTAATGCATAAAAACTAGGTAATAAAGGGATATGATCAAAGTGTTACTTGCCTTGCTGAATATAAGACAATAGGTTCCTACCTCATGATCTACTTCCCAATTCCCACAGGTTATCAAATTCTACTCATGCAATGTTTGAGGGTTGAAACTAATGCATAAAAACTAGGTAATAAAGGGATATGATCAAAGTGTTACTTGTCTTGCTGACGATCGGAAAACCCTAGAGGTTCGTAGTAGCAAGCCTCGCACTCCGGAAACTCTATCGTGAACAAACAATAGCATACATAAGCACTCAACCATAAGATGCAGAGGTAAAACCAAAATAAAAGATCTAAACAGAAAGTACAAGTGAAGAGCTTCGATTTGCAAAAAGAATCAATCGAATCGGAGATACAAAAGTTAAACTGCAATCAAAAGAAGTTCGAAAACAAATCTGCTTGAACCAAATTTTAAATTTTCAAAATCATGTTCAAGTTGTTTATCTGAATAGAGGGGAACAAGACAAAGATTTTGGCATTGGTTTCACTGGATTTGGTTAAACGAGCAAAAAGTAGTGAGGGTTTGAAGATTAGGGACTAATCTGTAAGAAAACTACTTGCGGATAGGTCCCTGGCTGAAAATAAAAAGAAAAAGAAAAATGTATCGGACGAACGTCCGCTAACACTAACTAAAGAATGAGATCGTTCGCTAGCATAGAAAATCGGGTGAACGTTCGCTATTTAGCAAAACCTAAAAAAATAAACCGATCTAAACGAATAAACCGAAAAAACGGGCGGTTATTCTCAGTTTATCTGAGTTCGGTGAGAAGAACCGTGGCGGCTTTCTTGGCGAGGGAAGCGGCGACTTCACGACAGGCGGGTGGTGGTCTTGTGAAAGCAAGCGGCTCTTGGCCAGCTGCAGTTGAGGAGAGAGGAGGGCGGGGCGGTATTTAAGGAGCAGGGGGCGGCTCGGCTTGGAGGATGGGGCGAGGCCGAGGCGGAGTCCGGTCGGGACTGTCCGTGGCGGTATCGTGGCTGTGGGCGGACTCGGGAGGCGGTGGCGGTTGCTTGAGCTTGACCCGATCGGTCGAAGAGATTTTTTTAAATAATTTCACCGAAAATGGGAAATCCAAAAATAAAATAAATTAATAATCCTAAAATCACAAAAATAATTTTCATGGTCCTCTAATAATATTTAGGACAACATGAACATTTTTCTGGGCTAAAATGCAAATTTTCCTAATTTAACCGAATAAAATCTCAAAGAAAAATCAAATAAAATATATATTTTTATTTAAAATTAAATTTCCATTATTTCCTCTGTTTTTTGAAGAAGTCATATTATCTTCTCTCATTGTTTCATTTATTTTGAAATAATTGGAAAAATAATTTCAAATAAAAATCACCTTGATCCAATTTACCAATTTTGAAAATAAGAAAATGGAATTTTATGAAAACCTCCAACTCTCAAATGGTCCTTGAGTTGCTTAAGGTCTCTTGGATCGAAATGTCCAAATAAAACCAATTCAAAATGCAAGAATCATGGATGCATATGATGACCTAATGATTAACATCCAAATTGAAAATTGGGATGTTACAAAGCACTACCTTCTATCCCATCTTTTGTTTTCTGTATTTATTAGTTAAATAAAATAAAATGCCATATTTTTTCTGTTTTCTGAATTTCCCGTGCAATAAAAAATGACCCAAAAGTAAAAGTTATAAGATTCCTCCGAAAATTTAATATGATTTTTTCCGAATATTTAAGAATTTTTGATGCAAATAACATCAGAGGTGGTGCACGAGGTGGGCACAACCCACCTGGGCACGCCCGCTGTCGGGGCAGGCTGATCTGGCCCACGAACACCTATGGGACCGGCAGACCGAGCCCCTTTCGGTTCGGCGGGGGGCGGGGGTCGCACGAAGAGCAGATCGAGGCGAAGCACACAAGCGGTTTACCCAGCTTCGGAGCTCTCCGGAGAGATAACACTCCTACTGCTGCATGTCTGAATGTATTGAGTTCTTGTTCAGGAGCGCTGAGTGCTACAGTACACACGAGCGTGGGGAACCCCTCGAACCCCTCTCTATGTTGCGCATGGGCCTCCGTTTATATGCTAAAGGGGTCTCCGACAGGTGGCAACATAGACAATGGTAAAAATGGTAAAGGAGTAGTTGGTACAGCTACTTGTACAGTGTATCAGACCTAACCCTGACGGCAGGGGACAAAGGCATTAAATGCCCGTCTACGTCGCCCTAACGGTCTGAAAAAGGGACCGTCTGGGCGCCACCGCTTGCCACGAGGGCAATCTTGTACCGCTTGCCACTTGCGCTTCCGGCCGCAGACCTCTTGCCACACGCGCTGGAAAGGTCGAGGCGACACGTTAGTGGATGTCTTTGGGCGCAGGTCTGAGTGGTGGTCTGCCGTGGCAAGCGCCTTGCAGCGGTTGTTGTCTTGTCATGTCCGGAAGCTTGTCGCTCACGGGCCTTCCGCAAGCTCCTCTTGCCGGGGCCTTGTCTCCTAGGTGCCTTGGGTGGCCTTCCGGCAAGCTCCTCTTCTTGGGGCCTTGTCTCCTAGGTGCCTTGGGTGGCCTTCTGGCAAGCTCCTCTTGCAGGGGCCTTGTCTCCTTGGCTTGAATACTTTGTTCTTGAATGGCTCCAAAGGAACCACGGAGGACCTTGGCGGTCACAGTAAGCCTCGCCGCGGAGGGCTGCAACTGCCCGTGCACAAGTTCGGGATACTAGGGTACCCTACTCTAGTACACAGCAGGAGCCCCGGCTGGGCAACCTGCAGTGCCGGCGCTGTTGGGCCAGGCCCAAAACAGGCACGGGCACGCTGCGGCCTGGGTTCTGTATAACTCACCCCGGACCCACCACGCCCTCCACGAGGCAGCACGCGTCGAATGCGGCGGCGTCGTGTGAGAGATCGTGGGCAGATCGTGGGTGGTTTCTTTATTCGAAAACGAAACTTCCGCCCCTCCTCTTTATAAGCGAGGGGAAGCAGGGCAGTTCGCCCATCTCGCCGATTCTTTGTCCAATCTCGAAAAAACCCGCTGCTTCCCCTTCTTCCCAAGGCTAAAGAGAGAGCAGCGTTCCCGCCCTATCGCCACCAGCATCCTGCGCCGTCGATCTCCCTCACCACCTCCGCCATGGCTCCGAAAGCCGACAAGGGAAGGCCGTGAAGTCGGTAGAAGCGCGGCGACTTGCGGCCCGGAAGGAGCGGCAATCTCCCCCAGCTCACGCGAGGGAGCTGAGGGAGTACTACTACCTCTTCTCGGTCGACGGAGACGCGAGCGCATCCACGCCTGAAGGTACTCCCAGCTTCTTTGCCGGGCTGGCTCGAATGGGTACCCTTTCTTGTATTTGTTCTTCTACTGCGGGCTCTGCCCGCCTTTCTCTGAATTTTTCTGCGATATCATGAACACCTACGGGTTCCGCCTCCTTGACTTCACCCCCAATGTTGTTTTGACCATGGAAGTTTTCGCACATCTCTGCAAAAACTTTGTCGGAGTCCATCCAAACGTAGCCCTTTTCCGCCATTTCTTTATGCCCCGAGTTGAGAGAGGGGAGCCTCTTGCCTGCTGAATCGCTTCGATCTCAAGGATTGGCAAGAAGGAAGCTTATCTGGAGGAGAGCTCCGCATCAAGTGGGAGGAGTGGAGGGCAGATTGGTGCTGGATTGTCGAGGAGAACCCGCAGCCATTTACCGCTTGACGCCAAACCCCAATAGTCTTGGCGCAGCGATTGGAGCAACGTGGCACGAAGATGCTAGGCGAAGATTGCCGTCACCGGATCCTGCGCCTCGGGCTTGCGGGCTCACTTTGTAAAGGCACCGTTAGGCACAGACTTTCTTCACCGCCCGCGCCGCCCCTTGGAGGAGAGGAGGAGACCCGCTGGGAGTTCGAATGCGGCGGATATCATGAGGCTGCGCCGGGCCTAAATTTCAACTTCCTTGTCTTGAACTGGACGCGATGCTCTTGGAGCTGTTCAAGCCCGATCTGATCATCCCGAAATGTTCAGGTTGCGAAGGTGTCGTTCTGCTGTGCAACAATTCCTCGCTCGACCGCATCCGTGCAATGATGCCGTTGTGCGATTCGCATGGAATCGTTCCAACCTGGCAAGAGCCTGCAGATGACGTCGTGCGAGTGTTCTTTGACAGCCTGGTAGAAGTGCCGATCCGCCCCGATGAACAGAAGAGCCTCACCCGCGACACCACCGATGATGAGATGCAACGCATCGCCACCAGGCTGGAAGAAGCGGCAGCAGCCGCTGCCGCGGACGAGTTCAGATTCACCGTGGAGGAGGCAGAGGCAGCAGAGGCGGCAAGCCTTGTCGGCGAAGGAGTTTGCCGGCGAAGGAGCTTGCCGAGCACGAAGCTAAGTCAGCGAACCGCCGAGGGCGCCTCCTCCCTCCTTGACAGCTTGCGCGGCGGAGCCCCAGCTCCACTAAGAAGGCATCTCCGCAAGGCGGAGGCGTGGCGAGGCGGTGAGCGGGTCAACAGCCGCCGCGCCGCGCGACGCGCTCCACTGCGGCAAGCACTGTTGCCGCGGGAGCACCTCAGGCCGCTGCGGCAACGGGAGCGGGGCCCTCGCAGACCACCGCTTTTGCCCCCGCCAAGCGGCCAAGGGAACCTACTCCTCCGCTTCGTCGTACTGGAGGCGAGCAAAATTTGATCTCTCCGCGCTCAGCTCCGACGAGGAAGAAGTAGAGTAAGATTCTTTGCAGCATTTGTAGTTCTTCGTCTTGTTGCTTTGTCTTGTATCTGATTTGCTTCACTCTGAACCCATTCCTTTTCAGGACGCTGGCCCAGAGAGCGTCGAAGAGAGCCAAGGCCCCGGTGATTGTCATCGAGGACGAACCCACCGCGACAGCAGGAGGCGTGTCCGAGACCACCTTGCCGAGACAGCAACTCTTCCTCAAAGCAGCCTCAACAGCCCCCCCAGCGTAAGTATATGGTCTACTTCCTGCTGTTAGGCGCGCATGGGTGCCCTTTGTTCTTGATATCATTCTTTGGTTTGTGTAGGAGCAGAGCAGCCTTACCAGGAGTGCCCTGAAGCCGCTCCTGACGTGCCTTCTGCTTCGACTACACCGCCAAGGGAGGATTCCCCAGCTTCTGCGGCGGCAGCTTTGGCGGCCTCTTCGCCGGCGGGCTCGTCGGCGCCTGCTTCTTCTCCGATGGCAGCGGCCTCCTCGCCGGCGGCCTCGGTCTCCATTGGCTCTGTGGCGAATGGATCTGACGACCGGAAAATGAAGAGAAGTCAAGCAAATATTCAAAAAGAAAATCAGAAGAAGAAGAAGAACACAAGGAAAGTTTTCAAGCAAGAGGATTACCTGTGCAGGCTGATCTGGCCCACGAACACCTATGGGACCGGCGGACCGAGCCCCTTTAGGTTCGGCGGGGGGCGGAGGTCGCACGAAGAGCAGATCGAGGCGAAGCACACGAGCAGTTTACCCAGCCGGAGCTCTCCGGAGATAACACTCCCTCTGCGCATATGCGGATGTATTGAGTTCTTGCTCAGGAGCGCTGAGTGCTACAGTACACACAAGCTGCTAACGAGACTGAGCGTGTGTGTTCTCCTCCCCCTCCTACGTTGCGCATGGGCCTCCTTTTATATGCTAAAGGGGTCTCCGACAGGTGGCAACGTAGACAAGGATAAAAATGGAAAAGGAGTGGTTGGTACAGCTACTTGTACAGTGTATCATACCTAACCCTGACGGCAGGGGACAAAGGCATTAAATGCCCGTCTACGTCGCCCTAACAGTGAAGAAAGGGACCGTCAGAGGCGCCACCACTTGCCACGATGGCAATCTTGTCAGCGCCGCTTGCCACAGCGCTCCGGCGGCAGCATGACCTCTTGCCACGCGTCTTTGGAAAGGTGAGGCGACACGTTAGTGGATGTCTTTGAGCGCAGTCTGAGTGGCGATGCTGCGCGGCAAGTGCCTTGCAGCGGTTGTTGTCTTGTCGTGTCCAGGAAGCTTGTCGCTCACGGGCCTTCCTGCAAGCTCCTCTTGCGGGGCCTTTCTCCTAGGTGCCTTGGGTGGCCTTCCGGCAAGCTCCTCTTGCCGGGGCCTTGTCTCCTAGGTGCCTTGGGTGGCCTTCGGCAAGCTCCTCTTGTCGGGGCCTTGTCTCCTTGGCTTGAATACTTTGTTCTTGAATGGCTCCAAAGGAACCACGGAGGACCTTGGCGGTCACCCGGTAAGCCTCGCCACGGAGGGCTGCAACTGCCCGTGCACAAGTTCGGGATACTAGGGTACCATTACTCTAGTACACCGACACCAGCACCCCCAGGCACCCCCTAGTGGGTTGTGGTCCCCACGTGGGCCCCTCACTTATCTCTTCATCCCACATCATCACCTACCTCCAGAAATAATCACCATTGCTCTCTCTCTCTCTCTCTCTCTCTCTCTCTCTCTCGTGTTCTTTCTCTCAAACCTGCGGATTTCGATCTCTTTGCTCAAAGCTCCGTTTCCGAAACTGTTTCGGGGGATTGTTGCTTGGTATGTGACTCCTCCTTGGTCCAATTAGTTTTTTGCTTTAGTGATTTATATTTTGAATAATTAGTTACTCTTGGTGCTGCTGTAGATGAGCTTGCGTGTTGGATACTTAGAGTTCTAAGTAGTTTGAAGGCTTGATATAGCCTCTATGCATCCCTATGAGTAGTTGCTTTCAATCTTTTGAAGTTTTGTTAACAAATTTTTGTGACCCAAAATTTTTCAGAAAATTGTACGTGAATATGATGAACCTCTTTGGAAGGAGTTCTTCGAGGAGGAGGTCCTCGGAGGCATCTTCTAGTAGCAGCTCCGCTCGTCGGTCTTATGTCGAACCAAGTGAAATCTCCATACGAGATTTCACCACCAAATGATGCTTATGGCCATGCAACGATTATATGGTGCTTGTGGGCATTAAGGAAGAATTTGACCAATATGTTCACAATGCCGAGCTCGGTCCCTACATTTCAGATAAGTGCAACCAACACCTCAACATCACTGAATCATTTACCAAAGGATTTGAATTTCATCCCTGTGAGTCTAGGGTGTCATTTAAACTATATGAAAATCCATTTACCATATCTCTAGAGAGATTTGCCTACTGCTGCAAAATCCCATTCTGGGGCTCGCTTGACGAACCACCAAGATCTAAGTTCGAGATATTCTTGACTATTCTTGGCTATGGTGAGACAAGAGGAGTGACACAAGGTAGAATAAAGAGCATTCATTTTCCCTCAATCCAGTACTTCACATTATTTAATGGAAAATGCATTGTAGACAAACAAGATTTTAGTACACTTTGTGCTCCAGATTTGATCCTCATACGCACCTCTCTCACCGGTGACAAAATTTATAATCTTGGAGCGATTGTTGCACACAGGTTGCAACACAACGCTGGTAGTGGATATTTTTATGGTGGAATTTATGCCACACGCTTAGCAAGAGAGCTGGGTGTTTCACCTTGGCCTTATGACCCTATTTTACCCATGCAATACTTGGACTTTGATGCTATGAAACATCATAAGATCCTTAGTGGTGAACCCCATAATTTCACTTATAACGTGTTGTTTAATAAAAGTTCCATTGTGGACACATACTTTCCTGCACCTGCTCTCTTTGATGTTCACAGTAAGGGAAGATATTATGTTATTGAGAGCGAGGCCCGAGTTTAAACCTTTGATGAAGAAAATGATGATGAAGATGACGCGCTGCTTACACCTCCGGGTTCGCGCAAGCACCTCTCCCAACCCGGCGCGCCAAAGATTTCACGGAATAACACGGCCACCTATGGGACCATCGGCCCCTTGTGGTTCAGCAAGGGGGAGGAGCACATTGCACAAAGAGCGGAGAGTGTAGAGCAGCACGACAGTGATGACACGAGCAGTTTTCCCCAGGTTTTGGCCGCCGTGAGGCGTAAAACCCTACTCCTTTGGTGGATTGATGAAAGGACCGTGGTGGAGACGCAGCGCTCTAGCCCGGAAAGGTTGCCTCAGGACGAGAGTAGCTAAGCGCGTATGAATGTACAAGGGTCTGAATTCTTTCTAAGGTTGCAACGACCCTCCTTTTATAGGTCAAGGGGTCACCAACATGGCAAAACAGTCATTATCTAGTTATTAGATAGCCACAGTGCTATCATACCTAACTCTGCGGACATGACAAGGCGCATTAAATGTGCTGCTTAGTGTCACATCGCGGGTGTAGCCCAGCAAGCCTTGTCGTGCCATTCAGCCACCTTCTCGCCTACCTGCATGACACGCCCCTGGACGGGTGTCATTTGGAGGTGATTTACTTCGGAAATGGCTGCCACGTGCCAACTAACAGACACTTAATCACTTGGGGGCTCGACACTGCACCAATAGGTGACTTGCATTGCTATGAGGTGGAGCGGTGGAGCCTTGGCGGGGTAATCCGCCCTTGGCGTCCCCGGCATGGGGCAGTCCTAAGATTTGTCTCCTGGGTGACCTCGACCTTGTCAGGCTCGCCTGCCCGGCAAGGTAGGTTTTTCCTTAGGGATATCTTCTTCCTTGGTCTCGTCTTGGTCTTCTTGATCCACCCTTTGATTTCTGAAAGAGCTATCTCTTCTGGTTGGCCCTGCCTTGGATGTTTCAACCTTTCTCTTGAGCCTGTGTGTAGTCCGGGCAACACACGCCTAGGGTTTGTTGCACCGACACTTTGCTTCCTATGCCTCTTGAACACATTCTGAAGGATGATCTTAATAGAGCTTGTAAAGCAAAATAGGAGCAAAACAAGAGTGAAAATCAGATTGTGGGAAAAGAATCTAAACAACAAATGAAGCCTAATAACAAAAAAGCATCTCATGTTGCGTCTAAAATTAAATTGAAAAGTGGATTTTTACTTGCTACCAAATCTGATATTGATGATCTAGATTTCAACAAATATATTTGCTATCCTTTTTTGTGCAAAGAGGCATTATTTTCATTCGAGGATGTGCCTTCCTCTTTGCCTCTTGTTGTCACTAACATTTTGCAGGAGTTCGCTGATATCTTTCCACAAGATGTGCCACCGGATTACCACCTATTTAAGGGATTGAGCATCAGATTGACTTAACTACCGATGCGTCACTGCCCAACCGTGTGCCATGATAAGTCTCCAACATATCTATGAATTTGATTGTTCCATGCTATTATAGTATCAATCTTGGATGTTTTGTATGCAATTACATATCATTTTTTTGGGACTAACCTATTAACCTAGTGCCGAGTGACTGTTGTTGTTTTTTGGTTGTTTTTTGGCTTTTCAGGAAATCAATATCAAATAGGGTCCAAACGGAGAAAAAACTTTGGATTTTTTTTTGGAGAACACACCCTAGAAGGTTCGGGAGAAGACCTGACGAGCCACGAGGGAGCGACAAGCTCAGGAGGCGCACCCTAGGGGAGGGCGCGCCCCCAGACTTGTGGGCCCCTCGTGGCAGCTCTTGACCTAATTCTGCCTCTATAAATTCTCAAATATTCCCCTTACATCACAGAGCCACTAGAAATACTTTTTCCGCCACCACAAGTTTCTGTTCTCGAGAGATCCCACTACCCATGCAGATCCCATCTAGAGGCCTTCTCTGGTACTCTTCCGGAGGGGGAATCAACCATGGAGGGGCTCTACATCAACTTTGTTTCCCTTTTGATTATGTGTGAGTAGTTTACCACGGATATACGGGTCCATAGTGTTGGAAATATGCCCTAGAGGCAATAATAAATTAGTTATTATTATTATATTTCCTTGTTCATGATAATCGTTTATTATCCATGCTATAATTGTATTGATAGGAAACTCAGATACATGTGTGGGTACATAGACAACACCATGTCCCTAGTAAGCCTCTAGTTGACTAGCTCGTTGATCAATAGATGGTTACGGTTTCCTGACCATGGACATTGGATGTCATTGATAACGGGATCACATCATTAGGAGAATGATGTGATGGACAATACCAAATCCTAAGCCTAGCACAAAGATCGTGTAGTTCGTATGCTAAAGCTTTTCTAATGTTAAGTATCATTTCCTTAGATCATGAGATTGTGCAACTCCCGGATACCGTAGGAATGCTTTGGGTGTACCAAACGTCCTGGCAATGGCTGGGTGGCTATAAAGGTGCACTACAGGTATCTCCGAAAGTGTACATTGGGTTGTACGAATCGAGACTGGATTTGTCACTCCGTGTGACGGAGAGGTATCTCTGGGCCCACTCAAGAGGACATCATCATAATGTGCACAATGTGACCAAGGGGTTGATCACGGGATGATGTGTTACGGAACGAGTAAAGAGACTTGCCGGTAACGAGATTGAACAAGGTATCGGCATACCGACGATCGAATCTCGGGCAAGTACAATACCGCTAGACAAAGGGAATTGCATACGAGATTGCTTGAATCCTTGACATCGTGGTTCATCCGATGAGATAATCGTGGAACATGTGGGAGCCAACATGGGTATCCAGATCCCGCTGTTGGTTATTTGTCACACCCTGCATTTTGTAACATTTCATTTGCATCAACAAAGCATGAAAATTTGGACCAACAAAAACTTTTGCATTATTTGGCTTTTATTTGGAGTTGGTTTTTCTCTCTCTGTTTCCAAGTGCTCTTCAAAGTCAACACAACTTCACCCTATATACTTCATCTCCTTGCCCTAAACTTCTGCCCAATGATCATGCCATGTGTATAGAGCAATATAGTATTTTCTTAGAAAAATAATTTGGCCAAATAGTATTTTCAAAAATTAGTTTTCCAAAAACCCCTGAATTGAGGTTTGCACTACAAGTACTTGATTTGGGGTATGAAAAATATTTCAAAGAGTATATTTGAGACCTAATAGATATAGGACTTCCATAAACCACAAAAATATAATTTTAAAAGTTATTTTCCTATTTTATTTAAAAGCTTTTTCTTAAGGCCAGAAATGGTCTTTAATAGGGAAAAATTGTTTTATTGTTTTAAAAACATTTGACAAAAATCAGGGAAACTCAGTGGGCATATATTTCCCATATATGAGAGTTTCAACACATGGTCATGTTCAGAATATTGGTCAAACCCTCAAAACCCTTTTCTCAGATATTTCAAGCTTTTGAAATATTTACAAAGGAAATATCCTCCAAAAATTCCAAGAAAATTCTAGCATGTCACATATGACATGTTTGGATGATCTTGGCAAGTATCATGTCATGGAGAATAATATAACCCCATGAAAATCCCCCAAAACCCCCTCTGGCCAGAATCAAATTTGAACTACTTTGTACTACCAACTTTCTCTCCTTGATCCCAACTTTTTTGAGCATGATCACATGACCAAATGAGGCCACCACACCAAGTGGTGCATCAAGGAGAAGTGATTTACTCAACTAGATCTGCACAAGTCCATTCCTGCCAGTTTCTAGGGTTTACAAAAGTTGCAATGGCAACTTTGCCCAAATAAGCTCCAAATTGGTGCAAGGCCCTAATTATATGTGACATTTCACCCTGTGGAGTCTCATGACAAGTGAAAGTCATCTACTTGCCCAAATCATCAAACAACTTCTGGCAGAATTTTAAAATGCAAATTCCACCCTCTTCCACTAATCTCCTTGAGCCCTGCTTTTTACCACAACCCATCCTTGTTCCCCTCTAGCACCTGGATGCTTTTCTGCCCGAGGAAGCAATGATGGAGGAGGGGAGAACCCCATTTTTCTTATCTGGAAAGCAGATTCCTCCCTCTCTCTCAGCCTCCTTCTCTCCCCTCAGCTTTCCAAAGTATCCAAGGCCCTCTCCAGCTTTTGCCCACACCCCCTGCAGCCTCCAGACACTACTCGACACGCGCGGACGCGAGAAAACCGCGGATGCCGGCCAAAGTCGCGCTGTGGAGCGCCTGGCAGGGCACCCGACCGTTGACGCCGAGTCTCCCGGCCACCTCGATCCTCCCCCGCGCGCCAGTCGATGCCCCTCGACGTCCGCTCCACGCTAGCAGGCCGCCCACTTGCTCCCGCGCCCTCCTCTCTCTCTCCTGCAGCTCACGCCAGAGCGCCGCCCCGCTCGGCCAATACTCGCGCCACTCCTGTGGCCCACGTGCAGCTCGTCCCGCCCCTCCTTTCTCTCCCTGGCACCCTACACCACTCCCACGAACACCCCCGAGCCCTCCATTTCCTCTCTAACGGCCACCCGAGCCGATCCCGCGGGAACCCGTAGGCCGCGCCCACGGTGGACCTCGGCCAACCTATAAAAGGCGACCTCGAGCCTCTCTCTCACCTCTGTCGCTCCCCACGCTCCTAATCCACCTCCCGCACCACCCAGTTGCCTCAGAGCCGCGCCCGAGCTCGAGATCGAGCTCGAGCCCCGCCGCCTCGGCTCGTCGGCGTTCGCGCGGTACAGGCCTCCTCCACCCTTGTTCTCTCTCGATCTGGAACCGCAAGGCGTCACTGACCCTTTCCCCTCTCTTTCCCACTCTTTTTGCAGCCGGGAACGGCCGGAACCATCGACGCCCGAAGCACCTCCGCCGCGTGACCTCGTCGCCGGCGAACCAGGCTGCTCCGGCGACCATCTCCACCACCACCCGAGCGGCGACATCCTCCCGAGTCCAACGGTACCACCCACGCACCCTCCCGTGCCCTGTATCGCCGCCGGCGAGCTCGCCGTTGCCTCTGGACGGAGGTAGACGACGACGGCCGTGGGCCCTGCCCGTCAGCCTCACGCCCTGACGGGTGGGATCCACCGTCGAGTTTTAACACATCTTGTGTATCGGTTCGCCGTCGTCGGCTGAAGGCGTGCCGCCTTACGCCTTCGACGTGGCGGCCTCGCGCGGGCTGATTTCTCCCTAGGCCTGTTGCCCCCTGGCCTCTCTGGCCCAGTGGCACAGTGCCGCTTTTCTTTTTCTTTTTCTGCCTGTTTTACAAAAATTCCACAGGACAAAATACTTGTCCAAATGAAATAATTCGAACTCCTAAAATCTCAGAATAATCCCACCTATTTATTGATGTAACTTTCATGCACATCCATTACACTTTTCTGCTCTGTTCAAATTTAAATTCAAATTTGAACAATAGAACCTCTGTTTGGAAATCCCCAACTCTGTTTCCCTAGCTCCAAATCCAAAACCAAGAATTTTCCCCTTCCTAGTTTTCCTCCTAGTATTTTACAAAAATAAGTTGATATTTTTCCGAGCACTTTGACTTTTCTATTTTTATTATTGTCTCATTTATCCGTTGTTTTCTTGCAACGATTAGATCCCGTGTTTGACGAAGTAGTTGGAGAAGAAGGAGAGGAAGGGCCTGAAGACTTTGAAGACCAAGCCAACCAAGGCAAGCAGCCCTTTGACCATGCCCATGAAACCCTTTTTATGCATGTCTTATAGCACTTATTATTGTTGCATCGGAATCATGATGAGATGGTAAACCACGTTGGTTGGTTGCCTCTGTTACTTCCTCGTTGATACTTGCATTGTGCATGACCCTTCCTTCCTATGAGGGTTATGCCGGAGGGAGTAGAAAGGATGCTAAAGTAGATGCTACATGGCCGGGACGGTGTATGCATGGTGATGGAGACAAAATCATTTCAAAAGACTTTTCGAAACCCCCATCGGGTGCCACTTATGCCCGGGGGAGATGATGAGTTGGGTAGCCACTTGATGACGAAGTGGTGTACCGAGGCAAGGGTGTGTTGTCTTCAAAACGGATTGGTTTAAGTTGCGACCGTTATTCCAACCTTACATGCGCAACCACTCTACCCTTATATGGGAAAGGGCATTATTAATTACCTAGGCTGATACTAGCTTGGAGCCCGCATTACTAGTGACGGGGGAGAGTTGGTGCTCTCTCTCGGACGGGTCATGCCAGTAGGGCGACCAAGAACATTTTTATGGGGCACCGGACACACCGTTGGTACCCCGTGCCAGTGGTATGTGATGAATATGGGAGCAAGGCTCCACAATTTTAAGTTCTGAAATGTTGGGCACGGGGGTTACTACCAATCGAGTGGACTCCATGTTAGTGTCGTCTAGGGAAATATAGTGATCGGTGCTTACCCGGGTACTTGAGGTACCATGGTCGTGGATGACATGGAAGTTCCCCGGATCTTGTGGGTAAAGTGTGCAACCTCTGCAGAGTGTAAAACTATTCGAATATCCGTGTCGACGGTCAAGGATAGTTGGGTAACCGCTCTTGGGCTACGTCCACATGTTTACAAACTAGTGTGTGTGTTTGGATAAGTGGGAAGTTCTACATGGGTCAAGTCCAAGGACTTGACATGATTGAGTTGGGTTGGTGCCCACTCCATTTATGTTGATATCTATAACTTGTCCTCAGGGATTACATGAACCCTCTTGATGCATGCTATGCAAGTTGTTGAACATGTCATTGCACTCAAAACTAGCTTTCGCAAAAATTACCTATATCATGCATTGTTGAATCTTGAACCAAAACATGGGTTGCTTGCGAGTACATTCAAAGTACTCATTGGCTTGCCACTGGTTATTTAATTGGCCAGGCATGGAAGAACCGGAGTTCGAAGAAGAGTTCTATGGGGACGAACATGCGAACTAGGACATTTCCCAGTCAGAATGCCTGTAGGGTTAAGGCATATGGCATGGGTTCTACTTATCGACGAAGATTTCCGTTGCTTGTGTTTTATTTGATGTTCAGCCCTTAAGGCTTTATCAATGTAAGACTTGACCATAATGGTCATAATTTGTGTAAGACGGTATGTATGGATGTAAGACTCTTGTTATTCAGCTTCTGTGTGTTCAGTGAGCATTGATCTCTGGGATTACTGTACACGTGCATTCAGTGATCACGACTTATGAGTCGGGGTCCCCACATTATTGACCGAAGAATGTCTCGGTCAAGTCTGCATGGTTCCCGAACCCGTAGGGTCTACACACTTAAGGTTCGGTGACGCTAGAGTTGTTATGGGAAATAGTATGTGGTTACCGAAGGTTGTTCGGAGTCCCGGATGAGATCCCGGACATCACGAGGAGCTCCGGAATGGTTTGGGTGTACCAAACGTCACAACGTAACTGGGTGGCTATAAAGGTGCACTACGGGTATCTCCGAAAGTGTCTCTTGGGTTGGCACGAATCGAGACTGGGAATTGTCACTCCGTGTGACGGAGAGGTATCTCTGGGCCCACTCGGTAGGACATCATCATAATGTGCACAATGTGACCAAGGGGTTGATCACGGGATGATGTGTTACGGAAACGAGTAAAGAGACTTGCCGGTAACGAGATTGAACAAGGTATCGGCATACTGACGATCGAATCTCGGGCAAGTACAATACCGCTGGACAAAGGGAATTGCATACGGGATTGCTTGAATCCTTGACATCGTGGTTCATCCGATGAGATCATCGTGGAACATGTGGGAGCCAACATGGGT
The DNA here is from genome assembly GCA_021605145.1 of Aegilops bicornis. Lineage (NCBI taxonomy): Eukaryota > Viridiplantae > Streptophyta > Magnoliopsida > Poales > Poaceae > Aegilops > Aegilops bicornis. The sequence continues at coordinate 392,178,067 of CM038674.1, forward strand.
ATCCAGATCCCACAGTTGGCTATTGACCGGAGAACGTCTCGGTCATGTCTGCATGGTTCCCGAACCCGTAGGGTCTACACACTTAAGGTTCGGTGACGCTAGAGTTGTTATGGGAAATAGTATGTTGTTAGCGAAGGTTGTTCGGAGTCCCGGATGAGATCCCGTATATGACGAGGAGCCCCGGAATGGTACGGAGGTGAAGATCGGTATATTGGACGAAGGGTATTGGAGTCCTGAATTGTTCCGGGGGTACCAGGTGATGACCAGCGTGTCCGAAAGGGGTTTCGGAGGCCCCGACAAGCTTTTGGGGGCCTTATGGTCCAAGGGGAGAGGGCACATCAGCCCACTAAGGGGCTGAGCGCCCCTCCCACCCCATCTCACGTAACCTGGAGAGGTGGGGGCGCCTCCCCTAGGGCAGCCACCCCTCCCGGCTTGGGGGGCAAGTTTCCTAGGTGGTGGGGGCGCCAAAACCCATCTAGGGTTTCCCCTATGGCCGCCGCCCCTCCCCTAGGGAACCCTAGGGCGCCTCCCCCTCCTCCCTTCCCCCTATATATAGTGGAGGGGTGGGAGGGCAGCCGTACCTCTCCCCTGGCGCAGTCTCCCTCCTCCAACACCTCCTCCTCCTCCGTAGTGCTTGGCGAAGCCCTGCTGGAGAACCACGAGCTCCACCACCACCACGTCGTCGTGCTATCGGAGTTCTCCCTCAACTTCTCCTCTCCCCTTGCTGGATCAAGAAGGAGGATATGTCCCCGGGCTGTACGTGTGTTGAACGCGGAGGCGCCGTCTGTTCGGCGCTAGATCGGATCTTCCACGATTTGAATCGCCGCGAGTACGACTCCATCAACCGCGTTCTTGTAACGCTTCCGCTTAGCGATCTTCAAGGGTATGAAGATGCTCATCCTCTCCCTCTCTTGTTGCTGGAATCTCCATAGATTGATCTTGGTGATGCGTAGAAAATTTTGAATTTCTGCTACGTTCCCCAACAGTGCCATCATGAGCAAGGTCTATTGCGTAGATTCTATGCACGAGTAGAACACAAGTACTTGTGGGCGTTGGTTTTGTTCATTATGCTTACCGTTACTAGTCCTATCTTGTTTCGACGGTATTGTGGGATGAAGCGGCCCGGACCGACCTTACACGTACACTTACGTGAGACAGGTTCCACCGAATAACATGCACTTGTTGCATAAGGTGGCTAGCGGGTGTCAGTCTCTCCCACTTTAGTCGGATCGGATTCGATGAAAAGGGTCCTTATGAAGGGTAAATAGCAATTGGCATATCACGTTGTGGTTTTTGCGTAGGTAAGAAACGTTCTTGCTAGAAACCCATAGCAGCCACGTAAAACATGCAAACAACAATTAGAGGACGTTTAACTTGTTTTTGCAGGGTATGCTATGTGATGTGATATGGCCAAAAGAATGTGATGAATTATATGTGATGTATGAGATTGATCATGTTCTTGTAATAGGAATCACGACTTGCATGTCGATGAGTATGACAACCGGCAGGAGCCATAGGAGTTGTCTTTATTTATTGTATGACCTGCATGTCACTGAATAATGCCATGTAATTACTTTACTTCATTGCTAAACCGTTAGCCATAGTAGTAGAAGTAATAGTTGGCGAGACAACTTCATGGAGACACGATGATGGAGATCATGATGATGGAGTTCATGGTGTCTTGCCGGTGACGATGATGATCATGGAGCCCCGAAGATGGAGATCAAAAGGAGCAAAATGATATTGGCCATATCATGTCACTTTTTGATTGCATGTGATGTTTATCATGTTTATGCATCTTATTTGCTTAGAACGACGGTAGTAAATAAGATGATCCCTCATTAAAATTTCAAGAAAGTGTTCCCCCTAACTGTGCACCGTTGCGAAAGTTCGTTGTTTCGAAGCACCATGTGATGATCGGGTGTGATAGATTCTAACGTTCACATACAACGAGTGTAAGATAGATTTACACACGCGAAACACTTAGGTTGACTTGACGAGCCTAGCATGTACAGACATGGCCTCGGAACACAAGAGACCGAAAGGTCGAGCATGAGTCATCTGGTAGATACGATCAACATGAAGATGTTCACCGATGATGACTAGTCCGTCTCACGTGATGATCGGACACGGCCTAGTTGACTCGGATCATGTAATCACTTAGATGACTAAGAGGGATGTCTATCTGAGTGGGAGTTCACAAGATGAACTTAATTATCCTGAACATAGTCAAAAGGTCTTTGCTAATTATGTAAATGGCTCGCGCTTTAGTCCTACTGTTTAGATATGTTCCTAGAGAAAATTCAGTTGAAAGATGATAATAGCGATTATGCGGACTAAGTCCGTAAACTGAGGATTGTCCCTGTTGCTTGGAAGAAGACTTATGTCCTTAATGCACCGCTCAGTGTGCTGAACCTCGAACGTCGTCTGTGGATGTTGCGCATCTGACATACACATTTTGATAACTATGTGATAGTTCAATAATGTTAAATGGTTTAGAGTTAAGGCACCGAAGACGATTTCGAAACGTCACGAAACATCTGAGATGTTTCGAGGGCTGAACTTGGGATTTCAGGCTCGTGCCCACGTCAAGAGGTATAAGACCTCCGACGAGCTTCTTGGCCTACAAACTAAGGGAGAAAAGCTCAATCGTTGAGCTTGTACTCAGATTTTCTGGGTACAACAATCACTTGAATCGAGTGGGAGTTAATCTTCCGGATGAGATAGTGATGTTTCTCCAAAGTCATTGCCACCAAGCTACTAGAGCTTCGTGATGAACTATAACATATCGAGGATAGATATGATTATCCTTGAAGTATTCGCGATGTTTGACGCCTTGAAAGTAGAAGTCAAGTAGGAGCATCAATTGTTGATGGTTAGTAAAACCACTAGTTTCAAGAAGGGCAAGGGCAAGAAGGGATACTTCATGAAACGGCAAAACAGTTGCTGCTCCAGTGAAAACCCAAGGTTTAACCCAAACCCAAGACTAAGTGCTTCTGTAATGAGAGGAACGGACACTAAAGAAGAACCACCCTAGATACTTGGTAGATAAGAAGGCAGGCAAGGTCGATGGAAGTCTATTGGATATACATTATGTTAATGTGTACTTTACTAGTACTCCTAGTAGCACCAGGGTATTAGATACCGGTTCGGTTGCTAAGTGCTAGTAACTCGAAATAAAAGCAACAGAATAAAAGGAGACAGCTAAAGGTGAGCTGACGATATGTGTTGGAAGTGTTTCCAAGGTTGATATGATCAAGCATCGCACTCTCCCTCTACCTTCGAGATTGGTGTTAAACTTAAATAATTGTTATTTGGTGTTTGCGTTGAGCATAGACATGATTGGATTATGTCTATCGCAATATGGTTATTCATTTAAGGAGAATAATGGTTACTCTGTTTATTTGAATAATACCTTCAATGGTCTTGCACCTAAAATGAATGGTTTATTGAATCTCGATCGTAGTGGTACACATTTTCATGCCAAAAGATATAAGATAGTAATGATAGTACCACTTACTTGTGGCACTGCCATGTAAGTCATATTGGTATAAAACGCATGAAGAAGCTCCATGTTGATGGATCTTTTGGACTCACTCGTTTTTGAAAAGTTTGAGACATGCGAACCATGTCTATTGGTGTATACGCATGAAGAAACTCCATGCAGATGGATCGTTTGGACTCACTTGATTTTGAATCACTTGAGATATGCAAGTCATACCACATGGGCAAGATGACTGAAAAGCCTCGTTTTCAGTAAGATGGAACAAGATAGCACCTTGTTGGAAGTAACACATTTTGATGTGTGCAGTCCAATGAGTCTTTGAGGCATCTGATGAATATCGTTATGTCATTACTTCACAGATGATTTGAGTAGATGTTGGGTATATTTACTTGATGAAACACAAGTCTGAATTATTGAAAGGTTCAAGTAATTTCAGAGTGAAGTTGAAGATCTTCATGACAAGAGGATAAAATGTCTGTGATATGATCATAGAGATGAGTATCTGAGTTACGAGCTTTGGCACGCAATTAAGACATTGTGGAAATTGTTTCACAATTTAATACCGCCTGGAACACCATAGTGTGATGGTGTGTCCGAACATCATAGTTGCACCCTATTGGATATGGTGCGTACCATGATGTCTCTTATCGAATTACCACTATCGTTCATGGGTTAGGCATTAGAGACAGCCGCACTCACTTAAATAGGGCGCCACGTAATTCCGTTGAGACGACACCGTTTGAACTATGGTTTGGAGAAACCTAAGTTGTCGTTTCTTAAAAAAGTGTGGGGCTGCGACGCTTATGTGAAAAAGTTTCAGGTTGATAAGCTCGAACCCAAAGCGGATAAAATGCATCTTCATAGGACACCCAAAACAGTTGGGTACACCTCCTAATTCAGATTCGAAAGCAATAGGGATTGTTTCTTGAATCGGGTCCTTTATCGAGGAAAAGTTTCTCTTGAAAGAATTGAGGGGAGGATGGTGGAGACTTGATGAGGTTGTTGAACCATCACTTCAACTAGTGTGTAGCAGGGCACATGAAGTTGTTCATGTGGCACCTACACCAACTGAAGCGGAAGTTCATGATAGTGATCATGAAACTTCGGATCAAGTCACTACCAAACCTCGTCGGACGATAAGGACAGGTACTGCTTCACAGTGGTACGATAAGCCTGTCTTGGAGGTCATGTTGCTATACAAAAATGAACCTACGAGCTATGGAGAAGCGATGGTGGGCCCGGATTCTGATGAATGGCTCGAGGCCATAAAATCCAAGAGAGGATCCATGACTTTGGAAGAAATACTTGATGGTCGTAAGGCTGTTGGGTACAGATGGATTTTAATAGGAAGACCGACAATGATGGTAAGTATCACCATTAAGAAAGCTCGACTTGTCGTTAAGATGTTTTCCGACAAGTTCAAGGAGTTGACTACGATGAGACTTTCTCACTCGTAGCGATGCTAAGAGTCTGTTGGATTATATTAGCAATTACTGCATGATTTATGAAATCTTACAGATAGGATGTCAAAAAAAACATTGTTTCCTCGACGATATTCTTGAGGGAAGGTTGTGTGATACAACCAGAAGGTTTTGTTAATACTGAAAGATGCTAACAAGTGTGCAAAGCTCCAGCAGTCCTTCTAAGGACTGGAGTAAGCATCTCGGAGTTGGAATATATGCTTTGATGAGATGATCAAAGATTTTGCGTTTATACAAAGTTTATGAGAAACTTGTATTTCCAAAGAAGTGAGTGGGAGCACTATAGAATTTCTGATGAGTATATGTTGTTGAAATATTGTTGATCAGAAATGATGTAGAATTTCAGCAAAGCATATATGGTTATTTGAAAAGTGTTTTTCAATAGAAAACCTGGATTAAGCTACTTGAACATTGAGCATCAAGATCTATGAGGATAGATCAAAAATGCTAAATGGTACTTTCAAATGAGCACATACCTTGACATGATCTTGAAGGTCTTCAAGATGGATCAGTCAAAGAAGGAGTTCTTGCCTGAGTTGTAAGGTATGAAGTTAAGAGTTAAAGCTCGACCACGGCAGAAGAAAGAGAAAGGACGAATGTTGCCCCTATGCCTTAGCCATAGGCTCTATACAGCATGTCATGCTTTGTACCGCACCTGATATGTGCCTTGCCACGTGTAATGCGGCAAGGGGTACAAGAGTGATCCAGGAATGGATCATTGGACAATGATCAAAATTGTCCTTGGAGTAAATAAGGACATGTTTCTCGATTATGGAGGTGATAAAGAGTTTGGCCTAAAGGGTTACGTCGATGCAAGCTTTAACACCTATCCGAATGACTCTGAGTAGGAAACCGGATACGTATAGTGGACCAACCATTTGGAATAGCTCCAAGTGGAGCGTGGAAGCAGCATTTACAATATGACATAGAGATTTGCGAAGTACATACGGATCTGAATGTTGCAGACCCGTTGACTAAAACCTCTCTCACAAGAAAAACATGATCAAACCCCAGAACTCATTGAGTCTTAATCACATGATGATGTGAACTAGTTTAGTTACACTAGTAAACTCTTTTGATCCTGGTCACATGGCGATGTGACCTGTGAGTGTTAATCACATGGCGATGTGAACTAGATTATTGACTTTAGTGCAAGTGGGAGACTGCTGGAAATATGCCCTAGAGGCAATAATAAATTAGTTATTATTATTATATTTCCTAGTTCATGATAATCGTTTATTATCCATGCTATAATTGTATTGATAGGAAACTCAGATACATGTGTGGGTACATAGACAACACCATGTCCCTAGTAAGCCTCTAGTTGACTAGCTCGTTGATCAATAGGTGGTTACGGTTTCGACCATGGACATTGGATGTCGTTGATAACGGGATCACATCATTAGGAGAATGATGTGATGGACAAGACCCAATCCTAAGCCTAGCACAAAGATCGTGTAGTTCGTATGCTAAAGCTTTTCTAATGTTAAGTATCATTTCCTTAGACCATGAGATTGTGCAACTCCCGGATACCGTAGGAATGCTTTGGGTGCACCAAACATCACAACATAACTTGGTGGCTATAAAGGTGCACTACGGGTATCTCCGAAAGTGTCTGTTGGGTTGGCACGGATTGAGACTGGGATTTGTCACTCCGTGTGGTGGAGAGGTATCTCTGGGCCCACTCGGTAGGACATCATCATAATGTGCACAATGTGACCAAGGGGTTGATCAAGGGATGATGTGTTACAGAACGAGTAAAGAGACTTGCCGGTAACGAGATTGAACAAGGTATCGGCATATCGACGACCGAATCTCGGGCAAGTACAATACCGCTAGACAAAGGGAATTGCATACGAGATTGCTTGAATCCTTGACATCGTGGTTCATCCGATGAGATCATCGTGGAACATGTGGGAGCCAACATGGGTATCCAGATCCCACTATTGGTTATTGACCGGAGAACGTCTCGGTCATGTCTGCATGGTTTCCGAACCCGTAGGGTCTACACTTAAGGTTCGATGGACGCTAGAGTTGTTATGAGAAATAGTATGTGGTTACGAAGGTTGTTTGGAGTCCGGATGAGATCCGGACATGACGAGGAGCTCCGGAATGGTCCGGAGGTGAAGATCGGTATATTGGACGAAGGGTATTGGAGTCCGGAATTGTTCCGGGGTACGGTGATGACCAGCGATGTCCGAAAAGGGGTTTCAGAGGCCCGACAAGCTTTGGGGGCCTTATGGGCCAAGGGGAGAGGGCACATCAGCCCACTAAGGGGCTGAGCGCCCCTCCCACCCCATCTCACGTAACCTGGAGAGGTGGGGGCGCCACCCCTAGGGCAGCCACCCCTCCCGGCTTGGGGGGCAAGTTTCCTAGGGGGTGGGGGCACCAAAACCCATCTAGGGTTTCCCCTATGGCCGCCGCCCCTCCCCTAGGGAACCCTAGGGCGCCTCCCCCTCCTCCCTTCCCCCTCTATATAGTGGAGGGGTGGGAGGGCAGCCGTACCTCTCCCCTGGCGCAGCCCTCTCCCTCCTCGAACACCTCCTCCTCCTCCGTAGTGCTTGGCGAAGCCCTGCTGGATAACTACGAGCTCCACCACCACCACGCCATCGTGCTATCGGAGTTCTCCCTCAACTTCTCCTCTCCCCTTGCTGGATCAAGAAGGAGGATATGTCCCCGGGCTGTACGTGTGTTGAACGCGGTGGCGCCGTCCGTTCGGCGCTAGATCGGATCTTCCGCGATTTGAATCGCCGCGAGTACGACTCCATCAACCGCGTTCTTGTAATGCTTCCGCTTAGCGATCTTCAAGGGTATGAAGATGCTCATCCTCTCCCTCTCTTGTTGCTGGAATTTCCATAGATTGATCTTGGTGATGCGTAGAAAATTTTGAATTTCTGCTACGTTCCCCAACACATAGCTAGTACCTAGATGGCTTATTCTCTTTCTTCGATCTTCAATACAATGTTCTTCTCGGTGTTCTTGGAGATCTATTCGTTGCAATCCTTTTTTGTGGTGTGTTTGTTGGGATCCGATGAATCGTGAGTTTATGATCAGATTATCTATGAATTTTATTTGAGTATTCTCTAAACTCTTTTATGCATGCTTACTATACCTTTGTATTTCTCTACGATCTATTGATTTGGTTTGGCCAACTAGATTGATTTTTCTTGCAATGGGAGAGGTGCTTTGTGATGGGTTCAATCTTGTGGTGATCTATATCCCAGTGACAGAAGGGGACAAGACACATATTTTATTGTTGCCATTGAGGATAAAACGATGGGTTTAGTAATATTGATTGAGTTTACTTTGTCTACATCTTGTCATCTTTCTTAAGGTGTTACTCCATTCTTTATGAACTTAATATTCTAGATGCATGCTGGATAGCGGTCGATGTGTGGAGTAATAGTAGTAGATGCAGGCAGGAGTTAGTCTACTTCTCTCAGACGTGATGCCTATATACATGATCATTGTCTTGGACATCATCATGATTATTTACTTTTCTATCGATTGCCCAACAGTAATTTGTTTACCCACCGTATGCTATCTTCAAGAGAGAAGCCTCTAGAGAAAACTATGGCCCCTGGGTGTCTATTCTTATCATATATTAAAATCCAAAAATACCTTGCTGCAATTTTATTTACTTTATTATTTATTTATTTATCTATCTATCACTACGATATTTGATCCTTCCAATTAACCGCCAAGGGATTGCCAACCCCTGTTCGCGTTGGGTGTTAGTATTTCTTATTTTGTGTGTAGGTACTGCTAATGAGGTGTTGCATGGTTATCCTACTGGATTGATAACCTTGGTTCTTAACTGAGGGAAATACTTATCTCTACTATACTGCAATATTCTCTCCACTTCAAGAAAATCCCAACGCAGCTCACAAGTAGCAGGAAGAATTTTTGGCGCCGTTGCCGGGGAGACATCATCAACATGTATCAAGTACCATCTCATAATATTTCGTCTCCTTGCATTTACATTATTTTCCATTTGCCTCTCATTTTCATCTCCCCCACTTCTAAAACATTTTTACAAAAACACGAAAATATTTTCCCGTCTGCCTTTTTGCTTGTTTGCTTGTTTTGTCGCGATGTCTCAAGAAAATATAAAATTGTGTGACTTTTCCAATACTAATAATAATGATTTTATTAGTACTCCGACTGCTCCTCCCACCACTAGTGTAGAGTCTTTTGATATTAATGCTGCTTTGCTTATCTTATTATGAAAGAACAATTTTTCGGTAGTCCTAATGAAGATGCCGCATCCCATCGTAACACTTTCGTTGAATTGTGTGATATGCAAAATAAAAAAGATGTGGATAATGATATTATCAAATTAAAATTACTTCCGTTCTCACTACGAGATCATGCTAAAACTTGGTTTTCATATTTGCCTCAAAATAGTATTGATTCTGGGGATAAGTGTAAAGATGCTTTTATTGCCAAGTATTTTCGTCCCACGAAAATTATTTCTCTTAGAAATCAAATTATGAATTTTAAGCAAATTGAGCATGAACATGTTGCCCAATCTTGGGAGAGGATGAAATTAATGATAAGAAATTGCCCTACTCATGGTTTAAGTTTGTGGATGATTATACAAAATCTTTATGGTGGGTTGAACTTTTTTCTAGAAATCTTTTAGATTCCGCCGCGGGTTGTACCTTTATGGAAATCACATTAGGAGAAGCTACCAAATTTCTTGATAATATTATGGTGAATTATTCATAATGGCATACTGAAAGAACTCCTACTAGTAAAAAGGTGAATTCTATTAAAGAAATTAGTACTTTCAGTGATAAAGTAGATGCGCTTACGAAAATGGTTGGTTTTAAAAGTGCTCATATTGGTCTTAATGATGTGCCATTGTCTACTTTAATTGAGCAAAATAATGATCTTGTAAATGTGAATTTTATCTCGCGGAACAATTTCAATAGTAACGCTTTTAGAGGTAATTTTAATCCTAGGCCGTTTTCTGGCAATTCCTCTAATAATTACGGCAATTCCTATGGTAATAATAATAATAATAATAATAATAATAATAATAATAATAATAATAATAATAATAATAATAATAATAACAATAATAATAATAGGATGCCCTCTGATCTTGAGAGTAATATCAAAGAATTTATTATTGCTCAAAAAGTTTTCAATTCTATGATAGAAGAAAAAATGAGTAAACTTGCTGATATGTCTAGGAGGATGGATAGAATTGTTCATGATGTGGAAAGTCTTAGATCTAAAATTTTCCACCCAAGCTTGATATTAATGAATCCATTAAGGCTCTTTATGTCTCCATGGATTAAAGTAAAGAGAACCGCCAGGCTGACGGCTAAGCAAGAATTCTTAGAAATGCGATTCCGCCCGGTTTTTGTCGTAGTAATGATGAAGATATTAAAATGATTGGTGTTACACCCATTGAATATTTTTTTAGTAATATTAAACTTTATGAAAAGAGGACTGAAGAAGATTCAACTTTAGATAGAAGGTGTCCCCATAGTTTGGACAGTGAAAATCTTAATAAAATATTTGATAAAAGTGGGTTTGGAGAGGTAAAAACTTTAAATAGCAATGTGCCCACTATTTTGGATTTCAAGGAATTTAGTTATGATAGTTGGTATTTAATTTAGTGTATTTTCTTGTTATAATCAATGTTAATTCACCCAATGCTTATGAACAAAATAAAGCTTTTACTAAACATACTGTAGAAGTAATGAAGAAAGCTTTAGAAGAAAAGCTAGAATTGGAGGTTTAAATACCTAGGAAATTATATGATGAGTGGGAACCTATCATTAAATAAAAAATAAAAAATTATGAGTGCAATGTTTTGTGTGATTTGGGTGCTAGCATTTCCACAATACCCAAATCTCTATGTGATGTGCTAGGTTTTACAAATATGGATGAATGTTCTCTTAATTTGCACTTAGCAGATTCCACTATTAAGAAACCTATGGGTAAAATAAATGATGTTCTTATTGTTGCAAATAGAAATTATATGCCCGTTGATTTCATTGTGCTTGATATTGATTGCCATCTGTCTTGTCCCATAATACTTGGTACGCCTTTCCTACGAACCATAGGTGTTATTATTTATATGAAAGAAGCGAATATAAAATTTCAATTTTCATTAAAGAACACTACTACAGGATGCTGCTAACGCGACACTCCGACCAGCGACCCTTTGACGAAACTGTGTGCGATGCCATAATCGCAAACAGTGATGTAAAAAACCATCAAAAAAGGTGCAAAACATTTGCGATGGAGGATGCATCAAACACGGTTCATATTTTAGTTGCGTGTGCGATGCAGGGCATACGGTTCAGCTTAATTAACTATTTGAGATGAGGAGGAACTAAAGAAACGGGCAACCAGATGAAGGTGTGTGCGATGTACAACATACAGTTCACTCGGATGAACTGTTTGTGATTAGGCAACACAAAATAAACGGTCAGCCAGATCAAAGGTGTGTGCGATATACGACATGCGGTTCACTCGGATGAACTGCTTATGCGTTGAGACATGAGAATGTAAACGGTTCAACTTAACAAGATGTGTGTGATCTGCGGCAAACAAGTCTCTATCGAAGCGTGTGCAAAGATCGATAACAACATGCGATTTATTACTGCTAACAAGCCGTGTGTGTTGTGAGCAAATGATTGCTGGTATACAATTGTGAGTGAATGATGATAACATCACCGACAGGTTCCATTATTTAGTCCGTGTGCGATGTGATTTTCTTTGTTTGCACAACATCTACGCTCTGTCTACAGATCATCAACATATATACTTAAAAAGACAGCATTCATAACCAAATTAAGCATACAATTACACAAGTGACTACACACACGACATTTCCACACACCAAAGTAAGCATTTGCGTGCATACTAAAGTAGGAGAAACGAGGGTCCAATCATCTACGTATTGTTGCAATGATGCTTGCCATTGCTCTGCTTCCGGGTGGATCCTTGGCCTTTTTGGGGAAGGAGGCACTTCCTCATGTCAACGATCCGCCTGTACATGTCATAGCTCGTGTACGCCTCCTTGGCCACGTACATGACGTGAGCTTTATCGAGTTTCTCCATCCAGGCCGAGTGCCAGGCACGCTTGTCCTTGTTGCACGCATCCTTCATGTCTCTGTAGTAGGGGTCGATGATGGCCCCGGCGAGGTGAGTCCTTCTCATGCTCCATGTTGCCCCAGATCTTGTATTGTCCCTGGAGTCAGATGAACTGGGATAAGAGATGAGGTAATCCTCCATCATCATAGGAGGTATTGATATACTTGTCTGGGTCATCACAATCATCCTCCATGTCATCATCAACATTTGCTTCTTCAACAATGGGGGCGACATGATCTGGCACTAATGGAGGCTCCCCTTCGCGTCGTCCGCTATTAACCGCCATGACAGGTCCAGGTAATTTGGTAGGTGGGGTGGTGTTCATACCTTCTTGAGAAGGTGGCGTTGACATGATACTGGGCGGCTCAAGACGAAGAAGAGACTTCGGCCAAGGCAAGAACCAGCTCTTGCATGCGCCAATCATCTCAGGGTTCTCGTCATCATCGACTGGTACCGGAGGAGGCAAATCCTCGGAGCCCGCTAAGACACTGGCGAGGTTAACCTTGAAGACGTCATCGGGCATATCTCGGTTGTGGAACATGCGGTCCTTCGGCTTCGCGATTGTTGCCTTTCCCATGGCCACCTTCTGGCCCTTGATGTCGTAGAGTAGGGTGCACGGGGTGTCGTCGGCCTACAAAGGATACATGTCTGCAAGGTCAAACATCCGTAAGGCAACTGAAATGGAAGACTATAGACATGCTGGTGAAAAAGGGTATGACGTGTAATTACCGTGAGGGTGTCGAGCTCAGCCAGCGATGAAGGCCCACCGAGCATGCAAGAGACGGAGGTCGGTCTGCTATGGACAGGAGCAGGACCTTTTGCGGTTGCTTGAGAAGGTGCTGGTGCTGTGGTGTTCGCTAAATTGCTCCCGACAAAGCTGGGAAGGGGAAAGTCCTCCGGCCGTGCATTTGGATTGTTCTTCGACCAATTGAAAATTGCCGAAATCAAGCATTGCACCGCATCAGGAACCACTAGATTGACTAGCCCGACCAACTCTTCTTTAGTGTCGGCTTTGGTCTTATTGACCGCAATCGCGACCTTCTCGTTGATGGTCTACTGAGTGACGACCAACCGTCTCTTCCTTCTTTCCTCTGGCTCCTCACGCTAGCACATCTTCCACGAGGCGCCATCTCCGACGCCGTGCACTACAAAAAAAAGACACCTCCGTGACATTTTTGGCCAAACGATTTTTTTCTGTCATGCTTATGACACTTCTATGACGATAATTGTGACAAAACCCGGTATCATCATAGATGTGGTGGGATCCTACTTCTATGACAAAAAAATCATGACAGAAAATGGGCTTCTCGTCCTGGGCGGGCCGGAGACGCAGCTGCATGAAATTCTTTGGGTCGTCCATGACGGAAAAAACCCAGGTAGAAGCAAGGGCGAGGAAAATATCGGGGAGTTCCCGGTTACAGTGGGTGGTCGGGGGACGAGCGATGCACATTTCTCACATACACATACGTGCGTGTGTGTAAGGCGTTGCACTCTAACTGAACCCGAGTGAGGCATTGGGCTCTAACTGAACCCAAGCGATTGCACTAGCTACGTTTCTGAACCCGAGCGATCGATCCCTTGCTGTTAACTGAACCCGAGTGAGTCCTTCGCTACTGCTGCTAACTAAAGCCGATCGATGCTTCCTCTGGATGAACAGTGAGCGTTGTTCGGGGGGGGGGGGGGGGGTTTGATGAACAGTTCCCGGTGGGGGGTTGGATGAACATGACCCCATGGTAGTAGAGGCCGTTGCCGCTGGATGAAAGGACCCCGATCGAGCCGGTTGGGGGGTGGATGAACAGGACCCCATGGAGGGGTGGTTGAACAGGACCCATGGAGAGGGTTGGCTGAATAGTAGCTGGTGGAGGAGCGGTGGAGGCTGGATGAACAGGAGCCCGTGGATGAACAGTCGCAGGTGGAGGCTGGAGGAGGTCGAAGGTGGATGAACAGTAGCCCGTGGAGGCTGGAGGAGGTCAACGGTGGAGATGAACAATATGTGGAGTCCCATTTTGCGGTACGCCACACCCCTCCCGATGAACATGACCCCTGTTTCGACCATAGTGCTTCAACACAAGTCCGTTTCCTTCGTTTTGCGGTAAGCCACACCCCTCCCAATCAACAGGACCCCGTTCCGACCATAGGAGGTCCAAGGGAAGCCCGTTTCCTCCATTTTGCGGTACGCCAGACCTCTCCTGATGAACAAGATCTCGTTTTGATAATGGTCGGTCAAACACAAGGTCGTTTCCTCTGTTCTTTGGTACGCCAGGCCTCGTTTCGATCGTCTGTTTCGTCCAAGCCGGTTGGTTCCCGATGATCACGACGTATTCTGTTGAGTTCCGATGAACACGACGCATTCCGTTGCCTCCCCATGAACACGGCGACGCAATTTCTCCGTTCTGACTCTGCCATGTACACGAGCCCTGGCCATACGTATGCGCGAGTAGGCATTTGAGACCCCGCTCGTATGTACGTACGTGGCCGTATTTACTTTCTTGCACCCTGGCCGCTGTATGTACATGCACACGATATTAACGGGACTGCATGACATACTACGTGCGCGCCTCTACTATGACATATACGCGCCTCTAGTACGACACGTGCCCTTCCTTACACGGCCACGGTTCATCGCTGCAGCCTGCAGACAGATCAACCGTATGTACGTACACGTTTGCGACCAGAATGACAATGCTACGTACGCTTCAACTAGGTGGGTCCCGACTTTCAGGCACTTCCTTGCGTGCGAAGATGTAGCTGGTGGGTCCCAGCAGTCAGGGGGCGAATCATTTTTTTGCCCGTAATATGGACGCACTTCCTTCCGTGCGAAGATGTAGCTGGTGGGTCCGAGAAGTCAGGGGGAAATGTTTTTTTTGTGAAATACGGTGGCCCGTCCGGTGGGTCCCTGCTGTCAGGTGGAGGAACCATTATTTCCACGTAATAAGGAGGCACTTCCTTGCTGCGGTCGTGGACCCAGCTATCAGCCTCTCCACGTACAATACTCTTACGATGGAATTTGTCCCTTGACCACGTTGACCACGCCGCGCCGAGAGCACCAGGGCGGTGGACGAAGGCGAGGCCTAGGAAGGGGATGGCGCGGAGCCGGGGAAGACACGGCAGTGGAAGCCCATGCGGTGAGGAGTACGAGGGTTCACTGGTTCGGCTGCGATGTGAGGCTGTCGTCGCCGCAGAATAGCAGGGGGTGTGGGTCAGTAGAGGGATGGACTGGCCAATGGGGGAGTAGTAGAGGCGGTGAGGCCCGTGGCAAGACAACCGGCCACGGAGGCAGGAGCAAGCGAGGCGGCACGACGTAGCGCTTAGTTTGGGCGGCTGGAGCAAGAAGACCAGAGGTTGAAGAAGCACTACGGCTGTTGGATGGACATTGTACGGTCACTGGAGCTCAAATTGTTCATTTTGACTAAGTCGACAAAGCCCTCCATCCCCGTCAACTTAGTAGGCCCACAACTCAACCTCCCACTACGGTGGGTCCCAGCTAGCAGGGGGAGTATTCATTTTTTTGTGCGTAATAAGGAGGCACTTCCTTGCGTGCGAAGATATAGTTGGTGGGTCCGAGCTGACAGCAGGGGGAACATTTTTACGCAAAATACAGTGGCCCTTCCGGTGGGTCCCAGCTGACAGGTGGAGGATTCATTATTTTGCGCGTAATAAGGAGGCATTTCCTTGTGTTGGCCCCTACTGTCAGCCTCTTCCGATGGTTGTTGCTTGTTGACCATGTTGACCTCACCGCGCCGAGAGCACAAACGCGATGGACGAGGGCGAGGCCCAGGAAGGGAACGACCGGAGCCGGGCGGTTACCGCAGAGCATTCCCATGCTGAGGGGAGTAGGAGCACTGACTGGTCGGCTGTGGGGTGAGGCTGACATCACCGGAAAATAATAGGATGTGTGGGTGGGTAGAGGGATGGCCTAGCTGCAGCACAACCGGCCACGAGAGGAGGGAGCAGGTAGTCCCGCTGGCGCTGGTTTGGGCGGCTGGAGCAGGAAGATCAGAGATTGAAGAAGCACGGAAGCCATTGGATGGACATCCAACAGTCACTGCTCTGTGTTGACTAAGTTAACAAAGCCTTGCGTATGCGTAAAAAAAATTAGGACAACGTCATCGTCAACCTAGTAGGCCCAGAAGTCAGCCTTCAAATCTGTGGAAAACAGCATACAACCCATTAGCCATTATTTTCAATAATTTACAGCCCATTTTCTAATTCTTAAGGATATTTGAAGCCCATGTTCTTTTTGTTAGCATTACAGACCATATATTCTGGGCACTACTAAAAAAATCAATGAAATTTTGTATATTTCGGTGGGGTCTGAACTCTTTTAATCACGAAATTTCGAGTCATGTTAAAAATATTTTTTTAAAAATTATATCAAACTAAAATTCAAAAACCAATTCTTTGCAAAAAAGGAATGAAATTTAAAATCTTAACTAGCAAGATGCCTGTGCATTGCATGGAACATGAAGATGCATTTGTATGAGTAGTTTATCTTGTGGGAGAAAAGATGATATTTTATTGTAATTGCCAGTTGGCTTTGGTTTTTATAAGAGTAGAGAGTAGAGAAATCCAGAAACATGATATTTGAATGTAATTGCCGGTTGGCTTTGGTTTAAAAATTTACAGCCCATTTCTTACAACTTATAGCCCATTTTCTGGGGAAGCCCATTTCTTACTACTTACATCCCTCCTCGTCTTGAAAGATTTGCAGCCCACCAGGGCTGAGAAAAGCAAGTAGGCCTCAGTTTTGGTATTCTTCAAAAAAAATGAACCGGGCTAGCCATTTTCAGAAGAAAAAAAGATATCAACTGGGCTCGTCATGTTCTTAAATAAAAGCATAAGCGTGGGCTAGGCAGACTGACCCCGCCAAATACAAGGCAGCTTGAGCTCCGTCTCTGAAACTAAAAACAAGCTGGGCGAAGGTTCTTTGGGTCCCTGGTGTTATCTGATTGTTGTGTAATTTTCTCGTTTATTGACTACATTGACAATTGTGTGGGACCTAGTTGTCAAAACAATTAGGAGGAAGTATTTTTTTGGCTTGTAATAATGAGGCACCTGCTTGCGTAATGCAATGACCCTAGTGGGTCCCTACTATCAGCCTCTCCACGTACAGTCATCTCCTGATTCCTCTTGGTTGTTGACAATGTTGACAATGCCATACGGCGGTTGGCACAACGAGCGAACCAAGGCGGAGAACGACGGCGAGGCCTCGGACGGGAACGAACAATAGCCATGGAAGATGCGGCAGTATAGTTGCAGGTGGAGGGGAGTAGAGGGCAATAACAAGCAACTCAAGCTTAAAACAGTAAAAAAATCCCAAGGATTAATTGTTCATCAAATTTTTAGACAAAACCCAGATTGAACATGGCAGTAACATCTAACCTAACCACTCTTTTTTGCAGTCACAAAAAAATGGATCGGTCTAATCCATAAAATCAACATCCTGTGCAAAAATATTATTTCAGGATGACTACAACTTGTTGTAAATAGAAGCCGAGCACGTTTAGAAGCCCATTTGTCCACCTGAAACTTCTTTTTTTTCTGTTCAATGTGTCCGTCCGTGAGAAATCTCTTGCGGTAAAACTTAATCCTCATGGACAATAGTAACCTCGCATTCAACAGGAAGAATGTGACAAAGCTTCGCTTTGCACGGTTGGATGCATATCCTTCCATCGTTATTGTCCTCAAACGAATGTCATGAGAACTGAGAAAATCCTGGTGCTTATTATGCCACCGATTGGTTATACGTTTTTCTCCATGTGGTTGTAGTACCTAAGTAGACATGAAGATTTGAAAATAGTCAAGGTCTTAAAAAAGAGTATGTACAAAGAGCAACAGGTGAACGGTTAATTCTAGTACAATATATATGGTCTTTTAATGTGCATGAAATCATCACCTTTATATATAAATTCTCCAGAGACCGAAAGCATCGCAGCAAACCAATAATTATGTTCAGATCATAACTAAACATTTCGATATATAAGATCTTGACAGAATCCAGCAGCATTGATAGGCTATCCATGGACGAACTCTTCATTGAGCATATAACATAATATTAGTACCCGAAGTGTACTCCAAGATGATATACAACTTATGCGCACAAATGAAAAATGCAGCTTATGATTACAATGTGTAGATGATAATATACGGTACCAGAAAAAGTGTGGAGCCAGACACCAACTTGTTGTGATCATCAAACGGAGCACTAATTAGACCACTAATTAGACCCAAGGTCTCTAGTTTGGGTGCAGAGACGACAATTATTTGTGAAGGTCTATAACAATTATCAAGGAGCAACCTTTGAAGTGAAGGGGCATCTTTGATGATGAGCTGTTGCCCTTCAAAACAAATTCCAATGCTTTTAAGGTGAGGCAACTTTATTTGGAGACAACTGATAGGGATTTATATTCCCAAAACAATCAGCAAACACTCCAGGGCAGAGCAACTGGAGTGGATGATGTTGTGCAGTGAGGCCTCCGACAGATAAACTGCCACAAGCGTAAGTTTTTTTTAGTAGTGGGACTCGAAGCATTTGTACTAGATCGTCTGGTAGATGGCACCGGGCGAAGGTGGCGGTGTGGAGAGAGGAGGAAAACCGCGAGCTCGACAACAGTGGTGTGGGCACGAATTCTTGGTGTGTTCGTGGTATGAAACTTTCGTGGTAATGGTAGAACTCAAACTGCTGGAGTTTTCTGAATTCAGGGGATGTCAGCCAAGCGTCCACCGTGCCAGGTATGGACAGCAGTTAGTGTGTCAGGATGCAGAGGCGTTGAACAGGGCCCTGTTGGTGAGAGAAGACGATGGCTCTGAGAGATCAAATTAGGGAAGGACAGATATCTGACGACAATTGAGATTGAGGGGCGCGGTGCGCCATAGAGGGCGCCACCGAGTTGAGTGGACTTGTGTGCGGCAACAATCCTTGGTGGGGAGAAGAGAGATGATCCCCTCAAGGATGGCATCCCGGAGATTGCTGATGCGGTCCACCGGAGATTCTACAGGTTCCTTAGATCCGAGTGGGGGGCTCATTGCTTCTCCCAGCGTTGCAGTGTCTTGGGATCTACAACCCGGCGTCGCCAAGGGAGCCTCATCTTCTTGGCGCTGGGGCCAACTGACTCCATTTTCCTTGTGGGCGTCGGGCCGAGCTCACAGGTTTGAGCAGAGTAGGCAGAGACAAAGCCTAGTGGCAGTGCGAGTGGGGAAGAAGGAGGGTTGG
Organism: Aegilops bicornis; assembly: GCA_021605145.1. Lineage (NCBI taxonomy): Eukaryota > Viridiplantae > Streptophyta > Magnoliopsida > Poales > Poaceae > Aegilops > Aegilops bicornis. The sequence goes on from CM038674.1 coordinate 392,197,385, forward strand.
GTTTTCTGTAGGAGTGTAAGAAAAGGAGCAGGCGTTTTCTGTATGAGTGAGGAAGAAGGTGAGCGGGGGTTTTCTGGACGAGTGAGGAAGACGGGGAGCGGGGGGAATTGGGGGGAGACGGAAGTGGGAGAGCGAGCTACAGTATACGTGGAAGCGAGGAGGAAGGAGGGTTTTTCTGTGATCGCCCCCTCTTCAAGAAATATGGGCTTCTCCTCACAAAAAAAACAAATGGGCTTTAAGATGGATAGGCTTTTGTATTGGCCCAGTCGGCTGCCCTTGTTTCGTATTGGAGGGCCTTGTGGTAGAGGCAGCCCAAGACACTCTCCAGCTTATTGCCCATTCGAGAGAGAAAAAACAGATGCCTCCAGCTTATGGCTACTCATCGGTAACCTTTTTCAACTTGGCATCCACCAAATTAGAGGATGCGGTACTGGATGCAGACACTCACACTGGTCGTGTAGCGTGACAAAGTAAGGTGTAGAATAATAGGCCTACAATATACTTACTAGATTGTGAAGGTTCACAGGCTAGTCAATATTCACATAGCTCCAGAAGATACGGTATGCATACTAACATTCAGAAGAACAAAAGTTCAGCATGTTTATGCATCTCAATGATTCACCATACTATAACCAATACAAAGCTGTGGGAAGGTATGGAAATAAAGAAAAACGGTCGATGCTTCTTAGAGCAAAGGGCATCCCTGCGCACACATTAATTTCCTTGGCATGCTTATTTATTCGCAATGTTGCGAGCACTTTGAGCATGCTGGCAACTCCACAGCTAGCTAGCTGCCTCATCTTGCAATTGATGCTGACACACTTGCAGCAAACACATGAGGCAATAGAGATGACTCAACATGAGTCCATATTGTGCAGTTCCCCTGAAATCATCTTCATTGTACTAAATCTTAAAAGATAGGAAAACAATAGCTATACTTAAACGGTGTTGCAAAACAGTAGCACATATCAATAGCTCGGCATGACAAAACACGATCATCTGGACGAAGGGGATACTGACCTGCCTGAGGAAGATTATATATAATTTCATAAGTCCTTAGTTGATTTCCACCTTAAATGCAGACCGCTTGTTTGCTCCTCCACACATGACAGGATCGTTCAAGACCGCAATCAACAAGTCAACGTACGAATAAGCTTATTTCATCTTGTGGTGGTCATTGTACCTAGTTATGAATGTAGGAATACCTGGAGCACCATGAGGTTAGCTGATAGCAGGTAGATGCAACCATATAAATTTTGTGTGGTGCTACCAAAATTGAGGTTTCTATCCCTTCCCATTATGAGAATTCTTCTTGAAGTTGGTAGAATGTGACGGCTTGTTCTTTGCATCAAACTTGCCTTTACCCTGAGATTTGTTCTTGTTGTTTTGGGGTTGGTTGGGCTGGAAGTTCTTCTCGTATACCATGTGGGCACTAGAAGATCCCTGAGTGACCCAAGCACGTGTGTCTTTTTCTCTCGCCTTCCCTTCAAAAACAAGAGTGCTAATGAGATCCGAAACGGAAAAATCATGTCTCTTGTTTTTCAGAGAAGTGGCAAAATTGTTCCACGAAGGTGGAAGCTAGGCAATGATGGTCCCAACAACAAATTTGTCTGGCAACACATACTTAAAGTACTCAAGTTCCTTAGCGAGTGATTGTATCTCATGAGTCTGCTGAACAACAGAGCGCTCATTAGTCATCTTGTAGTCACAGAATTGCTCCATGACGTAAAACTCGTTGCCAGCGGCCGAGGCCCCAAACGTGGCCTCAAGCGCAGCCCACATGTCTTTGCCGCTGTCATATGAAATATATGAATCCACAATGGAATCGTCAAGAACGGTCCGCAGGGTGGCTTTGAAGAGGGTATCCATGTTCCCAGAAGCTTCCTGCTGTGTAGGATTAAGATCGCCCTTAGGCTTACCCTTAGTGGCGTCATAGCAGTACATGATCTGAAACCAATATACTGCTCTTGTGCGCCACCTTTTATATTGAACCCCCTTAAAAGTAGGCGGCTTCAAAAGCGCAGCAAAACCACTTGGAATAAATTGCCTATAATCAGGTTTTTGGATTGGATTGTTGAAGATATGTGCAATTTACTATGATATTTAATACGAGTCAACAGTAAATAGATCATGACGACAATTGCAAAGATCAAAGTAATGATGCGGACTAAACTAGGAGGACAGATTTACATACTGTACAGCACGAGCAGAACCGCTGTGGTTGATGTTGTCACTCATGTCGTTGATGAAGAGGTTACCGAGGTCAGGGAAGAAGGCTGTCGTTGAGGAAGTCTTCAATAGCAGCAGTCACAGGAGTGTGCTCCCCAAAAACCTGATCGCCCCTCTCCCGTATAGGATCACGAAAGGCGGGGTTCGGAGGACTGCCGTCCCTTCTCGCGGTGCACGCCGAAAGGAGGGCTAGGGAAGAATTGCATGGCGACGCTAAGATCTAGAACGGTGCGAAACCATATGATTCAGCGGCGGCTAGGGTAGAGCCTGTCAGGTCGGTCATGCGAGTAAGACCAAGTATAATAGTAGGCCTTTGGCCCAAACCCCACGTCCAAGTCAATAATAGCCTCACTATCCAAAAGAATCAGAAACGGCTGAGTAATTAAGGCATCCGTTAATTATTAATTAATGACTTAATAAATTTTCCGACCAACAAAAATACAGACCATGTGCATAGCTTTTGTCCTTGGACAGGCTCATTTCCAAAGAGCACGCGTGTAGGTTTCCTATTATCATGCTCATGCAAATGCTAGAATAGATCACATTATAAAGTGGTGCAACTCACACTCACCTAGCAGTGTGTGACTAAACTTTAGTCCCACTCACACCACATTTAGAGCATGGTTAATAGTATAGCCAACATCCGGCTATATGAAGTTGACACATCATCTAGAACCAACCTAATCGCCTGCTAGTACAATAGTTAGTCCCTTTTGTATAATACTATATCATTGATAATGGCCCCACCTTTTGTCTCACAAAGTATGTTGGAGATCCTGCTACAACCGGCTACAAGTTTACAACCCGCTTCTCTCCTCTCTCCTCTTCTCTCTCCTTCAACTAATCACAAATACAATATTTAAATCCTTATAGCTTGCTTATGTCATCTAATTGTAGTACTTGCTCTGAAGTTACTCTCCACTGTGTAGTCTGAAATGCCGAAGGCAAGCATGGGCGGTGCCTCGGTCGGTGCTCCGCTTCAACGGCGGAAGCAGTGAGAGGTCGCGTTGCCCTGACTTGCCATCAATGTGGAGCGGCAGGCTCAGCTAGCGCCGGGGGGGGGGGGGCGCGCGCTTGAGAGGGGGGAGAGGTTTTTGGTGGGCCAAGAAGGTGAGAAGCCAACTTGGGATCAGTCCGTACGGGAAAATATCATGTGCTTCCATACTCACTAGTTTCATGAATATGACACTAGTCTATGTTACTACTCCCTCCTTTCCGGTTTATAGGGCTTATAACAAAATATTAGTTTTTCCATTTTATAAGGATCAATTTGGTTTTTCCCCATGACAAGTTTAGATTTCAAGGTGCATTAAATAATTGCATGCAAGTATTAATAGAAACTTGACCAATGCATGTACTTTATGCATGCATGCATTGCAATTACATAAATTTTTGAGGAAAACAAGAGCATTAATTGGGTGCTTTTGCAAATTACAAAAAGTATTCTACCACTCATCATCTACCTTGGTTGGTGAGATTTTTGAATTGAGCCCTATAAATAGGAAAGGAGGGAGCCCTATAAACCGGAAAGGAGGGAGTAGTACAACAATGTTATGATGGCTTCATTTATTAGCTTGTAGGCTCGTCTTGTCTTGGGAAACGATATGTCACAGTAACATATTATGTTACCACTTCTCATTAACTACTTGCCACATAAGCAATATTTTCTTGGAGTGCGCTAAGTTACTACCACTATAACTAGCCGTACAAAGTGTGGGCTATGTAGAGGGCGTAGTAAGCAAGCTTCTCATCGTTCTGCGAGTTGACATGACACATCAGAGTAGTAGCTTTTTTCAAAATGTACATCAAAGTACCAGTGTAGTAGTCTCCAAAAAGGGCCGACCATGTCCATGTTTCCGTCATTGAGTATGTGCATGATTCACGTGCCATTCAAGAAAAAAACTGCGTGCATTCCATTGAAAAATAAAATAAAAACAAACACGCCACCACGTCATCGTTGAACTTTGATTCGTCCACGCATGGTTCCCGACCCTCCACTAAGTGAACAACTACCAAACGCGTCAAATTATCATGTGAGCTGCCTCTTCATCCAGAAATGAGCTCCACCGTGTACCCGCGCGCGTGTGTTAGAGAATGAGGCACAAAGAACGTGTGTCAGTGCGTGCAATTTTTCTCTTCGTGCACGTACTCCTTCTGTTTGTGGGTGATTCGTGCACGTACTCGGCCTACGTTGGTGACCGTTGGTGAGTCTCACTTATCTCTACATCTCAACATGTACATCTACATCTGCATCTACGTCTACACTACATCTACATCTACATATACATCTACATATACATATACCTCTACTGTAGTACAACAAGTTTTAAACATGAGACCAGCCATTTTCTTGCATGACATGACCAACCCGTATCGCTTCTTGCTCCTCGTCTCTCTCAAAGTGCGCCCGACAGACGATTTTGCCGTCGATTGAGGTTGGTTCGCTCACACTCGGTCCCACATGTTATAAATCTAAAAAGAATAGTCTGACCAGCAGACAATTGAAAGAAGTATATTTTTCACCCTCAAATGTAAGTTGATGGACAAATAACCCCCCAAAGTCAATTTTGGTATGATTTTTACCCTCAAATCTCTAAAACCGGGTATATCACCCCCTTGAGCAGTTTTAGTGTTCACATGTTAGAGTTTAGGCGGTTTTGATTGTTGACTAGGAATTGACTAATTATTTACACTAATGAAATGACAACGACACCGTCGGAATCCGCGGATGTCGTCGGAGATGTACCCAATGGACCCCGACCTTCCCTATAAGGAGACGAGATCATGCGGGTTCCTTTCAAGCTCAAGGGGTCGTCGGGCTACCTCGTCAGCTGGTCGCCCGCCTACCTCTGGTCCTCCCAGAGCCTCTATCATTGTCACGCTGTTGTGTGCGAGCTTCACCGTAGTGCGATGAACCGGACGTCGCCACAGATGGCGCACGCCTCCATGCAGCCGAGTGTGTGCGCATGCATGTGTTATTCACGTTGTCGGTGTACTAGAGTAGGGGTACCCTAGTATCCCGAACTTGTGCACGGGCAGTTGCAGCCCTCCGCGGCAAGGCTTACCGGGTGACTGCCAAGGTCCTCCGTGGTTCCTTTGGAGCCATTCAAGAACAAAGTATTCAAGCCTAGGAGACAAAGCCCCGGCAAGAGGAGCTTGCCGGGAAGGCCACCCAAGGCACCTAGGAGACAAGGCCCGGCAAGAGGAGCTTGCCGAAGGCCACCCAAGGCACCCTAGGAGATAAGGCCCCGGCAAGAGGAGCTTGCCGGAAGGCCCGATGAGCGACAAGCTTCGGACGCGACAAGACAACAACCGCGGCAGACCACCACTATGTACTGCGCTCCAGCACATCCACTAACGTGGTCGCATACAGGACCTTTCGGTAGCGCCAGCGTGGCAAGAGGCCGTCTTGACGTGAGCGCGGTGGCAAGCGGCGCTGACAAGATTGCCATCGTGGCAAGCGGTGGCGCCCGAGCGATCCCTTCCTGACCGTTAGAGGCGGCGTGAGACGGCATTTAATGCCTTTGTCCCCGCCGCCGTGGTTAGGTATGATACACCGTACAAGTAGCTGTACCAACCACTCCTTTTCCATTTTCCCCTTGTCTCCGTTGCCACCTGTCGGAGACCCCTTTAGCATATAAAAGGAGGCCCATGCACAACGTAGGGGGGGGGGGGTTCGAGAGGTTCGAAGCCATAGAACACTCACGCTCGGTCTCGTTAGCAGCTTGTGTGTACTGTAGCACTCAGCACTCCTAAGCAAGAACTTAATACACTCAGACATGCAGCAGTAGGAGTGTTATCTCTCCGGAGAGCTCCGAAGCTGGGTAAACTGCTCGTGTGCTTCGCCTCGATCTGCTCTTCGTGCGACCTCCGCCCCCCGCCGAACCGATAGGGGCTCGGTCCGCCGGTCCCATAGGTGTTCGTGGGCCAGATCAGCCTCCCCGACATCTTTGGCGCGCCAGGTAGGGGGCGTCGAGATTGTGTGAACCTGATCTGGCGTCCACACGAGCTAGATCTTCATCATCTTGCCACCGAAGAAGAAGGCTTCGGCGGCAGATGTTCCGTCCGCATCGAACCCACCACCACCGGAGCAAACGGGTGGTGGGGTAGACGCCGACGGAAGAATGGACATCGACGGGGGAGCCCACGATGCTGCCAAGTCCAAGGACAAGGCTGCACAGACCTCGGCGTCCGTACATGCACCACGCCCGTCTCAGGAGGCGCGGGACCGACAGCGTCATGGTATTCACAACGCCATACGCTCGTTGGACCAAGATCGAGCTGGTGGATCTCGGGATGCTCAAGACCAGCATGCACGCCAACATGCTGGCGCGAAGCGAGGCACGGTCGCCTGGACGGGATATCGCCTTCTAACATAGTTAGAAGTCCGAGCATATCCCGCCTCGCGCCGCTCGCCATCGCCACCCACCACCCAGCGAAGCTTTGGCGAGAGCTCAACTTCTCTGGATTACCCTCCAATAGCCGACAAGGTCGATGAATGGAGGGCCACCATTCAGAGTCTCATCGGCTTTGCTAACGGTGACGCTCGCGGCAGCCGAGTGCATCGCCATGGCAGGACTGCCAAACACGAGCCGATGGCGACGAAACCGGTGGGGGTGCAACCACCATGCAATCTCCGCCCCGAAGGCCAAGATCGCCGACTCGCCGGATCCACCTCGACAACGACTCCACCGCATCATCGGATCCACGAGCTCGTCGCGATCAGCACCAAGTTCTTCACGAACAACAGCAAGAAGAAGACGCCGAACTCGCGATCGAGCACCAAGAGAAGCGGCGTCAATCCGACCAGCGGCTGGGCCCTCTGTCGACATGCATGCGCCAGGGGGAACCAGCGACTTGTCAGTAGCGGTAGGTTGCCCTGCGTTCACTCGTGAGCTGCGGCAAGTCGATGGCCCAGCAAGAAGAATTTCTGCCGACGCGTGCAGAGAAATGCGACGGCAAGACGCATCCGTCGGAGTTCCTCAGCATCTACACCATCGCGGTGCAAGCTGCCGGGGCCGAGACGACAAGATCCTGGCCAACTACTTCTACCGGTGCTCAAGCCCAATGTCGATCCTCGCTCATGCACTTGCGGACAACTCCATATCCTCTTGGGCAGATCTATGCCATCAGTTTGTTGGCGCCTTTACAGCCGGCCACAAGCCCCATGGCCAAGAAAGCGACCTTCATCTGCTCGCCCAGAAGGAAGGAGAGCCCCTGCGCAAGTACATTCAGAGATTCAGCCGCAGACAACACAACATCCCAGATGTCCACCTGTCGCGGTAATCAGCCGCGTTCCATCGAGCGTCGCGAAACCGCAGGATGCGGAGGAGATGGCGATGTGCAAGATCGTAGACGCTGGTGAGCTATATGCCTGGCCGACAAGTGTGCACGCGTCTTTGAGGAAGGAGGAGACTCCGGAGAGAATCTCAAGTAGGAGGATCTGATAGTGAGGAGACCGCCCGGCAAAGAAAAAACCGCGGCGGAACAACAGGAAGAAGAAAGGCAAAGATGTGCTAGTTGTTGAGCAGTCCGCAACGGAGGTGGCGCCAAGAAAGCCAAAGTTGGTAGCTCCGGCAAAGAGGTTGCCGCCGCACCAACTGCCAGTTGTGGCGGTCGCCGACAAGCGTGACGGCTCCAACAAACAAGATCTTGCAAGATCCACCGCACCAAGGGCCATGACCTCCAGAGCTACAAAAAGGTCGAGCAGCTTGTCGAGCAGCAGAAGGCTGAATACAAACGACGCGGCAAGGAGAAGGCCCAGGAAGGTGCTGTAGGAGCTAGCAAGAAACGTCCCGGCCGAGGAGGACGCCGCGGCAAGGCCAAGCAGCGGCAAGGAGACAGACCTCCCCGCGGCCGCGACAAGGATGAAGACGACGGCGATGATGAAGACATGGATGATGACGAGACCGATGAGCAGGAGTTCCAGAAAGCCACAGAGGTCCTGCGGCGCGTTGACGGTGGTGCTTCTGCGCATACTTCACACCGCCAGCTCAAGCGGTGGATGCGGAAGTCAATGCGGCGTAACCATCCGTCCGAGTCACGCAAGCCTCGAAATGGTCCAAAGACGCCTATCATCTTTGATATTGAGGACCACCACGATCGCGTAACTGCGGTCGGTGCTTGCCGATGTTGGTTTCACCAACTATCCGCAACCTCAAGGTCACTAAGATGCTAGTTGACGGCGGGGCCGGCTTGAACTCGATCTCCTCCGCGGTGCTCCGAAACTCCAGATCCTCGATGGCGAAGCTCGAAGAGACCGGCACATTCCAAGGAATCAATCCGGGAAGGAGCAAGCGAAGGGAAAGATCACGTTGCGGTGACATTTGGCAGCGAAGTTGAACTTCAGGATCGAGAGGGTCACTTTTTGACGTTGTCGACTTTCCATTGCCTTACAATGGGATACTTGGCCGTCCAAAGACTCGCCAAATTCATGGCAGCCTCTCACTATGCATACAACATGCTGAAGATGCCAGGCCCGATAAGTGTCATCTCTGTCCCTGGCGACAAGAAGGATGCTCTTATCTGCGCTGACAAGATCTACCGGGAAGCAGCAGCTGCAACAGATTGCAAGCCCCTTGCCGCTGAAGCTCCTGGGGTGAAGAAGAAGACCAAGTCCGACAAGAGCTCTGATGCCCACTCCGGCAAACGCACCTCTTCGGAGTGCTGCGCTACCGTCGAGGACGCACCATCGAGCTCCACCGGCAAGTGTAAGAAGACGATGGCAGCTCCACCAGAGACCAAGAAGGTGTCCGCCAAGGAGGACGGCACTGGTGGTACCTTCACCATTAGTGCCACTCTCGACCCTAAATAGGAAGGCGCGCTCATTGCTTTCCTGCGGGCGAACGTCGACGTGTTTGCGTGGCAGCCGTCTGACATCCCCGGTGTTCCCAGGAAAGTAATTGAGCACCATCTTGCCGTTTGTCCTCATGCGCGGCCCGTCAAGCAGAAAGTCAGGAAGCAGGTAGTGGAGCGCCAAGAATTCATCGCAGAAGAAATCAAGAAATTGGAAGCAGCAGGCCTTGTCAGAGGAGTGCTCCATCCTACGTGGTTGGCCAATCCTCAGAAGTTATGCACATAAGGCAAATGGGAAATGGAGGCTTTGTATCGACTTTACCGATGTCAATAAAGCTTGTCCCAAAGACCCATTTCCCTTGCCGCGATCGACAGATTGTTGACTCCATGGCCGAATGTGATTTGCTTTCATTTCTGGATGCATACTCGTGGATATCATCAGATCTTCATGGCGTAAGAGGATGAGGAGAAGACCGCATTCATCACCCCATGTGGCACATACTGCTTTGCACGGATGCCTTTCGGATTAAAGAATGCTGGTTCAACATTTGCAAGAGTAGTCCATGATGCTTTTGAGCCGCAAATGCACGTAAATGTGGAAGCCTACATGGATGACATAGTGGTCAAAAGCAAGGACAAGGCGACTCGATTCAAGATTTAGACAAAACCTTTGCAAATCTGCGCAAGATCAACCTCAAGCTCAACCACGAGAAGTGTGTGTTTGGAGTCCCTTCCGGCAAGCTTCTCGGGTTCTTCGTGTCTCAGCGGGGAATTGAAGCCAATCCCGACAAGATCAAGGCCATTGAGCATATTGAAGCACCAAAGCGGGTCAAGGATGTACGAAGACTTGCCGGTTCCGTAGCTGCTCTCAGCAGGTTTATCTCTAGGTCTGCTGAGCGTGCCCTGCCATTTTTCAAAATTTTGAAAAAGGCAGGTCCGATGAAATGGACTCCGGAAGCGGAGGCTGCGCTGCAGACTTGAAGAGATACTGTCCTCCACTCCAACACTTGTCGCACCTAAGCCACAAGAGAAGTTGCTGCTATATATAGCGGCAACCAATCAAGTGGTTAGTGCTGCGTTAGTAGCGGAGAGGGAGGCAGATGATGAGCTAGCAACCATGGCAGGTGCATCCAGCGACGAGCAGGGGGCTTCACCAGCAAGCTCTGGTCTCGATAAGGATGGATCTATGCAGACGCATGAGAAGATGCAGAAAAGGATGGTGCAGCGCCCAGTTTACTTTGTCAGTTCCCTTCTGCAGGGGGCTAGGTCAAGGTACTGCGGTGTGCGTAAATTGCTTTTCAGCCTCCTCATGGCCTCGAGAAAGCTGCGCCATTACTTCCGTGCATATGAGATCACAATCGCCACTCGTTTTCCGCTGAAGAGGATCTTGCAAAATCCAGTGAGGCAACAGGATTGTCGAGTGGGCACTGAACTGTCAAGTTTTGGCCTCAAGTTTGAGAGCACTTCAACTATCCAAAGCGAGCATTGGCGGAGTTCATAGCGGAATGGACGCCAACACAAGATGAAGAAATTCCAAACGAGCATCCCGTCAAGGAAGCAAGCAAAGAGTGGCTGATGTACTTTGATGGTGCCTTCTCGCTGCAAAGGCGCCGGTGTGGTGTGCTACTTGTTGCACCCACCGGAGAGCACCTCAAGCACGTAGTCCAGATGCACTGTCCCTAGGATCAAGCAACAAACACTACTGCAGAGTATGAAGGTTTGCTTGCCGGTCTCAGGATCGCAGTAGACCTTGGGATCAAGAAGCTCATTGTCTGGGGTGACTCACAGCTTGTCATCCGCCAAGTGAACAAGAGTTATCAGAGTCCGTTGATGGAAGCTTATGTTGATGAAGTGAGAAAGCTAGAAGAGCACTTTGACAGCCTACAAATGGAACATGTTCCAAGAGCTCAGAACGACATTGCCGATGGCCTGTCGAAGTGCGCTGCACTTAAGTTACCTGTGGAACCAGGAATTTTTGTGCTCAAGCTGACTCAACCGTCTCAGAACGCCATCAACCGGACAGAGCAAGAAGAGGAAGTTGATCTCTGGTGACTATTCTCCAGCAGAGCTTCAAGTCGCCGTCAAGAAGGTCCTCAAGATCAACACCAAGGGTGCTGAGGAGCAGTCTGGTCCGGCGAGCCCTAGGGTTTGTTCCGTTGAAGCAGACGCTCCCGACAAGTTTTGCTCCGGCAAGCTTGCCGGGGAACGTCAAGCTCCGGCTGAGCCGCAGGTTCTCACTGTGGAAGCAGATGTTCCCGCAGCAGCAGATGTGCCTTTAGTCCTTGTTGTCAAGCCGCAAGCTCCAGCATGGGCACAAAGAGATTGTCCGCTTTCCTTCAGGGAGAACTTCCGAAGAGCAAGAAGAAGCGGAAAGAGTAGCCCGGCAGTCAAGTATGTACCAGTTTGTCGACAACACACTGCATGTAAGAAGACTCAACGGTGTGAAATTGAAGTGTATTCACCGGAAGACGGACAAAAGCTGTTGGCAGAGATACATGGAGGCATATGTGGTCACCACATTGGCGCCAGAGCACTTGCCGCAAAGCGTTCCCAAGAAGGTTTCTTTTGGCCGACAGCCCTCCAGGATGCAACTGCGCAAGTAACCAAGTGTGAACCGTGCCAGTTCCATTCCAAGCAAATACACCAGCCAGCTCAAGCTCTCCAGACGATCCCTTTATCCTGGCCATTTTCGGTCTGGGGGCTCGACATCCTCGGCCCCTTTCCCCGAGCTGTCGGGGCTTTGGGTACTTGTACGCTGTAATCGACAAGTTCACAAAGTGCCCGGAAGTGGAAGCGATGAGGAAGGTGACAAAGACACCGATCAAGTTCTTTAGGTCGATTGTTTGCCGCTTTGGAATCCCTAACAGGATCATCACCGACAACGGCACGCAATTCACGAGCCACACCTTCATGCAAGACGTCCGTGATCTTGGCGCCAAGGTCCGCTTCACTTACATTGCTCATCCGAGAAGTAACGGTCAGCGGAGAGGGCGAATCTTTGTAGTGCTGGGCTCAAGACCAGAACTTTCGGCAGGCTGCACAAGTGCGGAAAGAACTGGATTGAGGAGCTGCCGGTGGTTCTTTGGTCGATCAGGACGACGCCAAATCGAGCCACTGGCCAGACACCTTTCGCTCTAGTCTATGGAGCAGAGGCAGTTCTCCCCACGGAACTCGTATACGGATCACCTTGAGTGCTCGCTTATGATGAGCTTGAGCAAGAGCGATTGCGACAAGATGACGCTGCTCCTTGAGGGGATCGCCTTCGTGCTGTCAGACGAGCTGCTCGATACCAGCAAGCTTTGGCGCCGCTACCATAGCCGCAAAGTTAATGCCAGAAGTCTCGAGGAAGGCGACCTTGTTCTTCGACGCTGCTCAGTCCGCCAAGAATTCCAACAAGTTGACGCCCGAAGTGGGAAGGCCCTTACCGGGTCAAACGAGTCACTAGGCCTGGCGCTTGTCCGCCTTGAGACCGAAGATGGCATTCCGGTGAGCAACTCCTGGAACATTGAGCATCTTCGTAAGTTTTACCCGTAAGGAGCGGTTGCCGGAACCTGTTCCGGCAACCACCTTTTGTACAAGTCTTGCCGATGTTGCATGTAATCCTTTGTACAAAGCCGGGCGCAGACCCCGTGCATAAGTGAAGCTAATGTGCTTCGCATATCTTGTCAATTTCATGCTTTCTACTTCTATTTTGCATGCGTTATCTGACACGTTGTGCAGCACCTACCCCGTAGCAATAACGAGCCATAAGGCTCCATATCTTTATTTTCTCTTCTTTCTCTTTCTCAAAGAAAGGAAGGTTCCCTCGCCCACAAGTTTGCCGGGGAAAGGAGAAGATAATGGTGTGGACCAAGCGTCGCTCAAGGAAGTCTAGCCTTACCGGAAGCAAACGATGTAAAAGCTAAGTTGCTAAAGTTTGAGCAATCAGTTTTAAAATTTTTAAGTTATCTTCCTCGAACGACCGTGCTTTGTATGGAAAACCTGTGCGTGGAGGAACCAACTCGTAGCTAGTTGCGCCCTTACTTTGTTTCGAGTCCGCTCAACAACTTAAGTGAGCTGCGACTAGTTGCGACAAGGTTACTTTGTCGGAAGCGGCACCGCCAAAGAAGTCGCTAACGTCCGCACTTTCGGCCATGCCTGTGTGCTGCTACCGACAAGTTGCCCTAAAAGCGAGGGCAAAAACATACAAAGGAAGGAACCAAGTAAAGGAAATAACATAGCAATTGCTACCGAAATAGAGTTATATTACAAGATAGCTTGTCGCAGCTCTAATAGATTGTTCTCATAACATGACCAGCAGCGGCAAGAAAAAGAGAAAGCGGGCGGCCTAATCTATGCGATCGCCCTCAACCCTCTTGATCCTGCTCAACCTGTCCACGATGGGTGCTACAAGATTCTTGAGCACTTCCACATCAGCATCCGGCGGCAAGGACTTGAGGACGTTGGTGAGGTTGAGGCCTGGATTGCGGAAGGCCACCTTCATCAGCACCTTTTGAAGAGCTCCCACGCAGATCTGGCACGACTCCTCGGCCAGCCGCTTTGGGATTTCTTCCCGGAGTCGCTGGAGGGCTGTCACCACGCCCTTGAAGAACAAGCTGAGCTTGGCGCTGGGTCGGAGGTGTTCATCGGAGGAATATCCAAGATCCTCCATACCCAGCTGCGCCAGCTCCCTGTCAATGGCTGCAGCGACATCCACGAGACCCTCGGTCCAGTGCTCCACATTCTCCCTAAAGGTATTCAGGCGGCGGCAAGAAGACTTCGCCAAATAGCCTCGTCGGCCTTGATCTTCTCCTTCAAGGCCACCTCCTGCTCCTTGGCGCCGTCCAGCGCCTGAGTCAAGGTGGTCAGCTTCAACTCAAGATCTGCGTTGGAGTCCTTGGCAACGCTGAGCTCTTTGCTCCTCTCGGCGAGACGGCCCTGCAGCTCGCCAAGAGTGTAGGCGTCCTTCTCGCGCTCATGCTGAGTACAGCAAGCTCCTCGCCACTCTCCTTGAGATTGGCCTCCAGCTGCATCACCTTCGTCTCCAGCTCCTTCTTGGCGGCCTCGGCAGCTGCGGCAGCATCCCTTGCTTCCTTTAGAGCCCCCGCGAATGTTTCCTCGCGCGTGGCTAGATCCTCCTCATGGCTGTCAAGATTAACCTTCCTCTGCGCCAACTCGCCTTCCTGCGCAGATAGCTTCTCGGCGGCAAGCCGCTGTTGCTCCTCAGCTTCGGCCTTCTCGAGGAGGAAGGCTTTGCGCTCCTAGGCGAAGCCGCTCCCGCTCCTTCCGCCAAGGACCGGAGAGCTTCTGGTTGAGGCCCCGGAGCTCCTCCCGCGCTTCTCGATGCTCTGCTCCGCCTTCGCGACAAGCGCTTCGGGATTCCAGCTTGGCTTGTCGGGCACGGTAGAAGCGACAACTTGTGCAGTTGCTCCTCCTCGAGACTTCGCCACTGCTGTTTGGTGCGTCGACCAGCGTCGATCCAGCGGAGGCGAGCAGCTCTTCATCAAAAGTTTCTCCTTCCGGCGCCACAGGAGCTCGACGCCCATGGGAGCTTGATGAAGACGCCATCGCCGCCTTCAAATAGGCGCCGGGCTGGGGTTCTTGAACTGATCTTGCAGCGTGGCGGAGGGATCGGCGGTCGGCGTAGCGCTGGCGCTCCTGCAGCCTCGGGGCCGTCGGTCGCGATCGCGGACCTCGCCCGGCTTCTGGCGGCAGCTGGCCCTCTTCGCCGGCGGGCTCATCGGCGCGAGCTTCTTCTCCGATGGCAGCGCGCCGTCAGTATTTCCGCGCGCATCCTCCTCGCCGGCGGCTTCGGTCTCCATTGGCTCTGTGGCGGATGGGTCTGACGACCGGAAAATGAAGAAAAGTCAAGCAAATATTCAAAAAGAAGATCAGAAGAAGAAGAACACAAGGAAAGTTTTCAAATAAGAGGATTACCTGTGCTAGGGTCTGCAGTCATGGTCTCCGCCACCAGGGGATCGCTGGTGCTGTCCCTTGCCGGAGAGCTGTCCCTTGCTGGAGAACTGCCCCTTGCCGGAGAAGTCTCCCTTGCCGGAGAACGCTCCCTTGCCGGGGAATCCTCCCTTGGCGGTGTAGTCGGCAGAAGGCATGCCAGAGCGGCTTGGGGCACTCTGGTAAGGCTGCTCTGCTCCTACACAAATCAGCGATCGAGATATCAGCAAAGAAAGGGCACCCATGCACGCCTAACAGCAGGAAGTAAACCATGTACTTACGCTGGGGGCTGCGCTGGGGGCTGCTTTGAGGAAGAGTTGCCGCGTCCGGCAAGGTGGTCTCGGATGCGCCTCCTGCTGTCGCGGTGGGTTAGTCCTCGATGACAATCATCCGGGCCCTGGCTCTCTTCGTCGCTCTCTGGGCCAGCGTCCTGAAAAGGAATGGGTTCAGAGTGAAGCAAATCAGATACAAGACAAAGCAACAAGCCGAAGAACTACAAATGCTGCAAAGAATCTTACTCTTCTTCTTCCTCGTCGGAGCTGAGCGCGGAGAGGTCAAATTCTGGCTCGCCTCCAGTACGACGAGGAGGAGGAGTAGGTTCCCTTGGCCGCTTGGCTGGAGCAGAAGCGGTGGTCTGCGAGGGCCCCGCTCCAGTTGCCGCAGCGGCGTGAGGTGCTCCCGCGGCAACAGTGCTTGCCGCGGTGGAGCGCGTCGCACAACGCGGTGGCTGTTGACCCGTCTGCCGCCCCGCTACGTCTCCGGCCTTGCGGAGACGCCTTATTGGTGGAGCTGGGGGCTCCGCTCGCGGCAAGCTATCTGAAGGAGGGGAGGAGGCGCCCTCGGCGGCTTCGCCGACTTCAGCAGCCCGACAAGCTCTTCCTCGCCCGGCAAACTCCTTTCGCTCGACAAGGCTTGCCGCCTCTGCGCCTCTGCCTCCTCCACGGTGAATCTGAACCGCCACGGCGGCAGCTGCTGCCGCCTCTTCCAGCCTGGTGGCGATGCGCTGCATCTCATCATCGGTGGTGTCGCGGGTGAGGCTCTTCTGTTCATCGGGGCGGATCGACACTTCTACCAAGCTGTCAAGGAACACTGTCACGATGTCATCTGCAGGCTCTTGCCAGGTTGGAACGATTCCATGCGAGTCGCACAACGGCATCATTGCACGGATGCGGTCGAGCAAGGAATTGTTGCACAGCGGGACGACATTCTTCGGCAACCTGAACGCTCCGGGATGCTCAGGATCGTGCTTGAACAGATCCAAGAGCATCGCGGCCCAGCCTGTGGCAGTGAAATTGAAGTTGAGGCCCGGGCGCAGCCTCATGATATCCGCCGCGTTCTGGAACTCCCAGGCGGGTCTCCTCCTCTCCTGCAGGGGGGCGATGCGGCGACGAAGGAAATCTGCGCTGACGGTGCCTATAGTGAGTCCGGCAAGCCTCAGGCGTAGGATCCGGACGACGGAAATCTTCAGCCTAGCGTCTTCCGGGGCCAGACTGCTCCAATCGTTGCCGCGCACTACTGAGGTTTGGCGCTGGGCGGTAAACGGCTGCGGGTTCTCCTTGACAATCCAGCACCAGTCTGCTCTCCACTCATCCCATTTGCTGCGGAGCTCTCCCTCCAGATAAGCTTCCTTCTTGTCGGTCCTCGAGATCCAGGCGATCCCACCGGAAAGAGGCTCCCCTCTCTCAACTCGGGGCATAAAGAAGTGGCGGAAAAGGGCTACGTTTGGATGGACTCCGACAAAGTTTTCGCAGAGATGTGCGAAAACTGCCATGGTTAGAACAACATTGGGGGTGAAGTCAAGGAGGCGGAATCCGTAGGTGTTCATGATATCGCAGAAAAATTCAGAGAAAGGCGGGCGAGCCACATGAGAAGAACGGCGCGAAGAAAGGGTACCCATTCGAGCCGGTTCAAGCAGCGGTAGGAGTACCTTACGTGCGGATGCGCTCGCGTCTCCGTCGACCAGAAGAGGTAGTAGTACTCGCCTCGGCTCCTCGCGGCTGGGGGAAAGATTACTGCTCCTTCCTTGCGCCGCAAGAAGCTGCGCCTCGGCCGACTTCACGGCCTTCCCTTGTCGGCTTTGAGACCATGGCGGAGGTGGTGAGGAGATCGATGGCGTTGGTGATCTTTGGTGGCGATGGAAGCGGCCGATCTCTCTTCAGCCTTGGGAAGAAGGGGGAAGCAGCGGGGATTTTTCGAGATTGGACAGCAACTGGCGAGATGGGTGAACTGCCCATGTTTCCCCTGCTTATAAAGAGGGAGGGGACGGACGTTCCGTCTTTCCAAATAAAGAAACCATCCACGATCTCTCGCACGACGCCGCATTCGACGTGTGCCGTTCGTGGAGGGCGTGGTGGGTACGGGGTGAGTTACGGCGTAACCCAGGCCGCGCGTGCCCGTGCCATATTTTGGGCCTGGCCCAACAGCGATCGGCACCGTGTGTGGCCCAGGCCCGGGGGCTCCTGTCAGTGTACTAGAGTAGGGGTACCCTAGTATCCCGAACTTGTGCACGGGCAGTTGCAGCCCTCTGCAGCAAGGCTTACCGGGTGACCGCCAAGGTCCTCCGTGGTTCCTTTGGAGACATTCAAGAACAAAGTATTCAAGCCTAGGAGACAAGGCCCCGGCAAGAGGAGCTTGCCGGGAAGGCCACCCAAGGCACCTAGGAGACAAGGCCCTGGCAAGAGGAGCTTGCCGGGAAGGCCACCCAAGGCACCTAGGAGACAAGGCCCCGGCAAGAGGAGCTTGCCGGGAAGGCCCGGTGAGCGACAAGCTTCCGGACGCGACAAGACAACAACCATGACAAAGGCGCTTGCCGCGGCAGACCACCACTCTGTACCTGCGCTCCGGCACATCCACTAACGTGGTCGCCACAGGACCTTTCAGCGGCGTGGCAAGAGGTCAGGCGCCGCCGGAGCGCGGTGGCAAGCGGCGCCGACAAGATTGCCATCGTGGCAAGCGGTGGCGCCCTGACGGTCCCTTCCTGACCGTTAGGGCGGCGTGAGCGGGCATTTAATGCCTTTGTCCCTGCCGTCGAGGTTAGGTATGATACACTGTACAAGTAGCTGTACCAACCGGTCATTTTCCATTTTACCCTTGTCTATGTTGCCACTGTCGGAGACCCCTTTAGCATATAAAAGGAGGCCCATGCGCAACGTAGGGGGGTTCGAGAGGTTGAAGCCATAGAACACTCACGCCGGTCTCGTTAGCAGCTTGTGTGTCTTGTAGCACTCAACGCTCCCGAGCAAGAACTCAATACACTCGGACATGCAGCAGGAGTGTTATCTCTCCGGAGAGCTCCGAAGCTGGGTAAACTGCTCGTGTGCTTCGCCTCGATCTGCTCTTCGTGCGACCTCTGCCCCCCGCCAAACCGAAAGGGGCTCGGTCCGCCGGTCCCATAGGTGTTCGTGGGCCAGATCAGCCTCCCCGACACACGTGCATTCTGCGGCCGAGTGCGTGTGCATGCATGTGTTGTGTATGTGTGTTTTGTGCTCCATGTTGTGCCCGTATGTGCATGAGTTGGATCGGCATGAGTTAGTGCGTTGGCGTGTGTACATGTGTGGCTGCATGCGTCATGTACATGCATGGCTTCTTGCGTGGTTATCAATATAAACTATAAAATATCTTCAACTTAGCATCCTGGTGTATCGTCTCTGGTGGTTAGTGAAGAGTTCATGTTCTTTTATTTGTTTATAGGTGGGCAGGCAGTAAAAACTAGGGGAAAACGCGCAAGGTTCCTTGGAGACATTGCACAGCGAGGTTCCTTGATCCTTCTCGGGCGTCGGGAATCTATGTTCTTCCACTCTTTTTTTTAAGTGAGGTTTGTTCATCCTTTTTCCAACACACAAGACATCTAGCATCAAGGTGCACATGTCATGCAAGAGAATGGAGATAATCAGATAAGCTGTCAGGGCCCCGATCCTAAGACACACCGATCTAGCATGTAACACATCATATCACTTTGCGGCCTCACGCATGGTATTCCCACGGGTGCCACCTTACGTGGCCCGGGACCGTTTGCGCCTTTTGGATCACGTATATGATAATGTCGCTAGCATCCATATGATAGAGAACCCGGGCTGACATGACTAGTCGTGAACCCAAGGTGGCAGTAACTTACAGGGACAGGCATACATGACCCAGCAACGAACGTGTCGGTCATCAGCGAGTGAATCCGGGCTATAGCAGCTGGGCTAACAGGACTCCGGAGAATCCGGGCTGTAGCAGGCTAACAGGACTCCGATAGACACCGCGTGACATTTCCCCGAAGGGACAGACACAGGAACGAAGAAGGACACATGCCGGCCAGCCTAAGTGTTCCGGAGCAGTAGCAAGCTACCATGGCTCAGTGGAAGTACTAGGAGACATTTACCGGTAAGAGAGGCTACCAAGGATAAAAAACTAGGTTGTCGGATCCCACACATATCAACCATTTCAGATCATACACACAATTTGCTCGATATGTGCGAATACAATGTGGCATCACAACAAAACTCTACAACTCAAAGTATTTATTCATTAGGCTCTGAAGAGCCAGATATTACAAACATGGGTCTGAGGACCCAGCATTCAATTCATACAAGCAACAAGCACATGCGGAAGCTTAACTTGTCTGAGTACAGACAACTACAAATGAAAAAGGCTGAGAAGCCTAACTATCTACAAGACCCTGCCGAGGGCACAAGATCGTAGCTGAGGTAACAAGCTAAACGTCGAAGTCCACGTGGAATTACTAGCGAGACTGAGGTCTCTCTGCAAAAACATAAATTAAGCAAACGTGAGTATAAATGTACCCAGCAAGACTTACATCAGATCTAACTACATATGCATCTGTGTCAACAAAGGGATGGTGGAGGTTAACTACAGCAAGCCAGCTTTGACTCGGTGGCTATCCTGAAGTACAACTGCAAGTAACTCTTTGAGGTGGCGCACACGGGCCCACATATTCACCATATCAATACACCACTATGGATCCGCTCCTGTCTCCCTACGAGAAGGCCATCCATAGCACTCACGCTTATCTTGCACATTTTAGAGTATCCACTTTCATTTTTCTAAGAACTGTATAGGCAACCTAGAGGTCCTTTACCGCGGACGCGGCTATTCAAATAGATGATGTTAACCCTGCAGGGGTGTGATACGTCTCCAACGTATCTATAATTTTTTATTGTTCCATGCTATTATATTATCCATCTAGGGTGTTTTATATGCATTTATATGCTATTTTATATGATTTTTGGGACTAACCTATTAACCTAGAGCCCAGTGCCAGTTTCTGTTTTTTCCTTGTTTTAAAGTATCGTAGAAAAGAAAAATCAAACGGAGTCCAATTGACCTGAAATTTCACGGAGATCATTTTTGGACCAGAAGAATCCCACGGAGTACCGGAGGTGGGCCAGAAGAGTCCCGAGGCCACCACGAGGGTGGTGGGCGCGCCCCCTGCCTCGTGGCCGCCTCGGGGACCCCCAGACTTGTTCCCGACTCCAACACCTCTTATATAACCCCAAACTTCCAGAAAGAAACCTAGATCGGGAGTTCCGCTGCCGCAAGCCTCTGTAGCCACCAAAAACCAATCGGGACCCTGTTCCGGCACCCTGCCGGAGGGGGGATCCATCACCGGTGGCCATCATCATCATCCCGACGCTCTTCGTAATGAGGAGGGAGTAGTTCACCCTCGGGGCTGAGGGTATGTACCAGTAGCTATGTGTTTGATCTCTCTCTCTCTCTTGTGTTCTTGAGGTGGTACGATGTTGATGTATCGCAAGCTTTGCTATTATAGTTGGATCTTATGATGTTTCTCCCCCTCTACTCTCTTGTAATGGATTGAGTTTTCCCTTTGAAGTTATCTTATCGGATTGAGTCTTTAAGTATTTGAGAACACTTGATGTATGTCTTGCATCTGCTTATCCATGGTGACAATGGGATATCACGTGATCTACTTGATGTATGTTTCGGTGATCAACTTGTGTGTTCCGTGACCTTGTGAACTTATGCGTAGAAACTTTGGGGCACTCTTTGAAGTACTTTGTGTTGGTTGAATAGATGAATCTGAGATTATGTGATGCATATCGTATAATCGTACCCACAGATACTTGAGGTGACATTGGAGTATCTAGGTGACATTACAGTTTTGGTCAATTTGTGTCTTAATGTGTTATTCTAGTACGAACTCTATGATAGATCGAACGGAAAGACTAGCTTCATGTTATTTTACTATGGACTCTTGAGTAGATCGATCAGAAAGGATAACTTTGAGGTGGTTTCGTACCCTACAATAATCTCTTCGTTTGTTCTCCTCTATTAGTGACTTTGGAGTGACTCTTTGTTGCATGTTGAGGGATAGTTATATATTCCAATTATGTTATTATTGTTGAGAGAACTTGCACTAGTTAAAGTATGAACCCTAGGCCTTGTTTCCTAGCATTGCAATACCGTTTACGCTCACTTTTATCATTAGTTACCTTGCTGTTTTCATATTTTCAGATTACAAAAACCTATATCTACCATCCATATTGTACTTGTATCACCATCTCTTCGCCGAACTAGTGCACCTATACAATTTACCATTGTATTGTGTGTGTTGGGGACACAAGAGACTCTTTGTTATTTGGTTGCAGGGTTGCTTGAGAGAGACCATCTTCATCCTACACCTCCCACAGATTGATAAACCTTAGGTCATCTAGTTGAGGGAAATTTGCTACTGTCCTACAAACCTCTGCACTTGGAGGCCCAAGAATGTCTACAAGAAGAAGGTTGTGTAGTAGACATCAAACAGTTTCTGGCGCCGTTGCCGGGGAGGTGAGTGCTTGAAGGTATATCTTTAGATCTTGCAATTGAATCTTTTAGTTTCTTGTTTTTTCACTAGTTTAGTTTATAAAATAAAATTACAAAAAATGGAATTGAGGGTGCCTCATATGCTTCATCTCTTTAATATCTTTCATGAAAATAAGGATTCCGATAATTGTGCTCAATTGCTAGAGGAAGAATGCATTAGAATGTTTGGCACTAAATCTTTGAATGATGGGCATGATTGCAATGTTGTTAGTATGAACTCTTTGAATATCCATAGTACTAATGATGATTGCACTAGTCATGATGAAAATGTCTCTTATAAGCATGTCGATTTTTGTGGAGTGCATAGAGTTTGCAAGTACACACCAAATAGGGAATATAGATTTTGCAAGAGGCATAAGTATTTAGAAACCAAATGGTTGCAAGAGAGGCTAGATGCTTGTGCCAAAAATTTAAAATTTCTTTGCCATCCTTGTGAATGAACTTTGCAATGAACGTGATCATTTAAATCCCCAATGCAAATTGTTTCATGATTGTATCGTGTCCAAAAATTGTGATGACTTGATTTCCCTTGCACATCATAATGAACTTAGTTTGCTTTTGGGTTATGAAGAAATGAAACATATAACTAAGGATATGCCAGAATTTGTCCTTGATAAAGTTCTTGATTTCGATCTAGAGGAAATTTATATGTATTATGCGGTGAATTGCATTGAAAATCCTTATATTACCAATTACATAAAGACAAGAAAACAAATAGAAGATGAAGATAATACTAATGAAAGGGAAGAGATTTCCCAATGTTCTCCTATTATTTCTTATGATGAATCAGGTAACGAGGAGGAGCCTTCTATTCAACCAATCTCATTAATAAGGAGCTCCAAAAAGAGGATTAAACCCACATATGATGTGAAGAAGAAAAAGAAAATACGGAGAAGCAAAAGTAAAAAAGGTTTCCCTCCCAAATGATGTTGCTCCTATTACTCATTGTGATGATGATAATTGTTATACTATTGGTGCTATCCATACTATTTAATGATGAGAGTGATTATGCTTATGATATGAAAAGGCCCATGCTTGGGGATGCCATCTTTTCTGAAGATGATATGTCTAACCTCCCAAGTTTTGATATGCAAATTTATTATGATGATAGCATGCCTCCTATTTATGATGGTTATATTGATGAAATTGGGTTTGGAAGAGTGTCAACTTTAGTAAGTAATGATCTCACTATTTTGGAGGGTGTTGAATCTTATAATATTTATGAAAGTGGATTTCGAGAGGTCATGACTTTATTAAGTGATGAATCCACTATTTTGGAAGAGGTTTCAATTGATTATGATGAGAACAAAGTTGCTACTTATGATGATTATTGTGATGAAAATGATGCTATAAAAAGTAGTGATGATTATATTTATAAAACTTGTCATGATTATGATTACCCTTTTTCTGAAAATTACTCTTTTAATATGGAAACAATTTATAGTATTCGAGTTTCCTATGATACTCCCACTATTCCGAATGAGAAGAAATTTGCTTATGTGGAGAGTAATAAAAATTCTATGCTTGTGCATCATGAAAATAATGCTTTATGTGATGGTTATATTGTTGAATTAATTCATGATGCTACTGAAAATTACTTGAGGGAGGAACATATGCTTGTAGGAATTGCAATAATATCAAGTTTCCTCTCTATGTGCTTAATGTTTTGAAGTTATGCTTGTTTTGCCTTCCTATGCTAGTTGATTATTGTTCCCATAAGTTGTTTGCTCACAAAATCCTATGCATAGGAAGTGGGTTAGACTTAAATTTGCTAGTCATATTCTTCATGATGCTCTCTTTATGTTTCAATTCTTATCTTTTATGTGAGCATCATTGAAATCATCATGCCTAGCTAGGGGCGTTAAACGTTAGCGCTTGTTGGCAGGCAACCCAACTTTATTTTTGTTCTTTGCATTTTGCTCCTGTTTAGTAATAAATAATTCATCTAGCCTCTGTTTAGATGTGGTTTTATGTTTAATTTAGTGTTTGTGCCAAGTAGAACCTTTGGGAAGACTAGGGTGAAGTCTTTGCGATGCTGTAAAAAACAAAAACTTTTGCGCTTACGAGATTAGCTGCCATTTTTTTTACTGGAGAGTTCTTTTAAGTTGATTCTTTTTTCATAATATTAATAGACAAATTCCTCATGTCCACCAATTTATTTCAGAATTTTTGGAGTTCGAGAAGTATAAGTTTGATACATATTACTACAGACTGTTCTGTTTTTGACAGATTCGGTTTTCATTGTGTTGTTTGCTAATTTTGATGAATCTATGAGTAGTATCGGAGGGTATAAACCATAGATAACTTGGAATATAGTAGATATTAAACCAATATGAATTTACAATGAGTTCACAACAGTAACTAAGTGGTGGTTTTATTTTCTTATACTAACGGAGCTTACGAGTTTTCTGTTGAGTTTTGTGTTGTGAAGTTTTCAAGTTTTGGGTAAAGATTCGATGGACTATGGAATATGGAGTGGAAAGAGCCTAAGCTTGGGTATTCCCAAGGCACCCCAAGGTAATATTAAAGGACAACCAAGATCCTAAGCTTGGGGATGCCCCGGAAGGCATGCCCTCTTTCGTCTTCGTTGATCGGTAACTTTACTTGGAGCTATATTTTTATTCACCACATGATTTGTGTTTTGCTTGGAGTGTCATTTTATTTTATTTTGTTTCGATTGCTGTTTGAATAATATCCCAAGATCTGAAATTCTTAAATGTTAGAGAGTCTTCACATAGTTACATAATTATTCAACTACTCATTGATCTTCACTTATATCTTTCGGAGTAGTTTGTCATTTGCTCTAATGCTTCACTTATATCCTTTTATAGCACGACGGTAGTTTTATTTTGAAGAAATAGATGAACTCTCACACTTCACTTATATTTTTTTGAGAGTCTTTAGAACAGCATGGTAATTTTCTTTGGTTATGAAATTAGTCCTAATATGATAGGCATCCAAGATGGGGATAATAAAAACTTCCATATAGAGTGCATTGAATACTATGAGATGTTTGATACTTGATGATTATTTTGAGATATGAAGATGGTAATATTAGAGTCTTTCTAGTTGAGTACTTGTGAATTTGAGAAATACTTGTGTTGAAGTTTGCAAGTCCCGTAGCATGCACGTATGGTAAACGTTGTGTGAAAAATTTGAAGCATGCGGTGTTCTTTGATTGCCTTCCTTATGAGTGGCGGTCGGGGACGAGCAATGGTATTTTCCTACCAATCTATCCCCCTAGGAGCATGCGTGTAGTGCTTGGTTTTTGATGACTTGTAGATTTTTGCAATAAGTATGTGAGTTCTTTATGACTAATGTTGGGTCCATGGATTATACACACTCTCACCCTTCCATCATTGCTAGCATGTTCGGTACCGTGCATTGCCCTTTCTCACCTTGAGAGTTGATGCAAACTTTGCCGGTGCATCCAAACCCCGTGATATGATACGCTCTATCACACATAAGCCTCCTTATATCTTCCTCAAAACAACCACCATACCTACCTATTATGGCATTTCCATAGCCATTCTGAGATATTATTGCCATGCAACTTTCCACCATTCTGTTTATTATGACACACTTCATCATTGTCATATTGCTTTGCATGATCATGTAGTTGACATCGTATTTGTGGCAAGGCCACCATGCATAATTTATCATACATGTCACTCTTGTTTCATTGCACATCCTGGTACACCGCCGGAGGCATTCATATAGAGTCATAACTTTGTTCTAGTATCGAGTTGTAATCTTTGAGTTGTAAATAAATAGAAGTGTGACGATCGTCATCAATAGAGCATTGTCCCAAATAAAAAAAGAGAAAGGCCAAATAAAAAAGGAAAGGCCCAAAAAAAAGAAAAAAGGGGAAAAAAGAAATAAAAAGGGACAATGCTACTATCCTTTTTCCACACTTGTGCTTCAAGTAGCACCATGATCTTTATGATAGAGAGTCTCTTGTTTTGTAATTTTCATATACTAGTGGGAATTTTTCATTATATAACTTGGCTTGTATATTCCAACAATGGGCTTCCTCAAATGCCCTAGGTCTTCGTGAGCAAGCAAGTTGGATGCACACCCACTTAGTTTCTTTTGTTGAGCTTTCATACATTTATAGCTCTAGTGCATCCGTTGCATGGCAATCCCTACTCCTCGCATTGACATCAATTGATGGGCATCCCCATAGCCCATTGATTAGTCGCGTCAATGTGAAACTTTCTCCTTTTTGTCTTCTCCACAAAACCCCCATATCATATTGTATTCCACCCATAGTGCTATGTCCATGGCTCACTCTCATGTATTGCGTGAAAGTTGAATTTTTTTTAGAATACTAAAGTATGAAACAATTGCTTGGCTTGTCATTGGCGTTGTGCATGATGAGAGCATTTTGTGTGACGAAGATGGAGCATGATCAAACTATATGATTTTGTAGGGATGAACTTTCTTTGGCCATGTTATTTTGATAAGACATAAATGTTTGATTAGTATGCTTGAAGTATTATTATTTTTATGTCAATATTAAACTTTTGTCTTGAATCTTATGGATCTGAATATTCTTGCCACAATAAAGAAGATTACATTGATAAATATGTTAGGTCGCATTCCACACCAAAAATTCTGTTTTTATCATTTACCTACTCGAGGACGAGCAAGAATTAAGCTTGCGGATGCTTGATACGTCTCCAACGTATCTATAATTTTTGATTGTTCCATGCTATTATATTATCCATCTAGGATGTTTAATATGCATTTATATGCTATTTTATATGATTTTTGGGACTAACCTATTAACCTAGAGCCCAGTGCCAGTTTCTGTTTTTTCCTTGTTTTTAAGTATCGCAGAAAAGGAAAATCAAACGGAGTCCAATTGGCCTGAAATTTCACGGAGATCATTTTTGGACCAGAAGAAGCCCATGGAGTACCGGAGGTGGGCCAGAAGAGTCCCGACGCGACCATGAGGGTGGGGGCGCGCCCTACCCTGCTGGGCGCCCCACCTCGTGGTCGCCTCGGGGACCCCCTGACTTGTTCCCGACTCCAATACCTCTTATATAACCCAAACTTCCAGAAACAAACCTAGATCGGGAGTTCCGCCGCCGCAAGCCTCTATAGCCACCAAAAACCAATCGGGACCCTATTCGGGCACCCTGCCGGAGGGGGGATCCATCACCGATGGCCATCTTCATCATCCCGGGCGCTCTCCATGACGAGGAGGGAGTAGTTCACCCTCGGGGCTGAGGGTATGTACCAGTAGCTATGTGCTTGATCTCTCTCTCTCTCTCTCTCTCTCTCTCTCTCGTGTTCTTGAGGTGGTACGATCTTGATGTATCGCGAGCTTTGCTATTATAGTTGGATCTTATGATGTTTCTCCCCCTCTACTCTCTTGTAATGGATTGAGTTTTCCCTTTGAGGTTATCTTATCAGATTGAGTCTTTAAGGATTTGAGAAGACTTGATGTATGTCTTGCATGTGCTTATCTTTGGTGACAATGGGATATCACGTGATCTACTTGATGTATGTTTTGGTCATCAACTTGCGGGTTCCGTGACCTTGTGAACTTATGCATAGGGGTTGGCACACGTTTTCGTCTTGACTCTCCTGTGGAAACTGTGGGGCACTCTTTGTAGTTCTTTGTGTTGGTTGAATAGATGAATCTGAGATTGTGTGATGCATATCATATAATCATACCCACAGATACTTGAGGTGACATTGGAGTATCTAGGTGACATTAGGGTTTTGGTTGATTTGTGTCTTAAGGTGTTATTCTAGTACGAACTCTATGATAGATCGAACGGAAAGAATAGCTTCGTGTTATTTTACTACGGACTCTTGAATAGATCGATCAGAAAGGATAACTTTGAGGTGGTTTCGTACCCTACAATAATCTCTTCGTTTGTTCTCCGCTATTAGGGACTTTGGAGTGACTCTTTGTTGCATGTTGAGGGATATTTATATGATCCAATTATGTTATTATTGTTGAGAGAACTTGCACTAGTGAAAGTATGAACCCTAGGCTTTGTTTCCTAGCATTGCAATACCGTTTACGCTCACTTTTATCATTAGTTACCTTGCTGTTTTTATATCTTCAGATTACAAAAACCTATATCTACCATCCATATTGCACTTGTATCACCATCTCTTCGCCGAACTAGTGCACCTATACAATTTACCATTGTATTGTGTGTGTTGGGGACACAAGAGACTCTTTGTTATTTGGTTGCTGGGTTGCTTGAGAGAGACCATCTTCATCCTACGCCTCCCACAGATTGATAAACCTTAGGTCATCCACAGGAGGGAAATTTGCTACTGTCCTACAAACCTCTGCACTTGGAGGCCCAACAATGTCTACAAGAAGAAGGTTGTGTAGTAGACATCAAGTTGTACTTCTTCACACACGCTCTCGCCACTTACCGCCATGTTCATGTCATGTATCTCGGCAACCTTCAAGCGGACGCCTGGCGAGGGTGTCGGCCACGACCTGACTAATGACACAAGTCCCTAGTCCAAGTTTATCGCCTATTCAGGTTCCATCCGCAGGGAGTCCGGCCGAGGTTTCCACTACGGCCCCGAACAATGTGTGCAGGTGTCAGGACCCCGATTCCAAGTCACATCGATCTAGCCGGTAACACCTCATATCACCTTGCGGCCTCACGCACGGTATTCCCACGGGTGTTGCCTTATCATGGCCCGGGACCGTTTGCGCCTTTTGGCTCACGCATATGATAGTGTCGCTAGCATCCATATGATGAAGAACCTCGGCCGACATGGCTAGTCGTGGAACCCAAAGCGGCACTAACCCATGGGGACAGGCATACATGAATCACATCGAGCATGTCGGTCGGCGTGTGAATCTGGAGGCTGTAACCTTTGGGCTAACAGGACTCCGGGAACCCGGGCTGTAGCGAGCTAGGCAGGACTCCGGATGTCACCGGCGTGACATTTCCCGAAGGACAGAACCACGAACGAAATGAAACACATGCCGGCCCGATCAAGTGTCGGAAGCGGTAGTCTTTGGGCTAGCGAGGACTCCGGTGAACCGGGCTGTAGCGGACTACTATCGCTCCGGAAGCACTAGACTAGATTTCCCCATATGAGAGGCTGCCAAGGATAAACAACTAGATTGTCGGATCCCACACATACCAAGCATTTCAAACATACACACAATATGCTCGATATGTGTAAATACAACATGGCATCACAACATAACTCTACGACTCAAGTATTTATTCATTAAGCTCCGAGGAGCGAGATATTACAAACATGGGTCTCATGACCCAACATACGAAACATCCAAGCAACAAACACAAGCGGAAGCTTAACATGTCCGAAAGTACAGACATCTACAAATGAAAAAATGAGAAGTCGACTATCTACGAGATCTGCCCGAGGGCACAAGATCGTAGCTGAGGTAACAAACTAAACGTCGAAGTCCACGTGGAACTACTAGTGAGACAAAAGTCTCTCTGCAAAAACATAAAATAGGCAAACGTGAGTACAAATGTACTCAGCAAGACTTACATCAGAACTAACTACATATGCATCATTATCAACGAAGGGGGTGGTGGAGTTTGACTGCAGCAAGCCAGCTTTGACTCGGTGGCTATCTTGAACTAAGACTGCAAGTAACTCTTTTGAGGTGGCGCACACGAGTCCACATATTCACCATATCAATACACTACTATGGATCCGCTCCCGTCTCCCTACGAGAACGCCATCCATAGCACTCACGCTTATCTTGCGCATTTTAGAGTATCCACTTTCTCTTGTCTATGAACTTATATAGGCAACCCAGAAGTCCTTTACCGCGGACACGGCTATTCGAATAGATCATATTAACCCTGCAGGGGTGTACTTCTTCACACACGCTCTCGCCTCTTACCACCATGTACACGTCGTGTATCTCGGCAACCTTCAAGCGGAAGCCTGGCGAGGGAGTCGGCCACAACCTGACTAACCACACAAGTCTCTAGTCCAGGTTTATCGCCTATTCGGGTTCCATCCGCAAGGAGATCCGGCCGGGGTGTCGCTCACGGCCCCAAACGATGTGTGCAGGGTTCCCGAGACACCAAACGGGCGCTCGGTACAGACCCACGGTGTATCTACCGCAACATAGCCCACCCCTAGGGTCAACGCTATGCACGGCCCCCAACACATATCCTACAAACACCAGAAACTAGTTGCAACTCCTGGACAGAGATCGAGGCGATTAATAGGCCAAGAGGGGCCGAGTTACCGGAACACAATGTGTGGTAGTAACTATTTCATGGATCACAAACACAGAACTCAGTTCCTGAGGACGGCTGCAATGAGACAACCCACTATGTACTCCTACATGGCCGCTCACCGCTACCTTTACCAAATCGTGTTCACACACTTAGCTCTCAACAGTAGGACATGTTTACACACCTCCGATTCATTCCCGATGAATCAGGCCTGACTCAACTCTAAGCGAGCAGGCATGACAGACAAGCATGAATGAGTAGGCACAACAGGCTCAAACAACTCCTACTCATGCTAGTGGGTTTCATCTATTCTTGTGGAATGACAGGTCATGCAGGAGGATAAAGGGGTTCAGCTACCGCAGCAAGTAATGTGAGATAAATCGTTGTTGTCCTAATGCGGTAAAGAGAAGCAGGAGGCGAGAGAGTGGGATTGTATCGGAATGAACAAGGGGTTTTGCTTGCACGGCACCGAAGATAATATAGTTCTTCATCGGTGTCATCGAACTCATCGTCGGTACGTCGTCTACTGAGAGGGGACAAATACCGGCGAATAAGGAAGAACACTATCAATGCAATGCAACAATATGATGCATGATCATGACATGGAAATATGCTGTGTTTTGAGCTAATGCAACTAGCAACATGTTAAGTGGAGTTGGTTTGAACCCTAGGTTCAAATTCAAACTTCATATGTGAAGGTTTAAATGCCATTATATGATTTGTCCTATACAGAAGCTATAAGTTGTTCTAACATGCACGAGAACAGATAGATAGATTAGATTTTTCTGATCATTTTTCATATCTAAATTATTTGATTCTGAATTATGGTTGAATTTATATGAATTTTTGAAGTTTAGGACATTTTCTGGAATTTCCTGAATAAACTTATATCTAGAAAATCAATTACTGCGACAGCGTCACGTCACAGAGGCGTCAGCAGGGCTGACCAGGTCAAACCTGACGTGTGGGGGCCACACGTCAGTGACACTGGGGTTAACCCCGAGTCAAACCTGGGCTGATTAGCTTTGACTAAGCCCTGGGGCCCACTGGTCAGTCTCAGGGGGGTAATTAGAAGGGGGGTTAAGCACTAATTAAGCCGCCACGTCAGCGCCCGCCGGAGTTGGCCGGCGGCGACCAAACCGCGCGCCAGTGCTTCGCCAGAACGCGCTACAGGCGGCGGAAAAGCGCGCGGAGACTACCAATCGGCAGCCCGCGCTCGACCGCATCCACCTGGGCATAGGGGAGGTCGCGGGGACGGCGGAGCTCGCCGGACCAGGGCTCGCGGCGGCGGCCGGAGCTCGGTTGATGCGGGTTAGGCACTATAGGGCACTAGGGGGGGCTGCGGTTAGGCGCGTTGGACTCATGGGGTGCGGTGAGCTCAGTGGTAAGCTTGGACGCGTGCTTGCACTGCCGTAGCCGCGGTGGCGACATCGCCGGCGGCGAGGAGCCATCGGCTCCGATGGCCACGGTGGCTAGAAGGCACGGACGAGCACAGGGAGAGAGGGGAAAGAAACAGGGGCTCACGGCGAATCCAGCAGAGTCAACGGCGAGGCCGGGGAGGGTCTTGAGCTCGCGAATCCACGCCGGCGAGCTTCGGTGGCCGACGATGAAGAAGATGGAGATGGCGTTGATGCAGAGCTTCCCGGGTCGCCTGGCTCGTTGAGGATGTAGAAGGCGGCGAGGTGGAGCTCTGGGGCAAGATGAGAGGTCCAGAGGGGCACGGTGGCTACGGTGAACGGCATCGGTGGCGACGAGCGGGTTCAGGTCTGCTCGGGAGAGGGGCTAGAGGCTAGGGGAGAGAGCAGAGAGCGAAGGGAGAGTCGAGGGGGTCTGCGTGGCGTCTCCATGGGTCGCGGGAGCAAGCAGGGAGGCAGGAGGAGGTGGAAGCAGGAGGTGGAGCTCGGGCGCGCGCGCGTCGACACGCCGACGTCCTTCTGGCGCAAGGAGGAGGGTGACTGGCACGGGCCAGGTGGGCCGGCCCAGCTGTAAAGTGGCCTCCTGGCCTTTCTCTCCTCTCTTCTTTTCATTTAGTTTGCTTTTCTATTTTCCTGTAATGTTGGGCTTTATTAAAAATACTAAAACGTTTCCAAAAATCCTGCGAATAATTGTGGGCTCTGTGGGGATTATTCCTAACAGCCCACACTTAAATTCAGAATTAATTGAGCACTTAAAATAATATATAGCATTTAAATGCCCAATTGCAAATACTAGAAGATTTAATTCAGTGACCAAATATGTCATGGAAAAATGTGCAACACCTCTGGTTATCGCTTCCAAAGCATTTTCGAGAAAAAGATGAACATTTTTGAAAGCCCTTTGGATTCACCGAGAATATTTTAGTTGAACCTAGTGAATTCCTTTAATGCTAGGGTTTAGGCAATCCCCATTTCAGGTTTCTTAGGAATTTAAACATGATGACATGATGAGCAAGCAAAGTTAAGAAAGGGCTGATCTGGGGCTGTGAGAGCTCACCCCCACTAAACAAGAATCTCGTCCCGAGATTCAAGACATGAGGTAAGAAGTCAGAGGGGTCACAAGCTAACACGATCTTCACGATCCAACTGTCCTTCTCAAAGATGTTGGTTCATTGCTCCAATTGATCTTGACGTCCTTGCTTTTGAGATCTTCATCCAACACGATGGCGACAAAAAGAAACTCTATAGGAGACGATCTCCTCGAAGATCGAGCACTCAATATCAACTCGTGGAATGAGATGTTGAAACATCTCGAGTTGAGGCACAAAACACATCGAGAGGGATGGAAGAACAAACAACGAGGTTTGATTTGGGGGGCAACAATTCCACGCTTAGAGAGATGGTGGATGGTGTCAAGGTGGCAAGGAAATAATTGCCATGATTCAATAACGGGGCACCTTGGGGAAGGTGACTCGTAGAGTTATTACCTTCAATGGAAAAAGAATTACTTTTGATATCTAGATCATTGAAACTCGTTATACCAGCCTAAGGCAATCACAAACGATCGTGTGAATGAATTCGAAAGAATGGCATACTCATACCAGAATAGATGATGTGGACTACCTTGTTGAATACAACACAATGGATGATTTTGCTTATTATCGGGGATGGATGGGATCCATGGTAGGGCCACTTTTGAGGAAGATCCTGAACAAGAGTTACTAAGAAGGCAGCCCATAGTGAAATGGCACAAAGACGGTGCAAGCTAGAAACAAAATGCAAATACTTGGAATGACCCAACCATCATATCTGCCTGAGATTCAGATCTGGTTGGTAACGGGATATTTTAGACAACATGTCTGGAGAAGAAAGTTTGCAACACAAATCGATGAGGTAACGTTGCGAGACTCTCAGGAGATGAGCTACGATAGCAAGCTCCAAAACATGAGCTGGTTCGGCTACATACATGTCAGCACGTTGTCCAAGACAAGAATGACCACATAGTAGTCTTATAATGAAAATACTACCGAGTTCAGATGGGGAACCATCATCGAGGACATCGAAGTCCTTGCGTAAGTCTAGCTCTTAAGAAGAAACTTCTTCTCCTGGAACAAATCAACCAGTGGCTTGGGGTGCTAGGGAATACATATGAGTGGAGGTAATTAATCTGCCAAACCATAGAATACCTCGCACGAATGCATGACTGACTTGGGATGATTCCGAAGGAAGCAAAACAAACCTTTCTCAAATTCATGGCGGCAACTTACACCTAAAACACATGAATTCGAAGAAGTCACTTCTTCCATCCAAGCATAAGCTTCATGAACGGAACACGAAGGCATTGCTTACAAAGTTTCCAACACTAGGTTGATGTTCAACATGAATCATGGGGAGACAAAATCTGGCGATGGGCTCAACGGCAACTCATCGGAATTTCCATATCCTTTGGACTTCCACCATCATGTGAACACGGTGGTAGCATTGATCAGACCAAAAGATGTAATGGTGTATGCTCGAGGGATCAACCACGAGTAAGACAACATTACGAACATCGTTGGTTCTGATTTGACTTGACAATAGCCCATACTCAAGTCAAAGTTTTGACAAGGCAATAGATCCAAGAACTGATCACGAGGACCAATCAATGGAGATATCATCTTTCTTCAACACATACACACACAGAAGATATCCCTTAGATATGAACTAAGTCAGACAAGCTTTTATCTTCCAACTCTCCAAGTTGTTGTTTAGCTTAACCAACTAGCTCAGGGTATCTGACACAGATTCTTGGAGAATGGGTGGTTTAGAGGAAAACCAATATGATCACGAACCCAACATAGCGGTCAGGTGACAACCTGGTGATACTTCCGAGAAGATATTCTGAATATCACGAACCACCGATATATTACTAGGCTCGAGAACAATCTTGCTTTTCAGGGCAAGACGATATGATCAAAAGAGTGAGGGATTGACACAATCCTAACTCATTGATCAAAGAGTGCACCAGAAATAAGGACTAGGTAGCACGATTAATCTTAGGATGATGATTCAATAACCAACACGCTAAGAATGAGAATATTATCCATTTACTACCAAGCAACGAGGTTGCCAGGGGTATCGATTTCACACACCACAATTCACTTGTCGGCGTTCCGGGGACAACAACACTGGAGCCGAGAAATGAAGGATGATGGCGAGTATCCCGCATCAAGAATTCATAAGAGAAGGTGCAATTCTCATGACGTTCGACATAAAGTGGGTAATACTTGAGGATAGAACAGAATCAAAAGCTTGATTGCATTTGATCTGCAGATTACAACCGCTTTGACCCAATCACGGAAATGGATGAGGTCTTTGAGTTTGTTTCTCCTAGTCATTCCGAATAGAATGGCTTGACGGACCACAAGAGTAGTAGGCATCGATGAGCGAGCATGCGCATACTCTTGACTATCAATTGATAGGCGAAGGTCGAAGACAAACTAAAGGGGACAAATCAAAGGAACATATGATTTTACGAGTTGTGGGTGCATAGATTAGTATGTCGAACCAAGTTCAACATTTCTTCCGGATAACCCATGCGGAGAGGTAGGACTGGCAGATTCACAATTATGAATGGAGAACTCATCGAGGGCACTCCTGTTGTGATCTTTCGGTCCAAGAGAACTTCTGCCAAAATGGTTCATGGTATTGGAAGAACGATATACCACAAACCTCGAGGACTATCGCAAAGGTTACTAATATCCTAAAGGTACGAGCAACACTATCAACACGAGGTAAGTAGAGTGAATCTTGGGCCAAGAACCCAGGAGTAGAATACCTACTACTAAATGGCATCACAGGATGCTTTCGAGAATAATGGCCAGAATCATCACACCGGGAACACAAAATATGGCTAGATTACTAGGTGACTCCCTAAAACACCTAGGTCATAATAATAACTCCAACATAATGTTGAGGCACCAGAGTACCTCAACATACTAATTTGTGTGATTAATCTGGCCCAGATGAACATTAGAAATGGAGAGAAGGGATTTGCAAATGTATCAGACTATTTAGAGACCTGGGATGACTCGGACAGCATAACGGCTGTAAATGCTCAAAAAGATTTGAGACATCATGCAAAATGGTGGCATAACCACTCTGCAACATCATAACAAGATTCTGAGATCAACAGTTAACATACAGAAATAGTAGGAACTGAACTGGGGCTTAAATCCAACAATCTTAAATGTCTAGGGATGAGTAACACGTCATCCTAATAGATAGATGAGAAGCCTAGTTCTTAATCCCCGTAGAAGAGAAGAGGATGACTCAGATCAGAAGGCCATGAGGTATAAGGAGTAAAAAGAGTCTTATGTTCCCTTCCACAATCAATTCCTTACATAACTAAAGCATTTCTAGACACAACTTGACCAGTTTGGCTTGGTAATCCTCTGATGATCGGGGCTCGATACCAACGCTGTTAGGACCCGATTCCAAGTCACACCGATCTAGCGGTAACACCTCATATCACTTTGCGGCCTCACGCACGGTATTCCCACGGGTGTCGCCTTACCATGGCCCGGGACCGTTTGCGCCTTTTGGCTCACGTATATGATAGTGTCGCTAGCATCCATATGACAGAGAACCCGGGCTGACATGGCTAGTCGTGAACCCAAAG
This sequence comes from Aegilops bicornis, assembly GCA_021605145.1. NCBI lineage: Eukaryota > Viridiplantae > Streptophyta > Magnoliopsida > Poales > Poaceae > Aegilops > Aegilops bicornis. Next base: position 392,233,462 of record CM038674.1, read on the forward strand.
CGGCACTAACCCATGGGGACAGGCATACATGAATCACATCGAGCATGTCGATTCGGCCGGCGTGTGAATCCGGGCTGTAGCCTTTGGGCTAACAGGACTCAGGGAACCCGGGCTGTAGCGAGCTAGGCAGGACTCGGATGTCACCGCGTGACATTTCCCCAAAGGGACAGAACCACGAGAACAAAATGAAACACATGCCGCCAGTCAAGTGTCTAGAGCAGTAGTCTTTGGGCTAGCGAGGACTACAGTGAACGAGGCATGTGAGACTACTATCGCTCAGGAAGCACTAGACTACATTTCCCCATATGAGAGGCTGCCAAGGATAAACAGCTAGATTGTCGGATCCCACACATACCAAGCATTTCAAACATCCACACAATATGCTCGATATGTGTAAATACAACATGGCATCACAACATAACTCTACGACTCAAGTATTTATTCATTAAGCTCCGAGGAGCGAGATATTACAAACATGGGTCTCATGACCCAACATACTGAACATACAAGCAACAAACACAAGCGGAAGCTTAACATATGCAAGTACAGACATCTACAAATGAAAAAAGACTGAGAAGTCGACTATCTACGAGATCTGCCGAGGGCACAAGATCGTGGTGAGGTAACAAACTAAACTTCGAAGTCCACGCGGAACTACTAGCGAGACGAAAGTCTCTCTGCAAAAACATAAAATAGGCAAACGTGAGTACAAATGTACTCAGCAAGACTTACATCAGAACTAACTACATACGCATCATTATCAACAAAGGGGGTGGTGGAGTTTGACTGCAGCAAGCCAGCTTTGACTCGGTGGCTATCCTGAACTAAGACTGCAAGTAACTGTTTTGAGGTGGCGCACACGAGTCCACATATTCACCATATCAATACACCACTATGGATCCGCTCCCGTCTCCCTACGAGAACGCCATCCATAGCACTCACGCTTATCTTGCGCATTTTAGAGTATCCACTTTCTCTTGTCTATGAACTGATATAGGCAACCCAGAAGTCCTTTACCGCGGACACGGCTATTCGAATAGATCATATTAACCCTGCAGGGGTGTACTTCTTCACACACGCTCTCGCCTCTTACCACCATGTACACGTCGTGTATCTCGGCAACCTTCAAGCGGAAGCTTTGGCGCGAGTCGGCCACGACCGACTAACCACACAAGTCTCTAGTCCAGGTTTATCGCCTATTCGGGTTCCATCCGCAAGGAGATCCGGCCGGGGTGTCGCTCACGGCCCCAAACGATGTGTGCAGGGTTCCCGAGACACCAAAGGGGCGCTTGGTACACCGGGCCATGGTCTATCTACTGCAACATAGCCCACCCCTAGGGTCAACGCTACGCACGGCCCCCAACACATATCCTACAAACACCAGAAACTAGTTGGAACTCCTGGACAGAGATCGAGGCGATTAATAAGCCAAGAGGTGCCGAGTTACCAGAACCCAATGTGTTGTAGTAACTGTTTCATGGATCACAAACACATAACTCAGTTCCTGAGGACGGCTGCAATGAGACAACCCACCATCTACTCCTACATGGCCTCTCACCGCTACCTTTACCAAATCGTGTTCACACACTTAGCTCTCAACGATGGGACATGTTCACACACCTCCGATTCATTCCCGATGAATCAGACCTGACTCAACTCTAAGCGATAGCAGGCATGACAAACAAGCATGAATGAGTAGGCACAACAGGCTCAAACAACTCCTACTCATGCTAGTGGGTTTCATCTATTCTTTGTGGAATGACGGTCATCACGAGAGGATAAAGGGGTTCAGCTACATGACAAGTAACAGATAAATCGTTGTTGTCCTAATGCGGTAAAAGAGAGCAGGAGGCGAGAGAGTGGGATTGTATTGGAATGAACAAGGGGTTTTGCTTGCACAGCACTTGAAGATAATATAGTTCTTCATCGGTGTCATCAAACTCATCGTCGATGCGTCAAATCTCGAGAGGGACAAATACGGCAAATAAGGAAGAACACAATCAATGCAATGCAAGAATATGATGCATGATCATGACATGGAAATATCTTTGTGTTTTGAGCTAATGCAACTAGCAACATGTTAAATGGAGTTGGTTTGAACCCTAGGTTCAAATTCAAACTTCATATGTGAAGGTTTAAATGCCATTATATGATTTGTCCTAAACAGCAGCTATAAGTTGTTCTAACATGCATGAAAATAGTACAGATGGATAGATTAAATTTTTCTAATCATTTTTCATATATAAATTATTTCATTCTGAATTATGGTTGAATTTATATGAATTTTTGAAGTTTAGGACATTTTCTGGAATTTCCTGAATAAACTTAAATCCAGAAAATCAATTACTGAGACAGCGTGGCATCACAGAGGCGTCAGCAGGGTTGACCAGGTCAAACCTGACATGTGGGGGCCACACGTCAGTGACACTGGGGTTAACCCCGAGTCAAATCTGGGCTGATTAGCTTTGACTAAGCCCTGGGGCCCACTGGTCAGTCTCAGGGGGGGTAATTAGAAGGGGGGTTAAGCACTAACAAAGCCGCCACATCAGCGCCCGCCGAGTTGGCCGTGGCGACCAAACTCTGTGGCGGTGCTTCGCCGGAGCGCTTAGCTGGCGGAAAAGCGTGAGGACTACCAATCGGCAGCCAGCTCGACCGCATCCACCGGCCATAGGGGAGGTCGCGGGGGCCAGCGAGCTCGCCGGAGCAGGGCTTATGGCGGCGGCGGAGCTCGGTTGATGCGGGTTAGGCACTGCAGGGGCACTAGGGGGCTGCGGTTAGGTAGCGTTGGACTCGTGGGGGTGCGGTGAGCTCGGTGGTAAGCTTAGACGCGTGCTTACTGCAGCCGTAGCATGATGGCGACATGGCGGCGGGCAGGAGCAATCGGCTCCGATGGCCACGCAGTGGCTAGAAGGCACGCAGACGAGCACGTGGAGAGGGGAAAGAAACAGGGCTCACGGCGAATCCAAAGAGTAGACGGCGAGGCCGGGGAGGGTCTTGAGCTCGCGAATCCACGCCCGGCGAGCTTCGGTGGCGGCGATGAAGAAGATGGAGATGTCGTTGATGCAGAGCTTCACGGGTCGCCTGGCTCGTTGAGGATGTAGCAGGCGGCGAGGCGGAGCTCTGGGGCAAGATGAGAGGCCCAGAGGGGCACGGTGGCTACGGTGAACGGCGTCGGTGGCGACGAGCGGGTTCAGGTCTGCTCGGGAGACGGGCTAGAGGCCATGGGAGAGAGCAGAGAGCGAAGGGAGAGTCGAGGGGGTCTGCGTGGCATCTCTGTGGGTCGCGGGAGCAAGCAGGGGAGGCAGGAGGAGGTGGAAGCAGGAGGTGGAGCTCGAGGCCTTGTGTCGACACGCCGACGCCCTTGGGCGCAAGGAGGAGGGTGGCCTTGCACGGGCCGGTGGGCGGCCCAGCCAGTAAGTGGCCTTCGGCCTTTCTCTCCCTCTCTTCTTTTCATTTAGTTTGCTTTTCTATTTTCCTGTAATGTTGGGCTTTATTAAAAATACTAAAACGTTTCCAAAAATCCTGCGAATAATTGTGGGCTCTGTGGGGATTATTCCTAATAGCCCACACTTAAATTCAGAATTAATTGAGCACTTAAAATAATATATAGCATTTAAATGCCCAATTGCAAATATTAGAAGATTTAATTCAGTGACCAAATATGTCATGGAAAAATGTGCAACACCTCTGGTTATCGCTTCCAGCATTTTCCAGAAAAGATGAACATTTTTGAAAGCCCTTTGGATTCACTGAGAATATTTTGGTTGAACCTAGTGAATTCCTTTAATGCTAGGATTTAGGCAATCCCCATTTCAGGTTTCTTAGGAATTTAAACATGATGACATGATGAGCAACAAAGTTAAGCAAGGGCTGATCTGGGGCTGTGACAGCAGGGTTCCCGGGTCACCAAACGGGCGACTCGGTACACCGGGCCACGTGCCTGCCACATCACAACCCACCCCTCGGGTCAGCGCTGCGCACGGCCTTCAGCATACTACAAACACCAGAAACTACTTGCAACTCCTGGACAAAGGTGTTGGGGAACGTTGCAGAAAATAAAAAATTTCTACTGTTTCACCAAGATCTATCTATGAGTTCATCTAGCAACGAGAGAGAGGAGTGCATCTACATACCCTTGTAGATCATGGCGGAAGCGTTCAAGAGAAGCAGGGTTGAAGGAGTCGTACTCGACGTGATCCTAATCACCGATGATCCTAGTGCTGAACGGACAGCACCTCTGCGTTCAACACACGTACGGAGCGGAGCCGTATCCCGCGCCTTGATCCAGCAAGGTGGAGGGAGAGGTTGAGAAAGAGAGCTCCAGCAGCATCACGACGGCGTGGTGGTGGTGGAGAGGCAGTACTCCGGCAGGGCTTCGCCAAGCTCTTAACGGAGGAGGAGAGGTGTTGGGGAGGGGAGGGGCTGCGCCTTAGATGTTGTGTGCAGCCCTCCCCTCGCCCCTCTATTTATAGGGGAAGGGGAAGGGGGCCGTCCCCTCTAGATGAGATCTAGAGGGGGGGGGGCAAGGGGAGGGGGCTTGCCCCCCAAGCAAGGTAGGCGCCCCCACTAGGGTTTTCCCCCCAAACCTAGGTGCATGGGCCCAAGGGGGGGATGCGCCCAGCCTCCAGGGGCTGGTTCCCTGCCCACTACGGCCCATGAGGCCCTTCGAGAGAGGTAGCCCCTCCCGGTGGACCCCCGGAACCCCTCCGGTGGCCCCGGTACAATACCGATATGCCCTCGAACCTTTCCGGTGACCGTATGACAACTTCCCATATATAAATCTTCACCTCGGGACCATTCCGGAACTCCTCGGGACGTCCGGGATCTTATCCGGGACTCCGAACAACATTCGGTAATCACATACAAGTCTTCCTAATAACCCTAGCGTCACCGAACCTTAAGTGTGTAGACCCTACGGGTTCGGGAGACATCTTGAACATGACCGAGAAGCCTCTCCGGTCAATAACCAACAGCGGGATTTGGATACCCATGTTGGCTCCCACATGCTCCTCGATGATCTCATCGGATGAACCACGATGTCGAGGATTCAATCAACCCCGTATACGATTCCCTTTGTCAGTCGGTATGTTACTTGCCCGAGATTCGATCGTCGGTATCCCAATACCTCGTTCAATCTCGTTACGGGCAAGTCACTTTACTAAATCTTGTAATGCATGATACCGTGACCGGACACTTGGTCACTTTGAGCTCATTATGATGATGCATTACCGAGTGGGCCCAGAGATACCTCTCCGTCACACGGAGTGACAAATTCGATCTCGATCCGTGTCAACCCAATGAGATACTTTCGAAGATACCCGTAGTATACCTTTATAGTCACCCGATTACGTTGTGACGTTTGGTACACCCAAAGCACTCCTACGGTATCCGGGAGTTACGCAATTCATGGTTTAAGGAAAAGATACTTGACATTGGAAAAGCTCTAGCAAGCGAACTACACGATCTTGTGCTATGCTTAGGATTGGGTCTTGTCCATCACATCATTCTCCTAATGATGTGATCCCGTTATCAATGACATCCAATGTCCATAGTCAGAAACTATGACTATCTGTTGATCAACGAGCTAGTCAACTAGAGGCTCACTAGGGACATGTTGTGGTCTATGTATTCACACATGTATTACGATTTCCGGATAATACAATTATAGCATGAATAAAAGACAATTATCATGAACAAGGAAACATAATAATAATCCTTTTATTATTGCCTCTAGGGCATATTTCCAACAATCTCCCACTTGCACTAGAGTCGATAATCTAGTTACATTGTGATGAATCGAACACCCATAGAGTTCTGGTGTTGATCATGTTTTGCTCGCGGAAGAGGTTTAGTCAACGGATCTGCGACATTCAGATCCGTATGTACTTTGCAAATATCTATGTCTCCATCTTGAACATTTTCATGGATGGAGTTGAAACGACGCTTGATGTATGCGGTCTTCTTGTGAAACCTGGGCTCCTTGGCAAGGGCAATAGCTCCGATGTTGTCACGAGAGAGTGATTGGCCCCGACGCATTGGGTATGACTCCTAGGTCAGTGATGAACTCCTTCATTCATATTGCTTCATGCGCTGCCTCCGAGGCTGCCATGTACTCCGCTTCACATGTAGATCCCGCCACGACGCTCTGCTTGCAAATCGCACCGGTGATCGCTCCACGATTCAACATATACACGTATCCGGTTTGTGACTTAGATTCATCCAGATCTGTGTCGAAGATAGCATCGACGTAACCCTCTACGACGAGCTCTTCGCCACCTCCATAAACGAGAAACATATCCTTAGTCCTTTTCAGGTACTTTAGGATATTCTTGACCGCTGTCCAGTGTTCCTTGTCGGGATTACTTTGGTAACTTCCTACCAAAGTTACGACAAGGTTTACATCAAGTCTGGTACACAGCATGGCATACATAATAGATCCTATGGCTGAGGCATAGGGGATGACACTCATCTCTTCTTTATCTTCTACCGTGGTCGGGCATTAAGCCGAGCTCAATCTCACACCTTGTAATACAGGCACGAACCCTTTCTTGGACTGATCCATATTGAACTTCTTCAATATCTTATCAAGGTATGTGCTTTGTGAAAGACCTATGAGGCGTCTCGATCTATCCTATAGATCTTGATGCCTAATATGTAAGCAGCTTCTCCAAGGTCCTTCATTGAAAAACACTTATTCAAGTAGGCCTTAATGATGTCCAAGAGTTCTATATCATTTCCCATCAAGAGTATGTCATCTACATATAATATGAGAAATGCTACGGTGCTCCCACTCACTTTCTTGTAAACCGGTGCTTCTCCATAAGTCTGCATAAACCCAAACGCTTTGATCATCTCATCAGAGCGAATGTTCCAACTCCGAGATGCTTGCACCAGTCCATAAATGGATCGCTAGAGCTTGCATACCTTGTTAGCATTCTTAGGGTCGACAAAACCTTCCAGTTGCATCATATACAGTTCTTCCTTAAGATAGCCGTTAAGGAATGCCGTTTTGACGTCCATCTGCCATATCTCATAATCATAGTATGCGGCAATTTCTAACATGATTCGGACGACTTCAGCTTCGCTACGGGAGAGAAAGTCTCATCGTAGTCAACCCCTTGAACTTGCTGATAACCCTTAGCGACAAGTCGAGCTTTATAGATGGTAACATTACCATTCGCGTCCGTCTTATTCTTAAAAATCCATTTGTTTTCTATCGCTCGCCGATCATCGGGCAAGTCTGTCAAAGTCCATACTTTGTTTTCATACATGGATTCTATCTCGGATTGCATGGCTTCAAGCCATTTGTTGGAATCTGGGCCCTCCATCGCTTCTTCATAGTTCGAAGGTTCACCGTTGTCTAACAACATGATTTCCAGGACAGGGTTGCCATACCACTCTGGCGTGGAACGTGTCCTTGTAGACCTACAAAGTTCAGTAGCAACTTGATCCGAAGTACCTTGATCATCATCATTAATTTCCTCTCCAGTCGGTGTAGGCACCACAGGAACATTTTCCTGAGTTGCACTACTTTCCGGTTCAAGAGGTAGTACTTCATCGAGTTCTACTTTCCTCCCACTTACTCCTTTCGAGAGAAACTCTTTTTCCGAGAAAGGATCCGTTCTTGGCAACAAAGATCTTGCCTTGGATCTAAGGTAGAAGGTATACCCAATGGTTTCCTTAGGGTATCCTATGAAGACGCATTTTTCCGACTTGGGTTCGAGCTTTTCAGGTTGAAGTTTCTTGACATAAGCATCGCATCCCCAAACTTTTAGAAACGACAGCTTAGGTTTCTTCCCAAACCATAATTCATACGGTGTCGTCTCAATGGATTTAGACGGAGCCCTATTTAAAGTGAATGTAGCTGTCTCTAGTGTGTATCCCCAAAATGATAGCGGTAAATCGGTAAGAGACATCATAGATCGCACCATATCCAATAGAGTGCGATTACGACGTTCGGACACACCGTTACGCTGAGGTGTTCCAGGCGGCGTGAGTTGTGAAACGATTCCACATTTCCTTAAGTGCGTACCAATTTCGTGACTTAAATATTCTCCTCCATGATCTGATCGTAGGAACTTTATCTTTCGGTCACGTTGATTCTCTACCTCATTCTGAAATTCCTTGAACTTTTCAAAGGTCTCAGACTTGTGTTTCATCAAGTAGACATACCCATATCTACTAAGGTCGTCAGTGAGAGTGAGAACATAACGATATCCTCCACGAGCCTCAACGCTCATTGGACCGCACACATCAGTATGTATGATTTCCAATAAGTTGGTTGCTCGCTCCATTGTTAGGAGAACGGAGTCTTGGTCATTTTTCCCATGAGGCATGGTTCGCATGTGTCAAATGATTCATAATCGAGAGACTCTAAAAGTCCATCAGCATGGAGCTCCTTCATGCGCTTGACACCAATGTGACCAAAGGCGGCGATTACCACAAGTATGTGGGACTATCGTTATCAACTTTACATCTTTTGGTATTCACACTATGAATATGTGTAACATCACGTTCGAGATTCATTACGAATAAACCATTGGCCATCGGGGCACGACCATAAAACATATCTCTCATATAAATAGAACAACCATTATTCTCGGATTTAAATGAGTAGCCATCTCGTATTAAACGTGATCCAGATACAATGTTCATGCTCAAACTTGGCACTAAATAACAATTATTGAGGTTTAAAACTAATCCCGTAGGTAAATGTAGAGGTAGCGTGCCGACGGCGATCACATCGACCTTGGAACCATTCCCGACGCGCATCGTCACCTCGTCCTTCGCCAGTCTCCGCTTATTCCGCAGCTCCTGCTTTGAGTTACAAATATGAGCAACGGCACCTCTATCAAATACCGAGGAGCTACTACGAGCACTGGTAAGGTACACATCAATTACATGTATATCACATATACCTTTAGTGTTGCCGGCCTTCTTGTCCGCTAAGTATTTGGGGCAGTTCCGCTTAATGACCCTTCCTTTGCAATAAAAGCACTCAGTCTCAGGCTTGGGTCCATTCTTTGACTTCTTCCGGCAAGCTGGCTTACGGGCGGCAACATCCTTGCCGTCCTTCTTGAAGTTCTTCTTACACTTGCCTTTTCTTGAACTTGGTGGTTTTATTGACCATCAACACTTGATGTTCCTTTTTGATTTCTACCTCTGCTGACTTCAGCATTGAAAATACTTCAGGAATAGTTTTCACCATCCCCTGCATATTGTAGTTCATCACAAAGCTCTTGTAGCTCGGTGGGAGCAACTGAAGGATTCTGTCAATGACCGCCTCGTCCGGGAGGTTAATATCCGGTAGCACGGCGGTTGTGCAACCAGACATTTTGAGTATGTGCTCACCGATGCAGAACTATTTTCCTCCATCTTACAACTATAGAACTTGTCGGAGACTTCATATCTCTCGACCGGCGTGAGCTTGGAAAACCATTTTCAGCTCCTCGAACATCTCATATGCTCCGTGTTGCTCAAAAGCGCTTTTGGAGCCCGGTTCTAAGCTGTAAAGCATGCCGCACTGAACGAGGGAGTAATCATCAGCACATGACTGCCAAGCGTTCATAACGTCTTGGTTCTCTGGGATGGGTGCTTCACCTAGCGGTCCTTCTAGGACATATGCTTTCTTGGCAGCTATGAGGATGATCCTCAGGTTCCGGACCCAATCCGCATAGTTGCTGCCATCATCTTTCAGCTTGGTTTTCTCTAGGAACGCGTTGAAGTTCATGTTGACATGAGCGTTGGCCATTTGATCTACAAGACATTTTTGCAAAGGTTTTAGACTAAGTTCATGATAATTAAGTTCATCTAATCAAATTATTTTAATGAACTCCCACTCAGATTAGACATCCTCTAGTCATCTAAGTGTTACATGATCCGAGTCGACTAGGCCGTGTCCGATCATCACGTGAGACGGACTAGTCATCATCGGTGAACATCTCCATGTTGATCGTATCTTCCATACGACTCATGTTCGACCTTTCGGTCTCTCGTGTTCCGAGGCCATATGCGTACATGCTAGGCTCGTAAAGTTAACCTAAGTGTTTTGCATGTGTAGATCTGTCTTACACCGTTGTATGTGAATGTTAGAATCTATCACACCCGATCATCACGTGGTGCTTGAAACAATGAACCGCCGCAACGGGCGCACGCTTAGGGGAACACTTTCTTGAAATTATAATGAGGATCATCTTATTTACTACCGTCGGTCTAAGTAAACAAGATGCAAAAACATGACAAACATCACATGCAATCAAATAGTAGTGACATGATATGGCCAATATCATATAGCTCCTTTGATCTCCATCTTCGGGGCTCCGTGATCATCTTCGTCACCGGCATGACACCATGATCTCCATCATCCTGATCTCCATCATCGTGTCTCCATGAAGTTGCTCGCCAACTATTACTTCTACTACTATAGCTAACGGTTTAGCAATAAAATAAAGTAATTACATGGCATTAAATCGTAGACACGCAGGTCATACAATAATTAAGACAACTCCTATGGCTCCTGCCAGTTGTCATACTCATCGACATGCAAGTCGTGATTCCTATTACAAGAACATGATCCCATACATCACAATATATCATTCATCATTAATCACAACTTTTGGCCATATCACATCACACAGCAATTGCTGCAAAAACAAGTTAGATGTTCTCTATTTGCTGTTGCATCTTTTACGTGGCTGTAATAGGGTTCTAGCAAGAAAGTTTTCTTACCTATGAAAAAGCCACAACATGATTTGTCTACTTCTATTTACCCTTCATAAGGACCCTTTTCATCGAATCCGCTCCAACTAAAGTGGGAGAGACAGACACCCGCTAGCCACCTTATGCAACTAGTGCATGTCAGTCGGTGGAACCTGTCTCACGTAAGCGTACGTGTAAGGTCGGTCCGGGCCGCTTCATCCCACAATACCGCTGAAGCAAAATAAGACTAGTAGTGGACAAAAAGTTGACAACATCTACGCCCACAACAGATTTGTGTTCTACTCGTGCAAAGAGAACTATGCATAGACCTTGCTCTGACACCACTGTTGGGGAACGTTGCAGAAAATAAAAAATTTCTACGGTTTCACCAAGATCTATCAATGAGTTCATCTAGCAACGAGAGATAGGAGTGCATCTACATACCCTTGTAGATCGCGAGCGGAAGCGTTCAAGAGAACGGGGTTGAAGGAGTCGTACTCTACGTGATCCAAATAACCGATGATCCTTATGCTGAATGGACAACACCTCCGCGTTCAACACACATACAAAGCGGAGACGTCTCCCGCGCCTTGATCCAGCAAGGTGGAGGGAGATGTTGAGGAAGAGAGCTCCAGCAGTAGCACGACGGCGTGGTGGTGGTGGAGAGGCAGTACTCCGGCAGGGCTTCGCCAAGCTCTTAACGGAGGAGGAGAGGTGTGGGGAGGGGAGGGGCTCCGCCTTGGATGTTGTGTGCAGCCCTCCCCTCGCCCCTCTATTTATAGGGGAAGGGGGAAGGGGGCCGCCCCCTCTAGATGAGATCTAGAGGGGGGGCGGCGGCCAAGAGGAGGGGGCTTGCCCCGCAAGCAAGGGGGCGCCCCCACTAGGCTTTCCCCCCAAACCTAGGCGCACGGGCCCAAGGGGGGTGAGGGAGTCCTGGACTAGGGGGTGTCCGGATAGCCGAACTATCATTACGGCCGGACTCGAAGACTATGAAGATACAAGATTGAAGACTTCGTCCCGTGTCCGGATGGGAATTTCCTTGGCGTGGAAGGCAAGCTTGGCGTCTGGATATGTAGATCTCCTACCATTGTAACCGACTACTGTAACCCTAACCTATCCGGTGTCTATATAAACCGGAGGGTTTTAGTCCGTAGGACGAACAACAATCATACCATAGGCTAGCTTCTAGGGTTTAGCCCCCTTGATCTCGTGGTAGATCTACTCTTGTACTACCCATATCATCAATATTGATCAAGCAGGAGTAGGGTATCAACTCCATCGAGAGGGCCCGAACCTGGGTAAAAACATCGTGTCCCTTGTCTCCTGTTACCATCCGCCTAGACGCACAGTTCGGGACCCCCTACCGAGATCTGCGGTTTTGACACCGACATTGGTGCTTTCATTGAGAGTTCCTCCGTATGCGTCACCGATAGGCCCGATGGCTCCTTCGATCATCAACAACGACGCGGTCCAGGGTGAGACTTTTCTCCCGGACAGATCCTCGTATTCGGCAGCTTTGCTGTGGGCCAATTAAACTGGCCGCCGAGAGCGGTCGAAAGCTACGCCCCTGGCCATCAGGTCAGATTTGGAAGTTTGAACTATACAGCCGATACCCGTGGAGACTTGATCTTTGATGGACTCGAGCCGCAGCCAAGCATGCCACACTGTTTCGATTGGCATGATCTAGCTCTGCCGCCGAACAGTGCCCTGGAGGCCGCACCAGCATCCGCTCCGACCTTTAATCCGGAGCTGGATTCCCCGATCGAGGACGAGTGGTTGGACACCGCCTCGGGGGCTACAATCTCTACGGCGATTGAGCCTAACTCCATCCCTGTCCTTTGCGAAGACGTTGACTCTAGGGTGCCGGACTCCGAACCCTCCGCACCCCTGCCAATCGAATCCGATCGGGCGCCTGTCATGGAGTTCACTATCGCGGACATCTTTCAGCACTCGCCCTTTAGCGACATCCTGAATTCACTAAAGTCTCTCTCTTTATCCGGAGAGCCATGGCCGGACTACGGTCAGGAAGGTTGGGATGCGGACGACGAAGAAATTCAACGCCCACCCACCACCCACTTCGTAGCCATTGTTGAAAGCTTACACGACGTGCTCGATTTCGACTCCGAAGACATCGACGGTATGGACGACGATGTAGGAGATAACCATGAACCAGTGCCTATAGAATGCTGGACAACCACCTCATCCCATGATGTATACACGGTGGATACACCTAAAGGAAATCAAGACGAGGAACAACGGGACGCTACGAAGGATAAATCCCTCGAAAAGCTTTCGAAACGGCAACGTAAATGCCGAACCAAGTCCCGCCTCAACAGAGACCGAGCCATAGAGCAGGGAGAACCGGCGGACGACGAAAACGCTATCGAGCAGTCGTCCGAACAAAACAACTTGGATAAACAACCCGTCCCCGGTGAAGACAACAGTCCGGACGACCTCACGCCAGACAAATTGTTGGAGCAAAATAACCTCCAGAAAAGGCTCGTCGCCACTGAGCGTAGCCTGAAAAAGCAGAAGCGGAAGCTCAAAATAGAAGAAGATGCACTCAAGATTAGATGGAGCGAAGTATTCAACATCACAGAAAAATACGATGACAGTCGCCGAACAAAGAGCTACCCAAAGAGAAAGCTACTGCCCGAATTTGACGAGGAGGCCTTAGAGCCACCACAATCAAAAAGTAAGAAGGCCACCCTGTCGGATGGACGACCCCATGGCAAAAAGAGAGCGGCAAATGGCGCCGCACACAAGACGATATGCGATCCGCATAAGGACTCACATCAAAAGGATGGCCCAGTTAGGTTCGTCTATGGGCCGAGAAAGCAAGCCCTTCAAAGCAATGCAACACGCCAAATATCCGAACATCACGCCACACCCAAATACAGGGGCGCCGCACATCCCCTACGTTTCACCGATGAGGTGCTGGATCATGAATTTCCAGCGGGATTCAAACCCGTAAACATAGAGGCATATGACGGAACAACAGACCCTGGAGTCTAGATTGAGGATTACATCCTCCACATACACATGGCTAGAGGAGATGATCTCCACGCCATAAAATACTTACCCCTCAAACTCAAAGGGCCAGCTCGGCATTGGCTTAAAAGCCTCCCTGAAAATGCCATTGGAAGTCGGGAGAGCTCGAGGATGCTTTTCGGGCAAATTTTCGGGGACCTATGTCCGCCCTCCGGATCTGAGACGATCTAAGTCACATAACTCAACAGCCCGAATAGTCAGCCGGAAATGCAGAACAGGTTCCTTACTAAAAAGAACCAAATAGTCAACTGTCCGGACGCCGAAGCCTTAGCAGCTTTCAAACACAACGTCCGAGACGAATGGCTCGCCAGACACCTCGGCCAAGAGAAGCCAAGAACAATGTCCGCATTAACAAGCCTCATGACCCGCTTTTGCGCGGGAGAGGATAGCTGGCTAGCAGGATGCAGCACCAGCGACCCAAGTACATCCGAAGTCAGAGATGGAAACGGGAAACCATGGCGCAACAAGGACCAGCGCCGGATTAAAAGGAACGGTCCAAAGAGCGCGGCAGTCAACGCCGGATTCAAAAGCTCACGACAGAACAATAAAAAACTTCCCCTTAAGGACAATAGCGATTAGCTATCCAACTGAAACAAAATTTTGGACAAGATATGTAAAATCCACAGTACTCACGGGAGGCCTACAAACCATGCCCCCAGAAATTGTTGGGTCTTCAAACAGTCCGGCAGACTCAACGCCGAACACAAGGGGCTCGACACACCAAGTGAAGATGATGACGAGCACCACAAGCAGAGCCCCAGAAAACAAAAGAATTTCCCACAAGAGGTTAAAACAGTAAACTCACTTCACGTGATCAAAGGGAAAAACAGAGCGACACCCACTAGAATGCGCGTCGCACACTGGTTGTCAAGACCAATCACCTTCGACCATCAGGACTATTCCGAAAGTATCCGGAACGCAGGATGGACTGCCTTGATATTGGATCCCATAATCGACGGATTCCAATTTACACAAGTCCTCATGGATGGTGGCAGTGACATAAACCTGACATATCAGGACACAATCCGCAGGATGGGGATAGACCCAACCAAAATTCGTCGTAGCAACACCTCCTTTAAAGGAGTAATGCAGGCCCATATGCCCATTGTACGGGCTCCATACTGCTAGAAATTGTGTTCGGTTCATCCGACAACTTCCGTCGCGGAAGGTTAATCTTCCATGTCGCCCCGTTCAAAAGTAGCCATCAAGCACTATTGGGACGTGAAGCTTTCGCCCGCTTTAACACAATACCGCATTATGCATCTCTAACACTTAAAATGCCCGGTCCACGAGGCATCATCTCATTAAAAGGAAGTATTAAGTGTTACTCAAGCACGGAAGAACGTGGGACTGCCTTGACAGCCCCACACCTATCCGGCTCCGCTAGTCAAAGAGCCTGAATTGGTCATTCAAACCCCGGACACGGCTAGACGAGTCCGGCGCCTACTAGCGGCATACCCCCATACAAGGGGTTGCATGCATGTATCACAAGAGACAATAAAGCTCAATTGTATTCACTTCTTGAATTGTACTCTGTTTATTTAATATTAAGTACATCTTTTTTCTTTTAAACTAAGTTCCTCTCTTTTACAGATGAACAACGTGCTACACCCGTCCAGGATACGGCACAACGGAGACACAGGCGCAGACGTGCAGTAGGGACCCGTTGCAAGGATTCTTTTCAGATTAAGACCCTGCATAAACCTTTTTTACTGTCTCTTGTTGATATACATCCCCCGATTTCTTACTATAACCGAGGAGGAGGCTGGCGTTTTGGCATTGGCTGCACCAGAATTTTTGCGCGTACCTGGACACTAGGGGCTTAGGGCATTACTTTGCTCGTTTTTATAAAGACCAAATACCTTAGGGAGTATTCGGCGTCTCTAGTTAGGCCTTATATGCATCAGCTCCGAATCATGTCTTTGGTCAAATGTTGGGTTTGCCCGGCTCCTGTGTTTTGCTGCCTTACGTTCCGTTCTATCGGCTAACGCGGCACCGGAGAACTCTGCGATTGTGCCCCGGTTCGCCGGGCGAGCACCTCAAAGAGAGAAAGCCGAAAACTGACTGTCATGATATAGCGAGAGACTGGTCAACCACTCGATGACTCATCGGAATGTTTAGGATTCCTCCGCATTAACGAAAGACCGGTTTTCTGTCAGGCACATACGCACCCCGAATTCGGGAGAATGCGGTGCCCTTAGGGGCTATATAGTAGCCCCACCCTCAAACTCCAATGGCTAAGTGAAAGTGATAAAGCATTATATTCCGGTTGCCTAGTTTTCTACGCTACCACGTCCTTAACAGGACCAAGACGTTGGATTAAGTGTGAAAAAGCGCCTTCTTTGCAAACACCCCTGCACTATGTGCGTGGGGGCTGAAGCCAAGGACTGCCATCTTTCAGGTTATATATACATATACATAAACGGCCGCACAGGGATTAGTTTACTACTTGAATGCACAAGTATAAAAAGATCTTATATTATATTGAAACATTGTTTTCACAAATCATACATGTCATTTGAACATAATATCCTTCGAGCACTGCGTCTATATTAAACAAGCGCCCTGCAGGACTTCCTCAAAGTAGTGCTCGGCTGGTACTCGGCTTTTGTCCGAATTTTGGGATGCAACATCAGTGGCCTTCATATCTGCCCAGTATGTCTTGACACGGGCCAGAGCCATCCGCGCTCCCTCAATACACGTCGACCGCCTCATTGCGACGATACGCGGTACCGCACCAAGGAACTGCTGCACTAAACCAAAATAACTCTTCTGCCGGGGTCCGCCTGGCCACAAAAGAGTCATGACATGCTCCATGGCATGTCCGGATAGTCGATTCAGCTCGGCCCATTCGGCCAACCGATCGGTCAACGGAAGAAGACGCTCCGGACTATGGAATTGCGACCAATATAGCTCTTCCCTTTTGTGCCCCTTCTGGCCTCGGAAGTGCTCAATCGCGTCCGTAGCGCTCGCTGCTAAATCCAGATAAGCATCCTCCGAACTCCACAACTTGTCCAATTGAGCATACTTTGGATCCGTATATTTCCTCCGCAGCAGGAACGATTTTCCAGCCGCAATTGCCCCGGCCTGTCTCAGCTCCTCCTTGGCAGCTCTCAAAGGCGAACGGGCATCCTTGGATTCGGCGGCGGCCTTTTTCAGGCCCTCTTGCTCCGCTTGACGTTCTCTTTCAAGAAACTCGCAGCGATCGGTAGTATTCTTCAACCTTTTGGCCATATCGGCCATTTCCTCTTTGCTTCGGCAGTGAGCAGCCCGTTCGGCTTTTAGCTCTTCGGCCGCCCTTAAAGCGGCCGCATTACTATTCCAGGCTTGATCTTTCGCTCGGGCGAGTTCCTCCCGTAGCTCCTCCACAGCAGTGGCACCATCTGCATTAAGCATACAAATAGTAAGACATGGGCGTCAAGCTCACTTACCAGGTGTCCGCTTAGAAGTCGCATACCTTGTGACTCGTCAAACCGTTTATTGACCAGCGCGATGTCCGCATCCGCCTCGTCAAGTTGCCGCTTTAGTTCGGCATACTCATCAGTCCGGCTGGCCACCGGACGCCCCGCCACCTGTTTAGGAGCGGCGATATGTTATAACAGAGATTTTGATCCTCGGCGAGCTGTCAATTTTGACAACATACCGAGTCTCAGGGGCTACTATCTATACAGGGCGCATTCTATATGCATAACTGTCATAAGGTACAACATTTTTGCGTACCTCGAACCCCGTCAGTAAGCTTCTGACGGCTTCATGCAATCCGCTCTCCGCGGATGCAATTCTTTCAATCACCGTACCCATTAGAGCACGGTGATCTTCTGAGATAGCCGCTCGCCCGAGCAGATCTTTCAGCTCCTCCGACCGCACACCACTTGGCGCCGGACCTTCCGGCCTCGCCGGGCTTGGGGGAACCCTCCACGACGACACCTCAGGGTCGTCCGCCTCGCATGAGGGTGCGACAGGTGGAGGCGTTTCGCTCTCCATCATCTCCGAAGAAGATCCCCCGAAGACGAGCTCTGCTGAGAAGGGCTAAGATCCGAACTACAAGGTACAATTTCGGTTATCTTCAGAAATAAATACAGGGATGTTCCTTATTCACAAGACCCCTTCTTTTTACTTACGGCTCGCTGGAGGGCTGATCCCCTTGGGGAAATAGTGCGGCTGGGTCACTTCCCAGCGCCGGACTCTCTGACGAAAATTCCTTTCCCCTCTTTGAGGCCTTGACCTCCGGATCTTCCGAAGCGGTCCTCTTCTCTCCTCGAAAGATGGGACTTTTAATCCCTCCTTCCTTGATAGCCTCCTTCGTAAAGGCAGTTGCTTCCCCGCTCCCCCTTCGCCTTCTTCAAAAGCGCGTCCTTCAACATCTTGGTCAGCATGGGATCCGGCGTGGTCTCTGGGAGGGGAGCCGGACACCTTATTAACTTTGCCTTGGCTATCCACTCCTGTTCAAGAAACGGCTCCTTTAAAGGGCATATATATATGATAAATGAGTGAACATGTCCGGTTACAGGACTACTTACTTGAGTATCTGGGCGATTGCAGCTTAGTTTTGCGTCCTCAGTCAGGTCCGGGCACTTCTCTTGTGATCCAAAGAACAATTTATACATCTCCATGGGTGTCGTGCCCATAAAATTTTGGAGAGCTCGTGGTCCCTCCGGATTAAATTCCCACAGGCGGAGGGGCGGCGTTTGCGAGGCAAGGCGCCGGATTAACATAACCTGCGCCACTGCAACCAGATTGATCTCTCTTTCTTGGAGGTCTCGAATCTGACCTGCAGCAAAGGAACGTCTTTGGGCGGCCTGAGTCGAGCCCTTGTTGACCCATGACGCCTTGGCCTGTGGTGGACCTGGCGGAAGGCGGGGCGCCACCCATTTTGTGCCCACAGGAGGCGGTGATATAAAACCACTCCCATTGCCACAAACCAAGCTCCTCTTGAAAAGAGCCCTCGGGCCCTGAGCATCCGGCACATTTGCTTATGACTGCCCCTCCGCACTTTCTGCTTGTTGCCCTCGATCATCTTTGGCTCCACCTTGAAGGTCTTGAGCCACAATCCAAAGTGAGGGGTAATATGGAGGAAGGCCTCACATACTACAATGAATGACGAGATATGGAGGATGGACTCCGGATTCAAGTCATGCAAATCCAGCCCATAATAAAACATGAGCCCCCGCACAACGGGATCCGTCGGGAAGCCTAAACCCCGAAGGAAGTGAGACACGAACACCACGTTCTCGCCGGGCTCAGGAGATGGAATGACCTGCCCTGGAGCAGGTACCCTATGCGAGATCTCGCCGGTTAAATACGTGGCGTCTCGCAGCTTTAGCACATCTTCTTCTGTGACGGAGGAAGACATCCATCGGCCGTGCTGGTCGGAGCCGAACATCGTCGAAGGTCCGAAGCGCCTAAATCTGAAGCTTTGGGTGTTAGAACTCGAAGCGTGAGGCGAACTCGATGGAGGGTGTAAAAAGAAAAGGGCATTGGTGTCATTATAAAGAGCTTGAATACCAAGAGCCCACCCCGTGGTCGATTAGGACTCGCCTTTGATAGAGGAGGCGTGCTGACGGGCACGGTTGGGTTACCCACGTCCGTATTGATGAGAATCCCGGAATAAGGGGGCACAATCTATGCTTTGATAAGACGTGCCAAGGAAACCGCCTCGCTAAATGCGCTAAGGTGGAACGGTAAAAAACGATTCATATAAAGGCCTGGTCGTGGTGTGATGGCCGCGGAGTACGTCAGCAGATCTGTGCAAAAGTTATTCTCTCTACGGTGGTATGTGGAACTTGTTTTGCAGAGCCGGACACTATCCTGGTGTTCAAAACCTTCTATGAAGTATTCGGAGGAGGAACCCGCCTTGCAATGCTGAAGACAATATGCGCACCGGACTCGTCGTCATTGAAGCCTGGTTCAGGGGCTACTGAGGGAGTCCTAGACTAGGGGGTGTCCGGATAGCCGAACTATCATTACGGCCGGACTCCAAGACTATGAAGATACAAGATTGAAGACTTCATCCCGTGTCCGGATGGGACTTTCCTTGGCGTGGAAGGCAAGCTTGGCGATATGGATATGTAGATCTCCTACCATTGTAATCGACTACTGTAACCCTAACCTATCCGGTGTCCATATAAACGGAGGGTTTTAGTCCGTGGGGCGAACAACAATCATACCATAGGCTAGCTTCTAGGGTTTAGCCTCCTTGATCTCGTGGTAGATCTACTCTTGTACTACCCATATCATCAATATTAATCAAGCAGGAGTAGGGTATTACCTCCATCTAGAGGGCCCGAACCTGGGTAAAAACATCGTGTCCCTTGTCTCCTGTTACCATCCGCCTAGACGCACAGTTCGGGACCCCCAACCCGAGATCCGCCGATTTTGACACCGACAGGGGGGGATGCGCCCAGCCCTCCAGGGGCTGGTTCCCTGCCCACTACGGCCCATGAGGCCCTCCGAGAGTGGTGGCCCCTCCCGGTGGACCCCCGGAACCCCTCCGGTGGCCCCGGTACAATACCGATATGCTCCCGGACCTTTCTGGTGACCGTATGACAACTTCCCATATATAAATCTTCACCTCCGGACCATTCCGGAACTCCTCGTGACGTCCGGGATCTTATCCGGGAGTCCGAACAACATTCGGTAATCACATACAAGTCTTCCTAATAACCCTAGCGTCACCGAACCTTAAGTGTGTAGACCCCACGGGTTCGGGAGACATGCAGACATGACCGAGACGCCTCTCCGGTCAATAACCAACAGCGGGATCTGGATACCCATGTTGGCTCCCACATGCTCCTCTATGATCTCATCGGATGAACCACGATGTCGAGGATTCAATCAACCCCGTATACGATTCCCTTTGTCAGTCGGTACGTTACTTGCCCGAGATTCGATTGCCGGTATCCCAATACCTCGTTCAATATCGTTACCGGCAAGTCACTTTACTCGTACCGTAATGCATGATCCCATGACCAGACACTTGGTCACTTTGAGCTCATTATGATGATGCATTACCGAGTGGGCCCAGAGATACCTCTCCGTCATACGGTGTGACAAATTCCAGTCTCGATCCGTGTCAACCCAACAGATACTTTCGGAGATACCCGTAGTATACATTTATAGTCACCCAGTTACGTTGTGACGTTTGGTACACCCAAAGCACTCCTACTGTATCCGGGAGTTACACGATCTCATGGTCTAAGGAAAAGATACTTGACATTGGAAAAGCTCTAGCAAACGAACTACACGATCTTGTGCTATGCTTAGGATTGGGTCTTGTCCATCACATCATTCTCCTAATGATGTGATCCCGTTATCAATGACATCCAATGTCCATAGTCAGGAAATCATGACTATCTGTTGATCAACGAGCTAGTCAACTAGAGGCTCACTAGGGACATGTTGTGGTCTATGTATTCACACGTGTATTACGATTTCCGAATAATACAATAATAGCATGAATAAAAGACAATTATCATGAACAAGGAAATATAATAATAATCCTTTTATTATTGCCTCTAGGGCATATTTCTAACAAGAGGACAGGGGCGGTTAATAAGTCGAGAGAGTCAATTAAGGATCCCAATGTGTGGTAGTAGTTGTTCATGGATCACAAACACAGAACTCAGTTCCTGAGGACGGTTTCAATGAGAAAACCCACCATGTACTCCTACATGGCCTATCACCGCTACCTTTACCAAATCATGTTCACACACTTAGCTCTCAGCAGTAGTACATGTTCACAACTTTCCAATTCATCCTCGATGAATCAGACCTGTCACAACTCTAAGCAATAGCAGGCATGACAAACAAGCCTGAATGAGTAGGCACATCAGGGCTCAAACAACTCCTAGTCATGCTAGTGGGTTTCATCTATTTACTGTGGCAATGACAGGTCATGCAGAGGAAAGGGGTTCAACTACCGCAACATGTTACATGTTAATCATTGTTGTCCTAATGCAGTAAAAGAGAGCAGGAGTGAGAGAGTGGGATTGTATCAGAATGAACAAGGGGGTTTTGCTTGCCTGGCACTTCTAAAGATAGTATAGCTCTTCATCGGTGTCATTGAACTCATCATCGAAACTACGTCCATTGAGAGGGGACAAATACCGGCAGTAGAGAAGGAACACAATCAATGCAATGCAAAAATATATGCATGATCATGACATGGCAAGATGCTGTGATTTGAGCTAATGCAGCTAGCAACAGGAGGGTTTGAGTTGATTTGAACCAAAGGTTCAAATTCAAATTCAAACTATGGATTTCCAAAGTGCATTTACATGTTTTGATCTATACAGCATGGTTAAGTTTCTTTATCATGCATGAAACTAGTACCAATGGATATATTAGATTTTTCTGATAATTTTTCATATATAAATCTTTTCAATCTGAGTTATAGATTGATTTCTATAATTTTTTGAAGTTTATAACAATTTCTGGAATTTTCTGAATAAGTTAAATCAAGAAATTTTTTTACTACGTCAGCACAACGTCATTGTGATGTCAGCAGGTCAACGGGGCAGTCCAGGTCAAACCGACTAGTGGGCCCATGTGTCAGTAACTAAACTAAACTAACTAGGTTTAGTTAACACTAATCTAGGTTAGTTAGCAGGGCGGCCCCACCTGTCATTGAGCCAGGGGAGGTCAAACCCCTGGTCAAACTAGTCAATCCCGCTGGCGGCTCAACACCGGCGAAGTGCGGGATTCCTCCTCCGGTGACTAAATGGCCGGCGGTGGGCATCTACATGCCGCGGGCACTCATCCGCGTCGAGTGGTGTAGGTGGTTGGGCCTGGGGTGGCCGGAGTCTTCGCCGGCGTCAACCTTGGCGGTCGCCAGAGCTCGGGTGAGCTCAGGGTCGTCACTGTGGCGGCCGTGGTAGCTCGTGCGGGGCACCTTCGTGTTCTACACGGTGCGGGGAGGAAGCTGGGCACGACGGCCGGACCATTAGATGGCCGGAGATACGTCGGCGGCGAGCACATGTGGCGGTGCATGCGACTGAACTTGAGGCGGCGCGTACGGTGCATGAGAGTGAGAACGGAGAGGGGGAGAAGGGTCAGTGGCTCACTGCGAGTGCAGGGGAGCGAACGGTGAGCTCGGGGAGGGGCTGGTGATGACGGGAGGTCGCCGGCGATCTCGATGGCCCGAGAAGGAAGAAGACTTCGGGGATGGCGCTCCAGGGCTCTTCCCGTCGTGTGGCTCGGTGGAGATGGCGTAGAGGTCGACGGCGGAGCTCCTTGGAGCGTGGAGAAGCGAGGGGTGGACGATGTCCATGTTATGGCGAGTGGCGGCGACGGACCCGTTCGGAGAGGTGAGAGGGATAGGTCCAGGGGAGGGGAGAGGCCACAGGTGAGGGAGAGAGAGGTCGGGGGGTGTGTGGCGTCGTCTAGAGCCGTCAAAGGCGTCGGCAGAAGCAGGAGGTGGCCGGGCACATGCCGGCGCCCGGCAACCACGCGCGCGGCGTCTGACAGGCGGGAGCTAGACGACGACTAGCAACGCCAGGTGGTGGGCTGGGCCGTGCTAGGCCAGGCCAGGTGAGCGCCAGGTGAAAACCTTCTCTCTCTCTCTATTTCTTTCTCTTTTCTATTTATTTCTCTGTTTTGATTTAGTTTTAGGACTAAATCATTTTATTAAATTCTGAAATTAATTATGGGCACTAACTGAATTGTTCCAGAGGCCCTAAAGTGATTCCAGAATATTTGGAGCATTTAAAATATTTATAGAATTCAAATGCCCCAATTCAAATACGTTATGACTTAATTCAAAAATCCAGGAATGACCTAGAATTATGTTCATCATTTTTGGCACATATTTTCACCTTTATCAGAAATCATGAGCATTTTCAAAGGGCATTTTGGGTTCATTGAAAATGATTTTATGTTGAACCTATTTGATTTAATCTGGTACTAGGGTTTGATCAATCCCCATTTCAAATTCAAAAGAATTTAAACATGATGCAACACATGACTAGCTAGCTCAGAGCATACCAGAACTAGGGATGTGACAACTCACCCCCACTAAACAAGAATCTTGTCCCGAGATTCAAGGCGTGAGGTAAGGATAAAGGGGGTCACAAAACTATCACAATCTTCTCGATCCAACTGCTTTCCCGAAGATGTTGATCCATTGCATCCTGTTGGTCTTGACATCCTTGCTTTCGAGATCTTCATCCAACTATGACGACAGAAAGAAACTCTACAGAAATCGATCTTCTCAAAGATCGACAAACTCATGATCAACTCACGGAATGAGACATTGAAACATCTCTTGAGCTGAGACACAAAACATACATCAAGAGGGATGGAAAATAACAGATGACGAAGGTTCAAGTTGGTAGCCAACAATTCGACCCTTGAGTAATATGATGCATGGTTTCAAGGTAGCAAGGGAATAATTGCCATGATTTCATAACGGGGCACCTTAGGGAGCTGGCTCGTAGGATTATTCCCTTAAGTGGCAAAAAGATTACTTTTGATACACGGATCATCGAAACTCTCTATACCAGCCTAAGGCAATTCACCAACTATCGTTTGGAGGAGTACGAAGGAACAACCTACCCAGACTAGAATGGACGATGTGGACTACCTTGTTGAAGACAATGCAATGTATGAGTTTCCTCTTGTTTAACAAGGGAAAAGGATGGGACCCATGGTATGCCCACTTTTAAAGATCATTCTGAACAACAATTGTTTATAAAGGCAGACCATGGTAAAATGGCTCAATAGCGGGTGCAAGCCGGGAACAAAATGCAAATGTTAAGATGATTCTAGTAACTGGGGAAGAAGCTCAACAGTCGAGAGTGATTCCACTGTTTGAATGGTTACAGAATAACCGAGGAAGCTAAGAGCACAAGGACCCCTAACAAGCAACTTCTAGAATAAGTCGCACGAAATCCTCATGGAGAAGATGGTCAAATAGCTCAATCAAGATACTACAATGCTAGATCTTTCGGCTAGGTGTGTCGGCCAGAACATCAACCTTGTCGGGGCCTACATCATAGATCTTGGAAAAGTTCCAACCATCATATCTGCCTGAGATTCAGATCTGGCTGGTAACGGAATATTTTAGACAACATGTCTGGAAAAGAAAGTTTGCAACACAAACCGACGAGATGACGTTGCGAGATTCTTGGGAGATGAACTACGGTAGCATACTTCAAAACATGAGCTGGTTCTGCTAAATACATGTGAACACGCTGTCCCAGACAAGCATGACCACATGGCAGTCTTACAATGAAACACTACCGAGTCCTGGTTGGGAAACATCATCAAGGATATCGAAGTCCTTGCATAAGTCATATGATTAGCTCTTATGAATAAACTTCTTCTCCCTGAACAAATCAGCGAGTGGCTTGGTGTACTAGGGAATACATATGGAATGAAGGTAATTAATCTACCAAACCACAGAATACTTCGCACATGCATGACTGACATGGGATGATTCCAGGGGAAGCAAAACTAACTTTCTCAAATTCACGGCTACAACTTGCATCGAATGCACATGAATGAGATGGAGTCACTTCTTTCATCCAACATATGCCTCACGAACGGGATATGAAGATAATGCTTATAGAAGTTTCCAACAGTATGGAGAAGATAAGGATGTTGTCGATGGGCTCAACAACAATTCATCTAGGTTTCTGTAAAAATGGAATTCCACAATTATGTGAACACGGTGATAGCATTGGTCAGACCCAAAAGATATAATGGTGTATGCCCGAGGAAACAACCACGAACAAGACAACATTACGAACATCGTTGGTTCTGATTTGATTGACGATAGCCCATACACAAATCAATGATCTGGGTAAGACAATAGGTCCATCAATTTATCACTGAGGTCAATTGACGAAATATCATGTTTCTTCAACACACACACACACACACACACACAAAGGGATATCCCTTAGTGATGAGCTAGGTCAGATAAGCTTTTATCTTCCAATCTCCAAGTTGTTGTTTAGATCATCCAACTAGCTCAGGGGTATCCAACACAGATGCTTGGAGAAAGGGGTGGCTACAAGAAACAAACTTGATCATGAACTCAACATAGCGATCAGGTGAGAACCTGGTAACAGTTCCGAGAAGACATTCAGAAAATCACGAACCACCGATATGTTACTAAGCTCGAGAATAATCTTGCTTTTCAGGGCAAGACGATGGGACCAAGAGAGCGATGGATTGCCACAATCCTATCTCATTGATCGAGGAGTGCCCCAGGGAAAATGGGCTAGGTAGCACGATCAATCTTAGAATGATGGTTTACTAACCAACACGCTACGAATGGAATTATCATCCATTAAGTACCAAGCAACACAGTTGCTAGGGGTATTGATTTCATACATCACGATTCACTTGTCGGCATTCTGGTTACAATAACACGTGAACCGAGGAATGAACAATGATGGCAAGAAATATCACTGCGTCAAGAATTCATGAGAGATGGTGCAATTCTCATGACAACTCTAATATAAAGGGGGTAATACTCCAGGGTAGAACAAAACCGAAGCTGGATTGGCATTTTCATCTGTGGAATATAACTACTTTGACCCAATCCTAGAAATGATGAGGTACTAGAGTTTGTTTCTCCTAGTCATTCTGAACTAGAATGGCTTGAGGACCACAAGAATGATAAGCACCGATGAACGAATGCACGCATACTCTTGACTATCAATTGATAGACGAAGGTTAGAAGACAACTAAAGAGGGACAACCCAAAGGAACATACGATTTTCTAAGTTGTGGGTGCATAGATTAGCATGTCGAACGAGTTCAACATATTTCTTCCGGATAATCCATGCAGAAAGGTAGACCTGGCAGAGTCACAACATAGAATTGAGAACTCATCAAGAGCACTCTGGTTGTGATCTTTTGGTCCAGGAGAACTTTTGCCATGATGGTTCATGGTATTGGAAGAATGATATACCATGGACCTTGAGAACTATCACAAACGTTACTAATATCCTAAAGGAACTAGCAAACACTATCAACATGAATGAGTAGAGTGAATCTCGGGTTCAAGAATCCAGGAATAGAATACCTACTACTAAATGGCATCACGGGATGCTTTCGAGAATGACGGCCAAAATCATCACTTTGGGAACACTAATCATGGCTGGATTACTAGGTGGTTCTCTAAGACACCTAGGGTCATAATAATGGCTCCAACATATATGTCGAGGTAACGGAGTACCTCAACACACTAATTCGTGTGACTAATCTATCCAAATGAACATCCGAAACGGGAAGAAGGATCTGCAAATGCATCAAACTAGTTAGAAACCTGGGATGACTCGAACAGCATAACGGCTGTAAATACTCAAAAAGATTTGAGACATCTTGCAAAATAGTGGCCCGACCACTCAACATCACAATATCAAGGTTCTGAGGCCAGCTATGAACATACGGAAGTAGTATAAACTGAATTGAGACTTGACTCCATCAATCCTATAAGTCTATGAATTGGTAACACGTGATCCTGATAGAAAGCTGAGAAGCCTAGTTCTTAATCCCTGTAGAAAAGAAGAGGTTGACTCATATCAGAAGGGCATAAGGTAAAGGAGTAAAAAGAGCCTTACGTTCCCTTCCCCAATCAATTCTCTTACATAACTAAAGCATTTCTAGACTCAACTTCGACCAGTTTGGCTTGGTAATCCTCTGATGAGCATGTGCTCGATACCAAAGCTGTCAGGACCCCGATCCTAAGTCACATAGATCTAGCATGTAACACATCATATCACTTCGCGGCCTCACGCACGATATTCCCACGGGTGCCACCTTACCTGGCCCGGGACCGTTTGCACCTTTTGGCTCACGTATATGATAGTGTCGCTAGCATCCATATGACAGAGAACCCGGGCCGACATGACTAGTCGTGAACCCAAAGTGGCACTACCTTACACGGACAGGCATACATGACCCAGTAACGAACGTGTCTCTCATCAGCGAGTGAATCCAGGTTGTAGCAGCTGGGCTAACAGGACTCCGGAGAATCCGGGCTATAGCAGGCTAACAGGATTCTGGTAGACACTGCATGACATTTCCCCGAAGGGACAGACACAAGAACGAAGAAGGACACATGCCGGCCAGCCTAAGTGTTCTGGAGCAGTAGCAAGCTACCATGGCTCAATGGAAGCACTGGGAGACATTTCCCGGTAAGAGAGGCTACGAAGGATAAACAACTAGGTTGTCGGATCCCACACATATCAAGCATTTCAAATCATAAATACAATATGCTCGATATTTGCAAATACAACACGGCGTCACAACAAAACTCTAAACTCAAAGTATTTATTCATTAGGCTCCGAAGAGCCAGATATTACAAACATGGGTCTGATGACCCAGCATTCAAGTCATACAAGCAACAAGCACATGTGGAAGCTTAACTTGTTCGAGTATAGACAACTACAAATGAAAAAGGCTGAGAAGCCTGACTATCTACAAGACCCTGCCGAGGGAACAAGATCGTAGCTGAGGTAACAATCTAAACGTCAAAGTCCACGCGGAACTAGTAGCGAGACTGCAGTCTCTCTGCAAAAACATAAATTAAGCAAACGTGAGTACAAATGTACCCAGCAAGACTTACATCAGAGCTAACTACATATGCATCGGTATCAACAAAGGGGTGGTGGAGTTTAACTGCAGCAAGCCAGCTTTGACTCAGTGGCTATCCTGAACTATGACTACAAGTAACTCTTTGAGGTGGCGCACACGAGTCCACATATTCACCATATCAATACACCACTATGGATCCGCTCCCGTCTCCCTACGAGAAAGCCATCCATAGCACTCACGCTTATCTTGCGTATTTTAGATTATCCACTTTCATTTGTCTATGAACGGTATAGGCAACCCATAGGTCCTTTACATTGGACGCGGCTATTCGAATAGATGATGTTAACCCTGCAGGGGTGTACTTCTTCACACATGCTCTCGCCACTTACCGCAATGTACATGTCATGTATCTCGGCAACCTTCAAGCGGAAACCTGGTGAGGGTGTCGGCCACGACATGACTAACCACACAAGTCCCTGGTCCAGGTTTATCGCCTATTCAGGTTCCATCCGCAGGGACTGCGGCCGGGGTTTCCACTACGGCCCCGAATGATGTGTGCAGGGTTCTCGGGTCACCAAACGGGCAAATCGGTACACCGGGCCACGTGCCTAGCGCATCACAGCCCACCCCTCGGGTCAGTGCTGTGCACGGCCTGCAGCATTCTACAAACACCAGAAACTACTTGCAACTCCTGGACAGAGGACAGGGGCGGTTAATAAGTCGAGAGAGTCAATTAAGGATCCTAATGTGTGGTAGTAGTTGTTCATGGATCACAAACACAAAACTTAGTTCCTGAGGACGGTTTCAATAGACAACCCACCATGTACTCCTACAGGGCCTCTCACCGCTACCTTTACCAAATCGTGTTCACACACTTAGCTCTCAGCAGTAGGACATGTTCACAACTTTCCAGTTCATCCCCGATGAATCAGACCTGACACAACTCTAAGCAATAGCAGACATGACAAACAAGCATGAACAAGTAGGCACATCAGGGCTCAAACAACTCCTACACTTGCTAGTGGGTTTCATCTATTTACTGTGGCAATGACATGTCATGCAGAGGAAAGGGGTTCAACTACCGCAGCATGTAACAGTTGAATCGCTATTGTCCCAATGCAGCAAAAGAGAGCAGGAGCAAGAGAGTGGGATTGTATTAGAATGAGCAAGGGGGTTTTGCTTGCCTGGCACTTCTGAAGATAGTATAGCTCTTCGTCAGTGTCATCGAACTCATCGTCTAAACTACTTCCACTGAGAGGGGACAAATACCGGCAACAGATAAGGAACACAATCAATGCAATGCAACAATATGATGCATGATCATGACATGGAAAGATGTTGTGATTTGAGCTAATGCAGCTAGCAACAGAAGGGTTTGAGTTGATTTGAACCAAAGGTTCAAATTCAAATTCAAACTATGAATTTCCAAAGTGCATTTACATGTTTTGATCTATACAGCAAGGTTAAGTTGCTTTATCATGCAAGAAACCAGTACCAGTGGATAGATTAGATCTTTTTGATAATTTTTCATAAACAAATCTTTTCAATCTGAGTTATAGATTAATTTCTATGATTTTTTGAAGTTTATAATAATTTATGAAATTTTCTGAATAAGTTAAATCAAGAAAATTCTTTACCGCGTCAACACTATGGCACTGTGACGTCAGCAGGTCAACGGGGCGGTCCAGGTCAAATTGAGGAGTGGGCCCCGTGTGTCAGGAACTAAACTAAACTAACTAGGTTGAGTTAACACTAATCTAGGTTAGTTAGCAGGGCGGCCCCACCTGTCATTGAGCCAGGGGAGGTCAAACGAGTCAATCCCGCCGGCGACTCGACGCCGACGAAGCCAGACGCGGCGGCGAGGTGCGAGATTCCTCCTCCGATGTCCAAATGGCCGGCGGAGGGCATCTACATGACACGGGCACTCGTCCGCGTCGAGTGGTGTAGGTGGTTGGGCCTGGGGTGGCCGGAGTCGCCGCCGGCGTCGACCTTGGCGGTCGTCGGAGCTCGGGTGAGCTCGGAGTCGTCGCTCTGACGGCCGTGATGGCTCGTGCGGGCACCTACGTGCTCTATGCGGCGCGGGGAGGAACCTGGGCACGACGGCCATACCATTAGATGGTCGGAGACACATCGGTGGCGAGCACAGGCGGCGGTGCGTGCGGGCGAACTCGAGGCGACACGTATGGTGCACGAGAGCGAGAACAGAAAGGGGGAAAAGGGTCAGTGGATCACTGCGAGTGCGAGGGAGCGAACGGCGAGCTCGGGGAGGGGCTGGTGACGACGGGAGGTCACTGGCGATCTCGGTGGCCCGAGGAGGAAGAAGATGTCGGGGACGGCACTCCATAGCTCTTCCCATCGCGTGTCTTGGTGGAGTCAGCATAGAGGTCGATGGCGTTGCTCCTTGGTGCATCAGAGATGCGAGGGGTGGACGGTGTCCGTGGATATGGCAAGCGGCGGCGACGGACCCGTTTGGGTGGGTGAGAGGGAGAGGTCCAGGGGAGGGGAGAGGCCACGGGTGAGGGAGAGAGAGGTCAGGGGGCTGCGTGGCGTCGTCTAGAGTTGTCCAAGGCATCGACAGAAGTAGGAGGTGGCCGGGCACATGCCGGCGCGCGGTGTTCGACTGGTGGGAGCAGGACGATGACTGGCAGCGCCAGGTGGTGGGCTGGGCCGTGCTGGGCCAGGCCAGGTGAGCGCCAGGTCAAAACCTTCTCTCTCTCTCTCTCTCTCTCTCTCTCTATTTCTTTCTCTTTTCTATTTATTTCTCTGTTTTGATTTATGTTCAGGACTAAATCATTTTATTAAATTCTAAAATTAATTATGGACACTAACTGAATTATACCAGAGGCCCTCATGTGATTCCAGAGTATTTGGAGCATTTAAAATATTTATAGAATTCAAATGCCCCAATTCAAATACATTATGGCTTAATTCAAAAATCCAGGAATGACCTAGAATTAGGTTCATCATTTCTGGCAGAGGTTTTTGCACGACTCACTTATGCACTGCTTATGTCACATCCCTAGTTCTGGCATGCTCTGAGCTAGCTAGTCATGTGTTGCCTCATGTTTAAATTCTTTTGATGGCACCTACTACACAATATTTTTTTCTCCTCTATTGCACGTGAGTAGTGCACGTATTCAACGACGGAGCACAACATTGTAGCCATGACACGGTCAACCCTTTTTTGGAGAGAGTACGTACTAAATAACTTTGATGTGTCCCGTCAACTCGCAAAACTACGAGAAGCTTGCTTACTGCACCTTCTCCCTCGCCAACACGTGTGCGGTGGCTCGCAGCACGAGGAGAAACTTTTGCTTACAAGCGGTGGACGTGCGACAGTTCATTTGGTGTCAGATTGCCAGAAGTACTACTATAGTACCATCATTATTGTTCGACTTCCGGAAGAGGCGAAGAGCCAAGCGCAAGGTCATCTACTAACCTTAGGCTAGCCATAGTGGGAGTAACATAAGTATGAGTACCTAGTTTTTTTATTCTAGAAACAACCACACGCGTATATTGGACGGTAGCAGCAGAGCAACTGAATCAAAAATCGAAACCAACCAATGAACTACTACTGGTGAGCATTTGCTAGTATCATGTACTCCGTCTGTCCATGTAGATAGGGCTTAATGCGTTTTCCGAGACTAACTTTGGCCTTGTTTGGATCCATGGGTTAGAGTTAGTTTGAGCTAGTTGGGGCTCAAATAGCCCTAAAGTATCCAAACATGAGGGTTAAATTGGAGCAGGTTGCCCCAAACCCACCAAAAAAACTATCCCACCCAAGAGTCGCTAACATGTGATGAGTTAACCGACCTCAATAGATGGCAAAAACGCCAGCCCGCCGCTCTTTGAGAGAGACGAGGATCGAGAAGCGATACGAACTGGTGGAATACTAGAGCTAGGTGTCACACGGAGGCCAAGAAATATGGTGATAGCGTAGGCTAGCCATGTAGTATGATGTAACTACACTGGGCTGCCGTGTTTCGTACTCTTCCGGTCTACTATGGAGAAGATTGTTTGATTTTATATCACTGAATAATATAAAATATTATGAGTGCAGACGCTCCACCACGAGGTTCCTTGCTCCTTATCGGTCGTCGGGAATCTATGTTCTTCCACTCTTTTTTTGACATGAGCTTTGTTCATCCTTTTGCCAACATGCGGGACATCTAGCATCAAGGTGCACGTGTCATGCAAGAAAATGGAGATAAGCAATGCGTAAGTGAGTCGTGCACTACGATGGCACCTAGTGCCACGCAATATTTTTCCTCCTCGATGGCACGTGAATAGTGCATGTACTCAATGATCGAGCATGAGATGGTAGCCATGGACATGGTTGGCCCTTTTTGGAGAGAGTACTAAATACGTATTAACTTTGATGTGTCCCGTCAACTCGCAGAACGACGAGAAGCACACACTGAATGACCAAGCACGGGATGGTAGCCATGTTCATGGTCAACCCTTTTTGGAGATTAATGCACTACTTTTGATGTGTCCGGGCCCCATGCTCATGTATGCCAACATGGAACTAGTCAATTATTTTGCCAGAGTCAGCTATCACACCCTTTCGATGCCATGTCAATGTACCCACTAGAAACACGTTAGACTTGTTTGGTTCAACCGCCTCCCTGGGTGTTTGGAGAGGAATTCGCCGGCGTGAGGCAGTTCTATAGGTGGGCAGGCGGTTTAAAACAAGGGGAAAACGCGAACCAGCTAAGTGATGGTTAATAGTATAGCCAGTTGATGGCTACATGACATTGCCACATCATCTATAGCCAACCTTGTAGACTTCAAGTATAATAGTAAGATACAAAGATGTGCTATTTCATTAATACAGGGCCCACCTTCCACTCTCACATACTACATAGGAGCACATGTTGCAGCTGGCTCTTATTTTGTAGCCGGCTCATCTTCTCTCTCCTCTTCTCTCCACTCCATGTCAGCAGAAAAATAATATTTTATCCCTTACAGCCTGCTTACATAAGCTTATTATACTTGCTCTAAGACGAGGGAGGGAAACTTCTACATTTGCAGGGGCCGTGGCATTGGCTATTGGGCGGCAACCTGCGATCATCTGGGTATGCCATAAAGGATATGAAGAGGCATCCTATATCAGTAAGGACCAACTTCCCTACCGATAGCTCATCTAACAGAACTCCCAAGTTAACTGTGCTGAGGCTGGTGTAGTCATGAGATGGGTGACCGGATGGGAAGTGGACTCGATGTTAACTAGAGGGGTGACCCATCCGTCTAGTTAATATCAAGGTCTTTGTTTTGTAATTTTTGACATTTTTTTGTTTTTTGAACACATGTTAATCGAAGGTTTTTTTAACATAACGCATCCCAAGACATATATGCTTATGTGGCATGGAGTTAATGAGGAGAGAGGTGTTTGTAGTAACATAGTATGTTGCCGTAACATAACACACACCAATGCAAAATGAGTCTACAACATAATAAATGGAGGCTTGCATGACACTACATTTATGTTACTACCCACTATGATGATAGTAACATAAACTAGTAACATGCATATGTTACTAGTCTAAATTACTTCCCACTATGACTAGCCTAAGCATGGTTAATAATATAGCCAACTGATGGCTACAAGGAACCGCCATGTCATCTACATCCATCATCTATATGCACTCATGCAATAGTGTGGGCTATAAGGTTGGCTATTAGTACATTAGTACTTTTTTTCCATCTTCTCTCTATATCTTTCTTCACATTTATTACATTTACCTAGGAATGCGTATATAGCTTGGCTCTTGCATGAGAGCCCACTCCCCTTACTTCTTCACATCTCTCTCTCCCGCAAGTATAAGCACTACGAAAAGAAGACACATCCGTGACATTTTGGGCCGAATGAATTTTTTTTCTGTCATACATATGACACTTCTATGACGATAATTGTGACAAAACCCGATATCATCATAGATGTGGTGGGCTCCTACTTCTATGACAAAAAATCATGATAGTAAATGGGCTTTTTGTCCTGGGCGGGCCGGAGACGCAGTTGCATGACATTCTTTGGGCCGTCCATGACGGAAAAAACCGTGGTAGAAGCGAGGGGGAGGAAAATTTCGGGGAGTTGCCGGTTATGGTGGGAGAGCGATGCGCGTTTCTCTCGTACGTACGCGCGTGTGTGCGAGGCGTTGGCTCTAACTGAAGCCGAGCGAGGCATTGGGCTCTAACTGAACCCGAGCGATTGCACTGCAGGCTAAGCGTTACTGAACTCGAGCGACCGATCGATGGCTGTTAACTGAACCCGATGGAGTGATTCCTTCGCTACTGCTGCTAACTGAAGCCGATCGATGCTGCCTCTGGGATGAACAGTGAGCGCTGCGGTGGGGGGGGGGTTGGATCAACAGTGAGCGGTGGCGTTGCCTCTGGATGAACAGGAACCCCTGGTGTGGAGGGCTGGATGAACAGTAGATGATGGAGGGGTGGTTGAACAGGACCCCGTGGTGTGGAGGGCTGGATGAACAGTAGACAGTGGAGGGGTGGTTGAACAGTAGCCGGTGGAGTAGCGCGCGGTGGAGGTTGGATGAACAGGAGCCCGTGGAGGCTGGAGGAGGTCGACGGTAGCCCGTGGAGACTGGAGGAGGTCGACGGTAGCCCGTGGAGGCTGGAGGAGGTCGACGGTGGAGATGAACAGTATCCCGTGGAGTCCCGTTTTGCGGTATGCCACACCCCTCCCCCCCCCCCCCACCCACGTTTCGACCGTATAGCGCTCAACAAAAGTCCGTTTCATCCGTTTTGCGGTACGCCACACCCCTCCCGATGAATAGGACCCCCGTTTCGACCGTAGGAGGTCCGTTTCCTCCGTTTTGCGGTACGCCAGGCCCCTCCCGATCAACAGGACCCCGTTTCGAACGTGGCCGGTCGAACACAAGGCCGTTTCCTCTGTTGTGCGGTACGCCAGGCCTCGTTTCCATCGCCTGTTCCGTCCAAGCCCTCCCGATGAAAACGACCACGCATTCCGTTCCGACCCAGCCGGTTGGCTCCCCATGAACACGACGACGACGCTGTTTCTCCATTCCGTCCCAGCCATGTACGTATGCGCGATATGCGTTAGAGACCCTGCCCGTATGTACGTACATGGCCGTATTTTCTTTCTTGCACCCTCGTCGTTGTACGTACGTGTACATGCTACGTGCGCGCCTCTACTACGACACGTGCGTGCCTCTACATCCACCAGTATATATGTACGTACACGTTCGCGACCAGAATGACAACGCTACATACGCTTCGACCAGGTGGGTCCCGACTGTCAGGCACTTCCTTGCGTGCGAAGATGTAGCTGGTGGGTCCCAGCAGTCAGGGGGGCGAATCATTTTTTTTTTGCCCGGATGCACTTCCTTGCATGCGAAGATGTAGCTGGTGGGTCCCGGCAGTCAGGGGGGCGAATCGTTTTTTTGCCCGGATGCACTTCCTTGCATGCGAAGATGTAGCTGGTGGGTCGGCACTTTCGAAGCGTTTTTTCTCGAATTATGGTGGCCCGTCCGGTGGGTCCCCGCTGTCGGTGGAGGAATAATTATTTTGCGTGTAATAAGGAGGCACTTCCTTGCTGCGGCCGTGGACCCGGTATCGGCCTCTCCACGTCTGATCCACTTCTGATGGAAGCCGTTCCTTGACCACGTTGACCACGCCGCGCCGAGAGGACCAGGGCGGAGGATGACGGCGAGGCTTAGGAAGGGGACGACGCGGCAGTGGATGCCCACGCGTAGAGGGTTCACTGGTTCGCTGCTGTGTGAGGCTGCCGTCGCCGTAGAATAACAGGGGGTGTGGGTGAGTAGAGGGATGGCCTGGCTAGCGGTGGGAGTAGTAGGGGCGGTGAGGCCTCCGCCGCATCGCAGCCGGCCACGGGAGGCACGAGCACGAGGCACGACCGGCGCTAGTTTGGGCGGCTGGAGCAAGAAGACCACAGATTGAAGAAGCACTACGGCCGTTGGAAGGACGTCGTACGGTCACTGGAGCTAGAATCATGCATATTGACTAAGTTGAAAAAGCCCTCCATCCCCGTCAACTTAGTAGGCCCACAAGTCAGCCTGCCACTATACTGGGTCCCAGCTAATAGGGGGAGTATTCATTTTTTTGTGAGTAAAAAGGAGGCACTTCCTTGCGTGCGAAGATATAGCTGGTGGGTCCGATCTGTCAGCGGCGGTAACATTTTTTTCGCAAAATACTGAGGCCCTTTCGGTGGGTCCCTGATGTCAGGTGGACGAATCATTATTTTGCGCGTAATAAGGAGGCATTTCCTTGCGTGCGGCCGTGGACCCAGCTGTCGGCCTCTCCATGTACAGTCCACTTCAGATGCATGTCGGTCGTTGACCATGTTGACCAGGCCGCGCCGAGAGCACCAGGGCGGTGGAGGATGGCGAGGCCTAGGAAGGGAACGACACGGAGGTAGGGAAGACTCAGCAGTTGTTTCCCACGCGAAGGGGAGTATGACTGAACGAGGGTTTACTGGTTCATCTGCCGTCGCCAAAGAATAACAGCAGGTGTGGGTGAGTAGAGGGATGGCTAGGCCAGTGATGGGAGTACGGTGGGGCGGTGAGGCTCAAGGGCAAAGACAGCCGGCCGCATGGGAGGAGGGATCGAGCGATCCACTTGGCGCTTGTTTGAGAGGCTGGAGCAGGAAGATCAGAGATTGAGGAAGACGACGGCCGTTGGATGGACATCCAACCGTCACTGCTTGTGCGTCAACCTTTTTTTTAGGAAAGCCTCAAATCTGTGGAAAACAGCATACTGCCCATCTGCCATTATTTCTAATAATTTACAGCCCATTTGCTAATTCTTAAGGTTTTTTTGGAGCCCATATTCTTTTTGTTAGCATTACAGCCCATATTGTGGCCACGGTTAAAAAATTATATGAAATTTTGCATATTTCGGTGCGGTCCGAACTGTTTTTAATCCCAAAATTTCGACTCACATTCAAACTGATTTAAAAAATAAATGTATATCAATATAAAATCCAACAAATTCTCCACGCATAAAAATTAATGTAATTTAAAATCTTGAAATGAAAAAAAATATTTGAAACTAATTGCCGGTTTGATGTGTTTTAAAAATGTACATCCCATTTCTCATTACTGATGGGCCATTTTCTCGGCTAGCCGAATGAAAAGCTCTCCTCGTCTTGAAAGATTTGCAGCCCAACAGGCCTGACAAAGCGACTTAATTGGCAAATCACAAAAAAACTGGGCTGTGGCCGTGGACCCAGCTGTCAGCCTCTCCACGTACAGTAGTCTTCCGATGGAAGTCGTTCCTTGACCACGTTGACCACGCCACGCGGAGAGCACCACGGCGCTGGACGACAACGAGGCCTAGGAAGGGGACGACGCGGAGCCGGGGAAGACGCGGTAGTGGAAGCCCGCGCGGAGAGGAGTACGATGTTCACTGGTTCGGCTGCGTTGTGAGGCTGTCGTCGCCGCAGGGCCTGGCCAGCGGTGGGAATAGTAGGGGGCAGTGAGGCCTCCATGGCAGCACAGCCTGCCACGGGAGGCAGGAGCATGCGGCACGACCGGCGCTGCTTTGGGCGGCTGGAGAAAGAAGACCAGAGGTTGAAGAAGCACTACGGCCGTTGGATGGACATCGTACGGTCACTGGAGCTAGAATCGTTCATATTGACTAAGTTGACAAAGCCCTTCGGCCCCGTCAACTTAGTAGGCCCACAAGACAGCCTCCCACCAATGTGGGTCCCAGCTAGGCGGGGGAGTATTCATTTTTTTTGCGTAATAAGGAGGCACTTCCGGTGGGTCCGAGTTGACAGCGGGGGGAACGTTTTTTTCACGAAATACGGTGGCCCGTCCGGTGGGTCCCAGCAGTCAGGGGCAAACGTTTTTTTCGCGAAATACTGGTGGTCCATCCGGTGGGTCCCTGCTGTCAGGTGGAGGAATAATTATTTTCCGCATAATAAGGAGGCACTTCCTTGCAGCTGCCATGGACCCAGCTATCAGCCTCTTCATGTACAGTATTCTTCTGATGGAATTCGGTTGTTGACCACATTGACCACACCGCGCCGAGAGCACCACGGCGGTGGACGACGGCAACGCCTAGGAAGGGGACAACGCGGAGCTGGGGAAGACGCGGCAGTGGATGCCCACGCAAAGAGGAGTACGAGGGTTCACTGGTTCGGCTGCGCTGCAGTCGCCGCAGAATAACAGGGGGTGTGGGTGAGTGGAGTGGAGGGATGGCCTGGCTAGCGGTGGGAGTAGTATGGGGGCAGTGAGGCCTCCGCGGCAGCACAGCCAACCACGGGAGGCAGGAGCAGGCGGCACGACCGGCGCTGCTTTGGGCGGATGGACCAAGAAGACCAGAGGTTGAAGAAGCACTACGGCCGTTGGATGGACATCGTACGGTTAGTGAAGCTAGAATCGTTTATATTGACTAAGTTGACAAAGCCCTTGGTACGCTCCAACTTAGTAGACCCAGAGGTCAGCCTCCGAAACGGTGCGCCTCAGATGTCAGGGGGAGGAATCATTTTTTGGGCGGCCAAAGCTAAGAATATCCGAGATTGAAGAAGAAGCACGACATCTGTTGGATAGACATCATCCAACGGCCACTGCAGCTAGAACCGTGTGTTGACTATAATAAGTTGACAAAGCCTTGCATACGCGTCAACTTATTTTTTTTAGTGGACGCGTCACTTAGTAGGCCCACAAGTGTGTGGTAGAGAACTTATAGCCCATTTGCGTTTTGTAAGAATGAACATCCCATTTTTTAATTCTAATGGAATTTACAACAGCCCATTTACAGTTTGTTAAAAGTACAGCCCATTTTCTAGCTAGGACAACGATTAATAATTTCAACCAACCGTTGAAGACATAATTCAATAAAATTTCCCACATTTTGATGGGATCCGAAATATTTTTGTCCCGAAATTTCTATTCAGATTAAATATAAATTCGTATTACGTAAAAATCCAACGAAACATTGCGCACGTAACAATGAAAATTTAAGATTTTCAAAATCCATAAATAATATTTTATAAACTAATTTCGTGTTTGGTGCATTTTTTATAGTTATTGCCCAATTTTTATAATTACATCCCATTTATTATTTTTAAAGCCCATTTTTCGGTTAAGCCTAATGCATCCCTCCTAGGAAAGATCTGCAGCACAGCAGGGTGGAGAATAAGAAGTTGACCTTGCGTGGGTATTCCTCAAAAAGGCGTATAGCTGGGCTAGCCATTTTCATCTTGAAAAAAGTAGTATCTGGGCTGGATATCTGGCCTGGGCTAGACGGGCCACAGCCCGCCCAGTTAGTACCCTGCTCTGCTCTGAACAACAACGAAATCATTGCCAAGAAAAACTCTGCAGTGCTCACGCCTCAAAAACATAAATACTGCTCGACCTGCTTGGTCCCAGCTATCGGCCGCACCTTGTGCAATTCTCTCATTTATATTGACTACATAGGTTGACAATGGTGTGGGACCGTGATGTCAGGAAACCAGGAGAAAGCAAAAAAAATAGTTGTACACAATAAGGAGGCACTTACGTACGTACGGCTATGGCCCTAGTGGGTCCCTAGTGTCATCCAGTCAAAATAAAGTCATCTCCTGAATCCTCATGTTCGTTGACCATGTTAACAATGCTCGGCGCCACGGCGAGCGCAACAACTCGAAGGACAACGGAGAGGGCCTCGCGGGCCCTACGGAGGTCTGATACAGCGCCCCCTGCTCATTGAGGAAGCCAGGATCATCAGACACCTATGAGCACCTTCGAGAAACTGAGACGACATGAAACGGTAAGGCCACGCATGGGAGCTCTGGTTTATTTCAAACCTGTATTAACATACAAGTGTAATTTACTCGTCATCAGAAGGCCCGAGGTCTGTAAGTAAAACCTGCGGGTTATGCGTGTAATTTGAGAGACGAGTGTATATTTTACGAGCATTGCTATATGGACGACATTACCAGACGATACATGCACGACTTGCGTATCATGCCATCCATGGGCAAGGCTGAAATAGCAGCTAACGGCTGGATTAGCAATCGTCCGAGTGTCGTTCAGCATTTTTATAGTGTGTGAAGTACTTCCGATATTTTACAAGTCGAAATCGACCAACCAAGCGCCTTCACCCAAGACCATCTGCTTTAATTTACAAGCGTGAGTTTTACAAGCGGTTTTGGTTGGAAAACAACGATCCAATCACGGCCTAATATCATGAGTTGGTCGGAAGATCATATGGTTTCACGTCTAACCTACCCGACATGTCGTATAGGCTATGAATGAAACATCAGACGATGAGCTTCTTACACACGGAAACAACAGAAGAGGATGATCTTCTTAACAAGCAAATCACTGGCATTAGATCGGCATGCAAAACAATACGAAGCATTATTCTCAGGAGGCACGGTGAACAGCTCGTGATGCCGCATGCCACAACATTCCAAGCTCAACTTTGCAATCAAACACAAGGCCTGGCATTACATAGACAATATTCGTAACAAAATCTTAACACAGGAATATCTCAACAGAGTAACTATTTACTTCTAAACCGAACACAAGAATAGGAAAAACACTCGACGCTGCTCACAAAGAAGGGCGTCCCACTCAAAAATATCAAATGCATGTCTTACGGCTAACATCAATGAGCAAATTTTGACAAGGTTTTCCAATTCCAATATATTAAACTAACGTCTTCTTGCTAACATCAATGAGCAAAATTTGACAAGGTTTTCCAATTCCAATATATTAAACTAACGTCTTCTTGCTAACATCAATGATTAAACTTTGACAAGCTCCTCCCCTTCAAAATATGTAATGCCTATGATCGTGTCCTGTCTTAGCTTCTTGTACTTGTTTGGGCACTTTTTGCCTGTGGCACTCCACGCGGTTGTTAAATTGCCAATGGTCTCTGCAGACTAGTCATGTCACCGGTGTCTAATAATACTCAGAAAGCTTCTCGGTCATTCCTTCGTAATGTACCGCATCCATCGCAGCTTCTTTCTCGCAAAGTGGAACGAACAAGCTGGACCCAAAGAACGCAGCAGTTTGCCTTGGACACATTGGCTCCTTTTGTGCAGTTCAACTAAAATCAAGTCGGAATAAACCGAGCTTTAATTTTGATATCCCTATACGCAAGAATAGGTATAAGGAAACAATTCTTGAGAAATAATGGTAGATGACTTGTCTTAATGGGAAACAAAGCAGAGAGGAGCAATTCTCCATCGGTGATTCATTCATATTGACTGAGACATTATCTTAACAATGCCTTGGTTCAACATGTATAAAGAACGACAAAGCAGAAAAGTACCATCCTAAAACAATGCACTGAAATCAAGCAAAGTGTTTCGCGTAGCGAAGCAAAATGTCGCAATAGCAACAAGTTGAATAGATATCATGTGGTAGAGACCAAGATTTGAAACAACTCGACAGGAACACTGGAAACAAATCTCGATCTCCTTTTGTGCAGTTCCACCAAAATTAAGCAAAGTCACCGGTGTGATATTCAAGTTGAACTGCACAAAACACTCTTAGAACAGAAGTGTTTCGAGTAGCGAAGTAAAATGTCGCAATAGCAACAAGTTGAATCGATACCCCTGTTTTAACAGAGGCAAAAAAGGAAACAATTACTTGCCAATAAAGGAGGATGAAACAAACGGTGACAGAAAGAAGCATCTAACTTATCTTGGATGGAAAATAAAGTAGGATAGTAGCATTTCTAAAATGGTAGCATTGATTCGTATTAACAGAGACACTCTTGAAACAACATTCGTTAAAAAAATGTAATTTACTTTTAACAGTGGCATTGCTTCAATTTTCCGGCGGCATTCTTAGATTAACAACAGCAAAATAGTTGTATAGGACATGCTAGCACCATGTGCGTCCACACGTATAAATGGGTGATGCAGAGTATGTAGCCAAGTAGCATATCTGTGTTGGTCCCATATTTGTTCTCTTTGAACTTTTTTCCTATGTGAGGGCAGCAAATCTAGTCCTGCACAAACTACCCGACCCCCCCCCCCCCCAGTTTCTTTCCCTTTTAAACAAAGAGATCGGTTCCTTACAGATTGTGTACCGGGTTACCACCTTTTTCCCTTTTCGACCAACAAAGCGGTTGGATAGCCAGTCTATACTACTTTTCCTCCCTCCTTTCCTCATTGAATCACGCCCTAGATTCATGCTCCACCCAACCGCACCTTTCTTTCCTCTTTGAACCAAGACCTAGATTCGACTACAGATCGAAAAAGATCCACATGCAGCTATAGCAACGACGGTTTCAAAGAAACTTATACCTTAGGGTCATCGGGATGTGGGAAGGCGTGCGGCGCGAGGCCAGATCTTCCCACACTACGTACGACAACGAGGAAGAAGGGGTATGTGGCCCTCCCGCATAAGCGCTGGGTGAAAGAGAACATCACAGCCGGCAGTGGATTGCCTCCCTTGCCGAAGGCGATAGAGTTAACGCTGCACCTCCTCCCCTTCCCGGTGCGATGGGATACGGACGCCTCCTTCACCAGCTGTGAGGGGGGAGAGAGACAAGAGGCCAATGCAGTCTTGTTTAGATCTGGTGAAGAGAGGGTGAGAGACTTTGAATATAGCAAATCCTAGCAAATGAACGCCTAGCCTCCAGCGTGTAACATATATGTATTGCGGCGAGCGTGTGGAGAGTGCAAACCCTAGCGAACAAGCGCTGAGGCTCCCGCTTATATATATACTCCCTCTGCAAACTAATATAAGAGCGTTTAGATTACTAAAGTAGTGATCTAAACGCTCTTATATTAGTTTACGGAGGGAGTACTAATGTAGTACGGACTAAGCTCCGGTGCCTTCACTCCATCTGCTTTTGGCTGTATGACAGGTGAGCCAGCCACATTTTGGGCCCACCTGTAATAAACCCAAAGGCAGGTGCACTAAGTCAATGAAGCTGCGTCCATATAGTACTCTCGTGTGTATACGACTAATATATAGTGGAGTGGTTTTCTTATTCTCTCCATAACAATCGTTTTAAATTGTGTAAGTACGAAATGAAACTCTTTATTTAATGTACAGAGGGAATACTACTTCCGATGAACTAACGATCCACGCCCACGCCGCCCCGGTCGCACTTCCCGTCCTTCACGTGTGGTACACTACCCTCCCTTAAGTGAACAACCACACATGCGCCAAATTATCTAAACGCGTGAGAGTGTGTACAAATAAAGAATTTTAATTTCAACTATCGGAAAGGTTTGAGAGTATTACAAAGTTTGACTTCACCAAATCTAATATGCGGAGTAAATAAAATGGAGGGCTACTACGTCCATCCGGTTTTTAGTCCACACCATTTTTTAAATCAAAGTTAATAGCTGGACAAATAAAATTACAGGGGAGCTGGAGACAAAGTTG
The DNA here is from genome assembly GCA_021605145.1 of Aegilops bicornis. Classification (NCBI taxonomy): domain Eukaryota; kingdom Viridiplantae; phylum Streptophyta; class Magnoliopsida; order Poales; family Poaceae; genus Aegilops; species Aegilops bicornis. The sequence continues at coordinate 392,277,100 of CM038674.1, forward strand.
TGAGAAGGCTTAGAGATCAATACAAAACTTATGCTCTTAGTACCAACGTCGATCCTTCTTCGAGGAAACATTTGGTTCATAGCCAATTGTGTGATAAAATTGCACCAACGTGAAAGACGATGCGTCTCCAACGCAACCAAGGTGAACTGACGAAGGATATCATCTTTGTGCGTAACAAGCAAAGAGCACTGATGGAAGATAGCTTGTTTTTCATTGAAAATCAATCAGCTTCACCAGCTGACGCAATCATGAGGCGCGACCATGAGCATCGATAGGTCATCGTGGTGATGCATCATCCATTTGGCATCAAGTTTGGGTGAGGCACCTATGAAGTTCGACAAATCCTCACTCTGGTCTGCTTTCTTCTCAAGAATCAAGCTCGAGGAAGGAAGAACCACGTGGCAGAGGACAAGTTGAGGCGGAACAACAATGGCCATCCAATTTTGTGCAGTTCCACTAAAATTGAGGAAGACATGCCCGGTATGGAGACACGCATCGCTGTTTCCAAAAATATAAAAAGGGTTAATGAAAAGTACACCAACAAATGTAAGCATCATAATTATATCTTGATGGGAACTAAACCAGGATACCCGAGAAAAAAAGCATTTCTTCATTTAACCAGTGATAGTACTACCACCATATGGACAATGACCGCACAACCACCATGTACTTTTTGTCGAAGCAACATGTATACCTCCACCTAGTATAATAGTACTAGTAGGTGATGTTGGACCAGCCGACGAACCCTAGCTACTATGCATGGGGAGCTGGGGAGTAGTCGCATAGAAGAAAACCCGCACGCAGCGACCTGTGGAGCTGGACAAGTACAAGAAGTTATACCTCAGGTGGGCGAGATGTCGTTTAGGCGGGCGGGTGGGATCTGCCCACACGACGGCAGCGAACAAGGGCGCGGAGGATCTTCGTCCGCGCCAGCGCCGGCTCCGAGAGGATGGTGCGATCGCCCCCTCTGCCACCGACGGGCGACAACGTCAACGCTGCATCTCCTCACCCCCGCAGCGGACGGGATTCGGCCGGATCTGTCACCACCGGTGAGGAGAGAGATAGACTGGACACTGTCATCTTGTTTTGATATGGAGAGGGTGAGAGAGCGAGACGCGAGAAACTCTATCAAACAAGAGGCTATAATGGAGTAAAAAAGTCTCTCCATAGCAGTGGTTTTAAATAGAATACGCGCGTTCCCGAAAAAAAGAAACGAAAACTGGCGGACAATTTTTTGAGGGCCTGTCTAGGACACATCTTGATGTGACATAGTTATGTCACATCTAAGTTCATGTCCACTCTGTTTGTGGTCTATTTTTTTGTCCTAGTTTTTTTGTTTCTTGTTGCTACATTATATACTTGTGGGAGCTTAGATGTGATATCCTTAAATAACATCTAGATGTGAATTGGACAAACAGATTTTCTAACGCATCAAGAAAGAAAACTCGATCAAAAACACGCCCCCCTTCCGTGTCGCGAGAGTCGTCACACACACACACATAGACATAGACATGCATATCCGTGTAAACGTAAAATTCCATTTCCATCTCCATCTCCAATCATATTTGTCCAACTGGCACATTATTTACGTTGTTAATTATATAGGCAACAATATTAACGTAGAACATCTCTTGTTTGCGCACGTCCGGACCGCTGCCACGGCCGGTCCTGACCAACCCGAACCCTCCTCATCACCCGCGTGTGCTTCCCGCCCGAAACGGTCAGTGCCGCATTCATGCCCGGCTAGAGCGGACGCGACCTCTCACTGGCGCAGGCATTGAAGCGGCGCGCCGGCCGAGAGAGCGTCGCCCGCGCCACTTCCGGGTGCATGCAGCTGCTCCGCGTTCAAATGTCGCAATAGCCGGCTACAACATGCATGTAAAAAGTTTTTGGGAGTCCGTGCTACAGCTAGCTGTCCTCCCCCAACTCGTCAATCTCTTCCAGTAGTGCTAGTAGTACTCCATGGCGCGATCCATCGACAAGCAGGCGGGAAAGTTATCGTATACTCGGTTTGCAGGGAGTGGCATGCCGAGCGACCGCGTGGGGTCGAGCCGTGGAGGAGGGTGAGACACGAACACGACAGACGTGATTTACTGTGTGATTTGACTGCTCTTTGGTGGCCCCTACACGTACTCCCCGTAAGTGTATGCAATAGTCACACGTACACATGGACACAAAAACGCGCGCGACGCCCTAATGCATGCATGTCCGAGCACACGACGGAACACACACGGTCACGCTAAGTGCTCAACCTACACGTGCACACATACTCCGTCAGGGTGAGCTAGTGACCGTATAAACACCGGAAAATATATATATTGAGCGCAATGAGCGTATTATGAAGTCCACTGACCGTATTTTTAAAAATATACAAAGGATGACGGTGTATTTATCTCGCTTTGAAATTAATCCATATTAACCGGAGAGGAGGCAGTATAGACTAGCATTACTTGCGCTGCGGTGGCTCGGGGAGGGACAAGGAGAAACTTTTGACTAATGCAAGCTCTCCCTCGCTCAGGCGGTGGACGTGCAACGGTTAATTCGGTGTCATATTGCCAGAAGCATACACTATACTACTAGTGCTACTATTGTTCGACTTCCCGAATAGGCGAACAACCAAGTGCAAAGTTTACTAATATAGTTTATAAAGGTACGTACTATACTAGTACTAGGAACCGGATGGAGGAGCGTCTGCACTCTTATTATAATTTTAAAATGTGATAAAGCAATCTTCAACACATTTGGTTATCTCCGAGGCTTCTCGCATATGATAATGGAAGTTGATTGCATGGAACACTCGCCACAATTCTCGCTTAATTCTGGCTCATATCCTGTTACAAATAGTAGCGCTCGGTAATATTTCCTCTTTTTTTGTTATTCAGCATGTAAACAGGTCAGCAAACATTGCGGCGCATCTTCGTGCGAACCGTGCTTGCTGCACTTTGAATGTGGGCGAGAGCTGGCTTGATGAAACACCTCGCTTCCTACTTCTTTTTGCGGTGGGTACCTCGCTTCCTAGTGACCAGTGTCTTGGCTGATCGTCCTAAGAATGCTTATATATGAATAAAGCTCTCTCATTTACCCGCAAAAAGGATTGAGACATATTAATCGGAAAGGAGGGAGTATGGACTAGCACTACTTTTTGGTGTGTCCCGTCAACTCGCAGAACGAGGAGAAGCTTGCAGGACAAGGTGAAGCTCACTTACGCCTTTTGACTAATGCAACCTACCCTCGGTGGACATGCATCAGTCCATTCGGTGTCAGATTGTTAGACGCATACACTGTAGTACCCAACATGCGGACTACCATCATTGTTCGACTTCACGAAGAGGCGACGAGCCAAGCGCAGTAGTACGAGTAGTACTACTACTAGAACCGCATGGTGGAGCATTTGTACTCTTATTTCTTTTTATCTCTGATAAAGTACACGTTTATTCCGGAGAAGGGAGGAAAACGGCAGCCCAACATGGCAACATGTAATGAATGATATCGATCAACCAACCATGCTCGAATATATCTTGGCCTCCATGCGAACCAATTTGTGTATTCTCGCTCCTCGCCTCTCTCAAGGAACGGCGGGTTGGCTCTTTGCCGTCAATTGAGATCGGTTTGCTCACACTCCTGTCCCACATGTCAGTGATATGCCAAGAGGAGGTGCGTTGACCGACCGCCATACGCTGCATTTCTGGTTTTAAACCTTCATACTACTCCTCCCTCCGTCCACAATTTATGGTAGCGCGCTTCATTATGATGCATGTCTCTCAATGCATTTCCACCACCAGAGAGACTTTAGACGCGTTTGGTTTAATGCTCAATTAATTAGGGCATGGTAACCGCAATCAAGTCCACAATTTTATCTCCATGTAACTACGGAATGGAGTAAGTGCATGCATGTGTGTACCCAGGGTGGAAGCACTGCATGCACGTGTGTATGCATTATTCCCTCTACTATTAATAGACGCCGTGCTATAACTACCAATGCTATTTTTCAGGCCGATCGCTAGTCGCCTTGGTCCCACGGATCTTTTTTCTTTTCTCTGAAGCGCGCTGTATAAACAATGATGGATGGAGTAGTATGAGCGCATTCAAAGAAGAGCGTATTGATGGTTGCTTCTTCAGTGCAACTTACAGTGGGAAAGGTGGGTCTTACGATTTGACTGCTCATCACTCACTATTAATGCGGGGCAACGGCCGGGCTGAGTCTCCCATGCGGTTGTGCACTACCCCGTCGGTTCTCAAATATACTCTGGAGTATATTTGTCTTTCTAGAGATTTCAACGAGTGACTACTCAAATATTTGTCTTTTTAGAGATTTCAAATGGACTGGCACATACGGATGTATATACATATTTTAGAGTGTAGATTCTTGTCGGGGAGGGTGATCGTACCCACGGACACCTATGGGGCCGGTGGAGTAGGCCCCTTAGTGGTTCGGAGGGGGGCGGAGATCGCGCGAAGAGCGGATCGAGGCGTGGCACACGAGCAGTTTACCCAGCTTCGGAGCTCTCCGGAGAGATAAAACTCCCATCGCTGCTTGTTTGATGTATTGTGTTCTTGCTAGGGAGCAATGAGAGCTACAAAACCTAAGCGTGAGTGTATCTGGTCTCGAGTGAGTCGAATGAACTGAACTAGCCGAACCCTTTCTACGCTATGCATGGGCCTCCTTTTAGATGCTCAAGGGTCTCCGGCTGTAGCAACATAGATGAGGGTACAAATGTAAAACAGGAGTTGGTACACCTACCGAATAGTGTACAAAGGTAAAATACCTAACTCGACGGCAAGGGACAAAAGCAATAAATGCCCGTCGTGTCGCCTCGAACAGTGCAATAGAGACCGTCCAAAAGCGCCCGCCGCCACGATGACAAGCTTGTCGGCGCCGCTTATCGCTGCTCTCCTCCGGGCTGCACAGCCTCTCGACACGCGCCCATGGAATGGTCCCATGGGGACACGTCGCTGGATGAGCTGGAGCGGAGAGGGAGAGAGGTTGCATGCTGCGGCAAGCGCCTTGCCGCGGCCGAATCCTTGTCGCACCCGGAGGCTTGTCGCGCTCCGAGCCTTCCCGGCAAGCTCCTCTTGCCGGGGCCTTGTCTTCTGCATGCCTCGAGTGGCCTTCCCGACAAGCTCCTCTTACCGGGGCCTTGTTCTCTTAATCAAATACTTTGTTCTTGAATGGCTCCAAAGGAGCCACAGAGGATCTTGGCGGTGACGAGGCAAACCTTGCCGCGGGGTGCTGCAACTGTCCGTGCACGAGTACGGGATACTAGGGTACCCCTACTCTAGTACACCGACAGGAGCCCCCGGGCCTGGGCGTCAGACGGTGCCGAAGCGCTTGTCGGGCCAGGCCCAAAGCTGTGCACGGACACACGCTGCCTCGACCACGCCGCAATCGCCCCTGCACTCCACCGCGATCCCCACTAACGGCACGCACCGGACGTGGCGTCGTGCGAGAGATCGTGGGCGCGATCGTGGGGGGTTTCTTTATTAGTATAAGCGGAACGTCCGCCCCCTCCCCCTCTTTATAAGCGAAGGAAACAGAGGCAGGCCGCCCACTCCTGCCATTGCTGTCTTGTCAAGAAAACCACCGCCGCTCCCCCCTTCTTCTCCGGTGTGAAGAGAGCAGCGCCCCACCCCCTTTCGCCGCAAACACGCTCACCGCCGGCCTCCTCCGCCTCGCCATGGCTCAAAGCCGACAAGGAGAAGGGCTGAAAGTCGGCCGAGGCGCATGGCGCGGGCACAAGCAAGGAGCGGGCCATCTTCCTCGCAGCTCGGCGCCAAGGGAGCTGCGGACGTCTTCTACCTCTTCGGTCGACGGAGACGCGTGCGGCGATTCTGCAAGACGAGGGTACTCCGCCTCCGCCGCTGATTTGGCCCCAACAGGATACCCCTTTTTCGCCCTTTTCTTCTATTGCGGGCTTTGCCCGCCCTTTTCCGAGTTCTTCTGCGACCTCATGAACACGTTTAGCCTCCGCCCTTGATTTCACCCCCAACGCCGTCTTGACCATGGCCATTTTCGCGCATTTGTGCGAAAACTTTGTCGGAGTCCACCCGAATGTGGCACTCTTCCGCCACTTCTTTGTGCCCCGCGTCGAGAGAGGAGAGCCACTTGCCGGAGGGATAGCCTGGGTCTCTAGAATCGGCAAGAAAGAGGCCTACCTAGAAGGAGAGTTCCGCAACAAGTGGGAGGAGTGGAGAGCCAACTGGTGCTGGGTCGTAGAGGAGAACCAGCAGCCCTTCACCGCCGTGCGCCAAACCCCAATAGTGCGCGGCAGAGATTGGAGTAACTTGGCACCGGAGGATGCGAAGCTGAAGATAGCTGCGACCCGAATTTTGCGCCTCAGGCTTGCCGGGTTAACCGTAGGCGCAGTTGGCGCAGATTTCCTTCGTTGCCGCATCGCTCCCTTGCAAGAAAGGAGGAGGCCTGCCTGGGAGTTCCAAAATGGGGCAGACATTATGAGGCTGCGCCCGGGCCTGAACTGGAACTTCACCGTCTTGGAGCTGGACTCGATGCTGCTCGAGCTGTTCAAGAACGACCCCGACCATCCTGAATGGTTTAGGTTGCCGCGGGGGGTCGTCCCTTTGTGCAACAACTTCGGCGCCGACCGCATCCGCGCCATGATGCTGCGGCGACTCCGCACGGATCGTCCCAACCTGGCAGGAGCCCCCCGACGAGGTCGTGCAGCAATTCTTCGACGATTTGCAAGAAGTGCCGATCCGGTCCGACGAGCAGAAAAGGCTCACCCGCGACACCACCGACGAGGAGATGGCGCGTATTGCCACCAGGGTGGAGGAGGCGGCAGCAGCCGCTGCCGCTGGAGCCTTCGGGTTCACCGTGGAGGAGGCGGACGCGGCGAAGGCGGCAAGCCTTGCCGAGCGAGGGGAGGTCGTCGGCGAGGACGAGCTTGTCGAGCCCGAGGCCGGGTCGAGTGGACCCGCCGAGGGCGCTTCTTCCCGACCGCCAAGCGACTTGCCGCCATGGAGCCCCTGCCCGCCGAAGAGGCGTCTCCGCAAGGCCGGAGACGAGCCGGGCGGCAGATCGCCCACAAGAAGCAGCGCTGCGGCGACGCGCCCACCGCTGCAAGCGAGGTTGCGGGAGCGCCACACCGCCGCGACAACCGGGCGGGTCTTCTCGAGCCACCACCGACGCCTCGCAAGCGGCCAAGAGAGCCCACTCCCCCGCCTCGTCGCACCGGAGGCGAGCCGGAGTTTGACTTCTCCGCGCTCAGCTCCGAGGAGGAAGGCGAAGAGTAAGCTCTTGAGATTTGTGCTTGTATTACTTTGGCTTTATTGCTTCATCTTGAATCTGATTTGCTTTGTTCCGGACTCTTTCCTTTTCAGGACGCTGGCCCAGAGAGCGTCGAAGAGGGCCAAGATCCCGATGGTCGTCGTTGAGGATGATTCTCCCGTGGCGACAGGGGACGCGTCCGAGACCGCCTTGCCGGACCCGGCAACCCTTCTTCAGAGCAGCCCCCAAAGACAGCCCAGTAAGTGTGTGCAGTTTTCTCCTTACTATTAGGTGTGCAGGGGTGCCCTTTCTTCGTTGATATCTGACTGTTTGCTTGTGTAGGAGCAGAGCAGCCTCATCAGGAGGGCTCGGAAGCCGCCTCCGAGATCCTGCCCGCTGCCACTACGCCGCCAAGGGAGAACTCCCCGGCAAGGCAGCGCCCTCCGACAAGGGAGGCCACCCCGGCAAGGGAGGCCACTCCGACAAGGGAGGCTACCCGGCAAGGGACGGCGCATGACCCTCCAGTGGTCGAGGCCATGGTTGCGGATCCGTTGCGGAGGTAATTCCCTTACGCGAAAAATGTCCCTTGGGGTTGCTTTCTTTTGTTTCTCTTTTGAACATCTGCTTGACTGCTCTTTCTTTGTCTGACGCAGAGCCGATGGAGGTTGAGGCCGCCGGCGAGGAGGAAGCGCGCGGCAACACCGACGAGGCCGCCGTTCAGGAAGAAGAGGTTGTGGTTGTGGAAGAAGAGGCCGTCGCCGACGAGCCTGTTGGCGAGGAGGCCACCGAGGCTACCGACGCAGAGGCCGGTGAGGGGTCGGGCGATCGTACTGACGGCCCTGAGGCTGCAGGAGCAGCAAGCGCTACACCGACAACCGACTCCCCGCTGGCCTGCAGCGGGCTGGCCCGAGGTGCCCCAGCCCGCGCCTACCAAGGCCGGGCGAAGGCGTTTTCATCAAGCTCCCCGGGAACCGAGCCTGTGGCGCCGGTCGAGGGAGAGACCTTCGACGGCGAGCTACACGCCTCGCTGGCCGACGCTGGTGGACGCGCCAAGCAGCAACAGCGGGCGAAGTTCGAGGAGGAGCAGCTGCTGAAGAAGCTGTTGTCCCTCTACCGCGCCCGGCAGGCCAAGTTGGAGACCCGGGAAGCGCTTGTCGCGAGGGCGGGAGCGGACATGGAGAAGAGCGCTGAGGAGCTCCGGAGCGCCAACAAAGAAGCCCTCCGCGACGTAGCAGAAGCGCGGGGGCAACTTGCAGAAGAGCGCACGGCCTTCATCCTTGAGAAGGCCGCAGCTGAGGAGGAGCAGCGGCTGGCTGCCGAGAAGCTCTCCGCGCAGGAGAGTGAGCTGGCGCAGCGGAAGGTCAACCTGGACAGCCACGAAGAAGACCTTGCCGCGCACGAGGAGTCACTTGGCGGGGCGCTCAAGGAAGCGAAGGATGCTGCCGCAGCCGCCGAGGCCGCCAAGGAGGAGTTGAAGGCGAAGGTGGCACAGCTGGAGGCCACCCTCAAGAAGAGCGGCGAAGAGCTTGCCGTGCTCAAGCATGAGCGCGAGAAGGACGCTTACACCCTTGGCGAGCTGTAGAGTCGTCTCGCTGATAGAGGCAAGGAGCTCGATGCCGCCAAGGATTCCAAGGCGGATCTTGAGCTGAAGCTGACCACCCTGACGCGGACGTTGGACGACGCCAGAGAGCGGGAGGTGAGCTTGTTGGAGGCGATCAAGGCCAAGGAGGAGCTGCTGGCGAATGCTGCCTCCATCCAGAGCACCTTGAGGGAGAGCGTGGAGCACTGGACTGAAGGTCTTGTGGACACCGCCACGACATCCACAACGAAATGATGGAGCCGGGATGGCGGACCTTGCATACTCCTCCGACGAGCATCTCCAACCCAGCGCCAAACTCAGCTTATTCTTCAAAGGCGTGGTGACGGGTCTCCAGCGACTCCGAGAAGAGGTCCCGAAGCAGCTGGCCGAGGAATCACGCCAGGTCTGTGCAGGAGCCCTCGAGAAGGTGTTGATAAAGGTGGCCTTCCGCAATCCGGGCCTCAACCTTAACGGCGTCCTCAGATCCTTGCCGCCGGATGCCAACGTGGAGGAGCTTCAAAGCCCTTGTCGCACCCATTGTGGACAAGGTGAACAAGATCAAGCGGATTGAGGGCGACCGCGTGAGACTACGCCGCCAACTTTATCTTTCCTTGTCGCCGCCGATCATGTTTAGAACACTTTGTTAGATCAGCGACAAGTTATTTTGTAATATACTCTATCTTAGGCGATCAATGCAACGTTATTTCCTCTACTTGATTCCTTCCTTTGTATATTTCTGCCTTACGCATTTGGGGGACTTGTCGGTGCGGCACTTTTGTCATGGCGCTGAAAAGTGCGGAACGTCGGCTTCCGGCGATGCCGCCTCCGACAAGCAACCTTGTCGCGACTAGCCGCAGCTCACTTAAGTTGTTGAGCGGACTTGAAACAAAGTAAGGGCGCGACTAGCCAGCGAGTTGGTTCCTCTGCGCACAGGTTTTCCATACAAAGTACTATCGTTCGAGGAAGATAACTTAAAAATTTAAAAATTGATTGCTCAAACTTCGGCAACTTAGCTTTTCTGTCTCTTGCTTCCCGATGAGGCGAAACTTCCTCGAGCGGTGCCTGGCTCCATAGTATTATCTCCTCCTTCCCCCCTGGTTAACTTGTGCGCGAGGGAGCCTTCTTTTCTTTGAGAAAAGAGAAAGAAGAGGGAATAAAGTTATGGAGCCTAGCGGCTCGATTCTGCTTACCGGGTGTGGTTGCTGCACAAAGTGTTAGCAAAAACATGCAATAAAATGATGAAAGCATGAATTTGACAGGTTTTGCGCAACACATGAGCTTTACTGATGCACGGGGTCTGCGCCCGGCTTTGTACAAAGGATTACATGCAACAGCGGCAAGACTTGTACAAAAGGTGGTTGCTTAACGGGTTCCGACAACCGCGCCTCTATGGGTAAAACTTACGAAGATGCTCAATGTTCCAGAGTTGCTCACCGGAATGCCATCTTCGGTCTCAAAGCGGACGGCCTTGAGCCCTAGTGACTCGTTTCACCCGATAAGGGCCTTCCCACTTCAAGGCGTCAACTTGTTTGAATTCTTGGCGGATCGACGCTACCCGAAGAACAAGGTCGCCTTCCTCGAGACTTCGGCACTAACTCTGCGGCTATGGTAGCGATGCAAAGCTTGTTTGGTAGCGAAGCGGCTCGCCGCAATGCTTTGAAGACGATCCTCCTCAAGGAGCAGCGTCATCTTGTCGCAGCTGCTCTTGCTCGAGCTCATCATAAGCGAGCACTCGAGGCGATCCGTATCACGAGTTCCGTGGGGAGAACTGCCTCTGCTCCATAGACTAGAGCAAAGGGTGTCCGGCGGTGGCTCGATTTGGCGTCGTCCTGATCGACCAAAGAACCACCGGCAGCTCCTCGATCCAGTTTCTTCCGCACTTGTGCAGCCTGTCGAAAGTTCTGGTCTTGAGCCCGCGCAGCACTTCAGCATTTGCCCTCTCTGCTTGACCGTTGCTTCTCGGGTGAGCCACGGAAGCAAAGCAGACCTTGGCGCCAAGATCTTGGGTGTACTGCATGAAGGTGCGACTCGTGAATTGTGTGCCGTTGTCGGTGATGATCCTGTTAGGGATTCCGAAATGGCAAACAATCGACCTGAAGAACTTGACTGCTGACTGTGCCGTCACCTTCCTCACTGCTTCCACTTCCGGACACTTTGTGAACTTGTCGATGGCGACGCATAAGTACTCAAAGCCCCGACAGCTCGGGGAAGGGGCTGAGGATGTCGAGCCCCCACACCGAAAATGGCCAGGATAAAGGGATCGTCTGGAGAGCTTGAGCTGGCTGGTGTATCTGTTTGGAATGGAACTGGCACGCTTCACACTTGGTTACTTGTGCAGTTGCATCCTGGAGGGCTGTCGGCCAGAAGAAACCTTGCCGGAAAGCTTTGCCGACAAGTGCTCTTGCGCCAATGTGGTGACCACATATGCCTCCGTGTATCTCTGCCAACAGACATCCATCTTCCCCGGGAATACACTTCAATTTCACACCGTTGAGTCTTCTTACATGCAAGATGTCGTCGACAAACTAGTACATACTTACCGCCGGGCTACTCTTTCCGCTTCTTCTTGCTCTTCGGGAAGTTCTCTGTCTCAAGGAAATGGACAATCTTGTGCCCATGCCGGAGCTTGCGGTTCCACAACAAGGACTAAAGGCACATCTCGCTGCCGCAGGAACATCAGCTTCCACGGCAAGAACTCGCGGCCCTACCGAGCTTGATGCTCCCGACAAGCTTGCCGGAGCAAGACTTGTCGGGAGCGCCTCGCTTCAATGAAACAAACCTCGGGGCCTGCTTGGAGCAGCATCGCCCTCAAAGACTGCTGGTGTTGAGCTTGGGGACCTTTGCAACGACGGCTTCGGGAAGCTCTGCTTGGAAAGTAGTCACCAGAGGTCAACTTCCTCTTCTTGCTTTGTCCAGCTTGATGGTGTTACGGTTGGCTGAGTTAGCTTGAGCACGAAAATCCCTGGTTCCATTGTGCAACTTAAGTGCGGGCGCACTTTGACAAAGCCGTCAACAATATCATTCTCGAGCTCTTGGAACATGTTCCATTTGCAGCCGTCAAAGTGCTCTTCTAGCTTCCTCACTTCATCAACGTAGGCTTCCATCAACGGACTCTGGTAATCTTTGTTCACTTGGCGAACGACAAGTTGCGAGTCACCCCGACAAAGAAGCTTTTTGATCCCAAGGTCCACTGCGATCCCGAGACCGGCAAGCAAACCTTCATACTCTGCGGTATTGTTTGTCGCTTGCTCCTTGGGAAAGTGCATCCGGACTACGTGCTTGAGGTGCTCTCCGGTGGGTGCGATAAGCAAAGACGCCGCACCGGGCGCCTTTGCTGAGAAGGCACCATCAAAGTACATCAGCCACTCTTTGCTTGCTTCCTTGACGGGGATGCTCATCTCCGGAATTTCTTCATCTGGCGTTGGCGTCCATTCTGCTATGAATTCTGCCAATGCTCTGCTTTGGATGGTCGATGTGCTTTCAAACTTGAGGCCAAAGCTTGACAGTTCCAATGCCCACTCGACAATCCTGCATGTTGCTTCTGGATTCTGCAGTATCCTCTTGAGCGGAAAGCGAGTGACAACTGTGATCTCATGTGCTTGGAAGTAATGCCGCAGCTTTCTCGAGGCCATGAGGAGGCCGAAAAGCAATTTCTGCACACCAGAGTACCTTGACCTAGCCCCCTGCAGGAGGGAATCGACAAAGTAGACTGGGCGCCGCACCATCCTTCTTCGTGCATCTGCTCATGCGTCGCATGGATTCGCCCTTGTCGGGACCAGAGCTTGTCGTGAAGCCCCCGCTTGTCGCTAGATGTGTTTGCCGTGGTTGCTTTGGCTCGTCATCCGCCTCCCTCTCCGCTACTAACGCAGCACTAACCACTTGATTGGTTGCCGCTTATATATAGCAAAGAACTTTTCTTGTGGCTTAGGTGCGACAAGTGTTGGAGTGGAGGACAGTATCTCTTTAAGTCCTGCAGCGCAGCCTCCGCTTCGAGTCCATTTCATTGGACCTGCCTTTTTCAAAATTTTGGAAAACGGCAGTATGCTGCTCAGCAGACTCTAGAAATAAACTCGCCGAGAGCAGCCACGCAACCGCAAGTCTTCGTACATCCTGACGCGCTTTGGTGCTTCAATCTGCTCAATGGCCTTGATCTTGCTCGGGATTAGCTTCAATCCCTCGTTGAGACACGAAGAACCCGAGAAGCTTGCCGAAGGGACTCCAAACACACACTTCTCGGGGTTGAGCTTGAGGTTGATCTTGCGCAGATTTGCAAAGGTCTCGGCCCAAATCTTGAACCAGAGTTGCTTTGTCCTTGCTTTTGACCACTATGTCATCCATGTAGGCTTCTACATTTCTGTGCATTTGCGGCTCAAAAGCGCCATGGACTACCCTTGCAAATGTTGAACCAGCATTCTTCAAACCGAAAGGCATCTGTATGAAACAGTATGTGCCACATGGTGTAATGAATGCGGTCTTCTCCTCATCTTCTTCAGCCATGAAGATTTGATGGTATCCTGAGTATGCATCAAGAAATGAAAGCAAATCACATCCAGCCGTGGAGTCAACAATCTGGTCAATGCGCAGCAAGGGAAATGGATCTTTGGGACAAGCTTTATTAACATCCGTGAAGTCAATACAAAGTCTCCATTTTCCATTTGCTTTGCGCACGACTACAGGATTGGCCAACCACGTAGGATGGAGCACTCCTATGACAAGGCCTGCTGCTTCTAGTTTCTTGATCTCTTCGGCTATGAATTCTTGGCGCTCCACTGCTTGCTTCCTGACTTTTTGCTTGACGGGCGCGCAAGATGAGGACAAACGGCCAGGCGGTGCTCAATCACTTTCAGGAACACCGGGATGTCAGACGGTTGCCATGCAAACACGTCGACATTCGCCCGCAGGAAAGCAACGAGCGCGCCTTCCTATTCAGGGTCGAGAGAGGCACTGATGGTAAAGGTACCACCAGTGCCGTCCTCATTGGCGGGCACCTTCTTGGTCTTTGGCGGAGCTACCATCTTCTTGCACTTGTCGGTGGAGCTCGATGGTGCATCCTCGACGGTAGCGCAGCACTTCAAAGAGGTGCGCTTGCCGGAGTAAGCATCAGAGCCCTTGCCGGACTTGGACTTCGTCTTCTTCTGCCCAAGAGGATATGGAGCTGTCCGGCAAGTGCATGAGCCAAGATCTGACGTTGGGCTTGAGCACGAGCGGGAAGTAGTTGGCGAGGATCTTGTCGTCCCGTCCCCCCGCAGCCTGCACCGCGATGGTGTAGATGCTAAGGAACTCCGACGGATGCGCCCTGCCATCATACTTCTCCGCACGTCTGGTTTGAAGTTTTTGGCTGGGCCTTTGTACTTGCCGCAGCTCACGAGTGAACGCAGGGCAACCTACCGCTGCAGACGGCAGGTCGCCTGCTCCTCCGGTGCGCGCGCATGTCAATAGAAGGCCCAGCGCTTTGTCGGATCGACGTCGCGCTTCTCTTCGGGCGCCGATGCGAGTTCGGCGTCCTCTTGTTGTCGCTCATGAAGAACTTGGCGCTGATCGCGGCGAAGCTCATGGATCCGGACGACGCAGTGGAGTCGCTGTCGAGGTGGATCCGGTGAGTCGGGCGATCTTGGCCTTCGTGGCGGAGAGTGCACGGTGGTTGCACCTCCGACGATCTCGTCGCCACCGGCTCGTGCCTTGTCATCTCGCCGCGGCAATGATGGCGTTGGTTGCCGTGGGCGCCGCTGCTGGCAAAGCCGATGAGGCTTCGATAGTGGCCCTCCACCGTCGACCTTGTCGGCCGTTGGAGGGTAGTCGAGCAGCTGAGCTCTCGCCGTAGCTTCGCTGGAGTAGTGGGTGGCATTGGCGAGCAGTGCGAGGAGCGGATATGCTCGGACTTCTAACCACGTTAGAAGGAGCAACACCCGCCCAGCGACCGTATCTCACTCGTGCCAGCATGTTGACGCGCATGCTGGTCTTGAGGGTCTCGATCCAATGAACGTATGGCGTTGTGAACGCCATGACGTTGTTGGTCCCGCGTCTCCTGAGATGGACGCGGGGGATGCACGGACGCCGAGGTTTGCGGGGCCTTGTCCTTGGACTTGGCAACGTCGTGAGCACCTTCGCCGGCGCCGTTCCTCCGCCAGCGTCTGCCCCACCACCCGCTTTGCTGCGGTGAGGGTGGGTACGACGCGACGGCAGCTGCCGCCAAGCCTTCTTCTTGGGTGGCATGTTGAGGAAGATGTTGATGACGCTGCTCGTGTGAACGCCGGATCAGATTCACACGGCCTCGACGCCCCCTACCTGGCGCGCCAAAGATGTCGGGGAGGCTGATCGTAGCCACGGACACCTATGGGGCCGGCGGAGCAGGCCCCTTAGTGGTTCGGAGGGGGGCGGAGATCGCGCGAAGAGCGGATCGAGGCGTGGCACACGAGCAGTTTACCCAGCTTCGGAGCTCTCCGGAGAGATAAAACTCCTACTGCTGCTTGTTTGATGTATTGTGTCCTTGCTAGGGAGCAATGAGAGCTACAAAACCTAGCGTGAGTGTATCTGGTCTCGAGTGAGTCGAATGAACCGAACCAGCCGAACCCTTTCTACGTTGCGCATGGGCCTCCTTTTATATGCTCAAGGGGTCTCCGACAGGTGGCAACATAGATGAGGGTACAAATGTAAAAACAGGAGTTGGTACACCTACTCGAATAGTGTACAGTGCAAAATACCTAACTCTGACGGCAAGGGACAAAAGCAATAAATGCCCGTCGGCCGCCCGAACAAAGGCAACAGAGACCGTCAGTGCGCCCGCCGCCACGATGGCAAGCTTGTCGGCGCCGCTTATCGCTGCTCTCCGCTGGCTGCCTGACCTCTCGACACGCGCCCATGGAACAGTCCCATGGCGACACGTCGCCGCTGGATGAGCTGGAGCGGAGAGGAGAGAGGTTGCATGCTGCGGCAAGCGCCTTGTCAGCGGCCGAATCTCTTGTCGCGCTTGGGAGGCTTGTCGCGCTCGAGCCTTCCCGGCAAGCTCCTCTTGCCGGGCCTTGTCTTCTGCATGCCTCGAGTGGCCTTCCCGACAAGCTCCTCTTACGGGGCCTTGTTCTCTTAATCAAATACTTTGTTCTTGAATGGCTCCAAAGGAGCCACAGAGGATCTTGGCGGTGACGAGGCAAACCTTGCCGCGGGGTGCTGCAACTGTCCGTGCACGAGTACGGGATACTAGGGTACCCCTACTCTAGTACACCGACAATTCTCTCATTTTTCTCTGTGTGTAGTCACTTGTTGAAATCTCTAGAAAGACGAATAGAATATTTAGGAACGGAGGGAGTACACATACGAAGCAAAATGAGTGAATCTACACTCTAAAATATGCCCGTTTGAAACTTGTAAAAGGACAAATATTTAGGAACGAAGGAGTATAATTTTGTGCGTGGCACATGGACCCGGATTATGAAGAGGCTTCTGGCAATGCTATCAAGCTTCCATCATTTGTTTACATAATTGATGTACTATACAAATAATTTTCCAGCGAGACATGAAATTGTACAATGGTGTGAGCTTTCAGCTTCTGTTTCGCGTGTCTTGCCATCGATGCTCTTTTGGAAACAATAAAAAACTAATTTCCGTGCTAATGCATGTCAATTATTAGCAATCAGAGCTAATAATTACATCACAACTGAAGACAGAGTTGTGAGAAGGTGTTAAATTAAAATTGATCCATGCTTTCATTGGCAGCAACGTCCCCCCAACTCTGTCTAAATCAACAAGGCATGTTGGGAAAAAAGTAACTGTTTGGAGCATGCAACATTACGATCATTTTGTGCAGTTCCACTAAAATAGAGCTGAGCATACCTGTTCCAAAGATATTAAGTGTAATTACGATAATAGAGGACTCCTGATGAAACAATAAACACTTAAATAGAAGCCGCTCACTTTTGCAGTCTCTTTTAAGACTAACTAGTTGGAGAAGATTAGGCTCGGAGTTGGATGAGGAGGATAGAGCAAAACCAATCTCCCTTTGTGCAACAAGACCGAGATGCAGAGACGTTGCCCATGTGACATTTTAGTACAACTGCACAAAACACTCTTAAGAAAAAAATGATTTGTGCAGTTCACCAAAAGGTCGCAATAGCAACGAGGTGAAATGGATAGCCCTGTTTGCAAAAAAGAGGTAGAAAGGAAACAATTACTGGCCGATAACAGTTGGTGACACATGCGACGACAAAAAAGAATCATATTCCTTGCCGTAAGGGAAGATAACAACACGGTTGTGTTTGTCTAAAACGGTGTCAGGACGAGGATGCAATATGGAAATACGCTGGACGAGCTATGTTTTGGGCAAAGAACTGTGGAAGATCCACATGCAGCGACGTGGGAAGACGGGCAGTGAAGCAAGGACAGAGGGGATACCTGGAGGTCGTCGGGATGTAACTAGGTGAGCGGCGGCAGGCGGAATCTGCGAGCAGGTGGCGTAGGCCCTGCCGCACCGGAGCTTGGTCAGAGAGGACGGCGTGTACCGCAGATCGGGACGTGCTGCCTCGGCACCGTCGAATGGAGAAACGATGCACTTCCTCCCTTTCCCCCGGCGGATGGGATGCGGCCGGATCAGTGACCAACGGTGAGAGAGAGAGAGGCCACCGCACTCCCTTTCCCCCGGCGGACGGGATGCAGACGGATCAGTGACCAACGGTGAGAGAGAGAGGCCACCGCAGCCTTGTGTGAGATACTCTGAAGAGCGACAAACCAGGCACGCAAGGCTCCATTGTATATAGTGAGCGGACTACCTTTTTCTCCATAAAAATCATTTTATATTCTGTGTACATGCCATTGAGCGCTATAACTTTATTTAAAAATAACGCGGCAACGCATCAAGTCGAACTTTGTTTCGTGCAGGCGTGGTACACGACCTCCCTAGGTAAACAACCGCTACAGGCGTTCAAATTAGCACGTGGGCTGCCATTTCGTAAAGAAATGAGCTCCACCGTGTACCAGTTGAGGTGTGGCTGGGCACGAAGCATGAGTCGATGCACGTGCACCTATTCTCTTCTTGTATACGTACACCACCTACGTGGGGTTGTGTGAGAGAGATACAAACCTAGAGAGATATAGTGTGTGGGTTCTTGAGAGTTTTTTTTGGGCGGGGGGTTTCAATCAAAAAATGTAACATATGCAATGTGTGTGAAATAGAGTCCTGGATATAACATATATATAGAGGGGGCGATCCAGGAGAAGAGAGTGGAGGTATCACCGGCTTGAGGTGTCCATAGAATCGAAAAGAGGGATGATGTGTGTGTGTGCGTGCGCGCACGATCGATAAAGAGTGCCATCAAATTTGTGTGTGCCCGCGTCAAAGATATAGAGTGGCTGGCCTACTGGAACGTGAGAGGGGACATGTGCAGTTTGTCTCTGTGGCATGGATACCTACTGCAGCGCCGACTATTGGTGTGTGGTGGGGGAAGAGGGAGGCCCAATTAACTATAGAGGTACAATGGCTGGTATATGTGTGGAGGAGGATGAGGCCTACCTCATGTATTAAGGAGATCGATCTGCCTCATGTATTAAGGGAGATCGATCGGCATCCATGCATATGTGCATGAGAGGAATAAGGCTGGGAGAGAGGCAGAGCTAGAGTGTTGGAGGGGTGGTAGTGGAGTTACTTCTAACAAATGGTGGGATAGGCTTGCTAGACAAACGGAGGGCACGCCCACAATATTAGTAAGAGAGGAGATGGCTGCTTGTTGTCTGTGCACGTGTGTGTGAGAGACGGGTCAGGAGGCATGCACGAATGATGAGGGGGGACGATGTGGCTGTGGTAAGCAGACATAACTACATAGGAAGATCAATCGCCCTTTGTTAGAGAAAGGAGAGACATAACTTGTGAGGTACGTCGATCGATGGGGGGGGGTAGTTAAAGTCGATCCAGGTATATGTTGGGCGATCGATCGGTATACATGCATGTGTGTGTTAGAAGCAAACGAGGCACGAGGAGAAGGATAGAGATAGAGGGATGCATGTAGGAGGTGGTACGAGAGGCCTGCTCTATCGAGCGGGAGGAGTGTAAGTACGAGAACGATGAAAAGGGTGGTGGGAGTGAGGCATGGACGGTGACAAGAGAAGAGGGAAACTTGTGTTTGTGCTAGGCACACCTGGCTAGAGAGGCATATCGATCGATGTGTGCCGTGAAAGAAGGAGCTGGGGAGCCTACACACACCGTGGGTGAACGACCTAAAGTGAAAAGACGAATTTGCGCGATGGAGCTAGAGAATGCTGAGGGAGGGTGAGAGGGATGCGGGCGTGTGCATGCACAAGACAAAGTTAGCGCTAGCTACAAAGATAAGAGGGTTGTGTGGGTGTAAAAAACAAATAGAGATCATATATACTTTGTTATAAAAAGCGAATTCGAATATTTGAAGAATTTATCATAGTGTTTTAAACCGACGTATGTGTGAATATATATAACGGTGATACACATGGTGTGTTTATGAACATGTTATACTACATTTAATATATTTTATCTATACTCTTATAAAAAAACGTTGTTGATGATGGTGTGCCTGCCATCCTGCATGATAGGCCGTCCGATTTATATCTGGTGGATAGCAAGGAAACTATGATGGTTGAAGTTGGCAACAATCATGATTTTAGATTCTTATTGAAATAGAGAAACGAATTCAAATTTAGTTCGAATTGCAGCGGTAGTATAGACATTTGGAATGCACTAAAATGTTGGTATGAGTAGGTTACATGCATTATGCAGAAAAGCAAAAAAAAATTAATCGGACATAACATGGATTCATACTCCCTCCTTCCATCTATACATGGCGTAATGAGATTTTTAAGACCGCCTTTGACTATTGACAAGATTAATAGTACATGACATGCACAATGTGAAAATTATATTATTGAAAGAACCTTTCACAGACGAAGTCAACAGTGTGCTTTGTGTAAGTTGCATGTCATATATCATTGCCCTAATATTTGGTCAAAGTTAGCATTGAAAAACGCATTAGGCCCTATATAGATGGTAGGAGGGAGCAGCTTTGAATAGCATTTGTATAGTAAAACGAGGCAAGACTCTCTCTATGTGTGGTGTGAATAGTTTTATTTTTTTCGTTTTCTTTTTGGTTGAGGGAAGTGCGAATTGATTTGGTACATACAAGTATAATATTACTATGCAGTCAAAAAAAAGTACAATATTACTACACGGGCTTGTCCCTAAAATTCAACTCGCGTCTTGTTATATCTCGAAAATTCAGATATCGTGCTCCCAAAACTGGCGCCTTCACAACCCGCGCCTTGCTATCCTGAAATTACAACGCGCGGGAAAACTCCCTCCAGCTGCCAAATCCCGACATGCGAAATCCCCCTTCTAACCCTGAGCCGAAAGGGCCGCTAGTTCAAATCGGTGCGGGGTAATTTTGTAACACACCCTACATTTTGGACAAGCGCGTCCCTAAGTCATGCTTCACCCCTCCCATCGCCCCCTTTTCGCCATTCGAAATCCCAGGCCGCCATAACCTCTCCGCTCCAGTCGCGAAACCCCACCCTCCTCCGTCCGCCATGTCACCGCTGCCCAGCCGGAGCCTCTTCCCCGACAACGTCGTCAACCGCAACAGCTCGACGTCCCTCGTCCACCTCCCCGGATGAGCATCCGTCATCCATCTCGCTGTCCCGCCGGTTCAGCCGCCCTGTCCTCCACCTCCAAGGAGCTGCTCCGACGATCGCCTCGTCTATCGTGGCTACTCCATCCCCACAGCGTTGCCTTAACCTGCTCCACCGGAACCGCAACATCCTCACCGACTCCTCGGACAAAGCCGAGGCCTACTCGGCGCCACCAAAGAGGTTGTACACTCATCGCATCGCACCTTCTCCTTAACTCGACCTCCCAGCGTCGACGGTGCTCCATCCCGCACCGCCATGGAGCGGCTACCTTGAAGCCGGCGCCCATGGCGACATCTCCACGGGCGTTTCTCCTCAAAGGCGAGGCCCCTTCGGGCGGCGGCGTCCATACCAGCCGGATCTGCTGCTCTTGCTCGGCTCTCGCCGCCTTCTTGCTGCTGCTCTCCCCTTGCTCGTCTTCTGCTCGCTCGATTAAGCCACACTTGATCATTGAATCAACTTTTGGGTCGGTCGATTTTAGGGGTTGGGGGGCTCGCCAGAGTTAAGGAAGAACCACCCATGGCTGGTGCAGGGGCTCATGGGAGAGGTACCCCCCTACCTAACTTCGGGTTCAGGGTGGGGGCAGGAGGCCTAGAGGGCTGGCCGGGGCGGCGGTGGCGAGTTGTTTCGGGGCGGCGAGGCGGCGCTGGGGCCGGCGGTTTGGCCGGTGGTGGCAGGCGGATCAGGGTTGTGCAGGTTGAAGATGAACTGCAGGCCCTCCCTAAACTACATGTCAAGTGTCTCTCTGCTACCATAGTGTTCAGTTTCGACAGTAGCATTCAGATTCCACAGTTAATTTCAGTTTCGACAGTTAAGTTTAGAGTCAATAGTTTTTACTTCATATGTTGTAGTCAGGTGGTTTTTGGTGATGTTAATTTTACATCCATTTTTCATCATCTATTGGAGATGCTATTAGAATCCCACTTGAGATTGACGATGTCTGTCTTGTGTTGCTTCAGCCTTGATGTCTTACGGCTCACCGGAGCTGCTCCAACGACAGAACGATCCATCACAACAGAGCAGTGCCCTGGACGCTGTCTACAGATTCCTCAGATCTTCCTCCACACCTCCGACAGCCACCTCTGCCTCAACTGCTTCAGCGACCAACCCAATGATGTTGAGGTCAACACGGCTACGGCAAAGAGGTTGTACACTTGTTGCGTCAGTTATTACTATACATTCACGTCGATCCATTAGGGCTATTTTGGTTCAACGGAAAAACGTCGATCCACTGGTTGTTACCATCACTCTAAATTTCTGCATGCTCTCCTTACATAATTTCACCATATTTTTTCGTATGCATGTCGGATATTGTACACAGTCATGCTCAACATGTAGAGAAAAGAGAAGAGCTTTGCGGTAATACAATGTCATGCGGACATCGCTCCATGGTGGGTTCAATGGCAAACCCTCCCACCCCTCTCCAGTTGTAATCGAGAGGAAGATATCTGTTACGAGGCGTGCTCGCACGCCGTGACCACTCCTATTTACCCCCAAGGTGTTTGCTCTACCTTGGCATGATGATGTTAGTCATATCATGCATATGTTGCCTTGCGGTGCCTACTTTTGCCATCATATATGTCATCCGCTTAGTTTAGACATGTTCAAGAATGCCACTGTTTAGTTTCTATATCATATATGGGAATTATGCAGCCTCATGTCTTTTAGCCATCCATAATATATGTGAAATGTGCAATGCCATCCTGTTCAACCAGGCATCATATATTTGAATGATATCTTGCCCATCCTTTTCTTCATTACATTTCCATTTGTTGACAACGTTTGTACATTAAACTACCCTTCCTGTGAATCAGCCATTTGGGTGGGAGATGGAAAAATCTGGAGTGAAAACAAGGCCTTCAGAGAAGACAGTGTTACCTATCGAAGCAGATCTCTTGTCGGGTCCCGATAGCTCCTCATAGATGGATTCAGAGACAGATGACCAGTCCTATTCCCCCACTGAGGTGTATGCTCTAACTTGGCACGGTTATACTGCTCGTATCATGCATACGGTGTCTTGCATTGCATAGTTTAGACATCATATACACAATATTCAACACCATGTTCTTAGTTCATACATCATATCGAATGCCCTCTGTTTAGCATATAAATCACATGTGTGAATTAAATGATGCGATCCTGATTACTTAGATAACATATAGGTGAATTATGTCATGCGATCATGTTTAGTTATTCATCATATCTTTGAATTATGTTATGCTATGCTATCCAGTTTAGATAGACATCATATATGTGAAATTATGTCATGCTATCCGTTTTAGTTAAACAATATACATGTCAACTATTTCATTCCCTTTTTTTTCCACACTATCTATTGCATCTGTCTCTCATACAATGTCTGTACATTCAACTATGTTTCCTGTTTATCAGCCATTTGAATTGGAGCGGGTGATGCCGATATCAGCGGAATAAAAACACGGTCTTCAAATAAAACAGTGCTACCTCTTGGTGGAGATAGCACCCCGGTTGTACTTGCACAAGAACCATCCCTACCACACATAACCCAAACTCTCGCAGATTGTACCCCTACTGCGATGCACAGAGAACCAGCTTCACCCAATCTAACCCCAACCCCAGCCGATAGTAACCCAGTTCCTATTGACACAGCACCATCTCCACCACAAGAGCACCCAAACAACAGCAGTTAGTAAGGCAGCTTCAAAGGCCCAAAGGGCCAAGATTATCAATGGCGTAACCCCAACTCCACCGGTTAAATACGCCTATTCTCGTGGAGGAAGCACAACCAGCCGATCGTAGTTTAGCATCTATCGCATTTGATGTTGTTAAATCGTATGTGCGTATCTTCCCACCTTGGAAATATTATCGAAGATGATGGAAAATGCCGATTGCGGTGTTTGTCCAGGAGTTATGTGTAAGTAATGTTATTCATGGCAATTACTTTACTTTGCTTCGTCCCATACATCCTACCTCCATGATGGTTATAATACAGCAAATTTTCCCATTTTTCTCTATAGAGAAGGACCGATTTGGAAACTCAGGATGAGGTAACCTGTGCTAATACCTCTGCTATCTTCAAGAATGCTTGGTGGCGATGTCGGAATTACTCAAGAAACCGTACTTCACCGGCAAAGAAACTCATCAAATTCCCTTACGTTCTCCTGAGACACATTCTTCGGACGATGGTAGGGAACGCCTTTGTTCATCTTGGTCCCGAACCAATAATGTGGTAAGGTCTATGAGCTCATTTTCTATTTTTAAGTATTTTATTCTTGCATCTTATTGTACACTGTTCATGTAGAACAAGTGCCTAAACCTGAAGAACAACTGTTCTAATTTAAGATTCCATTGCTATCATAGTTCAAAAAAGTGCTAGGCGTTAATTGTGCATTTTTCCACCGCCTTTGGCGCTTTTATCGACGAAAAGCGCATGCTTATGCGCAGCTTATGCCTGATTATGCGTAGTTATGCTAATGCGTTTTATAACGCCTAGAGCCTAGGTGCGCTTAAGCGCTCGCTTAGGCGCGCCTTTTTTATCTATGTTTGCTTTGCTCTTGTATCACTGTGTTTACTCATACAAACTTATTTTTAAATTGAAGGATCCAATCGAAACTCCAACGGCACAGCAGGTATGTTCACGCATGTTTCTTTAACAGGTTTTCTCTTATCAATAACTCTGTTGATTTCAATTTCAATTGTGTATATAGTTGACTTTCATATCATGCACATTACTAGCATCACAACAGAGCCAATAGTGTTGTTGTACATGTAGACCCGTGGTACCCATCTGAAATCTTGTTGTGCCGTGTAGTTTCCCACGTTTTGTATTCTTTCACTGCTGCTTTGTCTTGAACTGATATGATTTGAACCATGTCTCTATTTTGATTTGGCAAGACAATTCAGTGACCATAGGACATAGATATATGTTTGTTTGATGCTTTTATTATGTAATAGTACTTGGCAATAGAAGACTTGGTAGTTTAATCCTGTCCACCTTACTAATGAACCGGTTCACCGAAATGAGTTTCATATACTTGTTAAACTTGTTATGTGTCTGCTTGTTTCTTCGTTTAGAATGCTGACAGAATATTGGGGAAGAGTGCCTTATTAAGCAACGGTAAAGGAAGTAATGCAGATAAGGTTCAGGATAGTGACACATCCTTGTTGGTCTCCCACAAAGCTGATAAAACAGCTAAGGAAGACTATCTTGAAGACAGCGAGACAACCCCAAAGTCCTGTCTTGGTTTAGTGTTCGATTCTTGGCCACTACCGCTTGCACAAGCTATTCAAACTCACTTTATGCGAATCAGTTCGGTTTCTTGAGTCTCAACTACGAGGCTGAAAGACATCGATCAGTGTCTTTGCGACAAGAAGCGGAAGGGCGGGGAAGTCCCCGGAGCAATCGGATGCATACTTTTCCGGTGCAACAAGCGTTGGAGGATTTTAGCGCCAAACAGGACAAAGCTAATCAGCTTGCTAAGCTTATTGCCGACATGGTGGATACCGAGGATAACGTTTCTTGAGCTCTTGAAGTTGTTTCGATTATGCTCTTGTTTCTTTGCCGCGTTTATTTACCTTTGGTGGCCAATTTTGACGGCCAAGTGTATGTAATATGTCGCTTTGTTCCCTATATTTGCCTTTGGTGGCGAACATTGATGCCCGATGGATGTAATATGTGTAATAGCGGTAATAGGCTAGCCTTAATTGCTTGCTTATTTATTTCCTTATTGTCTTGTTTAGTTGTTTGCTTGTAGTCACTGCAGTTCTTTTACATGTTTTCTAGTGGCCACAATAGCCTATTTTTGGTAACTAGGCAAAAATAATCATGGCAACACGCAATTTGTTGTAACCATGGGCCTCCTGCAGTCAGTATGATCCATGGGCCTTCGTCGCCATAGGACCATTGGCCTTCTATACGGGCCGTATGATCCATCGGCCTTCTATATGGGCCTTAGGGATCAATGGGCCTTCTACGGGCCGTAGGGTCCATGGGCCTTCTACGGGCCGTACTATCCAAGGGCCTCATACGGGCCGTAGGATCCATGGGCCTTCTACGGGGCGTATCATCATTTCGCCAATCATGGGCCGTACTATTCGTGGACCATAACGGGCCGTTAATAGGCCGTGTTTGATAACTCTATGAAAACAGCCCAACGGGTTTTTTTTACATGAAAACGGCCCAACATATTAACGGTCCGCAAACGGGCCGCCTGTAACGACGGCTGAATTTGGCCCACAAGCAGAAAATGAGAGTAACGGCCGTATGTAACCGAATGCTGCAAATGAGCCCAAGAATCAATGGGCCCTGAGAAGGCTGAAAGATAACTTGGGCTGGAAACGGCCCAATGGAATAACAGGCTGTTAATGGGTATAAAGTGATACACTGTTCATTACGGGCCAGTTTCACCACGGGGCGTTAATGGGCCAAGAGTTACAAAGGTCCTCATATGGGCCGAAAGAATTCATGGGTCACACATGGGCCGGAAGTTAAAACGGGCTGAATCATATTGGACGGCCCAAATGACGCTACTGGGCCTAATTCAGATAGGGCGTAACGGGCCCTCGGTTAGCAGGTTGTAAATGGGCTATATGCGAACAGGTCGTTAACAGGCTTTCCGTGGGCCGGCCCGCCACCTTTTGACCAAGTCAAACGGGCCGGCCTTTTCAACGGAATGGGCCTCTGTTGGACCGTGACACGTGTCGCCGTATCATAGGCGCCTTCGGTCCAATGAGCGGATGACATCTGTCCCAACGGTGAGCCGACACGTGTTTGCTCCAGCCAATGATGATTTTACATGTGGAAAATCCCCATTGGTCGGTACATTAACGGGTTATCGGATCCAAAACCCGACCCGATAGATTAACGGCGTTACATTACGGTGGATGCCACGTGTCGGTCACCCTTGACGAAAGCAGTTACGTGATCGCGATTTATCATCATGGAAGTGGACACTTCCGTGATGATAATTTTGGTAATGTCATGGAACACTTCTACGACAGCACAGGTATGACTATCTTGATTCTATCATAAATTTGTCATGGATGTACATGCATGACAAAAAACGCGACCTACTATGACAAACACGTATCGTCACGAAAGTGTATTTTTTTTGTAGTGAAGGCTAGTCATAGTGGGAGTAACTTAGGTAGTAACATAGCGCACTCCAAGAAAATTTTGCTTATGTGGCATGTAGTTAATGAGAAGTGTAACATAATATGTTACTGTAACATAATATGTTACTGTAACATAGCGGTTTCCAAGACAAGATGAGTCTACAAGCTAATAAATGAAGTCCTCTATGAAACTAATACTATGTTAGTTTGCACTATGAAGGTAGTAACTTAGACTAGTGTCATATGCATGACACTAGTATAAGTTACTCCCCACTATGACCAGCCTAATAGTGGGCTTATAGCCCGCTTACATGGCATTGTTTGCCTATGTGGAGGAGAGAGTGATGGAAAAGTAAGACTAGTCACAATGGGTAGTAACTTAGAGTACTACCTCTATAGTGGGGAGTATGTGTGGTGTCAACACTTCATTTATTAGGTTATAGAATCAGCTTGTCTTTGTATGTGTGATGTTACAGTAACTAGTATTGTTGGCGTCCTAGGAACGGGGCCCGCCCGCGGCCCAGGGCGTGGCTCCGCCAGCGGCCTGGTACGGCCCGCCTTCATCAGCAACCACTCAAGACCCTCGCGAGAGGTTAAGCCTCGCGAGGCGGACGACACCAAGACCTCCTCAGGGGCGGCCTCGCTAGGATGGCTCTCGAGGAGCGGAGATATGTATGCAAGGGGCACCTCGTAAGGTTCGCATGACGTGAGCCATGACGACCGAAGCCAGGCGGGCGCCATCGGGCGCAGAGTGCCAGTTTCCTGTTTGGTGCTAAAGAGGCAGGCGCAGGCGAGGAGTCCCGAGGCATCAGGCAAAGGTTTCCGTATCGGTGCAATGAGACCAAGACCATTTGGACGGCAGGATGGAGGTCAGCATGGAGCCCACAACAGCGTCACCACCAGAGCCTTTGTCAGACGAAGACCACCTTTTGTCAGGATAGCTTGCACTAGTTGTCTCCCTTTAAAATTGGGTGTTGTGGGATCCCTTCCCGCCTATATTTGGGAAGAGGACCAAGGCCTCTATAAATAGGGCTAGCAACCACCATAGTAGGCAACTGATCTGGGACGGATCATTGAGACCATCCTCACACACAGAACCTCACCGAGCTCAAGAACACCTCTCCTCAGGAGGTTGTTCATCCCTTGTACTTGTTCATCCTCAGCCTACAAGGCAATCCACCACACCACACTGGAGTAGGGTATTACACCACAACGGTGGCCTGAACCAGTATAAACTCTGGTGTCTCTTGTTCCCTGGGTTCGACGAGCTAGGCCTTGAGACCGTTGCGAGAGCGAACTAGGAAGAGAGAGATCTTCATGCGCACCCTAGAGTTTGAACCTCAAGGGTTTGCTAGCACCCGTAATCCGACATTTGGCACGCCATGTAGCGGTGCGCTGAAGCCTTTCTTCCGATCCACGCTCCACTTCTCCACCGCAAACATGGATGACGCTCGCCGAGCCCGTGCTGAGCGCCGGGCCACCCTCGCTGCCCGCGTTGCTCAAACGGTGCCCGTTGGCGGACCTCCCCGCCGTTCTCCATCACCCACTGCCAACGCCGCGACCCGCCCGGCAGGGAACAAGCAGCAAGCACTACTGCAGGATGCTGCTAACGCGACACTACGATCAGAGACCCTTCGACGAAACTGTGTGCGATGCAATAATTGCAAACGGTGGTGTAAAAAAACCATCAAAAAAGGTCCAAAACATTTGTGATGGAGGATGCATCAAACACGGTTCAGATTTTAGTTGCGTGTGTGATTCAGGGCATATGGTTCAGTTCAATTAAACGTTTTCGGTGAGGAAGAACAAAAGAAACGGGCAGCCAGATGAAGGTATGTGCGATGTACAGCATATGGTTCACTCGGATGAACTGTTTGTGATTAGGCAACACAAAAGAAACGGTCAGCCAGATCAAGGTGTTTGCGATGTACAACATACAGTTCACTCGGATGAACTGTTTGTGATTAGGCAACACAAAAGAAACGGTCAGCCAGATCAAGGTGTGTGCGATATACGACATGCAGTTCACTCGGAAGAATTGTTTGCGTTGAGACAAGAGAACAAAAATGGTTCAATATAACAAATACCATAAATATTGCAAGGTTCAAATTCAAAGATTACAACGCCCAAATTCAAACATTGCAAACCGCGTCATTTCTGAAAAGATATTAGCCGCTGACAAGTCATGTATGGGTTTGACACAATGATTTCCAATTGCTTTTCCACATGCTCTTCCAATACGAAGTTTGGCATTTTTGGAGGCACTTCCATTCCATAGTACCAGCCGGCTCTGATAATCATACCATTTATCTTTCCTAATTAAGTGAGTGTTCAACCTCAGTACCTTCAGCACCTTTGCTCTGGCAAGAAAGAACCTGGTGAGTGTAATCTCCGGTGGGGTCCCTTTATAGGAGTTCAAAGTAATATTTGAGAGATGAAGATCCAGGCATTCAAGATTGTTGTTATAAACATCATCCACCTCCGGGCCTAATATGCACTGCAAAAGAAGAGAACGTGTTAGTGCCTGCATGCAGTTTTGAACACTGCTACACGCCCATTTGGTTTGCAGGATTTGTAAAATGCACCAACGTGCCATCTTCGATATGGCATGATTAACATGGGCATTTGATTACAATGCAGTAGAAACATGTAGCCTTCTTCACAAGAGGTTGGATTGGATGAAAAATTCCCTAAAAAAACTAGTACAGATGAATCCAAAGGAGAAATGCTTATGGACGATTGTAACCATATGAATGAAGCAACCGATATGGGGTGGGGGTGTATGTCCTAAAATCCTCCAAAATTCCTTCAGAAATCGTAGTACATTGTCATTGTAAACTTGGGAAAAGGTGCAAAAAATTGAACTCCCTTATGGTTAACATTTAACAGGAAAGGAACATCACCTCGATATACAGCTTCTTCAGGCACGGAAAGCATCTCAGGCAACTGACAACTTGGTCCAGGTTGGGGCCGACAGATTCTAGTGCCAAGACCTTCACTATGCCCAGAGTCTGGGTGAAGCTTCGCTCGATTACAGATGAACATACATCTTCAAAACTAGAAATAACGTTGATATCAAGAAGGAGAGGTATATAAGGCGACTGTTGTACCTGAAAGTTGAAGTATTTGACAGACGAGTAGCCCACCACTTTCAATTTTGGTACAGAAATGACATTGATTTTTGTTGGACCTTGTTGATCAACTACAAGTAATATCTCAAGTGAAGGTGTGTCCTGGATGACCATATTGTGGTCTACCTTTTGTGATCTCTCGTTGCAGCACCAGCAACACACATAAATAGTCCGGAGAGTCCTCCAGGTGATGTGCAAGGTACTCGACCAATTCATCGCCTGAAGACGAAGGAACTCGAGTGCACTACAGTCGCGGAGCAGGCACTCCATGTCATCCTTTGGGATGCGGACGACGACAAGCTCGAGGTGCTTTAGTCGTGGTAGAAAAAGAGCGGGTGTGTCATTAAGGGGGGGGCAATGGCAGTTCATGAACTTGGTGAGGCGCAGCGTGGGCGCGAAGCGGAGCACGGACATTGGCAGCAAGCGCATATGCCCATCATTATAACTTAGCTTCTCGAGCTGATCTATGGCGCGGGATCGGAACCACTCGTCAAGCTTGGCTCTTTCCTTGCCATTGGAACAGAACTTGCCCGTGATTAGGCCTTAGATGGCCATCGTGACTGCCGAGGATCTGGGAGAACACATCCAAGCTTTCGCGATAGCCATGGCAGAGCTTGTGGGCGTCGAGGAGGTCGACAGGGGTGCGGAGCAATAGGGTGTGCCACCACCGGAAAATGGCGGCTGTCCTCGCTCGATATTTGATTGGGAGGAGGGATATGATGACTATCAACATATCATCGGGGAGGTTGTTGATGAAGTCTAGGCCTGCTGGAGTCGCTTGCGGTTCTTTCTCGACCCGCCTCCGCTATTTGGCAGCCTCATTCTCCACCACGTCGGCGGGGACGGGAACCTTTGTCTCCATATTCACGCCATGCTTCGGTGCTTCAGCAGCCCCGGCGTCGCCACGCCCTCCCATGGGGCGCTTCGGCGGCATCCTCGTACACTGACAGATTTGAGGACTCAGAGCGGCCTCGAGGATGCGGTCGGAGAGAGAGAGGAATTGTGTGTGTGGCGAGGATGGGGGTGCGGCCGCTCGGCAGTGCCATTAATATAGACCAGTGGGTGCGAGGGGGGTGGCGGTCCAAGGCTGTCTCGCTTCCCGGTGAGAACGACTGCTTAATGTCTAGTATGAATGAAATCTATGCTTAATTACTGAATTTTAGTTGCAAAAAATAGATAGTGCTATTGCTTTTTAGCTGCATATTTTGACAAATCGCATTGTCTCTTGGCTTAGCGCCGAAGTCTGGCTTTTAATTTGCATACTGTAATCTGAACCGTTTGCGTTGAAGAGATGCACAGATCCTGTGTTGAACAGCTTGTACGCTTCCCAGTGAGCCTGCGCACCGAACTACGCTCGCACGCCTCCCGTTTAGTTAAGCAGTTGTCCACACGACACCTCCTATAGCCATTAAAACCAAGACACGTGGCGTCACGTGAATGGTTAACCGAATGCACACGGTTTGAATTATACAAATGTTTGAGATATGAAAGTGGCAGCTATTTTTTCAAAAAGCCTTTGTTGGCTATCATTATTCGAGTGCGCCTTCTCTCAAAATGGACCCGAAAACTACCACAACATGTCGGGTGCCCTTCCATAATAGCATGCCAAGTTTCATGAATTTCTGATGAGTTTTTGATTTACTAGAATTTAAAAACCAGGCATCTCAATGTTTTGCCGGCAATCAACGGTGCCCTGGTGTTCGAAATTCATTCCCATTTCTTGCATGGGTCGAAGTCATGCACCCGAGAACACAGATTTGATTTTTCAACCAATTTATATGCACTAGAGCATGTGCATGTAGTTCAAATTTGAATTATGCACATAAATGCATTGAAAACTCAGTTAATGCATAAAAATGTCCAAACGAACCCCGAAAAATCACAAAAAAACACAACACACCTGTTGTTCTATGTTGAAACGAGAAACAATTTGAAAGCAATAAGAGGCAATGGATATCGTTTCGTCCCCAAAGGTGTGGCGTTCCCTACCGAAACCATCATGCTTGTTGTGAGAAGCTCTGGTTTGTGAGAAGCATATACCCAAACCTGCCCCAAATGGGACAAAAACTTTACCACGGCATGTTGATGCCGCTCCATGATAGCATGCCAAGTTTCATGAATTTTAGACGAATTTTGGATTTACTAGAATTTAAAAACCAGGCATCTCAATGTTTTGCTGGCAATCAACGGTGCCCTGTTGTTTGAAATTCATTCCCATTTCTTGAATGGGTCCTAGGCATGCAGCCAAGGCCACATATTTGATTTTCAACCAATTTATATGTACTAGAGCATGTGCATGTAGTTCAAATTTTAATTAGGCACATAAATGTATTGAAAACTCGGTTAATGCATAAAAATATCCAAACGAACCCCGAATAATCACAAAAAATAACACAACACTCCTGTTGTTCTATGTTGACATGAGAAAAATTTGAAAGCAATAAGAGGCAATGGATATCGTTTCATCCCCAAAGGAGGGGCGTTCCCTACCGAAACCATCATGCTTGTTGTGAGAAGCTCTGGTTTGTGAGAAGGATATACCCAAACCTGCCCCAAATGGGACAAAAAAATTACCACAGCATGTTGATGCCGCTCCATGATAGCATGCCAAGTTTCATGAATTTCAGGCGAATTTTGGATTTACTAGAATTTAAAAACTAGGCATCTCTTTTGACGGCAATCAATGGTGGTTTGGTGTTTTAAATTCATTCCCATTTCTTGCATGGGACCTAGGCATGCACCCAAGGACAAAGATTTGATTTTTCAACCAATTTATATGCACTAGAGCATGTGCATGTAGTTCAAATTTGAATTATGCACATAAATGCATTGAAAACTCACATAATGCATAAAAATGTCCAAACAAACCCCAAAAAATCAAAAGAAAATAACACAACACTCCTGCTGTTCTACGTTTACATGAGACAAAAATTTAAAAGCAATAAGAGGCAATGTATATCGTTTCGTCCCCAAAGGTGGGGTGTTCCCTACCGAAACCATCATGCTTGTTGTGAGAAGCTCTGGTTTGTGAGAAGCATATACCTAAACCTGCCCCAAATGGGACAAAAAATTTAATACGACATGTTGATGCCGCTCTACGATGGCATGCCAAGTTTCATGAATTTCAGACGAGTTTTGGATTTACTAGAATTTAAAAACCAGGCATCTCAATGTTTTGCCAGCAATCAATGGTGCTCTGGTGTTTGAAATTCATTCCCATTTCTTGCATGGGACCTAGGCATGCACCCAAGGACAAAGATTTCATTTTTCAACCAATTTATATGCACTGGAGCATGTCTGTGTAGTTCAAATTTGAATTATGCACATTAATGCATTGAAAACTCACTTAATGCATAAAAATGTCCACACGAACCCTGAATAATTCCAATTCTTTTATGATCACTGCAAATAAAAGGTCTAGCAATTCAAACACTGTCCATGGCCGTTGTGACCCCATTATGTAATTCAAATCAAGACAAAAAATCAAGTAGATCCCACACATTTTATTATAACCAACCGTGTGAGATGCAGCACAAAATATCTTTGGACCGTGTCTGATGACACTTTGCGCGCTAGTTTTTTGGCTGAAGCGATTCTAAATTTTGGGCTTCCACGGCAATATCCACCTCCCCGCCCCTACCCCTTACCAAAAGCCACATTTCCCCTGTTTCTGCCTTCCTTTCCAAGTTGAAGCCTCCACTCCTTGCTTGCAGCGCCGCCGCCTTCTCGCCGGGGACCCTCCTTCACGCTACTCGACCTCGCCTATCCATGCAGGTAATCCACCCCGACCCCCATCCTCCTCCTCCTTCCACATCCCACATGCCCCGACCGCCAGCGCGAGCGCGACACCTTCCACCCAAATCACCGACCCCCTTCACCAAATAAGCGCCAGCCTAAGCCATGGTGCACGCAGTATAGCCAGGACCTCAAGGAGCATTTGGCAGCGGGGAAGCAAATCGCTGATCGCCTGGATGAGGTCGCGATGGCTACCATTCGTGCCGACCCCCAGATCTTGGAGGAGCACCTCACTGTCGAGGCCACCGTTGAGCCTCACACACAGACGCCGCGTCACGGTTGGCTGCTTTAAATGACAATTCGTGGTGTTTTCTCGAACGTCGGTGCCTTCAACGAAGACTACGAGGTATTTTCTCGGTGTGCACATGCTTACCTCATCTCGAGAGCCAGCAGGTTGGTGCCCGGAGTGGCTCAGGCAACTCACCACTACAATGAGGGCACCCACGATGCGGAGGCCTCGCCCTCTTCCATGTCCAACCTATCACACCCTCGACCTATCACACCCTTGTTCAATTGGTGTTCAGTTAACTGTTTGGTTCATTTGTTGTGGCTTGTGTCGGATTTCGGGTTCTGGCAAAACCCTTGAGGTTTGAACACTGGGGTGCGCACGAAGATCTCCCCCTAACCTATCACACCCTCGACCTCGCCGCGATCTCAAAGCTTAGCTCAACGAACTCACAACACAAGAGACACGGGATTTATACTGGTTCAGGCCACCGTTGTGGTGTAATAACCTACTCCAGTGTGGTGTGGTGGATTGCCTCTTGGGCTGAGGATGAACAGTACAAGGGAAGAAAAGCCTCCTGAGGAGAGGTGTTCTTGTGCTTGGTGGGTGTGAGGATGAACTGAATGGATTCGAGATGAGTTCTAGATGAGTTCTAGATGAGTTGCCTCCTATTGTGGTGGCTAGTCCTATTTATAGAGGCCCTGGTCCTCTTCCCAAATATTGAGCAGGAAGGGATCCCACAACAGCCAATTTGAAGGGGGACAGCTAGTACAAGCTATCCTGACTAAAGGTGGTCTTCACCTGCCAAAGGCTCTTGTGGTGACGCCGTCTTGGGCTCCACAGTGACCTCCGTCCCGCCGTCCTGCTAGTCTTGGTCTCGTTGCACCGATAAGGAAACCTTTGCCTGATGCCTCGGTACTCATCGCCTGCGCTTTCCTCCTTAGCACCAAAGAGGAAGCGAGGACACTGTGCGTGCTGGCGCCCACCTGGCCTTGGTCGTCATGGCTTACGTCATAGGAACCTCGCGATGTTTATCTTTCCTTGATCTCTCCGCCCCTCGCGAGCCAGCCTGGTGAGTCCACTCCCGAGGAGGTCTTGTGTCGTCCGCCTCGCGAGGCTTAGCCCCTCGCGAGGGTTTTGAAGGCTTATTGGTGAAGACGGGCCATCCTGGGCCACGGGTGGAGCCATGCCGCGGGCCACAGGCAGGCAAGTATGGGGACCCCCATTCCCAGAACGTCGACAGTAGCCCTCAGGCCCAAGGCGCGCTCGGACTTGGCTTCGAGGCGAAGCCAAAGGGCAAGTGCGGAGTGCCACGGGCCCCAACAGCCTGCGGCCTTGGTCGACGTGTGGTGATTGATTGTATGTGGGCGTCTCCGCTTCCCCACGCTGCCTCGGCAACTGCCCGTCTGACAAAAGGTTGGCGCGGGCGTCGCTTGCCTCCATTGCCTCCTTTAGCCTTGCCCCAGATCCCCTTCCTCGCTCCTTGCTTCCGAAATCTCCAGATCTGCTCCCATCCACTTCCGCATCAGTGACCAATGGCGCCCCGGAAGGTCAAGGTTTCTTCGTCGCCCGCCTGGTACGAGCCGGCTCTTGATGCGCCCAATGTCTCAGAGAAGAACCTCGCCGTCACGCGCCTACTGACGGCGGGAGAGAGCAATGAGAGGGGAAAGACCGAGCTCCGGGCCGGCTCTGTCGTGCCGGGGCCCGAGGGAAGCACCTTCTTCCCCTTCTTCATGAGCAGCATCGTCACGGGGCTGGCCCCCCTTCTCCGACTTCTTCTATGAGTTCCTTGGCCATTACGGGCTGCAGGTGTTGCATATTCACCCAACTATGTCCTTCTCTTGTCGATCTTCGCCTTCTACTGCGAGGCTTATCTCGGCATGATGTCGTCCGTGGCTCTGCTGTGCCACTTCTTCTTCCTTCCCATCAATGAGGGTCGTACATCCGTGTGCGCCAACTTCATCGCGGCCGGCAAGGCCAACTTGATCTCGACGGCTGGGAAGAAGGCCGACGACTTCAGGAGAAAGTGGGTCATGATGGACGCCAAGTGCGTCCACCCATGCTTGGTGCTGCCAATGGAGATGCCCCAGTCCGACACGGGGTGGTCTCGTGCGAAGCTCACTGATGACCAGGCGACGTCGGTGCTGGAGAAGATGAACACCGACCTGAAGCGGGGCAATGCGAAGGCGGCGAAGGTGACAGGGGCCATGCTCCTGAGGGAATTCCTGATGCTATGCGTGGCCCCGCTACAGGCGCGTACGCGCCCCTTATGGAGGCTTGGGGGTGAAGAAGATAAGGTTCACGTGAGCGCGGAAGCCTTGCCTAACGAAGAGCTAGCTGCGGCTCTCCGCCTCCTAGTCGGGGACAACCAGGAATACCCGCCGAGCACCTTCGTTCCCTTGTTCCGCCGCAAGGACGGGGCGCAGGTCGTGGCTGCCAGGCCAACCTTCAATGGGCGCGGGCTGGTGCCGCCAGCGCCTCCTGTGGTCTTGGCTACAATGGTGCCGGTGGATGTTTCTTCTGACGACTCTCGCAAGGAGGAGGAGGAGGAGGAGGACGAGGATGAGGAGCGCAACTCGGAGGCGACCCCCGAGGGGATGTGGGAGACCTCCCCCTTGAGCAAGGCCGACATCCTCTGCATCCTTCCTGACAACGACGAGGCCGACGCCCCCCAGGAAAAGGGAGAGCTGCCCGTGATCCCGACAAGGGGCCCGTCGGCGCTGGTCTCCCGAGATGCTGCTTCTGTTCCAACGCCGCCTGGAGCCGCTTCCAGCCCACCTGCTGCTCCTTCTTCTGCTCCTGGGGCCCGAGCGCCCGCGCCCCAGGCTGGGAGGCTCTTGGGCTTCAAGCTTAGCAAGAGGAGGGTGGACTACACTGCGGTGGACTAGTAAGTGCTCTTGCCTTGCTACGTCCTTGCTTTTGCTGCTTGACCTTGACACTTCTCCGCTGTGCGATTAGGCCGACGCCTGCGGCGAAGAAGAGGAAGGAGGGGGCTGTGGTGCCGCTCGGCACCAGCCTGCCTGCTCTGGCTGCGTCTCCCTCTGTGGAGAAGGGCAGCGTTGGTGCTCATGTCTCTCCAGCTCGGTCATCCTCGCGAGGCCTGGGAGAGAATCCTCAGGAGGAGTCAGCCCCCGTGGCCCCGCTGGCTCCGGAGGCACCAGCCTCTGGCTTGGCTGCTGAGGTCTCCAGGGCTCAGGAGCCCCCAGTCTCCCAGGCTACGGTGACGATACCTTATCCTCCTCCTCCCGCTGCACCGCTGCTCCCAAGTTCTTCCGCCTCCTCCGACGTCTTGGAGCGTGCTCTTTCTGAGATGACCCGGTTGTGAGAAAATCTTCAGGGCGCCGACCCCCTCCTGGTGGCTGGGCGCCTGGAGCTAGTCTCTGGCTAGCTCCATTCCGACGTGTCTGTTCGGGTGGCGCTGAGCCAGGCCACGGAGTCCTCTGAGAAGGAGAAGCAGGCTGCCGCCCAAGCAGCGGCTGCTCGCGAGGCGGCGCCGAAGGACGTCGAGGCCGCCCAGGATAGCTGCCGGGCGCTAGAGGCCGAGCTGAAGACCCTGCACAGCGAGCATGCAGAAGTAGCCCGTAGCCGCAAGGCGGAGGAGGAGAAGATGAAGGCTCGGTAAGATGCCATCAAGGGTCACAACACCGAGCTGGAGCAGTCGGCGAAGGCGCAGGCCACTGAGCGCGGCCGGCTGGAGGAGCTGGAGCGGAAGGTGAAGGCGGAGGAAGCCGAACTTGACGCCAAGGCGAAGGTTCTGGCCGAGGACCGCGCGGCCTTCACGCTCCTCGAGGAGAGATCCCGCGTGGCGCTGAAGACACTCTATGAGAAGGGCTTGGAGAAGCTGCTGACCACCGACAAGGACGACCCCGCCCAACTGCTTCCCTACTTGGTCGAGGCGCTCGAGGAAGTCGTGAGCGGCATCAGCCCCATGGCAGAGGAAGACGCTCGCATCCTTTCTTCAGCTGCGCTGACGTGCGTATTCAGCCACCTCCATCTTCGGGATCCTATCGCCGGCCTTGACGAGCTGCTAGAGCCTGTGGACGACAAACACTGCGCAGCCGCTACCACAACCGTGAAGGGTCAGGTGGAGGCCCTGCTGAAGAAGCTCCGCGCCTTCGCTCCCACGCCTTCGACCGACGATGCTACCGATCCTGCAACTCCGGCCGGTGGTACAGGTGAAGGTGACGCCACCAAGGAGGGAGCACCGCTTGCGGGCGATGGCGACGTCCAGGGATGACTTGCTTGCGGCTGCTTTCCTGTTTTACTCCTGCAACATGCATCATGCCTCGTGGAGGCGTTTAAACTTGCATTTGGTATTGTGAGAACAATATGTCTTGTAATATTTGCTTGAGACTTTGCGATTTTCTTCCTATTTGCTTTTCGTTCTATGTCGGCAGGGCCCGGCCCCGCGCATACCTCAGCCGCCGTTGGTCGTCCGGAGACCAAGACGAGACCAAGGAGTGAGGGGCTACGTGACCAGTTAGGCTGTTGAGTCGCGATGCTCACGAGTCCCCCTTGACGCGCAAACATCTTATAAGAAGGAGACTCAGGAATAGGTCTAGTGTTCTACGTCGGCAGGGCCCGGCCGCGCGCACACCTCAGGTCCCGTTGGGTCGTCCGGAGACCAGGACGAGACCAAGGAATGAGGGGCTACATGAACAGTTAGGCTCCTGAGTCACGATGCTCAGGAGTCCCCCTTGACGCTCAAACGACCTACATACATTTGTCCTCACCGAGGCTCGGCTCGGGAGGGGCGCGCGGTGACCAGGTCCGGGGGACCTGGCTGGGTGGCGTACGCTTGGGCGTGGCCCGAGCGCAGCCCCTGTGCCCAGCCCCCTCGCGCGGCTCTCTCGAGGGGAGGTGTTGCGGTGACGCCGGACAATAAGCTCAATGTAGGACCTTGAAGTATGTCTAGAGGGGGGGTGATTAGACTACTTGACCAATTAAAAACTTAACCTTTTCCCAATTTTAGACTTTGGCAGATTTTAGCTATCTTTGAGCAAGTCAAGCAATCTACACACAATTCAAGCAAGCATGCAAAGAGTATATAGGCAGCGGAAATTAAAGCATGCAACTTGCAAGAATGTAAAGGGAAGGGTTCGAGGAGAATTCAAAGCGCAATTGGAGACACGGATGTTTTTGTCGTGGTTCCAATAGGTGGTGCTATTGTACATCCACGTTGATGGAGACTTCAACCCACGAAGGGAGTAGCGGTTGCCTTGTGAGTCCACGGAGGGCTCCACCCACGAAGGGTCCACGAAGAAGCAACCTTTTCTATCCCACCATGGCGTCGCCCACGAAGGACTTGCCTCACTAGCGGTAGATCTTCACGAAGTAGGCGATCTCCTTGCCCTTACAAACTCCTTGGTTCAACTCCACAATCTTGTCGGAGGCTCCCCAGTGACACCTAGCCAATCTAGGAGACACCACTCTCCAAGAAGTAACAAATGGTGTGTTGATGATGAACTCCTTGCTCTTGTGCTTCAAATGATAGTCTCCCCAACACTCAACTCTCTCTCACAGGATTTGGATTTGGTGGAAAGAAGATTTGAGTGGAAAGCAACTTGGGGAAGGCTAGAGATCAAGATTCTTGTGGTTGGAATGGAATATCTTGGCCTCAACACATGAGTAGGTGCTTCTCTCTCAGAACTGGTAAATTGGAAGTGTAAGTTTGTTCTGATGGCTCTCTCCGCGAATGAAGAGGAGGTGGAGGGGTATATATAGCCTCCACACAAAATCTGACCGTTACATACAATTTACCAAACTCGGTGGGACCAAATCATCAAACTCGGTCGGACCGATTTAGTAAACCTAGTGACCGTTAGGGTTTTCGGTAGGAACGATATGCAACTCGATAGGACTGATATGGTTAGGGTTAGGGCATAACGTAATCTCTGTGAGACCGATTACACAAACTCAGTGAGACCGATTTTGGTAATTAGCTAACCAGAGAGTTGGTCAGGTAAACTCGGTGGGACCGATTCGCTCTTGCGGTGAGACCGAAAAGTATCGAAAGGGAAACAGAGAGTTTACATTGCAATCTCGGTGGGACCGATAGCTCACTTCGGTTAGACCAAAACGTTACGAAGGGAAACCGAGAGATTACAATCCCATCTCGGTGGGACCGAGATCCCTATCGGTGAGACCGATTTTCCTAGGGTTTGTGGCAGTGGCTATGACATTTGAACTCGGTGGCGCCGGATAGAAAGAATCGGTAGGGTCGAGTTTGACTTTAGATTTAGGTCATATGTGGATGTGAGAAAGTAGTGGAGGGTTTTGGGGCATATCACTAAGCACATGAAGCAAGAGGCTCATTAAGCAACACCTCATCCCTCCTTGATAGTATTGGCTTTTCCTATAGACTCAATATGATCTTCGATCAGTAAAATGTAAAATGTAGAGTCTTGAGCTTTTGAGATTGAGCCAATCCTTTGTCCTTAATATTTTGAGGGATCCACTTTCATCATCCATGCCATACCATTCATTGAGCTTTCCTGAAATATTTGTCTTGGAATAGCATTAGCTCAATGAGCTATATGTTTTTATGAATTACCAAAACCACCTAGGGATAGTTGCACTTTCACTCAAGGGCTCCCTGAGGTAGCTACGGCCGTGGGGCCGCCCTCAGTTGTTTATCACCAGCGCGGAGCATAGCACTTCCGCACTTGCACGGGCATAGCCACTCCTCGGCAGTGTCGACGGCCAGCGGAACATGGTGCTTCCAGCAGTGCGTGGGAGGGACTCCCCTCTGCGAGGAGAGCCACCGGGCGTGTACAGCCCATACGACACGTGGCTTGCACAGGGGCTAGAGCGAGGTGTGTGTGGGCACTTTCGTGAGCCAGTAGCAGGGACTCACGAGGCCCTACCTCAAGCGGGTTGTGCACGGTCTTGGTTCTTGGTGGCTGTGGTGTCTGCGAGATTGTTAGACAACACACCTTTGAGCGAATCTCCTGAGGCTATCGCATGAGAAGGCGGGCACCAACGACCCGGAGGTGGCGTGAGCGGGCCGCCCGCGGACAAAAGCTCAACCGTTGGATTTATCAACGCTGCAGGGATGGGCCCGAGCATAGACGCCATGCCTAACCTCCTTATGCGAAGGATCCTGAAGAAAGATGCTCGGCGCGCGGCTTCCATGGTGGGCGACAATCAAGCAGGTGATAGCCATAGATAGAATATGCATGAAAAGCGAACTAGCTTAGGCAAATGCAAGAGCGATACATACCGCCGGGCTGGACCCGAGCGGCTTGGGGATGATGCAGCCTGAGGGGCGCCTCCAGCAAGGTAAGCTAAAGATGTAAAGGGATACATGCCACAAGGACGGACCCATGCGGCCTGGGAATGATGCAGCCCGAGGGGCGCTCCCAGCTAAATAAACTTGGAAGATGTCACCTGGTTCTGTTGTCGAAGGGGTGTTGGGGCAGCTAAAGATGCATGATGAAGGGGTTGCTCCTCACAAGCCACCAGGGCCCTGAGCCTCGGGAAGCTCTAAGGGTCCAGGCGGTTCCTTGAGGGCCGTCTCCATCTCCGCCAGGACCACGTGATGCCTGGCCTCCTGAGCCGCCTGGATGCTCCATGAGTTACCTTTGGAAAGCGAGACGCCACGCTTCGGCATCTTTGAAGGGCATCTGAGCGTAGGTAATGTGGCGGGCCGTCGCAGTGTCCCACGCGTGAAGGCCAGAAAAACTCCTGAGACGCAGCCCTGTTGAGCCCTGAGACGTCAATGCAGACACGCAGCCCGCAATCCTTGCCTGGATGGGGAGCCACGCTAGGTGAGCGGCGATCGCCGCGCATGGCTCTTGCATCTTGCAGTTCCTGAGTGGTCTTGGCAATGAACTCCTGAGCGTTGGGCACTCCTCATCCGGTGTCCTCCTGAGGGAAACGTGCTGCGAAGCACGCCTCCATGTGGTGCCCCAGTGCCTCCCTCGTGAAGTTGGCAAGGTCTGAGGCCCTCCAGAAGAGAGCCTCCGAGCCCTGCCAGAGGAGGGCACCGGGCACGCCTTCCTATGCGAGGGAGGGAGGCGCCCCAGGCGTGGTCGCTGATCCTGACACGGCTCCAATTGCGGTGCCGCTCTCCTGAGGCCCAGAGCAGAGTTGCTGCTTCTTCTTATTGGGGACGACCTTAGGAGGGTACTGCGCTGCATTGCTATCGGGGTCTTCGATTGACGCTGCTTGGAAGGCGCACTCAAGGGAGCACACCGCATCTCTTTCTTCTCAGGGGACTGTGATGATCCCGCCACTTCCTGGCATCTTGAGGACGTTGTAGCCGTGGTGTGTCACCGCCATGAACTTGGCGGGGCGGGTACAGGGATGGCATTGTATGGCAGACGGATGTGGGCGACGTCGAAGTCGATGAGCTCGGTGCGGTAGTTGTCGCGCTGTCCGAAGGTGACAGGGAGGCGGACCTGCCCTATTGG
Source organism: Aegilops bicornis (assembly GCA_021605145.1). Lineage (NCBI taxonomy): Eukaryota > Viridiplantae > Streptophyta > Magnoliopsida > Poales > Poaceae > Aegilops > Aegilops bicornis. Next base: position 392,319,194 of record CM038674.1, read on the forward strand.
TGTGGTGGAACCATCGGTCACTCCTGAAAAGGGATTGGTAGGCTGAAGCTGATCGTAGGGCACTTGAAGGCTGTCGAATGTCTTGGCGGAAAGGACATTGAGCCCTGCGCTGCCATCGATGAGGTTCATGGTGACTTGTACGTTGCTGATGATGGGTGAGCAAAGCATCAGGATGGCGCAAGCGGTGGCCGCGCACTTGAACTGATATGCTGAACTGAAAGTGATGGCGCACTTGGACCACCTAAGCAGGCATGTGGCTTCGAGCCTGGGGATGACTGCGTTCACCTCGCAAGCAAACTGCTTGATGATTCGCTGAGAGGCTGGGGCTTGAGCTCCGCCCAGGATGCAGGCGATAGCCCTTGGCTCCTGGAAGCCCCCAACCCCCTCATCCTGATGGTGGTCGTCATTCCTTCTTGGTGGTGGAGGCAGCGGAGGAAGCCCAACATTGCCCTGAGGACGGTCCTCGCGAGGTTGATTCCTCGAGGCGCCCTCGCGAGGCTAGTCCTGCCAGCGGTCCTCACGAGGCCGGTCATGCCACTCCTGGCGAGGGCCACGGTCGTCCCAACGTCCTCCGCCACGTCCTCCTCTGTAACACCCCTAGTGTCATGCTACAGTAACCCTCTGTGATTAAGATAATCACTTTGCTAAGCATTGCTTGATCACCTTTGGCTCAAATATCATTTGAAATCGCACTTTGGAATCTAATTCAAATTGCAAGTGAAATTTGAAGTTGCACAAAAGTTGCTGCAAAATAGTTCATCTTTTAGCCAAAATTCCATAACAAATGATTGTTAAGGAAAACAACATCACCTCCAAGCCAAGATGGACTATAGCAATTAAGAAAGTGTCATTCCAGCACTTTAAAATGCTATTCCAATTATGAAAATTCCAAATGGATTCAAATAATTCCCAAGCTTATGGTGGCAGTGCACCACTGACCCTAGTATTTGTTTTCACCAGTGGCACATTTTTTAAAAAGATAATTAATGCAAAAGAAAATGCAAATGGCTACTGTTAAATGAAAACAGAAAAGAATTAAAGGAAAAGAAAAGGGCCACTGTTAGCTGGGCCTTAGTGCACAATGTGCACGCCTAGCCCAGCAGAGCCGTCGACGCCTCCCACCTCCCCGCGTAACCTCCCGCGCCCGCGCCCTAAGCTGTTCACCGTCGCCACCGCACCCGCTAGCCGTCCCGCATCGCTACAGGCCTTCGGGGTGGATAAGATCTCCACCGTGGCCTCCCCTCTCATCATCCTCATCCATTCGCCCCCGCGCGCCTCTCCCTCTCTTGTTCCCCACCTCACCCGAAACGCTCGCCGCCGTCGCCGCTCGATCCCGTGGCCACCGTGCCTCCCGTGCCTCGACTTGGAGCTCACTGTATTCCTCATCATTGTCTACGTCGCCTACGCCATCGGGATCGAGCCGAGCGCCTCTACTCCGACCGGAACGAGCTCGTCTTCAACCTTCAGATTGCCGGCGTTTGTCGCTGATTCCGGCTACCTCGCGCCCTCCCTGAGCTCATTTCCACTCCCTACGGCTCCGCTGTCAGCTCCCGCTTCTCCTCCCCCTCTCCGTTAGCTCTCCCACGTTTCGTATCCGCCGATGCCACCGATGACCGAACACTCCGCCGCTCGCGCTTGTCGCCGGCGTAGCCACGATGAACTTTGGGTCCCGCGCGTGCCACCTTCACGCTCGTCGCATCGTGTAGAGGCCGCCTGGCCTTATATTTGCTCGCTAGTGCGCCCGCATCACCAATCGTCTTCGCTCCCGAGCGCCGCCGTCTGCCGATGAGCTCGCCGTCGTCGCTACGATGCTCCTCCGGCCACACCTCCGCCGCAGATCACCTCTCCGTCGCACGTGCTTTCCAACGCGCCCACGGGCGACCCTCCCCGTGCCCCGGAGCGCGATCCCGACGAGGTCCCGAACGCCGCCTCCGCCCATGCTCGCCACCACCGTCGGTCCCGTCCTCCCCCGCTCGCGCAACCACCGCCGCCAACGCGTCTTTGCCGCGGCGTTCGAGCACTACTGGCGGATGTCAAGCGGAGCCACATGCTCGTTTTCCGGTATCTCCGTGAAGACGCCCGTGAGAGGCTCGGCGAACTCTCTGGCGCCGACACCGATGTGGCTCAGTGGGCCCCGTCCCTGGGTCGTTGACCAGTGGGCCCTGATGGCCCAGTGACTGGGCTGCCCAGTGAGACTGACGTGTGGGCCCCACTTGTTTAAATTTTTTTAAAAATAAATAAATCTACTAACTAAAATCTGTTAATTAATTAGTAATTAGTTAGACACTGATCCGGGGCCCACCCCTCTAATTAGCCTGTTAGTTTAGTTTAAATTACTGTTAGACTAACAGAGGATGACATGTGGGTCCCACTGGACCCACATGTCAGATTTGACCCTGGTCAGCAAGTCTGTTGACCGCTGACGTCATCCCCATGCAATGCTGACGTCATAATTCCATTTCTGTTAATTTAAATAATTTCTAGAAATGCTAAAATCTTTAGAAATTTGTAGTAAATAAAATGGAACTCGGATGAAAATGTTTTCTATATGAAAGTTGCTCAGAAAAACGAAACGAGTCCGGATACGCTGCCTGTTTATCTGTCACATGCCCCTAGTAAGCTGAACATGGAACGTTCCCCCTCTAGTCATCTGTTTGACACAGGTCCGGAACCGGGAAAACATTCCCGGTTGACTTCCCCCTTCGCCGGTACCGTGTAGCTTGTTATGTATTTACTGTTTCTCCCCCCTCTTCTCTTCGGTAGACTCCGTGGCTGCTGCCGATGCCGCTGTGATCGACTACGTCACCAACGACCCCTCCTTCTTGTCTCAGCAACTGTGCAAGCCCCCTTTGATCATCCCGATATCGCCCATTCCATTTTCTCATGCTTGCATTAGATTTTGCTACTATTATTGTTTGCTCCTATTCTGATGCATAGCCTGCTTTTGTAACCTGCTCAACGTTACCTACCTGCTTATCCTAAACTTCTTAGTATAGGTTGGTTAGTGAACCATCAGTGACCCCCCCCACCTTGTCCTTGTTGCCCCTGCTTCATCATTGAAAACCCGATCAACGGGATCGAACACTAGGCCCCGGCACCGCACATCACTTTCCCCTTAGTGGCTCGACACTACTGGGTTACTATCGAGTGCCGAGGGTGATACCTCTCTGACGCCGATGTTAACCACGTAGTGTAGCTATTCGGTCGTGGTCATCGGGGGTGATTCCGCTTAACCACTTCCGATCGCCTCACATTGCAACCCTCAAGTGTGAACCTCGGGGGTGGTTCCTCTTACGGTCACCTTGATGATTACGTCGTCTGGAATTCACCGGGGGTGATTCCTCGGGTTTTCTCCTTGATGTTTGGACACACGTTTACTATGATTACTAAGACTTTACACTGAACCTTGTTACTAAAAGGCGAATTACGTACTGAGGGGTACCTTGAGCATAATTGCGAGTGATGAGGAGTCGGGTTGACCTGGAGGGTGCCCGCGAGATAATTACGAGGCGTGGCCGGGCATTCCTAGCCCTTTCCGCAAGTCCTCGAGACGGGGCAACGGGGTCACATCTTTTGTGAGTCTCTGCTTGTTACCGCGTGTTCCTAATCCACTATGATTTTGGATATTTGATCCGAGGGGCCTCTGGCCTGATAGCACTAACCATCACATGGGCATAGTATGGGCGTTCTGCGTCGTATGCATCAGCCGAAGCTTAATAGACATCGGCGGCGGCGGCGCGGGTTGGACTAAGCACTGCCTTGTTGAAGGAGGTAGCTAGGTCTGCTCAACTGTCGCCCACACAACATGTAGGAGTTCCCGGGGCGATGGCCCATGACCCCTAGGGGCATAGGTTTAGTCCGGCGTGCTTGACCTCTCTATTAAGCCTAGGTCGGCTTGCGGCGTATTGTTTGGCTGAGGCCGGGCATGACCTAGGAAAGTGTGTCTGACCGGAGTTAATCGAGTGTGGTGGGTAAGTTGGTGCACCCCTGCAGGGAAGAAAACATCTATCGATAGCCTATCCTATGGTAACGGACACTTGGAGTTGTATCCCGGTCGATACAACTAGAACTGGATACTTGTGATGAGAATTGGATTGTGATGACAACTGGATAGTATGGCTCTGGGATTGCTTTCTCGCAGGGAGTCGAGAAAGGATCTCTGGCCGAGGTTGATAACACTACTACTTTACTTTATGCTAATCTACTCCCACCAGTTGTTGCAAGATGGTGGTTTCCAGAAGATGCTAGTCTTTGATAGGACTAGGTTCTCCCCTCTATTCTTGCATTTCTGCAATTCAGTCCACATATACAGCCCATTTCAATGATACCGATGCATATGTAGTGTAGTTCCTTGCTCGCGAGTACTTTGGATGAGTACTCACGGTTGCTTTGCTCCCCCTTTTCCCCCTTTCTTCTACTTTCCGGTTGATGCAACCAGATGTTGGAGCCGAGGCGGATGCCACCTTGATGCTTACTACTACGTGGAGATCGCCGACGAGCAGGAGTAGTTAGGAGGCTCCCAGGCAGGAGGCCTTGTCTTTTCGATCGATGTTGCTTTTGTGCTAGCCTTCTTAAGACAAACTTGTCTAACTCATGTCTGTACTCAGATATTGTTGCTTCCGCTGACTCTTGTGTATTCGAGCTTATGTATTCGAGCCCCCGAGGCCGCTGGCTTGTAATATAAAGCTTGTTTTATTTTAATTGGTGTCAAGAGTTGTGTTGTGATATCTTCCCGTGAGTCCTTGATCTTGATCATACACATTTGCGTGTATGATTAGTGTATGATTGAATCGAGGGCGTCACAAGTTGGTATCAGAGCCGACTACACATGGGATCCCCTTTCCAACTCCTTGGCGAAGTTGAGTCTAGTCCGGCAAAATTGTTTTACTAACTTGCATGTGGCTCACGGGCCTTGTAATGCCGGATTCGATCGCTAGGTATACGCGATTATTCGCCATCGTTGCCATGTCATTTGCTTGCGTGTTGCATTTTATCATGTCATCATGTGCATCTCATTGTGCATACGTGTTCGTCTCATGCATCCGAGCATTTTCCCCGTTGTCCGTTTTGCAATCCGGCACTCCTATGTCCTCCGGCGCCCTCTTTTACCTTTTTCCGTGTGCGGGTGTTAAATGGTCTCGGAATGGACCGAGGTTTGCCAAGCGGCCTTGGTATAGCACCGGTAGACCACCTATCAAGTTTCGTGCCATTTGGAGGTCGTTTGATACTCCAACGGTTAACCGGGGAACCGTAAAGGCCTCTTTTGTTCGCAACCCAACACCCCATCCAAACTGGCCCAAAACCCAATCAAACCCCCTCCATGCTCTCCGCCGTTCGATTACGATCACGTGGCCGAAAACCGCTCCTCATTTGGACTCTCCTAGCTCCCTCTACCTATATATGTGTCCCTCCCCGTCCAATTCGCAGTCCAAACCCTAGCTTCGTCTTCCTCGCGCCACCGGACATGTCCATCCGCGCCGGACATGTCCAGCCTCCACGTCGCCCGGACCAATCCCGGGGCGACACTTCACCCCGCCGCCGCTCTCGGCCAGTGGCGTCGCGCCATGTCGCCCCCAGCTCCTCCCGCCGGCCTCCTCTCTCTCCTCGGCCGGCCGCTTCGCCCACCACGGTCGGCCATGCCGAGCAGCGGCGGGCAAAACCGCCCGTGCCGCCCGAGCCTCCCGTCGCTGCGCCCGAGCCCGCCGCTTTGATCGCCGCCGCCCGGCCGCCGCCCGCGCCCTCCGCCGCCGGCCCACGTCGCGTCCTCCTTCTCCACCTACGGCCCGAAATCCGTGGCGAGGCGAGATCCGAGCCCGACCGTCGGCGACCTTCCCCGCCCGTCTCCGGCCGTCTCCCCCATCTCCGGCATGTTCTCCGGCGAGCCACTCCGGCGAGCATCTCCAGCCCGCCTCGAAATCCGTGCGGACCCGAGGTTGACCCCGAAATTTCCACCAAGTCCCCGATTATTTTGACATTCTGGTGCACTTTTCATCGCATCATAACTTGCTGCATACTGCTTAGTTTCGTGCGTATAATATGTCAAATAGTTCACCTCGACGTGTACTTAATTTCGTTCCATTGCATCATGTTCATTTGAGTCCATCTTGATGCCCGAATCATTGTTGCAATAGTGCTATATGATGTTAATCTGCTGAAACTGTTATAACTTCATGATTTGTCATTTTTGTTGTATTTGATGTGTGCATCCTATGAGCATGGGTCATACATGAGTTATGATCTATGATATTCCATCTTTAGAGAGGTGTCACCCATATATTTTTGTGAGTCTTGTAGTGCGTGCATCGAGCTTGTGAAATGGGGTACTTGCTGTTACTGTTTTGCTAGGCTGGATCTGTTATATCATGATGCTATGTAAACCTGCTGCTACAAGTCATTCTATTTATAATATGGAGATTTTCACTAAGAATGGTTTGTTATACATGTCATAATCTATCCATTCATGCTCCTGGTTGCATTTATATCCTGCTGTAACTTGTTATGATCTTGCTCCAAAGTTGCTACATATTGTTGCTGTCAGCCTGTTAACATTAAGTTTCAATGTTGCCATGAATGTTGCTAGTGAACTTGTTCTTGCCATGCTTAGCTTCATAAACATGTCTTCTTACTGTTGGTTGCCTTTACATGCCATGTATTACTCTGTGGTGAGTGGTTCAAGCTCACCAACATGACTAATTGTTGTTCCTGCCATGTATGAATCTGTAATATAACTTGCTATGTTTATATGGGTGCCATCATATCTTCTGATCCTTTTTGCCTCATGGTCAGTAAAGGACATTTGTTCTATGCATTTAGTAGATTCATGCCATGCCTTTGTTCGCCATGTTAAGTTCTTGTAGCATGTTGTTTGATAGCTCTAAACATTGCATCCTGATGTTATTTCTGCAAAGTCTGAAAGTGTTATAATTTGCAATCTTGCCATGTCCTTTTGAGCATGTTCTAGTTGTCTATGGAGATAGCTTAGTGTTCATGTTTTGTCATGCTTTACCTGTACATCATTCCAATGCCTTTTGTTTTCACGTTGAGGTGCTGTAGCATATTGTTTTGATGCTTGCAATATGCCTAGTTGCTATTTTGGACAGCTTGTCCTTTAAACTTGAATGGAGTGTATGTGTTGAACCGTTGCTCCGTTTTGAGTGTGCTCTATTTGAAACTTGCCTAGTTTTGCATGTAGATTCATATTACCTTGTTGGATCCATGTTTTGAGGTGTGTTTGCTTGATGTTTGTATGCATTTTGCATCGATGCCATGTTTAACTTGTTTTGCTCATATCTTCTAGGCCGTAGCTCCGAATTGAATGAACTTTATATGTAACTTGACTAGAATCTCGTGTAGTTCATCGTGGTGCATCTTAACTTGCTGTTTAACAACTTGAACATAAGGTTTATTCAGTTCTGTACCAATTTCGAAATTTGCATATGAGGACTTCTAGGAGTTGTTCTATGTTGTTTAGGCCTCATTTAAACTTGCTTTGATGTGTTGCTCTTGTATGCATCATCTCTTGCCATGAGTAGCTTCATGTAGCCTTTGTCATGCATCATGCTTGATTGAGCATCATCTCTTGTCTATGTGTGGTGTGTTTACTTTGTTGTGTGCTTCTTCTCGATAGTTCCCGTTTAGATTGCGATCGTGAGGATTCGTTAAATCTCGCTTGGTTCGTCTTTATGGCTTCATCTTCTTCATGGACTCGTTCTTCTTCCTAGCGGGATTTCAGGCAAGATGACCGTCACCTTGGATCTCACTACTATCATTGCTATGCTAGTTACTTTGTTCTATCGCTATGCTGCTTTACCTACCACTTGCTGCTCAAGCCTCCCAAATTGCCATGAAACTCTGACCTTTGTTACCCTTCCTAGCAAACCGTTGTTTGGCTATGTTACCGCTTTTGCTCAGCCCCTCTTATAGCGTTGCTAGTTGCAGGTGAAGATGAAGATTGCTCCATGTCGGATTATGTTTATGTTGGGATATCACAATATCTCTTATTTAATTAATGCATCTATATACTTGGTAAAGGTTGGAATGCTCGGCCTTATGCCTGGTGTTTTGTTCCACTCTTGCCGCCCTAGTTTCCGTCATATCGGTATTATGTTCCCGGATTTTGCGTCCCTAACGCGGTTGGGTGATTTGTGGGACCCCCTTGACAGTTCGCTTTGAATAAAACTCCTCCAGCAAGGCCCAACCTTGGTTTTACCATTTGCCTCACCACCACCTACTTTTCCCTTAGGAGTCGCTCTCTCGAGGGTCATCTTTGTTTAGCCCCGGGCGGTGCTTCTCTAAGTGCTTTGGTTCGAGCAAAGCTGCCCTCTGGGGACACGTTGGGGAAACTTGAGGCTTGGTTTTACTCGTAGCTAGTCTCATCCTGTGTTGCCCTGAGAACGAGATATGAGCAGCTCCTATCGGGATTTGTCGGCACATCGGGCGGCTTTGCTGGTCTTGTTTTATTCTTGTCGAAATGTCTTGTGGCGGGATTCGAGGCTGGCGGATATTAGGGAGAAGGAATATCCTTCGTTGATCGCGAGAGCTTATAATGGGCTAAGTTGGGACACCCCTGCAGGGTATAAACTTTTGAAAGCCGTGCCCGCGGTTATGTGGCAGATGGGAATTTGTTGATATCCGGTTGTAGTAAACTTGAAGTGGAACTCTTCTAAAATACACCAACCGTGTGTGTAACCGTGAGTGTCTCTTTTCGGGGTTGATCGAGAGGAGAACACGTTTTCTGCGTTATGTCTGACGTAAGTAGGAGTTCAGGATCACTTCTTGATCATTACTAGTTGTGACCGTTCCTTTGTTTCTCTTCTCGCTCTCATTTGTGTATGTTAGCCACCATATATGTAGGCATGCTGCAACCTCACCACTTTACCCCTTCCTTACCCTTTAAGCTTTGCTAGTCTTGTTACCCATGGTAATGGGATTCTTTGAGTCCTTGTGGCTCACTGATTACTACACCACCGATTGCGGTACAGGTTGTCACGATGATCATGGCGTGAGGCGATGTTACTTGTTTTGGAGTTCTTCTTCTGTTTCTTGATCGAGGATAGGTTCCATTTCGGCTGACTGGGCTAGCAAGGTGGATATTGTTTGAGTTTACATTTATGTTTCATCCGTAGTCGGATGTTGATCTTGTATGTTGTATTGTTGTATTCATGTGACGTTGTATGTCTTGGATGTATCCCCACTATTATGTAATGTTGATGTAATGATATCCACCTTGCAAAACCGTTTTCAAGATGCGCTTCTATCCTTGGTGGGACCTTTGAGTTCCTTTAGGATAGGGTCGCATCTTGGGCGTGAGAAGTTGGGATCAGAGCCTCGACCGACCCTAGGAGCCCCCTTGTTTGATCGTGTAGTTTGGCCATTGTTGAGTCTAGAAGGAAAACTGTTTTCGGAGTCTAGTTATATCGGAGAGTAGGATTCTTTTTACTCCTCCGCCCCTTCATCGCTCTGGTGAGGAATCTTGACGTAGGTGTTTTGAATTACTCCTCTTCCCCTTCAAATTTTCTTTAGGTTCACGCAGTTGGTTTTCTGATCGTTGGTTCTCAGCTCTTTTCATCCGGTGCATCTCTCGTCTAGTTGACTCGAGCCTCTTCATCTTTGCCAAGTTCAATTCCTCAGTTGTTTTCTTTTCCCACCCGCCCACCCTTCTTCTTATTGGAACCGGAGTCCGTAATCGAGTATCCATCCTACTCGTGTGAAGTCTTTCCTTTCTTTCCTCAATGATTTCAACCGGTGTTTTCTCTTCAAGATATTCGTCGATTTCCCCTTCCAAGTTGCCTTTGTTTTCCTGCCCTCCTGCCCTCTTCTTCCCGGAGTCTGAACCTTTATTCAAGTAATCAATTTCATTCGTACGGAGCCTCTTCAGTCTTTCGTCAATTGTTTCAACCGGTGAATTCTTGTTTTGTTCGACATTCTTCATCTTATTTTCTTCTCCGGTGGACTCAATTCAAGTTTTGCGGATTGATCATATTATTTTTCCTCGACTCAAGTGTTCCCTTTGCTTGTTCGCCTCTCGCCATTTTATCATTCCGGAGTGATGAAGACATCTCAGAAGATTCGTGTTTGCATTCAATTGTTTCAAGGTTGTCACCTCATTCAAATCTTTCAATCGTTCCGGTGCATCTTCTCTCTCTTCAACAATCCTTTTTCAACGGTGTTTTCTTTTAGTGGGCCCTAACCCACAGGTCTTTTCCCAGGATCTGACCTGACTCTTCTAATTCTCCCAGAGTTATTCCCAAATTCTTTTCAAAGTGGGACGTAAGAATGGATTCCATCAGTCACATGCCTTCTCCAAAATCGTTTTCAAATTCTTTTCGTTGTTGGCTCAACCTCTTCGCTTTTCATTCTCCAGGAGTACCTCAGTAATTTTGGGGGTGTTTCTCGTCATCATTTGAAGACCAAAGAAGAAGATTTCTCTTAAATCTTGTCCGTTCTCCTGGAGATTCGCGGTGCTAGCTCGATGTTATCCTATCAAATTTTTTCAAGTCATGCAAATTTTTTCACCCCTCCGGAGTATGTCAGGAGTTGTTTTCCCGTTTCTTTCACCGGAGGCCATCATTCCAGAAGAATTCTTCGTCCTCACATTTCAGTTACCGTTATCAAATTATTCCGGTGCTTCGTTCAAGTATTCTTCAATCAGTTCGCGATCTCTTCGTTCTCTTGCATTTTAATTCCCTCAAGTATCTTCGTGCTTTCCTAATTCTTCCCGGCGATTCTTTCTCTTTTCTTCGTTCATTGTCAATTCTTACGGTGGTTCGTTCAAGATTCTTTTTCTTTGAGTATCATATTATTTCATTCGTTCTTTTCAATCCTGCCGATGGTTCATGAAGATCTTCTCAAGTTTGCGAGATGTCACCACTCAATCCTTTTCAAGAAGAATAAGTAATATGCAAAATCCATTGCTTGTCATCAATTTAATTTGATGGAGGATAAGCATACAATAAATCTTATTCTTATTTCATCCAAGCGAGTAATCCCTTCCTTTAGAGTTTGTTCTTGATGAATAAATTCTATTTCCAAGTGTTTTCATCTTTTCTTTTCCGGAGTTCAATTTTCCTCGGCCATTTCGTCGGAACATCCATCTAAATCATCGCAACGCTCATCTTATTCTTTCTTCCTTCATTCTATCTCATCATCCTTTTTGTCACCGAAGTTCTTCATGGTGGTTCTTTATGATTTAATTCATTCTTCAAGAGCTCATCAAGATTTTGTTGGTGGAGCTCAAGTACCTTTTCTTTCTTGCGTCGCAAAGTGCATTTAATTCTCCGTATTCATTTGAAGTGGAGATTTGCATTTCTTTGTTCTTCTCAGCTATCCAATCATTTCCGTTTGTGGTCAGTTATCACCTCATAATTTTGAGACATTATCTATAAGTCCACAACAAGCAATTCTTTTGTTGTTGAATTTCTAACAACTCCGTTCAATGCTTCCTTCTAAGGATGCTTTCTATTTCATTCGCGGCACAAGTTGTCATTTTCTTCTCCGTTCTTTTCATTCAACTCTTTCAATTCTTTCCGGAGGTTTTGTGTCATGTCTTCAGCAAGTATCATTCCATCCTCTGAAGTTCATGTTCTATTCCTCCATGTTTCAACCGGAGTGTCTTATTCATTTCTTATCTCGTTCTAACCAGAGTGGTTTCATAGTCTATCTGATTCCGTGAGTTTGCGATTCTCGTTATTCTCGTTGTTCCTCTCTTCTTCTCGAGTGCTCTCGATTCTTTGCTTCTTCTCTTGAGTTCTTGTTTCACATCATCCTTTTTCCCTTCCGTCTCGGTCCTAAGATCTCGGGGGGGGGGGGGGGGGATTAGTGACCACACTTTAGTGCCGGTTGTGGACCCGGCACTAAAGGGCGTTACGAACCGGTGCTATTGCCCGGTTCTGCACTAGTGTAGGCCGTAGCTCCGAATTAAATGAACTTTATATGTAACTTGACTAGAATCTCGTGTAGTTCATCGTGGTGCATCTTAACTTGTTGTTTAACAACTTGAACATAAGGTTTATTCAGTTCTGGACCAATTTCGAAATTTGCATATGAGGACTTACCGGAGTTGTTCTATGTTGTTTCCGGCCCCATTTAGACTTGCTTTGATGTGTTGCTCTTGTATGCATCATCTCTTGCCATGAGTAGCTTCATGTAGCCTTTGTCATGCATCATGCTTGGTTGAGCATCATCTCTTGTCTATGTGTGGTGTGTTTACTTTTTTGTGTGCTTTTTCTCGATAGTTCCCGTTTCGTTGCGATCGTGAGGATTCGTTCGTCTACGCTTGGTTCGTCTTCATGGCTTCATCTTCTTCATGGAATCGTTCTTCTTCCTAGAGGGATTTCAGGCAAGATGACCATCACCTTGGATCTCACTACTATCATTGCTATGCTAGTTGCTTTGTTCTATCGCTATGCTGCTTTACCTACCACTTGCTGCTCAAGCCTCCCAAATTGCCATGAAACTCTGACCTTTGTTACCCTTCCTAGCAAACCGTTGTTTGGCTATGTTACCGCTTTTGCTCAGCCCCTCTTATAGCGTTGCTAGTTGCAGGTGAAGATGAAGATTGCTCCATGTTGGATTATGTTTATGTTGGGATATCACAATATCTCTTATTTAATTAATGCATCTATATACTTGGTAAAGGTTGGAAGGTTCGGCATTATGCCTGGTGTTTTGTTCCACTCTTGCCGCCCTAATTTCCGTCATATCGGTATTATGTTCCCGGATTTTGCGTCCCTAACGCGGTTGGGTGATTTATGGGACCCCTTGACAGTTCACTTTGAATAAAAATCCTCTAGCAAGGCCCAACCTTGGTTTTACCATTTGCCTCACCACCACCTACTTTTCCCTTGGGAGTCGCTCTCTCGACGGTCATCTTTATTTAGCCCCGGGCGATTGCTTCTCTAAGTGCTGGTTCGAACCGAGCTACTCATGGGGACACCTTGGGAAACTTGAGGCTTGGTTTTACTCAGAGCTACTCTCATCGGTGTTGCCACGAGCGAGATATGTGCAGCTCCGATCGGGATTTGTCGGCACATCAGGCGGCTTTGCTGGTCTTGTTTTATTACTGTCGAAATGCCTTGTAGCCGGGATTCCGAGACTGATCGGGTCTTCCCGGGGAGAAGGAATATCCTTCGTTGATCGCGAGAGCTTATAATGGGCTAAGTTGGGACACCCCTGCAGGGTATAAACTTTCGAAAGTCGTGCCCGCAGTTATGTGGCAGATGGGAATTTGTTGATATCCGGTTGTAGTAAACTTGAAGTGAAACTCTTCTAAAATACACCAACCGTGTGTGTAACCGTGAGTGTCTCTTTTCAGGGTTGATCGAGAGGACAACACGGTTTCTGGGTTATGTCTGACGTAAGTAGGAGTTCAGGATCACTTCTTGATCATTACTAGTTGACGGCCGTTCCTTTGTTTCTCCTCTCGCTCTCATTTGCGTATGTTAGCCACCATATATGCTTAGCCGCTGCTGCAACCTCACCACTTTACCCCTTCCTTACCCTTTAAGCTTTGCTAGTCTTGTTACCCATGGTAATGGGATTCTTTGAGTCCTCGTGGCTCCTGATTACTACACCACCGATTGCAGTCTGAGGTTGTCACGATGATCATGACGTGAGAGTGATGTTACTTGTTTTGGAGTTCTTCTTACGCTTCTTCGATCGGGGGATAGGTTCGGTCGGCGACTGGGCTAGCAGGGTTGATACTGTTTGAGTTTTTGTTTATGTTTCATCCGTAGTCGGATGTTGATCTTGTTTGTTGTATTGTTGTATTCATGTGACATTGTATGTCTTGGATGTATCCCCACTATTATGTAATGTTGATGTAATGATATCCACCTTGCAAAAGCGTCTTCAAGATGTGCTTCTATCCTTGGTGGGACCTTCGAGTTCCTTTAGGATAGGGTCGCATCTTGGGCGTGACACCCACGTCGCCATTGGGTGGTATTAGGATCTTTTATTCCTCTTCTATACTCTGGGACTCTGATCTCTCGTCTATTCAGGTTAAACATTTTACTAACTCTAACATTACGCTCTCGTACCCACTTCCTCCCGGAGAGCCCCAACATTATTGATGATCGCTTGCTTCGCCAGAAGATTCTGCAGATACTCCTCGATGTTTCTCGAGACACTGTGTCAACTGCCTTGCAGTTCCTGACCACCAATAATCCCCGTGAATAACATACTTGCCGCTTGTACCTTCATCCCCAGTTGCTCATGTCATTACAAGTTACCCCTAGTACTCTTCGTTGTTCCGAGAATCCTTTGTGCCTTTTGCTTTGCAGCTTCTTTTCGCACTGCGGATAATTCACTTAACCGGGGTTCGTTCGTCCCCAGTTGTTCATATGTTTTCCAAAATACCTGAAAATGCTATCTGATCTTTCTAAATCCTCTGCAGCCTATTGCTCTTGATTCTCCTTGCCTGCTTGCATTAGTATTAATAACATATTTCTAGCAATATTCTTTAAAATTCTTTGTGGTTTTCATTCTATTCCTATGGATTCAGCGTGTGTGCAAATACTCGCAATCATCAATTAATCCTTCGAAATTTTCTTTCCGGCTCAGACATCCTTCCAGATATGAGCTGGATCTTGCCCAATCCAGATTTGATCGGGTGCACCTCTAAGTCTATTCAACTTACTCATCTTTCGATCAGAGCCTCTTCGTCTTGAAATCATAATTCCTTTGTACCCAAGCATCGAATCATTCAGACGTTTCTATAAGCCGATGCATTTGCATCCCCTTCTTCATCTGATTGATTACCGATACTACCATCAACTTTGTCGTGAATCGCCAGATCCATTGTTGGGTTGTTATCCGACAGTGCTCTTCACATCCAAAATCTTGTGAGTTTTTCCCTGATACATAATACCTTCGGTAAATTGTATCATCTGCTTTGACTTTGATACTCTGCTTTCGAACTCGTATCTTTTGCTTGGTTGATGGTTGTATAGATTCTTAAAAATGCCCCGATGGGTTGATCTTATGTCTTCCATAATCCATGTGAACCCGAGAGTTCTCACGAGTCTTACTCTTCTAGTACTTCGCGAGATAAATCTTCTGCACTACAATTCCTTCGAAAACGAGGAGTTAATGAAAGGTTATGCGTTGAAGAAGTGGGAGTCGACCTTGAACTTTGTGTTCATGCCCATGGACCTAATGTGGAACTTATCTTGGAAGCTTCTTGTGATATAATAATCCCCTTATTATAAGTTCATATGGTATCTATGTTTGGTCCTTTGCAACCGTGGTTCTGACCATGATTTTCCCCTTTAATTCCATTTCTCGGACAAGTTAAAGCTCTTGTCTTCTGCAGATCAATACATCTCCGCAACCTCTATTTTGATGTTCCTTCGAATATTACCCTTCGGTACCTACAAAATATCAAAGAACTATGTTGCTTCTTATGAGTCTTCATCTGGTATTGCTTCTCATTGATTTCAGATTTCCCAGGGTTTTGAGTTGTTAGTCACTTGAGAACGCCGATAAGTGAATCGATTCCACACTCCGATTCTACAACTCTAAGTATTTTTTGTTGCTTACGAGTTTAATAATCCTTCAAGTCATTCATAGCTTGATCAGTTATGTCATTATCATATTAAATTTCTTTTTAACTGTTCTACTTGGTCCTTCTTCTCGGAGCATAATTTTCGACAATGAGCTAAGCTTACATCGATCTTCCTTGACTTATCATTTTTCGCCTTGAACAGCAAGCTTGATCTCGAGTTTGTGTTGTACCCATGGTTCCAATAACCTTTCGCTTCATCATTCCTTTGACTTGATGTCATCGCCGATCAATTACATCTTCATGAAATCTCTCGACAAATGTGTCGTGATCATCATCAACATTCTGAGTTGTTCCAGGATATCAATCGAATTCATGATGAGAAATACCATCTTTGCCCCCTCGATGAATTGTTCCCGAGCCCGCCGGCCACAAAATCATCTTTTTCTTGTTGAAATTGTAAGACTTAATTTATAAGTTGTTCTGATGGATACTTTGTGTATCCGAAGTATGACCTTTCCCTGATGACCATGTCAACACTATCCCCAAGCATGTGTGTGGTACTCCGATCATCAACAAGAACATTGGGAGCGCCATGCTAACTGTTCTTGATCAATTATCCAAACACCGTTGTATGGGTAAACCTCATAAATTCCTTGCCCCTTTGTCTAAATGGTTTAATACTTGGAGCCCTATCATGCTCTGCCTTTCCTTGGGAAAGTTATACTCTAATACTTGGGTATAAACACCTTTCCTTTCCATCGGTCTGATTATCATAATAATCACATATTACTTTCCATTGTTTTGTTTCACCTTTCTTGTAATCTAACTTGTCTGAGCAAAGATAAATCCCTGCTTAAGTAAGCACCTCGGTGTACAAATCTATCAGTTAGACCCTGTTACTATTGTTGATGACATTCCAGTAACCACCGATGGACGAGAACTTTGCCTATTGGTCCGCCTCGTTTCAACGAGCAGGAAAATGGTTCTCTTCGTCCCTCACCCTTGGTACCAACGTGGTTGCCAACATAACTGACAGACTATCCTCCGACAAAGCTTTCTATCATAATCGTGTAACAAGTCACCGCTCTTTCTACTTTTAACCCACATAGTGGGCCCATAACCCACAGTTCCACAGGATCGAAGCCTGACTCTCCTGTACAACCTTGATGCCGAAGTATCTTATGCTCTTGGCTTTGCGTGCTATCGCGAGCCACCCTCCGAGAGATGATCTATTCCCGATACTCTGAACCCTTCTCACACTCTGTTCAGGTATCGATCATTTGTCCATTTGCTTGAAACTTCTTATTGTACCTTCATATTTTTCTCTCGATATTTTCTTAAATTTCAACTTGAGAGATACTCCTGTCACATTCCCTGCATTTGTTCACCAGATAATTAACCCTATAAATTCAGTTCTCCCGAAGTTACTTCCCCACTTAAATCTCGGGACGAGATTTCTTGTAGTGGAGGAGAAATGTAACACCCCTAGTGTCATGCTACAGTAACCCTCTGTGATTAAGATAATCACTTTGCTAAGCATTGCTGGATCACCTTTGACTCAAATTTCATTTGAAATCCCACTTTGGAATCTAATTCAAATTGCAAGTGAAATTTGAAGTTGCACAAAAGTTGCTGCAAAATAGTTCATCTTTTAGCAAAAATTCCATAACAAATGATTGTTAAGGAAAACAACATCACCTCCAAGCCAAGATGGACTATAGCAATTAAGACAGTGCCATTCCAGCACTTTAAAATGCTATTCCAATTATGAAAATTCCAAATGGATTCAAATAATTCCCAAGCTTATGGTGGCAGTGCACCACTTGACCTAGTATTTGTTTTCACCAGTGGCACATTTTTTAAAAAGATAATTAATGCAAAAGAAAATGCAAATGGCTACTGTTAAATGAAAACAAAAAAGAATTAAAGGAAAAGAAAAGGGCCACTGTTAGCTGGGCCTTAGTGCACAGTGTGCACGCCTAACCCAGCAGAGCCGTTGACGCCTCTCTCCTCCCCGCATCACCTCCCGCGCCCGCGCCCGAAGCTGTTCACCGTCTCCACCGCACCCGCTAGCCGCCCCACGTCGCTACAGGCCGTCGGGGTGGATAAGATCTCCACCGTGGCCTCCCCTCTCATAATCCTCATCAGTTCGCCCCCGCGCGCCTCTCCCTCTCTTGTTCCCCACCTCACCCGAAACGCTCGCCGTCGTCGCCGCTCGATCCCGTGGCCACCTTGCCTCGCGCGCCTCGACCTGGAGCTCACCGTCTTCCTCATCATCGTCTACATCGCCTATGCCATCGGGATCGAGCCGAGCGCCTCTACTCCGACCGGAAAGAGCTCGTCTTCAACCTTCGGATCGTTGGCATTCGTCGCCGATTCCGGCAACCTCGCGCCCTCCCCGAGCTCATTGCCACTCCCTACGGCTCAGCTGTGAGTTCTCGCTTCTCCTCCCCCTCTCCGTTAGCTCTCCCACGTTTCGTAGCGGCCGATGCCACCGATGACCGAACACTTCGCCGCTCGCGCTTGTCGCTGGCGTAGCCACGGTGACCTTTGGGCCCCGTGTGTGCCACCTTCACGCTCGTCGCGTCGCATAGAGGCCGCCTGGCCTTTTATTTGCTCGCTAGCGCACCCGCATCACTAATCGTCTTTGCTCCCGAGCGCCACCGTCTGCCGATGAGCACGCCGTCGTCGCTACGGTGCTCCTCCGGCCACACCTCCGCCGCAGATCGCCTCTCCGTCGCACGTGCTTTCCAACGCGCCCACGCGCGACCCTCCCCGTGCCCCGTAGCACGATCCCGACGAGGTCCCGAATGCCGCCTCCGCCCATGCTCGCCACCGCCGTCGGTCCCGTCCTCCCCCGCTCGCGCAACCACCGCCGCCCAACGCGCGCTGCCGCGAGCGTTCGAACGCACCTGGCCGGATGTCAAACGGAGCCCTGTGCTCGTTTTCCGGCTGTCTCCGGCGAAGGGCCGCCGCGGGAGAGGCTTGCCGGAGCTCTCTTCGGCGCCGATGGCAGCGTGACTTCGATGGGCCCGCCCACAGGTCACCGACGATGAGCCTGATGGCCCGATGTTGGGCTGCCAGTGAGACTGACGTGTGGGCCCCACTTGTTTAAAACGTTTTAAAAATAAATAAATCTACTAACTAAAATCTGTTAATTAATCAGTAATTAGTTAGTCACTGATCCGGGGGCCCACCCCTCTAATTAGCCTATTAGTTTAGTTTAAATTACTGTTAGACTAATAGAGGATGACATGTGGGTCCCACTGGACCCACAGGCCAGATTTGACCCTGGTCAGCGAGTCTGTTGACAGCTGACGTCATCCCCATGCAATGCTGATGTCATAATTCCATTTCTGTTAATTTAAATAATTTATAGAAATGCTAAAATCTTTAGAAATTCGTAGTAAATAAACCGTAACTCGGATGAAAATGTTTTCTATATGAAAGTTGCTCAGAAAAACGAGACGAATCTGAATTCGCGGCCTGTTTATCTGTCACATGCCACTAGCATGCTGAACATGGAACATTCCCCCTCCAGTCATCTGTTTGACACAGGTCCAGAACCGGGAAAACATTCCCGGTTGACTTCCCCCTTCGCCGGTATCGTGTAGCACCGTGTTAGAACACGTCTAGCTCTGCATGTTGTCCTGTTATGCACTTGCTTGTTATGCATTTACTGTTTCTCCCCCCTCTTCTCTTGGGTAGTCCCCGTGGCTGCTGCTGATGCCGCTGTGATTGACTACGTCCCCAACGACCCCTCCTTCTTGTCTGAGCAACCAGGCAAGCCCCCCTTTGATCATCCCGATATCGCCCATTCCATTCTCTCATGCTTGCATTAGATTTTGCTACTGTTATTGTTTGCTCCTATTCTGATGCATATCCTGCTTTTGTAACCTGCTCAATGTTACCTACCTGCTTATCCTAAACTGCTTAGTATAGGTTGGTTAGTGAACCATCAGTGACCCCCCCCCCACCTTGTCCTTGTTGCCCCTGCTTCATCATTTAAGACCCGATCAACGCGATCGAAGACCAGGCCCCGGCACCGCACATCACTTTCCCCTTAGTTGCTCGACACTACTGGGTTACTATCGAGTGCCGAGGGTGAGACCTCTACAACACTTCTGATGTTCACCCTGCAGCGTAGCTATTCGGTCATGGTCGCCGGGGTGATTCCGCCTATAATCACTTCCGTCACGACTGCAGCCGTGCAACCCCTCAAGTGTGAACCTCGGGGGTGGTTCCTCTTACGTTCACCATGATGATTACATCGAGTGGAATTCATCGGGGGTGATTCCTCGGGTTTTCTCCTTGATGTTTGGACACACGGTTACTATGGTTACTATGACTTTACACTGAACCCTCACATTACTAAGACGGTCGGCCCCGAGGGGTACCCGGCGAGCATATTTGCGAGTGATGATGAGTCGGGTTGACCTATAGGGTGCCAGCGAGATAACTACGAGGCGTGGCCTGGCATTCCTAGACCTTGCCGCAAGTCCACGAGACGGGGCACAGGGGTCACATCTTTCGTGAGTCTCTGCTTGTTACCGCGCGTTCCTAATCCACTACGATTTGGATATTTGATCTGAGGGGCCTCTGGCCTGATAGCACTACCCATCACGTGGGCATAGTATGGGTGTTTTGCATCGTATGCATCAACTTAAGCTTAATAGACGTCAGCGACTGAGCGGCGCGCGTCGGGTTGGACTGCGTAAGCACCTGCCTTGTTGAAGGAGGTAGCCAGGCCTGCTCAACGGCTGCCCACGCAACGTGCAGGAGTTCCCGGGGCGATGTCCCATGACCCCAGGGGGCATAGGTTTAGTCCGGCGTGCTTGACGTCTCTATTAAGCCTAGGTCGGGTTGCGGCGTATTGTTTGGCCGAGGCCGGGCATGACCCAGGAAAGTGTGTCCGGCGGAGTTAATCGGCGTGGTGGGTAAGTTGGTGCACCGCACGCGGAAGAAAACATCTATCGATAGCCTGTCCTATGGTAACGGACACTTGGAGTTGTATCCCGATTGATACAACTAGAACTGGATACTTGTGATGAGAATTGGATTGTGATGACAACTAGATAGTATGGCTCTAGGATTGCTTTCTCGCACGGAGTCGAGAAAGGATCTCTGGCCGAGGTTGATAACACTACTACTACTTTACTTTGTGCTACTCTACTCCCTCCCGTTGCTGCAAGATGGTGGTTTCCAGAAGATGCTAGTCTTCGATAGGACTAGGTTCTCCCTTCTATTCTGGCATTTCTGCAGTTCAGCCCATTTCATTGATACCGATACATATGTAGTGTAGTTCCTTGCTTGCGAGTACTTTGGATGAGTACTCATGGTTGCTTTGCTCCCCCTTTTCCCCCTTTCTTCTTATTTCCGGTTGATGCAACCAGATGTCGGAGCCCAGGAGCCATATGCCACCGCCGATGCTTACTACTACGTGGAGGCCGCCGACGACCAGGAGTAGTTAGGAGGCTCCCACGCAGGAGGCCTTGTCTTTTCGATCGATGTTGCTTTTGTGCTAGCCTTCTTAAGGCAAACTTGTCTAACTCATGTCTGTACTCAGATATTGTTGCTTCCGCTGACTCTTGTGTATTGGAGCCCTCGAGGCCCCTGGCTTGTAATATAAAGCTTTTATTATTTTAATTGCTGTCTAGAGTTGTGTTGTGATATCTTCCCGAGAGTCCTTGATCTTGATTGTACACATTTGCATGTATGATTAGTGTATGATTGAATTGAGGGCATCACATCCTCCTCGGCCGTAGCCCTGGTCGTTGCGCTCGGGGCGTCAACCAAAGCATCCATCCCGAACGGCCCAGAGCTCTTGACAGTCGTTGGTGTTGTGTCTGGGAACGTTGTGGAAGGCGCAGAACGGCCGGCTGCTCTTGGACGACTTGGGCTGGTCGCGGCCGCGCTTCGTGTCTGGCTCCACCGCAAGCACGGCCGCTCCCTTACGCTTCACGTCCTTGGACGTGGCTTTCTTCTCCTCCAGGTCGGCAGCTGGGAGCTCGAGGAGGGAAAGGCGCCCTTCCTCAGCCCTTGCGCACTTGATCGCCAGGTTGAACAACTCCAAGGACGTGCACAGCTCCTCATGGATGGCGAGCTCCTCCTTCATCTTGATGTCGCGGACGCCATCGGAAAACGCAGAGATGATGGCCTCGTCCGTCACCTTGGGGATCTTGAGGCGAACGTTGTTGAAGCGGCTTGGATGTACCGGAGGGTCTCCCCGGCTCTTTGCTTGGCCGAAGGGGTCACCCGTGGCCGGAGGGCGGTCGTGAGTGCCCTGGAAGTTGGCGGCAAAGCGGTCGCGCATCTTGTTCCAGGAGGAGATGGAGCCCTGAGGCAGGTTCAGGAGCCACGAGCGGGCACCATCCTTGAGAGCCATGGGGAACAAGTTCGCCATGACTTTTTCGTCGTCGTTGGCCCCTCGATGCTCAGTTCGTAGAGCTACAGGAACTCCGCGGGGTCGGGGGTGCCGTCGTAGCGAAGAGGCAGGTCTGGCTTGAACTTGCCCGACCATGTGATACGTCTCCAACGTATCTATAATTTATGGAGTATTCATGCTATTATACTATCCTTCTAGGATGTTTTATATGCATTTATATGATATTTTATATGATTTTTGGGACTAACCTATTAACCTAGAGCCCGATGCCATTTCCGTTTTCTCCTTGTTTTAGAGTATCACGAAAAAGGAAAACTAAACGGAGTCCAATTGACGTGCCACTTGACGGAGACCATTTTGGACCATAAGAAGCCCACGGAGTACGAAGCAGGCAGAAGAGTCGGGCTGCCCACGAGGGTGGGCGGCGCCCACCCCCTAGGGCGCGCCTGCCTCGTGGACAGCCGGAGACCCCCGACGTGAAATCAACGCATAAAACTCTTCTATATATACCCAAACTTCCGAGAAAGAAACCTAGATCGGAAGTTCCGCGCCGCAAGCCACTTGTAGCCATGAGAAGTCAATCTATGCCCTCTCCGGCACCTGCCGGAGGGGCCATCATCACCGGTGGCCATGGAGGAGTATCCGGAGGCCATCATCACCATGAAGGCCAAGGACCAGAGGGTGGAGGCCATGGAGGAGGAAGCACAAGGGGGAGAACCTCTCCTCCTCTCTTCCGGTGGCGCCGGAGTGCCATCGGGAGGGGAATCATCGTCGCTGTGATCGTCTTCATCAAGATCACCATCCTCATCTATTTTACGCGGTCCACTCTCCCGCACCCCGCTGTAATCCCTACTTGAACATGGTGCTTTATGCCACATATTATGATCCAATGATGTGTTGCCATCCTATGATGTTTTGAGTAGATATCTTTTGTCTTTGGGTTGATTGATGATCTAGATTGGTATACGTTCATGATTCGCTTATAGTGGGTTGGTGAGTGACTGAAACACAAACCCGAGTAAGAGGGATTGCTGCGTATGGGAATAAAGAGGACTTGATGCTTTAATGCTATGGTTGGGTTTTACCTTAATGATCTTTAGTAGTTGCGGATGCTTGCTAGAGTTCCAATCATAAGTGCATATGATCCAAGTAGAGAAGGTATGTTAGCTTATGCCTCTCCCTCATATGAAACTGCAATAGTGATTACCGGTCTTGTTAAAAATTGCCTAGGACAATTCCGCACACCGATCCACCATTATTCCACACTCGCTATTTATAATATTTAGTAATATATTCTAACTTTATGCTAACAGCACCTACTTTTATATTTTAGCTCTCCGATATCATACAAAGTTATTCTCTTCATACCCACAACGTAGTTTTATTTCTCGTTTCTAGTTGGAAGCAAACGTTTGGTGTACGTAGAGTCGTATCAGTGTCTCATAGGGCTTGAGAGAATAGATCTTACCTTTAGCTCCTTGTGGGTTCGACACTCCATACTTATCACTTCCACCTTTGGAAATTGCTACGATGATTCCCTGCACTTGGGAATTATCACCATGCGACGCTATGCAGCTCAGGAGTGAAGGCGCGGCAGCCGGCGGTGGCCACCAGGACCCTTTGCTGATGTGGAGCCTGCCCTTGATGTCCGCGTACCGCCACCGCAGGCGGTGCTCGGTCTTGTCCCAGTGGTGCCGGGAGCGCGGGAGAGTTTTCTTGTGGACGAGGAACTTCTTGGCAGCTTCCTTCTTCGCGCACGGGTGCCCGACACGGCAGGTCGCGCCGGGGAGCCGCACGCCTTGGCGCCAGGATGCTGCCTTGGAGCGGAGGTGGTGGCGGTGGCGCTCCATGAGCCACGTCACCCGCAGTTGGCGGAGGGCGAGGCAGCGAGAGGGACGGCACGAGGGAGCCCCCTGCGGCGCTGACGAGCTCGTCGATGCGTTCCAGCCAGTCCTCGTAGAGGTCGTCGATGGGGCTATAGCGCAGGAGTTCGCGTGCCATGCACAGCGCGGCCTGCGCGTCCGTGGGAGTGTGACAAACGTGAGACGACGAGCCGGCCGGGGTCAGCGACGGAGTGGCGGTGCGGCCGTCCCGCCGCACCGAGGGGTGCAACGAGGATGCTTGCTGCTTGTTCCCCACCCAGCCGGTGGCGGCGTTGGCGTCTGGCGACGGAGAACAACGGGGTGGCCCGCCGACAGGAGCCATCTGAGCAACGTGGGCGGCGAGAGCGGCCCGTCGCTCAGCGCGAGCTCGGCGAGCATCCGCCATGGAGACGACGAAGCGATGGGACGCGGATCGACGGAATTCACCAAGTGGCACAGTAGTATCAAGCATAGAAGTAGTTTCATCATAAGTATCATGCATAGCAGAAGTGGCATCATCAATAACATGCGACATATCAGAATTAATAGCAGAAGCAGGTTTAGGTGTCGCAAGCTTACTCAAAACAGAAGGTGAATCCAGTGCAAAGCTAGATGGCAGTTCCTTACCTCCCCTCGTAGTTGAGGGATAAATTTTGGTTTTCTCATCTTTTAAGTTCCTCATAGTGACCAGCAGATATAAATCCCAAGTGTCTCAAATAATAGAGCTACGGTCCCCGGCAACGGCACCAGAAAAGAGTCTCGATAACCCAGAAGTATAGGGGATCGCAACAGTTTTCGAGGGTAGAGTATTCAACCCAAATTTATTGATTCGACACAAGTGGAGCCAAAGAATATTCTCAAGTAATAGAAGTTGAGTTGTCAATTCAACCACACCTGGATAACTTAATATCTGCAGCAAAGTATTTAGTAGCAAAGTGGTATGGAACTAACGGTAACGGTGGCAAAAGTAATGACGATAGTTTTGTAGTGATTGTAACAGTAGCAACGAAAAAAATAAATAAGCGAAGAACAATATGTGAAAATCTCATAGGCATTGGATCGGCGATGGAGAATTATGCTGGATGCGATTATTCAAGCAACAATTATAACATAGGGTGACACAAAACTAGCTCCAATTCATCAATGTAATGTAGGCATGTATTCCGAATATAGTCATACGTGCTTATGGAAAAGAACTTGCATGGCATCTTTTGTCCTACCCTCCCGTGGCAGCGGGGTCATATTGGAAACTAAGGGATATTAAGGCCTCCTTTTAATAGAGTACCGGACCAAAGCATTAACTCGTAGTGAATACATGAACTCCTCAAACTACGGTCATCACCGGGAGTGGTCCCGATTATTGTCACTTCGGGGTTGCCGGATCATAACACATAGTAGGTGACTATAGACTTGCAAGATAGGATCAAGAACTCACATATATTCATGAGAACATAATAGGATCAGATCTGAAATCATGGCACTCGGGCCCTAGTGACAAGCATTAAGCATAGCAAAGTCAGAGCAACATCACTCTCAGAACATAGTGGATACTAGGGATCAAACCCTAACAAAACTAACTCGATTACATGATAAATCTCATCCAACCCATCACCGTCCAGGAAGCCTACGATGGAATTACTCACGCCGCGGCGGTGAACATCATGAAATTGGTGATGGAGGATGGTTGATGATGACGATGGCGACGAATTCCCCTCTCCAGAGCCCCGAACGGACTCCAGATCAGCCCTCCTGAGAGAGATTAGGGCTTGGCGGCGGCTCCGTATCGTAAAACGTGATGAATCCTTCTCTCTGATTTTTTTCTCCTTGAACGTGAATATATAGAGTTGGAGTTGAGGTCGGTGGAGCTCTAGGGGGCCCACGAGGCAGGGGGCCCAGGGGGGCAGGCGCACCTCCCACCCTCGTGGACAGGGTGTGGGCCCCCTGGCCTTGATTCTTTCGTCAATATTTTTTATTAATTCTAAAATAATTCTCCGTTGATTTTTAGGTCATTCCGAGAACTTTTATTTCTTCACAAAAATAACACCATGGCAATTCTACTGAAAACAGTGTCAGTCCGGGTTAGTTCCATTTAAATCATGCAAGTTAGAGTCCAAAACAAGGGCAAAAGTGTTTGGAAAAGTAGATGCGACGTAGATGTATCAGATCCCACAACGGCCAATTTGAAGAGGGACAGCTAGTACAAGCTATCCTGACTAAAGGTGGTCTTCGCCTGCCAAAGGCTCTGGTGGTGACGCTGTCTTGGGCTCCACGGTGACCTCCGTCCTGCTGTCTTGCTGGTATTGGTCTCGTTGCACCGATAAGGAAACCTTTGCCTGATGACTCGGTACTCATCGCCTGCACTTGCCTCCTTAACACCAAAGAGGGAGCGAGGACACTGTGCGCGCTGGCGCCTGCCTGGCGCCCTCCTGGCCTTGGTCGTCATGGCTTACGTCATAGGAACCTCGCGAGGTTTGTCTTGCCTTGATCTCTCCACCCTTTGCGAGCCAGCCTGGTGAGGCCACCCCCGAGGAGGTCTTGTGTCGTCCGCCTCGCGAAGCTTGGCCCCTCGCAAGGGTCTTGAAGGCTTGTTGGTGAAGACGGGCCATACTGGGCCACGGGTGGAGGCACGCCACGGGCTGCAGGCAGGCAAGTCTGGGGACCCCCATTCCCAGAACACCGACAACTTGGTTCACTTGTTGTGGTGTTTAGTTAACTGCTTGGTTCGATTCTGCAATGTGATGTTCAATTGTTGTGGAAGCATTCTGTTATTGTATACCATGTGAGGAATAAATCGAATTAGGCCGTACTAAATACATGAGAAACAAATACAATTGCTATATTTCTAAGTTGTTAAGCACGCTTGGTTTGGTTAACTGTCTGATCTTCTACTAGGAGTATGTTATATTGTGTTAACGTTTGGTTCATTTGTTGTGGTGTTTAGTTAACTGCTTGGTTCAATTCTGCAACGCGATGTTCAATTGCTGTGGCTGCATTCTGTTATTGTATACCATGTGAGGAATAAATCGAATTTGGTTGTACTAAATACATGAGAAAAAAATACATTTGCTATATTTCCAAGTTGTTAAGCATGATTGGTTTGGTTAACTGTCTGATCTTCTATTAGGATTATGTTATATTGTGAAATGTGGTGCTCAGTTAACGTTTGGTTCGTTTGTTGTGGTGTTTAGTTAACTCATGGTTCAATTGTGCAATGCGATGTTCAATTGTTGTGGCTGCATTATGTTATTGTATACCATCTGAGGACTAAATCGAATTTGGCTGCACTTAATACATGAGAAACATATACAAGTGCTATATTTCCTAGTTCTTAGTCATGCTTGGTTTGGATAAATGGGTTTTCCACGTGGCTTGAATTAATCTAACGAATCTGCAATGTGCTTATTTTTCATCAACATATTTTACTGATAGCATGCGAACCCTTACTTAACCTGATGACTAACTACCTTTATATGCAGGGAAACAATGGGAAGCACTGAGGTTTTGCAAGATGGTACTAACTATTATACCTTGCCTTTTTTATTCCTTTGCCCCATTTCCAATATGGAGAAGATATTTATGCACATCCTTATTTTCAGGGTTCACTGATGATTACCTCTCAAACCACCTCTGTGGTCAGGAGGCTAGGAAAGTATTTCATACAACACCCACGGTTCAATATTGTAGTGTTCCTAAAGAGGTCGAAGGATGGACGGTCAATCATCCATAGGCACTGGCCTAAAGTTGCAGAGACCTTCAACATGAATGAAGGCTCAATATTTGCCTTCCGCTTCAGCAGTTTTCCAGATGAGATGCATCTCTCTATGTACCACCTATGATGCTAATTTTGAAAGGTTCTAGATGTTGCATTTGTAACTTGCTGCTGGTGCAGTTGAGTAATGGGGTAGCTGAGTGCTGAAGCTATATCATGTTGTACTCCGATGTATTTCAATTATGAAATCCTGCTTCCTTAATATGGAAATGGAATATATTATGTGCTTAATATGAATGTCAATTAGATTAGTAAATGGATTATCAATAATAGGGCAATTAGCCTGCTAATTGGCCAATTAGCTTGCTAATTGGCCAATTAGCTTGCTAATTGGGTTTTCCTATTGCAAACGGTTAATGAGAAAACACCGTGGGCGATGACCTCAGGCAACGCACACAGTTTCTAGGAATAAACCGTGTTGGATCAATGAACAATCACACACGACATTCTCTTCAAAACTGTTTGCGTTACGCCACCTTGCACAAACGTTTTCCTTGTAGTGACTGTGTGGGATGTATAAGCAAACGGAAACATTTAGTGGTGACTGATTGTGTGGGATGTACTTACGACCGGAAATGATTTCGCTTGTATAATTGTATTTTTTTAGCACTACTACACGTATTTCTGTATTTGAGTGCTCGCCGGTCGCACACAACCTCATTTTGCCGAGCGTGTGTGCCAGGCGGGCATATCCCCAACGGTTTCTGGGTCGTGTGGGAAGGACCCCCCCTATTGCCCACACTCACTTGGCGACGGTTCCGAATGTCGTCGCAGAAAGGGGTTAAAAACCGTTTGTTTAGGACCGACGCATACCAGTGAAGCTTCATCGCTGCACCCCTCCGTGCGGTGGGACAGACGCACCGCCACCCCGTCGCTGACTCTGGCTGGCTCATCGTCCCACGCTTATCGCGCGCCCACGGACGCCCAGGCCGCACTGCTCATGGCACGCGAGCTCCTATGTTACTGCCCAGTCGACGACCTCTACGAGGACTGGCTGGACCACATCGCCGAGCTTGTCAGCGCCGCTGGGGGCTCTCCTGCAACATCCCTCTCGCTACCTCGCCCACCTCCAGCCGCGGGTGACGTAGCTCAAAGAGCGCCTCCTCCACCTCCGCATCAAGACGGCGCCCTCGCAACAAGATGCGCGGTCCCGCGGTGTGACTCGCCATGCCGGGCGCCCGTTCATGAAGAAGCAAGCTTCCAAGAAGTCCCGAGGCTGCAAGAAAACGCTCCTGCACTCCCAGCACCACTGCGTCAAGACCACGTGCCGCCTGCGGCGGCGGCTCGAGGATAGCAAGATCTGGCTCCGCCTCCGCGACGGGCTCCGGTGACCACAGCAGGCTGTCGTGCCTTCACTTCCGAGCTGCGCAGCGTAGTCTGGCCCGGCAAGTTTAAGCTGGACCTGCCTCGACGCTACGACGGCACCCCCGACCCCGCGAAGTTCTTGCAGCTCTATGAGCTGAGCATCGAGGCAGCCAGCAGCGACGAAAAGGTTATGGCAAACTGGTTTCGCATGGCCCTCAAAGATGGCGCGCGCTCGTGGCTTCCGAACTTGCCCGCGGGATCAATCTCCTCCTGGGGCGAGATGCGCGAGCATTTGGTCGCCAACTTCTAGGGCACTCGCGACCGCCTGCCGGCTGCGGGTGACCTGCGGCGCATCAAGTAGCAGCCAGGGGAAACCCTGCAGAAGTACATCCAGCACTTCAACATCATTCGCCTCAACATCCCCAAGGTGACAGACGAGGACATCAGCTCCGCATTCTCTGATGGCGTCCACGACGTCAAGATGAAGGAGGAGCTCGCCATCCACGAGGAACTGTGCACGGCCCTGGAGATGTTCAATATGGCGACCAAGTGCGCTGAGCTGAGGAAGGGCGCCTCTCCCTCCTCGAGCTTCCAGCCGCTAACACGGAAGACAAGAAGGACAAGGCCAAAGATGTGAAGCGCAAGGGAGTAGCCGTGCTCGTGGCCGAGCCAGAGATGAAGCGCGGTCGAGACCACCCCGAGTCATCCAAGAGCAGTCGTCCGTTCTGCGCCTTCCACAACATGCACTACCACAACACTAATGACTGTCAAGAGCTCAGGGCCATCCGCGACGGGCGCTTCGGTTGATGCCCTGAGCGCAGCGACCGCGGCTACGCCCGAGGAGGATGACGAAGTGGGGTACGCTGGGACGACCACGGCCCCCGCCAGGAGTGGCGCGACCGACCTCGTGAGGATCGCTGGCAGGACCAGCCTCGCGAGGGCGCCTGGAGGGAGCAGCCTCGTGAGGACCGCCCTCAGGGCAACGTCGGCCTCCTTCTGCTGCCGCCACCATCGAGGAGGAACGACAACCATCATCAGGACGAGGGGGCTAGGGTCTTCCAAGAGCCTCGTGCCATCGCCTACATCTTGGGTGGTGCTCAAGCCCCAGCCTCTCAGCGTATCTTCAAGTAGTTTGCTCATGAGGTGAACGCGGCCCTTCCTAGGCTTGAAGCCGTGCGCCCTCTCAGGTAGTCCAAGTGTGCCATCACCTCACTACAAAAAAAAAGACACATCCGTGACATTTTGGGCCGAACGAAATTTTTTTCTGTCATACATATGACACTTCTATGACGATAATTGTGACAGAACCCAGTAACATCATAGATGTGGTGGGCTCCTACTTCTATAACAAAAAATCATGACAGAAAATGGGCTTTTTGTCCTGGGCGGGCCGGAGACGCAGCTGCATGACATTCTTTGGGCCGTCCATGACGGAAAAAACCGTGGTAGAAGCGAGGGAGAGGAAAATTTCAGGGAGTTGCCGGTTACGGTGGGAGGTGGGGGGCCGAGCGATGCGCGTTTCTCTCGTACACGTACGGGCGTGTGTGCGAGGCGTTGGCTCTAACTGAACCCAAGTGAGGCGTTGGGCTCTAACTGAACCTGAGCGATTGCACTGCAGGCTACGCGTTACTGAACCCGAGCGATCGATCAATGGCTGTTAACTGAACCCGATCGAGCGATTCCTTCGCTACTGTTGCTAACTGAAGCCGATCGATGCTACCTCTGGGATGAACAGTGAGCGTTGTGGTGGGGGGGGGGGGGGTTTGGATGAACAGTGAGCGGTGGCGTTTGCCTCTGGATGAACAGGACCCCATGGTGTGGAGGGCTGGATGAATAGTAGACGGTGGAGGGGTGCCCGTGGAGGGGTGGTTGAACAGGACCCCGTGGTGTGGAGGGCTGGATGAACAGTAGACGATGGAGGGGTGCCCGTGGAGGGGTGGTTGAACAGTAGCCAGTGGAGTAGTGCGCGGTGGAGGCTAGATGAACAGGAGCCCGTGGAGGCTGGAGGAGGTCGACGGTAGCCCGTGGAGGCTGGAGGAGGTCGACGGTGGAGATAAACAGTATCCCGTGGAGTCCCGTTTTGCGCACGCCACACACACCTCGATGAACAGGACCCCATTTACGTCAGTAGGAGGTCCGTTTAAATGCATTTTTGCAGATCGCCACACCCTCCCGATCAACAGGACCCCGTTTTCGACCGTAGGAGGTCCGTTTAAATCCATTTTGCGGTACGCCACACCCCTCCCGATCAACAGGACCCCCGTTTTGACCGTAGGAGGTCCGTTTCCTCCGTTTTGCGGTACGCTAGACCCCTTCTGATCACAGGACCCCGTTTCGAATGTTGCCAGTCGAACACAAGGCCGTTTCCTCCATTCTGCGGTACCCAGGCCTCGTTTCCATCGCCTATTCCATCCAAGCCGGTTGGCTCCCACGCGATCTGTTGCCTCCCGATGAACACGACGCATTCCGTTGCCTCCCCATGAACACGACGCATTCTGGTGCCTCCCCATGAACACGACGACGACTCTGTTTCTCCATTCCGACCCAGCCATGTACACGAGCCCTCGTCGTACGTATGCGCGAGTAGGCATTCGAGACCCTGCCTGTATGTACGTACGTGGTCGTATTTTCTTTCTTGCACCCTGGCCGCTATATGTACGTGTACATGCTACGTGCGCGCCTCTACTACGACACGTGCGCGCCTCTACAACGACCAGTATGTATGTACACGTTCGTGACAAGAATGACAACGCTACGTACGCTTTGACCAGGTTGGTCCCGACTGTCAGGCACTTCCTTGCGTGCGAAAATGTAGCTGGTGGGTCCCAATAGTCAGAGGGGCGAATCGTAATTTTTTTTTGCCCGGACGCACTTCCTTTGAATGTGAAGATGTAGCTGGTAGGTCCCAGCAGTCAGGGGGTGAATCGTTTTTTTTGCTCGGACGCACTTCCTTGCGTGCGAAGATGTAGCTGGTGGGTCCCAGCAGTCAGGGGGGCGAATCATTTTTTTTCCCGGACGCACTTCCTTGCATGCGAAGATGTAGCTGGTGGGTCCCAGCAGTCAGGGGGAAACGTTTTTTTTGCGAATACGGTGGCCCGTCTGGTGGGTCCCTGCTGTCAGGTGGAGGAATCATTATTTTGCGTGTAATAAGGAGGCAATTCCTGTCGCGGCCGTGGACCGGTGTCGGCCCTCTCCACGTACAGTCCATGTCCGATGGAAGTCATTCCTTGACCACGTTGACCACGCCGCGCCGAGAGCACCACGACGGTGGACGACGGTGAGGCCTAGGAAGGGACGACTTCGGGCCGGGAAGAAGCGATAGTGGATGCCCACGCGAAGAGGAGTACTGAGGGTTCACTGTCTGGCTGCGGTGTGAGGGTTTGTCAGAGCTGCAGAATAACAGGGGGTGTGGGTGAGTAGAGGGATGGCCTGTACAGTGGTGGGAGTAGTAGGGGGCGGTGAGGCCTCCGCGGCATCACAGCCGGCCACGAGAGGCAGGAGCACATGGCACGACCGGCGCTGGTTTGGGCGGCTGGAGCAAGAAGACCAGAGGTTGAAGAAGTACTATGGCCGTTGGATGAACATCGTACGGTAACAGGAGCTAGAATCGTTCATATTGACTTAGTTGACAAAGCCCTCCGTCCCCGTCAACTTGGTAGGCCCACAAGTCAGCCTCCCACTATGCTGGGTTCCAGCTGGCAGGGGGAGTATTCATTTTTTTGTGCGTAATAAGGAGGCACTTCCTTGCGTGCGAAGATAGCTGGTGGGTCCGACATGTCGGTAGGGGCATGTTTTTTCGCGCGAAATCTGAGAGGCCCTTCCGGTGGGTCCCAGATGTCAGGTGGAGGAATCATTATTTTGCGCATAATAAGGAGGCATTTCCTTGTGTGCGGCCGTGGACCCAGCTGTCAGGCTCTCCACGCACAGTCTACTTCCGATGGTGTCGTTCGTTGACCATGTTTACCATGCCGTGCCGAGCGCATCCAAGGTGGTGGACGACGGCGAGGCCCCGGACAACAACGAGCCGGAGATGGGAAGACGCGGAAGTAGAGTCGCAGACGGAGAGGTGTACGAGGGTTAACTGGTTCTAGTGCGGTGTGGTTCGGCAGTCGGTGGAGAAGAACAGCAGGTGTGGAGGGGTGGAGGGATGGCCTGGCCACCGGTGGAGTAGCGCTACATAGCGAAGCGTGCTAAGCAGAGCTGCTAGCAGCAGGAGGCGGGAGGTGGTCCCGGCGGCGCTGGAGGAAGAAGACGAGAGATTGAAGATGGATGCCGGTCGTTGCATGTAAATCCAACGGCTAACATGTCAGAATCATTTCTTGACTAAATTGACAACGACTTGCGTTGGCTTCGACCTATTGGCCCACATTTCAGCCTCCAAAAATGTGGCACGTATTCAACCCATTTTTGAGAATTCTGATCTTTTTTGCGGTAGAATTTACAGTCAATTTGATCTTTTTTTTGAATTACAGCCATTAGCTGGGCTGGGTGAACAAATAATGTAGCGTCTATGCGGCCCATT
The DNA here is from genome assembly GCA_021605145.1 of Aegilops bicornis. NCBI lineage: Eukaryota > Viridiplantae > Streptophyta > Magnoliopsida > Poales > Poaceae > Aegilops > Aegilops bicornis. The sequence continues at coordinate 392,352,539 of CM038674.1, forward strand.
TATTTTATTTCCTAAAAAATTACAAGCCATTTGCACTTTCTCGAAATACACGATTTTGCTGGGCTGATTCTAATTATAATGTTGGGTTGGTCCAGCAATGTTATCAAAAAATAAAAAGGGGCTGAGCATTTTGTTATAAATATATTTAAATAATAAGTGATATTATTACATTCCTCCTTAAATCTTACCAAGCTTTTGTACACAATCACTAGGACTTTCGTGCCAAAACAATCCAGGATTTTATTTGTTAAGGAATTATTTTTATAAGTTAATAAGATGTGGGATATTGTTTTTTTACACATGTAAGTATCTGTTAAATATATGATGACAATAAAAATAATATATAATAACATATAAAATAATATAAATATATATAATATAGTTAGAAGGGAAACATAAGTTGGACCTGGCGTTCCTATTCTTATATAGAAAAATAGAATGGAGACCTCTGCGTTTTCTTCAAAAAATACATAAATTGGGCTGCCAAAAATAAAACCTCGGATGGGAGGTCCATAGGCCGGTCGATACATGACGACCCTAAGAAAATACAAACAGGCCTATGGACCTCCCATCCAAGGTCGTGGGCTGCACATGTTAAAAATGAAAGCCTAGACGGGGCAGCCCAAAACCACGTCCAACACTTGCCAAAACTTCGTCCCTCATTTTCTCTGTGTTTCCTTTTTCGACATTGTGTGGGCATTTTGACTGTGCATCATATGAAGATGTGCTATGCATGAACGTTAATCAGCATGATGTTAACTGGTTGGTAGTTCCATTTTCGACCATGAATAAAACTTCCAAAATGATGTTAACCATGTTTGAAAAGGTCGTGTTAATATAAATGCTCTACCTATGAAAGTTGCAGTTTCTTATCTGAAACTGAACTTGCAGTTTCTTATCTGAAACCGAAACTTGCAGTTTCTTCTCTGAGAATCACATTGTCTGCACTTTTATACTCCTATGAAACTACATTTTTTAAGTGCTAAAAATAGATCTCTAGAATTCATAAAATACTTCATATACTCAGTACAGCAAATCTAAAATTCAAAAGACATTCATATCTGAAAGTACTCTCAAAATACACAACACAAAACATAATTCACAACCTGCAAATACTGACAACCCTAAGCTCCTCCTGACAATTCACAACATGCCCGACTATTGGGCTGGGGGGCAGCCCCCTCCTATTCCTCGGCGGCAGACAACCGCCCCGTGAGACGATGTGAACGGCGAGGGAGACCATGGCGGGGAAGCGTCGTTGGGCCAACTACTTTTCTCCTCTTGCAGTTGGGTTCGGTCGACGAAGACTCCACCGGCTCGCTCTGGCAGGACACCCTCACAAACGGCACCCTATAGATGCTCGATCCTTCAATCTCTGTTGGATGCTCCATCTGGGATTGATACTCCCACCACCGCTCCCTCATGACCGGATTCGGTGAATCTGTTTGCTCCATGGCCCAGAGGAGCAGCTCTATGTACTCCGGCGCTACTCCCTCCGGGAGTATCCCGCCTTTTCGCTCTGTTGCAGATATTTGGCCATGGATGTCGCCGTCGCCGCTAGTTGGTCCTTGTTGTCAAACCAAGACTGTATCTCCAACATCCTAGCTAGCTTCACAGGGTCGCCGTCTGCGATCCTCACATATCGGTTTTACTCCTCCATCGATCTACTTCTCCACAGCACCTTCACTCGCCGGCGGTGGTTTTTGAATGGAAGAGGAGAGGAGCAGCGCTGGTTTTGGATTAGAACGGGAGAGGAGCGACGCTGGTTTTGGACTGGAATAGGAGAGGAGGGGCGGTGGTTTTGAAATGGACGAGGAGAGGAGCGGCGCTGGATTTAGATTGGAACAGGAGAGGAGCGGCGGTGGTTTAAGAGGAGAAGAGCGGAAGAGCGGCGCTGGTCTTGGAAGTATTTTTTTTGTTTTATGATTTTGGGTCAAAGTTTGATCAATGCATCTGTATTTGACAAGAAAAATGTGAATGCATGTCACCAAAAATTGTATCATTTGGTTCATATCTGAATGTACTTTCAAATTATATTATTTTGCAACGATAACATATATTTTATGTGCGAAAATCATGGTCAATTATGAGCCAGAATAAAAGGGAGACTAGTTAATGTGGGGTGGCTTTCTTAATTGAAGGGTAAATTGATTTTGATTTTGATCCGATCCACGCGACGCCGCCCTCTTGCCCAATCCTAAATCAGCCGACGACTCTCCTCTCCCTCTTCTCCATTGCAAAACCACCTCCTCTCCTCTCCATCATCTCCATTCCAAAACCACTGTCTCGCCTCTCCCTCTTCTGATCTTCTCCATTGCAAAACCACCTCCTCTCCTCTCCATCATCTCCATTCCAAAACCACCGTCTCGCGTCTCCCTCTTCTGATCTTCTCCGTTGCAAAACCACCTCCTCTCCTCTCCATCATCTCCATTCCAAAACCACCGTCTCGCCTCGCCCTCTTCTCTATTGCAAGACCACCGTCTCTCCTCCCATCTTCCAAAGCTAGCACCGACCACCTGTAAGGACATCTATGGAGAGGATGCAAGAATGAATCAGGCAGATCACCAGGCCGTGACCAGGCAAAGTTAGCTGAGTTGAAGGAGATCCTTAGTTGGTTTGACAATGAGTGGGAGATTTCGAGGACTGCGGGCCATGTGGCAATGTATGCGAAAGAGCGAGACGGGCGGCGATGAGGGCGGTGATGTACATGTACTCCTCGGGCGGCAGTCACACCGCAGTCCTCCGAAGTTCATCGAGTATCTCCTCTGGCGATGGAAGCATGTGATTCGCCGAGGCGACAACAAAGGAGGTGGTGGGCGACAGGTCGAAGGTCGAGCACCCGAGGATAACGAATCGATCGAGTATGGTGTGCCGCTCGTGAGGGTGCAGAGCCAGCCGAGCCACAGTGAGTATTCGCTTCTCCCACCGCAAGAGGAGGCCGGATGGCGCGACGTCGCTTCCCGCCGTTCTCCACGGTTCCCTCGGCCTTCGCCTCGTTTCTTCAGTGGCGGTAGGGTTTAAGGTAAGCTTCGCACTAACCTAATCTTCCACTTGCTCATGCTTACAATCAGTGTGACAGCTAATGAAAATCATGCTTACAATCAGTCTTGGAGTACTACACCAATCACCCTAAAATAGCTCTGGACCTTTGGGTCAAAGTTGTGACACAGTGTACAAATAATGAAAAATAGATTGGTGGTTCTTTCAGAAAAGAGTACTCCCTAGAAAACTGCCAATATAAGCTACTAGTATTTGGTTAGAGGATTTGCTACCGAGAAAGATCCGTCCACAGAGAGCGCCACACATCCCACTGGTGGTGGTGGATGCCAATGCGTGCATGCAGCATGGTTGGTGTCGGTAATTTTTACTTGGCACACCTCGCACTCTGCATATATGTCGGTTCCATACGTACATTTGTGCAGTTCCACCAAAATGTAGCTGAAGAACCCTGTTTGCACAGATAATGAAAAAGCGTGATTACATTATAGTGGCACTAGTTGATGAAACACACAAAATAAATAGAAGAAAATATTGCGATAGTATCATAGTATGCCATGTCATGAGGGCGAGATGGGCCTGCGACGCCTCATCTTGGACATCGTCCCAAGTCTCCCAGATACACCTTACGCCGTTGATGAACATCGGTACAGCGGTAGTACAAGGAGGCGCCTTTGAGACATTCAAATCTCTATTTTTGTACATATCAACTAAAATTAAGCACCCCAGTTTGTAAACGCTTAAACATTAACAACGGGGACTAGTTGATGAAACATACTTTAACAAAGAGAAGCACTTTCTTTATCTACATTGGAAATGAAATGATAGAGATGACACTCGCTCTATTTTAACTGTATTATTACTTCATTTTATTAGTGACACTAGGGTCGAGCAGGTGGCAAACGAGGTGTACCGTGCGCCGCAATGATGGAGGCCGGGGGTGCTTAGGCTGGGATGTTGAAGCTGGCTCTTTCAGTCACCAACATGGATGACTCAATTCATGGGACCTTTTGGTGCAGTTCACCTAAAATGAAGCAATGTCCCATGAGCTAGCAGCTTCTTCTTCAATTTTTTAAGAAAAGGGCTCCAGCCCCGGTTCCCTTTCCATCAGAAAACGAAACCCACAGAGCTTCTTCTTCATTAGTTGCAATAAAATTGAGCAACATCAAGATTAGTTGTGAAGCTCCTGGACTGTTCAACTATAATTGGATATCATTTGTGCAGTTCAACTAAGATCGAGCATGAAATGTATATCTCCGTTTGCACAAAAATGGTGAAAAGGAGGGTGACTAACAAGTGATGAAACATGCATCAAATGAAAAGAAGCATGTTCCTTATCTGAATGGCAATCCTACAAGGACAGTAGCAATTTATAAAGCAGTGGCATTGCTAGATATTAGTGTGGGCATTAGGATTAACTATGACAACCGTTAAATACGACATTACTTTGGGCACGGGAGAGTAGGCGGACTAGGGATTTGCATTTCTAACGAAAAGAACCAACTTATCTTAATGGGAAATTTTAGCAGGACATGTAAAGAAGTGCCATTGATTCATATTCTTGGAGGCATTACATTGAAAACAACATTGGTTTAACGTGTCCTTACTTTTAACAAAGGCGACTGCTACATTTTATCGGTGGCATTACATAAGAGTGGCTCGGGGCAACAAACATCAGAACAGGATATCTGGGTTGGTCCCATTTTTGTTCGGTATAGCCACCTTATACTTTGTGAGGCTAGCAAATCTAGTGTTGTACTTACTCTATTGACTTGTCCCCCAGTCCCCACTTTCTTTCCTTTTTCAACCAATAGATCGGGTTTATATTGAGTATGTACTGTGTTTCCCTTTATTTACCTATTAGACCTAGAGACCAGTTGGATAGCCAGTCTCTGCTACTTTTCGCCCCCATTATTTCCTCTTTCGACCAAGTCCTAGATTCAGGTAACAAATCCTCCCCACCCCCACCCCCTTTCTTCCTTGTTTGAACCAAGTAGTACTAGATTCGAGTGCATGAACTAGTTTTACCTCTTAAACGTAAAAAAAATTTAGGTGGTTTTCGAACAACGGATCGATCCTATCTACGAGGGGGCCTGAGAAATAGTAAAAGATACAAATGCAGCGACGTCAGGAGCTCGGGAAGTAGAGCAAGGCCGGTTTCGAAGGAAGTTATACACGATGGTCGCCGGATGTCGCTAGGTGGGCGGCGGAGGCGGATCTGCCCACACTACGGCAGCGAGGAAGAAGGGGTCGGAGGCCCTCCCTCGCCAGCGGTGCTTGGGAGAGAACGGCAAGGCAGGCTGATCGAGACGCGCCCAGCAGTGGGTAAGAGCCGTCGCCGAGGACGACCGCGTGAAAATTGCACCTTCTCACCTTCCCCGTCGGAGAGGATCCGGCTGGATCTGTGACCAGCGGTGAGCAGAGAGAGAGTGTGTGGCCACCGCTATCGTGTTTAGATCTGGAGAGGCCGAGATAGTGTGAAGAGAGCAACACTAGAAAGCAAGCGCGAAGGCTCCTGCCTATATAGTGGAGTAGTAGTAGTTTTCTTTTGTCTACCGGAGCCGGCTTGACCTCGTCAATGACTGTCGAGTAGTCTTCATGCACGTGGCCCGGAGGCGCAGTTGTCGTCATTTTGATCTGAAGCGCCGGATTATAACATATAACACAAAAAAATACCACATGACAAGAAATCATAACCTCACTGCCCAAAGGAGACAACATGAATCCCGACGGACAAACTAGACGAGGAACAAAGCTCAAATTAAAGATAAACTCGTAGAAAAGGGGTCCGTCGATAGATGTCCTAATTAACATAGCCGGCTTGACCTAGATGGAAGCCGAGTAGTCACTGTTCGTGCATGTGCCCCCAATGACTAGCCCAACTCAGTTGTCGCTGTTTAACCTCGCATGATGATCCGAAGCACATGACACCTAATTTTGCGAGATGACAAGAAACCTTTTTTTAGATTTCTCACCACAACTACAGCCATGTACAACACAGCCTGCACAATATGTAGACGATAGCCAATCCAGGCGTGACTGCTGGAGTCTGGTCACATGCATGGACAAACTGATCTTCCGTGTCTTGCAGGGATCGTCCAGGCACCAACGTAGTACTACAACACTTCACTAGTACTATCGCTCGTCTCCCTCTTCTATTAAGTCACCCGAATTGCGGGGCCGGGGAGTGTGCCTATGGTCGGTTCTCAATTGTCGTCCCACATGTGTGTGCGAACGCAATATGACGCGTGTTCCATTCGGAGAGCAGCGTGCCAGACCGACCGACCATCTGGGGTGCGACGCGAACGTGACGGGCGTGTTGTATACTCTATACATGTGTACCGCCGTTTTCTAGACGCTTTGCTCCATGGCGCGGGCGCAATCCATGGATACAAAATTAGTATACTGTATACTATTTAAAAGTCGAGGGCGGGGCTTTTCCTGCGCGGTAGGCGGCGAGGCAGTTCCGCCTAGTCGGTTCGACAGAGACGCGAGAAGACGAGGACGTAGGCTGCTGCAAACGTAGGGTTGTGTGATTTGACAGCGAGTTACTACTGGACATGTGGGGTCCCGTGATTTGACTTGCCATTATCATTTTAACTACGGCGCTACAACCAGCGTGAGTCTCCCAATTCCTGACCACCTCCATACAGGTGCCTCTCCCAATGCTCCACCATGTAGTAGAGGCTGGCTCTTGCATGAGAGCCCACTTCTCCACTTTTTCCTTGCCTCTCTTTCCACCACATATGCAAAAATGCCATGTAAAGCGCACTATTTTACTTACTTGCTCCTACAGGTGCTTAAGCTAGCCACATAGGCATAAAGTCTGATGTGGCAAGTTAATCAAGAAGAGAGAGACTAGTTTGGTGACCCAAGGAAGAAACGGTGCTAAGCGCGTGTACCTAGTTGAAAAGACAATTTTGAGTCTATAGCTAATTAAATGAAGCAAACTTAGCAACACCATTTCATTGGAAGAGGTCACTCCTTGGCAAATGCAATAAATACTAGTACTCCCTGTGTCCCAAAATATAAGAACGTTTTTGGCACTACACTAGTGTCAAAAATGTTCTTATATTATGGGACAGAGGGAGTACGAATAAATAGATAGAGAGGAGTAAAAAAATATACACTTATAGCCAACCTTATAGCTAACCTTGTTGTAGTATGAGTGACTAAGTGATGACTATGTATGACATGTCAACATCAGATAGCCTAACGCACTATGTTAAATCTCCAAGGGCGCGACCGCGCGTGCGACGCGACGTTCGTGGTAGGTGTGACCATGATACGGGGTGCTGGCAGCCCTTGGATCTAAGATCAAACGTTCGCATGCTAAGTTGCTTAAAATTTACAGCATAACCCTCCCGCGGCAACCGGCAAATTTCCTCCCGCGGGCCGGAGTAGGTTTCTCGGTTTGCATGCGGGTTTGATGGAGGCGAGGAGGCGTGTTCAGCCGGGCGTGCAGTGGACGGCGTAGTACTATTTGATTTGACAACTACAACTAGTATATTATAAAAAACAAAAAAGAGTAGTAGAGATAGAGATGAGAATAGAGACTAGGGAGGAGCACCACCTACTGCTTCATGGGCTACTGCTGCGCTCCATTCGGGGGCCGCAACGTCCCCTACAGCCACTCCCTCCTGTGCTCCATTCGGCGGGCGCTGTTGACATTTGGGGAGCGCAATCTCGCGACTGCTAGCAGCCACGACTTCACCGACGATGACTTCTTCCCCGACCTCGGCAACCTCTTCCTCAACGACATGGGCAACAACCTCAACACCAATGGTGCTGCTCCCGTTGCACCATATGTGTTTCTGTCCTTCCTGTTCCAAATCATGGTAGAATTCATGTTTCTACTCTGTGTCCTAGACTCGATCTGTTCATCTACTATGCTAGTCCGCATGATTAGTTTAATCTCTGTTATAGCCGTCATGATTTATTTTGTAGTAAATCTCATAGTAACTTGCTCATATATTCAAGCGACTAACGTCCCCTACAGCCACTCCCGTTTCATGGACGGCCTGGTCGATGCCTCCAAGGAGCCCTTCGTCTACTGCTATGAGTGCCGGTGTCGTTTTGGGGCTCGCCAGCGGACATCGTGCATCACCTGACGTAGGCGTGCGGCGATCACTACTGGACCTTAGCGAAGAACATCAAGTACGAGACGTGCTACCCGTTCACCGTGCCGGAGTCGCTGGAGGATCAGCGCCGTCTGCTAGTCTTGGAGGAGGACGGCAGCGTCTTCCTCTTGATCGTGGCCACCGGCGAGGCTCAGCAGCCGCCGCCACATCTCCGTAGTGTGCGTCAGGGGCGACGCCGCTGACGCTGACACTGACACGAGGCCGATGTACGGGTGTGTGCTCACTATTACTACCCCTTGGAGGTCCATGGGTGGTGACACTGGCTACGTCAAGCTGACTTGGACTCTGCCGAGCTGGGACCTTCCCGCCGATGTGGACATGGAAGACGCATGGTATTATTTGACCCCCAACAATGTGCATGGGGACTCCAAGGAGGTTCACCTGTACATATGCATTACTAAGTTAAATGTTGATCATTAGTCTTCGCCAATGTAATCCGCTGTCTAAGCATGTGGAGACTTCCATGCATGATCTTGCTCTATTGGAGTATCGCGCATGAATAAAAGTGTATCCATTTATGGTTTATTCTAGAATCTTCCATGTATGAATTTTTACTACAGTACCGGTGAAAGACTTGTGTTGAACCATTTCCTGCAAAGCAGAATAAGAGTTATTTCTTCACAAGTTTTGGATGCAGGTTGAACAGTTGAACGCTTTTGTTTGCAAAAAATACATTTTTATCTATTTCACACGGATGTTTCTGAGCTCTAGAGATGAAATAATATCCGAAGAAACCTATCGATACCTGTTACACATGAGGTGACCCCCACATCCTTTGTCAAAATAAACAACACCCCGATCAATGCATTTCACTCTTCCGTGCAACGGACGGGCACCTTACTTGCTCCTACAGGTGCTTAAGCTTGCCACATAGGCATAAAGTCTGATGTGGAAAGTTAATCAAGAAGAGAGAGACTAGTTTGGTGACCCAAGGAAGAAACGGTGATTAGCGCGTGTACCTAGGTGAAAAGACAATTTTGAGTCTATAGCTAATTAAATGAAGCAAACTTAGCAACACCATTTCATTGAAAGAGGTCACTCCTTGGCAAATGCAATAAATACTAGTACTCCCTGTGTCCCATAATATAAGAACGCTTTTTGGCACTACACTAGTGTCAAAAGCGTTCTTATATTATGGGACGGAAGGAGGCTGAAGAAAGAGATAGAGAGGAGTAAAAAAATACACTTATAGCCAACCTTATAGCCAACCTTGTTGTAGTATGAGTGACTAAGTGATGACTATGTATGACATGCCAACATCGGATAGCCTAATGCACCGTGTTAAATCTCCAAAGGCGCGCGACCGTGTGAAGCGACTGACGGTGGTAAGTAGCGACCATGATACAGACTCTTGGTAGCCCTTGGATTTGAGATCAAATGGTCGCATGCTAAGTTGCTGAAAATTTGCAGAATAACCCTCCAGGATAGGATATTCACCCATAGGTCTAGAATCACGCCATGCAACCGTTCGATCTTAGATCCAAGGGCTCTCTGAAGCCCGTTTCATGGGAGAATGGAAAGCCACTACCCTGCCGTTCGCACGCTAGCAATTCGCTCCTACTCGTCCCCGCACGTCCTTTGATACTACGGTGGTTCGCTCCTAGTCGTCCCGTCCATTCACATTATGGCAGTTCCACTAATCCTAACTCTCTTCCCAAATCCATGGCGTCCCAAATCTCCCCGATCTGCGGTGAGTACAAGGTCAGAACCATCACCGGCGATGAGTTCGACGTCATCTACACCCGTTCTTCCGCGACGGTGAAAGGATGCCTTTCTTGCTTGAGCGCATGTTCAAGACTCGGATGATGAGTGGGTCACCGGGCTAGATGTTGAGTACACCACAGTCCCGGGACGAGAGAAGGATCTAAAGGACGAAGCGAGGAAGAAGCCCGGCGTGATCCAGGTTTGCGTGCATGACTTATGCTTGGTCTACCACATATGCCATGCCGGCGTTGAGTGCCGTGGATTTAAGGACTTCCTCGAGAGCAACCTAGTCAAATTCGTTACTGTAGACTTTGGTAACGGCAATGAAGTCCTGCGTCGGATAGGCCTCGTTGTAGGCAACACCTTCGACCTCCAAAAGAATTGGCTGGTATCCTCTCGTCAGCCTTCAATGCTGACCTTGGCAGGAGCCATGGTTCATCCTTCGTATGGTAAACTGGAGAAACCTCCATACACGTTTCATCGTCATGCATGGCAGCAAAATGTACTAGATATAGACCACATCCACTACACTGCAATGGATGGCTACCTTTGTTTCAATATCTACTAGGGTTGGATGAAGAGCAACAGCCAAGCTGGAGGTTCAAGCAAAGAAGTATCGGCCAAGAGGAAGAGGGACAATGACGAAGTCGAGGACGTGGACGAGGACTCCGAGTAAGGTGGCAGTGTCGTTGCTCCTGGTGGTTCTAATGCATTGTCTACCGGGATAGTTGCAAAGTTTAATTTCAGGTGTGCTTAATTTAATTTGAGGGGTGTGTTGTGTTGAGCCCCCAGCAGAACTATGTTATGTTTCTTCTTGTTACTTTAACTCTTCAAGACGTACATACTAGTATTTCTTACATTTCATCTTTTAGTTGGTATAGTACTACCACTGCTTTCTTCACATTATATACGTACAATATATATGGCCAACATCATATAGCCAGCAGTTTAGTTGTCAAAGAATCTTAGGATGCTTAGTTTTGTCAAAGAATTCCAGGGTGCTTAGTTTTATTTGAGGGGTGGGTTGTGCTGGACACCATTATTGTGACTAGCCTTTTTAATAGTACTATATGCATAATTTGGCGACCAGCGCTCTCTATATGTACCACCTTTTTTTTAATTTCAAGTTTTGCTCCATGGCACAATCCATCGATACTACTGTTGTACAAAATTTGGCGGGGCAGTCTAGCTTGGTCAGTTTCACGAGAGGCGAGGGCCTTTGTGATTTTACGGCTCATTACTGCTGGAAGGCGGGGCCTTGTGATTTGACCTTTCAGTATAAATGCTACCGACGACCTGATCAAGGAGGAGCAAAGAACTGCGGTATACTCAAGTTTTCCTTGGAGTAGTACTGCGATGGAGGAACCTAAACACGGCAGCCCAAAGGCCATATGCGATAAAAAATGATATAATTTGCTAGTCATCTCATTGTTAGCATTGTTCTATTCATTCCCTCAAAAAAACCATTGTATTATTCATGCCTCGCAGAGAACGTGACACGTGCGGCGAAACACCCGAAGCAAAAGATGAAACACAACAGCAAAAGAAGAAGGAAGATTATCACCCCAAATGATCTAATTCGCCGCGGAGTCGTAAATGCTTCGTCATCGCCTCCATGACCTCCATCTCCTTGCACGTCTCCTCTGCCATCTTCTTCATTTTGTCCATGACGAAGGATTTCTCGACGTGAGCCTTCATCATCTGTTCCACGGCCGCATTACGTACCTTGACAGCAGCCAGGTGCTCGATGCGGAGCTTCGCCAACTCCTCCTTCTGTTCCATGACAAGGGCCTGCAGCATCTTCATCGAGGAACTACTATTCTCATGCAGCTTCTTCCAGCCGGTGTTCTTCTCCTTCAACAGGTCGATCTCGTGGCAGAGCTTTGCCATGTCCTCTTGAAGTCGCAGGATTTCGCTGGTCGCCTTCTTCTCCGAGGCAATGCTCTTCTTCAGCAGCATCACCAAGCCGATGGACAACTACCCCTGCTGATTGAGCTCAGCGGGCATGTCGTCGAGGCTCTCCTTCAGCAACTCCATCAAGCCTTGGATGAACTCCTTCTGCTTATTGAGGTGCTTATTGAGCTGATCGGGCATGCCGTCGAGGGATAACGACTCCAGCTTCGCCGGCTCGACATGTTCGCCTCCGCGGCTAGGGCGCTCCTGGGAGCCATCGCCTACCCGTGAGAGATCTTTCGAGGTCTCTGCGTGGCGGCAAGCCCTCTTTTTTCCGCAGCCTTGGTTGCCGCTCCCTTGTTACAAGTAGTTCTCGACCTAGAGCTCTGCTCACCGGCCATGGCAACAATGGATGAAGAAGAAGCACTTATGAGGAGGAAAGGTAGAGTATCTTTCGATTAGGTAGTTCCGCTTTTTATAACCTAAGTACTAGCACTAGTACTAATACCTGCATAGTGGGAACACGTTCAGGTTTGGTACGTACTAGTAGGTGTGAGCAGGCTTTTGAATGTGATAGAACAAGGTAAAGATTAATTGATGGTTTTGGTTTCGAGGCCCGAAACGGCTCCCGATGAGTTTAGCGGAACATAATTTCAAGTACTACACTGCTCAAATGCGTAAATATTATGTTAAAAAATTGGCACAAAATACGAAGGAGATCAATGGAAGTACTACTTAGAAACCCATGATATAACTACTCGCATGCACGCAGTGGAGTAATAATGTCTTTCTTCCACCCTCACGTCCACTCAATTAGCATGCCCTGTATTAATTGACCATCAATGAAGTGAACGACTTTACACGTGTCAAATTATCACATGGGGTGGATCTTGGTACAAAATTGCATCCGCCCGTGTACCCGGCGTAATGCGTGCGAGGAATGAGTGCGTGCGTGGCGTGCGTGCACATCTTCACCGTGCATGTACCGCCCGGTATGGCTCGGGGAGGACGCAGTACATTCTTCCGGAACCAGCAAGACGTCATCGCGGATCAATCCACGCAAGGAGGTCGCGACAACGCCTCCACATGTTCCACGTGGCTTCATGAACTGTAAGAGAGACACTGTGTAGCGTGCCATTGGTATTCTAATTTACATGTTTTGCACATACTCGAAGTACTAGTAAGGTACACGTGCAGTGCACGCATCAGATTTTGCAACCAAATTATGAATAAATACCACACTATAGCATGTAAGCTCAGAGTCATATATGCCTGATGTAGCCCTTCGTTTAATTCTTATAGTTCATCTCATTCAAAATCAATTAGAGGGTGCTTGGATACGTTTTAGTACAATGACTAAAAGTAGTGAGACTAAAACATGCTAGCCTCATCCATGCTTGGATCCAAATACTAAGGAGACTAAAATCAAGTTAATGAGCATTTATTATCCTCCAAACCCTCCAATCCAGAACTCGCCCGTGTTAAAGGAGAGGATTTAAATGAGGAGAGACAGGACTAATCCACATTTTAGTAGGGGTACCCCTGACTAAAAAAATTAGTCTCAAGACTAGTGTTAGCCCCTCTTTAGTCAGGGGTGCTTGGAACTTTAGTCTCTTAAAGAGACTATTTTTAGTCATACTAAAATTAGTCTTGGATCCAAGCACCCTCTTAGTTTTTATAAAAAAAGCTAAGAACGCGAGAATAGGAAAAACATGGGATTATAGTGGAATATCGTCTTGAATCCTACAGGATTGTACGACTGTTTGATTGTGCATGGAAAAAACGCAGAATTTAGAGAGAGGGGGCGAACACGTGCGTTGTTGCACGCAGTGGTGGAGCCATGAAAAATAAATGAGCTAGGGGGCCAAGCATTGCTAATCCTTTACGAGGAGGGTCAATTCATGAAAGTAAACCTTTTTTAGCAGCAATTTTCTAATGATCACATTCATATTAGCCTCGATATATAGTGATGTTAGGGGGGGGCAGGGCCCTGTCTTCGCCATTGTGCACGCGTCTGAGAGATGAAGCGGAAGGCATGGATGATGAGAGGGGGACGTTGGATATATAATTAATGTGGGTGTATTAGCGATATATGTTAATCCTATATAGAGAGGTATAGATTGATCGATGTGGACGTGGGAAAGAGGGTGAGACCTCACTGGATATATCGATTGATTGGTTTGTGTGGAAAACTATGAAAGACCTAGCTATATACACACATACATAGAGGAACATCGATCGTTGCGCATGCACGCGTGAGAGATAAAGAATGCCCGATATGATGGAGAGGGGGATGTGTGTGTGTGCCTTCATGGGAGACCGGCCTGAAGAAAAAGAGTGCATGCGTGCGATGGATAATGCCGACTGGTAGTGTGTGTGCATGCATGCACGAGAGAAAGTTAGTGGTACAATTATAAAGAGAAGACTACTGTGTGGGTGTAAAAGAATAGGTGAGGTCATAATCAATGTAAAGTTGAATTCAAATATTTGAATAAGAGATCCTGATGTTTGAAACCCATGCTTGCGTGAATATAACGGAGATCTGCGCGGTGTGGTTTGGAAACGAGCATGCTGTAATTTATACACATTGAACAAGGTCAGACTGATTTGAATTTGAGATACCGATGGCAGACATCATTTGGCCACATCGCATCCGTGCATGGACACACTATTCTAATTGGAGATGATGGGCGGCTTCGCATCACATATCTATATCTATACCCCTATATATATATTATATTTTATATATTTTTATATTGTGTGCGGGTAACTTTAACTTTGAAAGATGGTCGTTGGATGAGGCAAATTCGATGGTCCAAAGATGGCAAATTTGAGCACTATTGGACGTTGGATATCATCTAGATTCCACCAGATTTCGCCACATGTATAATCTAGAAGACTCCATGGTTGAACTTAAGCATAATGCACAAACATCAAAACAAAATCACTTCTTATTTGTTCTAGAATCTTCCGTATCAGAATTGCCCAAATGTTTTTCTACATGATTTGCCATTATTTTTTTTTACTTTTTTACTTTATGTCTTACAACGCACAATTCCATGAATCTTAAAATAGATTAGCTTTATTATAAAAACTAGATGATTTTGAATGAAATGAACTATAAGAATTAAACGATCATCTACATCATGCATATATGACTCAAAGCTTGCATGCTATTTCATAATTTGGTTGCCAAATCTCATGCGTGCAATGCACGTGTACCTTACTCTAGTCTAAATGGTGTTTGTGTGTGTGTTGTGCGTGTTGAGGTGCAAATTATATTTCTTTTTTTTGGGTACACGTTAAGCTTGTTCTTTCGAAATTTCAAGTCGCGCCTTGTTATGCCAAAAATTCAAGCTAGCGTCTGTGTCTATCGTGCTTCGAAACTCCCGCCTCTTCAACCCGCACCTTGTTAGCCCGAAATATTTAAGATATATCTTTGTCTCATTGTGCTCAACATCTCCCTCCATCTCAACCCGCGCCTTGCTATTCCGAAATTACAACGCGCGCGAAAACTCCCACCTCCTGTGAAATCCCGACACGTGAAATGCCCGTGGTACCCCTGAACCGAAAGTACCGCCTCAAATCGATGGGGGGTACTTTCGTAACTTACCCCACATTTCGGACAAGTGCGTCTCATGGTTCCCCACTGCCATCCCATCCGCCCACCCATTCGTACACCGAGGCCGTGAAAACCCGCGACGAAACCCCACACCCTACTCAGTCTGCCACCCAGCCGGAGCCTCTTCCCCGACGACGTCGTCCACAGCAACACCTCGACGTCCCTCATCCACCGTACCGGATGAGGATCCGTCGTCGATCTCATCGTCCTGCCGGTTCAGCCACCCCGTCCTCCACCTCCAAGGAGCTGCCCCGACGTTCCCCTCGTCTTTCGCGCCACCTCCATTCTCACACCACTGTCTTCACCTGCACCACCGGAAGAGCATCATCATCACCGTTTCCTCGGATGAAGCTGCGGCCTAATCGGCGCCACCAAAGAGTTTGTACACTAATCGCCGCATTTTCTTCTTGATTCGATCTCACGGTGCTGCCAGCGCTCGGTCCCGAGCTGACACGGCGCGGCTCCATCCACGGCTGTGTCGCCGGCCACTTCCTCAATGGTGTCGCTCCCTCGGCGGCGACGTCCACATCAGTAGGAGCTGCTGCTTCTTTAGGTCTCGCTTCAGACCGCTGCTCTGCTCTTGCTCTCGGTCCCCGCCTGGTCTCGCTCTGTTATTGCTCTTGCTCATGCTGCTGCTCTCACTCTTGCTCTTGCTTGCGATGTTGCTCTGATTTAGCTACACTTGATGTTGAATCGACTTTTGCGTCGATCGATTTTCAGGGGTGGGGGCTCACGGGGTGAAGGAAAACCAGCCGCAGCGGGGAGGGGGCTCACGGAGAGGTACCCCACTATCTATCTTAGGGTTCAGGGATGGGGCGGTGGTCGCCGCGGTGGCGGGCGTTGGCGGGCGGTGGCGTGGGGATCACCGGAGAAAAAGCTCGGCATTGTGGGGGCTAGAGGGATGGCCGGGGGCAGCGGACGGCGATGGGGAGTGTTTTCGGGCGAGGCAGGCGCCTGCCGTCGGCCAGCAGCGTGAGGGGCTGCTGTTTGGCGGTGGTGGTGGCGGCTTTCGGGGTGGAGGTTGAAGATGAACCGCAGGCCCTTGATTTCGTATCCAACGGCTGCAAAATCGGTGACCAGAGATGAAAAGTCGGTCGACCGACGTGTAGCCTCACCTTGCTAGTGCGTTCAGTTTCGATGACAAAATTCAGCCCGACAAGAAAATTCTGTTTCGACGATTAAGTTCGGGCCGACGGTTAAGTTCAGTTTCGAAAATTAAGTTCAGAGATGTGCGGCTGATCTATTTTACATCTAGCACTTTGTGGTTATGTATTTTACGTCATGTATTGGGGATGCTATTAGAATTCCACTCAGGTTAACGTTGTTCGTTGTCTCTCTTGTCCTGCTTCAGCCTCAGCGTCGTCCAACTCACCGGAGCTGCTCCAATGATGAAACTCTCCATCACAGCGGAGCAGTACCTCGGGCTCCATCTCCAGACGCCTAAGATCTTCTTCCCCTCCTCCGACAGCAAAGTCAGCTGGAGCATCCTCACCGGCCAACTCAATCACGCTGAGATCGACATGGCTTCGCCAAAGAGGTTGTACACTTGTTGCATCTCTTTTTACTCTACATGTTATATATATTGTCCTTTGAGCACTCGTAGTAACGGGAAATACGATTATTTTATCCTACTATATGACAAGCGGTGAGGTACTGTGCAACTTAGCTATCCGTGATGGACTCTCTTGAACGCCATCATTATTTATCTCTGCGCGTTTGAGTTGTGCATTTGTTGATGGGCCTGGGAGTTGAGCTAGTATGGGAGTGGCCTGGGTCCAAAGTAATAGAAGTAGCACAAAAACATTTTTTTAGTGTAGGATTTTCCTTGCTCAAGCCTGCCTACTAGAATCGCTAGTGCTTGAAAGGAAAAGTGAATGAAAAACATAGGAATTGGAAAGTTTCCTATGGTACTACTTTTCATGAATTTGGTGCAAAGGAATGGAGCAAAGGAATACTATAGGATTTGGTCCTTTAGTGTCTCCTTGACAGAAAAACCGTAGGGAATTCTAATTTCCACTTCTCCTCCTTTTCATATTCCTATTAATCAAGCACAAGACTAAGAGATAGTAGCATAATAGCATTATAACCATACATTTTCTTGTGGTTTGACTTAATCTCACCATGCTTTTTTTGCATCCTATGATCTTCCAATTGTTGTGAATCAAACACCCAGATTGGCAGAAATCCTGTGTTTTTAAATTCTCTGTTTTGCATGTGCATTCCTATCCTATTCCTGTCTATTTCCTATCCTTGCATTGTTAGAATCCTCAAATTCAAACAAGCCCTTACTCAATTACTTCTGTTACAGATATGTGTCAAAGAAAACCTTGTGTGGTTTGTCCCGCTTCACAAGGGCGCTGTGTTCCACCCTCAAATTTCACTGCTTCCAACGACGGAAGGGTTCACCACAGAGGATCCGCTCTCCATACTGTCTTTCACCGCCTCAGATCTTCTTCCCCGCCGCAGCCACTTATTAATCTGCATTACCGTCATCAATCGAGTAGATGACCTTGAGGACTACTGTGGTCCGCAAGAGAGGTCGCACTATTCCGTGGTTCCGCTACGTTATGCGTTGCTTAATATGATGACATGCTACATTATCGTCGTGTTCACCTATTAGACTCGAGTCGTCTAAAATAATCTTTGAAACTTGAGTTTTTAAATGGTTGTGGGGTACATATTGGGGCAGCAATCAAGGTACTATCTGTCTACTATCTGGTTAATCTCCGGTGTCTACTATGAGTTTCATGTTGGGTGCAAACAAACATTAAATGAGCCATTATCTGTATTTTTAACTAAAGCTATTATCCGCTCGCTATCATTGGTTTTGGGTCTATCCACAGCTTGCTACCATCACTGGATTTGTGCATGCACACCTTACATAATCTCACTATGTTTTATTCCTATGCATGCCAGTTATTGTACACAATGGAACTGATCATGTAGAGCAAAAGAGACGAGCCTTGTGTGGCAATAAAATTTCATGCAGATGTCGTTCCATGGTGGGCGCAAAGGCAGCCCCCCTCCACCCATTTCGGATCGTAATCAAGAGGAAGATAACTGTTCTGAGGGGGATTCAGAAGGAGAAGACCACTCCTATTTACCCCATGAGGTCTTCGCTCCAACTTGGCATGTTGATGTTGGTAATATCATGCATATGGTGCCTTGCATTGCTCACTGTATACATTAAAGATGTAATCTGCTTAGTTTAGACATGCTTTGTGTCAATGCCATCTGTTTAGTTTCTTTATTGTATATGTGAATCATGCAATGCCATCTTGTCTAGCCAGGCATCATATATGTGAATTTTGCAATGCCACCCTGGTTAGCCAGTCATCTTATATGTGAATTATATCATGCCATCATTTTTTTATTACGTGTTAAATTTTTCAACAATTTTAGTACATTCAATTACTCTTCCTGTGCATCAGCCATTCGGCACGGTCATGGAAAAATCTGGAGTGGAAACAAGGTCTTCAGAGCATAATGCTATCTCGACGAAGCGCATGTCTTGCTGGTTACCGATAGCTCCTCGTAGGAGGATTCAGAGGCAGATGACCACCATATTTCCCGAGGTGCATGCCCTAACTTGGCGAGGTGGTTATGTTGCTCATATCGTGCGTATGGTATCTTGCATTGCTATGTCATTTGCTTAGTTTAGACATGCTTTGTGTGAATGCCACCTTTTTAGTGTCTAATTACCATATATGTGAATTATGCAATGCCAGTTGCAAGACATTATATATGTGAATTATGCAACGTTATCTTGTTGCAAGGCATTATGTATGTGAATTATGCAATGCCATGCTGTTTAGGCAAGCGTCATATATGTGAATTATATCATGCCGTCCTTTTTTTTGAATTTCTCATTGCTTTTGTCGACAATGTTTGTATATTCAACTGCTCTTCCAAAGGCATCAGCCATTTGAATTGGTGATGGAGAAATCTGGAGTGAAAACAAGGTCTTCAGAGCAGACAATGCTACCTACTGAAGCAGATATCTTGCTGGTTATAGATAGCTCTTCAGAGGAGGATTCGGAGGCAGATGACCAGTCCTATTATCCCCCTGAGGTGTATGCTCAAACTTGGCAGAGTTATATTACTCATATAATGCATATGTTGTATTGCAATGCTTAGTTTTGACATCATATACACAATATTGAATGCCATCTCCATAGTTGACACATCATATATGCGATTGCCCTCTGCTCACTTCCTTACTATATAAATCATATATTAGAATTCTCCTAATGATGTGATGCCGTTATCAACGACATCCAATGTCCATGGTCAGGAAACCGTAACCATCTATTGATCAACGAGCTAGTCAACTAGAGGCTTACTAGGGACATGGTGTTGTCTATGTACCCACACATGTATCTGAGTTTCCTATCAATACAATTATAGCATGGGTAATAAACGATTATCCTGAACAAGGAAATATAATAATAACTAATTTATTATTGCCTCTAGGGCATATTTCCAACAGTCTCCCACTTGCACTAGAGTCAATAATCTAGTTCACATCGTCATGTGATTAACACTCATAGGTCACATCGCCATGTGACCAACATCCAAAGAGTTTACTAGTGTACGTAAACTAGTTCACATCATCATGTGATTAAGACTCAATGAGTTACGAGGTTTGATCATGTTTTGCTTGTGAGAGAGGTTTTAGTCAACGGGTCTGAACCTTTCAGATCCGTGTGTACTTCGCAATTCTCTATGTCATATTGTAAATGCTGCTTCCACGTTCCACTTGAAGCTATTCCAAATGGTTGCTCCACTATACGTATCCAGTTTGCTACTCAGAGTCACTCGGATAGGTGTTAAAGCTTGCATCGACGTAACCCTTTACGCCGAACTCTTTATCACCTCCATAATCGAGAAACATGTCCTTATTTACTCCGCTGTCCAATGATCCCCATTCCTGGATCATTCTTGTACCCCTTGACTGACTCATGGCAAGGCACACTTTCGGTGCGGTACACAGCATAGCATACTATAGAGCCTATGTCTAAAGCATAGGGGACGACCTTCGTCCTTTCTCTCTTTTCTGCCGTGGTCGAGCTTTAAGTCTTAACTTCATACCTTACATCTCAAGCAAGAACTCCTTCTTTGACTGATCCATCTTGAACACCTTCAAGATCATGTCAAGGTATATGCTCATTTGAAAGTACCATTAAGCGTTTTTGATCTATCCTCATAGATCTTTATGCTCAATGTTCAAGTAGCCTAATCCAGGTTTTCTATTGAAAAACACTTTTCAAACAACCCTATATGCTTTCCAGAAATTCTACATCATTTCTGATCAATAATATGTCAACAACATATACTCATCAGAAATTCTATAGTGCTCCCACTCACTTCTTTGGAAATACAAGTTTCTCATAAACTTTGTATAAACCCAAAATCTTTGATCATCCTATCAAAGTGCTCATTCCAACTCCGAGATGCTTACTCCAGTACTAAGAAGGATCGCTGGAGCCAACATAACTTTTAGCATCCTTAGGATCGACAAAAACTTTCTGATTGTATCACATACAACCTTTCCTTACGTAAACTGGTAAGGAAACTCGTCTTGACATCCATCTGCCAGATTTCATAAATGCAGCTAATGCTAACATGATTCCGACGGACTTAAGCATCGCTACGGATAAGAAAATCTCATCATAGTCAACTCCTTGAACTTGTGAAAAACTCTTTGCCACAAGTCGAGCTTCATAGACGGTGACATTACCGTCCACGCCCGTCTTCTTCTTAAAGATCCATTTATCTCAATGGCTTGCCGATCAACGGGCGAGTCCACCAAAGTCCATGCTTTGTTATGATACATGGATCCTATCTCGGATTTCATGGATTCTAACCATTTGTCGGAATTTGGGCCCACCATCGCTTCTCCATAGCTCGTAGGTTCATTTTTGTATAGCAACATGACCTTCAAGACAGGATCACCGTACCACTCTGAAGCAGTACGCATCCTTGTCACCCTATGAGGTACGGTAGTGACTTGATCCAAAACTTCATGATATCATAAGCTTCGACTTCAATTGGTGTAGGTGCCACAGGAACAACTTCCTGTGCCCTGCTACACACTTGTTGAAGTGACGGTTCAATAACCTCATCAAGTCTCCACCATCCTACCACTCGACTTTCCGAGACAAACTTTTCCTCGAGAAAGGACCCGATTCAAGAAACAATCCCTATTGCTTTCAGATCTGAATTAGGAGGTATACCCAACTGTTTTGGGTGTCCTATGAAGATGCATTTTATCCGCTTTGGGTTCGAGCTTATCAACCTGAAACCTTTTCACATAAGCGTCGCAGCCCCAAACTTTCAAGAAACGACAACTTAGGTTTCTCCAAATGGTATCGTCTCAACGGAATTACGTGGTGCCCCATTAAAGTGAGTGCGGTTGTCTCTAATGCCTAACCCATGAACGATAGTGGTAATTCGATAAGAGATAGCATGGTACGCACCATATCCAATAGGGTGTAACTATGATGTTCGGACACACCATCACACTATGGTGTTCAAGGCGGTATTAATTGTGAAACAATTTCCACAATGTCTTAATTGCATGCCAAAGCTCGTAACTCAGATACTCATTTATATGATCATATCATAGACATTTAATCCTCTTGTCACAATGATCTTTAACTTCACTCTGAAATTACTTGAACCATTCAATAATTCAGACTTTGTGTTTCATCAAGTAAATATACTCAACATCTACTCGAATCATCTGTGAAGTCAAAACATAACGATATTCACCGCATGCCTCAAAGACTCATTGGACTGCACACATCAAAATGTGTTACTTCCAACAGCTTGCTACCTTGTTCCATCTCACTGAAACCGAGGCTTTTCAGTCATCTTGCCCATGTGGTATGATTTGCATATCTCAAGTGATTCAAAATCAAGTGAGTCCAAAACGATCCATCTGTATGGAGTTTCTTCATGCGTATACACCAATAGACATGGTTCGCATGTCTCAAACTTTTCAAAAACAAGTGAGTCCAAAGATCCATCAACATGGAGCTTCTTCATGCGTTTTATACCAATATGACTTACATGGCAGTGCCACAAGTAAGTGGTACTATCATTACTATCTTATATCTTTTGGCATGAAAATGTGTATCACTACGATCGAGATTCAATAAACCAATCCTTTAGATGCAAGACCACTGAAGGTATTATTCAAATAAATAGAGTAACCATTATTCTCCTTAAATGAATAACTGTATTGCAATAGACATAATCCAATCATGTCTATGCTCAACGCAAACACCAAATGACAATTATTCAGGTTTAATACTAATCTTGATGGTAGAGGGAGCGTGCGATGTTTGATCATGTCAAACTTGGAAACACTTCCAACATATATCGTCAGCTCACCTTTAGCTAGTCTCCGTGTATTCCGTAGCTCTTTTATTTCGAGTTACTAACACTTAGCAACTGAACCGGTATCTAATACCCTGGTGCTACTAGGAGTACTAGTAAAGTACACATTAACATAATGTATATCTAATATACTTCTATCGACCTTGCCAACCTTCTCATCTACCAAGTATCTAGGGTAGTTCCGCTTCAGTGTCCGTTCCTCTCATTACAGAAGCACTTAGTCTCGGGTTTGGGTTCAACCTTGGGTTTCTTCACTAGAGGAGCAACTGTTTTGCCATTTCATGAAGTATCCTTGTTGCCCTTGCCCTTCTTGAAACAAGTGGTTTTACCAACCATCAACAATAGATGCTCCTATTTGACTTCTACTTTCGCGGTGTCAAACATCGCGAACACTTCAAGGATCATCATATCTATCCCTGATATGTTATAGTTCATCACGAAGCTCTAGTAGCTTGGTGGCAATGACTTTGGAGAAACATCACTATCTCATCTGGAAGATCAACTCCCACTCGATTCAAGTGATTGTTGCACTTCAGACAATCTGAGCACAAGCTCAACGATTGAGCTTTATCCACGAGTTTGCAGGCTAAGAAAATTGTCGAAGGTCTTATACCTCTTGGCGTGGGCACGAGCCTGAAATCCCAATTTCAGCCCTCGAAACATCTCATATGTTCATGACGTTTCGAAAAAAGCGTCTTTGGTGCCTCAACTCTAAATCGTTTAACCGAACTATCACGTAGTTATCAAAATGTGTATGTCCAATGTTACGCAACATCCTGGCGGCGTTTGGGGTTCAAAGACACCTTTGGCGGTGCATTAATGACGTAAGCTTTCTCTTGTCCGCATAACCGCTCTTGTCAACTTTCAACTATATTTTCTCTAGGAACATATCTAAACAGTGGAACTAAAGCGCGAGCTTCGACATAATTTGCAAAAATCTTTTGACTATGTTCAGGATAATTAAGTTCATCATATGAACTCCCACTCGAGATAGACATCCCTACGGTCATCTAAGTGATTACATGATCCGAGTCAACTAGGCCGTGTCCGATCATCACGTGAGACGGACTAGTCATCATCGGTGAACATCTTCATGTTGATCGTATCTACTATACGACTCATGCTCGACCTTCGGTCTTTGTGTTCCGAGGCCATATGCATACATGCTAGGCTCGTCAAGTTAACCCTAAGTGTTTTGCGTGTGTAAATCTGTCTTACACCCGTTGTATGTGAACGTAAGAATCCATCACACCCGATCATCACTTGGTGCTTAGAAGCGACGAACTTTAGCATCGGTGCATAGTTAGGGGAGAACACTTCTTGAAATTGTTGTAAGGGATCATCTTATTTACTACCGTCGTTCTAAGTAAACAAGATGCATAAACATGATAAACATCACATGCAATCAAATAGTGACATGATATGGCCAATATCATTTTGCTCCTTTTGATCTTCATCTTGAGGGCTCCATGATCATCATCGTCACCGGCATGACACCATGATCTCCATCATCATGATCTCCATCATCGTGTCTTCATGAAGTTGTCTCGCCAACTATTACTTCTACTACTATGGCTACCGGTTAGCAATAAAGTGAAGTAATTACATGGCGTTGTATAATGACACGCAGGTCATACAATAAATAAAGACAACTCCTATGGCTCCTGCCGGTTGTCATACTCATCGACATGCAAGTCGTGATTCCTATTACAAGAACATGATCAATCTCATACATCACATATCATTCATCACATTCTTCTTGGCCATATCACATCACATAGCATACCTGCAAAAACAAGTTAGGCGTCCTCTAATTGTTGTTTGCATGTTTTACGTGGCTCCTATGGGTTTCTAGCAAGAACGTTTCTTACCTACGCAAAACCACAACGTGATATGCCAATTGCTATTTACCCTTCATAAGGACCCTTTTCATCGAATCCGTAGCAGAAATTCAAAATTTTCCTACGTGTCACCAAGATCTATCAAAGGAGAAACTAGCAACGAGGGAAGGAGAGTGCATCTACATACCCTTGTAGATCGCTAAGCCAGGCGTTCATGAGAACGGGGTTGAAGGAGTCGTGCTCGTCGTGATCCAAATCACCGGAGATCCTAGTGCCGAGCAGACGGCACCTCCGCGTTCAACACACGTACAGCCCGGTGACGTCTCCCACGCCTTGATCCAGCAAGGAGAGAGGGAGAGGTTGAGGAAGACTCCATCCAGCAGCAGCACAATGGCGTGGTGGTGGTGGGGGAGGGTGGCAATCCTGCAGGGCTTCGCCAAGCACCACGGGAGAGGAGAAGGGACTTGGGAGAGGGGAGGGCTGCGCCAGAACATGGGGTGCCGCTTCCCTCCCACCCCCCCCACATATATATAGGGGCAAAGGAGAGGGGGGCCGGCCCCCTCAGATCCAATCTGAGGAGGGGCGGCGGCCAGGGGGGTTGCCTTGCCCCCCAAGGCAAGGGAGGCGCCCCCCTTTAGGGTTTCCCCAAAGCCCTAGGCGCCTTGGGCCTTGGTGGGGGGGCGCACCAGCCCACCTGGGGCTGGTCCTCTCCCACACTTGGCCCATGTAGCCCTCTGGGGCCGGTGGCCCCACTTGGTGGACCCCCGGGACCCTCCCGGTGGTCCTGGTACATTACCGATAGCACTCGGAACTTTTCCGGTGACCAAAACAGGACTTCCCATATATAAATCTTTACCTCCGGACCATTCCGGAACTCCTCGTGACGTCCGGGATCTCATCCGGGACTCCGAACAACATTCGGTAACCACATACAAACTTCCTTTATAACCCTAAGCGGCCATCGAACCTTAAGTGTGTAGACCCTCACGGGTTCGGGAGACATGTAGACATGACCGAGGCGTTCTCCGGTCAATAACCAACAGCGGGATCTGGATACCCATGTTGGCTCCCACATGTTCCACAATGATCTCATCGGATGAACCATGATGTCAAGGACTCAATCGATCCGTATACAATTCCCTTTGTCTAGCGGTATTGTACTTGCGAGATTCGATCGTCGGTATCCCGATACCTTGTTCAATCTCGCTTCCGGCAAGTCTCTTTACTCGTTCCGTGACACATCATCTCGTGATCAACCCCTTGGTCACATTGTGCACATTATGATGATGTCCTACCGAGTGGGCGGAGATACCTCTCCGTTTACGAAGTGACAAATCCCGATCTCGATTCGTGCCAACCCAATGAGACACTTTCGGAGATACCGTAGTGCACCTTTATAGCCACCCGATTCACGTTGTGACGTTTGGTACACCCAAAGCATTCCTACGGTATCCGGAGTTGCACAATCTCAAGGTTTAAGGAAATGATACTTGACATTAGAAAAGCTTTAGCATCACGAACTACGATCTTTGTGCTAGGCTTAGGATTGGGTCTTGTCCATCACATCATTCTCCTAATGATGTGATCCCGTTATCAACAACATCCAATGTCCATGGTCGTGAAACCGTAACCATCTATTAATCAACGAGCTAGTCAACTAGAGGCTTACTAGGGACATGGTGTTGTCTATGTACCCACACATGTATCTGAGTTTCCTATCAATACAATTATAGCATGGGTAATAAACGATTATCATGAACAAGGAAATATAATAATAACTAATTTATTATTGCCTCTAGGGCATATTTCCAACACATACTACATAGATATATATTTGTTTCATGCTGTTATCCTGTCCACCTTACTACTGAACTGGTTTACCAAAATGAGTTTCATATACTACATTGTAAACCTGAGATGTGTTTGTTTGTTTCTCTTTTAGAACGCGGATAAAATATTGGAGAAGAGTACCCTGTTATGCAATGGTAAAGGAAGTAATGCAGATAAGGTTCAAGATAGTGAGACATCCCTGTTGGTCTCCAAGAAAGCTGATAAAAACTATATTCAAGACACTGAGACAACCCCTAAGTCCTGTCTTGATGTAGTGTTCGAGTTACTGGCTACCACCGCTGGCACCAGCTCTTCGAACTCGTTGCCTGAATCAGTTCGGCTTCTTGAGTCTCAACTTCAAGTTGAAAGACATCGATCAGATGTTACGTGTTGGAAGTCGAAGGACCGAGGAAGTCCTGCAGAATTCAGATGCATACTTTACGAATTACCTTGACAAGCGTTGGAGGACTTAAGCACCAAACAAGAGAAAGTTAATAAGCTTGCTAAGCATCTTGCCAGCATTATGGGTACCCAGGATATTGTTTCTTGAGCTCTTCTGAAGTGGTTTCAGTTCTGGACTTGTTTTGCTGCGGCGTTTATATGCTGCTGTGTTCCCTATATTTGCACTAGTGGCGAACTTTGATGCCCAGTGGATGTAATATGTGTAATAGCCGTGATAGCCTAGTGTAAGTTGCTTGCTTATTTATTTACTTATTGTCTTGTTTATTTGTTTGCTTGTAGTCAGTGCAGTTCTTTTTCTGCGGTTTGCTAGTGGCTGCAATAACCTATTCTTTAAACTAGGCCACAATAAACGCCATAGTAGTGACACTGGGCCTACGGGCCGTAGAAACAGTGGGCCTTCTACGGGCCGTAGAAACAGTGGGCCTTCTACGGGCCGTAGAAACAGTGGGCCTTCTACGGTCCGTAGAAACAGTGGGCCTTCTATGGGCCGTAGAAACAATGGGCCTTCTATGGGCCGTAGAGACAATGGGCCTTCTACGGGTCGTATCATCAATGGGCCTTATACGGGCTATGATCGATTTTCCAAACATGGGCCAAACAGACCGCATTCTAGCCGTAAACGGTCTAGAGTTGGAATCGCTCGTTCATGGGCCAACCATAACGGGCCTTCGTTAATAGGCCATATTTGATGACGCTATGAAAACGGCCCAACGTATTAACGAACCACAAACGGGCCGACTGTAACCACGGGCTGAATTTGGCCCTGGCGAAGAAAATAGCGATGAACGGGCCGTAAGTAAACGAATCTTTGAAATGAGCCCAATAAAAATGGGCTCACGAGAAGGCTGAAAGATAACATGGGCTCGAAGCATTAGCGGAATAACGGGCCGTTAATGGGTATAAAGTGATACACTGTTCTATACGGGCCAGTTTCACCACGGGCCGTTAATGGGTGTAAAGTGATACACTGTTCATTACGGGCCAGTTTCACCACGGGCCGTTAATAGGCCAAGAGTTACATAGGGCCTCATATGGGACGAAAGACATCATGGGCCATACATGGGCCAGAAGTGGAAACGGGCTGGCAGATGGCCGAGATGACGCTACTGGGCCTAATTCGAATAGGACGTAACGGGCTTTGGGTTAGCGGGCTGTAAATGGGCTATATGCGAACAGGCCGTTAACAGGCTTTCCATGGGCCGGCCCGCCACCTTTTGACCAAGTCAAACGGGCCGGCCTTTTCGCAACAATGGGCCTCTGTTGGGCCATGCCACGTGTCGACGTATCGTAGGTGCCTTCTGTCCAATGAGTGGATGACATCTGTCCCAGCGGTGAGCCGACACGTGTTTCCTCCAGCCAATGATGATTTTACACGTGGAAAATCCGCATTGGTCGGGGCTGTTAATGGGTTACCGGATCCAAAACCCGACCCGATAGCTTAACGGCGTTCCGTTACGGTGGATGCCACGTGTCGGTCACCCTTGACGAAAAGCACTTCTGCGGACGCAGCGATTTATCGTCATGGAAGTGGACACTTCCGTGATGATAATTTTCGTAATGTCATGGAACACTTCTACGATAGCACAGGTATGACTATCTTGATTCTGTCATAAATTTGTCATGGATGTACATGCATGACAAAAAACGCAACCTATTGTGACAAACACCTATCATCACGGAAGTGTATTTTTTTTGTAGTGCCTTCAGCTCGTTAGACCAGCTCAAGTGCGCGGCAACTGTCGGCGCCCTCCCGATGCTCTGCTCACCCGTCATCAGCAACGTTCAAGTCACCAAGACCCTCATCGACGGTGGCGCGGGGCTCAATGTCTTGTCCATCGAGACGTTCGATAGCCTCCAAGTGCCATACGATCAGCTGCAGCCTACCAAGCCCTTCTCAGGGGTGACCGGCGGCTCCACCACCCCGATAGGGTAGGTCCGCCTCCCTGTCACCTTCGGCCAGCATAACAATTACCGCACCGAGCTCATCGACTTTGACGTTGCCCACATCCACCTAGAGTACAACGCCATCCTTGGGTATCCAACCTTGGCCAAGTTTATGGCAGTGACCCACCACGGCTAGAACGTCCTCAAGATGCCAGGGAGCGGCGGCATCATCACGGTCCCCTGTGAAGAAATAGATGCGGTGTGCTCCCTAGAGCACGCTTACTAAGCTACAGCGGCCGAAGACCCCAACAACGAAGGCACCATGTACCCTCCTGAGGCCATCCCCAAGAAGAAGAAGCAGCTACTCCACCCAGGGCCTTGGGAGAGCGGCGTTTCCAGCGGCACCACCTCAGGATATGCGCCTGCAGCCGGGGCGCCTCCCTCCCTTGCATAGGAAGGCGCGCCCGGCACCCTCCTCAGGCTAGGAACGGGGGCTCTCTTCTGGAGGGCCTCAGACCTAATCAACTTCATGAGGGAGGGGCTCGGGCACCATATGGAGGCGTGCTTCGCTGCACGTTTCCCTCAAGAGGGCACAAGGCATGGATCGCCCAGTGCTCAGGAGTTCATCACCAAGGCGACCCAGGACCTTCAAGAGGCAAGGACCATACGCAGCGATCGCCGCCCACCACCCGTCGCAACCCCCCATCCTGGAGAGGACGACAGGTTGCGCGTCTGTGTCGACAGTCCAGGGCTCAACAGGGCCGCATCTCAGGGACGTTTCTAGCCTTCGCGCGTTGGACGGTGTGAGGGTCCACCTCACAGCTATGTCTGCATGCCATTTGGCCTGCCGAAGGCGGCTGTCACCTTCCAGCGCCACTTGCGGAGCATTAAGCGTGCTCAGAGGCTGTGCAAAGACGCTGTCTGGCGGAGATCGCGATAGTTCTTCAGGAGCCACCTGGGCCTACGGAGCCTCCTGAGGCTCAGGACCCTGGCGGCTCGTGAGGAGCAACTTCTTCGGCACGCATCTTCGGCTACACCAATATCACTCCAACTATGGTATCAGGTGACTCTTTCCAGTTCATTCAATTGGGGGCGCCCTTCGGGCAGCATTATCCCCAAGTCGCATGTGCCTGTCCCTGCGACGTGTATCCTTTTGCATCTTTAGCTTACTCTGTTGGGAGCGCCTCTCGGGTCGCATCATCCCCAGGCCGCTTGGGTCCGTCCCAGTGGAATGTATCATTCTTGCACCTATCTGAGCTAACCTGCCTCATTGCTTGAGTCATTTCATGATTATCACCTGCTTGCCTGTTACCCCTCGCAGCCACCCGCATTGCTGATCGGCCCCCTGCTCATCCCGCAAGGGGGGCTACTCATGCTGGCACGACGCTTGTGCTCGGGCCTGTCCCTGCAACGCTGACAAACCTGAGCGGTCGAGCTCTGGCTCGCGGCACGCCCCGCGCACGTCACCTCACCAGGCCCTCAGTGCCTTCATCTTCTTGCGGAATGACCAACGGCAAACCAGCAAGCATGGTTGCAATCTGTATTCCTCCCTCGTGCTAACCTGCAGGAATCTCCGGAGGCTGACAACGGGTGGCACCGCAGGCTCCTTCTTTTTTCACGCAATTTGATTGCGCGTTAAAGGGGGGCTCCTGAGCATCGCGCCTCAGGGGCTCTTACTGGCTCTCCAGCCCTCACCCCCTAGCCTTGACCACGCATCGCGACCTGGCATACCAGCGGCGGCTGAGCTCGCTCGAGGGCCGGGACCCGAGGATGCAGAGCACATAGAAGAGCATGAAAAAGAGGGGGAAGCTCATGCGGGCCTAACCCGGCTACACCGCCGCCCCTGACGCACGAACCTAGCGCTGCACAAGGGATCGACCCAGGACCGCTAAGATAAGTCACGCACTCAAGCTAGCCCACCGCTGCGACACAGGATTTCCACCACTTGCAGCCTTGCTACGGCGACGCCGCCTTCATTTCCTGCCTTCAGGTAGTTGCTTGCACGCTAAAGGGGACCTCTTGAGCATCACGCCTCGGGAGCTCTCACCGGACCTCGGGCCACTCACCTCCTGGCCTTGACCACGGCATCGCGACCTGGCATTCCAGCGATGGCTGCAGCCTGCCTGGGGACTAGGACCTGTCGGCATAGAGCACTAAGCTACCGTGAAGATGGAAAGGGGGGCCAAGCCGAAGCAAGACATGCAATTATAAATCTTCGTAAGAAGGACGATATTGACACAAAAGGCACTACAGATCATTTACACACACCCACGGGGTTCACCTCGATTCCTCGCAGGGAACAAAGGAAGAACATTTCTAGGAGGTGCATCTACAAGCAACGCCGCCGACGCCATCATCAACAGTGGGCCACGGGAGGCCGACGCCAACCCCATCCAGATCAATGGTGGCGACAGGCGGACGGCGCTGCCGTGCTCTGGGCACGGCGAGAGCTCGGGGCCACGTAGCTGTCGCCGATTGTCTCCGGAGTCTCGTAAAGCTCGGGAGAGTCGCCGGACTCCCAGGCACCGTCGCTGCTGCCGGAGGAACTGCCGGCAGAACCAAGAGCGGGGCCAGCGCCCGCCGCTGCACCGTCCCGGCGACCCCCTCCGGGTTAGCATTCCAGGAGACGGCCTTCCTTGTCAAAGACCTTGAAGAACAGCATGGAGGCACTGTCGTACTCGAAGTGGATGGCGAGTGCGCCCTCCGCACGGTAGGCGCGGGCGACCTAGCCCCATTCGTGGAACATGAAGATCTTGCCTGGGGAAACGACCTCAACCTCTGCCCCCATCGCTAGGGTGTCGCACGCGGCGTGCTGCAGCCACAGCTCGAGAGGCCCCCTCGGCGGCATCTCTTCAGAGAAGAATTGCGGGAATCGGATCCACGTTCGCGGTGGCATCACTGCCCACACAACGAGTTCACACGAGAAGCCCTCGGCGTGGGTTGGCAGGGCAGCGACGCGCACCGCCACGGCATGCCCACCAAGGCCATGACGCGAGCGGCGCGGGCTGCTTCCTGTGTCGGTGTTCTGGGAATGGGGGCCCCCAGACATGCCTGCCTGCGGCCTACGGCGTGGCTCCACTAACGGCCTGGTACGGCCCATCTTCACCAGCGGACACTCAAGAGCCTCGCGAGGGGCCAAGCCTCACGAGGCGGGCGACACAAGACCTCCTCAGGGGCAGCCTCACAAGGCTGGCTCGCGAGGAGCGGAGAGATCAAGGCGAGGGGCACCTTGTGAGGTTCCCGTGACGTGAACCATGATGACCAAGGCCAGGCGGGCGCCAGCGGGCACAGAGTACCAGTTTCCTCTTTGGTGCTAAAGGAGCAGGCGCAGGCGAGGAGTCCCGAGGCATCAGGCAAAGGTTTCCGTATCGGTGCAATGAGACCAAGAACAGCAGGACGGCAGGATGGAGGTCATCGCGGAGCCCACGCCGGCATCACCACCAGAGCTTTTGGCAGGCGAAGACCACCTTTTGTCAAGATAGCTTGTACTAGCTATCCCCCTTCAAATTGGCCGTTGTGGGATCCCTTCCCGCCGAACATTTGGGAAGAGGACCCGGGCCTCTATAAATAGGACTAGCCACGACTGTAAGAGGCAACTAATTTTGCCCCAACTGATCCTGGATCAGATCCATTCCATCCACACACACACAAGCTCACCGACCTCAAGAACACCTCTCCTCAGGAGGTTGTTCTTCCCTTGTACTTGTTCATCCCCAACCTACTAGGCAATCCACCACACCACACTGGAGTAGGGTATTACACCACATCGGTGGCCCGAACCAGTATAAACTCTTGTGTCCCTTGTTCTTCGGGTTCGGCAAGCTAGGCTTTGAGATCGTGGTGAGAGCGTGAGCCAGGGGGAGAGAGATCTTCGTGCGCACCCCAGAGTTCGAACCTCAAGGGTTTTACCGGAACCCGTAATCCGACATTTGGCGCACCGGGTAGGGGTGCGCTGAAGCTTTCCCTCCATCGATCCATGTACCACTGCTCCACCACGTCCATGGCGGACGCGCGTCGAGCTCGCACCGAGCGTCGGGCCGCCCTGGCCGCCCGTGTCGCTCAGACAGCCCCTGTCGGCGGGCCTCCCCGTCGTTCTCCATCACCCGCCACCAATGCCGCCACCGGCCCTACAGGAAATGAGCAGCAAGCATCTTCGGTGCACCCCTCTGTGTGGCAGGACGGCCGCACTGCTACCCCGTCAATGATTCCGGCCGGCTCATCGTCCCATGCTCGTCACGCTCCCACGAACGCGCAGGGTGCGCTGCTCATGGCACGCAAGCTCCTGCGCTACCGCCCAGTCGACGACCTCTACAAGGACTGGCTGGACCAAATCGCCGAGCTCATTAGCACCGCTGGGGCTCCCCCGCACCGTCCCTCTTGCTGCCTCGCCCTCCTCCAGCTGCAGGCGATGTAGCTCACGGAGCGCCTCCGCACCAAGGCGGCGCCCTGGCACCAAGATGCACGGCCCCATGGTGCGACCCGCCGCGCCGGGAGCCCGTGCATGAAGAAGAAAGACAAGGCCAAGGGCATGAAGCGCAAGGGGGCCGTCGTGCTCGAGGCGGAGCCAGATACGAAGCGCGGCCGGGACCACCCCGAGTTTTCCAAGAGCAGCCGTCCGTACTACGCCTTCCACAACGTACATAGCCACAACACTAATGACCGCCAAGAGCTCAGGGCCATTCGAGATGGATGCTTCGGTCGACGCCCCGAGCGCAACGACCGGGGCTACGGCCGAGGAGGAGGATGAAGTGGAGGACGCTGGGACGACTGCGGGCCCCGTCAGGAGTGGCGCGACCAGCCCCGCGAGGACCACTGGCAGGACCAGCCTCGTGAGGGCGCCCGGAGGGACCGGACTCGTGAGGACCACCCTCAGGGCAATCCTGGCGTCCCTCCGCTGCCGCCACCGCCAAGAAGGAACGACGACCACCACCAGGACGAGGGGGCTTCCAGGAGCCACGCGCTATTGCTTGCATCTTGGGCGGTGCTCAGGCCCCAGCTTCCCAGCGCATCTTCAAGCAGTTTGCTCGCGAGGTGAATGCGGCCCTTCCCAGGCTCGAGGCCACGCGCTCGATTAGGTGGTCCAAGTGCGTCATCACCTTCAGCTCGTTGAACCAGCTCAAGTGCGCGACTACAGCCGGCGCCCTCCCGATGTTCTGCCCACCCGTCATCAGCAACGTCCAAGTCACCAAGACCCTCATCGACGGTGGTGCAGGGCTCAATGTCCTATCCGTCGAGACATTCGATAGCCCCCAAGTGCCATATGATCAGCTACATCCTACCAAGCCTTTTTCAGGAGTGACCGACGGCTCCACCACCCTGATAGGGCAGGTCCGCCTCCCTGTCACCATCGGCCACCGGAACAACTACCGCACCAAGCTCATTGACTTCGAGTTGCCCACATCGGTCTGCCGTACAACGCCATCCTTGGGTATTCAGCATTGGCCAAGTTCATGGCGGTGACCCACCACGGCTACAACATCCTCAAAATGCCAGGAAGCGGCGGAGTCATCACGGTCCCCTGCGAAGAAAGAGACGCGGTGTGCTCACCGGAGCGTGCCTTCCAGGCCGCAGCGCTCGAAGACCCCGACAACGAAGGCACCCTGTACCCTCCTAAGGCCATCCCCAAGAAGAAGAAGCAGCTAATCCACCCAATGCCTTAGGGAAGCGGTGTCTCCAGTGGCACCACCTCAGGATTCTTGCCCGCAGCCGGGGCGCCTTCCCC
Source organism: Aegilops bicornis (assembly GCA_021605145.1). NCBI lineage: Eukaryota > Viridiplantae > Streptophyta > Magnoliopsida > Poales > Poaceae > Aegilops > Aegilops bicornis. The sequence goes on from CM038674.1 coordinate 392,387,039, forward strand.
CCTCGCATAGGGAAGCGCGCCCGATGCCCTTCTCAGGCTGGGCTCGGGGGCTCTCTTCTGGAGGGCCTCAGACCATGCCAATGTCATGAGGGAGGCGGTCGGGCACCACGTGGAGGCATGCTTTGCTGCACGTTTCCCTCAAGAGGGAAACAAGGTGAGGAGCGCCTAGTGCTCAGGAGTTCATCACCCAGGCAATCCAGGAGCTTCAGGAGGCAAGGAACGTACGCGGCGACCGCCGCCCACCACCCGGCGCAGCTCCCCATCCCGGCGAGGACGGCGGGCTGTGCGTTTGCGTCGACATTCCAGGGCTCAAGAGGGCCACATCTTAGGAGCGCTTCTGGCCTTCACGCGTTGGCCGGTGCAAGGGGCCACCTCACAGCTATATTCGCATGCCATTTGGCCTGTCGAACGCGGCTGTCACCTACCAGCGTCATCTACGGAGCATCCTGGCGGCTCAGGAGGCCAGGCATCATGCAGTACAGGAGGAGATGGCGAGAGTCCTCAAGGAATCACCCGAGCCCCCGGAGCCTCCTGAGGCTCAGGGCCCTGGTGGCTCGTGAGGAACGACTCCTTCAGCATGCACCTTCAGCTACCTCAACACCCCTTCAACGACAGAACCAGGTGACATTTTTCGGTTTACTTAGCTGGGAACGCCCCTCAGGCTGCATCATTCCCAGGTAGCACGGGCCTGTCCCTGCGGCATGTATGTTTTTGCATCTTCAGCTTACTCTGTTGGGGGCGCCCCTCGGGCTGCATCATCCCCAGGCCGCTCGGGTCTGTCCCAGTGGCATGTGTCGTTCTTGCATCTATCTAAACTAGCTTTCCTTCCTGCGTGATTTCCCTACAACTATCACTTGTTTGATTACATCTCGCGGCATCCCGTGTTGCTGACTGATCTCCTGTTTACCCCATGGCGAGAGCTCCACATATCGGCACGGCGCTTGTGCTCGGGTCCGTCCCTGCAATGCTGATAAACCTGAGAGATCGAGCTCTGGCTCGCGGCCCGCTCCGCGCACGTTACCTCGTCAGATCCTTAGTGCCTACGTCTTCTTGTGGAATAATCGACAGCTGGGTAACCAACGCGATCACGGGCTATATTCCCTCTCCAACTGACCCGCAGGAACATCCGGAGCGGTGGCTACTGGTGGCCCCGTCAGCTTGTTCCTTCTCTCGTGACATCCGCTTGCACGTGAAAGGGGGGCTCCTGAGCACCACGCCTCAGAAGCTCTTACTGACTCTCCAGCCCTCACCCCCTGGCCTTGACCACGGCATCACGACCTGGCATACCAGCGGCGGCTGAGCCTTGCTCGAGGGTCGGGACCTGAGAATGAAGAGCACTCAGGAGGGCACGAGATGAGGAGGGATCTAACGTGAGCCTGACCTAGCACCACCACCACTGACGCATGAGCCAGGCGTAGTCCAGGGACTCGACCCAGGATCTCCAAAGATAAGTCACGCATTCAAGCTAGCCCAGCGCTGAGACACAGAATTCCTAGCTCATGCAGCCTTGCTGCAGGGACGCCACTTAGCTTTCCTACCTTCCGGGAGTCGCTTGCACGCTAAGGGGGACTCCTGAGCATCGCGCCTCAGGGGCTATTACCGGACCTCGACCCGCTCACTCTTGGCCTTGACCATGGCATCGCGACCTGGCATACCAGCCACGGCTAAAGCCTGCCTGGGGACTGGGGCCTCTCAGCGTAGAGCGTCGGGCTGCTGCAGGGACGAAAAGGGGGGACCGAGCCAGAGCAAGACGTGCGAACATAATCTTTTGAATGGGGATAATATTAACACAAAAGGTGCTACAGATTCCTTACACACCCCCGTGGGGTCCATCAATTCCTCGCAGGGAACAAGAGGAAAAAACTATTGGAAGCTATAACTACAGGTGCCGCCACTGACGCCATCATCAATAGTGGTCCGTGGGAGGCCGGCGCCCACCCCATCCAGATCCGCATCGGCGGCGGGCAGACGCTGCTGCTGCGCTCCGAGCATGGTGGGAGCTCGGCGGCGCGTAGCTGTCGTCACTCGTCTCCGGAGTCTCGTAGGGCTCGGGAGAGTCGCTGGACTCCGAAGCGCCATCGCTGCTGCCGGAGGAACTGCTGGCAAGGCCAGTGGCAAGCCCGGCTCCTGTCGTTGTGCCGTCCCGATGAACCACTCCAGGGCAGCACTCGAGGCGGCGGACTTTCTCGTCGAAGACCTTGAAGAACATCGTGGAGGCGCCGTCATATTCGAAGTGGATGGCGAAGGTGCCCTCCGCACGGCAAATTTGGGCGACCTCACCCCATCCGCGGGTCATGAAGATCTTCCCGGGGAGGCGACCTCAACCTCCGCCCCCGTCGCCAGGGCATCACACTCAGCATGATGCAGCCACAGCTCGAGGGGACCCCTCAGCGGCATCTCGGTGAAGAAGAACTGCAGGAAGCGAATCCAAGAGCATGGGAGCATCACCGTCCACACCACTAGTTCGCGCGAGGAGCACTCGGTGTGGGTTCCTGGGGCGGCGGCGTGGCCACCACGGCCGCGACGCGGTCGGCGTTGATTGTCGCCTCCCCCTCCGGAGCCCTCTGCCTGGGCGTACAAAGGCAGCGGATATTTGGGAGGAGGACGCTCATGCCAAGGTCTCGTCACCTCCGGCCTCACGAGTACGTCGCGGTGGCGGGCCAGCCTCTTCTTCAATAGGAGTGGCCCCAGCTCTTCCCGGGGGGCTTTTCCCTTCTCAGCGGCCGAGAATCTCCGTATCGGTGCCATGGGTGTCGCTGCTAGCAGTGAAATGAGGAGCAAGGAAGAAGCAAGCGGAACGGAGGAAGGAATGGGCGACAGGGGCTCAGCCCCCCTCCCCATTTATAGCAGGAGAAGGCCAACCGCTGGCCTCCACAATCGCAAGTAATGATGGCTTTTCTACATGCACCAGGGACTCGTCAAATCAAGCAGTTGCCGAGGCAGCATGGGGAAGCGGAGACGCCCACGTCCCGTCAGTTGCCACGCGTCAATCAAGGCCGCAGGTGGTTGGGGCCCACGGCTCCGCACTTGCCCCTTGGCTTCGCCTCGAAGCCATGTCCGAGCGCGCCTTGGGCCCCGGGGCTACTGTCGGTGTTTTGGAAATGGGGGTCCCCAGACTTGCCTGCCCGCAGCCCACGGCGTGGCTCCACTAACGGCCTAGTACGACCCATCTTCACCAGCGAACCCTCAAGACCCTCGCGAGGGGCCAAGCCTCGTGAGGCGGGCGACACAAGACCTCCTAAGGGGCAGCCTAACTAGGCTGGCTTGCGAGGAGCGGAGAGATCAAGGCAAGGGGCACCTCGTGAGGTTCCCTGACGTGAGCCATGACGACCAAGGCCAAGCGGGCGCAGAGTACTAGTTTCCTCTTTGGTGCTAAAGGAGCAGGCGCAGGCGAGGAGTCGGGAGGCATCAGGTAAAGGTTTTCGTATCGGTGCAACGAGACCAAGACAAGCAGGACGGCAGGACGGAGGTCATCGCGGAGCCCACGACGGTGTCACCACCACAGCCTTTGGCAGGCTGTCGGCTTTCTGGGAACGGGGGTCCCCAGACATGCCTGCCTGCGGCCCACGGCATGTGTAAGCCAGCAGGCCGTACGGCCCATCTTCATCAACAAGGCATCCAAGACCCTCGCGTGGGTCCAAGACTCGCGAGGCGGACGGCGCAAGACCTCCTCTGGAGTGGCCTAGCCAGGCAGGCTCACGAGGAGCGGAGATATCAAGGCATGGCAAACCTCACAAGGCTCTCGTGACGTGAGCCATGACGTATAGTAACAGGCGGGCGCCGGTGCGCACAGCGTCCTTATTTCCTCTTTGGTGCTAAGGAGGCCAGCGCAGGCGAAGAGTACCGAGGCATTGGGCAAAGTTTGCCATATTGGTGCAACGAGACCAAGACCAGGAAGACAGCAAGGTGGAGGTCATCGTGGAGCCCAAGACGGCGTCACCCCAGAGCTTTGCGCAGGCAAAGACCGCTTTTGTCAGGATAGCTTGTACTAGTTGTCCCCGATCAAATTTTCCCGCCGTCGTTGGCTCCCTTCCCGCTCAATATATGGGAACAGGACCAGGGCCTCTATAAATAGGACTAGCCACCACAGTAGAGAGAGAGATCGAACCCTCACGCCACAAGTTTATACGCACAAGAGCACCTCAACCTCAAGAGGTTGTTCTTCCCTTGTACTGTTCATCATCAGCCCGAGAGGCAATCCACCACCACCACACTAGAGTAGGGTATTACACCACATCAGTGGCGCGAACCAGTATAAACCCCGTGTCTTTCTGTGTTGTGAGTTCGTCGAGTTCGTCTGCCAGATCTTAGCGAGCTAGAGCGTAGACCGGTAGGAGGGAAAGACTTCGCGCACACCCCAGTGTTCAAACCTTAAGGGTTTGCCGGAACCCCACATCCGACATTTGGCGCGCCAGGTAGGGGTGCGCCGTGGTTTCCCCTTCCGTCGGTTCATTGCTCCATCGCTCCGTCGCTTCCATGGCAGACGCTCGCCATGCTCGAGCTGAGCGTCGGGCTGACCTCTCCGCCCGCTTCGCTCAGACGGCTCCCGTAGGTGGGCCACCTCGTCGCTCTCCGTCTCCCGCTGCCAATGCTGCCACCGGCCCGGCGGGGAACGAGCAGCAGGCGTCCTCGCTGCATCCTTCGGTGCGGCAGGACGGCCACACCGCTACTCCATCACTCACCCCTGCTGGTTCTTCGTCTCACACGCACCGCGCTCCCATGGAGGCACGGGCCTTGCTCATCGCGGCGAACGAGCTCCTGCGTTACCGCCCCGTCGACGACCTCTATGAGGAGTGGCACGACCGCGTCGCCAAGCTCGTCCGCGCCGCAGGGGGCTCTTCGGTGCCGTCCCACTCTCTGCCTCCCCCTTAACCAGCCGCGAGCGATGGGGCCCATGGCATGCCTCCACCGCCTCAACCCCAAGATGGTGCCTTGGCACCAAGGTGCGCGCCTCCGCGACGTGATCCACCGCGCCCGGCGGCCGCGCATGAAGAAAGAAGTTGCCAAGAAATCCCGCGGGCGTGAGAAGCTGCACCGGCGCTCCCCGCGCCACCTCGTCTAGACCGCGTGCCGCCTGCGGTGGCGCAGCGTGGACCTCGCCAAGATCAAGCTCTGCCTCAGAAGCGGGCCCCGGCGACCACGGCCCGCTGCCGCGCCTTCACCCCCGAACTGCGTAGTGTCGCCTGACCAGGCAAGTTCAAGCCAGACCTGCCTCCTCGCTACGATGGCACCGCCGACCCCACGGAGTTCCTGCAGCTCTATGAGCTGAGCGTCGAAGTGGCCAACAGCGATGAAAAAGGCATGGCAAACTGGTTTCCCATGGCTCTCAAGGATGGGGCCTGCTCCTGGCTCCTGAACCTGCAGCACAGCTCGACCTCCTCCTGGGACGAGATGCCCGACCGCTTTGCTGCCAACTTCCAGGGCACTCGCGAAAGCCCACCGGCCGCGGGCGATCTACGCCGCATCAAGCAACAGCCAGGAGAAACCCTCCAGAAGTACATCCAGCGCTTCAACAACACCCGCCTCAAGATCCCCAAGGTCACAGACGAAGCCATCATCTCCGCGTTCTCAAACGGCGTCCGTGACATCAAGATGAAGGAAGAGTTGGCTATCCACGAGGAGCTTTGCACATCTCAGGAGTTGTTCAACCTGGCGACCAAGTGCGCAAGAGCTTGATACGTCTCCAACGTATCTATAATTTTTTATGGCTCCATGCTATATTATCTACTGTTTTGGACCATATGGGGCTTTATTTTCCACTTTTATATTACTTTTGGGACTAACCTATTAACCGGAGGCCCAGCCTAGAATTGATGTTTTTTGCCTATTTCAGAGTTTCGAAGAAACGGAATATCAAACGGAGTCCAAACGGAATGAAACCTTCGGGAACGTGATTTTCTCACTTAACATGATCCAGGAGACTTGGACCCTGCGTCAAGCAATCAACAGGGAAGGCACGAGGTAGGGGGGCGCGCCCTCCCCCCCAGGCGCGCCCTCCACCCTCATGGGCCCCCTGTTGCTCCACCGACGTACTTCTTCCTCCCATATATACCCTCGTGCCCCGAGCGATCGAATCACGGAGCCAAAAACCTAATTCCACTGCCGCAACTTTCTGTATCCACGAGATCCCATCTTGGGGCCTGTTTTGGAGCTCCGCCGGAAGGGGAATCCACCACGGAGGGCTTCTACATCATCCTAGCCTCTCCGATGAAGTGTGAGTAGTTTACCTCAGACCTTCGGGTCCATAGTTAGTAGCTAGATGGCTTCTTCTCTCTTTTTGGATCTCAATACAATGTTCTCCCCCTCTCTCATGGAGATCTATTCGATGTAATCTTCTTTTTGCGGTGTGTTTCTTGAGATCGATGAATTGTGGGTTTATGATCAAGATTATCTATGAGCAATATTTGAATCTTCTCTGAATTATTTGATGTATGATTGGTTATCTTTGCAAGTCTCTTCGAATTATCCGTTTGGTTTGGCCAACTAGATTGGTAGTTCTTGCAATGGGAGAAGTGCTTAGCTTTGGGTTCAATCTTGAGGTTTCCTTTCCCAATGACAGTAGGGGCAGCAAGGCACGTATTGTATTGTTGCCATCGAGGATAACAAGATGGGGTTTTTATCATATTGCATGAATTTATCCCTCTACATCATGTCATCTTGCTTAAGGCGTTACTCTGTTTTCATTAACTTAATACTCTAGATGCATCTTTGGATAGCGGTCGATGAGTGGAGTAATAGTAGTAGATGCAGGCAGGAGTCGGTCTACTTGTCTCGGACATGATGCCTATACACATGATCTTACCTAGATACTCTCATAACTATGCTCAATTCTGTCAATTGCTCAACAGTAATTCATTCACCCACTGTAAAATACTTATGCTCTTGAGAGAAGCCACTAGTGAAATCTATGGCCCCCGGGTCTATTCTCTATCATATTAATCTTCCATCACTTTATTATTGCTCTGCTTTTTTACTTTGCTTTTTATTTTACCTTGCATCTTTGTACCAAAAATACCAAAAATATTATCTATCATCTCTATCAGATCTCACTCTCGTAAGTGACCGTGAAGGGATTGACAACCCCTAATCGCTTTGGTTGCGTTGAGCTATTTGTTTTGTGTAGGTAAGAGGGACATGCGCGTGGCCTCCTACTAGATTGATACCTTGGTTCTCAAAAACTGAGGGAAATACTTACGCTACTTTGTTGCATTATCCTCTCCTCTTCGGGGAAATCCAACGCAAGCTCAAGAGGTAGCAGAGCTGAGGAGGGGCGCCTCTCTCTCCTTGACCTGCCAGCTGCGGGAGTGGAGGAGAAGAAGGCCAAGGCGAAGGACGTGAAGCGCAAAGAGGCAGTAGTGCTCGCAGCGGAGCCGGACACCAAGCGAGGCAGAGAACAGCCCGAGCCGTCCAAGAACGGCCGACCGTTCTGCGCCTTCCACAACCTGAGCACCCACAACACCAACGACTGCCAAGAGCTCAGAGCCATACGGGAAGGACGCTACGGTCGACACCCCGAGCGCAACGACCGGGGCTACGGCTGCGGAGGAGGACGCTGAGGCGGACGCTGGGACGACCGTGGCCCGCGCCAGGAGTGGCGCGACCAGCCTCGTGAGAACCGCTGGCAGGACCAACCTTGCGAGGGCGCTTGGAGGGACCCGCCTCGTGAGGACCGCTGGCAGGACAAACCTCGCGAGGGCGCTTGGAGGGACCCGCCTCGTGAGGATCGCCCCCAGGGCAACGCCGGTCTTCCCCCGTTGCCGCCACCAAGAAGGAACGACGACCACCACCAGGACGAGGGGGCTGGGGGCTTCCAGGAGTCACGTGCGATCGCTTGCATCTTGGGCGGCGCTCAGGCCCGAGCCTCTCAGCGCATCTTCAAACAGTTCGCTCGCGAGGTGAACGCGGTGCTCCCCAAGCTCGAGGCCACGCGCCCGCTCAGGTGATCCCAATGTGCCATCACCTTCATCTCAGCAGACCAGCTCAAGTGCGTAGCCACCGCTGGCACACCCCCTATGATGTGCTCCCCAGTCATCAGCAATGTGCAAGTCACCAAGACTCTCATCGACGGCGGCGCAGGACTCAACGTCCTATCCGTCGACACGTTCGACAACCTCCAAGTGCCCTATGAGCAGCTCCAGCCAACCAAGCCTTTCTCAGGAGTGACTGACGGTTCCACCACACCGATAGGGCAAGTCCGCCTGCCTGTCACCTTCGGGGAGCGCAAGAACTACCGCACCGAGCTTATCGACTTCAACGTAGCGCACATCCGCCTGCCGTACAATGCCATCCTCGGGTATCCAGCCCTGGCCAAGTTCATGGCAGTCACTCACCACCAGCTACAAGCGTTCTCAAGATGCCAGGAAGCGGGGGAATCATCACGGTCCCATGTGAAGAGAGGGATGTGGTGTGCTCCCTTGAGCGCGCCTTCCAAGCCGCAGCAATCGACAACCCTGACAGCAGAAGTGAAGGCCCTCCGGAGACCATCCCCAAGAAGAAGTTGTCGCGCCACGCAGGACCCCAAGAAGATGGCGTCTCGTCAGGCGCCTCGTCAGGATCAGCACCCATTCCAGGGGCGCCTCCCTCCACCGCATAGGAAAGCGCGCCCGGTGCCCTCCTCAGGCGGGACTTGGGGGCTCTCTCCTGGAGAGCCTCAGACCTTGCCAACCTCACGAGGGAGGCGCTTGGGCACCACTTGGAGGCGTGCTTCATGGCACACTTTCCTCAGGAGAGCACAGGGCAAGGAGTGCCCAACACCCAGGAGTTCATCACCAAGACCACCCAGGAATTGTAAGAAGAAAGAGCCATGCGCGGCCACAGCCGTTCACAAGGCGCAGCTCCCCATCCAGGCGAGAATGTCGGGCTGCGTGTCTGCGTCGACGTCCCAGGGCTCAATAGGGCCGCATCTCAGGAGCGCTTCTGGCCATCACGTGTGGGCCGCTGTGAGGGCCCACCACACAGCTACGTTCGCATGCCCTTCGGCTTGCCGAGCGTGGCGTCGTCCTATCGGCGCAACTTGCGGCAAGTCATGGCGGCTCAGGAGGCTAGGTTCCACGTTGTTCTGGAGGAGATGGAGACGGTCTTCAGGGAACCTCCTGAGCCCCCAGAGCCTCCCGAAGCTCAGGGTCCGTGTGGCTCATGAGGAGACATTCCTTCAATGCGTGGCTTCAGCTGCACCAACTCTACTTCGTCTACAGAACCAGGTGACATCTTCCAAGTTCGTTTAAGCTGGGAGCGCCCCTCGGGCTGCATTATTCCCAGGTCGCACGGGTCCGTCCCTGTGGCATGTATCCCTTTTGCTTGAGTCTTTAGCTTACCTTGCTCGGGGCGCCCCTCGGGCTGCATCACCCTTAAGCCGCTCGGGCCAGACCCAATGGCATGTATCTTCCTGCATTTATCCAAGTCGATCTGCCCTTCATGCTTAACCTGCCAACGGCTATCGCCTTCTCGATCATCGCCTCCCCCCGGGGCCTTCACACGAACGCACGGCCGGGTGCATGGGTCCGTCCCTCGCCACGACCGACAAATCTGAGTGGTCGAGCTCGGCTCGCTGACACGCGTCGTGGCATCGCCACTTCACCAGGCCCTCGGTGCCTTCACCTCACCCACAGCAACCTGCGGCAGGCTAACAGCTGTAACGGTCAACCATGTTTCTTCTTGTGCCTGTTCACAGGGGTCTCGAGGGAAGGATACCAGACGGCACCGCGAGTCTCCTTTTCCCCCGTGCGATTCGCTTGCGCGTTAAAAGGGGGGCTCCTGAGCATCACGACTCAGGAGCTCTTACTGGCTCTCTAGCCCTCACCCCCTGGCCTTGACCACGGCATTGCGACCTGGCATACCAGCGACGGCTGAGCTCGCTCGAGGGCCGGGACCTGAGGACGTAGAGCACTAAGGAGAGCATGAGGGGGGAGGGAACTCGAATGGGCCGACCTGGCTATGCCGCACGAATTGGCGCATAGCCCTAGCGCGACATCAGGAATCGCCACGAAGCCAGCAAGATAAGTTTCACCCTAGTATCGGCTAAATATCCGAGCCTAATTGTCACTTATGCCGTGCCGCAGCCCCGTTGCGGCCAAGTCTTTTTCCTTTCTTGCCTTAACATGGCTGCTTGAGCGCTAAGGGGGACCTCCTGAGCATCGCGCCTCAGGGGCTCTTACTGAACCTCGGGCCGCACACCTCCACAGCCTTGACCACGCACGCCACTCCGGAATACGGACATGGCTGTAGCCTGGGGACCGGGGCCTGTCAGCATAGAGCAACAAGCCATCACGAGGAAAGAAAGGAGGGGCCAAGCTTTAATGGGACATGCACTCACCAAGTTTTCATAACAAGGAAGATAAGCACCAAAGACATTACAGACCCTTACATGTTTCAGGGTGGTTCATGATCCTTCGCAGGAAACAAAGGCTGATACTAAGGGGAATCCTATCTACACCCTCTCGTGGAGGACGCCATCATCAACAGTGGGCCACGGGAGGCCGGTGCCAACCCCATCCAGATCAGCGGCGGCGGCGGCCGGAAGCCGCAGCCCTGCTCCGAGCGCGGTGAGAGCTCAGGTGGACGTAGCTGTCGTCGCTCGTTTCCGGAGTCTCATAAAGCTCGGGAGAGCTGCCGGACTCCCAAGAACTGCTGCTGTTGTTGGAGCAGCCGCGAGCGGAGCGCATGATAGCCTGGCGCTCCTCTCCAGGGCATCACTCCAGGCGGCGGCCCTCGGCGTCGAAAACCTTGAAGGAGAGCGTGGAGGCACCATCATACTCGAAGTGGATCGCGAGGGCTCCCCTCGCACGGCAGACCCGCGTGACCTCGCCCCAGCCGCGAGTCATGAAGATCTTGCCGGTGGGGACCGCTTTGATCTCCGCTCCGGTCACCGGAGCACTGCAGTCAGCATGCTGTAGCCAGAGCTCGAATGGCCCTCTTGGCGGCATCACATCGGAGAAGAACCGCGGGAACCGGATCCAGGAGCTTGGAGACATCGGCGCCCAAAGCACCAACTTGCACAAGGAGTCAGCGGCGTGGACCCCATGGGCAACAGCACGAGGTGCCGTGGCGCGGCGACCCTGGACGCGGCGTGGGCGGTAGTGCTCATCGCTCCTACCTCCCGAGCCCTCAGCTCGGGCGTACAAGGGTAGTGGGTACCCCAGTGGAGGCCGCTCGTACCAAGGCCTCGTCATCACTTGCATCGCCACTTCGTCACGGCAATGGATCGACCTTTTCTTCGGCGGAAGTGGCCCCGGATCGTCACGGGGAGCTTTCCCTTTCTCTTCGGCGGAAAACCTTCTGATGGGCGCCATTGTTGTCAGCGCTGCAAGCAATGGAGCAGATAAGCAAGCAAGCGAGAAAGAGATGGGCAACGGGGGCTCCGCCCCCTCCCCATTTATAGCAAGAGAAGGCCAACCGGTGTCTCCCATGATCGCAGGTAATGATGGTTTTTCTTGCATGTCGCAGGGACTTGTCAAGTCGTGCAGTTGCTGAGGCAGCGTGGTGAAGCGGAGATGCACACGTCCAATCAACCGCCACACGTCAACCGAGGCCGCAGGCTTTTGGAGCCCGCGGTGCTCCGAACTTGACCCTTGGCTTCGCCAGGAAGCCAAGCCCGAGCGCACCTTGGGCCCGGTGGCTACTGTCGGCGTTCTGGGAACGGGGGTCCCCAGACTTGCCTGCCTGTGGCCCACAGCGTGGCTAATCCAGCAGGCCGTACATCCCATCTTCATCAACAAGGCATCCAAGACCTTCGCGAGGGTCCAAGCCTCGCGAGGCGGACGGCGCAAGACCTCCTCTGGAGTGGCCTAGCCAGGCAGGCTCATGAGGAGCGGAGATATCAAGGCAGGGCAAACCTCATGAGGCTCTCGTGACGTGAGCCATGACGTACAGTACCAGGCAGGTGCCAGGCGGGCGCCGGTGCGCACAGCGTCCTTATTTCCTCTTTGGTGCTAAGGAGGCCAGCGGAGGTGAAGAGTACCGAGGCATCGGGCAAAGGTTGCCATATTGGTGCAACGAGACCAAGACCAGGAGGACGGCAAGGCGGAGGTCATCGTGGAGCCCAATACGGCATCACCCCGGATATTTTCGCAGGCGAAGACCGCTTTTGTCAGGATAGCTTGTACTAGTTGTCCCCCTTTAAATTTGCCCGCCGTTGTTGGCTCCCTTCCCGCTCGATATTTGGGAAGAGGACCAGGGCCTCTATAAATAGGACTAGCCAACACAATAGAGAGAGAGAGATCAAACCCTCACGCCACAAGTTTATACGCACAAGAGAACCTCAACCTCAGGAGGCTGTTCTTCGCTTGTACTGTTCATCATCAGCCCGAGAGGCAATCCACCACCACCACACTGGAGTAGGGTATTACACCACATCGGTGGCCCGAACCAGTATAAACCCCGTCTCTTTCTGTGTTGTGAGTTCATTGAGTTCGTCCGCCAGATCTTAGCGAGCTAGAGTGTAGATCGGTAGGAGGGAAAGACTTCGCACGCACCCCAGTGTTCGAACCTTAAGTGTTCGCCGGAACCCCACATCCGACACAGGAGAGGAGCACCTTTTGTCAGGATAGTTTGTACTAGCTTTCCCCCTTCAAATTGGCCGTTGTGGGATCCCTTCCCGCTGAACATTTGGGAAGAGGACTCGCGCCTCTATAAATAGGACTAGCCACCACCGTAGGAGGCAACTGATTTTGCCCCAACTGATCCTGGATTAGATCCATTCCATCCACACATACACAAGCTCACCGAGATCAAGAACACCTCTCCTCAGGAGGTAGTTCTTCCCTTTTACTTATTCATCCCCAGCCTACTAGGCAATCCACCACACCACACTGGAGTAGGGTATTACATCATATCGGTGGCCCGAACCAGTATAAACTCTTGTGTCCCTTGTTCTTCAGGTTTGGCGAACTAGGCTTTGAGATCGTGGTGAGAGTGTGAGCCAGGGGGAGAGAGATCTTCGTGCACACCCCAGAGTTTGAACCTAAACAGTTTTGTCAGAACCCGTAATCCAACAGCCTACCCCTCCAGAGCCTTGCGCCTGAGCGTACAAGGGCAGCGGGTAGCCGGGGGGAGGCCTCTCGTACCAAGGCCTCGTCACCTTTGGCCTCACGACGATGTCGCGAGAGCAAGCCAGCCTCTTCTTCGGTGGGAGTGGCCCTAGCTCTTTGTGGGTGGTTTTCCCCTTCTCAGCAGCGGAGAATCTCTGTATCGGTGCCATGAGTGTCGCAGCAAGGAGGAAGGAGAAGAAGCGGGCATAATGGAGGAAGAGATGAGTGTTGGGGGCCCCGCCCCCCCTCCTCATTTATAGCCAGAAGGAGGCCAACCGCCGGCCTCCACGATCGCAGGTAATGATGGTTTTTCTACAGACAGCAGGGACTCGTCAAGTCGGACAGTTGCCGAGGCAGCGTGGGGAAGTGGAGACGCCCACATCCTGTCAATCACCATGCGTCGATCAAGGCTGCAGGCGGTTGGGGCTCGCGGCGCTCTGCACTTGACCTTTGGCTTCGCCTCGAAGCCAAGTCCGAGTGCACCTTAGGCCCGGGGCTACTGTCGCGTCGTAGGAACGGGGGTACGCAGACTTGCCTGCTTGCGGCCCAGGGCGTGGCTCAGCCAGCGGCCTGGTACGGCCCACCTTCATCAGCAACCACTCAAGACCCTTGCGAGGGGTTAAGCCTCGCGAGGTGGACGACACCAAGACCTCCTCAGGGGCGGCCTCTCTAGGATGGTTCCCGAGGAGCGGAGATATCTATGCAAGGGGCACCTCGCGAGGTTCACATGACGTGAGCCATGACGACCGAAGCCAGGTGGGTGCCAGTGGGCGCAGAGTGCTAGTTTCCTCTTTGGTTCTAAAGAGCCAGGCGCAGGTGAGGAGTCCCGAGGCATCAGGCAAAGGTTTCCATATCGGTGCAACGAGGCCAAGACCAGCAGGACGGCAGGACGGAGGTCACCACGGAGACCACAGCAGCGTCACCACCAGAGCCTTTGGCAGGCGAAGACCACCTTTTGTCAGGATAGCTTGTACTAGTTGTCTCCCTTCAAAATTGGCTGTTGTGGGATCCCTTCCCGCCTATATTTGGGAAGAGTACCAAGGCCTCTATAAATAGGACTAGCCACCACCATCGGAGGCAACTGATCTGGGATGGATCATTCATACCATCCTCACACACACACAAGCTCATCGATCTCAACAAAACCTCTCCTCAGGAGGTTGTTCATCCTTTGTACTTGTTCATCCTCATCCTACAAGACAATCCACCACACCACACTGGAGTAGGGTATTACACCACAACGGTGGCCCGAACTAGTATAAACTGTCGTGTCTCTTGTTCCTTGGGCTCGGCGAGCTAGGCCTTGAGATCGTTGCGAGAGCGAACTAGGAAGAGAGAGATCTTCGTGTGCACCCCAGGGTTTGAACCTCAAGGGTTTGCCGGAACCCATAATCCGACTGCTATGTTACCACATGCTTCTCTTTTCTCATTAATTACTCGCCACATCATCTATTTTGCCTTGAGATGTGTGATGTTACCATCTATGTTACTCCCACTGTGGGTAGTCTAAGGGGAGTGGGCTCTCATGCAAGAGCCTATCTATATGCGCATTCCTAGACAAATAGAATAAATGTGAAGAAAGAGAAAGAGAGAAGGTTGAAAAAAGTAGTAATGTTATAGCCAACCTTGTAGCCCACACTACTCTATGAGTGACTATAAATGATGGTTATACATGACATGGCAGTTTCTTATTTGAGCCCCAACTAGCTCAAACTAACTCTAACCTCTTGGATTGACAATAAATGCACTTGATGGAGAGAGAAAAATGATTTTTCAGTGGGCCCAATGAGAACTATCTCCAATTAGCACCTCTTGTGTGGGATAGTTTTTTTTTGGTGGGTTCGGTGCAACTTGCTCCAATTTAACCCTCATGCTTGGATACTTTGGGGCTATTTGAGCCCCAACTAGCTCAAACTAACTCTAACCCATGGATCCAAACAGGGCCAAAGTTAGTCTCGGAAAATGCATTAAGCCCTATATACATGGACAGACGGAGTACATGATACTAGCAAACACTCACCATTAGTAGTAGTTCATTGGTTGGTTTCGATTTTTTATTCAGTTGATGTGCTGCTACAGTCCAATATTCACGTGTGGTTGTTTCTAGAGTATAAAAAGGAGGTGCTAGTACTAACTGTGGGAAAGGTTAAGTGATGGTTGCTTCGCCCGAGCAATTTATTACTCTAGGATTATGGGAGTACCAGCGGATTCAAGGAACAGAGAAATGATGGTTGCTTCATCCGAGCAACTTACTGTGGCGAAGGTGGGGCTCTGTGATTTGACTACTCACTAGTCATTACTACTGTGGCGCAACGACTGGGGAGAATCTTTCCGTGCAGTTGTGCACTCAATATTGCTGCATGGCAGGTGGAGCGGATGAAGGATGTCCCACATGTCGGCGAAATGAAGTTGAATTGTTTCTGGCATTGCTATCAATCCTGCAGGATTTGTTTATATGTACGCATAATTTTAATTAAATTGTACTGTGATGCTATGAAGGTTACAACTTTTGTTCCCGCAGGAAAAAAAGGTTTCAACTTAGGATTCATGTGTCCTATTGCCTCAAGATTATCTCGTTGCAACATTCCATCAAATACAAATGAAACTACCATGGCTTCTAATGCATCTCAATGGTTCGCAGATCAGCGCCAATATTCACATCACAACTGAAGTCAAAGTTGTGACAAGGTGTACAAATAAAGAAAAATATATGATTGATTGATGATGTTCATAGGCAAGGCTCCATTTCCTGGGCACAATGTTCATTGCTTGGCAGCTAGCTTCACCAAGCTCTGTAGCCAAAAAAGAGGTGTATGGAGGACACCACAATCTGATCATTTTGTGCAGCTCCACTAAAATCGAGCTGACCATCCCTGTTTGCAAAGATATCCAGTCAGTGTGATTACAATAATAGTGGAACTAGATGATGAAACATAACACACACAAATAGAAGCCGATCACCTCTGTGATCTCTCTTTAGGACTAACTACTTGTTGGATAAGATTAGGCACGGAGTTGGATGAGGAGGATAGGAAAACCAATCTCCCTTTCTGCAGTCCCACCGAAATGTAAAAACGTTACCCGTGTGACATTTTGGCGGAACTGCACAAAACACTCTTAAGAAAAAAGTGATTTGTGTAGTTCACCAAAAGGTTGCAATAGCAACGAGGTGAAATGGATAGCCCGATTTGCAAAAGGAGGTAGAAAGGAAACAATTACTGCCCAATAACACGAGTTGAAGACACATACGCCGACAAAAAATAAGCATATTCCATGTAATAAGGGAAAGATAGCAGCATGGTGGTTTATCCAAAATGGTTTGAGGACGAGATTGCAAGATGGAAAGTACGCCGGCTGAGATATGTTTTAAGCAAACAACTAAAGAAGATCCACATGCAGCAACATGGGAACATGGGCAGTGGATCAAGGCCGGATGAAGCTGTACCTGAGGGTCGTCGGGATGTTACTAAGTGGGCGCCGGCGGCCGGGATCTGCCCATACTGCGGCAGTGAGCAAGTGGCAAAGGCCCTACTGCGCCGGAGCTTGGTCAGAGAAAACGGCAGGTACCGCAGATCGGGACGTGCTGCCTCAACATTGTCGAAGAGAGAAACGATGCACATCCTCCCTTTCCGTCGGCGGACGGGATGTTGTCGGATCACTGACCAACGGTGAGAGAGAGAGAGGCCATCACCGCCTTGTGTGAGATGGTGTGACGAGAGACAAACCCCGGCAGGCAGGCTCCGTTGTATATAGTGGAGCGGATTTTTCCATTTTCCCCATGACAATTGTTTTATATTCTGTATGTGCCATTGAGGAATATATAACTTTATTTAATACTAACGCGTCAAGTTGAACTTTGTTCCATCTAGGCGTGGTACCCGACCCTCCTTTGAGTAAACAACCGCTACACGCGTCAAATTATCACGCGGGCTGCCTTTTTGTACAGAAACAAACTCCACCGTGTACCCGCGCGGGTGTGGCCGGGAACGAGACATGAGTACGTGTGTCCTGCGTGCACCTCTTCTTTAGGTGCAGGTATGTATGTGGGTGGGTGTGAGAGAGATGGTTTGTGCGAAACAGAGGCAATGTGTCAATGATATCTCAAACAAAAAACGTAACATATGCAATGTGTGTGAAACCGAGTCATGGATATATCATATATAGAGGGAGCGATCCACGAGAAGAGTGTGGAGGGATAATCGACGCGAGATATTGATAGAATCAAAAGCAGGGATGAAATGTGTGGCTGCGCGATCGATAATGAGTGCCATCGAATTTGTGTTTGCCCACGTGAAAGATACAGGGAGGCTGGCCTACTGGAATTTGAGAGGGCAGAGGTGCAGTTTTTCTCTGTGGCATGGATACCTACCTACAACGTTTGACTATCGATGTGTGTGTGGGGGGGGGGGAGGGGCAGGGACCTAACTATAGAGAGGTAGATCGACTAGTATATGTGTGGAAAAGGAGAGCGACCTTGCTATGTATTGAGGGAGATCGATCAGCATCCATGGATATGTGTAGCAGAGGAATAAGGTTGGGAGAAAGACAAAGGTAGAGTATCGGAGGGTTGGTGGTGGAGTGGCGTCTCACAAATGGGGGGAGGCTTGCTAGACAAACGGAGGGTACGAGTGCAATATCAATAAGAGAGGGTCGGGGATGTCTGTCTGTCTATGCACGTGCGTGTGAGAGACGGGTCAGGAGGTGTGCAAGGATGATGAGGGGAGACAATATGGTTGTGGTAAGAATACGTAACTACATAGGAAGATCAACCGTCGTGTGTCCGAAAAAGGGAGAGACATAACTAGTGAGGTGAGTCTATCGGTGCGTGGGGAAAACGAATTATAGTCGACCTAGCTATATGTAGGGAGATCGGTATGTATACATGCATGCATGTGTTAGAAGCAAATAAGGTCCGGCAGAGATGCAGACAGGGGAGAGGGGTGCGGCTAGGAGGTGGTGCGAGAGGCCTACCATGTCGAGGGGGAGGAGGAAGTAGCACGAGATCAATGAAAAGAGAGGCGGGAGTGTGCACCTGCGTGGAACCGTATTGGACATAGGGGGGCATGGACGGTGAGAAGAGAAGAGGGGAAGTATGTGTTTGTGGTAGGCACACTTGGCTAGAGAGGTATATCGACCGGTGTGTGCCGGAAAGGAGCCAGTGGCCTACACACCCCACAGGTGAACAACCTAAAGAGAAATAATGAACATGTGCGATGGAGGGGATGCTGAGGGAGGTTGAGAGGGGGGCGGGCGTGTGCATGCACGATAGAAAGTTAGCGCTAGCTAGCTACAAAGAGAAGAGGATCGTGAAGGTGTAAAAGACGAACAGAGATCGTAATTCATTATAAAAAGGTGGATACGGATACTTGAAGAAGATATCATAATGTAGAACATTGATTACAATTTGGGCTAATGTGTGGCTTTTGTAGCTCAGGGTTAAATACTTGTCATAACGTAGAGGGTGGGGCACTATACTTTGTGTGATAAACACGGTGTACGTATGGAACATGGTTTAGATTATGAATAAATAGTTAGTACATCAAATTTACTATTATTTGGAATCAACATCAAGTGTATTCAAAAAATTGAATTCGAGTTCATATAGTACACATAGTTCATATCTATCTCTATAGTAATCATGTGGTGTGTTGTTAAGGTAATACACGAATGATGGTTGAAGTTGGCAACAATCATGATTGTAGATTATTGTTGAAATAGACAAACGAATTCAAATTCAGTTCTAATTGCAGCGGTGGTATAGACATTTGGAATGCACTAAAATGTTGGTATGAGTAGGTTACATGCATTATACAGCCAGCAAAAAAATTTAATTGGACATAGCATGGATTCATACTAGCTTTGAATAGCATTTGTATAGTAAAATGGGACAAGACTCTCTCTTTGTGTGGTGTGAATATATTTTTTCGTTTTTTTTCGTTGAGGGAAGTGCAAATTGGTTTGGTATGTACAAGTACAATATTACACGTTAGGCTTGTCCCTAAAATTCAACCCGCGCCTTGTTATATCTCGAAAATTCAGATGTCGTGCTCCCAAAACTGGCGCCTTCACAACCCGCGCCTTGCTATCCCGAAATTACAATGCGTGCGAAAACTCCCTCCAGCTGCCAAATCCTGACACGCGAAATCCCCCATCTAACCCTGAGCCGAAAGGGCCCCTAGTTCAAATCGGTGGGGGTACTTTTGTAACACACCCTACATTTTGGACAAGCGCGTCCCTAAGTCATGGTTCCCCCCTCCCATCACCTCATTTTCGCCATTCGAAATCCCAGGCCGCCATAACCTCTCCGCTCCAGCCGTGAAACATCACCCTCCTCCGTCCGCCACCTCACCGCTGCCTAGCCGGAGCCTCTTCCCCGACGATGTTGTCCACCACAACAGCTCGGCGTCCCTCATCCACCTCCCCGGATGAGGATCTGTCGTCCATCTCATTGTCTTGTCGGTTCAGCCGCCCCGTCCTCTGAAGGAAATGTGCCCTAGAGGCAATAATAAAGTTATTATTTATTTCCTTATATCATGATAAATGTTTATTGTTCATGCTAGAAATGTATTAACCGGAAACATAATACATGTGTGAATACATAGACAAACGGAGTGTCACTAGTATGCCTCTACTAGACTAGCTTGTTAATCAAAGATGGTTAAGTTTCCTGACCATAGACAAAGGAGTTGTCATTTTGATTAACAAGGTCACATCATTGGTTGAATGATCTGATTGACATGACCCATTCCATTAGCTTAGCACTCGATCGTTTAGTATGTTGCTATTGCTTTTATCCATGACTTATACATGTTCCTATAACTATGAGATTATGCAACTCCGTTTGCGGAGGAACACTTTGGGTACTACCAAACGTCACAACGTAATCGGGTGATTATAAAGGAGTATTACAAGTGTCTCCAAAGGCAGATCTTGGGTTGGCGTATTTCGAGATTAGGATTTGTCACTCCGATTGCTCGGAGAGGTATCTTCAGGCCATCTCGGTAATGCACATCACTATAAGCCTTGCAAGCAATGTAGCTAATGAGTTAGTTACAGAATGATGCATTACGGAACGAGTAAAGAGACTTGCGATGTGAGATTGAACTAGGTATTGGATACCGACGATCGAGTCTCGGGCAAGTAACATACCGATGACAAAGGGAACTACGTATGTTGTTATGCGGTGCGACCGATAAAGATCTTCGTAGAAAATGTAGGAACCAATATGGGCATCGAGGTCCCGCTTATTGGTTATTGACCGGAGATGTATCTCGGTCATGTCTACATTGTTCTCGAACCGTAGGGTCCGCACGCTTAAAGGTTTCGATAGCGGTTATATTATGAGTTTGTGTATTTTGATGTACCGAAGGAGTTCGGAGTCCCGGATGTGATCACGGACATGACGAGGAGTCTCGAAATGATCGAGAAATAAAGATTGATATATTGGGCGGCTATATTCGGACTCGGAAAGGTTCCGGAAGTTTCCGGATAAAACGAGTGCGGAGGGGTTACGGAACCCCTGGGAAGTAATGGGCCTTATTGGGCCAAGAGGGGAGAGAGAGGGCTGCGCCGGGAGGTGGCGCGCCCCCATGGGAGTCCGAATTGGACAAGGAGGCGCGGCCCCTTTCCTCTTCCTCTCCCTCTCCTTCCTTCCCCTTCCTCCTTCCTAGTTGGACTAGGAAAGGGGAGTCCTACTCCCACTAGGAGGAGGACTCCCCTCCCTTGGCACGCCTCCTAGGGGCGGCCGGCCTCCCCTTGCTCCTTTATATACGGGGCAGGGGGCACCCCATGACACACAAGTTGATCCTTGAGATCGTTCCTTAGCCGTGGTGCGGTGCCCCCTCCACCATATTCCACCTCGGTCAAATCGTAGCAGTGCTTAGGCGAAGCCCTGCGTTAGTAGAACATCAAGATCGTCCACCACGCCCGTCGTCTTGTGAACTCTCTCTCCCAGAGCTTTGCTGGATCGAGCCCGAGGAGCGCCACCGAGCTGTACGTGTGCCAAGAACTCGGAGGTGCGGAGTAACGGTGCTTGGATCGGTTGGATCGCGAGGAGAACGTCGACTACTTCCTCTACGTTGTGATTGCTTCCGCTTGGTCTCACGAGGGCGTGAGACAACACTCTCCCCTCTCGTTGCTATGCATCACCATGATCTTGCGTGTGCGTAGGAAATTTTTGAAATTACTCGTTCCCCAACAGTGGCATCCGAGCCTAGGTTTTTATGGTTTGATGTTTTGCACGAGTAGAACACAAGTGAGTTGTGGGCGATACAAGTCATCTTGCCTACCAGCATGTCATACTTTGGTTCAAATGCGGTATTGTGAGATGAAGCGGCCCGGACCGACATTACGCGTGACGCTTACGCCGAGACTGGTTTTCACCGTTCTGAGCACTTTCGTGCTTAAAGGTGGCTGGCGGGTGTCTGTCTCTCTCACTTTAGTTGAACTGAGTGTGGCTACGCCCGGTCCTTGAGAAGGTTAAAACGGAGTCTATTTGTGAAATATCGTTGTGGTCTTGATGCGTAGGTGAGATTGGTTCTTGCTTAAGCCCGTAGCAGCCACGTAAAATTTGCAACAACAAAGTAGAGGACGCCTAACTTGTTTTTGCAGGGCATGTTGTGATGTGATATGGTCAAGACGTGATGCTATATTTTATTGTATGAGATGATCATGTTTTGTAACCGAAGTTATCGGCAATCGGCTGGAGCCATATGGTTGTCGCTTATTGTATGAAATGCAACGCCTGTAATTGCTTTACTTTATCACTAAGCGGTAGCGATAGTCGTAAAGCAATAGATGGCGTAGCGACAACGATGCTACGATGGAGATCAAGGTGTCGCGCGGCGGTGACGATGGTGATCACGACGGTGCCGGAGATGGAGATCACAAGCACAAGATGATGATGGCCATATCATATCACTTATATTGATTGCATGTGATGTTTATCCTTTATGCATCTTATTTTGCTTGGTTGACGGTAGCATTTTAAGATGATCTCTCACCTAAATTATCAAGTAGTGTTCTCCCGAGTATGCACCGTTGCCAAAGTTAAATCGTGCCGAGACACCACGTGATGATCGGGTGTGATAAGCTCTACGTCCATCTACAACGGGTGCAAGCCAGTTTTGCACATGCAGAATACTCAGGTTATACTTGACGAGCCTAGCATATGCAGATATGGCCTCGGAACACGGAGACCGAAAGGTCGGCGTGAATCATATAGTAGATATGATCAACATAAGATGTTCACCATTGAAAACTACTCCATCTCACGTGATGATCGGTTATGGTTTAGTTGATTTGGATCACGTGATCACTTAGATGACTAGAGAGATGTCTGCCTAAGTGGGAGTTCTTAAGTAATATGATTAATTGAACTTAAATTTATCATGAACTTAGTACTGATAGTATCTTGCTTGTCTATGTCTGTTTATAGATAGATGGCTCGTGCTGTTGTTCCGTTGAATTTTAATGCGTTCCTTGAGAAAGCAAAGTTGAAAGATGATGGTAGCAATTACACGGATCGGGACCGTAACTCGAGGATTATCCTCATTGCTTTGCCTGGAAGAGTTACGTCTGGATGCACCGCTAGGTGCCGAACTCGCTGTTGATGCAACCGACGGCGTTAAGAACGTCTGGCGAGCACAGCTGATGACTACTCTATTGTTCAGTGTGCCATGCTTTACGGCTTAGAACCGGGTATTCAACGACGTTTTGAATGTCGTGGAGCATATGAGATTTTCCAAGAGTTTAAGTTGATATTTCAACAGAATGCCCGGATTGAGAGATATGAAGTCTCCAATAAGTTCTATAGCTGCAAAATGGAGGAGAATGGGTCTGTCAGTGAGCACATACTCAGAATGTCTGGGTATTACAATCACTTGACTCAACTAGGAGTTGATCTTCCGGATGATTGTGTCATTGACAGAATTCTTCAATCACTGCCACCAAGCTACAAAGGCTTCGTGATGAACTATAATATGCAAGGGTTAGTAAAGACTATGCCTGAGCTCTTCATAATCTTTGAAGGCTGCGGAGGTAGAAATCAAGAAGGAGCATCAAGTGTTGATGGTCAATAAGACCACTAGTTTCAAGAAGAAAGGCAAAGGGAAGAAGAAGGGAACTTCAAGAAGAACAGCAAACAAGTTGCTGCTCAGGAGAAGAAACCCAAGTCTGGACCTAAACTTGAACCGAGTGCTTCTATCGCAAAGCAGACCGGTCCTGAAGCGGAACTGCCCCAAGTATTTGGCGGATAAGAAGGATGGCAAGGTGAACAAAGGTATATGTGATATACATGTTATTGATGTGTACCTTACTAGAGCTCGCAGTAGCACTGGGTATTTGATCTTTGGTTACATTGCTAATATTTGCAACTCGAAGCAGGGGACTACGGATTAAGCGAACACCGGCAAAGGACGAGGTGACGATGCGGCGTGGGAAATGGTTCCAAAGTCGATGTGATCGCGGTTGACGCTTAACTCTACATCTACCTTGGGATTAATTTTAGACCTAAATAATTGTTATTTGGTGCCGGCGTTGAGCATGAACATTATATCTGGATCTTGTTTGATGCGAGACGGTTATTCATTTAAATCAGAGAATAATGGTTGTTCTATTTATATGAATAATATCTTTTATGGTCATGCACCCTTGACGAGTGGTCTATTTTTAATGAATCTCGATAGTAGTGATACACATATTCATAATGTTGAAACCAAAAGATGCAGAGTTGATAATGATGGTGCAACTTATTTGTGGCCTTGCCGTTTAGGTCATATCGGTATAAAGCGCATGAAGAAACTCCATCTTGATGGACTTTTGGAGTCACTTGATTATGAATCACTTGGCACTTGCGAACCGTGCCTCATGGGCAAGATGACTAAAACCCGTTCTCCGGTACTATGGAGAGAGCAACAGATTTGTTGGAAATCATACATACAGATGTATGTGGTCCAATGAATGTTGAGGCTCGTGGCGGATATCGTTATTTTCTCACCTTCACAGATGATTTAAGCAGATATGGGTATATCTACTTAATGAAACATAAGTCTGAAACATTTGAAAAGTTCAAAGAATTTCAGAGTGAAGTTGAAAATCATCGTAATAAGAAAATAAAGTTTCTACGATCTGATCGTGGATGCGAATATTTGAGTTACGAGTTTGGTCTACATTTGAAACAATGCGGAATAGTTTCGCAAGAACTCACGCCACCCGGAACACCACAGCAATGGTGTGTCGAACGTCGTAATCGCACTTTACTAGATATGGTGCGATCTATGATGTCTCTTACAGATTTACCGCTATCGTTTTGAGGTTATGCTCTTGAGACGGCCGCATTCACGCTGAATAGAACACCATCAAAATCCGTTGAGACGACACCTTATGAACTATGGTTTAGCAAGAAACCAAAATTGTCGTTTCTTAAAGTTTGGGGATGCGATGCTTATGTGAAAAAGCTTCAACCTGATAAGCTCGAACCTAAATCGGAGAAATGTGTCTTCATAGGATACCCAAAGGAGAGAGTTGGGTACACCTTCTATCACAGATCCGAAGGCAAGACATTTGTTGCTAAGAATGGATCCTTTCTAGAGAAGGAGTTTCTCTCGAAAGAAGTGAGTGGGAGGAAAGTAGAACTAGATGAGGTAACTGTACCTTCTCCCTCATTTGAAAGTAGTTTATCACAGAAACCTGTTTCTGCGACATCTACACCAAATAGTGAGGAAGTTGATGATGTTGATCATGAAACTTCAGATCAAGTTACTACGTAACCTCGTAGATCAACCAGAGTAAGATCCGCACCAGAGTGGTACGGTAATACTGTTATGGAAGTCATGCTACTAGATCATGATGAACCTACGAACTATGAAGAAGCGATGGTGAGCCCAGATTCCGCAAAATGGCTTGAGGCCATGAAATCTGAGATGGGATCCATGTATGAAAACAAAGTGTGGACTTTGATTGACTTGCCCGAGGGTCGGCAAGCAATAGAAAACAAGTGGATCTTCAAGAAGAAGACTGACGCTCACGGTAATATTACGGTCTACAAAGCTCGACTTGTCGCAAAGGGGTTTCGACAAGTTCAAGGGATTGACTACGATGAGACCTTCTCACCCGTAGCGATGCTTAAGTCTGTCCGAATCATGTTAGCAATTGCCGCATTTTATGATTATGAAATTTGGCAAATGGATGTAAAGACTGCATTCCTGAATGGGTTTACGGAAGAAGAGTTGTATATGATGCAACCGGAAGGTTTTATCGATCCAAAGGGAGCTAACAAAGTGTGCAAGCTCCAATGATCCATTTATGGACTGGTGCAAGCATCTCGGAGTTGGAATAAACGCTTTAATAGTGTGATCAAAGCATTTGGGTTTATATGACTTTTGGAGAAGCCTGTATTTACAAGAAAGTGAGTGGGAGCTCAGTAGCATTTATGATATTATATGTAGATGACATATTCTTGATCGGAAATGATATAGAATTTCTGGATAGCATAAAGGGATACTTGAACAAGAGTTTTTCGATGAAAGACCTCGGTGAAGCTGCTTACATATTAGGCATAAAAATCTATAGAGATAGATCAAGACGCTTAATTGGACTTTCACAAAGCACATACCTTGACAAGATTTTAAAGAAGTTCAAAATGGATCAAGCAAAGAAAGGGTTCTTGCCTGTATTGCAAGGTATGAAGTTGAGTAAGACTCAATGCCCGACCACCGCAAAAGATAGAGAGAAAATGAAACATGTTCCCTATGCCTCAGCCATAGGCTCTATCATGTATGCAATGCTGTGTACCAGACCTGATGTGTGCCTTGCTATAAGCTTAGCAGGGAGGTACCAGAGTGATCCAGAGTGGATCACAGGACCGTGATCAAGAACATCTGAAGTACGAAAAGGACTAAGGATATGTTTCTCAGATATGGAGGTGACAAAGAGCTCATAAATGGCAGTTACGTTGATGCAAGCTTTGACACCGATCCGGACGATTCTAAATCGCAAACCGGATAATGATTTACACTAAGCGGAGGAGCTGTCGGTTGGTGCAGCTCTAAACAAAGCGTCAGAAGCGGGATCTACATGTGAAGCGGAATACATAGCAGCTTCGGAAGCAGCTAATGAAGGAGTCTGGATGAAGGAGTTCATATCCGATCTAGGTGTCATACCTACTGCATCGGGACCAATGAAAATCTTTTGTGACAATATTGGAGCAATTGCCTTGGCGAAGGAATCCAGATTTCACAAGAGAACAAAACACATCAAGAGACGCTTCAATTCCATCCGGGACTTAGTCCGGTGGGAGACATAGAGATTTGCAAGATACATACGGATCTGAATGTAGCAGACCCGTTGACTAAGCCTCTTCCACGAGCAAAACATGATCAACACCAAGACTCCATGGGTGTTAGAATCATTCTTGTGTAATCTAGATTATTGACTCTAGTGCAAGTGGGAGACTGAAGGAAATGTGCCCTAGAGGCAATAATAAAGTTATTATTTATTTCCTTATATCATGATAAATGTTTATTGTTCATGCTAGAAATGTATTAACCGGAAACATAATACATGTGTGAATACATAGACAAGCGGAGTGTCACTAGTATGCCTCTACTAGACTAGCTTGTTAATCAAAGATGGTTAAGTTTCTGACCATAGACAAAGGAGTTGTCATTTGATTAACAAGGTCACATCATTGGTTGAATGATCTGATTGACATGACCCATTCCATTAGCTTAGCACCCGATCGTTTAGTATGTTGCTATTGCTTTTATCCATGACTTATACATGTTCCTATAACTATGAGATTATGCAACTCCCGTTTGCGGAGGAACACTTTGGGTACTACCAAACGCCACAACGAATCTGGGTGATTATAAAGGAGTATTACAAGTGTCTCCAAAGGCAGATGTTGGGTTGGCGTATTTCGAGATTAGAATTTGTTACTCCGATTGTCGGAGAGGTATCTCTGGGCCATCTCGGTAATGCACATCACTATAAGCCTTGCAAGCAATGTAGCTAATGAGTTAGTTACAGAATGATGCATTACGAACGAGTAAAGAGACTTGCCAAGAATCTAGATTGAACTAGGTATTGGATACCGACGATCGAGTCTCGCAAGTAACATACCAATGACAAAGGGAACTACGATGTTGTTATGCGGTTCCGACCGATAAAGATCTTCAGAAAATGTAGGAACCAATATGGGCATCCAGGTCCCGCTTATTGGTTATTGACCGGAGATGTATCTCGGTCATGTCTACATTGTTCTCGAACCGTAGGGTCCGCACGCTTAAGGTTTCGATGGACGGTTATATTATGAGTTTGTGTATTTTGATGTACCAAGGAGTTCGAGTCCGGATGTGATCACGGACGTGACGAGGAGTCTCGAAATGATCGAGAAATAAAGATTTATATATTGTACGGCTATATTCGGACTCCGGAAAGGTTCCGGAAGTTTCCGGATAAAACCGGAGTGCCGGAGGGGTTACCGGAACCCCTCGGGGAAGTAATGGGCCTTATTGGGCCAAGAGGGAGAGAGAGGGCTGCGCCAGAGGTGGCGCGCCCCATGGGGAGTCCGACTGGACAAGGAGGGGGGCGGCCCCTTCCTCTTCCTCTCCTCTCCTTCCTTCCCCTTCCTCCTTCCTAGTTGGACTAGGAAAGGGAGTCCTACTCCCACTAGGAGGAGGACTCCCCCTCCCTTGGCGCCTCCTAGGGGCCGGCCGGCCCTCCCCTTGCTCCTTTATATCTGAGGGCAGGGGCACCCCATGACACACAAGTTGATCCTTGAGATCGTTCCTTAGCCGCAGCGGTGCCCCCTCCACCATATTCCACCTCGGTCAAATCGTAGCAGTGCTTAGGCGAAGCCTGCGTTGGTAGAACATCAAGATCGTCACCACGCCCGTCGTGCTGACGGAACTCTCTCTCCCCAGAGCTTTGCTGGATCGGAGCCCGAGGAGCGTCACCGAGCTGTACGTGTGCCAAGAACTCGGAGGTGCCGGAGTAACGGTGCTTGGATCGGTTGGATCGCGAGGAGAACGTCATTTACTACTTCCGCTACATTGTGATTGCTTCCGCTTCGGTCTACGAGGGTACGTAGACAACACTCTCCCCTCTCATTGCTATGCATCACCATGATCTTGCGTGTGCGTAGGAAATTTTTTGAAATTACTACGTTCCCCAACATCCTCCACCTCCAAGGAGCTGCTCTGACGATCGCCTCGCCTATCGCTGCTGCTCCATCCCCACAGCACCGCCTTAACCTGCACCACCAGAACCACAGCATCCTCACTGAATCCTCGGACGAAGCCGAGGCCTACTCGGCGCCACCAAAAAGGTTGTACACTCATCGCATCACACCTTCTTCTTAACTCGAGCTCCCGGCACCAACGGTGCTCCATCCCGCACCCCGATGGAGCGGCTACCTTGAAGCTG
The DNA here is from genome assembly GCA_021605145.1 of Aegilops bicornis. Taxonomy (NCBI): domain Eukaryota; kingdom Viridiplantae; phylum Streptophyta; class Magnoliopsida; order Poales; family Poaceae; genus Aegilops; species Aegilops bicornis. The sequence continues at coordinate 392,415,490 of CM038674.1, forward strand.
GCGCCGCAGGCGACATCTCCATGGCGGCTCTCCCCTAGTGTGAGGCCCCTTCGGCGGCGGCGTCCATACCAGCCGGATCAGCTGCTGCTGCTCCGGCTCCCGCTCGCACTGCTGCTGCTGCTCCCCCCTCCTTGTTCGTGCTACTGCTCTGCTCTGATTCATCTACACTTCAGTCGACTGAATCGACTTTTGGGTCAGTCGATTTTCAGGGGGTGGTGGGGCTCGCCAGAGTTAAGGTGGAACCACCCGCAGCGGGGAGGGGGGCTCACTAGAGACGTACCCCACTATCTATCTTAGGGTTCAGGGTGGGGGCGGTGGTCACCGGCGGTGGTGGGCACGATGGCGTGGGGATCATCGGAGAAAAACTTCGGCATGGGGGGGGGGCTAAAGGGCTAGCCGGGCGGTGGTGGGAGTTGTTTGAGGCGGCGAGGCGGCGGCAGACTGGCCAAGGGACTTGTTTGGCGGCGAGGCTGGCGAGGCGCGGGGGCTGGCGGCGAGGCCGGTGGTGGCTAGCGGCTCAGGGGGGTGCAGGTTGAAGATGAACTACAGGCCCTCCCTAAACTACATGTGAAGTGCCTCTCTGCTACCATTGCGTTCAGTTTCGACAGTAACATTCAGATTCCACAGTAAATTTCAGTTTCGACAGTTAAGTTCAGAGTCAACAGTTTTTACCTCATTTGTTGTAGTCAGGTGGTTTTTGGTGATGTAAATTTTACATCTATTACTTTTTGGTAATGTATTTTACATCATCTATTGGAGATGCTATTAGAATCCCACTTGAGATCAATGATCTATGTCTTGTGCTGCTTCAACCTTGATGTCTTACGGCTCACCGGAGCTGCTCCAATGATAGAACGATCCATCACAACAGAGTAGTGCCCTGGATGCCGTATACAGATTCCTTAGATCTTCCTCCAAACCTCTGACAGCCACCTCTGCCTCAACTTCTTCAGCGCCAACCCAATGATGCTGAGGTCGACACGGCTACGGCAAAGAGGTTGTACACTTGTTGCATCACTTATTACTATACATTCATGTCGGTCCATTAGGGCTACTTCGGTTCAACGGAAAAACATAGCAATAGGAAATTTTCCTATGGCACTCTACTATTCAATTATTCATGCATTTTGTTGAAACAAATGGAGCAAAACATCCACCTGGACCTACTTTTCAAAATCCCATGCGTGAAAACAAGACCAAGTGCATTAGTGGTAGAATAACATTCTAACTGTACACGCTTTTATATGGTTTCACTTTATTTTGGCCATGTTTCTTTTCCTTCCTCTGCTCTTCCAATTCTTGTGAACCAAACATCCAAGTTGACAGAAATCCTGTGTTCACAAATGCTCTGTTTACCATGTGCTTTCCTATCATATTCCGGTGTTTTTCCTATCCCTGCGTTTTTAGAATCATGCAAGCCAAATGAGCCCTTACAGAATTACTTGATTCTGGTAGGTGTCGAAGGAAACTTTGTGTGGTTTTTCCTACTCCTGCCGCGACGTCATCCACCTCACCTGAGCTGCTCCATCGACAGAAGCATCCACCAAACCAGACATCATGACTCCTAACCGTCTTTCACCGCCTCACATCTCCTACCCTGCCGCCGGCACCCACCGCAACGGCATCTGTTGGGGAACGTAGCAGAATTTTAAAATTTTCTATGCATCACCAAGATCAATCTATGGAGTCATCTAGCAACGAGAGAGAGAGAGGAGTGCATCTACATACCCTTGTAGATCACGAGCAGAAGCGCTCAAGAGAACGGGGTTGATGGAGTCGTACTCGTCGTGATCCAAATCACCGATGACCGTGCGCCGAACGGACGGCACCTCCGTGTTCAACACACGTATGGTTGGGAATGCGTCTCCTCCTTCTTGATCCAGCAAGGGGGAAGGAGAGGTTGATGGAGATCCAGCAGCACGACGGCGTGGTGGTGGATGCAGCAGCGATCTCGGCAGGGCTTCGCCAAGCTTCTGCGAGAGGGAGAGGTGGTGCGTGGGGACAGGGAGGCGCCAAGGACTTGGGTGCGGCTGCCCTCCCTCCCCCCCTCTTTATATAGGGCCCCTAGGGGGGGCGCCGGCCCTAGGAGATCTAATCTCCAAGGGGGGCGGGCAAGGGGGGTGGCTTGCCCCCCAAGCCAGGTGAGGCGCCCCCCACCCCAAGGGTTTCAAACCCTAGGCGCAGGGAGGCCCAAGGGGGGGCGCACCAGCCCACCAGGGGCTAGTTCCCCTCCCACTTTAGCCCATGGGGCCCTCCGGGACAGGTGGCCCCACCCGGTGGACCCCCGGGACCCTTCCCTGTATATAATTCTTCACCTCCGGACCATTCTGGAACTCCTCGTGACGTCCGGGATCTCATCCGGGACTCCGAACAACTTTCGGGTTACTGCATACTTATATGTCTACAACCCTAGCGTCACCGGACCTTAAGTGTGTAGACCCTACGGGTTCGGGAGACATGCAGACATGACCGAGACGACTCTCCGGTCAATAACCAACATCGGGATCTGGATACCCATGTTGGCTCCCACATGCTCCTCGATGATCTCATCGGATGAACCACGATGTCGAGGATTCAATCAATCCCGTATACAATTCCCTTTGTCAATCGATGCGTTACTTGCCCGAGATTCGATCGTCGGTATCCCAATACCTCGCTCAATCTCACATTAGCAATTCACTTTACTGCATCAGTAATGCATGATCCCGTGACTGGACACTTGGTCACATTGAGCTCATTATGATGATGCATTACCGAGTGGGCCCAGAGATACCTCTCCGTCATACACGGAGTGACAAATCCCACCTCGATTCGTGCCAACCCAATGACACTTTCGGAGATACCCGTAGTGCACCTTTATAGCCACCTAGTTACATTGTGACGTTTGGCACACCCAAAGAACTCCTACGGTATCCGGGAGTTGCACAATCTCATGGTCTAAGGAAATGATACTTGACATTTGGAAAAGCTCTAGCAAACGAACTACACGATCTTGTGCTATGCTTAGGATTGGGTCTTGTCCATCACATCATTCTCCTAATGATGTGATCCCGTTATCAATGACATCCAATGTCCATAGTCAGGAAACCATCACTATCTGCTGATCAATGAGCTAGTCAACTAGAGGCTCACTAGGGACATGTTGTGGTCTATGTATTCACACATGTATTACGATTTCCGGATAACACAACTATAGCATGAATAATAGACAATTATCATGAACAAAGAAATATAATAATAACCATTTTATTATTGCCTCTAGGGCATATTTCCAACAGTCTCCCACTCGCACTAGAGTCACTAATCTAGTTACATTGTGATCAATCGAACACACATAGAGTTCTGGTGTTGATCATGTTTTGCTCTAGGGAGAGGTTTAGTCAACGGATCTGCTACATTCAGGTCCGTATGTACTTCACAAATATCTATGTCTCCATCTTGAACATTTTCACGAATGGAGTTGAAGCGACGCTTGATGTGCCTGGTATTCTTGTGAAACCTGGGATCCTTGGCAAGGGCAATGGCTCCAGTGTTGTCGCAGAAGAGAGTGACCGGCCCCGACGCATTGGGTATGACTCCTAGGTCGGTGATGAACTCCTTCATCCAGATTGCTTCATGTGCTGCCTCCGAGGCTGCCATGTACTCCGCTTCACATGTAGATCCCGCCATGACGCTTTGCTTGCAATCGCACCACCATCGCCCCACCATTCAAAATAAACATGTATCCGGTTTGTGACTTAGAGTCATCCAGATCTGTGTTGAAGCTAGCATCGACGTAAACCTTTACGATGAGCTCTTCGTCACCTCCATAAACGAGAAACATGTCCTTAGTCCTTTTCAGGTACTTCAGGATATTCTTGACCGCTGTCCAGTGTTCCATGCCGGGATTACTTTGGTACCTTCCTACCAAACTTACGGCAAGGTTTACATCAGTCCGGTACATGCATGGCATACATAATAGACCCTATGGCTGAGGCATAGGGGACAACACTCATCTTTTCTCTATCTTCTGCCGTGGTCGGGCATTGAGTCGTGCTCAATCACACACCTTGCAATACAGGCAAGAACCCCTTCTTGGACTGATCCATATTGAACTTCTTCAATATCTTGTCAAGGTATGTACTTTGTGAAAGACTAATGAGGTGTCTCGATATATCTCTACAGATCTTGATGCCTAATATATAAGCAGCTTCTCCAAGGTCCTTCATTGAAAAACACTTGTTCAAGTAGGCCTTTATGCTTTCCAAGAATTCTATATCATTTTCCATCAACAGTATGTCATCCACATATAATATGAGAAATGCTACAGAGCTCCCACTCACTTTCTTGTAAACACAGGCTTCTCCATAAGTCTGTGTAAACCCAAACACTTTGATCATCTCATCAAATCGAATGTTCCAACTCCGAGATGCTTGCACCAGCCCATAGATAGAGCATTGGAGCTTGCACACCTTGTTAGCATTCTCTGGATCGACAAAACCTTCCGGCTGCATCATATACAATTCTTCCTTAAGAAAGCCGTTAAGGAATGCCGTTTTGACGTCCATTTGCCATATCTCATAATCATAGAATGCGGCAATTGCTAACATGATTCGGACGGACATCAGCTTCGCTACGAGTGAGAAATTCTCATCGTAGTCAACCCCTTGCACTTGTCGATAACCCTTAGCGACAAGTCGATCCTTATAGATGGTCACATTACCATCCGCATCTGTCTTCTTCTTAAAGATCCATTTATTTTCTATGGCTCGCCGATCATCGGGCAAGTCACCAAAGTCCATACTTCGCTTTTCATACATGGATCCTATCTCGGATTTCATGGCTTCTAGCCATTTGTCGGAATCTGGGCCCGCCATCGCTTCTTCATAGTTCGAAGGTTCACCGTTGTCTAACAGCATGATTTCCAAGACAGGGTTGTCGTACCACTCTGGTGCGGAACATGTCCTTGTGGACCTATGAAGTTCAGTAGGAGCTTGATCTGAAGTACCTTGATCATCATCATTAACCTCCACTCTAGTCGGTGCAGGCACCACAGGAACATCTTCCTGAGCTGCGCTACTTACCGTTTCAAGAGGTAGTACTTCATCAAGCTCTACTTTCCTCCCACTTACTTCTTTCGAGAGAAACTCTTTCTCCAGAAAGGATCTGTTCTTTGCAACAAAGATCTTGCCTTCGGACCTGAGGTAGAAGGTATACCCAATGGTTTCCTATGAAGACGCATTTTTCCGACTTGGGTTCGAGCTTTTCAGGTTGAAGTTTCTTGACATAAGCATCGCATCCCCAAACTTTTAGAAACGACAGCTTAGGTTTCTTCCCAAACCATAATTCATATGATGTCGTCTCAACGGATTTCAACGGAGCCCTATTTAAAGTGAATGCGGCAGTCTCTAAAGCATAGCCCCAAAATGAGAGCAGTGGATCGGTAAGAGACATCATAGATCGCACCATATCCAATAGAGTGCGACATTCTGACGCTTCGGACACACCATTTCGCTGAGGTGTTCCAGGCGGTGTGAGTTATGAAACTATTCCACATTTCCTTAAGTGTGTGCCAAATTCGTGACTCAAATATTCCCCTCCACGATCTGATCGTAAGAACTTTATTTTCGTGTCACGTTGATTCTCAACCTCACTCTGAAATTCCTTGAACTTTTCAAAGGTCTCAGACTTGTGTTTCATTAAGTAGACATACCCATATCTACTCAAGTCATCAGTGAGAGTGAGAACATAACGATAGCCACCGCGAGCGTCAACACTCATTGGACCGCACACATCAGTATGTATGATTTCCAATAAGTTGGTTGCTCACTCCATTGTTCTGGAGAATGGAGTCTTGGTCATCTTACCCATGAGACATGGTTCACACGTGTCAAATGATTCGTAATCAAGAGACTCCAAAAGTCCATCTGCATGGAGCTTCTTCATGCGTTTGACACCTATGTGACCAAGGCGGCAGTGCCACAAGTATGTGGGACTATCATTATCAACCTTACATCTTTTGGTATTCACACTATGAATATGTGTAAAATTACGCTCGAGATTCATTAAGAATAAACCATTCACCAGTGGGGTATGACCATAAAACATATCTCTCATATAAATAGAACAACCATTATTCTGTCACAGCCCCAGATCAGCCCTAGAGCTTGCTTGTAACTAGTAGCATTGCATCCATGCATCATGTTTAACTTCCATGAAAATTGAAATGGGGATGATCAAGCCCTAGCACTAAAACAATTCAATTAGGTTCAACTTCAAAAATATCTTCAAGAACCCAAAGTGGTTTGCAAAATGTTCATGATTAATGGAAAAAGGTGAAAACCATATCCAGAGATGATGGATATTTTTCCAAGGCATTTTTGGATTTTTGAATAAACCATATTGTATTTGACTTGGGGCATTTAAATACTATTAATATTTTAAATGCTCCAACAATTTTGAAAATAATTAAGGGCCTCTGAAATAATTCAGTTAATGCCCACAATTATTTTCAGGATTTATTTAAATGGTTTAGTATTTTACCAAACTAAAACAAAACAGAATGAAATAGAAAAAAACAGAGATAATAAAAAAAGAGAGAGAGAGAAGCCCAACCTACCTGGCTTACCTGGCGCCCGAACCGGCCCAGTTTCCCCCCCCCTCGCTGGCCCAGGTGGCCCAGCCCACCTACCCCCACCGCTCACCGTCTTCCTCTGCCAGAAGGCAGAGGCGGCGTGGCGAAGGCCGGCGATGCCGCTGCCACCTCCACTGCTCGCTTCACCCCGACGCCTCGACGCCTCCCGAGCGCCACGCGACCCTGGACCCCTCGCTCTCTTCTTCTCCCTCGCTCCTCCTCCGTCTCGCTCTCTTTCCCGAACCCGAACGAGCAGGCTACTGGGCGCTGTCGCCGTTCGCATGACCACGGCCATCCCCGAGCCGCCCGAGCCATCCTAGAGCTCCGCCACCTCGTTCCCTACCTCCTCACCGATCCACGTGACCGGAAGGGCCCCGAGGCGCCGCCCGTCGTTCTTCCCCTCTTCGACCCGCTTGATGCGCCGTCGGCAATTCGTCGGCTCCGGGCCATCCCGACCTCGCTGAAGGCCCCATCGCCGCCATGTGAGCTCCTCGCCCTCACCCTCTCTCCCGGCCGACGCCCGTTCTCTAGCCCGATCCCCAACCGACCGAAACACCTGCGCCGCCCGGCCATGGCGTAGCCGTGGCCACAATCGCGCATGCTCGCTCTCGAGCTCACCACCACCCTCACCGCACTCACCGGGCGCAACACGCCACTCCAGCGCGCCTCGCCCGTGCTCCCTAACGCGTGTTCGACCTCGGCGAACTCCGGGCGTCAGATAGGTCGCCGCCGGCGTCGATTCCGGCCGCCCCCGCACCTCCCGTTGGTCCCCCTAGATGCGCGGGATCACGGGCTCCCTCCTGGTACCCTCAGCGCGCCCCAGCCGCTGCCCTAGCGCAACTCCGGCGGGCCACCGCCGCTCGGTTGGTCGCCGCCGGCCAAATTCCGGCAAGTGCCGACGTGGCCATATTATTAGCACTAATTAACCCCCCCCTCTCTTTGACATGTGGGCCCCAAAGGTTCGGATTAATTAATTTAAATTCTCTCGTTAGATTAGTACTAATCTCGGGGGCCCGCCTCAAGATTGACTTTGCCACGCCATCGTTGACGGACCCACTAGTCAGCCTCTGTCCCTGCTTCTACATCGACGCAGTGCGGGTCCCACGCGTCAGGTTTGACCTGGACCTGGCGCCTTTGACCTGTGACGTCACCCGATGTCATCCTCGACGCAATTAACCTTTTTGGATTTGTTTATATTCAGGAAATTCCAAAATATTCTAACCTTCAATAAATCATAGGAATTTAACCGTAACTCGGATGGAAATAATTTATATATGGAAAATGATCAGAAAAATATGAAGAATCTGTTTATGCCATGATCATGCATGTTTGAACAAGTTAACATCACTGAATAGGATGAATCATGATTAGGGTAATTTATGAAATAGCATTTGGAGTTGGAATTCAACCTTGTTTGAATTCCACTTCAACTAACTTGGATTATTATTGCATTAGGTGAATTCAGTACCTTAACATGATCATGCATCATATATGTGCATTGCATTGATTGTGTTCTCTCTTGTTTGCCGGTGATTGTTCCCTCTCGGTAGACGATGTACCGACGATGATTATTCGATGACACCGATGAAGAACTATTATCTTCAGAAGTGCCAGGCAAGCAAAACCCCCTTGTTCATTCCGATATAATCCCACTCTCTCGCTCCTGCTCTATTTTACTGCATTAGGACAACAACGACTCATGTGTTACTTGATGCGGTAGCTGAACCCCTTGATCCTTTGCATGACTGTCATTCCACAAGAATTAGATGAAACCCACTAGCATGAGTAGGAATTGTTTGAGCCATGTTGTGCCTACTCATCTATGCTTGTTTGTCATGCCTGCTACTCGCTTAGAGTTGAGTCGGGTCTAATTCATTGGGAATGAATTGGAATTGTTATGAACATGTCCTATTGTGTATGAGCTAAGTGTGTGAACACGATTTGGTAAAGGTAGCGGTGAGAGGCCATGTAGGAGTACATGGTGGGTTGTCTCATTGAAACCGTCCTCGTGAACCGAGATCTGTATTTGTGATCCATGAAACAAGCGATTACCACGCATTGGGATCCTTAATTGACCCTCTCGGCTTCTTAACCACCCTTGTTCCTGGTCCGGAGTTGCAAGTAGTTTCGGTGTTTGTAGTATCTTTGGGGCCGCACGCAACGCTGACCTTAGGGGTGGGTTGTGTTGCGGTAGGCACCGTGGTCTTGTACCGAAAGTGCCCGTTTGGTATCTCGGGAACCCCGCACACATCGTTCGGGCTGTATGGGAAACCTCGGCGGACTCCTCATGGATGGAACCCGAATAGGCGATAAACCTGGACTAGGGACTTGAGTGTTTAGGTAGGCCATGGCCGACAGCCACGTTGGGCTTCCGCTTGAAGGTTGCCGAGTACATGTCGTGTAAACGGCGGTAAGTGGTGAGAGCGTGTGAAGAAGTACACCCTGCAGGGTTTAATATGATCTATTCGAATAGCCGTGTCCGCGGAGAAGGACTTACGGATTGCCTATATCAGTTCATAGACAAGTGAAAGTGGATACTCTAAAATGCGCAAGATAAGCGTGAGTGCTATGGATGGCGTTCTCGTAGGGAGACGGGAGCGGGTCCATAGTGGTGTATTGATATGGTGAATATGTGGACGGATGTGCGCCACTTCAAAGGAGTTACTTGCAGTCGTAGTTCAGGATAGCCACCGAGTCAAAGCTGGCTTGCTGCAGTCAAACTCCACCACCCCCTTTTGATAATGATGCATATGTAGCTAGTTCTGATGTAAGTCTTGCTGAGTACGTTTGTACTCACGTTTGCCTATTTTATGTTTTGCAGAGAGACTTTAGTCTCGCTAGTAGTTCCGCTTGGACTTGACGGTTAGCTTGATACCTCAGCTACGCATCTTGTGCCTTGGCAGGATCTCGGTAGATAGTCGCTTCTCAGCCTTTTTCATTTATAGTTATGCGTACTTTCGAGACATGATTAGCTTCCGCTTGTGCTTTGACTTGTATGTTTCACGAGTGTTGGGTCATGAGACCCATGTTTGTAATATCTCGCTCTTGAGCCTAATGAATAATTTTTGAGTCGTAGAGTTATGTTGTGATGCCATGTTGTATCTACGCATATCGAGCATAATGTGTGTATGTCTGAAATGCTTGATATGTGTGGGATCCGACGAACTAGTTGTTTACCCTTGGCAGCCTCTCATATGGGGAAATGTAGTCTCGTGCTTACGGCGATAGTAGTCCGCTGACCGGTTCACCGGAGTCCCGCTAGCCCAAAGACTACCGCTTGGACACTTGATCGGCCGGCATGTGTTTCGCTTCGTTCTCGTGGTTCTGTTCTTCGGGAAATGTCACGCGGTGTTATTCGAGTCCTGCCTAGCCTGCTACAGCCGGGATACCGGAGTCCTGTTAGCCAGGTGCTACAGCGAATATATCCGTTGATGACCGACATGTTCGATGTGATTCATGTATGCCTGTCCCCATAGGTTAGCGCCGCTTTGGGTTCACGACTAGCCATGTCGGCCCGGTTCTTTGTCATATGGATGCTAGCGACACTATCATATACGTGAGCCAAAAGACGCAAACGGTCCGGGCCATGGTAAGGCGACATTGTGGGAATACCGTGCGTGAGGCCGCAAAGTGATATGATGTGTTACATGCTAGATCGGTGTGACTTAGGATCGGGGTCCTGACAGCGTTGGTATCAGAGCCAGGTTGCATGTAGGATTACCAAGCCAAACTGGTCGAAGTTGTGTCTAGAAATGCTTCAGTTATGTAAGGGAATTGATTGTGGAAGGGAACGTAAGGCTCTGTTTACTCCTTGTACCTCATGGCCTTCTGATCTGAGTCATCCTCTTCTCTTCTACGGGTTTAAGAACTAGGCTTCTCATCTATCCATTAGGATGACGTGTTACTAATCCATAGACTTATAGGATTGTTGGTTTTAATCCCAGTTCAGTTCTTACTACTCTGTATGATAACCTTGATTTCGTAATCTTGTTATGATGTTGTTGAGTGGTTATGCCACCATTTTTGCAGGATGTCTCAAATCATTTTGAGCATTTACAGCCGTTATGCTGTCCGAGTCATCCTGTGTCTCTAAATAGTCCGATGCGTTTGCAAATCCCTCCCTCCATTTCTAATGTTCATTCGGGCGGATTAATCACACAAATTGGTATGTTGAGGTACTCGCTGCCTCAACATATATGTTGGAATTATTATTATGACCCTAGGTGTTTAGGGAGTCACCTAGCAATTTAGCAATGCTTTTGTATCCCTAGTGTGATGATTCTGGCCAGTATTTTCGAAAGCATCCCGTGATGCCGTTTAGTAGTAGGTATTCTACTCCTGGGTTCTGAACCCGAGATTCACCCTACTCACTTCATGTTGTTAGTATTTGCTAGTGCCCTTAAGATATTAGCAACCTTGCAATAGTCCTCGAGGTCCGTGGTATTTCCTTCTTCCAAATACTACGAACCGCTTATGGCAGAAGTTCTTTTGAGCCAAAAGATCACAATAAAAGCGCTCTTGAGGAGTTCTCCATTCATAATTGTGAATATGCCAATTCTACTTTTCTGCATGGGTTATCCGGAAGAAATGTTGAGCTTGCTTGACACACTAATCTGTGCATCCACAACTCAAAAAATTATATGTTCCTTTGATTTGTTCTCTTAGATGCCTTCTGACCTTCATCTATCAATTGATAGCCAAGGGTATGTGTGCATTTGTGTTCATCGATGCATTTTGTCCTTGTGGTCCGTCAAGCCATTCTATTCCGGAATGACTAGGAGAAACAAACTCGATTACCTCATCCATATCCGTGGATTGGGTCAAAGTAGTTGTATCCCGCAGATCAAAATGCCAATTCAGCTTTTGAATCTGTTCTACCCTGAAGTGTTACCATCTTTATGTCAATAATGTCATAAGAATTGCACCTTCTCTTATGAATTCTTGACGGAGTGATACTCTCGCTATCATTATTCATTCCTCGGTCCCGTGTTGTTGCAACCGAATGCCGACAAATGAATTGTGATGTGTGAAATCAATACTCCGAGCCACTTTCGTTGCTTGGTAGTAAATGGACAATATTCTCATCCTTAGCGTGTTGGTTATTAAATCATCATTCTAAGATAGATCGTGCTACCTAGTCCTTATTTTCGGTACACTCTTCGATTGACGAGTTAGGATCTTGTCAAGTCCCCACTTATTTGATAATATCGTCTTGCCCTCAAAAGCAAGATTGCTCTCGAGCTTAGTAACATACCTGTGGTTCGTGACTTTCCAAATATCTTCTTGGAAGTGTTACCGGTTGTTTCACTGTTATGTTGAGCTGTGATCAAGTCGGTTTCTTGTGAACCACCCTTTCTCCAAGAATCGTGTTGGATACCCCGAGCTAGTTGGTTAAAGCCAAACAACAACTTGGAGAGTTGGAAGATAAAAGCTTGCCTAACTTAGTTCGATCCAAAGGGATATTCTTGTGAAGTGTGTGTTGAAGAAAGATGATATCTTCATCGATGGGTCCTCGTGATCAGTTGTTGGATCTATCGTCCTACCAATTCTTTGATTTGAGTATGGGCCATTGTCAAGTCAAATCGTAACCAACGATATTCGTAATGTTGTCTTACTCGTGGTTGATCCTCGAGCATACACCATTATGTCTTTTGGTCCGCCAATGCTATCACCGTGTTCACATGATGGTGGAAGTCCAGTGATATGGAAATTTCGATAAGTTGCTGTTGAGCCCATCAAGAGCATTTTGTCTCCCCATGAGTCATGTTGAGCATCAACCTAGTATTGGAAACTTGTGTAAGCATTTCTTCGTGTTTCATTCATGAAGCATATGTTTGGATGAAAGTAGTGACTTCCTCTAGTTCATGTGCATCGATGTAAGTTGCCGCCATGAACTTGAGAAAGGTTTGTTTTGCCTCCTGTGGAATCATCCCAAGTCAGTCATGCATGTGCGAAGTATTCTATGGTTTGATAGACTGATCATCTTCATTCCGTATGTATCCCTAGCACCTCAAGCCACCGTTGATTTGTTCAAGGAGAAGAAGTTCCTTCATGAGAGCTAATCCGGACTTATGAAGTGATTTCAATATCCTCGATGATGGTTCCCCACCGAACTTCGGTAGTGTCTTATTATAAGGCTACCATGTGGTCATGCTTGTCTAGGACAACGTGTTCACAGGTTTGTAGCAGAACCAGCTCATGTTTTGGAGCTTGCTATCGTAGTTCATTCCCGAGAATCTCGCAACATCTTTCCGTCGATTTGTGTTGCAAGCTTTCATTTTTCTTTCTAGACTCGATGAGTCTGGAATATCCTAACACCAACCAGATCTGAATCTCAGGCAGATATGATGGTTGGAACATTCGAACAGTTGCATTTCGTTCCCAGCTTGCACCGCCCTTGTGCCATTTCACTATGGGCTGCCTTCGTAGTAATTTCTGTTAAAGATCATTCTCAAAAGTGGACTTACCATGGGTCCCCTCCACCTTCGATGATAAGCAAAAATCATCCATTGCGTTGTCTTCAACAAGGTAGTCTACATCATCCATTTTAGTCCGGGTGTACCATTCCTTTGCACTCCGCCAAACGATCATTGTGAATTGCCTTAGGCTAGTATGAAGAGTTTCAATGATCTCTGTATCAAAAGTAATTCTTTTTGCCACTTAAGGGAATAGTTCCTCGCGTCACCTCCCCTGAGGTGCCCCGCTATTGAATCATGGCAAATATTCCCTCGCCACCTTGACACCATCCACCATCTCCCTAAGCGTGGGATTGTTGCCACCAATCAAACCCCGTTGTTGTTCTTCCATCCCTCTCGATGTATTTTGTGTCTCAACTCGAGATGTGTCACCGTCTCAGTCCGTGAGTTGATCATGTTTACTTGATCTTCATGAAGATCGAATCATGTAGGGTTTCCCCTTTCTTCCTGTTGTCGTGTCGGGTGAAGATCTCGAAGACGTCAAGACCAAGATGATGGAGTAAATCAACATCTTCGAGAAGGGCAAATGGATCATGAAGATTGTGATAGTTTGTGACCTCCCTTTTCCTCTTACCTCACGTCTTGAATCTCGGGGCGAGATTCTTGTTTAGTGGGGGTGAGCTGTCACAGCCCCAGATCAGCCCTAGAGCTTGCTTGTAACTAGTAGCATTGCATCCATGCATCATGTTTAACTTCCATGAAAATTGAAATGGGGATGATCAAGCCCTAGCACTAAAACAATTCAATTAGGTTCAACTTCAAAAATATCTTCAAGAACCCAAAGTGGTTTGCAAAAATGTTCATGATTAATGGAAAAGGTGAAAACCATATCCAGAGATGATGGATATTTTTCCAAGGCATTTTTGGATTTTTGAATAAACCATATTGTATTTGACTTGGGGCATTTAAATACTATTAATATTTTAAATGCTCCAACAATTTTGAAAATAATTAAGGGCCTCTGAAATAATTCAGTTAATGCCCACAATTATTTTCAGGATTTACTTAAATGGTTTAGTATTTTACTAAACTAAAACAAAACAGAATGAAATAGAAAAAAAAACAGAAATAAAAAAGAGAGAGAGAGAAGCCCAACCTACCTGGCTTACCTGGCGCCCGAACCGCCCAGCTGGCCCTGTGGCCCAGCCCACCTACCCCGCTCACCGTCTTCCTCTGCCAGAAGGCAGAGGCGAGGCGTGGCGAGCGCTGGCGATGCCGCGCCACCTCCACCCTGCCTGCTTCACCCCCCCGACGCTCTGGACGCCTCCCCGAGCGCCACGCGACCCCCTGGACCCCCGCGCTCTCTTCTTCTCCCTCGTTCCCTCCTCAGTCTCACTCTCTCTCCCGAACCCGAACGAGCTACTGGCGCCGTTGCCGTTCGCGCTGACCACGGCCATCCCCGAGCCGCCCGAGCCATCCTAGAGCTCCGCCACCTCGTTCCCTACCTCCTCACCGATCCACGTGACCGGAAGGGCCCCGAGGCGCCGCCGCCGTTTTCTTCCCCTCTTGGACCCGTCGGTCGCCGTCGGCAATTAATCGGCTCCGGGCCGTCCCGACCTCGCCCGGCGTCCCATCGTCGCGCGGTGAGCTCCTGCGCCTCACCCCTCTCCCGCCGACGCGCCCGTTCTCTAGCCCGATCCCCAACTTCGATCAAACACCTCGCCGCCCGGCCATGGCGTAGCTGTACACAACCGCATGCTCGCTCTCGATCTCACCCACACCCTCACCGCACTCACCGGAGCGCAACACGCCACTCCGCGCGCCTCGCCGTGCTCCCTAGCACTGTGTTCGACCTCGGCCGAACTCCGGCGGCTGCATAGGTCGCCGCCGGCGTCGATTCCGGCCGCCCCCGCACCTCCCGTTGGTCCCCTAGATGCGGCGGGATCACGGGCTCCCTCTGGTACCCTCGGCGCCCGGCCACGCTGCCCTAAGCGCAACTCCGGCCACCGCCGCTTTCGGTTCAATCGCCGCCGGCCAAATTCCGGCAAGTGCCGACGTGGCCATATTATTAGCACTAATTAACCCCCTCTCTTTGACATGTGGGCCCCAGTGCCTGGATTAATTAATTTAAATTCTCTGTTAGATTAGTACTAATATCAGGGGGCCCGCCTCTAAGCATTGAATTTGCAACGTCATCGTTGACACGGAACCACTAGTCGGCCTCATCCTGCCCTTCTACACCGACGCAGTGGTCCCACGCGTCAGGTTTGACCTGGACCTGGCGCCTTTGACCTGGCCGACGTCACCCGATGTCATCCTCGACGCAATTAACCTTTTTTCTCGGATTTGTTTATATTCAGGAAATTCCGTAAAATATTCTAACCTTCAATAAATCATAGGAATTTAACCGTAACTCGGATGGAAATAATTTATATATGAAAAATGATCAGAAAAATATGAAGAATCTGTTTATGCCATGATCATGCATGTTTGAACAAGTTAACATCACTGAATAGGATGAATCATGATTAGGGTAATTTATGAAATAGCATTTGGAGTTGGAATTCAACCTTGTTTGAATTCCACTTCAACTAACCTGGATTATTATTGCATTAGGTGAATTCAGTACCTTAACATGATCATGCATCATATATGTGCATTGCATTGATTGTGTTCTCTCTTGTTTGCCGGTAATTGTTCCCTCCCTAGAGCGATGTACCGACGATGATTATTCGATGACACCGATGAAGAACTATTATCTTGAAGTGCCGGGCAAGCAAAACCCCTTGTTCATTCCGATATAATCCCACTCTCTCGCTCCTGCTCTATTTTACTGCATTAGGACAACAACGACTCATGTGTTACTTGCTGCATGTAGCTGAACCCCTTGATCCTTTGCATGACTTTGTCATTCCACAAGAATTAGATGAAACCCACTAGCATGAGTAGGAATTGTTTGAGCCATGTTGTGCCTACTCATCTATGCTTGTTTGTCATGCCTGCCATCGCTTAGAGTTGAGTCGGGTCTAATTCATTGGGAATGAATTGGAATTGTTATGAACATGTCCTATTGTGTATGAGCTAAGTGTGTGAACACGATTTGGTAAAGGTAGCGGTGAGAGGCCATGTAGGAGTACATGGTGGGTTGTCTCATTGAAACCGTCCTCAGAACCGAGATCTGTATTTGTGATCCATGAAACAGTTACTACCACGCATTGGGATCCTTAATTGACCCTCTCGGCTTCTTAACCACCCTTGTTCTGGTCCGGAGTTGCAAGTAGTTTACGGTGTTTGTAGTATCTTTGGGGAGCCGCATAGCGCTGACCTTAGGGGTGGGTTGTGTTGCGGTAGGCACCGTGGCCCGGTGTACCGAGTGCCCGTTTGGTATCTCGGGAACCCTGCACACATCGTTCGGGGCTGTATGGGAAACCTCGGCGGACTCCTGCGGATGGAACCCGAATAGGCGATAAACCCGGACTAGGGACTTGAGTGTTTAGGTAGGCCGTGGCCGACACCCACGTTGGGCTTCCGCTTGAAGGTTGCCGAGTACATGTCGTGTAAACGGCGGTAAGTGGTGAGAGCGTGTGTGAAGAAGTACACCCTGCAGGGTTTAATATGATCTATTCGAATAGCCGTGTCCGCGGAGAAGGACTTACGGATTGCCTATATCGGTTCATAGACAAGTGAAAGTGGATACTCTAAAATGCGCAAGATAAGCGTGAGTGCTATGGATGGCGTTCTCGTAGGGAGACGGGAGGCGGGTCCATAGTGGTGTATTGATATGGTGAATATGTGGACTCGTAGCGCCACTTCAAAGGAGTTACTTGCAAATGTAGTTCAGGATAGCCACCGAGTCAAAGCTGGCTTGCTGCGGTCAAACTCCACCACCCCTTTTGATAATGATGCATATGTAGCTAGTTACGATGTAAGTCTTCTTGAGTACGTTTGTACTCACGTTTGCCTATTTTATGTTTTGCAGAGAGACTTTAGTCTCGCTAGTAGTTCCGCTTGGACTTCGACGGTTAGCTTGATACCTCAGCTACGATCTTGTGCCTTCGGCAGGATCTGGTAGATAGTCAGGCTTCTCAGCCTTTTTCATTTATAGTTGTCTGTACTCAGACATGATTAGCTTCCGCTTGTGCTTTGACTTGTATGCTCTGAGTGTTGGGTCATGAGACCCATGTTTGTAATATCTCGCTCTTCGGAGCCTAATGAATAATTTTTGAGTCGTAGAGTTATGTTGTGATGCCATGTTGTATCTACGCATATCGAGCATAATGTGTGTATGTCTGAAATGCTTGATATGTGTGGGATCCGACGAACTAGTTGTTTACCCTTGGCAGCCTCTCATATGGGGAAATGTAGTCTCGTGCTTCTGAGCGATAGTAGTCCGCTACAGCCCGGTTCACCGGAGTCCTGCTAGCCCAAAGACTACTGCTTGGACACTTGATCGGCGGCATGTGTTTCACGCTCGTGGTTCCGTCCCTTTGGGGAAATGTCACGCGGTGTTATTCGAGTCTGCTTAGCTCAAGCATGCTACCGATACCGGAGTCCCGTTAGCCCAAAGGTTACAGCCCGAATATATCCGTTGATGACCGACATGTTCGATGTGATTCATGTATGCCTGTCCCCATAGGTTAGCGCCGCTTTGGGTTCACGACTAGCCATGTCGGCCCGGTTCTTTGTCATATGGATGCTAGCGACACTATCATATCGTGAGCCAAAAGACGCAAACGGTCCGGGCCATGGTAAGGCGACACCGTGGGAATACCGTCGTGAGGCCGCAAAGTGATATGATGTGTTACATGCTAGATCGGTGTGACTTAGGATCGGGTCGACAGCGTTGGTATCGAGCCAGGTTGCTCAGAGGATTACCAAGCCAAAGCTGGTCGGGTTGTGTCTAGAAATGCTTTAGTTATGTAAGGAATTGATTGTGGAAGGAACGTAAGGCTCATTTACTCCTTGTACCTCATGGCCTTACGATCCGAGTCATCCTCTTCTCTTCTACGGGGTTTAAGAACTAGGCTTCTCATCTATCCATTAGGATGACGTGTTACTAATCCATAGACTTATAGGATTGTTGGTTTTAATCCCGATTCAGTTCTTACTACTCTGTATGATAACTGTTGATTTGAGAATCTTGTTATGATGTTGTTGGAGTGGTTATGCCACCATTTTTGCAGGATGTCTCAAATCATTTTGAGCATTTACAGCCGTTATCTTGTCCGAGTCATCCTGTGTCTCTAAATAGTCCGATGCGTTTGCAAATCCCTCCCTCCATTTCTAATGTTCATTCGGGCCGATTAATCACACAAATTGGTATGTTGAGGTACTCCGCTGCCTCAACATATATGTTGGAATTATTATTATGACCCTAGGTGTTTAGGGAGTCACCTAGCAATTTAGCAATGCTTTTGTATCCCTAGTGTGATGATTCTGGCCAGTATTTTCGAAAGCATCCCGTGATGCCGCTTTAGTAGTAGGTATTCTACTCCCGGTTACGAACCCGAGATTCACCCTACTCACTTCATGTTGTTAGTATTTGCTAGTGCCCTTAAGATATTAGCAACCTTGCAATAGTCCTCGAGGTCCGTGGTATTTCCTTCTTCCAAATACTACGAACCGCTTATGGCAGAAGTTCTTTTGAGCCAAAAGATCACAATAAGAGCGCTCTTGAGGAGTTCTCCATTCATAATTGTGAATCTGCCAATTCTACTTTTCTGCATGGGTTATCCGGAAGAAATGTTGAGCTTGCTTGACACACTAATCTGTGCATCCACAACTCAAAAAATTATATGTTCCTTTGAGTTGTTCTCTTAGATGCCTTCTGACCTTCATCTATCAATTGATAGCCAAGGGTATGTGTGCATTTGTGTTCATCGATGCATTTTGTCCTTGTGGTCAGTCAATCCATTCTATTCGAGAATGACTAGGAGAAACAAACTCCAAAGACCTCATCCATATCCAGATTGGGTCAAAGTAGTTGTATCCCGCAGATCAAAATGCCAATTCAGCTTTTGAATCTGTTCTACCCTGAAGTGTTACCATCTTTATGTCAATAATGTCATAAGAATTGCACCTTCTCTTATGAATTCTTGACGCAGTGATACTCTCGCTATCATTATTCATTCCTCGGTCCCGTGTTGTTGCAACCGGAATGCCGACAAATGAATTGTGATGTGTGAAATCAATACTCCGAGCCACTCGTTGCTTGGTAGTAAATGGACAATATTCTCATCCTTAGCGTGTTGGTTATTAAATCATCATTCTAAGATAGATCGTGCTACCTAGTCCTTATTTTCGGTACACTCTTCGATTGACGAGTTAGGATCTTGTCAAGTCCCCACTTATTTGATAATATCGTCTTGCCCTCAAAAGCAAGATTGCTCTCGAGCTTAGTAACATACCGGTGGTTCGTGACTTTCCAAATATCTTCTTGGAAGTGTTACCGGGTTGTTTCCTGACTGTTATGTTGAGCTGTGATCAAGTCGGTTTCTTGTGAACCACCCTTTCTCCAAGAATCTGTGTTGGATACCCCTGAGCTAGTTGGTTAAAGCCAAACAACAACTTGGAGAGTTGGAAGATAAAAGCTTGCCTAACTTAGTTCGATCCAAAGGGATATTCTTGTGAAGTGTGTGTTGAAGAAAGATGATATCTTCATCGATGGGTTCTCGTGATCAGTTGTTGGATCTATCGTCCTACCAATTCTTTGATTTGAGTATGGGCCATTGTCAAGTCAAATCAGAACCAACGATATTCGTAATGTTGTCTTACTCGTGGTTGATCCCTCGAGCATACACCATTATGTCTTTTGGTCTGGCCAATGCTATCACCGTGTTCACATGATGGTGGAAGTCGATTGATATGGAAATTTCGATAAGTTGTTGTTGAGCCCATCGGTAGCATTTTGTCTCCCCATGAGTCATGTTGAGCATCAACCTAGTATTGGAAACTTGTGTAAGCATTTCTTCGTGTTTCATTCATGAAGCATATGTTTGGATGAGTAGTGACTTCCTCTAGTTCATGTGCATCCGATGTAAGTTGCCGCCATGAACTTGAGAAAGGTTTGTTTTGCCTCTGTGGAATCATCCCAAGTCAGTCATGCATGTGCTAAGTATTCTATGGTTTGATAGACTGATCATCTTCATTCCGTATGTATCCCTAGCACCTCAAGCCACTGACTGATTTGTTCAAGGAGAAGAAGTTCCTTCATGAGAGCTAATCCGGACTTATGAAGTGATTTCAATATCCTCGATGATGGTTCCCCCACCGAACTCGATGATGGTTCCCCCACCGAACTCGGTTCT
Source organism: Aegilops bicornis (assembly GCA_021605145.1). Classification (NCBI taxonomy): domain Eukaryota; kingdom Viridiplantae; phylum Streptophyta; class Magnoliopsida; order Poales; family Poaceae; genus Aegilops; species Aegilops bicornis. Next base: position 392,435,826 of record CM038674.1, read on the forward strand.
TTGTCATATGGATGCTAGCGACACTATCATATACGTGAGCCAAAAGACGCAAACGGTCCCGGGCCATGGTAAGGCGACACCCGTGGGAATACCGTGCGTGAGGCCGCAAAGTGATATGATGTGTTACATGCTAGATCGGTGTGACTTAGGATCGGGGTCCTGACATATTCTCAGATTTAAATGAGTAGCCATCTCGAATTAAACGAGATCCTGATACAATGTTCATGCTCAAAGCTGGCACTAAATAACAATTATTGAGGTTTAAAACTAACCCCGTAGGTAAATGTAGAGGCAGCGTGCCGACGGCGATCACATCGACCTTGGAACAATTCCCGACGCGCATCGTCACCTCGTCGTTCGCCAGTCTCCGCTTATTCCGCAGCTCCTGCTTTGAGTTACAAATATGAGCAAACGCACTGGTATCAAATACCCAGGAGCTACTACGAGTACTGGTAAGGTACACATCAATTACATGTATATCACATATACCTTTAGTGTTGCCAGCCTTCTTGTCCGCTAAGTATTTGGGGCAGTTCCACTTCCAGTGACCACTTGCCTTGCAATAAAAGCACTCACCTCGTGCTTGGGTCCATTCTTTGGCTTCTTCTAAAACTGGCTTACGGGCGCGGCAACTCCCTTGCCGTCCTTCTTGAAGTTCTTATTACCCTTGCCTTTCTTAAACTTCGTGTTTTTATTCACCATCAACACTTGATGTTCCTTTTTTATCTCCACCTCCGCTGATTTCAGCATTGAATATACCTCAGGAATGGTCTTTTCCATCCCCTGCATATTGAAGTTCATCACAAAGCTCTTGTAGCTTGGTGGAAGCGATCAAGGATCCTCACATGATCAAGCGTCATCCGGGAGATTAACTCCCAGCTGAGTCAAGCGGTTGTTCAACCCAGAAATTTTGAGTATGTGCTCACTGATAGAGCTATTTTCCTCCATCTTACAACTGAAGAACTTTTCGGAGACTTCATATCTCTCGACCCGGGCATGAGCTTGGAAAACCATTTTCAGCTCTTCGAACATCTCATATGCTCCGTGTTGCTCAAAACGCTTTTGGAGCCCCGGTTCCTAAGTCAGAAAGCATGCCGCAAGACCGAACGAGGGAGTAATCATCAAGACGAGACTGCCAAGCGTTCATAACGTCTTGGTTCTCTCGATGGGTGCTTCACCTAAGCGGTGCTTCTAGGACATAATCTTTCTTGGCAGCTATGAGGATGATCCTCGGGTTAGGACCCGGTCCAGTATAGTTGTTGCCATCATCTTTCAGCTTGGTTTTCTCTAGGAACGCGTTGAAGTTGAGGGCAACATTAGCGTGGGCCATTTGATCTACAAGACATATTGTAAAGATTTTAGACTAAGTTCATGATAATTAAGTTCATCTAATCAAATTATTCAATGAACTCCCACTCAGATAGACATCCCTCTATTCATCTAAGTGAAACATGATCCGAGTCAACTAGGTTGTGTCCGGTCATCACGTGAGACGGACTAGTCAACATCGGTGAACATCTTCATGTTGATCGTATCTTCTATACGACTCATGCTTGACCTTTCGGTCTTCCGTGTTCCGAGGCCATGTCTGTACATGCTAGGCACGTCAAGTCAACCTAAGTGTATTGCGTGTGTAAATCTGGCTTACACCCGTTGTATTCGAACGTTAGAATCTATCACACCCGATCATCACGTGGTGCTTCGAAACAACGAACCTTCACAACGGTGCACAGTTAGGGGGAACACTTTCTTGAAATTATTATAGGATCATCTTATTTAAGCTACCGTCGTTCTAAGCAAATAAGATGTAAAACATGATAAACATCACATGCAATCAAATAGTGACATGATATGGCCAATATCATATTGGTCCTTTGATCTCCATCCTCGGGGCGCCATGATCATCTTCGTCACCGGCATGACACCATGATCTCCATCATCATGATCTCTATCATCGTGTCTTCATGAAGTTGTCACGCCAACGATTACTTCTACTTCTATGGCTAACACTTTAGCAATAAAGTAAAGTAATTTACATGGAGTTATTCAATGACACGCAGGTCATACAAAAAATAAAGACAACTCCTATGGCTCCTGCCGATTGTCATACTCATCGACATGCAAATCATGATTCCTATTACAAGAACATGATCAATCTCATACATCACATATATCATTCATCACATATTTTGGCCATATCACATCACAAGGCACATGCTGCAAAAACAAGTTAGACGTCCTCTAATTGTTGTTGCATGTTTTTATGTGGCTTCTATAGGTCTCTAGCAAGAACGTTTCTTACCTACGTAAAACCACAACGTGATATGCCAATTTCTATTTACCCTTCATAAGGACCCTTCTCATCGAATCCGCTCCAACTAAAGTGGTAGAGACAGACACCTGCTAGCCAACTTATGCAACTAGTGCATGTCAGTCGGTGGAACCTGTCTCACGTAAGCGTACGTGTAAGGTCGGTCCGGGCCGCTACATCCCACGATGCCGCCAAAGCAAGATAAGACTAGTAGTGGCAAGAAAATTGACAACATCTACGCCCACAACTGCTTTGTGTTCTACTCGTGTATAGTAACTACGCATAGATCTAGCTCATCATGCCACTGTTGGGGAACGTAGCAGAATTTTAAAATTTTCTATGGAGTCATCTAGCAACGAGATAGAGAGGAGTGCATCTACATACCCTTGTAGATCCGAGCGGAAGAGTTCAAGAGAACGGGTTTGATGGAGTCATACTCGTCGTGATCCAAATCACCGATGACCGAGCGCTGAACTGACGGCACCTCCACGTTCAACACACGTACGGTTGGGAAGACATCTTCTCCTTATTGATCCAGCAAGGGGGAAGGAGAGGTTGATGGAGATCCAGCAGCACGACAGCGTGGTGGTGGATGCAGCACCGATCTCGGCAGGGCTTCGCCAAGCTTCTACGAGAGGGAGAGGTGGTGCATGGGGAGAGGGAGGCGCCAAGGACTTGGGTGCGGCTGCCCTCCCTCCCCCCTCTTTATATAGGGCCCCTAGGGGGGCGCCGGCCCTAGGAGATCTAATCTCCAAGGGGGTGCGGCGGCCAAGGGGGTGGCTTGCCCCCCAAGCCAGGTGAGGCGCCCCCAACCCTAGGGTTTCCAACCCTAGGCGCAGGGGGGCCCAAGGGGGCGCACCAGCCCACCAGGGGCTGGTTCCCCTCCCACTTCAGCCCATGGGGCCCTCCGGGACAGGTGGCCCCACCCGATGGACCCCCGGGACCCTTCCGGTATATAATTCTTCACCTCCGGACCATTCCGGAACTCCTCGTGACGTCCGGGATCTCATCCGGGACTCCGAACAACTTTCAGGTTACTGCATACTTATATCTCTACAACCCTAGCGTCACCGAACCTTAAGTGTAGACCCTACGGGTTCGGGAGACATGCAGACATGACCGAGACGACTCTCCAAATAATAACCAACAGCGGATCTGGATACCCATGTTGGCTCCCACATGCTCCTCGATGATCTCATCGGATGAACCACGATGTCGAGGATTCAATCAATCCCGTATAGAATTCCCTTTGTCAATCAGTATGTTACTTGCCCGAGATTCGATCGTCGGTATCCCAATACCTCGTTCAATCTCGTTACCGGCAAGTCACTTTACTTATACCGTAATGCATGATCCCGTGACCAGACACTTGGTCACATTGAGCTCATTATGATGATGCATTACCGAGTGGGCCCAGAGATACCTCTCCGTCATACGGAGTGACAAATCCCAGTCTCGATTCGTGCCAACCAACAGACACTTTCGGAGATACCGCTAGTGCATCTTTATAGCCACCCAGTTACGTTGTGACGTTTGGCACACCCAAAGCACTCCTACGGTATCCGGGAGTTGCACAATCTCATGGTCTAAGGAAATGATACTTGACATTTGGAAAAGCTCTAGCAAACGAACTACACGATCTTGTGCTATGCTTAGGATTGGGTCTTGTCCATCACATCATTCTCCTAATGATGTGATCCGGTTATCAATGACATCCAATGTCCATAGTCAGGAAACCATCACTATATGTTGATCAACGAGCTAGTCAACTAGAGGCTCACTAGGGACATGTTGTGGTCTATGTATTCACACATGTATTACGATTTCCGGATAACACAATTATAGCATGAATAATAGACAATTATTATGAACAAAGAAATATAATAATAACCATTTTATTATTGCCTCTAGGGCATATTTCCAACAGCATCACCATCATTGACTCAGCAGATGAACCTGAGGAGTACACGGGTCCACAAGAGAGGTCGCACTCTTTTGTTTCTGCTTATGTTATGCATTGCTTAAAATTACCTGCTACTTTATCGTCTTGTTCACCTCTTAGACTCCAAGTCAGGTCCAAATTAATGTTCAAACTTGAGTTCTAAACTAGTTGTGGGGCACATATCGAGGCAGCAATGAATAGTATCTCTGTCTAATATCTGGTTCACCTATGGTATGCCTATGTTGTTCATATTGGGTGGGAAACAAATAGTAAAGTAATCATCATCTGTCTTTTTATTAAATTAAAGCAATCATCAGCCTGCTATCATTATTTTTGGATCCATCCACTGGTTGTTACCATCACTCTAGATTTCTGCATGCTCTCCTTACATAATCTCACCATATTTTTCTCGTATGCTGATACGTCTCCAACGTATCTATAATTTTTTATTGTTCCATGCTATTATACTATCCATCTAGGATGTTTTATATGCATTTATATGCTATTTTATTGGATTTTTGGGACTAACTATTAACCTAGAGCCCAGTGTCAGTTTCTGTTTTTTCCCTTGTTTTTGAGTATCGCAGAAAAGGAAAACCAAACGGAGTCCAATTGACCTGAAACTCCACGGAACTTATTTTTGGACCAGAAGAAGGCCATGTAGTAAAAGAGTTGGGCCAGAAGAGTCCCGGGCTGCCCACGAGGGTGGGGGCGCGCCCACACCCCTGGGCGCGCCTCCCTACCTCGTGGACAGCCTGGAGACCCCCCTGACTTGTTCTCGACGCCAAAACTTCTTATATATACAGAAACCCCCAGAACATAACCTAGATCAGGAGTTCCGCCGCCGCAAGCCTCTGTAGCCACCAAAAACCAATCAGGACCCTGTTCTGGAACCCTGCCAGAGGGGGGAATCCCTCTTCGATGGCCATCTTCATCATCCCGGTGCTCTCCATGACGAGGAGGGAGTAGTTCACCCTCGGGGCTGAGGGTATGTACCAGTAGCTATTTGTTTGATCTCTCTCTCTCTCTCTCGTGTTCTTGAGGTGGTACGATCTTGATGTATCGCGAGCTTTGCTATTATAGTTGGATCTTATGATGTTTCTCCCCCTCTACTCTCTTGTAATGGATTGAGTTTTCCCTTTGAAGTTATCTTATCGGATTGAGTCTTTAAGGATTTGAGAACACTTGATGTCTGTCTTGCATGTGCTTATCTGTGGTGACAATGGGATATCATGTGATTCACTTGATGTATGTTTTGGTGATCAACTTGCGGGTTCCATGACCTCGTGAACTTATGCGTAGGGGTTGGCACATGTTTTCGTCTTGACTCTCCGGTAGAAACTTTGGGGCACTCTTTGAAGTTCTTTGTGTTAGTTGAATAGATGAACCTGAGATTGTGTGATGCATATTGTATAATCATACCCACGGATACTTGAGGTGACATTGGAGTATCTAGGTGACATTATGTAGCGACCCGACCCGAATGGATCAAGTCTCTGTGCTTAAGTGTCATCCCTGGATCGGTATGCTGACACACACAGTACTCGAGGATTTATAACAGAGGTAAATCACATGTATAAAGTAACGTAAATACTATTACCTCAATCCAAAACATAGCGGAAGCAACAAGGTTGTGGATTCCCATCAACACCAACGGCAAAGTTGAGTGTAGAAATCGTAACCCTAACGTATCACTTACTCGTCGTCTGAAAAATCTGCAACATGAAACGTTGCAGCGCGAAAACGGGTCAGCACATGGAATTAAGCTGGCAAAGTAACAAATAGAGAGTAATGAATGATAATCCTATACTACATGCATATATGGCTGGTGGAAAGCTCTATGGTTACGTTTTGCATAAAGCCAATTTTTCCCTACTGCAAAGGAATAAATTTATTTAACTATCATGGTGGTTGTGAAACATTGAGAATGGTTGACAGCATCCTCAATCCCAATTAAAAGTACTCATTAACAAACCCAACAATATTAATTTAGAAGTAACTTGATGAGATCAACAGGATAATCCAAGAACTAGATACTCAAGATGTCCATAACCGAGGACACGGCTAACCATGATTAGTTTATACACTCTGCAGAGGTTTGTGCACTTTTCCCCACAAGACTCGATCTCCTCCGCTTGATTTCTCGCACTACAGGGTGTTTGAGAAACGGATGACCAAGACATAGTCTTTCAAAAGCGCTAGCACCTTACATGTGGGTAGACCGTACCAACCTACAACCCCTACATCTGCTAGTCTACCCGTAAGAGTTCGCACAACTTAGTCAACTATGCTAGAGCCCATAGTAGCATGTGGCTGCACACGTAAGTTTCTAGCATGAATAATCTCATGATCCCTTTGAGCCTGGGTGGCGGTCCGTAGGATGATCACACTGCGGTATATCCCCGGATCTCCTAGGAAAACACTTGGTATATCCCTGTGTGTCCGGCAAGTCCACTGGTATATCCCCAGGGTGCCCCTAGCAATCCACCCAGATGTGTATTTAAGTTGCCACCTTAAGTTGAGCCATTAAATAACAATCTCACATATGTCATGGATTTGACTCATACCCAAACCACGTCTACGAGCATAGCATAGTAATATAAACAACGCGTAGAAGTAACTCCCAAGGGTTTGATAATAAAACAGGTAATAGGTACTACCTCAACTACTTCCCATAACCCACAATTTAATTAGATCCTAATCATGCAAGTGTTTGAGGATAGATCTAATGCATAAAAACTGGGTATGAGAAGAGATATGATCAAAGTGTTACTTGCCTGCAAAGTTGATGAAGATGATTCGCACTCGAAACTCTTGATAGTTCTACTCGTCACACTCCGGTCAATCTATCGTAATCAAGCAATAGTAGCCACACATAAGCAATCACTCACAACATCAGACCGAACGAAGAAAACGATTCGGAAAACATCAAAACCAAATCAAATAACTCTTGCAGCATAAAACAATTTCTAACAGTACCAAAACTATGTGTATTTGGCCTTATCAGAAAGTTTAGGTCAAGAGCATCGATTTGCAAAAAGAATCAACTAAATCGGAGTTACGAAACTCAGGTTATGATCAAACGAAGTTCAAATACTAATCTGTTTGAATTCAAATTTTAAACTTACGAAAACATGTTTGAGTTGGATTACTGGATAGAGGGGATCATAACGAAGAAGTGGGCGTTGGTTTCGTTGGATTTGGACAAACGAGTAAAAAGTTATGGTCGTTTGAAAATTGGTGACTAATCTGTAAAAATAACACTACGGATACGTCCCTGGCAGAAAATCTAAAATAAAACGAAAAGGCCATTTAGTGAACGTTCGATAACGAACGGAAAAACCATTCGGTGCAAACCCTAACTAACGAACGTTCACCGAATAATAATAATAATAATAACGTTTTAAAAAAAACCGAACGAGATCTGGATCGCTCGATCCAGATCCAACGGACGGGAGGCGGCGATTAGCACGGCGATCGCCGGAGTCGGGGAGGACGGCGGCGACGGCTTCGGTCTTGGCCGGGGCGGTGGCTCCGGTGGCCGGCGGGAGCGGCCGGAGGCACGGGGTGAAGCGGCTCGGCGAGGCGGATCCAAAGGTGGTGGCGGCGCCGACTTGGCGTCGGAACGGCGCGGGAGCGGCGAGCGGATTTCGCCGGCGGCGGCGGGTTCCGGCGAGTGTGGCGGCGGCTGCGGCGCGATGCGCGGGGGAGGAGAGAGAGGGGCGGCACGGCTTTTAAGGAGGGGGAGGGGCGAGATGGCGTGGAAGAGGGGGCACGGCGGCGAGGGGAGTCCGGGCAAGGTACGGACGTCGAGGCGGCGGCGGTCAAGGCTGCCGGACTCGCCCCGAGCTGGAGGGCTAGGCGGACGGGCCGGTTGGGCTGGGCCTGGCCTGGCTGGCTAGCTGTGGCCTGGCTCGGGTGCTGGGCCGGCCCAGTCGGCGACGGGATAGTTTTTTTTAATAAACAGACAGTCAAAGAAAAACAAAAAAAGAAATAAAACAGAAATATAATATAGGCATATTATATATCAAAATTTTCAGAAAAAGATTTCCAACGACATGAACATTATTCTAGCTTCAAATAAAATACACAAAAATTCAAATAACTCAAACAGTGCTACTGCCCTAATAAAATCCACTGAAAATCATTTTAAAAATACCAAAATGACTTCAAATTAATTTCTCTCCAATTTTCTACTGTAGGGAATCATGTTACCCTAATTTCCATATATTTTATATTTGGAGAAAAATAATTTGAATAAAACCCAAATAACTCCAAATTGAAAATAAATTCAAAAGAACTTTGAATTTAATTCTTTGAAACCCCAACTCATATTTCATATTTTTTTAAGAATTAATTTTATCTTCGCTAGAGAAAATAATTGAGTTGCATAAAGTTCCAGAATTGGAAATATTTTCCAAATTAAATTCAAATATTTTCAACACCCCTTGTCATTTAAATAAATGGAAGAAGTCATGTCATCTCCTCTCCAGGGTTTTGTGATGAAAAGAATCTGAATTCCCGAAGATCATAAAAGCAAAAATGAAAGTTTGGGAAAGTCCTTTTATTCCCTCTCATTTAACTTTCAAAACCTTTCAAAATTCACTCACTTTCAGTCAATCAATCAAAACTATCTATTTATTATAACATTCCAAAATTTAGAATTTTGGGATGTTACAAAACTACCACCCTTAAAATGAATCTCGTCCTCGAGATTCAGAGAGGCTAGAAAGAAATAGGTTAGGGTTTGGGGGTCTTCTCAAAAATCCATCGATCGTCTCCGGGGTCTCGGGTGCTACCACCCTTAGAAGCATTGTTATGGTTCCATCAAAACTCATATACTCCATCCTTATTGTTGCCAGTGGCTGTTTTTTTTTCCAGATCTTCAGGATTAATTCCTTCTCTGGGCTCTTCCGGTAGTGGCATAACCATTTCCTCAATTCTTTTGTCCTTTACTCTTGGTAAGGTTATTCCGAGACTGGGTCTTCTTAGCTGACGGGTCTGTCGCCAATACTAATCAGCTATAGATATCTCATGGTGGTCAACAGTTTATGGTTTCTCCTGCAGAAAATGGGTCTGGGTTGAACCTCACCGTATATCCTACGGTTGGCAACAACTGCCTTGTACAAGGAAAAAAATACTTATACCATTCTAAGGTTCAAACAAGGTTTTGATCGTCGTCTCTCTACTATAGGTAAGTCACTCAGATTTACCATCCCATATAGCAAAGCGAATAAGAAGAGTAAGTCGGTATGGTGATCAATCCATCCCGCACCCAAATCATTACCTCGTACATGGTTTAGTGAATCTCGCATTCTAACACTCGATCATCCTCACAAGCATTGCAGAATTTCTCTTGTCGACGAACCAAGTTCAGAAAATCCATTGATTCTGCAAGTTAAACAAACATATATCGTTCCTTAACAACTCTCAGGTTTTGTGTAAACTCCTATAAGATCGTCTGTCGGTAAAATCATAACTTCTTCCAGGGTTTTTCCTTCAGCAAGAGTGTGCTTGCTTCTTGGCAGGTCCTGGGGCCTGTGGGTTATGGCCCATCTCATCACTTGTAAACCTTGAACTCATCCTCGGGGCAGCTGATCGTTATCCCAACATCCAACTTCCTGGCATAACTAAATCCATCCAATTGTACTGTTTTCCTTCCTTCTATTGGCACTAAACTAGGACATGATTACTCAGACTCATCTTGGAATTTTCCATTGATCCATATTTCCAACATCCTACCTCCTTTATGTCCAATAGTAATTTATCTCTTCATCCTCGTGGGATATCCCACATACCGAGATAAAAACTTATACTTATGAAGTCCATACTCCACTTCATGGAACATCATTATCCTTTCCAGGGTCAAGCGTCCTTATAGGGGAAATATTGGCCATTTCTGCATGGCACTTCTTTAACTGGAATACGTGAAACACATCATGAACGCCTGACAGTCCTTCGGGTGACTCCAACTTGTTAGCCAATTCTACCATACGTTCCAAACTCGGTATGGTCCTACAAATCTCGGGGCTAACTTTCCCTTAACTCCAAATAGTTTAACTCCACGCAGAGGGGACACACGAAGACATGCTTTGTCTCCAATTTCATAGACTTCCTCCTTGCGTTTTTGAGTCTGCATAGCTCTTCTGCCAGGACTGAGCTACCTTCGGTCTATCTCGAATCAACTTAACATTCTCTTCTGACTCCTTGATCATATTTAGTCCAAACAACTGTCGGTCTCCAACTTCATCCCACATCAACGGTGTCTGGCTCCTTCTCCCATACAATGCTTCAAAAGGGGCCATCTTCAAACTAACTTGGTAGCTGTTGTTGTATGAGAACTCCGCGTAAGGTATATTATCATCACTACTAGATCCAAAATTCAGCGCACACGCTCTCAACATGTCCTACAGAATCTGATTGACTCTCTCGGTCTATCCATCTGTCTGCGGATGAAAGGGTGTACTGAACTCTAGCCTAGTACCCAAAGTCTGGTGCAGCCGATTCCAAAACTTTGAGGTAAACGGTGTTCCTCTACGATGGTCCTCGGAACTCCATGCGCATATACGATCCTTGTCAAATATATCTTGGCCAACTTCGCACTTGTATAGGTGGTTTTCACTGGGATAAAGTGAGCCACTTTGGTCAAGCGAATCAACTACTACCCAGATAGAATCATATCCCGATCGGGTTCTGGGAAATCCGGTAATGAGATCCATGCCAAGCTTATCCCACTTCCATTCGGGTATCGGCATAGGCTGTAGTAATCCTGCTGGCTTCTGATGCTCTGCTTTTACTCTCTGACATACATCACATATGACTACATACTCCGCAATATCCTTCTTCATACCAGTCCACCAGAAACGCTCCTTCAAATCCAAATACATCCTGGTGTTTGTGGCTTAATCAAGTATGGTGAGTCATGAGCCTCCTGAAGTATTAACTCCCTGATCTTTGCATTATTGGGCACATGTACACGATCCTTGAACCATAAGGTGTCGCGCTCATCCTTACGAAAATCTACGGCCTTTCCTTTGCTCATCCTCTCTTTTATCTCAACAGTCTCTTTGTCATACTTCTGAGCTTCACGGGTCTTTCCCAGCAATGTAGACTGAACTTCCATTGCTACAACAAAACCTTTGGGAACAATCTCCAACTGAAGTTCCCTGAGATCCTCGGCTAACTCCTTTGGTAATCCACTGCTTATGAGGGTATTCGTCCTTATTTTCTTTATGGTGGTGTCCTATTTCTCTACAAAGCTTGTATGCACAAGGTTTCTTCATATCATTTCCATAAGGCCTCAACTTCTGGGACACAAGACAAGACTTTAACAAGGTCCACTTAAATTCCTTCCAAGTGGTTACTCCTCGCCATCCATTGATGGTTTGGTACATCTTCTACCAGGTAGCAGCACCTCTTTCAAAACACTCAAGAGCATGCTGGGTCATATACTTTTCAGCTATAGGGTTATTCTTCATGTGATCCTCCATGTTCTGAATCCATCGGTCTGTCTCCAATTGACTCATCGGTCCAGAAAAATACAAGCTCATCTCCATTCATCCTCTATTGGGTACATGGGTTTGGGGTGGGATAAGAGAGATCGAGAGGGATGCACACAATACAAACAAAAGTTTTGAAAAGACATATTTTATTTGTGGCTGTCGGAAAAACATCAAACAAATGACAGCTCACAAACGTCGCATCTAACGTAAGGGTATAACAGGGGTTTGGTCTTCTAAAGGTCAATAAATCTCAAAGTCATCAAACTCTTCAAGTCTTGGTCATGCCTCCGATGGCTTCTTCTGATCATGCTTGTCCTTCTCAAGTTCTTTTGCCAGATCATCTCTGTTGACGCGAAATCTCTCGTGGCGTCCTTTAATATTCTGGAGTTACGTTCCAACTTCTGGATTTCATCAACCCCGATATGGACCATGATCCTGCTGTCCTTCAATTCCTGACGAATCTCCGGTATCTCGTGGTTTAGCTCCTCCTGCTTGGCTACTTTCAGCTTCTGGGTCATGTGTTCTTCACGAAACGCTTCCTTATCAAATATTGTTTCTTGTAGGTCCATCTTAAAATCATTGATGTAATACTCCAGATCCTGGTGTGTCGGTGTACTAGAGTAGGGGTACCCTAGTATCCCGTGACTGATGCACGACAGACGATTAGACACCAGCGGCAAGGTTCACCTCGCCACCGCCAACTTCCTCCGTGGCTCCCTTGGAGCCATTCAAGAACAAAGTATTAGATTGGGAAGATAAGGTCCCGACAAGAGGAGCTTGTCGGGAAAGCCGCTCCACGCACGCAGAAGACAAGGCCCCGGCAAGAGGAGCTTGCCGGGAAGGCCCGGAGCGCGACAAGCCTCCGGGCGCGACAAGGATTCGGCCGCGGCAAGGCGCTTGCCGCGACATGCAACTCCTCTCCGCCTCCGCTCCAGCTCACCCAGCGACGTGTCGCCATGGGACTGTTCCATGGGCGCGTGTCGGGCGGCTATGCAGCCAGCGGAGAGCAGAGACACGCGGCGCAGACAGGCTCACCATCGTGGCGAGCGGAGGCGCACCTGACGGTCTCTGTTACACTGTTTGGGCGACAACGACAGGCATTTATTGCTTTTGTCCCTTGCCGTCAGAGTTAGGTATTTTTGCACTGACACTGTTCAAGTAGGTGTACCAACCCCTGTTTTACGCTTGTACCCCGCCTATGTTGCCACCTGTCGGAGACCCCTTGAGCATATAAAAGGACGCCCGAGTGCAACGTGATGTGGTTCCGCGGTTGGCCAAGTTTCGATTCATTCGACCCACCAGAGATCGCCACACTCACGCTTAGGTTTTGTAGCCCGCATTGCTCCCTAGCAAGCACACAATAGATCAAACAAGCAGCAGAGGGAGTTTTATCTCTCCGGAGAGCTCTGAAGCTGGGTAAACCGCCAGGCGCATCGCCTCGATCCGCTCTTCAGGCGACCTCCGCCTCCTCCGAACCACAAGGCCTGCCCGCCGCCCCATAGGTGTCCGTGGGTACGATCAAGATCCTCGACATCTCTCGCACGCTGTAGGGGGCGTCGAGGCCGTGTGAATCCGATCCGACGTTCACACGAGCGGCGACATCAACATCTTCCTCAACATGCCACCGAAGAAGAAGGCTTCGGCGGCAGCAGAGCCGTCCGCGTCGTGCCCACCCTCGCCGCAGCAAACGGGTGGTGGTACAGACGCTGGCGGGAGAACGGGCGCCGACGAAGGTGTTCGCGACGTTGCCAAGTCCAAGGACAAGGCTCCGCAAACCTCGGCGTCCGCGCATCCCCCGCGCCCATCTCAGGAGACGCGGGATCAACAACGTCATGGCGCTCACAACGCCATACGTTCGTTGGATCGAGACCCTCAAGACCAAAGACGCGCGCCAACGTGCTGGCGCAAGCGAGATACGGTCGCCCGGACGAGGCGCTGCTCCTTCTACCAGAGTTAGAAGTCCGGCGTGTCCCGCCTCGCACCGTTCTCCAATGCCGCTTACTACTCAGAGAAGCTCTAGCGAGAGCCCAGCTACTCCTCGACTACCCTCCAATGGCCCACAAGGTCGACGAGTGGAGGGCCACTATCCAGAGCCTCATCGGCTTTGCCAACGGCGACGCTCCGCGGCAACCAACGCCATCGCTGCCGTGGCGCGACGACAAGGCACGAGCCGGAGGCGACGAGACTGTTGGAGGTGCAACCACCGTGCACTCTCCGCCAAGAAGGCCAAGATCGCCGACTCACCGGATCCACCTCGACAGCGACTCCACCGCGTCGTCGGATCCACGGACTCGCCGCGATCAGCGCCAAGTTCTTCATGAGCGACAACAAGAGGACGCTCGAAGTCGCATCGAGCGTCGAAGAGAAGTGCGACGTCAATCCGACAAGCGCGCTGGGCCTTCTGTTGACATGCACGTGCCAGGGGCCAGCGACTTGTCAGACGCTGTAGGTTGCCCTGCGCTCACTCGTGAGCTGCGGCAAGTCCAGCGGGCCCAGCCAGAAGAACTTCAAACCAGACGCGTTGAGAAGTACGATGGCAGGACGCATCCGTCGGAGTTTCTTAGCATCTACACCATCGCGTGCAGGCTGCGGGGACGGGACGACAAGATCCTCGCCAACTACTTCCCCGCCGTGCTCAAGCCCAACGCCGATCTTGGCTCATGCACTTGCCGGACAGCTCCATATCCTCTTGGCAGACTGTGCCATCGGTTTGTTGGCGCCTTCACAGTGGCCACAAACCTCATGGCCAAGAGAGTGACCTTCACTTGCTCGCCCGAAGGAAGGAGAGTCCCTGCGCAAGTTCATTCAGAGATTCATTGCAGTGCACTACAACATCCCAGACGCCCACCTGCCGCGGTGATCAGCGCATTTCATCGTAATGTGCGGAACCGCAGGATGAGGAGGAGATGGCGATGAGCAAAGTCAAGGACGCCGCTGAGCTGTGCGCCTTGGCCGACAAGTGTGCATCGCCACGAGGAAGGGAGGAGACTCCTGTGAGAGGATGCGTAGCAGGATCCGACAGTGATGACACCGCCCGGGCGAAGAAGGGCCGGGCGGCGAGGCAACAGGAAGAAGAAAAGCAGCGGCGTTAGCTGTCGAAAGCAGTCCGGCAACGGAGGCGGCGACAAGAACGCCAAGGCTGGTGTCTCCGGCAAGGAGGTTGTCACGACGCCAACCACTGGGCCGGTGGCGGCCGCCGACAAGCAGGACGGCTCCGGCAAGCAGTACTGCAAGATCCACCGCACCAAGGGCCACGATCTCCAGAGCTGCAAGAAGGTCGAGCAGCTCATAGAACAGCAGAGAGCTGAGTACGAGCGGCGAGACAAGGAGAAGGCCTGTGAAGGTGCCGGGGAGCAAGCAAGAAACGCCCCGGCCGGGGAGGACGCGCGGCAAAGTCAAGCAGCGACAAGGAGATCGACCTCCCGCGCCGCGACAAGGATGAAGATGATGATGACGACGAAGATATGGAAGACGACGACGCCGACGAGCAGGAGTTTCAGAAGCCACAGAGATTCTCTGCGTTGACGGAGGTAAGCTTCCTGCATACCTCCCACCGCCAACTCAAGCAATGGATGCGGAGGTCAATGCCGCGGAACCATCCGTAGAGTCGCGCAAGCCTCAAGTGGTCCAGCACGCCTATCATTTTTGATATTGAGGACCACCTGACCGCATAATCATGGTCGGGTGCTTGTCGATGTTGGTCTCTCCAACCATCCGCAACCTCAAGGTCACGAAAATGTTAGTTGACGGCGGGCCGGCTTGAATCTGATCTCCTCTGCGGTGCTCGAAGCTTCAAATCCTCGACGGCGAAGCTCGAAGAGACCGGAACCTTCCAAGGAATCAATCCGGGAAGGAGCAAGCCGAAGGGAAGATTACGTTGCGGTCACATTTGGCAGCGAGCTGAACTTCAGGATCGAGAGGGTTACATTTGACGTTGCCGATTTCCCATTGCCTTACAATGGGATACTTGGCCGTCCGCACTCGCCAAGTTCATGGCGGCCTCTCACTACGCCTACAACCTTCTCAAGATGCCAGGCCGATAAGCGCCATCTCTGTCCATGGCGACAAGAAGGATGCCCTTATCTGTGCCGACAAGATCTTCCGGACGCAGCAGCCGCAACAGATTGCCGGACACTCGCCACCGAAGCTCCGGGGAAGAAGACCAAGTCCAAGTCCGGCAAGGGCTCGATGCTCACTCCGGCAAGCGCACCTCTTCGGAGTGATGCGCCATCGTCGAGGAAGCACCATCGAGCTCCACCGACAAGTGCAAGAAGATGGTGGCTCCGCCAAGACCAAGAAGGTGCCCGCCAAGGAGGACGGCGCTGGTGGTACCTTCACCATCGCTGCCTCTCTCGACCCCAAATAGGAAGGCGCGCTTGCCGCTTTCTCAAGGGCGAATGTCGACGTGTTTGCATGGCAACCGTCTCGATATCCCCGGTGTTCCTGTGGAAGTGATTGAGCACCGCTGGCCATTTGTCCTCATCGCGCGCCCGTCAAGCAAGGAGTCGAGAAGCAAGCGGTGGAGCGCCAAGAATTCATAGTCAAGAGATCAAGAAACTGGAAGCAGCAGGCCTTGTCGAGGAGTACTCCATCCCACGTGGTTGGCCAATCTCGTAGTCGTCGCGAAAGCAAATGGGAAATGGAGGCTTTGTATTGACTTCACAGATGTTAATAAAGCTTGTCCCAAAGATCCATTTCCCTTGCCGCGCATTGACCAGATTGTTGACTCCACGGCGGATGTGATTTGCTTTCGCTTCTTGATGCCTACTCAGATACCATCAGATCTTCATGGCTGAAGAAGATGAGGAGAAGACCGCATTCATCACACCATGTGGCACATCTTGTTTCATACGGATGCCTTTCGGTTTGAAGAATGCTGGTTCAACATTTGCAAGGGTAGTCCATGACGCTTTTGAGCCGCAAATGCATGTAAATGTAGAAGCCTACATGGATGACATAGTGGTCAAGAGCAGGGACAAAGCAACTCTGGTTCAAGATCCGGACGAGACCTTCGTGAATCTGCGCAAGATAAACCTCAAGCTCAACCCCGAGAAGTGCGTGTTTGGAGTCCCTTCCGAGAAGCTTCTCGGTTCTTCGTGGTCTCAGCGAGGGACTGAGGCAAATCCCGACAAGATCAAGGCCATTGAGCAGATTGAAGCACCAAAGCGCGTCAAGGATGTACGAAGACTTGCCGGTTGCGTGGCTGCTCTCAGCAGGTTTATTTCTAGGTCTGTTGAGCGCGCCCTGCCATTTTTCAAGATCTTGAAAAAGGCGGGTCCAGTAAAATGGACTCCCAAAGCGGAGGCTGCGCTGCAGGACTTAAAGAGATACATGTCCTCTACTCCAACACTTGTCGCACCTAGGCCACAAGAGAAGTTGCTGCTATATATAGCGGCAACCAATCAAGTGGTTAGCGCTGCGTTAGTGGCGGAGAGGGAGGCGGATGACGAGCCAGCAACCGCGGCAAGCACATCCGGCGACAAGCAGGGGGCTTCGCCGACAAGCTCTGGTCCCGACAAGGACGAGTCTGCGAAGACACAAGAACAGATACAGAAAAGGATGGTGCAGCGCCCAGTTTACTTTGTCAGTTCCCTCCTGCAGGGGGCTAGGTCAAGGTACTACGGTGTGCAAAACTGCTTTTCGGCCTCCTCATGGCCTCGAAAGCTGCGCCATTACTTCCAAGCACATGAGATCACAGTTGTCACCGCTTTCCCTCAAGAGGATACTGCAGAATCCGAAGCGGCAGGCGGGATTGTCGAGTGGGCACCGGAGCTGTCAAGCTTTGGTCTTAAGTTTGAAAGCACATCAACTATCCAAAGCGAGCCTTGGCGAGTTCATAGCAGAATGGACGCCAACGCCAGATGAAGAGATTAGGAGACGAGCATTCCCTCAAAGAAGCAAGCAAAGAGTGGCTGATGTACTTTGATGGTGCCTTCTCATTGAAAGGCGCCGGTGCCGGGCGTCTTGCTTATCGCACCCACCGGAGAGCACCTCAAGTACGTCGTCCAGATGCACTTTCCCAAGGAGCAAACGACAAACAATACTGCAGAGTATGAAGGTTTGCTTGCCGGTCTCAGGATCGCCGTGGACCTTGGGATCAAGAAGCTTATTGTCAGGGGTGACTCGCAACTCATCGTCCGCCAAGTCAACAAAGATCACCAGAGTCCGTTGATGGAAGCCTACGTTGATGAAGTGAGGAAGCTAGAAGAGCACTTTGACGGCCTGCAAATGGAACATGTTCAAGAGCTCAGAATGATATTGCTGACGCCCTGTCAAAGTGCGCTGCGCTTAAGCTACCTGTGGAACTGTGGACTTTCGTGCTCAAGCTGACTCAGCCAACTGTAACACCATCGGCCGGACAAAGCAAGAAGAGGAAGTTGGCCTCTGGTGACTACTTTCCGACAGAGCTTCCCGAAGCCGTCGTTGCAAAGGTCCCCAAGATCAACACCAACAGTGCTGAGGAGCAGTCTGCTCCGACAGACCCCAGGGTTTGTTTCGTTGAAGCAAACGCTCCCGACAAGTCTTGCTCCGGCAAGCTTGTCGGGGAACATCTAGCTCCGGCAGAGCCACCGGCTCTTGCCGTAGAAGCTGATGTTCCCGCAGCAGCAGAGATGAGCCTTTAGTCCTTGTTGTCGAGCCACAAGCTCCAAAGATGGGCGCATGGATTGTCCAATTCCTTCAGACAGAGAACTTCCCAAGAGCAGGAAGAAGCGGAAAGAGTAGCCCGGCGGTCAAGTATGTACCAGTTTGTCGACAAAGATACCGCATGTAAGAAGACTCAACGGTGTGAAATTGAAGTGTATTCCTGTGGAAGATGGATGAAGCTGTTGGCGAGAGATACATGGAGGCATATGTGGTCACCACATTGGCGAAGAGCACTTGCCAAGCAAAGCTTTCCTAAGCAAGGTTTCTTCTAGCCGACAGCCCTCCGTGATGCAAATCGCACAAGTAACCAAGTGTGAAGCGTGCAAGTTCCATTCCAAGCAGATACACCTGCCAGCTCAAGCTCTCTAGACGATCCCTTTATCCCGGCCATTTTCGGTCCGGGGCTCGACATCCTCGGCCCCTTCCCCGAGTTGTCGGGGCTTTGAGTACTTGTACGCCGCCATCGACAAGTTCACAAAGTGGCGGAAGTGGAAGCGATGAGGAAGGTGACAAAGACGATCGGCAGTCAAGTTCTTCAGGTCAATTGTTTGCCGTTTTGGAATCCCTAACAGGATCATCACCGACAACGGCACACAATTCACGAGTCGCACCTTCATGCAGTATGTCCAAGACCTTGGCGCCAAGGTCTGCTTCGCTTCCATTGCTCACCCGAGAAGTAACGGTCAAGCAGAAAGGGCGAACGCTGAAGTGCTGCTCGGACTCAAGACCAGAACTTTCGACAGGCTGCACAAGTGCGGAAGAAACTGGATTGAGGAGCTGCCGGTGGTTCTTTGGTCGATCAGAACGACACCAAATCGAGCCACTGGCCAGGCACCCTTTGCTCTAGTCTATGGAGCAGAGGCAGTTCTCCCCACGGAACTCGTATACGGGTCGCCTCGAGTGCTCGCTTATGATGAGTTCGAGCAAGAGCAGCTGCGACAAGATGACGCGCTGCTCCTTGAGGAGGATCGTCTTCAGTGCTTTGGCGAGCCGCCGCTTCTGACAAGCTCTGCGTCGCTACCATGGCCGCGAGGTTAATGCCGAAGTCTCGAGGAAGGCGACCTTGTTCTTCGGTGCGCTCAGTCCGCCAAGAATTCAAACAAGTTGACGCCTAAGTGGGAAGGCCCTTATCGGGTGAAACGAGTCACTAGGCCTGGCGTTGTCCGCCTTGAGACCGAAGATGGCATTCCGGTGAGCAACTCCTGGAACATTGAACATCTTCGTAAGTTTTACCCATAAGGGGCGGTTGTCGGAACCCGTTCCGGCAACCACCTTTTGTACAAGTCTTGCCGCTGTTGCATGTAATCCTTCATACAAAGCCGGGCGCAGACCCCGTGCATCAGTAAAGCCCATGTGTTGCGCACAACCCGTCAATTTCATGCTTTCGTCAAGTTACTGCATGTTTTGGCTAACACTTTGTGCAGCAACCACACCCGTAAGCGTAATCGAGCCACTGGGCTCTATAACGTTATTTCCTCTCCTTTCTCTTGTCGCAAAGAAAGGGAGGCTCCCTCGCGCACAAGTTAACCAGGGGGAGGAGGAGATAATACTATGGACCGTGCACCGCCGAGGAAGTTTCGCCTCATCGGGAAGCAAGAAACAGAAAAGCTAAGTTGCCAAAGTTTGAGCAATCACTTTTTAAAATTTTTGTTATCTTCCTCGAACGATAGTACTTTGTATGGAAAACATGTGCGCAGAGGAACCAAACCGTAACTGGTCGTGCCCTTACTTTGTTTCGAGTCCGCTCAACAACTTAAGTGAGCTGCGGCTAGTCCGCGACAAGGTTGCTTGTCGGTAGCGACCCCGCCAAAGAGGGCTGCTTGAAGTTCCGACTCAAGGCCAAGGCAAGGGTGCCTGCACCGACGAGTTTCCCTAAATGCGCAGGGCAGAAACGTACAAAGGAAGAAATCAAGTGAGGAAATAACATTGCATCGATCGATTCACCTAAGATAGAATATGTTACAGAATAACTTGTCGCTGATCTAACAAAGTTTTCTGAACATGATCAGCAGCGACAAGGGAAAGATAAGGTTGGCGGCCTAGTCCACGCGGTCGCCCTCAATCCTCTTGATCTTGTTCACCTTGTCCACGATGGGTGCGACAAGGGCTTTGAGCTCCTCCACATTGGCTTCGGCCGGCAAGGATCTGAGGACGCCATTAAGGTTGAGGCCCGGGTTGCGGAAGGCCACCTTCATCAACACCTTCTCGAGGGCCCCTGCGCAGATCTGGCGTGATTCCTCGGCCAGCTGCTTCGGGACCTCTTCCCGGAGTCGCCGGAGACCCGTCACCACGCCTTTGAAGAACAGGCTGAGCTTGACGCTGGGTTGGAGATGCTCGTCGGAGGAGTACGCGAGGTCCCCCATCTCCAGCTTCATCAGCTCGTTGTGGATGTCGGCAGCGGTGTCCACAAGACCTTCGGTCGATGCTCCACGCTCTCCCTCAAGGTGTTCGGACGAAGACAGCATCCGCCAAGAGCTCCTCCTTGGCCGTGATCGCCTCTAACAAGCCCGCCTCCCGCTCTGGCACCATCCAACGTCTGCGTCGAGTGGTCGATTTCAGCTCCAGATCTGCCTTGGAGTCCTTGGCGGCGTCGAGCTCCTTGGCCCTGTCGGCAAGAAGACGGGCCTGCAGCTCGCCAGGCGTGGGCGCCCTTCTCGGCGCCACGCTGAGCACGGCAAGCTCTTCGCCGCTCTTCGTGAGGGTGGCCTCGGCTGTGCCACCTTCGCCTTCAGCTCTTCCTTGGCGGCCTCGGCGGCTGCGGCAGCGCCCTTCGCTTCTGAAGCGCCCGCCAAGCGACTCCTCACGCTGCAAGGTCCTCCTCGTGGCTGTCTGTTGACCTTTCGCTGCGCCAACTCGCTTTCTGCTGGCGAAGCTTCTCGGCAGCCAGCCGCTGCTCCTCATCACCGCGGCCTTCTCAAGGATGAAGGCCGTGCGCTCTTCTCGCGAAGCTGCGCCCAGCGCGTCACGCGTCGCGGAGCGCTTCTTTGTTGGCGCTCTGGAGCTCCTCGGCGCGCTTCTCTATGTCCGCTCCCGCCCTCGCGACAAGGGCTTCCCGGGTCTCCAACTTGGCCTGACGGGTGCGATAGAGGGACAGCAGCTTCTTCAGCAGCTGCACCTCCTCGGACTCGCCGCTGCTGCTGTTTGGTGCATCCACCAGCGTCAACCCAGCGGACGCGAGTAGCTCGCCGTCGAAGGTCTCGCCCTCGACTGGCGCCCTGGAGGTCGGCTCCCAGGGGAGCTTGATGAAGACGCCTTCGCCGGCCTTTAGGTAGGCACCGGGCTGGGGCTCCTTGGAGCCTGGCGCCGCGACGGCAGCGGGGGAGTCAGATGTCGGTGTAGCGCTTGCCGCTCCTGCAGCCTCAGGGCCACCAGTACGACCGTCCGACCCCTCGCCGGCCCCTGCGTCGGCAGCCTCGGCGGCCTCCTCGCCAACAGGCTCGTCGGCGGCGGCCTCTTCTTCCACGACGATGACCTCTTCTTCCTTGACGGCGGCCTCGTCGGTGTTGCCGCGCGTCCCCTCCTCGCCGGCGGCCTCGACCTCCATCGGGTCTGCGTCAGACGAAGAAGGAGCAGTCAAGCAGATATCCAAAAAAGAGAAACAAAAGAAAGCAAGCCCAAGGGGGATTTTCGTGTAAGGGAGTTACCTGCAACGGGATCCGCAGCCATGGCCTCGACCACCGGAGGGTCGCTGGCGCCGCCCCTTGCCGGGTAGCCTCCCTTGCCGGAGTGGCCTCCCTTGCTGGAGTGGCCTCCTTGTCGGGAGGGAGCTCCCTTACCGGGGAGTCCTCCCTCGGCGGCGTAGTGGCAGCAGGCAGGATCTCGGAGGCGGCTTCCGAGCCCTCCTGATGAGACTGCTCTGCTCCTGCACAAGCACACGGTCAGATATCCATACAGAAGGGGCACTCCCGCACGCCTAATAGCAAGAAGAAAACTGCACGCTTACTCTGGGGGCGGTGCTGGGGGCTGCTCCGGGGAAGGGTTGCCGGGTCCGGCAAGGCGGTCTCGGACGCGTCCCCTGTCGCCACGGGAGAATCATCCTCAACGACGACCGTCGGGATCTTGGCCCTCTTCGCCGCTCTCTCAGCCAGCGTCCTGAAAAGGAAAGAGTCCAGAACGAAGCAAATCAGATTCAAGATGTAGCAATAAAAATTAAAGACATACAGGCGCGATCTCGAGAAGCTTACTCTTCGCCTTCCTCCTCAGAGCTGAGCGTGGAGAAGTCAAACTCCGGCCCGCCTCCGGTGCAATGAGGCGGAGGAGTGGGCTCTCTTGGCCGCTTGGCGGAGGCATCGGCGGCTCGAGAAGATTCCGCCCGATTGTCGCTGCAGTTTGGGCGCCTCGCGGCAACCTCGCTTGCCGCGGTGGAGCGCGTCGAGCGGCGCTGCAGCTGTGGGCCGACCTGTCGCCCCGGCTCGTCTCCAGCCCTGCGGAGACGCCTCCTCGGCGGAGCCGGGGGCTCCGCTGGTGGCAAGTCGCTTGGCGGCGGGGAAGAAGCGCCCTCGGCGGGTCCACTCGTCCCGGCCTCGAGCTCGACAAGCTCGTCCTCGCCCGGCGACCTCCTCGCTCGGCCAGCGCTGCCGCCGCCGCCGCGTCCGCCTCCTCCACGGTGAACTCGAAGGCTCCAGCGGCAGCGGCTGCCGCCTCCTCCGCTCGGTGGCGATCCACGCCATCTCCTTTCGGTGGTGTCTCGGGTGAGCCTTTTACGCTTTCGTCGGAGCGGATCGGCACCTCTTGCAAGTTGTCGAAGAATTGCTGCACGACCTCGTCGGGGTTCTCGCCAGTCGGGACGATCCTGGGAGTCGTGACAGTGGCATCATGGCGCGGATGCGGTCGAGCGCCGAAGTTGTTGCACAACGGACGACCCCAGCGGCAACCTGAACCACTCGGGATGTTCGGGTCGTTCTTGAACAACTCGAACAGCACCGAATCCAGCTCCATGACGGTGAAGTTCCAATTCAGGCCCGGCGCAGCCTCATGATGTCCGCCGCATTCTGGAACTCCCAAGCAGGCCTCCTTCTTTCCTGCAAGGGAGCGATGCGGCGGCGAATGAAGTCTGCGCCAACTGCGCCAATGGTTAATCCGGCAAGCCTGAGGCGCAGAATTCGGGTCATAGCTATCTTCAGCCTCGCATCCTCCGGCGCCAAGCTACTCCAATCCTTGCAGCGCAATTGGGGTTTAGGCGTGACAGGTGAAGGGCTGTGGGTCCTCCTCACGACCCAGCACCAGTTGGCTCTCCACTCCTCCCACTTGTTCCGGAACTCCCTCTAGGTAGGCCTCTTTCTTGCCGATCCTAGAAACCTGTGCTATCCCTCCGCAAGGGGCTCTCCTCTCGACGCTGGGGACAAAGAAATGGCGGAAGAGGGCCACGTTCGGGTGGACCCCGACAATGTTTTCGCACAATTGTGCGAAAACGGCCATGGTCAAGATGGCGTTGGGCGTGAAATCAAGGAGGAGGAGGCTGAAGGTGTTCATTATGTCGCAAAGAACTTCGAATACGGGCGGGCAAAGACCGCAATAGAAGAAAAGGGCGAAGAAAGGGTACCTGTTGGGGCCAGATCAGCGGCGGAGGCGGGAGCACCCTCGCGCGGATGCGCCCAGTCTCCGTCGACCGTAAAAGATAGTAGACGCCCCGCAGCTCCCGTGCGCGCCGAGCTGCGAGGGGAAGACGGCTCGCTCCTTGCGCAGCGCCATGAAAGCCGCGCCTCGGCCGACTTGACGCCCTTCTCCTTGTCGGCCTTCGGGGCCATGGCGAGGGTGGCGGAGGAGGTCGACGGCGGTGAGTGTGCTTGTGGCAAAAGGGGGCAGGGCGTTGCTCTCTTCACACCGGAGAAGACGAGGGGAGCGGCGGTGTTTTCTTGACAAGACGGCAATGGCAGGAGTGGTCGGCCTGCCTCTGTTTCCTCCGCTTATAAAGGGGAGGAGGGGGGCGGACGTTCCACTTATATTAATAAAAAACTCCCCACGACCGCGCCCACAATCTCTCGCACGACGCCTCGTCCGGTGCGTGCCGTTAGTGGGGATCGTGGTGGGTCCGGGGCGAGTTGCGGCGTGGTCGAGGCAACGCATGTCCGCGCACAGTTCTGGGCCTGGCCCGACAAGCGCTCGGCACCGTGTCCGGCCTAGGCCCGGGGGCTCCTGTCGGTGTACTAGAGTAGGGGTACCCTAGTATCCCGTACTCGGCACGGACAACGAAGACACCAGCTGGCAAGGTTCACCTCGCCACCGCCAACTTCCTCCGTGGCTCCCTTGGAGCCATTCAAGAACAAAGTATTAGATTGGGAAGATAAGGTCCCGACAAGAGGAGCTTGTCGGGAAAGCTGCTCCAGGCACGCAGAAGACAAGGCCCCGGCAAGAGGAGCTTGCCAGGAAGGCCCGGAGCGCGACAAGCCTCCGGGCGGCAGGATTCGCCGCTGCAAGGCGCTTGCCGCTGCATGCAACTCCTCTCCGCCTCCGCTCCAGCTCACCCAGCGACGTGTCGCCATGGGACCGTTCCATGGGCGCTGCGGTCGGGCGGTCAGTGCAGCCAGCGGAGAGCAGCGACACGCGGCGCAGACAGGCTCGCCATCGTGGCGAGCGGAGGCGCACCTGACGGTCTCTGTTACACTGTTTAGGTGACAACGACAGGCATTTATTGCTTTTGTCCCTTGCCGTCAGAGTTAGGTATTTTTGCACTGTATAATCGCTCAAGTAGGTGTACCAACCCCTGTTTTACGTTTGTACCCCGCCTATGTTGCCACCGCCGGAGACCCCTTGAGCATATAAAAGGAGGCCCGAGTGCAACGTGACAGGGGTTCCGCGGTTGGCCAAGTTTCGATTCATTCGACCCACCGTAGATCGCCACACTCACGCTTAGGTTTTGTAGCCCGCATTGCTCCCTAGCAAGCACACAATAGATCAAACAAGCAGTGAGGAGTTTTATCTCTCCGGAGAGCTCAAGCTGGGTAAACCGCCAGGCAAGCATCGCCTCGATCCGCTCTTCGTGCGACCTCCGCCCCCCTCCGAACCACAAGGGGCCTGCTCCGCCGGCCCCATAGGTGTCCGTGGGTACGATCAGCATCCCCGACATGGTGGTACACCAGCTAAGGTTAAACTGCATCTTGCTGATAGGTGCTCCATCATCCTTCTACCATCCAATCCTTCCATGCATATGCATGCTTAACCCAGCATGGTGAAAATATCATAAGCGGGTGATAACCTCATGGATAGCGTGTTTCTGCTCTTGTCATTTCCATGAGCTATCATTCTATAGTTGATATCTCCTGCCTTAGGGTTTTCTTGATAAAACTTTTGAATTCTAATGCTCCATGTTCCAGTCTTTCTCCGATACACCTTGATCTCGAGTATTGACAACTTCCATACTCTGCCAAGTTCCATAAGCGTAACCTTCCTAGGTCATACAAATCCGGAAATTCTTCAAGCCTTCAAATCCTCCTAGTCTTCGGAGTCTTCACCGTTGTAGTTTCCGTCATTGTAATGCACGGTAAAAATCCTCTTCATTCCAAATGGTCTTGGTTGTCCGATATCTTGTCTCCTTGGAGTGGTCTCATCGGTCAAATCTTCGAGTGGTCAAAAGGGAAAAAAGGGGTATGGTCTCACTAAAAGGGAATATTTGAATAAGCTCAGAAGAGAAGAGAGGTAAAATATCTTTTTGAAAATGAAGTTGTAGAGAAAAATCTTTCCTATGGGCTTGTCAGTTTCTAGGGTCACGTCCTACAGTCAACATGTGCTCTGATATCATCTTGTAGCGACCCGACCCGAATGGATCAAGTCTCTGTGCTTAAGTGTCATCCCTGGATCGGTATGCTGACACACACAGTACTCGAGGATTTATAACAGAGGTAAATCACATGTATAAAGTAACGTAAATATTATTACCTCAATCCAAAACATAGCGGAAGCAACAAGGTTGTGGATTCCCATCAACACCAACGGCAAAGTTGAGTGTAGAAATCGTAACCCTAACGTATCACTTACTCGTCGTCTGAAAAATCTACAACATGAAACGTTGCAGCCCGAAAACGGGTCAGCACATGGAATGATGCTGGCAAAGTAACAGATAGAGAGTAATGGAATGATAATCATATACTACATGCATATATGGCTAGTGGAAAGCTCTATGGTTACAGTTTTGCATAAAGCCAATTTTTCCCTACTGCAAAGGAATAAATTTATTTAACTATCATGGTGGTTGTGAAACATTGAGAATGGTTGACAGCATCCTCAATCCCAATTAAAAGTACTCATTAACAAACCCAACAATATTAATTTAGAAGTAACATGATGAGATCAATAGGATAATCCAAGAACTAGATACTCAAGATGTCCATAACCGAGGACACGGCTAACCATGATTAGTTTATACACTCTGCAGAGGTTTGTGCACTTTTCCCCACAAGACTCGATCTCCTCCGCTTGATTTCTCGCACTACAGGGTGTTTGAGAAACGGATGACCGAGACATAGTCTTTCAGAAGCGCTAGCACCTTACATGTGGGTAGACCGTACCAACCTACAACCCCTACATCTGCTAGTCTACCCGTAAGAGTTCGCACAACTTAGTCAACTATGCTAGAGCCCATAGTAGCATGTGGCTGCACACGGAAGTTTCTAGCATGAATAATCTTATGATCCCTTTGGGCCTGGGTGGCGGACCGTAGGATGATCACACGGTATATCCCCGGGATCTCCTAGGACAACACTGGTATTTCCCTGTGTGTCCGGCAAGTCCATCGGTATATCCCTGTGGTGCCCCTAGCAATCCACCCAGATGTGTATTTAAGTTGCCAACTTAAGTTGAGCCATTAAATAACAATCTCACATATGTCATGGATTTCACTCATACCCAAACCACGTCTACGAGCATAGCATAGTAATATAAGCAACGCGTAGAAGTAACTCCCAAGGGTTTGATAATAAAACAGGTAATAGGTACTACCTCAACTACTTCCCATAACCCACAATTTAATTAGATCCTAATCATGCAAGTGTTTGAGGATAGATCTAATGCATAAAAACTGGGTATGAGAAGAGATATGATCAAAGCGTTACTTGCCTGCAAAGTTGATGAAGATGATTCGCACTCGAAACTCTTGATAGTTCTACTCGTCACACTCTGGTCAATCTATCGTAATCAAGAAATAGTAGCCACACATAAGCAATCACTCAAAACATCGGACCGAACGGAGAAAACGATTCGGAAAACATCAAAACCAAATCAAATAACTCTTGCAGCATAAAGCAATTTCTAACAGTAACAAAACTATGTGTATTTGGCCTTATCAGAAAGTTTAGGTCAAGAGCTTCGATTTGCAAAAAGAATCAACTAAATCGGAGTTACGAAACTCAAGTTATGATCAAACGAAGTTCAAATACTAATTTGTCTGAATTCAAATTTTAAACTTTCAAAAACATGTTTGAGTTGGATTACTCGATAGAGGGGATCATAACGAAGAAGTGGGCGTTGGTTTCGTTGGATTTGGACAAACGAGTAAAAAGTTATGGTCGTTTGAAAATTGGTGACTAATCTGTAAAAATAACACTACGGATAGGTCCCTGGCAGAAAATCTAAAATAAAACAAAAAGGCTATTTAGCAACGTTCGATAACGAACGGAAAAACCATTCGGTGCAAACCCTAACTAACGAACGTTCACCAAATAATAATAAAAAAACGTTTAAAAAAACCGAACGAGATCTGGATCGCTCGATCCAGATCCAACGGATGGGAGGCGGCGATTACCACGGCGATCGCCGGAGTCGGGGAGGACGGCGGCGGCGAAGCCGGTCTTGGCCGGGCGGCGGCCCTGGCTGCGGGCACGCCAGAGGCACGGGTGAAGCGGCTCGAGGCGGATCCAAAGGTGGTGGTGGCGCTCGACTTGGCGCTGAACGGCGCTGGAGCAGCGAAGCGGATCGCGGGCGGCGGGCGGGTTCCGGCAGTGTGTGGCGGCGGGCGCAAGGCGATGCGCGGGGGAGGAGAGAGAGGGGCGGCGCGGCTTTTAAGGAGGGGGAGGGGCGAGATGGCGTGGAGGAGGGGGCACGGCGGCGAGGGGAGTCCGGGCGAGGTACGGACGTCGAGGCGACGGCGGGAGTCCCGAGCAGGAGGGCGAGGCGGACGGGCCGGTTGGGCTGGGCCTGGCCTGGCTGGCTAGCTGTGGCCTGGCTCGGGTGCTGGGCCGGCCCAGTCGGCGACGGGATAGTTTTTTTAATAAATGTATACCAAAGAAAAACAAAAAAAGAAATAAAACAGAAATATAATATAGGCATATTATATATCAAAATTTTCAGAAAAAGATTTCCAACAACATGAACATTATTCTAGCTTCAAATAAAATACATAAAAATTCAAATAACTCAAACAGTGCTACTTCCCTAATAAAATCCACTGAAAATCATTTTAAAAATACCAAAATGACTTCAAATTAATTTCTCTCCAATTTTCTACTGTAGGGAATCATGTTACCCTAGTTTCCATATATTTTATTTTTGGAGAAAAATAATTTGAATAAAACCCAAATAACTCCAAATTGAAAATAAATTCAAAAGAACTTTGAGTTTAATTCTTTGAAACCCCCAACTCATATTTCATATGGTTTGAAGAAGTCATTTTATCTTCGCTCGTGAAAATCATTGAGTTGCATAAAGTTCCAGAATTGGAAATATTTTCCAAATGAAATTCAAATATTTTCAACACCCCTTGTCATTTAAATAAATGGAAGAAGTCATGTCATCTCCTCTCCAGGGTTTTGTGATGAAAAGAATCTGAATTCCCGAATATCATAAAAGCAAAAATGAAAGTTTGTGAAAGTCCTTTTATTCCCTCTCATTTAACTTTCAAAAAGTTTCAAAATTCACTCACTTTCAGTCAATCAATCAAACAATCAATCAAAACTATCTATTTATTATAACATTCCAAAATTTAGAATTTTGGTATGTTACACATTAGGGTTTTGGTTGATTTGTGTCTTAAAGTGTTATTTTAGTACGAACTCTATGATAGATCGAACGGAAAGAATAGCTTCGTGTTATTTTACTACGGAGTCTTGAATAGGTCGATCAGAAAGGATAACTTTGAGGTGGTTTCGTAGCCTACCGTAATCTCTTCGTTTGTTCTCCGCTATTAGTGAATTTGGAGTGACTCTTTGTTGCATGTTGAGGGATAGTTATATGATCCAATTATGTTATTATTTTTTAGAGAACTTGCACTAGTGAAAGTATGTACCCTAGGCCTTGTTTCCTAGCATTGCCATACCGTTTGTGCTCACTTTTATCATTAGTTACCTTGTTGTTTTTATATTTTCAGATTACAAAAACCTATATCTACCATCCATATTGCACTTGTATCACCATCTCTTTGCCGAACTAGTGCACCTATACAATTTACCATTGTATTGGGTGTGTTGGGGACACAAGAGACTCTTTGTTGTTTGGTTGCAGGGTTGCTTGAGAGAGACTATATTCATCCTACACCTCCCACGGATTGATCCTTAGGTCATCCACTTGAGGTAAATTTGCTACTGTCCTACAAACCTCTGCACTTGGAGGCCCAACAACGTCTACAAGAAGAAGGTTGCGTAGTAGACATCAAGCAGTTTCTGGCGCCGTTGTCGGGGAGGTTAGTGCTTGAAGGTATATCTTTAGATCTTGCAATCGAAACTTTTTGTTTCTTGTTTTATCACTAGTTTAGTCTATAAAAGAAAACTACAAAAAAATGGAATTTAGGGTACCTCATATGCTTCATCTTTTTAATATCTTTCATGAAAATAAGGATTCTGATAATTGTGTCAAAATGTTAGAAGAAGAATGCATTAGAATGTTTGGCACTAAATATTTGAATGATGAGCATGATTGCAATGTTGTTAGTATGAATTCTTTGAATATCCATAGTACTAATGATGATTGCATTAATCATGATGAAAATGTCTCTTATAAGCATGTCAACTTTTGTGGAATAGATAGAGCTTGCAAGTTCACACCAAATAGGGAAGATAGATTTTGCAAGAGGCATAAGTATTTGGAAACTAAATGGTTGCAAGAAAGGCTAGATGATTGTGCTAAAAGATTCAATATTTATCGCATCCTTGTGAACTTTGCAATGAACATGCTCATTTAAAGCTCCAATGCTATTTGTTTCATGATCAAATCGTGTCCAAAAATTGTGATAACTTGATTACCCTTGAGCATCATAAAGAGCTTAGTCTTCTTTTGGGTTATGAAGAAATGAAACATATAACTGAGGGTATTCCAAAATTTCATCTTGATATATTTCTTGATTTTGATCTAGAAGAAATTTTTATGTATTGTGCGGTGAATTGCATTGAAAATCCTTATATTTCCAATTACATAAAGACAAGAAAACAAATAGAAGATGAAGATAATACTAATGAAAGGGAAGAAACTTCCCAATATCCTCCTATTATTTCTTATGATGAATCAGGTAACGAGGAGGAGCTTTCTATTCAACCAATATCATTTATAAGGAGCTCAAAAAAGAGGGTTAAACCCACACATGATGTGAAGAAGAAAAAGAAAAGACGAAGAAGCAAAGGTGAAAAGGTATCCCTCCCAAATGATGTTGCTCCTATTACTCATTGTAATGATGATAATTGCTATACTATTGGTGTTATCCATAATATTAATGATGAGAGTGATTATGCTTATGATATGAAAAGGCCCAAGCTTGGGGATGCTATGCTTGATGAGAATGAAAAGTTTGAGAATATATTTGCTGAAATTAATGTTTGTCCCAAGCTTGGGGATGCTATGTTTAATGAAGATGATATTTTTAGCCTCCCAAGTTTTGATATGCAATTTTTTTATGATGATAGCATGCCTCCTACTTATGATGATTATATTGATGAAAGTGGGTTTGGAGAGGTCATGACTTTATTTAGTAATGATTCCACTATCCTGGAAGAGGTTTCAATCGATTATGATGAGAACAAAGTTGCTACATATGATAATTATTGTGATGATACTTATGCTATAAAAAGTAGTGATGATTATATTTATAAAACTTGTCATGATTATGATTACCCTTTTTATGAACATTACTCTTTCAATGTGGAAACAATTTATAGTATTCGAGTTTCTTATGATACTCCCACTATTCTGATTGAGAAGAATTTTGCTTATGTAGAGAGTAGTAAATTTTCTATGCTTGTAGGTTATAAAAAGAATGCTTTATGTGATAGTTATATTGTTGAATTCATTCATGATGCTACTGAAAATTATTATAAGGGAGGAATATATGCTTGTAGGAATTGCAACAATATCAAGTTTCCTCTCTATGTGCTTAAAGTTTTGAAGTTATGCTTGTTTTGCCTTCCTATGCTAGTTGATTATTGTTCCCGTAAGTTGTTTGCTCACAAAATCCCTAATCATAGGAAGTGGGTTAGAATTAAATGTGCTAGTAATATTCTTCATGATGCTCTCTTTATGTTTCAATTCTTATCTTTTTTGTTAGCATCATTGAAATCATCATGCCTAGCTAGGGGCGTTAAACGTTAGCGCTTGTTGGGAGGCAACACAATTTTATTTTTATTCACTGCTTTTTGTTACTGTTTAGAAATAAATAATATATCTATCCTCTTGTTATATGTGTTTTTATGTTTTAATTAGTTTTTGTGCCAAGTAGAACCTTTGGGAAGACTTGTGTGAAGTCTTTATGATCTTGCTGTAAAAACCAGAAACTTTAGTGCTCACGAGATTAGCTACCAGTTTTTACTGGAGAGTGATTTTAGGTTGATTCTTTTTGCAGATGATTAATAGACAAATTCCTCAGGTCCACCAATTTATTTCAGAATTTTTGGAGTTCGAGAAGTATACGTTTAATACAGATTACTACAGACTGTTTTGTTTTTGACAGATTCTGTTTTCTATGTGTTGTTTGCTTATTTTGATGAATCTATGAGTAGTATCGGAGGTTATGAACCATAGAGAAGTTGGAATACAGTAGATATTACACCAATATGAATTTAGAATGAGTTCACAACAGTACCTAAGTGGTGATTTATTTTCTTATACTAACAGAGCTTACGACTTTTCTGTTAAGATTTGTGTTGTGAAGTTTTCAAGTTTTGGGTAAAGATTCGATGGACTATGGAATAAGGAGTGGCAAGAGCCTAAGTTTGGGGATGCCCAAGGCACCCCAAGGTAATATTCAAGGACAACCAAGATCCTAAGCTTGGGGATTCCCCGGAAGGCATCCCCTCCTTCGTCTTCGTTCATCGGTAACTTTACTTGGAGCTATATTTTTATTCACCACATAATATGTGTTTTGCTTGGAGCATCATTTTATTTTCTTTTGTTTTGCTTGCTATTCGAATAAAATACCAAGATCTTAAATTCTTAAATGTTAGAGAGTCCTCACATAGTTGCATAATTATTCGACTACTCATTGATCTTCACTTATATCTTTCGGAGTAGTTTGTCATTTGCTCTAGTGCTTCACTTATATCCTTTTAGAGCACGGCGGTGGTTTTATTTTGAAGAAATAAATGAACTATCATGCTTCACTTATATTATTTTGAGAGTCTTAAATAGCATGGTAATTTGCTTTGGTTATGAAACTAGTCCTAATATGATAGGCATCCAAAGAGGGACATAATAAAAACTTCCATATAGAGTGCATTGAATACAATGAGAAGTTTGATACTTGATGATTGTTTTGAGATATGAAGATGGTGATATTAGAGTCGTGCTAGTTGAGTAATTGTGAAATTGAGAAATACTTGTGTTGAGGTTGGAAAGTCCCGTAGCATGCACATATGGTAAACGTTGTGTGACAAATTTGAAGCATGGATTGTTCTTTGATTGCTTTCCTTATGAGTGGCGGTCGGGGACGAGCGATGGTCTTTTCCTACCAATCTATCACCCTACGGGCATGCGTAGTAGTACTTTGCTTCGAGGGTACACCGCCAGAGGCATTCACATAGAGTCATATTTTGTTCTAAGTATTGCTACGTCTTGAGCTTGCATTGGTTTCCCCCGAAGAGGAGAGGAAGATGCAGCACAGTAGCGTAAGTATTTCCCTCAGTTTTTGAGAACCAAGGTATCAATCCAGTAGGAGGCCACGCACAAGTCCCTCGTACCTGCACAAAACGATAGCTACTCCCAACCAACGCGATTAGGGGTTGTCAATCCCTTCACGGTCACTTACGAGAGTGAGATCTGATAGAGATAATATTTTTGGTATTTTTGGTATAAAGATGCAAAGTGAAAAGTAAAGGCAAAGTAAAACAAAGCAAGTATAAAAGTGATGGAGATTCATATGATGAGAATAGAACCGGGGGCCATAGGTTTCACTAGTGGCTTCTCTCAAGAGCATAAGTATCTACGGTGGGTGAACAAATTATTGTTGAGAAATTGACAGAATTGAGCATAGTTATGAGGTTATCTAGGTATGATCATGTATATAGGCATCACGTTCGAGACAAGTAGACCGAAACGATTCTGCATCTACTACTATTACTCCACTCATCGACCGCTATCCAGCATGCATCCAGAGTATTAAGTTCAAAACAGAGTAATGCCTTAAGCAAGCTGACATGATGTAGAGGAATAAATTCATGCAATATGATAAATACCCCATCTTGTTATCCTCAATGGCAACAATACAATATGTGCCTTGCAACCCTTTCTGTCACTGTGTAAGGACACCGCAAGATTGAACCCAAAGCCATGCACTTCTCCCATTGCAAGAACTACCAATCTAGTTGGCCAAACCAAACGGATAATTCGAAGAGACTTGCAAAGATAACTCAATTATACATAAAAGAATTCAGAGAAGATTCAAATATTATTCATAGATAAGCTGGATCATAAACCCATAATTCATCGGTCCCAACAAACACACCGCAAAAACAAGATTACATCGAATAGATCTCCACGAGAGAGGGGGAGAACATTGTATTGAGATCCAAAAAGAGAGAAGAAGCCATCTAGCTATTAACTATGGACCCGAAGGTCTGAAGTAAACTACTCACACTTCATCGGAGAGGCTATGGTGTTGATGTAGAAGCCCTCCGTAGTGGATGCCCCCTCCGACGGAGCTCCGGAACAGGCCCCAAGATGGGATCTCGTGGATACAGGAAGTTGCGGCGGTGGAATTAGGTTTTGGCTCTGCTCGATCGTTTGGGAGTACGAGGTATATATAGGAGGAAGGAGTACGTCGGTGGAGCCGAGGGGCCACGAGGCAGGGGGCATGCCCTAGGGGGTGCGCCCCACCCTCGTGACCGCCTCCGATGTTCCTTGGCGAGGGTCCAAGTCTCTGGATCACGTTCGGTGATAAAATCACGTTTCAAGGTTTCATTCCGTTTGGACTCCGTTTGATATTACATTTCTTTGAAATCTTGAAAAAGGCAAAAACAACAATTACAATTTGGGCCTCCGGTTAATAGGTTAGTCCCAAAAGTAATATATAAATGGAAAATAAAGCCCATTATAGTCCAAAACAATAGATAAAGTAGCATGGGGCAATCAAAAGTTATAGATATGTTGGAGACGTATCAGGCATCCCCAAGCTTAACTCCTGCTCGTCCTCGAGTAGGTAAATGATAAAAAGAGAATTTTGATGCGGAGTGATACTTTGGCATAATTTCAATGTAAATCTTCTTAATCATGGTATGAATATTCAGATCCGAAAGATTCAAGACAAAAGTTCATATTGACATAAAATAATAATACTTCAAGCATACTAACTAAGCAATTATGTCTTCTCATAATAACATGGCCAAAGAAAGTTATCCCTACAAAATCATATAGTCTGGCTATGCTCCATCTTCCCCACACAAAGTATTTAAATCATGCACAACCCGATGACAAGCCAAGCAATTGTTTCATACTTTAACATTTTCAAAACTTTTTCAATCTTCACGCAATACATGAGCGTGAGCCATGGATATAGCACTATATGTGGAATAGAACGGTGGTTGCGGAGAAGACAAAAAGAGGGAAGATAGTCTCACATCGACTAGGCATATCAACGGGCTATGGAGATGCCCATCAATAGATATCAATGTGAGTGAGTAGGGATTGCCATGCAATGAAAGCTCAACAAAAGAAAATATGTGGGTGTGCATCCAACTCGCTTGCTCACGAAGACCTAGGGCATTTGAGGAAGCCCATCATTGGAATATACAAGCCAAGTTCTATAATGAAAAATTCCCACTAGTATATGAAAGTGACAAAATGAGAGACTCTCTATCATGAAGATCATGGTGCTACTTTGAAGCACAAGTGTGGTAAAAGGATAGTAACATTGTCCCTTCTCTCTTTTTTCTCATTTTTTTATTTTTTTATTTGGGCCTTTTCACTTTTTTTATGGCCTCTTTTTTTTCGTCGGAGTCTCATCCCGACTTGTGGGGGAATCATAGTCTCCATCATCCTTTCCTCACTTGTTACAATGCTCTAATAATGATGATCATCACACTTTTATTTTTCTTACAACTCAACAATTACAACTCGATACTTAGAACAAAATATGACTCTATATGAATGCCTCCTGCTGTTTAACGGGATATGAAATGAAACATGAGTGACATGTATGAAAGAATTATGAACGGTGGCTTTGCCACAAATACGATGTCAACTACATGATCATGCTAGCAATATGACAATGATGGAGCATGTCATAATAAACGGAATGGTGGAAAGTTGCATGGCAATATATCTCAGAATGGCTATGGAAATGCCATGATAGGTAGGTATGGTGGCTGTTTTGAGGAAGGTATATGGTGGGTGTGTAATCTTTGGCGAAAGGTGCGCGGTATTAGAGAGGCTAGCAATGGTGGAAGGATGGGAAAAAGTGATATAATCCATGGACTCAACATTAGTCATAAAGAACTCATATACTTATTGCAAAAATCTAGAAGTTATCAAGCAAAGTATTACGTGCTTGCTCCTAGGGGGATAGATTGGTAGGAAAAGACCATCGCTCGTCCCCGACCGCCACTCATAAGGAAGACAATCAATAAATAAATCATGTTCCGAGTTCATCACATAACGGTTCACCATACGTGCATGCTACGGGAATCACAAACTTAAACACAAGGATTCTTTTAATTCACAACTACTCAACTAGCATGACTCTAATATCACCATCTTCATATCTCAAAACAATTATCAAGCATCAAACTTATCTTAGTATTCAACACACTCAAAAGAAAGTTTCACATATCTTGAATACCAAGTATATTAACATTAAGCAAATTACCATGCTATTAACAACTCCCAAAATAATCTAAGTGAAGCATGAGAGATCAAATTTCTTTAAAACAAATCCACCACCATTCTCTAAAAAGATCTAAGTGAAACACTAGAGCAAAAATTATCACGCTCAAAGATATAAGTGAAGCACTATGAGCAAAGCTATCAAGCTCGAAAGATGTAAGTGAAGCACATAGAGTATTCTATCAAATTCCAATTCATGTATGGCTCTCTCAAAAGGTGTGTACAGCAATGATGATTGTGGTAAACTAACAAGCAAAGACGCAAATAATACAAGACGCTCCAAGCAAAATACATATCATGTGGTGAATAAAAATATAGCTCCAAGTAAATTACCGATGGAAGTGGACGAAAGAGGGGATGCCTTCCGGGGCATCCCCAAGCTTTGACTTTTTGTTGTCCTTGGATTATCTTGGGGGGTGCCATGGGCATCCCCAATCCTAGGCTCTTGCCACTCCTTGTTCCATAATCCATCAAAAGAATTCACCCAAAACTTGAAAACTTCACAACACAAAACTCAATAGAAATCTCGTGAGCTTCGTTAGAGAAAGAAAACAAGAGACTACTTCAAGTTACTGTAATGAACTCATTCTTTATTTATATTGGTGTTAAACCTACTGTATTCCAACTTCTCTATGGATCATAAACTTGTTGGGAACGTAGTAATTTCAAAAAAAATTCCTACGCACACACAAGATCATGGTGATGCATAGCAACGAGAGGGGAGAGTGAATGTCCACGTACCCTCGTAGACCGTAAGCGGAAGCGTTATAACAACGCGGTTGATGTAGTCGTACGTCTTCACGATCCGACCGATCCAAGTACCGAACGTACGGCACCTCCGAGTTACGCACACGCTCAGCTCGATGGCGATCCCGGACTCCGATCCAAAGCAAAGTGTCGGGATGAGTTCCGCCAAGACGGCGTGGTGGACGATGATGATGCTCCACTGACGCAGGGCTTCGCCTAAGCTCATGACGATATGACTTCACCGGCGCAGGGCTTCGCCTAAGCTCCGCGACGATATGACTTCACCGGCGCAGGGCTTTGCCTAAGCTCCGCGACGATATGACCGAAGTGGAATATGGTGGAGGGGGGCACCGCACACGGCTAAGGAACGATCTGTAGATCAACTTGTGTGTCCTAGGGTGCCCCCCCTGCCCCCGTATATAAAGGAGCAAGGGAGGGGGTGGCCGGCCTAGGAGGAGGCGCACTATGGGGAGTCCTACTCCCAGGAGTAGGATTCCCCTTTCCTAGTCCAACTAGGAAACCTTCCATGTAGTAGGAGTAGGAGAGAAGGAAAGGGAAGGGAAAAGGAGAAGAAGGAAGGAAGAGGCGCCCCTTCCCTAGTCAATTCGGACCAGACCAAGGGAAGGTGCGGCCACCCTTGAGGCCCTTTTCCTTCTTTCCCGTATGGCCCAATAAGGCCCAATACGTATTCCCGTAACTCTCCGGTACTCCGAAAAATACCCGAATCACTCGGAACCTTTCCGAACTCCGTATATAGTCGTCCAATATATCGATCTTTACGTCTCGACCATTTCGAGACTCCTCGTCATGTCCCTGATCTCATCCGGGACTCCGAACTCCTTCGGTACATCAAAACTCATAAACTCATAATATAAGCATCGCCATCGAAACCTTAAGCGTGCGGACCCTACGGGTTCGAGAACTATGTAGACATGACCGAGAACTATTCTTGGTCAATAACCAATAGCGGAACCTGGATGCCCATATTGGTTCCTACATATTCTCTGAAGATCTTTATCGGTCAAACCGCATAACAACATACGTTGTTCCCTTTGTCATCGGTATGTTACTTGCAGAGATTCGATCGTCGGTATCCAATACCTAGTTCAATCTCGTTACCGGCAAGTCTCTTTACTCGTTCCGTAATGCATCATTCCATAACTAACTCATTAGCTACATTGCTTGCAAGGCTTATAGTGATGTGCATTACCGAGAGGGCTCAGAGATACCTCTCAGAGCAATCGGAGTGACAAAACCTAATCTCAAATACGCCAACCCAACATGTACCTTTGGAGACACCTGTAGTACTCCTTTATAATCACCCAGTTACGTTGTGACGTTTGGTAGCACCCAAAGTGTTCCTCCGGTAAACGGGAGTTGCATAATCTCATAGTTACGGGAACATGTATAAGTCATGAAGAAAGCAATAGCAACATACTAAACGATCGGGTGCTAGGCTAACGGAATGGGTCATGTCAATCACATCATTCTCCTAATGATGTGATCCCGTTAATCAAATGACAACTCATGTCTATGGTTAGGAAACATAACCATCTTCGATTAACGAGCTAGTCAAGTAGAGGCATACTAGTGACACTCTGTTTGTCTATGTATTCACACATGTATTATGTTCCCGGTTAATACAATTCTAGCATGAATAATAAACATTTATCATGATATAAGGAAATAAATAATAACTTTATTATTGCCTCTAGGGCATATTTCCTTCAGTCTCCCACTTGCACTAGAGTCAATAATCTAGATCACATCACCATGTGATTAACATCGATAGTTCACATCATCATGTGATTAACACCCATAGTTCACATCGCCATGTGACCAACACCCAAAGGGTTTACTAGATTCAGTAATCTAGTTCACATCGCTATGTGATTAACACCCAAAGAGTACTAAGGTGTGATCATGTTTTGCTTGTGAGAGAATCTTAGTCAACGGGTCTTTCATATTCAGATCCGTTATGTATTTTGCAATTTTTCTATGTCTACAATGCTCGCACTTGCGGAGCTACTCTAGCTAATTGCTCCCACTTTCAATATGTATCTAGATCGAGACTTAGAGTCATCCAGATCGGTGTCAAAACTTGCATCGGCGTAACCCTTTACGACGAACCTTTTGTCACTTCCATAATCGAGAAACATATCCTTATTTTACTAAGGATAATTTTGACCGCTGTCCGATGATCTACTCCTAGATCACTATTGTACTCCTTGCCAAACTCAAGTGTAGGGTATACAATAGATCTGGTACACTGACATGGCATACTTTATAGAATCTATGGCCAAGGCATAGGGAATGACTTTCATTCTCTTTCTATCTTCTGCCGTGGTCGGGTTTTGAGTCTTACTCAATTTCACACCTTGTAACACAGGCAAGAACTCTTTCTTTGACTGTTCCACTTTGAACTATTTCAAAATCTTGTCAAGGTATGTACTCATTGAAAAAACTTATCAAGCGTCTTGATCTATCTCTATAGATCTTGATGCTCAATATGTAAGCAGCTTCACCGAGGTCTTTCTTTGAAAAAAAAACTCCTTTCAAACACTCCTTTATGCTTTGCGAGAATAATTCTACATTATTTCCGATCTACAATATGTCATTCACATATACTTATCGAAATGCTGTAGTGCTCCCACTCACTTTCTAGTAATTACAGGCTTCACCGCAAGTCTGTATAAAACTATATGCTATGATCAACTTATCAAAGCATGTATTCCAACTTCTGAGATGCTTGCACCAGTCCATAGATGGATCACTTTGGAGCTTGCATATTTTGTTAGCACCTTTAGGATTGACAAAACCTTCTGGTTGCATCATATACAACTCTTCTTTAATAAATCCATTAAAGAATGTAGTTTTGACATCCATTTGCCAGATTTCATAAAATGTGGCAATTGCTAACATGATTCGGACAGACTTAAGCATCGCTACAGCTTGAGAAAATCTCATTGTAGTCAACACCTTGAACTTGTCGAAAACCTTTTGTGACAAGTCGAGCTTTGTAGATAGTAACACTACTATCGGTGTCCGTCTTCCTCTTGAAGATCCATTTATTTTCTATGGCTTGCCGATCATCGGGCAAGTCAACCAAAGTCCATACTTTGTTCTCATACATGGATCCCATCTCAGATTTCATGGCCTCAAGCCATTTTATGGAATCTGGGCTCATCATCGCTTCCTCATAGTTCGTAGGTTCATCATGGTCTAGTAACATGACTTCCGAACATGATTACCGTACTACTACAGTGCGGATCTTACTCTGGAAGACCTACGAGGTTTGGTAGCAACTTGATCTGAAGTTTCATGATCATCATCATTAACTTCCTCACTAATTGGTGTAGGAATCACTTTGGAACTGATTTACGTGATGAACTACTTTCCAATAAGGGAGAAGGTATAATTACCTCATCAAGTTCTACTTTCCTCCCACTCACTTCTTTCGAGAGAAACTTCTTCTCTAGAAAGGATCCATCTTAGCAACGAAAAACTTGCCTTCGGATCTGTGATAGAAGGTGTACCCAATAGTTACCTTTGGGTATTCTATGAAGACGCACTTCTCCGATTTGGGTTTGAGCTTATCGGTGAAAACTTTTTCACATAAGCATCACAACTCCAAACTTTTAAGAAACGACAGCTTAGGTTTACTGTTAAACCATAGTTCATATGGTGTCGTCTCAACGGATTTAGATGGTGCCCTATTAAACGTGAATGCAGCTGTCTCTAATGCATAACCCCAAAACGGTAATGGTAAATTAATAAGAGACATCATAGATAGCACCATATCAAATAAAGTGCGGTTACGACATTCGGACACACCATAACATTGTGGTGTTCCAGGTGGCGTGAGCTGTGAAACTATTCCACATTATTTTAATTGAAGACCAAACTCGTAACTCAATTATTCGTCTTTGCGATTAGATCGCAGAAACTTTATTTTCTTGTTACGATGATTTTTCCACTTCACTCTGAAATTCTTTGAACCTTTCAACTATTTCAGACTTATGTTTCATCAAGTAGATATACCCATATCTGCTCAAATCATCTTGTGAAAGTCAGAAAATAACGATACTTGTCACGAGCATCAACACTCATTGGATCGCATACATCGGTATGTATTATTTCCAATGAGTCAAGAGGCTGTTCCATTGTTCCGAGAAGCGGAGTTTTAG
Source organism: Aegilops bicornis (assembly GCA_021605145.1). Taxonomy (NCBI): domain Eukaryota; kingdom Viridiplantae; phylum Streptophyta; class Magnoliopsida; order Poales; family Poaceae; genus Aegilops; species Aegilops bicornis. The sequence continues at coordinate 392,477,385 of CM038674.1, forward strand.
TCATCTTGCCCAAAGCGGCACGGTTCGCAAGCATCAAATGATTCATAATCAAGTGATTCCAAAAGTCCATCGGCATGGAGTTTTCTTCATGCGCTTTACACCAATATGACCTAAACGGCAGTGCCACAAATAAGTTGCACTATCATTATTAACTTTGCATCTTTTGGTTTCAATATTATGAATATGTGTATCACTATGTTCGAGATCCAATGAATCATTTTCATTGGGTGTGTAATCATATAAGGTTTTATTCATGTAAACAGAACAACAATTTATTCTCTTACTTAAATGAATAACCGTATTGCAATAAACATGATCAAATCATACTTATGCTCAACACCAAATAACACTTATTTAGGTTCCATACTAATCCCGAAAGTTTAGGGAGTGCGATGATGATCATATCAATCTTGGAACTACTTCCAACACTCATCTTCACTTCCCCTTCAACTAGTTTCTCGTTCATTGCAACTCCGTTTCAAGTTACTACTCTTAGCAACTGAACCATTACCAAATACCGAGGGGTTGCTACGAACACGATAAAATACACATCAATAATCTGTATCTCAAATATACCTTTGTTCACTTTGCCATCCTTCTTATCCGCCAAATACTTGGGGTAGTTCCGCTTCTAGTGACCAGTTCAATTGCAGCAAAAGCACTTAGTCTCAGGCTTAGGTCCAGACTTGGTCTTCTTCACTCGAGCAGCAACTTGCTTGCTGTTCTTCTTGAAGTTCCTTCTTCCCTTTGCCCTTTTCCTTGAGACTAGTGGTCTTGTCAATCATCAACACTTGATGCTCTTTCTTGATTTCTACCTTCGTCGATTTCAACATCACGAAGAGCTCGGGAATCGTTTTCGTCATCCCTTGCATACTATAGTTCATCACGAAGTTCTAGTAACTTAGTGTTGGTGACTAGAGAATTCTGTCAATCACTATCTTATCCGGAAGATTAACTCCCACTTGATTCAAGCGATTGAAGTACCCGGACAATCTGAGAACATGCTCACTAGTTGAGCGATTCTCTTCCATCTTTTAGCTGTAGAACTTGTTGGAGATTTCATATCTCTCAACTCGGTTATTTGCTTGAAATATTAACTTCAATTCCTGGAACATCTTATATGTTCCATGACGTTCAAAACATCTTTGAAGTCCCGATTCTAAGCTGTTAAGTATGGTGCACTAAACTATCAAGTAGTCATCATATTGAGCTAGCCAAACGTTCATAACGTCTACATTTGCTCCTGCAATAGGTGCATCACCTAGCGGTGCATTAAGGACATAATTCTTACGTGCAGCAATGAGGATAAACCTCAGATCACGGATCCAATCCGCATCATTTCTACTAACATTTTTCAATACAATTTTCTCTAGGAACACATATAAAAACATAGGGAAGCAACAACGTGAGCTATTGATCTACAACATAATTTGCAAAATACTACCAGGATTAAGTTCATGATAAATTAAAGTTCAATTAATCATATTACTTAAGAACTCCCACTTAGATAGACATCTCTCTAGTCATCTAAGTGATCACGTGATCCAAATCAACTAAACCATAACCGATCATCACGTGAGATGGAGTAGTTTTCAATGGTGAACATCTTATGTTGATCATATCTACTATATGATTCACGCTCGACCTTTCGGTCTCCGTGTTCGAGGCCATATCTGCATATGCTAGGCTCGTCAAGTATAACTTTGAGTATTCTGGCGTGCAAAACTGGCTTGCACCCGTTGTAGATGGACGTAGAGCTTATCACACCCGATCATCACGTGGTGTCTCGGCACGATTTAACTTTGGCAACGGTGCATACTCAGGAGAACACTACTTGATAATTTTCATGAGAGATCATCTTAAAATGCTACCGTCAAACAAAGCAAAATAAGATGCATAAAGGATAAACATCACATGCAATCAATATAAGTGATATGATATGGCCATCATCATCTTGTGCTTGTGGTCTCCATCTCCGAAGCACCGTCATGATCACCATCGTCACCGTAGCGACACCTTGATCTCCATCGTAGCATCGTTGTCGCCACGCCATCTATTGCTTCTACGACTATCGCTACCGCTTAGTGATAAAGTAAAAGCAATTACAGTATGCGTTGCATTTCATACAATAAGCGACAACCATATGGCTCCTGCCATTGCGATAACTTCGGTTACAAAACATGATCATCTCATACAATAAAATATAGCATCACGTCTTGACCATATCACATCACAACATGCCCTGCAAAAACAAGTTAGACGTCCTCTACTTTGTTGTTGCAAGTTTTACGTGGCTGCTACGGGCTGAGCAAGAACCGTTCTTACCTACGCATTAAAACCACAACGATACTTCGTCAAATAGACTCCGGTTTAACCTTCTCAAGGACCGGGTGTAGCCACACTCGGTTCAACTAATGTGAGAGAGACAGACACCCGCCAGCCACCTTTAAGCACGAGTGCTCGTAGCAGTGAAACCGGTCTCGCGTAAGCGTCTGGCGTAATGTCGGTCCGGGCCGCTTCATCTCACAATACCGCTGAACCAAAGTATGACATGCCGGTAGGCAGTATGACTTGTATCGCCCACAACTCACTTGTGTTCTACTCGTGCATATGACATCAACGCATAAAACCAGGCTCGGATGCCACTGTTGGGGAACGTAGTAATTTCAAAAAAATTTCCTACGCACACACAAGATCATGGTGATGCATAGCAACGAGAGGGGAGAGTGAATGTCCACGTACCCTCGTAGACCGTAAGCGGAAGCGTTATAACAACGCGGTTGATGTAGTCGATGCGTCTTCACGATCCGACCGATCCAAGTACCGAACGTCACGGCACCTCCGAGTTCTGCACACGTTCAGCTCGATGGCGATCCGGACTCCGATCCAGCAAAGTGTCGGGGATGAGTTCCGTCAAGACGACGGCGTGGTGGCGATGATGATGCTCCACCGACGCGAGGCTTCGCCTAAGCTCATGACGATATGACTTCACCGGCGCGGGGCTTCGCCTAAGCTCATGACGATATGACTTCACCGGCGCAGGGCTTTGCCTAAGCTCGCGACGATATGACCAAGTGGAATATGGTGGGGGTCACCGCACACGGCTAAGGAACGATCCGTAGATCAACTTGTGTGTTCTAGGGTGCCCCCCTGCCCCCGTATATAAAGGAGCAAGGGAGGGGGTGGCCGGCCTAGGAGGAGGCGCACCAAGGGGGGGAGTCCTACTCCCACCGGGAGTAGGATTCCCCCTTTCCTAGTCCAACTAGGAAACCTTCCATGTAGTAGGAGTAGGAGAGAAGGAAAGGGAAGGGAAATGGAGAAGGCAGGAAGAGGCGCCTTCCCTAGTCAATTCGGACCAGACCAAGGGAAGAGTGCGGCCACCCTTGAGGCCCTTTTCCTTCTTTCCCGTATGGCCCAATAAGGCCCAATACGTATTCCCGTAACTCTCCGGTACTCGAAAAATACCGAATCACTCGGAACCTTTCCGAACTCCGAATATAGTCGTCCAATATATCGATCTTTACGTCTCGACCATTTCGAGACTCCTCGTCATGTCCCTGATCTCATCCGGGACTCCGAACTCCTTCGGTACATCAAAACTCATAAACTCATAATATAAGCATCGCCATGAAACCTTAAGCGTGCGGACCCTACGGGTTCGAGAACTATGTAGACATGACCGAGAACTATTCTTGGTCAATAACCAATAAGCGGAACCTGGATGCCCATATTGGTTCCTACATATTCTACGAAGATCTTTATCGGTCAAACCGCATAACAACATACGTTGTTCCCTTTGTCATCGGTATGTTACTTGCCCGAGATTCGATCGTCGGTATCCAATACCTAGTTCAATCTCGTTACCGGCAAGTCTCTTTACTCGTTCCGTAATGCATCATTCCATAACTAACTCATTAGCTACATTGCTTGCAAGGCTTATAGTGATGTGCATTACCGAGAGGGCCCAGAGATACCTCTCCCAGCAATCGGAGTGACAAAACCTAATCTCGAAATCGCCAACCCAACATGTACCTTTGGAGACACCTGTAGTACTCCTTTATAATCACCCGATTACGTTGTGACGTTTGGTAGCACCAAAGTGTTCCTCCGGTAAACGGAGTTGCATAATCTCATAGTTACAGGAACATGTATAAGTCATGAAGAAAGCAATAGCAACATACTAAGCGATCGGGTGCTAGGCTAACGGAATGGGTCATGTCAATCACATCATTCTCCTAATGATGTGATCCCGTTAATCAAATGACAACTCATGTCTATGGTTAGGAAACATAACCATCTTCGATTAACGAGCTAGTCAAGTAGAGGCATACTAGTGACACTCTGTTTGTCTATGTATTCACACATGTATTATGTTCCAGTTAATACAATTCTAGCATGAATAATAAACATTTATCATGATATAAGGAAATAAATAATAACTTTATTATTGCCTCTAGGGCATATTTCCTTCAAAACTATTTTACTAGCCATAGATTCATCAAAATAAGCAAACAACACACGCAAAACAGAATCTGTCAAAAACAGAACAGTCTGTAGTAATCTGTAACTAACGCAAACTTCTGGAACACAAAAAATTCTACCAAAACTAGACGACCTAGACATTTTTTCTATTGATCAGAATCAATTGGAATCAGTATTTTATCACATTCTGGTGATTTTTAACAATTCGGGCACTGAGCAAAAAGTTTCTTGAAATTACAGCAAGATCAAATAACTATCATCCAAGAAGATCCAATAGGTTTAACTTGGCACAAACACTAATTAAAAGATAAAACCACATCTAAACAGAGGCTAGATGGATTATTTATTTCTAAACAGAAGCAGAAACAAAAAAAAAACTTAAAATAAAATTGGGTTGCCTCCCAACAAGCGCTATCGTTTAACGCCCCTAGCTAGGCATAAAAGCAAGGATAGATCTAGGTATTGCCATCTTTGGTAGGCAATCCATAAGTGGCTCTCATAATAGATTCATATGGTAATTTGATTTTATTTCTAGGGAGTTTTCCATGCCTTTCTTTAATGGAAATTGGAATCTAATATTCCCTTCCTTCATATCAATAATTGCACCAATCGTTCTAAGGAAAGGTCTACCAAGAATAATAGGACATGAAGGATTGCAATCTATATCAAGAACGATAAAATCTACGGGCACATAATTCCTATTTGCAAAAGTAATAACATCACTAATTCTTCCCATAGGCTTTTTAATAGTGGAATCCGCAAGATGCAAGTTTAGAGAGCAATCATCAAAATCACGGAAATCTAGCAAATCACACAAGGTTTTGGGAATAGTAGAGACACTAGCACCCAAATCACACAAAGCATTAAACTCATGATCTTTAATTTTAATCTTGATAGTAGGTTCCCACTCATCATAGAGTTTCCTAGGGATATAAACTTTCAACTCAAGTTTTTCTTTATAAGATTGCATCAAGGCATCAACAATGTGTTCGGTAAAGGCTTTATTTTGACTATAAGCATGAGGAGAATTTAGCACGGTTTGCAACAAGGAAATACAATCAATTAAAGAGCAATTTTCTTAATTAAATTCCTTGAGATCCAATATAGTGGGGTTATCAACATCTAGATTTTTATTTCTTTCAATCCCACTTTTATCAATTTCATCATCCAGATCTAAAAACTCTGAATTCTTAGAACGCCTTCTAGGTAAAGGAAGATCATATTCAGTTTCATCAAGATTCATATTGCAAAACAAAGATTTGATAGGGGACGCATCAATAACTTTTAAATCTTCATCTTGATTTTCATAGGGATTCGGTTTAGCGGCCATCTTATTGACTAAGGTAGCTTGCATATCCGAAATTTCAGCAGTCATCTTTTCAAGACGAGCAATTTGGGCTCTGATACCATCAAATTCTTTGGACATATCATCGAGCTCTTTATTCATATAACTCATAAAACTCTTTTGTTCCTTAAGCTCGTTTCTAAAGAAATTATTATGCTCAAATTGCAAAACCATAAACTTCCTCACATTGTTTTCGATCTCCTCTAGCCTTTTAAGGTGAAGATCACCAAATTTGGGTAGTGCCATCGCGACAAACAAGCAAACTAACACACAAGCAAACAAGCGGACGAGGAAAAGGCAACGGGAAAAAGAGGAGGAGATTGGGAAAGAGAGGGCGAATAAAATGGCAAGGGTGAAGTGGGGGAGAGGAAAACGAGAGGCAAATGGCAAATAATGTAATGTGAGAGATAGGGATTGTGATGGGTACTTGGTATGTTGACTTTTGCGTAGACTTCCCGGCAACGGCACCAGAAATTCTTCTTGCTACGTCTTGAGCGTGCATTGGTTTTCCCCGAAGAGGAGAGGATGATGCAGCACAGTAGCGTAAGTATTTCCCTCAGTTTTTGAGAACCAAGGTATCAATCCAGTAGGAGGCCACGCACAAGTCCCTCGTACCTGCACAAAATGATAGCCACTCGCAACCAACGCGATTAGGGGTTGTCAATCCCTTCACGGTCACTTACGAGAGTGAGATCTGATAGAGATAATATTTTTGGTATTTTTGGTATAAAGATGCAAAGTGAAAAGTAAAGGCAAAGTAAAACAAAGCAAGTATAAAAGTGATGGAGATTGATATGATGAGAATAGACCCAGGGGCCATAGGTTTCACTAGTGGCTTCTCTCAAGAGCATAAGTATTCTACGGTGGGTTAACAAATTACTGTTGAGCAATTGACAGAATTGAGCATATTGTTCGAGCAGTGGATCAGACTCCATATTGCTCCACTCAAATCATCTTTCCACTAAATCCAAATCTGTGAGAGAGAGTTGAGTGTTGGGGATACTATCATTTGAAGCACAAGAACAAGGAGTTCATCATCAACACACCATCTATTACCATTTGGAGAGTGGTGTCTCCTAGATTGGTTAGGTGTCACTTGGGAGCCTCTGTCAAGTTTGTGGAGTTGAACCAAGGTGTTTGTAAGGGCAAAGAGATCGCCTACTTCGTGAAGATCTACCCTAGTGAGGCAAGTCCTTCATGGGAGATGGCCATGGTGGGATAGACAAGGTTGCTTCTTCGTGGACCCTTCGTGGGTGGATCCCACCGTGGACTCACAACCGTTACCCTTCGTGGGTTGAAGTCTCCATCAACGTGGATGTACGATAGCACCACCTATCGGAACCATGCCAAAAATCTCCGTTTCTCCAACTGCGTTTGCATACTCCAATCCCATCCCCTTACATTCTTGCAACTTGCATGCTTTACTTTCCGCTACTCATATACTATTGTCATGCTTGCTTGAAATGTATTGTGAATGTTTAAACGTGTGCTAAAACTCCACCTTAACTTGAAGAAATTAAAAACTGCTACTTTTATTTATTGAGGGTGTAATCACCCCCCTCTAGACACCTCTTCTCGATCCTTTTAATTGGTATCAGAGCAGTGGTCTCCATTGCTTTGGTTTAATCACCAGTGGAGGAAGATGGATGAGTCTACGTTGGGGAGTCTTAGACGTAGAGTGCCTATACTTGATGGAGAGTTCTTTCATGAGTGGAAAAATGAGATGCTTGAGATTTTCAATGAATATTATTTGAACAAGTACATTACTAGCCCTTATGCACCCCTTGTTGATCCTATGCATCCTACCCATGATGAGTCCATTGACATGATTCACAACCTTAGAACCGTCAATCTTATTACTAGAAGTTTGCCTAGAAATTTGCTTGGTTGCTTGCCTACTCTTGATTGTGCCTACACTATATGGAGATTTCTTGAGGAATGATTTCCAAACTATTCCTTGCAAAACATAGATGAGATTCTTCACAAGTCTATTGCTTTGAGTAAGATGAATTTCAATGATCCTAAGTTTGGTGATTGTCTATTTGAGCTTACTAACCTTATGCATGCCAAAGGAGATGTTGGAATCATTAGCAATATCATCTCTGAAGCCATTAGAATTCATAAAGACGAACATTGTGATGATCATTTATCTAATGAATCACTCTCTCTAGGATTTGATCCATCACAAGACGATGTTGAACATGGATACTATGATGAGGATGATGATAGTGACTTTGATCTCGATGAGTCTATGAGACACTTTGATCTTATGGCTAATCTTCACGGCTACATGGCTGGAGGAAAGGAATGGGTTCTTGATAGTGGATGTACCGATCACATGACCGGAGACAAGGAATGTTTCGTGAGCTAGCTGAAAACGATGGCTCTCGAAAGTATGTCACCTTTGGTGATAACTCAAAGGGTAAGGTGGTTGGCCTTGGTAAGGTGGCCATCTCACATGATAGCTCCATACAAATGTTATGCTTGTTGAATCTCTTGGCTACAATTTACTTTCTGTATCTAGACTTGCTGACTTTGGTTTCAATGTCCTACTCACCAAAGTAGATTGCCAAGTGTTTCGTAGAGATAATCATAATATGGTCTTTACCGGTATACAGAGGTGATCTTTACATTGTTGATTTCACTAAAAGGCTCAACCTAGAACTTTCTTAATTGCTAAATCCTCTAAAGGCTGGTTGTGGCATAGAAGGTTAGGTCATGTGGGCATGCGAAATCTTGACAAGCTTATTAAAGGAGATCATATCCTTGGAGTGAAAGATGTTATATTTGAAAAGGATAGATTGTGCAGTGCTTGTCAAGCAGGAAAGCAAGTTGGAGGAAGTCACCCCGTGAAGAACATCATGACCATGAGAAGACCGCTCGAGCTACTTCATATGGATCTCTTTGGTCCCAATGCCTATAAAAGTCTCGGTGGAAACTCATTTGGTCTAGTCATAGTCGATGATTTTTCAAGATTTACGTGGGTGTTCTTTCTTCATGATAAACTTCGCTAGGAAGGCCCAAAATCAATTTGAAGTGAAGATCAAGAAGGTTCGCAGCAACAACGGAATGGAGTTCAAGAATGCAAATGTGGATACCTTTCATGACGAAGAAGGGATTTCGCACGAGTTCTCGGCTACGTACACACCTCAACAAAATGGAGTTGTTGAGAGGAAGAACCGGACTCTTATTGAGATGGCGAGAACGATGCTTGATGAGTACAAGACGCCAAACACTTTTGGGCAGAAGCGATTGAGACAGCTTGTCATGCAACAAATCGCTTGTATCTTCACAAGCTACTTGGCAAGACGGCATACGAGCTTCTCACTGGTAACAAACCCCAAGTTGGATACTTTCAGGTATTCGTCTCAAAGTGCTATATTCTTGATAAGCATCGTCATTCTAAATTTGCTCCTAAATCTCATGAGGGTTTCCTACTCGGCTATGGCTCAAACTCTCACACTTACCGTGTCTACAACAATTTCACCCGAAAGGTTGAAGAGACGGTAGATGTGAAGTTTGATGAATCTAACGGCTCGTAAGTAGAGCAATTGCCAATTGATGTAGGAGACAAAGACCCTTTGGAAGCAATCCAAGACTTTTCTATTGGCAAGATTCGTCCAGCGAAGGTAAAGGAGAGTACCTCGTCCGTCCAAGTGGAAGCTTCTACCTCACAACAAGGTGAACCAAGAGTTGACATGGAAGCATCCACAAGTGGGACACGCCAAGATGAAGAAAACGAGGAAGTACACCAAGATGAACCTCATCAACCTCCTTCTCCCCCTCGACAAGAAAACAACAACGTCAACAATGAAGAAGGCCAAGAAGAAGAACAAGGTGATGAAGAAGATGTTCCACCCCGACCCAAGCAAAAACTCTCACGAGTTCGAGCAAGAGTCTCAAGAGACCATCCCGTCGAACAAATCTTCAATGATATCCAAACCAGGAGAATCACTTGCTCTAAAACTTGTTTGGCAATTTTTTGTGAACATTATTCATTCATCTCTAGCATTGAACCTATGAAGGTTGAAGAAGCATTGGAAGATCCGGATTGGATAAATGCCATGCATGAAGAACTACACAACTTTGAGAGGAACCAAGTGTGGACATTGGTCGAGAAGCCCGACAACAACCACAACATCATCGGTACCAAATGGGTGTTTTTCAACAAGCAAGACGAAGATGGACAAGTCGTTCACAACAAAGCACGTCTCGTCACCCAAGGCTACACTCAAGTCGAAGGTATGGACTATGGTGAGATATACACCCCCGTTGCTAGACTTGAGTCCATCCGCATCTTACTTTCCTATGCTAATCACCATGATATCTCCTTGTACCAAATGGATATTAAAAGTGCTTTTCTAAATGGTGAAATTGAGGAGGAAGTTTATGTTAAACAACCTCCCGACTTTGTCAATCCTAAGAAACACGATCATGTTTACAAACTTCACAAAGCTCTTTATGGTCTTAAACAAGCTCCTAGAGTGTCATATAAATGCTTGACCAAGTTCCTCATTGAGAAAGGCTTTGAGATTGGAAAGATAGGTTCAACTCTTTTTACTAAAAGGGTTAATGGAAAATTATTTGTGTGCCAGATTTATGTTGATGATATCATATTTGGTTCGACTGACCCTCATTTTAGTGAAAAGTTTGGAAAGCTAATGTCGAAGAAGTTTGAGATGTCTATGATGCGTGAACTCAAGTTCTTTCTTGGTTTGCAAATCAAGCAAACTAAGGAGGGCACCTTTGTCTCTCAAACAAAGTACACCAATGACTTATTCAAGAAGTCCAACATGCAAGAAAGCAAAGGTATGAAAATGCCCATGCCTACTAGTGGACATCTTGACTTGACTAAGGATGGCAAATCGGTTTACCCAAAGGTTTACTGCTCTATGATTGGTTCATTATTATATCTATGTGCTTGTCGTCCTGATATTATGCTAAGTGTGTGCATGTGTGCACGATATCAAGCAGCCCCCAAAGAATGTCATCTTAAGGCTGTGAAAAGGATAGTGAGATACTTAATTCATACACCAAATTTTGGCATTTGGTATCCTAAGAGGTCTTCTTTTGATCTTGTTGGCTACTCCGACTCAGACTATGCCGGTGACAAGGTTGATAGAAAGTCCACTTCATGTAATTGTCAATTACTTGGTAGGTATCCTTATCCACCGCCGAAGCGGAGTACATTACCGCCGTTTCATGTTGTGCTCAGTTACTTTGGATGACCCAAACTCTTAAAGATTACGGGATCTATGTGAAACATGTTCCATTTCTTTGTGACAATGAAAGTGCTATTAAGATTGCGCATAAGCCCGTGCAACATTCTCGAACTAAGCATATTGAAGTTCATCATCATTTCATTCAAGATCATGTTGCTAAAGGGGACATTGATCTTAAGCATGTTCGTACCGATAAGCAATTGGCGGATATATTCACCAAACCGCTTGATGAGAAAGTATTTTTCTGTTTGAGAGGTGAATTGAACATCATTGATGCTTCAAACTTGGAGTAGAAACTCCATTTGTATACATGCAAGGCATGAGCCTATGACTAATCCTTGATATTTCTCTTATGATGATGATCATATGTCTTGGATATATTTGCACCCTTGCATGCTATCTAAACCATGTAGGTACTTGGATGAATCAAAATCTATGAGATTGCCAATCACTCACATCTTGACCAATCTCTACATCACTAAGTCTCTACAAAATGGTGGTTGAAGACAAGGAAGCATGAAAACTTTCAACATATCCTTTGACAATTACTTTATGTCAAATTTCAATTGGTATCAACTTTCATGATTGTCATTTTGGATACACAAGTGCTCTTCCTTGCAAAACTAACCCATGTAGGTAGATGAACTCAAACTACAAGCGGTTCTCCCAACTCTTGATGTGCTACATCAACCTTGAGCATCCCACACAAGTTCAATTACATGATCAAGATCAACACCACCACCCAATGTATGCTATTCCATCTTAGAGAAGCTTTACTCCAAGTCATGGGTCAAAGCAGCTCAACAAGATACGAATACATCAAAATGCATAAACGAAAAATGGTAACCCCATTTTGTGCTTAAAAGATGAGTATGACCTATGATCAAGTGTTCTCACTTGACTCCTCAGTCAATATACTCTAACATACGTGACTTTGTTGTCGACCAATTCTAGATGAAGTTCTCTAGTGTTTCTCTGTGATTTTTGCATTTATCTCTTGCATATTTTGTCGGCGTTCTGGGAACGGGGGTCCCCAGACTTGCCTGCCTGCGGCCTGCGGTGTGGCTCAAGTGGGGGCCCAGCGCGGCCCAGCTTCATCAGCTCAAGCTCAAGACCCTCGCGAGGGGCCAAGCCTCGCGGGGCGGATGACAGGAACCTTCCTCGGGAGCAGCCTCGTCAGGCAGGCTCACGAGGAGGCGGAGAGATCAAGGCAGGGTACCTCACGAGGGTACCCCTGACGCAAGCCATGACGATCGAGATCAGGCGGGCGCCAGCCTGCACAGTGTCCTCGTTTCCCCTTTTGTGCAAAGGAGGCAAGCACAGGCCAAGGCATCAGGCAAAGGTTACCGCTTCGGTGCAACAACCGTTTGCCTTCACCCCAGTTGGATCACACATTGAGCATGGGCCAGATCATCATCTGCAGAGGAGCACTATGGTTGTTGATGAACCACCGCTAAACCATGAAAGGTACGCTCTGATTGAGATCACCCCCCCTATACCAGTTCATCAGAAGAGGTACTGGTTAGAGGAAGTTTGCCGGATTATTAGGGAGGATCTGGAGTATCAGATTAAGGACGAGTTTGTCTATCCAATTGCATTAGGCTGTGTTGCTTTTCTTGATGTTCATAGTAGAGATGACGCCATTAGAGAAGGTATGCATGCTTTAACTGAGGATTCCTACTTCTCCTTAATCCCTCATGACGAAGGGATTAACATGAGGATGCCTGCTTTTCAGTATGAAGTCTGGATTTTGATGCTTGCTTTTCCTATGGATTACATGACTGAACACTATGTTCATAAGGCGGTTTCTCGCTTGACAAGCTGCGTCACAGCCACGTTGAGCGAGAACAAAGCTAGGGTTGTTGTTAAATGCCACATTAAAGATATTACGAAGTTCCTCATAGTCCGCTTGTCACCAAAGTTGGTATCTTTGCCGAAATTTGGGCCGCTCATGGTCTGTCCCTGTTTATGTTCTGAACGGTAGAGACACTGTACCTGGCCTTCAAGGAACTGAAGATACTCCGCCTCTTCTGAATGCGTCTACGCATCCGTACAGTCTGCCGTATTATACTATCATGCAACAAGCTAGAATCAATGAGATGGAGGCCCAACAAGCTGCAAATGATGCAATGTGGAATGGCAATGCGCAAGATCAGGATCCGGTGCCAGCCAATGGGTGGAGTCCATGGCCAGTGGTACCACCGCCGTATACGGGTTTCAGTTTCAGAACTTACTTTGACTATGATGGACCGTCTCTGATGGATGGTGTGTCACAAGAGCATAACCTCGTCGACAATCTGTCAGATGGTTGGTCTGAATTCTCCTATGTGGATGAGCTGGCTGATAATTTCATCAATGGTGTTCCCTCTGCAGCTAATGCCTTTGTCAGAGTTGGAGGCTCTGTTTCTGCTTTGTTCTTTGTTAATGACAGTGATCTGCTCTCGTGGATGGGGGGCATGTTAAATAGGATCTACACCCGAGCTATATTACCTGCTGAGCTCCCCAATACAGTTTGTTTCCCCCTAAACCCTTTCACTGTTATGCAGTCTCAACTGAACTGTGTGTGCATGGCACTGTTGGCCCAATTGTGGCCAGAAACTGATGTTTTTGGGCGTATCTTCGGCTCAGTTTTTCGTGTGGGAAATGTGACTGTTTTGTCTGCCTTGTTGGAAGATTCTACCTCTGAGCTGCCAGTTCTGGAAGCCCCACTGTCTGTCCCCGCTGTGAGTTTGGAGGTGTCTGTTTCTGTGGATCCTGGTGTAGGCCCAATCGGGCAGATGATGATCAATGAGTCAGCACATGGGACACTATTCTCCTTCATCGCAGTGCACGCGCAAACAAATATGATGGGTTCAGGGTGCCTCCGCTTACTGACAAGAGATTGACAACTTCCAAGGTCAAGCCTAGGAAATATCCTTCACTTCCTGGCCCCTCTGCTGCTGGCACACCTAACACTAGAAGGCATGACAAGGTATCGGATAATTTCCCACCTCCTACTTCCATACATGCTATTCAGTCCATTGGGATTAATATGTGTGGTGTTCCTCCGAGTCAGTTGAGCCCAGACAAGCTGCTTGCTAGCCAAGGTGGGCAGAAGAGTGATGGCGGTGATCCCGATGCAGCTTAAGGAGTGGAAAATTCTCTGCTAGAATGTCCGGGGGATCAACTCCGACAAGAAGCACCTGGCGTTGCATAATGCTATTAATAGTAGTGGTTGTTCGGTTATTTGTCTGCAAGAAACAAAGCGTGCTACATTTGATACAGCTTTTGTTAAGCTTTTCTGTCCCAAAAAATTTGATAAGTTTGAATTCGTGCCCTCTCAAGGGGCCTCTGGTGGTTTAATTGTGCTATGGGATAGCTCTGTTTTTCTGGCAGAGTGTTCTGCTCTGAATTTTTTGCTTTGGGCATTCAGTTAACTTCTGTGCAATCAGCCAAGTCTTGGAAACTGGTTAATGTGTATGGACCTTGCGCTGGGGCAGGTAGAGTTACTTTCACATCATGGTTGTTTGATCTCGATATACCTAATGAGGAAGACTGGTTAATCTATGGGGATTTCAACTTCATTAGGCGCGGATAATCGCAATTTGCCAGGTGGAGATGTCAATGATATGCTTACGTTCAATGATTTCATTCGTTCTCAGGCTCTGGTTGAGCTTCCGATTAAGGGTAGACAATACACGTGGAGCAATATGCAGTTTGATCCACTGCTCGAACAAATCGATTGGTTCTTCACCTCGTCCAATTGGACTTCAAACTATCGTAACACCATAGTGGGTGCCCTGCCCAAACCAGTGTCTGATCATACTCCCTGTATGATTTCAATTCAGTCCTCGATCCCAAAGAGCAAGGTGTTTAGGTTTGAAAACTTCTGGATTTCTCATCCAGGTTTCTTTGAGTTGGTGCAGTCCACTTGGGAGAAACATTGTTTTGCACCGAATTCGGCAAAACTTTTGTGCAAAAAATTAAAGAACTTAAGGTACACACTTAAGCGCTGGAGTAAACAGATCTCCCGACTGAATTTGTGTATTGATAATTCCAATTGGGCCCTTCTGGAAATTGACAATATCGAAGCCAACTTCAGGGAGATTCTCAAAAACCATCTCGTTACCCTCCTTGGTTATAAACGAGAATATTGGAAAAAGAGGTATACGGTCAGATGGTTCTCCTGTGGTGATGACAACACCAAATTTTTCCACTCTGCTGCTTCAGAGAGATACCGCAAGAATTCCATAGCTTCGCTAAAACTTCCGGATGGCACGGTAGTATCTGATCATTTGGGTAAAGCACAAGAACTGTTCAAAACTTACAGGGAGGGATTGGGCAAAAAAGGAGAGTATGACATGAAGTTTGATCTGTCTAGAATCATCAAAAAGGTGGAGGGGCTCGACGAGCTAACCACACATTTCACTCATGATGAGATTGACATGGTGGTGAGAGAGATGCCTTCGGATAGATGATACGTCTCCAATTATCTATAATTTTTGATTGCTCCATGCTACTTTATCTATTGTTTTGGACTATAATGGGCTTTATTTTCCACTTTTATATTATTTTTGGGACTAACCTATTAACCGGAGGCCCGGCCCAGAATTGCTGTTTTTGCCTATTTCGGTGTTTCAAGAAGCGTAATATCAAACGGAGTCCAAGCGGAATGAAACCTTGAAACGTGATCTTCTCACGAGCGTGATCCAGGAGACTTGGACCCTACTCCAAGGAGTGCGAGGCAGTCACGAGGGTGGGGCGCGCCCTCCCACAGGCGCACCCCGCCTTGTGGGCCCCGACGCTCCACCGACGTACTCCTTCCTCCTATATATACCTACGTACCCCCAACAGATCAGAACGGGAGCCAAAAACCTAATTCCACCACCGTAACTTCCTGTATCCACGAGATCCCATCTTGGGTCCTGTTCCGGAGCTCCGCCGGAGGAGGCACCTACCACGGAGGGCTTCTACATCAACACCATAGCCCCTCCGATGAAGTGTGAGTAGTTTACTCCAGACCTTCAGGTCCATAGTTAGTAGCTAGATGGC
Source organism: Aegilops bicornis (assembly GCA_021605145.1). Classification (NCBI taxonomy): domain Eukaryota; kingdom Viridiplantae; phylum Streptophyta; class Magnoliopsida; order Poales; family Poaceae; genus Aegilops; species Aegilops bicornis. The sequence continues at coordinate 392,493,465 of CM038674.1, forward strand.
TTCTTCTCTCTTTTTGGATCTCAATACAATGTTCTCCCCCTCTCTCGTGGAGATCTATTCGATGTAATCTTCTTTTTGCGGTGTGTTTGTTGAGACCGATGAATTGTGGGTTTATGATCCCGCTTATCTATGGAAAATATTTGATTCTTCTCTGAATTCTTTTATGTATGATTGAGTTATCTTTGCAAGTCTCTTCGAATTATCCGTTTGGTTTGGCCAACTAGATTGGTAGTTCTTGCAATGGGAGAAGTGCTTAGCTTTGGGTTCAATCTTAAGGTGTCCTTACCTAGTGACTGAAGGGGTTGCAAGGCACGTATTGTATTGTTGCCATCGAGGATAACAAGATGGGGTATTTATCATATTGCATGAATTTATTCCTCTACATCATGTCATCTTGCTTAAGGTGTTACTCTATTTTTAACTTAATACTCTAGATGCATGCTGGATAGCAGTCGATGAGTGGAGTAATAGTAGTAAATGCAGAATCGTTTCGGTCTACTTGTCACGGACGTGATGCCTATATACATGATCATTGCCTGGATAACTTCATAACTATGCTGAATTCTGTCAATTGCTCAACAGTAATTTGTTCACCCACCGTAGAATACTTATGCTCTTGAGAGAAGCCACTAGTGAAACATATGGCCCCCGGGTCTATTCTCATCATATCAATCTCCATCACTTTATTTACTTCCTTTGATTTTACTTTTTACTTTGCATCTTTATACCAAAAATACCAAAAATATTATCTCTATCAGATCTCACCCTCGTAAGTGACCGTGAAGGGATTGACAACCCCTAAGTGTTGGTTGCGAGTAGCTATCGTTTTGTGCAGGTACGAGGGACTTGCGCGTGGTCTCCTACTGGATTGATACCTTGGTTCTCAAAAACTAAGGGAAATACTTACGCTACTTTGCTGCATCATGCTCTCCTCTTCGGGGAAATCCAACGCAATCCTCTCCTATCTCTCGCATTACATTATTTGCCATTTGCCTGTCGTTTTCCTCTCCCCCACTTCACCCTTGCCGTTTTATTCGCCCTCTCTTTCCCAATCTCCTCCTCCTTTTCCCTTTGACTTTTGTTTGATCGTGTGTTAGTTTGCTTGCCTGTCGCTATGTCTGAAATTGGGGAAATTATCGCCAATATGGATGATAATAATATGGAAAATTCTGAAGCTCCTGCTGAAGAATCCCCTACCTATCACACAAAAAGATTTCGAATCGGTAGTGGTAATATTATTGGAAAAGGAGTTATTCAAGATTTGTTTACTTGTGTTGGTGCTTTACCCTCTATAGGTGGTTCTATTCTCCATAGAACTAGTAGTCTTGCGGACGCTATTGCCATGCTTATCGTTGAACTTGAAAGGCAATTTGTGCATATGCACCCTTCTATACAAAGAATTTTCCTAGAATTTACTAATATTGAACACTCCTCATTAAGCGTGCGCTACTATCTTTTGGCTCATGAATTCAGATTTATAATAAAAGAAGCCAAAGAAATCTTCGCGCATTATAGGATGGACGCCGGCCGTCCTCCCATAGAATCTATCCTTTTTGATCAAGAAGAAATAATGCATTTTCAATCTATCGACTATGTTGCTTTCAATGAAAATCTTAGAAAAAAAGTGCCTACCAATATTTTAATTGATAGAATCTCTGAACTTAATGATGATTTGGCTATTCGAAATAATGAGCTAGGATGCTCTCTTGAGTATAGGCTTACCAAGTTCTGTCAAAAGAATGCTTATAATGATGAATTGGTTGTGCAATCTGAAGGGCGAAGGAGGAACCTATACCTCCTAAAATTGATCTTGGGGACTTTTGTCCTATTAAATTTAGCCCTTTTGATTACTTTTGCTTGCCTCAAAGAAAACTTGCTGCCGAACGTAGGGAATATGAAATGAGTTTCACCGATCTATCTTATTACTAAGGTACCACCTAGATCTATCTTTGCTTTTATGCCTAGCTAGGGGCGTTAAACGATAGCGCTTGTTGGGAGGCAACCCAATTTTATTTTGTGTTTTTTGTTTTTGGTTCTGTTTAGGAATAAAATAATCCATATAGACTCTGTTTAGATGTGATTTTATCTTTTAATTAGTGTTTGTGCCAAGTTGGACCTATTGGATCTTCTTGGGTGATAGTTATTTGATCTTGCTGTAATTTCCAGAATCTTTGTGCTCAGTGCCCGAATTGTTAAAAATCACCAGAACGTGATAAAATAGTGATTCTAATTGCTGCTGATCAATAAACAAATTTTCCAGGTCTTCTAGTTTTGGTAGAAGTTTTTGGGTTCCAGAAGTTTGCGTTAGTTACAGATTACTACAGACTGTTCTGTTTTTGACATATTCTGTTTTGCGTGTGTTGTTTGCTTATTTTGATGAATCTATGGTTAGTAAAATAGTTTATAATCCATAGAGAAGTTGGAATACAGTAAGTTTAACACCAATATAAATAAAGAATGAGTTCATTACAGTACCTTAAAGTAGTCTTTTGTTTTCTTTCTCTAACGGAGCTCACGAGATTTCTATTGAGTTTTGTGTTGTGAAGTTTTCAAGTTTTGGGTGAATTCTTTTGATGGATTGTGGAACAAGGAGTGGCAAGAGCCTAAGCTTGGGGATGCCCATGGCACCCCAAGATAATCCAAGGACACCAAAAGTCAAAACTTGGGGATGCCGGAAGGCATCCCTCTTTAAATCCACTTCCATCGGTAATTTACTTGGAGCTATATTTTTATTCACCAACATGATATGTGTTTTGCTTGGAGCGTCTTGTATTATTTGAGTCTTTTGCTTGATAGTTACCACAATCATCCTTGCTGTACACACCTTTTGAGAGAGCCATATATGAATTGAAATTTGATAGAATACTCTATGTGCTTCACTTATATCTTTTGAGCTTGATAGTTTGCTCATAGTGCTTCACTTATATCTTTTGAGCGTGATAATTTTTGCTCTAGTGCTTCACTTAGATCTTTTAGAGCATGGTGGTGGATTTGTTTTAAAGAAACTTGATCTCTCATGCTTCACTTAGATTATTTTGAGAGTCGTTAATAGCATGGTAATTTGCTTAATGTTAATATACTTGGTGTTCAAGATATGTGAAACTTTCTTATGAGTGCGTTGAATACTAAGATAAGTTTGATGCTTGATAATTGTTTTGAGATATGGAGGTAATAATATCAAAGTCATGCTGGTTGAGTAGTTGTGAATTTGAGAAATGCTTGTGTTGAAGTTAGTAAATCCCGTAGCATGCACGTATGGTTAAAGTTATGTAACAAATTTGAAACATGAAGTGTACCGGCTTGTGCATCCTTATGAGTGGCGGTGGGGACGACGATGGTCTTTTCCTACCAATCTATCCCCCTAGGAGCATGCGCGTAGTACTTGATTTTTGATGACTTCTAAGTTTTTGCAATAAGTATATGAGTTATTTTGACTAATGTTGAGTCCATGGATTATACACACTCTTACCTTTCCGCCATTGCTAGCCTCTTGATGCCGTGCATTGCCCTTTCTCACATTGAGAGTTGGTGCAAACTTCACGGTGCATCCAAACCCCGTGATACGATACGCTCTATCACACATAAACCTCCTTATATCTTCCTCAAAACAGCCACCATACCTACCTATTATGGCATTTCTATAGCCATTCCGAGATATATTGCCATGCAACTTTCCACCGTTCCGTTCATCATTATTATGACATAGTACATTACTTTTGTCATATTGCCATTGCATGATCATGTAGTTGACATCGTATTTGTGGCAAAGCCACCATGCATTATTTTTCATACATGTCACTCTTGATTCATTGCACCATCCCGGTACACCACCGGAGGCATTCATATAGAGTCATACCTTGTTCTAGTTTCGAGTTGTAATCCTCATGTTGTAATCAATAGAAGTGTGATGATCATCATTATTAGAGCATTGCCCAAAAAAAGAGAAAGGCCAAAAAAAAGAAAGGCCCAAAAAAAAGAAAAGAAAAGGGCAATGCTACTATCTCTTTTTCCACACTTGTGCTTCAAAGTAGCACCTCGTTCTTCATGTAGCGAGTCTCATATATTGTGATTTAAAGTAGCACCATGTTTTTCATATTGTGAGTCTCATAAGTTGTATTTTTCACACTAGTGGGAATTTTTCATTATAGAACTTGGCTTGTATATTCCTACGATGGGCTTCCTCAAATGCCCTAGGTCTTCATGAGCAAGCAAGTTGGATGCACACCCACTAGTTTTCTTTTGTTGAGCATTCATAGCTCTAGTGCATCCGTTGCATGGCAATCCCTACTCCTCATGTTGACATCAATTGATGGGCATCTCCATAGCCCGTTGATTATCCTCGTCAATGTGAGACTTTCTCTTTTTTGTCTTCTCCACACAATACCCATCATCATATTCTATTCCACCCATAGTGCTATATCCATGGCTCACGCTCATGTATTGCGTGAAGGTTGAAAAAGTTTGAGATTATTTACGTATGAAACAATTGCTTGGCTTGTCATCGGGGTATAGAAGTTGGGAACATCTTTGTGTGACGAAAATGAAGCATAGCCTAACTATATGATTTTGTAGGGATGAACTTTCTTTGGCCATGTTATTTTGATATGACATAATTATTTTGATTAGTATGCTTGAAGTATTATTATTTTTATGTCAATATGAACTTTTGTCTTGAATCTTCGGATCTGAATATTCATATCACAATTAAGAAGATTTACATTGAAATTATGCCAAAGTATCACCGCATCAAAAATTCTCTTTTATCATTTACCTACTCGAGGACGAGCAGGAATTAAGCTTGGGGATGCACGATACGTCTCTAACGTATCTATAATTTTTGATTGCTCCATGCTACTTTATCTATTGTTTTGGACTATAATGGGCTTTATTTTCCACTTTTATATTATTTTTGGGACTAACCTATTAACCGGAGGCCCGGCCTAGAATTGTTGTTTTTTTGCCTATTTCAGTGTTTCGAAGAAACGGAATATCAAACGGAGTCCAAACGGAATGAAACCTTCGGAAATGTGATCTTCTCACCGAACGTGATCCAGGAGACTTGGACCCTACTCCAAGGAGTGCGAGGCGGTGGCGAGGTGGGGGCACGCCCCTCCCACAGGCGTGCCCCCGCCTCGTGGGCCCCCGACGCTCCACCGACGCATTCCTTCCTCCTATATATACCTACGCACTTCAACAGATCGTAACGGGAGCCAAAACCTAATTCCACCGCCAGTAACTTCCCTGTATCCACGAGATCCCATCTTGGGGCCTGTTAGGAGCTCATGGGAGGGGGCATCTACCACGGAGGGCTTCTACATCAACACCATAGCCCCTCCGATGAAGTGTGAGTAGTTTACTTCAGACCTTGGGTCCATAGTTAGTAGCTAGATGGCTTCTTCTCTCTTTTGGATCTCAATACAATGTTCTCCCCCTCTCTCGTGGAGATCTATTCGATGTAATCTTCTTTTTGCGGTGTGTTTGTTGAGACCGATGAATTGTGGGTTTATGATCCCGGTTATCTATGGAAAATATTTGATTCTTCTCTGAATTCTTTTATGTATGATTGAGTTATCTTTGCAAGTCTCTTCGAATTATCCGTTTGGTTTGGCCAACTAGATTGGTAGTTCTTGCAATGGGAGAAGTGCTTAGGTTTGGGTTCAATCTTGCGGTGTCCTTACCTAGTGACAGAAGGGGTTGCAAGGCGCGTATTGTATTGTTGCCATTGAGGATAACAAGATGGGGTATTTATCATATTGCATGAATTTATTCCTCTACATCATGTCATCTTGCTTAAGGCGTTACTTCGCTTTTTAACTTAATACTCTAGATGCATCTTTGGATATCGGTCGATGAGTGGAGTAATAGTAGTAGATGCAGAATCGTTTTGGTCTACTTGTCACGGACGTGATGCCTATATACATGATCATTGCCTGGATAACTTCATAACTATGCTCAATTCTGTCAATTGCTCAACAGTAATTTGTTCATCCACCGTAGAATACTTATGCTCTTGAGAGAAGCCACTAGTGAAACCTATGGCCCCCGGGTCTATTCTATCATATCAATCTCCATCACTTTATTTACTTGCTTTGCTTTTACTTTTTACTTTGCATCTTTATACCAAAAATACCAAAAATATTATCTCTTTCAGATATCACCCTCATAAGTGACCGTGAAGGGATTGGCAACCCCTAAGCGTTGGTTGCGAGTAGCTATCGTTTTGTGCAGGTACGAGGGACTTGCGCGTGGTCTCCTACTGGATTGATACCTTGGTTCTCAAAAACTAAGGGAAATACTTACGCTACTTTGCTGCATCATCCTCTCCTCTTCGGGGAAATCCAATGCAGTGCTCAAGAGGTAGCAATAGAGCACCTGGTCCGGATGGCTTCAACGGGTGTTTTCTGAAATCGTGTTGGCACATTATCAAACACGACTTCTATAGATTATGCAACGATTTCTATGAGGGTGTCATTGATCTCCAGAGTCTGAACTCAGGCTTTATAACTCTCATCCCAAAAACCCAATCGCCGGAGACTGCCAATGATTTCAGACCCATCACGTTGCTCAATTGCTGTCTGAAACTGATAACTAAACTGCTCTCTAACCGTTTGCAGAAACTTGTGCTCAAGATCATTCATCAGAATCTATATGGGTTCCTGAAAGGGAGATCGATCCAGGACTGTCTAGCATGGGCGTTTGAATATATCCACCAATGACAAGCATCGGGGAGAGCCTGTTGTATTCTGAAACTTGACTTCGTGAAGGCATTCGATAACATCCAACACGAGCCGATGATTGAGATCATGAAGCATATGGGCTTCAATGAGAAGTGGTTGGGATGGATCAAATGTATCTTCTCTTCTAGGAGCTCCTCGGTGTTGCTTAATGGAACTCCTAGGACAGTTTGACTGTCTTTGTGGTGTCCGGTAGGGGGACCCTTTGTCGCCCTTGATCTTCGTTCTCGCAGTGGATTTATTGCAGTCAGCAATCAATGATGCCAGTTGGTCTGGTTTATTGCAGCTACCACTCCCCACTTCGGACAATAGCTACCCTGTAATCCAGTACGCTCATGACATGATAGCTGTTTTCCCAGCTTGTCTATCGCAAGCGCATGTTCTGAAATCTATCCTGGTTGACTATGCGAAATCTGTGGGCCTAAAGATTAACTTTCACAAGTCAACTCTAGTCCCCATCAATTCTGATCCGTTACTGGCGGAGGAGATTGCTGCAATTTTTGGTTGCTCTATTGGCAGCATGCCCTTCACGTACATGGGCCTGCCCATGGGCACCACACGCCCGACCGTGACTGACCTGATGCCCCTGATCTCCTCCGTTCAGAGAAAGGTGCCTGCTGTAACATCACTTATGGCTCCAAACTAACGTTGCTCAACTCGGTGGCTACCTCTTTGGCTATATATGCCATGTGTTCCATCAAAATAAACCCTAAGATTATTTAGCACCTTGATAAACTGAGAAGATCATGTCTTTGGGTGAGGAAGTCAGATGATGGGGTTAAGGGCAGCTCGCTGGCTGCTTGGGATATGGTGTGCAAACCCAAAAGTAAGGGTGGTTTAGGGATCATTGATCTTAAGACCCAAAACCAAGGGTTGCTGCTGAAACAACTACACAAGTTCTATAACAAACATGATGTTCCTTGGGTCAATCTGATCTGGGATACCTACTATGCGGATAAAATACCGCATGCTTCTGACCCATGGAAAGATCTCATGTCTTTATCTGATATATACAGAGGGGTCACCAAAGCAGAGGTGTTTGCTGGTGACACGATACTGTTTTGGAAGGACAACTAGAATACAAATATTTTTTAGGAAAGATGACCCAGAGCTTTTTCATTTGCTAAAGACCCTGACATATCTGTGAGACATCTTCTATCTTCTGAGATATTGGGAGATGTGTTTTTCCTGCCTCTATCTTTGGAGGCTAAGAATGAGGTGATCCATCTGCAGTCAGAAACCCTGGGGATCTCCATGACTAATGATAAAGATGTGTGGTCTTGTGTTTGGGGAGATGGAGACTTTCGATCTGCAAAATACTATGCACACTTCTTTAGTCAGATGCAGGTTTATGTGATCTTTGGCTCGATTTGGAAAACCAAATGCACCATGCAATGGAAGGTGTTCCTGTGGCTGTTGTTGTCTGATAGATTGAACACCAGGAATATGCTCAGGAGAAGGCATTTCAGGATCCATGATGATGACTATACCTGCCTTCTATGCAACCACCCGCCGGAGGAAGACATTGTTCATCTCTTCTTCACTTGCCCCTTCAGCCAGAGATGCTGGGATGCACTGGGCATACGTTGGCCAAATGACACTGACTAGATTAGAATGATGCATGAGGTGCAGAACAGATGGGCAAGGCTGATGTTTTTGGAAGTTTTTGCAGTAGCTGCCTGGGGGATCTGGAAGGAGAGGAATTATAAGCACTTCAGAGGGATACAACCTTCATTTGGGTCCTGGAGGAACAGATTCAAGAAGGACTTTGCTATGATGGTTCATCAATCAAAGCAGGACCAAGGCCCCTAGATTGTTTCAATAGTTGATTTGCTTTGATTGTGCCGTTTTCCTTGTTGATTAGATAACCACCCCTCCCCCCTACTATGTAATTTGTATAGTGCTGGACACTCTAACCCCTAACCTTATATATTTAATATAAAGGTAGTGAGAGAATCTCACAGTCATCAGTTTAAAAAAAAAACAAGACCAAAACCAGCAGAGCAGCGGGACAGATGTCATCGTGGAGCCCAGGACGGCGTCACCGTCAGAGCCTTTGGCAGGCGAAGACCAACTTTAGTCAGGATAAGTGTACTAGATGTTCCCCTTCAAAATGGCCAATTGTTGGCGCCCTTCCCGCTCATTATTTGGGAAGAGGCCCAGGGCCTCCCTCTATAAATAGGACTAGCCACCACAGAGAGAGGGAACGGGGTCGAACCCACCAGAGAGAGAGAGAGAGAGAGAGAGAGAGAGAGAGAGAAGCGACTGGACTCACCCAAGCAGTCCATTGCACCAGCTCAAGAACAACCCCTCGTGAGGCTATTCTTCCTTTGTACTGTTCTTCATCAGCTCCGGAGGCAATCCACCACACCACACACTGGAGTAGGGTATTACACCACAACGGTGGCCCGAACCAGTATAAATCTTGTGTCTCTTGTGATGTTCATCGTTCCTAGCTTAGATCCCTTGCAAACCATTAACGCGTGAGCTGGTAGGGGAAAGATCTCCATGCGCACCCCAGAGTTCGAACCTCAAGGGTTTGCCGGAACCCGAAATCTGACATTTGGCGCGCCAGGTAGGTGTGCGCCGGAATATTTCTTCCACTGGTCGCGTGTGATCTTCCGTCGTGTCCATGGCTAAAGCTCGCCGAGCCCGCGCCGAGCGCCGGGCTGCTCGCGCCGCTCGAGTCGCCCAGACGGCTCCCGTCGGCGGACACCCCCATCGTTCCCCGTCACCTGCCGCCAACGCCGCCACCGGCCCGACGGGGAACGAGCAGCAGGCCTCGTCCCTGCATCCATCGGTGAGGCGAGAAGGCCGCACCGCTACTCCTTCGCTCGCCCCTGCTGGTTCTTCGTCCCGCGCGCACCGCGCTCCCATGGAGGCTCGAGCCGCGCTCATCGCGGCAAACGAGCTCCTGCGCTACCGCCCTGTCGACGACGTCTACGAGGAGTGGCTCGACCGCGTCGCCGAGCTCGTCCGTGCCGCAGGGGGGTCCCCGTGCCGTCCCTCTCGTTGCCTCGCCCTTCACCCCGCGCGGGAGGTAGGGAGCCGGAGGTGCCCCCGCCACCTCCTCCCAAAGAAGGCGCCCTGGCTCCAAGGCGCGTGGCCCCGGGCCGAGACCCTCCGCGTCCGGCGCCCGCGCAACAAGAAAGGAGCTGCTAGGAGATCCCTCGTCCCCAAGAAGGTGCTCGCGCGCTCCCAGCACCGGAGCGCCGCGCTCGCGCTCCAGCGCCACCGTGTCAAGACCCAGCGCTGCCCCAGGCAGCGGTGCGCGGGAATCCACTAGAGCAAGCTCCGCATCAGCAGAGAGCCCCGGTGGCCACTGCAGGCTGCCGCGCCTTCACCGCCGAGCTACGTAGCGTTGCATGGCCCGGCAAGTTCAAGACGGACCTGCCTCGCCACGACGGCAACGCCGACCCGCTGAGTTCCTTCAACTCTACGAGCTGGGCATCGAAGCCGCCAATGGGGACGAAAAGGTCATGGCGAATTGGTTCCCCATGGCGCTCAAGGACGGAGCCCGAACCTGGCTCCCGGCACGATCTCCTCCTGGGACGAGATGCGCACCCGCTTCATCGCCAACTTCCAAGGCACTCGCGATCGGCCTCTGGCCGTGAGCGACATGCGCCGCATCAAGCAGCAGTCAGGAGAGACCCAGCAGAAGTACATCCAGCGCTTCAACAACGCCCGCCTCAAGATCCCCAAGGTGACTGAGGAAGCCATCATCTCAGCCTTTTCCGATGGCGTGCGTGACGTCAAGATGAAGGAGGAGCTAGCAATGCATGAAGACCTGTGCACATCCCTGGAGCTGTTCAACTTGGCGACCAAATGCGCTAGGGCTGAGGAAGGGTGCCTCTCCCTCCTCGAGCTTCCGGCTGCCGATCCAAGAGAAGAAGCCCAAGGTCAAGGACGTGAAGCGCAAAGGGGCTGCCGTGCATGGCAGAACCAGACACCAAGCGAGCCAGGGATCAGCCCGAGTCATCCAAAGGCAGCCGGTACTACGTATACCACGACCTCCACACCCACAACACCAATGAATGCCAGGAGCTCAGGGCCGTGCGAGAAGGGCGTATCGGCCGATGCCCCGAGCGCAATGATCGGGGCTACGACCGAGGGGGAGGAAGAGGCACAGGACGCTGCGAAGACCGTGGCCCTCGCCAAGGATGGCGTGACAGACCTCGTGAGGACCGCTGGCAGGACCAGCCTCGCGAGGGAGGTTGGAGGGACCAGCCTCGTGAGGACCGCCCTCAAGGCAACGTAGGGCTCCCACCTCTGCCGCAGCCGCCAAGGAGGTACGAGGACCATCATCGGTCTGCGAGGGGCTGGGGGCTTCGAGCAGCAGCGATCGCTTGCATCCTGGGTGGCGCTCAGGCCCCAGCCTCTCAACGCATCTTCAAGCAGTTTGCTCGCGAGGTGAATGCAATCCTCCCCAAGCCTGAGGCCACACACCCTCTCAGGTGGTCGTCGTGTGCTATCACGTTCATCTCCCAGCGGATCAGCTCAAGTGCGCGGCAACGGCCGGAGTCCTCCCCATGCTTTGCTCACCAGTCATCAGCAATGTGCAAGTCACCAGGACCCTCATCAACGGTGGAGCAGGACTCAACATCCTATCTATCGAGACATTCAACGATCTCCAAGTGCCATACGATCAGCTTCAACCGACCAAGCCTTTCTCAGGAGTCACCGATGGCTCCACCGTCCCTATAGGGCAAGTTCGCCTTCCCGTCACCTTCGAACATCGCAACAACTACCGCACTGAGCTCATCGACTTTGACGTCACCCACATTCGTCTGCCATACAATGCCATCCTCGGGTACCCAACTTTGGCCAAGTTCATGGCGGTGACTCACCATGGCTACAATATCCTCAAGATGCTAGGAAGTGGAGGAGTCATCACAGTGCCCTGTGACGAAAGGGATGCAGTGTGCTCTATTGGGCGTGCCTTCCAAGCCGTAGCAATCGAAGACCCAGATCATAGGAGCGGGAGACTTCCCGAGGCGATCCCTAAGAAGAAGAAGAAGGCTTCGCCTGGTCCAAGCCCTCATGGGGTAGGCACATCCGGAGGCGTGGCAACAGGACCTACGCTCGTTCAAGGGGCGCCACCCTCTGTCGCATAGGAAGGCGCGCCCGGCGCCCTCCTCAGGCGGGGCTCTGGGACTCTTTCATGGCGAGCCACCGACCTAGCCGAGATCACGAGGGAGGCGCTCGGGCACCACTTGGAGGCGTGCTTCAAGGCACGTTTCCCTCAGGAAGGTATGATGCAAGGAGGGCCAAACCCTCAGGAGTTCATCACGAGGAACACCTAGGAGCTACAGGAGTCAAGAGTCATGTTGGCTGCCGCGCTTGCCGTGGCCCCACATCCAGGCGAGGATGGTGGGCTGCGAGTCTGCATCGACATACCAGGGCTCAACCGGGCCGCGTCTCAGGAGCGCCTCTGGCCCTCACGCGTGGGGCATTGCAAGGGTCCACCTCATAGCTACGTTCGCATGCCTTTCGCCCTGCCAAACGCGGTCGCCGCCCATCAGCGCTTGCTGAGGTGCGCTCTGGAGGCTCAGGAGGTCAAGCAGCGCGCGGTCCTGGCAGAGATGGAGATGGCTCTCGAGGAACCCCCCGTGCCCCCGGAGCCTCCCGAGGCTCCAGGTCCGGAGGGCTCATGAGGGTCGGCTTCCTCATCACGCGTCATCCGCTACCTCAACATCCCACCATCTCCGACCATATCAGGTGACACCTTTCCAAGTTCCGTTTTCAGCTGGGAGCGCCCCTCGGGCTGCATCATTCCAAGGCCGCATGGGTCCGTCCCTGCGGCATGTATCCGTTTTGCTTATGTTCTTTACTTACCTTGTTGGGGGCGCCCCTCGGGCTGCATTATCCCCAAGTTGCTCGGGCCAGACCCAGTGGCGTGTGCTTTCTCCGCACCTATCTAGATGGATTTGCTCCTCTGCGCTTAACCTGATTCACGTAATTATTGCCTACTACCTGTCGCGGGCCTCTCCGCCCTAATGCAAAGTGCTTGCATGTTAAAAGGGGGTACCTGAGCATCGTGACTCATGGGCTCTTACTTGCTCTCCAGCCCTCACCCCCTGGCCTTGACCCACGGCATCGCGACCTGTCATACCAGCGGCGGCTGAGCTCGCTCGAGGGCCGGGACCTGAGGACGTAGAGCATTTGCATTCTAACCCGAGAAAGGCCCGGAGCCTGTGAAGAAGGCCAATGCCTGTGAAGCTCATTTCCCTGAGAAAGGCCCAGAGCCAGTGAAGAAGGCCAACGCCTGTGAAGCTCATTTCCCCGAGAAAGGCCCAGAGCCTGTGAAGAAGGCTAACGCCTGTGAAGCTCATTTCCCTGAGAAAGGCCCGGAGCCTGTGAAGAAGGCCAATGCCTGTGAAGCTCGCCGCCCGTGACACTCTCACGTAATAATGAGTTGGGGCTGTACACGCCCCGGAGTCTCCGGAGAGCCGCCCTCGGGCCTTGGGGGCTCCCCGCCCATGCCCAGTGGTAGCACTTAGCTCCGCGCTGGTGAGAAGACGTCGAAGACTAGATTAGGTGCCGGACGCGGCTTTTTCATTTGCCTTCTGCAGTTGGCTTGTTCGTTCCTATTTGAAGTTTTATTGAAGTTGTTGTCGTCCTTAGCTTGTGACTCTTTGTCTTTTTAGCTCACTTGCATCGTTTCCTCTCGCGCAAGTCTCGCGAGGGAGCAACGCGGGCACCCTCGCGAGTGTTTTCTGCCCCTGTTGTTTGAAGCTTTCCTGTCCAGGTACACTACGGGAGCACCCCTCCCAGTCCATGCCCCACGGGCATCGCGACGCGAACACATGACCTGGGTCGGTCGCACCCACAACCGAGGCCGGAAGCTACCCCTCCTGACTAATCCTTGCAGGACCGAAGGACCGCGACAGGTCCCCCCGAGCTAAGTAATTCCTGCATGCGGGCATGCGGCACAAAAGCACATCACAGAAATAGCGGAAACATCATGATAATTAATAGCAACAGTTCAGCACGCCCCCACAGGGCCCTACACTACTTTCTCTTTGCGCAGGGAAGGGAGAAAAACAAAATAGGCGCGACTTGCTCGGCACCAACTCGCGGCGAAGGCTCGTACTGCGTCCGGAGCTCAGTCAGACTCCTCCTCGCACTTCACCGGGGCGCGATGGCGGGCTGACCCGCTACCTCCCTCCAGGCGGGCGTGATGGCACGGGGGCTGGTCGCGGCCACCGTTGGAGGAGCTGCTGCCCGAAGGAGAGCCGCCGAAGCTCGACGAGCCCCGAGCGCCGCCGACCACGCGCCTGCTGTCATCTTCATCCCGATCATCGCCGGGGTTGGGTACCCGGCCGCGGTCATCGTCTTCGGGGCAGCACCCGGCACGACGACCGTCTTCTTCGAACACCCTCACATAGAGGGTGGCGTCACCATCGAACTTGAAGTGCAGGGTGCACCGCCGGCTCAGGCCACACGTGCGGGCAAACGTTTTATAGCCGCGGGTCAGGGCCGTATTCCCGGTGACGGAGACCTCCAGCGAAGCCCAGGAGGCCCTGCTGCAACAACCTGGAGCGCCGGCCGGAAGTTCACCTACAAAGAAGCGGGGAAGCTGGAGCCAGGTGCTGGCCGGCTCCACCGACCACACGACGAACTCCGACAGCACCTCCGCCGAGTGGAAGCGCGACCTAGGGGGCCGCGCAGTCATGGCGCGCCCCCATCGACAACCTGGCGCCCATCTCCACGCAGGGGATTGCCTCCACGACCACGGGAAGCCTCTAGGGGAGCCACAACATGCTTGCGAGGATGGCCTCGACCACGCTTGGCCGGGGGAGAGTCAGGCCCTACCTGGCGGGCCTTTCCCTTCTCTGTGGCCGAGAACCTCTTCGACGGAGCCATGGAGAGAAAGGAGTAGCAAGAGGGGATGGACTGGAAGGGCTTGCGCCGTTCCGTACTTATAGCCGGAGGAGGCCAACCGTCGGCCTCCACGATCACAGGTAATCATGACCCATTTCTGCGTGCAGGGACTTGTCAAGTCATGCAGTTGCCGAGGGATCGTGGGGAAGCGGAGACGCCCACGACCAATCAATCGCCACGCGGCACCCAAGGCCGCAGGCTGTTGGGGCCCGCGGCGCTTCGCACTTGCCCCTTCGCTTCTCTGCTAAGCCAAGTCCGGGCGCGCCTTGGGCCCGGGGGCTACTGTCGGCGTTCTGGGAACAGGGGTCCCAGGACTTGCTCGCTGCGGCTGGGCGTGGCTCAAGTGGGGGCCCTGACGGCCCAGCTTCATTAGCTCAAGCTCAAGACCTCGCGAGGGGCCAAGCCTCATGAGGCGGATGACAGAACCCTCCTCGGGAGCAGCCTCGTCAGGCGGCTCACGAGGAGGCGAAGAGATCAAGGCGGGTACCTCACGAGGGTGCCCGTGGCGCAAGCCATGACGATTGAGATCGGGCGGGCGCCGACTCGCCATCCTCGTTCCCCTTTGGTGCAAAGGAGGCAAGCACAGGCCAAGGCATCGTGCAAAGGTTACCGCCGGTGCAACAAGACCAAGACCAGCAGAGCGGCAGGATGGAGGTCATCGTGGAGCCCAGGACGGCGTCACCGTCAGAGCCTTTGGCAGCCGAAGACCAACTTTAGTCAGGATAAGTCTACTAGATGTTCCCCTTCAAAATGGCCAATTGTTGGCGCCCTTCCTGCTCATTATTTTGGAAGAGGCCCAGGGCCTCCCTATATAAATAGGACTAGCCACCACAGAGAGAGGGGACGGGGTCGAACCCACCAGAGAGAGAGAGAGAAGAGATTGGACTCACCCAAGCAGTCCATCGCACCAACTCAAGAACAGCCCCTCGCGAGGCTGTTCTTCCTTTGTACTGTTCTTCATCAGCCCTGGAGGCAATCCACCACACCACACACTGGAGTAGGGTATTACACCACAATGGTGGCTCGAACCAGTATAAATCTTGTGTCTCTTGTGCTGTTCATCGTTCCTAGCTTAGATCCCTTGCAAACCATTAATGCGTGAGCTGGTAGGGGAAAGATCTCTGTGCGCACCACAGAGTTCGAACCTCAAGGGTCTGCCGGAACCCGAAATCCGACATATTTGTTCCCCTTCTTTTTTCAAAAAAAAACTTCATCTAGATTTGTTTTACTTTTCTCTGTTATGTTCTGCATTCCCTGCATCTAATTCATTGCAAATCCTTCAGTAAATTCCTTGCACATCTTTGTGAGATATTATTTTCCTAGTGAGCTGAGATGACAAATGTTCTCTCTGTGTTGAACTCGGACACACTGGTTTGTCTCTTTCGGTTAAACCGAACCATTTCGGTGCCACCGAAGAAAACAACTCGGTGTTACCGATTTCAATGCTCAGGAGACACTTTGCCATTTGTATCCTGCATATTTGTTCCAGCTCCACTCAATGATTCTTGTCCTCTACTTGCATCACATTCTATATGCTGCTTTGTTATGTGACTCAAGGACCAAACCCATTCGACTCTCACCAGAAGGTCCCTTCTTGGAAATTGATGTCAAAGGGGGAGAGAGAGATCCCATCAAAGCTTAATCACATAAAAGGGGGAAAGTGTTTAATCACATCAAAGGGAGAGAGCCCCCAGATGCTTGGTATTCAAGAGGAGAGAAGTCACATGTCTTTAAGAGGGGAAAGACATGTTAGTATGTGTTATGATTGTTTTGCTATGTTTTTCTTGTTTTGCCCTGTTTTTCTTTTCCCTATCTTCTCCCATTATCCAACATAAGATTCAGGGGGAGTAAGACATCTAAGGGAAGCAAATCTTAGAATTCATTGCATATATTTACTCTTTGGGGACATGTCTATACTCAAATAGAGTACCTAGTACTCACTCACTACATGTCATCCCAATCTTGGTACTCTTGTGGTTTACTGTTTGCTCTGCTTAGTAGATGGTTATGTGTTATCTAACCTTGTTTACTCAGGTTCATCTCTTCCAAAGCCAGCTCAAGATCACAAGGTAGGTATATGCGTCACACTCATGTGCATGATGATCTCTTGCTGATGTACATACTGTTTGCAAGAAGGACTCATGAACATTTCCTATATTCACATCATTTTCTCTGATGCATATAGCCAAGATACATGTAACTCATTGCTTGCTCTGTCATGCTTATGCAATGACATGCTATTATATCCCATATTTACATGATTGCATACATGTAGGGGGGAGCCTATGCATGTTACATGCCCTTCCAAAGCTTTACTTGCTATTCTTTATATCCTTATCTAAAGCGTTGATGTATGTTGTCATCAATTACCAAAAAGGGGGAGATTGAAAGCACAAGTGCTCCCTGGGTGATTTTCGTAATTAATGTCAACATATCTCTTGTTGGACTAATACTTTTATCTAGTATATTTCAGATGAGTTCAACAGTGGAGTGGCGTGGACAAGAGGATGTGGAACCCCTTCAAAATGCTTAGGACACATATTGCCTCAAACTCAAGACTCTACATTTTCATTTTAGTGATCCAAGATCACATTGAGTCCATAGAAAAGCCAATACTATTAAAAGGGGATGAGGTGTTGCTTAATGGCTTGCTTGCTCAAAATGCTTAGTGATATGCTCCAAAAGCCCTCAACCACTTTCTCAAATCCACATATGTCCCAAACCAAAAGTCAAACTCGGCCCCACCGATTTGATGTATCCGGCGCCACCGAGTTCACTTGGCATAGCCACTGCCAGAAAACCTAATCAGTTCGATCTCACCGATGGGATCTCGGTCTCATAGAGATGGGCTTGCAAACTCTCTGTTGCCTGTTAAAATAATTTCGGTCTCACCAAGATATGCAATTGGTCCCACCGAGTTTGCTTGACCAACTCTCTGTTTTGCTTATTACCAAAATCGGTCTCACCGAGTTTGTGTAATCGGTCAAACCGAGTTGAGTTTTTACCCTAATCCTAGCACATCGGTCCCACGGAGTTGATCACATCGGTCCCACCAAAAACTCTAATGTTCAAATTTTCAACCATGTTGGTCTGACCGAGTTTCGCGATTCGGTCCACCGAGTTTGGTAAATTGTGTATAACGGCTAGATTTTGTGTGGAGGCTATATATATCCCTCCACCCATCCTTCATTCGTGAAGAGAGCCATCAGAACGTGCCTACACTTCCAACATATATTTTGTAAAAGATAACCACCTACTCATGTGTTGAGACCAAGATATTCCAATCCAACCACAAGAATCTTGATCTCTAGCCTTCCCCAAGTTGCTTTCCACTCAAATCATCTTTCCACCAAATCCAAATCTGTGAGAGAGAGTTGAATGTTGGGGAGACTATCATTTGAAGCACAAGAGCAAGGAGTTCATCATCAACACACCATCTGTTACCTTTAGGAAAGTGGTGTCTCCTAGATTGGTTCGGTGTCACTTGGGAGCCTCCGTCAAGCTTGTGTAGTTGAACCAAGGAGTTTTTAAGGGCAAGGAGATCGCCTACTTCAGGAAGATCTACCCTAGTGAGGCAAGTCCTTCGTCGGCGATGGCCATGGTGGGATAGACAAGGTTGCTTCTTCGTGGACCCTTCGTGGGTGGACCCTCCGTGGACTCGCGCAACCGTTACCCTTCGTGGGTTGATGTCTCCATCAGCATGGATGTACGATAGCACCACCTATCGGAACCACGCCAAAAAACTCCGTGTCCCCAATTGCGTTTGCATACTCTGCTACCTCTTGAGTACTGCGTTGGATTTCCTTGAAGAGGAGAGGATGATGCAACAAAGTAGCGTAAGTATTTCCCTCAGTTTTTGAGAACCAATGTATCAATCCAGTAGGAGGCTATACGCGAGTCCCTCGTACCTACACAAAGCAAATAACTCCTCGCAACCAACACAATTAGGGGTTGTCAATCCCTTCACGGTCACTTACGAGAGTGAGATCTGATAGAGATGATAGATAATATTTTTGGTACTTTTATGATAAAGATACAAGGTAAAATAAAAGAAAAGTAAAAGCAAAGGCAATAAATAAAGTGATCGAAGATTAATATGATGGAGATAGACCCGGGGGCCATAGGTTTCACTAGTGGCTTCTCTCAAGAGCATAAGTATTTTACGGTGGGTGAACGAATTACTGTTGAGCAATTGACATAATTGAGCATAGTTATGAGAATATCTAGGTATGATCATGTATATAGGCATCACGTCCGAGACAAGTAGACCGACTCTGCCTTTGCATCTACTACTATTACTCCACTCGTCGACCGCTATCCAGGATGCATCTAGAGTATTAAGTTAAAGAAAACAGAGTAACGCCTTAAGCAAGATGACATGATGTAGAGGGATAAATTCATGCAATATGATAAAAACCCCATCTTGTTATCCTCGATGGCAACAATACAATACGTGCCTAGCTGCCCCTACTGTCACTGGGAAAGGACACTGCAAGATTGAACCCAAAGCTAAGCACTTCTCCCGTTGCAAGAAAAACCAATCTAGTAGGCCAAAACAAACTGATAATTCGAGGAGACTTGCAAAGATAACCAATCATACATAAAAGAATTCAGAGAAGATTCAAATATTGTTCATAGATAATCTTGATCATAAACCCACAATTCATCGGTCTCAACAAACACACCGCAAAAAGAAGATTACATCGAGAGAGGGGGAGAACATTGTATTGAGATCCAAAAAGAGAGAAGAAGCCATCTAGCTACTAACTATGGACCCGAAGGTCTAAGGTAAACTACTCACACTTCATCGGAGAGGCTATGGTGTTGATGTAGAAGCCCTCCGTGGTGGATGCCCCCTCCGGCGGAGCTCCGGAACAAGCCCCAAGATGGGATCTCGTGGGTACAGAAGGTTGCGGTGGTGGAATTAGGTTTTTGGCTCCGTATCTGATCGTTTGGGGGTCGTAGGTATATATAGGAGGAAGAAGTACGTCGGTGGAGCAACATGGGGCCCACGTGGGTGGAGGGCACGCCCTGGGGGGGTGGGCGCGCCCCCCTACCTCGTGCCCTCCTTGAAGCTTCCTTACTTAGGGTCGAAGTCTCCTGGATCACTTTCGGTGAGAAAATCACGTTCCCGAAGGTTTCATTCTATTTGGACTCTGTTTGATATTCCATTTCTTCGGAACTCTGAAATATGCAAAAAACAGCAATTCTGGGCTGGGCCTCCGGTTAATAGGTTAGTCCCATAAATAATATAAAAGTGGAAAATAAATTCCAATATTGTCCAAAACAGTAGATAATATAGCATGGAGCAATCAAAAATTATAGATACGTTGGAGACGTATCAGGCATCCCCAAGCTTAATTCCTGCTCGTCCTCGAGTAGGTAAATGATAAAAACAGAATTGATCCTGAACTCCTACCTACGTCAAACATAACCCAGAATCCGTGTTCTCCTCTCGATCAACCCCGAAAAGAGACACTCACGGTTACGCACATGGTTGGTGTATTTTAGAAGAGTTTACTTCAAGTTTACTACAACCGGATATTAAAAAATTCCCATCTGCCACATAACCATGCACGGCTCTCGAAAGTTTATACCCTGCAGGGGTGTCCCAACTTAGCCCATGATAAGCTCTCGCAATCAACGAAGGATATTCCTTCTCCCGAGAAGACCCGATCAGTCTCGGAATCCCGGTTTACAAGACATTTCGTGAATGGTAAAACAAGACCAGCAAAGCCGCCCGACGTGTCGACAATCCCGACAGGAGTCGCACGTATCTCGTTCTCAGGACACACCGGATAAGCAAAGCGTACAGGTACCGACATAACCCAAGTTGCCGAGGGATGGTCACGCACAGTGCTCTAGTTTGGACCAACACTTAGACAAGCATTGGCCCGGGGGGGGGGGGGGGGTAAAATAAGATGACCCACAGGGTGCGCGACACCCCAGGGAAAAAGGCGAGGGGGTGGCAATTTAAAACCAAGGTTGGGCCTTCTTTGGAGGAGTCTTATTCAAAAGCGAACTGTCAAGGGGTCCCATAAATCACCCAACCGCATTAGGGACGCAAAATCCGGGAACATAATACCGATATGACGGAAACTAGGGCGGCAAGAGTGGAACAAAACACCAGGCATAAGGCCGAGCCTTCCAACCTTTACCAAGTATATAGATGCATTAATAATAAGAGATATTGTGATATCCCAACATAAACATAATCCAACATGGAGCAATCTTCATATTCACCTGCAACTAGCAACGCTATAAGAGGGGCTGAGCAAAAGCGGTAACATGGCCAAACAACGGTTTGCCAGGAGGGTGACAAAGGTTAGAGGTTCATGGCAATTTGGGAGGCTTGAGCAGCAAGTGGTAGGTAACGCAGCATAGCGATAGAACGAAGCAACTAGCATAGCAATGATAGTAATGAGATCCAAGGTGACGGTCATCTTTCCTGAAATCCCGCTAGGAAGAAGAACGAGTCCACGAAGAAGACGAACGGAAGTAGTTGAACGAATCCTCACAATCGCAACGTTCCCGGAACTAAGAAGCAACACCGGAAATAAAACAAACAACATGGTAAATGCACAAGCATAAACATGGCATAATGCACAATCAAGTATGATGCATGTCCGGTTTAATGAGGCACGGCATGGCAAAGTGCAACAAACAATGCTACAAGTTAAGTGGAGCTCGATATGCAACGAGTTGCATATTGACAAAACACCACATAGACATATTTAGTTTAATCTCGTTTAAGCTACCAAACAATGTTAAATGTTGTTAAACATGGCAAGAGGTGAGGCATAAGTAAACTAACTATTTAGGCAAGTTTAAATGAGGCCGGAACAACAAACAACAATTCCGGAAAATCCCCACATGCATATTTCAAAATTGGTACTGTTCTGCCCAAAACCATATTTTAATGTTGTTAAACAGGAAAATAAAGTGCACCATGTTAAACTAGGCATTTTTCCACCCCATTTACATATAAAGTTTATTTAAAACCAAGCTACGGTTATTTATAGTTATGAAATAATCATTTTAACATGGCATTTGAGCAAATTTAAACAAACATCATTTTAAACATTTTTTTAACAGGGATGAAAGTGGCAAATTATTAATCTACACAAAATTCTAAGCATTTTACATGTCTAAATCATTTTAATCCGATGCACGGTTCATGAGTTATTATATGCATGAAAACTAGGGGTTTTTCTGTAAAACAGGTAAATCACTAGTTAATAGCTAAATTGGCAGATCTGGAAAAAAACGTATGCGGGCTGAATCTGGCTGGCTCGATAGGTGAAAAAAAACAAGAGGAGGGGCGCTGGGGTGTGGCCTCACCTATGGGCTGAGGCCCAGCCGGTGGAAGAGGCCTCGCAGGCCTGGCGCAGCCTTGGCGACACGGTCAACACGTTCAATGCAGGAAGCAGGGTGCAGTCCTCTTCTCGACAGGGAGCAGAAACAGAGCAGCGGCGGCGCGGGCAAGTCAGCGGGAGGACGGAGCGACGGGAACGGGAAGAGATCGCCGGATCTGGGCGGCGGGGGCCCATCTCCGACGATGGTGGCGCCGGCTGGTGCTCCTGTTCGAGGCAAGGACAGAGACGGGGATCAGAGGGGAAGAAGCAGAACACGAAGAAGAGGAGGCAGGGAAAGGAGAAAACACAGGAAGGAGGAGGAGCGGGGGCGGCGACCTGCTGGTGCTGCTCGCCTGCGGGACGACGGCGAGGGCGGAGCAAGGCGGCGACGTGGGCGACGAGATGGAGGCTGCTGACGGTCTCCTGGCGGGGAAAAACAAGGGCGACGAACAAGGCGGCTCGGTTCCCTGTTGCAACAGAGAGAGAGAGAGAGACAGAGAGACAGAGAGAGAGCATTGAGAAAGAGAGAAACGGGAGAGGAAGAAAGGGAAGGGAGGGGCGGTGCGAGGCTCATTTGCTGGTCCGGCGAGGTGGAGGGCTGGACGAGGAGGAGGGCGCAGCCTCATACGCTCGCGGGCACAGGGGCGCACGAAGCAGTTCCTACTGGAGCTCAACGTCGAGGTTGCCGGGGCGGACGTCGCACCGGAGGCTGGCGCAGGGCGGTGCTGCTTCCGATCCATACTGGATCGAGGCACGGGAGGAGGGAACGAGGCGCTCGGGCCTTGCGGGGCAGCTGGATCTGTGGCCTCCGTGGGATGAATCGGGACGATGAGGGCCATTCGACTGGATCGGACTCGCCCGTATCGACGGTGCGATCGCACGGGTTGGTTGGTCGGAAGTGGCTGCGCGAGAGGATTGGGCAGATGGGATTTGGAGGGATCCCGAGGTGGGAGGCAGCGGCGCGCGCCGGACAGAGCTCCCTAGGTTTTAGGGTTGGTCTAGTTTAGGTAGGGTTTCATCTGCTATATATAGCAGTTAAGAATTGGGTAGGGGCTATCTAGCCCCTCCGATCGTAATCGGACGGACGGGAAAAATAGGCTAGGGAGTCAATTGAATAAAACGAAGATGTTTTATAGACGTTTGGGGATGATCCAGATTCATCGGTAACGACAGACCGGTTCGGGTTCGGGTAAGTTTCGGACGCGCGCGCGAGGATGCTGCGAGCTGGTAAGAGAGGTTAGGTGGTCACGGTCAAGAGGGAAGCGAAAACCCGATTGGTCTCGGAACGGTCAACGAAGGCAAGGTGACGGCAACTACTGAACGGATACGGGTTTTATGAAAACATGCAGATGCAATGTGAATGATGCTATGAGATGAGATGCATGACATGAAAAAAATGCAAAACAAAACACAAAAACCCAACCACGAAGGAAAAATATATCACATAGCCGAAAATGGCAAGAGTTGGAGTTACAATTATGGAAAGTTATATCCGGGGCGTTACAACACTCCAGCACTACAAGAGGATCTCGTCCCGAGATCTAGGATGGCACCGGAGGGAAAAGGAAGAGGAAGATAAGAGGTAAAACTAAGTTGCTTCTTTGACAAACGAGTGAAACCATGAACCTTGAGAGGTTGAAAAGTTGAAAGAGAGAACACAACGGAGTTGAACGAAGTTGAGAACACTCCGATAGAAAAGAGGAACAAGGAACATTGCAAGAACCTTGTAGGTTGAAAGACAAACAAAAATGGTTACGATGGACAAGAAGTACATGCAAGCATTCCGGTTGAAACAAGATGTACAAGGAATGATAAATAACAATTACGACAACACTCCGGTTGTAAATGGAAGGGATAGAATATGGACATGGCAAAATGAAAGCACTTGGATGAGACTCCGGTTAAAAGAGGAATGATAGACACAACACTCCGGTTAAATGGATAAGCAATAAAGGAACATGATCTTGACAAAGCGATATGATGGGTGAAGAGAGCAACATCACAAGGCCTCCGGGAGAAAGAATAGAAGATCGGTCAATGGAATAAGAATGGAGAAGAAAATGCCAATTCTGCCACAAAAGAGCTTGGAAAGCACCCTTGCAAAGAAGAATTGAACGGAGTTGTTGCAAAATCAACAACGAAAAGCACAAGCTTGTTGTGGGCTTATGGCAAACATCTCAAAATGATGAGGTGACAACCGGCCACCCATGGAAACAATTAATTGGATTGAGATCAACAATGAGATGAAAACTCATTTTAATGAGAGAAAAGGAGGAAACTTGGATTATCGATAGGCACCACAAATAGCTACATTCCTTAGGGAAGGCTGTAGGTGAAATATAACCCAATATAACTCCAACAAAAAGATTGATTGGTTGAAAAGATCTCTTGAACGAAGAGAAAATGATGGATTTAAAATACCTCATTCTTGACAACATATGAATCATGAAACATGAAGGAAATTGTAAAGAGTGACATAACACCACCTCAAAAGATAAGGTAGAAAGAATTGCACTTTGGAATGCAAGATGAAGAATACTTGAGCTCCTCAAAACAAAACATGTGTTGGGCACCATGTTTAATTTGAAGTATGGCTTGACGGATCAAAACTTCGAGGGAAAACTTGAAGAACAATTGAAGAATGAAAAGAATCCTTGACGAACCACCATGTAGAGCCTCCATGAAGAACTCCGGTAATGAAAGGATGATAAAAGAAAGATAAGTTGAAAACACAAGGTGAAGTCTTGCGATGATTTAGATGGAGCTTCGCGATTATATAACCGAGAGAACTTGGAACTCCAGAAAGAAAGATGAACAAATGAAATAAAGAATTTTCTGATGAACCTCCGGAATAAGGAATAGAATTTACTCGATGAAACAAGAATAAGAATTACATTATGCTTATCCCTCATCAATTAAATTGATGACAAGCAATGGATTTGGCATACTACTTATTCTTCTTGAAAAGATTGAAGAGAGAAATAACGCAACTTGGGAAGGTCTTCAACAAACCACCGGTAGGATTTGGGAACAACGAATGAAATGATATGGTAGCGAAGGAAGAGGAATCTTGAACGAACCACCGTAAAAATTGAAAATGAAAGTACCAAAAGCATAATTCACTGGGAAGAATTGGAAAACGAATGAAGATACTTGAGGGGATTTAGATACATGAGAACAAAGAGATCATGAATTGATTAGAGGATATTTGAACGATTCATCGGTAAGATTTGGAGAATGGTAGCTACACGCTGAGAATGAAGAATTATGACATGATGGCCTTCGGAGGAAAGAAATGGAAACAACTCATGAAATGCTCCTGATGGGTAAAAAGAATTCCCACAATCGAAAACAATTATGAGAGGATGGCATCAAACTTGAACTACGCATCTTTGGAAGAATGGGTAAGGATTTAAGAGGAACTCTTCTTCGGTCTTCACATGCTGAGAATGACAAGGAGAAACACCACCAAATTGTTGAGAAACTCCGGAAGGATTAAAAGAGGAAAGATTGGGCCAAAGATGAAAAGAGTTTGAAAGCGACCTTGGAGAAGGCATGTGACTGATGAAAATTCATTCTTACGTCACACTTGAAAAGAATTTGAGAATAACTTCGGGATAATTAGAAGAGTCAGGTAAGATCCTGGGAAAAGACCTGTGGGTAAGGGCCCACTCAAAAGAAACACCGTTGAACGATTGCTTAGGAAGAGATAATGCATCGGTTGATTTAAATGGCTTGAATGAGATAGCACCCTCAAAAGAACTTGAGTGAATTGAGAATGGAAACTTGAATCTTCTGAGATATCTTCAACACTCCAGAACAAATGAATAGCGAGAAGTGAATGATTAAGAGGTGCATCGGCATGAGAAAGCATTAGAAACGAGGAAAGGAATATGATGAATATCTAAAGCTTGAATTTGGTCCAACCGAGAAGAAACAACAATGAACGATGATGAACTTGAAACTGTTGAGCAACTTCATGGGAAATCACCGGATAAGAACATTGAAAGAAAAGAATGAAGAGACTTCCCACAAATAAAAGGATACATGATTAAGAAATCTGATCCTTGAAGAAAACGGGTGGGAGGGCGGGAAAACAAAGGCAACTTGGGAACGGATGAAACAAACATCACTCAGAAAACTTAGAATTGATCTCGCAAATGTTGAAATGATCGGATCCACTTGAAGAGAAGCACGCCGGTTGGGAAAATAATTAACATGACGACCTCGACGATCAAGAAGGATTAGTATTCACATAGCAATATGGGAACACCGTTTAGGAAAGGTATGGATTCAACATTTGACTTCGAAGCAACTCGAATACCACAAATAAAAACAAAACAAAGGATTTGGCTTGTAGAATAAGCTGGAACAAATACATATGATAGAGATTTACCCAATCCCATATCATGCATCTATCGGAAAGATATTCTAGGAGCTACTTGAATTCCCACCTATAAACTCCCGAAACTTTCTGGTTATGCAATCTGGTGTTGGGGATACAGGGGACACAAAATATATCACCCAAACTAACAATACCTAGATCCATCTGTATCTATCCATCAACACATAACCAAGAAAACGACGGAAATCGTGTACCTCAACCTTCGAAAAGCATCCGTTATACGAGCTATGGCAATACTCCCGAACTCCCCAGTACTGGGTGGCGTCGAGGTTATCTCACCAACAACTGCATAAAAGAGATTTTCGATGTCGGCAAAACTCAGGTATTCCAGAACTGCAACGATAAAATTGTGACGACAACACCTCAGAGCTCAACTCCCCGGGACACTGCCACAACCCCTAAATGTCAGGAGGCACCAAGAACAATGTTCTCATCACAAGACTATCAGAACGATCCCAAGATACCCACGTGATCCTAAATTTTTTTTTAGTGAAATTTGAGGAGAGGAAAGACAAAACATCTACGTCAAGAGGCCTCACCAGAGCGACGAAGGGATTGAGGAGTAAAAAAATCCTACTCTCCGATATATATAATCGTAAGACTCAAAATAGTTTTCTTCTAGACACAACAACGGCCAACAAACAAGGGGGCTCCTATGGTCGGTCGAGGCTCTGATACCAACTTGTCACGCCCAAGATGCGACCCTATCCTAAAGGAACTCGAAGGTCCCACCAAGGATAGAAGCGCATCTTGAAGACGCTTTTGCAAGGTGGATATCATTACATCAACATTACATAATAGATGGGGATACATACAAGGCATACCAATGCCGCAAGAATACATCAATACAACATACAAGATCAACATCCGACTACGGATGAAACATACACAGAAACTCAAACAATATCCACCACCTTTAGCCCAGGTTGCCGACACGAACCTATCCTGATCGAAGAAGAAGCAGAAGGAGAACTCCAAAACAAGCAAACATCGCTCTCGCGTCATGATCATCGCACAACCTGTACCTGCAACTGTTGTTGTAGTAATCTGTGAGTCACGAGGACTCAGCAATCCCATTACCATGGGTATCAAGACTAGCAAAGCTTAATGGGTAAGGAAGGGGTAAAGTGGTGAGGTTGCAGCAGCGACTAAGCATGTATGGTGGCTAACTTACGCAAATAAGAGCGAGAAAAGAAGCAAAGCAAGCGGTCGTCAACTAGTAATGATCAAGAAGTGATCCTGAACTCCTACCTACGTCAAAATAACCCAGAAACCGTGTTCTCCTCTCGATCAACCCCGAAAAGAGACACTCACGGTTACGCACACGGTTGGTGTATTTTAGAAGAGTTTACTTCAAGTTTACTACAACCGGATATTAACAAATTCCCATCTGCCACATAACCGTGGGCACGGCTCTCGAAAGTTTATACCCTGCAGGGGTGTCTCAACTTAGCCCATGATAAGCTCTCGCGATCAACGAAGGATATTCCTTCTCTCGAGAAGACCCGATCAGTCTCAGAATCCCGGTTTACAAGACATTTCGTCAATGGTAAAACAAGACCAGCAAAGCCGCCCGATGTGTCGACAATCCCGATAGGAGTCACAAGTATCTCGTTCTCAGGACACACTGGATAAGCAAAGCGTACAGGTACCGACGTAACCCAAGTTGCCGAGGGATGGTCCCGCACGGTGCTCTAGTTTGGACCAACACTTAGACAAGCATTGGCCCGGCGGGGGTAAAATAAGATGACCCTCGGGATGCGCGACTCCCAAGGGAAAAAGGCTAGGTGATGCAAATGTAAAACCAAGGTTGGGCCTTCTTTGGAGGAGTCTTATTCAAAGCAAACTGTCAAGGGGGTCCCATAAATCACCCAACCGCGTTAGGGACGCAATATCCGGGAACATAATACCGATATGACGGAAACTAGGGCGGCAAGAGTGGAACAAAACACCAGGCATAAGGTCGAGCCTTCCACCCTTTACCAAGTATATAGATGCATTAATAATAAGAGATATTGTGATATCCCAACATAAACATAATCCAACATGGAGCAATATTCATCTTCACCTGCAACTAGCAACGCTATAAGAGGGGCTGAGCAAAAGCGCTAACATAGCCAAAGAACGGTTTGCTAGGACGGTGACAAAGGTTAGAGGTTCATGGCAATTTGGGAGGCTTGAGCAGCAAGTGGTAGGTAATGCAGCATAGCGATAGAACGAAGCAACTAGCATAGCAATGATAGTAATGATATCCAAGGTGACGGTCATCTTGCCTGAAATCCCGCTAGGAAGAAGAACGAGTCCACGAAGAAGACGAACGGAAGTAGTCGAACGAATCCTCACAATCGCAACGTTCCCGGAACTAAGAAACAACACCGGAAAGAAACAAACAACATGGTGAACGCACAAGCATAAACATGGCATAATGCACAATCAAGTATGATGCATGTCCGGTTTAATGAGGCATGGCATGGCAAAGTGCAACAAACAATGCTACAAGTTAAGTGGAGCTCGATATGCAACGAGTTGCATATTGACAAAACACCACATAGACATATTTAGTTTAATCTCGTTTAAGCTACCAAACAATGTTAAATGTTGTTAAACATGGCAAGAGGTGAGGCATAAGTAAACTAACTATTTAGGCAAGTTTAAATGAGGCGGAACAACAAACAACAATTAGGAAAATCCCCACATGCATATTTCAAAATTGGTACTGTTCTGCCCAAAACCATATTTTAATGTTGTTAAACAGGAAAATAAAGTGCACCATGTTAAACTAGGCATTTTTCCACCCCATTTACATATAAAGTTTATTTAAAACCGAGCTACGGTTATTTATAGTTATGAAATAATCATTTTAACATGGCATTTGAGCAAATTTAAACAAACATAATTTTAAACATTTTTTAACAGGGATGAAAGTGGAAAATTATTAATCTACACAAAATTCTAAGCATTTTACATGTCTAAATCATTTTAATCCGATGCACGGTTCATGAGTTATTATATGCATGAAAACTAGGGGTTTTTCTGTAAAACAGGTAAATCACTGGTTAATTGCTAATTTCGATTTTATGAAAAAAAAACATATGCGGGCTTAATCTGGCTGGCCCGATAGGTGAAAAAAAAACAAGAGGAGGGGCGCTGGGGTGTGGCCTCACCCATGGGCTGAGGCCCAGCCGGTGGAAGAGGCCTCGCAGGCCTGGCGCGGCCTTGGCGACGCGGTCAACACGTTCGATGCAGGAAGCAGGGCGCAGTCCTCTTCTCGACAGGGAGCAGAAACAGAGCAGCGGCGGCGCGGGCAAGTCAGCGGGAGGACGGAGCGACGGGAACGGGAAGAGATCGCCGGATCTGGGCGGCGGGGGCCCATCTCCAACGATGGTGGCGCCGGCTGGTGCTCCTGTTCGAGGCAAGGACAGAGACGGGGATCAGAGGGGAAGAAGCAGAACACGCAGAAGAGGAGGCAGGGAAAGGAGAAAACACAGGAAGGAGGAGGAGCGGGGGCGGCGACCTGCTGGTGCTGCTCGCCTGCGGGACGACGGCGAGGGCGGAGCAAGGCGGCGACGTGGGCGACGAGATGGAGGCTGCTGACGGTCTCCTGGCGGGGGAAAACAAGGGCGACGAACAAGGTGGCTCGGTTCCTGTTAACAGAGAGAGAGAGAGAGCATTGAGAAAGAGAGAAAGCGGGAGAGGAAGAAAGGGAAGGTAGGGGCGGTGCGAGGCTCATCTGCTGGTCCGGCGAGGTGGAGGCTGGACGAGGAGGAGGGCGCAGCCTCATCCTTCCTTGAGCACTGGGCGCCTGGGCAGTTCCTACTGGAGCTCAATTTCGAGGTTGCCGGGGCGGACGTCGCACCGGAGGCTGGCGCAGGGTGGTGCTGCTTCCGATCCATACTGGATCGAGGCACGGGAGGAGGGAACGAGGCGCTCGGGCCTTGCGGGGCAGCTGGATCCAGGGCCTCGGTGGGATGAACTGGGACGATGAGGGCCACTCGACCTGGATCGGACTGTCCAGACCGACGGTGGGACTGCACGGGTTGGTTGGCTGGAAGTGGCTGCGCGAGAGGATTGGGCAGATGGGATTTGGAGGGATCCAGGGTGGGAGGCGGCGGCGGCGGCCGGACAGGCTCCCTAGGTTTTAGGGTTGGTCTTGTTTAGGTAGGGTTTCATCTGCTATATATAGTGTAAGAATTGGGTAGGGGCTATCTAGCCCCTCCGATCGTAATCGGACGGACGGAAAAATAGGCTAGGAGTCCAATGAATAAAACGAAGATGTTTTATAGGCGTTTGGGGATGATCCGGATTCATCGGTAAGCCAGACGGTTCGGGTTCGGTAAGTTTTGACGCTTGAGGGGCTGAGCTGGCAAGAGACGTTAGGTGGTCACGGTCAAGAGGGAAGTGAAAACCCGATTGGTCTCAGAACGGTCAACGAAGGCAAGGGGTGACGCGGCAACTACGAACGGATACGGGTTTTATGAAAACATGCAGATGCAATGTGAATGATGCTATGAGATGAGATGCATGACATGAACAAAATTCAAAAGAAAACACAAAAACCCAACCACGAAGGAAAAATATATCACATAGCCGAAAATGGCAAGAGTTGGAGTTACAATTATGGAAAGTTGCATCCGAGGCATTACACATCTGTCCCAGCGGTGAGCCAACACGTGTTTCCTCCGGCCAATGAGATTTTTACACGTGGAAAATCCCCATTGGTCCAGGCTGTTAACAGGTTATCTGATCCAAAACCGGACCCGATAGCTTAAAGGCGACCCATTACGGTGGATACCACGTGTCGGTCACCCTTGACGAAAGCACTACCATGACGCACCATTTATCGTCATGGAATGGACACTTCCATGATGATAATTTTGGTAATGTCATGGAACACTTCTACGATAGCACATGTATGACTATCTTGATTCTGTCATAAAATCGTCATGGATGTACATGCATGACAGAAAACGTGACCTACTATGACAAACACGTATCATCACGGAAGTGTATTTTTTGTAGTGGTGCACATGTCCATAGGACGACGGCTTGCCCACCGGGACCTTTTTTAGTATGTTCAGGGCCCGGTTGAATGGGGTGTCCCACTTGGGCCTCGCCGACGACTGTGACAACTCGTCGTTTTCAGCTGCCTTTTGGTGCTGCTCTTTCTGCAAAAGGAACGAGGATGGTTTACTAATGTGAAGATCCAAAACATGAAGTCGAACTGATTGGAAGATAATATGATAATGTAGTAAATAACAATTACCAGAAGTCTCATGAACTCCCTCGTGTTCGGGTCCGTGTAAAAGATATTTTTGACTTTGTCCCACTTGTATCGGGCCCTGATCCAGTCATGCTCCAGCGGGTCGGTGAACTCTGCCAAGGGGTCTGGGATTCCGTGACTTTCACGTTCGGCGTCCTCCTTGGCCCATGCATGCCTCTTCCCCTCGTAACCACGGCTTCTGAGGCATTGGGGAGGCGTGTTCCTGGCCTGGAGCGCCTTCATTTTCTCTGACCTTGCCTTGACTTCTTCTTTACCGCAATTCTCCTTGAATTTTGCAAAGTCATCTTCCGTTATTGACGGATTATCGACATGAATCTTGGACCATGGTTCAATCTTCGCAATCACTTTTTCACCCGAACTTTCCAGGAGGACAAGTCATTGGTGAACGTCACCATCACTTTGTCGTTTATCCTTGTCATGGCGACGTCGTCCCACATCTCTTTATATTTGCCTTCATCCCGACCGGGGCACAGGAACCTATTATGCAACTTGTTTAGGAGCATGTGCTCCATATGTGGTATCTACTTCAACCTCTCGTCGTTGATGTTGGCGATTTCCCTGAGGATGCATCCAAGTTGATTGCCCCAGCATGAGCGCGCTTCCTCTGGCGCCATTGGCTCTAACTTCTTAGGGTGCATCTCCGTGGCCACAATTTGTCCAATGCCAAGCTCGTTTGGTCTTTGTGTCCTCTTCTTCTTCAGTGCTTTACCGGCTATGACAACAACATTGCCGGTCTCGGGGGTGGTGTCGGTGCCGGTGGCAGCGTCGGTATCGGGGTTGGTGCCACTGCCGCCACCATGCAACCCCATCTGGTGTTCGTCTAGGTAATCGAAATAGTGATTTGCTGCCTTGATGGGGTCTGCGAGGCGAGCAGAACTCACGACTTCGGCATCCGTAGACATGTTTCCTATTCAACAATTGTAAATAAAATATATAATGAAGAGAAAAAAGGGGCCTATATTTGGTCAAAATGTTGATTCATTCCCCTTCCGGTAAATCCCGAGTACTCCATATGTCCTAGTTCCTAGCACAAGTCATGCCGAAAATCACGAAAAAATTTGGCATCAACTTTGCTAAAAAGTGGACATATGGAGCGCCTGAAATTTTCCAGAACGGAAATGAATCAACATTCTGGCAAAACACAGGCCACTCGGATATTTTTCGAGTATTGGCAAAGGTTCATATAACAGATTTGATGCTATCTCAAGAGAACATGGCAACATCATATGACAGATTTCCAGGACTTAGAAATTAACCAAGTGTTAAAAACAGCAAAATTGTATAGGCTATATGCTCCAAAAACATCATCTAGGGTTTTATTTTCTACTAGTTTTTATTTTCTACTGTTTTTTAGTTTTTATTTGCTACTGTTTCTTCCTAAATGATCTCTCTCTCTCTCTCTCTCTCTCTCTCTCTGCTACTGACAATAATTAATTAGCTATTGCATTAGCTACTGCCCTAAACAAATTTGCCCTAGCTAAATTTGCTCATTTGCTAAAAAATGGCCCTAGCTATATTTTCTACTGCCCAATTAGCTACTATTTTTAATAAATTTTTGCTACTATTTTTATAGCTAATTTATATACCTACAAAAACTAATTAGCTATTGTTTTTATAATTTTTAGCTACTGTTTTTTATGCCTACAAAAACCAATTTGCTACTGTTTTTTATTTATAGGTATTTTATATACCCTGAACTAAATTGCAGTAAACTAAATTTCCTAAATTTCCTAAACTAAATTTCCCTAAACTAAATTGCCCTAAACTAAATTGCACTAAACTAAATTTGCTAAATTGCCCTAAACTAAAATTCTCTCTCTCTCTCTCTCTGCTACATCTCCTAGCTAGGGTTCATACATCCAACACTTAGCTAGGCTAAATTCAAATTAGAGAGAGGGAGAGAGAGTAGAGAGCAAAGAGAGAGAGGAGGGCAAGGGAGAGGAGAGGGAGAGGCTTACGGGGCGGTGGAGAGGGCGGCGGCGTCGAGGTCGAGGGCGGTGGCGGCTAGGTCTAGGGCGGGCGCAGGGGCGATGGCCGACGAGGTCAAGGGCGGGCGCAGGGGCGACGGTCAACGGCGGCGAGGTCGAGGGCATCGATGGTGGGCACAGGGGCAAGGTGGAGATGGGGGGAATGAGACTTGGTGACATTTTGAGCCCACGCAGCGGGGGGTGGGGGTTAACTCAAAATAGTGGTAGCACTGGTCCTAAACAAGCACTACTGTAACTGTTCTAATTTTTATTTTTTTAATTCTAAAATACTTAGCTACAGCGCTGGTCCACAGACAAGCGTTACTGCTATTTTTCTTTTCTTTTTATTATTTTCCTTGTCTAGTTTTTATTTTTCTTTTCTTTTATTATTTTCCTTTTCTTTTTTGTTTACTTTTCTTTTCTTTTGTATTGCTTTCTCCCTTTTGTTTTTGTTTTTTTCTCCCGACGACGGCGTGTCCCTCTCCCACACTGTGCGAATATGACCGGAACCATGCATGTGGTGCTAACATATCAGTTGACCGTTAACGGTTACTTAAGTGCGTACACAAAATAGATACATATATATAAATGATGGTTTCTGATCAGGTGCGTCGACGACGTTTCACATTGAGCTTCTTCCCTTTCTTGTTTGTTGCCGAGTAATTAAGCCCCTCCTTGTGACTTTTCCATAACCATGGAGTATGATCTTTCTTAGGTAATGTAGTTTTGGTTCTTCTTTTCACGTATGCTTTATCGTCATCGTCATCTTCCCTCACCGGGTTGCGTATTGGTCGTAGTCTACCTCGTTAGCGACTCTAGCCATTTCGACGATGCTCCTTTTTGGATCTCCTCATGACAACACGGCTGGGATTGGCCAGGTCGGTTATGAAGAAGCATTGTGTCATGTGCTTAGCGTGTACCCATGGCTCATTTTTGGCAATGACCACTACAAAAAAATAAACTTCCGTGATCATACGTGTTTGTCACAGTAGGTCGCGTTTTTTATCATGCATGTACATCCATGAAAAATTTATGACAGAATCAAGATAGTTATACCTGTGCTGTCGTAAAAGTGTTCCATGACATTACCAAAATTATCATCACGGAAGTGTCCACTTCCATGACGATAAATCACGCAGCGTCCTGAAGTGCTTTCGTCAAGGGTGACCGACACGCGGCATCCACCGTAACGAACGCCGTTAAGCTATCGGGTCGGATTTTGGATCCGATAACCCATTGATGACCACGACCAATGGGAAATTTCCAGTGTAAAATCATCATTGGTGGAGGAAACACGTGTCGGCTCATCGTTGGGACAGATGTCATCCACTCATTGGATGAAGGCGCCTATGATACGTCGACACGTGGCACGACCCATCAAGTTTAAATGGGCCGGCCCAACTAAAGGCCCACAAGATTTTGCGGACCATAATGGGCCGGCCCAGTTAAAGGCCCATGAGATTTTGCGGACTATAATGGGCTGGCCCAGCTAAAGGCCCACAAGATTTCGCGGGCCATATTAGGCCGGCCCAGTAAAGGCCCATAATATTTTTCTGTGCCATAATGGGCGGCCTGTAAAGGCTCACAAAATTCTTGCGGATCATAATGGGCCGCCCGACTAAAGGCCCACGAGATTTTGCCGACATTAATGGGCCAGCCAAATTGTAGGCCCACAAGATTTTGAGGACCCTAGTAGGCCGGCCCATTAACTGGCTGCCATGTTTTGGGCCAAATGCCGGCCCATATTTGATCCGATCCATTAATGGCCTGCCACGTTCCGGGCCTAATAATGGCCCATATAAGATCTGACCCGTTAAAAGCCTCCCACTTTCTGGGCCAAATCACGGCCCAGATCAGGTCCGGCCCTTTAAGAGGCTTTGGGCTCAATTATGGCCCATACTAGATTCAGGCCGTTGACTGGACGCTATGCTTTTGGGCCCACTTGCTAAAGGCCCATTTAGTAATTCGGCCTAATATTAGTTTCGGCCTGTTAAGGGCCCATTTAACATTTCGGCCCTATATTAATTTCGGCCTGTTAAAAGCACGTCATATAGTTGGGCCTAACTACGGCCCGGTTTGCATCCACTGCTTTCATGACCGATATCTGATTGGGCCAAACAAGGACCGAGACAACTTTGGCCTGTTAAAAGCCCGTGAATTGATTCGCACAATCATGGGCCGGGGTCCATTTCAGGCTGCTGCCGGCCCGTGAGCTATTCGGCACATTTCAGGACCAGCCTACTTATCAGCCTCCTAAAAGCCCATTGAGTTTTCTTGCGAAAAGAGGGTCGGGAGTTACTCGGACTATTAAAGGCCCGAATCTACTAGTGGGCCAGTTTGACGGGGCCCATGATGCGGATCATACATCATGATTGCATGACGGCGATTATGTACCATAATTTTACGGTTTGGCCGATTTACTGCGAAGACAGGATATATATACAGTAAAATAACTACAACATCGTGAATAAGAAAAAACCTAGACTATACAATAAAGAAACGACATATTACATCCACTGGGCATCAAAGTTCGCCACTATGATAAGCAGACAACAGATTACATACATTGGGCATCAAAGATCGCCACCAATGCAAATAAACACGCCGACAAAATAATATACAAAACCGACATCACTTCAATAGAGTTCAAGAAAGGTTAACCTCGGGAGCTGCAGGTATAAACATCTGAAAGCAAGATGATGAGACTGCACTTGTTCAACACTTATATCTTCCTCACTCTGAAAGATAAACAAGCAGACAGATGACAAGTTTTGCACATAAAAGTATCGATGTTGACAATTCATCACATTTCTTACTGACGAATAAAGTGACACAGTTTAAAATTGCATGAACACAATGTGGTATTGTTCAGGTCAAGACATGGCAGGAAATGACATTGTGAAGGAGTTGGCAGCTTCACGACACCACTGGATTACAGATCATGAACTCATAAGTATCAATGGTTAGTGTGTTGTCAATTTATCCCATTTCAAATTGGCAAATAAAGAGACGGTTTAAATAATACTCCCTCCATCTGGAATTAGTTGTCATCAAAATGGATGTGTCCAGAACTAAAATACATCTAGATATATCCATTTCAATGACAAGTATTTTCGAACGGAGGGAGTAGTAGAATTTCTTTTTGCGGGTGATATGA
The DNA here is from genome assembly GCA_021605145.1 of Aegilops bicornis. NCBI lineage: Eukaryota > Viridiplantae > Streptophyta > Magnoliopsida > Poales > Poaceae > Aegilops > Aegilops bicornis. The sequence goes on from CM038674.1 coordinate 392,530,248, forward strand.
CATTGTTCATAGTTGGGACATTGCAGAATATGACATTGTGCTGTAGTGGGTAGGTTCACCACACCACTAGATTACGGATGAAGAACAGAAGCATACATGCAGTGCAAAAGAAGATCAGTTGCTCTATATAGTTTAATTTACATGGTATGAAGAAGGAACTTGGTTGTACAACTGAAAACTTAAATTAGAAGGACAAACTTTTGTTTATGAACTACATAATAAACTTTAAACATGCAATTTGATGCAAACACCAAAAATAAACAGCTGTTGCAGTCATGCCTAACCAAATATACTCAACAAAGTTTGAAGGCTTGAGAAGGACAAACTTACATTACTGGTGAAGACAGGCTCTATAAAGCCCTTGTCCACGCTGATGGGGGGGCAATTCAAGGATTTAGCACAAAATGTTCTTCATAAGCATTTCCTTTATTCTACATTTTGTTAAGAGTAAATATAGATGTGATAATATACGAAAAAATGGAGAATATTTAAGATAAGATGAAGAGTGATGCTACATAACCAAGTAGCTATAAATGTATGTGCAGTGATACAGGAAAAAGGCACAGCCAAGAGCAATGCACAGCTAAACTTCTTCAGTACCAACCTTATGGTAAGAGTAAATATAGATCTGATGTGTAGAAAATGGAGGGCAAAGGAAAATAAGCTGCAGAGTGATGGTACATGAACAACTACTGTCAATATAAGTATTAATCGATAAAGGACAATGACATGTACTTACAAGAACAAAGGTCAGAGCTAAAAAAATTCATTGGCATTGGATATATTCTATACTAATGTAACCATTCATACAGATCAGATAATTTGGAGCGAACAATTGATAAGCAAGCTATCATGCATACTGCTGTCACATAATGAACCAGGTATGTATGCAAGTACAGTGATACAGGACAACAGGTACTAACAAGAGCAAAGCAGTGGGCAGCATATTTGCGATATCCTGTCGTTCTTTTCAAACCGGAATTCTTCTTTGAGCAGATTTCCTGCAAAAAAGATCCGTAAGGCACATGCGGAAAAGTAGAAGTTCAAATTGTCATGTGATTTCATAGAGAGTACCTCATCCTGGGAATGAGACCAGTGCATAACAAGGTTTTTCCATTCAATGTCTTCTAAATTTAGCACAGGAGACTTCACCGGAAATTCGTTTATAGACTTGCCATCAAAGTGTGATTTCCTCAGGTAACACCGATACTGCTGCAATGCTTCCTTCAAAAGCACAAGCAAGCTTTGCTCGTCATGACTATCCAGATTAACCCTCACCTAGTTACAACAATGTAATGTAAATCATTGATGTGTTCGATCAGCAGAAAATGGGAAAAATAATAACCATGAATAATAGCACTTACACGTAAGTTGGACAGGAAGATGTGAAAATGGTGTTTGTCTTCACTATAATCTTCCCATGATGGGAATATATGCACGTAGTCCCTAACAACATTGAAAGCATTGTCTTTTAAACTGGGAATAAATGGAATGGTGTTCCAATCTGCAGGAATTGGCCGTCTCTGCAGTTGGGATAGGTCTTCGACAGTGGACTTGATGTACTTTTTCTTTGGAGTGGGATTTTTTACGTAATACGGCTGGTGCTATGGCAAATGAAATCGGTATACCTTTTGCTGGGTGCAGGTCCTGTGTGGTGGGGCTAGTGGTGTGGCCAGTGAAGTCTGGGTACAGTCTGCTGGAGTCGGTCCTATGTTTTGTGTCCTTGGTTGAACAGCCACTATAACTGGGGCGCTGTCAGATTTCTCCGGCACCACCACGTTTTTCAAGGACTTTGCTGGTGCTCCTTTAGGCTCGGCAATCACCCTCTTCCTTTTTTATGTCTGATTCACAAGAACATCATTTGAGTGAAAAAACATGGTATGGCGACAGATGGAATATGTATTGATAATGGATGGGCATGGCATCTCGAGTTATATGATGAGTAAACTAAGCAGATGGTGGTGCAACAAAGTAGAAGAAATGCAAGACAACATATGCAAGATACACACAATCAATAAAACCTTGCAAAATTAGAACAAGCACCTTGATGGGTGAACAGGATAGGCCATCTGCCTTTGACTCCTAGAGGTTAGAATAGTCATTAGGATGATATTCTGAACAAGAATCAACAGGTGGGGAGCGTACGAGTTTCATTGCTTCCAGAATGGCACTCAATGCCTTGGTGCCAATTTATAAGTCATTGCAGTGTTCCACAATATTCTTACGATGCGCGGATTACGATATTCACTTTGTAATTGCGTATAATATCTCGAGAACCATGAAAACATAAATAGTTGTGAGATTATCTTTGTAATGCAGATGATAATCTAATATAGGGCGCCTCAGAACACTTATGTGCTATCACTTTGGACTACGATGAGAGAGCTCATGTGTGCATGTAATATCGATGCGTGCATTTATATAATCTGGCACAAGTACACAAAAATAGGCTCGAAGTAAGGATAATGGCAGATGATAGGTTCATAATATACTGTATACATAGTTTATTGCCAAAACATGATAACAAGAGCACACAGCAACTAGGCAGATCATAGTGTACATAACAGGGGTACACCATAACCACGATATATAAATCGGGAATGTGGAACTGGCTTGAAAATACGGTGTTGTATTGCCGCTAGTAATTGAAAGCCTATCGATCACGTACAGGCCACCACTATCGAACATGGTAAAGAAGAGCAAGCAGATTTTGGATAATAAAATGTTGGTTGCAAGATTGCCCACACAAGATGAACCAGAGCGCATTAAGAATGCAACTCCCAATTTGTCTCGACCGTTTCAGGCGGTTGGATGAAGATCCTACGTCTCCTAACCCTTCTTCTTCCTCGTCTCTTAATTCTTCCCATACAGAACACCGCACGGGCCGCCGGCCGAACCACCGGCCCGCACCGCCTGTGTTTCTCCGCCACCCCCACCCGCCACCCGCATCGAGTTTTCTTCGTTCGGCGAGGCCCCACAACCACCCGAGCACCTTGGATCGCACCGGCGAACTCCGGCAAGCTCTGAAAGATCGACTGACCCAATTTTGAAATTTAGTCTACTGTGAATTAACTAGTGTGGAATATAAAAGGGGAAAACCATAAGCATTGGGAGTATAGTGTTGAGCGTGCCATGGCGGATCTGAAGGTGCAAACCGGACAAAGGCAACTTCTCAACCAAGACAAGAAATCAGAGTAAAGCAGTGGCGATCTATTTTCTTGCTGCGATAAATAAATTGAGCAGATACGAAAGAGTACCACCTCTGGTGCGGCGCCGTGTACGCATCTACTGGGAATTTGACGGTGCTGCGGTAGCGATGGCTATCAGCGGCGTGATAGCAGATCTAGGAGGGTAGACGGTGGCGGCAGGGCGCGGTGGATGAAACGGTCGTAGGAGCGGCGCCGGCAAGGTGGACGACGACGGGGATGAAGCGAGAGGATGGGATGCAAGGATCCCGGTCCGAAGGCGTGGATGAGGGAGGTCGATCTCTTGTAATGGACGGCGGTGTCGGGGTATCAGCTCCGGCATGGTGGAGGAGGACGACGGTGGATGGGGTGGCCAGACGGCCAGACGGAGGAGGTGGGGTGGAGAGGGTGTTTTGGCGCCCACGCAGATTTAATGGGGAAAAGGGAGGTAGAGAGGAAGGGGAACCATGTATCTGGTAGCGCTTGTCTCAAATGCGAGGAAATTTACAAACTTAGCCCCGTTTCAAATTTCTACTACATCACAGCAACATTAGTCGGTTGGGGATAGGACGGTAATCTCGCATACACGAATATTTGCCGACGAGAGTTTGTTTTAGGCGCCCACCGTATGAATATGAATCGGGGAGGGAGTCGATTTCGGCCGAGGGCACACTATGTTTTGGCGCCCACCGTGTATGAATCCGGGTGAGAGGCGGTTACGTCACGTTTGGGTGAAATTACAAACCTACCCCTATCGAAACCTATAGAAATCCAGCAGATAGGCTTTGCGTGGCAGGGATAGGCAGTAGTGATTTCCATCTCGCAGAGATTTTTGTTTCAAGCGGGTTATTCTGCGACTTTTCCCCACTTCGTTCAAATTTTGCACGATTGCGTTTACCGTGCCAACTCAATTCGAATCCCGTTTGTATTCTACTATTTTTTTTCGGGTGGGATCCATTTTCAATTGGAATTACATTCTATATACATCATTTTTTTATATATACTTTCAAAAGCACAACACCATTTATACATAAATATGGTTTACAAATGGCATGATATCATATTCATAAGGTTGTATCCATCAATTTGGATTTTCAAATATTTGAAACCACTTTATGTTGAAATCCAATGTATGCATTCCTCGCTAACTGTCTCCAATTAATGTGTGTTTCATGCGGGGTTTTTTTAACTTCTCAAACATGTATAATGTGTTTCACACACGCAACATATAGTTTAATCCCGTTTAGACATTAATTGCATATAAACCATGCATTGTTTGTAATTGAAGAATCTATGGATCACCAATATTGATAAACTATATAACATTACACGTGTGCCCAAATTCAAATGAATATGCATGTTTGATAGACCAATTTGCGTTATGATATTATCAATGTCGTGATCTCCAGTTTAAATATTTGAATCCACTTTAATCCAGATATTCGTCTCATATAGCTATCACTCATGCTTATATAGGACTATCTCTACGGACCTATCTGGCGTTCATCGTCTCTCATGCATCTCTCGTGCTACTGTATGTAAACAATGATCTTTTATCTTCATAACACACTTGACGGTACTCTCTCCCTCGACCTTCATCACTCTATCTCTCTCTAAGTATATCTCGCTCCCTCGCTATGTGTCTCTAGCTATGATTCTCCATGTGGAATCTCTTTCTCTCACACAAATACAAACCTTTGTCTCACAGGGTATCATTTCTCTCAACTATTCCCATGTGTGCCACTCGCACACCCCTCATACATAGATGTCTTTCTCTCCTTAGATATGAGAACCTACGACTCTTCCTCTTCAATATCTCTTTCTCACACACAAACACAAACTCTATCTCCCAGGGTCTCATATTTCTCCATTATTCTCTTGTATGTCGCTCAAACACACACCCTCTCCCTAGAGATATCTTGTGTTCCCTCATATGTTTCTCTAGCTATCACTCTCGCTAGAAATATCTTTCTCTCTCACAGACACAAAACTCCGTCTCTCTGGATCTCATTTCTCTCTGATATCTATTTGTATGTGACTCACATGCACCCTCTCTCTATATCTCTCACACCCACGCACCTAACCCAGCCTTCTGATCCACTCGACTCCTATCTCTAACGCACACTAGCTAGCATCTTTATCTTTCTATTTATCTGTTTCTCCATCAACCTTCTTTCTCGCCCTCACTCTTGATTCCTATCACGCACACTACATATGTTTCTCTCTACATGCAGTCAAGTGCCCTCACACACATATATAACTTCACCCTTTGAACCACCCGACGGTCATCTCCAACACCCAAACTAACAGATGTCCCTCTAGCTAGCATCTCCATCTCTGTATCTATCTGTAGTTTCTCCGTCAACATTTCTTTCTCGCACGGAGTCTTGCTTCCTATCACCCACACTATATATGTCTCTCCATACATATGCATTTATAGGTTGATCTCTTTTGCACAATCGTTGCGACTCACCCCCTCTGCTCACCATAGATGCATGCTCCAGCCCATGCCACTATCTCTTAAAGACAAAAATACATGCTCAATTGTCGGGCCTTCTTCCCTGCATTCTCACATGCATGCATATTGTCATACCGACCCATCTCTCCCATGTCGTTGATCTTATGACTTATGTCTTCTTTCTTTTATCTCGATCATGCGCGCGTGCACACACACACACACACACACATCCCACGTATACATGTATACCTCTCACACATGCATGTTCAAGGTCTCTATGTCTCCATACATAGTTAATTACCCTCAATCCTAACGCCACATCGAATCGTTCTCCTCTTTTGTGCTGAAATCCCGCTTTGGATGGGCAAAACACACACTCACACTTAACAATCTCCTTCTAGCTACCCCAGCGCCTCTCACTCTTCCCCTATATCCTCAAACCAATAAGACCATCCCTTTGTTTAATTCCCGCCTACATGCACCATCAATATATAGTAGTCTTCCTTGGTGTCTCTCGAACAAACACGTTGTCTCGATGTCGACTCCTCTCACACGCACGCACCTTCTCTTCCCTCTCTACGGGCATTTTCTCTCTCGCACCCCATTGTTGGTGGCCTCTGCCATACACATCACCTCTCTATGATGAAGCCATGCACACTTAAATTACATCCGCCACAGAGGACCCCGTGACACACACACACACGCTCTCTCTCTCTCTCTCTCTCTCTCTCTCTCACACACACACACAAACACACACACACACACGCACGCACCCCTCCCCCCTACACACACTTAGACCCCCATCTCTCTCTCTCTCTCACACACACACAAACTAAGACTCCATCTCTCTCTCTCCTCTCTCTCTCTCTCACACACACACACACACACACACACACACACCCCACACACACACTAAGACTCCATCTCACACACACATGCTCTAGGAGGAGCATTTGTTCCTACCACCCTTCATCCAACCTTACCCGTATGATAAACAATCACCTTTATTTACTTGCATAACATGGACAGATTCCACTTTACTTTAGTAGTCAGCAAACTTATCATCATGCCCTTATAAAAAAATGAGTTGGCGATGATGGTGTGCCTGCCATCTTGTAATACAGCCATATGATCTATATCGGCGGATAGAAAGCAAACTATGATAATTTTACAAAGATACCTGCACCTCTCTCCACATCATTATCTCCCGCAACCTCATTGCTCAGCAATTAAAAAAGGAATAAGTCTCTGGAAAAATCTAGCATGCATGGTGGCCGCTGCCGCCTGCCGGCACCCTCCATCCCCATGCCTCCGCCCATTCCGACCACCAGTCACCACCACGCTCGACTCCTCCTCGCCTTATCTCTCATCTTTCATGTTTTCGATGACATTCTCGAGATACCAGTTTTCCGATAAAATTCTCGAGATATCATTAGTTTTTACACATGAGATTACTCCTGCATGGGTCAATCACAACAGGTGTTTTATAAAAGAATGCATATTGATGTTCCGTGCAATGCACGAGAATCTTGCTTGTAATTATATAACGCAAATCACGACTAGGAAGTGACATTTTTTTGACACAACCACGTTAACATGGCCACGTAAATCACTAGCAGGAAGGAAAAGGGAAGCGGGCTGTGGAGTAACGTTTTTACCACAATTTCTTAGGAACTGAGTGCAATAATTGAGTAGTTTTGCAAACTACCATTACTACTACACAAACGGTTCAAAACATATACTCCCTTGCAGGCGCTTCCGCGTGAAACGGTCAGCGTCATACTGGGCGTCAGTGCCGCATTAATGCCCGGCCAGAGCGGAGGCGACCTCTCACTGGCGCCGGCTTTGAAGTGGCGCGAAGGCTGAGAGAGCGCCGCTTCCCGGTGCACGCGACTGCTCCGCATCGAGACTGGCCATAGGCCCTGTTTGGATCCATGGGTTAGAATTATTTTGAGCTAGTTGGGCCTCAAATAGCCCTAAAGTATCCAAGCATGAGGGTTTAAATTGGAGCAAGTTGCACCGAACCCACCACAAAAACTATCCCACCCAAGAGGTGCTAACTAGAGATAATTCTCATTGGGACCACTGAAAAATCACTTTTCTCTCTCCATGAAGTGCATTTATTGTTAATCTAACCCTGTCACACAAACACCTCTTTGGCTACAGTTAGTTCAGGGTTAGTCATGAGTTAGTCTAACCTCTAGCTAAGTTAGAGTATCAAACATGAGTAGTATAGGACATGCAAGTTGCTCAAAGCATACAGGCAAATTAAATGCGTGAAAGGATTTTTTCTTTTGAAAGCGGACGTGAAAGGAATTTTTTAGAATGCTCTTGGCATGTCGCTAACATGTGATAGTTAACGAGACCTCAATAGACAATGAAGCCAGCCCGCCACACTTTGATAGAGGCGAGGAGGGAGAAGCGTCTGAGCTCTTTGGATTACTAGAGATAGGTGTCGCACGGAAGCCAAGAAATATGGTGATAGCGTGGGTTAGCCATGTACTAGTATGATGTAACTACACTGGGCTGCCGTGTTTACGTACTCTTCCGGTCCACTGTGGAGATGATTGGTTAATTTTATATCGCTGAATAATATTAAATATTATGAGTGCAGACGCTCCACCACGAGGTTCCTTGCTCCTTCTCGGTCGTCCGGAATCTATTGTTCTTCCACTCTATTTTTTTACGTGAGCTTTGTTCATCCTTTTGTCAACGCGAGACATCTAGCATCAAGGTGCACGTGTTATGCAACGATCGTTCCATCTATATGAAGAACACGTGGGACTGGAACTACGAGACGGACATGTACCCAGGAGTGGACGTACGAACCTAAGTAATGTAGCGTAGTAAGTTAAGTAGAAAGGCACAAATGGTATGAACATGCGTGGCATACTGGGTGTGTTTGGTTGCGTTCTCGTCTCAGCATAGTTGTTCCCCCTTCATGCATGCTCAACTCAACACCCCTCTTCATGCATGCTCTCTTCATGCATGCTTCAAGTGTATTTGTGCTAAACTAGTGAGGACTCATGTACCCTCCATACACTCTACCAAACACCCAAAAGTAGGTCGAGAAGGGAGCTCTTGGGCGGCATTTGTCTCTTACTACGTAGTACCACTAAATGTTGTACGTGCAATGCATGATGATGTTATGGAGTACGTGCCTAAGTACTCTACTACTACTATATTAGTTGGAGGAACATATTAAATTTTATATTTGTTTACTGTATGCCCCAAGACCTTCCAACTAGACGCGTCTTTCTCTCCAGGTCGCACTTTGTATCGTTCATACCACTAAGTACTACTACGTGTGGTCACCGATCCAAAAGTGGAAGAAGTGGAGACGCTCTACCATGCTGTTTTTTTACGCTGGGCTCTACCACGCTGTTCATGTCCCACTCCTTTCGCTGACGTGTGGGACATCCGGCCGCGATGCCATGTTTGGCACCCTTCGTCGTAAGAGTTGAAACGCTAGCATTCATCAGAAATAAAAAATAATTATAAATCGGCAGTGATACTATTTTTTTGCGAACCAATCAGCACTGATACTATACCACGCGGTTTCCTTGCTCCTCGATATCGGAAAGAATACTTCCATTCGCCAACATGTGGGACATCGACCATCCTAGTCCCCTTGCCATGCATCACGTAACTCCAAGGGAGAGTCACCCAGGTCGTCGCTACCGCATGATAACAATGACTAATGAGCCGTCATATCACAGGCCCACTTCCCACTTTGAAGTTGCTCAGATGAAGGAACCATCATGACTTCGTTGAATTCCGCTTCTTGAACAAGACTACTGTACCAGCAGTACTGCTAGCTACATTATTTACTCCAACAGAGGCCTCCTTTTGTTCATAGGATAGAAATATGAAAATCATAGGAAGTGAGATGACATGCATCTCAATTCCTATGGAGAAATAAATGCCATTTGATGCATAGGATAGGAATGTTTCCATTTATTCTAGGCTAATGTACTGGTAATTTTCTCTAAAAACTACAGTAGTAACTAGTACTAGTACTGGTACATGCTCGAACTCAGACACAGACACACACATTAACTACTAGTACTACTACTTCTCACATGCTGGCCAGACGCCATCGTTCTCCTTCCGGCTTTGTCGGCGACACCCACCGTGCTTGGATCTCCATGACCTCTCCCGGCAGCGTGTGCGTCCTTTTCTTTCTTCTTGTTGGCGGGGCTCTCTTTTCTTGAGTGCTTTCTGACTTTTCCGCTCCCTCTGTGAGGCTTTGGCCGCCTCTTGCTCTACCGCCCATTCGGCCTTGGCATCTTCAAATTCCTCCCACATAGTTGTGAGGTCGCGAGCGGCGATGAACTCGGCACGGCGGGATGCCATCGCTTCCCTACCATTTTGTGTGTGTTCGTGGGCGGCGAGGAACTTGGCGCGGCGGGATGCCATCGCTGCCTTACCGGTTAGTGTGCGGCGCGGTGGCATGAACGACGCTTGGTGAGAGCTCTGGGGTGGAGTGGTCCGACAACCGTATAGTGCATTGGTTTGTCAAGAGCTCAAGGACAGAAGACGAAGCAAATTAGGATTCCCTTTCAATCCTGGTCATTTATTACTGAGTAAAATGCATTGGCGGTCATCGAACTTGTCTTGATAGCTCACTTTGATCATTGTATACGAGATATGGTGATTATACGGTCAATGGCTCAGCGTATAGCTCCATATTTGTATGGTTGACCAGTCAAACAGTCTGCATGCGCCTCATCAGCTCGTGTTCTTTATCTATCTACGCAGGCCTACCTATGAATGGAGAAAGAAATACTGTAAAAACCAAAATTATGCGTATGTGGGGAATCAAACCACGGACTCGTCATTGCGTACCCTCGTCGGTAAATGCAAATGAAATACCCGCATCAGACACTCACGCTCACGCTGTCAAACATGCTAATGCATGCACGTCGCCCTCTAAATCAAAGTCCTGCTCATGGCGCATAGCATAAGCGGCGAGCCCATCACTGTGCGCCCGTCGTTGTCGACATTCTTGTTTAGACATTTGATGGAGGCCCTCTGTGAACGCCGAGCATGTATTCACCTGGCTCAACACCAACGGTCATACTTGGACCGCCTTGCTCATGTATATCGTCCATCACAACGACAATCTATAAAACAACCTAAGCTAGAGAGGGTACTATGGTAGTATATTACGGAGTATGTACTATCATGAGCGACCGATCTTAGTGCCACTACACACCGAAACCCCTTCCATCGCTAGCGCGTGCTTCCCGCCTAAAACGGTCACCGTCTCTCCAGAATGTCAATGCCGCATTCACCGGACTTAACTGCAGGTGCAATTGGTGTGTCACTGACATGCGGGCCAGACGCCCGTTCTCCCCACATGTCAGTAACCCAAACGCATCTGCAGTTAAGTCACTGAAGCAGCATCCCCATTCACGCCCGACGAACCTACTCTGGTGCCAGTTGTCCATCCGTCTGCCGCGGCTCATTGCCATTCGTCCGCTCTATTAACTTGAGCCCCAGATCCCAGCCATAGCCAAAGACCCACACTTATTCTCCTCCGGTCCCTTCCTTCTGTCGGCACCACTTCAACCATGGCCTCCTGGCGCTCCGAAGCTCTCTTGGACGTCTTGTCGCAGGAAGCGAGCGAGGACATCGGCGGCTCCGCTCTGGCGCGCTCAAAAGCTCTCTTCGACGTCTTGTCGCAGGAGAAAACGAAGGAGATCGCCGGCTACCCCCCGGCCGCCCTCCGCTGCCACGACCATGAAGCCGGCGCGCGTGCGCGGGCGCAGCCGGCAGCGAGGAAGAGTAGTACACGGTAGGTCGCCACCCCTCTGGTCCTAGGAAGGCCACCACTCCTCCACTCAGTCGACGCCAAGCTTGGTGGGATAAAAATCGGCGGCCGATTAGCCGCTTGATGGCGACGTGGAGGCGGAAATCTTCATAACCTTGTGCTCCGGAGGAGCAGGTTATCGAGGCTGATAAGGAGGAGGCAAAGGCAATGGCCTGCTTTCTTGGGTTCATGGCCGGACATGGTGGTCGGGGCCCGACGATCGTTTAGATTAGGTTTACAGTAGGTTTTAGTACGGTTTGTGCGAAATATGTAATGAATTTCATCCAGTTTATAGGAAAAGTTCTTGAAATGTAATGAATTTCATCCTGTCAATTTGAAATTTTCTTTGTTTGCACGAATTTCGTCCGGTTAGTTCATATAGTTGTTGAAAGGTATGCGGGCAGCACCGGATGGCATCCATCAGTGTCCTCGGACAGATGCCGGTGTAAATTTGTGGGCCAGCTGGAGATGCCCTAACTATCATGCTATAAGCGCTAACAATCCTCCATTATTTGGCGAGGAGCGATTATCCCTCGATCAAAATCAGATCCGCGGTGTTTCGCACTCCTCCCGCGTAAGAGTGTAAACTCTTGCTTACATAAAAATGGAGCAAGTGGACGGCACTGTAGCACGTCATATCACTCGAACTAGCCCGCCTAACGAGCGGGAAAGCACCGCCCTCGTCATTTTGTTCTGGATTTCTATCGATCGATCGTGCAAAAATGTTACGCTTCGCAAGTTCTAAAGGAAAAGTCGGCACACTTACGACTCGTACACGTTGCAACCCCGACAGTCCGGCTCGCACGCCGCTCACCAGAGAGGACACACGTTGTCTTGCAATTTCAGTGACATGTGGGACTGTAATTGAATAAACCATTGATAGCCGAAATCTAATCGATCGGGGGGCGTCGGCTGAGAAGAGAGAAACGGGGGAGGGAGAAGAGATCGCCCGCCCGCTGCGCACGGACTCCAAGAAATATACGATGATAATGTGAGGTGGGCCATGCTGGAGTCCGGACCGCTTCCGGAGCCCGCTCTCACCGCCCTGGCCCCTCAAGACGCCAGCTGCCCGCTGCATCAATAGCAAGTAGTCCCCACTTATGTGGAGGAGAGAGAGAGGCATTGACAAAGTCAAGGAGTAAAAGTGGAGACAATAGCTTTCATCAAAAATAAACAATGAATACTCGTTGCTCGTCCTCTATATCGGAAAGAATACTTTCATTCGCTGACATGTGGGACGTCGACCATCCTAGTCCACCTGCCATGCACAAAATTATCCTGATCTACCCCGGTCGTATCGGAGGCCCAACCTTTCCTTTGTAAGTTATGCAGACGAAGGAACCATCATGACTTCGTTGAATTCCGCTTCTTCAAGAAAACTTACTATACCCGCAATACTGCTACCACATGCGAAGACTGGACGACATTGTACCATGTCATATCACTGAAACCCACTAGGCCAAACTAGCCCGCCTAGGTCATCTATTTTGGAATGGAGGGAGTACGTCTCTGCACTGCTATGATTTTGTGTTGCACGTTCTCTGTACTTTTGCTACAATTTTCCTACCCTATGAACCAAATGAGGCCTAAATGTATGTCGACTATTGTCTGATCGATCGCTAAGCCTACAATTTTAGGAGCTAGGGCTATTGGTCGATCGATGAGGGATAAGTATAAGCGTACCACGAGCTCATCAGCCCCAACGTTTCTCTTCGGTGAGTGTTTTGCAAGTACTATAGCTCGCACAGTAGCTAGCCTACTAACACCAAGAATCATCAAACAAGCCTTGCTGATATGATAAACAGTTCAAAATTACGTCTAAGCATTCCATATATTACATCAAAAGCTGGTGAGGATACATCTGTTTCCATAACTCGGAAAGGGTTCGCATGATTCATCGCATGATTCACTATCAAACAAAAGTAGCAAGATCCGCCCACACAAGACAGTGAACTAGCCCTAAGATGGTTTGATAACACGCATCGTTCTGGTAATTAAACACAGGGCAATGCAAACTACCCTGAAGGATTAGCACGACCAACTATTTCTTGTCATCGATCTCTCGGGCAATGACCATAGCACGGATAGCGGCATGGGAATCGATTTCTCGGGCGGTGTCCACAGGACTGACCGCGACATCCGAATCGATCTCTGGGGCGATGTCCACAGGATGGACAGTGGCATCGGAATCGATTTCCGGGGCGATGCCAACAGGACGGGCCACGACATCGGAATCATCAAGGACAACCATCATCACCTGCACAACCCTAACATATTAGCAAGCACATTGCAAATAATCAAAAAGCAAGCACATTGCAAATAATCAAAAACCACAAATATGGTAATAAGCCATTATTTTTTACCTTGTGCAGCTCACCAGGGGATCTCATCCCTCCGGGGGCCATCTCCTCGTCCTCGATGGGGGCCGAATCGCTTCTCAACGGCGACTATCTCCTCAAACTCGGTCTTGAGCCTCACATAGGTGGCAATCGAGTTCTGGGGTAGGCACGGTGGGGCCCTTGCTGTTCTTCCAACTATCTTTGAAGAGTTCGTCCGCCAACGTCCTCAACTCTTTGGCCAGTGCTTGTTTCTTGGAGTTCTTCGTCTCCATGGGTTGGCCCGCCAACATGGTCAACTCGTTGGTCGGTGCTCGCTTCCTGGAGATCGCTGTCTCCAGTGGGTTGTCCGCCGGCAAATCTTTGCCTAGTGCTCCAGGATCCATAAATGAACTGACAAACAAAAAGCAATCGAAAGGAAACCACAATTGCAATGAAAAAGGGAAAAGAATAGGATGTGAGAATCGGTTGATTGCTTCATAAAGAAGATTATTGGAATGAAAATATAGTAGCATTACTGATTCACCCACCTTTCCTTCATCGGTAGAGAAGAAAAATGGCAGAAGTGAGTAGCCTGGAGTGAGGTTTTCTTCAAGAAAGGGAAGAAAGGGCTTGAACGAGCATTCCAATGAAATGATGGTTGCTTCGTCCAGTCCAACTTGGAGGCCACCTTACCACTGCTGGTAACGGTGTGGGTTTTGTGATATGATGGACCATGACGGCCACACCGGGGTGACAGGTGAGTCTCGACTGTAGCACCTCGCTGTGATTTGGTGGATGGCACGCGCGCCCGGATGCTTTGAAATGTCCTGCATGTAGATAGAGCGGCTAGTCATATAGGAGTGCTCAATATTGTGCACCGCGACCAAAGGCGGAGAGGAAAAGCAGAGAACTACGTAATTAATGCATGAGTTTAATTAGGGTAGTTTTGTAAAGTCTGAGATATAGTACATTCCTCCAATCGCAAAATGCCTTCGTTCATGAGATTTGAGATTTGAGCCCTATAAACCGGAAGGGAGTACTGTACACGGTGTAGTCTAGTCACTTGTTGAAATCTCTAGAAAGGCAAATACTCCTTTCCGGTTTACAGGTCTATACTACTCCATCCGTCTAGGTGTGTACGTCATCTTACGAAAACCAAATAGTCCCAAAACACTTAGGCACGATGCATTAATTTCTACCTTGTTTCTTGTTTCTTGACATACGTATCGACCAATAAGAGATGAGAGGTGTGCATGCTTTTAATGAATTGCAATGGCTAATTCATTGCATGGAATGCTATTAATTAGCAAATAAACATTGGTGACCCCATGAGGAAATGGTGCTAAGCGCGTGGACCTATGCAGAATGAGTATCAACCAATGGATAATGGAGTTTAATTGTTAAACAATAGCAATTTATGCAAGAGCCTGGCTAGTACTCCAAGGAACCGCACCACGCGAGCGTTCGCAACTGCCACGTTAGGTTTGCGCTTGGCTCTTCGCCTCTTCGAGAAGACGAACAATGAAGTTACTCCTACTTCTACAGTATCGAATCCACTGCTGCATGTTCGTCCACCTCGTGCGGGATAGATAGCGTGTAGCGAAAGCTTCTACTTACTGCTCCTGCCTTTGCGTCTATGACAGGTGGGCCCAATAGGTGGTTGGCCCACCTATCATGCAGCCAAAGGCAGGTGCAGTTAAGGCACCAGAGCTTGTCCGCGAGGGGAGGGCGTCGTAGTAATCAAATTTCTCGGTCTTGTACGAGTTGAAGCGACACATCAAAGCACTGCGCTCAATAAAAGTCTTTTTACACATTTCAAATGGGCTACTTCATATGTAGGAGTAGACATATTCTGCTTCGTATGTAGTCACTTGTTGCAATCTCTAAAAAGACTTATATTTGGAAACGCAGGGAGTACAACACATGCATGCATGCCGTGACTTTCCTTTTGATACTTGCATGTGTTGATTTGATGCACCTTGCCGAATTTTGACTATAAATTTAACTAACCAAATTTTCAGGCATGTCACAAAAATTACGGGCTGTTTGGATTGTGACTATGTTTGTCTTATGTTGCCACATTATTTTTCCCACACTTGCCACACTTGCCTAACCTGAGTTGCTCCAATTGTTAGACACAGTTTGGCTTGCCTAAGGGAATCTTGCCACAATTTTTGTGTCTATGACACGTGGGGTTACTGCTAATAAAAAATATTCTTGTCTTAGGTGTGGCTAATAAAAAAGACTTATATTTAGGAACGGAGGGAGTAGAAAATATAAATAATAATGCATGTTGGGGCAACCCATGTTTCCGCTAATTTTAGCCGTGGGCTTGTTCACAATTTTACGAGGGGTGGTTGTTCATTTAATGGAGGGACTTGTAGTACCGGACTTGAACGATACAAAGTGCGACCTAGCACACCGTAACACCACTTGGAACAAGCGGGTAGCTATCTCAAAAACAATCAACAACTAAAAACCGCGACCTGGCATGTAGTAGTACACAATTTTAAGCGATTGTTTTGATGGAGTGAAAAGGAAAACTACAACACTACTTATATATAGGCCGGAGCCTCCGCGCTTGCTTACTAGGGCTGATCTATTCACACACTCTCATCCTCTCAAGATCTAAACAAGATAGGGGTAGTAACACTGTCTTTCTCCCTTCAAAAAACACTGGCTTTCTATCCTCACCGCTGGTTACAGATCCGGACGTATCCCCCTCCGCCGGTGAAGGGGAGTAGGGGCAGCGTTTAGGCAGTCGTCGACAGCGAAGGAGGAGACCCACTGCCGGCCGCACCATTATCTCTGGCCGATCGCCGGTGCTGGAGGTCCTCCGATCCCTTCGTCGTTGCCTGTGGGCGGATCTGGCCTCCCGCCGCCCACCTATCCACCGCCTTAGCTCTACTTCCCCAGCTCGCTGCGTCGCTGCATGTGCATCATTTTCTACCTCTCAACCCCTCTCGATCGGATGGTCCAACGTCACACTTTTTTCTATTGTTAGAGGTAAAGCTACTTCATGGAGTCGAATCTTGTACTTGGTTCAAACAAGAAATAAAGTCAGGGTGGGGGAATTTAGTATGTACATCGGACTTGGTACAAACAGGAAGGAAAGGGGGTGAAAGTAGTACAGACTGGTCATCCAACCGGTCTCTTGGTCGAGAAGGGAAATATAGGGGTAACGCTGCACACAGTGGTATGACCAGGACTAGATTTGCTATCCACACATAGGAGTAGGTGGCTAGAGTGAACAAAAATTGGACCAACCCAGATATGTTTCTTGGATGTTTGTTTCTCGGGGCAACAAACTATGAATCACCACTTTATGCCCCTGTTTACATACATGGTCTTTGGATTCTTTGGTGCACCCACTTGCCCCAAATTTGTTCTTAATCTAATGTCCCTGGTAAAAATGAAGCCATGCCACTGTTATAAGCCATGACAAGTTTAGCCAAATGTTTTTGCCTGTAATTGTTTGAGACTCTAACTATTTCCTTTGTGTCTTTTTGTGCAAACATGGATATCCAATTCACCTGGTTGCTGTTGTGACCTTTTGGTGCACTGCACAAAACTCTTCTTAAAAGAAGTGACTTTTGTGCTGTTTAACTGGAATGTCAGAATGGAACAGTTGGTTCATTTTGGTGGAACTGCACAAAGGGAGATCTGTGTTCCAATCCTCATCATCCATATAGGTAAGAATGATATTTAATGCATGTGTTCATCTCTATTTTCCGACTGCCATGAGAAAATAATGCTGTTTTTACTAGTACACTTGTACTCCCTCACTGGCAAAACCAATTCTGAAATAGAAGGCCAATCATGTACTTGGTTTCACCAACTAGTGAGGAGAAAGAGAAACAGAGCATGAAGAGGAAGAATAAACAGTGCCAAGGCAATCTTGCTGAAGCCAGAGGCCTCAGTCGAGGCCATTCAAGGGCTCCGGCAACGACTACCTTACATGTGAGACGATCCTCCAGGGAGCCCTTCCACTTCATTGTCTCACTTAATTAATTAGGAGTACTTAAGTACCACTAATTTATTACTGCCTAATTTTCCTATTGGAGTTAAACAAATCTTTAGTAGGACCCTATGCTTTGAATCATGTAATGCAGCGTGTATGTTTGTCTATGGAGGTGAATCATGTGGTGGAGCAGGGAGGAATATTATTAGTGTCATGACATAATAGTGCTATTGTTTTGCATGTCAATTTATTGCCATTGGTTCAATGAGGCAATGTTTTGCGTATTGTCCATCATGAATTTGATGCTACTATTTGAGTAATATGCTAATGTCTTCCTATCCTTTCTCATAAGCTAATGAAGGTTTCACCTTGTTCCTACTTGTGCAAACAGAGATCATGTTGTGCCAATCATACATTTTAGTGGAACTACACAAGACAATACAATAAACTGTATCCCAGCCAGTGCTTTAACTCTGCTGGAAGTTCTTGATAATCTTCGATATAATCCCAGCCTTTGGTAAACAAGAGTGATTTCAACCATACATTTGAAGTGCACAAAAATATATACTATTGTGTGATTCCAGTGAGCGCTTTATCATCTCTTATGGGACTACATGAATAAGCTTTTTGTCTCAGGTTGGTACGGGCCTAAGGCCTTCATCCATATTAGTTTGTTGTCATCTCTATTTGTATCGTGCTACTGTCATGAGAAACTCCTTTATCTTTGCATGTTAAAGTTTTGCAACCTATGATAAATGGTAATACTTTGAGTGTTGAGTTGAGCTAATTGCCACTGATTAAATAAACTAATACCTCTCTTTAAGCAAGACTACTATGTTGCTAACTTTACCCATTAAGATAATGAGGGTGCTTCTACTTGTTAGTGTATGTTTCATCAACTAGTCCCACTATTACAGTAACCTCACTCTCTCAATATATGTGCCAACAGGATGCTCGATTTTGGTGGAACTGCACAAAAACTTTGGGTGCTTCATTGCCTCGACAGCTTCCGTCCTTTCCTGTCAGTCGCTAATCTCCGCTTGCTTTCTTCCTTTGCTGTCAGTCGCTTGGCTTATCTTGGCTTCCAGTCAAAGGAAATAGTAATTGATATGCTACCTCACACAGGTTGGTACTGGTCTTTATCCTGATTATTGTGCCTGTCATATGTATTGGTAATTTGGTATCGTGATATCTTTGTTTGCCGATTTCATAAAGGAGTAATTTGGAGCCTGAACTCGCAGGCAAATCATTACATCGGGTGATTTCAATAGAACTGCACAAAATGATCAGATGGACAGGTACTTATGCTGCTGCTATGTACTCCAAAGTTCACTCAGACAACCAGATTGACTATGGAAGCAGAACTCACAACATTAGACACATCATGTGTAACGCCCCGGATTCGATGCGCCAGGTGTCCGTCAGTTATTCGTTGTTGTTGCCTTGTCATTTGCTTGCGTGTTGCACTTTGCCATGTTATCATCTGCATTTTATATCATGTCATCATGTCCATTTCATTTTGCATACGTGTTCGTCTCATGCATCCGAGCATTTTCCCCGTTGTCCGTTTTCCAATCCGGCACTCCTATGTCTCCCGGCGCCCCTTTTGCCTCTTCTTTTGTGCGGGTATTAAACTTTCTCGGAATGGCCCGAGGTTTGTCAAGCGGCCTTGGTATAGCACCGGTGAACCGCCTGTCAAGTTTCGTACCATTTGGAGGTCGTTTGGTACTCCAACGGTTAACCGGGCAACCGTAAAGCCTCTTTTGTATTGCAGCCCAACACCCCTTTCAAAGTGGCCCAAAACCCAGCAAACTCCCCTCCATGCTCTCGGTCGTTCGATCACGATCGCGTGGCCGAAAACCGCACCTCATTTGGACTCTCCTAGCTCCCTCTACCTATAAATATGCCCTCTTCCCCGAAATTCGCGGTGCAAACCCTAGCCTAGCCTCTCTCTCTCCCGCCGGACACGTCCAGCCGCAACCGGACATGTCTGCCGCCCTCAGCCACATCACCCCGTCCAATAGGACGCCCACACCTCAGCGCCGCCGCCCCCTCCTCCACTCCTCACGTGGCGGACGCCGCCGCCGCCCACCAGCAAGAGGCCCGCGGCAGCCCTCCGGCCAGCTGCGGGTCGCTCTACCCCCGCCACGACGGCGCCGCCATGGTTGCCGGCCGCCGCCCGGCCGCGCGCCGCTAGCCCCGATGCTTCCGCCGGAGCTCCGCCTCGACCCGGACCGGATCCGGCGAGATCCGGCCGGAGGAGCCCCGGATCCATCTGCCCCGGCCTCCCCGTCGTCTTCCCCGAGCTCCGGCCGCCGTCTCCCTCATCTCCGGCGAGGATCCGGTGAACCTCGGTTCGCGTGCCCGCAGGTTGACTTTCCCCCTCCGAAATTCCTCCAAGTCCCGAAGTTTTTGTCATAATCATGCCATGTTCATCACATCGTGTCTCTACATCCGTATCTCCATTTCATGCGTCTAATATGTCAGATTGTTCGCCTCGACGAGTACATCGTTTCACTCCATTGCATCATTTTTATTTGAGCTCATCTTGATGCCTGAATCTTCATTGCAAGAGTGCTATATGATGTTAATCTGCTGAAACTGTTATAACTTGATGATTTGTCATTTTTGTTGCATTTGATGTGTGCATCCTATGAGGTTGATGTCTACATGTGTTTTGTGCTATGTCATGCCATCGTCACAGTGGTGCCATCCATGTATTTTTGTGTGTCCTGTAGTGAGTGCATCAAGCTTGTTAAGTAGGGTACTTGCTGTTGCTGTTTTGCATGTCTGAATCTGCTATATCATGATGCTATGTTAACCTGATGCTACAAGTCATTCTATGCATAATCTTGAGATATTCACTAAGGATGTTTTATTCTACATATCATGCTATATCTATCCATGCTCCTGGTTGCATTTATAGCTTGCTGTAGCTTGTTGTAATCTTGCTCTCATTTTGCTAAATAATGTTGCTATCAGCCTGTTAACATTAAGTTCAATGTTGCTATGATTTCTTGCTAGTGATCCATGCACCCTATGAACTTGATCTTGCCATGCTTAGCTTCTTAATCATGTATTCTTGCTGTTGGTTTCCCTGCCATGCAATTTATTGCTCTGTAGTGAGTGGTTCATGCTCACCAACATGCCTACTTATTGTTGTTCCTGCCATGTATGAATCTGTAATATAACTTGCCATGTTTACATGTGTGCCATCATATTTTCTATGCCCTTTTGGCTCATGGTCAGTAAGGGCCTTTTGTTCTATGCAATTAGTAGATACGTTCCATGCCTTTGTTTTCCATTCTAAGTTCCTGTACCATGTTGTTTGATAGCTCTAAACATTGCAACCTGATGTTATTTCTGCTAAAGTCTGAACTGTTATTATTTGCAATCTTTCCATGTGTTTTTGAGCATGTTCTAGTGATTTCTGGAGTTAGCTCAGTGTTCATGTTTTGTTATGCTTTACCTGTATATCATGCCCATGTCTTTTGTTTTTCTCGTTGAGATTCTGTAGCATATTGTTTTGATGCTTGCGATATGCCTAGTTGCTGTTTTGGACAGATTGTTGCTATAACTTGTTTCATGTGTATGTGTTGAACCGTTGCTCCGTTTTGAGTGTGCTCTATATGAAACTTGCTTAGAATTGCATGTAGCTTCATATTATCATGTGGCATCTTTTTTTTGAGGGGTTTGCTTGATGTTTGCTTGCATTTTTCATCAATGCCATGCTTATCTTGTTTTGCTCATATCTTCTAGGCCGTAGCTCCGAATTTAATGAACTTTATATGTAACTTGACTAGATTTTCGCGTAGATCATCTTGGTGCATCTTAACTTGCTGCTTAAGAACTTGAACATAATGTTTATTCAGATCTGGACCAATTTCGAAATTTGCATATGAGAACTTACCGGAATTGTTCTATGTTGTTTCCGGCCTCATTTAAACTTGCTTTGATGTGTTGCTCTTGTTTGCATCATCTCTTGCCATGAGTAGCCTCATCTAGATTTGTAATGCATCATGTTTGTTTGTGCATCATGCCTTGTTCATGTGTGGTGTGTTTACTATGTTGTGTGCTTCTTCTCGATAGTTTCCGTTTCGTTGCGATCGTGAGGATTCGTTAAATCACGCTTGGTTCGTCTTCGTGGCTTCATCTTATTCATGGACTCGTTCTTCTCCCTAGCGGGATTTCAGGCAAGATGACCGTCACCCTGGATCTCACTACTATCATTGCTATGCTAGTTGCTTCGTTCTATCGCTATGCTGCGCTACCTATTACCTGTTTATCAAGCCATCCCAAATTGCCATGAACCTTTGACCGTTGTCACCCTTCCTAGCAAACCGTTGTTTGGCTATGTTAACTCTTTTGCTCAGCCCCTCTGATAGCATTGCTAGTTGCAGGTGAAGTTGAAGATTGCTCCATGCTGGACAGGATTTTGTTGGGATATCACAATATCTCTTATATTATTAATGCATCTATATACTTGGTAAAGGGTGGAAGGCTCGGCCTTATGCCTGGTGTTTTGTTCCACTCTTGCCGCCCTAGTTTCCATCATATCGGTATTATGTTCCCTGAATTTGCGTCCCTAACGTGGTCGGGTGATTTATGGGACCCCTTGACAGTTCGCTTTGAATAAGACTCCTCCATAAGGCCCAACATTGGTTTTACCATTTGCCTCACCACCACCTATTTTCCCTTGGGAGTAATTAACCCAAGGGTCATCTTTATTTAGCCCCGGGCCGGTGCTTCTCTAAGTGCCGGTCCGAACCGAGCTTACTGCGGGGGCCACCTTGAGGCAACCCGAGGGCTGGTTTTACTCGTAGCTAGTCTCATCCGGTGTTGCCACGAGAACGAGATATGTGCAGCTCCTATCGGGATTGTCGGTAGCATCGGGCGGCTTTGCTGGTCTTGTTTTATTCTTTGTCGAAATGTCTTGTAGCCGGATTAGAGACTGATCGGGTCTTCCAGGAGAAGGAATATCCTTCGTTGATCGCGAGCTTATCATGGGATAAGTTGGGACACCCTGCAGGGTATAAACTTTCGAGAGCCGTGCCTGCGTTATGTGGCAGATGGGAATTTGTTAATATCCGGTTGTAGTAAACTTGAAGTAACTCTTCTAAAATACACCAACCGTGTGCGTAACCGTGAGTGTCTCTTTTCGGGGTTGATCGAGAGGAGAACACGGTTTCTGGGTTATGTCTGACGTGAGTAGGAGTTCAGGATCACTTCTTGATCATTACTAGTTGACGACCATTCCTTTGTTTCTCTTCTCGCTCTCATTTGCGTTGGTTAGCCACCATATATGCTTAGCCGCTGCTGCAACCTCACCACCTTACCCCTTCCTTTCCCATTAAGCTTTGCTAGTCTTGATACCCATGGTAATGGGATTCTTTGAGTCCTCGTGGCTCACTGATTACTACACCAACAGTTGCAGTACAGGTTTCGCGATGATCATGACGCGAGAGCGATGTTTGCTTGTATTGGAATTCTTCTTCCGCTTCTTCTTCGATCGGGGATAGGTTCCGGTCGGCAGCTGGGCTAGCGAGGTGGATGTCGTTTGAGCTTCGTTTATGTTTCATCCGTAGTCGGATGTTGATCTTGTATGATGTTGTTGTATTCTTGGGGCATTTGTGCCTTATGTATGTATCCCCATCTATTATGTAATGTTGATGTAATGATATCCACCTTGCAAAAGCGTCTTCAAGATGCGCTTCTATCCTTGGTGGGACCTTCGAGTTCCTTTAGGATAGGGTCGCATCTTGGGCGCGACAAGTTGGTATCAGAGCCTCGACCGACCCTAGCAGCCCCCTTGATTGATCGTGTAGTTTGGCCGATGTCGAGTCTAGAAAAACTTTTCGGAGTCTAGTTATATCGGAGAGTAGGATTCTTTTACTCCTCAGCCCCTTCGTCGCTCTGGTGAGGAATCTTGACGTAGGTGTTTTGAATTACTTCTCTTCCCCTTCAAATTTTTCTTTAGGATCACGTGGTTAGTTTCGTGAGTTGTCCATCCTCTTTTGTCCGGTGCATTTCTCGTCAAGTTGACTCGAGCCTCTTCATCTTTGAGTTCAATCCTCAGTTGTCTTATTTCCCACCCGCCCACCCTTCTTCTTCTCGGAACCGGAGTCCGTAATCGAGTATCCATCCTACTCGTGCGAAGTCTTCGCCTTTATTTCCTCAATGATTTCAACCGTTGTTGTTTCTTCAAGATATTCGTCGTTTCCCCTCCCGATTTGCCTTTGTTTTTCCCGCCCACCCACCCTTTTTCTTCCCGGAGTCTGACTCTCTCTCGACCAGCTATTTCATTCGTGCGGAGCCTCTTCAGTCTTTCCTCAATTATCTCAACTGTTGAATTCTTGTCTTGTTTGACATTCTTCATCTCTTTTTCTTCTCCGGCGGATTCAATTCAAGTTTTTTTTTTGTTGTTGATCGTATTCTTTTCCTTCACCGAAGTGTTTTCCCTTTGCTCGTTCTACTCTCGCCATTCTATCATCCCGGAGTGTTGAAGTCATCTCAAAAGATTCGTGTTTGCATCCATTTAATTCGAGGTTGTCACTTCATTCAAATATTTAATTGTTCCGGTGCATCATCTATCTGTTCAACATCCCTTTCCAACGGTGTTTTCTTTTAGTGGGCCCTAACCCACAGGTCTTTTCCTAGGATCTTACCTGACTCTTCTAATTTCCCCGGAGCTATTCCCAATTCTTTTCAAGTGTGACGTAAGAATGGATTCCATCAGTCACATGCCTTTTCCAAGATCAATTTCAAATCATTTCATTGTTGGCTCAACCTCTCTGTTTTTCTTTCTTTCGGAGTATCTCATTAATTTTGGTGGGGTTTCTCGTCATCATTTGAAGATTGAAGAAGAGTTCCTTCTAAATCTTGTCCGTTTTCTCGAATATTCATGATTCTAGCTTCGTATCATCCTCTCGATTTATTTCAGTTGATCAGCTATTCTTTCTTACCCATCCGGAGTATTTCAGGAGTTGATCTCTATTTCTTTTCACCGGAGGCCATCATTCCAGTTACCGTTCTCTATTTACCCCGGTGCTTCGTTCAAGTATTCTTCAATCAGTTCGCAATCTGTAAGTTCGCGTCTCTATAAATCCCCTCAGGCATATTTGATCGTCTAATTCTTCCCGGTGATGCATTCTCTTTCGTCAGTCATTTCCGAATGCTAACGGTGGTTCATTCAAGATTCTTTTCCTTGATTATCATTTTTATTCATTCGTTCTTTTCAATCATACCGGCGGTTCATGAAGACCTTCTCAAGTTTGCGTTATGTCACTTCTCAATTCTTTTTCAAGAAGAATAGGTAGTATGCCAAATCCATTGCTTGTCATCAGTTTAATTTGATGAAGGATAAGCATACAATAAATCTTATTCTTATTTCATCAAAGTGATTAATCCTTTCCTTTGGAGTTTGTTCTTGAGGAATAAATTCTAGTTCCAAGTCTTTCCATCTTTTCTTTTCCGGAGTTTAAATTTCCTCGGCCATCTCGTCGGAACCTCCATCTTAATCATCGCAAGGCTTAATCTTATTCTTTTCATCCTTCATTTCTATATCATCATCCTTTTGTCACCGGAGTTCTTCATGGTGGTTCTTCATGATTTAATCTTTTCTTCAAGAGTTCATCAAGATTCTTTTTGGTGGAGTTCAAGTATCTTTCTTCTCGCGTCTCGAAGTGTAATTAATTCTCCGTATTCTTTGGAATTGGAGTTTTGCATTTCTTCGTTCTTCTCAGATATTCAAATCCGTTCAATCTTTCCTTCTAAGTTCTTTGCATTCTATGTCATTCTCCCGAAGGCATTGCATATTCATCTCATCAAGTGTCATTCCATCTTGTGGAGTTCTTGCTCTATTCCTTGCATTTTCAGCCGGAGTGCCGCCTAAATCCTTTCAGTCTTATTCGTTTCTTATCTCATTCTAAATGGAGTGGTTTCATAGCCTATCTGATTCCGTGAGCTTTCGATTTTTGTCATTCTCGTCGTTCCTCTCTTTTCTCGAGTGCTCTCGATTCTTTGTTTCTTCTCTTGAGTTCTTGTTTCACCTCATCCTTTTTCCCTTCCGTCTCGGTCCTAAGATCTCGGACGAGATCTCTTATTCTTGGAGGAGTGTTGTAACGCCCCGGATTCGATGCGCCAGGTGTCCGTCAGTTATTCGTTGTTGTTGCCTTGTCATTTGCTTGCGTGTTGCACTTTGCCATGTCATCATCTGCATTTTATATCATGTCATGATGTGCATTTCATTTTGCATACGTGTTCGTCTCATGCATCCGAGCATTTTCCCCGTTGTCCGTTTTCCAATCCGGCACTCCTATGTCTCCCGGCGCCCCTTTTGCCTCTTCTTTTGTGCGGGTATTAAACTTTCTCGGAATGGCCCGAGGTTTGTCAAGCGGCCTTGGTATAGCACCGATGAGACCGCTGTCAAGTTTCGGGTCATTTGGAGGTCGTTTATACTCCAACAGTTAACCGGCAACCGTAAAGCCTCTTTTGTCTTGCAGCCCAACACCCTTTCAAAGTGGCCCAAAACCCAGCAAACTCCCCTCCATGCTCTCGGTCGTTCGATCACGATCGCGTGGCCGAAAACCGCACCTCATTTGGACTCTCCTAGCTCCCTCTACCTACAAATATGCCCTCTTCCCCGAAATTCACGGTGCAAACCCTAGCCTAGCCTCTCTCTCTCCCGCTGGACACGTCCAGCCGCAACCGGACATGTCCGCCGCCCTCAGCCACATCACCCCGTCCAATAGGACGCCGCCACCTCAGCGCCGCCGCCCCCTCCTCCACTCCCCACTTGGCGGCCAGCCGCCCGCCCATGCTGAGGCCCAGCCCTCCCGGCAGCTGGTCGCTCCACCCAACCGCCTCTGTCCGGCGCCGCCCATTGCCGGCCGCCCGCCGAGCGCCCGCTTCTTCCGATAAGCTTCCGAAGCTCGCCTCGACTCGGACGGATCCGTGAGATCCGGCCGGAGGAGCCCCGGATCCATCTGCCCCGGCCTCCCCGTTGTCTTCCCCGAGCTCCGGCCGCCGTCTCCCTCATCTCCGGCGAGGATCCGGTGAACCTCGGTTCGCGTGCCCGCAGGTTGACTTTCCCCCTCCGAAATTCCTCCCAAGTCCCGAAGTTTTTGTCATAATCATGCCATGTTCATCACATCGTGTCTCTACATCCGTATCTCCGTTTCATGCGTGTAATATGTCATATTGTTTGCCTCGACGAGTACATCGTTTCGCTCCATTGCATCATTTTCATTTGAGCTCATCTTGATGCCTGAATCTTCATTGCAAGAGTGCTATATGATGTTAATCTGCTGAAACTGTTATAACTTGATGATTTGTCATTTTTGTTGCATTTGATGTGTGCATCCTATGAGGTTGATGTCTACATGTGTTTTGTGCTATGTCATGCCATCGTCACAGTGGTGCCATCCATCTATTATTGTGTGTCCTGTAGTGAGTGCATCAAGCTTGTTAAGTAGGGTACTTGTTGTTGCTGTTTTGCATGTCTGAATCTGCTATATCATGATGCTATGTTAACCTGATGCTACAAGTCATTCTATGCATAATCTGGAGATGTTCACTAAGGATGTTTTGTTCTACATATCATGCTATATCCATCCATGCCCCTAGTTGCATTTATAGCTTGCTGTAGCTTGTTGTAATCTTGCTCTCATTTTGCTAAATAATGTGGCTGTCAGCCTGTTAACATTAAGTTCAATGTTGCCATGATTGTTGCTAGTGATCCATGCACCCTATGAACTTGCTATTGCCATGCTTAGCTTCTTAATCATGTCTTCTTGCTGTTGGTTGCCTTGCCATGCAATTTATTGTTCCGTAGTGAGTGGTTCATGCTCACCAACATGCCTACTTATTGTTGTTCCTGCCATGTATGAATCTGTAATATAACTTGCCATGTTTACATGGGTGCCATCATAATTTATGTCCCCTTTTGGCTCATTGTTAGTAAGGGAATTTTGTTCTATGCAATTAGTAAATTCATTACATGCCTTTGTTTACCATTCTAAGTTCCTGTACCATGTTGTTTGATAGCTCTAAACATTGCAACCGGCTGTTATTTCAGATAAAGTCTGAAATCTTATTATTTGCAATCTTTCCATGTGTTTTTGAGCATGTTGTAGTGGTTTCTGGAGATAGCTCAGTGTTCATGTTTTGTCGTGCTTTACCTGTAGATCATGCCCATGTCTTTTGTTTTTCTCGTTGAGATTCTGTAGCATATTGTTTTGATGCTTGCGATATGCCTAGTTGCTGTTTTGGACAGATTGTTGCTATAACTTGTTTCATGTGTATGTGTTGAATCGTTGCTCCGTTTTGAGTGTGCTCTATATGAAACTTGCTTAGAATTGCATGTAGCTTCATATTATCATGTGGCATCTTTGTTTTGAGGGGTTCGCTTGATGTTTGCTTGCATTTTTCATCAATGCCATGCTTATCTTGTTTTGCTCATATCTTCTAGGCCGTAGCTCCGAGTTTAATGAACTTTATATGTAACTTGACTAGATTTTCGCGTAGATCATCTTGGTGCATCTTAACTTGCTGTTCAACAACTTGAACATAATGTTTATTCAGATCTGGACCAATTTCGAAATTTGCATATGAGAACTTACCGGAATTGTTCTATGTTGTTTCCGGCCTCATTTAAACTTGCTTTGATGTGTTGCTCTTGTTTGCATCATCTCTTGCCATGAGTAGCCTCATCTAGATTTTTCATGCATCATGTTTGTTTGTGCATCATGCCTTGTTCATGTGTGGTGTGTTTACTATGTTGTGTGCTTCTTCTCGATAGTTTCCGTTTCGTTGCGATCGTGAGGATTCGTTCGTCTACGCTTGGTTCGTCTTCGTGGCTTCATCTTCTTCATGGACTCGTTCTTCTTCCTAGCGGGATTTCAGGCAAGATGACCGTCACCCTGGATCTCACTACTATCATTGCTATGCTAGTTGCTTCGTTCTATCGCTATGCTACGCTACCTATTACCTGTTTATCAAGCAATCCCAAATTGCCATGAACCTCTGACCGTTGTCACCCTTCCTAGCAAACCGTTGTTTGGCTATGTTACCGCTTTTGCTCAGCCCCTCTTATAGCATTGCTAGTTGCAGGTGAAGTTGAAGATTGCTCCATGGTGGACAGGATTTTGTTGGGATATCACAATATCTCTTATATTATTAATGCATCTATATACTTGGTAAAGGGTGGAAGGCTCGGCCTTATGCAGGTGTTTTGTTCCACTCTTGCCGCCTAGTTTCCGTCATATCGGTATTATGTTCCCGGATTTTGCGTCCCTAACGCGGTCGGGTGATTTATGGGACCCCTTGACAGTTCTCTTTGAATAAGACTCCTCCAAAGAAGGCCCAACATTGGTTTTACCATTTGCCTCACCACCACCTATTTTCCCTTGGGAGTAATTAACCCACGGGTCCTCTTTATTTAGCCCCCCGGGCCGTTGCTTCTCTAAGTCTTTGGTCCGAACCGAGCTTACTGAGGGCCACCTTGAGGCAACCCGAGGGCTGGTTTTACTCGTAGCTAGTCTCATCCGATGTTGCCACGAGAACGAGATATGTGCAGCTCCTATCGGGATTGTCGGCGCATCGGGCGGCTTTCTTTGCTGGTCTTGTTTTATTGCTTTGTCGAAATGTCTTGTAGCAGGGATTCCGAGACTGATCGGGTCTTCCGGGAGAAGGAATATCCTTCGTTGATCGCGAGCTTATCATGGGATAAGTTGGGACACCCCTGCAGTGTATAAACTTTCGAGAGCCGTGCCCGCGGTTATGTGGCAGATGGGAATTTGTTAATATCCGGTTGTAGTAAACTTGAAGTAAACTCTCCTAAAATACACCAACCGTGTGCGTAACCGTGAGTGTCTCTTTTCGGGGTTGATCGAGAGGAGAACACGGTTTCTGGGTTATGTCTGACGTAAGTAGGAGTTCAGGATCACTTCTTGATCATTACTAGTTGACGACCGTTCCTTTGTATCTCTTCTCGCTCTCATTTGCGTTGGTTAGCCACCATATATGCTTAGCCGCTGCTGCAACCTCACCACCTTACCCCTTCCTTTCCCATTAAGATTTGCTAGTCTTGATACCCATGGTAATGGGATTGCTGAGTCCTCGTGGCTCACAGATTACTAAACCAACAGTTGCAGGTACAGGTTTCGCGATGATCATGACGCGAGAGCAATGTTTTCTTGTATTGGAGTTCTTCTTCTGCTTCTTCTTCGATCAGGGGATAGGATCCAGGTCGGCAGCCTGGGCTAGCAGGGTGGATGTCGTTTGAGCTTCTGTTTATGTTTCATCCGTAGTCAGATGTTGATCTTGTATGATGTTGTTGTATTCTTGGGGCATTTGTGCCTTATGTATGTATCCCCATCTATTATGTAATGTTGATGTAATGATATCCACCTTGCAAAAGCGTCTTCAAGATGCGCTTCTATCCTTGGTGGGACCTTCGAGTTCCTTTTGGATAGGGTCGCATCTTGGGCGTGATATCGTCGTCGAAGCGAGAATGGCTTGAGAGCTTTTGATGGATTCTTTGGTGGTTGATAAACCCGATGCCGGCTGTCCTTATGAACTGTGACAATCAAACAGTGATTGCCAAGGCTAAGAGTTCAAAGGACACCATGAAATCCACAAAGCACATAAGAAGAAGATTGAAATCTGTCAGAAAATCAAGAAACTCCGAAGTAATAGCGTTGGATTATATCCAGACGGCTAAGAATCTGGCAAACCCTTTTACGAAAGGGCTATCACGGACGATGTTGACAAGAACTGCCTATATTTATTCGAGTATCAACCAGCGTCAACCAATTGTCAAACTCCAAGTATTAGGAGAGTGAACGCCAAAATTATTGCTTGGTGCATAGCCCAGAAAAACGCAGTCCAGTCTTTGGTCCCAACTTGTGCCTTTTGGTTATCGGCACATATGGTAGCGAACTATATGGCATGGAGTCTAAAGATTCCAGACAAGCTGGTTGACGCGTATATTCATCTGGCACTTAATCAGTCTGCACGCCAAGCATGCTCCATTTCAGTTGAACTGCACAAAAAATTTGGGTGGTTCAGTTTCTCAACCGCCTCCTTTCTAAATGCGCAATGTAGAATTTTGGCGAGATACAGGACCAAGATGAGCGATAAACTAGTTGGATGAAGTAGTGGCCAAGTTGCTCAAACCTCCCTCAAAGACGAGGCCACTATTTGAGTATAAACCTACAAGCAAAGTTCAGATTGTCTGTGCCTCTTATGTACTCAAAAGTTTACTCGTACAAGAACTAATTTTAGCAAGAAGTACCTCCGATTGAACACCATTTACTAGTC
Source organism: Aegilops bicornis (assembly GCA_021605145.1). Classification (NCBI taxonomy): domain Eukaryota; kingdom Viridiplantae; phylum Streptophyta; class Magnoliopsida; order Poales; family Poaceae; genus Aegilops; species Aegilops bicornis. Next base: position 392,561,305 of record CM038674.1, read on the forward strand.
TGTACCCTAGGTAATTAAAGTTCGTCCATGGATCATATTGGCTGTGATCTCAATCATTTGGATGCATAAACATATTGAACATGTGTATATCTAAATCTTTTTGTGAATTATGTATGAATATTGTCGTGTGATCTATCAATCATTTGGATGCATAGATATCTTTGAGCTTGTGTATATATGAATCTTTTGATTTGTTGATAGTGAATGTTGGCTATGAATATGAACGTGTCCTGTGAACCTGAGTTTGATATGAATGTTTACATTTTCTTTTGTATTTGTGTGTGAACTTGTTAGTATGCCTACTGTCGGGTATAAGACGCAGGTCTCTTGTAAAAGTAATGTTGTGTCCAATTTATGTTTTCCCTTCTAACCACATTATATATATTTATATTGTTACTATTATCGTATATTTTATAGAGACTTATATATACATTATAAAAACATCCCACGTGTTATTAACTTATAAAAGTAAATGTTTAATGGAAAATCCTGGTTGTTTTGACTCACAGGCAAGGAAAATCCTGGTGATTGCGTACAAACGTTTGCGAAGATTTTAAGGACCAATTTAATAATAATGCGCTCATTTTTATTTTGAGCAATAACTCGCTAATTTCTTAATTATATATATATATATATAAAATGTGCCTCTCCGGTTTATTCTTTGATATTAATTGCTCCTTCTAACATAACATTATATATATAACGAGCCCACCTAATACGTGTATTTCAAGGAAGTGCAAATGGGCTAGGATTTCTTAGAAAATATAAATGGGCCTGATTTACGCAAAATTGTTTGTTCACCCAGCCCAACAAATGGACTGTACATTCTCGAAAATATGGGTTAAATATATGCCACATTTTTGCAGGCTGACATGTGGGCCAATAGGTCGAGAAACCTCACGCAGGCGTTGTCAACTTGGTCAACAAATGATTGTGTCATCCACAGCCATTGGATTTATATCCAACGGCCGGCATGCACCTTCAATCTCTCGTCTTCTTCCTCCAAAGATCGCCGGGACCGACCGGGTCCGCCTCCGGGCTAAGCGGCTAGGCTTTTTGACGCATCGTTGCGGCGCTACCCCACCGCCGGCCAGGCTATCCCTCCACCCCTCGACACCTCCTGTTATTCTCCACAGACTACAGCCCCACGCCGCAACAGAACCAGTTATAACCCTTCTCCTCCTCTCAATCTACGATTCCACTGCCGTGTTTTCCCATCTCCGAGTCGTTCCTGTCCGGGGCCTCGCCGTCGTCCAGCGCCTCGCTGTGTTCGGTGCGGCATGGTCAACAAACGAGTCATCGGAAGAGGACTGTACGTGGAGAGCCTGACGGCTGGGACCCACGGGGTCCATGGTCGCACGCAAGGAAAGTTCCTCCTTATTAAGCTGAAAAAAATGTTTTCCTCCACCTGACAGCTGGGACCCAACGGTTGTATCTTCGCACGGAAGGAAGTGCCTCCTTGTTTTGCGAAAAAAAATATTCATCCCATTGACACCTGGGACCCGTCAGATTTGGTGACTGACTTGTGGGCCTGCTAAGCGGACATGTACGCACGGCTTTGTCAACTTAATCAACAAATGATTCTAGCAATTTGGACCGTTGGATGTTAATCCAACAGCCGTGCTCCTTCTTCAACCTCTGTTCTTGCTCCTGTCTCCGTGCACCGCGGCTGTCTTGCCGCGCAAGACCAACCGATGAAGTTTCCCTCCTCTCCATCTGTGACTCCACCGCCCGTCTTCCCCATCTCCGGTCGTTCCGATGCAGGTGCGCTCGACGCAGTGTGGTCAACATGGTCAACAACCGAGAGTCATCGGAAGATGACCGTGACGTGAGAGGTCGACGGTGGGACGCACCACGCCCATGGACGCATGCATGCAACGGAACGCGGCGAGGTCAATGTGGTCAAGGAACGACTTCCATCGGAAGTATCTTTGACGTGGAGAGTCTCGGTGGGTCCACGGCCGCAACAAGTAAGTGCCTCCTTATTATGCGGAAAATAATGATTCCTCCAACTGACAGCAGGGACCCACTAGACGGGCCACCGTATTTTGTGAAAAAACGTTTGCCCACTGACTGCTGGGACCCACCTGACGGGCCACTGTATTTTGCGGAAAAACGTCCCCCCGCTGTCAGCTCGGACCCACCGGAAGTGCCTCCTTATTACGCACAAAAAAATGAATACTCCCCCTGCTAGCTGGGACACACCTTGGTGGGAGGCTGACTTGTGGGCCTACTAAGTTGACTGGACGAAGGGCTTTGTCAACTTAGTCAATATGAACGATTCTAGCTCCAAAGGACCGTGACGATGTCCATCCAACGGCCGTAGTGCTTCTTCAACCTCTGGTCTTCTTGCTCCACCGCCCAGGACCAGCGCCGGTCGTGCCTCATGCTCCTGCCTCTCGTGGCCGGCTGTCTTTGCAGCCGGAGGCCTCACCGCCCCTACTATTCCCACCGCTGGCCAGGCCTGCGACGGCAGCCTCACACCGCAGCCGAACTAGTGAACACTCGTACTCCTCTCCGCGCGGGCTTCCACTGTCGCGTCTTCCCCGGCTCCGCGTCGACCCCTTCCTAGGCCTCGCCGTCGTCCACCGCCGTGGTGCTCTCCACGCGGCGTGGTCAACGTGGTCAAGGAACGACTTCCATCGGAAGAGTACTGTATGTGGAGAGGCTGACAGCTGGGTCCACGGCCACAGCCCAGTTTTTTTGTGATTTGCCAAGTAAGTCGCTTTGTCAGGCCTATTGGGCTGCAAATCTTTCAAGACGAGGAGAGCTTTCATTTGGCTGGCCAAGAAAATGGCCCATCAGTAATGAGAAATGGGCTATACATTTTTAAAAGACATCAAACCGGCAATTAGTTTCAAATATCTTTTTTTCATTTCGAGATTTTAAATTACATTAATTTTTATGCGTGGAGAATTTGTTGGATTTTATATTGATATACATTTATTTTTAAAATCAGTTTGAATGTGAGTCGAAATTGCGGGATTAAAAACAGTTTGGACCGCACCGAAATATGCAAAATTTCGTATAATTTTTTAACCGTGGCCACAGTATGGGCTGTAATGCTAACAAAAAGAATATGGGCTCAAAAAAAACCTTAAGAATTAGCAAATGGGCTACAAATTATTAGAAATAATGGCAGTTGGGCTGTATGCTGTTTTGCACAGATTTGAGGCTTTCCTAAAAAAAGGTTGACGCACAAGCAGTGACTGTTGGATGGCCATCCAACGGCCGTCGTGCTTCTTCATTGCTCTTCTGCTCTAGCCGCTCAAACAAGCTGGCGGGACTGCCTGCTCCTCCTCCCATGACGGCTGTCTTTGTCGGCGTGGCGTCACCGCCCCACCGTATTCCCATCGCTGGCCTAGCCATCCCTCTACTCACCCACACCTGCTGTTTTTCTCCGGCGACGGCAGACGAACCAGTAAACCCTCGTTTAGTCGTACTCACCTCCGCGTGGGAAACAACTGCTGAGTCTTCCCTGCCTCCGTGTCGTTCCCTTCCTAGGCCTCGCCGTCGTCCAACGCCCTGGTGCTCTCGGCGCAGCCTGGTCAACATGGTCAACGACCGACATGCATCTGAAGTGGACTGTACGTGGAGAGGCCGATAGCTAGGTCCACGGCCGCATGCAAGGAAATGCCTCCTTATTACGCGCAAAATAATGATTCCTCCACCTGATATCAGGGACCCACCGAAAGGGCCTTTGTATTTCGCGAAAAAAACGTTACCCCCGCTGATAGCTCGCACCCACCAGCTATATCTTCGCACACAAGGAAGTGCCTCCTTATTACGCACAAAAAATGAATACTCCGCCTGTTAGGTGGGACCCAGTATAGTGGCAGGCTGACATGTGGGCCTACTAAGTTGATGGGCACGGAGGGCTTTGTCAAATTAGTCAATATGCACGATTCTAGCTCCAGTGACCGTACGATGTCCATCCAACGGCCGTAGTGATTATTCAACCTCTGGTCTTCTTGCTCCAGCCGCCCAAACCAGCACCGGTCGTGCCTCGTGCTCCTGCCTCCCGTGGCCGGCTGCGATGTGGCGGAGGCCTCACCGCCCCCTACTACTCTCACCGCTGGCCAGGCCATCCCTCTACTGACCCACACCCCCTGTTATTCTGCAGCGACGGCAGCCTCACACCGCAGTGAACCAGTGAACCCTCGTACTCCTCTACGCGTGGGCATCCACTGCCGCATCTTGCCTGGCTCCGCGTCGTCCCCTTCCTAGGCCTCGCTGTCGTCCACCGCCCTAGTGCTCTCGGCGCGGCGTCGTCAACGTGGTCAAGGAATGGCTTCCATCGGACGTGGATCATGCGTGGGGAGGCGACCGGGTCCACGGCCGCAGCAAGGAAGTGCTTCCTTATTACACGCAAAATAATTATTCCTCCACCTGACAGCAAGGACCCACCGGACGGGCCACCATATTTCGCGAAAAATAACGTTTCCCCCCTGACTGCTGGGAGCCACCAGCTACACCTTCGCACGCAAGGAAGTGCATCCGGGCAAAAAAACAAAACGATTCGCCCCCCAGACTGCTGGGACCCACTAGCTACATCTTCGCAAGGAAGGAAGTGCGTCAAAAAAAAAAACGATTCGCCACCCCCCCCCCCGACTACTGGAACCCACCAGCTACGTCTTCGCAGGCAAGGAAGTGCCTGACAGTCGGGACCCACCTGGTCGAAGCGTACGTAGCGTTGTCATTCTGGTCGCGAATGTTTACGTATATATATCTTTGGTGGATGTAGAGGCGCCGCCGCGTCGCCATAGTCTGAGCGACACGTAGCATGTACACGTACGTACAATGGCGAGGGTGCAAGAAAGAAAATACGGCCACATACGTACATACGGGTAGGGTCTCGAACGCCTACTCGCGCATACGTACATGGCTGGGTCGGAACAGAGAAACAGCGTCATCGTCGTGTTCATGGGGATGCAACAGAATGCGTCGTGTTCATGGGGAGGCAACGGAATGTGTCGTGTTCATCGGGAGCAGCAGGCAGCGTGGGAGCCAACTGGCTGGGTCGGAACAGAATGCGTCGTCGTGTTCATCAGGAGGGCTTGGACGGAACAGCCGATGGAAACAAGGCCTGGCGTACCACAGAACGGACGAAGCGGCCTTGTGTTCGACCGACCACGGTCAAAACGGGATCCTGTTCACCGGGAGGGGTCTGCCGTACCGCAAAACGGAGGAAACGGACCTCCTACGGTCGAAACGGGGGTCCTATTGATCGGGAGGGATGTGGCGTACCGCAAAACGGAGGAAATGGACTTGTGTTGGAGCGCTATGGTCGAAACGGGGGTCATGTTCATTGGGAGGGGTGTGGCGTACCGCAAAACGGGACTCCACGGGATACTGTTCATCTCCACCGTCGACCTCCTCCAGCCTCCACGGGCTACCGTCGACCTCCTCCAGCCTCCACGGGCTCCTGTTCATCCAGCCTCCCCCGCGCGCTACTCCACCGGCTACTGTTCAACCACCCCTCCACCGTCTACTGTTCATCCAGCCCTCCACACCTCGGGGTCCTGTTCAACCACCCCTCCATCGTCTACTGTTCATCCAGCCCTCCACACCACAGGGTCCTGTTCATCCAGAGGCAACGCCATCGCTCACTGTTCATCCAACCCCCCCCCCCCTACAACACTCACTGTTCATCCAATCTATCGGCTTCAGTTAGCAGCAGCAGCGAAGGAATCGCTCCAGCGGGTTCGATTAACAGCCATCGATCGATCGCTTCGGGTTCGATGAACGCGTAACTGCGGTGCAATTGCTCGGGTTCGATTAGAGCCCAACGCCTCGCTTCGGGTTGATTAGAGCGAATACCTCGCACTGCCACAGCGTCGTCACGAGAAAGCAGCATCGCTTCGGCCCCGACCTCCCACCGTAACCGCAACTCCCGAAATTTTCCTCCCCTCGCTTCTACCACGGTTTTTCGTCATGGACGGCCCAAAGAATGTCATGCAGCTGCGTCTCCGGCCCGCCCGGGGCGAAAAGCCCATTTTCTGTCATGATTTTTGTCATAGAAGTAGGAGCCTACCACATCTATGATGATACCGGGTTTTGTCACAATTATCGTCATAGAAGTGTCATATGTATGACAGAAAAAAAATTCGTTCGGCCCAAAATGTCACGGATGTGTCTTTTTTTTTGTAGTGGACGTTAACGTTCACGCGAGTGCTCTTCGCGTCAGGTATAGACATGGTGGTGAAATACTTGTTTTCTCTTATGACGTCCTTGGCCCATCTGACACGGAACATCGTCGCATCGTGCATTCCAGCATAGTCAAGCTCCCAGGTCTCTTCGACCCTTCCGTGGAGTCTTTCCGTTGTGCCATTGGCGTCGGTCACTCATAAATTGTCACCCCGGAGTTCTGGTAATCATTGTCCATGTCTTTGGCCTCCGTGTAGAACGTGTACCCATTGATATCTTAGGACTGATAGGTCACGAGCTTGGGCGCGGGGCCATGTGCTAAGGCATGTATGAGCAATCCGTCCGAACTGAAGGAAATATGCCTAGAGGATATAATAAAGATGTTTTTTATATTTCCTTATATCATGATAAGTGTTGACTATTCATGCTAGAATTGTATTAACCGGAAACTTAGTACATGTGTGAATACATAGACAAAACAGAGTGTCCCTAGTATCACTCTACTTGACTAGCTCGTTAATCAACAATGGTTAAGTTTCCTAACCATAGACATGTGTTGTCATTTGATGAACATGATCGCATCATTAGAGAATGATGTGATGGACAAGACCCATCCGTTAGCTTAGCATTATGATTGTTTAGTTTTATTGCTATTGCTTTCTTCATGACTTATACATATTCCTCTGACTATGAGATTGTGCAACTCCCGAATATCGGAGGAACACCTTGTGTGCTATCAAACGTCACAATGTAACTGGGTGATTATAAAGATGCTCTACAGGTGTCTCCAGAGGTGTTTGTTGAGTTGGCATAGATCAAGATTAGGATTTGTCACTCTGTATATCGGAGAGGTATCTCTGGGCCCTCTCAGTAATGCACATCACCATAAGCCTTGCAAGCAATGGGCCTCATGTGCCATGGGAGAAAAGAGGGGACAACCACAAGGGGGGAGGCGCCCCAAGGGGAGTCCGAATAGGAAGGGGAGGGGGCGCGGCCCCCCTTTCCCTCTTCCTCTCCTCTCCTTCCCTCTTCCCCCCCTCCGTTGGAAGGAAAAGGTGGGGGGGGGGGGGCGAATCCTACTTAGACTAGGAGTCCAAGTAGGACTCCCCCCTTGGTGCACCCCTCCTAGGCCGCCGGCCTCCTCCTCCCCCCTTTATATAGGTTGGAGGGCGCATCCCAAAGGCACACCAAGAGTTCTCTTAGCCGTGTGCGGTGCCCCCTCCATAGTTTACTCCTCTAGTCATAGCGTCGTAGTGCTTAGGCGAAGCCCTGCGTGGATCACATCACCAACACCGTCGCCACGCCGTCGTGCTGACGGAACTCCCCTCAACCCTCTACTGGATCAAGAGTTCGAGGGACGTCATCGAGCTGAACGTGTGCTGAACACGGAGGTGTCGTACGTTCGGTACTTGGATTAGTTGGATTGTGAAGACGTTCGACTACATCAACCGCGTTAATCTAACACTTCCGCTTTCGGTCTACGAGGGTGCGTGGACACACTCTCCCCTCTCGTTGCTATGCATCTCCTAGATAGATCTTGTGTGATCGTAGGAATTTTTTTGAAATTGCATGCTACGTTCCCCAATGGTGGTATTCGAGCCAGGTCTATGCGTAGATGATATGCACGAGTAGAACACAACGAGTTGTGGGCGATAATAGTCATACTGCTTACCACCAACATCTTAATTTGATTCGACGGTATTGTAGGATGAAGCAGCCCGGACCGACAATCACCTCGTCCATGAGACTGGTTCTACCAACGTGCTTCACACACAGGTGGCTAGCGGGTGTCTATTTCTCCAACTTAAGTTGAATCAAGTTTGACTACGGCCGGTCGTTTTTGAAGGTTAAAACAGCACACTTGACGAAAAATCATTGTGGTTTTGATGCGCATGTAAGAACGGTTCTTGCTAGAAGCCCATAGCAGCCACGTAAAACTTGCAACAACAAAGTAGAGGACGTCTAACTTGTTTTTGTAGGACATGTTGTGATGTGATATGGTCAAGACATGATGAGATATAAATTGTTGTATGAGATGATCATGTTTCATAAAAGTTATCGGCAACTGGTAGGAGCCTTATGGTTGTCGCTTTATTGTATGAAATGCAATCGCCATGTAATTGCTTTACTTTATCACTAAGCGGTAGCAATAGCCGTAGAAGCAATAGTTGGCGAGACGACAACGACGCTACGATGGAGATCAAGGTGTCAAGCCGGTAAAAATGGAGATTATGACGGTGCTTTGGAGATGGAGATCAAAGGCACAAGATAATGATGGCTATATCATGTCACATATTTTGATTGCATGTGATGTTTATCCTTTATGCATCTTATTTTGCTTAGTACGGCGGTAGCATTATAAGATGATCCCTCACTAAATTTCAAGGTATAAGTGTTCTCCCTGAGTATGCACCGTTGCTACAGTTTGTCGTGCCAAGACGCCACGTGATGATCGGGTGTGATAAGCTCTATGTTCACATACAACGGGTACAAGCCAGTTTTGCACATGTAGAATACTCGGGTTAAACTTGACGAGCCTAGCATATGCAGATATGGCCTCGGAACACTGAGACCGAAAGGTCGAACGTGAAGTAGATATGATCAATATAGTGATGTTCACCATTGAAAACTACTCCATCTCACATGATGATCGGACATGGTTTAGTTGATATGGATCACGTGATCATTTAGATGACTATAGGGATGTCTATCTAAGTGGGAGTTCTTTAGTAATATGATTAACTGAACTTTAATTTATCATGAACTTAGTACATGATAACTTTTGCATATCCATGTTGTTGTAGATCAATGGCCCGTGCTAACGTTCCCTTGAATTTTAATGCGTTCAAGCTAAGTTGAAAGATGATGGTAGCAACTACATGGACTGGGTCCGTAACTTGACGATTATCCTCAATGTTGCACAGAAGAATTACATCCTGGAAGCACCGCTAGGTGCAAGACCTGCTGCAGGAGCAACTCCGGACGTTATGAACGTCTGGCAGAGCAAAGCTGATGGCTACTCGATAGTTCAGTGTGCCATGCTTTATGGCTTAGAATCAGGACTTCAAAGATGTTTTGAACGTCATGGAGCATATGAGATGTTCCAGGAGTTGAAGTTAATATTTCAAGCAAATGCCCGAGTTGAGAGATATGAAGTCTCCAACAAGTTCTACAGCTGCAAAATGGAGGAGAATAGTTCTGTCAGTGAACACATACTCGGAATGTCTGGGTACCATAACCACTTGACTCAGCTGGGAATGATAGTGTCATTGACAGAGTTCTTCAATCACAACCACCAAGCTATAAAGGCACTGGTACGCGTCGGTGCTATACAAACGGTTTTTAACCCCTTTCCGCGACGGCGTTCGGAACCGTCACCCAGTGAGTGTGGGCGATAGGGGGTCCTTCCCACACGACCCAGAAACCATCGGGGATATGCCCTCCTGGCACACACGCTTGGCAAAATGAGGTCGTGTGCGACCGACGAGCACTCAAATACAGAAATACGTATAGTAGTGCTAAAAAATACAATATACAGGCGAAATCATTTCCCATCATAAGTACATCCCACACAGTCAGTCACCGCTAAACGTTTCCGTTCATATATACATCCCACACAGTCACTCCAAGGAAAACGTTTGCACAAGGTGGCGTAACGCAAACAGTTTTCAAGAGAATGTCGTGTGTGATTGTTCATTGATCCAACACGGTTTATTTCTAGAAACTGGGTGTGTTGCCCGAGGTCATCGCCCATGGTGTTTTCTCAATAACCGTTTGCAATAGGAAAACCCAATTAGTAAGCTAATTGGCCAATTAGTGGGCTAATTGCCCTATTATTAATAATCCATTTACTAATCTAATTGACATTCATATTAAGCACATAATATATTCCATTTCCATATTAAGGAAGCAGGGTTTCATAATTGAAATACATCGGAGTACAACATGATATAGCTTCAGCACTCAGCTACCCCATTACACAACTGCACCAGCAGCAAGTTTCAGATGCAACATCTAGAACCTTTCAAAATTAGCATCATAGACGGTACATAGAGAGATGCATCTCATCTGGAAAACTGCTTAGTGTTGGTGTTTCTAACTATTTGGTCCCGATGAGTTTGGGTACCGTTTAGTTTGTGTTGTTCTTATAGGAACAGTTGGAGATCCATTGGATGCTCGGCTCACTCACAAGGAAGGTGTTGTCACCATGTGCATATTGGAGTCAAGCTAGGATGATCAATGGACTACTATCTACCTTCAATTGGTATCTACTACATCCTTCCAATGGTATCCCGGTAATAAGTATCATCATCTACTACATGCACACATTACTTGCATCAACCTTGTGTAGGTTGTATCATGGCATGTATTTCATTCTTTCTTGTGATACTTGTTTCCTTTCTCAAAGCATCTCAACGATGATCTCATGTTGCTAGTTGTGATGTCTTTGATGTTCATGCGTTAGGAATTCATTTATATACAATAAGACCATATCTAGCCAAGTGCTATGCTTTCAAGCAAATATCTTATTGGTATATTTATGAATTCCTTGTGGATATCTTGTACCTTCATGTTGTAACTATTTCGGGTGTACATCCCTCTTTGTAGATATATATCATCATGATTTTTTCTACCTAGAACCTTATACACTTGAGAGAAATTACATCTCTAGTTGATATCTTTTCTTTCACGTCCACCTTGTCTTTCTTATGTTATTTCTTTGGTGGCTCCGTGAAAGCTTTTGCCTTGAGTGAGCGTCCTCTATCGTTGCATCTTGTTGCACTCTTGTGTCGTGAAGATTATTTTCCTCTTGCTTATCTTTACGAGGCTTTTGCCATCTTAATTGGTACCCCTCGTCTTGATGAGCCTCTCATCGTCTATCTTCACAACGGGTTGTCACAAGCATAGGTTCTCTATTTTCTTATTAGTAAGCTTGTGAACCCATTTGCTAGTTTTGTGTGAGAATGAAAGGCTTTGCACCGTGTATCTCATTCATTCGAGACTATGTTGATGCTTATGCTCATCCGTATATTAGACTTCTCATGTGCTTTGCCATGACTCACACACATCATTTTGGTTGAGCCTATTCTTAAGTTGCCTCTTTTACAATGTTTCTCAACCATGTGCTTGTTGCAAGCGCTAGGCTTAGTTTCCTATATGCTCTCTTGCACTTGTTGTTAGTTTACATTGACTTTGGGGAGCTATGATCCTATTTTGTGCACTTTGTATCCAAATACAAAAATTCTTGATGTGCACAAATCATGGGGAGCTTCTCTAGTTTCTTTAGAACAATCCTCTGCTCATATCATAATATCTTTTTCATGTGGCTCGTAGGATCTTTGGTCTAGTTGGTTCAGTTGATATCTTTTGATAGCTTGCTTCAATTGGTATGTTTTGATTGCTTGATTGCTTGTTTCTCTCTTTGTTATGTCTTTGTGGCATATCATTCTTTTGCAATCTTGGTGCCTCAATATAGTTGGTCTTCCTCCAAGTATAACCTTTGGATATGTGTATGGCATTCCACTCTCTTGTTGAGAAATACACAACTTTTGGAGGAACACCTTTTATATTGGTCTTCTTAGCTTTTCTCCCATTTTGGCAATCGATGCCAATGGGGAGAAGTTTCAGAGTTTTATGGAGAAGTCTTGAATTCTCTCCTCTTGCTTTGGTTTTGTTCCTAAGCATTTGCATCTCTTACTCATGCATCATTGGTTGTTGCATTGCATGGTGATGCATAATTCCTTATATAAACTCTCTTGAAAGTGATTGTCATCAATTACCAAAATGGGGGAGATTGAAAGAACATGCGGTGCCCCCATGTTTGGTTTTGGTAATTGATGACTATCTCTATGGACTAATGGTTGCATTGAGTTATATTTGAAGGATTTGTCCATAGGCATTTCTTGAAGTCCATGTGTTGGTTTCAAGGAGTTTATGTGTTGACCAAGGTGCTATTAAGGAATTATCCAAAGATTGGTCATGATTTGTCCATAGGCATTTCTTGAAGTCCATGTGTTGGTTTCAAGGAGTTTATGTGTTGACCAAGGTGCTATTAAGGAATTATCCAAAGATTGGTCATGTGAGTGTTGAGCTTATTGCAAGCATGTCTTGAAGAAGAAGATTGTGTGATCATTCATGTTTACCTTCAAGACATCATCAAAACTAATAGAGTTGGAAAGATTCATGGTTGATCAAGACTAAGTCAAGAGTGAATCAAGTTGATCAACTCACAGAGCGTAGAAGATGTACCGAGAGGGATCAAGTGATCCCATGGTACGGTAAGCATTATCCATTGCACTTTGTGTACTAACCCATGGTCTATGTGATAGTCTATGTGGGGTTAGGTGCGTGTCCATGGGCTTGCGTCAAGAGGAAGATATCATACAACCCATGGAAAGGATGACATCAAGTGGTGATCGTCATCAAGATTGCTGTGTGCAAGTTCAAGTGGAGCATCACGAAGAGATCAAGTGCTTGAAGCTTGCCATCCATTGTGGTGTCAATGGACTTGTGAAGATGTGTCAAGAGTGGCTCACCCATAGTGGAGTATGGGGGAGCAATCATCTAGTCTCCATCGACCCAACACACTCAAGAAAGGTGGTCCATCTTGAGGAGGACAAGATCGTCATCATCTAGCTCAAGTGGATCATGTGCAAGGCAAAGGTTTGCCCTTGATAGGTTTTCTATTTTACCGGTCTCATGGTGGTAGTTGGGATACCGAGTTATAGGATCGATAGCCGTACTATCAAGGGGGGCTCTCAAGTGAGTAGCTTGATCGTATCGTTCGTCGAGAGCTCAAACCATTGCATCCTTGCATCATGTTTATTGGTTCTTGTTTGGTTCTCTTTGTGAGTCTTAGAGCTTATGGTCATCTTGATGACAAGCTTAAGTTCATCGAAAACGGAGTTTGCATGCGTCTTCTATGATGTTTTCGGGTTGGAGGTTTTACCGGTCTTTTCCGAGGAAGGGTTCTCACCATTTTATTTTGGTCCTTTTCTCATTTGCTTATTATTGGTATTTCTCTCAAGATTGTGTTAGCCCTTGTCCCTAGCTTTCCAACAAACTTGGTTTCGTTGAATTCGGAGTCCGAATGCAGAAGTTATGGTAGTTTTGGTGTTCTGAAAAGCCTGCAGCGGTACTACCGCGGGTAGGAGCGGAAGTAATTTTTTACTACCGCTCTTGGGAGCGGTACTACCGCTTGGAGCAGTACTACCGCGGCTACTTCCGTGGCTACTTCCGCTCTGGACCAAAAACTCGTCACAAGTCCAGCGGTGATAGGCACGGATGTAATTTTTTAGTACCGCTCGCAAGCAGTAGTATCGCTACCCCTAGCAGTAGTACCGTGATGCCGAGCGGTACTACCGCTCGGTGCGGGCTGTGAGCATAACGGTTGGATTTTTCCCCACCTATAAAAGGGGGTCTTCTTCCCCATTGAACCTTATCCTTTGAGCTCGTGTTCTTCCCCCATTGTTGATCTTCTTCGAGCTTGCTAACTCTCAATCTCTCCATCGATTCTTGTTAGTTTTTGAGGGAAAAGAGAGAGGAGATCTAGATCCACATTTCCACCAATCACTTTCTCCTCTAAGTGAGGGGAACCCCTTGTATCTAGATCTTGGAGTTCTTTGTGTTCTTCTTTCGTTCTTCCTCTCATTTTCCTCCCAAGCATTAGTTGCTTTGGTGGGATTTGGGTGAGAAGAACTTGGGCACTCCGTGTTCCCTTGCCATTGCATTTGGTGCATCGGTTTGAGTTCTCCACGGTGATACGTGGAAGTGAAGTTTAAGAAGCTTATTACTCTTCGGTGTTTGGGCACCCTAGAGCTTGTTCCTCTTGGGTGCCTTGGCGCCCTAGACGGTTGGTGGTGTTCGGAGCTCAATCATTGTGGTGTAAAGCTCCCGGCAAGCGTCGGGGTCTCCAATTAGGTTGTGGAGATCGCTTGAGCATTTTGGCGGTGCCGTGACCGCCCCAAGGGCTGCCAAAGTGTACGGTTTCGGTGACCGCCCCCATGGGTTGCCATTTTTAAGTGTTCGTTGACCGCCCTCAAGGGTCCCTTAGTGGAATCACGGCATTTTGCATTGTGCGAGGGCGTGAGGAGATTACGGTGGCCCTAGTGGCTTCTTGGGGAGCATTGTGCCTCCACACCGCTCCGAACGGAGATTAGCATCCGCAAGGGTGTGAACTTTGGGATACATCGTCGTCTCCGCGTGCCTCGGTTATCTCTTACCCGAGCCCTTTACTTATGCACTTTACTTTGTGATAGCCATATTGTTCTTTGTCATATATATTGCTATCACATAGTTGATTATCTTGCTTAGCATAAGTTGTTGGTGTACATAGGTGAGCCTAGTTGTGTTAGGTTTTGTGCTTGACAAATTAACCGCTAGGTTTTTTCCGCATTTGTTCAAGCCTAAACCATAATTATTTTAAAGCGCCTATTCACCCCCCCCCCCTCTAGGCGACATCCACGATCTTTCAATTGGTATCAGATCCTCGTCTCTCTTTGTTGGGCTTAACCACCTAGAGAGTAAAGATGTCGACTAGGAGATTAGGATTATCTGACACTCTTAGTTTCGATGGCACAAAGTTTGATGTTTGATAATTCATGCTTAATCTCTTTAGGGTCATGGACCCAAATTTGGAGGAATTGTAGATATGGGTTTTTCTCCTCCAAATGATACTCATAGATATCTTTAGAGGATGAGTAAAACTCTTATCTCAGTGATCAAGCTTCTTATGTGCTTTTGATGCTTTGAGCAATGTAGTTATATTTCAACTCATGCCGTTCCGGGATGCTCATGAGTTGTGGGCGAAGCTTCAAGATAAATATGGCGTGTCCAAGATTTGTAAGGATGATTGTTCTCCCTCCACCTCCGGCCATGTTGCGTTCTCAACTTCTTCTACTTCACCTACATGTGGTTTGCCACAAGGTAATGATATGGTGAGTAGTGTCGGTCATTGCAATGATGATAGTGTGCTTTTTGTGGATGATTCTTCATCACTATATTATTGCAATGCTCCGTCTTTGGGCCTTAGCACCGAGAACTCCAAATGTTTCACTTGCTTGTGTTGATAGTCCTTGCATATCATGTAGAAATTGCTTGACTAAATCTCATGATGATATGCTTGCTATATCTTGTTGCCATGATAAAATGCATGTATTTCCTCGAGTTGTTGTGCTAACAATGTAGATGAAACCCAACACTCCATGGAACAAGATGTGGTCTTGAATGGTGCTTCAAGGGATCCTATATCATCATCTATTGCATTTTGCCTTATGGCCAAGGCTTCAAAGGTATCTCCCACTTTGAATCCCAATATATCTTGTGATGATATTGATGATGGCAAGAGTGATGATGATGTTGATTATGATGAAGAGAGTGATGATGTTGCCTCCTTAAAAATTAAGGGAGAAATGATTTTTAAAGCTCTTCTTAAGAATAAAATTGCTCGTTCCAACTTCATGGAAATCATGTCTATTGCTATTGAGGGCAAGAAATATATTGACGAGTTGGAATCTCGTCTTGAGGAGCATGAGGTCACCATTGATAAAATGGAAGGTCATGAGCATGATTACGCTAATGAGATTGCGGACCTCTCTCAAGCTCTTGAACTTGAACAAACCACCAAGGAATCTCTTGAGGAGACTTTTGCTCTAGAATTATCTAGAGTGAGGGAATCTCGTGATAGAGCTCTCGAGGTGGCCAATGATTTTGAAACTAAATGAGGAGCTTGAAGTTGTGCATGCTAACCTCCTTGAGGACTTTGAGCACCTCGAAAATGGCTCAAGGGTCATTAAGAGTGAGCTCATCAAACTCACCGAGTCTCATGCTCAACTTAAAGCTTCATATTCAAAAGAGCTTGCCAAGTTGTCTTCTCCTCTTGTTGCTAATGATGATGCTTGTGCTACTAACTCTATCTCTTGTGAAGCATCCATATTGAAGGAGAATGTTGAGCTAAGGGCTCAACTTGAGTTGCTATCTAGCAATTATGGGATGTTGGAAGAAAATCATGTAAGGCTCACAAGCTCTCATGATGATCTTCTAGTATCCCATAATGTGCTAAAGATAGCTCATGAGGCCATTCTTGCTAAGGTAACATCTAGTGAGCCTCATGTGGATACTAGCACTACTTCTAGTCAAAATGCTATATTGATATGTGCTAGTCCTTGTAATTCATCTACTCACAATGTTGGTACATCTTGTGATGAATTGCTTTCCTTGCCTTGTTGCTCTAACAATGAAGCTTATACTTCCTCTAGTACTTGTATTGAGACTAACCATGTAGGGGAAATCAAAGAGCTCAAGGCCCAAGTCACTTCTTTGAAGAAAGACTTGGAAAAGAGTCATGAAGGAAATCCACACTCAACAATATCTTGAGTGTGCAAAAACCCCAATGACAAAGGTGGACTTGGATTCAACTCCAATAAGAAGAAGAAGTCCAAGATGAACAAAAAGAAGGGCCAAGAACAAGTCAAGAAATCGGCCAAGATTGTTTGCTTCAAGTGCAAAGTAGAAGGGCACCATGTTAGATCTTGCCCACTGAAGAAGAAGGCCATTAGTGTCAAGCAACAAGGGAAGAGGGCACAAGTTCAATCTCGTGCTCAACCTCAAGTTGAAGAGAGGCCACTTCCCAAGAAGACTCAAGTTAATGCTTCTCTTGTTGAGAAATCAAGTGAGAAGAAAGTGAAGAGTAGACGTTGCTACTTATGTCGTGAGAAAGGACACATCGCTTCTTCATGCACTAGTGGTAACTTATCCAACCCAATTATTATTGATGATATCTATTCTCTTGGGAAGGATAATGTTGGCAATGTGTTTGCCAAATTTGTTGGTGCTCAAAGTGGTGTCAAGAAAAGAACCATTTGGGTAGCCAAGCCTATTGTGACTAACCTCTTAGGACCCAACTTGGTTGGGGACCAACAAGCTCAAACTTGATCAATAGGTGATAATGGAGGTCATTGAAGACTTGGCTACATTATGAAGAATTAAGGGGACATCATCATTCTTATTGTCTCAAGCCAAGTCATTCGGATTATCAAGTTTCTATCTTATATCCAATGTTCCTCCTTGCGGTAACTCGTGCTTAAAGTGTCTACATCGATACTTACTTGCCCCTTTGCATGTTTGGTTTCGTTCCTTGCATGTGTTTGTATATGGTGTGCTTCCAACTTGATTATCTTGAGCAATCAAGTATGTGTGTGTTGGTTTGCACATCATGTACATGTGTGTCGTTCGTTGAGCCTTTGTGCATCTTGGTCATATCTTAGTTGGCTCTTGTGAGAGATTAATGGAATATCCCATTATGGGGGAGTGATGTGCTTTGTGCACCTCACAATCCTATAAATGTGTGTACATGAGTAATACCATCTAGTATTGATATTTCAAGATTATCTAGTCTCTAGGTGGTATATCTCTCATGAGAAATTCAAATTCTAAATTTTCCATTAATTATCTCTTGTTGAATCCTTTTAATTGCCTCTTGTCTATCTTTAATTGTTATCACATTATGGGGGAGTAATATGCTATGTGTGTATTACTAGCCTAGAAAATGTGTACATTTGAGATATTGTCACCTAGAATTGATATTGTAAATTATCTTGTTCCTAGGTGGCATGATAGCTCTACAAGTTGCAATTTGCTTGTGTTTGGTGTGAAGATGATGCCGGATATCCTTGCTATCTACCACTGGGAATTATTTCCATTTACTTCTTGTCTTTTGACAATTGGTACTCACTTTTGTGGTAGAATTTATTGATCATCTTTACATTGGCTTTTGTTTTTTATTTTGCCTTTTCTCTTGCCAAGGTTTGTGTCAACTCCCTTGTCTTCCCTACCACTTGTGGATCTTGTTTTTTTTCTCGTCCTTGTCTAGTGTTTTCTAGATATAGTGAAAGTGGTGATCCCAACTTGTGCATTTTGTATTCAAATGCAAATTATCTATAATGCACTAGTCTTGGGGAGCTATCCTATTCTCTATAGAACACTCTTCTTGCGATCCTTATCAAGTGTGTGTTGGTGGAAGGCAAGCCGTTTTCGTTTTGGTACTTTGTGCTATCATGAACCTTTGTAGAGAGCTTGGTTTGTTTGGA
The DNA here is from genome assembly GCA_021605145.1 of Aegilops bicornis. NCBI lineage: Eukaryota > Viridiplantae > Streptophyta > Magnoliopsida > Poales > Poaceae > Aegilops > Aegilops bicornis. The sequence goes on from CM038674.1 coordinate 392,579,538, forward strand.
ACCATCCTCTCTTTTGGGAGTTTGATATCTTTTATTTTGAGTGTATCAATGGATATCTCATTCCTTAATGTATCTTTTATGGATATCCTCCAAGTGATGTTTTATTCATTTGGTATCCTTTTCACTTGGCATTTCTTTGTCTTTTAGTTTTGGGTTTTGAAGTCTTGAGCATGCATGTTTTCTTCATGTATTTCATTTGGCATGCTTTCTTTCTTTGACTCAATATATGGGAGAAACTCCACCTAGTCTCAATTTGGATGAGATGTGCATGATATTCATTTTGATATCTATATGCACATATTTATGTGGAGTTTGTCCTATGTATTGGTGTTTCTAACTATTTGGTCCCGATGAGTTTGGGTACCGTTTAGTTTGTGTTGTTCTTATAGGAACAGTTGGAGATGCATTGGATGCTCGGCTCACTCACAAGGAAGGTGTTGTCACCATGTGCATATTGGAGTCAAGCTAGGATGATCAATGGACTACTATCTACCTTCAATTGGTATCTACTACATCCTTCCAATGGTATCTCGGTAATAAGTATCATCATCTACTACATGCACACATTACTTGCATCAACCTTGTGTAGGTTGTATCATGGCATGTATTTCATTCTTTCTTGTGATACTTGTTTCCTTTCTCAAAGCATCTCAACGATGATCTCATGTTGCTAGTTGTGATGTCTTTGATTTTCATGGGTTAGGAATTCATTTATATACAATAAGACCATATCTAGCGAAGTGCTATGCTTTCAAGCAAATATCTTATTGGTATATTTATGACTTCCTAGTGGATATCTTGTACCTTCATGTTGTAACTATTTCGGGTGTACATCCCTCTTTGTAGATATATATCATCATGATTTTGTCTACCTAGAACCTTATACACTTGAGAGAAAATACATTTCTAGTTGATATCTTTTCTTTCACGTCCACCTTGTCTTTCTTATGTTATTTCTTTGGTGGCTCCGTGAAAGCTTTTGCCTTGAGTGAGTGTCCTCTATCGTTACATCTTGTTGCACTCTTGTGTGGTGAAGATTATTTTCCTCTTGCTTATCTTTACGAGGCTTTTGCCATCTTAATTGGTACCCTCGTCTTGATGAGCCTCTCATCGTCTATCTTCACCACGGGTTGTCACAAGCATAGGTTCTCTATTTTCTTATTAGTAAGCTTGTGAACCCATTTGCTAGTTGTGTGTGAGAATGAAAGGCTTTGCACCGTGTATCTCATTCATTCGAGACTATGTTGATGCTTATGCTCATACGTATATTAGTCTTCTCATGTGCTTTGCCATGACTCACACACATCATTTTGGTTGAGCCTATTCTTAAGTTGCCTCTTTTACAATGTTGCTCAACCACGTGCTTGTTGCAAGCACTAGGCTTAGTTTCCTATATGGTCTCTTGCACTTGTTGTTAGTTTCTGTTGACTTTGGGGGAGCTATGATCCTATTTTGTGCACTTTGTATCCAAATACAAAAATTCTTGATGTGCACAAATCATGGGGAGCTTCTCTAGTTTCTTTAGAACAATCCTCTGCTCATATCATAATATCTTTTTCATGTGGCTCAGGGATCTTTGGTCTAGTTGGTTCAGTTGATATTTTTTGATAGCTTGCTTCAATTGGTATGTTTTGATTGCTTGATTGCTTGTTTCTCTCTTTGTTATGTCTTTGTGGCATATCATTCTTTTGCAATCTTGGTGCCTCAATATAGTTGGTCTTCCTCCAAGTATAACCTTTGGATATGTGTATGGCATTCCACTCTCTTGTTGAGAAATAAACAACTTTTGGAGGAACACCTTTTATATTGGTATTCTTAGCTTTTCGCCCATTTTGGCAATCGATGTCAATGGGGGAGAAGTTTCAGAGAGTTTTATGGAGAAGTCTTCAGAATTCTCTCCTCTTGCTTTGGTTTTGTTCCTAAGCATTTGCATCTCTTACTCATGCATCATTGGTTGTTGCATTGCATGGTGATGCATAATTCCTTATATAAACTCTCTTGAAAGTGATTGTCATCAATTACCAAAATGGGGGAGATTGAAAGAACATGTGGTGCCCCATGTTTGGTTTTGGTAATTGATGACTATATCTATGGACTAATGGTTGCATTGAGTTATATTTGAAGGATTTGTCCATAGGCATTTCTTGAAGTCCATGTGTTGGTTTCAAGGAGTTTATGTGTTGACCAAGGTGCTATTAAGGAATTATCCAAAGATTGGTCATGCTTTGTCCATAGGCATTTCTTGAAGTCCATGTGTTGGTTTCAAGGAGTTTCTGTGTTGACCAAGGTGCTATTAAGGAATTATCCAAAGATTGGTCATGTGAGTGTTGAGCTTATTGCAAGCATGTCTTGAAGAAGAAGATTGTGTGATCATTCATGTTTACCTTCAAGACATCATCCAAACTAATAGAGTTGGAAAGATTCAAGGTTGATCAAGACTAAGTCAAGAGTGAATCAAGTTGATCAACTCACAAAGCGTAGAAGATGTACCGAGAGGGATCAAGTGATCCCATGGTATGGTAAGCATTATCCATTGCACTTTGTGTACTAACCCATGGTCTATGTGAGAGTCTATGTGGGGTTAGGTGCGTGTCCATGGGCTTGCGACAAGAGGAAGATATCATACAACCCATGGAAAGGATGACATCAAGTGGTGATCGTCATCAAGATTGCTGTGTGCAAGTTCAAGTGGAGCATCACGAAGAGATCAAGTGCTTGAAGCTTGCCATCCATTGTGGTGTCAATGGACTTGTGAAGATGTGTCAAGAGTGGCTCACCCATAGTGGAGTATGGGGGACCAATCATCTAGTCTCCATCGACCCAACACAATCAAGAAAGGTGGTCCATCTTGAGGAGGACAAGATCGTCATCATCTAGCTCAAGTGGATCATGTGCAAGGCAAAGGTTTTCCCTTGATAGATTTTCTATTTTACCGGTTTCATGGTGGTAGTTGGGAGACCGGGTTATAGGATCGATAGCCGTACTATCAAGGGGGGCTCTCAAGTGAGTAGCTTGATCGTATGGCTCGTCGAGAGCTCAAACCATTGCATCCTTGCATCATGTTTCTTGGTTCTTGTTTGGTTCTCTTTGTGAGTCTTAGAGCTTATGGTCATCTTGATGACAAGCTTGACTTCATCGAAAACGGAGTTTGCATGCGTCTTCTATGATGTTTTCGGTGTTGGAGGTTTTACCGGTCTTTTCCGAGGAAGGGTTCTCACCATTTTCTTTTGGGCCTTTTCTCATTTGCTTATTATTGGTATTTCTCTCAAGATTGTGTTAGCCCTTGTCCCTAGCTTTCCAACAAACTTGGTTTCGTCGAATTCGGAGTCCGAATGCAGAAGTTATGGTAGTTTTGGTGTTCTGAAAAGGCTGCAGCGGTACTACCGCGGGTGGGAGCGGAAGTAATTTTTTACTACAGCCCTTGGGAGCGGTACTACCGCTTGGAGCAGTACTACCGCGGCTACTTCCGTGGCTACTTCCGCCGGGACCAAAAACTTCGTCACAAGTCCAGCGGTGGTAGGCACGGATGTAATTTTTAGTACCGATCGCAAGTAGTACCGCTACCCCTAGCAAGAGTAATCAGTGATGCCGAAAGCGGTACTACCGCTCGATGGGCTGTGAGCATAACGGTTGGATTTTTCCCCACCTATAAAAGGGGGTCTTCTTCCCCATTGAACCTTATCCTTTGAGCTCTTGTTGTTCCCCCATTGTTGACCTTCTTCGAGCTTGCTAACTCTCAATCCCTCCATGGATTCTTGCTAGATTTTGAGGGAAAAGAGAGAGGAGATCTAGATCCACATTTCCACCAATCACTTTCTCCTCTAAGTGAGGGAACCCCTTGGATCTAGATCTTGGAGTTCTTTGTGTTCTTCTTTCGTTCTTCCTCTCATTTTCCTCCCAAGCATTAGTTGCTTTGGTGGGATTTGGGAGAGAAGGACTTGGGCACTCCGTGTTCCTTGCCATTGCATTTGGTGCATCGGTTTGAGTTCTCCACGGTGATACGTGGAAGTGAATTTTAAGAAGCTTATTACTCTTGGGTGTTTGGGCACCCTAGAGCTTGTTCCTCTTGGGTGCCTTGGCGCCCTAGGCAGTTGGTGGTGTTCGGAGCTCAATCATTGTGGTGTAAAGCTCCGGGCAAGCGTCGGGTATCCAATTAGGTTGTGGAGATCGCCTGAGCATTTTGACGGTACCGGTGACCGCCCCAAGGGTTGCCAAAGTGTACGGGTTCGGTGACCGCCCCAAGGGTTGCCATTTATGCAGGTTCGTTGACCGCCCTCAAGGGTCCCTTAGTGGAATCACGGCATCTTGCATTGTGCGAGGGCATGACGAGATTACGGTGGCCCTAGTGGCTTCTTGGGAAGCATTGTGCCTCCACACCGCTCCAAACGGAGATTAGCATCCGCAAGGGTGTGAACTTTGGGATACATCGTCGTCTCCGCGTGCCTCGGTTATCTCTTACCGAGCCCTTTACTTATGCACTTTACTTTGTGATAGCCATATTGTTCTTTGTCATATATCTTGCTATCACATAGTTGATTATCTTGCTTAGCATAAGTTGTTGGTGTACATAGGTGAGCCTAGTTGTTTTAGGTTTTGTTCTTGACAAATTAACCGCTAGGTTTTTTCCGCATTTGTTCAAGCCTAAACCGTAATTATTTTAAAGTGCCTATTAACCCCCCCTCTAGGCGACATCCACGATCTTTCAACAAGGATGTGCATAAATATCTTCTCTATATTGGAAATGGAGCAAAGGAATAAAAAAAGGCAAGGTATGATAGTTAGTACCATCTTGTAACCTCAGTGCTTCCCATTGTTTCCCTGCAGCACATATAAGGTAGTTAGTCATTAGGTTAATGAAGGGTTCGCATGCTATCAGTAAAATATGTTGATGATAAATAAGCACATTGCAGATTCATCAGATTAATTCAAGCCACATGGAAAACCCATTTATCCAAACCAAGCATGATTAAGAAGAAGGAAATATAGCACTTGTATATGTTTCTCATGTATTAAGTGCAACCAAATTCGATTTATTCCTCACATGGTATACAATAACAGAATGCAGCCACAACAATTGAACATGGCATTGCAGAATTGAACCAAGCAGTTAACTAAACACCACAACAAATGAACCAAACGTTAACTGAGCACCACATTGCACAATATGACATACTGCTAATAGAAGATTAGATAGTTAACCAAACCAAGCATGCTTAACAACTTGGAAATATAGCAATTGTATTTGTTTCTCATGTATTTAGTACAGCCAAATTCCATTTATTCCTCACATGGTATACTAACAGAATGCAGCCACAACAATTGAACATCGCATTGCAGAATTGAACCAAGCAGTTAACTAAACACCACAAAAAATAAACCAAACATTAACTGAGCGCCACATTACACAATATAACATACTCGTAATAGAAGATCAGATAGTTAACCAAACCAAGCATGCTTAACAACTTGGAAATATTGCACCCTGAAGAATTGAACATCACATTTGCAGAATTGAACCAAGCAGATAACTGAACACCACATTGCACGACATATAGAATATATACACTACAGCAGAAGATTGCATGGTAAAAGTAGATAGCACAATTCACTAGAATTTGATAAGGAAAGGCAGTAGCTAGCAAACTGAACATGGGTCCTTATAGTGATCTAATAAAACAAGCTACTCCTTATAGTCGGAGATATCGATGACGATTGGATCCTTGGGCATGGAAGAGGGCGAGGCTTCCGCATCGTGGGTGCCCTCGTTGTAGTGGTGAGTGGCCTGAGCCTCTCCGGGCACCAACCTGCTGGCTCTCGAGATGAGGTAACCACGTGCACGCTGAGAAAACACCTCGTAGGATTCGTCAAAGGCACCGACGGTGGCCTCGAGAAAAAACCACGAACTGTCGTTTAAAGCAGCCAACCGCGTCGCGGCGTCGGCGCGCGAGGCGTCAATGATGGCATCGACAGCGAGGTGCTCCTCCAAGATCTGGGGGGCGGCACGAATGGCAGCCATCGTGACCTCATCCGCGCGGGCGACCGCGATTTGCTTCTCCGCTGCCAAATGCTCCTTGAGATCCTGGCTATACTGCATGCACCATGGCTTAGGCCGGCGCTTGTTTGTTGGAGGGGTTGGTGATTTGGGTGGAAGGCGTCACGCTCGGGCCAGCGGTCGGGGCATGTGGGATGTGGAAGGAGGAGGAGGATGGGGGTCGGGTGTGTATTACCTGGCTGGATAGGCGAGGCCGAGCAGTGTGAAGGAGGGTCACCGGCGAGGAGGCGGTGCTGCAAGCAAGGAGTGAAGGTTTCAACTTGGAAAGGAAGGCGGAAATAGGGGAAATGTGGCTTTTGGTAAGGGGGAGGGGCGGGGAGGTAGATATTTCCGCGGAAGCCGAAAATTTGGAATAGCTTCAGCGAAAAAACTAGCGTGCAAAGTGTCATCAGACACGGTTCCTTATTCAGAGTGGGTTGTGAACAGTAGCCGTCGCACCTTCTCGCGTAAGCCGTATGCGTACTATACTCCGACGGTGCTCCAAGATATTTTGTGCTACATCTCACACGGTTGGTTATAATAAACTGTGTGGGATCTACTTGATTTTTCGTCTTCATTTGAATTACATAATGGGGTCACAGCGGCCATGGACGGTGTTTGAATTGCCAGACCTTTTATCTGCAGTGAACATGCAACTATATGTGTGTCATAAAAGAATTGGAATTATTCACGGTTCGTTTGGACATTTTTATGCATTAAGTGAGTTTTCAATGCATTTATGTGCATAATTCAAATTTGAACTACATGCACATGCTCCAGTGCATATAAATTGGTCGACAATCAAATCTTTGTCCTTGGGTGCATGCTTAGGTCCCATGCAAGAAATGGGAATGAATGTCAAACACCCTGCCACCGTCACTCGCCCGCAAACATTGAGATACCTTGTTTTTAAATTCTAGTAAATCCAAAACTCATCTGAAATTCATGAAAGTTGGCATGCTATCAAGGAGGGTCATAAACATGCCGTGGTAAATTTTTTGTCCCATTTGGGGCAGGTTTGGGTATATGCTTCTCACAAACCAGAGCTTCTCGCAACAAGCATGATGGTTTCGGTAGGGAACGCCCCACCTTTGGGGACGAAACGATATGCATTGTCTCTTATTGCTTTCAAAAAATTTCTCGTGTCGACATAGAATAACAGGAGTGTTGTGTCAATTTTTGGGATTTTTCGGGGTTCATTTGGACATTATTATGCATTAACTCGGTTTTCAATGCATTTATGTGCATAATTCAAATTTGAACTACATGCACATGTTCTAATGTATATAAATTGGTTGAAAATTCAAATATGTGTCCTTGGTTGCATGCTTAGGTCCCATGCAAGAAATGGGAATGAATGTCAAACAACCTGCCACGGTCACTCGGCCGCAAACATTGAGATACCTGGTTTTTAAATTCTAGTAAATCCAAAGCTCGTCTGAAATTCATGAAACTTGGCATGCGATCATGGAGCGGCATCAACATGTCATGCTAATTTTTTGTCCCATTTGGGGCAGGTTTGGGGATATGCTTCTCACAACAAGCCGGATGGTTTCGGTAGGGAACGTCCCACCTTTGGGGACGAAACGATATCCATTGCCTCTTATTGCTTTCAAATTTTTTCTTGGGTCAACATAGAACAACAGGAGTGTTGTGTCAATTTTTGAGATTTTTCGGGGTTCGTTTGGACATTTTTATGCATTAGTTGAGTTTTCAATGCATTTATGTGCATAATTCAAATTTGAACTACATGCACATGCTCTAATGCATATAAATTGGTTGAAAATCAAATATGTGTCCTTGGGTGCATGCTTAGGTCCCATGCAAGAAATGGTAATGAATGTCAAACACCAGGGCACGGTCACTCGGCCGCAAACATTGAGATACCTAGTTTTTAAATTCTTGTAAATCCAAAGCTCGCCCGAAATTCATGGAACTTGGCATGCTATCATGGAGCGACATCAACATGACTTGGTAAAATTTTTGTCCCATTTGGGGTAGGTTTGGGGATATGATTCTCCAAACCAGAGCTTCTCACAACAAGCATGATGGTTTCGGTAGGGAATGTCCCACCTTTCGGGATGAAACGATATCCATTGCCTCTTATTGCTTTCAAAAAATTTCTCGTGTCAACATAGAAAAAGAGGAGTGTTGTGTCAATTTTTGGGATTTTTGGGGTTCGTTTGGACATTTTTATGCACTAGTTGAGTTTTCAATGCATTTATGTTCATAATTCAAATTTGAACTACATGCACATGCTCTAATGCATATAAATTGGTTGAAAAATCAAATATGTGTCCTTGGGTGCATGCTTAGGTCCCATGCAAGAAATTGGAATGAATTTCAAACACCAGGGCACCGTTGATTGCCGGGAAAATGTTGAGATACTTTGTTTTAAAATTCTAGTAAATCCAAAACTCGGCTGAAATCATGAAACTTGGCATGCTTTCATGGAATGGCATCAACATGCTGTGGTAAGTTTTTTGTCCCATTTGGGCAGGTTTGGGTATAAGCTTCTCACAAACCAGAGCTTCTCACAACAAGCATGATGGTTTCGGTAGGGAACACCCCACCTTTGGGGACGAAACAATATCCATTGCCTCTTATTGCTTTCGAAAAATTTCTCATGTCAACATAGAACAACAGGAGTGTCGTGTTATTTTTTGTGATTTTTGGGGGTTCGTTTGGACATTTTTATTCATTAAGTGAGTTTTCAATGCATTTATGTGCATAATTCAAATTTGAACTACATGCACATGCTCCAGTGCATATAAATTGGTTGAAAAATCAAATCTTTGTCCTTGGGTGCATGCTTAGGTCCCATGCAAGAAATGGGAATGAATGTCAAACACCCTGCCACCGTCACTCGGCCGCAAACATTGAGATACCTGGTTTTTAAATTCTAGTAAACCCAAAACTCGTCTGAAATACATGAAACTTGGCATGCTATCACGGAGCGGCATCAACATGCCGTGGTGAATTTTCTGTCCCATTTGGGGCAGGTTTGGGGATATGCTTCTCACAAACAAGAGCTTCTCACAACAAGCATGATGGTTTCGGTAGGGAACGCCCCACCTTTGGGGACGAAACGATATCCATTGCCTCTTATTGCTTTGGAAATTTTTCTCATGTCAACATAGAACAATAGGAGTGTTGTGTTATTTTTTGTGATTTTTTGGGGTTCATTTGGACATTTTTATGCATTAACTAAGTTCTCAATGCATTTATGTGCATAATTCAAATTTGAACTACATGCACGTGCTCATGTGTATATAAATTGGTTGAAAAATCAAATCTTTGTCCTTGGGTGCATGCTTAGGTCTAATGCAAGAAATGGGAATGAATTTCAAACACCAGGGCACCGTTGATTGTCGGCAAAACGTTGAGATACTTTGTTTTTAAATTCTAGTAAATCCAAAACTCGTCTAAAATTCATGAAACTTGGCATGCTAAAATGGAATGGCACACAACATGCTATGGTATTTTTCGTGTCCATTTTGAGAGAAGGTGCACTCGAATAACATCCAACAAAGGCATTTTGAAAAAATAGCTGCCACTTTAATATCTCAAACGTTTGTATAATTCAAACCTTGTGCATTATGTTAATGACGCCATGTGTCTTTGTTGTAATGGCTATAGGTTTTAATGGCTCTTGATCGCAAACGTTTTAGATAGAACACCCGTATGCAAAGTGAGAGCCGGATTTGTGCATCTCTTGAACACAAACAGTTCTTTTGGATGACCCATGTGAACCACTTACAAACAATTTGGTGCGATTTGCATCTGTCATATTGGGTATGTTGCCATTTGTCAAACTAGAAAGATTGACATTTGTTGATCTAGTAACATTGCCATTTGCCAACCTTGTAACACTGCAATTTGTCAAAATATGAAGCTAAAAATCACTAGCCATATCTAATTTTTGCAACTAAAATTCATTACTTAAGCATAGATGGAGGCGAGGAGGCGTGTTCAGCCGGGCGTGCAGCGGGCGGCGCAGTACTATTTGGTTTGACAGCGGGCCACACAGTTCCTGATACGGCTTTAATGTAGATGAGGGAGAGGTAGCGGTTCCCGTAATGTTGAACGGCCAATGATGCATCTTCCTACAATTAGCATCGTGTGAATGCATGAGGGAAGTAATGGGAGTGTCAGTGTCAAAACCGGCAGATCTCGGGTAGGGGGTCCCGAACTGTGCGTCTAAGGCGGATGGTAACTGGAGGCGGGGGACACAATGTTTACCCAGGTTCGGGCCCTCTCGATGGAGGTAATACCTACTTCCTGCTTGATTGATCTTGATGATATGAGTACTACAAGAGTTGATCTACCACGAGATCGTAGAGGCTAAACCCTAGAAGCTAGCCTATGATTATGATTGTTATTGTCCTACGGACTAAACCCTCCAGTTTATATAGACAACGGAGGGGGCTAGGGTTACACAGAGTCGGTTACAAGGGAGGAGATCTACACATCCGAATTGCCAAGCTTGCCTTCCACGCAAAGGAGAGTCCCATCCGGACACGGGACGAAGTCTTCAATCTTGTATCTTCATAGTCCAACAGTCCGCCCAAAGTATATAGTCCGGCTGTCCGAGGACCCCCAAATCCAGGACTCCCTCAGTAGCCCCTGAACCAGGCTTCAATGATGATGAATCCGGCGCGCAGATCGTCTTCGGCATTGCAAGACGGGTTCCTTCTACGAATACTCCATAGAAGATCTTGAACACAAGGATCGTGTCCGGCTCTGCAAAAAAAATCCACATACAACCATAGAGAGTATAATATTTCCACAAATCTAATCTGCTGACAACTTTTCATAACGTGACATCACGCCATGGCCCGGTCATTATTCGAACCATTTTTCTCAACCAGCTACTACACATATTGCGAGGCGGTTTTCTTGGCACGTCTTGTCGAAGCAGAGATCGTGTCCCCTTATCACGGGATGCTCATCAATACGGGTGTGGGTAACCCAAGCGCGCCATCAATCACGACGCTTGGGGAATAAGCAAGTTTACCAGGCGAGTGGGGAGGCGCACAGTTTCTACCGCCTTTATAAAGGGACAAGGACTCCTCCTTTTCACCCACGCCTTCTTCTTCCCTGCCCATCCATTCTCGCGCACTCGAGCTCCAACGCTCAAGTTCGCATTTTCTCCGCAAAACCACTCCAAACATGTCCGGAGCGGGAGGCAAGCGGATTGTCTCCTCCGTTACGGAGGAGAACATCACGAAGCTCCGGGAAGCCGGATACCTGGCCGCAGACATCGCCCACCGGCTCCCAGACGCGGGGCAGATCGACCCTACTCCAGAACCCCACGAGAGGGTTGTATTCCTCACCCACTTCGTCCGCGGGCTGGGATTTCCCCTTCACCCATTTGTCCGTGGGCTCATGTTCTACTACGGGATGGATTTTCATGATCTGGCGCCTAATTTCTGTCAGGACCCCGATTCCAAGTCACATCGATCTAGCCGGTAACACCTCATATCACTTTGCGTCCTCACGCACGGTATTCCCACGGGTGTCGCCTTACAATGGCCCGGGACCGTTTGCGCCTTTTGGCTCACGTATATGATAGTGTCGCTAGCATCCATATGACAGAGAACCCGGTCCGACATGGCTAGCCGTGAACCCAAAGCGGCACTAACACATGGGGACAGGCATACATGAATCACATCGAGCATGTCGGTCAGCCGTGCAGAATCCGGCTGTAGCATCGGGCTAACAGGACTCCGGGAACCCGGCTGTAGCAGGCTAGGCAGGACTCCAGATGTCACCGCGTGACATTTCCCGAAAGGGACGAACCACGAACGAAGTGAAACACATGCCGGCCAGTCAAGTGTCCTCGGCGGTAGTCTTTGGGCTAGCAGGACTCCGGTGAACCGGGCTGTAGCGGACTACTATGGCTCAAGGAAGCAATAGACTACATTTCCCATAAGAGAGGCTGCCAAGGATAAACAACTAGATTGTCGGATCCCACAATATGCACACAATATGCTCGATATGTGTAAATACAACATGGCATCACAACATAACTCTACGACTCAAAGTATTCATTCATGAGGCTCCGAGGAGCGAGATATTACAAACATGGGTCTCTCGACCCAGCATTCAGAGCATACAAGTCAAACACATGCAGAAGCTAAACATGTCTGAGTACAGACATCTATAAATGAAAAAGGCTGAGAAGCCTGACTATCTACCAGATCCTACCGAGGGCACAAGATCGTAGCTGAGGTAACAAGCTAAACGTCGAAGTCCACGCCAGAATACTAGTGAGACCAAGTCTCTCTACAAAAACATAAAATAGGCAAACGTGAGTACAATTGTACTCAAAGAAGACTTACATCGAACTAACTACATATGCATCATTATCAACAAAGGGGTGGTGGGGTTTAACCGCAGCAAGCCAGCTTTGACTCGGTGGCTATCCCGAACTACATCGCAAGTAACTCTTTTGAGGTGGCGCACACGAGTCCACATATTCACCATATCAATACACCACTTTGGATCCGCTCCCGTCTCCCTACGAGAACGCCATCCATAGCACTCACGCTTATCTTGCGCATTTTAGAGTATCCACTTTCACTTGTCTATGAACTGTACAGGAAACCCAGAAGTCCTTTTCCGCGGACACGGCTATTCGAATAGATGATGTTAACCCTGCATGGGTGTACTTCTTCACACACGCTCTCGCCACTTACCACCATGTACACGTGTATCTCGGCAACCTTCAAGCGGAAGCCTGGCGAGGGAGTCGGCCACGACCTGACTAACCACACAAGTCTCTAGTCCAGGTTTATCGCCTATTCGAGTTCCATCCGCGAGGAGATCCGGCCGGGGTGTCGCTCACGGCCACAAACGATGAGAGCAGGGTTCCCGAGGCACCAAACAGGCGTCCCGGTACACCGTGCTCGTGTCTCTACCGCAACATAGCCCACCCCTTGGGTCTGCGCTACGCACGGCCCCCAACACATATCCTACAAACACCAGAAACTAGTTGGAACTCCTGGACAAAGATCAAGTTGATTAATAAGTCGAGAGAGCTTGGAGTGCCCGGAGCCCAATGTGTGGTAGTAACTGTTTCATGGATCACAAACACGTAACTCGGTTCGAGGACGGCTGCAATGAGACAACCCACCATGTACTCCGACATGGCCTCTCACCGCTACCTTTACCAAATCGTATTCACACACTTAGCTCCCAACAAGAGGGACATGTTCACACACCTCCGATTCATCCCGGATGAATCAGACCTGACACAACTCTAAGCAATAGTAGGCATGACAAACAAGCATGAATGAGTAGGCACATCAGGGCTCAAACAACTCCTACTCATGCTAGTGGGTTTCATCTATTTATTGTGGCAATGACAGGTCATGCAGAGGATAAAGCGGTTCAGCTACCTCAGCAAGTAATAGTTGAATCCTTGTTGCCCTAATGCAGTAAAAGAGAGCAGGAGCGAGGGAGTGGGATTGTATCGGAATGAACAAGGAGGTTTTGCTTTCCTGGCACTTCCGAAGATAATATAGCTCTTCATCAGTGTCATCGATCCCATCGTCGAAACCACGTCTATCGAGAGGGGACAAATACCGGCAACAGAGAAGAAACACAATCAATGCAATGCACAATATGATGCATGATCATGACATGGTAAAATGAGTGTGTTGGGCTAATGCGACTACAACCATATAGGTTTGAGCTGTTTTGAACCAAAGATTCAAAGGTCAAACTCATTCATGGTCATTATTAGTGCTTTAAATTGTTCTGCATTAAACAGAAGGTTAACTTGTTTAAACATGCATGAAACATGTACAGATGGATATATTGGATTTTTCTGATCAATTTTCATATATAACTTATTTGATTTGGAGCTACGGTTGAATTACTATGATTTTTAGAAGTTTAGGCATTTTTCTGAAATTTAGAAATCATTTCTGATTTATTTTAATTCCAGAAAATGTTTACTGCGTCAGCATCAGGTCATGCTGACCTCAGCAGGTCAACAGGCGTCGACCAGGTCAAACCTGACCAGTGGGGTCCACTGGTCAGTGACCTAGCGCTGTTCAGTGTCAATGGCAGGTGGGTCCGGGTCAACAGACACGTCAGCACAGTCAACTCTGACGGGTGGGTCCCGCGTGGTTATAAACTAATGTAAACAGAAATAAAACCTTGATTATTTAGGGCGTGGGGCCCAGGTGTTAGTGAGCTAGGTGGGTTAGTTAGGGCGTCATTAGTGGCTAATTAACCATGCCACGTCAGCATCGCCGGAGCTCAACGCCGGCGACCTGGAAACACGGCGGTGACCCCTCGGACAGGCACGAGAGCGGCGACCGAGGCAACTGGGGTGTAGCCCGTGCTCGCCCGCATCCAGGGGAGCACGCAGCTAGGCGCGGGGTTGCCGGAGTGAGCGGCGACGAGCACATCCGCGGCGGCTCCCGCACGGGGTTGGCCGGGACGGCGTTGTGGTGTACTAGGGGAAGAGGTGGTGGGTGTTCTCGGCTCGTGGGAGCACGCGGAGTGCGGTGGTGTGCTCTGCTGGAGGCTGCAACGGCTATTTCCACGGCGGCGATGATGCACGGCGCCGGCGAGCTTCGGCTCCGATGGAAAAGGCGGCTACGACGAGAAGAACGCCACGGGGTTAGGGGGAAGCGACGGGAAGCTCACAGCGCATCCAATGGAATCGTCAGAGAGCTCGGGGACGCGCTGGTGACGATGAATCGACGACGGCGACGCTCGGTGCAAGAGGTTGAATATGAGCTCCAAGGCGGCGTCACGGGGCATCCGGCAATGTGTAGCTGGATGGGGACGAAGAAGAGGTTGTGGCGGAGCTCAGGGCTCAGGCGGAGGGCGAGGAGGTGGCTCTGGGCGCGGCAGCGGCGAGCGGCGGCGACGGTGGCTCTCGTGTAGGGCTGCAAACGAGTCGAGCTCGAGCAAGTTGGAGTTGGCTCAGCTCAACTCATATGAAAATTCGAGCGTGCTTAAACTGAGTGAAGATCATGATCGAGCTGTAGAACATGACTCGTGCTCACCTTGTAACGATCTCGAGTCGATCTCGAGCTAGTTTCGAACTAAATGAGGTGAATATGATGGGAACCTTTGCCAAAAATATAGGATATTTAACACATAGGTGACCATGTGCCATAATTAGGCCTAAATTTTTTCTGCGCTTAATTAAGTTTCCATGTTCGTTGGTTAATAAAATGGAGAAAAAAATATGAACAACATATATGGTAATAAATTATCTTATTTCCATTTAATATATGGCATGATCATTTTACATAATGATATTTTGTCGAGCTATCGAGCTAAAATCGAGCGAGCCAACATTGGCTCAAGATCGGCTCATTTCTCGGTCGAGCTACATAACGTGTTCAAACTCAGCTTGTTTCTTTTTGAGTCGATCTCGAGTCGAGTCAAAAAACAAGTCGATCTCGAGCAGCTCACGAGCCTCGAGCTTTTCTTACAGCCCTACTCTCGGGTGTCGCACGAGAGAACGAGGGAGAGGAGGGGAATGGGCACGGGAGAGTGAGCGGGTCCGGGGGGGCGCGTGGCGTCGTCCAGACGCATCGGCGGAGGGACGGGCAGGAGGAGGGAGGTGGCGGCGCTGGCGGTGCGCTGCCGGGCACGCCTGCCCTCCTCTGGCGGAAGGAAGATGACAGGAGGGGGGGACAATTGGGCTGGCCACTGGGCTGGCCAGCCATAAAGGTCGGCCAAGACAGAGCTGGCAGCAGGTAAGTCGGCCTGTGTAAGCCTTTTTCCTTTTTTGTTTAACTTTTCTATTTTCTGACATTTGTTTTGATTTAGTAAAAATACTAAATCATTTTATTTTCTTATGCCAATTTTTATAGGAGCTAGTTATATTATTCCAGAACTCCTTAATAAATGGCATAATTTTTGGACATATATTATATATATAACATATATATATCCAAAGCAAATAATTATCAGATTAACTCCAAATGCCCAAAATAAATACTTATGAGCTCTAGGAAATATTGGTTTGATTTTTATCTCATCCAATATTTTCAGAGAGCAACTTGAACATTTTCTTGGACCTATTTGGGGCAATTTTTATCTGGGTCATTTCCAGAAATGATTCTGAGGGTTTCACAAATCCTCATTTCAAATTTAAATGGGATTTAAACATGATGCACACATGACTAGCTAGTCTACGTCATACCAGAACTAGGGATGTGACAACTCGCCCCCACTAAACAATAATCTCGTCCCGAGATTCAAGACGTGAGGTAAGAAGACAGAGGGGACACAAAGCTATCACAATCTTCAAGATCCAATTGCTCTTCTCGAAAATGTTGATTCATTGCATCATTTTGATCTTGACATCTTGCTTTGAGAACTCCATTCAACATGACCACGAGAAGAAATGAAAACTCTAGAGGAATCCATCCTCTCGAGGATCGAGCAACTGACGATAAACTCATGGAATGAGGCATAGAACACCTCTTGAGCTGAGATGATCAAACACACTTAGGGAGGGATGGAAGAACAGATGACGGGGGTTCAATTTGGTAGGCAACAATTCGACGCTTGAGGAGATGGTGAATGGTTTCAAGATAGCAATGAATAATTGCCATGATTCCATAACGGGGCACCTTGGAGAAGGCGACTCGTAGAATTATTCCCTTAGGTGGCAAAAGAATTACTTTTGATGCATAGATCATTGGAATTCTCTAACCCAGCCTAAGGAAAATCACAAACGATCATTTGAAGGAATTCAAAGAAATGACATACTCAGACTAGAATGGATGATGTGGACTACCTTGTTGAAGACAACACAATGGATGATTTTTGCTTATCACCGGAAATAGATGGGACCCATGACAGGACTACTTTTGAGGATGATCCTGGACAACAATTACTGAGAGGGCAGCCCATGGGAATTGGCACAATGGCAGTGCAAGCTGGAACAAAATGCAAATGATGGGGATGTTCCAACCATCATATCTGCCTGAGATTCAGATCTGGTTGGTACAGGGATATTTCAGACATCCACGTGCCTGAAAGGGAAAGTTTGCAACACAACCGATGGGATGATGTTGCGAGATTTTCGAGAGATGAACTACGATAGCAAGCTCCAAAACATGAGCGAGTTTTGCTACAACATGTGAACACGCTGTCCCAGATAAGCATGACCACATAGTAGTCCTATAGTAAAAATACTACCGAGTTCTGGTTGGGAACCATCATCGAGGATAACGGAATCTTGTGCATGATCTAGAATTAGCACAACACGCTCCTTTTCCTTGAGCAAATCAATCGGTGGCTTAGTGTGCTAGGAAACACATATGGATTGGAGGCGGCCAACCTATCAAACCATAGGGCACTTCGCACATGCATGACTAACTTGGGACGATTCCAGAGGAAACAAAACAAACCTTTCTCAAATTCATGGCGGCAACTTACACCTAAAGCACATGAATTTGAGGAAGTCACTTCTTCCATCCAAGCATAGGCTTCATGGATGGAACACGAAGGCATTGCTTACAAAGTTTTCAACACTAGGTTGATGTTCAACATGAATCATGGGGGAGACAAAATGCTGCTGATGGGTTCAACAACAACTCATCAGAATTTCCATATCGCTGGACTTCCACCATCATGTGAACACGGTGATAGCATTGATCATACCAAAAAGATGTAATGGTGTATGCTCGAGGGATCAACCACGAGTAAGACAACATTACGAACATCGTTGGTTCTGATTTGAATTGACAATAGCCCATACTCAAGTCAAAGTTTTAACAAGGCAATAGATCCAACAACTGATCACAAGGACCAATCAATGGAGATATCATCTTTCTTCAACACACACACGCACAGAAAATATCCCTTAGAGATGAACTAAGTTAAGCAAAGCTTTATCTTCCAACTCTCCAAGTTGTTGTCTAGCTCAACCAACTAGCTTAGGGATATCCAACACAGATTCTTGGAGAATGGGTGGATTAGAGGAAAACCAATATGATCACGAACTCAACATAGCGGTCAGGTGACAACCTGGTAACACTTCCAAGAAGATATTTGGAAAGTCACGAACCACCGATATATTACTAAGCTCGAGAATAACCTTGCTTTTCGTATAAGACGATATGATCAAAGAGCAAGGGATTGACACAATCCTAACTCATTGATCGAAGAGTGCACCGGAAATAAGGACTAGGTAGCACAATCAACCTTAGGGTGATGATTCAATAATCAACTTGCTAAGGATGAGGTTATTGTCCATTTAACCACCAAGCAACACGGTTGCTAGGAGTATAATTTTCACGCATCATGGTTCACTTGTCGACATTCCGGTTGCAACAACACGGGACCGAGGAATGAACGATGATGGCGAGAGTATCACTGCATCAAGAATTCATAAGAGAAGGTGCAATTCTCATGACGTTCCTGACATAAAGTGGGTAATACTTCAGGATAGAACAGAATCAAAAGCTTGATTGCATCTGATCTGCGGATTACAACTGCTTTGATCCAATCCTAGAAATGGATGAGATGCTGAAGTTTGTTTCTCCTAGTCATTCCGGAATAGAATGGCTTGACGGACCACAAGAGTAATAGGCATCGATAAACAAAGGCACGCATACTCCTGACTATCAATTGATAGACGAAGGTCAGAAAATAACTAAGGAGGAACAACTTGAGGAACATATAACTTTCTGAGTTGTGGATGCATAGATTAGTATGTCGAACCAAGTTCAACATGTTTCTTCCAGATAACCCATGCGGAAAGGTAGAACTGGCATATTCACAATTATGAATGGAGAACTCCTCAAGAGTACTCTGATTGTGATCCTTCGGTTCAGCGTGGATCTTCTGCCATAAGCGGTTCATAGTATTTGGAAGAAGGAAATACCACGGACCTCCAGGACTAATGCAAAGGTTACTAATATCCTAAAGGTACGAGCAACACTATCAACACGAGGTAAGTAGGGTGAATCTCGGGTTCAAGAACCCAGGAATAGAATACCTACTACTAAATGGCATCACAGGATGCTTTCAAGAAAGGTGGCCAGAATCATCACACTGGAAACATAAAACATGGCTAGATTACTAGGTGATACTCTAGACACCTAGGGTCATAATACTAACTCCAACATATATGTCAAGGCAACGGAGTACCTCAACTCACCGATTAGTGTGGTTAATCTGGCCCAAAGGAACATCGAAACAGGAGGAAGGGATTTGCAAATGCTTCAGACTGTTTTAGAAACCTGGGATGACTCGGACATCATAACGGCTGTAAATGCTCAAAATGATTCGAGACATCCTGCAAAATAGTGGCATAACCACTCAGAAGCACATAATCAAGGTTCCGAGACCAACTATGAACACACGGAAGTAGTAAAAATTGAACTGAGATTTGAAACTATCAATACTATAAGTCTATGGATTAGTAACACGTCATCCTGATAGATAGATGAGAAGGCCTAGTTCTTAATCCCCGTAGAAGAGAAGAGGATGACTCAGATCCGAAGGCCATGAAGTATAAGGAGTAAAAAGAGCCTTACGCTCCCTTCCACAATCAATTCCCTTACATAACTAAAGCATTTATAGACACAACTTCGACCGGTTTGGCTTGGTAATCCTACAGGCAGTCAGGCTCTGATACCAAAGCTGTCAGGACCCCGATTCCAAGTCACATTCATCTAGCTGGTAACACCTCATATCACTTTGCGGCCTCACGCACGGTATTCCCATGGTGTCGCCTTACCATGGCCCGGGACCGTTTAGCGCTTTTGGCTCACGTATATGATAGTGTCGCTAGCATCCATATGACAGAGAACCCGGCTGACATGGCTAGTCGTGAACCCAAAGCGGCACTAACCCATGGGGACAGTATACATGAATCACATCGAGCATGTCGGTCAGCAGCAGAATCCGGCTGTCAGAAGCACTGGCTAACAGGACTCCGGGAACCCGGGTCAGAAAGAGCTAGGCAGGACTCGGATGTCGCCGCATGACATTTCAAGGGATGTATACAGAACGAAGTGAAACACATGCCGGCTACCAAGTGTCCTCAAGAAGAGTCTGGGCTAGCGTGACTCCGGTGAACCGGGTCAGAAGCGGACTACTATGGCTCAAGGAAGCAATAGACTACATTTCCCCATAAGAGAGGCTGCCAAGGATAAACAACTAGATTGTCGGATCCCACACATGTCAAGCATTTCAAACATACAGACAATATGCTCGATATGTGTAAATACAACATGGCATCACAACATAACTCTACGACTCAAAGTATTCATTCATTAGGCTCCGAGGAGCGAGATATTACAAACATGGGTCTCTCGACCCAGCATTCAGAGCATACAAGTCAAACACATGCAGAAGCTAAACATGTCCGAGTACAGACATCTATAAATGAAAAGGCCGAGAAGCGACTATCTACCACTCTGCCGAGGGCACAAGATCGTAGCCGAGGTGACAAGCTAAACGTCAAGTCCACAGCGGAACTACTAGTGAGACCAAGTCTCTCTACAAAAACATAAAATAGGCAAACGTGAGTACAATTATGCTCAAAGAAGACTTACATCGTAACTAACTACATATGCATCATTATCAACAAAGGGGTGGTGGGGTTTAAGCTGCAGCAAGCCAGCTTTGACTCGGTGGCTATCCCGAACTACGATCGCAAGTAACTCTTTTGAGGTGGCGCACACGAGTCCACATATTCACCATATCAATACACCACTTTGGATCCGTTCCCGTCTCCCTACGAGAACGCCATCCATAGCACTCACGCTTATCTTGCGCATTTTAGAGTATCCATTTTCACCTGTCTATGAACTGTACAGGCAACCCAGAAGTCCTTTTCCGCGGACACGGCTATTCGAATAGATGATGTTAACCCTGCAGGGGTGTACTTCTTCACACACGCTCTCACCACTTACCACCATGTACACGTCGTGTATCTCGGCAACCTTCAACAGGAAGCTTTGGCGAGGAGTCGGCCACGACCTGACTAACCACACAAGTCTCTAGTCCAGGTTTATCGCCTATTCGGGTTCCATCCGCGAGGAGATCCGGCCGGGGTTTCGCTCACGGCCCCAAACGATGAGAGCGGGGTTCCCGAGGCACCAAACGGGCGTCCCCGTGCCTCGTGTCTCTACTGCAACATAGCCCACCCCTTGGGTCAGCGCTACACACGGCCCCCAACACATATCCTACAAACACCAGAAACTAGTTGCAACTCCTGGACAGAGATCAAGTTGATTAATAAGTCGAGAGAGCTTGGAGTGCCCGGAGCCCAATGTGTGGTAGTAACTGTTTCATGGATCACAAACATAGAACTCAGTTCCTGAGGACGGCTGCAATGAGACAAACCACCATGTACTCCGACATGGCCTCTCACCGCTACCTTTATCAAATCGTATTCACACACTTAGCTCCCAACAATACGACATGTTCAGACACCTCCGATTCATCCCGGATGAATCAGACCTGACACACTCTAAGCAATAGTAGGCATGACAAACAAGCATGAATGAGTAGGCACATCAGGGCTCAAACAACTCCTACTCATGCTAGTGGGTTTCATCTATTTACTGTGGCAATGACATGTCATGCAGAGGATAAAGGGGTTCAGCTACCGCAGCAAGTAACAGTTGAATCGTTGTTATCCTAATGCAGTAAAAGAGAGCAGGAGCGAGAGAGTGGGATTGTATCAGAATGAACAAGGAGGTTTTGCTTTCCTGGCACTTCCGAAGATAATATAGCTCTTCATCAGTGTCATCGATCCCATCGTCGAAACCACGTCTATCGAGAGGGGACAAATACCGGCAATAGAGAAGAAAGACAATCAATGCAATGCACAATATGATGCATGATCATGACATGGTAAAATGAGTGTGTTGGTCTAATGCAACTACAACCATATGGGTTTGAGCTGTTTTGAACCAAAGATTCAAAGTTCAAACTCATTCATGGTCATTATTAGTGCTTTAACTTGTTCTGCATTAAACATCAGGTTAACTTGTTTAAACATGCATGAAACCAGTACAGATGGATAGATTGGATTTTTCTGATCATTTTTCATATATAACTTATTTGATTTGGAGCTACGGTTGAATTACTATGATTTTTAGAAGTTTAGGCAATTTTCTGAAATTTAGAAATCATTTCTGATTTATTTTAATTCCAGAAAATGTTTACTGCGTCAGCATTAGGTCATGCTGACCTCAGCAGGTCAACAGGCGTCGACCAGGTCAAACCTGACCAGTGGGGTCCACTGGTCAGTGACCTAGCGCTGTTCAGTGTCAATGGCAGGTGGGTCCGGGTCAACAGACACGTCGGCCTGATCAACTCGATGTGTGGGTCCCGCGTGGTTATAAACTAATCTAATCAGAAATAAAACCTTGATTATTTAGGGCGTGGGGCCCAGGTGTCAGTGAGCTAGGTGGGTTAGTTAGGGCGTCATTAGTGGCTAATTAACCATGCCACGTCAGCATCGCCGGAGCTCAACGCCGGCGACCTGGAAACGCGGCGGTGACCCCTCGGACGGGCACGAGAGCGGCGGCCGAGGCAACTGGGGCGTAGCCCGTGCTCGCCCGCATCCAGGGGAGCACGCAGCTGGGCGCGGGGTTGCCGGAGTGAGCGGCGACGAGCACATCCGCGGCGACGCCCGCACGGGGTTGGCTGGGACGACGTTGTGGTGTATGGGGGGGAAGAGGTAGTGGGTGTTCTCGGCTCGTTGGAGCACGCAGAGTGCAGTGGTGTGCTCTGCTGCAGGCTGCAACGGCTGTGTCCACGGCAGCGATGAGGCACGGCGCCGACGAGCTTCGGCTCCGATGGAAAAGGCGGCTACGACGAGAAGAACGCCACGGGGTTAGGGGGGAGCGACGGGAAGCTCACAGCACATCCAATGGAATCGTCGAAGAGCTCAGGGACGCGCTGGTGACGACAAATCGACGGCGGTGACGCTTGGTGCAGGAGGTTGAATATGAGCTCCAAGGAGGCGGCGTGGGGCATCCGGCGATGTGTCGCTGGATGGGGACGAAGAAGAGGTCGTGACGTAGCTCAGGGCTCAGGCGGAGGGCGAGGAGGTGGCTCTGGGCGCGGCAGCGGTGAGCGGCGGCGACGGTGGCTCTCGGGTGTCGTGCGAGAGAACGAGGGAGAGAAGGGGAATGGGCACGGGAGAGTGAGCGGGTCCGGGAGGGCGCGTGGCGTCGTCCAGACGCATCGGCGGAGGGACAGACAGGCAGGGAGGGAGGAGGTGGCTCGGCGCGGCAAGGCCGGGCACGCTGCCTGCCCTCCTCTGGCGGAAGGAAGACGACAGGGGGGGGGGACAGGTGGGCTGGGCTGGGCGGCTAGGTCAGCATGCTGAGCCGGGCCAAGACAGAGCCGGCCGCAGGTAAGTCGGCCAAGGTAAGCTTTTTCCTTTTTTTGTTTAACTTTTCTATTTTCTGACATTTGTTTTGACTTAATAAAAATACTAAATCATTTTATTTTCTTATGCCAATTTTTATAGGAGCTAGTTATATTATTCCAGAGCTCCTTAATAAATGGCATAATTTTTGGACATATATTATATATATAACATATATATATCCAAAGCAAATAATTACTGCATTAACTCCAAATGCCCAAAATAAATACTTATGAGCTCCAGGAAATATTGGTTTGATTTTTATCTCTGTCCAATATTTTCAGAGAGCAACATGAACATTTTCTTGGACCTATTTGGGGCAATTTTTATATGGGTCATTTCCAGAAATGATTCTGAGGGTTTCACAAATCCTCATTTCAAATTTAAATGGGATTTAAACATGATGCACACATGACTAGCTAGTCTACGTCATACCAGAACTAGGGATGTGACAATTTCATCCTCAACTCTCGGCGTTTATCGTCGTGTGCGAGGCCTTCCTCTGCATCAAGCCCCACTTCGGCCTATGGCTGAAGACCTTCAACGTTAAACTGAAGGTGGTGGTCTGCCAGCAAGCAGAGTGCGGAGGCGCCATGGTGGGAAAAATGCCCAACGTCACCTGGCTCGAAGCCTCCTATGTGGAGACTGTAAAGGGGTGGCAATCGGGGTGGTTCTACATCACCGAGCCACGCGACACCAACTAGGTGGCGGCCCCCGAGTTTCGATCCGGCATCCCCATGCGGCTCACCTCCTGGAAAGAGAAGGGCCTATCCTGGGGTTCATCTGTGGAGCTGACCGGACTCCAGAACTGCGTCAAAAACATGATAAGCAAGAAAATCAAGCTTGTCAACGTGGTCCAAGTCATGCTCTTCCGCCGGATCCTCCCGTGTCAAAGACGGGCATTCAATTTGTGGGAGTTCGACCCGGCTAAGCACCAGATGCTGCGAGAGCTCTTCGACATGACGCACCAAGACATCTGGAAGGTGCTATTCAAGTCCGCTGAGGTACCTCCTTCCCTTACCGAGGATCGTGGACTTAACGCGAAGCGCCATGCCAATCCGGTAAGCTCCTTGTATCTCATAAGATGTTCCTTTCCCCGGTATAATCATATGACAGGTCTAAGCCTCGACGCCATTGAAACGCCCTCGATGTGGCTATATCTCCCACGTGTCGAAGCACGACTTAGAGGCATAACCGCATTGAAAGCAATGTCGCAAGTGAGGTAATCTTCACACAACCCATGTAATACATAAAGGAAAGAGATACATAGTTTGCTTACAAATGCCACTTCACACAATACATAAATAAACATCCATCATTCAGATTACACTCAAGGTCCGACTACGGAACCAAAATAAAAGAAGATACCCCAAATGCTACAGATCCCGATCGTCCCAACTGGGCTCCACTATCGATCATCGTGAAAAGACACATAGTAACGACCACGTTCCTTGTCGAACTCCCACTTGAGCTCGGTCGTGTCACACCTGTACCGGCATCGTCGGCACCTGCAACTGTTTTGGTAGAATCTGTGAGTCACGGGGACTCAGCAATCTCACACCCGCGAGATCAAGACTATTTAAGCTTATAGGAAGGACAGAGTTGTGAGGTGGAGCTGCAGCAAGCGACTAGCATATAAGGTGGCTACATTCGCAAAAGATAGCGAGAAGAGAAGCAAGGCACGGTCGTGAAGCTAGTAGCGATCAAGAAGTGATCTGAACTACTTACGCCAAACATAACTCCAACACCGTGTTCACTTCCCGGACTCCGCCGAGAAGAGACCATCACGGTACACACGCCGTTGATGTGTATTTTAATTAAGGTCAACTTCGGGTTTTCTACAACCGGACATTAACAAATTCCCATCCGCCTCATAACATGGGCACGGCTTTGAAAGATAATACCCTCGAGGGTGTCCCAACTTAGCCCATAATAAGCTCTCACGGTCAACGAAGGATATTCCTTCTACCGGGAAGACCAGTCGATCTCGGAATCCCGGACTACAAGACATCTCGACGACAATAAAACAAGACCAAAGAAGCCGCCCGATTGTGCCGACAAATCCCGATAGGAGCTGCACATATCTCGTTCTCATGGCACATCCGGATGAACACTACGTCTGACGGCAACCGAAGATGCCCCAAGTTGCCTCTGTGGTGGCACCGCAAGTGGCTCTAGTTTGGACCAACGCCGAGGAGCATTGGCCCGGGGTTTAAATAAAGATGACCCTCGGGCTCATGAAAACCCGGGGAAAAAAAGGCTTAGGTGGCAAATGGTAAAACCAAAGTTGGGCCTTCTTTGGAGGAGTCTTATTCAAAGCGAACTGTCAAGGGGGTCCCATAAATCACCCAACCGTGTAAGGAACGCGAAATCAAGGAACATAACACCGGTATGACGGAAACTAGGGTGGCAAGAGTGGAACAAAACACCAGGCATAAGGCCGCGCCTTCCACCCTTTACCAAATATATAGATGCATTAATTATAGCAGATATATTGTGATAACCCCAACAAGTAAACATGTTCCAACAAGGAACAACATCTCCATGTTCCAATAAGGAACAAACTTCATCTTCACCTGCAACTAGCAATGCTATAAGAGGGGCTGAGCAAAGCGGTAACATAGCCAGACAACGGTTTGCTAGGAAAGGATAGTTAGGGGCTGACATGGCAATATGGGAGGCATGTTAAGCAAGTGATAGACATCATAGCATAGGCATAGCAAAAGAGCGAGCATCTAGCATAGCAAAGATAGAAGTGATTTCGAGGGTATGGTCATCTTGCCTGCAAAGTTCTCAGAGTTGTCGAAAGCTTGATCCTCGTGGCGTTCTCAACAGGTTCCTCGTTCACGTACTCGTCTCCCGGCTCTACTCAAAGCAAGAACACAAGCAAAGGAACCACAATAAATCACGGTGCAATGCACAAGCAACATGATGCAAAACATGACATGATATGCGAGATGTGATATGCAATGCGTATGCGTGCTCCGAAAGGAAAATGATGAACCAGGAATCAACTTGGCAAACCAAGTATGCCGCTGGAAAGATGAGATGATTTCGGTTGAAATCGATATAAAGATCGCCGGAATCGGATGCACGGTTTGCAAATGACAAGCAAAACAAGAATGACACAAATCTGCCATTAACAGCATGATGCCACATAGTAACACTGAGCTACAGCTAAATCACACCATAACAGGTCCAAACAAGCATGGCAAAAGTGCAAAATATATCAGCTTCACAGACTTGGTGAAATTACTGAACATGGTAAAATCAGCATCAGGAAGCAATGTTCAGAGCAAGCAAACGACATGCTACAGGAACTTATAATAGCAAAATAAGGCATGGTATGAATGTACTCAAAGCATAGAACAAAAGTCCCTTACTGACCATAAGCCAAAAAGGATCAGAAAATATAATAACACCCATGTCAATATAGCAAGTTTCGTTAACAGATTCAGCAACAGGGCATGGGAAAAACAGATAACAAGTAGGCATGTTTAAGAGCTCGATGCACTCACTACAGAGCATTACATGATAAACTAAGCATACATACATCAAGAAGACATGGCATAGAATACATACATGGCAAGAACAACATCATAGCATACACGAATCAACCACAACAACCTTGGAAAAATTGAATAACATGTAAACAATCTGCCAGGAAACATTTTATAGCAAAAGTATAGCTCGACTGACTCAAGCTATGGCACTCCATAATTTCAAACAAGGGCATGGATGGATAGAGCATAACCATATGTTCAAAACATCCTTACTGAAGTATCTCAAAATATGCATGGATCTCTCGGTAGCACCAAGTTAACATGGCATAAAAATATCAAGAAAAGCAGGGCTGAAATCAGCAACATC
This sequence comes from Aegilops bicornis, assembly GCA_021605145.1. Taxonomy (NCBI): domain Eukaryota; kingdom Viridiplantae; phylum Streptophyta; class Magnoliopsida; order Poales; family Poaceae; genus Aegilops; species Aegilops bicornis. Next base: position 392,606,825 of record CM038674.1, read on the forward strand.
AGGAAGCCTAGATTGCATGCTTGTGCTAGTCACCACAGAGATCACAAAAATACATGGCATACACCCCTGGAAAGATGGTATGGCATATTACAAAACACATGTAGGACCCAAATTCATGGGATGCACACATCAATCATGGCAAAAATGACAAAAGTGCATGTTCTGTTAAGAAACAGAAACTAACATCAGATAGCTCTCTACCAACAGTATTTCGGGCATCAAGATGAGCTCAAATGAAAATGATGCAGTGAGATGAAATGATCTACTCTTCGGGGAGAACATTTTGAGATATTAAACGGACGAAACGAAGCTACGGGTACAGAGTCATGGCACGATGAAAATGCAACAAATTATCACAGAATTAAAGACAGGGAAATCGGGGGAAGGAGAAAGTCAACCGAGTCGATCTAGATCCGATCGGATCCGAGGCGGGATCGAGGCGGCCGACGGCGTGGGGGCTCAGGCCGGAGGAGGAGAGGCCGGGGCCGGCCGGGCCGGCGGCAGGCGGCGCGTCCGGCTGGCTGGCGCGGCGGCTGCCATGGGCGGCGGGGCATGGGCAGCCGAAGCAGGTGCGCGGGCTGCGGGGGCGGGACGGGTTGGCCGGGCGGCGGCGATGTGGGCACGGGGCCACGTGGCGGCTCCTGGCGGTGGCGGCGGGCGGACGTGTCCCGAAACCGGACGCGTCCGTGGCGAGAGGAGCGGGGCTAGGGTTTGTAGGAGGATTGATCCGAAAATTCGGGGGAGGGGGTGTTTTTATAGGTAGAAGGAGCTAGGAAGCTCCAAATGAGGTGCAGTTTTCGCCCACACGATCGTGATCCGACGACGGAGAGCATGGAAGTGACTTAGATGTGTTATTGGGCTGTTTTGAAGGGGTGTTGGGCTGCAACTTAAAAGAGGCTTTTGCGAGAGTGCGGTTAACCGTTGGAGTACCAAACGAGCTCCAAATGACCCGAAACTTGACAGGTGGTCTACGGTGGTATACCAAGGCCACTTGAAAAACCTCGGTCCATTCCGAGAAAGTTTAGTACCCGCTCACGGAAAAACGTAAAAGGGGACGCCGGGGGACATAGGAGTGCCGGATTGCAAAACGGACAACGGGGAAAATGCTCGGAATCATGAGACGAACACATATGCAAATGCGATGCACATGATGACATGATATGGAATGCATGACATGGACAAAATGCAAAAAAAGAGGAAAACCCAACCACGGAGGGAATATCATATCACAATGCCGAAAATGGCAAGAGTTGGAGTTACAAATATGGAAAGTTACATCCGGGGTGTTACAACACTCCACCACTACAAGAGGATCTCGTACCGAGATCTAGGACTGAAAGAACTCCGGATATTCGAACGGAGGTGATCCTCGCGCTCCCTGTGTGGCTTCTCGGTCGGAATGGTGTGACCACTTCACTTTCAGGAATTTGATTGACTTGTTGCGTAGTCTTGCGCTCGGTTTCTTCAAGAATAGCAACGGGTGCTCATGATAAGAGAGATCTTCTTGAAGGTCAATTTCTTCAAAGTTGATAGTGCGTTCAGAGTCTTGAAGCACTTGGCGGTTGCGTGACACGTGAAACACATCGTGCACATTTGCGAAGTTGGATGGAAGCTCAAGTTGATAGGCGAGATCGCCTCTTTTGCCAATGATCTTGAAAGGACCCACGTATCTAGGGGCAAGCTTCCCTTTGATACCGGGCGACGAGTGCCTTTCATTGGAGAGACGCGAAGGTAGACATGGTCTCCGATTTCAAAAGCCACATCACGGTGCTTGTCATCATAATAGCTCTTCTGGCGCGATTGCGCGGCTTTGAGATTCTCACGAATGACTTTGCACATTTCTTCGGCTTCTGTGATCAAGTCATTGCCAAGAAGTTGGCGTTCACCTGTCTCGGACCAATTGAGAGGAGTACGACACTTTCTGCCATAGAGAATTTCGAATGGGGCCTTGCCCGAACTCGCTTGGAAGCTGTTGTTGTAGGAGAACTTCGGCATATGGAAGACAATCTTCCCACTTCATACGAAGGAAATGACACAAGCCCCGAGCATATCTTCAAGGATTTGATTGACTCGCTCGACTTGGCCACTTGTTTGAGGATGGAAAGCTGTCTTTGAAACGAATGTTGGTGCCCATGGCCTTACGAAAAGAATCCCAAAACTTGGAGGTAAAGATGCTGCCACGGTGCGAAGAGATCAATTGTGGAATGCCGTGCAAGGAGACAATTACGGAGGTGTATAGCTCGCCAACTGAGCTGCTGTGATAGACTCTTTGATAGGAAGAAAATGAGCCACTTTAGTAAGCTTGTCAATGACAACGAAGATAGCATCATTTCCATGCTTGGACTTTGGAAAACCAGTCACGAAGTCCATTTCGATATGATCAAACTTCCATTCTGGAATAGCAAGAGGTTGGAGGAGACCAGCTGGTCGTTGGTGTTCTGCTTTCACTCTTCTGCAGACATCACACTCATTCACGAATTGAGCAATTTCTTGCTTCATTCGTGTCCACCAATATGACTGCTTGAGGTCATGGTACATCTTCGCATTTCCGGGATGAATGGATAGAAGCGAATTGTGTGCCTCGTTCATAATGACTTTACGTAGATCACCCTTTGGAACCACAATCCGGTCCTCGAAGAAAAGAGTATCTTTGTCATCAATGTGGAAGCACTTGTACTTGGAAATGCCCTTGTCGATACCACGCTTCACCTTTTTCACCATGGTATCCAGGAGTTGAGCCTCACTAATCTGATCTTCCAAAGTATTAGAGACTATGAGGTTAGCAAGAAAGCCTTGAGGAACAACTTGAAGATTCAGCTTGCGGAAAGCTTCACAAAGATCCGGTTGGAAGGGCTTGAGGATTAAACTGTTGCAAAGAAGCCTTCCTGCTCAAAGCATCTGCAATGACATTGGCCTTACCCGAGTATATTCAAGACTTGGGTTGTACTCTTGAATCATTTCGACCCATCGAGTCTGCCTGAGGTTGAGGTTGGGTTGAGTGAAGATATACTTGAGGCTCTTGTGATCGGTGAAAATGTCCACTTTCCTACCCAACAAGAGATGTCTCCATGTTATCAATGCATGGACAATCGCCGCCAACTCAAGATCGTGAGTGGGGTAGTTCTTTTCGTTGGGCTTCAGCTGACGAGAGGTATAGGCCACAACCCTCTTCTCTTGCATTAACACAACACCGAGACCTTGAAGAGAAGCATCACAGAAAACTTCGAATGGCTTGGATTCATCAGGAGGAGTCAAGACATGAGCTGTGACGAGTTTCTCTTTGAGAGTATTGAAAGCAACGTCACACTCAGGAGAACAGACATACTTCACATGCTTCTGGAGGAGGTTGGAAAGAGGCTTTGCAATCTTGGAGAAATTCTCAACGAATCTTCGGCAATAGCTTGCAAGACCAAGAAAACTGGAGCTGCTTGACATTCTGAGGAGGTTCCCAATTCACAACTGCGGACACCTTCTCGGGATTAACAGCGATGCCCTTGGCGGAGATGATGTGACCAAGATAAAGCACTTCATCAAGCCAAAATTCACATTTGGAAAACTTCGCATAGAATTGATGCTCTCTGAGCTTGTCTAGCACCAATCGCAAATGTTTGGCATGATCCTTCTTATTCTTGGAGAAGACCAAAATATCATCAAGATAGACCAAGACGAATTCTTTGGTGTAGGGATTGAAGATGAAGTTCATCATTCGAGAGAATGTTGGAGGAGCATTGACAAGGCCGAAAGACATGACAGTATATTCATAAGAACCAAAGCTTGTTACGAATGCTGTCTTGGGAATATCTTGTTCACGAATGCAAATCTGATGATAACCCATACGAAGGTCAAGCTTGGAGAACACTTTAGCACCTTTGAGTTGCTCGAAAAGCTCATTGATGTTGGGAAGTGGATACTTGTTCTTGATTGTCTTTTTATTCAATGGACGGTAATCGACGCACAGTCGGTCCGTGCCATCCTTCTTCTCGGACAAAAAGAACACCACAACCCCAAGGAGATGAACTCGGTCCGATCAAACCAGACGCTCTTGTTCATCGAGCTGCTTCTTCAATTCCTTCAGCTCATTAGGTCCAAGCTTGTATGGACGCTTGCAAAGCGGAGTTCGATGCCGTGCTCAAGATCGATAACGAACTCAATCGGCGGTGAGGAGGCATTCCTGGAAGTTCTTCTGGAAAGACATCTTGGTACTCACAAACGACTGGAATGTGAGAGATAGCATCCAATTCGCCCTTCTCATTGAAAGAAAACAACCGAATGGTTTCATCACGAGCGGCATAGATGATCACATCATTAGAAGAGTGAGTCAATTGAATTTCCTTGGCAGCACAATCAAGCTGAGCTTTGTGCTGAGAAAGCCAATCCATCCCGAGAATAAGATCAATATCCGAGTCACCAAGAACAATTGGTTTAGCCAGAAATCTATAGTTGCCCATCTTGATAGAAACATCCGGGACACAAATATTAGATGTCATTTGCTTACCCGGGGACACAATCTTCAACGGAATAGGAATATTTTCGGTCACAATCTTCAACGAAATGAAAGAAAGCGATGCACCAGTATCAAATAAGACTTTTGCAGGAATATCATTAACTGAGAGATTACCCATAATCACATCGGAAGAATCCTCTGCTTGAGCTGCATTCATCATGTTCACCTTGGCATGGTTTGGATTATGCTTGACCCTTGCATTCTGGAAGATTTCACAGAGGAGGAGGCGGAAGGCGCCTTTGGTTGAAGCACTTGTTCGCATAGTGACCTTTCACGACATTTGTTGCAAGTCACCTCGAGAGCGGACGGTGATAAGGAGCATTTGACCTTGGAGCTTGAGAATTTGACTTGTTACGATAGCTCGGGTTGGGTGGGTGGGAAGATCCACGACCACCTGAGTTCTTCTGGCCGATAAGGCCGATTTAAACGGAGGAGGAGGAAGGTAGAACTTCGCCGCTTAGCTGCCACTTGAGAGGAAGAAGAAGACTGAATCGCATCCTGATTCTCTTCTTAGAAGCCTCACATTTGAGCTGGGCAGCTTCTTGCTTCAAAGGCCATTTTGTAGAATTCATCATACTTTTACGGCTCAACAAGCACGAGAGCTAATTGCAGATCTTCTCTAAGACCACCTCTGAATTGATAGATCATACTCTTTTCATCGTGGACGCGTCTTGCTTAGCAAAGCGAGCGAAGTTTACAGAACTGGATATTGTATTGATACACGGACATGTTGCCTTGCTTGAGATTGCGGAACTCCTCACGCTTGCTCTCAACAACACTTTTCGGAATGTGGTGAGCTCACGAAGTCTCGGCGGAACTCATCCTGTAATGACACGACCTCCTCTGGAATCTTTGTATTCTTTGGAACCACTCAGCAGCTTGGTCCTTGAGTTGAAACGAAGCAAACTTGACAAAGTCCTCGTGTCCGACATTGCTACATTCAAAATGTTTGCAGATGTCCACAAGCCAATCGTCGGCGTCTGTGGCCTCGACACAGAAACTGAAAGACTTAGGCTGATTAGCGAGGAACTGGTTGAGGGTAGCAAAGTGAGGCTGGTTGTTGCCTTGGCCTTGATTTCCTTGATTGCCTTGCCCTTGGGTACGCCCTTGCAAGAGTTGCAAAATCATCTGAGCATTGGCATTGGTGGCTGCCATGATAGCTTGCCATGCCTCCGGAGGCGGAGGTGGAGGTGGAGGGTTCGGCCGACTCTCATCATTGCGATCCGGATTCAGACGCGTTGGCGGAGCCATCTGAAGAGGGTGACATCCGTTAGCACTTTGATAGAGCAGATAGACAAGTTGAATCAACAGATAGAAATTGCAACACATAGTCTTCACAATAAACATTCGAACAAGGATGAACGAATGAATTCCAAAAGCTAACATCACACGTCCATTAAGGTGAGAAGCCACTTGATAAAGGGTTGATGAAAAAATAACAAGGTACGACCGAACAAATAAGTGGTAAGGATTACCCAATCGCAAACCAAATATCTGCGGGAAGAAATGCTAGGAGCTACTTGAATCCCACCTATAAACTCCCGAAACTTTACGGTTATGCAACTGGTGTTGGGGATACAGGGGACACAAAATATATCACCCAAACTAACAATACCTAGATCCAATTGTATCCATCCGTCAACACATAACCAAGAAACCTTCGGAAATCGTGTACCTCGACCTTCGAAAAGCATCCGTTACACGAGTCATGGCAATACTCCCGAGCTCGCCCCAGTACTGGGTTATCGGGGTTATCTCACCAACAACTGCACAAAAGAGATTTTCGATGTCGGTAAATCTCAGGTATTCCAGAACTGCAACGATAAAATTGTGACGACAACACCTCGGAGCTCAACTCCCCGGGACACCGCCACAACCCCTAAATGTCGAGGCACCAAGAACAATGTTCTCGCCACAAAACCATCGGAACAATCCCAAGATACCAGCGTGATCCTAAAATTTTTTTAGTGAAATTTGAGGAGAGGAGAGACAAAACTTCTACGTCGGGAGACCTCACCAGAGCGACGAAGAGACCGGGAGTAAAAAGAATCCTACTCTCCGATATATATAATCCTAAGACTCAAAACATTTTTTGTTCTAGACTCAACAACGCCAAAGAACAATCAGCAGGGGCTCCTAAGTCGGGAAGGCTCGATTACCAACTTGAAAACGCCCTCGATGCGGCTATATCTCCCACGTGTCGAAGCACGACTTAGAGGCATAACCACATTGAAAGCAATGTCGCAAGTGAGGTAATCTTCACACAACCCATGTAATACATAAGGAAAGAGATACATAGTTGGCTTACAAATGCCACTTCACACAATACATAAATAAACATCCATCATTCAGATTACACTCAAGGTCCGACTACGGAACCAAAATAAAAGAAGATACCCCAAATGCTACGGATCCCCGATCGTCCCAATCGGGCTCCACTCATCGATCATCGTGAATGACACATAGTAACGACCACGTTCCACGCCGAACTCCCACTTGAGCTCGGTTGCGTCACCAGACCGGCATCGTCGGCACTGCAACTGTTTTGGTAGAATCTGTGAGTCACGGGACTCAGCAATCTCACACCAGCGAGATCAAGACTATTTAAGCTTATAGGAAGGACAGAGTTGTGAGGTGGAGCTGCGACAAGCGACTAGCATATAAGGTGGCTACATTCGCAAAAAGAGAGCGAGAAGAGAAGCAAGGCACGGTCGTGAAGCTAGTAGCGATCAAGAAGTGATCTGAACTACTTACGTCAAACATAACTCCAACACCGTGTTCACTTCCCGGACTCCGCCGAGAAGAGACCATCACGGTTACACACGCGTTGATGTGTGTATTAATTAAGGTCAACTTCGGGTTTTCTACAACCGGACATTAACAAATTCCCATCTTCCTCATAACCGCGGGCACGGCTTTCGAAAGATAATCCCTGCAGGGGTGTCCCAACTTAGCCCATAATAAGCTCTCACGGTCAACGAAGGATATTCCTTCTACCGGGAAGACCCGATCAGTCTCGAATCCCGGACTACAAGACATTTCGACAGCAATAAAACAAGACCAGCAAAGCCGCCCGATTGTGCCGACAAATCCCGATAGGAGCTGCACATATCTCGTTCTCGTGGCACATCTGGATGAACACTACGACGGCAACCGAAGATGCCCCAAGTTGCCTCGTGGTGGCACCGCAAGTGGCTCTAGTTTGGACCAACGCTCAGAGGAGCATTGGCCGAGGGGTTAAATAAAGATGACCCTCGGGCTCGCGAAAACCCGGGGGAAAAAGGCTTAGGTGGCAAATGGTAAAACCAAAGTTGGGCCTTGCTGGAGGAGTCTTATTCAAAGCGAACTGTCAAGGGGGTCCCATAAATCACCCAACCGTTGTATGACGGAAACTAGGGTGGCAAGAGTGGAACAAAACACCAGGCATAAGGTCGAGCCTTCCACCCTTTACCAAATATATAGATGCATTAATTATAGCAGATATATTGTGATAACCCCAACAAGTAAACATGTTCCAACAAGGAACAACATCTCCATGTTCCAATAAGGAACAAACTTCATCTTCACCTGCAACTAGCAATGCTATAAGAGGGGCTGAGCAAAGCGGTAACATAGCCAGACAACGGTTTGCTAGGAAAGGATGGTTAGGGGCTGACATGGCAATATGGGAGGCATGTTAAGCAAGTGATAGACATCATAGCATAGGCATAGCAAAAGAGCGAGCATCTAGCATAGCAAAGATAGAAGTGATTTCGAGGGTATGGTCATCTTGCCTGCAAAGTTCTCAGAGTTGTCGAAAGCTTGACCCTCGTAAGCGTTCTCAACAGGTTCCTCATTCACGTACTCGTCTCCCGGCTCTACCCAATGAAAGAACACAAGCAAAGGAACCACAATAAATCACGGTGCAATGCACAAGCAACATGATGCAAAACATGACATGATATGCGAGATGTGATATGCAATGCGTATGCGTGCTCCGAAAGGAAAATGATGAACCAGGAATCAACTTGGCAAACCAAGTATGCCGCTGGAAAGATGAGATGATTTCGGTTGAAATCGATATAAAGATCGCCAGAATAGGATGCACGGTTTGCAAATGACAAGCAAAACAAGAATGACACAAATCTGCCATTAACAGCATGATGCCACTTAGTAACACTGAGCTATAGCTAAATCACACCATAACAGGTCCAAACAAGCATGGCAAAAGTGCAAAATATATCAGTTTCACAGACAGTGAAATTACTAAACATGGCAAAATCAGCATCAGGAAGCAATGTTCAGAGCAAGCAAACGACATGCTACAGGAACTTATAATAGCAAAATAAGGCATGGCATGAATCTACTCAAAGCATAGAACAAAAGTCCCTTACTGACCATAAGCCAAAAAGGATCAGAAAATATAATAACACCCATGTCAATATAGCAAGTTTCATTAACAGATTCAGCAACAGGGCATGGGAAAAACAGATAACAAGTAGGCATGTGTAAGAGCTCGATGCACTCACTACAGAGCATTACATGATAAACTAAGCATAAATACATCAAGAATACATGGCATAGAATACATACATGGCAAGAACAACATCATAGCATACACGAATCAACCACAACAACCTTGGCAAAATTGAATAACATGTAAACAATCTGCCAGGAAACATTTTATAGCAAAAGTAGAGCTCGATTGACTCAAGCTATGGCACTCCATAATTGCAAACAAGGGCATGGATGGATAGAGCATAACCATATGTTCAAAACATCCTTACTGAAGTATCTCAAAATATGCATGGATCTCTCGGTAGCATCAAGTTAACATGGCATAAAAATATCAGCAAAACAGTACTGAAATCAGCAACATCGGGAAGCCTAGATTGCATGCTTGTGCTAGTCACCACAGAGATCACAAAAATACATGGCATACACCCTGGAAATATGGCATGGCATATTCTGAGAACACATGTAGGACTCAAATTCATAGGATGCACACATCAATCATGGCAAAAATGACAAAAGTGCATGTTCTGTTAAGAAATAGAAACTAACATCACATAGCCCTCTTCTAACAGCATTCCGGGCATCAAGATGAGCTCAAATGAAAATTATGCAACGTGGTGAAGTGGTCTACTCTTCGAGGCGAACATTTTGACATATTACATGCACGAAACGGAGATACGGGTAAAGAGTTATGGCACGATGAAAATGAAACAAATTATCACAGAATTAAAGACTAGGGAAATCGGGGGAAGGAGAAAGTCAACCGAGTCGATCTAGATCCGATCGGATCCGAGGCGGGATCGAGGCGGCCGGCGGCGTGGGGGCTCGGGCCGGAGGAGGAGAGGCCGGGGCCGGCCGGGCGGCGCCGGGCGGCGATGACGGCTGGCGCCGGCGATCATGGGCGTGAGGCGGCGGGCGCGGCAGCGGGCGGCGCTGTCCGGCGGCAAGGTGGCGGCGGTGGCCGGCCGCTGGGCGGCGGGGCCGGTGCGGCCGAGCGCTGGGTGCGCGGGCTGGGGGCCGGGACTGCCTCTGGCCGGGCGGCGGCGATGTGGGAACGGGCCACGGGCGGCTCCTGTTACGAAGCGGCGGGCGGACGTGTCCGGCCTAGTCCGGACGCGTCCGGCGGCGCGGAGAGGAGCGGGGCTAGGGTTTGGAGGAGGATTGATCCGAAAATTCGGGGGAGGGGGTGTTTTTATAGGTAGAAGGAGCTAGGAAGCTCCAAATGAGGTGCGGTTTTCGCCCACACGATCGTGATCCGACGACGGAGAGCATGGAAGTGACTTAGATGGGTTATTGGGCTGTTTTGAAGGGGTGTTGGGCTGCAACTTAAAAGAGGCTTTTGTGAGAGTGCGGTTAACCGTTGGAGTACCAAACGAGCTTCAAATGACCCGAAACTTGACAGATGGTCTACCGGTGGTATACCAAGGCCACTTGACAAACCTCGGTCCATTCCGAGAAAGTTTAGTACCCGCTCACGGAAAAACGTAAAGGGGGACGCCGGGGGACATAGGAGTGCCGGATTGCAAAACGGACGACGGGGAAAATGCTCGGAATCATGAGACGAACACGTATGCAAATGCGATGCACATGATGACATGATATGGAATGCATGACATGGACAAAATGCAAAAAAAAGAGGAAAACCCACCCACGGAGGGAATATCATATCACAATGCCGAAAATGGCAAGAGTTGGAGTTACAAATATGGAAAGTTACATCCGGGGTGTTACAGCCATTTAACAGGACTGGGTCGAGACGGCAGAGCAGATTGATTGTCCGGCTCCACTGCCCGAAGATCCAGCAAGGGCTCTCCTAACGAAGATGCTGGTTCCAGCGCCCTATGAGGCGCCGGAGAAGAAGGCCAAGAAGAAGGCCACAAGGACCAGGAAAGGTCTCCTGCGCAAGGTCGTATCGGACTCATCGTCCGATAACACCGAGGCGCCCTCCTCCCACGAAAGCGAGGAGGAGGAAGAAGAAAGTTCTCCCCCCCCCCCAGCCGGGGGAGACAAGAAAAGGAAGGCCGCCCCGTCAGGGGAGGCCGAAGGATCCAAGAAGGGAAGGACTCTCCTTCCGGACTGCTCCACGACGGCCGCTTTTAGCGACGAGGAGTGGTTACCCAGGGACAAGCCCCTGGTGAAGTCGTAAGTATCCGGATACCATAATAGTTCTTGGTATGTTTTATTTTATTGCTTCTTATCATGCCGAACATGATCATGTAGTCCATCGAAAGCCCATATCGTTGTATCCTCTTCGGATGATTCTTTGGGCCCGTCGGAGATGAACAGCGATTCACTCCCGACCGCCTCCTCCCCCCGCCCTACGGACGACGTCGAGGTGTTGTCTCAAAGGGCACTGAACCAAGGGGAGACAGTTCCAGAGGCTCCCCAAGGCGGCATTCCAGACGCTGGGCGCACGAGGGGCAAGACTCCCTTGGGCTCTGGTGCCGGGGGCAGCAAGTCTAGCCCCTAGCCGAATACTGCGCTGGAACCTCCAGTGGTTCCGGATTCTGTCAGGTGACCCCTCACCAAGGGGGCAAGCCGTCTGTGCCGATGGCCTCTGTCCATCCAGAGGCATCAGAAAATTTGTTGGAAGTGCTTCGCGGCGCTTCCATTGACGAAGAGCACCGCACTATCATGAGTGCGGTGGTCAAGAAAGTTCGATCCACCAAAAGCGGACTAACTGAAGCATGTGCCAGCCTCCTAACAGGCTTTGAGGTAAGTAATCAAGTTATGAGAAAATGTTACAGCATAGACAGTAGCCCCTGATGCTCTGTTTGGTGTTTGCAAAGAAAGCCCGAACAAAGGATCAAATAATAATCACAGGAGTCTAATCAGAATATGTCTTATGTGAATAAGCAGGCGTCACTGCTGGCCGCTGCCGCTCGCACGGTGGAGGTCTCCGCACTGAAGCGGGACCTTGTGCAGTCCGAGGAAGAGCTCGGCCTTACCAAGAGGCAGCTCGAAGAGAACAAAGGTAAGTAATACCTCGTCTGTTTATTGATAAACAAAAAGGAAAGTGGTTGTTAGATCACAGGATCGTCATGAATTTTGCTAGGGGCCACGACCGAAGTGGCGGCCCTGAAGAAGGCGTTGTCTGAGGCCAAAGGCAAAGCGGCCAAGGAGCACGCCGAGCGTGAGAAGCAAGAGGCCCGAGTCGGCGAGTTGCAGCAAGAGCTCCAGGACTTTGTCAAGAAGTACGAGTCCTTGGAGCATGACTCTAAGACGCAAGGGTCTAAGCTTGTGAAGGCCCTCGAGAACGCACAAAATGCCAAGGCCGAAGCCAAAAGGCCCTCCAGGAAATTGAGGCGGTTAAGAAGATAGAGGCGGGTAAGGCATTCATTATGCAAAGCAAGCATGTGAAGGAAACTTTCCTTTTACTTACCCGAATTCAAAGCTCTCCAGGAGCGTTCGCAGATCTATCCAAAGAAGGTGTCGATGTCATGGAGTTCTACCGGGCCGAGGAAGGGAGCTCGACAGAGAAGTTGTTCTGGTCTCGATATCGGGACCGAACATCCGATGTTTTTGAGCGACCAGTTGAAGCAACTGGTCGAGCTTCACAAGGCGGCCAAACTGTCCATGAAGGGTCTCATAGTCCGGATGTGGCCTGGCGAGCCCCTGCCTGGCAGCTATTTGGCCTGGTAAGGCGGCTTGTGGATGCCTGCCCACGGTTTGAAGTCATAAAGCGGTCCGTCTGCATTGAGGGTGCGCGTAGGGCTTTTTCCCGGGTGAAAGTGCACTAGGCAAAATGGACGCCGAAAAGCTGGTGAAGGAGGGGCCACCGAAGGGCAAGGAGCATCGCCACCCTGAAAAGTATTATGACAGTGTCCTGAAGCGTGCTCGCCTTGTGGAAGATGAATGTGCTAAGGATGTAATATTTGAATGAATGTAATCATGTGATCCTGTAGTATGAAACGAGTTCATGTGCGCTATGTAACGCTTGCTAATTTAAAATATTACCTTCTGTGCGGCCGTTTATAAAATTTGAGAGTTGGCGAGTCGTCGGCTTCTGCCCCCATGTAACTAGTACTGAGGTGTTCGGGATAAACCTAATCACTCTTTATCCCAATTTTGGGTCCTTCGAAGGAGGTGTTCGGCACAACGAACCAGGCAATCGGACTATAAAGCTTTATCGCTCTCACTTAGCCATAGAAGTCTACAATTTTAAATTTTGGTGAAGCCCCTAGTATTCGGAAGGCCGAACTTGGGGCTCTATGTACGCCTAAATCGGACAAGGTCGACTCCTCGCCCGAAGTGGAAAAAATCTTTAAGGATTTGAGACCTCTCGAACAGCGACCAGCTCTCACCGCATCATGATAGTCAGTTTTCGGCTTTCTCTACTAAGGTGCTCGTCCGGAAGAACCGGGACACAATCACAGTAGTTCTCCCAGTGCTACCTTAGCCGATATAGTGGAACGTAAGGTACCAAAACATGGGAGCCGGGCAAACCCAACTATTGACCCAAGACATGATTCGGAGCTGATGCATATAATGCTATAAGTTCGGGGTGCCGCACTGCCGAAAGTGTTCGGACTTTTTATGCCGTGTTATGGGATATACCGAAGCCCCTAGTGCACTGGTCGTATCAGAATGTACGGGTGCAATTTGTCGTAAATAAGCAGACAGGGAAAAAAGATAAAGGAATGCAATAATGAGCTAATGTTGTATATTGTTATTTAAATTATACGTCAAAGCGTGTGCATACATGTAGTGCAATAAGTAAAAAATAGGACTATTTGACATGTCCTATCCAAGGTCAAGCTGCGTGTGGGTATGCAAAATAGGTATATCGATCGTTACACGAGACCACCTGAGGATTCCCTTGTACGTCAAAGCTTCTTGCTTCCTTGGTGTTTCCTTCCCGTGACGGGTCCGATAATCGGACGATCGGAGAGGGCCTTCAGAGAATAGGGGCCTGAGAGGAGGAAAATGTTAAACGTATACAGGTCCTGAAGCGGTTGAGCCGCACTATGGGCCGTGCCATGGCCGTGCCTCTGTCTATGCCCATGGTATCTTGCGTGTGCAATTATGTACGTGCAACACAAATTTCACCGCTTTACTGGGACTAGGACGGAGGCCGAATTGCTAGGCGAGCTCTAAACGTGCATGTCGATCCTCTTGCAGGGTACTCCGGACTCGCTTGAAGGTGTCCGAGGTCTTCTTATCCGAATTGGCGGTTTGCCTCATAAGGCTGCTTTGCGCCTCTGCTGCGAGGGCCGCATTGTGCTCCTCTGTGTGGAGCGAACGTTCCGTGTTTCCATTAACTGTTATAACCCCACGAGGTCCTGGCATTTTGAGCTTGAGGTATGCATAATGCGGTACCGCATTTAATCTGGAAAATGCGGTTCATCCGAGCAGTGCGTGATAGCCACTGCGGAAGGGGACGATATCGAAGATTAACTCTTCGCTTCGGAAGTTGTCCGGAGATCCGAAGACCACTTCGGTGTGATTGAGCCCATGCAATGTGCCTCTACACTGGATGACACCTTTAAAGGTGGTTTTGGTAGGTTTGATCCTCGAGGGGTCTATACCCATTTTGCGCATTGTATCCTGATAGAGCACGTTCAGGCTGCTGCCACCGTCCATAAGGACTCGAGTGAGGTGAAATACGTCAATGATGGGGCCAAGGAACAAAGCGGCAGAACCGCCATGACGGATACTGGTGGGGTGGTCCCTGCGATCGAAGGCAAGAAGACCATGGGTTGAACTTTGGGGCAACTGGCTCCATCACATAGACGTCCCTCGGTGCATGCTTCCGTTCCCGCTTGGGAATATGGGTTGCGTATATCATCTTTACCATTTTCACTTGGGGAGGAAATTTCTTCTGTCCTCCTTTTTTCGGCCGGGGCTCCTCCTCGTCGTCGCTATGCAGCCCCTTTTCCTTGTTTTCGGCATTCAACTTGCCGGCCTGTTTGAACACCCAGCATTCTCTGTTGGTGTGGTTGGCTGGTTTATCGGGGTGCCATGAATTTGACACGAGCGATCGAGTATGCGGTCCAAGATGGACGGGCCTGGATTGCTTCTTTTGAACGGCTTTTTCCGCTGACCGGGTTTAGAGCCACTAAATCCGGCATGAACTGCCATGTCTTCGGCGTTGCCGCCGTTGTTGCGGCGCTTGTGTCTGTTGCGCCATGGCCTGCCGTTGCTATCTTTGGCATCTGAATTGCCAGGATTTCTTGATGTGTTATTGCTATGAGCCAGCCAGCTGTCCTCGCCCGCACAAAAGCGGGTCATGAGTGTCGTGAGGGCTGCCATGGACTTCGGCTTTTCTTGGCCGAGGTGTCGGGCGAGCCACTCATCGCAGATGTTATGCTTAAATGCCGCTAAGGCCTCGGCATCCGGACAGTCGACGATTTGGTTCTTTTTAGTTAGGAACCGAGTCCAGAATTTCCTGGATGACTCTCCGGGCTGTTGTGTTCTTTGACTTAAATCGTCAGCATCCGGTGGCCGCGCATAAGTGCCCTGGAAGTTGTCCAGGAATGCGTCTGCCAGGTTCTCCCAACTTCCAATGGAGTTTGCCGGCAAGCTATTCAGCCAATGCCAAGCCGGCCCTTTGACTTTTAGCGTGAGATACTTGATGGCGTGTAGATCATCCCCGCGGGCCATGTGAATGTGGAGGAAGAAATCCTCTATCCATACCGTGGGGTCCGTAGTGCCGTCATATGATTCAATGTTCACGGGTTTAAACCCTTCTGGGAATTCACGATCCATTACTTCATCAGTGAAGCATAGGGGGTGTGCGGCGCCTCTGTGTCGGGCTATATCACGACGCAGTTCATATGAGTCCCTGTTGTGTTCGGCCCGGCCGGATTTGCTTTTAGTATATCCGGCATGACGGTTGTCGTCACGCGATGGGGCGCGCCCCCGTGATCCGTAGACCGATCTTGATGTCCTGATTTGTTTTCCAATACGTCTCGCAGGTCCTGCGTGTTACCCCGGGCCTTGGTATTTTTGTTTAACTGGCGACGAGGTGCGGGCTGGACTTCGGCCTGATATGTCGCTTTGTCTCGGCCACGAAGTGGCCGGTCAACCGCATCATACGCTGGAGGCGTAGGTTTTAATGCTTCCTCCTCGAGTTGGGGTAGCAACCTGCACTTTGGGTAACTTTTGGTTGGGCGCTCAAGTTCGTATTCCTCGGCAGTCAGGACCTCGGTCCATCTATCCACTAGCAGATCTTGTTCAACTTGAAGCTGTTGTTGCTTTTTCTTCAGGCTTTTTGCTGTGTCTATAAGCCGGCGCTTGAAGCGCTCCTGCTCAACGGGATCCTCAGGCACGGCAAATTCTTCGTCGCCGAGGCTCACCTCGTCTTCGGAGAGAGGCATGTAATTGTCATCCTCTGATTCTCCGTTTACTTCCTGTTCCTTACGACTATCTTGCGCATCCTTCGGCTCGAAGCCTGGCTGGAGGGGATTGTCTTCGTTTTCGGCACTATCCGCAGCGTTATTGTCTCTTGCGCCGGTATCGCTGCTTTTGCTATGGCGGGGCTTAGAGCGGCGCCAATGACGTCGGTGCTTAGATTGCTTCTCGAGGGGATTATCCTCCATTGCCTTATTGCCATCGCTTTCTTTGGGGGTGTCCACCATGTATATATCATATGATGAGGTGGCAGTCCAGCGCCCTGTGGGCGGTGGTTCCTGTTCTTCTCCTACATCGTCGTCCATACCGTCGATGTCTTCGGAGCCGAAATCAAGCATGTCGGTTAAGTCGTCGACAGTGGCTATTAAGTGGGTGGTGGGTGAGAACGAATTTCTTCGGTAAATCGCTTCCCACTCAAGCCGAACACAGTTAGGCCAAGGGCCTCCTGACAAGGAGAGAGACCTTAATGAATTTAGCACATCACCCAGGGGCAAGTGCTGAAAGATATCTGCGGAGGAAAACTCCATGATCGGTGCCCAATCAGATTCGATAGGCACTGACGCATGCGGTTCGGAGCCCTTGGCCGGGGACGAATCCAAGAGTCCGGCAACACAAGTCTCGTAGGAGGTGAAGTCAGTATTCGGCTCTATCGCCACTGAGTGTGCGGCCTCCGTGGCGGGGTCCATCCACCCGTCCTCGGACGGCGCAATCTGCTCCAGATTGATGGCCGGAGTAGCCACAGGTGTGATCTCCCGAACACCGTCCGACGGCAGAGCTAACTCATGCTCGTCGTGGCTGTGCTGCGCACCTGACATGGGCTCGAGTTCGTCAAAGATCAAGTCTCCGCGGATGTCGGCAGTATAGTTTAAGCTTCCAAACATGACTTGACGGCCAGGGGCATAGCTCTCGATCTGCTCCAGATGGCCAAGCGAGTTGGCCCACAGTGCGAAGCCGCCGAATACGAAGATCTGTCCGGGGAGAAAAATCTCACCCTGGATGGCATCGTTGCCGATGATCGAAGGAGCCATCAAGCCTTATGGTGACGACACAGTGGAACTCTCAATGAAAGCACCAATGTCGGTGTCAAAACCGGTGGATCTTGGGTAGGGGGTCCCAAACTGTGCATCTAAGGCGGATGGTAACAGGAGGCAGGGGACACAATGTTTACCCAGGTTCGGGCCCTCTCGATGGAGGTAATACCCTAGTTCCCGCTTGATTGATCTTGATGATATGAGTATTACAAGAGTTGATCTACCACGAGATCGTAGAGGCTCAACCCTAGAAGCTAGCCTATGATTATGATTGTTGTTGTCCTACGGACTAAACCCTCTGGTTTATATAGACACCGGAGGGGGCTAGGGTTACACAGAGTCGGTTACAAGGGAGGAGATCTACACATCCGAATTGCCAAGTTTTCCTTCCACGCAAAGGAGAGTCCCATCTGGACACGGGACGAAGTCTTCAATCTTGTATCTTCATAGTCCAATAGTCCGGCCAAAGTATATAGTTCGGCTGTCCGAGGACCCCCAAATCCAGGACTCCCTCAGGGAGGAGGACCGGGAAAAGAGGTAGCACGATGTGAATGCAATGCAGTTTGCACTCATATAAAGGCGCCCCTCCATTCCAATGCATCTACCACATCGTACGCACCTAAGCATTTTCCTAAGCACCTACACTAATAAGCGCAAAAGTGCTCACTCCAGACCCATGGCAGCGATGCACGCGAGCGGCCAGCGGCTGTGCCAGATGGTCCACGACGCCGGGGAGCGGCATGGCACCGTGGATCGTCTCCACACGATGTTGGCGACCAGCTGGTGGATGGTCGCCGTCGATGCCAGCTACGACTCTCGGTACGACCAGATGATCGTTCGCACCACCAACAGGTTCACCATTGTCAAGAAGCTCGCAGACGACATCGCCGTACTCCTCCAGCCCGCATGCCCGGGATCCTCATTGCCTGCCACCCTAATCGGCCTCCATGATCGGAACCTCTTTCAAGCACTGGTGGCCCTGCGGCTGCCCGCTGACGCCACGAAGAATGTCCACCTCGAGGTCGCGCTCGCCGCGAGGTGCCTCGCCTTGCAAGAAACCGTCGACCTACACATCCATGTGTACGAGCGAATCGTGTACATAGGTATCTACAAGGCTAGTGAGGACGCTACGACGTTGGCCTTCTTCAACCGGCTGGAAGCTTGGATACCTTAGCTGAGAAGCACCTTGACCTCGCCACAAAAGCCGCCGCTCCTTAGCCGCCGGACGGTGGCCCGGTGCACTGAGTTGAGTAGGAGGAGGTCGTACGTTGATGGATGCATCTTTCTTCTTGCCTCCTGTAACCACCTCTGCGATCGCATCATCGTGGCCTCAATTCTTATTGTGCAATTGCATTCTCGTTCTAGTCAATACAGACATGTGTGATCCCTTTGCTTAATTATATGCATCATTGTAACTAGTACTCCATCCATCAATTTATAAGTTGTGCTGCCAGTGTTTGGGGCCGACGCACGATCACGCACGTTCGTGTGCATGCGTTTGCACCGGGGGCAGCATGACGATGCAGTTACCCGCTGTAAAAACTTCCATGGGGGGGACGTGGCATTGACCATTGGGCTGTAACAGTCGGTCATCCGGGTGCCCAATAAAGGATGCAAAGAGGGATCCTACAGCAGCAAGGACCAGCTTCCCTACTGATAGCACATCTAACAGAACTCCCAAGTTAAGTATGCTGAGGCTGGAGTAGTCATCAGATGGGTGACCGGATGGGAAGTGGGCTCGATGTTAAATTAACTGATGTGATGGGTCACTGTAAACATTTGATTGCAGTTAATGTATATAGTGCTCCATCATATTAGTTGAATTAACCTCGAGGTCCTTGTTTTGTAATTTTTTACATTTTTTTGTTTTTTGTACACATGTTGATTGGCTTGAAGAAGGTCTATCTCGTTACTTTTTGATAATTTTTGTTTTTTGAACACATGTTGATTGGCTTGAATGAAGGTCGATCCCGTTACTTTACGACATGTGTCCCAAACATGGACCTCGAGGTTAATTCAACTAATAGGATGGAGCATTATATACATTCAACGCAATTAAATGTTTTCCAAAAAAAGTGATATGATTTCTGTGAAACTTATAAGTCATGTATGTCAAATTAATCTCTGTGTACTTGTTCTCGAATTAACCTCCGGGCCTTTTTGCCGCGTATCACACACATCTTGCTAAGTTGAACCATTTATGTTCTCTTCCCTAATCGAAAACAGTTCATTCGACTGAACCGTATGCCGTATATCACACACACCTTGATCTGGCTGACCGTTTACATTGCTTTCCCTAATAGCAAACAGTTCATCGAGCGAACCGTATGCCGTATATCGCTGCGCATTGATATGGCTGCCCATTTCTGTTGTTACGTCTAATCGCAAACAGTTTATGCGGATCAACCGTATGCCCCGCTCCGCTTTACGCAACTAAAATCTGAACCGTGTTTGATGCATCTGTCATCGCAAACATTTTGCACCTTTATTGACGGTTTTTTTACACCACCATTTGCAATTATGGCATCGCACACAGTTTCGTCGAAGGGTCTCTGATCGTAGTGTCACGTTAGGAGCATCCTGCAGTAGTGAGGCTTTGTTATGAACTATATTATGCAAGGGATGGAAAAGACAATTCCCGAGCTCTTCGCGATGCTAAAGGCTGCGGAGGTAGAAATCAAGAAGGAGCATCAAGTGTTGATGGTTAACAATACCACTAGTTTCAAGAAAAAGGGCAAAGGGAAGAAGGGGAACTTCAAGAAGAACAGCAAGCAAGTTGTTGCTCAAGGGAAGAAACCCACGTCTGGACCTAAGCACGAGGCCGAGTGCTTCTCTTGCCAAAGGGACTGGTCCAATGAAGCGGAACTACCCCAAGTATTTGGCGGATAAGAAGGATGGCAAAGTGAAAGGTATATTTAATATACATGTTATTGATTTGTACCTTACTAATGCTCGTAGTAGCGCCTGGGTATTTGATACTGGTTATGTTGCTCACATTTGCAACTCGAAACAGGGGCTACGGATTAAACGAAGATTGGCTAAGGACGAGGTGATGATACGCGTGGGAAATGGTTCCAAAGTCGATGTGATCGCCGTCAGCACGTGATACGTCTCCAACGTATCTATAATTTTTTATTGTTCCATGCTATTATATTATATGTTTTGGATGTTTAATGGGCGTTAATATAATCTTTTATATTATTTTTGGGACTAACCTATTAACCGAAGGCCCAGTGCAAATTGTTGTTTTTTTTTGCCTATTTCAGTGTTTCGCAGAAAAGGAATATCAAATGGAAGGAAACCTTCGCGAGGATCTTTTTTGGCACAAATGCAATCCAGGAGACTTGGAGTGGAAGTCAAGGAAGCAACGAGGCGGCCATGAGGCAGGAGGGCGTGCCCAGGGGGGTAGGCGCGCCCCCACCCTTGTGGGACCCTCGTAGCTCCACCGACCTACTTTTTTCGCCTATATATACTCTTATACCCCGAAAACATCCAGGAGAGCCACAAACCCACTTTTCCACCAACGCAACCTTTTGTACCCGTGAGATCCATCTTGGGGCCTTTTCCGGCGATCTACCGGAGGGGGATTCGATCACGGAGGGCTTCTACATCAACACCATAGCCTCTCCGATGAATTGTGAGTAGTTTATCACAGACCTTCGGGTCCATAGTTATTAGCTAGATGGCTTCTTCTCTCTCTTTGCTTCTCAATACAATGTTCTGCTCGATGTTCTTGGAGGTTTATTTGATGTAATACTTTTTGCGGTGTGTTTGCCGAGATCCGATGAATTGTGGGTTTATGATCAAGATTATCTATGAACAATATTTGATTCTTCTCTGAATTCTTATATGCATGATTTGATATCTTTGCAAGTCTCTTCGAATTATCGGTTTAGTTTGGCCTACTACATTGATCTTTCTTGCAATGGGAGAAGTGCTTAGCTTTGGGTTCAATCTTGCGGTCCTCGATCCCGGTGACAGAAAGGGAACCGACACGTATTGTATTGTTGCCATCGAGGATAAAAAGATGGGGTTTATATCATATTGCTTGAGTTTATCTCTCTACATCATGTCTTCTTGCCTAATGCGTTACTCTGTTCTTGTGAACTTAATACTCTAGATGCATGCTGGATAGCGGTCAATGTGTGGAGTAATAGTAGTAGATGCAGAATCGTTTCGGTCTACTTGACACGGACGTGATGCCTATGTTCATGATCATGCCAAGATATTCTCATAACTATGCGCTTTTCTACCAATTGCTCGGAAGTAATTTGTTCACCCACCGTAATATATGCTATCTTGAGAGAAGCCACTAGTGAAACCTATGGCCCCCGGGTCTACTTTACATCATATAAGTTTCCGATCTATAATTTTAATTTACTATTTATTTTGCAATCTTTACTTTCCAATCTATACAACAAAAATACCAAAAATATTTATCTTATTATCTTTATCAAATCTCACTTTTGCAAGTGGCCGTGAAGGGATTGACAACCCCTTTATTGTGTTGGTTGCAAGGTTCTTGATTGTTTGTGCAGGTACTAGGCGATTTGCGTGTAGTCTCCTACTGGATTGATACCTTGGTTCTCAAAAACTGAGGGAAATACTTACGCTACTTTGCCGCATCACCCTTACCTCTTCAAGGGAAAACCAACGCATGCTTAAGAGGTAGCAGCACGCTACCTCTACATCTACCGTCGGGATTAGTTCTAGACCTGAATAATTGTTATTTGGTGCCAGCGTTGAGTATGAACATTATATCTGGATCTTGTTTGATGAGAGACGGTTATTCATTTAAATCGGAGAATAATGGTTGTTCTATTTATATGAGTAATATCTTTTATGGTCATGCACCCTTGATGAGTGATCTATTTTTGTTGAATCTCGATAGTAGTGATACACATATTCATAATATTGAAGCCAAAAGATGCAAAGTTAATAAAAGATAGTGCAACTTATTTGTGACACTGCCGTTAAGGTCATATTGCTGTAAAGCGCATGAAGAAACTCCACGCTGATGGGATTTTGGAATCACTTGATTATGAATCACTTGATGCTTGCGAACCATGCCTCATCGGCAAGATGACTAAGACTCCATTCTCCGGAACAACGGAGCGAGCAACTGACTTATTGGAAATAATACATACTGATGTATGCGGTCCGATGACTGCTGAGGCTCGCGGCGGGTATCGTTATTTTCTGACCTTCACAGATGATTTGAGCAGATATGGGTATATCTACTTAATCAAACATAAGTCTAAAACATTTGAAAAGTTCAAAGAATTTCAGAGTGAATTGGAAAATCATTGTAACAACAAAATAAAGTTTCTACGATCTAATCATGGAGGTGAATATTTGAGTTATGAGTTTGGTCTTCATTTGAAACGATGTGGAATAGTTTCACAACTCATGCCACCTAGAACACCACAGCTTAATGGTGTGACCGAACATCGTAACCATACTTTAGTTGATATGGTGCGATCCATGATGCCTCTTACCGATTTACCGCTATCGTTTTGGGGTTATGCTTTAGATACGGTTGCATTCACGTTAAATAGGGCACCATCTAAATCCATTGAGACGACAACATAAGAACTGTGGTTTAGCAAGAAACCTAAGCCGTCGTTTCTTAAAATTTGGGGTTGCGATGCTTATGTGAAAAAGATTCAACCTGATAAGCTCGAACCCAAATCGGAGAAATGTGTCTTCATAGGATACCCAAAGGAGACTATTGGGTACACCTTCTATCACAGATCCAAAGGCAAGATATTCGTTGCTAAAAATGGATCCTTTCTAGAGAAGGAGTTTCTCTCGAAAGAAGTGAGTGGGAGGAAAGTAGGACTTGATGAGGTAATTGTACCTTCTCCAAAATTGGAAAGTAGTTCATCACAGAAATCAGAGTGGTACGGTAATCCTGTTCTGGACTTGACCATGACGAACCTATGAACTATGAGGAAGCGATGATGAGCTTAGATTCCGCGAAATGGCTTGAGGCCATGAAATCTGAGATGGGATCCATGTATGAGAACAAAGTGTGGACTTTGGTTGACTTGCCCGATGATCGGCAAGCCATAGAGAATAAATGGATCTTCAAGAAGAAGACTGACACTGACGGTAATGTTAGTGTCTATAAAGCTCGACTTGTTGCGAAAGGTTTCAACAAGTTCAAGGAGTTGACTACGATGAGACCTTCTCACCCGTAGTGATGCTTAAGTCTGTCTGAATCATGTTAGAAATTTTTGCATTTATGATTATGAAATTTGGCAAATGGATGTCAAAACTGCATTCCTTAATGGACATCTTAAAGAAGAGTTTTATATGATGCAACCAGAAGGTTTTATCGATCCTAAATGTGCTAAAAAAGTGTACAAGCTCCAGCGATCCATTTATGGACTGGTGCAAGCCTCTCGCAGTTGGAATATACGCTTTGACAGTGTGATCAAAGCATATGGTTTTATACAGACTTTTGGAGATGCCTGTATTTACAAGAAAGCGAATGGAAGCTCTGTAGCATTTCTAATATTATAAGTGGATGACATATTGTTGATTGGAAATAATACAGAATTTCTGGATAGCATAGAAGGATACTTGAATAAGAATTTTTCAGTGAAATACCTCGGTGAAGCTGCTTATACATTGGGCATCAAGATCTATAGAGATAGATCAAGACGCTTAACTGGACTTTCACAAAGCACATACCTTGATAAAGGTTTGAAGAAGTTCAAAATGGATCAGTCAAAGAAAGGGTTCTTGCCTGTGTTACAAGGTGTAAAGTTCAGTCAGACTCAATGCCCGACCATTGCAGAAGATAGAGAGAAAATGATAGTCATTCCCTATGCCTCAGCCATAGGTTCTATCATGTATGCAATGCTGTGTAGCAGACCTGATGTGTGCTTTGCTATAAGTTTAGCAGGGAGGTACCAAAGTAATCTAGGAGTGGATCACTGGACAGCGGTCAAGAACATCCTGAAATACCCGAAAAGGACTAAGGATATGTTTCTCGTTTATGGAGGTCACAAAGAGCTTGTCGTAAATGGTTATGTCGATGCAAGCTTTGACACTGATCCGGATGACTCTAAGTCACAAACCGGTTACGTATTTATATTGAATGGTGGAGCTGTAAGTTGGTGCAGTTCCAAGCAGGGCGTCGTGGCAGGATCTACATGTGAAGCGGAGTACATTGCTGCTTCGGAAGCATTAAATAAAGGAGTCTGGATGAAGGAGTTCATATCCGATCTAGGTGTAATACCTAGTGCATCGGGTCCAATGAAAATCTTTTGTGACAATACTGGAGCAATTTCCTTGGCGAAAGAATCCAAATTTCACAAGAGAACTACACACATCAAGAGACGCTTCAATTCCATCCACGATCAAGTCAAGGAGGGAGACATAGAGATTTGCAAAATACATACGTGTCGGCGTTCTGGGAACAGGGGTCCCCAGACTTGCCTGCCTGCGGCCCACGGCGTGGCTAAGCAAGTAGGCCGTACGGCCCATCTTCATCAACAAGGCATCCAAGACCCTCGCGAGGGTCCAAGCCTCGCGAGGTGGACGATGCAAGACCTCCTCTAGAGTAGCCTAGCCAGCCAGGCTCACGAGGAGCGGAGATATCAAGGCAGGGCAAAACCTCATGAGGCCCTCGTGACGTGAGCCATGACGCACGACGCCAGGCGGGCGCCAGCGCGTGCAGCGTCCTTATTTCCTCTTTGGTGCTAAGGAGGCCAGCGCAGGCAAAGAGTACCGAGGCATTAGGCAAAGGTTGCTATATTGGTGCAGTGAGACCAAGACCAGGAGGACGGCGAGACGGAGGTCATCATGGAGCCCAAGGCAGCGTCACCACCGGAGCTTTTCGCAGGCGAAGACCGCTTTTGTCAAGATAGCTTGTACTAGATGTCCCCCTTCAAATTTGCCCGCCATTGTTGGCTCCCTTCCCGCTTGATATTTGGGAAGAGGACCAAAGGCCCACCAAGAGTTCTCTTAGCCGTGTGCGGTGCCCCCCTCCACAGCTTACTCCTCCGGTCATAGCGTCGTAGTGCTTAGGCAAAGCCCTGCGCGGATCACATCATCAACACAGTCGCCACACCGTCGTGCTGACGGAACTCTCCCTCGACCCTCTACTGGATCAATAGTTCGAGGGACATCATCGAGCTGAACGTGTGCTGAACACGAAGGTGCCGTATGTCGGTACTTGGATCGGTTGGATCGTGAAGACGTTCGACTACATCAACCGCGTTAATCTAATGCTTCCTGCTTTCGGTCTACGAGGGTACATGGACACATTCTTCCCTCTTGTTGCTATGCATCTCCTAGATAGATCTTGCGTGATCGTAAGAATTTTTTTGAAATTGCATGCTAAATTCCCCAACACGAATTGCCCTCTTCTGGGGGATTTTCAAGAACTTGCTCTTTGAACCAATGCAAGAAAGTGGCGTTGTGCTCTATAGTAACTTCGTCGTCCGTCTTGAGCATCCCCTTATCATGGTACTTCTTTTCGATGCTTTCTGTGTGTCATGCCACATAATCATCTACCTCATCTAGGTGTTGTAGAACTACTAAGTTAGCCTTGTCAAAGTCGTTCCATCGATCTGAGTAGTCCATGTGCAATTCCCTCCAGCCGTTGTTGTGACCATCTCCTTCGAGCTTCCCATCGTGCTTCTTGACGAGCAAACCAACAACAGGGTCTCCGACGCCTATATAATTCTCGCAAAAGGAGACACACTTATGCGTCAGATACCCCTGGACGATGCTCCCTTCGAGACGGGACATGTTACGAACGAGTCCTTTGATGACCCCATTCATCCTCTCGAACGGCATCATGCTGTGAAGGAATGTTGGCCCGAGGTCGATGATGTCGTCCATGATGTGGACACACAGATGCACCATGACGTCAAAAAACGAGGGCGGGAAGTACATCTCAAGCTCACATAGTATGACAACGATCTCTTCCTGTAGCCTTCGGAGTTGCCG
Organism: Aegilops bicornis; assembly: GCA_021605145.1. Classification (NCBI taxonomy): domain Eukaryota; kingdom Viridiplantae; phylum Streptophyta; class Magnoliopsida; order Poales; family Poaceae; genus Aegilops; species Aegilops bicornis. The sequence goes on from CM038674.1 coordinate 392,633,174, forward strand.
CACACTTATGGACTTTCGAGAGATAAGGTCGAAGAAGTTGCAGAGACCAGTAAGCGTGTCACAGACGTGCTTCTCCTTTATCCCTCTAATCACAACCGGGAGTATCTGCATCATCATCACGTGACAGTCATGAGACTTCATCTCGTTGAACCTTTTCTTCTTGGGGTCTAGAAATCTGCTTATCTTCCCACAGTAACCGGAACTGACTTTGATTCCCATAAGGCACTTAATGAATTGATCGGTCTCCTTCGCACTTAAGGTGAAGCAAGAAGGGGGGCAATAATTCTCCTCCTTCTTGTTGACTTTTCTGCCCCTTTCCCCTCCTCCGTCTCCGTCTCCGTCTCCTCCATCGACTTTTTACGGTGGAGATCTTTCCTGATCTTCAAATCTTCCAAGTCTTTCCTTGCCTTCAGCCCATCCTTGGTCTTCTCCGGCATGTTCATTAGTGTGCCAAGCAAGCTCTCGAGGACATTCTTCATGATATGCATTTGATCAAGGCAATGAGGTGTGTCGTGATTGGGCATGTACTCCAAGTCCCAGAAAACAGACCTCATTTTCCATACCTTCACCAGCGGCTCCGACGCCTTTTTGATCTTTCCTGGCGCGGGGCATTGTTCCCAATTTCTCTACAGCTTGTCGATTTCGGTTCCGCTCCTCTTACGTGGAGGTCCTCTAAGCTCAGCCAACCCATTGATTAGATATCCACGCTTTCTCCACGGGTCATCCTTCTCGAGCCATCTACAATGCCCCATGTACACGATTTTCCCGGACCCACCATCTTTCGTTAATGTATGCTGCTGAGACGTTGTATCATCCATGCTCCTCGTGCATCCGCAGTATCCGTGGCACACCTGGCCTGAGGTGTACCCGTCACCGAGATAGTCGTGCATCGTCGTTGAGGGACTCCTGGATTAGGGGGTCCCCGGGTGTCCGGGCTATGTGACATGGGCCGGACTGATGGGCCATGAAGATACAAGACTGAAGGCCTTCCCCCGTGTCTGGATGGGACTCTCCTTTGCATGGATGGCAAGCTTGGCGTTTGGATATGAAGTTTCCTTTCTCTATAAACCAACTCTGTACAACCCTAGGCCCCTTCGGTGTCTATATAAACTGGAGGATTTAGTCCGTAGAGGCAATCATAATCATATAGGCTAGACATCTAGGGTTTAGCCATTACGATCTCGAGGTAGATCAACTCTTGTAACCCCTATACTCATCAAAGTCAAGCAAGCAGGAAGTAGGGTATTACCTCCATTAAGAGGGCCCAAACCTGGGTAAACATCGTGTCCCCTTCCTCCTGTTACCTTCGATCCTGAGACGCACAGTTCGGGACCCCCTACCCGAGATCGGCCAGTTTTGACACCGACATTGGTGCTTTCATTGAGAGTTCCACTGTGCCGTCGACAGAAGGTTCGATGGCTCGATCATCTACAATGATGTCATTTCGGGGGAGACTTTCCTCCCCGGCCAAATTTTCATATTCGGTGGCTTTGCACTGCGCGCCAACTCAATTGGCCACCTTGAGCAGATCGATAGCTACGCCATTGGTCATGAGATCAGTTTCGCGGCCCCAACCACCGCTCCGGCCCTAGATCCAGAGCAGACTATCAGGTCTGAAGATGGGAGTTTAGAGCCCGTCGGACTATCTGCAATCATGGAGCTCACTGCCGGAGATCCGGAGGGACTGTGTCATCAGTGAACCAGAGTCGAACCGAGCTCCCCTTCTCACTGAAAAGCCGGACTCACCCCCGGACTCCAGCTCCGGACTCTCGAGGTCCACGTCACGTGAGCATAGCCAGGAGGCCCCTGCCTCGCCTAGCTCCATGGACTCTCGCTCCCCCGTCCAAACCTCGCTTTTGAACGAGGCTCTGGACCTAATGTGATCCCTCACCATTATAGAGGAATCGCCTCCGAACTTCGCTCAGCCCAGACTAGGGGCTGAAAGCAGGGAATTTTACGTCCCACCCACCACCCACTTCATAGCCGCTGTCGAAGATTCAACCGACATGCTAGACTACGCCTCCGAAGACATCGACAACATGGACGACGATGTCGGAGATGAACAAGGCCAAGACCCGCCGTTTATCGGACATTGGACGGCCACCTCCACATATGACGTGTATATGTGGACACACCCAAAGAGGATGACGACGACGGCGGGAAGGATCCGATTGAGGACAAGCCTGCTGAGGCACCTCCAAAGTGTCGACGTCAATGGTGCCGCTCAAAATCTCGTCGCGAAAAAGATAGCAATACCAACACCAGAGATAATGACACTCTGGAGAATGCCGAAGACCCTGAAGTCCCCGTTGAACCGACATCCAAACAGGATGATTGGGAGGAAGGGCAAGTTAACCCCGACGATCCGGTCGGGAACGAGGACTCGAAGGATAGCAACTATCTACCACTCTCCGAGGATGATGTGAGCCTCGACGGCGAAGATTTTATCGTGCCAGAGGAACCCCTCGAGCAAGAGCGCTTTAAGCGCCGGCTAATCGCCACTGCGAGAAGCCTAAAAAGAAGCAGCAGCAACAACAACTTCAAGCCGAACAGGATACACTCAACGACAGATGGATTAAAGTCCTAGCAGCCGAAGAATATGGCCTCGAATGCCCAACAAAGAGCTACCCAAAGCGCAAGATACTACCACAATTTAACGACGAGGCTCTTGAGCCAATACCGCCAAAGTATAAAGCTGTCGATGAACCTGACCGGCCACCACGTGGGCGGGACAGAGCGACTACTCACGCCGAACACCAGCCCGCACCTCCCCGCCGTAGAGGCAAAGAGGTAGCAGCTACGGGCTACACCTACGACCTACGTAAGGACCTGGACAATAGAGCCAGTAAGACCAGATCAATCTATGGATCAAGGGGTCGTGCTCCAATGCGAGAAGACGATCACCAGATCAGGCGTGACAAGCATAACCTCACCCAGGCCGAAAACCACATTCGGACTTCATTCGAACGGCGTTGTGACATCGCCCGATACAGAGGCGCCGCACACCCCTTATGCTTCACTGACGAGGTAATGGAGCACCAGTTCCCAGAAGGGTTTAAACCCGTGAACATTGAATCATATGATGGAACAACAGGTCCCGTGGTATGGATTGAAGATTTTCTTCTCCATATCCACATGGCTCGCGGTGATGATCTCCATGCCATCAAGTACCTCCCGCTAAAATTAAAGGGACCAGCTCGGCACTGGCTAAACAGCCTACCAAAAAACTCCATTGGTAGCTGGGAAGATTTGGAAGATGCCTTCAGAGACAACTTCCAAGGCACCTATGTGCGGCCCCCAGATACCGATGACCTCAGTCACATAGTCCAGCAACCCGGAGAATCAGCCTGGAAGTTCTGGACTAGGTTCTTAATTAAAAAGCCGTCTGCAGACCAGGACGGAACAAGGAGTGAGGGGCTATGTGACCAGTTAGGCTCCTGAGTCGCGATGCTCAGGGGTCCCCCTTGACGCGCAAACAACATATAGGGAGAGTTCGCGAGGATAGGTTGATGTTCTACGTCGGTAGAGCCCGGCCCCGCGCATACCTCAACCGCCATTGGGCCGACCGGAGACCAGGACGGACAAAGGAGTGAGGGGCTACGTGACCAGTTAGGCTCCTGAGTCGCGATGCTCAGGAGTCCCCCTTGACGCGCAAACAATCTCCATACCTTGCCTCGCCGAGGCCTCGGGAGGGGCGTGCGACGACCAGGTCTGGGAGGCCTGTTTGGGTGGCGTGCACTTGGGCGTGACTCGAGAGCAGCCCCCAGGCCCGGGAGGCCTGGTTGGGTGGCGAGCGCTTGGGCGTGACCCGAGCGCAGCCCCCGTGCCCAGCCCCCTCGCGCGGCTCTCCCGAGGGGAGGCGTTGCAGTGAGACCGGAAGCTGAGCTCTAGGCTCCCCGAGGTTGGTACGACCGTGACTCCGCCCTCAGTTGTTTATCACCAGCACGGAGCATAGTGCTTCCGCTTGTGCACGGGCATAGCCGCTCCTCGGCAGTGTCGCCGGCCAGCGCGGAGCATGGTGCTTCCACTTGTGCGTGGGAGGCCCCCCCCTTCGGGAGGAGCCGCTGGGGCATGTACAACCCCGCCCAGACACGTGGCTTGCACGGCAGGGCTGCGAGGTGTATCTGGGCACTCGTGAGCCAGCGCGGGACTCTCGAGGCCCTACCTCAAGGCGGGTTGCGCCTGGTCTTGAGTCTTGGTTGTTGTGTGTTCCTGCAACGCGGTTAGGTGCAAGCACTCTGCGTCCTCAGGTCCCGGCCCTCGAGCGAGCTCAGCCGCCACTCGTATGCCAGGTCGCGATGTCGTGGTCAAGGCCAGGGGGTGAGGGCTGGAGAGCCAGTAAGAGCTCCTGAGTCGCGATGCTCAGGAGCCCCCCTTTTAACGCGCAAGCGAATTGCACGGGATGAATGGACCCGTGGCGGGTGGCGATCGAGTAGGTGATAACCGTAGGCAGGTTAAGCATGGAAGGCAAATCAGCTTGGGTAAATGCAGGAAGGTACATGCCACTGGGTCCGGCCCGAGCGGCTTGGGGATGATGCAGCCCGAGGGGCGCCCCCAGCAAGGTAAGCTAAAGACATAAGCAAAAGGGATACATGCCACAGGGACGGACCCATGCGGCCTGGGAATAATGCAGCCTGAGGGGCGCTCCCAGCTAAACGAGCTTGGATAATGTCACTTGGTTCTGTAGACGAAGTAGAGTTGGTGCAGCTGAAGGCGTGAGTCGAAGGAATGACTCTTCACGAACCACTGGGGCCCTGAGCCTCGGGAGGCTCTGGGGACTCGGGAGGTTCCTTGAAGACCGTCTCCATTTCTTCCAGGATGGCGTGGTACCTGGCCTCCTAAGCCGCCAGGACGCGCCGCATGTTGCGCTGATAGGCTGACGCCATGCTCGGCAAGCCGAAGGGCATGCGAACGTAGCTGTGTGGCGGGCCCTTGCAACGGCCCACACGCAAAGGCCAGAAATGCTCCTGAGATGCGGCCCTGTTGACCACTGGGACGTTGATGCGGACACGCCGCCCAGCATCCTCGCCTGGATGGGGAGCTGCGCCTCATGAGTTGCTGTCGCTGCGCATGGCTCTTGCATCTTGCAGTTCCTCAGTGGTCTTGGTGATGAACTCCTGAGCGGTGGGCACTCCTTGCCCTGTGTTCTCCTGAGGGAAACGTGCCACGAAGCACGCCTCCAACTGGTGCCCAAGCGGCTCCCTCGTGAGGTTGGCAAGGCTGAGGCCCTCCAGAAGAGAGCCCCCGAGCCCTGCCCGCTGCGCCTTCCTATGCAATGGAGGGAGGCGTGCCTGAATCGGGCGCTGATCCTGATAAGGCTCCAGCCGCGTGGCCGCCCTCCTGAGATCCTGCTCGGTGCATCTGCTTCTTCTTCTTGGGGAGGGCCTCAGGAGGGCCCTCACTTTTGCGGTCGGGTCGTTGATTGCTGCAGCTTGGAAGGCATGCTCGAGGGAGCACACTGCATCTCTATCTTCACATGGGACCGTGATGATTCCGCCGCTTCCCGGCATCTTGAGGACGTTGTAGCCGTGATGGGTGACTGCCATGAACTTGGCCAGGGCCGGATGCCCGAGGATGGCGTTGCACGGCAGGCGGATGTGCGCGACGTCGAAGTCGATGAGCTTGGTGTGGTAGTTCTTGCATTCTCCGAAGGTGACAGGCAAGCGGACCTGCCCTATCGGTGTGGTGGAACCGTCGGTCACTTCTGAGAAAGGCTTGGTAGGCTGAAGCTGCTCATATGGAACTTGGACGTTGTCGAACGTGTTGACGGACAGGACGTTGAGCCCTACGCCACCGTCGATGAGGGTCTTGGTAACCTGCACATTGCCGATGATCGGGAGCATGGCATCGGGAGGGCGCCAGTGGTGGCTGCGCACTTGAGCTGATCTGCCGAGTTGAAAGTGATGGCGCATTGGGACCACCTGAGTGGGCGCGTGGCCTTGAGCTTGGGGAGCACCACGTTCACTTCCCGAGCGAACTATTTGAAGATGCGTTGAGAGGCTGGGGCCTGCGCGCGCGCCAAGATGCAAAGCGATTGCAGCGGCTCTGAAGCCCCCAGCCCCCTCATCCTGATGGTGATCGTCGTTCCTTCTTGGTGGCGGCAGCGGGGGAAGACCGGCGTTGCCCTAGGGCGATCCTCACGAGGCTGGTCCCTCCAGGCGCCCTCGCGAGGATGGTTGTCAGCATTCTGGGAACGGGGGTACCCAGACTTGCCTGCCTGCGGCCTGCGGCGTGGCTCAAGGGGTGGCCCATCAAGGCCCATCTTCATCAGCACAAGCTCAAGACCCTCGCGAGGGGCCAAGCCTCATGAGGCGGGGCTGACGAGGGAGCTTCCTCAAGCTGCCTCGTCGGGCTTGCTTTCATGAGGCGGAGAGATCAAGGCGGGGTACCTCACAAGGTGCCCATGACACAAGCCATGACGACCAAGGGCGCCAGGCGGGCGCCAGCCCGCGCAGTGTCCTCCTTTCCTCTTTGGTGCAAAGGGGGCAATCGCATGCAAGAGCATCAAGCAAAGGCATCCGTTTCCGTGCAACAAGACCAAGACTGTCGCAACGGCAGGAAGGAAGTCATCGTGGAGCCCAAGCCGGCGTCACCACCAGAGCCTTTGACAGGCGAGGACCAACTTTAGTCAGGATAAGTGTACTAGATGTTCCCCTTCAAAATGGCCAATTGTTGGCGCCCTTCCCGCTCAATATTTGGGAAGAGGCCCAGGGCCTTTGCCTATAAATAGGACTAGCCACCCACAAGGTAGGGGGGGGATCCAGCATCCTAAATCAGCAGAGAGAGCGACTGAACTCCCCCTAGCAGTTCATCGCACCAGCCAAGAACGGACCCTCGCGAGGCTGTTCTTCCTTGTATTGTTCATCATCAGCCCAAGAGGCAATCCTCCACACCACACACTGGAGTAGGGTGTTATACCACCATGGTGGCCCAAACCAGTATAAACCCTGTGTCTCTTGTGTTGTTCCTTTCATAGTTTAGATCCTAGCGAGGCGGCGAGGTGCAGGTAGGTAGAGGGTCAGATCTCCGCGCGCACCCAGTTGTTCGAACCTAGAGGGTGTGCGGAACCGAAATCCGACATTTGGCGCGCTGTAGGTGCGCTTGAATTCGTCTTCCGCCGTCCTGTTCTTCGCCGACCATCGCATCCATGTCAGACGCTCGTCGGGCCCGCGCCGAGCGCCGAGCCGCCCTCGCTTCCTGCGTCGCCCAGACGGCCCTCGCCGGGCGGCCGCCCGCAGTTCCGTCGTCACCGCCATCAATGCCGCCACCGGCCCGGCGGGGAACGAGCAGTAAGCATCGTCCCAGCATCCGTCCGTGAGGCGAGACGGCCGTACTGCTACTCCTTCACTCGCCTTAGCTGGTTCTTCGTCTCGCGCGCTCCACGCGCCCATGGAGGCTCGAGTTGCGCTCATCGCGGGAAACGAGCTCATGTGCTACCGCCATGTCGACGACGTCTAAGAAGAGTGGCTCGACCGCGTCGCCGAGCTCGTCTGCGTCTGCAGGGGCTCTCAGCTGTCCTTCTCGCTCACAGACCGCGCCCGCCTGCAGGTGATGAAGCTCCATGGGCGCCTTAGCCGCCTCCCCCTCAAGAAGGCGCCTGGCCTAAAGCGCGTGGCCTGGCGGAACCCGCCGTCCGGCGCCAGCAGAAGAGCAGAGCTGCCAAGAGGTCCCTCGCCCCCAAGAAGCTGCCCGAATGCTCCCTGCTCCGGCTCATCATGCCCACGCTCCTGCTCCAGCACGCCAAGACCCCGTGCTGCTCCCAGCTGCAGCGCATGGGAACCCGCAAGATCAAGCTCTTCGTCACCAAAGGCCTCCGTGGCCAAGAATGACTGCAGCGCCTTTCACCACCGAGCTGCCTGACGTCGCGTGGCCCGGCAAGTTCAAGCCGGACACGCCTCCCTCGCTATGGCAAGACGGCCGACCCTACGGAGTTCCTCCAGCTCTGAGCTGGGCATCGAGACCGCCAGCAGGGGATGAGAAGGTCATGGCAAACTGGTTTCCCATGGCACTCAAGGGCGGAACCCTTTTGGCTCTGAACTCGGCTCGCACGATCTCCTCTGGGGACGAGATGCGCACCCGCTTCATCGCCAACTTCCAAGGTACTTCGCGACCGGCCTCCTGCCGTGAGCGACATGCGCCGCATCAAGCGGCAGCCGGGGAGACCCTGCGAAGTACATCCAGCCTTCAACAACGCACGCCTCAAGATTCCCAAGGTGACCGAGGAGGCCATCATCTCAGCCTTCTCCGACGGTGTGCGTGACGTCAAGATGAAGGAGGAGCTAGCGATGCATGAAGATCTGTGCACTTCTTTGGAGCTGTTCGACTTGGCGACCAAGTGCGCCAGGGCTGAGGAAGGGCGCCTTTCCCTCCTCGAGCTGATAGCCGCAGACCCAGAAGAGAAGAAATCCAAGGCCAAGGACGTGAAGCGCAAGGGGGTTGCCGTGCTCGCGGCAGAACCAGACACCAAGCGAGGCAGAGATCAACCCGAGTCTTCCAAGGGCAGCCGGTACTGTGTGTACCACGACCTCCACATACACAACACCAACGAATGTCAAGAGCTCCGAGCCGTGCGAGAAGGGAGGATCGGTCGACGCCCCGACCGCAACGATCGAGGCTACGGCCGAGGAGGAGGAAGGAACGCAGGACGTTGGGAAGACCATGGCCCTCGCCAAGGGTGGTGCGACCGACCTTGCGAGGATCGTTGGCAGGATCAGCCTCGCGAGGGAGACTGGAGGGATCAGCCTCGCGAGGATCGTCCGTAGGGAAATGCAGGCCTCCCTCCTCTGCCGCCGCAACCAAGGAGAAATGAGGATCATCATCAGGACGAGGGGGCTGGGGGCTTCCAGGAGCCGCGCGCGATCGCTTGCATCCTGGCCGGAGCTCAAGCCCCAGCCTCTCAACGCATCTTCAAGCGATTCGCCCGCATGAAGTGAATGCAGATCCTCCCCAAGCTCGAAGCCACGCGCCCTCTCGGTGGTCGGCATGCGCCATCACGTTCAGCTCGTGGATCAGCTCAAGTGCGCGGCCACAGCCGGAGTCCTCCCAATGCTTTGTTCCCCAATCATCAGCAACGTGCAAGTCACCAGGACCCTCATCGACGGTGGAGCAGGGCTCAATGTCCTGTCCGTAGAGACATTCAATAATCTCCAAGTGCCTTACAGTTAGCTTCAGCCAACCAAACCTTTCTCCGGAGTCACCGATGGCTCCACGGTTCCGATTGGGCAGGTCCGCCTCCCTGTCTCCTTCGTGTGCGCGACACCATCAAGACCGAGGCTCATCGACTTCGATGTCGCCCACATTCGCCTGCCATACAACGCCATCCTCGGGTACCTAGCTCTGGCCAAGTTCATGGCCGTGACTCATTACGGCTACAATGTCCCCAAGATGCCAGGAAGCGGCGGAATCATCACGGTGCCTTGTGAAGAGAGAGACGCAGTGTGTTCCCTGGAGCGAGCCTTTCATGCCGCATCACTTGAAGACCCAGATCGCAAGAGCGTAAGGCTCCCCGAGGCCGCTCTCAAGAAGAAGAAGACATCGCCAGGCCCGACCCCTCAGGAGGCAGGCCCCTCAGGGTCCACGCCTGCTCAGGGGGCACCTCCTTCTATCGCATAGAAAGGCGCGCCCGGCGCCCTCCTCAAGCAAGGCTCGGGGGCTCTCTCCTGGAGGGCCACCGACCTTGCTAAGGTCACGAGGGAGGTCCTTGGGCACCACTTGGAGGCGTGTTTCAAAGCATGTTTCCTTCAGGAAGGAGCCAGGCAAGGAGGGCCAAACCCTCAGGAGTTCGTCAGCCAGATCACGCAGGAGCTGCAGGAGTCAAGAGTCGTGAGTGGCAGCCGCCGCTTACCCGCCGCAGCTCCCCATCCAGGCGAGGATGGTGGGCCGCACGTCTGCATCGACAACCCAGGGCTCAACCGAGCCGCCTCTCAGGAGCGCTTCTGGCCCTCACGCGTGGGGCGCTGCGAAGGCCCACCCCACAGCTACGTTCGCATGCCCTACGGCGTGCCAAACGCGGCCGCCACGTACCAGCGCCTCATGAGGAGCATCCTGGAGGCTCGAGAGGCCAGGCGTTCCGCAGTCCTGGCAGAGATGGAGATGGTCCACGAGGAACCACCAGCGCCTCCGGAGCCTCCCGAGGCTCCTGGGCCTGGGGGCTCGTGAAGATCGGCTTCCGCAGCCCACAACGTCCACCACTTCAACATCCCTTCGTCCTCAACGTTATCAGGTGACATCCTTCAAGTTTCATTTCCAGCTCGGAGCGCCCCCCAGGGCTGCATCATTCCCAGGCCGCATGGGTCCATCCCTGTGGCATGTATCCCTTTTACTTCATGTTCCTATCTTACCTTATCGGAGGCGCCCCTCGGGCTGCATCATCCCCAGGTCGCTCGGGCCGGACCCAGCGACGTGTGCCTTCCCTGCATCTATCTAAATGAACTTGCTTCTTCGTGATTAACGTGCTTGACCTAGTTGCCTTGACAGACACCAACTGATGGAGCTGCTCCCCAACGGCACGACGCTTGCGCATGGGTCCGTCCCTGCAACGCCGACAAACCTGAATGGCTGAGCTCTGGCCACGGCAGCCCCGCACAGCGCCACCTCGTCAGGCCTTCAGTGCCTCGTCACCTCTCCAAAGCAACCAACGGCTGACCATCGCTTGTCATAGCGGACTCTTGTTCTTTTGTGGTGGGCCTGCAGGATCCCTTCAAGGAGCAGCGCCAAGCGAGGCCCTCACGGCGTCTTCTTCACTCTCTCCCTCGCGAACCGCTTACCGCGTTAAATGGGGGGTGCACGAGCATCGCGACTCATGGACTCTCTTTGGATCTTCAGCCCTCACCCTCTGGCCTTGTCCACGGCATCGTGACACTGGCATACCGAGGGGCGGTGAGACCCGCTCGAGGGCAGGACCCAAGGGCGTAGAGCGAGAAAGGGAGCAAAGGCGAGAGGAAGAGGCACGCTGAGGACCTCGCCAGGCAACCCCTCGCCTGCCGATGCGCGGACCTAGCGTCGCACCAGGAAGCGGTTCCTGACTCTCGAGATAAGTCACCCTCCGGAAACACTAGCTATCGCAGCACCGTCCCCGCACCCAATGCAATCCCGTGTTAGCAACGTCGCGCTCCTTTCTCACCGAACGATGGCTGCTTGAGATCTAAAGGTGACCTAGTGAGCATCGCGACTCATGGGCTCTTTCCGGAGCCCGGGCCGCTCACATCATGGCCTTGTCCACGGCATCGCGACCTGGCATACCAGCGACCATTTGAAGCCTGCCTTGGGACGGGACATGTCGTGTGAGAGCACCAAGCCCTCGCGAGGTTTGAAAGGAAGAACTAAGCTGAGGCGGAATGAGCATCTCGCACTACTTCATGGCAAGGACTGTATTAACAAGCAGAAACCACAGGCACCTTACAAGCCCCCACGGGGCGCTCTTTTCGATTCCTCGCAGGGAAAAGAGGGAACAGATCCTAAAGAACGCTAACTACACGTGCCTCCGCAAGAGATGCCATCATCAACAGTGGGCCATCAAGCACCGGCGCCACCCTCATCCAGATCGGAGATGGCGGCGGCTCGACGAGCCCGGCCCTGCTCGAGAGCGGGCTTGAGCTCGGGGGCTCGTAGCTGTCGCCGCTCGTCTCCGGATTCGCGAAGAGCTCGTGAGTCGCTGGATCCTCCGCCGCCTCCGCCGCCTGAGGAGCTGCCGAGGGAGCGATCGGCGAGCCTGGTCCTCGCCGCGGCAGGGCCCCGACCACCTCTCTCAGGGCAGCACTCCAGCCGGCGCCCGTCCGTGTCGAAGACCTTGAAGAGTATCATGGAAGCGCCATCATACTCCAGGTGGATCGCGAGGGCGCCCCTCGTCCTGCAGACTCGGGCGATCTCGCCCCAGCCTCGAGTCATGAAGACCTTGCCCGGAGCGACGACCGCGACCTCCGCTTCGGTCGCGAGGGTGCTGCAGCCGGCGTGCTGCAACCAGAGCTCCAAGTATCCCCCCTGCGGCATCACGAAGGTGAAGGAGGGAGGAAGGCAGATCCAAGACTGAGGAGGTATGTCGGAGTGGAGAACAAACTCTTGGGACGAGCCCTCGGCGTGGACTCCGGGAGGGACAACGCGCACCGCCGTGACCCGCTGACGCCGACGGCGGCGTCGTCTATGGCGCTCGGCATCAACACCTGCAGGACCCTCAAGGTGGGCGTACAAGGGCAGTGGGAACCCTGGCGGTGGCCTCTCGCACCAAGGCCTCTATGCCTCCTGCCGGGCGCCCTCATCTCGACAGCATAGGGCTAGCCGTTTCTTCGGTGGAAGCGGGTCGGGACCCTCTCGGGGAGCCTTACCCTTCTCTTCCGCGGAGAACTGGCGGATCGGAGCCATTGCGGCAAGGTGCAGCAAGGACCGAGAAGAAGGAGAAGCAAGAAGAGATGGACTGGAAGGGCACGCGCCGTTCCGTACTTGTAGCCGGGGAAGGCCAACCGCCGACTTCCACGATCACATGTATTCATGACCCGCTTTGCATGCAGGGACTTCTCAATTCGTGCAATTGCCGAGGCGTCGTGGGGAAGCAGGGCCGCCCACGTCCAATCAACCGCCACGTGGCGCCCGAGGCCGCAGGCTGTTAGGGCCCTTGGCGCTATGATTGCCGCCGGCTTCTCTGCTTTCGGCCAAGTCCAGCGCGCCTTTGGCCCGGGGGCTACTATCAGTGTTCTGGGAACGGGGGTACCCAGACTTGCCTGCCTGCAGCCTGCGGTGTGGCTCAAGGGGTGGCCCATCAAGGCCCATCTTCATCAGCACAAGCTCAAGACCCTCGCAAGGGGCCAAGCCTCGCAGGGCGGGGCGACAACGAAGCTTCCTCGGTAGCGGCCTCGTCAGTGGCTCGCGAGGCGGAAGAGAGATCAAGGCGGGTGCCTCACGAGGTGCCCATGACGCAAGCCATGGCGACCAAAGGGCGCCCGAGGCAGGCGCCCGGCCGTCTGCAGTGTCCTCCTTTCCTATTTGGTGCAAAGGGGCAAGCGCGAGCAAGAGCATCAAGCAAAGGCATCCGTTTGATTGCAACAAGACCAAGATAAATCGCAATGGCAGGAAGGAAGTCATCGTGGAGCCCAAGCGGCGTCACCACGAGCCTTTGACGGCGAGGACCAACTTTAGTCAGGATAAGTGTACTAGATGTTCCCTTTCAAAATGGCCAATTGTTGGCGCCCTTCCCTCTCAATATTTGGGAAGAGGCCCAGAGCCTTTGCCTATAAATAGGACTAGCCACCCACAAGGTAGGGGGAATCCAGCATCCTAAATCAGTAGAGAGAGAGTGAGGGAGTCCCGGACTAGGGGGTGTCCAGATGGCCGGAGTATCATCACGGCCGGACTCCAAGACTATGAAGATACAAGATTGAAGACTTCATCCCGTGTCCGGATGGGACTTTCCTTGGCGTGGAAGGCAAGCTTGGCGATACGGATATGTAGATCTCCTACAATTGTAACCGACTCTGTGTAACCCTAACCTATCCGGTTTCTATATAAACCGGAGGGTTTTAGTCCGTAGGACAAAACAACAATCATACCATAGGCTAGCTTCTAGGGTTTAGCCTCCTCGATCTTGTGGTAGATCTACTCTTGTACTACCCATATCATCAATATTAATCAAGCAGTAGTAGGGTATTACCTCCATCGAGAGGGCCCGAACCTGGGTAAAAACATTGTGTCCCTTGTCTCCTGTTACCATCCGCCTAGGCGCACAGTTGGGACCCCCTACCCGAGATCCGCCGGTTTTGACACCGACATTGGTGCTTTCATTGAGAGTTCCTCTGTCGTCACCGATAGGCCCGATGGCTCCTTCGATCATCAACAACAACGCATCTGTGGTGAGACTTTTCTCCCGGACATATCTTCGTGTTCGGGCGGCTTTACTGCGGGCCAATTCGCTTGGCCATCTGGAAGCGGATCGAAAGCTTCGCCCACAGCCATCAGGTCAGATTTGGAAGTTTGAACTATACGGCCCGATATCCACGGAGACTTGATCTTGACGGATTCGAAGCTGCAGCCAAGCATGCCGCCTTGTCTTGATGGGCATGATCTAGCTCTGTAGCGAATAGTGCCACGAGGCCGCACCGGCATCCGCTCCGACCCTTAATCCGGGCGGATTCCCGATCGAGGGCGAGTGGTTGGACACCGCCTCGGGGCTACAATCTCTGGCGATTGATCCGAACTCCATCCCTGTCCTTATGCGAAGACCACGACTCGAGGGTGCGGACTCCTCTCCGGACTCGAACCCTCCGCTCCCCGCCAATCGAATCCGATTGGCGCCCGTTATGGAGTTCATCGCGGACATCTTTCAGCACTTTTCGCCCTCTGGCGACATCCTGAATTCGCTAAAGTCTCTCTCTTTATCCGGAGAGCCTGGCGGACTACGGACGGGAAGGATGGGATGCGACGACGAAGAAATTCAACGCCCACCCACCACCCACTTTGTAGCCACCGCCGATGATTTAACCGACATGCTAGACTTCGACTCGAAGACATCAATGGTATGGACTGACGATGCCGGAGGCGACCAAGACCAGCGCCCTACGAGAGGGCCTGGAAGGCCACCTCGTCATACGACATATACATGGTGGATATCCCAAAAGATGGGAACGACGATGGAACAACGGAGGATGACCCCTCCAAGAAACAGCCGGACAGTGCCGAAGAGAACCCCCTCCAGCAGGACTCAGCGCAGGAGGAGGGAGAAGCAAGTCCGCACGACAATGCGGCAGAAAGAGAGGTCGAGGACGATAATTATGCGCCTCCCTCCGAAGATGAGGCAAGCCTCGACGACGACGAATTTGTCGTGCCTGAGGATCCCGCTTGAGCAGAGGCGTTTCAAGCGGGCTTATGGCCACGGCAAACAGACCTCAAGAAAAGCAGCAACAACTTAGAGAGCTGACCAAGACACCGCTAGCTTACGGATGGACTGAAGTCCTTGCGGCGAAGAGTATGAACTCGAGCGCCCCTCAAAAGCTACCCCCAAGCGCAGGTTGTTGCACGGATCGAGAGGAGGAAGCACCCAAGTCACCCGGCCTACGACAGGGCAGACTGGCCACCCCGTGGACGTGACAGAGAAGCCTCTAGGCCCTCCGGTCTAGCCACACCCGGCGCTTCGCTCAAAAAGTATCAAGGCACGCGGAAAACGCGCGGACTTGCGAGATATATTGGAGGATAAGGCAAAACATACAAGATCGATCTACGGATCGCGTGGGCGCTCAACGGCGGGATGATTACCGTCGCGTGGATACTGACAAACCCAGTAAGGACGAACCACGATGAGACAAAGCTCATATGAGCTATGTCGTGATATAATATCTGAGGCGCCGCACCCACTATGCTTCACGGATGAAGTAATGGATCATCAAATCCACGAGGGCTTCAAACCCGTAAACATCGAATCATACGACGGTACCACAGATCCTGCGGTGCGGATCGAGGATTATCTCCTCCATATCCACATGGCCCTTGGTGATGATCTACATGCCATCAAATACCTCCCACTCAAGCTTAAAGGACCAGCTCGGCATTGGCTCAACAGCTTGCCCGTGAGAATCAATTGGTTGTTGGGAGGACACGGAAGCCGCATTCCTTGATAACTTCCGGGGCACATATGTGCGACCACCGGGCGTCGATGACCTTAGCCACATAATCCAGCAGCTAGAAAGAATCGGCGGACAATTGCAGACACGGTTCCTAACAAAGAAAAATCAAATCGTTGGTACTGTCCGGATGCGAGGCCCTTGCAGCCTTCAAACATAACATCCATGACGAGTGGCTTGCCCGGCACCTAGGACAGGAAAAGCCAAAATCCATGGCAGCCCTCACAACACTCATGACCCGCTTTTTGTGCGGAGAGGACAGCTGGCTAGCTCGAAGCAACAACTTGGCCAAACATCACGATAGTTCGGATACCAAGGACAGCAATGGCAGGTCGCGTCGCAACAAGAACAAGCGCCGCGTGCGGTGATAACACCGAAGATCTGGCCATCAATGCCGGATTCAGAGGCTCTAAACCCGGTCGTGGAAGAAGCCATTCAAAAGAAATACCCAGGGCCCGTCCAACTTGGACCGAATACTTTCGATCGCTTGTGCGGATACATGGCACCCCTGAAAAACCAGCCAATCACACCAATGAGGGACTGTTGGGTGTTCAAACTCAAGCAGGCAAGTTAAGTGCTGAACTCAATGACAAGGGGCTGCATAGCGATGACGAGGAAGAGCCCTTACGCCCGAACAATAGAGGACAGAAGGGTTTTCCCACGCCAAAGTGTGGACGGTGAACATGATATACGCAACCCATATACCCAAAAGGGGCGGAAGCGTGCACTAAAGGGACGTATATGCGATGGAGCCAGTCGCCCCGAAGTTCAACCCATGGTCTTCCTGCCCGATCACATTCGATCGAACGGACCACCCCACTAGCATCCGTCACGGCGGTTTCGCCGCATTGGTTCTTGACCCAATTATCGACGGATTTCACCTAACAAGAGTCTTGATGGCGGCGGCAGCAGCCTGAACCTGCTTTATCAGGATACAATGCGCAAAATGGGCATAGACCCCTCAAGGATTGAACCGACAAAGACGACCTTTAAAGGCGTCATACCGGGTGTAGAGGCCAGTTGTACGGGCTCAGTTACACTCGAAGTGGTCTTCGGATCCCCGGATAACTTCCGAAGCGAAGAGTTAATCTTTGACATCGTCCCATTCCGCAGGGGCTATCATGCACCGCTCGGACGAAGCGCATCTGCAAAGTTCAATGCGGTGCCGCACTACGCATACCTCAAGCTCAAGATGTCATGCCCTCGAGGAGTAATCACGGTCAATGGAAACACTGAACGCTCTCTCCGAACGGAGGAGCACACGGCGGCCCTCGCGGCGGAGGTACAAAGCAGCCTCTCACAGCAATTCTCGAGTCCGGCCACTAAGCGTCCGGACAACATCAAGCGCGCCGGAGTAACCTACAACAAGACCGCCTGGCACGATTCAAGCACGCGTAGCAATCCGGCCCCAACCCCCGCCCTCGCGAAATCACGAAGCTAGTATTACGCGTACATAATAATGCTCTGGAGATACCATGGGCATATGGGGAGGGGCAAGACCACGGCACGCTAAGAATGCGGCTCGACCGTACCAGGGGCTCCCGATTGTGTCATTCTTTTTCTTTTTTCCATTTTTTCCTTTTTCTTACTTTCAGGACTCCGTCTGTCAGAAGTCCTGTCCGGCACTAGAATCGCCGAACTCACGATGCAACAGCCAGGGAAGCAGAAAGCTACGTCGAGTGTTCAGGTGGTCTCTGTTACGAGCATTATACATGTTTTACATACCATCCCGCAGCTTACCCCTGGAGGGGGACATGTTAGATAGTCCCATCCCTTGCTTATCGCACTATTTGTATCGCTCGCTTTCATTGCGATTACCTTTTGAATAAACAATACATAGCTTTTGCTTATTATTGCTCTACTTCCTTTATCTATACATATGTTCATTTCACGACATGTTGCAACCGTACACTTTGGTACAGCCAATACACCAGGGGCTTAAGTATCCCAAAATTATGGTGTGATAAGTCCGAACACTTTCACAAGTGCGGCACCCGAACTTATAGCATTATATGAATCGGCTCTGAATCATGTCTTGGGTCAATAGTTGGGTTACTTTGGCTCCGTGTTTTGGTACCTTACGATCCGTTATATCGGCTAAGGTAGCACGGAGAACCACCGCGATTGTGCCCCAGTTGAGCTGGGTCGAGCACCTCGATGGAGAAAGCTAAAACTGACCCGTCATGATAGGGCGAGAGCCGATCGCTGTTCGAGAGGTTTTTCGGGTCCCTAAAGACTTATGCCGCTTAGAAGCGAGGAACGGAATTGTCCGGCCAAGGCGTGGATAGCGCCCCGAACTCGGTCTTCCGAATACTAGTGGCTTCGCCGAAATTTAAAATTATAGAATTCTATGGCTAAGTGAGAGTGTTCAAGCATTATAAGTCCGGTTGCCTTGTTCGTTTTGTTGAGCGCCTCCCTAGATGGACCCAAGAATGGGAACAAGAGTGCTCAAGTTTATCCCGAACACCCCAGCACTCATGGCATGGGGGCTGAAGCCAACGACTTGCCATCTCTCAAATTTGATAAACGGCCGCCTGAAGGTAATATTTTAAATTAACAAGCGTTGCTTAGCGCATATGAACAAGTTTTCAGCGTCCAGGATAACAAATGTGAGCCTATTCAAAAAGTACATCTTTGGAGCACTCATCCGCTATTCGGCGGGCACCCTTCAGGAGGCCCTCAGCGTACATGGCGGGCGGCGATGCTCATGGCCCTTGGTGGCCCGTCCGTCACAAGCTTCTCCGCATCCAGCTTGCCCCAAAGGCTGCACTTTAGCATGGGCAAGGGCCCGACGGACACCTTCAATACAGACGGGCGCTTTGATGACTTCAATCCGTGGACAGGCATCCACCGCCGCTGCACCAAGCGAAGTAGCTCCGGGCATGGCCTCCAATGGCCACAACCCAGCGCTATAAGGCCCTTCATGGCCTGTTCGGCGACCTTGTGGAGCTCGACCAGCTGCTTCAGCTGGTCGCTCGAGGCACCGGATGTTCGGCCTCGACATCTGAGACCAGAACACCTTTTCCGTCGAGCTCCCTCCTTGGCGCGTAGAATGCGGCAGCATCAGACACACTACGGGGCAAATCTGCGAATGCTCCTGGAGAGCTCTGAATCCGGGTAAGTAATAGGTAATTTACTTTCACATGCTTGCTTTGCATAAAGAATGCCTTACCCGCCGCTATCTTCTTTAACGACTCAATCTCTTGGAGGGTTTTTTGGGCCTCGGCCTTTGCAGCTTTGGCACTCTCTAGAGCCGAGGCGAGCTCGGACTCTCGAGTCTTCGAGTCACGCTCCAAACTCTCGTGTTTTTCCACGAGAGCTTGGAGCTCTTGCTGTACCTTAGCCAGCTGCGCCTCCCCCTTCTCTCGCTCGGTGCGTTCCGTAGCCGCTTTGTTTTCGGCCACGGACACGCTTCCTTCGTGGTCGCCACCTCGTTCGTGGCCCTGTAGTACCCAAGTTATTCCTGTTATTTTTTGCAACCAAAACCTTTTCTATAAGGTATTTCTTTAATAAGGTATTACTTACCTTCCTTGTCCTCGAGCTGCTTCTTGGCTTGTCCGAGCTTGTTCTCAGACTGCTCGAGGTTCTGCTTCAATACATTGACCTCCATGATCGGTCTGGCCGAGGAGGTCGGCGGCGCAGCCTGCATTCCCATATTGACATACTTATGTTAGACTCCTGCGTATATCTTTTTAGATCCTTAGTCCGGCTTTTCTTTCCGAACACTGAACTAAGCATCAGGGGCTACTGTCTATGCGGTAATATTTTTACATATTCTAAACTTACCTCAAAGCTGTTAGAAGGCTGATGCAGGCTTCGGTCGATCTGCTCTTGGCGGACTGAGCTGTTCGGATCACCGCAGACTCATAACAAAGGCGGTGCTCCTCCTCGATGGAAGTCTTGTTAGCGCCTCCGATAGCTATCCAGTGCCTCCGGTTGGACGGAGGACACCTGTCTTACCCTTCTTGCGAAGGATCCGCTGGCGGACTTCGAACCACTGATGGTTCCGGCATAGAGTCGAGACGAGGTTGGGCTTAGAGCCACAGGGGTCTTGCCCCAGCCGCTGAGTCCGGGGAGGTTGCCTTGTGGCACCTCTGCGCTACCTCCTCTTTACCAAGCCCCTTGGGGCCCCACCCAGTGTCGTCTGCAGCGTGAGGCGCAGGAGGCGGTCGGAAGCGAAGCACTCTCCATTTCGACGAGCCTGAGGACCCGCTCGATGAATCGTGAACTTCGCCCTTGGGCGGGCTGCACGGTTGTTCGACATTAGAGAACACTCTGCGATAATAAAAAGCCATGGGTATCAGGACACTTACGATCTCGCCGAGGCTTGGCCCTTGTAGGCCAATCCTCCTCGTAAATCGTCGGGCGTTGGTGGAGAGATTCGGAGGAAGGGTTCTTCCTTCTTGGACCCTCCGGCCTCCCGGTTGGGGCGGCCTTCCTTTTCTTCTCCTCCCTCTTTGGGGAGGAGTTTCTTCTTCATCCTCCTCGTCCTCGGGAGAAGATTCTGCATCGAATCCGGCAAGCGGCACTGGCGTCGGGAGCTCCTTCGAGTTCCGTGGCCTCCTTCTTAGCCTTCTTCTCCGGCACCACATGCGGCACGGAGCCAGCAGCCCGTCAATCAGGCGTCCTTCGGGTCTTCCGGCAAAGGAGCCGGACAGTTAATCTCTCGGACATCTTCACCGATCTGTCAAAGATTAGGGAGTTTTAGATCCCACCTAGAGTCAATCTATGAAAAAGAGTCCCGTAAAGGGTAAAATAACTTACCTTGCCCGGCTTGACGCGCGCGAGCTGTATTCGCGATCTTTGTTAGCGGATCTTTGTTGCTTGGCGCCCTTGAACAAAGCACCTTCCGGTGTCTTCGTGCGTAGTGTTGAAGAGCTGGCTCAAGGTTCGGTCTTTGTGCGGATCAAACTCCCACAAATTGAAGGCCCGTTGTTGGCGGGGAGAATCCGGCGGATGAGCATCACTGGATTACGTCGACAAGCCCGAGATTCTTGTCCATCGGGTTTCGGACGCATGTTTGGAGTCCGGATAGCTCTTTGAAATCCCCACGTCGGGCCGTCTCTTTCCATGGCGAGAGCCGTGTGGGGAAGCCAGATCTAAATTGAGGGCCGCCACCCATTCGGGTCGCGTGGCTCGGTGATGTAGAATCACCCGATTGCCACCCCTTTATTGTCTCCACGAAGGCGCCCTCGAGCCATGGGACTTTGGCCATCTTGCCAACCATATGGCGCCTCCGCACTCAACAGACGGCCGCCCACTACCTTCGGCGGACGTTGAAGATCTTCAGCCATAAGCGAAGTGGGGCTGGATCTGAGAGGAAGGCCTCGCACACGATGATAAACGCCGAGATGTTGAGGATGAAATTCAGGGCCAGGTCGTGGAAGTCCAGGCCGTAGTAGAACATGAGCCCCCGGACAAATGGGTGAAGTGGAAAACCTAGTCCGTGGAGGAAGTGGGGGAGAAACACCACCTTCTCATGGGGCCCGGGGTTGGAGTGAGCTTCCCCGCATCGGGCAGCCTGTGCGCGATGTCGCCGGACAAGTATTCGTCCTCCCGCGGTCTTGTGATGTGTCCCTCCGTGACGGAGGAGGCCATCCACCTGCCTCCCGCTCCTGACATGGTTGGAGAAGGTTGAGGTGGGATGTGCGGACTTGGGCGCTGGAGCTCAGTCTTGTGAAATGGATAAGCAAAGGAGGAAGAAGGCGTAGGTGAAAGGGTGGATCCTTATCCCCTTACATGGACGGATGGAGCTATGCGTCCCCCACCAGCCTGGTAAAACTCGCTTATCTCCCAAGCGCCATAATCAATGGCGCGGATGGGTTACCCACATCCGTATTGATGAGAATCCCGGAACGAGGGGGGACGATCTATGCTTTGATAAGACGTGCCAAGGAAACCGCCTCGCTAAACGCGCTAAGGTGGAACGGTAAAAAAACAATTCATATAAAGGCCTGGCCGTGGTGTGATGTCACACCGCGGAATACGTCAGCAGATTTGTGCAAAAGTTATTCTCTCTACGGTGGTATGTGGAACTTGTTTTGCAGAGCCGGACACTATCCTTGTGTTCAAAACCTTCTATGATGTTTTCGGAGGAGGAACCCGCCTCGCAATGCCGAAGACAATCAACACGCCGGACTCGTCGTCATTGAAGCCTGGTTTAGGGGCTACTGAGGGAGTCCCGGACTAGGGGGTGTCCGGATAGCCGGACTATCATCACGGCCGGACTCCAAGACTATGAGAATACAAGATTGAAGACTTCATCCCATGTCTGGATGGGACTTTCCTTGGCGTGGAAGGCAAGCTTGGCGATACGGATATGTAGATCTCCTACCATTGTAACTGACTCTGTGTAACCCTAACCTATCCGGTGTCTATATAAACCGGAGGGTTTTAGTCCGTAGGACGGACAACAATCATACCATAGTCTAGCTTCTAGGGTTTAGCCTCCTTGATCTCGTGGTAGATCTACTCTTGTACTACCCATATCATCAATATTAATCAAGCGGGAGTAGGGTATTACCTCCATCGAGAGGGCCCGAACCTGGGTAAAACATCGTGTCCCTTGTCTCCTGTTACCATCCGCCTAGGCGCCTGATTCGGGACCCCCTACCCGAGATCCGCCGGTTTTGACATCGACAGAGAGCGGCCGAACTCCCCTAGCAGTTCATCGCACCAGAAACAGAGACCCTCGTGAGGCTGTTCTTCCTTATTGTTCATCATCGGCCCAGAGGCAATCCTCCACACCACACACTGGAGTAGGGTGTTACACCACCATGGTGGCCCGAACCAGTATAAACCCTGTGTCTCTTGTGTTGTTCCTTTTATAGTTTAGATCCTAGTGAGACGGCGAGGTGCAGGTAGGTAGAGGGTCAGATCTCCGCGCGCACCCCAGTGTTCGAACCTGGAGGGTCTGCCGGAACCCGAAATCCGACAATGGTCCTGCCAGCAGTCCTCACGAGGCCTGTCGCGCCACTCCTGGCGTGGGCCACGGTCGTCCC
Organism: Aegilops bicornis; assembly: GCA_021605145.1. Taxonomy (NCBI): domain Eukaryota; kingdom Viridiplantae; phylum Streptophyta; class Magnoliopsida; order Poales; family Poaceae; genus Aegilops; species Aegilops bicornis. The sequence continues at coordinate 392,655,777 of CM038674.1, forward strand.
AGCGTCCGCCTCCACGTCCTCCTCCACGGCCGTAGCCCCGGTCGCTACGCTCGGGGCGTCGGCAAAGCGATCCTTCGCGAATGGCTCACGAGCTCTTGACGATCCTTGGTGTTGTGGTTGTTATGATTGTGGAAGGCGCAGAAGCGGTCGGCTGTTCTTGGATGACTCGGGCTGATCTCTGCCCCGCTTGGTGTCAGGCTCCGCGGTGAGCACTGCCGCTTCCTTGCGCTTCATGCCCTTGGCCTTGGCTTTCTTCTCCTCTGTGCCCGCGGCTGGCAGCTCGATGAGGGAGAGGCGCCCCTCCTCAGCTCTTGCGCGCTTGGTCGCCAGGTTGAACAGCTCCTAAGATGTGCACAGCTCCTCATGGATAGCGAGCTCTTCCTTCATCTTGATGTCACGGACGCCGTCTGAGAACGCGGATATGATGGCCTCGTCCGTGACCTTGGGGATCTTGAGGCGAGTGTTGTTGAAACGCTGGATGTACTTCTGGAGGGTCTCCCCTGGCTGTTGCTTGATGCAGCACAGGTCACTCATGACGGCCGGCGGTCGTGAAGTGCCACAGAAGTTAGCGACAAGCGGTCGCACATCTCATCCCAGGAGGAGATCGAGCCATGCTGCAGGTTTAGGAGCCAGGAGCGGGCACCCATCCCTGAGAGCCATAGGGAACCAGTTCGCCATGACTTTCTCGTCGCCGTTGGCTGCTTCAATGCTCAGCTCATAGAGCTGCAGGAACTCCATGGGGTCGGAGGTGCCGTCATAGCAGGGAGGCAGGTCTGTCGGTGTTCTGGGAACGGGGGTCCCCAGACTTGCCTGCCTGCGGCGCACAGCATGGCTAAGCAGAAGGCCGTACAGCCCATCTTCATCATCAAGGCACCCAAGACCCTCGCGAGGGTCCAAGCCTCGCGAGGGTGATGACGCAAGACCTCCTCGGGAGTGGCCTAGCCAGGCAGGCTCATGAGGAGTGGAGATATCAAGGCGGGGCAAACCTCACGAGGCTCTCGTGACGTGAGCCATGATGAACGGTGCCAGGCGGGTGCCAGGCGGGCACCGGTGCGCGCAGCGTCCTTATTTCCTCTTTGGTGCTAAGGAGGCCAACGCAGATGAATAGTACCAAGGCATCAGGCAAAGGTTGCCATATTGGTGTAATGAGACCAAGACCAGGAGGAAGGCAAGGCGGAGGTCATCATGGATCCCAAGACGGTGTTACCCTAGAGCTTTCTGCGGGCGAAGACCGCTTTTGTCAGGATAGCTTGTACTAGCTGTCCCCCTTTAAATTTGCCCGCCGTTGTTGGCTCCCTTCCCGCTCGATATTTGGGAAGAGGACCAGGGCCTCTATAAATGGGACTAGCCACCACAGTAGGAGGGGACGGATCCCCGAACAAACGGAGAGACTGAACTCTCACACCACAAGTTCAGACGCACAAGAACACCTCAACCTCAGGAGGCTGTTCTTCCCTTGTACTGTTCATCACCAGCCCGAGAGGCAATCCACCACCACCACACTGGAGTAGGATATTACACCACATCGGTGGCCCGAACCAATATAAACCCTGTGTCTCTCTGTGTTGTGAGTTCGTCGAGCTCGTCCGCAAGACCCTAGCGAGCAAGAGCATAGATCGGTAGGAGGGAAATACTTCACGCGCACCCCAGTGTTCGAACCTTAAGGGTTTGCCGGAACCCCACATCCGACATTTGGCGCGCCAGGTAGGGGTGCGCCGGAACTCCTCTCCACCAATCAGCGCCCGGTGCCGCCGCGCTTCGCTCCCATGGCAGGCGCGCTGCCATCCGCCTCTACGACCGACACCAGCAGCAGGGAGTCTAGGTATCGAGCCCTCGCCCCGTCCCTGTGGCAAGTGCAGTGGCCGACCAAGATCAAGCCAGACATGCCGCCGCATTACGACGGCGTGGCAGACCCGGCGCTGTTCCTGCAGGCGTATGAGGAGGCCATCCTCAATGCCGGAGGCGATGGCCCGATCATGGCTAACTGGTTCCCCATGGCCCTCGCCGGCGAGCCACGCATCTGGCTGCTCAACCTCCCGGGGTCCACGGTGGCGTCCTGGGAGGAGCTCCGCAACCGCTTCATCACGCGCTATGCGGTGCCGGCGCACCACGCGGTCGCGGCGCTGCTGGGCGGCTCTCAAGCACCGCCTTCAGATCGCCACGTCAAGCCTTTCTTCCGTCAGATTAGGGCAGCCCCCAAAGCGCCTACGTGGCCGGATTCGGGTTAAGCAGACCCTTGAGGTTCGAACTGCAGGGAGTGCTGGAGATCCAACCCTCCACCGTCTCGTACCTCGCCCGAATCGCAGGGACCTAAACTATTAGCAAGAACAACACAAGAGACGCAAGATTTATACTAGTTCGGGCCACCGTTGTGGTGTAATACCCTACTCTAGTTTGTGGTGTGGTGGATTGCCTCTGGGGCTGATGAAGAACAAGACAGGAAGAACAGCCTCGCGAGGGTCTGTTCTTGGTGGGAGCGATGAACTGCTAAGTGGTGTCCCGTTGCTCTAGCTTGAGGATCGGGTCTCTATCTCTCTCTCTGGATTCCGAATGGCGGATTTGCCTCTCTCCGATCGTCCCCCCTACTATGGTGGCTAGCTCTACTTATATAGATGAAGGCCCTAGGCCTCTTCCCAAATATTGAGCGGGAAGGGCGCCAACAATTGGCCATTTTGAAGGGGAACAGCGGGTACACTTATCCTGACTAAAGTTGGTCCTCGCTTTGCCAAAGGCTCTGGTGATGGCCTTTGCTTGGGCTCCACGATGACCGCATTCCAGCCATTGGGGCGGTCTTGGTCTTGTTGCAATCAAAGCGGATGCCTTTGCTTGAAGCTCTCGCATGCGCCTGCTCCCTTTGCACCAAAGGGGAAAGGAGGACACTGCACGGGCTGGCGCCCTTGGTCGTCATGGCTTGCGTCATGGGCACCTCGCGAGGTACTCCGCCTTGAACTCTCCGCCTCCTCATGAGCCAGCCTGACGAGGCCGTGCCTGAGGAACCTCCTTGTCGTCCGCCCCACGAGGCTTGGCCCCTCGCGAGGGTCTCGACCTTGTGTTGATGAAGATGGGCCGTCCTGGGCCTCCTTTGAGACACGTCGCAGGCCGCAGGTAGGCAAGTCTAGGGACCCCCGTTCCCAGAACGCCGACAGTAGCCCCCGGGCTCACGGCGCGCCCGAACTTGGCCAAGCAGAGAGGAGAAAGGGCAAGTGCGAAGCATCGCGGACCCTAACAGCCTGCGGCCTTGGGCGACGCGTAGCGGTTGATTGGAAGTGGGCGGCACTGTTCCCCCATGCCTCCTTATTTCGTGCCTTGCTAGGCGGACACGCCGCTGCACATATCTGTTCCCCTCTCTGCTGCTTGTGCGCTCTAGTCCTTCCCCATCTCGAACTCCAGCTTCCATTTCCAATCCAATCCCAGATCTCCCCCCTCCCCTTTTTGATCGCCATGGCTCCGACGAAGAAGGGGAAAGGGAAGAAACCTGTGCCTCCGCCTCGCTCGCCGCCGCCGGCGGCCTCTGCTGTCGACCCGTCAATCATACTCAATCTAGAGGGCTTGGGCAAGGTCAGTTTGGCTCTTGCTACCTCCTTCAACGAATGCGGGAGGACGACGGCTTGGCCCATGTCCCACTTCTCCATCGACAGGATAGTCACTGAGGTCCGGTATTTCGCTGACGCCCTGTGGGAGGGGCTGGTTCCCCCCTTCTCCGATTTCTTCAATGTTGTGCTTTCCCACTATCAGATCCACATGATGCATCTAGGTCCTGAGTCCATTACTCTCCTCTCGGTCTTCGCCTTCGTTTGTGAGGCAATGATGGGCATCCTTCCCTCGATTGCCTTGCTGCGCCACTTCTTCTCTCTGCGCCTTGTCGACCCCACTCAATGCTCGGCGTGTGTGACCTTCGTCGCCGCGCCCGAGACAGCGGCCTCAGGGATTGACTTCCGCTTGCCTCCGCCCGCGGCTGAGTTCCACGAGAGGTGGCTGTACGTGGATGTGGGGGTGCCCAGCCCCCTGCTATCGGAGCCAACCTCGCCCGCTGTCCCCAATTCAAGCTGGGGCCAGGAGACGCTTTCAATCCCTCGGTTCATCTTCGTCTGGCGCCGCTTCGCGTTCCTGAGGTCGCTTGCTATGACAGCACCCAAGGTGGTGAAGGAGTTCTGATCGCTCGCATTGCTCCTCTCCAAAGCCATTCCCAGGATGTGGGCCTGGTGAGCCTGGTGACCGTATGAGGCTCCAGGAAGAAGACCTGACGCCTGAGGCGCTAAGGAAAGTGCTCCTGGTCCTGACTGGCGACCCTAACCCCGATGGCATCCGGCATGAAGGGGCCTTGCTGTACCTCTGCCGGAATAGGGGTGATTTGGTGACCCAGATGCCTATCTTCGATGAATGGGGGCTGCACCCCGCTGGTCTCCAGGGGCCTCGCGAGAATCCAGTGGTGGTGACAGCCCTTCCAGTCGGCCAAGGCGGCCCCTCCTCAAGTAGTGGAGCAGGGAGGCACGAGCCGCCAGAGGCCGAAGGGACCCCAGTCGGGGTGACAGCGCCGGGTGATGCTCGTGAGGGGGCGGCTCCTGAGGCTCATGCATGGCCGAGAGGCGGCAGGCAGCCGCCAGCGCCGCGGATGGAGCCCCGAGGCCCTCTTTGCTTCTCTTGGTGAGGCGACTAGCAGTGGGCGTCAGGCGACGCCTCGACGCAAGTCGCCTTGATGCTTCTCCCTACGCCAAGCTGATCCCTCGCGCCCAAATCTTGGGCTGTTTCGCGTGAACTTGAGGCCCTCGGGAAGAGAAGGAGGCCTGGGCGATGATTACCCTTGTCGCTGCTGAAGCGGGGAAGTGCCGCTTCTTGATGAGTAAGCCTCCTCCTTCTCCGGCTCCTGATTCTTACGCTGCTTGTCTTGATCCCTGCCTGCAGTCCCTTCCTGCCGAGCTCATGGAGACGGGTGAGGAGCCGTCTTCCCCGGCTTAGCCCCCTCCCCAGTCCTCGAGTGCTCCAAGCAGTGGAGCTCTTGTGGTGAGGGCGACCGGGGAGGTGGGCCGTCCCAAGGCGCGTCGTGGCCCCGCGCGCCTCGCGATCCTTCCTCGCGAGCCTTCCTGAGGCATAGCTAGCCTGTCGTGGGCTTCTCGTCTGGTCGTGGACGGCGATTGGCTGAGGCGCTTCCTGCGCCCCTCGTCTGGGGATGGGCTAGCTCCAGACCGGGCTTGGCAGCGGGCGCGCCGGACGCCGCGAGGGTGCCAGCCCCGGCCCCCTGCCGGAGGAGTGTTGACTTCGTAGATCGGCGCCCGCTGGGGCGGTTGATGGTGTGGAGAGGGCGGCGCTGTGGCCTTCCGAGCGCCGCGCCTTCGCCAAGGATTTCTTGAAGGGCGGCCGACGCGGTGAGCCTTCTTGGTGAAGAGCTTCTTGACGAGGACGCGCCTTGAGGCCGAGGGCTGCGCTGGCCGTCAGCAGAGAGGCGCCGAGCTGGAGGGCCGCCCTTGCGCGCCGCCAGCGCGATCTTGATGATGAAGAGGCCAAGGCGTCGCTAGCAGCCTCTCGGGAGGCCTGTTCTCGGGCCGTCAAGGAGGCCCAGGCTGCTAACAGGCGGCGAGAGGCGGCGGAGGAGCGGGCACGGGAACTCCTGGCTCGGTGTCACTCATTGGAGGAGCTGTGCAAGGCAGCCCTTGCATCGATGAAGGTGGCCTCCGGCGACTCGGCGGAGCTCCAGAAGCGTGAGGAGGCGGCGGCAAACGCTTGAAGCAGCAATCTGGCCAGACGAGGGAGGCGCTTGGCGGCGGCGAGGATGAGGTTGCAGCACGGGAAGCCCGCGTCATGGAGGAGGTCGGACGCCGAGTGGCGGCGGCGCGCTCGAACCTCGAGCGCGAGTTTGAGGAGCGGTTGGGGTTGATCAAGGCCAAGGCTGAGGGGAGGACTGCTGCCTTGAGGGCCAAACTAGAGGAGGCGACACGGCGGGCCGATGCTCTTCGGGCCGCCCTCGAGGTGGCGCAGAGGGAGTGCACCACCTCTCAGGCCGAGGCTGTCAGGACCCCGATTCCAAGTCACATCGACCTAGCCGGTAACACCTCATATCACTTTGCGGCCTCACGCACGGTATTCCCACGGGTGTCGCCTTACCATGGCCCGGGACCGTTTGTGCCTTTTGGCTCACGTATATGATAGTGTCGCTAGCATCCATATGACAGAGAACCCAGGCCGACATGGCTAGTCGTGAACCCAAAGCGGCACTAACCCATGGGGACAGGCATACATGAATCACATCGAGCATGTCGGTTTATCAACGTGTGAATCCGGGCTCTAGCACTTTGGGCTATGATACTCGGTAACCCGGCTGTAGCAGGCTAGGCAGGACTCCGGATATCACCGCGTGACATTTCCCCGAAGGGACAGACATAGGGACGAAGTGAAACACATGCCGGCCAGTCAAGTGTCCAGAGCAGTAGTGCTGGGCTAGCAGGACTCCGGTGAACCGGGCTGTAGCGGACTACTATCGCTCAGGAAGAACTAGACTACATTTCCCCATATAAGAGGCTACCAAGGATAAACAACTAGATTGTCGGATCCCACACATACCAAGCATTTCAAACATACACACAATATGCTCAATATGTGTAGATACAACATGGCATCACAACATAACTCTCTGACTCAAATATTTATTCATTAGGCTCAGGAGGCGAGATATTACAAACATGGGTCTCATGACCCAACACTCGTGAGCATACAAGTCAAAGCACAAGCGGAAGCTTAACATGTCCGAAAGTATAGACATCTACAAATGGAAAAGGGTGAGAAGCCCGACTATCTACCGAGATCTCGCCGAGGGCACAAGATCGTAGCTGAGGTATCAAGCTAAACGTCGAAGTCCATGCGGAACCACTAGCTAGACTGAAGTCTCTCTGCAAAACATAAATTAAGCAAACGTGAGTACAAATGTACTCAGCAAGACTTACATCAGAACTAGCTACATATGCATCAGTATCAATAAAGGGGGGTGGTGGAGTTTGACTGCAGCAAGCCAGCTTTGACTCGGTGGCTATCTGAACTACGCATCGCAAGTAACTCTTTGAGGTGGCGCACGCAGTCCACATATTCACCATATCAATACACCACTATGGATCTGCTCCCATCTCCCCACGAGAACGCCATCCATAGCACTCACGCTTATCTTGCGCATTTTAGAGTATCCACTTTCACTTGTCTATGAACTATGCAAGGGGTCCAAGTTTCCATATCCGAGGAATCCGGCTATTCGAATAGATAATGATAACCTTGCAGGGGTGTACTTCTTCACACATGCTCTCGCCACTTATCGCCCTGTACACGTCATGTATCTCGGCAACCTTCAAGTGGAAGCCGGGCGAGGGAGTCGGCCACGACCTGACTAACCACACAAGTCTCTCGTCCAGGTTTATCGCCTACTCGGGTTCGATCCGCAAGGAGATCCGGCCGGGGTGTCGCTCACGGCCCCAAACGATGTCTGAGGTTCCCAAGCCCACCAACCGGGTGCCACTTGGTACACCGCAAGACCCCTTGTGCCTAGTCTGTCCCAAGCCCACCTGTACCGGGTGCCACTTGGTAGACTACTAACACTACCTACAAACACCAGAAACTAGATGCAACTCCTGGACAGAGATCGAGTTGATTAATAAACAAAGAGGGGCCGAGTTACCGGAACCCAATGTGTGGTAGTAATTGTTCATGGATCACAAACACAGAACTCAGTTCCTGAGGACGGCTGCAATGAGACAACCCACCATGTACTCCTACATGGCCTCTCACCGCTACCTTTACCAAATCATGTTCACACACTTAGCTCACACACAAGAGGACATGTTCACCACTTTCCAATTCATTCCCGATGAATCAGGACTGACACAACTCTAAGCAATAGCAGGCATGACAAACAAGCATGAATGAGTAGGCACATCAGGCTCAAACAACTCCTACTCATGCTAGTGGGTTTCATCTATTCTTGTGGCAATGACAGTTCATGCAGAGGAAAGGGGATCAGCTACCGCAACATGTAACAGTTGAATCGTTGTTGTCCTAATGCAGTAAAAGAGAGCAGGAGCGAGAGAGTGGGATTGTATCGGAATGAACAAGGGGGTTTTGCTTGCCTGGCACTTCTGAAGATAGTATAGTTCTTCATTGGTGTCATGGATCACATCGCCGGTACACGTCAACTGAGAGGGGACAAGCACCGACAAACAAAGAAGGAACACAATTAATGCAGTGCACAATATGATGCATGATCATGACATGGCAATATGCTATGATTTGAGCTAATGCAACTGGCAACAGATTAAATGATGTTGGTTTGAATGCAAGATTCAAATTCAAACTCCATATGTGATTATTCAAATGCTATTTAAATGATTTGAACTAAACAGTGAACAAAAGTTGTTCTAACATGCATGAAAATTGTACAAATGGATAGATTGGATTTTTCTGATCATTTTTCATATATAATCTATTTCATTTGGAGTTACGGTTGAATTTCTATGATTTTTAGAAGTTTTAGCTATTTTCTGAAATTTCCTGAATTATTTTAAATCCAGAAAATGGTTAACTGCGTCAGCATGACGTCGGTGTGACGTCATCAAGTCAACAGGGGTGGTCCAAGTCAAACCTGGCGGTGGGGTCCAGTCGGTGACCAGGTGGCGTTTAGTGTCACTGGCAGGTGGGGTCAGGTCAACGGTGACGTGGCCAGGTCAAACTGACCTGTGGGACCAGCGGGGTTAGTTTTATCTAAACAAAAACTAAACCATGTTTAGTTAGACGGTGGGGCCCGGCTGTCAGTGGCACGGGGCGGTGATTAGTGGTTAGTTAAGCCAGCCATGTCAGCGCGGCTATGGACTAGCCGTCGGCGACCTCAACAGATGGCGGAGGCACGCCGGAATTGCTACTCCGGCGACGGTTTGGTCTTGTGGGAGGGCTCTCACGGGTTCTGGCGTTGTGGTGCTGCTAGTGGTGGTGACGGGTGGTCTTGTGGTAGGCTGGAAAGTTGCGGCGACAAGCTTTAGCAGTGGCGAGGCTCGGTGAGGTCTTGGCGGAGGTACTCGGAATCGCCTGTGGCTCGGTTCGAGGCGTGTTTGGGCTCGTTGGAGAGCCCTCGCGTAGCGTCGAGCGTAAGCGGTAGTCCGTCCTGTGGTGGCCGGAGGCGACGGCAATGAGAGCTTCGGCCGCGTGGCGGAGCTTCGGGCGTGGTGAGCAGCGCTGCGGTGCGTAAACGAGCACGAGGAAGGAGAAGCGGAGGGTAGGTCACGGCGGTCGACGGGCGTGCTCGGCGGGCTCGCGGAAGAATGAACGGCTGACGGAACATGGACGGCGATCTCGGGCGGCCGAGGTCGACGATGGCGGTGGTTGACAGGATGGTTAGGCAGCTAATGACGGGTTAGCCGGCGACTAATCGCCGGTGCTAAGTCATGGCAGCGGCGATGACGGGCGGTTGTTTCCCGGCCACGTCTGCTTCATTGTGCGGGCTCTTTGGGTGGCCTACCGTAAGGCCGTAAGTCTCTCTTTCTCTCTTTTATTTCTATTTTCTAATTCTTACGCAACTGTTGGGCTTTATTAAAAATACTAAAACGTTTCCAAAAATCACGCAAATAATTATGGGCTCTGTTGGGATTATTCCTAATAGCCCACACTTAAATTCAGAATTAATTGAGCACTTAAAATAATATATAGCATTTAAATGCCCAATTGCAAATACTAAATGATTTAATTCAGTGACCAAATATGTCATGGAAAAATGTGCAACACCTCTGGTTATTGCTTCTAGCATTTTCCAGAAACGATGAACAGTTTTTAAAGCCATTTGGATTCACTGAAATTATTTTAGTTGAACCTAGTGAATTCCTTTGATTCTAGGGTTTAAGCAATCCCCATTTCGAGTTTATTTCAAAAGTTAAACATGATGCACACATGAAGGGCTAGCCTACTGCATACCAAGACTAAGGATGTGACAACTCACCCCCACTAAACAAGAATCTTGTCCCGAGATTCAAGCGTAGGGTAAGATGAAGGGGGAACGCAACTAACGCAATCTTCACGACCCAGGTTGCACTTCATAAGAACGTTGATTCCATCACCGTCACTGACTCGATGTCTTCCTTTGAGAACCCCAACTAACATGACAAGGAGAGGAAAGGGAAGCTCTAGAAGAATCGATCTTCTCGAAGATCGAACAACTCAGGATCAACTCATGGAATGAGACATTGACACATCTCTCGGTGAGACACGGAGTATACATCACGAGAAGGAATGGAGTGAGGCGGATGGCGAGGGTCCACTAGGTAAACAACAAGTTCACGCTTAAGAAGGTGGTGAACGGTTGTCAACGTAGCGAGGAGTTGAATTGCCATGATACCATAACGAGACATCTTAGAGGGGGTGACTCATGGAATCATCCCTTAAGTGGCAAAAAGAATTACCTTTGATTCAAAGATCATTAAAACTCTTCATACTAGCTTAAGGCAAATCACAATCGATCATTTGGAGGAGTTCGGTAGAATGACATACTCAGACTAGAATGGATGATGTGGACTACCTTGTTGAAGACAACGCAAGGAATGATTTTTCTTGCGCGTGCTCTCAAGAACTTGAGCATTTCCATATTCATCAAGGTTTTACCAACATCCGTGTCAAGGATCCCGCAACACACAATACTACATGATGAATAGTGGTGGACGATGCAGATGCAAAGGAAGGTAACACCTTCTCAGATTTTACCTTAGCGGAGCCAAGGAAGTAAAATCTGGATGATCGACCGAGAGACATTTAGCACTCCGCTTCTAATGGCTTTCCTTGATGTGCTAGCATAACCCATTTACATGGTTTGGTATCTAGAACATCAAGTAAAAGGTCAGACTTCGGGAGCACAAAAGAAAATCCATAAGGAACAACTAAGGAGTAAATCCTACGAAGTCCTTATGGGGAGGTGGCCAACTTCCTCAAACAAGATCTGCAATAATAGGTCTTCCGGTTGGGTGTGTTGGCCACAACATCCACTTTACCGGGTTACAAAGAGACCAATATTATAGTTCTTGAGAAATGTTCCAACCATCATATCTCACCGAGACTCGAGATCTGGTTGGTGTCGGGATAATCCAGACTAATCGGATTACGCAAAGAAAATGAAAGTTTGCAACACAAATCGACGAGATGACGTTGCGAGATTCTCGGGGGATGAACTACGATAGCAGGCTCCAAAATATGAGCTGGTTCCGCTACAAACTTGTGAACATACTGTCCTAGACAAGCATGAGCACATGGTAGTCTTATGATAAAACACTACCGAGTTCTGATTGGGAACCATCATCGCGGATAACGAAGTTCTTAATTAAGCCCGGGTTAGCTCTTAAAAGAAACTCCTTCTCCTGGAACAAATCAGTTAGTGGCTTGGTGTGCTAGGGATACATATGGAATGAAGGTTGCGATCCTGTCAAACCATAGCATACTTCGCACATGCATGACTGACTTGGGATGGTACCAGGGGGAACAAAAACAATCTTTCTCGAACTCACGGCGGCAACTTGCACCAAATGCACGTGAATCAGAGAAAGTCACTTGTTTTATCCAACATATTCTTCATGAATGGGACATGAAGATAATTCTTATAGAAGTTTCCAACACTAGGTTGATGATCAACATGAGTCATGGGGGAGACAAAATGCTGCTGATGGGCTCAACAAAGAACTCATCGTAATTTCCATATCCTTTGGACTTCCGCCATCATGTGAACACGGTGATAGTATTGGTCAGGACCAAAAGATGTAATGGTGTATGCTCGAGGGATCAACCACGAGTAAGACAACATTACGAATATCGTTGATTCTAACTTGATTTGACGATAGCCCACACTCAAATCAAGGTTTGGACAAGACAATAGATTCAACAACTGATCACGGGGATCAGTCGATGAAGATATCATCTTTCTTCAACACACACACACACCCAAGGATATCCCTTAGTGATGAACTAAGTCGGACAAGCTTTCATCTTCCAACTCTCCAAGTTGTTGTTTAACTTAATCAACTAGCTCAGGGGTATCCAACACAGAATCTCGGAGAATGGGTGGTTTGGAAGAAAACCAACATGATCACGAACTCAACATAGCGGTCAGGTGAAACCTGGTCATACTTCCGAGAAGATATTCGGAACATCACGAACCACCGATATGTTACTAAGCTCGAGAACAATCTTGCTTTTCAGGGCAAGACGATGTGACCAAACAAGAGAGGGATTAATGCAATCCTAACTCTTGATCGAAGGGTGCACCAGGAAAAATGGACTAGGTAGCACGATCAGTCTTAGAATGATAATTCGATAACCAGCACGCTAAGAATGAGAGTATTGTCCATTAACTACCAAGCAACAGAGTTGCTAGGAGTATTGATTTCGCACATCGCGGTTCACTTGTCGGCATTCCGGTTACAAAAACACGGGAACCGAGGAATGAACAATGATGGCAAGAAGTATTACTGCGTCAAGAATTCATAAGAGGTGGTGCAATTCACATGACACTCTTGACATAAAGATGGTAACACTACAATGCACAGCAGAGCAGAAGCTGGATTGGCATTTTGATCTGCGAAATACAATTGCTTTGACCCAATCCTAGATATGGATGAGGTACTGGAGTTTGTTTCTCCTAGTCATTCCCGGATAGAATGGCTTGACGGGCCACAAGAGTAGTGGCATCGATGAACACGAATGCATAACTACTCCTGACTATCAATCGATAGACGAGGGCCAGAAAACAATTAAAGAGGGACAACTCAAAGGAACATACGATTTTCTGAGTTGTGGATGCATAGGCAAGCATGTCGAATGAGTTCAACATATTTCTTCCGGATAACCCATGCAGAAAGATAGAACTGGCAGGGTCACAATTATGAATGAAGGACTCATCAAGAGTACTCTGGTTGCGATCTTTTGGTTCGAGAACTTCTGCCATAAGCAGTTCATGGTATTTGGAAGAAGGAAATACCACGGACCTCGAGGACTATCGCAAAGGTTACTAATATCCTAAAGGAACTAGCGACACTATCAGCATGAGGTAAGTAGGTGAATCTCGGGTTCAAGAACCGAGGAATAGAATACCTACTAACTAAATTGCATCACGGGATGCTTTCGAGAATGATGGCCAGAATCATCACACTGGGAACACAAAATATGGCTAGATTACTAGATGGTTTCATAAGACGCCTAGGGTCATAATAATAGCTCCAACATCTATGTCGAGGCAACAACGTACCTCAACTCACCGATTAGTGTGGTTAATCTGGCCCAAAGGAACATCAAAATGGGAGGAAGGGATTTTGCAAATGCTTCAGATTATTTAGAAACCTGGGATGACAAGGACAGCATAACGGCTGTAAATGCTCAAAAAGATTTGAGACATCATGCAAAATGGTGGCATAGCCACTCAACAACATCATATCAAGGTTCCGAAATCAACAATTAACATACGGAAGTAGTAGAAACTGAACTGAGACTTAAAACCAACAATCTTAAAAGTCTATGGGTTAGTAACACGTCATCACGATAGATAGATGAGAAGCCTAGTTCTTAATCCCGTAGAAGAGAAGAGGATGACCTGCATCGAAGGCCATGAGGTATAAGGAGTAAAAAGAGCCTTACGTTCCCTTCCACAATCAATTCCCTTACATAACTAAAGCATTTCTAGACACAACTTCGACCCGGTTTGGCTTGGTAATCCTACGGTAGTCGGGCTCGATACCAAAGCTGTCGGGACCCGATTCCAAGTCACATCGACCTAGCGGTAACACCTCATATCACTTTGCGGCCTCACGCACGGTATTCCCACGGGTGCAGCCTTACCATGGCCGGGACCGTTTGCGCCTTTTGGCTCACGTATATGATAGTGTCGCTAGCATCCATATGACAGAGAACCCGGACCGACATGGCTAGTCGTGAACCCAAAGCGGCACTAACCCATGGGGACAGGCATACATGAATCACATGGAGCATGTCGGTCATCAACGTGTGAATCCGGGCTCTAGCACTGGGCTACCAGGACTCCGGTATCCCGGGCTGTAGCAGGCTAGGCAGGACTCCGGATATCACCGTGTGACATTTCCTCGAAGGGACAGACATAGGAACGAAGTGAAACACATGCCGGCCAGTCAAGTGTCCAAAGCAGTAGTCTTTGGGCTAGCAGGACTCCGGTGAACCGTCTTGTAGCGGACTACTACCGCTCGAGGAAGCACTAGACTACATTTCCCCATATGAGAGGCTGCCAAGGATAAACAACTAGATTGTCGGATCCCACACATACCAAGCATTTCAAACATACACACAATATGCTCAATATGTGTAGATACAACATGGCATCACAACATAATCTACGACTCAAATATTTATTCATTAGGCTCCGAGGAGCGAGATATTACAAACATGGGTCTCATGACCCAACACTCGAAAGCATACAAGTCAAAGCACAAGCGGAAGCTTAACATGTCTGAGTACAGACATCTACAAATGGAAAAGGCTGAGAAGCCTGACTATCTACCAGATCCTGCCGAGGGCACAAGATCGTAGTTGAGGTATCAAGCTAAACATCGAAGTCCACGCGGAACCACTAGCTAGACTGAAGTCTCTCTGCAAAACATAAATTTAGCAAACGTGAGTTACAAATGTACTCAGCAAGACTTACATCAGAACTAGCTACATATGCATCAGTATCAATAAAGGGGGGTGGTGGAGTTTGACTGCAGCAAGCCAGCTTTGACTCGGTGGCTATCCTGAACTACGACTGCAAGTAACTCTTTGAGGTGGCGCACACGAGTCCACATATTCACCATATCAATACACCACTATGGATCTGCTCCCATCTCCCTACGAGAACGCCATCCATAGCACTCACGCTTATCTTGCGCATTTTAGAGTATCCACTTTCACTTGTCTATGAACTATGCAAGGGGTCCAAGTTTCCATATCCGAGGAATCCGGTTATTCGAATAGATAATGATAACCCTGCAGGGGTGTACTTCTTCACACACGCTCTCGCACTTATTTCCCTGTACACGTCATGTACCTCGGCAACCTTCAAGCGGAAGCCGGGCGAGGGAGTCGGCCACGACCTGACTAACCATACAAGTCTCTCGTCCAGGTTTATCGCCTATTCGGGTTCCATCCGCAAGGAGATCCGGCCGGGGTGTCGCTCACGGCCCCAAACGATGTGTACAGGGTTCCCAAGCCCACCAACCGGGTGCCACTTGGTACACCGGGCCATCAGGTTTAGTCTGTCCCAAGCCCACCTGTACCGGGTGCCACTTGGTAGACTACTAACATTACCTACAAACACCAGAAACTAGTTGCAACTCTTGGATAGAGATCGAGTTGATTAATAAGACGAGAGGGGCCGAGTTACCGGAACCCAATGTGTGGTAGTAACTGTACATGGATCACAAACACAGAAATCAGTTCCTGAGGACGGCTGCAATGAGACAACCCACCATGTACTCCTACATGGCCTCTCACCGCTACCTTTACCAAATCGTGTTCACACACTTAGCTCACCTACAGTAGGACATGTTCACCACTTTCCAATTCATTCCGATGAATCGGACCTGACACAACTCTAAGCAATAGCAGGCATGACAAACAAGCATGAATGAGTAGGCACACCAGGGCTCAAACAACTCCTACTCATGCTAGTGGGTTTCATCTATTTACTGTGGCAATGACAGGTCATGCAGAGGAAAGGGGTTCAATAACCGCAACATGTAACAGTTGAATTGTTGTTGTCCTAATGCAGTAAAAGAGAGCAGGAGCGAGAGAGTGGGATTGTATCGGAATGAACAAGGGGGTTTTGCTTTCGTGGCACTTCTGAAGATAGTATAGTTCTTCATTGGTGTCATCGATCACATCGCCGCAGACACGCCTCTCTTGAGGGGACAAGCACCGACAAACAAAGAAGAAACACAATCAATGCAGTGCACAATATGATGCATGATCATGACATGGAAATATGCTATGATTTGAGCTAATGCAACTAGCAACAGATTAAATGATGTTGGTTTGAATGCAAGATTCAAATTCAAACTCCATATGTGATTATTCAAATGCTATTTAAATGATTTGAACTAAACAGTGAACAAAAGTTGTTCTAACATGCATGAAAATTTTACAAATGGATAGATTGGATTTTTCTGATCATTTTTCATATATAATTTATTTCATTTGGAGTTACGGTTGAATTTCTATGATTTTTAGAAGTTTTAGCTATTTTCTGAAATTTCCTGAATTATTTTAAATCCGAGAAAATGGTTAATGCATACAAGATGACGTCGGTGTGGCGTCATCAAGTCAACAGGGGCGGACCAGGTCAAACCTGGCGATGGGGTCCAAGTCGGTGACCAAGTGGCGTTTAGTGTCCTTTGGCGGTGGGGTCGGTCAGCGGTGGCGTGCCCAGGTCAAACCGACACGTGGGACCCGGCGGGTTAGTTTTATCTAAACAAAAACTAAACCATGTTTAGTTAGACGGTGGGGCCCGGCTGTCAGTGGCACGGGGCGGTGATTAGTGGTTAGTTAAGCCAGCCATGTCAGCGCGGCTATGGACTAGCCGCCGGCGAGCTCAACAGACGGCGGAGGCACGCCGAATTGCTACTCGGCTGACGGTTTGCGCGCGAGGCGGCTCTACGAGTTCTGGCGTTGTGGTGCTGCTAGTGGTGGTGACGGGTGGTGCTTTGTGGTAGCGGAAAGTTGCCGGCGACGAGCTTTAGCGGCGGCGAGGCTCGGTGAGGTGCGGCGGAGGTGCTCGGAATCGCCCTCAGGGCTCGGTTCGAGGCGTGCTTGTTCTCGTTGGAGAGCCCTCGCTAGCGCGCGTTGAACTGTGGCGGTAGTCCGGCCTGTGGTGGCCGGAGGCGACGGCGGAGAGCTCGGCCGCGTGGCCGAAGCTCGGGCGTGAGCGCAGGCAGCGCTGCGGTGCAAAAACGAGCACGAGGAAGGAGGGGAAACGGAGGGTAGGTCACGGCGGGTCGACGGGCGTGCTCAGCGGGCTCGCGGAAGGACGAACGGCGACGGAACATTGACGGCGATCTCGGGCGGCCGAGGTCGAAGATGGCGGTGGTTGACAGGATGGTTAGGCAGCTAATGACGGGTTAGCCGGCGACTAATCGCCGGCGCTAAGCGATCTGCAGCGGCGATCGCCCGGCCGGTTTTTCCGACCACTTGGCCGCTATGCTGGTCAGGCTCTTTGGTGGCCTACCAGGTAAGGCCAGGTAAGTCTCTCTTTCTCTCTTTTATTTCTGTTTTCTAATTCTTCTCCAACTATTGGGCTTTATTAAAAATACTAAAACGTTTCCAAAAATCCTGCAAATAATTGTGGGCTCTGTTGGGATTATTCCTAATAGCCCACACTTAAATTCAGAATTAATTGAGCACTTAAAATAATATATAGCATTTAAATGCCCAATTGCAAATACTAAATGATTTAACTCAGTGACCAAATATGTCATGGAAAAATGTGCAACACCTCTGGTTATAGCTTCTAGCATTTTCCAGAAATGATGAACATTTTTGAAAGCCATTGGGATTCACTGAAATTATTTTATTTGAACCTAGTGAATTCCTTTGATTCTAGGGTTTAGGCAACCCCCATTTTGAGTTTATTTCAAAAGTTAAACATGATGCACACATGAAGGGCTAGCCTACTGCATACCAAGACTAAGGATGTGACAGAGGCGCTCCTTCTTCGCCAACGGGTGGAGGAGGCCGAGGCCGTGGCCCAGCCTTGAGAATCGCAGACGAGATCGTCGTGGCGAATCTGGAACATGAGCATGGTCCCATGCTCGCCATGCTCCGGGAAAGAGCTAACGCAGCCTTGGATAATATCTGCGAGGCGGCAGAGGCGCAGACGCCATGATTAACTACGCCGGCAACCTTCAGTTCTTCATCGACGTGGTGGCGCTGGCTGGAGGCTTGATCGGTCGGGGCCGGCAGGTAGGTGGAGGAGAGGAGCCGCGCGCTCATCCGGCGCGCCTTCTCTCGTGTCTTCAGCCATCTCCGGGACATGGACCCCCACTTCGATTTCGACGCAGCCATCGCCCCAGTTCCCCAGGCCGTCCGGGGCGACCTGGCGCACTGGGTGGAAGACAATGTGGATGCCCTTGACCGGGCCTTCGCTTCGGACGACGACGGCGTGGTCGTGGCCGCCGATGAGGGCGGCGTGGTGAACGGCCCAGACGCCGCCGACGATCACGCGGACAGCGACGGCGAGGCCAGCGACACCAGCAACGGCTCGGGAGGTGCTCCTGAGGACGCATTGGGGGATTTGTCCGACTGATCATGTATTGTCCTTGTTCCATTACCCTGCATGAATAGAACTCAGGTTTTCGCCTGATGGAGGTGAGAGCATTTTGGGGAGGGGGAGCCCCTCATGTAAAACTTGTGTTCTTCGTATTAGCGGGTGTTACATTGCCCATACGCCCGCGCCAAGTGGTTGGCTAAGCGGCATGCTGGTTGGATGGTTTACCTTTATTTCGTACGAGCCCCGAGATAGCATGTGGGAAGCTGAGGCGATCTGAGTGTCTGCTGATCGAATCCGTAGGGCCTGCAGTAAAAACCCTCCAGAGAGGAAGCGGTGGCGACAGGCTGGGCTGCGCGCAAGCTTGGCCTGGCCCGGCTCGCGAGGGGCTCGCGAGGGGAGGCAGCTGAGGCGGAGTTGTAACCGAAACGCGAGAGATTTGCTCGAACGAGACTAAGCACCCCTTCCCCGAATCTGGCGCAAATCTTCGAGCTCAAATTCAACTTAAATCCAACAGGGGAAAACGACAGCCATAGGGAAAACCAATGAAAGCAGAAAAAGGCCGCGTCCGGCACTTAGTCTAGTCTTGGACGTCTTCTCATCAGCCAAGGAGCTAAGTCTTGCTTTGGGCGTGGGAGGGAGCCCGGGGCACGAGGTCGGCACCTCGAGACTCGGGCGTGTACAGCCCCACTCATTATTACGTGAGAGTGTCACGGGGCGGCGAGCTTCACAGGCACTGGGCCTTCTTCACAGGTACCGGCCTTGCTTCATATCGCCAGACGAGGGCCCCGCCTTGCGCCATACTCTAGTGCCACCAACGACGACCGGAAACCAGACGCCCGCCGATGGGGTAGAGCGGTCGCCCGGCCAGTTCCCCGATGACCACGGGTCCTCCGCCAGGCAGGCCCCGAGGCACCTCCCAATGAGAGGGCCTACCTTCTAAGACCGCCTTTGCTCAACGCGCGCGGTGGTGATGTCGAACTCTGCCTCTCGGCAGCCCCTGCGCCCCCCTCCCGAGGGGTAGGAGGCTGGGGAGCGGGGCAGCCGCTCGTCGTGGCGACCTGTACCTCCTGCGACCTACGGTTAGCGTATGTTTGCTCTTGAGGAAGTAGCGGTACCCGATAATCGTCGCCCCCGGCGTGACCAGTGGGACCGTCTCGAGGCTCCTGGAAGAGCGCGGCTTCTGTCGCCTCATCCCCCCAGCTTGGGCTGAGGAGCGAGTCTTGTTCTCCCTCATGCGGGTGCCCTTGGTCCATCATGTGGGGCACGTATTCTTCCGGCGCCGTCATCCCGAAGGCCACGCCGTAGTGCTGAGCGTGCCTTGCTGCTCTTCTTGATGCGCCCACCGTGGGGTGGTGGCGCGGCGGTCCACCAGGGCCGTGATTTGCGTCGAGTCCTCCTTCTCCGCGGGCCGGGGCAGGGCAACCCTGGCCGCCGCCCGGCCACGACAGCTTCGGGCCGCTGGAGTAGCTTTGGAGTTCTGGGCGCCAGGAGCCCCGGGCGGGCCGCCCTCGGTCTGAGGTGGGAGTTGGGTGCAGAAGGGGTGAGCCCGAGGGCGTGAAGCCAGGAGCTCCGCCACTGGCTCAGCCCGGAAGACGTCGCGGCCGCTCTCCGGCAACACACTGACTGCAGCAGCTCTCGAACCCTTGTGAGCTGGGTCCTCGAGTTCGCCTGCTCCGGCGGGGTGTCACGGTGATGTGGTCGCGGCGTGGTTGGAGGCTGTCGCTGCCGACCGCGCCGCCATGTGTGAGAGCCGTCGAGGCCTGTCCGTCGCCCTCGGCCCGTAAGGCGCCCTGCGGACGCGAGCTGCCTGGGCACGGGTCGCCTGAGGCAAGCGGCTCTGCGTGGGTGGGCCACGCCTAAGGATCTGGGTTGCCCGCTTGTCGCGGACATGGTGATGACGATGCGACGGGACACGAGGTGGCGGAGGCGGATTCCGGTGCACCCCTACCTGCACGCCAAATGTCGATTTCGGGTTCCGGCAGACCCTTGAGGTTCGAACTACAGGGAGTGCGCGGAGATCCAACCCTCCACCGCCTCGCACCTCGGCCGAATCGCAGGGACCTAAACTACTAGCAAGAACAACACAAGAGACGCAAGATTTATACTAGTTCGGGCCACCGTTGTGGTGTAATACCCTACTCTAGTTTGTGGTGTGGTGGATTGCCTCCGGGGCTGATGAAGAACAGTACAGGGAAGAACAGCCTCGCGAGGGTCTGTTCTTGGTGGGAGCGATGAACTGCTAAGTGGTGTCCCGTCGCTCTAGCTTGAGGATCGGGTCTCTATCTCTCTCTCTCTCTAGATTCCGAATGGCGGATTTGCCTCTCTCCGATCGTCCCCCCTACTATGGTGGCTAGCTCTACTTATATAGACGAAGGCCCTGGGCCTCTTCCCAAATATTGAGCGGGAAGGGCGCCAACAATTGGCCATTTTGAAGGGGAACAGCGGGTACACTTATCTGACTAAAGTTGGTCCTCGCCGCCAAAGGCTCTGGTGATGACGCCTGCTTGGCTCCACGATGACCGCATTCCAGCCGTTGGGGCTGGTCTTGGTCTTGTTGCAATCAAACGGATGCCTTTGCTTGAAGCTCTCGCTGCGCCGCGGCCTGCTCCTTTGCACCAAAGGGGAAAGGAGGACAACTGCTGGCTGGGCGCCTTGGTCGTCATGGCTTGCGTCATGGGCACCTCGAGAGGTACTCCGCCTTGAACTCTCCGCCTCCTCATGAGCTGCCTGACGAGGCCGAGGCCGTGCTCGAGGAAGCTCCTTGTCGCCCCGCCAATCTCAGGCTTGGCCTCGCGAGGGTCTCGAGCTTGTGTTGATGAAGATGGTCCGCCCCGGCCTCCTTTGAGCCACGTCGCGAGGCCCTTGAGCGAGCAAGTCTGGGGACCCCCGTTCCCAGAACGCCGACACCCTGGGGCTCTGCCGGGTTGGGCTGCACCGGAGGCCGACCTCACCTTCGGCTCAGAAGACCACCCCGGCTCCACCATGTCGGGGAGGCTGATCGTACCCACGAACACCTATGGGGCCGGCGGACCAGGCCCCTTGTGGTTCGGAGGGGGGCGGAGATCGCACGAAGAGCGGATCGAGGCGAGGCACACGAGCAGTTTACCCAGCTTCGGAGCTCTCCGGAGAGATAAAACTCCTACTGCTGCTTGTTTGATGTATTGTTGATGTATTGTGTTCTTGCTAGGGAGCGATGGGAGCTACAAAACCTAGCGTGAGCATATCTGGTCTCG
The DNA here is from genome assembly GCA_021605145.1 of Aegilops bicornis. NCBI lineage: Eukaryota > Viridiplantae > Streptophyta > Magnoliopsida > Poales > Poaceae > Aegilops > Aegilops bicornis. Next base: position 392,677,272 of record CM038674.1, read on the forward strand.
AGTGAGTCGAATGAACCGAACCCTTTCTACGTTGCGCATGGGCCTCCTTTTATATGCTCAAGGGGTCTCCAGGTGGCAACATAGGCGAGGGTACAAATGTAAAAATAGGAGTTGGTACACCTACTTGAACAAAGGTACAATGCAAAATACCTAACTCGACGGCAAGGGACAAAAAGCAATAAATGCCCGCCTGTGGTCGCCCAAACAAAGGCGACAGAGGCGTCAGTGCGCCACCGCTTCGCCACGATGGCAAGCTTGTCGTGCCGCCACCGCTGCTCTCCGCTGGCTGCACAGCCCTTGACACGCTGCGCATGGAATGGCCTCATGGCGACACGTTGTTGGATGAGCTGGAGCGGGGATGGAGAGAGGTTGCTTGTCATGCAAGCGCCTTTGCCGCGTCAATCCTTGTCGCGTCCCGGAGGCTTGTCGCGCCTGAGCCTTCCCGCAAGCTCCCTCTTGCGGGCCCCTGTCTTCTTCTGCATGCCTCGAATGGCCTTCCCGGCAAGCTCCTCTTGCCGGGCCTTGTCTTCTTAGTCAAATACTTTGTTCTTGAATGGCTCCAAAGGAGCCACGGAGGATCTTGGCGGTGACCAGTAAACCCCCGCAGGTGCTGTGAATCGTCTGCATCGAGTACTGGGATACTAGGGTACCCTACTCTAGTACATCGACAGGAGCCCCCGGCCCGGGTCAGACACGGTGCCGAAGCGCTGTCGGGCTGTGCCCAAAACAAGCAGACGCTCACACGCCGCCTCGATCACGCCGCATCTCGCCCCGGACTCCACCACGACCCCCACTAACGGCACGCATCAACGTGGCGCCGTGCGAAGATCGTGGGCGTGGTCGCGGGGGTTTCTTTATTAGGAAAAGCGAACGCCCGCCCCTTTTATAAGCGGAGGAAACAGGGCAGGCCGTCCACTCCGCCATTGCTGTCTTGTCAAGAAAACGCCGCCGCTCCCCCTTCTTCTTCGCGGCGAAGAGAGCAGCGCCCGCCCCTTCGCCACAAAGCGTACTCACCGCCGCCGGCCTCCTCCACCGCCCTCGCCATGGCTCAAAAGCCTACAAGGAGAAGGGCGCCAATTCGGCCGAGGCGCAGCGGCTCGCGGCGCCGCGCAAGTGAGCGGGCCATCTTCCCCCTCATTTCGGCGCCAAGCGAGCTGCGGGATGTCTTCTATCTCTTTTGGTCGAGGGAGACGCGTGCGCATCCAGGTGCACGAAGGTACTCCCGCCTCCTCTTCTGATTTGGCCCCAACTGGGTACCCCTTCTTTGCCCTTTTCTTCTATTGCGGGCTTTGCCCGCCCTTTTCCGAGTTTTTCTGCGATATCATGAACACATATGGCCTCCGCCTCCTTGATTTCACCCCCAAGGCCGTCTTGACCATGGCAGTTTTCGCACACCTTTGCGAAAACTTTGTCGGGATCCACCCAAATGTGGCACTCTTCCGCCACTTCTTCGTGCCCCGCGTCGAGAGAGGAGAGCCACTTGCCGGAGGGATAGCTTGGGTCTCCAAGATCAGCAAGAAAGAAGCCTATCTGGAAGGAGAGTTCCGCAACAAGTGGGAGGAGTGGAGAGCCAATTGGTGTTGGGTCGTAGAGGAGAACCCGCAGCCCTTCACTACCGTGCGCCAAACCCCAATAGTGCGCGGCAGAGATTGGAGTAACTTGGCGCCGGAGGATGCTAGGTTGAAGATAGTTGTGACCCGGATTTTGCGCCTCAGGCTTGCCGGACTAACCGTGGGCGCGGTTAGGCGCAGACTTCCTTCGCCACAGATCGCTCCCTTGCAGGAGAGGAGGAGGCCTGCTTGGGAGTTCCAAAATGCGTGCACATCATGAGGTTGCGCCCAGGCCCGAACTGTAATTTCACCGCCTTGGAGCTGGATGCGATCTGCTAGAGCTGTTCAAGAACGACCACGATCACCCCGGAAAGTGATTTAGGTTGCCGAGGGGTCGCCCCATTGTGCAACAACTCGGCGGCTTCGACCGCATCCGGCGCTTATCATGCCGTGCCAGCGATTCCCATGGGATCGCTCCACCTGGCAGGAGCTCCCCGACGAGGTCGTGGCAGCAGTTCTTCGACGACTTGGAAGAAGTGCCGATCCGCCCGACGAGCGAAAGGCTCACCACGACACCACCGACGAGGAGATGGCGCGCGTATTGCCACCGTAGTGGAGGAGGCGGCAGCAGCCGCTGCACCGGAGCCTTCGGGTACACCGTGGAAGAGGCGGATGCTGCGCGAAGCGGCAAGCCTTGTCGAGAAGGGAGATCACCGGCGAGGACGAGCTTGTCGAGCCCGAGGCCGGGTCGAGTGGACCCGCCGAGGGCGCTTCTTCTCCACCACCCAGCGACTTGCCGCCAGCCGAGCCCCGGCCCTCTCGAAGAGGCGCTCAAGGCCGGAGACGAAGTCGGGCGGCAGTAGCCCACAAGCGGCAGCGCCATGATGCGCTTTCATGCAAGCGATGATGTTGCTGAGCGCCTCACACTGCTGCGATAACCTGGGCGGGATCTTCCTGTGCCACTGCCGACGCCTCCGCCAAGCGGCCAAGAGAGCCCACTCCCGCCTCGTCAGACCGGGAGGCGTAGCCGAGTTTGACTTCTCCGCCAGCTCCGAGGAGGAAGATGAAGAGTAAGCTCTTGAGATTGTGTTTGTATTTCTTCAATTTTGTTGCTTCATCTTGAATCTGATTTGCTTCGTTCACGAACTCTTTCCTTTTCGTGACGCTAGCCCAGAGAGAGCGTCGAAGAGGGCTAAGATCCCGACGGCCGTCAAGTGAGGACGATCCACCTGGCAACAGAGGAGGCGCTCTGAGACCCCCTTGCCGGACCTGCAACCCTTCCTCAGAGCAGCCCCCAAAGACAGGCCCCTGTGGTAAGTGTGCGGCTTTCTCCTCATTGTTAGGTGTGCAGGGGTGCTCCTTCTTCGCTGATACTTGATTGTTTGCTTGTGTACGAAAGGCAGCAGCCTCATCGGAGGGCTCGGAAGCCGCCCCGAAATCCTGTCTGTTGTCACCACGCCGCCAAGGAGGATTCTTCCCAAGGGAGCGCCCTCAGACAAGGGAGGCCACTCCGACAAGGGAGGCTACTCCTGCAAGGGACAGCGCCAAGTGACCCTCCGGTGGTCGAGGCCATGGCCATGGATCCTGCTGCAGGTAATTTCCTTACGAAAATCTCCTTGGGCTTGTTCTCTTTTGTTTCTCTTTTGAACATTTGCTTGACTGCTCCTTCTTCGCCCGACGCAGAGCCGATGGAGGTCGGGCTGCCGGGCGAGGAGGAAGCGCTCAATACCGACGAGGCCGCTGTCAGGAAGAAGAGGCCGTCTGTGGAAGAAGAGGTTGCCGCCGACGAGCCTGTCGGGCGAGGAGGCTACCGAGGTCTTGGCCGACGCAGGAGCTGGGCGAGGGTCGGGCGATCGACCGACGGCCCCGAGGTCAGGAGCGCCAGCGCCAGTAACGACAAATGACTTCGCCGGCAAGCATGCCAGTTCGAGGAGCCCCACCCAGCGCCTTACTTGAAGGCCGGGCGAGGTGTCTTCATCAAACTCCCACAGGAGCCGAGCTCAGGCGCCGGTCGAAGGAGAGACCTTCGACGGCGAGCTACTCGCCTCATTGGCCGACGCTGTGGACGCGCCAAGCAGCAAAGGCCGGGCGAAGTCCGAGGAGGAGCAACGCCGAAGAAGTTCTTTGCCGCTCTACCGCGCCTGCAAGCCAAGTTGGAGTCCCGGAAGCACTTGTCGCGAGGGCAGGAGCGGACATGGAGAAGCGCCAGAAGAGCTCCGAGCGCCAACCAAGAAACTCTCCACGACGAAAGCGTGGCTGGGCAACTTGCAGTAAGAGCGCACGGCCTTCATCCTTGAGAAGGCCGCAAATTGAGGAGGAGCAGCCGTGGCTGCCGAGAAACTCTCCGCAGGAAAAGGAGTGGCGCAGCGGAAGGTCAACCTGGACAGCCACGAAGAAGACCTTGCTGCGAGGAGTCACTTGGCGGGGCGCTTAAGGAAGCGGGCGATGCTTGCCGCAACGCCGAGGCCGCCAAGGAAGAAGTTGAAGGCGAAGGTAGCACAGCCGAGGCCACCTCAAGAAGAGTGGCGAGGAGCTTGCCGCGCCAAGCACGAGCGCCGAGAAGGATGCTTACACCCTTGGCGAGCTGCAGGGCCGCCTCACGATAGGGGCAAGGAGCTCGGCGCCGCCAAAGATTCCAAGGCGGATCTTGAGCTGAAGCCGACCACTCAAGCCAGCGGGACGTTGGACGGCGCCAGAGAGCGGGAGGTGGGCTTGTTGGAGACGATCAAGGCCAAGGAGGAGCTGCTAGCGAATGTTGTCTCCACCCAGAGCGCCTTGAGGGAGAGTGTGGAGCACTGGACTGAAGGTCTTGTGGACACCGCTGCTGACATCCACAACGAGCTGATGGAGCTGGGGATGGCGGACCTTGCATACTCCTCCGACGAGCATCTCCAACCCAGCGCCAAACTTCGCTTTATTCTTCAAAGGCGTGGGACGGGTCTCCAGCGACTCGGGAAGAGGTCCCAAAGCAGCTGGCCGAGGAATCACGCCAGATCTGCGGCAGAGCCCTCGAGAAGGTGTTGATAAAGGTGGCCTTCCGCAATCCGGGCCTCAACCTTAACGGCGCCCTCGCATCCTTGCCGCCAGATGCCAACGTGGAGGAGTTTCAAAGCCCTTGTCGCACCCATTGTGGACAAGGTGAACAAGATCAAGCGGATTGATGGCGACCGCCAGAGACTAGGCCGCCAATTTCATCTTTCCCTTGTCGCTGCCGATCATGTTTAGAACACTTTGTTAGATCGGCGACAAGTTATTTTGTAATATACTCTATCTTAGGCGATCAATGCAACGTTATTTCTCTACTTGATTCCTTCCTTTGTAATGCGTTTCTGCCCTATGCATTTGGGGACACAGCCGGTGCGGGCACCTTTTGTCATGAAGGCCGAAAAGTGAACGTCCGCCGCCGGCAAAGGTTACCGACAAGCAACAACCTTGTCGCGACTAGCCGCAGCTCACTTAAGTTGTTGAGCGGACTCGAAACAAAGTAAGGGCGCGACTAGCTGCGAAAGTTGGTTCCTTCGCGCACGTGTTTTCCATACAAAGTACTATCGCTCGAGGAAGATAACTTAAAATTTAAAAATTGATTGCTCAAACTTTGGCAACTTAGCTTTTCTGTCTTTTGCTTACCGATAAGGTCAAACTTCCTCGAGCGATGCTCGGTCCATAGTATTATCTTCTCCTTCCCCGGCTAACTTGTGCGCGAGGGAGCCTTCCTTTCTTTGAGAAAAGAGAAAGAAGAGAAAATAGTTATGGAGCCTAGCGGCTCGATTTTGCTTTACCGGTGTGGTTCTTTGCATAAAGCGTTAGCCAAAGCATGCAATAAAATGATGAAAGCATGAATTTGACAAGTTGTGCGCATAACGCATGAGTTTTATCGATGCATCGGGTCTACCGCTTGCGGCTTTGTACAAAGGATTACATGCAACAGCGGCAAGACTTGTACAAAGGGTGGTTGCGGAATAGGTTCCGCAACCGCGCCTATGGGTTAAACTTACGAAGATGCTCAATGTTCCAGAGTTGCTCACCGGATGCCATCTTCGGTCTCAAGGCGGACATCGCCAGCCTAGTGACTCGCTTTCACCCGATAAGGGCCTTCCCACTTCAAGGCGTCAACTTGTTTGAATTCTTGGCGGACTGAACGCTAGAAGAACAAGGTCGCCTTCCTCGAGACTTCTGGCACTAACTTTGCGGCTATGGTAGCGACGCAAAAGCTTGTCAGAAGCGAGCAGCTTCGCAATACGGCCTGAAGACGATCCTCCTCAAGGAGCAGCGCGTCATCTTGTTGCAGCTGCTCTTGCTCAAGCTCATCGTAAGCGAGCACTTCGAGGCTGTCCGTATACGAGTTACGTGGGGAGAACCGCCTACGCCTCCATAGACTAGAGCAAAGGTGTCCGCCGGTGGCTCGATTTGGCGTCGCCCCGATCGACCAAAGAACCACCGGCAGCTCCTCGATCCAGCTTTCTTCCGCACTTGTGCAGCCTGCCGAAAGTTCTGGTCTTGAGCCCGCGCAGCACTTCAGATTTGCCCTCTTCGCTGACCGCTGCTTCTAGGGTGGGCAACGGAAGCAAAGGCAGACCTTGGCGCCAAGATCTTGGACGTCTTGCGCATGAAGGTGCGACTCAGAATTGTGTGCCGTTGTCGGTGATGATCCTGTTAGGGATTCCAAACGGCAAACAATCGACCAAGAACTTGATCACGATCGTGTCTGTCACCTTCCTCATCGCTTCCACTTCCGGTCACTTTGTGAACTTGTCGATGGCGACGATACAAGTACTCAAAGCCCCGACAGCTTCGGGGAAGGGCCGAGGATGTCGAGCCCACGTAATCAAAAGGGCCAGGATAAAGGGATCGTCTGGAGAGCCCGAGCTGGTTGGTGTATCTGCTTGGAATGGAACTGCACGCTTCACACTTGGTTACTAGTGCAGTTGCATCCTCGGAGGGCTGTCGGCCGAAGAAACCTTGCCGGAAAGCTTTGCGAGCAAGTGCTCTCGCCGCCAATGTGGTGACCACATATGCCTCCGTATCTCTCGCCAACAGCTTCGGCCCATCTTCCCCAGGAATACACTTCAATTTTACACCGTTGAGTCTTCTTCGCATAAAGATATCTGTCGGCTAAACCGGTACATACTTGACTGCCGGGCTACTCTTTCCGCTTCTTCTTGTTCTTCGGGAAGTTCTACCGTCGAAGGAAAAGAACAATCGGTTGCGCCATGCCGGAGCTTGTGGCTCGACAACAAGGACTAAAGGCACATCTCGCTGCTGCGGGAACGTCGCCTTCTACGGCAAGAACCTGCGGCTCTGCTTTGAGCTTGATGCTCCCCGGCAAGCTTTCTGCGGAGCAAGACTTGTCGGAAGCGCCCGCTTCAATGATACAAACCTCGGGCTTGGCCGGAGCAGACTACCCTCAAAGACTGTTGGTGTTGATCTTGGGGACCTTCGCAACGACGGCTTCGGGAAGCTCTGCCGAAAGTAGTCACCAGAGATCAACTTCCTCTTTCTTGGTTTGTCCAGCTTGATGGTGTTACGGTTGGTTGAGTCAGCTTGAGCACGAAAATCCCTGGTTCCATAGGCAACTTAAGTGCGGCAGACTTTGACAAAGTCCAAGAATGTCATTCTCGAGCTCTTGGAACATGTTGTTCCATTTGCAGGCCATCAAAGTGCTCTTCTAGCTTCCTCACTTCATCAACGTGAGGCTTCCATCAACGGACTCGATAATCTTTGTTCACTTGGCGGACGACAAGCTGTGAGTCACCCCGACAATAAGCTTCTTGATCCCAAGGTCTATCATGATCTCGAGACCGCAAGCAAGCAAACCTTCATACTCTGCAAGATTGTTTGTTGCTTGCTCCTTGGGAAAGTGCATCCGGACTACATTACTTGAGGTGCTCTCTCCGTGGGTGCGATAAGCAGCACTTCCTAAGCACCGGCGCCTTTGCAGCCGAGAAGGCACCATCAAAGTACATTAGCCACTCTTTTGCTTGTTTCCTTGACGGGAATGCTCGCCTCGGAATCTCTTCATCTGGCGTTGGCGTCCATTCTCGCTATGAATTCTACCAATGCTCTGCTTTTGGATAGTTGAAGTGCTTTCAAACTTGAGACCAAAGCTTGATAGTTCCAAAGGCCCACTCGACAATCCCGCTGTTGCCTCTGGATTCTCGCAAGATCCTCTTGAGCGGAAAGCGAGTGACAACTGTGATCTCATGTGCTTGGAAGTAATGGCGCCAGCTTCCTCGAGGCCATGAGGAGGCCGAAGCAATTTCTGCGACACCAGAGTACTCTGACCTAGCCCCTGCAGGAGGGAATCGACAAAGTAAACTGGGCGCTGCACCATCCTTTTCTGCATCTGGTCATGCGTCTGCGCAGATTCGTCCTTGTCGGGACCAGAGCTTGTCGGCGAAGCCCCCTGCTTGTCGCTGGATGTGCTTGCCGTGGTTGCTGGCTCGTCATCCGCCTCCCTCTCCGCCACTAACGCAGCACTAACCACTTGATTGGTTGCCGCTATATATAGCAGCAACTTCTCTTGTGGTTTAGGTGCGACAAGTGTTGGAGTGGAGGACAGGTATCTCTTTAAGTCTTGCAGCGCAGCCTCCGCTTCGGGAGTCCATTTCATTGGACCTGCCTTTTTCAAAATCTTGAAAAACGGCAGGGCGCGCTCAGCAGACTTAGAGATAAACCTACTGAGAGCAGCCACGCAACCGGCAAGCCTTCGTACATCCTTGACGCGCTTTGGTGCTTCAATCTGCTCAATGGCCTTGATCTTGTCGGGATTGGCTTCAATCCCTCGCTGAGACACGAAGAACCCGAGAAGCTTGCCGGAAGGAACTCCAAACACGCACTTCTCGGGGTTGAGCTTGAGGTTGATCTTGCGCAGATTTGCAAAGGTCTCGTCCAAATCTTGAACCAGAGTTGCTTTGTCCTTGCTTTTGACCACTATGTCGTCCATGTAGGCTTCTACATTTCTATGCATTTGCGGCTGAAAAGCGTCATGGACTACCCTTGCAAATGTTGAACCAGCATTCTTCAAACCGAAAGGCATCCGTATGAAACAAAGATGCCACATGGTGTAATGAATGCGGTCTTCTCTCATCTTCTTCAGCCATGAAGATCCGATGGTATCTCGAGTATGCATCAAGAAACGAAAGCAAATCACATCCAGCCGTGGAGTCAACAATCTGGTCGATGCGCCGTAAGGAAATGGATCTTTGGGACAAGCTTTATTGACATCCGTGGAAGTCAATACAAAGTCTCCATTTTCCATTTGCTTTGGCGACGACTACTGTGATTGGCCAACCACGTAGGGATGGAGCACTCCTCACGACAAGGCATGCCGCTTCCAGCTTCTTGATCTCTTCGCTATGAATTCTGGCGCCCACCGCTTGCTTCCTCGACTTTTTGCTTGACGGGCCGCGCATGGGGACAAACGGCCAGCGGTGCTCAATCACTTCCACAGGAACACGGGGATGTCGACGGTTGCCATGCAAACACGCCGACATTCGCCCATGAGAAAGCAATGAGCGCGCCTTCCTATTTAGGGTCGAGAGAGGCACCGATGGTGAAGGTACCACCAAAGCCGTCCCTCCTTGGCGGGCACCTTCTTGGTCTTTGGCGGAGCTACCATCTTCTTCTTGCACTTGCCGGTGGAGCTCGATGGTGCGTCCTCGACGGTAGCGCAGCACTCCGAAGAGGTGCACTTGCCGGAGTGGGCATCAGAGCTCTTGCCGGACTTGGACTTTGTCTTCTTCCCCCCGGGAGCTTCAGTGTCAAGTGTTTGGCAATCTGTCGCGGCTGCTGCATCCCGGTAGATCTTGTCGGCACAGATAAGGGCATCCTTCTTGTCGCCATGGACAGAGATGACACTTATCGGGCCTGGCATCTTGAGTAAGTTGTAGGCGTAGTGAGAGGCTGCCATGAACTTGGCAAGTGCTGGATTTGCCAAGTATCCCATTGTAAGGCAATGGGAAATCGGCAACGCCGAATGTGATCCTCTCAGTCCTAAAGTTCAGCTTGTCGCCAAATGTTACCAAAGAGCGTAATCTTCCCTTCGCTTGCTCCTTCCCGGATTGATTCCTTGGAAGGTGCCAGCCTTCGAGCTCATTGTCGTGGGTTTGAAGCTTACGGAGCACCGCTGGAGGAGATCAGTTCAAGCCCGGCCACGCCGTCAACTAGCATCTTGGTGACCTTGAGGTTGCGGATGGTTGGTGAGACCAACATCGGCAAGCACCGGACCGCATGATTATGCGATAAGGGTGGTCCTCAATATCAAAGACGATAGGCGTCTTTGGACCACTTCAGAGGCTTGCGTGACTTCACGGATGGTTCCGCTGCATTGACCTCCCGCATCCATTGCTTGAGTTGGCGGTGGGAGGTATGCGTGGAAGCACCTCCGTCAACGCAGAGAGGACCTCTGTGGCTTTACGAAACTCCTGCTCATCGGGCTGCTGCCGCTCTTCCATATCCTCGTCGTCGTCATCATCTTCATCCTTGTCGCGACCGCAGGGGAGGTCTCGCCTCTTGCCGCTGCTTGGACTTGCCGCGCGCCCCTCCCCGGCCGGACGCTTTCTTGCTTGCTCCTCCGGCACCTTCCTGGCCTTTCTCCTTGTCGCGCCGCTTCGTACTCAGCCTTCGCTGCTCAACAAGATGCTCGACCTTCTTGCAGCTCACGGAGGTCGTGGCCCTTGGTGCGGTGGATCTTGCAAGATCTTGCTTGCGGAGCCGCCCCGCTTGTCTGGGTGGCCGCCACAGACCGGTGGTGGGTGTCACGGCAACCTCCTTACTGGAGCCACCAGCCTTGGCGTTCTTGTCGCCACCTCCGCTGTCCGGACTGCTCAACAGCTAGCACTTCTCTACCTTTCTTCTTCCTGTTGCCTCGCCGCCGGCCCTTCTTTGCCGAGGCGGCCTCCTCACTGTCAGATCCTGCTTCTGCATTCTCTCCTGGGAGTCTCCTCCCTTCCTTAGCGCGTGCACACTTGTCGGCCAAGGCGTACAGCTCACTAACGTCCTTGACTTTGCACATCTCCATCTCCTCCCTCATCCTGCGGTTCAAGACGTTCGATGAAACGCCAGCGATCACCGGGCAGGGTGGACATCTGGGATGTTGTAGTGCACACGGCTGAATCTCTGAATGAACTTGCGCAGGACTCTCCTTCCTTCCGGGCGAAAGATGAAGGTCACTCTTCATTATGAGGTTTGTGGCCACCGTGAAGGCGCCAACAAACCGATGGCATAGATCTGCCCAAGAGGATATGGAGCTGTCCGGCAAGTGCATGAGCCAAGATCTCGACGTTGGGCTTGAGCACGGCGGGAAGTAATTGGCGAGGATCTTGTCGCCCCGCCCCTCGCAGCTCGCACCGCGATGGTGTAGATGCTTTGAGGAACTCGATGGATGCGCCCTGCCATCATACTTCTCCGGCACATCTGGTTTGAAATTTTTCTGGCTGGGCCACTGGACTTGCCGCAGCTCACGAGTGAACGCAGGGCAACCTACCGCGTACGGCAAGTCACCTGGCTCCTCCGGCGCGCGCATGTCAATAGAAGGCCCAACGCGATTGTCGGATTGACGTCGCGCTTCTCTCCGGCGCTCGATGCGAGTTCGAACATCCTCTTGTTGTCGTTCATGAAGAACTTGGCGCTGGTCGCGGCGAGCTCGCGGATCCGACGACGCGGTGGAGTCGCTGTCGAGGTGGATCCGGTGAGTCGGCGACCTTGGCCTTCGGGGCGGAGAGTGCATGGTAGTTGCACCTCCGACAGCCTGCCGCCGCTGCTCGCGTTTTGTCGTCTTTGTCGCGGCGACGCGTTGGTTGTCATGAGCGCCGCCGCTGGCAAAGCCGATGAGGCTCGGATAGTGGCCCTCCACTTGTCGACTTCGTCGGGCCGTTGGAGGGTAGTCGAGGAGCAGCTGAGCTCTCGCCAGAGCTTCTGCTGGAGTAGTGGGTGGCATTGGCGAACGGTGCGAGGAGTGGGATATGCTCGGACTTCTAACTATGTTAGAAGGAGCAACACCCCGTCCAGGCGACCGTATCTCACTCGTGCCAGCATGTTGGCTGCGTCTTTGGTCTTGAGGGTCTCGATCCAACGAACGTATGGCATTGTGAACACCATGACGTTGTTGGTCCCGCCTCTCTGAGATGGGCGCGGGGATGCGCGGACGCCGAGGTTTGCGGGCCTTGTCCTTGGACTTGGCGATGTCGCGAACACCTTCGCCGGCGCCCGTTCCTCCGCCGGCGTCTGCCCCACCACCCGCTTGCTGCGGTGAGGGTGGGCACGACGCGACGGCTCTGTTGCCTCCAAGCCTTCTTCTTCGGTGGCATGTTGAGGAAGATGTTGAGGACGCTGCTTTCGTGTGAACGCCGGATCAGATTCACACGGCCTCGACGCCTCACCCGGGCGCGCCAAAGATGTCGGGAGGCTGATCGTACCCACGAACACCTATGGGGCCGGGCGGACCGTGCCCCTTGTGATTCGGAGGGGGCGGAGATCGCACGAAGAGCGGATCGAGGCGAGGCACACGAGCATTTTACCCAGCTTCGGAGCTCTCCGGAGAGATAAAACTCCTACTGCTGCTTGTTTGATGTATTGTGTTCTTGCTAGGGAGTGATGGGAGCTACAAAACCTAGCGTGAGCATATCTGGTCTCGAGTGAGTCGAATGAACTGAACCCTTTCTACGTTGCGCATGGGCCTCCTTTTATATGCTCAAGGGGTCTCCGACAGGTGGCAACATAGGCGAGGGTACAAATGTAAAAACAGGAGTTGGTACACCTACTTGAACAAAGGTATGGTGCAAAATACTTAACTCGACGGCAAGGGACAAAAGCAATAAATGCCCGTCTGTGTCGCCCAAACAAAGGCGACAGAGGCCGTCAGTGCGCCACCGCCGCCACGATGGCAAGCTTGTCGCCGCTATCGCCGCTGCTCTCTGCTGGCTGCACAGCCCTTGACACGCCTGCGCATGGAATGGCCTCATGGCGACACGTTGTTGGATGAGCTGGAGCGGGATGGAGAGAGGTTGCTTGTCGCAAGCGCCTTTGCCATGGCCGAATCCTTGTCGCGCTCCGAGCCTTCCCGGCAAGCTCCTCTTGTAGGGGCCCTGTCTTCTGCATGCCTCGAATGGCCTTCCCGGCAAGCTCCTCTTGCCGGGGCCTTGTCTTCTTAGTCAAATACATTGTTCTTGAATGGCTCCAAAGGAGCCACGGAGGATCTTGGCGGTGACCAGGCAAACCCGCCGCTGGGTGTCAGAATCGTCTGCAGGCATCTAGTACGGGATACTAGGGTACCCCTACTCTAGTACACCGACACACCACCGGCTCTGACATGCTCCCAATGCTCTGCACGCCTAGCATCTGCAACGTGGCCGTCACCAAGACCCTCATCGATGGTGGTGCTGGCCTCAACTTGCTCTCCGTAGAAGCCTCCAGCCTCCTCCACGTGCCGCCCGAGAGGCTCAACCTCAGCAAGCCTTTTTCGGGAGTGGGCGCTGGAGTTGCCTACTCTCTGGGTGTCAGGACCCCGATTGCAAGTCACATCGATCTAGCCAGTAACACCTCATATCACTTTGCGGCCTCACGCACGGTATTCCCACGGGTGTCGCCTTACCATGGCCCGGGACCGTTTGCGCCTTTTGGCTCACGTATATGATAGTGTCGCTAGCATCCATATGACAGAGAACCCATGCCGACATGGCTAGTCGTGAACCCAAAGCGGCACTAACCCATGGGGACAGGCATACATTAATCAACTTCGAGCATGTCGGTCGCCAGCGTGCAGAATCCGGCTGTAGCACTGGGCTAACAGGACTCTGGGATCCCGGGCTGTAGCAGGCTAGGCAGGACTCCGGTTGTCACCGCGTGACATTTCCCCTAAGGGACAGACATAGGAACGAAGTGAAACACATGCCGCTGGCGATCAAGCGTGCCCCGAGCGGTAGTCTTTGGGCTAGCAGGACTCGGGTGAACCAGTTGTAGCGGACTACTATGGCTCAAGGAAGCACTAGACTACATTTCCCCATAAGAGAGGCTGCCAAGGATAAACAACTAGATTGTCGGATCCCACACATACCAAGCATTTCAAACATACACACAATATGCTCGATATGTGTAAATACAACATGGCATCACAACATAACTCTACAACTCAAGTATTTATTCATTAGGCTCCGAGGAGCGAGATATTACAAACAGGGGTCTCATGACCCAACAATCAGAGCATACAAGTCAAAGCACATGCGGAAGCTTAACATGTCTGAGTACAGACATCTACAAATGAAAAGGCCGAGAAGCCCGACTATCTACTGAGATTCCGCCGAGGGCACAAGATCGTAGCCGAGGTATCAAGCTAACCGTCAAGTCCACGCTGAACTATTAGCGAGACCAAGTCTCTCGCAAAACATAAATTAAGAAAACGTGAGTACAAATGTACCCAAAGAAGACTTACATCGTAACTAACTACATATGCATCGGTATCAACAAAGGGGTGGTGGAGTTTGACCTGCAGCAAGCCAGCTTTGACTCGGTGGCTATCCTTAACTACGATCGCAAGTAACTCTTTTGAGGTGGCTTACACGAGTCCACATATTCACCATATCAATACACCACTTTGGATCCGCCTCCGCCTCCCTACGAGAAGGTCATCCATAGCACTCACGCTTATCTTGCGAAGTTTTAGAGTATCCACTTTCACTTGTCTATGAACTGCATAGCAACCCGAAGTCCTTTATCATGACACGACTATTTGAATTGGTGATGTTAACCTGTAGGGCGCATTTCTTCACACACACGCTCGCCACTTACCACCATGTACACGCCGAGTATCTCGGCAACCTTCAAGCGGAAGCTGGCGAGGGAGTCGGCCACGACCGACTAACCACAATAAGTCTCTTGTAGCGACCCGACCGAATGGATCAAGTCTACGTGCTCGTGTGTCATCCTCGGATCGATAATGCCGACACCACACAAGATTTCAAGGATTTATAGCAAGAGTAGCAATCACACACTCATTACAGCGTTGTCCAAAAGAGGACTTATTACAATAAATATGGCTTATGGCCATCTAATAACGATAACAATGGAAGACTTGGAAGATAAGTGAGTCCATCAACTCCATCGGCATCATCGAGTATAGAACCACGACCTAAAACACCTTACTCGCCGTTCGAAAAGTCTCCAACATGAAAGTTGCAGCCCAAACGGGTCAAGACATGGAATATCTTGGCAATGTAACACATAGAGAGAAATGAAAGCATAAGCCTATACTACATGCATATATGGCTGGTGGTAAAGCTTCACGGTTACGCTTTTGCATAAAGCTAGTTTTTCCCTTTACCGCAAAGGAATAAATTTGTTTAACTATCATGGTGGTTGTTAAACATTGAGAATGGTTGACAGCATCCTCAATCCCAATTAAAAGTACTCATTAAAAACCCAATAATATTAATTAGAAGTAACATGATGAGATTCACATGATATTCAAGTACTAGATACTCAAGATGTCCATAACCGGGGACACGGCTAATCATGATTAGTTTATACACTCTGCAGAGGTTTGCATGACTTTTCCCCACAAGACTCGATCGCCTCCGCTTGGTTTCTCGCACTCCATGGTGTTTGAGAGGCGGATGACCGAGACACAGGTCTTTCGTAAGCACTAGCACCTTACATGTGGGTAGACCGTACCAACCTACATCCCCTACATCAGCTAGCCTACCCGTAAGAGTTCAGACAACTTAGTCAACTATGCCAGAGCCCATAATGGCTTGTGGCTGCACACGGAAGTTTCTAGTTTGAATAATCTTATGATCCCTTTGAGCCCGGGTGGCGGTCCAAGAAATACGTGCAAGTCCTCGATAGAAACCAGGTGCCTCAATATCCACCCAGATGTGTATTTAAGTTGCCACCTTAGATAAACCATTAATCAACAATCTCACATCTGTCATGGATATCACTCACCCAATCCACGTCTACTAGCATAGCATGGCATAATAAGCAAACGTAGAAGTAACTCCCAAGGTTTCATAAGTAAAACAGGTAATAGGTACTACCTCAATCTACTTCCCATCCCACAATTTAATTAGATCCTAATCATGCAAGTGTTTGAGGATTGATCTAATGCATAAAACCGGTAGTAGAAGAGATATGATCAAGTGTTACTTGCCTTGTCGACGATCCATGAAACCTAGAGACTCAAGTAACAAGCGGCGCACTCCGGGTGATCTAACGCAGACAAACAACAAGCATACAATAAGTACTCATCTAATGCACAGGAAATCTCGGATAGAAGATCAATCCAGAAAGTTCGATTTAAGAACCACGGGTGCAAAAAGAATCGAATCAAATAAAGCAACGAAAGTCAAACGTCGAAAAGAAAACGACTCGGTTCTAGCAATTTGAAACTAGGTCAAGTTTACAGTAGCAAAACTTTGTTTAAGTGGATTAGTCGGAACGGCGGTTTCAAACGAAACTCCAGCGCTTGAATCACCTGATTCCGATAAACGAGCGAGAAGATAAACTGATTCGAAGATTGGATCGGAAATCGAAATCGGAAAATAACGGATTAAATCCGATTTAAAAGAAAAACGACGAACGATTAAACAAATGGACGTCCGTTAACAGAAACTAACCGGCGAACGCGTTCGTTAAAACGAACGGATCGGTGAACGTTCACTAATTAACTAAACCGAGAGAAAAAAAATAAACCGATCTAGGGTTTTAAAAAAAACCAAACAACACAAGAAACCCGGACGGTTTTTAAAACAAAACCGGACCGGGGTGACTCGGTTAGCTACCTCCGTGAGGTCGCGGCGGGCTCGGGCTCCGCTGGGTCGGGTGGGCTCTTGGGCGACGGGGTTTACAGACGGCGCCGAAGCGACGGCGGGCGGTTTCGCGGCGGGCGGCGATTTTCGGGCGGCAAGCGACTTCGCGGGCGGCGGGGCGGAGCCTGGGTGGCGGCGGGTGGGTCGAGGGGGCGGCGGCGGCTTATAAGGAGGGAGGTGGGGTTGCTTGGGAGGGGGCAACGGCGGCGGCGTGGCCGAGCCGGACTCGGTCGGCGGCGGGCGGGGACTCCTCCCAAGTGGGAGCGCGAGGGAGGGGGGGCCGGGCCGGGCGGTTGGGCCTGGGCCCTTGGCCCAAAGCGGGCGCGGGTTTTTTTAACCGACAACCTAATTAAAATAAATCTAAACGAACTCCAAATTTAATAAAATAAATTTTCCCGACTCCTAAAAATGAGTCGAACAAAATGAACTTTAATGCGGGGCCAAAATGCATATTTTTAAAAATACTCATTTTTTCCCTAAAGCAAATAAACCTCGAAAACCCAAAATTTGATTTATTTATTAAATCTTCATTTTTTCCTAAATTTTGGGAAAGTCATATTATTCCTCTCTTATTTTTTATTGGAAAAATATTTGAAGATAAAATAAATAAATCCAAATGATCCTATTTTCAAAATTTGAGAAAACCCAAATATGAAAATAATGAAATCTCCAACTCTCTCCGAGGGTCCTTAAGTTTGCGTGAAATTTCTAGGATCGACAAAATGCAAGAAAATATGATATGCATGATGACTTAATGTATAACATTCCAAATTGAAAATTTGGGATGTTACAAACCTACCCCCTTAAGATGAATCTCGCCCTCGAGATTCGGGTTGGCTAGAAAATAGGTGAGTGTGGTCCTTGAGCAAAACTTCCTCTCTTTCCCAGGTGGCTTCATCCTCAGTGTGGTGGATCCACTGAACCTTGAAAAACTTGATAACCTTGCTGCGAGTAACTCTGGCCGGGCATACTCGAGAATCTTGACCGGTCTTTCCTCATATGTCAAATCATCCCCGCAAACCGAATTGCTTCAAGTAGCCTTTGTATCTCTTAACGGTACTTCCGCCATCTCGGCGTGACATTTCTTCAACTGAGAAATATGGAATACATCATGAACTCTTGACAGTCCTTCTGGCAATTCCAGTTTATAAGCAACTTCTCCCATGCGTTGCAAGATCCTATATGGTCCAACGAAACGTGGTGCTAATTTTCCTTTAACTCCAAAACGCTTAACTCCTCGAAGCGGGGATACTCTAAGATATACTGTCTCCAACTTCATATTCTATCGCCTTGCGTTTTGAATCCTCATAGCTCTTCTGTCTGGACTGGGCTACCTTGAGCCTATCGCGAATCAACTTAACCTTTTGTTCAGACTCCTTAATCAAATATGGTCCAAACAACTAACGATCTCCGGGCCATCCCCATGACAACGGTGTCCTGCATCTCCTTCCATACAGAGCCTCGAAAGGTGCCATCTTCAAGATGGTTTGGTAACTGTTGTTATAAGAAAACTCTGCATACATCAAGTTATCATCCCAACTAGATCCATAATCTAGTGCACAAGCTCTCAGCATATCCTCCAAAATCTGATTGACTCTCTCACCGGTCCATCATCTGGTTCGTGGGTGAAAAGCTGTACTGAATTCCAGCCTGGTTCCCAATGTTTCGAGCAACTGATTCCAAAACTTTGAGGTAAATTGGGTTCCTCTATCTGATACGATACTCCTCGGAACTCCGTGTAAACACATAATTCTGGTCATGTATATCTTTCCCAACTTAGCAATCGCTATAGGTAGTCTTGACTGGAATGAAATGAGCTACCTTAAATCAAGCGGTCGACTATAACCCAAATCGAGTCATATCCTGAACGAGTCTTTGGCAAACCTGTGATGAAATCCATGCCTAGTTTATCCCACTTCCATTCGGTATTGGCAATGGTTGTAACAATCCTCACCGCTTCGATGTTCGCTTTCACTCTTCGACATACATCGCAAACTGCTACATACTCGCGATATCCTTCTTCATTCCGGTCCACGTAACGTTTCCTTCAAATCCAAATACATCTTGGTATTTCCTGGGTGAATCGAATAGGGTGAATCATGGGCTTCTTGCAAAATCAACTTCACGATCTCCGGGTTATTTGGCACATAAACACGGTCCTCAAACCATAGGGTATCGTGCTCATCCCGACGTAAAATCCTTTAGCTTTTCCTTTGCTCATTTTCTCCTTTATAGAGGCAACTTCCTTATCTGCCTTTTGGGCTTCTCTGATTTTGTCCATCAGTGTAGACTGAATCTCCAATGCTGCTACATAGCCTCTCGAAACTATTTCCAAACATAGCTCTCGAAGGTCCTCGGCTAACTCCTTGGGTATTCCTCCCATCATTAGGGTATGGACGTGGCTCTTATGCTCAATGCGTCTGCTACAACGTTAGCCTTTCCGGGGTGATAATGCAATCTCATATCATAATCCTTGATAAGCTCCAACCATCTCCTCTGTCTGAGATTTAATTCCTTACGTGAAGATGTACTTCAAACTCTTGTGATCCGTGTACACCTCACAGTGATTTCCAATGAGAAAATGTCTCCAGGTTTTCAATGCATGCACAACGGCTGCTAACTCCAAATCATGTGTGGCATAATTCAACTCATGAGGCTTAAGCTGTCGTGGAAGCATACGAAACAACTCTTCCTTCCTGCATAAGCACTGCTCCAAGTCCTCGACGTGAAGCGTCGCAATACACCTCATAATCCTTGGTCTGATCTGGCAAAATTAACACTGGTGAGGTAACCAATCTTTTCTTCACGTCCTGAAAACTTGTCTCACAATCCTCAGTCCAATTGAACTTGGTATCCTTTTTCAAAAATTCTGTCATAGGCTTTGAAATCCTTGAGAAATTCTCAATGAATCTTCGGTAGTATCCTGCGAGTCCAAGGAAACTCCGAATCTCTCCAAGCCGTGGGTGCTTCCCATTTGGTTACGGTCTCAACCTTTGTGGGGTCAACTACTATTCCTTCTCCGGATATAACATGTCCAAGAAATCCAACTTCCTTTAGCCAAAACTCACATTTCTTTGAACTTGGCATATAATCGATGTTCCTTAGTTTCTCCAAAACCAATCGCAAATGTTCCTTATGTTCCTCTTCATTCTTCGAGAAAATCAAAATATCATCTATGAACACCACGCATTTAACTTATCCAAAACTCCATAAACACTTTGTTCATCGAGGTTCATGAAATAGGCTTGGCGCGTTAGTCAGTCCAAATGACATAACGGTATATTCATACAGTCCATATCTCGTGGTAAATGCTGTCTTAGGTATGTCCCGCTCTCGAATCTTCAATCGATGGTACCACGATCGCAAATCGATCATGGAAAACACTTTAGCTCCTTGCAAGCAATCAAACAGATCATTTATCATTGGTAGTGGGTACTTGTTCTTGATTGTTACTTCATTCAATCCACGATAATTAACAACCATCCTTAACGATCCATCCTTCTTCTCCACTAACAGTACGGGTGATCCCCAAGGTGAAGAACTTGGGCGTATAAAACCTTTATCCAATAGTTCCTTAATCTGCTTCTTGATTTCCGCCAAATCACAATGCGGGCATCCTGTATGGTCGCTTTGATATTGGACCTGTTCCTGGCAAAAGTGCAATCAAAAACTCAATGTCTCTATCTGGTGGCATTCCTGGCAACTCTTCCCGAAATACATCAGAGAAATCCTTCACCACTGGCACTTCTTCCTGCACAACTCCTGATAGGCAATTTACTTGCGCTCTCCTCGGCTCGTGCCGTGATACATACTTGATCCTTCTTCCTTCTGGTGTGGTGAGCAAAATTGACTTGGTGGTGCAATCTATGTTCCCTCCATACTTCGATAACCAATCCATGCCTAATATCACATCCAATCCTTGGGATTTCGGAACTATTAGGTCCGAGGGAAAAACATAATGTCCAATCCTTAATGGCAGTCGATCACACCATATACTAGCCATGTATTCGCCTCCGGTGAGGTTACTAGCATGGGTGACCTAAGGGCTTGGGTCGGTAATTTGTACTTATCCACGAATCCCTTGATATGTATGAATGCGATGCACCAAAGATCGAAAAGAACAACCGCAGTAAATGACTTAACCAAAACTTACCGATTCTTGCATCGTGCTGATCTTCAACCTCCTCCACATCAATGTGGTTCACATCCCCTGTTGAAAGGGTTTGGCTTCTTTCGAGCTTCCATTGCCATTTCCATTCGGCCTATACGGGCCAGTCATTTGCATAATGCCGGTCTTGGCAAAGACTTAAATCAAGTGATGTGACTCGAGTCTACCTTGGATGGTGTTGACGGGTTGGTGCGGTTCATCCATTGCTTCCTCCATTCCGTTCCCATTCTTGGTGCCATTATGGTTATGTGAATTACCTCCTCCATGGGTATGTCAAACCGAACTCCTGTTTAGGGGTATAACGGGCTTCATTGGGCTCCAGAGTTATACTTCCCCTGCCCATACTTCCTCTTGCGGTTCTCAATTTGCTGCTGCTTTCCTTCAATCATGAGGGCTCGGTCTACCAACTCCTGGTAGTTATTGAAACTTGCTACCATGCATGCTTAACTCATCATTCAGTCCTTCCAAAAACTTCTCCTGCTTAGCTGCATCTGCAGTAACGTCATCTGGGGCATAACGTGCTAACTTACTAAAATCATCCACATACTGGCCAACAGTCCTTCCTCCTTGGCGTAAATTGCGAAACTCATGCTTCTTCATGGCCATAGCTCCTGCTGAGACATGGGCTGTGGAAAGCTTGTTGAAACCGATCCCATGTGGCGGTGTCTGGGCAAGTGGCTGTAAAATTCTCCCACCATGTCAAAGGGTCGTTCAAGTTGGTGCGTAAAACTTCACCTTCTCTCCATTTGTACATCCCGCAAAGGGTCAACTCCCTTCCTATCTTATGGAGCCAATCATACGCTACTATAGGCTCGGTGTACATCGAAAACACCGGGCGGATTCGGTCTTAAGAAACGTGTCAAATGATCCGCAGGTGGTGGTGGTGGCGGTGGGTTGTTGTTGTTGTTGCCTTTGATTCTGCACTAGTGTTTGGATCAAAGTGTTACGCTGCTGAATCAACTGGGTGATCTCTGGCGGGAAAACAAATCCGGGGTCGCGTCTCGGAGGCATCTGATGGGTTTAGAAAAGACGAGAAATTAAGAATAGAGTGGGGTCTAAAGAGAAACACTACCCAAATGTATATGAGCAAAAGCACACAAAATCACTTCATTCAATTCAACAAAGGGCTTACAACGATCTAACTATCGCAAAAGTGCGTGTACTAATTGTTACATGGAGGAAATACTACTAATATGTGGGGGTCATCTACTAATTTGAACCGGTGGAAGACTCCATGATGTCTGCTCCAGCTTCATCTTCAAAGTCGGGTTCACTTGGATCCGAATCGGTGTCGTCGATATTGATGTAGTCGCTTGGACAACCGGGCGACGGGTCTTCATTCTTGAGCCAATTTCTTCTTGAGTTCTTCAATCTCATACTTAAGATCGTTATTGTGTCTTGCTAACGCCACGATCTCGGCCCATGTATTCCTTGCGTGTAGACTTTAGTTCTCCTTCAAGTTTGATGATCCTTCCTTCGCATTCTTCAACTCGAGCATATCATTGCACATCCGGTTCTCTCAAGGCGTCGAATGTGCTGGTTTAACTCCCGGATAAAAGCTGCAATGGATCTATCCTTCTTGGTGCCGACTATCTCCCATTGTTCATCTCGGCGTCCGCCGTCGATAGATGGTGTCTTTGAGGTCTTCTTGATAAACTTCTCCAATGCGTCCCATGGTGATGTGAGCTGCCATGCTCTTTCCAGACTCCGTTGGTGCAATGAAAACACTATCTATAGGCTTGGTGATTGGGGCGAAGGTCCTTCACGGTACATGAGCTTGAATCTTCTGACGCTCCTCTTCAGCGAGTGGCGTTGAAAGTCCGGTGAAACTTGGTAGTCCAATGTTCGTGTACTTGGTGACTTCCTTCAAGTGAAATCCAAAAGGTGTGCCTTCATCCGTTGGGTGTACTTGATCTTCGCGTCCTTCATCCTAAAAGAGTACAAAAGATGAGGAGTTAGAAAATGAGAAGAGAGTAGTGATCTATGGTTTTAACTTAGTGGTCGTGTCCTACAGTCAGCGAGTGCTCTGATACCATCTCTGTAGCGACCCGACCCGAATGGATCAAGTCTCTGTGCTCAGGTGTCATCTCTGGATCAAGAATGCCGACACCACACAAGATTTCAAGGATTTATAGCAAGAGTAGCAATCACACACTCATTACGGCGTTGTCCAAAAGAGGACTTATTACAATAAATATGGCTTATGGCCATCTAATAACGATAACAAATGGAAGACTTGGAAGATAAGCGAGTCCATCAACTCCATTGGCATCACCGAGTATAGAACCACGACCTAAAACACCTTACTGTCGTTGCGAAAAGTGCAACATGAAAGTTGCAGCCTGAAACGGTCAATTGACACATGGAATATGCCGCAATGTAACACATAGAGAGAAATGAAAGCATAAGCCTATACTACATGCATATATGGTTGGTGGTAAAGCTCTCACGTTACAGCTTTTGCATAAAGCTAGTTTTTCCCTACTACAAAGGAATAAATTTGTTTAACTATCATGGTGGTTGTTAAACATTGAGAATGGTTAATGACATCCTCAGTCCCAATTAAAAGTACTCATTAAAAACCCAATAATATTAATTAGAAGTAACATGATGAGATTCACATGATATTCAAGTACTAGATACTCAAGATGTCCATAACTGGGGACACGGCTAATCATGATTAGTTTATACACTCGCAGAGGTTTATGACTTTTCCCCACAAGACTCGATCGCCTCCGCTTGGTTTCTCGCACTCCATGGTGTTTGAGAGCGGATGACCGAGACACAGTCTTTCGAAGCACTAGCACCTTACATGTGGGTAGACCGTACCAACCTACATCCCCTACATCAGCTAGCCTACCCGTAAGAGTTCGCACAACTTAGTCAACTATGCCAGAGCCCATAATGGCTTGTGGCTGCACACGGAAGTTTCTAGTTTGAATAATCTTATGATCCCTTTGAGCCCGGGTGGCGGTCCGAAGAAATCTGACAAAGTCTGATAGAAACCATGTGCCTCAGTCCACCCAGATGTGTATTTAAGTTGCCACCTTAGATAAACCATTAATCAACAATCTCACATCTGTCATGGATATCACTCACCCAATCCACGTCTACTAGCATAGCATGGCACAATAAGCAAACGTAGAAGTAACTCCCAAGGTTTCATAAGTAAAACAGGTAATAGGTACTACCTCAATCTACTTCCCATCCCACAATTTAATTAGATCCTAATCATGCAAGTGTTTGAGGATTGATCTAATGCATAAAAACTGGGTAGTAGAAGAGATATGATCAAGTGTTACTTGCCTTGGCCGATTTGCATCCACTGAAACCTAGAGACTCGAAGTAACAAGCGGCGCACTCCGGGTGATCTAACGCAGACAAACAACAAGCATACAATAAGTACTCATCTAATGCACAGGGAAATCTCGGATAGAAGATCAATCCAGAAAGTTCGATTTAAGAACCCTGGGTGCAAAAAGAATCGAATCAAATAAAGCAACGAAAGTCAAACGTCGAAAGAAAACGACTCGGTTCTAGCAATTTGAAACTAGGTCAAATTTTACAGTAGCAAAACTTTGTTTAAGTGGATTAGTCGGAACGGCGGTTTCGAACGAAACTCCAGGCGCTTGAATCACCTGATTCCGATAAACGAGCGAGAAGATAAACTGATTCGAAGATTGGATCGGAAATCGAAATCGGAAAATAACGGATTAAATCCGATTTAAAAGAAAAACGACGAACGGTTAAACGAACGGACGTCCGTTAACAGAAACTAACCGGCGAACGCGTTCGTTAAAACGAACGGATCGGTGAACGTTCACTAATTAACTAAACCGAGAGAGAAAAAAACGATCTAGGGTTTTAAAAAAAACCAAACAACGAAAGAAAACCGGACGGTTTTTAAAAGAAAACCGGACGGTTTTTAAAAGAAAACCGGACGGTTTTTAAAACAAAACCGGACCGGGGGGTGACTCGGTGGCTACCTCCGGCGAGGTCGCCAAGGGCCTGCTCAAGGGCTGGGTGGGCTATGAGGCTGACGGGCGTCTGGCGACCACAGGCGGCGTAAGTGGCGGCTGGGCGGGCGTGAGCGACTTCAAGGGCGGGCGGAACTCGGTGGCGGCGGGTGGGTCGAGGGGGGGCGGCGGCTTATAAGGAGGGAGGCGTGGGGTTGCTTGGGGAGGGGGCAACGGGCGGCATGGCCGAGCCGGACTCGGTCGGCGTGGCGGGGGACTCCTCAAGGGGAGCGAGGGAGGGGGCGCTGGCGGCGGTTGGGCCCTTTGGGCCCAATGGCGCGGGTTTTTTTTTTTAACCGAAAATGAATTAAAATAAATCTAAACGAACTCCAAATTTAATAAAATAAATTTTCCCCGACTCCTAAAAATGAGTCGAACAAAATGAACTTTAATGCGGGGCCAAAATGCATATTTTTAAAAATACTCATTTTTTCCCTAAAGCAAATAAACCTCGAAAACCCAAAATTTGATTTATTTATTAAATCTTCATTTTTTCCTAAATTTTGGGAAAGTCATATTATTCCCTCTCTTATTTTTTTATTGGAAAAATATTTGAAGATAAAATAAATAAATCCAAATGATCCTATTTTCAAAATTTGAGAAAACCCAAATATGAAAAAAAATGAAATCTCCAACTCTCTCCGAGGGTCCTTGAGTTTGCGTGAAATTTCTAAGATCGACAAAATGCAAGAAAATATGATATGCATGATGACTTAATGTATAACATTCCAAATTGAAAATTTGGGATGTTACATCTCTAGTTCAGGTTTATCGCCTATTAGGGTTCCATCCGCGAGGAGATCCGGCCGGGGTGTCGCTCACGACCCCAAACGATGAGAGCAGGGTTCCCGAGGCACCAAACGGGCGTCCTGGTACACTGTGCCTTTGTGTATCTACCGCAACATAGCCCACCCCTAGGGTCAGCGCTACGCACGGCCCCCAACACATCTCCTACAAACACCAGAAACTAGTTGCAACTCCGGGACAGAGATCGAGTTGATTAATAAGTCGAGAGGGGCACTTAAGCATTCCAATGCGTGGTAGTAGTTGTTCATGGATCACAAACACAGAACTCAGTTCCTGAGGACGGCTTCAATGAGACAACCCACCATGTATTCCTACATGGCCTCTCACCGCTACCTTTACCAAATCGTGTTCACACACTTAGCTCACACACAAGAGGACATGTTCACACACCTCGATTCATCCCTCGATGAATCGGACTGACTCAACTCTAAGCGATGCTTGAGGCATGACAAACAAGCATGAATGAGTAGGCACAACAGGGCTCAAACAACTCCTACTCATGCTAGTGGGTTTCATCTATTTACTGTGGCAATGACAGGTCATGCAGAGGATAAAGGGGTTCATCTACCACTGTAACAGTTGAATCATTGTTGTCCTAATGCAGTAAAAGAGAGCAGGAGCGAGAGAGTGGGATTGTATCGGAATGAGCAAGGGGGTTTTTCTTGCTTGGCACTTCTGAAGATAATATAGTTCTTCATCGGTGTCATCAAACTCATCGTCGGTACAACGTCTACTGAGGGGGGACAAACACCGGCAACAGAGAAAGAACACAATCAATGCAATGCAACAATATGATGCATGAGTGTGACATGGCAGTGGTTTGAGCTAATGCAGCTAGCAACCAGATTAAATGAAGTTGGTTTGAATGCAAGATTCAAATTCAAACTCCAGATGTGGATATTAAAATGCCATTTATATGATTTGTGCTAAACAGCAGCCATAAGTTGTTATAACATGCATTAAAATGGTACAGATGGATAGATTGGATTTTTCTGATCATTTTCCATATATAATTTGTTTTATTTGGAGTTACGGTTGAATTTCTATGATTTTAGAAGTTTTGGCTATTTTCTGGAATTTCCTGTGTAAGAATAATTCCAGTAATTGGATTAATGCGTCAGGGTGACGTCAGTGGTCAAAGGGGACGTTCAGGTCAACCTGACCAGTGGGTCCCGCATGTCAGCAGTTATCTTAACTAACTAATATTAGTTAGCGCTAACCCTAGGTTAATTAGCGTGAGCGGCCCCACTTGTCATAGGCTCGGGAGTCAACACAGGCCCGCCTTGACCAAAGTCAATGGGTCAAACCCGCCAATGACTCAACGCGCCGAGGCCCGAGACGGCAATGGCGGCTCGAAAACGCCCACGTGGCACGCAGACGAGCCGTTCTTGGGCTCGTTGAGAGCTCTTGCACACGCCACGCCGAGCGCGGTGGTGGTGCCGGGCCTATAGTGGCCGGAGCCGACGACAGCGAAGCTCTAGGGCGGCGGCCGAGTTCGGAGTTAGCACGGGGCGGGCGTTAGGGAGCATGACGAAGTGCGGAGGGGTGCTATGGCCTCCTGGGGGTGCACTGAGCACGGCTGCATGCTTGGTTTAAACGGAGGCGAACCAAAACGACGACGGCGACAAGTCCGGTGCTGGTGAGGTCTCTGTCTCGATGGAAACGATGGCTACGATGAGCTAATGGACATGGGAGAAGGGGGAAGCGGTAGAGGGGCTCATGGCGAGTGCAGAGGTGGCCTCGGTGTGCTCGGGGAAGCAATGTAGCGAGCGGGGCGGCGAGAGGGATCTCCGGCGGTCCGAGGTTGAAGACGGCGACAGGGCGGTGCTGCGGTGCGTCCCGGCTTGCTTGACTTGGCGGAGAGTTCGGGGACGATGTGGCGGAGCTCCTGGACTGGTCGGGGAAGCGAGGGGGAGGCGGTGGACACGGCAACGACGAGCGGCGGCGACGGCTCCGCTCGGCTTTGGGAGAGAGAGCGAGACAGAGCGACGCAGGGAGAGAGGGGAGCGGTCGACGGGGGTCCAGGGGGTCTGCGTGGCAACGCCAGAGGCGCCCGAGCCAGCCGAGGAGGCGAGTGAGCAGAGGTGGAGGTGGCGTGCGTGCGCCGTGCCCAGCTTCTCCCTACGCCCTCTTGGCAAGAGGTAGAAGACGAGGCTGCCCACAGTGGCTCGGCCGCCAGTGTCTTGCTGGTGCTATGTGGCGCCGAGCCGGGGTAAGTGGCTCAGGTACTCTCCTCTCCTTCTAAAATGTTTATGTTTTCTATTTCCTTCTCTGTTATTTGTTTTGATTTAGTTTTAAGCACTAAACCATTTTGCTTGCTTCTGATAATTTTGTAGGGGCTAAAAGGAAAGCCCCTCACAATTTCTCAGAATTATTGGACACATATTCGATATATAGTAAATATAAATCCAATGCAAATAGTTATTGCATTAGCTTCAGATGCCAAAATAAATATTTATGAGCTCCTAAAAATATTGGTTTGAATTTTACTTCATCCAATATTTTCATAGAGAAACATGAACATTTTCTTGGACCTATTTGAAGCAATTTTTATCTTGGTCATTTTCAGAAATGATTTCTGAGGCTTTCACATGTCCCCATTTCAAATTCATTGAAATTTAAACATGATGCGTCACTCTAATGCAAGCACTAAGCATTACCAGAACTGGGGATGTGACACTGGGGCAGATCCGCCTCCCCGTCACCTTCGGCACGCGCGTCAACTACCGCACTGAGTAGGTGGACTTCGACGTCGCCCGCATCGGTCTCCCGTACAATGCCATACTCGGGTACCCGGATCTTGCTCAGTTCATGGCGGCGACTCACCCGGCCTACAACCTCATGAAGATGCCAGGGAGCATGGGCGTCCTCACCGTCAAGGGGGACACTAAGTGTCGGCGTTCTAGGAACGGGGGTCCCTAGACTTGCCTGCCTGCGGCCTGCGGCGTGGCTCAAAAGGGGGCCCAGCACGGCCCATCTTCATCAACACAAGCTCAAGACCCTCGCGAGGGGCCAAGCCTCGCGGGGCGGACGACAGGGAGCCTCCTCAGGCGCGGCCTCATCAGGCTGGCTCGTGAGGAGGCGGAGACATCAAGGCGGGGTACCTCACGAGGTGCCCATGACGCAAGCCATGACGACCAAGGGCGCCAGCGCGGGCGCCCGGCCAGCAGTGTCTTCCTTTCCTCTTTGGTGCAAAGGGAGCAAGAGCAAAGAGAGCATCAAGCAAAGCGTCCATTTCGGTGCAACAAGACCAAGACCAGCCCAACGGCAGGAAGGAAGTCATTGTGGAGCCCAAGCAGGCGTCACCGCCAGAGCCTTTGACAGGCGAGGACCAACTATAGTCAGGATAAGTGTACCAGATGTTCCCCTTCAAAATGGACAATTGTTGGCGCCCTTCCCGCTCAATATTTGGGAAGAGGCCCAGGGCCTCCGCCTATAAATAGGACTAGCCTCCGACAGGGTAGAGAGGGCTCGATCCGGAATCCAGAACAGAGCTAGAGGCCAAGCAATCTCAAGAGAGAGAGAGAGAGAGAGAGAGAGAGAGAGAGAGAGAGCGATTGAACTCCTCCAAGCAGTTCATCGCCCCGGCCAAGAACAGACCCTCGCGAGGCTGTTCTTGATTGTATTGTTAATCACCATCACCCCAAGAGCCAAACCACCACACCACAAACTCGAGTAGGGTATTACACCACAATGGTGGCCCGAACTAGTCTAAACCTGGTGTCTCTGGTGTTGTCTCTTTCGGAGTTAGATCCTAGCGATGCGGCGGGGTGCAGGTAGGTAGAGGGCGAGATCTCCGCGCGCATCCCAGTGTTCGAACCTCAAGGGTCTGCCGGAACCCGAAATCTGACATTTGGCGCGCCAGGTAGGGTGCGCCGGGATCCACCTCCTGCCGCTTCGTGTCCCGTCGCATCGTCATCATCATGTCCGGCGACCAGGTGGGCAACCCCGGTCCTTGGGCGGCTTAGGCCCGCCCAGAGCCCTTCGCCTCGGGGACCCCATGCCCCGTGCAGCTCGCAAGGTCCATGTGGCGCGCGGGCTGCGGGCGACGCTGACAAAGGCTTCGACAGCTCACGCCACGGCAGCGCCAGTCGGCAGCGAGGCCTTCCAACCATGCCGCTGCCGCGACGCCAGACACCCGCCGAGCAGCGTAACTCGAGGCGGCGCTTACAGGGGCAGGGAGCTACTGCGATGCAGCAAAGCCGGAAGGCAGCCACGACGTCTTGCTAGAGCGGGTGGCGAGCTCTGGGCTTTGCCGCCGGGCTCACCCCTTCTGCACCCAGCTCCCACCTCAGTCCCGGTGGGCGGCCAGCGAAGGCTCCACACGGTCGCATGGGCTCCAAGGCTACTCCAACACGGCGGTTGTCGGCCAAGACCGGCAGTGGCAGCTGGCCGCTTGCCTCCGCTCCCGGCCAGCGAAGAAGGACTCGTTGGGACCCACGGCCCTAGTGGGTCACGCTGGCCACCACCCCTGTGTGGGCGCCTCAAGTAGAGCTGCATGGCACGCGGAGCACTATGGCGCGGCCTTCGAGATGACGGCCCCAGAAGAATATGTGCCCCACATGATGGACCAAGGGCACCAGCATGAGGGCGAACAAGGCTCGCTCCTCAGCCCAAGCTGGGGGGACGAGGCGACAAAAGCTGAGCTCTTCCAGGAGCCCCGTGAAGACCCACCGGCCACGCTAGAAGCGACGATTATCGGGTACCGCTAATTCCTCAGCAGCAGGCATACGCTAATCATGAATCGCAGGAGGTGCAGGTCGCCACAGCGAGCGGCTGCCCCACTCCCGCAGTCTCCTACCCTCGGAGGAGGAGGCGTGGGGAGCTGCAGGAGAGGGGCCGAGATCCGCATCACCACCGCGGGCGTTCGGAGCAAAGGCGTTCTCGGAGGTAGGCCCTCTGCTGGGGAGGTGCCTTGTGGCCTGCCTGGCGGAGGACCCGTGGTCATCGGGGAACTGGCTGGCGACCGCCTACCCCATCGGGCGCGCGCCCTGGTTTCCGGTCGTCGTTGATGGCACTAGAGTGGGCGCAGGCGAGGCCCTCGTTTGGCGATATGAAGCAAGGCCGGTACCTGTGAAGAAGGGCCAGTGCCTGTGAAGCTCGCCGCCCCGTGACACTCTCACGTAATAATGAGTGGGGCTGTACACGCCCCGGAATCTCAGGGGTGCCGGCCTCAGGCCCTGGGGCTCCCTCCCACGCCCAGTGGCGGCACTTAGCTCCGCGCTAGTGAGAAGACGTCCAAGACTAGACTAGATGCCGGACGCGGCCTTTTTCTGCTTCATTGCTTTTCCCTTTGGTTGTCACTTTCCCCCGCTGGATTTAAGTTGGATTCGAATTTGAGATTTGCGTGTGTTTTGGGAAAGGGGTTCTTAGTCTCGTTCGAGCAATCTCTCGCGTTGCGGTTACCGCTTTGCCTCAGCTGCCTCCCCTTGTGAGCCCCTCGCGAGCCGGGTTGGGCCTAGCTTGCGTGCAGCCCAGACTGCCGCCGCCGCATCCTCTCAGGAGGTTTTTACTGCAGATCCTACGGGTTCGATCAGGAGACACTTGAGATGCCACGGCCCTCCACAGGCTATCTCAGGGCTCGCACGGGACAAAGGTAAACTAGCCAGCCACTTGGCGCAGGCGTATGGGTGATATAGCATCTACTAATACACAGAACACAAGTTTTACATGAGGGGCTCCCCCTCCCAAAATGCTCTCACAACCGCTGTGGAAAAACCCGAGCTCTATTCGCGGCAGGTAAGGAAACAGGAACGACACGCTAGTCGACCGGATAAATCCCCAATGCATCCTCGGGGGCACCTCCTGAATCGTTGTCGGCGTCGGCGGCCTCGCCATCGCTTCTCTCGCGTTGTCACCAGCGGCGCCGTGGCCGTTCACCACGCTGCCTTCATCAGCAGCCATGATCACGCCATCGTTATTTGAAGCGAAGGCCCTGACGAGAGCGTCCACGTTGTCCTCCACCCAGTGCGCCAGGTCGTCCCGGACGGCCTGGGGTACTGGGGCGATGGCGGCGTCGAAGTCAGGCGGAGTCCATATTCGGAGATGGCTGAAGACGCGAGAAAAGGCGCGCTTCGGCGGCGCGGCTCCTCTCCTCCACCAACCTGCCGCTCTAACCGACCGTGTTTCCAGCCGCGCCACCACGCTTGGTGAAGAACCGAAGGTTGCCGGCGAGGTTAATCACAGGCGCCTCGCCAACAGCCGCCTCGTAGTTGTTACCGAAAGCTGCGTTAGCTCTCCCGGGCAGGAGCATCGGGTCAGGTTTGCTCATGCCGCAGGATCCGCCATCGGCGTATCTCGTCCGCATTCTCGCCGCTACGACGCCTCAAATTTCGCCCACCCGTTGGCAAAGAAGAAGCACCTCGGCACGGGAAGTAGTTAACTCCTCTTGCGCCACCTCAAGGGCGGCCCGAGAAGCATCGGCCCGCCGCGTCACTTCCTCCTGCTTGGCCCTCAAGGCAGCGGTCCTACCTTCAGCCTTTCAGCTGGATCAACCCTGCCTCTCCTCGAACTCGCGCTCAAGGTTCAAGCGCGCCGTCGCCACCCGACGTCCGACCTCCTCCAGGACACGGGCTTCCCACGCAACGACATCATCCTCCGCCCGCATTACCAAACGCTCCCTTGTTTCCAGGCGCTCATACTCGCGCACGCGTTCGGCGGCTTCCAGCGTCAGCGCCTCCTCACGCTTCTGGAGCTCTGGTGGGTCGCCTGAGGCCACCTTCATCAATGCAAGGGTCGTCGCACGCAGCTCCACCTGCTCCTCCAGTGAGTTGCATCGGGCCAGGAGTTCCCGCGCCCGCTCCTCCGCCGCCTCTCGTCGCCGGTCAGCTTCCCGAGCCTCCTCGATGGCCCGAAAATGGACCTCCCGAAAGGCCGCCAGCGACGCCTTGGCCTCCCCATTGTCAAGATCACGCTGATGGCGCGCAAGGGCGACAGCCGCCTTCAGCTCACGCCTCTCCGCAGCCAGGCGCAGGCCCTCGGCCTCAAAGCGCGCATCTTCATCAGCGAGCTCATCACCAAGCAGGCTCACCGCGTCAGCCGCCCTCCGAAGAAACCCTTGGCGAAGAGAGCGACGCTCCCGGGCACGCTCAAGTACGTCTTCCACACCATCATCCGCCCCAAGTGAGCGCCAGGGGTCACGAATCAGCACTCCCCCTCCGGGCAGGGGGGCTGGGGGCTGGCGCCCTCGCCACGGCCGGGCACGCCTCGCCAGAAGCCCGGCCAGGAGCCAGCCCATCCCCTAAAAAGGAGCGCAGGGAATACCTCAGCCAATCACGGTCGATGACCAGATGAGAAGCCCACGGCAGGCTGGCTATGCCACGAGAAGGCTCGCGAAGGAGGGTCGCGAGGCGCTGCTGGGCCGCTGGCGCGCCTCAGGATGGTTCTGCCTCCCGACCGGCCTCACCAGGAGGGCTCGCTGCTCGGAGTGCTCAAAGACGGTGGAGAGGGCGGAGCCAAGGGGATGGCTCCTCACCCATCTCCGCGAGCTTCGGCGGAAGGGTTTCATGGAGCAAGGATCAAGAAAAGCAACGAAGGATCAAGAGCTAGAAAAGGGAAGGCTTACTCATCGGGTGGCGGGCACTTCCTACGCTCAAAGAAGGCGACAAGGGTAATCGCCACCAAGGCCTCCCTTCTTCCCATGAGCCTCAAAGTCCACGCGAAGCGACTCCAAGAGTTGAGCGCAGGGGTCACTGCGACGAGGAAGGAGCGCCAAGGCGACCCACGCCGGGCGTCTACCGATGCACGCGCCGTCACCTCACCAAGAAGAGTAATCGGGGCCCCAGGGGCCTCACCGCAGTATCATGGGCAGCTGCTCGCCACCCCCCAGCGGCAGCCTGGGCCTCGTGGAGCTGCTCCCTCAAGAGCGCCGCTGGGCGCCGTCACCGGGCGGATGCCCCTCGGCCTCGGCTGCCCATGCCTCCTCGCTCCGTCACTCAAGGAAGAGCCGCTGGCCGATCGAAGGGCGGCCACCACCACTGGTTCTCGCGAGGACCCCGGAGGCCAGCGGGTGCAGCCCCATTCGTCAAGACGGGCATATGATTTACAAAGTCGCCTGTTCGGGCAGAGAGTGCAGCAAGAAGGCCCCCTTGCCGGATGGATGCCGCCAAGGGTGGGGTCCCCTGGTCAAGACCAAGAGCACGCTCTCGGCGCTTCAGGCGTCAGGTCCCTCTTCCCGAGCCTCATACGGTCTTCACGCCGCTTGAAGGCCCACATCCGGCGAGTGGCGTTGGAGAGGGGCAACACGGCATAGCAGAACTCCTCACCACCTTGGGCTGCCACGCCGAAGCTCCCTCAAGAACGCATAAGCGGCGTAAACGAAGACGAGCCGGAACTTCGTGGAGTGTCTCCTGCCCCAACCTTGAATTGGGGACAATGAGCGAAGATGGCTTCGACGGCGAGGGGCTAGGCACCCCACGCCCACGCATGACCCACCTCTCGCGGAACCCAAAGCGCGAGCGGAGGAAGGTCAAGTCAATCCTCGTCATTGTTTCAGGTGCAGCAATGAAGCTCACACACCCCGGACATTGGGTGGGGTCAACAAGGTGCAAAGAGAAGAAGTGGCACAGCAAGGCAACTGAGGGAAGGATGCCCATCATCGCCTCGCAAACAAAGGCGAAGGCCGCAAGAAGAGTGATGGATTCGGGACCCAAATGCACCATATGGATCTGATAGTGGGAGAGCACAGCAATGAAGAAATCGGAAAAGGGGGGAACCAGCCCCGCCCACAGGGTGTCGGCGAAATACCGGACCTCGGTGATTATCCCGCCGATGGAGAAGTGGGACGCTGGCCAGCCGTCGTCCCCGCCCGCATTCGTTGAAGATGGTGACCAAAGCCGAGCTGACCTTGCCCAGGCCCTCTCGATTGAGTATGGTCGACCGATCGACGGCGGGGGCCGCCGACGACGGCGAGTGAGGCGGAGGCATGGGCTTCTTCCCTCTTCCCTTCTTCGTCGGAGCCATGGCAACGGAAGGGGGGGGGAGGTTCGAGATTGGATTGGGAGCGTGTCGGAGTTCGAGAGGAGGAAGAGTGGGGGACTACGAGCAGCGAAAAGGGGAGCGTCAGTGCGGCTACAAGTCCGCCTAGCATGGCACAAAAATAAGGAGGCGTGGGGAACAAAGGCCGCCCCACGCCCAATCAATCGCCACGCGGCGCCCAAGGCCGCAGGCTGTTGGGGCCCAGGCCTTCACGCTTGCCCCTTCGCCTCGCTCGGCCAAGCCCAGCGCCGCCTTTAGGCCCGGGACATTATCGATGTTCAGGGGAACGGGGTCCCCAGACTTGCTTGCGGCTCATGCGGCGTGGCTCAAGGGGCCCCAAAGACGGCCCATCTTCATCAACACAAGCTCAAGACCTCGCGAGGGGCCAGATCATGGTGATTTACGACAGGAGCTTCCTCGGGGCGGCCTCATCAGCCGGGCTCGCGAGGATGCTTGGAGAGATCAAGGCGGGGTACCTCACGAGGTGCCCATGACGCAAGCCATGATGACCAAGGGGCGCCAGGCGGGCGGCGCCCGCCAAGCAAGGTCCTCCTTTCCTCTTTGGTGCAAAGGGAGCAAGCGCAGCGAGCATCAAGCAAAGGCGCCCATTTTTGTGCAATAAGACCAAGACCAGCCCAACGGCAGGAAGGAAGTCATTAGGAGCCCAAGCAAAGGCCACCGCCAGAGCCTTTGACAGGCGAGGACCAACTTTAGTCAGGATAAGTGTACCAGATGTTCCCCTTCAAAATGGCCAATTGTTGGAGCCCTTCCTGCTCAATATTTGGGAAGAGGCCCAGGGCCTCCGCCTATAAATAGGACTAGCCTCCCACAGGGTAGAGAGGGCTCGATCCGGAATCCAGAACAGAGCTAGAGGCCAAGCAATCTAGAGAGAGGGAGAGAGAGAGAGAGAGAGAGAGCGACTGAACTCCTCCAAGCAGTTCATCGCCCCAGCCAAGAATAGACCCTCGCGAGGCTGTTCTTCCTCGTATTGTTCATCACCATCAGCCCAAGAGGCAATCCACCACACCACAAACTAGAGTAGGGTATTATACCACAATGGTGGCCCGAACTAGTATAAACCTCGTGTCTCTTGTGTTGTTCCTTTCGTAGTTTAGATCCTAGCGAGGCGGCGGGGTGCAGGTAGGTAGAGGGCGAGATCTCCGCGCGCACCCCAGTGTTCGAACCTCAAGGGTCTGCCGGACCCCGAAATCCGACACTAAGGAAGCAGTGATGGCGCTCAGGCACGCCTTCAAGACCGCGGCAGCAGCACAGCCAGTCGGCGCCAGTATGCCCGAGGACAAGGAGACCGCCCCCGCCAAGAAGAAGCAGTTGTTCACCCAAGACAAGGCGGAGACCAAGCAGGTGCCGGTTGACAAGGACGGGTCTTCAGGAGCCACCTTTACCATGGGAACCAGCCTTGACCCAGGACAAG
Organism: Aegilops bicornis; assembly: GCA_021605145.1. Classification (NCBI taxonomy): domain Eukaryota; kingdom Viridiplantae; phylum Streptophyta; class Magnoliopsida; order Poales; family Poaceae; genus Aegilops; species Aegilops bicornis. The sequence continues at coordinate 392,713,022 of CM038674.1, forward strand.
AAGAAGCTTTAGTGAGGTTTTTGCGCGCCAACAAGGAGATATTCGCGTGGGAGCCCAATCAGCTGGTAGGGGTCCTGAGAGAGGTGATCCAGCATCATCTAAGGTTATGCCCCAACATGCGCCCCGTGAAGCAGCGGGCAAGACGGTAGTCCAAAGAGAAGCAGGCCTTCATCGTCCAAGAGACGCGCAAGCTGGAGGCAGCAGGTACCATCTGAGAGGTTCGATACCCCGAATGGCTGGCGAACCGTGTCGTGGTACCGAAAAAAGGTGGGAAGGAACGGATGTGCGTCGACTTCACCAACCTTAACAAAGCTTGCCCCCAAGATCCGTTCCCCCTTCCGCGCATTGATCAAATCGTCGACTCCACCGCTGAGTGTGACTTGTTATGTTTCCTAGATGCGTTCTCTGGATACCATCAAATCAAGATGGCAGTGGAGGATGCGGAGAAGACGGCCTTCCTGACACCGTGTGGGGTGTACTGCTACACCTGCATGCCCTTCGGCCTATGCAAAGCGGGCGCAACCTTTCAGCGGCTAATACACATCGCCTTGGGGCGGTAGCTCGGCAGGAACACAGAGGCCTACGTTGATGACATAGTGGTCAAATCTCGCGAGGCAAAGACGTTGATTCAAGACTTGGAGGAGACCTTTGAGAGCTTGGCGGGTGAACTTGAGGCTTAATCCGGAGAAGTGTGTGTTTGGCGTCCCCTCCGGTAAGCTACTAGGGTTCCTTGTATCCCACAGAGGGATCGAGGCGAACCCGGAAAAGATCAAGGCCATCGAAGACATGAGCCCACCATAGACCCTCAAGGAGATGCAAAAGCTGGCAAGACGGGTGACCGCGTTAGGGCATTTCATCTCCAAGCTTGGCGAGCGCGCCTTGCCCTTCTTTCAGCTCATGAAGAAGAAGGGCCCCTTTGAGTGGACCCCGGAGGCTGACCGGGCCTTCCAAGACCTCAAGAAATACCTCACCAGCCCCCTGGTGATGGTGGCACCATGGCCTCTCAAGCCTCTGGTACTTTACCTTGCCGCCACCCCATACTCCGCCAGCGCAGCGCTGGTGGCGGTTCGGGAGGGGCGCCAAGACAAGGGTGCGCCGTGCCAAGCTGGAGCTGATGCAGTGCAGGGTCAAGAAGGCGCGGCAGAGCCGTTAGCGGCGGAAGACCAAGCTCAGCAAGGCAACATCACAGAAGCTCCCGAGGACGGTCAGATCTCAGGAAACCCTCCACCTCAGGATACGCCACAATCTCCGCAGGACCCGAGCCTTAACAGTGTGCCAGCCCTCGTCGAGCACCCGGTGTACTTCGTCAGCACCGTACTGCGGGACGCGAGGGCACGCTACCCCATGCCGCAAAAGCTCCTGCTCGCACTCTTGGTGGCCTCATGCAAGCTGCGACATTACTTCCAAGGGCACCCCATCAAGGTCGTCTCATCTTACCCATTGGAGAGGGTACTCAGGAGCCCAAACTCGGCCGGAAGGGTCGCGGAATGGAACATCGAGCTGCAAGCATTCCAGCTGAAGTTCAGCACCACCAGGGTCATCAAGGGAGCCGCACTCGCCGATTTTGTGGCAGAATGGGCAGATGCCTCGGCTCTTGAGGAAGGAGAAGACCGGTCCACCTCCCCAGGAAGTGAGGCATCAGACGGCTGGGTCATGCATTTCGATGTCGCCTTTGCGCACCAGGGCGCGGGGGCTGGAGCAGTGCTCATCTCGCCCACTCAGGACAAGCACTACTACGCCGTGCAACTCTTCTTCCACCACGGCGAGAAAGTCTCCAACAATATTGCAAAATATGAAGGCCTCATAGCTGGCCTGAAGGCCGCGGCGGCTCTAGGGGTGAAGCGCCTCACCGTCAAAGGCGACTCGCAGCTCCTCGTCAACTTCTCCAACAAAGTGTATGAACCAAAGGACGAGCACATGGAGGCCTACATTGCGGAGGTGCGCAAGATGGAAAAGCAGTTCTCGGGCCTGGAGCTGCAGCATGTGCCCCGGGGCACCAACAAGGAAGCCGACGACATCGCCAAGAGAGCATTCAAGCGGCACCCGCAAGAGCCCGGCGTATTCGAAGAGCGGCTCTTCAAGCCATCGGCAACACCACCTCTTTCAAGCACAACTCAGACTCGGGAGGAACTCCCACAGCCCTCGGCAGCGGAGCTTCACTATGCGGCCCGGCCTCGGGGAGCTCGGCTGCTCTTGGCGCCGAGCCTCAGCAGGAAGTCGGACCAAGGAATTCAAGGAGTACCGATGCATCGGACGCTGCCGGAGAAGGAAGAAGACGCTGAGCGCGTGGCCGACAGCCAAGATACCGCATTCAAGATGGCGAAGTTGTACAGAAACGGCCGAACGACGTCGCGCTGCGCTGCATCTCCAGCGATCAGGGAAGGGAGCTGCTGATAGAAATACACGGCGGGGACTGTGCACATCACTCGTCGTCAAGGACCCTCATCGGCAAAGTCTTCCGTAGCGGATTCTATTGGCCTACAGCACTCAACGATGCGGCCGAGCTGGTGAGGTCTTATGAAGCTTGCCAATTCCACGCCAAGCAAATCCATCACCGCATTGCCTCTCCAAACCATACCGCTCATGTGGCCGCCGCGTCCGGGTGTCGACATCTTGGGCCCGCTCCCACGAAAGTGCCGAGGGGCTACTGCTACCTCTACGTCGCCATCGACAAGTTCACCAAGTGGGCGGAAGTGGAAGTCGTCCGTACCATTCCAGCTGGCTCTGCTGTCAAGTTCATCAAGGGCCTCGTGAGCTGCTTCGGGGTTCCCAACCGCATCATCACAGATAACGGCGCGCATTTTACTAGTAACCTCTTCAAAACCTATTGTGCTAACCTTGGAACGCAGATCTGTTACGCTTCGGTGGCCCACCCCAGGAGCAATGGTCAGGCCGAACGCGCCAACGCTGAGGTCCTGAGGGGTCTCAAGACCAGACCTTCAAGAAGAAGTCGGAGGCTGCGGCAAGGGGCAGCACGACGAACTCCAGTCCGTGTTGTGTTCCATTTGTACCACTGCCACCAAGCCGACGGGCGAGACTCCATTCTTCCTCGTCTATGGAGCCGAGGCAGTCCTTCCTCACGAGGTAAAGCATCACTCTGCGCGGGTCCTGGCATTCGACGAAACGCAGTAGGACGCCACGCGGGGGATGGATCTCGTGCTGGGGGAGGAGCGCCATCGCGAAGCCGCATTGAGGGCGGCAAGGTACCAACAAGCTCTCCGGCGGTACCATTGCTGCAACATCCGCTCCAGGACGCTCGAGGTAGGCGACCTCGTCCTGAGGCGGGTCCTCTGTGAAGGGCTGCACAAGCTTTCGCCCATGTGGGAGGGGCTGGTTCAGGTCGCTCATGTCTCTAGGTCGGGTGCACCGCGCTCGAGACACACACAGGATGGGACGCCCATCCGTAATGCCCGGAACATCCAACACCTCCGTAAGTTCTATCCATGAAGCAAGGCCTGTGAGTTCGAGAAGCAAGGCCCAGAGCTCCCGAGAAGAAAGGCCTGTGAGCACGTGAAGAAGGCCCGGTGCCTCTGAAGAATCGCCGCCCGTGACACTCTCACGTAATAATGAATTGGGGATGTACACGCCCCGAAGTCTCAGGAGCGCCGGCCTCAGGCCCTGGGGCTCCCTCCCACGCCTAGTGGACAGCACTTAGCTCCGCGCTGGTGAGAAGACTTGAAGACTAGATTAGGTGTCGGATGCGGCTTCTCATTTGCTTTCCGAAGTTGGCTCGCTTTTCCTTAAGCAGAGTTGCTCTTGGTGATTCGTTGCCGATTTGGTTCCCCAGCCTTCTACCGCTTTTTTCGGCTCTAGTTTGCTCTTGTTCTCTCTCTCGCATACCTCGCGAGGGGGCTGGGCAGGTGCCCTCGCGAGCACTTCTTTTCTCTTTGCCTTCTCGCGAGCCACCCTCGTTCGAGCCTAGAAGCTGGCACACCTCTCCTATATCCATACCCCTCGGATACCGCGATACAAGGCGCCTAGTCAAGGCTTGGGTGGACGGCAACTCTTTTGGTACACCCCCTAACGAATTTTTTGCAGTTTCCGAGCAACGCGGACACCACGCGAGGAAAGGGCTTCCTAAACACACCAGGTTAAGTTATCTTTGCGCAAAATAATAACACAGCATGGGAATGACTTGCACAATACATTAATCAAAGAATCACAGTTCGATACACGCCCCTGTGGGCCCATACTGGTTTCGTTTTCTGATTCCAGACCCCTCCTCGCGCTTCACGGAGGCGCGACGACGGGATGACCCGCTGCCTCCTTTGAAGCGGGCACGGTGACGCGGCGGCTGGTCGAGCCGCCAGAGGCCGGAGGAAAGGAGGCGCTGCCGCCGAGGGCGAGCTCGCCCTCGGCCCTCATCTCGACCATCACCAAGGCCGAGCACCTCCTCACCGCTGCTCATCTCGGGGCAGCAACGGTGGCGACCATCTTCGGGCCAACGCCCTCACATAAAGGGTCGATTCACGCCATCGCACACGAAGTGGAGGGTGCACCGCCTGCCCAGCCTTGACATGGGCGAACGTCTGCCAGCCGCGGGCCAGGGCTATGTTGGCCGCGGCGGAAGTCTCGACTGCTACCCAAGAGGCCCTGCTGCAGCAGCCGTCTTCCTGCAGCCAGAGCCCGCCCGGACCAGAGGCCGGCAGTTCAACGGCAAAGAAGCGCGGAAGTTGGAGCCAGCTGCCGGCCGGGCTCTCTGACCAGACAGCGAACTCCGGCGGCACCACAGCCGAATGGAAGCGCGGGTGGGGAGGCCGTGCCACCAGCGCGCGCCTCCCCTCATCAGTTGAACCACCGTGGAAGGGACAATCCCCACCGTGTACCGCGGCGCCACCTCGACGGTGGGCCACGGCGGGGTCGCAGTTGGCGTTCTTGGACGGCGTCATGGCAGCGCTTGGGCGGCGGGGAGCCGGGGCCCTCGCGAGGAGCCTTTCCTTTCTCGGCGGCAAAGAACATCTTTCGTGGCGCCATCGATGGCACTGCGAGCAATGGAGCAGAGAAGCGAGCAGGCGAGGAAGAGATGGGCAACGGGGGCTCCGCCCCTCTCCCCATTTATAGCAAGAGAAGGCCAACCGGCGTCTCCCACGATCGCAGGTAATGATGGTATTCCTTGCATGTCACAGGGAGTTGTCAAGTCGTGCAACTGCCAAGGCAGCATGGGGAAGCGGAGACGCCCACGTCCAATCAACCACCACGCGTCGACCGAGGCCGCAGGCTTTTGGGGCCCGTGGTGCTCCGAACTTGGCCCTTGGCTTCGCCGTGAAGCCAAGCCCGAGTGCACCTTGGGCCCGGGGCTCTTGGCATGCTCGGGAACGGGGGTCCCAGATTTTCCTGGCCAAGGGCGCAAGGCGTGTCATATATAAAGAGTCAGACGTGCCCATCTATTTTTTGAGGAACTTGACAAAGGGGAGAGAACTCCCACTGAATTTTCATATATCCATATAAATGGGGTGTTTACATAGACATATCGAGATACATCCTACCCCACCCTCACTCTTGGTGTCACCAAAGGGGGGTGGTCACTATGCCATGATCACTATTCACACACTGCTTTTTTGGCTCTATGCAGGCTAACAGAGTACAAAAAAGTAGAAGAAGGGCTCAACTAAGTGAGTCTGTCTGAAAGCAGGGCAGCCCTGCGAGCACTCTTTACCCTATGTTGCAAAAGCCCTAAGTCCTGCTTAAAACGCTTAAGCCAAGATGTAATGCTTGGGGCTACACCTCTGAAGTGTTTATTGTTTCTTTCCTTCCACAAACTCCGAGCAGCAGTGTAGAACGTTTGATGAAGAAGAAAGGATTGGGCCAGTTGGTTTGTGCGCTTTGCAGCGCAACAAACCTATTGTGAAAGTCCTGCCGATGAACACCTATCCTGGCCCAGCATTCTTCACTAAACTGGCAAGTGAAGATCATATGTTCGAGAGTCTCGTGGATATTTTCCCCACAAAGGAGGCATGTGAAATCATTCCCAATATCATAATGTCTTCTCCTTAGCATGTCACGAGTGTTCAACTTTGTCTTGCAGCAACAACCATCCAAATACCTTGATTTTCATTGTACAGGTTGACTTCCAAAGGAGCCGAAAGGAGGGATGAGCTGTTGCGTCACGGAAGAAGTTGTTATAATAATCTTTGGGTCTGTACTCAGTTGCACCCCAGATGTAGTGCCAAACATCAGATATTGTCGTTGATGGGTGTATGTGGGATGCTGCCCGTTGGACCTCTTGAACCTCATTAAGAGCACGAGCAGATAGCGGTAGGTGGAAGGTTTCATGCAGCTCATTGTTGGCCCAGAAGTCAGCGACCGTTGTATCTTCATGCAGAGCAAAAGAAAAGGCACGGGGATGTGAAGATTGGAGCACATCATTGGACCACAGGTCCTTCGAGCAGCGTAGTCGATCCGTCAACCACTTGGACCCGGTGACCCCTGTAAATGGGCGAGTTTGAGGACGTCTTTCCACCGGAAAGACCCGACCGAGTCCACCGCATGAGGTACACAGTTAGCATATTGATTGTCCCAAAGCATTATAACCCACGGCACGTCCAGCTTTGTTGTAGAACTTGTGCAAAAAACTTCAAAGAAGAGGGCATCGTTATGTATTTGAATATTGATCACTCCCAGCCCGCCTTTACTCTTGGGCTTGCAAACGAGCTCCCAAGCAGCCAGCGAGTTACATCTGTCACCTTGATCGGTTTTCTTAGTCCAGAGGCATCTCCTTCGAATCTTATCAAGAATTCCAATCATTTTTGGAGGGAACTTAAGCGTGCACATGGCAAACACCAGAAGTGATGTGACAGATGCATTGAGCCAGGAAAGGCGGCCCCCATATGACATCATTGCGATCGTGGCAGTGAGACGACGCTCCATCTTGCAAACCAGAGGCATGAATTCTTGGATGGTTGGTTTTGTAGTGCCAAGTGGTAGTCCCAGGTAGGTGAAAGCATTGCACCTACATTGCAGCCGAAAATAGTGGCAAGGCTAGAAGCTGAGCTTGCATCCATGTTGATTGGTATTAATGTTGATTTGCGGAAATTAATTTTGAGGCCGATCGAGGATGCATAGTCAGAAAGGATTTTTTTGACACGTAGAGCTTGCTGTGGACAGGCGGGCAAGACAAGGAGCGTGTCATCCGCGTATTGGATCACTGGGTAGTCAGTTTGTCCAAAGCAGGGGAAAGGCAAGCTGATCTCTCCACGTCTGGAAGCATCATTGATTGCGCATTGAAGTAGCTCGGCTACGAGGACAAAAATGAGAGGGGAGAGAGGATCTCCTTGCCTCACACCACACCGGCAAAGGAATTGTCGGCCAGGGACTCCATTTAGAGCGGCGGATTTAACGAATTCGAGGAGAAGAGGCACTTTATCCAAGAAATCCACCTGTCGTTGAAACCCATTTGTTGCATAATGCAAATCATTGGATCATGTGCAATAGTATCAAAAGCCTTAGCGAAATCAAGTTTCAGAAGAATGATTGGCCTGCCTGAGCTTTGACATTGATGAAGATATTAGTAAGCCCACGCTAAACAAGCCTCGCGAGGGGGACGATGCAAGACCTCCTCGGGAGTGGCCTAGCCAGGCAGGCTCACGAGGAGCGGAGATATCAAGGCGGGGCAAACCTCACGAGGCTCTCGTGACGTGAGCCATGACGAACGGTGACAGGCGGGTGCCAGGCGGGCACCGGTGCGCGCACCATCCTTATTTCCTCTTTGTTGCTAAGGAGGCCAGCGCAGACGAAGAGTACCGAGGCATCAGGCAAAGGTTGCCATATTGGTGCAACGAGACCAAGACCAGGAGGAAGGCAAGGTGAAGGTCATCATGGAGCCCAAGACGGCGTCACCCCAGAGCTTTTCGCAGGCGAAGACCTCTTTTGTCAGGATAGCTTGTACTAGTTGTCCCCCTTTAAATTTGCCCGCCGTTGTTGGCTGCCTTCCTGCTCGATATTTAGGAAGAGGACCAGGGCCTCTATAAATAGGACTAGCCACCACAGTAGGAGGGGACGGATCCCCGAACAAACGGAGAGACCGAACTCTCACACCACAAGTACATACGCACAAGAACACCTCAACCTCAGGAGGCTGTTCTTCCCTTGTACTATTCATCACCAGCCCGAGTGGCAATCCACCACCACCACACTGGAGTAGGGTATTACACCACGTCGGTGGCCCGAACCAGTATAAACCCTGTGTCTCTCTGTGTTGTGAGTTCGTCGAGCTCGTCCGCAAGACCCTAGCGAGCAAGAGCATAGATCGGTAGGAGGGAAAGACTTCGCGCGCACCCCAGTGTTCGAACCTTAAGGGTATGCCGGAACCCCACATCTGACAAGATCCAGCTTGAACTTGCCTGGCTAGGCGACACTACGCAGCTCGGGGGTGAAGGCGCGGCAGCCGGCCGTGGTTGCCGGGGCCCGCCTTGGAGCTTGGTCTTGATGAGGTCCGCGCAGTGCCACCGCAGGCGGCGCGCGGTCTTGGCGAGGCGGCGCGGGGAGCGCAGGTGCGGCTTCTCGCGGCCAAGGGATTTCTTGGCAGCTTCTCTCTTCGCGCGCGGGCACCGGACGTGGCAGATCACGCCGTGGGGCCGCGCGCCTTGGCACCAAGGCACAGTCTTGGGGCAAAGGTGGTGGAGGCGCGCCATGAGCCACGTCGCTTGTGGCAGGCGGAGGGTGAGGCGGAGAGAGGGACGGCGCCGGGGAGCCCCTGCGGCGCGGACAAGCTCGGCGACACGGTCGAGCCACTCCTCGTAGAGGTCGTTGACTGGGCGGTAGCGCAGGAGCTCGTTCGCCGCGAGGAGCGCGGCCCGCGCCTCCATGAGAGCGCGGCGTGCGTGAGACGAAGAACCAACCGGGGTCAGCGATGGAGTGGCGGTGCGGCCGTCCTGCGGCACCAACGGATGCAGCAAGGACGCCTATTGATCATTCCCCACCGGGCCGGTGGAAGCGTTGGCGGCGGGAGACAGAGAACGGCGAGGTGGCCCACGGGTGCCGTCTAAGCAACGTGGGCAGTGAGGGCAGCCCGACGCTCAGCTCGAGCATGGCGAGCGTCCGCCATGGAGATGACGGGGCGACGGGTCGACGGAAGGGAAGCTACGGTGCACCCCTACCTGGCGCGCCAAATGTCGGATGTGGGGTTCCGGCAAACCCTTAAGGTTCAAACTCTGGGGTGCGCGCGAAGCCTTTCCCTCCTACCGATCCACGCCATAGCTCACTAAGATCTCGCGGACGAACTTGACGAACTCGCAACACAGAAAGACACGAGATTTATACTGGTTGGGGCCACCGTTGTGGTGTAATACCCTACTCCAGTGTGGTGGTGGTGGATTGCCTCTTGGGCTTATGATGAACAGTATAAGGTGAAGAACAGCCTCCTGAGGTTGATGTGTTCTTGTGGCTAGGGTAGGCTCTCGATCAGATCAGATCAGGCTGAAATGTCCCTACTGTGGTGGCTAGTTCAACTTATATAGGCCCTGGTCCTCTCCCCAAATATTGAGCGGGAAGGGAGCCAACAACGGCGGGCAAATTTGAAGGGGGACAACTAGTACAAGCTATCCTGACAAAAGTGGTCTTCGCCTGCAAAAGGCTGTGGTGGTGACGCCGTCTTGGGCTCCACGATGACCTCCGTCCTGCCGTCCTTCTGGTCTTGGTCTCGTTGCACCGATATGGCAACCTTTGCCTGATGCCTCGGTATTCCTCGCATGTGCTTGCCTCCTTAGCACCAAAGAGGAAACAAGGTCGCCTATGGCGCTTACTTTGGTGCCGATCGTCATGGCTCACGTCATGAGAGCCTTGTGAGGTTTGCTCCGCCTTGATATCTCCGCTCCTCGTTTGCCCGCCTAGAGGGGTTGCTCCTGAGGAGGTCCTGCGTCGTCCGCCTCGCGAGGCTTGGCCCCTCACGAGGGTCTTGGGTGCCTAGTTGATGAAGATGGGTTGTACAGCCCGCTGACTTAGCCACGCCGTGGGCCACAGACAGGCAAGTCTGGGGACCCCCGTTCCCAAAACGCCTACAGTGTTCTCTAAACTCAACTTGAGGTTTGGTTACCACCAGATCCGTGTTCGTGAAGAGGATATCCCAAAGACCGCCTTCGTGACTCGATATGGTTCATACGAGTACACTGTCATGTCATTCGGCTTAACCAATGCTCCAAATGCACCTTCTCTCGTCCGATGAACTATATATTCATGGATTACCTCGACAAGTTCATCGTGGTTTATCCGGATGATATCTGGTATTTTCTAAGAACGAAGAAGAGCATCGAACATCTTCGCCTTTGTGCTAGAAAAGCTACGAGAGCATCAACTATATGCCAAGTTCTCCAAATGTGAATTACGGCTACCAAGTAACCTATCTTGGGCATGTCATCTCTAAGGATGGTATTGCCGTCAACCCTGAACGAGTCCAGGCTATTCTTGATTGGACTCCTCCCAGGAACGTTAAGAAAGTCAGAAGTTTTCTCGGACTCGCCAGCTATTGCCATTGATTCGTCGAGAATTTCTCCAAGATCGGCATGCCTCTGACTAACCTGTTGCATAAGGGTGTGAAGTTCCAATGGACAGACAAATGTCAGGAAAGTTTCCAGGCACTCAAAGACAAGTTGACTTCTGCTCCTGTGCTTGCTCCACCTGATACTAAGAAGGACTTCGTCATTTACTGCGACGCTTCCTGTCAAGGATTAGATTGTGTCCTAATGCAAGACCGCAAAGTGATTGCTTATGCCTCTCGACAATTGCTCCCTCACGAAGAGAACTACCCAGTTCACGACCTCGAGCTTGCTGTTGTCATTCATGCGCTAAAGCAGTGGAGACATTACCTTCTCGGTAATCGTTGCGAGATCTTCACTGACCACCAAAGTCTAAAGTATCTGTTTACTCAGCCAGACCTGAACCTCCGTTAGCAGAGATGGATGGAGATTGGTGCAGACTTTGACTTGGGTATTTCCTATACACCAGGCAAGGCTAATGTAATGGCTGATGCCTTGAGCCAAGAAAGTTCCATCGCAACCACCTCCAGGTTCACAAAGTTCAGCCCTCGCTTGTTGAAGAATTCAGAAAGCTGAACCTCCATATTGTTCCTCCGGGTGCACTCACTCCCCCCTAAGGATTTTCGCAAGATGAACCTCCGTGTTGTTACCCAGGGTTCCCTCAATACCTTGGCTGTCGAACCAGATCTCTTGGACTCCATCAGGAGAATCCAGAAGTATGACTCTCAAGTTGAGAATATTAAACGCTACCTCGCAGAAGGAAAGCCCTCATTCTTCACTGTTGCTGATGATGGCACTTTGTACTTCAAAGGCCGCCTAGTGGTGCCATGTTTAGAGAAAAACCTGGATATGACACAGGAGGTCATGAAAGAAGCTCATGATACGCCTTTGTCTATTCATCCCGGTAGTACAAAGATGTACCAAGACATTCGTCAGAGATTCTGGTGGTCTAATATGAAGCAAGACATTGCTCGTTATGTTGCCGACAGACGCTTGTCGTCATATCAAAGCGTAACATCAAAGTCCTTTGGAACTCTGCAACCTATCTCTATCCCTGAGTGGAAATGGGACCATGTCGAGATGGACTTTGTCACTAGATTTCCCAAGTCGCAGAAAGGTAATGATGCTATTCTTGTCGTCATTGACCGGCTTTCTAAAGTTGCACATTTTCTGGCGGTCAAAGAAACGATCACTGCTAGTCTGCTTGCAACTCTCTACATGTCCAGAATTGTTTCACTTCACGGTATTCCATTGGTTATCAGCTCAGACCGTGGCATCTTATTCACTTCAAGATTCTGGGCAACTTTCCAAGAAGCTATGGGAGCTCATCTGTCATTCAGTACTACATTTCATCCTCAGTCGCAAGGGCAAGTTGAACGTGTCAACGAAGTTCTCGAAGACATGCTTCGAGCTTGTGTTATTTCCTTCGGCAAGAAATGGGAGGAATCTCTCCCATATGCTAAGTTCTCCTATAATAATAGCAATCAAGCTAGTCTGAAGATGGCCCCCTTCAAAGTGTTATATGGACGAAAGTGCCGAACCCCTCTGAACTGGTCAGAAACTAGGGAACGTCCACTCTTTGGTCCAGATATTATCCAACATGTCGAAGAACAAGTCCGCATTATTCGTGAGAATCTCAAGACTGCTTTCGATCACGCCGGAAGAGTCGATATGACCGTAAACATAAAGACATGGTCTATCAACTTTGGCGAAAAGGCTTATCTTCGAATTACACCAATGAAGGGTGCTCACCGCTTCGGCATCAAGGGCAAGCTAGCTCCTCGCTATATTGGCCCATTCACTATTCTGGAAAGGCATGGAAAAGTGGCATATCAACTGGAGCTTCCGCCAAACCTTTCTCAAGTTCACGATGTGTTCCACATGTCACAGCTCCGCCGTTGCTTCAAGGACCCAATCCGAGTAGTGGATCATGAAGTGCTCGAATTGCAACAGGATCTCTCTTATAAAGAGCATCCGATCCGCATTCTCGACCAAGCTGAACGCCGCACACGTCAGAAGGCGATCAAGTTCCTCAAAGTCCAGTGGTCGCACCATTCTAAAGATGAAGCCACTTGGGAACGCGAGGATCGCCTACGTGATGAATACCCCGCACTGTTTCCTTCTACCTCCTAAATCTTGAGACGAGATTTCCTGTAGTGGAGGAGATTTGTAACGCCTTGGATGATTAAGCTACGGTGAAACTCGCTAATGATGCCACGTCCAACTCATATCATTGCTAATCTTTCGTTAGTTCAAAACCAATTCAAAAATCAATTCACAATATGGCAAACAACAAAAAAAATTAAACATTGAAACAAAAATGTTTGGTGGGTGCCAAATATTGCACTGGCAATTATTGTGGACAAAACAAAATTTTAGGAAGTGCCTAAATATTTTAAAATGAAATAAAACACAAAAGAAAATAAATAAAAAGAAAAAAGTGAAAGTAAAACAAAAGGAAAAGAAACCCCCCTTGACCAGACGGCCCAGCTCACAGCCAGGCCGGCCCACCTGGCCCATCCGGCCGACCCAGCCCGTTCCCCTGGTGGCTCGTCTCCCTTCCCTGTTCCCGGGTCGGAACAGGGGCGCGCTCCCGCCCAACCGCCTCGCCGGCACCGATGCCGGCAGGGGATAAGGCCGCCACGCCCCCGCCTCCTCGATCCTATCTCCCACTCCCCCCCCCCCTGCTCTCCCTCTCAGCCCCAGTGCCTTCCACCTCAGATCCACCTCGCTGCTTCCCCTTCCCCACCGCATCCGAGCGCCACCATGGCCTCGCCGCCGTAGAACTCGCGGCCACCGCGACCTCCGCACCTCTCCGACACGCCCTCGTCGCCAGCAGCCGTCCGGTGACCATTTGGTCCCGGGCTCGTGTCAGTCGTGCTCGCACGCGCACGTAGAGGCCTCCTGGCCGTTTTCAGTCCTTGCTGCCACGCCGCATCGCTGTTCTCTCTCGCGGCTGAACTCCGGCATCCGCCTCTCTGCTCATTGTCGCCGCTCCAGTGCGTCTCCGGTGTCGCCACCACCCCCACTTGATGCGCCTGAGTCCCTGCTTTCGAACGCACCCAACCGCGCGTAAAACCATGCCCATACCACCATTTTCCCTCACGCCCGACACCGGCTGTCCGCCGATGTGCTCGCCGCCGTCACTTCCGGCCACCTCCGGCCACGCTATCGCCACCACTAGATGTGGCTCACTGCACTCGTTCGAACGCCACCTCCCGCGCTCGAAACGGGCCACCACAGCGGATTTCCGGCCACCTCCCGAGCCGAGCCGCCGCGTTTTGCCTCGCCGTAAATGTTTACGGCACCGTCCGCCGTAAGCGTGGCTAAGCGGCCCCACCTACAGGTCGCTGCGGTGGGCCATGGGGGCACCGTTGATTGGGTTGACCCGGTCCAACGGTTGATCAGGCAGCCAGTGGCACTCACATGCGGGCCCAAGCCATAAGCGAATAAAATAAATAGATAAATTGCTAATTAATTAAATTAGTTAATTAGAATCTTAATCTCTCACGCGATTCATCGGGCCCCACCCGCTAATTAACCCATTTAGTTAGTCTAAACCCCCTGTTAGTGCCCCTGAGAATGACATGTGGGTCCCACTGGACCCACCTGTCTGGTTTGACTGGTCAACCGACCAGTTGATCTGCTGACATCACTCTGATGTCATGCATGCGTCATCGTTCACTGTTCTAGATAATGTTGGATTTAAATAAATGATTAAAATTAGAAAATGATTAAATCTTTAGAAAATCATATAAAATAATCCGTAACTCGGATGAAAATGCTTTCTACATGAAAGTTGCTCAGAACGACGAGACGAATTAGGATACGCAGCCTGTTCGTCCGCCACACATCCCTAACCTATCGAACTCGCAACTTTCCCCCTCCGGTTCATCTGTCCGAAAACGCGAAACACTGGGAATACTTTCCCGGTTGTTTCCCCCCTTCGTCGGTATCACCTACTACCGCGTTAGGGCACACCTAGCAACGCTCATTTTCATGTCGTGCATCGTCATGCATATGTTTGCATTATATTTATTGTTTCTTCCCCTCTTCTCTCGCTAGACCCCGGGACCGACGCAATGCTAGCCAAGACGACTCACGGTGTTGACGACCCTCCTTCTTGCGAGCTTCCGTGCAAGCCCCCCTTGATCACCGAGGATATCGCCTATTATTCTCTATACTGCTTTAGTTAATCCTATTCTCGCTGCATAGCCTGTCCTTGCTACTCATTTGTTACCTTCACTTGCAATCCTACCGCTTAGTATAGGATGCTAGTATTCCATCTGTGGCCCTACATTCTTGTCCGTCGCCTTTACTATACTATCGGGCCGTGATCACTCGGGAGGTGATCACGGGTATATACTTATATATATATATATATATATATATATATATATATATATATATATATATATATATGATACCTCTGGTGACTAAAATCGGGTCGGCTCGTAGAGTGCCCGCGAGTGGATCTTTGTGGCGGAGCGACAGGGGAGGTTGAGACCACCTAGGAGAGAGGTGTGCCTGGCCCTGGTCGGCGTCCGCGGTTACTTCATAATACGCTTAACGAGATCTTGGTATTTGATCTGAGTTGGGTCGTTGACCTTATACGCACTAACCGCCACGTGGGAAAAGATATGGGCAACCGGTGTCGTGGTATCAGCCGAAGCCTTCGTGGCGTCAGCGACTGAGCGGCGCGCGCCGGATTGGACTGGAACGCCTACTCTTGTATAAGGGAGGCTAGGTCTGCTTCTGGCGGCGTTCGCAATGTGCAGGTGTGCAATGGGCGATGGGTCCAGACCCCTGCGCGCATAGGATTTAGACCGGTGTGTTGACCTCTGTGTTGTGCCTAGGTAGGGCTGCGACGTATTGATCTTCCAAGGTCGGGCATGACCCAGGAAAGTGTGTCCAGCCAAAGGGGATCGAGCGTGTCAGGTAATGTGGTGCATCCCTGCAGGGAAGTTTATCTATTCGAATGGCCGTGATCTTCGGTAACAGGACGACTTGGAGTTGTACCTTGACCTTATGACAACTAGA
Organism: Aegilops bicornis; assembly: GCA_021605145.1. NCBI lineage: Eukaryota > Viridiplantae > Streptophyta > Magnoliopsida > Poales > Poaceae > Aegilops > Aegilops bicornis. The sequence goes on from CM038674.1 coordinate 392,728,531, forward strand.
ACCGGATAATTAATAAATTACACCCTTCCAAGTGCCAGATACCACCCGGTGATTTCTCTCTCACAGGTCGATGAGGAGAGGATCGTTGGGGTAGGATTATGCTATGCGATGATACTTGGTGAACTTACCATCTACTCTCATCTACATGCTGCAAGATGGAGGCTGCCAGAAGCGTAGTCTTCAACAGGACTAGCTATCCCCCTCTTATTCTGGCATTCTGCAGTTCAGTCCATGGATATTGCCTGTTTACACATATACCCATGCATATGTAGTATAGATCCTTGCTTGCGAGTACTTTGGATGAGTACTCATGGTTGCTTTTCTCCCTCTTTTCCCCCTTTCCCTTCTACCTGGTTGTCGCAACCAGATGTTGGAGCCCAGGAGCTAGACGCCAACGTCGATGACGACTCCTACTACATCAGAGGTGCCTACTACTACATGCACGCCACGATTTACGACCACTGTGAGTAGTTTAGGAGGATCCTGTGCGTGAGGCTGTGCCTCTTCGATCTGTATCCCGGGGCTTTGTGCTAGCCATCTTATGGCAACTTGTTTACTTATGTCTGTACTTTCGAGATATTGTTGCTTCTATTTGACTCGCTCTATGATCGAGCACTTGTATTCGAGCCCTCGAGGCCCTACAGCTTGTATTAGGATGCTTGTATGACTTATTTATGTTTTTAGAGTTGTGTTGTGATATCTTCCCGTGAGTCCCTGATCTTGATCGTACACGTTTGCGTGCATGATTAGTGTATGATTGAATCGGGGGTGTCACAGCACCATGAATAAAATGTGAACCACCATCAGTCACTAAATATCTAGGGACTCCAAACCTCAGAAAAATAACTTCTTTAAGCATCTTAATAGAGATGTTATGATCGGCACTACTAGTTGGAATAGCTTCTACCCACTTAGTAACGTAATCAATAGCAACTAAAATATGTGTATACCCATTAGAGGAAGGAAATGGTCCCATATAATCAAAGCCCCAAACGTCAAATGGTTAAAAAACAAGTGAATAATTCATAGGCATTTCTTGACGGCTACTAATATTACCAATTCTTTGACATTCATCACAAGATAAGACAATTTTACGGGCATACTTGAAGAGAGTAGGCCAATAAAAACCAGATTGCAATATCTTATGCGCAGTTCTATCTCCAGCGTGGTGTCCTCCATAAGCTTCGGAGTGACACTTGCGTAGGATCTGTTCCTGTTCATGCTCAGGTATACAACGTCTAATAACACCATCTACTCCTTCTTTATATAGGTGTGGGTCATCCCAGAAGTAATGTCTCAAATCATAGAAACACTTTTTCTTTTGCTGGTATGTGAAACTAGGTGGTATAAATTTAGCAACAATGTAATTGGCATAATTAGCATACCATGGAGCAGTACGAGAAGCATTTATGATAGCTAATTGTTCATCAGGAAAGCTATCATCAATAGGTAGTGGGTCATCAAGAACATTCTCTAACCTAGACAAGTTGTTCCGCAACGGGGTTCTCAGCTCCTTTCTATCAATAATATGCAAATCAAATTCTTGTAGTAGGAGAACCCATCTAATAAGTCTAGGATTAGCATCTTTCTTTTCCATAAGTTATTTAATAGCAACATGATCCGTGTGAATAGTTACTTTAGAATCAACAATATAAGGCCTGAACTTATCACAAGCAAAAACAACTGCTAAAAATTCTTTTTCGGTAGTAGCATAATTTCTCTGGGCATTGTCTAAAGTTTTACTAGCATATTGAATAACATTTAATTTCTTATCAACTGTTTGCCCTAGAACAGCACCTACAGCATGTAAACCTTCTAAAATAAGAGAGAATAGGCATAAGTATTGTGACATAACGTGTAATAACAACCCATAATGCAATAAATATCGATATAAAAGCATGATGCAAAATGGACGTATCAACTTAACGCCCCTTAATGCGCGCTTGGGCTCCCGCTTGGGGATATGAGTGACATAGATCATGTTTACTGTTTTCACCTCGGGGGAAATTTTCTTTTGCCCCCTGTGTTTGTTGGGCGAGGCTCTTCATCGTCGTCCTTACTGGGCGGCCCTTTCCCCTTGCGGTGTTTAGCTTACTGGCCTGTTTAAAGACCCAACAATTTCTGTTGGTGTGATTGGCAGGCTTGTCAGGGGTGCCATGGATCTGGCAAGGCTGTCGAGTATTCTGTCCAAACTAGATGGACCATCTTTATTTCCTTTGAATGGCTTCTTCCGCTGTCCGGGCTTAGAGTCACTGAATCCAGCGTTGACCGCCGTGTCTTCGGTATCTTCATTGTTGCTTCGACGCTTGTGTTTGTTGTGTCGTGGCTTGCCATTGGCATCTCTGGCTTCGGATGTACCAGGGTCACTGGTGTTGTTGCTTGTATGAGCTAACCATCTATCTGCTACCGCGCAAAAGCAGGTCATGAGTGCGGTGAGAGCTGCCATAGACTTTGGTTTTTCTTGGCCGAGGTGTTGGGCGAGCCACTCTTCACGGACGCTGTGCTTAAATGCCAAAAGGCGGGGCCGGGCTCTGCCGACGTAGAACAAAAAGCAGATAGGAAGGAAAGCACAAAATCTCGAAGAAAATATTACAAGCACATTGTCCTCACAATACCAAATGAAAAGTCTAAACACCTCCACGAGGCCTGATACATGTTGCAGTAACGAAACTGGAGAATAGCCGCAGGTCACCCTGGATACGGCCATCGCCTGCGGAAGGTGCTCCTCCGTGGGTGACAACGTCTTCACCTTCACCACCAGCCACAGGATCGGCGGCATCGCCGGACAAAGGAGCGGAGACAAAGCCACGGAACTTCTTCAGCAAGGCCTCCACTTGACCTTGTACAGCTGCGGCAGCGGCTGCGCTAAGATCATCGGCCACGGGCTCCAGCAACTCGTCAAGGCAAGCGTCGGGGTCGTCAAGGTGCAGATGGCTCAAGACACGAGTCAATGCAGCTGAAGACAGGACGTGAGCTTCTGCCTCCGCCATGGGCCCGACACCATCAACGACTTCCTCGAGCGCCTTCACCAAGAGAGGAAGCAGCCGGGCGGGGCCGTCCTCATTGGTGGCCAGCGACTTCTCCAGGTTGTGCTCGTAGAGCGTCTTCAGTGCCTTGCGAGATCTCTTCTCAAGATCGGAAAAGGCCACACGGTCTTCGACCAGGACTCGCGCCTTGGCGTCAAGATCGGCCTCCCTCGCCTCCACCTTCCGCTCCAGCTCTTCCAACCGGTTGCGCTCGGCGGCTTGCGTTTTCCCCAACTCCGCCAACTTAGCATCACGGTTCTTGATGGTGTCCTCTCGGGCCTTCATCTCCTCCTCCTTCACTTGGCGGCAGCGTGCTTCTTTGGCGTGCTTGTCGCGCAGGCTCTTTAGCTTGTCCTCCAGCTCTCGGCAGTGTTCGCGGGCGGCCTTGGCGTCCTTCAGTGCCGCCTCACAATCGGCTGCAGCAGTGGCAGAGCTCTGCTTCTCCTTTTCGGAGGACGCCGCAGCCTAACTCAGCGTCGCGTGAACCGCCAAGTCGGAGTGAAGCCAGCCAGAGGCCAGCTCTAGGCGCCCAGCCAAACGCTCAGGAGATCTGCCTGCAACTGGGTCATCTCCAAAAGAGCATGCTCCAGGACAGCAGCATAGGTAGAAGAACCTGGGAGTGAAGGTGCAGCAGTAGGAGGAGGCGACATCGTCGCCAGCGCCCGGGATATTGCGGGTTCCGGAGCAGCTGGGACCTCATCAAGCGCGCCAGACGCCGGCACTTCCGGAGCCAGCGGGGCCATGGGGGCTGATTCCACACGGCGATGTTCCTCTTGGCCTCGCGAGGACGACCGGGTTGGGGAGGTGCGGGTGCCGCTGCCTCCTTTCTCTACGGAGGAAGGCACGGCTGCCGTATCCTCCTTCCTCTTCTTCGCTGAAAGCGTCGGCCTGATCGACCAAGGGCGAACGTCAGGAAATAACAAGTACAGGCAGGGACAAGGTGAAGCTTAAGGCACTTACCGATCCACTGCAACATATTTCCGCTTGGGGAGTGTCGGGGCAAATTTGACCATTTTGACCTCTGGACGAACTAAATTCACGGAATGAACTGCCCGTGAAACTATTTCACACCCCTAACCTTTTTGTGTAGCGCCCGCCACGACGGGCGCCGCACCCTCTTGTCAGGCGCTTAGCACGGGGGCGTTGCACACCACCCACCATGGCAGCCCCTGGCCCGCACCCAGCAGGTAACGCCTCGCGCTAGGCGCCACACATGTAATGTGCAGGCGCCTCCGTGCTTTGCGCCACACTTGTAAAGCATAGCGCCTAGCGCGTGGCGCCTGAATCGTGACTTATCCAGCCACTTGGTTGCCCCCCCTCCCCCACCCCCACACCACACACTCTCCCACTCTCCTCCCCGAGCTTTGCCCCCTCTCCCACTCTCTCCCCCTCTCAAATCCTCTCCCGAATCTTGCTAATTTGAAGAATTTGTCCGTGGATTTCAAAGTCAAACCCTCCCTCAAGGTAATATTCTCCGATCCCCTTGTTTTGATCCAAGTAAAGTTCCCATTGCTCATTTGTTGCTAGTTTGTGGAAACCCTAGTTTTGTTTGGATCTAGAGATTTGCATGGAGATGTGAGATGTTTGTTTGCCAATTTCTATGGTTAGGCTTTGTTAGTATGCTAGGGTTATTCTTATGGGTGTTCTTATGTTGGTGCTAGGGTTAGGTTTAGGGCTAGGTTATGGTTATGGTTATGGTTATGGTTATGGTTAGGGTTAGGGTTAGGGTTGTTGTTTGATATATATATATATATATTAGGGTTTCTATTCCGTGTTAATCCTTGTATTAGTACTCATGGAAGCAATGTTACCTTGTGATTTTGGAATGCTTATAGGGATGGGAAGAACATGTGTGTTTGTTCATCATGGGGACAAGGACGCCTTTTGAAAGGCAATGTAGAACCAGGACCGGATGAGGTTGACATGGTGTTTGATAGTAGTCCTAGCTATGCGGAGCTCTTGCAACAAGTTAGGGAAGATATGAATTGGACGGACCCTAGTGATATCATAGAGTTGGAGGGAAGGCATAATGTTCGTTTTTGGAATGCACACCGTTGGAAGACAATGCGTGTCAACTCGGAGCAACGTTGGATTGCATACAAGGAGACGGTGGCCGAATCACTAGACAAGGCTCTTGAGTTATTTGCAACGAAGAAGGTTGATTCAAGTTTGCATTTGGACTTGAACCGGAACCCCTCCCCTTTGGTTGCTAGTAGCCCCACACCCTTGAAGCGAGATGAAATTGTTGAACCTCTTTTGACCCAAGAAGTGAGGCCAACATTGAGCCCGTTCACCAAGATGAAGTTTTGCAAGAGGACAATGATGAGTATGCGGACGATGACAATGAAGTTGATCTCTATGACAACAATGTGGGTGATCTTGACAAATATCACTTGCAAGAGACAATGGACCCTTCCATCCCTTTTTCCCGTGCGTATGCATCGGACTCGGATGACGATGGTCCCGATGAACAAGTTGATGCGGAGGGGTTCACGGTGAAGGAGGTCGAAGCTTTCGAGAAGGTATTTGGTCGGGATCATCGGACTACTATGTGTTATGAACTACTATATGTCGTGAACTACTTCATGCATATGTTCTCTTCACAGTTGTTAGATTGCTATGTATCAATCCTACTTCACATCATCTTACAATGTCTGCATATGCTAAAAAATTCACTAAGTCCATGGGCTGCTAGCGGGGATTTAATGTCCCTTTGGTCGGGTTTAAGCCCGATCCGGTCATAGTCCGTAGCGACTCCCAGAGCGGCGATGCGATCCAAAAGCTCATTAAGGGAGGAGAGCTCTATCGGATCCATCTGTTCGGCAAGTTCCGAATTGATGCGAAGGTTATGCGTGATGACCCGAGAGGCCATCGTCGGCGCAGCCGCCGATGGGGCAGCCATGATGAAACCGCCAAGTCGGAGAGTTTGGCCTACAGCCAGCGCTCCCCAGAGGTAATGTTGTCCTTGACAACGAGACGAGCCATCGAGCCTTGCAGCAACGACACAGAGGAACTCTCAGTGAAAGCACCAATGTCGGTGTCAAAACCGGTGGATCTCGGGTAGGGGGTCTCGATCTGTTAGTCTAGGCTGATGGTAACAGGAAGCAAGGGACACAATGCTTACCCAGGTTCGGGCCCTCTCGATGGAGGTAAAACCCTACTTCCTTCTTGATTAATATTGAAGGTATGAGTAGTACAAGAGTAGATCTACCACGAGATCGTAGAGGCTAAACCCTAAGAGCTAGCCTATGATGGTATGATTGTAATTGTGATCGGCCTTCTAAGGACCATCCTCTCCGGTTTATATAGACATCGGAGAGGGCTAGGGTTTACATAGAGTCGGTTAAAAGGAAGGAAATATAATATCCGGATCGCCAAGCTTGTCTTCCATGCCAAGGAAAGTCCCATCCGGACACGGGACGGTTTCTTGAGTCTTGTATCTTCACGCTTCAATAGTCCGGACAATGTATATAGTCCGGCTGCCCGGATACCCCCTAATCCAGGACTCCCTCAGGGAGCTTGAAGCCTGACAGCATCGAAACCTGAGGAGTGGGCACGCGGGCCCCGGTGGCAGAAGGGCCAGAGCCGGCCTTAGGAGGCGTCGAGACAGGGGTAGCATCTCGAGGAACCAACGACGACCTACCCCTTGTCGGGATGAGGGGCTGCTCCCTCTCATCCTGGCGGGCGTCGGCCTCGGCGTCGTCGAGCAGGGTGCGGAGGATCTCGGCCTTGCTCAGAGGAGAAGTCTCCCCCACCTCTTCAAGAGTCTTCTCCGAGTCCACCTCCTCCTCCTCCCCTCCCGGGACTCGTCAGAGGACACCTCCACCGGCTTTGGTGCTGCAGGAGCTCCTGCGAGCGCCGGCGGCACCAGGCCACGCGCGTCAAAGGTCAGCCTGGAGGCGACAAGTTCGTCCCAGTCCTTGCGGAGGAACAAAGGAATGAAGGCACTAGGAGGGTACTCTTGGTTGTCCCCAACTATGAGGCGCAGGACAGCATCCAATTCGTCGCCGGGAAGGGCCCCAGGCCTCAGACGGGTCTTGTTCCCCTCTTCTTCAAGCTCCCACAAGGGGCGTGGCGGCGCTCGAGAGGGGCAACTCGCAGCATCAAGAAATCCCTCAGGAGCATTGTCCCCGTCACCTTGGCTACCTTCGCGTTGCCCGGCTTCAAGTCAGTCGTCATCTACCCCAACACAGACAACGCCTGCTCATCGGCAAGCTCCGCCTTGGGCCACCCCTTGTTGAGTTAGGCGCTGCGCCAGATCGGTAACACGGTGCGGATGGGCGCTTACGCCCATCATGACCCATTTGGATCGAATATTGTTGGCCCTCTTCCCGGTGCTCGAGATCGAGTTAGCCTTGCCAGACGCGACGAAGTTGGCGCATCCTGTGAGTGGTCCATCGGTGACGCGAAGGAAGAAGAAGTGGCGCAGAAGCGCCACGGATAGCAGCACGCCCAGGTACGCCTCGCAGTAGTAGGCGAAGATGGACAAGAGGAGGACAGAGTTGGGATGGAGGTGCAATGCCAGCAGCCCGTAGTGGTCGAGAACCTCATAAAAGAAGTCGGAGAAAGGAGGGACCAACCCGACAGTGATGCTGCTCGAGAAGAAGGGGAAGAAGGTGCTTTCTTCAGGCTCCTGCACATCAGAGGCGAGCCGGAGCTCCGTCTTCCCCCACTCATTGCTCTCCCCCGCCGTCAGCAGGCACACGGAGGCGAGGCTCTTCTCTGTGACGGTGGGCGCTTCAAGGGCCGGCTCATACCAAGCCAACGCTGAGGAAGTCCTGACCTTGCGCGGCGCCATGGGTCGCAGATGCGGAGCGGGATTGGAGCAGATCTGGAGGTAGCGGTGGCGAGGAGCGAGAAAGGGGATCTGGAGCAAGGCGAGGAAGAAACAGTGAAGCAAGCGCTGTCTGGGCCAGCCTTTTGTCCAATCGAGCAGTTGCCGAGGCAGCGTGGGGAAGTGAAGACGCTCACGTCCAATCAACCGACATGCGTCAACCGAGGTTGCAGGCTTTGAGGCCCGCGGTGCTCCGTACTTGACCCTTGGCTTCGCCGTGAAGCCAAGCCCGAGCGCACCTTGGGCCCGGGGGCTACTGTCGGTATTCTAGGAATGGGGGTCCCCAGACTTGCCTGCCTGCGGCCCGCGGCGTGGCTAAGTCAGCGGGTTGTACGGCCCATCTTCACCAACAAGGCACCCAAGACCCTCGCGAGGGGCCAAGCCTCGCGAGGCGGACGGTGCAGGACCTCCTCAGGAGCAGCCCCTCTAGGTGGGCTCACGAGGAGCGGAGATATCAAGGCGGAGCAAACCTCACGAGGCTCTCATGACGTGAGCCATGACGATCGGCACCAGGCGGGCGCCAGCGCGCGCAGCATCCTTGTTTCCTCTTTGGTGCTAAGGAGGCAAGCGCAGGCGAGGAATACCGAGGCATCAGGCAAAGGTTGCCATATCGGTGCAACGAGACCAAGACTAGAAGGACGGCAGGACGGAGGTCATCGTGGAGCCCAAGATAGCGTCACCACTAGAGCCTTTTGCAGGCTAAGACCACTTTTGTCAGGATAGCTTGTACTAGTTGTCCTCCTTCAAATTTGCCCGCCGTTGTTGGCTCCCTTCCCGCTCAATATTTGGGGAGAGGATCAGCGCCTATATAAGTAGAACTAGCCACCACAGTAGGGGCATCTCAGCCTGATCTGATATGATCGAGAGCCTACCCTAGCCACAAGAACACCTCAACCTCAGGAGGTTGTTCTTCCCCTTGTACTGTTCATCATCAGCCCAAGAGGCAATCCACCACCACCACACTGGAGTAGGGTATTACACCACAACGGTGGCCGAACCAGTATAAATCTCGTGTCTTTCTGTGTTGCGAGTTCGTCCGCGAGATCTTAGTGAGCTAGGGCGTGGATCGGTAGGAGGGAAAGGCTTCGCGCGCACCCCAGAGTTCAAACCTTAAGGGTTTGCCGAAACCCCACATCCGACAAACACTGATGAACCAGCCAGTTGATCATACAGATCATTGATCCGAGGAAGAGGATATTTATTCTGAATGGTAGGTTGGTTTATAGGACGGTAGTCTTGAACTAATCGGTTTGTCCCATCCTTCTTCTTGACAAAGAGAGAAGGTGCTCCCCAAGGAGAGCAACTAGGGCGAATGAAACCTTTGCGAAGAGATTTGTCGATTTCCTCCTTAAGCTCAATGAGTTCATGCGGCGGCATCTTGTAGGGTCACTTGGCTATAGGAGTGGTGCCTGGTTTCAAGTCGATGATGAATTCGACAGCTCTAGCAGGGGGAATCCCTGGAAGTTCTTCAGGAAAGACGTCCTGGAATTCACGAACGACAAGAATGTTTTCAATTCCCTCAAGTGGTGCAGCGTTCAATGCATTCAGTGCATAGAGCCTTGCCTCGGCATTCTGAACCAGACGAGCATCGTAGCTTATTATTTCATCGGAAGGGTGTAGCAGATGGACGGTCTTGGTGGCGCAAACTATAGAAGCAGTATGTGCTTTCAACCAATCCATTCCCAGACTGAGATCAATGCTACAGGACTTCAGTATGATGGGAGAGGCAAGGAATTCCAATCCTTCAATTTCAACAGGAACATCGTGACTAACCATAGAGGTTTGACATTGGCCCGCAGGGGTGTGTACCACTAGCGGAGTGTTCATCTCTTCATATTTAATGCCATGCATGAATGCAAATTCTGCTGATATGTATGAATGCGATGCTCCTGTATCAAATAAAACGGATGCTGGTACAGAATTAACGAGGAGTGTACCCATCACAGTAGCAGGCTGGTCTTGAGCTTCATTGAGATCAACGTGGTTGGCATGAACACGTCCATAAGACTTGGCACTGTTGTTGCGGGGCTGGTTGCTTCCACGGCCGGTTGCTGGAAGGGCCAGTTGATTCTGGTTCTGGTTGCATTCTCTAGCATGGTGTCCTGGTTGACCACACCTGAAGCACAAACCATTATTGGGAGCGGGAGCAGGAGCTCGGGGTGGTGGTGCTGGAAGCCTTGGCTGCCTAGATGGAGGAGGAGGAAAATGAGGTGCAGCATAGGTCTGCCTTGGGGCAGGTGCAGTTGGCTGGTACATGCTGTTGGGAATCCATATATTACGCTTACTGAGGCGGGCTCAAGATGAGCCCATGTCACGGTTGCGCCTCTGCAAGCTCTGGTATTCCTGCAGACCTGTTTCGACATTGATGGCCTTGTTCATCAAGGTGGCGAAATCAGTAAAGTCATGCACTAGAAGTGCAAGCTTGATGTCAGCTTCAAGGCCATCATGGAACTTCTCCTGTCTCAAGGCATCGCTTGCAATGTCCTCTTCAAAGATAGCGAGACAAGTCCGAAACTCCGCCGATAAGCTTCAACAGTTTTGTTGCCTTGGGTGAGGTTGCGGAACTCACGCTTCTTCCGGTCCATGACTCCCTCAGGAATGAAGCGGGAACGGAAAGCAGCTTGGAAGTCTGGCCAGGTGATGATTGTTCCAGCTGGCAGAGTATGCCTGTGGCTGTCCCACCATTGAGTTGCGGGTCCCTTCAGGAAGAAGGAAGCAAAGGTGACATAGCTGGCAGGGGCTACATCAGCAGATTCCATCTCATAGGTGATGTCACGGAGCCAGTCATCAGCATCCAGCGGCTGAGTTGAGTTGCGGTACACAGTTGGGTTGAGGCGCATGAAATCCTGCAGAGTCACTTGGGCTAGCTGCTGGTTCATATTGGGGTGAGGGAACTGAGCCATCATATTCTCCATGAACTGGCGATTCATCTCAAGCTGTTGGATCATACCAGCCATGTACTTTCGAGGCGGTGGTGGGCGTTGCCACCACTACCACGACCACTGGTCTAACCATCCTGCTAATATATAACAGGGGTAGTTCAGCATTGAGAAATTTGCAAAGACAAGAATCATTCATGATGAAACATGCATAATGAAAGGAGCACGATAGATACTACATAGTAGACGGCATATCTTACAAAAGGATCATGCATAGAGTTCGGTACACAGAGTTCAGTACATAGACTAAAGACATCATAGGCGGCACGCAGGCTCGCGACGAATGCATCTAACACTAACAAGCAAGCGTACATCAGTCCCAGGAGGAACTGTGGAGGTAGGTGTAGCCTGAAAGCTGGTAGTGTCGCATCGGGAACTCCACGTCAGCAACCTGGGGTCTGCGGATACTCTGGTGTAGAACCCGACGCTCAAGTGGTAGAAGAGGACCAAGTGCAGGAGAGTAGCCTCCCACATCTGGCCAGCCGACACCCTGGGGCATCACGGTCTTGGCTGGGTAGGTCGCAGAACGCGGCAGACCATTAGATCGGACAAGGGGGTGCAACAGCGTCAGAGCACGATAAAGGTGCTGACGGGTGGTGTACAACTCGTGGCAGAGAGCTCGGTTAGCTCGATCCAGCCCATCAGCATGCAGAACCAGGTTCTGATGGTAGAAGGGCTCTCGGGTGACAGTGGAGTAGGCAGCAGTGTAGTAACCCTCCGCACCAACATCGGATGCGATAGCAATGTGCCTGAAGGGGGAGGTGTCCAACTCCCGATACTCACCACGAAGGCGTGTCAGAGTAGCATAAGCAGCATCATGAACTGCCATATCGATGGTCACTCCAACGCCATGAGCAAAGTGTGCGACAAGATGGTGGAGTCATACTCCCGAGAGTAGAGGTGGACGATGGCACGATATTGCTCTGGTTAAAGTCCGGTACTCCTCAAGACGGTTTACTCAGGGTGCCGATAACCCGTGATAGGTCATCATCTCAGCTAGCACAGCAGGTGATCCCGAGGCACCAATGGCCGTCATGTGGCGCACAACCTGCCTCGTGGGTTCCATATGAAAGCAAAGATGTTTCAAAGGAGTCAAATGACAGTGTGGGAATTGTTCAAAATACTATTCTAAGAAATAACTATGGCTTATCCAACTTTGGGGTGAATGTGGTCACGGGGACCTAGTTTTAGAGTTAGTAAATTCGTTTAAACTAAGAAGAAGAGAGTTCAGAGTCACAGAGTAAAGGTCGAGGAGTAAAAGATCCTAGTACCACCCAATGGCGACGTGGGCCCGTAAGACACACAGCCATGTTAGTAAAAGTTTTTCAATGTCTAGACTCGACTTCGGCCAAGGAGTGTGGAAGGGGGATCCTACAGGCAGTCGTCTCTAATACCAACTTGTGACGCCCCCGATTCAATGTACACTAATCGTGCATGCAAACGTGTACGATCAAGATCAGGGACTCGCGGGAAGATATCACAACACAACTCTAAAAACATAAATAAGTCATACAAGCATCATAATACAAGCCAGGGGCCTCGAGGGCTCGAATACAAGTGCTCGATCATAGACGAGTCGTGAAGCAACAATATCTGAGTATAGACATAAGTAAACAAGTTGCCATAAGATGGCTAGCACAAACCGGGATACAGATCGAAAGAGGCGCAGGCCTCCTGCCTGGGATCCTCCTAAACTACTCCTGGTCGTCGTCAGCGGCCTGCACGTAGTAGTAGGCACCTCCGGTGTAGTAGGAGTCGTCGTCGACTTTAGGTGCGGGGACGACACCTATGGGATCACAAGAATCCCTACTACGGTTGCGGGGCACGGGGTCGTGAGAAGAGGGGATCAAACAGATAGCACACGGTTTCTTTATCCAGGTTCGGGCCGCGAGGATGCGTAAAACCCTACTCCTACTTTGGTGGTTTGTTTATCTGTGTTCTTCAACTAGCTATGGGGCGTGAGGAGCTCCAAAAAGCCGAATCCCCCTCATGGTCGCCTTGGGCCTCCTTTTATAGGGAAAGGGGTTGCCACAGTGGCACACAGGAGGTCGAAAGGGTACAGTGATACGATTTTATCCCTCGCATTACATGACAAGGCGCCTTAAATGCGTCTTGCTTAGGTGTCCTTGATTTATCGGGGACGGGGGAGAGCCATGTCTCGTCCGTCGCCGCACCCTTTCGTGTCGACACGCGCTCTGGCCAGCGGTGCCCGCGGTGCCATGTAGGCAGGCAGGCAGCTGAGATGGCGCAGTGGTGGGTCTCCACGAAGATCCACTTGCCGCCACGCAGGTGCCTGTCCAACTGGTTGGGTCGGCAGCTGCATGCGAACGGTGGTGGAGGTTTGATTGGCGTGGGCCTGATGGTGGCCCTACGGGTGTCCTTGGTGAGGGCCTCGCCGTAGCCTCGGCAAGGGCCTTGCCGGGGCCCCGGCAAGGGCCTTGCCGTGGCCCCTGCTGTCATCCCCGGCAAGGCTCTTGCGAGGGGCCTTGTGGTCCTCCGTGGCTGGGATCCCGCCAAGGGTCGTCATCTTCTATAGTGTGTATCTGATCTTGAATGTCTTCACAAATATCTGCATACCACCACGGGGATGTCTCCCGAATCCTTGCCCCATGGGGGCAGTGGACTCAAGGGTGATTTGCTCCGTAGGTGTGGGGCGAGCTGCCACGGCAAGGGTATTGCCGGGTTTGCTAACCCCCCCCCCCCCCCCCGGCAAGGATCTTGTCGGGGGAGTCCGCTTCGTCCCCTTTGCTCTTTGTGGTCTTGGTCTTGGCGTCGTTCTGCTCCTTTCGAGCTTTGGCCTTACCTTGGCTCACCTCCCTTGCCTTGCTCAATGCGGTGGTGCCCGCGGCTCAAACTTCCCGTGCACAGTTATAGGGGTACAAAAAGTGTACCCCTCTTTTTGTACACCGGCAGAGCCCCGGGCCTGGGCCACACGTAAGCGCAATCGCGTCGTTGGGCTAGGCCCAATAACGGTGCGCGGGCAGGCATGGTGGTTTTCACCGCGGTAAGTCTCTTTGCGCGCTGCGCTTCCCATGCCTCCCGCGCGTGGCTTGGCATGGGGAGGCGTGCGTGACGTGGGCGGCATGCGCGGGGCTGAGCTCTGCGCGCATGCATCACGTCGTAGTAAATGTGAAAGGAGGCGGCCCGCATTTTCCCCCATAAGAAGGAATAACCGTGGGCGCGCTGCTCACTTTCTCCTCCTCTCTCGCACCTTTTCCAATCTCAGGGCCGCCGTTTCCTCTCTTCCTTCCCTCCTAAGCTGTCAGCCCGTCGTCATGCTGCCGCCACCCTCCTTCTTCACTCCTCTAGACTTCTCGGCCGCCATGGCGCCCAAATCCGCCAAGGGAAAGGGGGTGGCTAAGAGCTCCGGGACCGTGGAGCCGCCGGAGAGCGCGCTGTCGAGGGACTGGATGAAGTCCGCCTTCTTCTTCCCCTCGTCGTTTGGTGTTCATGAACTCCTGGCCTCCTTCAAGCCCTTATGGGGAGTGAAGACGGGGGGAGAGAATTCGGGGCACCCGGCGATGCGCATCATTCCTGCCGCCTGCGCCGATCCTGCCCCAAATCGGTATCCCCTTTTTGTCAATTACCTTTCTTGCGGGTTATGCCCCCCTTTTTCCGATTTCTTCTGCAACATCATGCACACCTTCGGCTTTCGCCTCTTGGATTTCACTCTGAATGTGGTGGCGTGCTTGGCTCTCTTCGCGCATCTTTGCGAAGGCTTTGCCGGAGTGCAGCCCAACACGGCACTCTTTCGCCATTATTTCTCCCCTCGAATCCAGCCCGGGGGCGCCGTCTCCGGATGCGTTGCCTGGATCTCAAGTTCCAAGGGAGCGTACCCGGACGGTGCCATGAAGGAGAGATGGGATGAATGGCGTGGCCGGTGGTGCTGGATCGAAGACGAAGACCCGCAGGAATTCTGCAAGGTCCGTCGAACGCCGCCGGTCCGCGGCAGCGACTGGGGTGATGTCGATGCTGCCGATAAGAGGCTTACTATCGCCACCACCAGGATCCTCCGGCTGACCCGGGCTGGGCTCACCCTGGAGATGATCGGGGCGGACTTCATTCGCCGCCGGATCGCCCCGTTACATAACAAGGGGAGGCCAGCCTGGCTTTTTACGAACCCGGCTGACATTATGCAGCTCTGCCCTGGCCTCGACCACAACTTCACGGTGATGGCGCATGCCCACATCGTGGCTTTTCCAGCTCGATGTGGGTCGCGACGGCAAGATTGAACGGACCGGCAAGGCCGCGAGCGCTGCCGCAAAAGTCGGCAAGGCCGTCAAGGGGTCATTCTTCAAGTTGCCAGCGGGGGTAGTCCCGTTGAGCAATAACTCACGCTGGTCCGAGATCATTGCTATGATGCCGGACTGCAACGCGCACGGCCCTGTCCCGAGCTGGCAAGAGCCGACGGATGTAGATGTGCAGCAATTCTTCGACTCCTTGATCGAGGTATACGTCAATGCTGACATCGAGCGGTGGCTTGTCATGGACACCACCCAGGCGGAGCTGGACTACATCGCCACTAGGGAGAGGGAGGCACAGCTTGCCATGGAGGCCGGCAGCGCTGGGGGTGTGGAGGACAAAGCCGCGACGGCTGCGGGGGAGGAGCAGTTCACCCTGTGGGCGGCGACCACCGGGGAGGTCAGCAGCGTCGATGCTGGAGCTCCGCTTGTCGAGGACGCGACCGACGAGTCGTCGGAGGAGGAGGACGTGGCGGCGGGCTCGACGCCAATCAGGGGAAGAGGGCGAGTCCTCGCTGGCGGGCTGGCTCGGCGAGCCGTCCGGCCCGGCAGGGCTACGCTGCCTCAATTGACCTGGAGGGGTCCGGCGCCACACGAGGGCCACGCGCGAAGGGGCCGACGAAGGTCACGAGAAGAAGAAGGCGACAGCCCCTTTCTCATCCGGGCGCACACAAACCCCGCCGCTTTCTTCACCTCCTCCGGCAGGCGTTGATTCGGATGATGATGTGGAGCTCCCTTTTGATCTCGGGCCTCTCAGCCCGGAGAGGAAAAGGAAACTGGTGGAAGAGGAGGAGACGGACGACGAGTAAGTACTCCGCCTTCTTGTCATTTCCACTTCCCGAATCGGGTCGCTTGTCTTGATCCATTTTTGCTTTTGCAGGAGACAGAGACGTTGGCCCAAAGGGGTGAAGAGGGCGAGGACCTTGGCGAAGCGGTCAGTCCCGGGCTGGGCTTCAGAGACACCACCGGTGGTCTTGAGCAACCCGGACAGCAGCCCAGTGCAGCCCCAACAGAAGTTCGTCACCCTCTTCTTACTCGACATGTGGTAGGCGCCGATGCTATGATGCTGACCTTGCCGGGTTTGCAGAGGAGGAGCGGCAGGAGGAGCCACAGAGGGCTGCTCCTAACACACCACCCCCATCGACTACGCCGCCGCGGGGGGCGTCCCCGGCAAGGGTATCAGGCACGGTGCCTACACCCAGGGAGGAAGAGGGGAACTTGGGCGCCGGTGACTCTGGCCAAGGGCGCCAAATGTCAAGGAGAGGGGACTGCTTCACACTGCACCGGTGAGTCGCCTGTCCTTCGTCTCTTTTTTTCCTTATTCTTGTCTTGGCTTCATCGCCTCTATTGCTGCCCAGCCCTCCTTCAATGTACATGGAGGACGTGGACACTGCTATGGAGACATTGCCGAGGAGGCCGCGCGGAGGCTTCAAGGATTGCCGCCGAGGAGGCCGCCAAAGATGCTGATGAGGCCGGCCACGAAAGCCGCCAAGGGTGCTGCCGAGGATGCTACTGCGGGGGGCGCCAAGGCGACCGGCGAGGCTTCTGCCGAGGGCACCAGCGGTGGACCTACCGGTGAGGCCGGCAAGGCCTCCTCCGAGGAAGAGGGG
Organism: Aegilops bicornis; assembly: GCA_021605145.1. Lineage (NCBI taxonomy): Eukaryota > Viridiplantae > Streptophyta > Magnoliopsida > Poales > Poaceae > Aegilops > Aegilops bicornis. Next base: position 392,745,181 of record CM038674.1, read on the forward strand.
GCGGGTGACCAGCCCCCCTCCTCCTCAACCTCGGGCCCCGGCAGATATCTGAAGTTGGGCGACGATCTTTTCGTCCATCTTCCAGGGGCGTCAAGCCGAGCGCCCGCCGAAGGGGTAGCCTTTGACGGCGAGGTGCTTGCCGCCACTGGGCTTGAGGTGGTTGATGAGCCGGGCGTTGGCGGTGACGATTCTCCAGAAGAGCAGCTTTTCCGCGCCATGGGGGCCGACTGGAAGCTCAATCGCTCTACCGTGCCCGCTGGACAAGGTCAAGTCCAGGATGGCATCGGTGGACAACGCGAGGTGGACTTCAAGGCGGCCACACGAGACGCAGACTTTGGTTCCACCAGACTTCGCGAGGAGCAGAGGGCCTTTCAGAGGAATTGGCCAAGCGCGATGTGGAGCTCACCATGAAAATGGCCGACGCCGAGAAGGCCTGTGAAGAGGCGGCGAACTTGGCCGCCGTGGCCGAAGCCGGCCGGAACCAGCATCAAGCCGCCTTGGACTCTCAGGAAGAGGACCTCTCCGCGCGTGAAGCGAAGCTTAGCGCAACGCTCCGTGGCAAGGATGAGGAGCTCAAGGCCCTTGTCGCGCGACAGTCCCGCGAGCTGGAGCAGAGGCACAAAGAGGCACTCGATGCCTGTGCTCGCCCATGCCGCAAGGTGAAGGAGCTGGAAGATGAGCGGGACGAGCTGAAGGAGAAGGCCCTCAAGCTGTCCGTCGAGAAGAACACGCTCAACCGCGCCTTTGTAGAGGCGCAAGGAGGCGATCATCGTTAGGATCGGGAGCTCTCCGACGCGCAGAACTCCATCAGAGACCTCAAGCTGAAGCTGGAGGGTCTCGAGAAGATGTTGTTGGAGAGCAGGGCTCGGGAGGAGACCTTGACCAGGAGCCTCGACGAGGAGAAGCAGCTGCGGGCAAACGAGGCCGCCTCCCACCAGGAATATGTGGTTGGTGAGAACAAGTGGATCTGCCATCTGGAGGTCGTCACCGGCAGGGTCACCTTGCAATTGGCCACCATGGGGATGCCAAATGTGAGGTACGCCTCGAGCGCCGGGACCGTCAACGCCAAGCTGACCCAGTTCTTCGAGGGCGTCCTCGGAGCCTTGGCCTATCTTCACTCCAACAGGACGGCCACGCTGGCCGAGGAGGCCCGGCGACTTTGCCGGAGGGTCGTGACCAAGGTCCTCACCAAGGTGGCGCACTGGAATCCCGACCTTGACTTCGCGGCCTCGATGAAGAGCTTGCCGGACGGTGTTGACCTCACGGTGCTCAAGGAGCGCATCAAGCCCATCACCAACGGCATCGACGAAATCAAGAGGGTGGAAGGCCAGCGCCGGGATTAAGCATCCCGTTCCTCTTCGCCGCTGCGGGTTCCCGACCAAGACAAATTTTATCTTTATTTAGAACTGCAGCTATGACGTGATGTAATATAACTTTGAAGTACTCTTAATTTTCATGCATGTTATTTCCCCGTTCAATTCCTCTTTGTATGTGTGCCCCACATCGATCGGGTAGGCTTGCCGGCGCGGAAGCCCCTAGCGGCGCTTTTGGGGACGGATCCCTGTGGCCTGCCGATGCAGCGTCTTTGCCGGACGAGCCACCTTTCCGTTCCAAACGCGGCCGCTCGAACTGTCGAGCTTGACTCGAGTCAGAATCGAGGGTGTTGTCGATCGCGGAAGGTTACTCTGCCATTCTCGACGCAGCCGCTTGAGCTGTTGAGCGGACTCGAAATAGGGCAAGGGCGTTGCCCATCGTGGGAGAGCCCCCTGGCGAGCAGGTTTCTCATACAAAGGCGTGACATCTCCGGGGGGAATAACCTCAAATAAGAAGGGTAGCACAAATAAGGGTTCGGTAACTTAGCTTCACATTGGCGATCGCTGAGTGTCGATCTTCCGGCCTCCTTTCTTCTTCAAGGGTCACGAAGATGAAGGAGTGCCGCTAACTCCTAAAGCCGATTCTCACAACTGCTTCTACCGGGCGCGCCAAAGATGTCGGTGGGGGCGACACCTATGGGATCACAAGAATCCCTACTACGGTTCTTGGGGCGGGGTCGTGAGAAGAGCGGATCAAACAGATAGCACACGGTTTCTTTATGCAGGTTCGGGCCGCGAGGATGCGTAAAACCCTACTCCTGCTTTGGTGGTTCGTTTATCTGTGTTCTTCAACTAGCTATAGGGCGTGAGGAGCTCCAAAAAGTCGAATCCCCCTCCTGGTCGCCTTTGGCCTCCTTTTATAGGGAAAGGGGTTGCCACAGTGGCACACAGGAGGTGTAAAGGGTACAGTGATACGAGTTTATCCCTCGCATTACATGACAAGGCGCCTTAAATGCGTCTTCCTTAGGTGTCCTTGCTTTATCGGGGAGGGGGGAGAGCCCTGTCTCGTCCGTCGCCGCTCCCTTTCGTGTCGACACGCATACGGCCAGCGGTGCCTGCGGTGCCATGTAGGCGTGCAGGCGGTGAGGTGGCGCAGCGATGGTGGGTCTCCACGAAGATCCACTTGCCGCCACGCAGGTGCCTGTCCAACTGGTTGGGTCGGCAGCTGCATGCGAACGGTGGTGGAGGTTTGATTGGCGTGGGCCTGATGGTGGCCCTACGGGTGTCCTTGGTGAGGGCCTCGCCGTAGCCTCGGCAAGGGCCTTGCCGGGGCCCCGGCAAGGGCCTTTCCGTGGCGCCTGCTGTCATCCCCGGCAAGGCTCTTGTCGGGGGCCTTGTGGTCCTCCATGGCTGGGATCCCGCCAAGGGTCGTCATCTTCTATAGTGTGTATCTGATCTTGAATGTCTTCACAAATATCTGCATACCACCACGGGGATGTCTCCCGAATCCTTGCCCCATGGGGGCAAGTGGACTCAAGGGTGATTCGCTCCGTGAGGTGTGGGCGAGCTGCCACGGCAAGGGTCTTGCGGGTTTGCTAACCCCTCGGCAAGGATCTTGCCGGGAGTCCGCTTTCGTCCCCTTTGCTCTTTTGTGGTCTTGGTCTTGGCGTCGCTCGCTCCTTTCGAAGCTTCGGCCTTACCTTGGCTCACCTCCCTTGCCTTGCTTTTGAAGTGGTGCTCATGGCTCAGACTGCCTGCTGCAGTTATAGGGGTACAAAAGTGTACCCTCTTTTTGTACACCGACATCGACGTTGGCGTCGGCTCCTGAGCTCCAAAGATTCCGTTGCGACAACCGGTAGAAGGGAAAAGGGAAAAGAGGAGAAAAACAACCGTGAGTACTCATCCAAAGTACTCGCAAGCAAGGATCTACACTACATATGCATGGGTATATGTGTAAAGAGGCAATATCGGTGGACTGAACTGCAGAATGCCAAAATAAGATGGGGATAGCTAGTCCGTCAAGACTACGCTTCGGCAGCCTCCATCTTGGCAAAGCATGTAGAAGAGAGTAGATGGTAAGTTCACCAAGTATCATCGCATAGCATAATCCTACCCCAACGATCCTCTCCTCGTCGACCTGTGAGAGAGCAATCACCGGGTGGTATCTGGCACTTGGAAGGGTGTGTTTTATTAAGTATCCGGTTCTAGTTGTCATAAGGTCAAGGTACAACTCCAAGTCGTCCTGTTACCGAAGATCACGGCTATTCGAATAGATAAACTTCCCTGCAGGGGTGCACCACATTACCCGACACGCCCGATCCCCTTTGGCCGGACACACTTTCCTGGGTCATGCCCGGCCTCGAAAGATCAACACGTCACAGCCCTACCCAGGCACAACAGAGAGGTCAGCACGCCGGTCTAAATCCTATCCGCGCAGGGGTCTGGGCCCATCGCCCATTGCACACCTGCACGCTATGTAACGCCGAAGGCACCAAGCCTCCCTTATACAAGAGTAGGCGTTCCAGACCAATCCGGCGTGTGCCGCTTAGTCGTTGACGTCATGAAGGCTTCGGCTGATACCACGATGCCGGTTGCCCATATCTTGTCCCACGTGGCGGTTAGTGCGTATAAGGTCAACGACCCAACTCAGATCAAATACCAAGATCTCGTTAAGCATGTTATTATGAAGTAACCGCGGACGCCGACCAGGGCCAGGCCCACCTCTCTCCTAGGTGGTCTCAACCTCCCCTGTCGCTCCGCCACAAAGATCCACTCGCGGGCACTCTATGAGCCGACCCGACTTTAGTCACCACAAGTATCATATATATATATATATATATATATATATATATATATATATATATATATATATATATATATATAAGTATATACCCGTGATCACCTCCCGAATGATCACGGCCCAATAGTATAGCAAGGCAGACGGACAAGAATGTACGTCCATAGATGGAATACTAGCATCCTATACTAAGTAGGTAGGATTGCAGGTAAAGGTAACAACAGTAGTAGCAAGGACAGGCTATGTAGCAGAATAGGATTAACGGAAAGTAGTAACATGCAACACTACTCTAATGCAAGCAGTATAGAGAAGAATAGGCGATATCTTGTGATCAAGGGTGGGGGGCTTGCCTGGAAGCTCTGGCAAGGAGGGGTCGTCAACACCGTAGTCATACTGGGTAGCAGCGGCGTCGGTCTCGGGGTCTAGCGAGAGAAGAGGGGGAAGAAACAATAAATATAATGCAAACATATGCATGACGATGCACGACATGACAATGAGCGTTGCTAGGTGTGCCCTAACGCGGTAGTAGGTGATACCGGCAAAGGGGGGAAATAACCGGGAAAGTATTCCCGGTGTTTCACGTTTTCGGACAGATGAACCGGAGGGGGAAAGTTGTGAGTTAGATAGTTTAGGGATGTGTGGCGGACAAACAGTCTATGTATCCGGATTCGTCTCGTTGTTCTGAGCAACTTTCATGTAGAAAGTATTTTCATCCGAGTTACGGATTATTTTATATGATTTTCTAAAGATTTAATCATTTTCTGATTTTAATCATTTATTTAAATCCAACATTATCCAGAACAGTGAACGATGATGCAGGCATGACATCGTAGTGATGTCAAGAGGTCAATCGGTCGGTTGACCAGTCAAACCGAACAGTGGGTCCTGGGACCCACATATCATTGTCGGGGCACTAACAGGGGTTTAGACTAACTAAATGGGTTAATTAGCGGGTGGGGCCCAAAGAGTCGATGAGAGATTAAGATTTTAATTAACTAATTTAATTAATTAGCAATTTATCTATTTATTTTTATTCGCTTATGGCGTGGGCCCCGCATGTCGCTGCCATCGGGTTGCCTAGTCAGACGCCGACCGGGTCACCAATCTGGGGGGCCCCATGGCTCACCGGCAAAGGACCTCAGTGGGTGGGTTCGCCTAGCCACGTCAATGGACGGCGTTTTAACGACGCTTCGGGCGAGGCAAAACGTGGTGGCGCGGCTCGGGAGGTGGCCGGAAATCCATTGTGGTGGTTCGTTTCAAGCGCAGGAGGTGGCGTTCGAACGAGTTCGGTGAGCCACATCTAGTGGTGGCGGTGGCATGGCCGGAGGTGGCCGGAAGTGACGGCGGCGAGCACATCGGCGGACGGCCGGAGTCGGGCGTGAGGGAAACGGTGGTATGGGGCATGGTTTTACGCGCGGTTGGGTGCGTTCGAAAGCAGGGACTCAGGCGCATCGAGTGGGGGTGGTGGCGACGCCGGAGACGCACCAGAGTAGTGACAGCGAGCAAAGAGGCGGACGCCGGAGTTCGGTCGCGAGAGGGAACGGTGATGCGGCGCGGCAGCAAGCACTCAGAACAGCCAGGAGTCCTCTACGTGCGCATGCGAGCACGACGGGCATGAGCTCGGGACAAAATGGTCACCGGACGGCTGCCGGCGACGAGCGCGTGCGGCGACGCGCTCGGGCAAGTTGGGGCGGTGCACACATCTAGCGAACAGCGTTTAGAGAGAGGGGGGAGGAAGTGGGGGCTCACCTAGAGGCACACACGATGGCCCTTGGGGGTTTAGTAGCAGCAGAGTCGACGACGCTCGTCGGAGACGCGGCGGGGATCCGAGGAAGAAGACGAGGCCGGGGCAGCGTTCGTGGGCGCCCAGCATCCTGCGGCTCGTCGGGGAGGCGTAGTCGAGGGAGTGGAGCGAGCGGACACATCGGAGAGGTGCGGAGGTCGCGGTGGCCGCGGGTTCTACTGCGGCGAGGCCATGGCTGCGCTCGGATGCGGTGGGGAAGGGGAAGAAGCGAGGTGGATCTGAGGGGGAAGGCGCAGGGGCCGAGAGGGAGAGCGGGGGGGAGTGGGAAATGGGATAGAGGAGGCGGGGGGCGTGGCGGCCTTATCCCCTGCCGGCGTCGGTGCTGGTGAGGCGGTTGGGCGGGAGCGCACCCCTGTTCTGACCCGGTTCGGGGGAACAGGGAAGGGAGATGAGCCACCGGGGGAACGGGTTGGGTTGGCCGGATGGGCCAGGTGGGCCGGCCTGGCTGTGAGCTGGGCCGTCTGGTCCAGGGGGTTTCTTTTCCTTTTGTTTTATTTTCACTTTTTATTTTTATTTATTTTCTTTTCTATTTTATTTCATTTTAAAATATTTAGGCACTTTCTAAAAAATTGTTTTCTCCACAATAATTACCAGTGCAATATTTGGCACCCACCGAACATTTTTGTTTCAATGTTTGAAAATGTTTCTTGTTTGCCATATTGTGAATTGATTTTTGAATTGGTTTTGAACTAACGAAAGATTAGCAACAGTAATGGAGCTGACGTGGCATCATTAGTAGAGTTTCACTGTAGCTTAATCATCCGGGCGTTACACGTGCCTTCCGTAAAATGCTTGCTAAGTATGATGTTAATCATAGAATTGCATCCCCTTATCACCCACAGTCTAGTGGTCAAGTAGAATTGAGTAACAGAGAACTCAAGTTAATTTTGCAAAAGATTGTTAATAGATCTAGAAAGAATTGGTCCAAGAAACTCAATGATGCATTATGGGCCTATAGAACTACATATAAAAATCCTATGGGTATGTCTCTGTATAAAATGGTTTATGGAAAAGCATGTCACTTACCTCTTGAACTAGAACATAAGGCATATTGGGCTATTATAGAGCTCAACTATGGTTTCAAACTTGCCGGTCAGAATAGGCTATTTGACATTAGCTCACTTGATGAATGGAGAACCCAAGCCTATGAGAATGCCAAACTATTTAAAGAAAAGGTTAAAAGATGGCATGACAAAAGGATACAAAAGCGTGAGTTTAATGTAGGTGATTATGTGTTGCTATACAACTCTCGTTTAAGATATTTTGCAGGAAAACTTCTCTCTAAATGGGAAGGTCCTTACGTTATCGAGGAGTTCTATCGTTCTGGTGCTATAACAATCAACAACTTCCAAGGCACAAATCCGAAGGTGGTGAACGGTCAAAGAATCAAACATTATATCTCAAGTAATCCTATAAACGTTGAAACCAATATTATTGAAACTGTAACCCCGGAGGAATACATAAGGGACACTTTCCAGAATGTTTCAGACTCCGAAAAGGAATAGGTATGTGGTATGGTAAGTAAACCGACTCTAAAACAGTTCTAATGGCAATTTTTCTCCATTTTGGAATATTTAAGAAAATAGGAAAATAAGAAGTAGTCCGGAAAGGACACGAGTCTTCCACGAGGGTGGACGGCGCGCCCTACCCCCCTGGGCGCGCCCCCCTGCCTCATGGGCACCTCGTGTGCCCTTCGGACTCAGTTTTCTTGCACGATACTTATTTTGGTCGGTAAAAATTCATTATATAATCTTTCGAAGGTTCTGACCACCGTATCATGCAATTATCCTCTGTTCTTGTTTCGAGCTGTTTTTCAGACAGATCTAGATCACCATGACATCTCCAAGTGCCCCCAAGGACAAGTTCTTCGAGAAGGTCATCAACCCCTACCTCGCGGAAGTGCTGCAACATCCTCAAACCATTGAGATGCGTGAGGGGTTGCTGCACATCCGCGATGTTGAGGGACCAAGGAGGACCGGAAGCATAGAGACAAGGCTCGAGGCAATGGAACAACAAGTTTTTAAGTGTCAGGAGATGGTGGAGTCTGGACTAGACTCCAATCGCATAATGATCACGGAGTTCACCAACAACCACAAGCTGGACGCCAAGGACATTGGGGAGGCCATCTTCGAGCTTCATGAGAAAATCGAGCACCTCCAAGCGCAGATCTATGACCTGCAAAACCAAAACTATGAGTATGCATATAGATTCAAGAGGATGAGTTTGGTTGCAGATTTAAGGATCCCGGAGACTCGATCATCCTTCTATGATGGTGAGCCTATGCCTTGGAAGAGGGACGAGAAGCCTACATCATCAACAACTCTGTCTCCTTCACCGGCAAAAGAGTTATAATCACATGGGTATGGGCACTCCCCTTGGCAACTGCCAAGCTTGAGGGAGGTGTCCCGGTATCGTATCACCATCACACTCCTATCTTTACCATTTTTCTTAGCTCGGTCCTTTTGGTAATATCTTGATCTAGTAGAATAAAGTTTTAGTGTGATTTAGTTTTGAGTTTTGCCTTATGATCCTTCTATGTAATCGAGTCCGTGAGCTATATATAATAAAGATTAGTGTTGAGACAAGGGCTTGATTACTATGCTTTGATTGTGAGGGAATTAAGAAAAAAAATAATAAAAAGAAATAAAAGAGATCATATTGATCTTATGGAGAGTAATGACTTCACATAAAAAGAGTATGATGAATAAAGGTTGTTGAGAGTTGGCAAACATAGTTTTGGTCATCGTTGCAATTAATAGGAAGTAATAAAGAAAGAGAGGTTTTCACATATAAATATACTATCTTGGACATCTTTTATGATTGTGAGCACTCATTAAAATATGACATGCTAAAGAGTTGATGTTGGACAAGGAAGACAACGTAATGGGTTATGTTTTCTTATATCCGAAATAAAGTATATTGTCATGGATCATCCAACATGTTGAGCTTGCCTTTCCCTCTCATGCTAGCCAAATTCTTTGCACCAAGTAGAGATACTACTTGTGCTTCTGAACACCCTTAAACCCAGTTTTGCCATGAGAGTCCACCATATCTGCCTATGGATTGAGTAAGATCCTTCAAGTAAGTTGTCATGTTGCCTGCAATAAAAATTGTTTCCTAAATATGTATGATCTATTAGTGTGGAGAAAATAAACTTTATACGATCTTGTGATATGGAAGCAATAAAAGCGACAGACTGCATAATAAAGGTCCATATCACAAGTGGCAATATAAAGTGACGGTCTTTTGCACTAAGATTTCGTGCATCCAACCCGAAAAGCACATGACAACCTCTGCTTCCCTTTGCGAAGGGCCTATCTTTTACTTTACTTTCGTCTTATACCTTATGCAAGAGTCATGGTGATCTTCACGTTTCCTTTTTACATTTTATCCTTTGGCAAGCACATTGTGTTGGAAAGATCCTGATATATATATCCAATTGGATCTAAGTTAGCATGAATTATTATTGTTGACATTACCCTTGAGGTAAAAGGTTGGGAGGCAACACTATAAGCCCTATCTTTCTACGTGTCCGATTAAAACTCCATAACCATAAGTATTGCATGATCACAGAATTGTGAAAGACTAAATGATAGTTGAGTATGTGGACTTGCTGAAAAGCTCTTATATTGACTCTTTCTCGATGTTATGATAAATTGCAATTGCTTTAATGATCGAGATTATAGTTTGTTGGTTCTCAATGAAGTTTCTGATTCATACTTGACATTGTGAATAGATTATTACTTGAGCATAAGAAATCATATGACAATATTCATATATGTTGCTGTTATAAGAATGATCATGATGCCCTCATGTCTGTATTTTATTTTATCGACACCTCTATCTCTAAACATGTGGACATATTTATCGTTATCGGCTTCCACTTGAGGACAAGCGAGGTCTAAGCCTGGGGGAGTTGATACGTCCATTTTGCATCATCCTTTTATATCGATATTTATTGCATTATGGGCTGTTATTACACGTTATGTCACAATACTTATGCCTATTCTCTCTTATTTTACAAGGTTTACATGAAGAGGGAGAATGTCGGCAGCTGGAATTCTAGGCTAGAAAAGGAGAAAATATTAGAGACCTATTCTGCACAGCTCCAAAAGTCCTGAAACTTCACGGAAGTCATTTTTGGAATTAATAAAAAATACTGAGCGGAGAAAATACCAGAGGGGGGCCACACCCTGGCCACGAGGGTGGGAGGCGCGCCCTACCCCCCTGGGCGCGCCCCCTGCCTCTGGGCCCCCTGGCAGGCCTCCAGTGCCCATCTTCTACTATATGAAGTCTTCCGTCCAAGAAAAAATTATAAGCAAGCTTTCGGGAAGAAACTCCGCCGCCCCGAGGCGAAACCTTGGCGGAACCAACCTAGGGCTCCGGCAGAGCTATTCTGCCGGGGAAACTTCCTTCCGGGAGGGGGAAATCATCGCCATCTTCATCACGAACGATCCTCTCTTCGGGAGGGGGTCAATCTCCATCAACATCTTCACCAGCACCATCTCCTCTCAAACCCTAGTTCATCTCTTGTATCCATATTTGTCCCAAAGCCTCAGATTGGTACCTATGGGTTGCTAGTAGTGTTGATTACTCCTTGTAGTTGATGCTAGTTGGTTTATTTGGTGGAAGATCATATGTTTAGATCCATTATGCATATTAATACCCCTCTGATTATGAACATGAATATGATTTGTGAGTAGTTACGTTTGTTCCTGAGGACATGGGAGAAGTCTTGCTATTAGTAGTCATGTGAATTTGGCATTTGTTCGATATTTTGATGAGATGTATGTTGTCTTTCCTCTGGTGGTGTTATGTGAACGTCGACTACACGAAACTTCACCATTGTTTGGGCCTAGAGGAAGGCATTGGGAAGTAATAAGTAGATGATGGGTTGCTAGAGTGACAGAAGCTTAAACCCTAGTTTATGCATTGCTTCGTAAGGGGCTGATTTGAATCCATATGTTTCATGCTATGGTTAGGTTTACCTTAATACTTCTTTTGTAGTTGCGGATGCTTGCAATAGGAGTTAATCATAAGTGGGACGCTTGTCCAAGAAAGGACAACACCCAAGCACCGGTCCACCCACATACCAAATTATCAAAGTAACGAACGCGAATCATATGAGCGTGATGAAAACTAGCTTGACGATAATTCCCATGTGTCCTTGGGAGCGCTTTTCTCTATATAAGAGTTTGTCTAGGCTTGTCCTTTGCTACAAAAAGGATTGGGCCATCTTGCTGCACTTTATTTACTTTTGTTACTTGTTACCCGTTACAAATTACCTTATCACAAAACTATATGTTACCGATAATTTCAGTGCTTGCAGAGAATACCTTGCTGAAACCGCTTATCATTTCCTTCTGCTCCTCGTTGGGTTCGACACTCTTACTTATCGAAAGGACTATGATAGGTCCCCTATACTTGTGGGCCATCACCAGTCGCCCCAAAATTCAACCCATGGTCAGCCTGCCCGATCAGTTTCGATCGCAGAGACCATCCGACCAGTATCTGTCATGGAGGTTCGGCAGCATTGGTCCTCGACCCAATTATCAACGGATTCCATCTCACGCGAGTCCTTATGGACGGCGGCAGCAGCCTTAACCTCCTTTATCAGGACACTGTCCGCAAAATGGGCATCGATCCGTCAAGAATCAAGCCCGCTAAAACCACCTTTAAAGGAGTAATACCTGGTGTAGAAGCCCGCTGTACGGGCTTAATAACATTGGAAGTGGTCTTCGGTTCGTCGGACAACTTCCGAAGTGAAGACTTGATCTTCAATGTCATCCCTTTCCGCAGTGGTTATCACGCACTGCTCGGGAGAACCACCTTCGCCCGCTTCAATACGGTCCTGCATTATGCTTACTTAAAGCTCAAAATGCCTGTGTCGGATTTCGGGTTCCGGCAGACCCTTGAGGTTCAAACACTGGGGTGCGTGCGGAGATCTTTCCCCTACCAGCTCACGTGTCGATGGTTTGCAAGGGATCTGAACTAGGACGAAGAACACACAAAGGACACGAGGTTTATACTAGTTCGGGCCACCATTGTGGTGTAATACCCTACTCTAGTTTGTGGTGTGGTGGATTGCCTCACGGGCTGATGATGAACAGTACAAGGGAAGAACAGCCTCGCGAGGGGCTGTTCTTGAGCTGGTGCGATGGACTGCTTGGGTAAGTCCAGTCGCCTCTCTCTTTCTCTCGCTCTGGTAGGCTCGACCTGTCTTGGTCCGTCCTTCTGTCCTTCGTCCTCTCGACCCTTTGTGGTGGCTAGTCCTATTTATAGAGGGAGGCCCTCGGCCTCTTCCCAAATAATGAGCGGGAAGGGCGCCAACAATTGGCCATTTGGAAGGGGAACATCTAGTACACTTATCCTGACTAAAGTTGGTCTTCGGCTGCCAAAGGCTCTGACGCTGACTCGTCCTGGGCTCCACGATGACCTCCTTCCTGCCGCTCTGCTGGTCTTGGTCTTGTTGCACCGAAGCGGTAACCTTTGCCTGATGCCTTGGCATGTGCTTGCCTCCTTTGCACCAAAGGGGGAATGAGGACACTGCGCAGGCTGGCGCCCTCCTGGTCTCGATCGTCATGGCTTGCGTCACGGGGCACCCTCGGGAGGTACCCTGCCTTGGTCTCTCTGCCTCCTCGTGAGCCTGCCTGACGAGGCTGCTCTTGAGGAAGGTTCCTGTCATCCACCCCGCGAGGGTCTTGAGCATGAGCTGATGAAGCTGGGCCACGCTGGGCCCCCACTCGAGCCATGCCACAGGCCGCAGGCAGGCAAGTCTGGGGACCCCCATTCCCAGAACGCCGATAGTAGCCCCCGGGCCCAAGGCGCGCCCGGACTTGGCTTAGCAGAGAAGCGAAGGGGCAAGTGCGAAGCGCCACGGGCCCCAACAGCCTGCGGCCTTGGGCGCCGCGTGGCGATTGATTGGTCGTGGGCATCTCCGCTTCCCCACGATCCTCGGCAACTACATGACTTGACAAGTCCCTCCACGCAGAAATGGGTCATGATTACCTGTGATCATGGAGGCCGAGGGTTGGCCTCCTCCGGCTATAAGTACGGAACGGCGCAAGCCCTTCCAGTCCATCCCCTCTTGCTACTCCTATCTCTCTCCATGGCTCCGTCGAAGAGGTTCTCGGCCGTGGAGAAGGGGAAGGCCCGCCAGGTTGGGCCTGACTCTCCCCCGGCCAAGCGCGGTCGAGGCCGTCCTCGCAAGCATCCTGTGGCTCCCGTAGCGGCTTCCCGTGGTCGTGGAGGCGATCCCCTGCGCGGTGGGCGCCAGGTTGTTGATAGGGGGCGTGCCGCGACTGCGCGGCCCCCTAGGCCGCGCTTCCACTCGGCGGAGGTGCTGCCGGAGTTTGTCGTGTGGTCGGTGGAGCCGACCAGCACCTGGCTCCAGCTTCCCCGCTTCTTTGTGTGTGAACTTCCGGATGGCGCTCCGGGCGGCCTCTGGCTTCAGGCGGACGGTTGTTGCAGGAGGGCCTCCTGGGCTTCGCTGGAGGTCTCCGTCGCCGGGAATGTGGCCCTGACCCGTGGCTGGCAAACGTTTGCCCGCGCGTGTGGCCTGAGCCGGCGGTGCACCCTGCATTTCAAGTTCGACGGCGACGCCACCCTCTACATGAGGGTGTTCGGAGAAGACGGTCGCCATGCCGGGTGCTGCCCCGAAGACGATGACCGCGGCCGTGTACCCAGCCCCGGCAATGAGCAGGATGAAGATGACAGCAGGCGCGTGGTCGGTGGCGCTCGGGGCTCGTCAAGCTTCGGCGGCTCTCCTTCGGACAGCAGCTCCTCCAGCGGTGGCCGCGACCAGCCCCCGTGCCGTCGCGCCCGCCTGGAGGGAGGCAGCGGGTCAGGCCGCTGTCGAGCCTCGGTGAAGCGCGAGGAGGAGTCCGACTGAGCTCCGGAGGCAGTACGAGCCTTCGCCGCGAGTTGGTGCCGAGCAAGTCATGCCTATTTTGTTTTTCTCCCTTCCCTGCGCAAAGAGACAGTAGTGTAGGGCCCCATGGGGGCGTGCTGAACTGTTGCCGTTAATTATTATGCTGTTTCCGCTATTCCTGTGCTGTGCTTTTGTGCTGCATGCCTGCGTGCAGGAATTACTTAGCTCAGGGGGACTTGCCGCGGTCTTCTCTTCCCGAGGCCGAGGCCTCGCCGCGCGCTTCATGTCCTGCAAGGATTGGTCAGGAGGGGTAGCTTCAGGTCTCGGTTGTGCAGGAGACCGACCCAGGTCCTGTGTTCGCGTCGCGATGCCCGTGGGGCACGGACTGGGAGGGGTGCTCCCGTAGTGGACCTGGATAGGTAAGCTTCAAACGACAAGGGCAGAAAACACTCACGAGGGTGCCCGCATTGCTCCATCACGAGATTTGCGCGAGAGAAATCGAGGCAAGTGAGCGAAAAAGACAAAGAATCACAAGCCAAGGACGGGAACAACTTCAATAAAACTTCAAATAGGAACGAACAAGCCAACTGCAGAAAGCAAATGAAAAAGCCGCGTCCGGCACCTAATCTAGTCTTCGACGTCTTCTCACAGTAGCGGAGCTAAGTGCTGCCACCTTTGGGTGTGGGAGGGGAGCCCCGAGGCCGAGGGCGGCTCTCCGGACACTCCGGGGCGTGTACAGCCCCACTCATTATTACGTGAGAGTGTCACGGGGCGGCGAGCTTCATAGGCACTGGGCCTTCTTCACAGGCTCCCGGCCTTTCTCGGGGAGGCGTTGGCCTTCTTCACAGACTCCGGGCCTTTCTCGGGAAAATGAGCTTCACAGTCGTTTGCCTTCTTCACAGGCTCCGGGCCTTTCTCGGGAAAATGAGCTTCACAGGCTCCGGGCCTTTCTCGGGAAAATGAGCTTCACAGGCGTTTGCCTTCTTCACAGGCTCCGGGCCTTTCTCGGGAAAATGAGCTTCACAGGCGTTTGCCTTCTTCACAGGCTCCGGGCCTTTTTTACAGGCTCTGGGCCTTTCTTCAAGGGTAGAACTTCCGGAGATGCTGGATGTTCCACGCGTTCGGGATGGGCACCCCTCACGAGTCTCCAAGCGTGCGGAGCCGGGCCTGGAAACATGAACAACCATGAACGGGCCCTCCCACATGGGAGAGAGCTTATGAAACCCTTCCCTAGAGAGGACCCGTCTGAGCACGAGGTCCCCTACCTCAAGAGTCCTGGGGCGGATGTTGCGGCAGTGGTATCACTACAAAAAAAATACACTTCCGTGATGATACATGTTTGTCACAGTAGGTCGCGTTTTTTGTCATGCATGTAAATCCATGACAAATTTATGACAGAATCAAGATAGTCATACATGTGCTATCGTAGAAGTGTTCCATGACATTACCAAAATTATCATCACGGAAGTGTCCACTTCCATGACGATAAATCGCGTGTCACAGAAGTGCTTTCGTCAAGGGTGACCGACATGTGGCATCCACCGTAACGGAACGCCCGTAAGCTATTGGGTCGGGTTTTGGATCCGATAACCCGTTAACAGCCCGACCAATGGGAAATTTCCACGTGTAAAATTCTTATTGGTCGGATGAAACACGTGTCGGCTTTCGTCGATGGGTCGAGACGGTAGCCTATGATATGTCGACACGTGCCACGGCCCACCATCGCCCATTTAGCTTACAAAGCCGACCCGTTTGACTTGGTCAAAAGTTAACGGCTGGCCCATGAAAAACATTAATGGTCTCTTCGCAAATAGCCCATTTTACGGCCCGTTGGGCACTAAAGGAAATCGGCCCAACAACGTCATGTGGCCCGTCGAATATAACACCAGGCCATTTCACTTTCGTCCCATGTATGGCCCACGACGTCTTTCGGCCCATATGAGGCCTTCGTATCTTCGACCTTACAGGGCCCACGGTGACTCTAGCCCATAATGAACAGTAATTTTCTTTGTACCCGTTAACGGCCCATGATTTACATGGGCCGTTTCCACCGTGTTAGCTTGGGCCTATCGACGGCCCATACGTTCTTGGGCTCCTTTTCGCCCTCGATTACTTAGGCCCGTTACTGGCCTATTCCCCTAATGGGCCAAATTCGGCCCATGGCAAGAGTCCGCCCGTTACTGCCATGTTCCCCAAATTGGCCAAATTCGGCCCATGGCAAGAGTCGGCCTGTTACTGGCCTGTTACCCTAATGGGCCAAATTCGGCCCATGGCAAGAGTCGGCCCGTTTCTGGCCAGCCCGTCCTATATTTTGGCCCATTAACGACCCGTTATGCCCGTGATGAATTAAGCTTTTGCAGTCCCTACGGCTGTTAATGGCCCGTTACCGTGTTGGGCCGATACCAATTACGCCTGATTCTGACCCATGTAGACCCATTTATCCGACGGCCCTAGGCCCATTTATCGACGACGAGGCCCACCGATTCTGAGCCCATTTATCGACGGCCCGTAGGGAGACCCATGGATCCTACGGCCCGTATGGCCCATGGGTAGTTGCGACCACTAGCAAACCAGGGAAAAAGAAGACTAGGAAATAAATAAGGCCCAAACTAACGCTAGGCTATTAAGGCGATTGCACAGATTACATCCACTCGACATCAAAGATCGCCACCAGTGCAAATATAGGGAACACCCTACACTATACAAAAATGGCTTGCTGTTTTCTTCAGCCAGTGGCTGCACGTTAAGAATAAATTTTGTATCGCACCAAAACAAATTACAACTATATAACAAAAGGAAGGTTTGCATAAAACTTAACAGTCTAGCAGATAAATGCACCACCAGAAGTTCAGAAGCTCGGTTCATTTGACCGTTGTTATGTTTTCATGCTATATTGTCCGATGGAACACCATAACCCTCGCCTTCATTTCCCCTAGGCTCCTGAACAACATAGCAAATGTCTGATAGTCTGGTTTCAAAACCATGCATATCTTGACAACATTGAGCAATGTTTCTCCTTGTTTCACAAAGGGCCTCTGTTAGGGAATGGACTTGTGTCTGGAACGCTGATACATCATTGCTTTGAGCTTGCATATCTTGATCATGAGGCAGTTTGGATGATATTGCCTTAACAACCAAGCCAAGATACGCAGAACGTGCTTTTGGCCTTTGTTAGTGGACAGTGCATCGACCCACTGCAGGAAAGAGTCGACATTGCGGTTATAGTTGCCTCGCCACCTTCGTAAGGTGGCGGTTCCACCATTTTTCCATAGCTCATTTGAAAAGTTGAGGTTTTACATTAGTAGTACCATAATGAAGATATTAAGGAGGCAGCAAAACAAACAAAATAGCTTTGGTCTATATACAGAACTTATTCTGGTGAACCCATGTAAAATATTAGTTGTATTTTATTGCAAAGTACATAATAAAACCAGGTTCCAAACATATGACCATGTACCATCGCTAATTTATTGTCTATTTATTCACATTGTATTCAGGGCTAAGGATAAAGAGACGAAGTTTATATCTGAAGAAGCATAGTATGACATCATTCATATCACAAAACAAGCGAGAATGCAGACAAACAGGCAATTGTAACGTTGTGTGGGAAAGTCCAGCATGGAACTAGATTACGGGTCAAGATCAAAGGAACACCACTCCTCCCTTTTAAACCTTGTAAGGTGCAATGATACGCTAAGACAATTGTGTATAAAATTGAAAAGAGTAATAGACATTGGCTGCAAACCATGCGATTCAAGGCACAAGTCGAGTAAGTAGTAGTTAAAAGGCATGAGGATTAAGGACTTACAACAGCCGGCTTTGATCGGGTGTAGTCATGCCTTTCTTCTTGCTAGTGTGACGGTCCTTGAAGATTTCCACGACATTTAGTTCAGGTACTTTTGGTCCTTCCAGGGCTTTCCTGCGCATTTCGAACAAGTCAATATAGATCCGATAATATGGTACAATGAAAAGAGTGAAAGCAGTAGCTAATTACAAGAGCCTCGCAGGTGCAATATAGCTACGAGATCACGTAAATGCATTGGAATTTCACTTCCGTACGGTTGGCCTTGTTCTTTGAACAGTTCACCTACAAGAAGATATATTTGTGTGGCACATGCGTCAATAGGACTTCAACATGTGATCTGATCACATATATATAATGTACCTGATACTTCGGATCAGACCAGTGTTTAACAAGGCCCCTCCAGTCTTCATTCGATATATTTTCCACTGGAGATGTTTGGGAAAGTTCACTGTTAGCCTTGCCTTCAAAGTGAGTTTTCCTCAAGTTATACCGATACTGTCATAGAGCAGACTTGAAAACATGGGTGCAAGCTTGTCTGGTTGCATCATCTTGGCTATCCAACTTGAACCTGATATGTTGAAAATTATGGGAGTCTCATTATCAGCAACCTAGAAAGTATGGGACAGAGCAAGACGATATTACTAGTTTCCATACATAACCATACTTACAGATAAATGGTTGAGGAAGGTGTTGAACTAGGTTTCGTCTTTGTCATTCCTGTACTGAATCCATGTTGGGAGGATACGTACATGACACCTAACGGCAACTGCTGCCTCTGATACTAACTTGACTGACTCTGTAGCATCATGTGGCCTTTTTAAACCTACCTCAAAACGCATCTCCATTCTTCCTCCTCTAGATTTAGTTAACCTATCGAGCATTATCCCTGATGTTTGTTTCCTCTTGCGCCTAGGTGCTAGTCCAACAACAAACATAGGAAGTGTTAGTGTACATCAAACTGTGAGACTACATATAAAGAAGCATGCAATTGTAACTTGACTCAAAGAACTACCTTCTTGCCGTTGAAGCTCACAAGGTTCATCTGATATTGCCAACTCGTCTTGTGTCAAGAGTGCTTGGGAAGTAGTGTCGTGGCAAGGGAGCTTGGGAACGTCTTTGCTAGCTTCGATTGGCCTTGCAGTATGTCGTGCAGTTGGTAGTATTGTGGTAGGTGTTGCAAGAACTAGGGCTGTCTCTGCTTGTTTGGTGGCAGCTATTTGTTTCTGTTTGGCTTTTTTTACAGTTCATGTAGCATGGGATGCCGTGTTTGTAGAATTTTCCGCTAGACTTTCACCTTCTTTTGCACCATCAGTACCAGCAGAATCTGCAGGATTCATCCGCTTCTCATTCCCTGCCATTCTCTGTTTCTTCCTCTTTCTCTGTGCCATGTTAAGTCAAGCCGACAAGAAAAACGAATAAAATTTAGTTCTTCAGAACAAATTGATGAGTGATGCAAACGAATAAAACTTTGATGTTAGACAACCACATGATAGGAGGATGTAATATGTATGAAAAACAGGACGGAAGAGATAACCAGAACTATGGTGTGTAAACTAAGAAGAAGACATTTCACCAAATTAGAAGCAATGCAATGGAAGGTAGACACCATATGAAATATGCTACAAATATCGCTCTGCCAAGTTAATAGTGTCTCAGCATAAATGGCATTTAAACAAATGTGAAGCAGTAAAAGAAATAAATCATATGCAAGATGCAAACAACATCACACTACCATGTTATAGGTCTCTCGTCATTAGTGCCATTGCATATTCACAACATTGCATATTCACAGCTTATGATGTGTAAACTAAGGAGAAGGCATTTCAACAAATTAGAAGCAATGAAAGCTAGACACCATATGAAAGATGCAAATAATATCACTCTACCAAGTTAAAAGCGGTCTGCGTCATAAGTGCCATTTCAACAAATTAGTAGTACAAGCTAGAAAAGAATGTGAGATGTAACCTATATCACACCAAGTCAAACGTGTCTTATGATAAGTGATTGTTGCAGGTTACACAACGGTAGTAATTTGATGTAAGAACATGGTGTGATAGATGATATTGTATGTTCTAGAAACAGAACACGTGTCTTATTCAAGTATAATGTGTAAAGTAAGCATATGGAATTCAACAAAATTAGAAGCAATACAAGCTAGACATCACACATAACATGCAACCACATATATGATTGCCAAGTTAGAGGGAGCACCGGTGATCTTTGCACTAGGGGAGACGTGCTCATCATAAACACAGCTTTGTTGAGTGTCTATGCATGTGTTGTCCTGGAAATCATCTTGGGGGTGTGGAGGAGTAGAAACTGTAGAGGCCCTCCGTTTGGAAGAAGCACCTTTATCCGCTGCCTTACTAACTTCCTTCCGCTTTACTGATTTTGAATTGTCAAGTAAAACCGACAAGAAAAAGCAATAAAATTCTCTCTTCAGAACTCATTCATGCATGATCTCGACAATCACTACTTTGATGTAAGGCAAACACATGATACCGGGATGGAATGTGTACGAAAAAGCAGGACGGCATGGCATGTTCACAACTGCTTTTGTAAACTAAGCGAAACCATTCCAGCAAATAAGAAGCAATGCAAGCTAGACACCACATGAAAGATGCAACCAATATGACTGCCAAGTTAAAAGCGTCCCATCATAAATGGAATTTCAACAAATTAGAAGCGGCGCATGCTATAAATCATATGAAAGATGCAACTAATATCGCCTTTGCATATACTAAAGGTGTCTCGTCATATTGATTGATGCGGGATACAAAAAAAAAATAGTTCTATGTAAGGACATGCTTAATAGACAGATGTACTATGTACTAAATACAGGAAGGCATGTCGCATTAACAGGTATAATGTCACATTTACAGGAGTATAAGCTAAGCAGACTAGCACATGCAGTTTAACCAGATTGGAAGAATTACAATCTAGACACCATATGCAACATGCAACCACATATCATGCTGCCAAGTTAGAGTAAGCACTGCAATGCTAGTGTAGGGAAATGCTGTAATCAACTACTGAGCTACGTTCACTATCTTCATCTAGCATTTACATTTCTTGAGAATCATGTCGGAGGCCGTGTTGCATTCTTTAAATGAGGAGTATTCCCCTTGCACCGCCTCGCCTCGTCATAAGTGATTGATGAGGGATACACAAGAACATTAGTTTGATGTAAGCACATGGTTAATACACGGATGTACTAGTATGTACCAAAAACAGAAAGGCATGTCATATTCAAAGGTATAATGTGTAAGCTAAGCAGATGCAATTTAACCAAATTGGAAGCAATACAAGCTAGACATCTGGCTGGAGTGGTGAGCATGATCATCTAGGACCTGAGAGCCTGGTGGGAGGCGGGCTGCTTCGCCACAATCGCAGCTTTTTAGTTGGCTTCCAGGTGATGCCTATCTTTACTAGGCTTGTCACTGGCTCGGCCAGTGCCCTGACTAGCTATTTGTCTTCTGGTGCTCACGGGATGGTGGTTCGTGTAAAAAAATATCTTTCCTTATCTTACCAACTTCGGCCTTTCGAATACACGCTAGACACCATATGCAACATGCAACCACATATGACACCGTGAAGTTAAAGCAAGCACACAGGTTCTTTGGTTCATGGCGAGCGAGATCATCAACTCTAGAGCTACGTTCCTCGCCTTCATTTGCTGACACTACACCCTTTAAAGCCTTGAAACGTTTTGGGCCTAGCCGCGTACCACGCTGGAGCAACTTCTCTCTATCCTTTTACATACATCAAGGCAGGTCTGAAATACCCTTGCATAAAAACACAATAGTGAGAGTAAGGGTGAAGTGTGTGCAGAACTAGTGCACTGTAAAAGTAGCAGATAGCAGGTGGCTGAAAAATAAATGACAGGAGACATATGATAGCTCTACAACATTTCATGGCAAACAAAATTAGATTCTACTCCGCATGATTTTGTAATATATGAGCACAGGAAATGCAGGTACTCCTCCAGCACACCACCACATGTGGTCATATCTAAGATAACAGTCGACTGAAAATAAATAGGTCAGTCGATTTTTTTAATGATCTGCCCGATCTATAAGGAACGGGTAGATGGCCTTCGTCTACCTCCCGACAGTCACTGTTGACGATCTTTCTCGAACCACCAGCGACCACCGGCCCAGACCCTGCCTCCCGCCGCCCGCCTCCCATCGACCTCACACCACCGCCGTGCTTGGCAATGCCCCTGTGCCATCCCTTTAATCCCGCCGACCTCCAGATCGGGCGCCAAGAGTTTCTAGGCCGACACGCCCCTAAGATAAACACCAAGCGCTGCTTCCCAGCGTAATAGGTGTACTAGCGCTGTTACGCCGGGAATGCTTCCGTTAATTGGGAATCAATCGGCGTAAATTGAAATTGAGGCGATGGACCTCTAGCTAAGGTGAAATAGTATATGAGGAGAAACCTTGTGCATCGCGAGTTACTAGGAGCATCTAGTATCAAGAAGAAGCGATCAACTAGTGTCTTACGTGGGATGAATACCGTGCAAGCGAGAGACGTAAGATTTGCACGAATAAGGGAAGAGGAGTACCTTCTTCGATTTGCCGGTGTGGTCACCTCCACATGTCGTGCCGATCTTCTTGTTTTTACCGGGGAAACCGATGTTCTGGAGGGTGCAGGCTTGGACGAACCCATGGCCAAATTGTTGAATGTGTTGTCGTGGCTGTATGTCGGCGGAGGGGAAGCAGATCCAAGGCGGCGAAGGACAGCGTAGTAGGAATAGCTCCGGTGCGGTGGAGGGTGGGGAAGTTGGAGCGGCAGTGGTGAGGCACAGGACGGCGTGGTTGAACTGGCTCGGGTACGGACGGCTCGGCCTCGGCTTCAACTACTAGCCGTGGAGGGCGTTGCGGTTGAGGTTAGTGGGCAGCGGCGTCGGGTATCGGCTCCGGCGTGATGGAGGAGGGCAGCGGTTGATGGGTGGGATGGGGTGGTGGGCCGGAGGGCCGGGGTTTGTGGCTGGTGGAGAGGTAGTTTTGGCGCCCACGGAGTATGAATGGGGAATCGGACGGGTGGGGGAACCATGTTTGATGCAGGGACGCGCTTGTTTTTGGCTTTTTTGAACAGAAGATGGGACGCGCTTGTTTGAAATTTGGGGAAAGTAGAAACTCCCCCCCCCTCTTAAATTTCGGACCTACTGCGGGTCGGGGGTAGCATGGTAATCCAGGTGTCCCAAATAGTGGGCGGGAGCAATTTCGGCCGCGCGCGTGTGTGCTTAGGCAGCCATTGTGTATGAATGTTTTTTGGAGGCGGTTGCGTGGCGTCTAGATGAAGCTACAAACCTACCCCGGTTTAGACCTTTGGACGTCGGGCCGGTAGGTTTCACAGTCGGAGTTATTATAAAAGTAATTTCCTTGTACTACCAAACATTGGTCTCACGCGGTTTTCAAGTAGTAGAGGCTCTTTGGCGCTTCGTTCGAAATTTTGAAACACAAGCATTCATGTTTAGAGTACTCTTGAACTATGAGGATTGACCTAAATAGACAACGTTATATTTGACCTTGTATGTTTGAAAACCTCATTAAATTATCCGCTTCCTTTTGAATTTTTACACTTGAAAATCCTATAACTACGATTATTTTGGAATGGAGGAGCTAAATTTGAATCTATTTTGTACACGACTACATATGCTATTATGTACAAAATCAGAGCAAAGATTGGTACCCCCATAGTTTAGATATGGTTTACAAATGCCATGATATCAAATTCAAATAATTGAATGGACTTCATGTTGAATTCGATTTTTTTAAACCACCGTAGGTTGAATTCAAATGTATGAGCATCCAGGTTCCGTGGTTGGTTATTGACTGGAAAAGTGTCTCGGTCATGTCTACATAGTTCTCGAACCCGTAGGGTCCGCACGCTTAACGTTCGATGACGATTCGTATTATGAGTTTATGTGATTTGATGTACCGAAGATTGTTCGGAGTCCCAGATGAGATCACAAACATGACGAGGAGTCTCAAAATGGTCGAGACATAGATATATTGGACCATGTTGTTCGGACACCGGAAGTGTTCTGGAGAGTTTGGATAAAACTGGAGTGCCGGTGGGTTACCGGAACCCCCCCCCCCCCCCCGAGAAGTTAATGGGCCACCATGGGCCTTAGAGGAGAGAGGGCCGGCCAGGAGGTGGCGCACGCCCCCCAGTCCGAATTGGACAAGGGGTGGGGGCGGCGCACCCCTCCTTCCTTCTCTCCCCTTCCTCCTTCCATCCCCTCCTTGTTGGACTAGGAAAGTGGGAACCTACTCCTAGTAGGAGTAGGATTCCCCCCCCCCCTCGAGCACGCCCCTTGATGCCGGTCGGCCCCCTCCTCCCCTCCTTTATATACGGGGGAGGGGGCACCCCATAGACACACAAGTTGATTTCTTAGTTGTGTGCGGTGCCCCTCTCCACAGTTTTCCACGTCGGTCATATTGTCGTAGTGCTTAGGCGATGCCCTGCGTCGGTAACTTCATCATCACCGTCACCACGCCGTCTTGCTGAGGAAACTCTCCCTCGGCCTCAGTTGGATCTAGAGTTCGAGGGACGTCACCGAGCTGGACGTGTGCAGATCGCGGAGGTGTCGTTCGTTCGGTACTTGATCGGTTGGATCGCGAAGACGTTCAACTACATCAGCCGCGTTACTTAATGCTTCCGCTTTCAGTCTACGAGGGTATGTGGACACACTCTCCCCGCTCGTTGCTATGCTGCTCCTAGATAGATCTTGCGTGATCGTAGGAATTTTTTTGAAATACTACATAACCCAACAGACAACACTTCGGTGTCGTCCGTAGTGATAGGCGAGGAGGCTCCCGAAGGCGACTCGCTCTCCATCATCTTCGGATCCAAAGAATTCTCCTCCGATGATTGTTGGGGGAGATCATGGTCCGGACTACACTATACAATATGTTAAATTACAATCATAAAGATTGGGCATATGAGAGGCACCATCGTGTACTTATGATGCGGCAAGGGGCTTCGGCCCGGGGCGCCACTTGGGGATGGCTTCAGCATCCGAATCCGAGCCGTCCGGGAGGTATATTTTCCCCCTCTTGAGTACCTCTGCCTCTGGGTCTACAGAGGCCGCCCTTCTCTTCCTCCTCCCCTTAGGGGGAGAATTGCTTTTTGCCTCCTCCTCCTCCTCTTCATCTTCGTCTTCCTCGTGGGAAGAGTGAGTTTTGGTCTCTCCAGACAGTGCGTCCAAAGTACCTTTATGGAGGAGTCCGCCTTTGGCCTCTTTGTTCTTTTTCTTGGCCTTTTTCTCTGGCGCCTGATAGGGCGCCGGAACCAGCATATTCATTAACAGAGGATCAGCTGGGTTTTCGGGGAGTGGAGTCGGACACCTGATCCACTCCGCCTTCTTTGTCCAGCCCTGTTACAGGATGGAATTCTCAGTACACCCATTTTGATTAATGTACTAAGTTATGTTCAGAAATATAATACTTACAGGGGAAGCCGGATGATTGTAGTCGAGGCTGATGTCCTCAGACGTCTATGGCCATGACTTTTGAGTCTTGAAGAGCATCTTCCAGATTGCTTCGTGCGTCGTGCCGAATAATTGTTGCAGGGTTCGCAGCCCTTACGGATTGAACTCCCACATCCGGAGAGGCCGGCGTTGGCAGGGAAGGGTTCGGCGGATGAGCATCACCTGGATCATGTCAATGAGGCTGGTGTCCTTCTCTATGATGCTTTTGATGCGTTTTTGCAGCTTCAACGCCTCGTCGGATAATCCCTAGTCAAGACCCTTGTTGGTCCACGACGCAAGCCGCAGCGGGGGTCCGGATCTGAAAGCAGGAGCAGCCGCCCACTTGATGTCGCGAGGTTCAGTGATGTAGAACCACTCCTGCTGCCATGTCTTGAGGTCTCCACGAAGGCCCCTCTGGGCCAGGTAACATTGGGGAGTTTGCTCATCATGGCGCCGCCGCAATCCGTGTGCTCTCCATTGACCACCTTCGGCTTCACGTTGAAAGCCTTGAGCCACGGGCAGAAGTGTGGGGGGATGCGGAGGAAAGCCTCACACATGACGATGAATGCCGAGATGTGGAGGAAGGAGTTTGGGGCTAGATCGTGAAAATCGAGCCCATAATAGAACATGAGACCTCGAATAAAGGGGCGGAGGGGAAACCCTAGTCCGTGGAGGAAGTGAGGGATGAACACAACCCTCTCGCCAGGCTCAGGAGCGAGGATAACTTGCTCTTTGGCAGGGAGCATGTGTTTGATTTCCGTTGTTAAGTACCTCGCCTCCCGGAGCTCCTTGATGTCCTTCTCCGTCACGGAGGAGGTTACCCATTTGCCTTGAGAGCCAGATCCGGACATGGCTAGAATGTTCGGTGGTGAGGGAAAATACTAAAGCTTGGGCACTAGAGCTCGAGGATGGGAAGGCTAAGGAAGAAGAAGGCGTGGGGTAAAATAATGGGTCCTTATCCTCTTATAAAGGCAGTGAATATCAAGTGCCCCCTCTCGAGCCTTAAAACTTGCTTATTGCTAAGGGGTCGTGCAAACGGCACAGTTGGATTACCCAAACCCGTATTGATGAGAATCCCGCAATAAGGGGACATGATCTCTGCTTTGACAAGACGTGTCAATGGAGGCCGTGCCTCGAAGCGCGAGGCGGGGGGCCAAAAAAGGTTCAAAATAATACTAAGGACAGAACATAACATCTCGCCGAAAAAGTTGTCAGTAGACATGACTTATTTTGTTTAAGTATTTTACCCTTGTGGTTCAGGGTTGTAACTTTTATACAGAGCCAGATATAGTTCTCTTGTTCAACTGCTTTGGAGTATTCGGAGGAGGAACCTGCCTTGCAATGCCGAAGACAATCTGTGCGCCGGACACATTGTCGTTGAAGCCTGGTTTAGGGGCTACTGAGGGAGTCCTGGATTAGGGGGTCCCCGGGCATCCGGGCTATGTGACATGGGCCGGATTGATGGGCCGTGAAGATACCCCGTGTCTGGATGGGACTCTCCTTTGCGTGGATGGCAAGCTTGGCGTTCGGATATGAAGTTTCCTTTCTCTATAAACTGACTCTGTACATGTTGGAGATATACCCTAGAGGCAATCATGTATGATGATATTTCCTATGTGTTTATGAATAAAGATAGTCCTTGGACATTATCAATGATGTGTATTAGCAAGTACGTGACTTGTTTGTTGGACTATGCATTGTATGATGACTGTCCTAAAAGGTCCCTAGTCGAAAGGGCTGTGTGGACGAGCAGCCAACTAGACTAGCATATGACACGGTCGATGGCCTGGTCTCACTAGCCATGGAGCATTGGATGCTAACAAGATAATATGGACTTGGAAGGATCTGGTCGGATTTGACGTAGTCGGATCCGAGTCGAGATAAGATCTGAGTCGGACAGACCCAACTATGAGATGCAGCGATATGTCATATGTGAGTCTCTAGTACAACATACGTTCTATGTCCTAAGACCTGAGCTGGCACATGTACTCGGGATGGTGACAGACTTGCTTTGGGCTGACCAAACGCTACTCCGGATCGGGTAGTTACAAAGGTAGGTTTCGGGCTTGTCTGCACCCATGTCATGAGACATGGTCGAGCAAGATGGGATTTGCCCCTCCGATCAGGAGAGATGTACTCTGGGCCCTCGTGTGATCCGACCGGGATAAGCATGGCCATGCGACAAGGATTATGAGATAATCCGGTTTGTGGTCAGCATCACTGAAACGAGAAAGAGGTCGGGCTAGCACAAGGATGATAGACTCGCCTTGAGCCGGACAACATATATCGTGTGGCAAAAGGAATGGAAGTATGATGTACAGGTTCGCCTAACCAGCTTCATAGTCTGCTTGGTGTTCGGCATGCCTTGCTAGGGGTCGCGGGCTCAAGGGAAGGAACCTACGAGGTCGAATCCGAGGACACTGGTCGGATGTGAACCGAGTTGTATTCGGATTGTGGTCGAGTAGACTTATGGGCTTTAGGGTCCGTGCGAGGCCCAAGTGTTGAGCCCGTGACGGATGCCTATATAAAGTGGAGGTGTCGCACACTCATGTGGTTGATCGCTTCAGCGCTGTCACTAGGGTTTGCATGTGTTGTGAATAGACACCTCCACTCACCGCCGGTTGTGTGATCGGACCTAGCAGTTCGTTGCACGACGCTCCTCCTACACGCGCGGATACCATTAGAGGCGGTGCACTTGCGCCGCTCCGGCGAACCTGTACGAGGAATCCAACGACCGGCTGTTCGAGGGAGATCGGACGAGGAGGAGACGATCCACGCGGGCGCGCTGCCCCAACTCTTCTTCCGCTACACGGCACTACACGTCTAGTGGTAACGAACTGTGATCCATCTCCCATAGCATGTTCCTGTTGTTCTGCGCGTAGGAAAATTTTAATTTGCAGTCGACGCACCCTACCGTAGAACCTAACAGTACAACCCTAGGCCCCTCCAGTGTCTATATAAACCGGAGGGTTTAGTCCGTAGAGGCAATAATAATCATACATGCTAGACATCTAGGGTTTAGCCATTACGATCTCGAGGTAG
Source organism: Aegilops bicornis (assembly GCA_021605145.1). Lineage (NCBI taxonomy): Eukaryota > Viridiplantae > Streptophyta > Magnoliopsida > Poales > Poaceae > Aegilops > Aegilops bicornis. The sequence goes on from CM038674.1 coordinate 392,773,292, forward strand.
ATCAACTCTTGTAACCCCTATACTCATCAAAGTCAATCAAGCAGGAAGTAGGGTATACCTCCATTAAGAGGGCCCGAATCTGGGTAAACATCGTGTCCCCTGCCTCCTGTTACCTTCGATCCTCAGACGCACAGTTCGGGACCCCCTACCCGAGATCGGGCGGTTTTGACACCGACAGTCGTCATCAGTGCGGCTCTCATATGGAAATACTCTCCTTTGCCGGCGTCCCATGTCCATGTCGATGTTTTCCATAACGTGTCTAGCTCCTCTTGCAGAAGCCCCATACGCAGGTTAATACTATTTCCCGGTTGTTTCGGCCCTTGAATCAGCATGCTCATGTGTATGTACTTTGTCTTCATGCACTTCCATGGGGGGAGGTTATACATCCATACAAACACGGGCCATGTGATGTGGTTGGTGTTCTGGTTTCCAAACGGATTCAAGCCACCGGTACTCGCACCAAGCACGATGTTCCTTAGAGCTTCTGCAGCAAATCCATATACGGCGTTGAATGCTCTCCACTGGCTACCATCTACGAGGTGTCTCAGCTTCAGATCATCTCCATCGTTGGGCTTCTTCCTCTCCGCGTGCCAGCGCATGAGCTTTGCTTCCTTAGGATCTATGAAATACCGTTGCATTCTTTCCTGCCTTCTTGTATCGAGAAGCATTGCACACTGGACAGCTGGTTTTTTCCGTGTGCCCCCCCCCCCCCCCCGATAAATGACCTAATGTGCGGTAAATCAAAAGGGCAGACGATTTTCTTGGCCTCCTCGACACTATTAGGACACAGGTTCCCCGTGAGAAGAACTTTATTATGTAGATACTTCAAATGCTCATCGAGGCTTTTGTCTGTCCATTTGTTTTTGGCCTTCGTCTTTAGAAGTTCGAGCGTGAAACTCAATCGGGTCACCTCGGGATCACAACCGTCATACAATGGAGTCTTTGAGTCTACTTCAAGTTGCGCCAGCTTGGCCTCCTCTCTAGAAGCAGCTCTCTCGCTAGTCGTACTCTTGCGAAGGAGGTCTCGAACATGAGGATCCCGCACGACTGCACTTAGTAGCGTCGAAGACTGCGGTGTGACCATCGCCTCTTCTCCACCATGTCCGGACTCTTCTTCGCCATGTCCGGAATCTTCTCTGTCGTCGTCATTTCTGGACTCTTCCCCGCCGCCATGTCCGGCGCCATCGTCTTCGTGTCGATCGGCCATCTCTTCGTCTAGCCCCGCCGCCATGTCGTTAATCTCTGCCATGTGGGCGTCCTCCTCATCATCATCTTCTTCACTTATCCACCGAGTATAGCCATCCATGAAACCATTCATCAGCAGGTGCGCCTTCAAAGTGCCACGATCAAAAGGGTCCAAAAGGACTCCTTCTTTGCATCTTGCACACGGACATCTAATCCTAGTCCAATTATTTGCATACATGTCCATCACCGCAGATTGCATGTACCACTCCATGTTCCATCCACTCACCTTTATGGCTGACTGGATGGTATAACAAGCAAAAGGGTTATAAAATAAATAATGCATGCATGCTTCAAAGTCATATAATTTTTTGGCATGACCTTGCCTAAAAATAGGACATATTGAGTTTGCTCGAAATTCACCAAAACGGAAATAAATCGACATTTCGGCAAAACATAAGCAACTCGAGGGCATGTCACTCGCACAAATCTCTCCATATATCCCAAACACACATATTCTCATTCACACACATATTCCCATTCTTGAAATGAACAAATTTTTACTCACCTATATATCTCCCGAGAGAGACCGATCGAGAGAGCACGCGGTTAATTAGATGATGAGAGAGACCGATCGAGAGAGCACGTGGATGGCTTAATAGCTAGCTAGATGTAGTTGTTGGGGAGGAGAGGTGAATCTAGCTACCTAACTAATGGAGAGGGAGTTATGGTGGAGGGGGCATTAATGGGGAGAGAAGAGAGGTAGGAGAAAGAGAGAGTGAGAGAGGCCATTTATGGAGGAGAGTTATGGTGGAGGGGGACACTAATGAGGAGAGAAGAGAGGTAGGAGGAAGAGAGAAGAAGAGCAACAACGGTGGAGAGTGGAGAGGGGAAAGGAGGGGGAGAGAGGGCAAAGTGGGGGAGAGGAGGGGAGGGGGTGAAAAGATGGCACCAGCTGCAACCAGCAGTAGCGCTCTTACCAAAACGCGCTGCTGCTATGGTACTTAGTAGTAGCGCTTTCCAGAAAAAGCGCTACTACTAAGTTGGCCCCATTAGCAGTAGCAGCGCAGTAAAATAAAGCGCTACTACTAGAGTATGTACAACGCTACAACTCCAGCTACCGTCGGTGGCCTCGTATGGTCCAACATAGTAGTAACTCTATAGTACTACTATAGAGTTACTAGTAGCGCCTGCCAGGAAAAGCGCTACTGCTAACTACCAGCAGCGATTAATATTTTACAGCGCTACTACTAAGCTACTGTGTATAAGCATTTTCCTAGTAGTGATGAATTATTATTGTTGACAATTATCTATATGATAAGTAAGTTGGGAGGCTAAACATTAAGCCCCTATCTTTCTCTGTGTTCAATGGATGTTATTTTGTTCTAAAAATATGCTTTGAGTGGTAGCAATCATGGAAGAGTATATGGTAGTTGAGTATGTGGGATTTGCTAAATCAAAGCTCTTACATAGACCCTTCCTGAAAATAAGATGAATTGCAATTGTTTGATGACTGAGAACATAGTTTGTTAGTTTTCAAGAAAGTTTATGGTCTATGCTTTAACATGTGAATAGCTTGTTACTTGATCATGAGAAGCTTTATGATATGAGCTATTGTTATGATATATAATGATGCTAGAAAAAGAGATTGAAATTATCATTGATCAAACTTGTGCACTTGATAGCATTCCACATCAAAAATTCTATTTTTATCATTTACCTACTCGAGGACGAGCAAGAATTAAGCTTGGGGATGCTTGATACGTCTCCAACGTATCTATAATTTTTTATTGTTCCATGATATTATATTATCTATCTTGAATGTTTTATATGCATTTATATGATTTTTGGGACTAACCTATTAACCTAGAGCCCAGTGCCAGTTTCTGTTTTTTCCTTATTTTTGAGTTTCGCAGAAAAGGAATATCAAACGGAGTCCAAATGAGCTGAAAATTTACGGTGATTTTTTATGGACCAGAAGAAGCCCCTGAAGCAAAAGAGTTGGGCCAGAAGAGCCACGCGGGCCTCCACAAGGGTGGAGGGCGCGCCCTCCGTCCTTGTGGGCTCCTCGTGCCCCCCCCCCCCCGACGTGAAACCAACGCCAAAAATTCCTATAAATACAGAAATCCCCAAAAAGAAACCTAAATCAGGAGTTCCGCTGCCGCAAGCCTCTGTAGCCACCAAAAACCAATCAGGACCCTATGCCTAAGACTCGCCGAGGGGGAAATCATCACCGGCGGCCATCTTCATCATCCCGACGCTCTCCATGACGAGGAAGGAGTAGTTCACCCTCGGGGCTGAGGGTATGTACCAGTATCTATGTGTTTGATCTCTCTCTCTCTCTCTCTCTCTCTCTCTCTCTCTCTCTTCGTGTTCTTGATTTGGCACAATCTTGATGTATCACGAGCTTTGCTATTATAGTTGGATCTTATGATGTTTCTCCCCCTCTACCTTCTTATAACGGATTGAATTTTCCCTTTGAAGTTATCTTATCGGATTGAGTCTTTAAGGATTTGAGAACACTTGATGTATGTCTTGCATGTGCTTATCTGTGGTGACAATGGGATATTCATGTGATCAACTTGATGTATGTTTTGGTGATCAACTTGCGGGTTTGTGACCTTGTGAACTTATGCATAGGGGTTGGCACACGTTTTCGTCTTGACTCTCCGGTAGAAACTTTTGGGGCACTCTTTGAAGTTCTTTGTGTTGGTTTGAATAGATGAATCTGGGATTGTGTGATGCATATCGTATAATCAAACCCGCGGATACTTGTGGTGACATTGGAGTATCTAGGTGACATTAGGGTTTTGGTTGATGTGTGTCTTAAGGTGTTATTTTAGTGCGAACTCTAGGGGTGTTTGTGACACTTATAGGAATAGCCTAATAGATCGATCAGAAAGAATAACTTTGAGGTGGTTTTGTACCCTACAATAATCTCTTCGTTTATTCTCTGCTATAGTGACTTTGGAGTGACTCTTTGTTGCACGTTGAGGGATTGTTATATGATCTAATTATGTTATCAATGTTGAGAGAACTTCCACTAGTGAAAGTATGAACCATAGCCTTGTTTCCAAGCATTGCAACACCGTTTTCGCTCACTTTTGTTACTAGTTACCTTGTTGTTTTTATATTTCCAGATTACAATAATCTATATCTACTATCCATACTGCACTTGTATCACCATCTCTTCGCCGAACTAGTGCACCTATACAATTTACCATTATATTGGGTGTGTTGGAGACACAATAGACTCTTTGTTATTTGGTTGCAGGGTTGTTTGAGAGAGACCATCTTCATCCTACGCCTCTCACGTATTGATAAACCTTAGGTCATCCACTTGAGGGAAAATTGCTGTTGTCCTACAAACCTCTGCACTTGGAGGCCCAACAACGTCTACAAGAAGAAGATTGAGTAGTAGACATCACCATGAAGAGTGAGCAAGATGACGCGCTCGATGAGTAGTAGACATCCACTTGAGGGAATTTTTCATTATAGAACTTGGCTTGTATATTCCAATGATGGGCTTCCTCAAAATGCCCTAGGTCTTCGTGAGCAAGCGAGTTGGATGCACACCCACTTAGTTTCCTTTGTCGAGCTTTCATATACTTATAGCTCTAGTGCATCCGTTGCATGGCAATCCCTACTCACTCACATTGATATCTATTGATGGGCATCTCCATAGCCCGTTGATACGCCTAGTCGATGTGAGACTATCTTCCCTCCTTTTGTCTTCTCCACAACCACCATTCTATTCCACCTATAAGTGCTATGTCCATGGCTCACGCTCATGTATTGCGTGAAGATTGAAAAAGTTTGAGAACATCAAAAGTATGAAACAATTCCTTGGCTTGTCATCGGGGTTGTGCATGATTTAAATACTTTGTGTGGTGAAGATAGAGCATAGCCAGACTATATGATTTCGTAGGGATAGCTTGCTTTGGCCATGTTATTTTGAGAAGACATGATTGCTTTGCTAGTATGCTTAAAGTATTATTATTTTTATGTCAATATGAACTTTTGTCTTGAATCTTTCGGATCTGAATATTCATATCACAAGTAAGAAGAATTACATTGAAATTATGCCAAGTAGCACTCCGCATCAAAAATCATCTTTTTATCATTTACCTACTCGAGGACGAGCAGGAATTAAGTTTGGGGATGCTTGATACGTCTCCAACATATCTATATTTTTTGATTGCTCCATGCTATATTATCTACTGTTTTGGGCAATATTGGGCTTTATTATCCACTTTTATATTATTTTTGGGACTAACCTATTAACCGGAGGCCCAGTCCAGATTTGCTATTTTATGCCTATTTCAGTGTTTCGAGGAAAAGGAATATCAGATGGAGTCAAAACGGAACGAAATCAACTTGAGAAGTTATTTTTGGAAGGAAAACCACCCGATGGACTTGGAGTGCACGTCAGGAAAGAAGGGAGGCGCTCACGAGGGTGGGGGGCGCCGCCTCGTGGCCCCCTTCGCTCCACCGACGCACTTCGCACCCATATATACCTACGTATCGTAAAACTTCCGTAATGTAAGATAGATCGGGAGTTCCGGCCGCAAGCCTCTCAGTAGCCACCAAAACCTCCTGGGAGCCCGTTCAAGCACCTCACGGAGGGGGGAACCCATCACCGTGGCCATCTTCATCATCCGGCGCTATCCATGACAAGGAAGGAGTAGTTCACCCTAAAATTTGAGGGTATGTACCAAGAGCTATGTGTGTGATCTCTCTCTCTCTCTCTCTCTCTCTCTCTCTCTCTCGTGTTCTCTCTCGTGTTCCCTCTATGGCACGATCTTGATGTATCCCGAGCTTTGCTATTATAGTTGGATCTTATGTTTCTTCTCCCCCTCTACTCTCTTGTAATGAATTGAGTTTTCCCCTTTGAGTAATCTTATAGGATTGAGTCTTTAAAGATTTGAGAAGACTTGATGTATGTCTTCTTAGTGCGTGTCTGTGGTGACAATGGGATATCACGTTATTCACTTGATGTATGTTACGGTGATCAACTTATGGGTTCCGCCCATGAACCTATGCATAGGGGTTGGCACACGTTTTCGTCGTGATTCTCCGGTAGAAACTTTGGGGCACTCTTTGAGGTTCTATGTGTTGGTTTGAATAGATGAATTGAGATTGTGTGACGCATATCATATAATCATGCTCATGGATACTTGAGGTGACATTGGAATATCTAGGTGACATTAGGGTTTTGGTTGATTTGTATCTTAAGGTGTTATTCTAGTACGAACTCTAGGGCTGTTTGTGACACTTATAGGAATAGCCCAACGGATTGATTGGAAAGAATAACTTTGAGGTGGTTTCGTACCCTACCATAATCTCTTCGTTTGTTCTCCACTATTAGTGACTTTGGAGTGACTCTTTGTTGCATGTTGAGGGATAGTTATATGATCCAATTATGTTATTATTGTTGAGAGAACTTGCACTAGTGAAAGTATGAACCCTAGGCCTAGTTTCCTAGCATTGCAATACCGTTTACGCTCACTTTTACCACTTGTTACCTTGCTGTTTTTATATTTTCAGATTACAAAAATCTATATCTACCATCCATATTGCACTTGTATCACCATCTCTTCGCTGAATTAGTGCACCTATACAATTTACCCATTGTATTGGGTGTGTTGGGTACACAAGAGACTCTTTGTTATTTGGTTGCAGGGTTGCTTGAGAGAGACCATCTTCTTCCTACGCCTCCTACGGATTGATAAACCTTAGGTCATCCACTTGAGGGAAATTTGCTACTGTCCTACAAACCTGTGCACTTGCAGGCCCAACAACGTCTATAAGAAGAAGGTTGTGTAGTAGACCTCAAGCTCTTTTCAAGGCGCTGTCGGGAGGTGAGTGCTTGAAGGTATATCTTAAGATATTGCAATCGAATCTTTTTGTTTCTTGTTTTAGCACTAGTTTAGTCTATAAAAGAAAACTACAAAAAAATGGAATTGAGTTTATCTCATACGCTTCATCTTTTTAATATCTTTCGTGAGTATGATGGAAAGGAAAATTGTGCCAAAGTGTTAGAAGAAGAATGCATTAAATTGTTTGGTACTAAATCTTTGAATGATGAGCATGATTGCAATGTTGTTAGTATGAATTCCTTTAATATCCATGATGCTAATGATATGCAAAGCCACAAGCTTGGGGAAGCTATGTTTGATAAAGATGATATTTTTTGTCCCCCAAGCTTTGATGAGCAAATTTACTATGACGAAAGCATGCCTCCTATCTATGATGATTATTGTGATGACACGTGTGCTTTAAAGAATAATGATAACTATGAAACTTGTCATCTTGATCTTAATTTTCAATCACATGATAGTTATTTAGTTGAGTTTGCTCCCACTATTATTCATGAGAAGAATTTTGCTTATGTGGAGAGTAATAAAATTTCTATGCTTGTAGATCATGAAAAGAATGCTTTAGGTGCTGGTTATATTGTTGAATTCATTCATGATTCTACTGAAAATTATTATGAGAGAGGAACATATGCTTGTAGGAATTGCAATAATATCAAGTTTCCTCTCTATGTGCTTAAAGTTTTGAAGTTATGCTCGTTTTGCCTTCCTATGCTAGTTGATTATTGTTCCCATAAGTTGTTTGCTCACAAAATCCCTATGCATAGGAAGTGGGTTAGACTTAAATTTGCTAGTCATATTCTTCATGATGCTCTCTTTATGTTTCAATTCTTATCTTTTATGTGAGCATCATTGAAATCATCATGCCTAGCTAGGGGCGTTAAACGATAGCGCTTGTTGGGAGGCAACCCAATTTTATTTTAGTTTCTTGCTTTTTGGTTCCGTTTAGTAATAAATAATCCATCTAGCCTCTGTTTAGATGTGGTTTTGTGTTTTAATTAGTGTTTGTGCCAAGTAGAACCTTTGGGAAGACTTGGGAGAAGTCTTTATGACCATGCTGTAAAAAACAGAAACTTTAGCGCTCACGAGATTAGCTTCAACTTTTTACTGGAGAGTGCTATTAAGTTGATTCTTTCTGCATATGATTACTAGTCAAATTCCTTAGGTCCACCAATTTATTTAAGAATTTTTGGAGTTCCAGAAGTTTGCGTTAGTTACAGATTACTACAGACTGTTCTGTTTTTGACAGATTCTGTTTTTCATGTGTTGTTTGCTTATTTTGATGAATCTATGGCTAGTAAAATAGTTTATAAACCATAGAGAAGTTGGAATACAGTAGGTTTAACACCAATATAAATAAATAATTAGTTCATTACAGTACCTTTATGTGGTGTTTTGTTTTCTTTCGCTAACGGAGCTCACGAGTTTTCTGTTAAGTTTTGTGTTGTGAAGTTTTCAAGTTTTGGGTAAAGATTTGATGGACTATGGAATAAGGAGTGGAAAGAGCCTAAGCTTGGGGATTACCAAGGCACCCCAAGGTAATATTCAAGGATGACCAAGCGTCTAAGCTTGGGGATGCCCCGGAAGGCATCCCCTCTTTCGTCTTCGTTCATCGGTAACTTTACTTGGAGCTATATTTTTATTCACCACATGATATGTGTTTTGCTTGGAGCGTCATTTTATTTTCTTTAGCTTTGCTTGCTGTTATTTAGAATAATTTTTTGCATCTTTACTTTCAATAAAAAAAGTCAAGGATAGCCTTTGCCATGCTTATTTTGCTAGTATACATGTTGCTGTTTGAAAACAGAAAGTTTACCGCTGTTGCAAAAATTCCCTAGAAAAGTCAGAGAGTGGTATAATGTTGAATATTTTTTCATATTGAGATCTGATAAATTTATTACAGTGGTAATTTTAGTTCATAATTTTCGGAGTTAGGGAAGTAGTGATACTCTTGCATTCTTTACAGACTGTACTGTTTTGGCAGATTGTTGTTATGTTTGCATTGTTTGCATATGTTTGCTTGTTTAATGATTATATTTAAGGATAGGAGTATTAAATATGCAGAGGCATTTAGTATGCAATGTTGAATAATAATTTTAGTGATTTGTTACAGTAGGAAATGATAAGGTTTTGCATTGGTTTATACTAACCTATCTCACGAGTTCTTGTTGAGTTTGTTGTGAATGAAGCTTTTGATAAAAAGAGAAACCATGATATGAGAGGAATTAAGGCGACACAAAAGCTCAAGCTTGGGGATGCCCAAGGCACCCCAAGATATTATTTCAAGAAGTCTCAAGCATCTAAGCTTGGGGATGCCCAGATTGGCATCCCACCTTTCTTCTTCAACAACTATCGGTTAGTATCGGTTGAACCTAAGTTTTTGCTTCTTCACTTGAGTTGTGCTATCCTTGCAATGTAGTTTTATTTAGCTTTGCATGCTGTTTGAATACAATACCAAGATCTGAAATTATTAAACGGGAGAATCTTCACATAGTTGTATAATTATTCGACTACTCATTGATCTTCACTCATATCTTTTGGAGTAGTTTGTTGTTTGCTCTAGTGCTTCACTTATATCTTTTAGAGCACAATGATGGTTTTATTTTGAAGAAATAGATGAACTCTCATGCTTCACTTATATCATTTTGAGAGTCTTAAATAGCATGGTAATTTGCTTAAATAATCCTAATGTGCTAAGCATACAAGATTTGTAAGAATTCTTATGAGTGTGTTGAATACTAAGAAAAGTTTGATGCTTGATAATTGTTTTGAGATATGAAGATGGTGATATTAGAGTCATGCTAGTTGAGTAGTTGTGAATTTGAGAAATACTTGTGTTAAAGTTTGTGATTCCCGTAGCATGCACGTATGGTGAACCGTTATGTGATGAAGTCGGAGCATGATTTATTTATTGATTGTGTTCCTTATGAGTGGCGGTCGGGGACGAGCGATGGTCTTTTCCTACCAATCTATCCCCCTAGGAGCATGCGCATAATACTTTGCTTTGATAACTTCTAGATTTTTTGCAATAAGTATATGAGTTCTTTATGACTAATGTTGAGTCCATGGATTATACACACTTTTCCTTCCTTCCACCATTGCTAGCCTCTCTAATACCGCACAAGACCTTTCACGCAGATCATACACCCACCATATATCTTCCTCAAAACAGCCACCATATCTACCTATCATGGCATTTCCATAGCCATTCCGAGATATATTGCCATGCAACTTTCCACCATTCCGTTTATTATGACACGCTCCATCATTGCCATATTGCTTAGCATGATCATGTAGTTGACATCGTATTCGTGGCAAAGCCACCTTTCATAATTCTTTCATACATGTCACTCATGAATCATTGCATATCCCTAAGACATCACGGAGGCATTCATATAGAGTCATACTTTGTTCTAAGAATCTAGTTGTAATTGTTGAGTTGTAAGTAAATAAAAGTGTGATAATCATCATTATTAGAGCATTGTCCCAGTAAGGGAAGGATGATGGAGACTATGATTCCCCCACAAGTCGGGATGAGACTCCGGATGAAAAATAAAAAAAAGAGAAAAAAGAGGCCATAAAAAAAGAGAAAAGGCCCAAACAAAGAGAAAAAAATAACAGAAAAAGAGAGAAGGGACAATGCTACTGTCATTTTACCACACTTGTGCTTCAAAGTAGCACCATGATCTTCATGATAGAGAGTCTCCTATGTTGTCACTTTCATATACTAGTGGGAATTTTTCATTATAGAACTTGGCTTGTATATTCCAATGATGGGCTTCCTCAAAATGCCCTAGGTCTTCGTGAGCAAGCGAGTTGGATGCACAACCACTTAGTTTCCTTTGTCGAGCTTTCATATACTTATAGCTCTAGTGCATCCGTTGCATGGCAATCCCTACTCACTCACATTGATATCTATTGACGGGCATCTCCATAGCCCGTTGATACGCCTAGTCGATGTGAGACTATCTTCCCTCCTTTTGTCTTCTCCACAACCACCATTCCGCTCCACCTATAAGTGCTATGTCCATGGCTCACGCTCATGTATTGCGTGAAGATTGAAAAAGTTTGAGAACATCAAAAGTATGAAACAATTCCTTGGCTTGTCATTGGGGTTGTGCATGATTTAAATACTTTGTGTGGTGAAGATAGAGCATAGCCAGACTATATGATTTTGTAGGGATAGCTTGCTTTGGCCATGTTATTTTGAGAAGACATGATTTCTTTGCTAGTCTGCTTGAAGTATTATTATTTTTATGTCAATATGAACTTTTGTCTTTAATCTTTCAGATCTTAATATTCATATCACAAGTAAGAAGAATTACATTGAAATTATGCCAAGTAGCACTCCGCATCAAAAATTATCTTTTTATCATTTACCTACTCGAGGACGAGCAGTAATTAAGCTTGGGGATGCTTGATACGTCTCCAACGTATCTATAATTTTTGATTGCTCCATGCTATATTATCTACTGTTTTGGGCAATATTGGGCTTTATTATCCACTTTTATAATATTTTGGGACTAACCTATTAACCGGAGGCCCAGCCCAGATTTGTTGTTTTATGCCTATTTCAAAGGTTTCGAGGAAAAGGAATATCGGATGGAGTCAAACGGAACGAAATCAACTTGAGAAGTTATTTTTGGAAGGAAAGCCACCGATGGACTTGGAGTGCACGTCAGAAAGAAGGGAGGTGCTCACGAGGGTGGGGCGCGCCCCGCCTCGCGGCTCCCCCCTTCGTTCCACCGACGGACCCCCTGCACCCATATATACCTACGTATCGTAAAACTTCCAGAACAGGAGATAGATCGGGAGTTCCGCCACCGCAAGCCTCTATAGCCACCAAAAACCTCTCGGGAGCCTGTTCCGGCACCCTGCTGGAGGGGGAACCCATCACCGATGGCCATCTTCATCATCCCGGCGCTATCCATGACAAGGAGGGAGTAGTTCACCCTCGGGGCTGAGGGTATGTACCAGTAGCTATGTGTTTGATCTCTCTCTCTCGCGTTCTCTCTCGTGTTCCCTCTATGGCACGATCTTGATGTATCCCGAGCTTTGCTACTATAGTTGGATCTTATGTTTCTTCTCCCCCTCTACTCTCTTGTAATGAATTGAGTTTTTCCCCTTTGAGTAATCTTATCGGATTGAGTCTTCAAAGATTTGAGAACACTTGATGTATGTCTTGTCGTGCGTATGTGTGGTGACAATGTGATATCACGTGATTCACTTGATGTATGTTTTGGTGATCAACTTGCGGGTTCCGCCCATGAACCTATGCATAGGGGTTGGCACACGTTTTCGTCGTGATTCTCCGGTAGAAACTTTGGGGCACTCTTTGAGGTTCTATGTGTTGGTTTGAATAGATGAATTGAGATTGTGTGATGCATATCGTATAATCATGCCCACAGATACTTGAGGTGACATTGGAGTATCTAGGTGACATTAGGGTTTTGGTTGATTTGTATCTTAAGGTGTTATTCTAGTACGAACTCTAGGGCTGTTTGTGACACTTATAGGAATAGCCCAACGGATTGATTGGAAAGAATAACTTTGAGATGGTTTCGTACCCTACCATAATCTCTTCGTTTGTTCTCCACTATTAGTGACTTTGGAGTGACTCTTTGTTGCATGTTGAGGGATAGTTATATGATCCAATTATGTTATTATTGTTGAGAGAACTTGCACTAGTGAAAGTATGAACCCTAGGCCTTGTTTCCTAGCATTGCAATACCGCTTGCGCTCACTTTTACCACTTGTTACCTTGCTGTTTTTATATTTTTAGATTACAAAAAACTATATCTACCATCCATATTGCACTTGTATCACCATCTCTTCGCCGAACTAGTGCACCTATACAATTTACCATTGTATCGGGTGTGTTGGGGACACAAGAGACTCTTTGTTATTTGGTTGCAGGGTTGCTTGAGAGAGACCATCTTCATCCTACGCATCCTACGGATTGATAACCTTAGGTCATCCACTTAAGGGAAATTTGCTACTGTCCTACAAACCTGTGCACTTGCAGGCCCAACAACGTCTACAAGAAGAAGGTTGTGTAGTAGACATCATAGGCGCGACAACAGCCCTTTATTTTCTTTTTATTAGTAGATTTTATGTTTTCTATATGTAAAAAAACTGTGAAACGCCTAAATATCGCCGAATCTATGTCGTGTTTGCCGAATTCTGGCCGAATGTCTTTCAAAATATGTTTACAAAAAAGGCGTCTGGGGGCGGCGCCTGGGAACCCGATCGCCCCCACGTCGAAAATATCACCGGTTCACCCCCAAGCGGCGCTTTTTCTAGCACTTGGGGGATGAAGCGGCTGGAGATGCTCTTAAACCCATATAATTTTACAATCCTAGCAAGTAGAGTAGTTAGTATCTAAACATCCAAAATTGACATAAAAGTATATAAGTTCAAGATTACGAGAGAAGCTTGTTTTTTTTAGTCTAAACACACTTCACTTTATTGAATAATGTTCATAGGGATACAATCAAATCTGTGGGGGGGGGGGGGGGTTATGGGCCACACATGGTGCCCCGGGTCCAGACCAAAAGTATGCTTAGCGAGGCTATGTGCCTCTTGATTGGTTTCCCGTCCTTCAAAGATGACGGTACATTGTTGGAAAAGCTCCATCGTCTCTCTCATCTCCCTCACAATGGTTGCATACATCCCACCAATGCCAAGCTTGATATCCTGCACCACACCCTTGCAGTCCGAGGCAACTATAACATGAGATAATGATAGATCTTGGGCAAGTGCAAGAGCCTCCCGACAAGCTAATGCCTCGAGCGTAGCAGGATCGGTGAGGCCGACGCATCTGATCGCTGACGAGCCCAAGTGATTGCCATCTCCGTCCCTGCAAACTGCACTGAAGGAGCCTTCATCATTTGCTCTATTTACAACCCCGTCGACCCGGATATTTGCAAAGTTCTCCAGTGGCCTTATCCACCTAGGCTTCCTCACGCTGGATCGGGTAACTGGATTGTGCTTCACCTCAACTGGCTTACAGTCATTGAGTTCACGGATGTACTTCATGATGAATTGGTGGGTTGACACCAGACTCTGAAAAATGTGCTCATGTAAGGCTTGGCGTCAAGAGAACCAAATAGCCCAGAGAGTAACCAATACTTGAGTAAACTCTGCCGAGGGAAGCGTGTCAAGGAGGGAGAAGATCCACCATTTTGCATCTGGTTCGGTCATTTCAGATAAAACCTGAAAGATCTCCGGCGCTTGCAATGCCCAAATCGAACAAGCAGCGTGGCAATGCAGAAGAGAGTGTTGCCAGGAATCTGTAGCTCCACATAGCCCGCAACTGTCGACAGTCGACATGTTTCGGTGATGTAGCACACCCGCCGTTGGGATCGACTGTTGAGCTAGTCTCCAGAGAAATTTTTTGACCTTTTAAGGCACATCTACCTTCTATAGCTTGGACCACGACTTATGTTCACCTTCAGAGTTGGAGGAATCCAAACGCCCCTCTAACCAAGCTTCTCGACTGTGTTTTGTAGTAACAAGCATGCGATACGCCGATCGGACTGAGAAAACTTTGTTCTTCTCATGAGCCCAAGACCAGATCATCAATACGTCTTGTGCATAGGGGAATTGAGAAGATAGCCGCTGCATTAGTAGGTAAAAAGACTTGCATAACAGTTTGTCGGTCGTAGGAAGCATCCGGATGTATCAATTCTCCAACTAGCTACGGTGGGTTGGGAACCCTGCTCGTAATCGGCCTCATATTATGAGCATGCGGGAGCCAGTTATGGTGCCATATTTCCGTAGTCTGTCCGTCACCGATCCGGCGTATGAGGCCTTGTGACAGTGTGTCCCTCCCATCAAGTATGGCTCTCCACACCTGAGACGGAGAAGATCCAAGTTCGGCATGAAGGAATTCTCCCGTGGGGAAATATTTGGCCTTTAGAATCCTTGCACTTAGGGTATTTGGATCCGTCAAAATACGCCAAGCCTGCCTTGCTAGAAGAGCAAGGTTGAACAATTCAATGTCACAAAAACCAAGGCCCCCGCACTGCTTAGGCCTAGTCATAGTACTCCAAGAAACCCAACACGGCTTCCTCTTACCATCCTTACTGCCCCACCAAAATTTCCTTATGAGAGAGTTCAAGTGCTCGCAGAGCCCTCGGGGAAGTTTGAAGCATGACATTGAGTATGCCGAAAAAACCCGTGCCACTGATTTGATTAGGAATTCTTTCCCTCCCACAAAAAGAATTTTTTCAAGCCAACCTTTGACTTTGTTCCAAACTCTGTCCTTCAGAAACTTGAAAGCACCATTTTTGCTGTTGCCCACATCAGATGGCATTCCCAAATATCTTTCTAAAAGAGACTCATTAGTTCTATTAAGTGCATGTTTCACTTCGGTTCTGAGATTGTTTGGGCACCCTTTGCTGAAAAAATCCCGATGATTTTGAGAGGTTGACTCTCTGACCCGAAGCATTGCAGTAAGAGTCTAACAAGGAGGACAACTCGTTTGCTCCATCAACACTGGCCTTAACAAACAACATGCTATCATTTGAAAAAGCCTTGGTGGAGGTTCGATTCTTGAAGAATCGGCCAAAAGATAGTGTAGATGCTGAAAACATAGGAGTCAGGCTGCAAGTGGGACTGCCCGTGGGCATCCCACCTCGATCCACGATCCCACTATGAATTGGTGGGAAATATTGGGTTAGCCCACATGGATTAAGCGGGTGGAAGTGGGATCCCACTAAAAATACAAATGCAGGACATTGTATTCAAAACAACAGCTACATTGCGTCTCGGCCTCCTCCTCAAGGCCAAGGCCACAAGGCAAGGCGTCCGCCTCCCATCTCATGACTGCAGGCCGAATCACATGGACGTCTGCCGGAGGCCCTTGCCTTCATCCAACGGTTCAAGAGCAAGACGGTGGTGGTGAAGTACGGCACGACCATGAAGTCGCGGGAGCTGCAGTCGTCCATGATCCGCAACCTTGTCCTCCTCTCCTGCGTCGGCATGCGCCCGTGCTCGTGCACGGCGGCGGTCCGGAGATCAACTCCTAGCTGCAGCACATCGACGTCGAGCCACAGTTCCGCAAGATGGTGCTGGTCAGCAAGGTCAACATCAACAAAGCAACTCGTCTCCCTCATCACTGGCGAGCCCTATGTGGCAAGGACGCACGCCTCCTCACCGCGCGCCCTTCCCCCGACGCCGCAGCCCTCGGGTTTGTCGGCGAGGTGACGCATGTACACCTCTCCATGCTCCACCCGATCATCGCGTCCGACCACATCCCAGTCATCATCACCGTGGCCGCCGACGAGACTGGGTAGGCCTACAACATCAACACTGAAACTGCTGCGGTGGAGCTCGCGGCTTCCATTGGCGCCCAGAAGCTGTTGCTTTTTTTAGGGCAGTTGTTGCTTTCTTTTTAGAAGAAGAGAAGTCATTGTCGATCAACGCCATCGACGATGTGATTAAGTGGGGCTCCAATGGGCTAATAGGGCTAGCCCACCTAATTTTGTCTTGTCCAATGGAAGCCCATTAACGACGTGTTTGGCAGTCCGTGGGAAAAGGCATGGGAATTTTTAAGTGAGAGTTAGCTGAGAGATTAGACATGGGAAGTGGACTATTAGTCCCAATCCCTCGTTTGGTTTGGGGGTGGGAGTTAGTCGTGGGAATCTTGTTTCCGCAGCTTGCGGGATGGAAGCAACGAACATGGCGATTGGTTTTCTCTCTCTCATTTCCCATTCCCTCCTCCAATTACCAGGGCCCCTCCTATTATAGCTGAGTGCTCTCTAATGACAATGCAATTTGCTCATATCTCCTCTGTTCATTGTAGCAGAGAGGCGAACTCAGTAGCGGATGCCTTAGCAAAACATTGTATTAGCTTTAAAAAGTCTGAAGTATGGGAAAACATCCCTGACTTTATTCTTCATCTCTTTGTAAACGATCTGGCTATCGTTTGATGAATAAAGTTATGGAGCTTAAAAAAAAAGAGATAACTGGAAGTTTGACGGGCAACTCCTTTTCCCCGTGCATCATCAATTCCCCTGTCCTCCAATCAAACAAGGGAATTTAAACCCCACACCCTCCTAATTCACATTCCCTAATACTACTTCCCCCGAAACAAACAGGCTCTAAAACAATTTAAGTGGGATGGGATGGCTAATCCCACTTAGTCCCACCCCCACTTGCAGCTTGACATACGAGCTCGGAGGAGACCGGCCCGAAGCTGTGACCGGTCGGCCGGCGCCTAGCGTCCCCTGGTATAAATAAAAGTCGTAAAGAAAAGGCAGGCGGTAGAGAGCGAGCACAAACAAACACACGAGCAGGCGCCGCGCGGCGCTCACTCACCCCCACACTAATAGCGCAGATCTCGCGCCCGGCCCTCTCGATCCACCTGAGTTTCCCGCCGGCCGCACCGATACGGTATCGCGCGCTTCGATTGGGATCTGGTCGCTGCTTTTATTTTTGATTTTTGTTTTCTCCACGGAATTATTATTTTTTGACCTGGATTCGTGGTGGCGGCCGGTGCAGATCTGACGGTGGCGGCGGCAGAGGAGGCCGCTAGGGCTAGAGTTTTGGCGTGATGCAGCGGTCTGGGCGGGGCCTGCAGCGGTCGGGCTCGAAGCGTGTGCTCGACCCCACCAACGGCACTGGCGGCGGCGGCGACGACGACCATGCGGCCAAACGGCCCCGCGTGCCCGCCCTTGCAAGGTTCGTGTTTCTTTCTGCCTGGTAGTACCAAATTTCCAGGGTTTGTGGGACAAGTTTGGGTTTGGGGTTTAGGTTGTCGGCTGCTTTAATTAGGAAGAAATTTAGATCCTCCACTTACCTCCATTCGGTTGAGTGATTCGTAATGTTGTTGTTAAGCTTCCTACCGGCTGGAATAGGGGTGCTACAGCTTACCTAATCCTTGTTTTAGTTGAATCAGTTAGGCAAGAGTAGGATTGGAACTTGGACCCAAGATGATTCTCTGAGCATAACACATTTACTACTTCTTTAAATTATAAGCTAAAGGAAGTGACTCCAGATGATAATTTAATTTTAGTCCAAAATGTACTGTGGCGCATAGCTGTTTTTGTGCTTGGTGGTACTCAGTTGGTACTCCAATTAGTGCTGCTCAGTTCCGTGTCAGAGCACCAGCTGTCAGCACAAATCTGCATCCTGCTCAGCTCTGCCTGACTCCTTTTCTATGATATATGATGGCACATTTTTATACCGCATTGATGCACCAGAAAGTTCCATATGTTTAATCACCAGCAACAGGTATAACATATTTTAGAACTCTTGATAGGTTATAGAAAAAAAAATCTTTACAGTGCCAAGAGAGTTCAGTATGTAGCTTTGAATTATTTGGTTTAGATAGGGTCGATTACACGCAGTGTCGGTACTGCTTTTAACACTGATAATGTATTGAATACAATGATGATCTGACTGTCAAATGATGCTAATAGTTTTTAAGAATACCTGTTTGAAAGAATTAGTCAATACGCTACAGTTGTGGTGTCTGTACATTTCAAATTGAATACAACGGTGATTCTACTTGTCTGCAACATTCTGAAATTTTGATTACTAAACAAAGGACACATATTGTAGTGTCATTGTGGAAGCACTAAAAGTCGACAGTCTGCAGAAGCTTTGTTCATCGCTGGAGCCTATTCTTCGAAGAGTTGTGAGTAGAAGCACTTATTGTACGGTCTATTGACTTATTTGATGGAGCATGTTGATCATTCTGTTCTTCTATATTTTGCTAATAGGTAAGCGAAGAGGTAGAGCGTGCTTTGGCCAAGTTGGGTCCTGCTAGAATTGAAGGAAGGTACAAGATCATAAACTTGTTTAACGTGGTGGCACTCATGGGATGGCTTTATCTGGGATTTTCAGATTTTCTGCAGATGTGGTTTAGCCACACTGGTGAGATACGATACTAATACATAGTGAAAACAGGTCCTCTCCCAAAAGAATAGAAGGCCCTGATGGGACAAATCTTCAGCTTCAATTTAGAAGCAGGTTGTCTCTCCCACTCTTTACTGGTGGAAAAGTAGAAGGCGAGCAGGGGGCAGCTATACATGTTGTGCTGCTGGATACCAACACTGGTTGTGTTGTCACTTCGGGACCTGAATCATGTGCAAAGCTGGATGTTCTTGTGCTTGAGGGTGACTTCAATAAAGAGGAAGATGAGGGTTGGACAGAAGAGGAGTTTGAAGGCCATATTGTCAAGGAGCGCGAAGGGAAAAGACCTCTCTTGACTGGTGACCTTCAGGTGACTCTTAAAGAAGGTGTTGGAACCATAGGGGAGCTTATCTTCACTGACAACTCCAGCTGGATAAGAAGCAGGAAATTCAGACTTGGGCTCAGGGTTGCCTCTGATTTTTCTGAAGGTATTCGTGTTAGGGAGGCGAAGACCGAAGCATTTACTGTTAAGGATCATAGAGGGGAATGTATGTGTCCATACATTGTTAATTTGCTCATACTGTTAAAAGTTTCAAGCATTGAGTAGGCTGATATTGTATTTTGCAGTGTACAAAAAACACTACCCTCCTGCTTTGAAGGATGATGTTTGGAGATTAGAAAAGGTTGGCAAGGATGGTGCATTCCACAAGAAGTTAAATGGAAGCGGTATCTATACAGTTGAAGATTTTCTTCGGCTTCTTGTTAGGGATCAACAGAGGTTGCGAAGTGTAAGTTCTATTATGCCTGTTATTAGACTGTAATTTATGGAGTTTGGTTTATGTTCTTACGCTCTTGTCTCTGTAGATTCTTGGCAGTGGCATGTCAAATAAGATGTGGGAAAGTCTTGTTGAGCATGCAAAGACTTGTGTTTTAGGTGGAAAGCATTATATATATTATGTGAATGATTCAAGAAATGTCGGTGCAATATTCAATAACATATATGAGTTCACTGGCTTGATTGCTGATGACCAGTTCATTTCAGCTGAAAATCTCACGGACAACCAGAAGGTTTGCATATTTATTTATGTGTTACCGAATAATAAGTCCAGTTACATGTCTGGGCCTGTTAAATATTTGTAAAATTCATTGGTGTTGTAAGGCTTAGATTTGGTATAGCGGAGCAAGTTGTTACATGTGACTGCAAACTTGTGTTCTGCTGTACGATACCAGTGTATCACTCAGACTGGCGCGCGTTCAACATGTTCACCGCACATCCAGGCCCTTCCAGCAATACACATAAATACACAGATTTCTCTAGCTAAATTTCAGTACCACACATTCAATGGATACCAAATAGACCAGTAGGATGCATTATATAATTTGGAAGAGGTTCTGTCAATTTAGAGTTCTTTAAACTCCCATCACTAGTAGTTCATATTTGCATGATTATACTGGTATACTGGTGCAGCCAAATTATAACCATTCTCATTTCAACAGAAAAAGTAAAATGAAACTTCAATTTCAAGAGAGTTTGTTAGCTCTAAACATTTTGCGTTGTCCGTGTTAAGTTGTCAACTATAACTAAATCAAAGTAACTGCTGATATTTGGGTGCTGTATGAGTTGAAGTTATTTGTGCTATGTGCATATGAACTGTAGCAGTTCTGATTCTTTAATCTGCATTCTCTACCATCTTAGCTAAATTTCTTTTCCCTCATGAAATAATTCTTCACTCAAGTCATTATATTTAAACACAGATATTCTACTGAAACACAAATATGCTCAACTTAAATCCAGGTCTATGCTGACACGTTGGTAAAGAAAGCATATGAGGATTGGATGCATGCTGTAGAATATGATGGTAAGGCACTTCTTGGCTTCAAGCAGAAAAAGAAATCTGTCACGACCAGAAGTGATACCGCATCAGCTTCAACAAGTAACCCTGCTTTGTATGGTTTCGTCAATGCACAAAAACAGTTACTGCCAGGAAAAGCTGACCAAACTTCAACAGGCACTCCAAGTGAAGGTAATAAGACCTCGATCAAACAACCCTGATGTATCTTATGAATATTAATTGTCCACCATTGTTATTTCTATAGGATTATTCATTGTTTTAAATGATTTCTTTCTTCAGTTATTCATTGTCATGATAGTCTGCTCAGGTAGTAGTATATAAGTCATAATGTGATGTAGCACATAGTAAAGCACAACAGATGCCTTTTCAAGTAGGTATATTCAGATCACTAAAATTGTGACATTGGTAACTGTAGATAAAATGGTGTTAATGCCACATTTGCGTCGTGGCTGCAAACTGCTGTAACTACCTTGTCACTTTGTCAGCACTTCAATTTTGACTCATTTAGGGTGTCTCAAATGCTTAATTCGTAAGGATGCCATAAGATGGGTCCCACACCATGTGCTATAGCAAATTAAAGAGTCAAATACACTGGTGGTACATGAAGTTGCACTAGATGGTCACTTTGGTGCCACAACTTAAAAAATACATCAACTCTGCCTATGTGGCGCGAGTGGGCCCTGTTTGTCAACATACGAGAGAAATAAATCTCTATCTCTCACTATGGCATATGGGCCCTGCTTGTCAGCACATGGGAAAGAAATAGGAATGGAAAAAGGAGCGCGTCGGGGCATCAAACACAGGACCTCATGTGCCACGTGCACGAGTCAGCCAATACACGAGACAATGCTGCATGTTAGTATGGAGATACATTGAATTTTATACTTAGTATTGGCCTTGAGAGATGACACTAGCACACCCATGAAGATGGCGACGTTATAGACCAGTTGAGGCATGTTGTGCACACCGCTCTGGCTCGGAAATGACTATGGCACTTGGCTGTGCCATTCGCCGACGAGACAAGGAAGATGGGGAGTGGTGGGCATGGCATGAGGGTGGGGCCAACAACGGTGTGCATGGACAGTGTGGGGCACGGCGTGTGTGGTATCGGGTGGGAAATCAATGCTAGTTTTGTGTGCCTCATTGCCCGAGGCTCTGGCATCGACGCGTGGGCGGTAGCAGCGCTTGCAGCAAGCACCAACGCGTGGGCTAGAACAACAACGGTGACCCTCCGGCGAGCATGTGCGTGGACTAGAAGCGTAGAACGTCTTCAACAGCACCCCTTGGGTGAGGTCTTCTCGCCATTCCTTGATCAGCTCCTTGATCCGGCCCACCACCGACGCGCCGAACGCTAACTCAAGGCACTCTAGGATCATCGGCGCCGGCGACACACTGCAGCTGTGCACAAAGCAGAGCAGCGGGCAGTGTGGCTCGAGTGCGACGGGTGCAGTCCAGGATGATCTGGTCGATGGTGGCCTGCATACCATGTGGCCCCCGCCTATCGCCTAGAAAGGTGGATGCTAAGAAGCGGATGGCAGCTGGGAGTGCCACGGACGCCAGAGGAGGCCAGCATGGCCAGCAGGCTGGACATGAGGCCTGCACGTGGAACATTGGGAACGTCAACCCATTGCGTCGCTCTAGAAAACCAGTACATGGCGCGGACACGTAGTCTAGGCGGAAAATGCACTGCATTGTAAGTTTAGGCACTCGGTCGGTGTATCTTTCAAGTTGTAGCACCAAAGTGACCATCCAGTGCAACTTCATGGACCACCAGTTTATTTGACTCCAAATTAAACCTTCACCATGCTTACGGGCAACTAGCCCTTAAGATGGAGCCACTTGCGAGTTTTGCTAGTTTCCTTCCTCAACCGTTGAACATTTTTTACCTTCGTCCGTTCCTTCATACGCGCCGGCAATAAGTTCTGTAAATCCTCTTTTTTTTTCAACGTGGAATCTTAGTGCCGCATGTGCCATTCGCTGTTCGTGATCTGAGAAGCCTTGAAACTGGCATCCACCAGATCTGGCCTTGCGGCCATGGATATTTCTTTACTCTCTGCTCTTCTCTCCAGCTCTGCCCAGGACCGACTGCACGTACCGCTTGGCCTGGGCATCGTGCGCTAGGCTCCTTCATCTTGTTGGTCGTGGTCGTCCGTCCGCGCGGCGGCGGCTTGCGTTCAAGTGCTACTCATCATCTTCTTGCCATGCTTGCTTCGGTTCTGGTCTCCACCGTGTCCCATCCTCTTGCTTCAGCGCTCAGATGTTGATGGTGGCTGTCTTCCCAGCGATGGCGCATCCATGACCCTGTGGCAAGAGAAAAACTGCTGTCCAATCTTCACACTGCAGACAGAGAAGAGAGAAAGAACTATTTTCGATTTGCTTGTGCACGGGTTATACAGTTAGGGAGCTGCCTCAACATGTTTCTTCCTAAGGTCGACCTGACAATGTGTAAAAATTCCTAAAGTTAATTTTCATTTCCACATCATGGATGCCCTTATATATGATGCATAAAGAAACTGACTGCTGCTTCTGGTATAGATGTGTGGGCCACATGATATTTGTAATTTACTATGCAGTGTTGATATACTGAGATTGCTGAATTCGTGTTCTCTGTCCAGCAGCTGGAGTAAGAAGCACATATAATGGAAATCTGGCAGCAAGAAACACTAGTACTCAGAATAACGCTGCAAACATTACCATGCAATATGAGAGGAGTGCACTGTCACCTGAAAGCCAGTTCAGTGGGCCCTCCCTTCAGACTCAAACTTCTGGAGGCTCCAATATTTTGGCATTGGAACCTGCACAGCAGCAGCAACAGGGTTTTGAATTCTCAGCAGTTGGTCAGTCCATGCAACCTGCAGACCTGAACCCTTTCGATCAATGGTCACAGCCGCAAGAGAACCGTGCGGTTGATGACTACTTGATGGAGGAGATCAGGTTGAGGAGCCATGAGATACTCGAGAATGACGAAATGCAACAGATGCTGCGAATTTTGAACATGGGTGGAGCATCTACCAACATGAATGATGATGGCTTCACTTTTCCACCCTACATGCAGTCACCTTCCCCGAACTTGAACTTTGAGGATGACCGCACTCGTCCACCTGGGAAAGCCGTTGTGGGTTGGCTTAAAATCAAGGCAGCTATGAGGTGGGGCATCTTCGTCAGGAAGAAAGCGGCCGAGCGAAGAGCTCAGCTTGTTGAGCTAGATGATGACTAGCAACATGTCTTAAGTTCTTAAATGCTGTCCGTGTAATTGTTTAAGGATCCGTAACGCATGGGCTCAGCAATGCACCATGGAAAGACATTCAGGTCATGAGTTCTTAATCATGGACAAACTCCTGTTTAGCTTATGTTTTTCTTTTTCTGTATAGTTTCACCATTGTCTATGCATTTGTTTGTTTAGCGTGATGTTGATAAGACCCTTTTACCTAAACTGTGTACATTTATTTGTTGCAGATCTCAGAAAAGGCATTAAAGTATTCCTATTGTTTTCACGTAAAATAGAATTGTAGTATCTCCTTTGGTTAAGAAAAACAAGATAGCCATCTTTTTACAATGCACTGTGTTATAGATAGCCACATGTAAATGTTGCGTTGGATCTTGTCATCTACACATGTTTTCTTATGTTTTTCCTTTTGAATTGCATGTTTCGTTATGTAAGACACGATGACAGCCAAATTTACCATAGACTAATTGACTGCCCATGCATTGCCCCGGGCCAACAAATGAATGAGTTTAACGATGCTCATTTTACTCCTCATGAAGTGAGCCACAACATAAACACAAGTATCTTCATGCACCCCTCTAGCTGCTCTTTTTTGTTGAACTTGTCATTCATCGTCTTCTCTTTTCATACGCCATTCATCTTCTGGATGTGGTTTATGTGTTGTTGTTTTATTGATTCACTGTACTATGCACGCCGTGCAACGTGAAACACTATCAATGAATGAAGAGATATAATGCACCTCACCTTAATACAAATAATAAGAAAAGGGGCATATGGACATGGAAACATTCTTTTCACCACATGCTCATTCACAAACTGACTATGAATAATGCACCACATGGACCCATGACAAGAACTCGAGCACGCGTAATTGAAACCGAGGTGAACTCACTCTTACTTGAGAAAGATATGGACATGAATGGGACTTGGTTGCTACCTCACCAAAACATGCTATGTGTCATTAGGTATGAAGACCGACGCCACCAAGCATGTCACGCCCAATATGCGACCCTATCCAAAAGGAACTCGACGGTCCCACCAAGGATAGACCCGCATATTGAAACGCTTTTGCAAGGTGGATATCATTACATCAACATTACATAATAGATGGGGATACATACATAAGGCACAAATGCCACAAGAATACATCAACATCATATACAAGATCAACATCGGACTGCGGATGAAACATAAATGTAAGCTCAAACGACATCCACCTCGCTAGCCAGTGCCGACTGGAACCTATCCCCGATCGAAGAAGCGTAAGAAGAACTCAAGACAAGCAAGCATCGCTCTCGCGTCGGGATCATCGCAAACCTACACCTGCTGTTGGTGTAGTAATCTGTGAGCCACGAGGACTCAAAGAATCCCATTACCATGGGTATCAAGACTAGCAAAGCTTAATGGGAAAGGAAGGGGTAAAGTGGTGAGGTTGCAGCAGCGACTAAGCATGATATGGTGGCTAACATACGCAAAAGAGAGCGAGAAGAGAAACAAAGGAACGGCCGACAACTAGTAATGATCAAGAAGTGATCCTTAACCCCTACTTACGTCAGACATAACTCAGAAACCGTGTTCTCCTCCCGATCAACCCCGAAAAGAGACACTCACGATTCACGCTTACGGTTGGTGTATTTTAGAAGAGTTTACTTCAAGTTTACTACAACCGGATATTAACAAATTCCCATCGCCACATAACCGCGGGCACGACTCTCGAAAGTTTATACTCGCACGGGTGTCCCAACTTAGCCCATGATAAGCTCTCACGATCAACGAAGGATATTCCTTCTCCCGGAAGACCCGATCGGTCTCGGAATCCCGGCTACAAGACATTTCGACAAAGAATAAAACAAGACCAAGAAAGCCGCCCTATGCTACCGACAATCCCGATAGGAGCTGCACATATCTCGCTCGTGGAAACACCGGATGAGACATCCTACGAGTAAAACCAGATCCCGAAGTTTCCCGAGGGTGCCCATGATCTACTCGGTTCGGGCCAACACTTAGACAAGCATTGGCCCGGGGAGGGGGGGGGGGCTAAATAAAGATGACCCTTGGGTTAATTACTCCCAAGGGAAAAGTAGGTGGTGGTGAGGCAAATGGTAAAACCAATGTTGGGCCTTTCTGGAGGAGTCTTATTCAAAGCGAACTGTCAAGGGGGTCCCATAAATCACCCGACCGCGTTAGGGACGCAAAATCCGAGAACATAATACCGATATGACGGAAACTAGGGCGGCAAGAGTGGAACAAAACACCAGGCATAAGGCCGAGCCTTCCACCCTTTACCAAGTATATAGATGCATTAATTAAATAAGAGATATTGTGATATCCCAACAAAATCATGTCCACCATGGAGCAATCTTCAACTTCACCTGCAACTAGCAACGCTATAAGAGGGGCTGAGCAAAAGCGGTAACATAGCCAAACAACGGTGTGCTAGGAAGGGTGAAAAAGGTTAGAGGTTCATGGCAATTTGGGAGGCTTGAGCAAGAAGTGATAGGTAGCGCAGCATAGCGAAAGAACGAAGCAACTAGCATAGCAATGATAGTAATGAGATCCAAGGTGACGGTCATCTTGCCTGAAATCCCGCTAGGAAGAAGAACGAGTCCATGAAGAAGATGAAGCCACGAAGACGAATCAATCGTAGACGAACGAATCCTCATGATCGCAACGAAACGGGAACTATCGAAAAGAAGCACACAACATGGTAAACACACCACACATAGACAAGACATGATGCACAACCAAGCATGATGCATGGCAAATCTAGATGAGGCTACTCATGGCAAGGGATGATGCAAACAAGAGCAACACATCAAGGCAAGTTTAAATGAGGCCGGAAACAACATATAACAAATCCGGTAAGTCCTCATATGCAAATTTCAAAATTGGTCCAGATTTGAATAAACCTTAAGTTCAAGTTGTTAAACAGCAAGTTAAGATGCACCAAGATGATCTACACGAAAATCTAGTCAAGTTACATATAAAGTTCATTAGATTCGGAGCTACGGCCTAGAAGATATGAGCAAAACAAGTTGAACATGGCATTGATGCAAAATGCATACAAACATCAAGAAAACACCTCAAATCAAGGATGCAACATGATAATATTAAACTACATGCAAAATCAAGCAAGTTTCATATAGAGCACACTCAAAACGGAGCAACGGTTCCAACACATACACCCTATATAAGTCATGACAACAATCTGTCCAAAACAGCAACTAGGCATATTGCAAGCATCAAAACAACATGCTACAGGACCTCAACAAGAAAACAAAAGGCATGGGCATGATGTACAGGTAAAGCATGACAAAACATGAACACTGAGCTATCTCCAGAAATCACTAGAACATGCTCAAACACACATGGAAAGATTGCAAATAATAACAGTTTCAGACTTATCAGGAAATAACATCAGGTTGCAATGTTTAGAGCTATCAAACAACATGTTACAGGAATTTATCATGGCAAACAAAGGCATGGCATGATACTACTAAATGCATAGAACAAAAGTCCCTTACTGACCATGAGCCAAGAGGGATCAGAAAAATATAATAACACCCATGTCAAAATAGCAAGTTCCGTTAACATATTCAGCAAGAGGGCATGACAAAAACAGATAACAAGTAGGCATGTTTAAGAGCTCTATGCACTCACTACAGAGCATTTCATGATAAAATAAGCATACATCCATCAAGAAGACATGTCATAGAAGCTACATATGGCAATAACAACATCATAGCATACACGGATCAACTACAACAACCTTGGAAAAATTGAATAACATGTAAACAATCTGCCAGGAAACATTTTATAGCAAAAGTAGAGCTCGATTGACTCAATCTATGGCACTCCATAAATGCAAAAAAGGGCACGGATGGATAGAGCATAACCATATGTTAAAAACATCCTTACTGAAGTATCTCAAAATAAGCATGGATCTCTTGGTAGCATCAAGTTTACATGGCATAAAAATATCAGCAGAACAGTGGCTGAAATCAGCAACATCAAGAAGTCCAGTTTGCATGCTTGTGCTAGTCACCACAGAGATCACAAAAATACATGGCATACACCCCCGTAAAGATGGCATGACATAGATCAAAACACATGTAGGACTCAAGTTCATAGGATGCACACATCAATCATGGCAAAAATGACAAAAGTGCATGTTCTGATAAGAATCTGAAACTAACATCACATAGCCCTCTTCTAACAGCATTTCGGGCATCAAGATGAGCTCAAATGAAAATGACGCAATGAGACGAAATGATCTACTCATTGAGGCGAACATTTTGACATATTACACGCACAAAACGAAGCTACGGATGCCGAGTTATGATGCGATGAAAATGACATAAAAAATATCACAGATCTGGGGACTTGGTCGAAAACTACCTCGAGGAAAAGTCAACGGGCGAGGTGGCGGCGGATCTCGCCGGAGAAGGAGAAGGAGATGGCCGGAGGGGGGGCCGGAGAGGGCGTCGGAGAGGGCCGGGGCGCCGGGTCTGGCCGGCCCCTTGCCGGATCCGGCCGGAGGCGGGTCCGGCGGGCGAGGAGCTCCGGCACATGTGTGACGGGGCGGGCGGCGACGGGTCCTCCGGTTGCCGGATCGCCACCGGGCGAGGCGGCGAGGGCGCTGGCGGCGGCGCGGGCGACTGGTCGGCGGCGAAGGCGGCGGTCGGGCGGCGGACGGCGTGGGCGCCAGCGCGAGGCTGGTTTTGGCCATGGGCGGCGGCATGATCCCGGCCGGGAGGGCTCATGATGGCCGCGGCAGGCCGGGCGGTGGAGGGAGGGCGCGGGCCACGTGGCGCGAGGGGAGAGGCTGAGGGAGGCGACGTCCCATTGCCCGTGAGGCCCGTCCATGGAGGTGAGGGGAGCTAGGGTTTCATCCGCGAAAATTTCGGGGAAGGCACATATTTATAGGTAGAGGGAGCTAGAAGAGTCCAAATGAGGCACGGTTTTCGGCCACGCGATCATGATCGAACGACCGAGAGCATGGAGGGGAGTTAGATGGGTTTTGGGCCAGTTTGAAGGGGTGTTGGGCTGCAAAGAGAAGGAGGCTTTTACGGTTGCTATCTTGCTAACCGTTGGAGTATCAAATGGACTCCAAATGGCACGAAACTTGACAGCGGTTCACCGGTGCTATACCAAGGCCGCTTGGCAAACCTCGGTCCATTCCGAGACCGTTAACACTCGCACACGAAAAAGAGGTAAAAGGGAGCGCCGGGAGACATAGGAGTGCCGGATTGCAAAACGGACAACGGGGAAAATGCTCGGATGCATGAGACGAACACGTATGCAAAATGAAATGCACATGATGACATGATATGAAAATGCAGATGGTGACATGGAAAAATGCAACACGCAAGCAAATGACATGGCAAAGACGACGAATAACCGGCAGACACCTGGCGCATCGAGTCCGGGGCGTTACAAAGCAGCTGCGGGACGCCCCAAAGGAGGAGGAGAAGCACCCTAAGGCATCAAGGAAAAAGAAGGAAGCCAAGAGGAGCAAGACTGCACCTCCCAGGCGACCCCGTGCCCACGGGCCCCAAGACCCCATGCGCACGGGCTACCCAGGGAGCTGATGCTGCAGCACCCTGTGCGCACGGCCGTGTACCGTGCACACATGACCCTCGTGCGCACGACCCTTCAGGATGAACGGCTGTGAGCTGCTGTTGGGCCTCCACTTCGCCCCCGCCCACCTACCTATATATTCCGTACCTAGGGTCATGTTTAGGGTCAGCAAAGTATATGTGAGATATTGATAGGGCTTTGCTCCTTGTACCACTCCTCTTGGAAATCAAGACCTCTTAGGAGAGGATCCCAAGTGGATTTCAAGACCTCCTCTTTGGAGAAGACTATCATCAAGACCTCACCTCCTTCGGAGTGGGAAGAACCTTATCTTTGTGCTTGTTTCCTTGGATTGTTCTTGTATGCTTGTTGATCTATGTGTTTGCTATTCTAGTGGATGTGTAATTCGGTTTTGTTGGAGTGAATTCCTCTTTGTGTTCTTGGTGTTCATTCTTTTCCCCCCTCCAAGTGTGAAAAGATCCCTCTTAGGGTTTCACCCTACAACATCTTGGTATTATGAGCAAGGTTGATTCACATCTTGGAGTCCCTACCCCCCATATTCTAGCTTGATTTTGTTGTTTTTCGTCCTAATTCGAAAATCCCCACAAAAAATAGCCCCAAAATTTTTCTTGCATTTTGTTAGATCTTGTGAGATTTGGTTGATTTGATCCACGAATGCGGTGTTTGACAAGTGGATCTTCCCCTTCCCACCATCCTCCACCCATCTTACCGTCGATTTTGGCCGGATTTTGCAAAAACCCCACGGATCCGAAGGTGTTCTTCCGCTACAGAACACCCCGTGCGCACGGGCCATCGGGACCCCGTTCACACGGGACTCACTTACCCCGTGCGCACGGGCCTTAAAGAACTGTTCGACCACTTCCTGTTTTGCTTCTTTTTGCCATTCCATCACCAACATTTGTCTTCCGTAATACTTCTCGTTGGTGTTTGAGCTATTGGGTTGCGGTTACACGTGTCCTAAGGTGTTTCGGCTACTTGGGCACAACTTGACTTCATCATCACCGCCACTCGTCATTGGCTCGGACTCCACTTCGACTTTGACAACTCCATCTTCATACCTACCGTAAGCAAGGAAGGTAACCTTGACGACACCTTTGTATTACCCTTGCCATTACCTTGATAGCCTCGAGCCTCTTTTGCGTCACTTGCCCATCGAGACTAGCAAGTTAAGAATTGTCGGGACACACTTTTAGTGCACCTTTAGTGTTACGTCTCTCCCGTGCATATCCTACTTGTTATCTCGCATTCCGGCTCACATATCAAGCATTGTGGCATAGTAAAAGAAGAGCTTATAAGCAAAATAAAAAGAGAAGCAAGAGCTTGTAAGCAATAGCATTGAGCCACTTTACCTAGTCCATCATCTCGGTTCATACATATATAAGCATACTTGGGATAGTTGACGGCCCGTTTCTCTCTTAGGTTGGTGCACTTGCATATCGAGCCCATTAGAGCAACGAGCTAGTGTCTCTCTCGTATCCGTACAACAAGAGCATTTCTGTGGTTCCACCTCTTAGAGCTCATTCCTTGGTTGCGCGGATCCCATGTATCTTCCCTATGTGTTCCTAGTGATATCCTTGGGTTTGATCTATTTGTGTTACTTGCGATTTGTGCATTTTTCAACTTTTTTGACATCTTGACTAACATTTGCTTGAATTATTTGTGCCACTTACTAGCCAAGCTCCTCCATAAGCCTTTTACTTGTAGGTGTGAGAAAACAAAACTCGGTACCAATTCTACTATTATAGTGATAAGTCTCCAACGTATCTATAATTTTTTATTGTTCCATGCTATTATATTATCTGTTTTAGATGTTTAATATGCATTAATATGCTATTTTATATTATTTTTGGGACTAACCTATTAACCTAGAGCCTAGTGCCACTTTCCGTTTTCCTTGTTTTTGAGTTTCGCAAAAAAGGAATACCAAACGGACCAAATGGAATAAAACCTTCACAATGATTTTTCTTGGACGAGAAGACACCTGTTGGACTTGGACTCCAAGTCAGGAGACCTTGGAGTAGACGACAAGCCATAGGGGCGTGCCCTAGGGGGGTGGGCGCGCCCCCTGCCTTGTGGCCTACTCCAACACCCCCTGACCTAATTCTTCGTCCTATATATTCACATATATTCCCAAACCACCAGAAGTATCCACGAAAACACTTTTCCACCGTCACAACTTTCTGTTCCCATGAGATCCCATCTTGGGGCCTTTTCCGGCATCCTGACGAAGGGGGATTAGATCACGGAGGGCTTCTACATCAACTCTATTGCCCTTCCAATGAAGCGTGAGTAGTTTACCTCAGACCTACGGGTCCATAGCTAGTAGCTAGATGGCTTCTTCTCTCTCTTTGATTCTCAATACCATGTTCTCCTCGATGTTCTTGGAGATCTGTCCGATGTAATCTTCTTTTGCAGTGTGCTTGTTGAGGTCCCATGAATTGTGGATTTATGATAAGCTTATCTATGCATATTATTTGAATCTTCTCTGAATTCTTTTATGCATGATTTGATATCTTTGTAATTCTCTTCGAATTATCGGTTTGGTTTGGCCAACTAGATTGGTTTTTTTGCAATGGGAGAAGTGCTTAGCTTTGGGTTCAATCTTGCGACGTCCTTTCCCAGTGACAGTAGGGGCAGCAAGGCACATATTATATTGTTGCCATCGAGGATAAAAAGATGGGGTTTACATCATATTGCTTGAGTTTATTGCTCTACATCATGTCATCTTACTTAATGTGTTACTCTGTTCTGCATGAACTTAATACTCTAGATGCGTGTGAGTCGGTCGATGTGTGGAGTAATAGTAGTAGATGCAGAATCATTTTGGTCTACTTGACACAGACGTGATGCCTATATTTCATAATCATTGCCTTAGATATCGTCATAACTTTGCACTTTTCTATCAATTGCTCGACATTAATTTGTTCACCCACCGTATTATTTGCTATCTTGAGAGAAGCCTCTAGTGAAACCTATGGCCCCCGGGTCTATTTTCCATCATATAAGTTTCCGGTCTACTATTTTGCAATCTTTTACTTTCCGATCTATAAACCAAAAAGCCCAAAAATATTTACTTTATTGTTTATTTAGTTTCATCTATCTCTATCAGATCTCACTTTTGCAAGTAACCATGAAGGGATTGACAACCCCTTTATCGCGTTGTACAAGTTGTTTGATTGTTTGTGAAGGTATTGGTGATTTGTGCGTTGTCTCCTACTGGATTGATACCTTGGTTCTCTAACTGAGGGAAATACTTATCTCTACTTTGCTGCATCACCCTTTCCTCTTCAAGGGGAAAACCAACGCAAGCTTAAGAAGTAGCAGGAATAATTTTTGGCACCGTTGCCGGGGAGATCTATGCCAAGTCAAGACATATCAAGTACCCATCATAAACTCTCATCTGTTGCATTACATTATTCGCCATTTGCCTCTCGATTTCCTCTCCCCCACTTCTAAAACGATTTTCAAAAAGATTTGCCTTTTTCTTCGCCCCTCTTCCGTTCGTCTTCTTTGTCAGGACCCCGATCCTAAGTCACACCAATCTAGCATGTAACACATCATATCACTTTGCGGCCTCACGCACGGTATTCCCACGGGTGCCACCTTACCTGGCCCGGGACCGTTTGCGCCTTTTGGCTCACGTACATGATAGTGTCGCTAGCATCCATATGATAGAGAACCCAGGCCGACATGACTAGTCGTGAATCCAAAGTGGCACTAACTTACAGGGACAGGCATACATGGCCCAGCAACGAACGTGTCAGTCATCAACATATGAACCCAAGTCGTAGCAAGCTACAAGGACTTAAAGGAACACCGCGTGACATTACCCCGAAGGGACAGACACAGGAACAAAGAAAGACACATGCCGGCCAACCTAAGTGTTCCGGAGCAGTAGCAAGCTACCATGGCTCAGTGGAAGCACTAGGAGACATTTCCCGGTAAGAGAGGCTACCAAGAATAAACAACTAGGTTGTCGGATCCCACACATACCAAGCATTTCAATAACATACACACAATATGCTCGATATGTGCAAATGCAACATGGCATCACAACAAAACTCTACGACTCAAAGTATTTATTCAATAGGCTCTGAGGAGCCAAGTATTACAAACATGGGTCTGATGATCCAGCATACAGAGCATACAGGCAACGGAAGCATAACATGTCTGAGTACAAACAACTACAAATAAAAGGGCCGAGAAGCGACTATCTACAAGACCCTCCCAAGGTACAAGCTCGTAGCTGAGGTTACAAGATAAACGTCAAAGTCCACGTGGAACTACTAGTGAGACTGAAGTCTCTCTGAAAAAACATAAATTAAGCAAACGTGAGTACGAATGTACCCAGCAAGACTTACATCAGAACTATCTACATATGCATCAGTATCAACAAAAGGGGGTGGTGGAGTTTAACTGCAGCAAGTCAGCTTTGACTCGGTGGATATCCTAAACTACGACTGCAAGTAACTCCTTTGAGGTGGCGCACACGAGTCCACATATTCACCATATCAATACACCACTATGGATCTGCTCCCGTCTCCTTACGAGAATGCCATCCATAGCACTCACGCTTATCTTGCGCATTTTAGAGTATCCACTTTCAGTTGTCTATGAACTGTATAGGCAACCCAGAGGTCCTTTACCGCAGACGCGGCTATTCGAATAGATGATGTTAACCCTGCAGGGGTGTACTTCTTCACACACGCTCTCGCCACTTACCACCATGTACACGTTATGTATCTCGACAACCTTCAAGCGAAAGCCTGACGAGGGTATCGGCCACGACCTGACTAACCACACAAGTCCCTAGTCCAGGTTTATCGCCTATTCAGGTTCCATCCGCAGGGAGTCCGGCCGAGGTTTCCACATACGGCCCCGAACGATGTGTGCAGGGTTCCCGAGGCACCAAACGGGCGTCCCGGTACACCGTGCCACGTGCCTACCGCATCACAGCCCACCCCGGCCAACACAAGACGGCCTCCAAAGATACTACAAACACCATAAACTACTTGCAACTCCCAGACAGAGGACATGGGCGGTTAATAAGTTGAGAGGGTCCATTGGTTTCGGGCCCAACGCATGGTAGTAGCTGTTCATGGATCACAAACACAGAACTCAGTTCCTGAGGACGGTTTCAATGAGACAACCCACCATGTACTCCTACATGACCTCTCACCGCTACCTTTACCAAATCATGTTCACACACTTAGCTCACACACAGTAGGACATGTTCATCACCATTCCAATTCATCCCCGATGAATTAGACCTGACTCAACTCTAAGCAGTAGCAGGCATGACAAACAAGCATGAATGAGTAGGCACATCAGGGCTCAAAAAACTCCTACTCATGCTAGTGGGTTTCATCTATTTACTGTGGCAATGACAGGTCATGCAGAGGAAAAGGGGTTCAACTACCGCAACATGTAACAGATGAATCGTTCTTGTCCTAATGTAATAAAAGAGAGCATGAGCGAGAGAGTGGGATTGTATCGGAACGAACAAGGGGGTTTTGCTTGCCTGGCACTTCTGAAGATAGTATAGCTCTTCATCGGTGTCATCGAACTCATCGTCTGAACACGTCTTTTGAGAGGGAACAACCACCGACAACAGAGAAGGACCACAATCAATGCAATGCACAATATGATGCATGATCATGACATGTCAATACGCTGTGATTTGAGCTAATGCAACTAGCAACATGTTAAATGGAGCTGGTTTGAATCCAAGATTCAAATTCAAACTCCATATGTGGATATTCAAATGCCATTTATATGATAGGTCCTAAACAGCAGATATAAGCTGTTTAACATGCATGAAAATGGTACAGCTGGATAGATCGGATTTTTCTGATCATTTTTCATATATAAATCTTTTCATTTGGAGTTATAGATTATTTTCTATGAATTTTAGAAGTTTTAAACATTTTCTGGAATTTCCTGGTTTATTTTTAATCCAGAAAATGTATTATTGCGTCAGCACTACACAAGGGTGATGTCAGCAGGTCAACTGGGTCAGCTAGGTCATACCTAACCAGTGGGGTCCATTGGTCAGTGACCTAGCGCTAGCCAGTGTCGCTGCCAGGTGGGTCCAGTCAACGGCCACGTCAGCATGGTCATTTCTGACCCGTGGGTCCCGTGGGGTTATAAAACTAATCTAAGCAGGAAACAAACCCAAAGTTAATTAGGCATGGGGCCCGCCTGTCATTGACCCCAGGGGGCGATAATGGTGGTAGTTAGCCCCTAATGACGTGCCACATCATCTCGCCGGAGTTTGGCCGATGGTGACCATTTCGCGCGGCGGAGGGCGTCGGGTTTGAGCTACGGTCGATTGTTTCGAGCGCGGTTTGCGGCTACGGTACGCTGGGACTCGCGCGCATCTATTCCAGCAAGCGGCAGCAGCTGGGATGGCCGGAGCTCACCGGAACGGAGCTCGTGACGGTGGCCGGAGTTTGGGTTTGAGCGGGCGCAGGGCTGCGGTGCGCTAGGAAGCCAGCTGAGGGGCTGGGAGGCTCCCTGGGAGTGCCCTGAGCACAAGTGCGTGCTTCGCTGCGAGGTGCAGCGCCTGTGGCCACGACGGCAAGAAGCTCGGGCGGCGGTGCGGTTCGGCCTCAGGCGAGATGGCGACTACGACGTGCAAGCGAGACGGGGAAGAGGGGGGTTCGGGGAGGAGCTCACGGCGGAGACGAAGAGCAGGTCATCCAGCTCGGGGGAGGCCGGAGCTAAGCAGGGCGACGAAGACCATCTCGGACGCCCGAGGTTGAAGACGAGGCCGTGGCGGCGTTCGCAGGCGTCCGACAACGCGTGGATCAGAGATGAGGACGAGGGCGGAGCTGCGGTTCTTCCGGACGCGTCGACGAGGCAAGTGGTGGACGGTGGCAGCGGCGGACAATGACGGCGATGGCGGCGGTGGCCATGCTCGGCCATGGGGAGGGAAAGCAGAGGAGCGAGGGGGAGAGAGAACCAGAGAGTGAGGGGGGTCCGTGGCCGTCTCCGTGGCGCTGGGAGAGAGCCTCGGGGGCGTGAAGCAGGCAGGTAGGAGGTGTGGCGCCCTCGGGCGCACGCGCTGTCTTGCCTCTACCTACTCGCAGAGGTTGAAGACAACCGCTTCAGCTAGGTGGTCTAGGCCGAAGCTGGGCTGCCAGGTGGCTGCGCCAGGTAAGGCCAGGTCAGTTCTCTCTCTCTCTCTCTCTCTAGTTTTCTAGTTTTGTTTTTATCTTTTCTGTTGTTTGTTTTCTGGTTTATTTAAAATACCAGAACACTTGTAAAAATCCTAAAAATAATTGTGGGTACTATTTGAATTATTCTCAACAACCCCCAAATACTTTCAGAATTATTTGGACATTTGAAAATATTTATAGCATTTATATGTCCAAATGCAAATAATTATGATTTAATTCAGTGACCCCAAATGACCTAGAAAAATGTGCACTATTTTTGGCGGAGGTTCAAGACCAATCCAAAGATGATGAACATTTTGTGAAGGGCATTTTGGGCTCATTGAGACAATTTTCAGTTGAACCTGTTATTATTAGGGGGGTGCTAGGGTTTGTTAATCCCCATTTCAAGTTTAAAGAGAATTTAAACATGCTGCAAGGATGCTGATGCAACTAATTGCAATCAAATTCTAGGGCTGTGACATTCTTTGTTTGCTTTTTGTGTGCTCGTGTGTTGGATTGCTTGCTTTGTTACGATGGCTCAAGAGAATACCAAATTATGCGACTTTTCCAACACTAATAACAATGATTTTATTAGCACTCCGATTGCTCCCGCCACTAGTGCGGAATCTTATGACATTAATGCCGCTTTGCTGAATCTTATTATGAAAGATCAATTTTCCGGCCTTCCTAGTGAAGATGCCGCATCCCATCTGAATAATTTCATTGAGTTGTGTGATATGTAAAATAAAAAAGATGTGTACAAATGCACTTTCTTATGATACTATGATACTCAGATACCACTCATTGGATGGGACCGGTGGACCATTGATCGATAAAAAGTAGTAAATAAGCCCTTTTCTCGCAGGTACGAGAGATTGCACAACCTTGCCTTGAACGCTTGAAGTTCTAAATAAATCAAGAGGAAGGCCAATTGTATCATGTCAAGAATGGTACTCTCACGGGTTATAGATCGTCACCGCTTCAAGGTATCTTGCTTGTGAAAGCCGAACA
Organism: Aegilops bicornis; assembly: GCA_021605145.1. Classification (NCBI taxonomy): domain Eukaryota; kingdom Viridiplantae; phylum Streptophyta; class Magnoliopsida; order Poales; family Poaceae; genus Aegilops; species Aegilops bicornis. The sequence goes on from CM038674.1 coordinate 392,811,060, forward strand.
AAGAAGAAAAGAACGAAATGGCGGTTCATCAAGAGTCAAAGGTGCAGACTTCATTCTTTGTTTCCTTCACCCTCTACCATTACGTTTTGCTTTTTAGGACTACCTAAAGGAAAGGAATAGAATGATCCATAGTCGTACCTACTTGAGGGCACCGAATGCATACAACTTACGTCAACTTTATATATATATATATATATATATATATATATATAATTATTGATTCCATTCACACCCTTTGGGAACAGGAAACGGAGAACTTGTTGCTTTCTTCTGTTTTTGCTGTAGCTGAGGACAACTTAGATTGAAATGATTGACTTGATCTAGGTACGTGGTCCAAGCGGATAGGTAGAATTACCCGGAGGGAGCCC